>OY101447.1:177875570-180716369 GCA_956483635.1 Panzeria rudis
ACCAACTACAAGTTAAAAGACAAGTTATAAGAAAGCTATAAAAGTCGATAAAAGAAATTTATGGGGAAATCTCTGTGAATCAGAAAATAACACTAGAGACTTTGTAAGGCTTAGCAGGGTTCTGTCTACAAACCATTCCTGTGCGACATTTGCCAAAAGGGCTGATGGTTCCTGGTCAGAATCCTTTGCAGAATCACTAAATATGCTTTATTAGCACTGACTTCTCCGCATGTACGGACATGGCTAGATCAAACGGTTTAAATAGCGCGCATCAATATACTAGCAATGATGAGATAGCATCCTCAGAGAGAATCTCATGGGCAGTAGGCAATTTTTCCTAGTACAAATAACAGGAGGAGCCATGAGGACGCAAGGGACTTCTGTCTAATTAGAATTTCATCTTTCCTGATCAAGACATTCGAAAGACTCATAGACTCTCAAATCAGGAAACGACTCCAAGGTTCGTTAAGACTCGCAGATAATCAGCATGCCTACAGAAGCAGCCATACACGAGATCTTAAGGTTGATTAAGGGATCCCTTGGATCTACTGGTGGCAAGAAGCGTCAACGCAAGACTAGGTAATAGTGAAAAGTCAAAATGGGCATGCAGAGGAACACCGTAAGGTAGGGTGATCTCTCATTGCTTCTCGTTGTTAACCCGATTCTTTCCAGATTAGATGCTTTTAGAGAGTCAAAGCAATGTTATACGCGGGCGGTATTAATGGTATCGCGGATATTTATGGACATGATAAGTGATATTATTATAAATACTTTGGACATACTCAGTAAATGGGCTACAGACTCTCTATGCTCCAACCAGTAGAGGAAAGGTTAGAGTAATTATCATCCCGAAAATTGGCAGGAGGAGCCATGCGGATGCAAGGGACTTCCGTCTAATTAGAATTTCATCTTTCCTGATCAAGACATTCGAAAGACTCATAGACTCCCAAATCAGGAAACGACTCCAAGGTTCGTTAAGACTCGCAGATAATCAGCATGCCTACAGAAGCAGCCATACACGAGATCATAAGGTTGATTAAGGGATCCCTTGGATCTGCTGGTGGCAAGAAGCGTCAACGCAAGACTAGATAATAGTGAAAAGTCAAAATGGGCATGCAGAGGAACACCATAAGGTGGGGTGATCTCTCATTGCTTCTCGTTGTTAACTCGATTCTTTCCAGATTAGATGCTGGGAGAGTTATAGCTATGGTATACGCGGGCGGTGTGGTATTAATGGTATCGCGGATATTTATGGACATGATAAGTGATATTATTATAAATACTTTGGACATACTCAGTAAATGGGCTACAGACTCTCTATGTTCCAACCAGTAGAGGAAAGGTTAGAGCAGTTATCATCCCGAAAATTGGCAGGAGGAGCCATGAGGATGCAAGGGACTTCTGTCTAATTAGAATTTCATCTTTGCCGATCAAGACATTCGACAGACTCATAGACTCCCAAATCAGGAAACGACTCCAAGGTTCGTTAAGACTCGCAGATAATCAGCATGCCTACAGAAGCAGCCATACACGAGATCATAAGGTTGATTAAGGGATCCCTTGGATCTGCTGGTGGCAAGAAGCGTCAACGCAAGACTAGATAATAGTGAAAAGTCAAAATGGGCATGCAGAGGAACACCATAAGGTGGGGTGATCTCTCATTGCTTCTCGTTGTTAACTCGATTCTTTCCAGATTAGATGCTGGGAGAGTTAAAGCTATGGTATACGCGGGCGATGTGGTATTAATGGTATCGCGGATATTTATGGACGTGATAAGTGATATTATTACACATAAATACTTGGGACATACTCAGTAACTGGGCTACAGACTGTGGTTTAGGAGTAAACCAAAAAAAAAGAAAACAATTGGAACTGGCACTATTCACCACAAAGACCAAGATTCAGATCTTTAAACTTCCACAGTTGCAGAATCGTGAACTGTCTCTATTAGATAGCGTAAATTTTCTGAACTCAAACTATGATAAGACACAGGGCTAAAAAGATCATGGGTCTGAGGCCGTAAGATATGACAATGGATGCATACTATAGTTGTACATCCAATACTGATTACGGATCGGTAGTATGATGGACTGCCACAAGTAAGCAATATGCGGTAGACAAACTTTACAGAGGAAAAAGATATGCTTTTCTTACATAATGAAACACAGGCTGACGCAGCATAGTCCAATGCTAATGAGCAAAAATCCCTGTCTGAAAGCAAATTTCGTCACAATATCAAATAAATTTATCATCTAACCAACTTATAAATTTAACTACTCTACTTCACCACCACCTTGTTTTAAAGAACAAATTTACGCAAAACTCTACTCTTAAGGCATTATCAGCAATCGAAGTTTTTGTCTTTAGGGGGGAAGTGTGCATTAAGGAGTGTGTACATATGCAACTAAGAAAGGCGGAGAAGCAGTTTTTTTCTTCTTGTTCATATTTCTACTTCTTGCGATTTAAATCTTAATGCATAAATAGCAGGTCACAACTTTGCAGCTCATTTGGCGGGAAATGCCCGCGAACATGTTAATACTCAATACAAGTTGTATGTGATTATCTCTTTTGCACTCATATTATATGTGTTTTCTTACAATAGTTACTGGTTGGTTGGTATTAACAACAAAGTTTAACGAATTCTTAGAAGATCCTCCAAAAAGGATTCTTGTGTTCATTAAAAATTGAATACTGGCTTTAATTGCAAAATAAAAGATAAAAAGCTTAAAATTTGATATAAAAAAAACTTGGTACTTATTTAAAGTTGTATGTTCCAAACCATTATTTTTAGCTTAATTTTCTTCCCAAAATTGATATACTTAATATCTTAAAACAAATAAGTCTGAAATGGTACTCTCTTCTGTCAAAAGTTACTACTTTTGGTGTCGGTGATGACATTTTTTTAAACACCTTTCTTCTACATATCTTTGATATTGAGTTAATCTGAAATCTTCACACAGAAATAAAGTCTTATCGGCAATTTGTCTTTGCAGAAATATCATTGGCAATTGGAATTAGAGACCATTGGAATTTTTGCTGAAGAGAGAATTTCGATACTCTTAGGCGGGGGAATTGTCTCCACCACATGTTGCCCTATATGTTTACGTGGAAATGGAATTGGCGAGGGCTAAATACATTGTATCGTTCAGACTACCGAACGAATATACATATCATCCATACAAGCAGAAATATCTGTCATTAAAAGAGCAATAAATTGGCTAAGTTTTTATTGGATATCGAATAGTGATTTCTAAATTACAACCGATGGTCAACCGGCAATCAGGGTCGTCATCGTTTCTAGTCCCAGAATGCAGCAGATCTTTAAAAGTGATGGCGATTCATTGTATCATCAACCTTAAATGGGTGAGTGAACATGGCTAAATTTTAGCAATATTATTGCGGATGATCTGGCTAAAAAGGGAGCCCTTTTATTCATCATGTCGGTCTCCGACTCTCTTCCTGCTGGAGACGCATTGATGGTGCTCCTCTGCAGATGGCTCAAACTAGATGGTACAATAAGTCAACTTGCTCAATAGCGAGAACTGTTATAAGCTTCCCAAAGCTGTAGTTTCGGAACCTCATAGCCACGACCACGGGGAACTGCACTTTCGGAACTCACACTTAACGTATGTGTGTACCCTATGATGAATACTGGTATAGTTGTAACGACGACAAAAATATTATACCGCTCCTATACCTCTGTTACGCTCTTGAGGATCACCCCCTTCGCCCCTGGGCAAACGATCATTCAGTGGCCTTTTCGGGCTATTAGAAATGGAGCTCAGAAGCATAAGATCCTGTATCACGAGCAGTCGCGCATCCAGCTTGAGCTTTTGTTTTTTTTTTTTTGGCAGGGGGGTACTTTTTTTAGCTGAAACATACTACTGAGGAACATTTATTTTAGAAATTGAATAGAAATGAGGAATATTTTATCCGTTCCGGGGTTGGGAATATATCCCATTTTCCTTTCCCCTATATCCGCTCCTGATTACGACCAGCGTGTGGTTTTCTCGCATTTAATTCTGAAACGACCCCTTCTACACGAAATCTGTACTCCTACACTCTAAAACATTACTTCAAATTTACGATCATATATTGTCTAAATTTGTGTTGAAAATTTCTCCTTGTCTAAAATTACATCGATTTTGTAGTTATTTTATTAAAGAAAAAACCTTTCAAATTAAACATATTCAGTCTAAGTGGAAAAAAATTTAGCATAAAGTATAATACGACTATGGCTGAATGGTAGAGACGTCAGACTATCAGTCAGGAGGTCGTGGCTCAAACCTGCACGCAGCCAATCGGTCTTTTTTAGTAAAAACATTTTGTTGAAAAATAATGCGTGTGTAATTTTAGGTCGATAATAATCTGTAAAGTGTTGCCGACTATTATCGACCTAATTTTCAACAAAAGTGCTTTAGAGTGTAGCACCTCGCTAATCTCACTCTCTCCTTAATCTTTGTCTCTTAAACCTAACTCTTCTTGTTAATCCTCCTTATCTTTTCTTCTACAAGTAGCACAAAAGTTTCATAGTCTTTGACTCAAATGGGCTGTACTCCAGCTATTTATATTCCTTGCCCATTGGCAAAATGTGGTTGTAAAAGTTCTGTGGTCAACGTGTGTTTTAACAGGGTGGTCTAAATTTCAACATTCTTAAAGCTTAGGTCCTCCTCTATGATTTTTACATACTTATGTACATCGTTCTGTAATCGGATCGCAAGCTTAAAAAATGCACATTTATTACCTTTTTTAATTTGAGCCACTGTGGGTCACCATTTAAAATATCGACGGCACAAAGTCAACTTAAGTTCCATTCCTTGTGATGCGACATATATGTATATGTTGACTAAGTGTCATTAATATGAAGACAACGTGTCATATTTTCTTTCGTTTACGTGTTTTGTACGTCCGTTTACGCAGTTCTGTGAGCTTTCAAAACTTGTTGTTTTTGGTATCGGTGATGACTTCTCTCGACTTATATCGAGCTTTCTCAAGGCTTGTACTATACGAGTTGTTATAGAATGGGATTTCATCAAACGAGTTCAAGATTAATCCTAGAGTACCGCAATGCTCAGTTCTTTCCAGGCATCAGAAATAAAGAACGGAAAACTTAAATTAAGAAGTCTTCATTGAAAAATAAAATAAATAGTCTAGATAAGCTCACATTTGTGTTTTTCGAAGTATACTTCCCTTTAAAGCGCCATCCATGGCCAAAAACTAGTTCGATTAAATTGATCTATATCTTTTTTGTTGTTTGTCAAACTTCCAATTCTATTTACGTTTTTGCAGATGTCAGCAGCATTCATCAACAGAGAGAACTTGATCTTCGGCCGAACCGTTCGTATATGGAATAAACTTGCCGCAGAGGCCTTTCCAGTCACTTGCAGTGTGGGAAAGTTTAAATCGAATGTCTACAAACAATACTTCCTATACTTCGATGAAGTGTGTCATCAAATTGATGTTAGTTTTCATGGAATTTGTCATAACATTGATGTCACAATTATGCTGACATCAAGTCGTCAATCCGAAGAAGAATTTTTCTATGTATGCAATATAATCTACAACCCCTAGAAAAATCGTACGCCAATGATCAAGAAGAAAAAAAAAAGAAAGATTAATATCAATTTCAATGAGCACTAGCTCATCTTATAACATATTTAATGGCACATTTCCAATTTTCCATAATATTTAATTTTGGAATCATGCACAAAATGCACGCGACAATTGTCACGAATTAATGATTTTGTAATAATGCAGAAACTTAACTCGTACAGCCACATTTACCTCTATTACAGTTTTTCCAAGGAGGCAAACGACGCACACTTAAAGCTCTAAACAAACTTAGAATTCTGTGCACCCCAAACAAATGTTGACAACAGCAAGAACACCAAAAATAAATGAAAGAAGCGACAAACAAAAAATAAGTATGAAATGATGATGATGATGATAATGATGGTAGGAGAGGACCCCACAACTAGTGAATTCCCGTGAATTTTCAACAATCCAAAACTAATTAGCGCTCAAGCACATACAATCTGTCATCACGTACAGATACGAGGAATACATAGATCTCTTATTACGACAACGACTACGAGTATTTTCTAAATTGTACTTGTATCTCAGTGCTATCCATAAGGATATTGTGTGTGTGTTACTGTGTGTATTTGACGTGGCAAATGTGTGTTAAGGTCTGACTGTTTTTGCATTTGCATAACTCAGGTTGTGTGTTCTAGTACTCGATTAACAAAAAATACTTTAAAGTGCGATAAATCTGTTTTATTTTCAATTCAAATTTTTGTTTCTCTACCATTAATTCAAGGAAACTGTTTTTTATTTGTTTCTTTACTTTTTTTTTACAAATAATGATTATAAAGTCTGATTTGAAGCCATGTGATCCTTGTAGGACTTAAGGCAAATAATACGTTTAAGGCAAAAGAGTTGTTACAGCAAAATTACGAGTAGAAGGTGTTATTTTTATAAACAAGATTTTGAATCATGCTTATGGCTAAAACATAAACTCCTATAATAGTTGCTCTTACTAACATTATCACTATGGCTGTAAACTTCAGATCTTAAACTCTCTCCTACTCCTACCATTTTATTAATAACACTGTGCAGCAAAAAAATATCATAGTTCTAGTGACTGATTCTAGCAGAGGGCATCAAAAAATATTTACGTTTATCTGCGTTTTGGAAGTTTGCATCTGGCATTCATTTTAGTGGGAGTTAAAACGCCCGATTTTGCACATAGTTATAATGATTTGGCATAGGAAATCTTGTAAGCTTTACGTTTAAGCTGTGCCGTTTTACACACGGCACGAGAAACATGTTTTTTTAGAACATTTCGCAGTTTGGCACTTTTTGTATCTCTCTTAATATAACTCATCTTCAGCAGGGATATAGCGGGCTTAAATGTTTTACAAAAATATTTGGCATAAAATTCTAGCAGTAGTCCTCAAAGACACCCAAGCTTCAGGCTCAACTTGTTCGCCACAAATCATGGTTAGCGCGTTCGAGACTAGTTTCAGGCAAGCCTTCAACATCATGAATTTTTCTGATGTGCATTGGTGTGTCATCGTGTTGATTGTTGTTGGACTGTTAAAGTGATGAAGGCATACCCATGATCACTTAGCAATACCGATCACTTAGCAATACTAACGTGTACTAGTGCACATCACAGCACCCTCCTTCGTCAGTATTGTAGCAGAAACGTCGGCGAAGAAAAAGAACTAATTAAATGGCTACAAAGCTTAAGCGAATGAATGCCTTCACTTGACACCTATCCCTTTCCCAAAGAAGGTAGCACATTAATTAATTAAATGATAGGCATTACTTAATTGCCTGAATGTGTTACTTCTTAAAAATAACCAAAAACCTAAAATGTGTTTAAGGATTTATATCGTACTTATTTACAATTAGTATTCGGCATAGGAAATCCTGTAAATCTTACGTTTAAGATATAAAGTGTACTAAGAGGTTTTTTAAAACTTCACAAGGAACATTTTTGTGGAACATTTTAACACTATTACTCAATGTTACATTTCTCATTTTGTCCCTTTCTTAAAACAGGGCAAAAAACTCCCCTTCAGCGAAAATATAGCAGGTTAAAATGTTCTACAAAAATATTTCCCATGCAATTCGACTATAGGTCTGTAAAGACATCCAAGCTTTATCCAGTATCAACTTGAACGACAGAAATTATTCAAAACTTAAAATGTGCTTAACGGTTCATTTCTTATTTACAATTTACTTACAATTGAACCAGTCATTGCAAAAAGGGCATGTGTTCATAAAACTAACATTTTCATGTGTGTGAAGATAAACATGTTTTTAAAAAAATATTGCATGCGAGATTTTTTTATATACGTATTTTAAGTATTTCATACGGAATTTTAGACTTTTTCTACATATATGCCCACTGTGCCCAAGCCCTTCTACCTCAGGGAATCAAACCTGGCGAAAAACAAAGGTGAGGAATGGGGCTAATAAACTGCGATTACAGTTTATTTTAAAAATACTTCTGGACACCGTGTGATTACCCCAAACATTTTTATTTTTTTATCACAAGTTTTAGTGCAAGAATAATCTTTGTATAGTTTTTTTAATTTATAGTCGCAAATCTTTCACAATCAGTCACAATTGTGACTGATTGTGGCTGATTGTAGCTTATTGCGACTAATTGCGACTGATTGTTACTGCTTGTGATTGATTGTGACTGATTGTTACTTATTGTGACTGATTATGACTGATTGTGATTGATTGTGACTCATTGTGACTGATTATTACTGATTGCGAACTATTGCGGCTGATTCTGACTGATTGTAACTGATTGTGACTGAATGCGACTGATTGTTACTGCTTGTGATTGATTAAGACTGATTGCTACTTATTGTGATTGATTATGACGTATTGTGATTGATTGTGACTGATTGTGGATGATTGTGACTGATTGTGAGTGATTGTGACTGATTGCGACTTATTGCGACTAATTGTGGCTGATTGTGACTGATTGTGACTGAATGCGACTGATTGCGACTTATTGTGATTGATTGTGACTGATTGTGGCTGATTGTGGCTGATTGTGACTGATTGTGACTGAGTGTGACTGATTGTGACTAATTGCGACTGACTACGACTGATTGTTACTGACTGTTAAGGTCTAGTTAGTAAAATCGTATCGCGTTCGTGGGGAGCAGCTGGCAAAATCTGTAACATAAACAAAGCTTGTTGCTGTTTACTAAAAACGTATAATTGCTTTTGTTACGTAGAAAATCTACAGCAAGTAGATTTTTACGTAGCATATGTCAAACTAATCCCATTGGCATTACAATCCAATACTAACAGCTGACAAAATTGCTTGGGGTGATACGTTTTCTATAACTAACACTTAAAGTTGAGCGGCACTGAAAGTTTTAACGTTATGCGATACGTTTTTACTAAATAGACCTTTATTGATTGTGACTTACTGTGACTGATTATGATTTATTGTGACTGATTGTGACAGATTGTGAGTAATTGCGACTGATCGCGACTGACTGTGACTGATTGTGACTGATTGCGACTGATTGCGACTGATTGTTACTGATTGTGACTGATTGCGACTGATCCCGACTGACTGTGACTGATTGGCAAAATGGCATCAAAAAATTAAATTTGAAAAAAGTGTCCTTTTCGCAATGAATGGTTCAATAAGTACTCGGCATAAAAAATGTGTTCAGTTTCTTTTTATGTTTAAACTCTATGAGAAACATTTTATAAAACATTTTAGCTGCTGAATGAGGAGTTTTTTGCTCCCTTTTCAACAAAGATGCTGAATACATCTTATATTTTAAACGTAAGGCTGAACAGTGTAATAATTTCTTGTTCATAATCACCTCTGAAATGTATGAAAATTTGACATCATTTACTTTGAAGAGACTGTTGTTTGTTTGTGTGAACGCAAGAATATAACAACAGCGTTGCATTCATTCACTGCCTCGTAACTATTAATTTATTAATTTAATGGTAAAATCGTTATTAGCAACAAATATTGTAGGCGTTTCTATTAACCCAATGCAAGAGCATCTAACTGCAACAGCAAGGATCTTAGTAAAAATCATTTTATTAAAAAAACACTCTACAAAGGAGTATATATTTCCTTCTTTTTTTTTTTTTGGTTTTATTGCGGTCTAAAGAAGATGTGCAAGTTGTTTAAAGAAGACTAGTTAAGGAAAAAAATCTTAAAGTATAGAAATCAAAATGAAAAATCTCATATAAATACATCCATCCAGTACAACATAACTTATGTTGCTAGCGATCTTCATTATGGACATGCCAACCAACCAACTACATCATTTTACCATTTTGGTTATGTTTTCTTGATAGGGTTAGCGTTGCATAAGAAATCGAAGAAGTTCTATTTTTCTGGTGAGTTTTTATGTCCTGCGGCTTAAGTAAAAAAAATGCTTTAAGGAAGATTTTATTATTGTACTAGTAAATAAAAAAAACGCCAAATGCTGAGAAATTATTGGGAAAATCGGAGCAATCGGGTATATTTCTGTAAAAGTATGACTCGTTTGAGATATATAGAATTACATGATTCTTCGTTAATTGTCAAAAGACTTCTTTCCAAGCTTGATAAAGTAAATTAAAGAAAAAGCTGACAGTTTTTATTTCAACTTATTTTCCAGACATTCTGTCTTTAACGGCAAACCCTTATTTATAATTTCTTGATTGTAAAGGAAGAAAAACATTCACAAAAACTGCCTTAAACACACGGAGTATGTATTTAGAAAATTGCCTGATTTATTGTCACAGATACGAATTGCACGTTGTAAACCCAATGAAATATGTAAAAATAAGATTAGACAAAAAAATAAATAAATAAATAAATAAAAAACTAAAAAAAATAATGGAATAATATTATTTTGGAGCAGGCAGACGTTGTCCAACCACCACAACCGTCTCGAAAAATATTAAGGGCGCTTACATCTGTTTTAAAATGAATAATATGAAAAAGATCACTAAGATTTTTTTCACTACGACTTTTAAGCTGATTATGTTTCTAAATAGCGACGTTGACATGACTACGTTTATGTTAAAACTCCTCCTTGCTATTCTTTCAGCAGCGCACTTTATACTTGGTCCTAAGTGTTTCCGAGTAGTCCGGTAAGCTGTCGTCATTTGTTGGTAAAATATTTCCGAAAGTTCCGCTTTCGTTATTTTATTTATTTTTTGTAGTTTTTCGAATACCTCCTTGTGATTTCGAATACCTTCAGAATGTTGCAGTTATCTAAATTGTGTACAAAAAAATGTCTTTTAATTTTTTCGACATATCTTGTAGCCCTCTACTACGGCTGGAAGCTAGAGAAATTATATGAATCTTATTTTAATGTGCTTCATTAATATAGAAAATAGTTTTTAATAATTTTTTTAAGGCTACACGCAGAAAAATTTCTATGTAAAATCGGCGAAAACCAGGTTAATTTACAATTTTTCGGTAGTGATTTTGCTTCATAGGCGTTTCATTTTAATTCAACATGATTTACAATAATTTTTAAGCAAAATTTATCCTTTTGAATTAACTATATTTCATGTTGATTTAATATTGCAGTACAGTTAAATCAAAATGAAGTTGATACTGAAATAATACGAAACATCATGTTGAATAAAAGTTATTTAGAGTTGAAATAATGTGAATTTGATATTGGAACAACACGAAGAATCATGTTGAATCAAAGTTATTTCAAGTTTGAACAACGTGAATTTAATATTGAAACAACACTAAGAATCATGTTGAATTATAGTTGTATCAAGCTAAAACAACATGGCTTTAATGTAGCTATTCTATTAATTATTTTACTTGCGTGATAGGCATCAGACAACTTTGTGTTGTAGTTGGCTGCCCCAGCCAAGATTTGAGCTCGTGCCACTTGCATGATAGTCCGCGCGCTGGCCACTGCAGCCACAACAGCTTCAAACTTTACTTTAGCTGTACACTAAATAATTACCCATCGTATGAAAAATGAATTTAATTTTAATTCAACATGATTTAAATGATTATTTAATATAAAACTTATTTGAAATTAAAGTTATAGTCATGTTGGTCTAAAATGAAATGTAACGTTTATAGCAAATTTGTTTTAACAGTGCAAAATTTAAAATCAAAGAGATTTAAGGTAAGATTAACTATTTTTTCATTTAAAATTAATATGAAACAATGGTAGTTTTAAGCCAGCAGCAGTATTTTTTCGCTTGTTATTCGTTTTTTGTCGTTTACATAGCCGAAAAATGTAAGAATAAACAACAACAAGTCACACAACTAAGCACAAAAGTGAACTGTAGCAATGAACAAAGCAAATAAACACTAACACATTTAAACGACAAATCATTTCTTGTAAATTTAATATTATTTCAAATCACGATTGCGTCATGTTGATTTTACATTCCGTTTTTTGCTGTGTGTTCTTAAGTTTGTCTGAAGTCTGACCTTGTATGTATAAAAATAGTGGATATTTTGAGTGTAATGAGTTATAACAGCTATAAAGAGTCTATAAAGGACAAAATTTATCATATTAACATTGTTTCACAAATTGATCGATGCTGCGATATAGGGCTAAAAGTAGGTCGTAATAATTTTTTCATTATTTTTCCTATGTATATAAAAATAAGCTGCAACGTTTTAGTGCTATTCGAAATTGAAGTTCGTAAGCAAATTCTCTCGCTTCACCCTAATATACTTCCCTTTTTTTGGGTTTTGTCAATTTTTGTTTGTTTGTGGGGGCTTTTTAATGTTGGCGTGTTTTTTTACTTATGGCTTTTGTTTTTTGTTTTGATGATTTTTTTCGTTTTAGCGCTTTTTACATTTTCAAGTTTTTTTTTCGTTTTGGCTATTTTGAAAATTTTGGTTTTTTTAGTTGGTGATCTTTTTTGTTTTGGTGCTTTTTTCGTTTCAGCGCTTATTTTCGTATTAGCGATTTTCTCCGCTTTGTCAATTTTTAAATTTTTTGGTTCTTAGCTTTGCGTTTTTTTTGTTTGTTTTGGCGATTTTTCGTTTATACGATGCTCTTTTCATTTTAGCGATTTTTTCGTTTTAGTAACTATATATTTTATTTTTGTTTTTTTAGTTTGGCGTTTTTTTATTTTTTTTTTCGTTTTGCCATTTTTTATTTATTTTGGCGATTTTTTGTTTTGGTGCTTTTTTTCGTTTTAACGCTTTTTTTTCATTTTAGCGATTTTTTTTCATTTTAGTAATTTTTTTATTTTTTTCTACTTTGGCGTTTAGTTTTGTTTGCCATTTTTTAGTTTTTTTGTTGCAATTTTTTAGTTTTAAAGTACTTTTTTTTAGTACTTTTTAATGTACCAGTCCTCTTCCTTACAAACTTTCTCAATTTTTGACTGTTTCTTAGTGATTTGAATATTTTCTGCGCATTAATATAATAATAGAATTCTGAACACAAATATACCATAAACTTTTGCTGGGAATTGTTTCAGTGGAAATATGCACAATTGTTTGTTCATTATTATTTGTTGTTCTTATAGCAATGATATTTATTTCTATTCGCACATTTATATTTGTCTTGTTTTTATCAAAGTTGTAAAGTGATTTTTCATTTGAACGAACAAGCACTTGTAATGATTTTGAGTGTTTTCATTTTGTTCAAGTTAAAAAACTAACAAAAGTACATAACAATCCTTAACCGACAAGAAGACGAGAAAGCAGTAATCATTTAATCTCGTGTGATCGATTGGTAGTCAATTCGTTTTTTTTTTGGTTTTTGTGAATTTTCATTAAACGGCCGAATATTAAATCTATACTGCCAGTATATGCCATTTATCGAGGAGGTTCTTCAAGACAGACCTATCGATCTTCTCGTAGGACCTTCTAAGTCACTTCTGGAGCTTATACAATATCCAACAGGGTTTTAAATTTCTTCCAACATAAGTTTTATTTGTTCTCTATTGGATTATTGTTTAGAACCTCTGAGTGGTAGCGATGCTAGCCATAAACAGTCCAGAGGTCGTGGGTTCGATTCGCGCCATAGACCTTGGCTGTTTTCCGCAGATATGCTAATCTTTTCGCGGGTTGTGTTTTTTTTTATTAAAAAAAAGAAAAAAAATTTAGTTTTGTATGGTCCTCCACCAAATGTTTCAATTATTCAGTGAGTTTCCTTCTATGGCACTCCACCAAAGTATTCAAACTTAAAGTGAAATTAAACCAATTAAACTGTACAACAAAAGCAAAATTTTTTTTCAAAATTACAAGGTTCTAATGACTGATTCTGTTAGAGGGTACCAAAAAATATATGTATATGTATATAAAAAAATTCCCTGGGATCCCGGGAATTCCTGGGAAAGAATATACTAAAATATTTAAAAAATAATGTTAATTTCGGGAATCCATTGATTTTTATATGAACAAATTGAATGAATCAATCATTCTTTATTTCAAATTGAGCTTTATTTTAAAACTATTTCATAAACAAACATTGTCTAAAGAAATGAGATAAAATAGGAAAAAAATTAACAAATCAGAAAAGCAGAGAGATTCAAAGTAAATTATATTTAAAAACTATTTTTATACCGAACAAAAGGAGAGCATACAAGTCATTAGTAAAATCACTGATGGACTGAAATCAAAGTACTTTTATTTCTGATCATCCATCTTAGATTTTAACTAGGGATGTAACGATACGCCGTTTTGCCGATCCGATACCGATACCGATATTAAAAAATAAATATCGCCGATACCGATTCCGATACCGATACGAATATTGAAATTGAGTTCAAGTTTATATTAACAAAACTCAAGTGCAATTTTTTTATTATACAAAATTACATTATAAGAGAGAATATTTAAAATTGATAAAACATTGGAAGTAATTTTTAAGGAGCTACATTTTCTTTGCTTCCAAAAATCTATATTAAAAATATGCAGATAATTAGTAGAAAAGCAAGAAAATATGTTTAATTCCTTTATAATTTTAAAAAATACTCGCCATGCTTTTTAAAAATCGATTTTTTAAAGGACATTTATTAACTAATATTCTTCTAAATAACTTAAAAGCTTAATTATTAAAAGACTTCTAAGTTTATATTTATTCACTTAAATTTACATGAAAATACAGTTCTGAGCTTGAATTCGCATAAAAAAAATTGTGAAAATGGGTAATTTTGTATCCTTTTTCCTTGAGGAAAAATCATTATAGAATACCGAAAAAGAAATTTGTCCTAGCATCGCTTCCACCGAATTGGTAATCGAAAAACAGAACTTCTTGCAATGGCAAGGATATGTAAAACTAATTAGAAATTATCCAAATTTGCAATACTTCCAGATCGCGAATTCTACATTTTCATGACTTCTTTGGAGTATCTTTTTTTTTGCTGGAATAAGATTTAAGAAACAACGACTTGAATTTGAAATCATGGTAAAATTAACAAAAAATAAATAATTTTTTTTTACAAAATAACAGCATAAAATATTATTAATTTTTAAAATTGATATTAATTTAAAACATAACGAAGTGAATTTAATTCATGGTAAAATCGAGCAAAAATAAATTATTTGTTAAAAAGAACTCTAAAAAAAATGTTTAAAAGTATCGTCGTATCAACAGTAAAATATCGCCAATACCGATGTATCGGAAAATCTGAAGTATCGCCGATATATCGGTATGGGTATTCGTTACATCCCTAATTTTAACACGTGGTTGTTAGAGAGCGGAAGTGATCCAAAGAGCGATCAAACGGTTGTCTAGGAGGATAAATGTTGCTGACAAAGAGCAGTCTTAGGGCCGTTAACAATAAAAATATTAACCTGCAGTTAACACTAAACTAAAAATTTAAATCTGGATAAATACAATTTCATTAACATAAAGCTGATTTACCTATTCAATTTCAATTAAATTTAACTGGAACCTTTTTTAAGTTTAAGTTCTTAACATAGCCATTTAAGTTCTTAACATAGCCATTGATAGAACAAAATTATGTCTCGTGAAGGCGGGGTGTAACTGAAGAAATTATTGACATTGGAAACAAATAAATTTTTTGTTATTCTGAAAATATATAATATAAATTTTCAAGAATAATAAAAAATTCAAAGCTTCTTAGACGAATGCAGCACTTCTTTGTGCAGCGGTCGTACTCAGATGCTGTTGAGCCATGACATTATTTATATAAATTGCTGAAATTTTTGCATTTCCCAAAAATAGTTTATTTCAGGCAATCAAAAAACTTGATGAAACAAACTAACTAAATTTTTTTTATTGTTAACGAAAATTGTTAGCTCTCAGTTAAAATTTAAGTTTAGGCATGATATAATAAATATAAGGTAATTTCATTCTCTGAATTTTTCTTGACATTCACTACGTGACAAGTATAAGGATTGTGACATTTTCGTTAAAATGATGTTGCCGTACTAGTTTTATATGTCTCCTGAATTTCTGTTTTTTTTTTATTATTCCTAAAATTGTCATTTGCATGAAAATAATATGGAAAGTATAAACTTAAGCAGGCCAATTTGCAATATGCGTTTCTATACGCAATCATGCAAACTTTAACAATGCTACACGCCGCAAAATATATTAATAAAGTAGTCCATGCGTACAAAGAACAAACTCACTTCTACCGTAAAAAATATTGAAAAGAATGAGTGCCAATATGGCGAAAGTTCGCAAGAATAGCAAAAATTTAAACAAGCCATAAAATTAATTAAAACTGTAACTGTTAAGTCAAGAACTCGGGAAAATTCGTCAAAAGGTTGCTAAAATGTTAAAGATTATAAATCGTAATATTGATCAAAATTCCCTTAAAATGTAAAAATCCAAAAACTTTGGAAAAATTAGGGTCTTCGCGAAAGTTTGCGAAAAATTTCAAATTTTTATAAAAATTTGTTAAAACTTTAAGGAATGCCAAAAACTCGGTAAAAATCGCGAAAATTTCAGAATTTCGCAAAAACTTGTCAACAGCTACATGATATCAACGACTAGTATTGTTCAAAAAGCGCGAAAACTGTAAAGATGTTGACAACTTGTAAAAAACCGCTTTTATTACGAACATTGCAAAAATTCGCCAAAAGCTCAAAAATCGGAAACAAGTCCAAAATTGATTAGAAACCGCCCAAACTCTAAAAAAAACGAGAAAAAATTACCAGCTCGCGAAAAATTGCTAAAAATTTGTATGTATTGATGAAATCAATGAAGTATGTCAAAATGGAGTACAACAATAATGAAGTATAACAAAATTTCAGAAAATCATACAGATCTCGTAGAAAGGAAATTGTCAATATCGCGGAAATTGCTAAGTATAGTAAATGTTTTTGTTGTTTAATTTTTATGTTGTAACAAAACCGCATCATTGAAATGAACATTTTTTGATGCTTTCGAATTCAACCATAAATATAATCGATAAAATAATATATAATGAATATAATCGATAAAATAATATATAATAAATATGATCGATAAAATTAAAATTCGTCACAACTAAAAAAAATAAAAGAGAATTTCAATAAAATCTGAAGATAAACGATATAAGTGGGGCTTGTGAATTGCACAATTTTTCTTACTTTCCTCTTAATACAATTACACATTTGTTTAAAATAACTCCAGGAGTTGAGATGCCTTTTCTATTATATGGCAACGCTTTTTTATATTTTACCTTAAAAACAAACTTCAAAAATCCTTATTAAAATAAATAAAGAGAGAATGAAACTACCTTCTATTTATTATATCATGAGTTTAGGCAAACTGAAAGTTAATAAAATCAATCTAACTGAGCCTTGTGTTAATGGGGCTTAGAACAGTAAACTCAATCCTTTACTTTTCGATATGCAATGCAAATTATGTTCCCTTAGAAAAGTTGTACTTTTATATTCTTTGTTGCAGATGCCCTTTTAAAACAGTCAACGCATTAATTGTTTCTTCTCATAATCAGTTTCTTATTAAGTAACAAAATTTCAGTTGTTGAGAAAAACATTTCGCCCCCCCCCATTTCAGTTGCTTTGTTAATAGTAGCATTTAAAGTTTCCTCGAAAGTCTTCTCTTTGAAAGCATCACTGTCGTCTGAAGTAATATCTATTTCCCCATTTTCTTCGTCACTCACTAAATGCATCAAAAAGACGTGCATAAAAAATTTCTTCATATCGAATTACCGTGCATTTTGATGCATATTAAAGCACATTACGGTATAAAGCCTTTGAAAATAGCGTTACGTTATATGTTAAAAGGGCCTAAGTAAGTGTATTTGCGTTTTGAAAGTTTACATCTGGGACTCACTCTGGCGAGAGTTAAATTGTCCCCCTTTTGCTCATAGTTGTATTGACTCGGCATAGAAATTCTTGTAAGCGTTACCTTTAAGGTATACAATTCTAATTCTTCTAAAATAAGTGCATGAAGGTTTTGCAATTGCCATTACATTTTGTAATTAGAGTTGAATTTTGTTTTAATTATAATAACAATTATAATTGAAAAAAATCTTAGTCCATCCAGAGCTGCATATCGATAGCTGCTAGTTTGCTGACAGTGAATGAGTTGATTACTTATTTTGAATTTGAAATTTAATAGGCAGATTTTGTAAAAACATTCGTTTCTAAACGTTTGAAATTTGTATGAAAAGTAACGCAAATACGTTTCAAAAAATATTTTTTCCATACAAATTTCAAAACGTAAAATCTGGCAAAATCTTACAAAATCTGGCTAATACTTAGATGATTTGTAGAGAAAATAATATAGTCTAAAAGTTTACAACTACAATAAACTGCTTAAACTTATTTTTCTCACAATAGATAATTATTATTTAATAATTGTTAATAAATTCTTATTGCACGAGTAATGAACTCGTGTGTATTTTAACTGAAATAATTCGTGTTTAATACAATTTATTTTTATTTTTATTTTTATACATAACTTTTTTTTAACCATATAAATATTTTATTTCGTTATTTTTTTCTATGTTGTTGGTTGAACTATTGGTACCTTGTGGTACATAAATAATGGCCATAAATTGGCAATGGCTAAAAATTTCAGTATTTATAGCCGAATGATAAAAATAAGATTTATTAACATTTGCGCGTTTTGCACTGTAACAAATGAACCAACAAATACACATCCATACATGCAGACAGACAGACAACCCAACAGACCCACAAACCAAACATCTATTTATCCAAAAACCACCTCCACCACCACCGCCACCAACAGCATCATCTCAACAATCACTACTTTCACGACCAAAAGCAAAAGCCATCTCCAATTCAATCCATCCCATTTCCAAAGGCCAACCAACAACAACAACAACTCAACTTAACTCTTAAAACATTGTTGTACAAAAAGAATCTCTCTGTTTCTACGATGACCATTTCCACATGATGTTTGCTTTCATTTTTTTTATTTCTTTAATTTTCCTTTTTTTTTATTATTATTATTTTATCGCCTACAACATTAAAGGGTTTGCTGCTCCACAAAGTCCCTCCATGGTAAGGGGGTATGGTGTGAAGGGGAGGAGGGAAACAATGTAGTATTGGATAAAAGAAAGCATAGTTTATTGGAAGATGTGTTAATGGCTTTAAAGGAAAAGATATTATAAATAATTTCTTTTAAATGTTACATCGCATATGTTAAATGTTTTTATTTGCTACCTTTTTTTGTTCTTATATGAGTGGAGTATTAACTAAAAGTTGGTAGAAACAATTTATTTTCTTGGATAATGTTAATGATTACACTATGCAAGGAAAAAATTCCAAAGGAGTTACACCATATTTTTGGAACGAGTTTCCTTATGGCATGTTGTGCATATGACATCCAGCATATAAGTGTTTTCTATCCCGGGGGGTAAAACAATTTTTTTAAATGAAAAAATACGTGCAACAAATATATACGTGTAACGAATACTGGTAAGAAAGAAGTTCTGTGATTTTGGAGAGATTTTTGTCCCAGTTTGTGGGAATCAGGGGATCTTCCGGGATTTACGGAAATTTGTTATCTTAGTTATTGGAAATCCGTGAACCTTCTGGGATTTTTGGGATATTGTTTTGTTCAAGTTTTGGCATTGATGCCAACTTTGGCTCTTTTTTACGATATGACAAAAAACGATATGACATATTGTATTGTCATATCGTAAGTTTTTTACGATATGACAACACTAAGTTAGCCATACACTGTGATGCCATTTGTGAAGATTTTTTACAATATGACAAAAAACGATATGACATACTATGTTGTCATATCGTAAGCTTTTTACGATATGACAACACTGCGATATGACAACACCGTGTATCATAGCGCAGTATTGTCATCTTGTAAAAAACTTACGATATGACAACACAGTATGTCATATCGTGTTTTGTCATATCGTAAAAAATCTTCACAAATGGCATCGCTGGCCACACACGCTGTTGTCATATCGCAGTACTGCCATATCGTAAAACACTTACAATATGACAATCATTGATGCCAACTTTGGCTCTTTTTTACGATATAACAAAAAACGATATGACATACTGTATTGTCATATCGTAACTTTTTTACGATATGAATACGCTGCGATATGACAACACCGTGTATGTCTATCTTAGTGTTGTCATATCGTAAAAAGCTTACGATATGACAATACAGTATGTCACATCGTTTTTTTTATATCGTAAAAAAGAGCCAAAGTTGGCATCAATGATGACAATACAGTATGTCATATCGTAAAAAAGAGCCAAAGTTGGTATCAATGAGTTTTGGACCTATGTATCGCTTAAGTATCGCCCAAGTATCGCTTAAGTATCGCCTAAATATCTTCCCGGCAATATCTGTTTTTTGTTAACGAATTATCTTCTTTTTCCATCTAGAGGTTAAAATATTCTATCTTCGTTTTCTTGGTGTCATCAAGGTAGGTGAAATTTTTATTTTTATATTATAACTTTTACTTTTGGTGGTAGTCATGACGCCGGGGCTGGTTACTAGGCGGAGTGTGGTGAAGGACGATAAAGATGAGGGACTGTCTTACATAGCAACCGAACGTGCCGGCCGAAGGCTGTCGGCCGAAAGTGAGCGACCGAAGGTGGCCTGCAAGTGGCATAAGACCGAAAATGGCCACCTGATGGTATAACCACGAAAGTAATAGGCATAAGACGTTCAGTGATTCCCATTGGAAAAGAAGGTAATAATTCTTTATAGAGGAAGACCTTAGCTTTAATAGTGTCGAAATTTGGATCACCTTGTTGAAACACACGTTGAGCTACAGGGTGTCAAAGTTGACTACCTCGGGCATGAAAAATCTTACCAGCCTCATAGCTTTTACAAGTACTATCCGTTTTTTATTTGAACTTGGTGTAAAGCTTCTAAGCAGATAAACAAAACCCAGTTTATTTTATTAAGATATCTTTAATATTTTCAAAGATATTTGCCTTTGAATTTTAAAGTTTTGGGTCTTGGCTTCGACTTTGTTCTCTATTTCGCCAATTTGTCAGGTAATAGCATAGACAAAACTTTCAAAAAATTAATTAAAACAATGACCGTTTAATATATCGTTTAAATTTTGTAAGCTTTTAATTTTTAAGGCTTTCATCAGCCAACCGTTCTTTGAAAAGAACATCCACAAAAGTGTTTTTCTATGAAACATTTTTCATTGAATGCATTAAACATTTTTTTGGTTTTTTTGAGAATTTGAATGAAATACAAGTCTAATGCGACAGTTTATTTTTCCTTAAATAAAAGTGAGTATGTGATTTATGTGATTGAAAAATAACATTAATACAATGAAATTTTTTCATTAAAAGTATGACTACTTTCAGTTTATGCTTTTATCCAATAATTTATCTCTGTTAATTTAAAACATTAAAATTATATTAAAATACAAATTGTTAAAGTTTTTAGGTTTGACACATATAAACTTATATCTTGGAGAGTTGTTTCATTGATCCGATGATATATATTTCATTGAAATTATGAAAATCTAAAATCTTATATATTTATTTTTTATTTCAAGAAAATACATATGGTATATTACAAGCTTTTTAAGTAAAAATTGAAACATTTGTTCAATATTTAAATAATTTGTCATAAAATCACTAAACATTGTTGTCATAAATCAAATTAAGTTTTCTAATGAAACCATTAAAACAACTGAAGCAATTCCAATGCAATTCTTTCATATTATTAGTGAAATTTCATTTATATTGTAAGATATTTCATAAAATTAAATGTAATCTTTCTGATTTTTTTTAATATGAAAATTATTTGCCAACACAGAGAAAAGTATATTAAATCAAAGGAAATTTTTCATATACAATATGTATCGAACATGATTTTAACCAAAAGTTTTCGTTCAGGTTAAGAGCATTGTCATAAATTATATAAACTAAACGAAAATATACAAAGACAAAGAACTTCTGATAGCATTACAGACTTGTAATTGCTGATTGCATTTCTAACATGGAAAAAAATTTTTAAATTTTCTTTTCAGACAAGCATTTGTTTGAAATTTCTTTAAAATTTAAGAAATAGTTTATTTGATTCAATAAATGTTTCTCTTATTTACACTAAAAAGCAACAACTAAAACCAGTTTCATTTTCAGTAAATATGTTGTTTGATTTTACAAAAAATCATTGTTAGGTTCTATTTCAATAAAAAATTCTTCTCAATTCTGAAATTAAAAATTTTTTTGACAGCTACTTTATCTGATTCAGTAAATTATTTTGTTTGAATTTGGTTTTTTCATAATGGAATACAACAACAAATTTTCAAGATTTTTTCAATAAAAAAATTTGTAAATTGTAAATTTGTCTGAATTTAGAAATATTTTTATAGGAAACCGTCACCTGAACGTGCAAACGTGATAAGTTCTTTTTTTTTTGAAATTTTACAGGAGGGACAAAAAACTGTCTAACTTTTGCTGGGCTTAACATTTTTAAAATCTGTAAACGCAGTTTCTTCGTCGACTTATCGCTCATTAATATCAGTAACTAAATATTAAAAAAAAATTATGTTCGCGACAAAATGGCTTTTTTGGGACTTATCACAATTGCTTTTTGTGATTATGCTTTTTCAGTTTGGACTTAGAACATTTTCTTATTATTTATTTTTCGTTTTATTATAAATAAATGTTAAAATTTTTTATTTTTATTAGCTGAATTTAGGTGTTGTTGTTAAATACATAGAACGCGTGTTATTAACATTTTTCATGTGGCTCCGTATATTGCAAAAACCAAAATTACGAACATATTCCAAAACTTTATAGGACAGAGAAAAAATCATAAACTGGTTTTATTGGAAAAGAAAATCTTTAAGAAATTTATTGTTTGACATTTTGCCTTATAAATACTTTTATTATTATCCCATGGATTTCTAATTGTATAAAGGTGTGGAAAAATAAAATAGATTCTTATCGAATACAAATTATTTGCTGGGTATTGTATTTATAAGTATCTAAGCCTACTGCACTTATTTTATTCTTTTGTGATTTTCAAAAATATCTTCATTTGTAAATTCTCAAATGGTGTTTGTAAATCTTTGTATAAGATAAGAGGGGTGTAAATGTTCAAAGTTGTAGTTGAAGTCTACTGACGATTTGGTAAAGCACCAATGAAATGCATATAGACAATGTTTAATAATCATCGACAAATAACTTTCATTTGGAAAAGAAAATGTATTATTTCGACATGAACTCTTCTACCAGAAACTTTTGCACAGAAAAAATAGCAAAAAAAAAATTACAAAAATTGGAAACAGCTTCAACATTTTTTCAATATCGAGTCATAACCGCCAAAAAAGCTCAAGCGACATGCTTTTCGAAAATCGTTTTTGGACGAAATCGATTATTTACGATAAATCGGACTATCTCAAAGTTTCAAGGTCCTGCCATGTACCGTTACGGAAATACAGCAAAAGAAATTTTAGCATAAGCATAAGGATATCAATGAAACGGTAAAAGAACAGCTTGAAAAGGATAATAATTACTAGTTTTAAAATAATTTGATTAAATTAATTGATTTTTCGTGAAATCAATAATGTCTTAAAATATCTTAACACCGACAAACATGCGTTGTCTTATAGGAAATTTATTAAAACTATTAGCATACATATAACAGACCACTACAATCCTATATAGCCAATATAAGGGCTCTACTTCGATTTAAACCAAGGATAACTAAAAAATACTTCTCCTGTAAAAATTACTTTATGGCGCTTAAGCTTTTTTGGCGATTATAACACGATATGACTGAACCTATAAAAAGAGATACGGCGAAATTTCGCAAAAACCAGAAAAAAGGTTTCAAACTGGTTCAAAAGCACTAATATTGTAAATATGACAAGTAATAAACGACACACAGTAGTGCACAATCAAAATATTTTACAAATAGATAAACAATTTCAAAACCGATCGGATGCAGTACATACGATCATAGCAGAGGAGTGCGCCTATTGATCCCAGGAAGATGAACTTCCCAAATTACACCGGAGCGGAGCTATGGAGTCCCAAAGAAGGTAACTTTGGACATCTAAAAATTTTCAACGTTTGTAATCTTTTATTTCCCGCTCGATTCCAAAAATTTTGTATGTAAGTCCTTATAGCCCTCATAAGGTTCTAAAAGAAATTATGTTTGATTAAGCACTCATTTTGAGGTATACTGATTCGAAAATTAAACTTTTCCAATTTTTTAAACTTGGTTCAGTATTTTCAAGATATGACATCCAAATAACATCGGATTGTCACAATTGTTTCGCTATTAGTTACGCAACAAAATTGTAAATTGTTAAAAAAAAAATTATGCAAATATTACGGCTAAGCGCGGTTCAGGTATACCAACAAATCGACCACGAAAAAACTTAACTGATGCTTTGGCACCCTGGTCACCTTGTTTAAATGAAAGGAATCCAAATAGTTTTTCCATCTAACGCACAAGTTAATTAAAAATAATAATTTTTAAATTTTACCTGGACTTAAAATATTTTTTTTTTTGGTTTGTTTTGTGGACTTAGAACATTTGCATGTCACTGCATAACCGCAAGTAAAAATGACATAATGGTAACTTTTTTTTCTGTAAATGATGTAGTTTGAGTTGTATTACATACTGCATCAAAACATGCATTTTGGAAAAAAGTGGACTCATCACGTTTGCACGTTAAGGTGACGAAATAACTCATTTTTTAATCTATATTTTTTAACCTTTATTTCAATAATAGTCTTTATATTTTTTAAGCTTAAGGTTCTTTTTTTAAGCTTCTATTTTAATTTTCGATATTTCGATAACCAGCGGTTATCTTCTTCAGGAAATTATTTAGGTATTTGTTGAAATTTTTTTTTCTTTTTTCAAAAAGAAAAAAATAAAAACTTAAAAAAACAATCTTAAGCTTAAAAAATGCAAAGACTATAATGCAAATAATTCATATTTTTTCAATAAACAATTTTTTAAATTTGCAAAAATTTTTTGTGTGAATTTGCAAATTGCTTTATAGGTCCTAGTACATCATAATGAAGCTTAATTTTTTTCTGTGTAAGCATGGTTCTTCAAGAAACGTCCTTAACATAACAATGTAATCTATTGCGTCCTATGCTCTTATTCTGTTTAAATTTTAACTATTTTGTAACAGCAAAACATATTTTTGTCTGAATTCAGACACCTCATTACAAAAATAGCAAATTTAATTGATATTGTATCAGAAAAACAATTCACTCGTTTGTTAAAACAACAACTACGACGCGTCGTAACATTTAATTGCCACAATCGACTGCGTTCAGGTTCATGAAATAAACAGCAACTTGATAATACATATTTACTAAAACAAGAAGAAAAAGAAGGAAAAAAAACAGAATTTAAAACAAAATACAATTGTCCACCAGACAGACAATAATCATCGAAATGACCAGATTACTCGCAGGAATCTGTTTGTCTGCTACCGTATCAAATACACCATCATCAGTGGCCACAACAACAGCTCCATTGCTGGTGCTAGTGCTGCTGTTACTGCCATTAACATCATCATCACTATCATCATCGTGGTCGTCATCATTATTCCGGTGGATTGGAATAAACATGTACAGTGTAATTAGTTTTTAACTGATAAGCGAACACAGATAATCGCTGTCGTCATTATAAAATCTATGGTCATTTTTGAATCTCTCTGCTGGTTGTTTAACAACTCCCAACGCACCATAAAAAAAAAATTGTAATAAAAATATTTGATTGGGTAAATAAATATATTGTAACTGCATGAAATAGTTGAAAACATCAACAGTAACTTTAAAAATGATTTTTTTCAAAAATGCAAACATATTAAAAAGGATAATTGTTAATCTTATGTACATTATTATTTAAAATTTTAAAATATTTCTGGTTTTTTGCTTCTCTTCAACCTGGCTGATCTTTCAGTTTCAAACTCATTGCAATCGATACTTTTTCTTCTTCTATTGTTTATTTAAAATAATAGCACGTGATGTGCTAATTGTTACCCTTAACAAAAAATTAATCACACTGCGCCTGCAACTGCGACTACGTGTGGTCCATGAAATCTTTACCGGATATGTCAAAGTGTATCCTTAACACGTGACCGGTTATGAATATCGAGAGAGAGAGAGAACATTCCATTTAAATCCTTTAGAAACTTGTAAGCTCTAAAAACGAAGAGATGACAAAAGAAGCAATTTAAAAATTGTATTGAACCAACGAACGAAACATTTCCGACATTTTATTGTGGCGAGAAGGTGGGTGTAATTTGATATTATTTTTTATTAAGAAAATTTAGAGTAAAAGACGCACTTGGAATATTGGTGTGAATACATTCATTTCGTTTTAATAAAAATAAATGAAATTCAGCTTGTAATTTAATTGCTTCTAAATAAAGTTATTGACTGAAATTTTATATTTATTCAGAACTAATTTGAAATGTATTTCTTGCTAATAACACTGTATAACAAAATCCAATTTCCAAAATAAATATTTTTATAGAAAATTTTAGACCACTACATTGCCGTTGAAGGGGAGTTTTTTGTGGGTTTTTTCAAAAAAGGGACGAAAACGTCCATGCAGCGAAGAGTTAGAGGACTAAAATGTTTCACAAAACTGTTTCTAGTAGCGTTTTACATAAAAGTGCGGAGCACTTCTTGTACCTTAAACGTAAGGCGGGCAAAAAAAATATATTTATCGTTTCCGATTTTGAAGTTATATCACCCATTTGAAAGTAAATAGCAGTGATTCTCGGGAGCCAAAAAATTGCAGCTCTATTTTAACCACATCACCGCGAACAGAGTGATCCAAAATGGACTTTCTCGGTATTTTGCTAAAATTTAAAATATCTTTGTAAATTTACATGTTCAAATGACTATAACTTTTTTGTTTTAAGAGATTTTACAGAAATATAAATTTTGTATTATTACCCGGTACAACACGAAAAAAAATTACAGGGCTCTAAGAACCGATTCTGCTAGAGGAGACCAAAAAAAATATGTGCGTCGGCGTTTTGCACGATCACATCGGAATTTTATTTTAGAAGGGGTTAAAGTTTCCCCCTTTTGGCCTGTTATATGAAACTATGGGTAAATTCAGCAATTTTGTAGAAAATATCAAGGCAAATATTTTTGTGGTACATATTAACCCTCTAACTCCCTCACATAACGGTCACTATTGGCTCTTTTCTAAAAAATTTTAAAAACACCCCCAAAAAGGGCGAGTATGGGGATAAAATGTTTTACAAAAATGTTGGCCATAAAATTCTACTATAGATCTGTAAAGACAACCAAGCTCTAGACTCAACTTCTACGCCAGAAATCATGGAAAACTTAAACTATGTTTACGGGTTAACTTCATACTTATTCACAATTAGTACACGGCATAGGAAATCTTGTAAGTCTTACACTTAAGGTATAAGATGAGTTTAACATTTTTATGCAAAATACCATTAGAAACATTTTTGTGGAACATTTTAACCCTCTAACTCTTCATTGTACGGGTCTTTTTGTGCATTTCTTAAAAAAAGGGCAAAGAAACTCCTCTTCAGCGGCGATATTGCGGAAACAAGTCTTCTAAAAAAATATTCCTTGTGGTCTTGTACATAAAAAAGCTGAACACATCTTATACCTTAAACGTAAAGCTTACAAGATTTTCTATGCGGGATACGAATTGTGAATAAGTACGTAGTTAACCATTAAACACATTTGAAGTGTCGAATCATTTCCTGCGTCCAAGTTAATTCTGAAGCTTTGGTCTCTTTAAAGACCTATAGTAGAATTTTATGCCGAATATTTTTGTGGAGCATTTCAGCCTTCTTTATCGCTGTGGAAGGGGAGTTTTTGCCCCTTTTTTAAGAAATGTACAAAAAGACCCATAAAGTGAATAGTTAGAGGGCTAAAATGTACCAAACAATGTATGAAGTTAGCCCTTAAACATAGTTTAAGTTTTCAATGAAATCTTGCATACAATTTGAGTTGGGTGTCTTAGTGAAATTTTATGGCCAACATTTTTGTAAAACATTATATCCCCGCACTTCTCATTTTTAAAAGTGTTTTTCACGACTTGTTTGAAAAAAGCCAAAAATGACAGTTATGTGGGGGAGTCACAGGGTTAATGCATTCCACAAAAATATTTGCCCTAATATTTTCTACAAAGTTGCTAAGCATACTCTATACCTCAAATATAAAGAACACATAATTTCATGTAACGATATGCTGCACGAATTTTTGTACTTACAAAACACATATACACGTATATTTTTTTTGGTCTCCTCCACCAGAATCAGTTGTCGGAACCCAGTAATTTTGAAAAAAGATCGAAATTGTTGTGTAGTGTTATTTAACTTATAAGCTAGAGAAATAAAGTCTTTGTGTCTCTTAGAAATTTTTAAAAAAGCACCAAATTGGCCGAATATCTCCTACACAGAAAAAAATTATTACCAAAAAAATTTCAAACAAAAGTTTGTCTAAAAATAAATTTAATTTTCAGTAAATGTTCTGTCCGTAATCTATGAATCGTTTGCTCGACTTTTATTTAGAACGCAAACACCAAAAACAACAATAAAAGCTGTTTCGTAAAAAACCACCGCGATGACGACATACACACAAATAACAACAACAATCATAGCAAGAGGAATGCAATTGTACCAAGTTTGTTTACAAAAGATTTTCGACTGAATCGATTAGTTAATGTCGTTGCCTTAATTTCATTAATTTCATTAATTTTTTTAGAGTATTTGGATAATCTTTCAGACTTGAACACATTTAACAAAGTGAAATCTCATAAACGCTTAATGGATGATGATGATGACACAGACAAAAATTTTTTTTGTATTTTTGTTTGATTAAGTAAATTAGTTTGCTTAATAACTGCTAGCATTTTTAGACAAATTGTTTATTAAATTCAGACAGAAATATTGTTTGATATTTTTTAGAAACTTCAGTAAATATTTTTGTTTGATTTAGTAAATTGTTTTGTCTACAATTTGTAAATATTTTTAGACAAATTGTTTTATAGATTTAAACAATTTGTTCACTGAAAAAAACACGTTTTTTTCAATGAAATTGTTGATGCTTTTTGTCTATATTTACAAATTCGTTTGTAGGTCCGTTCATAGACAAAATATTTACTATTTCATTGAATTCCTTTACAGAAAATGAAATTTAGTTTTTTCTGTGTACTTAATAGAGCACAACTCCCTTCAAAACATGTCGTAAAAATCTTGTACTACTCTAATATACGCCAATCTATATCCGCCAGATTCCGCCCGTGGTCAGATATTTTGTGTAAAATTTATGACTACAACTCACTGACTCATCAATATTATTTAGCACTTTCACTATAGCTAGAGAGCTGAAATTTGGTAAAAAGGTTGTTCTTGATGAGAAAATATGTAATATGAAAAATCTTAGAACGGGCACCTTTAGTCTGGGGGGCCTATTAATTAAGTTAAAATAATGAAATAAGTAATTTCATTAAAGTAATGAATTAATTTCGTCAAAATAATGAAATATTTTCATTAGCTTAGCAAAATTGTTACATTGGATCAGTTCAATTATTTCGTAGATTTGGTGAAATTTTCATTTAATAATTTTTAACGAAACTTGTTTCATTAATCGAATGAGCCGTGACGTTGGCCAAGTTTTAATTAAAATTTTCATTGGATTATGAAGAAAATTTTTTTAGTATATAACCTCATTGAGTATTAGGCAAAATAAGCACTTGTTTGTAAAGATCTATAGTTTTTCGAACACTTTAGGCTTGCAATTAAGGGAAAGCTCTAGAGTCCTTTTCCCAATAGTGGAAAATAAATTTAACATTTCGACGCTTTTTATAAGACTTTTCTTTAAAAATGATTTAAAGGATTTTTCGAAATCGTTACACGCAACAGACTTACATGAATACGTATTATTTGAATTATAATTTTTATCTATAATTTGCACATTTCTCATACTTATACAGTACAAAAAGGCAAGTAAACAATATTTTTTAAATAATATTTTAACACGCTTATAACATATTCGAGCAAAACAAAAGTTCTTCTGAAACGAGATGCTACATCCACATTGATATAAATTTCATATAAAAAAGAACAACACAATTAGAAAAGGAAGTCTTTGTAACCTTAAGTCTGCTCTTTGTTCTTAAAAACTGAAAATCATACGTTTGTACATGAAAAATGAATGCAGCCTTAATACGATTAAATTGTTCACTTTAACTCGAAAGCAATTCGCAGGTTGGCTGGCGGCATTTGAAGCGAATTAATAAAATTATTTCCAATTCAATGACTGTCATAATAAGAAATGAACTAATGACACTTAACAAACAAAGAAACAAAAAAAAAAGCAAATGTTTTACAAACAATAGACAGAAAACTCAAGGAAATTAAAACATTTCTGTAGAAAATTTTTACAAATTGCCAATATTTTTAAGTTTCAGCATTTCACCACAAAATGCATTAAAAAAATAACAAAAAGAAAAAATCTCACGTTTAGCGTTTTCGCACAATGATTAGAGATATAAAAGAGAAAAGGAAAAAGGAGAAGAAGTAACCACCGCTCCCATTAGAAATCTTTAATGTTTGGGAGTTGTATCATTGCATTTTATTTTATAGTTTTTCTTTGATTTATGATTGAAGAAAAAACAGCAATGAAAAGAAAAGCACAATACCGCTTACACAGAAAAAAATTAATTGTAAACAGAAATAATTTTTACAAAATGTAATTATTCGAGATATTCTCAAGAATTTATGTAAAAAAGTTAAATTGATTTGTTATGATTAGCTAATCTATATGCCGACATTTCGTTGGTTGCTAATGACAACTCATCTGTAGATCTTTAAAAAACGGTTTCACATTTGTTGTCCTCCAATGGAGGATAGTTTGATAGATTGATAGTTCTTCCATTGGAGGACAACAAATGTGGAACAGTTTTTTAAAGATCTACTAACAATTAAAGTTTTAATTGAAAACAAGTTAACAACGTTTTCTGTAAATCTAAATACGACATTTGTAATTGAAAAAGGAAAAGCTGTCCTTTCGTTACCTTCTGGTTGAGTATTGGAAAAGCTTGAATGGGACCACTTCACTGATAGCTAGACCGTCATAACTCTGATGTAAAATGACATCAATGCTATGGTAAGTGTCTTAGTTTTTGACACCGCACAGTGAGTGGTTTCCATTAAAAAAGGGGTAATAAATGAATTTTTAGGTCAGAAAAAAAAATTTGGAGAAAATGCAATTCGCATTTTTAGCGTAAAGTTGTAGCCGTATGAGTAATATGATATCATATTACTCATGCGTTCCCAATTTTGGCTTAAAAATGGATATTAGCATTTTCCTTACGTTTTGTTTTGGAATTAAACATTCGTAAAAAAATACCCGTTCAATATATCACAAAATTTTTGAAACATAAGAGGGAGGACTGCTATGGTTTTTAACAAATAGTAAAGAAATAAAAATTAAAAAATGAAGTTTGGTACTAAAATGGTAAATAAAATGTTTCTAAACATTTTAGTATTTTTAGAAAATCTGTTCTCCTGGCCACATTTTTGAGCAGACGGGTAACAATTAAAAATTAAATTATTTAAAAGCCTGATGAATTATATAAAATATGTATATCTAATGTAATTAATTTGTAAAGAAATTTTAAAAATTCAATGGGCTTAAGCGATTAATTTAGAATTTCGTAGAAAAATTCACTATATTCGTCCAATGCTGGATTTAGCGTCCAAAATTTAATCGATTTAAAATTTCAACTGCAGCAATTTTTAAATTCTATTCTATTGATATATGAAAAACGAAAATTTTTAGATCTGATTTTAGTCATAGCAAAGATGACACTTAAAATATGACAAATTGCTATAATGTCGTTTGTCATCATATTGATGTCCATTTTCACTTTATTGATGACATTTATCATAACATTGATGTCACAATTTTGATGACATGGTGGCATCAATCCCGAGATACATTTTTCTATGAATTGATAGGGAGCATAATTGATAAAATATCGTCTTACGAGCTCAAAGCAAAGGACTTCAAAATGGGCTAATATATTGGTTGTGCCCTTCTTTCAGTCGTGCGTGACAAAGTTTTGAGATACCGTCATATATTCAATTAGGTCTGTCTGCAATTTTAATTTATATGTTGCCCAAGAATAGAAATTATTTTTTAAAGGAAAAGATTAAAACATCATGCTGTCTGAAGGGGGCCAATAACACTGTTTGGAAAGTTTATATCTGGGATTCATTTTGTGGGAGTTAAAGTTCCTCCACTTTGCACGTTTGAAGTATAAAATGTGTTCAGCAATTTTATGTAAAAAAACCACGGAAAGAAACCCCAGAACATTTTTACCCTGCAACTCTTTTTTAAAGAGAAGTAACACAATCAGGCAATTAATGCCTACCAGTTAATTAATTAATGTGTTACCTTCTTTGGGAAATGGATAGTGTAGAGAGGACAGGTGGTGAAGTGGTAGAGAGATAGAAAGCTTAATAATTTACCACTCTGCTATTGCGTCTGGTGTCAAGTAGAGGCATTGAGTTGTTTAAGCTGTGTATCCATTTTATTAGTTCTTTTACTTCGCCGACGGCTCTGCTACAATACCGACGTTGTAAGAGTGTTTTTGCCTCCTTCTTAAAAAGAGGGAAAAAATACCCCTTCAAAGGCGATATAGCGGGCTGAAATATTCTACAAAAATATTTTGCATAAAACTATACGTTAGGCTTTTAAAGACACCCAAGCTCTAGACTCAACTTGAACGCCAGAAATCGTTTAAAGCTTAATATGTGCTTAAGGGTTAATTTCGTACTTATTCACAATTAGTAGTCGGCATAGGAAATTCTTGTCAGCTTTTTTATGTAAAACACCGCGGTAAACATTTTAGTAAAATTGATTTTGGTGTACGGTGTAATTACAACATGTAGGCCCCTATTATGATTCACAACTTAATTGGTTGAGTCGTAGTTGTCAAATTCTTATTATGGATTACAACTTTCGTCAAACTGAGACAACTATTTTTTATCAGTTGTGTTTTGGTTTTTATTTCGACTATTGTGTTACTTTTGCTTACTTTTAAAATGGTGATTTTAGGCGCCAATCTATCCCATTTGTCAACCAATATTGTTGCCATATTCATAAAACATAAAATCTTAAGAAAAAACAGTAAGGCCAAAACTAAAAATATATAAAATATTTTGTGATGGCTACTATGGTTTCAAAAAACAGAGAGTATAGATAATAGCCTTTTTTTCGAACATTATTTCGAATACAACTAAAATTAGTTGTGAATCATAATACAAAAATAAAATGGTTGAGTTGGATCGTAACATTGGCACCTCAACCTAGTTGAGTTGTGAATCATAATAGGGGCCGTAATTGCAGTGTCACATATTTTGTTATAATTACATATTTACTCCATTTTTATTATTGTTTCAAGTTACAAATAAACATTTACAATATTATTTGAGATTCTCAATTTTGAGTAATTTTTTTCTGTGTAACTCTGCTTGTCCTTAAAATCATTTTTGATACTCACTCTTTACATTTATTTTAAGCTTGTTACAAACTTATTACAAAGGCCGACAATGACCTCTATTGTATAGTAGTTTTATCCTACTTGTAGCGGTTTCTAACTTCTTCTTCTGCTCATTGCCTAGATGGAAAGGCAAAGCCACCACCACTATTGGCCGTCCGAACACCAGTGCAAAGCATTCAACATCATTTATAAATATCTCTAATACTTTGGAGTTGACTTACGAGCGTTGAAATATGAAATAAAAATTTTAAGTATTAAAAAAAAGGCATACACGCGTCTGGAATTTGTGTATGCAAAAAGGGAGTGTAGAAGTTAATCGCATTACTTACACCATCCTGGATTAACTATGAATGACTTTATGAATTGACTTTATACACTCATGTTTACTATCCCCCTTTTAAGAAGAATATGAGCAGTAAAAACAAAATGTATTGCAAAACTCTAAGCATTTTGCCTTTGTGTGTACGTTTGTAGTATGGAACGGCTCCCGTGCTACAACCTCGCTTGAGGTCGTAAATACGACTAGAATGAATAATCACATTTAAATAGTGCAATATTTTTCTATGTCCTAAATATTATTATATATTCCTCACAATTATGAGAAAACATATCCTCCCTCATTTGTGTGTAGAGATTTTCATATTTGATTTAAGGATGTTTAGCAAATCAAGAGCTTAGCGATTCATAAGTTTTTTTTAAAGGATTTTTTTTATGTTTGGAGTTAAGAGAATACAAATAGTTTTTGATGGTGTTCCTAATTACAACATCTTTGAAGAAAAAAATGTAATATTATTAGTTGCACAGAAAAAATTATCACCAAAAAATTTTCAAACAAAAGTTTGTCTAAAATAAAACGTCATTTTCAGTAAATGCTCTTTACTGAATCACTGAATTTTTTGTTTGACTTTTGTTTAGGATGCAAAAACAAAAAACAACAACAAAAACCTGTTTTCTGGTGGCAAAAAACGAGCCCCGATGATGACATACATTATAAATAAAAAACAACAACAATGATAGCAAAGGAAATGCGATTGTACCAAGTTTGCTTACTGAGGATTTTTGAGTGCATCAATTCGTTAATAATGTTGTTGCGTTATTTCTTATTAATTTCTTTAAAGTCTTCAGATAAACATACAGAGTTGAACACATTTAACTAAGTGCAATTTCATGGATGCATAATGGGTGATGATGTTATTATTAAAACTTAAAAATATTTTCAAAAGAAAAAAGTTTTTAATGGGTCATACAAAAAGTTTTCTTAATATACATACAAAAAATTATGAAATGATTTTGTTTAGAATATGTAATAATTTTTAGGATAATTTTTTTTAATAAAATCAGACAAAGATATTGTTTAATATATTACAGAAAAATCAGTAAATATCTTTGTTTGATTTAGTAAACTATTTTGTATAGAAATGTATAAATAAAAATATAATTTAATTGAAAAATTAAGTTAAAACCTAACTCAAGCCAAAATAATTAAAATTTCTTTGGATATAAACCCATACCGTTCGACTAAACTCATAACTTAATTTGTAATTGTTTTTAGACAAACTACTTTACAGATTTAAACAATTTGTTCACTGAAAAAAAAATCCAGTTTTTTTATGAAATCGTTATTACATTTTTGTCTACATATACGATTTTGTTTGTAAGCCAGTTTCTAGACACAATATACATATTTACCAATTTAATTAATTTCTTTACTGAAAATCAAATTAAGTTTTTTCTGTGTAGTATTTTCAGTTTCGATATCTTACTTTTAAGACCATTTAAGAAGTTTAGTCAACAAAATTTACACAATGAAATATTTCATCCAATTTTCTTCTTCAAGAAACTCTTTTTGTGTAAATTAAGCTTTAAACTTCTTAACTTCTTAACATTTTAAAATTTAAAATTCTAATTACTTTGGCTTGAGTTCGGTTTTAGTTTAATTTTTCAATTAAATTATATTTTTATTTATACATAAATGTGAAGCATGAACTGACATGTTTCGATAGCTCCCGCTATTCTCGTCAGAGTTTTTTTTTATCGCGTAGATTACTCGACCAAAGTCGGTGGGTTGCAGTCAAGATTTGAATATCATTTGCCTTTTAATCAATTTATACTATCACTCTTAGAGCTGTATTTGAAATGAAATACAGCTCTAAGAGCTGTCTAGTCGTACAAAAACAGTACACATTTTAAATAATTTTTTTTATTAATTTTTTTCTAAAATTTGGAACTTTTGAAGAGACTGCTCCACTGATTTTATCATAACTTATAAAGGAATTTGATCTTTAAGCCGTTCTAACAAGTTTTTTATATACTCAATGGTCTCGGAATTATTTAGTCCGCAATGATGAAAAATATATATTTTATGCAAAACTGAAATAGTTTTATTTTTAAAAATTGTATAAAAATCGAAACTGCTAAATGTTTCCATTTTTATTCACTGACCGTAAAGTTACATATACCACAAATAAAACAAGCTTTATTTCACGAAAATCTATGGATAAATATTGATTTTATTCACAATAAAGTGAAATTATCTGATTTTTGCAGAAAATCGAGCTTTGGAGATTTTATCAAAACTTAAAATAGGGTTTCCAATTTTATTACAAAAAACTCAAAAATATTTGAAGCAAAACTAGTTTTAATCTGGTTGAATATTACTTTTTTCAAACTCAATAGTTTCAAAATTATTCAGACCGCAATGATGAGAAATATATTTTTTTTGGCAAAATTGGAAAATTTTAATTTTTTAAAAATTTATAAAAAATCGAAAGTGGCAAAAACGTAAAATTTTTATTGGCAAATTATAAATCCATTTATATTACAAATAAAATAAGCTTTATTTCATGAAAATCGATGGATAAATATAGATTTTATTCATAATATAGTGCAATCACCTGATTTTTGGCAAAATTCCGAATATTTACACTGTATAACAAAATCTTTTTTTTAATAACAATGTTCTAACTTCTGACTCTGGTACAGGCCACGAAAAAAATATATAGATGTATCGTCGTTTTGAAACTTTACATATGCGATTCGATATAGGGGGAGGAGGTAAAATTTCCCCCCTTTTGCACAAAGGTTTACTGACTTGGCATAGTATTACCTTGTAGTAGGCCTTACGTTTAACGTATTAAATATGTTCAGCTTTTCTTTTTATGTAAAACACCATGGTTAACATTTTTGTAAAACATTTTAAGCCTCTAGCTCTTCGCGGCATGGGTCTTTTTGGCGCCAAATAAATATGAGACAAAAATCTGCCTTTCAGCGGCATTTAAGCGATGTAGTTTGTTCAACAAAAATGTTTCCCATGGTGTTTTACATAAAAATGTTACAAAAAGGGTGCTGTTGGCTGAGTAGTTAGCGCGTTTGACTATAAACCTTGAGGTCTTGAGTTCAAGACTAGTTTCAGGCACACCAACAACATCATGCATTTTTCTCATGTGCATTGGTATGTTATTCTGTTGGTTGTTGTTGGAGTGCTAAAGTGATGAAGGCATAGCACTGGTCACTTCGGCAGCACCGGCAGCCATTAATACTAACATATCCTAATGCACTTAACAGCACGCTCTTTCGTCGGTATTGCAGCTGAACCGTCGGCGAAGTAAAAGAACTAATAAAATGGCTACACAGCTTAAACAACTCAATGCCTCTACTTGACACCAGAGGAACTTGCTCTACAAAAAAAAGCGCAATAGCAGAGTTGTAAATTAATTAAGCTTTCTGTCTCTCTCCCACTTCACCACCTGTTCTCTCTACACTATCCCTTTCCCAAAGAAGGTAACACATTAATTAATTAAGTGGTAGGCATTAATTGCCTGATTGTGTTGCATCTCTTTAAAAAAAATCATCTTGTACATTAAATGTAAGCCCTACAAAATATTCTATGCCGAGTCTGTATAACTATGTATGTACAAAAGAAGGGGGAAATTTAACTCCCCTTAAAATGAGTCCCAGATGTAAGCTTTCAAAACACCGATACACGTATGTATTTTATAGTGGCCTATACCGGAATCAATCTTTAGAACCTTGTTAAATGAAAAATATATTGACTTTGTTGTACTGTGTAAATATTCGCAATTTTTCAGAAATTAGCTGACTTCACATTATTATGAACAAGGTCAATATTTATGCATTGATTTTCATGAAATAAAGCTTATTTTATTTGTACTATATGTGGCTTTATGGTTAGGTAATAAAAATAGTAAGTTTGTGCCATTTTCGATTTATTATAAATTTTAAAAAAATTAATTTTTTTAAATTTTTCATAAAAAAATTGATTTTTCATCATTGCGGTCTGAATAATTCCGAAACCATCGATTATATAAAAAAATTGTTATAAAACTGCTTAAAGGTAATTGCATTCAAAGTTTTTTAGTGTTTTATGTAATTAAATTGGACTACCCCTTACCAAGTTATAATGAGATCGGTGTAGCAGCCTCTTGAAAAATTCCAAACTTTAGAAAAAAAAACGTATCCATAGATTTTTAAATTTCAATTGTTTTTGTAGTTAGGCGACCATAACACATCAACAAAATGTAGTGGTGGTCAAAGCGTATGACATTTTGTTGCATAGTATAATTTATTGTAAACGTTAATTATGATATATTGTAATAAAATTATAAATTTATTATATATATATATTTTGTATTAGCAAAAAAGCAAACAACCCTCCACAGACTTAATGTTAAAATTCTCATTGATGTCAATCAATGTCAAGTTAACAATATTCTTGCTGTCTTGCTCTTAAAAATATAACAAACAATTCGTTTGTTAACCTTTTCCTAATTTAAGCAGGTTGTTTTTAGATCTTTGTTGCAGTAACATTACCACCCCTTTTTTAGCCAAATATTGTACAAAAAAAATTTCATGTGTTTGACTTTTTGTTTCCAAAAGTCATGATATTCGATACTCGCATACATAAGACTTAATCGTTTTTGAAAAAAAAAACAAAATAATAAATGTGACAATTGCCCACGATTTGTGAGAGACTTATTCGGACTTTTTAAGAACAAATCTTTTTAAGCGGATATTCATTACAACAACCGCAAAGTATTATGCCATTTATTACTTGAAAGTTGCACTCGCTCGCTTGCTGGCGGGTAAGTTATTCAAAAATTTATTACAGAAACAAACTCGATTTAACTTGCAACATCAGCTTTAAATATTATTCTCATAAATGATGCTGCTGTTTTGAAGGGGGTGAAAAATCACCCTCTATTTTCTTTTGGTTGGTAGCACTGGGGTTCATTAGACGATGACGTTGCTACAGTTGAGTTGAACACGAGACTGCACAGCACGCTTTGGTGCTTAAACACAATTTTAGCACCCTCTTGATCCGTTTAGTGTCTTTCTGTCATCTATTTAATCGAATATTGTTTGTTTGTTGTTTGCTTGTGAGTGTGATTTAAAATATTAACATTTTACATATGTTATTTGTATCCCCGTGGGATATTTTTTCATTTTCTTTCTTTGATACTTTTATTTCCTCTTTATGTTCGGTTAATCGCCCGTTTGTGTTTTATTTGTTTAAATGCTCATCATTCACTTATTTAAATGAAAATGTAGTTTATTTTTTTGTGCTGTGTTTCAAGGGCTATAGCAATTGTAACAGACAGCAAAAAGTTTGCTACAGTTTCCGTCAAGATGTTACTGTTTTTTTCGCAATATCAATACTTGAAAAAGTTATCAGGAATTTCACGCTAATGAATATCGAGGTGATAATTTTAAGGCTCTATTATTAAATGCACGGCCCACTGTGGCACAGATTTTGAGAAGCCGGCCTAAATCATTTTTTATGGCTACCAATTTTAATGTTATGTCATTCATTTGAAAGTAAATATCAGTAAACCTATTACTACCCTCTTTCAACTATATCGCAGTGAAAAGGCTGATCCAAAATGGACTTTCTCAGTATTTTGCTAAAAATTAAAATTTTTGAAGCAAATCAAATTTTATATACGAGTAATTATGTTGTTTATGAGCTATTAGTGCTAAAAAAAATAAAGTCTTTGCGTCTTTTACAAATTTTTAAACTTTTTTTTAAATGCCCAAATTGGCCGAAAGTCTCCTACTTAGTAGAGTCCCAGTAAACAAATTGCTTCCAATAAAGCAGGTTTCTACTATTATGGATAGCGCTGACAAACCTGCTGATATCGCTACTGATTTTTGTATGGCGAGTTCCCGGCTTGGATTACTACATTTTTGCTCACAAAAGCGCTTTTCGAAGCGCTGAAAGCCATCAACATTTTCAGCACTAAAACTGAAAATATATGAAAAGAAAGGTTTGATGTAGATTGGCGGTGGTAACGCCATTTCTTATTATTCCGTAACTTTATTTATTTTTATATTTTTACTCACTGTTTGTTATTTTAACTTCAACTAGTGTCGAACTAAGAACCTGCAGGTTTGAAGTCGAACATACCAACCACTCGGCCAAAAACTCTGTTGCAAACGGCACCAGTGTTATTTAATTTTTTCTTCTAATGTTGGTCTTGATTCGAGGCTTCTCAGCTCTTGTATATTTATAAGCTGACACCTCTACCATTTTAGTTAGCCCCGTCACCATCTAAAACAACGGCAGCACAAAGTCAACATAAACATCATTGATGTGACGTATGTATATATGATGACAAAGTGTCATCAACATAATGAAAATGTATCATACTCTCAGTTTGCTTCAATGTTTTGTCTGTGCATGTTTGCTGTACTAGCTTAGTTCATAAAAAGACTGGTAGATTTATTGACACCAATGCAGTGTCATGTTTTTTAAATTTTCATATACTTTTTTGCCTACCAGTAAACAAAGTTTTTTCAGCGATACTTTAGACATACGCTAATATAAACATTAGCATAAGTAACATGAATTTAATTTTAATTTAAAATGATGAATAATTGATGATTTAACCCTGCGATGACTGACAAGGTCCCTAGGGACCTTTCATGTTTTCAATTGCTGGTTATCGGAGGGTTAACATAAACTTTATTTTAAATTAAAGTTATAGTCATGTTGACTTAAAATGATATGTAACGTTGATTTTTCATCGTAGATCCAACTTTAATTCAACATGGTGAAACTTGATTTTAATATAAATGATTATGGATTCAATAATGAACAATGTTGTTTTAACATTGAAGAATACTAAATCAATGAGATTTAAGGTTAGATTAATAATTTTTCCTTTAAAATTAATATGAAACAATGGTAATTTAAAATAAAGTCTCTAATTTTGCAGAATTTGAAAATGATTTACAATCAACATTTCGACATGTTGACTTTACATTCGTATATTTTTCTGTGTGTAAAGGTTAAAAGATTTTCTATGCCGAGTTTCTCACGAAGCAATAACAAATTTCATATGAATTTTTCATTTAAGCATAATTTTTATATTAAAATATAATAATTTAAAACGTAATCAAATAGCCATAATATACTTACAAAATTACACCCCTTTTTCTTTTTATCCCATAATTTGATTTCATGTTGAATTAGCTCAAAATTCCACCCTTTTCTTGCTGCACAACCAGAAACGTCAATAGTTAATAAACCAAAAATCTTGTGTAGTTTTAGTTATGAAAAATGGTTTTAAGTCCTTCACACAAAAAGGAAAACTATGGCTTTTGTGATAAAAATATGTAACACGCTCGCATTATAACCGCCACGAAATAAACCGCAATTTAAGTCACTCCCATTTAAACTAAAAATAGCTCAACAATAAAATATATTTTTAATAACGTTACAACATACACACTTTAGCCATTTAACTCTTTGGCTCTTTTCTACAGCCTCAACATGTTAATGCGAATTAAATTTCGATAACAAAGAAAACTTGGGAATAAAACATCAATAAAAATTGAGTATTACAATTTTGACAGATTGTATTCCTGCAAAAAAAAAACCTTAAAGCGTAACTACGAAAAAAACGATAAACGAAAAAAAAGGATTTGTGTTCAATTGTATAAAAAATATGTGTTAAATGTCTAAAATTCACAAACACTTTTCCCACTGCAAATTGTAATAAATTTCAAAAAAATCGAGGGGAATAAAAATATAACACAATCATTTTTCTTCTCATACGAAAAGATAAAATCCACTAAGAAACTTAAACATAAATTTACACTTTGCACTGCCTTTAAGGTAACACCCACAGAACGCTTTTCGCAAAATCACACACTAATTCATAAATGCAACAATATCGATTTGACTCCCCTGCCACATTGCAAACGTTTCTTTTTTCTCGCTCAATTTTGAAATAGTAGTTCAAATATACAAAGATTTCTTTATGTTTTTTGTTTGTGCAATTTGGTAAATCTATGGGCTCGTTTTTTTTTTCTTAAGAAGAATATCTTTCAGTTTTTCCAGCAGACATTTTGACGCTGGTTGTACTTGAAAACTGGCAAACTTTGGTTTCAGCTGAGTTGCAACATAGGTGCGCAAAATGACCATCGGCAGATCGTGGTGCAACTAAAATAACAAATTTATTAACAAAACTAAAGAAACTAAATTGTTGTTGGATTAAATTTGCAAGACTTTTATTTGCTTATTATGCACTATGGACAAATAAAGAGTAAAAAGCAGAAATATTTGAATAAAATTCAGGATATATGAAGTTACAATTATAATCTTAAATAAAAAAATGTATTGTCATGGCCATTATGAGAAACGAAAAAGTTGTCATAGTGTCCATGGATATTGTGACACAGTTAAAATTGTGTTTATCGGGCCGGGCCTATGCTGTACCTTACAAAAAAATTAAATTATGTTAGCTCACATAGCCTTGTTGTTATAAATATTTTTTGGAACGAAGTTCCTTATGGCACGATATGCATATAACTATTGAAAAATTCTTGTAACAAATACGTGTGACGAATACTCTTAAGAAATCCGTTTAACGATAATTTAAAGCGAAGGCAATAGGGCGGCAAGAAGGTTAAATTACATAAAATTTAGTGTTGCCGCTTTGGTATTTTCGCGTTTTTCGATGTTGCCATTGTGTTTCTGGAAATTTGGGGAGACTTTTGTCCTTTTTTTCAAATCTGGGGAGCTTCTGGAATTTTTGGGGAGATTTTCATCCTAGTTTTTGGTAACTAGGAAAACTTCTGGGATTTCGGGGAGATTTTTGTTCAAGTTTTTGGGAATCCTTGGACCACGTTTGTGTCTTCGCTAATGGTTGGTGCCCTTGGTAAATCGAGGTATCTCGGATAAATTCTTGAGAAGTATCGCCTAAGTATCTTCCAGGCAATAGTTGTTTTTTTGTTGACGAACTATCTACTTTTTTCATCTAGGGGTTGAAATTACTATCTCCGTTTACTTGGTGTTATCAAGGTAGGTGAAATTTTAGTTTTTTAATTATAACTTTTATTTTTAGTGGGGGTCATAGCGCCGCGTCCGGTGACTAGGCGAAGTTAATGGAAGGGCGATAAAGATGACAAAGCAGATTACACTTAATATATCACCAAATTCGCTTTATGGATGACATTTATTAATATATTGATGACATAATCCTGATGACATAGTGTCATTATTAAGAAGAGGACTTGTCTATGAGTGTAGCTGGGCCACTAGAGCTCCATGATGACACTTAGTCATCATATTGACCGGCCTTTTTACAAAGCAAATTTGACGTGGGATGACGGAAAATCGTTCCAAATTCTAACAAACCCCGTCGGAAGAAAAAACAATACTTATATATACCCCTTTGCGTGAAATGATCGTAAGCGACATTTTGTAAAAAACTATTTTTTTATTGAAATCAAAATTTTATGAGCCTACCTATAGTTTAAAATTGTCAAAAGGTCAAAATTGTTGATAAGTTTTGAAATACAGTCTGTAAGATTTGATCGTAAGTGACAGTAAATCATGTTTCAATTTTTGTCGCTTACGATAACTTCGTGCAAAGGGGTCGAATATCTGTTGGATCGATATCAACAAAAATGAAGTACATATTGCTGTCAATATTTAAAATGGTGACATGGCTGACATGCGATGAATTGAGAAGTCTGTGATCAAGACCCAACACTAGAACAAATTTAAACAATAAAAATTAAAATAAAACAGAAACAAATAAAACTAACAAACTTTAATTTGCTTAAACATTCAATTGATGGTATAATTGTCATCATTGTCATTGACATCGCAATGAAGACAAGTGTCTGCGGCAAAAATTAATATACTTGTATTAATATCAAATTATATCAGCGATATGTTGCTTTTTTCTATCAATGCATGTGTACCTAGTAGATCTCAACCGGAAATAGAGTATGGACTTCATTTTGTAGTCGTCCGCGATTACTGAGATGACATCCTTCATAATAAGAGAGGTTAACGATCATTCCTACCTGTTGTGAAACACAAAATTGAATCAACGAACTTGAGCCTATTTAAAATTATTTGGATTTGAAGTGAAATTGTTTGAAAAAATTTTTAATTGACTTTCATTCTTTTGTCACTTCCTTCACACTGTGCAATCAATAAATACGACGAGCTAAACTTCTTTTAGCAAAAATATAATTCGTAACTCAAAGTAATAAAATGCCGCTATTAAATATAGAATATGTTTTCATTTGCAACAAAACGCAAAGAATTTATGCATGTCTCAGTTTAATATGATGCAAAAGGCGTGTGATTCCAGTAACGCCCACAAAATCATATAAAACACAACCACAAAAAAAAAATTAACTGCAAGCACAGGATTTCGATTGATACACAGTTCGAAATCAGTATCGATACTCAAACAGATGTCCATACGCACTTTTTACGAATACATTCACACGCAAACGGAATACTTTACAAGCGTTAAACAAAAGAAAAACAAGCTTAATGTTCGTACGATGCTCACCTGCTGTTATCACTGTTCTACTCCACTCAACTCATTATAATTCGTTGCTGATCATAAATACAGGCAAGTAAATACAAATATTTTTAAAGATTGTAGTTATTTTCGATCGTCTTTATTTGTAGTGGAATTTTATGTTTGTTGTTGTTTCGAGGAAGACAATTTTTTTTAACATTCGAAGGTGTGAAATTATATCATTCCGATGTGTTTGTTCTGTAATACTCTTTCCAGCATACACAGAAAAAAATAGATTATAAATACAATTAATTTTTTTGCTTATATCAATTAAATAATTAACTGATTTTGAGCCTGCAACGATTTTTGTAAATACAATTACGAAATTGTAAGTTAAAAGAAAAGCAGAAAAATATTTTCAATTAAATATACCAACAAAGAATTTGCTGACAACTAAAATTTGATTATTTTTACATCAACAATGTGAACTGTTGATTACCCGAACAAAGTTTAATTATCATAATTTTTGTATTTACAATATTTTTATACACAATCATCACCCTCGAAGACACTTTTTGCTTGTCTGCGAAAAACACTAAATGTCTTTGAGCGGAATCGAAACGGCTACCTCTGGACTAATACACTAACGTTCTTACCTTTCAGCTACAGAGATTCAGTATTAAATACGCAAATAATGAATACACACAAAACTTGATTTGCTTTGTTTCATTTACGTGTGTGCATTCCGTTATGATATAATTTAACAATTAATTTTGTTGGGTAATTGAATTGACTAGAAAGTTTTAAATTTTTTATATCAACATTGTTAATTTTTTTTACAAGTTTCAACAAAAACTTTAGTTGGCATTTTTAATCAAAAAATATTAAAAAATTTTTGAATTTTTGCGCCATAAATAACATAAAATTTGTTTAGTTCAGTTTGTTGAAAAAAATTTCTGTGTTTGTCGTATCAACAACTTAATTTGTTACATTAATTAAATTTTTTTTTGAATTTAAATAACATATTAACAATTCGAATTGTCAGTTGCAGTTTGATGATATTTTTTTCAGTGCACTTGCATTATGTATTATTTGTATATGTTCATTTTCTGGAGAGAAAGGTGGATTTTGATGTTATTTTTTAGGGTTGCGTACACCAACAGTGTAAAGGAACCCTATTATTTTCGCTACGCTGTCTGTCTGTCTGCCTGTCTGGATGTATGTCACAGGCTGTTTTCTCGAGAACCATAAGAGTTACGGACCTGAAATTTTCACAGAACATGTAAAACTTTGGCCGCTACAACAATAAATATATGACAGTTGAAAATTAAAGCGAGCAACGAAAAATGTTGAAATAATAATGTAATATACAGACACTTATATATAGACACTTAAAAATTTCAAAGTTAGTGTTAATTGGTGTATGCTGTAGAATAGACTACAGCAATTTTCACTGATATTTAAAACAATAAAAATTAAAGGGTGTTCTATCAGTTAATGTAATTTAGACTATGTAATTTAGACAATTTGTTGCATCTTGGAAACCGTAAGAGGCAAACTTTTGAAATTTTAAAAATCGCTAAAACTAAAAAATTCCAAAATTAAAAAAAATGGTAAAACTAAAAATCGCAAAAATGAAAAAAGCGCTTAAAGAAAAAAAGAACCAAAATTAAAAAAAAAAAAACGAAAAAAATCACGAAAACTAAAAAGATCGAAAAAAACTAAAAAAACGCAAAAAACCGAAACAAAGAAAAAAATGCACTAAAATCTAAAAAATCGCTGAAACTAGAAATATCATCCACAAACGAAAAAAACGCCAAAAATGAAAAAAATCACCAAAACGAAAAAAGCGCAAAAACAAAAAAAAAACGCCAAAGCTAAGAAAGAAATCGTAAAAAACTGAAAAAGCTAAAACGAAAAAAGTGTCAAAACCGAAAAAAATCGCTAAAACTAAAAAATCACAAAAAAAAAATTAATTCCAAAAACCGAAAAAACGCCAAATTCGAAAAAACACCAAAACTAAAATAAATCGCTAAAGCTAAAAATTTCGTTAAAAAGCGAAAAAAGCGTTAGAATAAAAAAAAAACGCCAAAGCCAAAAAAATCGCAAAAACTAAAAAAATCTGCAAATAATAAAAAAATTAAAAAAAACGAAAAATCGCCAAATAAACGAAAAAATGTTAAAAATGAAATAAGCGCCATAACGGAAAAAAGTCGCTAAATCCACGAAAAAAGCTAAAATTAAACGAAAAAGCAAAATGAAGAAATTTTCAAAATGAGAAAAAAAGGACAAACACGAAATGGGATATATGTGTATTTGTGTGGGAGCCAAAGTCGCACTTTACTGAATTTATTTATTTATATAAGTCGGAAGTTATTATTATTTGGCTTATCTTCACAATAATTTAATTAATGTAAATTCAAATTATTTTTAAGAGTGGAATATTAGAATATCTAATCAGACTAACAGAACGGATTAGTACTACTAATTTCGACAGCCGCTACGCTGTCATCATCAGCGTCCTTTGTTCGCTTTTACCACGTTTGATCGTGGATACTAGTATTAATGAAACATCAGCTATTTAACCAAATTTTAAGAGGAAATAGAATATCTATTTATTTTATTTTTTAGCTTTAATGTGGAGCATCCCAATCAATTTCTAAATTATCTATTGTTGTTTAATGGTTTACTCGTACTGCACCGAGCTCATCCTGATGTAATTTTAACTAACTTTTATAACGAAACTATGTCTCTTCCTGATCTATGAATTTGAATTCATCCCAGTTATACAATCTGTTTTGCATGCAAGAGTACTTAGTACTAATAACACTGGGCTATCACGCTAATATATTTCATCATAACTCGCTTCAAGCTTCAGCTAAATCCAATCAGATTTATTACCATTTACATTGCGAAAGTCCCCACTGCACAGTGCTATTTTCGAAAATTAAAAACGAGAATTATTAACAAACACAACTTCACCACGATTGACATTAAAATTTTACAATCGCTAAATTAACGTAAAATTAACCTATTGTTACAAGCTGGTTTTACCTCATTTTTCTTAAATTAAATATTTTGGTTGCTTCCTTAAAAATGTCGTTCTTTCGCTGAGTTTATAAAATAGATAAATTTTACCTTAGTTCTTACCATTTTTAAAGCCAAAGAAAGCACACTTTAACAGCTCGTGTAGCAACATAAAATCATTAATTTTTATTTAATTTCGCAAATAAAAATCTAAACATTTGATGTATCTTCCAATAACGGTCTGTGGCGTGGTCGCAAAGGCTGAGCTTCCCGACTGCTCAGATCTAAACAACAGCAGCGACACCAAACTGGCAAACAATTTTCTTCTTGTAAAATGCGAAAAAATTGCAGCAGTAAAATCAATAAAACTATAATCAATGTAATCAAAGCCAAAATATCTCGAAGAGTCCAATAGGGATGAATGCCAGCGACACCAGTTAATGCGGATTCATGATAAGATTCAATATGATTTTCCAGATGGGATGATGATTGGCGGGCATGATTCATGTCATTTAAAATATCCACATCATCGACCTCACGATGCATATTTGTCGAAAGTGGTGATGATTTGAAAATCGAAGCATCTGTAGTGTCATGGAGAGTGCCTGATGTGGGTGACAAATTGTCTGCCGGAGTAAAACGTATGGGTAAACGTATGCCACGATTACGGAAAAAGTTCAACATGTGTTTGAGATAACGAAACTCCCAGTCATTTTCAAATATACCCATTTCATGTAGATATGAGTGAGTTTCTTTAAAGTCCGCATAATTAAATTCAAATAAACGATTACCTTCTATATAGAATTTCTCTAAATTAATTAACGGCTGAAAGATTTTGGAGTCCAAACGTACAAGATGATTAAAAGCCAAATCCAAAGTTTTCAACTTAAGCAGGAACATGAAGTTTTCAACGGTTAAATTTTGCAAACGATTCGAAGCCAAGTTGAGAGAAATTAAACTCGGTAAAGGCAAATACATGGGGGCATGTGAAGTTTTTAAAGATGTCAATTGATTTTTTGATACATCCAACTTTTGTAGATTCAACATGCCCACTATATCGTTAAGAGATTCCAAAAGATTACCGTGCAATTCCAGTTCTCTTACAGCCAATTTATCGTGTATGCTTATGCCTTTCAGAGCATTATTAGCTGCATTAAGTTTAATAACAGAGCCTGAAATTATACAACGTTTTAGTTTACTACCCTGAACCATTAACAAATCCACCGATTGTAATTGTAGCTCCTCTAGCAAAGTATTACTCAAATCTAAAATGTGTAAATGATTCAAATGCACCAAAGAATTTGCCTCAAATACGGTGAACTTATTCTCGCTTAGCAAGAGAGTGTTTAGTTTGAGATTCTTTGAAAATGTTTTAACATTGATGACCTCCAGCTCATTAAAGCTCAAATCGATATGTTCTACATTGATAAGATCTTCGAATACACCCTCCGGCAATGTACGTATGCCGTTTGCTTGCAAATCCAAATATTTTAAACGTTGCAGACGTGCAAAAGCATAACGATGAATCATGTGTATGGTATTGTGCGAAAGATAAAGTTCTTCCAGGGCAAATGTGCCGGCAAACACACGTTCGGGTATGATAAATAAGCGATTGTTTTGCAAAACTAACTTGTGCAATTGGGAGGCTTTCTCAAAATCCGCTTGCAAAATACTATTCACAGCACAATTGTGCATGATGAGCGTATGCATATTGGGAGCAATTTCAAACACCAACGAAGGTAAACGTCCCATAACTGAATTGTATATCAGCAGCTCATTAAGTTGGTCTGCTGGAGATTTTGTAATCCATACTAAAGGTTCTTCAAACGAACTGGTTAGATTTGTTAGTGTACAGTAGTACAATGAACTGCCCGAACAGGTGTTTTTAAGGTCAAGTTGAAGGGCTCCCGCCGAGAGACATGTTAAAGCTGTTATCAATATTTGCAGCAGCGAAAATTTACGCTGACTACTAAATATATACAATCTCATTTTGTCAATTTATTTCTTATGTTTGTTTTGTATTTTATATTTGTTGTTATTTTATTTTTGCTCGCGTCTTTTGTCTGGTTTCACTTTAAATTAATTTTTAATAAAAATAATTTTCTTTTTAATCACATTACAGTTTTAAACAATGTCACGTCTTGAAACGTACTAAAGCTTCTAAAGAAAAGATCAGTCTCGACTTTTGTTGAAGGGCTTTTAATCAGTGCTTTTCTGTTTGTTTTAATTTCATATTAATAATTTAAAGCTTTTCTTTCTTTGCACTTTGTTTATTTATTGTATTTCTCTCATTGAAGAATATCAATTTTCCTGATAAGAGCTCTTTATACTCGTTTATAGCAAAAATTAGTGTGATTATAAAGAACAGTTCGTTTAAGATTTGGACGTAAAGCACTTTAAAGTAGGGATGTAACGAATACCGATACCGATATATCGGCGATACTTCAGATTTTCCGATACATCGGTATCGGCGATATTTTACTGTCGATACGCCGATACTTTTAAAAATTTTTTTCAGAGTTTTTTTTAACAAATAATTTATTTTCGTTCGATTTTACCATGAATTAAATTCACTTCGCTATTTTTTAAATCCTATTAATATCAATTTTAAAAATTAATAATATTTTATGCTGATATTTTGTAAAAAAAATTTTTTTTTGTTAATTTTACCATGAATTCAAATTCAAGTCGTTGTTTTTAAATCTTATTCGAGCAAAAAAAAAGATACTCCAAAGAAGACATGAAAATGTAGAATTCGCGATCTGGAAGTATTGCAAATTTTGATAATTTCTAATTAGTTTTACATATCCTTGCCATTGCAAGAAGTTCTGTTTTTCGGCTACCAATCATCGAATTTCGGTATTCTATAATGATTTTTCCTCAAGGAAAAAGGATAAAAAATTACCCATTTTCAAAATTTTTTTATGTAAATTTAAGTGAATATATATAAACTTAGAAGTCTTTTAATAAATAAACTATTGAGTTATAGAAGAATATTAGTTGATAAGTGTCCTTTAAAAAAATCAATTTTTTAAAAAGCATGGCGAGTATTTTTTATAAAGAAATTAAACATTTTTTCTTGCTTTTCTACTAATTATCTGCATATTTTTAATATAAATTTTTTGGAAGCAAAGAAAATGTAGCTCCTTAAAAATTACTTCCAATGTTTTATCAATTTTAAATATTCTCTCTTATAATGTAATTTTTTATAATAAAAAATTGCACTTGAGTTTTGTTAATCTAAACTTGAACTCAATTTCAATATTCGTATCGGTATCGGAATCGGTATCGGCGATATTTAATTTTAAATATCGGTATCGGTATCGGATCGGCAAAACGGCGTATCGTTACATCCCTACTTTAAAGTGTGGCGCCTCTATGTACAAAGAAAAAAAGATTTAGATGGAAGTCAATAAGTTTCTGCAAAAATAGAGCAGTCGATTATTTGAATTATCTTGTTTTATTCTCCAACAACACGAAAAGAAATTTTTCTAATGCCTGTTTTATACTATCTCGCAAGCCGTTCGACTTCTGTAGAAAATGCCACCCTGATATAATGAGTTTATGTAAAGATTTAAAAAAGCAATAACAACAAATTATATCAGGGCTGCATTTTGAGCAGAAGTCGAACAGCTTGTATAATAGTATAAAAACAGCTTAATACACACTCTAAAATACTTTTGTTGCAAATTAAGTCGATAATAGTCGGCAACACTTTACTGATTATTATCGACCTAAAATTAAACAAGCATTCTCGTTGTTGATTTTTGAACAAAAAATATGTGTAATACAAAAAAAAAATAATAAAAACGCCTGCGAAGCGAGGGCTCGCACTTTCATGCAACTAAAAATTGATTTTAAGCGCTTAACAAATGCACCTAAAAATGAAATATATGCGCAAAAATATGCATTTACCTACGAACAAAGTACCAAAACTAAAATTATATGAAAATATATATTTTTAATTTTTTAGTAAGTTTGAAGGCTCTTACCAGATACCAGTTAATTATTAATTACTTTGGTTGTGGAGTACCCCTTCCTCCAATTCCTTTGTCCTCAAATTAATTCATACCAAATGTGAAGACTTTTACACTTATATCTTTCCAGTTAGCACACAGAAAAATATTATCACCAAAAAATTTTCAAACAAAAGTTTGTCTAAAAATAAATTTAATTTTCAGTAAATGTTCTGTCCATAATCTATGAATTGTTTGTTTGACTTTTATTTAAAACGCAAACACCAAAAACAACAATAAAAACTGTGTCGTAAAAAACCACCCCGATGAAGACATGCACACAAATAACAGCAACAACAATCATAACAAGAGGAATGCAATTGTACCAAGTTTGTTTACAAAAGATTTTTGAGTGAATCGATTAGTTAATGTGGTTGCATTAATTCTCGTTCATTTTTTTAGAGTATTTAGATAAACATTCAGACTTTAACACATTTAACAAAGTGAAATCTCATAATTGCTTAATGGACGATAATGATGACGATGACACAGACAAAAATTTTGTTTGTATTTTTGTTTGATGAAGTAAATTATTTTGCTTAATAATTGTTAGCATTTTTAGACTAATTGTTTATTAAATTCAGACAGAAATATTGTTTTATAGATTTAAACAATTTGTTCATTGAAAAAACACGTTTATTTTCAATGAAATTGTTGAGGTATTTTTGTCTATATTTACGAATTCGTTTGTAGGTCCGTTCATAGACAAAATATTTAATATTTCATTGAATTCTTTTACAGAAAATGAAATTTAGTTTTTTCTGTGCAGGAAAATATTAATTACTTTATATAGAGAGTACCCCTTCCCTCACTCATACCCCGTCAATTTTTTAACTAGCTTCGTATCTTTTGCCCAATTTAACTGATACGAAATTTGAAAATTCATAATTTGATAGGTTTCCAGATAGCACATTATTATTATTAATTACTTTGTGAGGGGAATACCCCTTCCCATGGTCCTATACTGCCAATTTGTTTAAAAATCATATTGTGTTGTCATGAAACCTTATATGTTTGCAAGGTGTCCAGTTGATTGGACGTCTTCAAGTTGGTGAACATTTAGCACACCATTTTATACTAATAGGGAGAAAATTTTTGTTCTTTGAATAATAATTTTTGAATAATTTCATTAAATTTAAAAAAAAAGTGATACGGGCGAGTACAAAAGTATATATGTATTAGAGGTGGAAAACTATCGATAGTGTCACTATCGAAAATTTTCGATATTTTGAGAAAATATATCGATATATCGATTCTAAACTATCAAAAGTTAGAAAAACTATCGATATATCGACGATACTATCGTGATACTATCAAAGTTTTATACTTCTTAGAGAAAGCACTAAATATGTGTGCAAAAATGCTAAATAAAACCGGTTCTGAAACAAAACAGAACTTTATTTCTTAGTTCAATAAATAACAAAACTAAAATCCTTCTAACATTTCAATATAAGAAAAATGTCGTGAGTTCAATGACTTTTAAATCCAATTTAATTAGAAAAACATATCTTGCACAACAATAGTAGTGTATCATTTACTATCGATAGCGGCAAAATAATATCGATTGTTTTTAAATAATAATCGATTCACGAATTAAACCATCGATGGTCATAAAACAAATTAAATGTCGATATTATCGATAGTGCCATCGATAGTTTTCCACCTCTAATATGTATGTATAGCGTTAAAGAGGACACTTTCACCTTTCTCTGGGTCATTTACCTTTCTTGATCCCTTTGGTTCTTCAAAAGTTTTTTTCCTCTAAAATTTAAATTTGTGAAAAATGTAAACTACTATGTCTTTTATAGCACTTTAAGTTTACAGTGGCCACCCATACCATTTTTTAAATACTTCAATCCTAATAACTGTGCCTCCAAGGGTTTTCATTCGGGTACCTTTAGATGTTGAGAGCTTTCGAAAATATATGTAGAACAAATTTTTTTATAAAGTGTACACTACTATATCAATCGATTCCATAATCTAGTCAGCTTTTAACGGTTTAACAAGCCAACCAAGTTTCTTGAAATATAGCTAAGAACGCTCTCCATCAAGCTTAACCTGTATTTCCCAAGCCAAAAAAAAATCATCTGTGTGATTTATAGGATTAATTGTTAAATTTTATATTGAAATGTGAAACACCAAATAGTTAATTTTTAAATTAACCAAAAAACAATATTGTATTACAACTTAATCATTTGAAAAATACTTTAAGGCTTGTGAACTTTCAAAGCCAATAACGATAAGTTTATTTGTGAACAATTTTCATACTTCTGTTTTTGTTTTGTTTAAATAAAACTGAATTTGAAAATAATAAAAGGAGAGCCTGACTACAAATATTAAAAACCTCAAATACATTTACTACAACAGCAGCAGTAATAACAACAGCAACAGGGATATAATACAATGAGCTTAGCAAAGGCAGGAAGGAGTCTAATATACCATCCATCCACATTTTATTATTTAAGACAACAACAAGAGATCCAAAATGTTGTGTAGCAACAACATTTTCCATGTCGTTGCATCGTAAATACTCGCACAATCTTTCAACAAAAACATGAGCACGCAACAATGTTTATTTGGATTTCGATTTGGATTTAGTTCTTGTTTTTTCAGCTTTTCTTTTTCTCCTCAACTTTGTGGCTGGCTTTGCTTAATGGCTGTTCTGTGTGCTTTGTTGGCTGAGACTTTGCTGGCTGGTGAACGGGCTGAATACAAGTGCATCCATGAAATATTGTCGTGGTTGGGATAAAAACTTCAGTTTTTACTTCTATTTTTTTCTTCTTACCACACATCCTTGAGTTGTTTGGTTTTCGTTTTGCTTGTGTTTTATTTTCAGCTTTAAATACTGGTATCTTCATGCAATTAATTCGAATTTCTGCGAATTATTTAATTAGAAGAATCAGACACATATTGTACTCGAACTTTACGTACGAGTAGATCGTATGTAAAGAGGTAAAATAAACTAAGAGCTGTGGTTGTGGAATTGCAAGAAATAAGAATGGAAAACCAATACCAAATAAATAAAATAAAAATTAATAAAAAAAAGGGAACTCAAATAGCATGGAGGAGCTTTAGCAAAAGGCAATATCTATTGTTTTTAAATAGTAGATCCAAATTTTTATATATATTTGAAAGGCTAATCTAGCTTCTGAAAACTAAAGCATATAGGAAAATGTTTGCTCAAATTTTTACCAGTCCAGGCTCATTTTTTAGATATTTTTTAAAAAGCCAAGAGCTTTAAGCTGCACGTGCGCAATTTTAAGAGGTACTTATTCTAGTATCAGACTTTTCAAACAGTTCGAAGACTTACTGTCGCAAACACCGAAGTTGGTTTTTACGTTATCACCGCCGGCAACTACTATCCGGTTCGAAGGACCAGAAACAAATGTGGAATAGATAATTACCATTGTTGTCTCTGCTTGGCAGTACTCAACCAAATCTGTAGAGCATAGGCCTCTAAAAGAATAGTTTCAGTGATTTATTGCAGTGTCGCAAATGCCGGTAACCACAACCCCATTCGAAGTTTCCCTTTCGGGGGCACGGTTATGCACCTTGGTGACTAATCGCACCTTGGTGACTAATCGCACCTTGGTGCTGTGCTTCCTGAGAACAAGAAAAATTGGGTTTTCCAGACATTACCTTTAACCAATTGAGGGGCTTAAGAGCAAAGGGGTACAAGTGCAAAAAAGAAAATTCTGAGTAATTGAGCTTCAAAGTTTTTTGTTCCCATGTATTTTCATACATAATATTTTTGGTTTCTAATACATACCGAAAATCAGCCACCCAATCGCAATATCTTCTGTACTTTCCAAAGTGATAAAAAGTGTGGTAAATTTCCATCATTGTGAGATCTTTGGAGTCCAACAGCTTACTTACCGACCATAAGTATGGCTTTCTTAGATGAGGCTGTACAAGTGACTTATTGGCTTTCCTTTTGGAAAAAATGGTGTACTACAAACACCATTTTGGCGAGACCTTCTTGCACTATACGAGTTGTTATAGACGGGATCCTGTACTTTTTACATCTTATTTCTTAGTTTTCTTAATGACCTTCTCTATCAAACTTCCAATTTTATCTACTCCTTTGCAGATGATAGCAGCATCTGCCATTCATATTCATTCAATAATAGGCCAAGCCTGTCGGAGATTGAGACCTTGAGGCAAAATATGAATGATATACTTAATTACGATGTTATTAGGATTTCCGGATGGGTTGTATTGAGAAATCAGAATCTCTTGATGTTTTTGGCATGAATATCCAGCATGACGTTCGATAAATTGACCACATTTTTGAAGTTTCAAGAAGCATTCAAGTGCTTTTTTGTCGTAAGATGGTGTAGGAGATACTTCACTCCATCTGATCTTCCTAATCTTTATACCACAAATATCCGACCGAAAATGGAGTACAACCCTGATATATGGGACGGTGGTTCAAAGTCTTTTTGGAAGCTACTCGGCCACGTACAGGAGAGGGCGAAGAAGCTTATCGGTGATAGTAGGTTACTCAACTCTATTGAATCGCTTGAGCATCGAAGCAATGTGGGGTCTGTTTCGCATTATTGTGTTCTTGCGGATGTGTTCAAGATTAACAACATTAAAGTGGTCTCAACAAGGAGTGAAGTTGGGTATACACCACCTACGCTAGTTTTCCCGAAAGCACCTGTATGACTAGCAAGGAACAACTTCTTGTGCATGGGCCTTGGGCCGCCCACACTATATATAAAGACCTTTTCAGGGAGTTTGAGCTATCGAAATTGTTACTACATCAGTAGCAAAGGCGATACAACCGAGATGGACCAAATAATAACTAGAAAGCTAGAAGTCTACCATAAAGGCATACGACAGCTATACTGGTCTTCCCCAGCGCCCGACCATCCGATGTTGGCTTAGCAACAGCATAAAGAGGCTTATATTGGTTCTAAGAAGTCCAAGCAGCCGCTAGAATAGGTTGAGGCATCAGTTATTAAACCTATACCTCTCCCAGTGGTTTTAGTAGCAACCACAGCACCACGTGGAGCGTTCACAGAATCGACATTTATGTTGATGGTTAGCCGAAATCAGCCAGCACATCCATAAGAACAGATAAAGCCTCTCACGAGCATCATCTAACATGATGTCGCTCAGAACATCCATTCCCGTGGAATAGAATTCACTTTATGGAGATCATCTATGATGCTACCGGAAACCATGATACCAATGTATAGTTACCGATCGACCCTCGAAAGACTTTGGCCTTGCACGAGACCTTAGGTGCCTTTCCACCTTCTACCAGACTCTCATAGGTTAACCTACTTCCTTTGAATACTTAAATATACGAGCGATGCTCTGTTATTTCAGAGATTTGGTAGTAAAATAGCATCAAGTTGTGTGTTGGTCAACAAGATGCAGAACTGCTTCCCCCGGAGAACTACAGTGGACAGTGTTCTAATGAAATCAGGAAACTTGTTCTCGAAACCCTCTATTTTTCTTCATTAAGAGCAGATCCGTTTGTGGTCGATATGCATGTGAGTCGCTTTACGAATTATAGAGAAAATTCGAGTTTTGGCCGAAAATATCGACTGTGCTTTAGGGCCTATTCACATATTACGTAACGCTATTTTCGGAGGTTTTATAACCCCCCCCCCCCTCCTCCCTTCGTAACGCTTTTTACAAAATTTTCAGTATAACGTACCTAATCCGTAACAAATCTTTAACCACCCCCTTGGAGCGTTACGTAATATGTGAATGGCCCCTTACTGCAGAGGTCTTTCCAGTCACTATTAATGTTGGAAGGTTCAAATGAAACGTCCATAAGCACTACTTCCTCTATTTTCCTTTCCATAACCATTTTTCCTAGTTCCGGTACAATGTATTATGCTATTAGAGGCTACCGCCTGAGTGCTGGTCTTGTATATAAAAGAAAATAAGAGGACAATAGGAAAGAGAAGCTGATTACATGACTACTAACATGAACTTTGTGTAGGGACAACTGGACGGAAACCTTTTTTAATCGAAATAGTGCAGTTTGGTCCTTACAAACGGCTTCAAAATGGAGGCTGGAGCGGGGTTTTGGTCTCGCTCAGGTTGTCCTGCACCCCTTTTCGAGATGTTCTGGCTGAAATTACGGTCCTTAATTTAAAGGTGACGTGGTCGAAGTATATAATGGCATGCATTCAATCTGTGACTCTGCTTAAACGACATAGTACCAAGATGTTTTGTGTTTCAGAACATGAAGACTTTCAAGGCAATGAAGTAGATGATGAAAGCGCAAGAGCAAGTTCGGCCTTAGACGTAGCAGACTCATATTATATTCAAGGCTCTCTGACCCTCATCAAGTAGAGATAGAATTAAGATACTTCCAACTATTTTAGAGCTGTGTCGTTCCGGAACTACCTAGTTCCATTGAACGAATCCCTAACTGCAACGGTATGGACCGATCCAAACGTTCCTCTTTTATCGTTCCTCGTTCCGCAATTGCAACGCGTCTTGAGGAGTAATTAATTTGCTTTGACAAACGTTCAAGAAACACCTTTGCCTCGTTCACTTATTTGTGTACACTTTTTTGTATAGAGAATGATTTATTTATTTATGTTTAAGATAGATTTTATTATTTTCAAAAATGTATTGCTTGTTGTGGGCTATTATTTTTTTTTTTACAAATATTTTGCGAAAACAAAGAATTATTTTATTGTTATGTCAGAAAACGAAAATAAACCATGAAAAATATTTGTTGATGTTTTTAGGACGACAGAGACATTCTCTCGTTCCTCGTTCATTCACTGTTCAAACAAAAAACCGAACCGATGAACGAAAGGAACGACCTAGTTTCTTTCGTCAATCGGATCGGTCGGAACGATTCCACAAAAGGAACGATTTTGCCCAACTCTAAACTATTTAAAGTTGGCGTCATTAAAGGGCACCATGCGATCCAAGTGCTTGCTTATTCAGTTACTTTTTGGTAATACCTCAGTCATTGCCAAGTAAGGTATAGAGTAATAATTCCTGCTACACAGTCAATGTAAATTATTTATTTCAATATTAATTTTCCTTATTGTTGTTGCTATTTTTATTACCAGCGTTTTTGTTGTTGTGTGTAAACATGAGTCGCGCGCCATTACTTTAGTTTTTGGAATACAAGATGTTCTTTTTTCTCAACTTATTTATTTTTTTTGCTAAATTAAAAAAAGAAATCTGTGAACCTTGTAGTTATCACTGCTATGATCGTAGTCAAACAAAACTATACGTGGTAGTGGAGTGTAGCTCAGTGTGGTTGGTGTTTGTGATGGTGATACTTGCTCTGTTGAATGCAATTTTTGCTGCTTCTTTTATTTTCGTTGACTTTTCTTTGTCATTGCCATATACGAGTACAAGAACATACACGAACATCATACAAATGGACAGACAGACATCCGTACATGCTGGGATTTTTGGCTTGCAACATTTGAACAAACGTAACCAAATAAACATTGCCACAGTTAGACAGACTGACTGACTGGAAAGCTGGCTGGCTGGCTGACTGGCTGTTTGCGTTGCCTTTTGTGGTTCTAAGATTTGTTGTTTGTGTTTTGTTACCTTTTTTTCATTTTGGTTTTAATTTTTCTCAGTTTTTATTTTATTTGCTGCAACGAGCGATACGATGCTGCAAATGTGATGGCTGTTGCGCTGATTAAATCATTAAATATTCTGATTGTGTAGCACAATAATGAAATGTTTTAGCGCTTGTCTGATTGTGAATTATTCATGGAATGAATGCAAAAAGAAACTAAAGCTGCAAAAACAGCACATACAACAACACCACCAATTTACAACTAACAAACCAATAGAGAAAGATCCACAAAGAAGGTACCAATAATTATCTAAAGCAAAATATATAAAAAAGTCACAGAATTTGACAAAAATAAAGATTGTGGTCTGAAATAATTAAAATGAAAAGCATAAAAATTGTGTTGATTTTCTGTTTCTTGTGGTTTAAATTTAAATATTTGGAAAATTTTTGTTGGCCAGATTACGACTAAAAATCAACAATAATTCCAAATTATTCGAAAAGTTTCCTTTGTGATTAAGTGTAAAATAAAATCTGCGCAAAAGGATTAAAAGGAATATATAATGTTGGGCATAAGTGGTATACAAATTATTTAGTTCTACTGAAAGTTATGAAATCAGGCTTGAATATGTTGGTTAAAATAATTTTTTCAAATTATTTCTGGAACGAAGTTCCCTATGGCACGTTGTGCATATTATATGCAGCATATAAATGTTTTCTATGCTGTAGTGGGGGGTGACAAAAAATGTTTTAAAATAAAAAATACGTGTAACGAATATTGGTAACGACAACTCAAAACGAAAGCAAAGGTTAAATTCCTTAAAAACTCTGTGTTGCCGCTTCGGAATTTTCGCGGTTTTTGGTGTTGTCGTTGTTTTCCGGGGAAGTTCTTGGTTTTTGGGGGAGATTTTGTCCTACTTTTTGGAAATCCGGAAAACTTCTGAGACTTTTAGGAACTTTTTTTTATAGTTTTTAGGGTTCCGTACACCAAAAGTGTGAAGAAACCCTATTGTTTTCGCTACGCTGTCCGTATGTCCGTCTGTCTGTCTCTCTGACCATCTGTCTGTCTGTCACAGGCTGTTTTCTCGGGAACCGTAAGAGCTACGGATCTGGAAATTTCACAGAATATGTAAAACTTTGGCCGCTACAACAACAAAATATATGACAGTTAAAAATTAAAGGGTGTTCTAAAACGAGAATACTAATGTAATATACAGTCACTTATATACAGACACTTTAAAAATGTCAAAGTTAGTGTTAATTGCTGTAGTCTGTAGAATAGACTACACCAATTAAATCCGATATTTAAAACAATAAAAATTAAAGGGTGTTGTATCAGTTAATGTAATTTTACTATGTAATTTAGACAATTTGCTGTATCTTGGAAACCGTAAGAAGTAAAATCTTCAAATTTTAAAAAATGCTAAGACTACAAAATTCCAAAATTAAAGAAAAATGTGAAAACGAAAAATCGCCAAAATGAAAAAAGCGATTAAAAAACAAAAGCGCCACAATTAAAAAAATCGCTAAAACGCAAAAATCACAATTCCAAAATTAAAGAAAAATGTGAAAACGAAAAATCGCCAAAATGAAAAAACCGATTAAAAACAAAAGCACCACAATTAAAAAAATCGCTAAAACGCAAAGATAATGCCAAAAATTAAAAAACCCAATAAAAAAACGAAAAAATTCGTAAAACGAAAAAAAGCGCTAAAAAAAAAGAAAATGATGAAACAAACAAAATACGCCAAAACTAAAAAAAAAACGCCAAAAACCGAAAAAAATCGCCAAAACGAAAAAAAGTGTAAAAAAAATTCCCTAAACTGAAAAAATCACCAAGAACCCGAAAAAGCGTTAAAACTGACAAAAAGCGCCAGAGCTAAAATAAACCGCTAAAACTAAATATATCGGCAAAAAGCGAAAAAACGTTAAAATAAAAAAATACGCCATAACAAAAAAATCACCAAAACTAAAAAAATCCACAAAAAAAAACACAAAAATGAAAAAAGCGCCAAAACAAAACAAAAATCGCTAAATCAACAATAAAAAAAACTTTAAAAAATAATTAAGTAAAGTGCGACTTTAGCTCGCACACGAAGGGTTTTGTACGAATACACATGTATCCCTATTCGTTTTTGCCCTTATTTCATTGGCAATTTTTCATTTTGCTTTTTCGTTTATTTTAGTTTTTCTGTTTTTTAAGTTTTTTTTATATAGCTTTTTTATTTTGGCGTTTTTTTCATTTTGTTTTTTTTTTTTTTCGTTTTTTAAAATTTTTTTTTTGTTTTTTTGACGATTTTTTAGTTTTTGGTGATTTTTTGTCTTGGCGTATTTTGTTGTTTTAAAGTTTTTTCGTTTTTTGACGATATATTTAGTTTTAGCGATTTATTTTAGTTTTGGCGCTTTTTGTCAGTTTTTCGGTTTTTTGTGATTTTTTTAGTTTTAGCGAATTTTTTTTTTTTTTGGTTTTGACTATTTTTTTTTGTTTTGGCGATTTTCTCCATTTACAATATCGAAAGCATCTTCTAATAAAATACAAAGTGGGTCATCAATTTGATGTGGTTGAAGTCATAGCATAAATGACACTTAAAGTATGACAAAATTTTATGGTCACCTTTGTCATGAGATTAATATCAGTTTTCGCTTTATTGATGAAATTTTTTGATTAGACTATTGTCACAATTCTGATGACAGAGTGTCATCAATTCGAAGGTTGATTTTTCTCTGAGTGCACTATTTTAAAGAGGTATTTGAAAATTTTTGGTAATTTAAACAATTAATTTTTATGTAAAGAAATTGTAGAAAAATTTCGTGAGAACTACTTTGAAAATCTTCCGAAATTGTTTACTAAGGAGGGCTTAAGAAAGTTGGAGAATAGTGGAATGAAGATGTTTTAAATACTGAAAATTGTACAAGTTGCTTTAAATTTTTTTTTACATTTCTACAAGGAATCTGCACTTTCTCCTCTTTAATTATGAATATTTAACATCCTTTAATTTTTCGTCTGCTGCATTTGTATGTCCCATTTTTCCTATAAAGCTAATATCATTTTTAAATCTCTTTGTTGCTGATTACTTTGCCATTTTCCTTGTTTCTTCTTTTTTTAATTTTCTCATATGATTGCTCTCGCTTCCTTATTCTCAATTGTTATTCACTGTTTGTGACAGCTCGAAAAAGCCACAAAGAGTCAGAATACAAAAATTGTGACATAAAGGAAAAAAAATTAAAGGAAATCTAACCAGCCAGCCGACTTTTCTATATTGGCCAAACAACACACTCGTTGATGCATAATTAATTTCTCTTTTCGTTTTATTTATAATTTTTTTTCTTTCTTTATAAATCTGTTTATCTAGTAATTGAATTATGAAATCGGTAACTGAAATCTCTTATTTTTTTGTATGTTTTACTTAATTCATCATTTGAACAAAATAGTACTTTTGATACGTTTTTTGTGTGTGTGTTTGCATTCAGAAGCTCATATTTAATTTTTCACTTTTTATTTTTGTTTGTTCAATAGAATTCTTTTAGTTTTGTTAATAGGTCTGATAAAAATCACTTTGATAAAATTTATGAATTGATTAAGCCAGGTAAACGTAAATGGCATTGTTATGAAGTTATATCGATCTATTTATGAATATATGCCTCCTTCCTTTGAATTTTTTTCAAGTCATGGTTTTGAGTGCCCCATTGGCTGAGTACTAGCGATGCTAGTCTGTCAGTCCAGATGTCGTGGGTTTGATTCGCGCCATAGACCCAGGGTGTTTTCCGCAGACAACCTAATCGCTTCGCGGTCTGTGTTTGTTAAAAAAAAACCCCCTGCGGGCAATGTTGTACCAATTGTCTTGAACGTACTTGTCCTATGACTGTTGAAAATGCGAATGGTACGAAATCTTCCTCAAATCCAAATCATATCACAACATATAACAAAACTAGAACAAAAATGTTAGGAAAAACCCTCATTGCACAAGCAGATTTTTTCCAAATTAAAAATATTTGTTTAAAGTACAGTAATTCAGCTAGTATTAAAGAACCCATCACAGGACAAGTAGTTTTAGTTTGGGTCTAGAACTTATCACTGAGTATCTTAAATATGTCAATTGACCCCCTCCAATGACAACGCCATGTAAAAGTTACCGGCCCCTTTCATATAAAGTTCCGGAACTCGAACCGGTCGCTAGCCCTTGGGAACCAGTCACATGACCTGTCTTGTGACTGGTTCGTTTTCCTCTAGGGTAAATAAATAAATTTCAATAAACTAAGTGCTGAGTGCAACATAAATTTTTATAAAAAAGTTCATGTTCGCGTTTGTGCATCAGGAGTTAAAGTCCAGAATATAGCAAACATATGCATACAAATACATAATATTTAAGCTATAAATTATATTGTTATGGAATGAAGATGCAGATTCAAATATAACGAACAATAATACAACACTGACTATGATTGTCAAAATCATCGCGTTGCCACACTAAGAGAAAAATTATTCATGCAGGAAATGAAGCGGCTTCATTGATATAGGAAAACACCCAAATATGCCAAAAATAAATTAAAAAATTCCAAAAAATATGCAACTAAGTGTGAAATATACAAAAACTGTAACTGTAACATTTAGTTTTTTTAGAAATTACACACAGAAAAAGAGGGAATGTAAAATCAACATGACGCAAATGTGATTTGAAATCATATCAAATTTATAAGACATAATTTATCGTTTAGGTGTGTTTATTTGCTTTGTTCATTCCCAGTTGGCCAGATTGCCTTGCACGACATTGTCATCTACGATTCTTGCACGAAGTGTCCTCTATCGATTGGTTCTCTACTCGACTTTGTAAAGGAAATCGTCGTTCACGACATTCTGAGCGACAAATTCCTGCAAGTTGTCCTCTAGTAAACACTTTTGACGACAATATGAGCGACAATGTCTTTCGTTTTGTCTCCAATCCAACTTTGTTGAGGACAATATGAGCGACAATGTCTTACATATTGTCCGCATTAACATTGTGGAGGACTAGATGAGTGACAATGTCTTAATTGCTGTCCTTAATCCACCTTTGTTGAGGACAATATGAGCGACATGTCTTACATTTTGTTCCCATTAACATTGTGGAGGACAAGATGAGTGACAATGTCTTAATTGTTGTCCTCAATCCAACTTGAGCGACAATGTCTAACATTTTGTCTTCAATCAAGCAAATGAATATGTTGCCTATGTTTTAAGCGCGAAAACTTACAATCATGCAGCCTCAGGTCGAATCTCAGCTAGCTCAGTCAATAACTTAAATGAAACGGAAAAGCAAATAAGCAAAAATATTCAATAATTAAGTAGGTGGCATTGTCGCTATGTAATCGTTAACGACAACTTTTTTCTTTATATAATCATTGACGACAACATAGGCGACAATGTCGCCCACGGAATCATCTTGTGTTATGTGAACGACGATCTGAGCGGCATTGTCGCTCATTAAATCGTGCACGATTTTCGCGACACTTATTCGAAAAGTTCATCGATGATTTGTTTCGGCTGTCCGACATTTGTCGTCGAAGATTTAACATTGTCGTGCACCCTTCATTGATGATGTCTTAAAGACATGGCCAACTGGGTTGCTACAGTTCACTGTTGTGCTTAGTTGTGTGACTTTTTGTTGTTTATTCTTACATGTGTCGGCTATTTAGACGACAAACGACGAAGTACCTGCGTAAATTTACTGCTGCTGGTTTAAAATTACCATTCTTTCATATTAATTTTAAATGAAAAATTATTAATCTAACCTTAAATCTCTTTGATTTTAAATGTTTCACTGTTAAAACAACTTTGTTATAAACGTTACATTTCATTTTAAGTCTACATGACCATAACTTTAATTTCAAATAAGTTTTATGTTGAATAATCATTTAAATCATGTTGAATTAATATGAAATTCATTTTGCATGCGATGGTATTTATTTACAACCTAACTCACAAAAAATTTTTGGATTAATAAAAGACTTATAAAACAAATTTTTGTATGAAAATTTGTTTTATTAATCTGTCATAAGTCAGAAAATTTTTTTATGAATTAAGGCATTAGTGTATAGGTAAAGTAAAGTTTGAAGCTGTTGTGGCTGCAGTGGTTAGCGCGTGGACTATCATGCCAGTGGTAAGAGGTCAAACACAAAGTTTTCTGATGCCTATCACGTAAGTAAAATAATTAATAAAATAGCTACATTAAAGTCATGTAGTTTCAGCTTGATATAAATATAATTCGACACGATTCTTAGTATTGTTTTTAATATGAAATTCACGTCGTATCAACTTGAAATAACTTTGATTCAACATTATTCTTCGTATTGTTCCTATATCAAATTAACGTTGTTTCAACTCGAAATAAATTTAATTTAACATGATTTTTCGCATTATTTCAGTATAAACTTCATTTTGATTTAACTGTATTGCAATATTAAATCAACATGGGATATAGTTAATTCAAATGGATAATTGTTCCTTCAAGATTATTGTAAGTCATGTTGAATTAACATGAAACGCATGTCAAGCAAAATAACTACCGAAATATGTTAAGATTTTACATTAACATTCTTCTGTGTGTATGTCGAGTTGTTTCTCAGGGAAGGGACTCTTCTTATTCAGTACTTTTTTAATGCGAGTTGGACTGAAGAAAGTATAATTGTACTGTATTTATCATCCCTGAGTAACATGTATTTGCCAGCCCGATCCTTCGCTTTACTTCGAGGCTGGCATCATTATTTGTATTAATGGCGGAGCCGAGGTATATAAATTCTTCCACTACCTCGACGTTGCAACTGCAGGCCTTCACTATATCGCCTTTCCGTCGTCGCGACGTTTGTTTAGCTGTTGCAAGCATAATTTTAGTCTTGTCCTCCTCCAATCACTATCAGACCAATCTTAGCCGATTCCTTCTCGATTCTGAAAAAATCAATAGTTACGTCTCGTTCTATTTTTCCGACGATGTCAATATCGTCCGCATATGCGAGGAGGATGTGGCCTTTGGTGTTCACTGTGCCTGTCTTATTAGCTTCTGGTTTTTCCAGTATTTTCTCCATCAGTATATTGAAAAAGTTGCACAATAAGCAATCACCTTGCCGTAGACCTCTTGCAGTGGTGAATGGTTCAGATACGTCGCTTTCTGTTTTACCACTGGATGGCCCTGTAGCTGAGTGGTAGCTATGCTATCCAGTCAGTCCAGGTGTCGTAGATTCGATTCCCGCCATACACCCTGGGTGTTTTCCGCAGACAGGCTAATCGCTACTCGGGTTGAGCTTGTTAATAAAACAAAACTTATTTCTAAGTGTTTATTTTCCGCAGCTATATTTAAATGTAAACTATGATGTAAATAAGCTATTTAATTATTTTCTGGCTCATATTATTTAAAAACTTTTTAATTATTAAATTTTTAATGAAAAAACCCAATTTTTAAATGTTTAACAGAATCATGTTAAACTGTTTACAGAGCTCTGTTAAATTGTATGGTTTATGTCTATGGTGTTAAATTTTAAAATTTAATTTCACACACATTGATAACTACACATCAGATTAAATAGATCTGTTCTTAATTGTTTTCCTCCACTAATTTTATTTATATAAATTATTCAATCTATAATTGCAAATTTATGGCAAAGAAATTTCATACACAGAATTTAATTTAAATTAAATAAGTTAATGTACGTTGCACACATGTGCGTACATCTGTGAAATAAATATCAAAAGGATGTCAGTTAAATTGATTTTCTGTTCAGGTGACAGCAAGAACAAAAGTGATCAATTAAAACTGCAGTTGGTTGCAACAACAATGACAACAAAAAGAAACATGACAATTTAGCATATATTTACAAACATTCAAGAAAGATTCTCATAAAAGCAAGCAAGGAAACTGGCAGGCCTTTAATATACAGATCCTGCCTTTATTAAATCAATACCGCCTTCGTTAGAGAAATGCTTTATATATTTGATACAATTCTTCTTTATAAAAAATGCAGCATAAGTTGGATGCTTACAGTCTTGCAGTCAATATATGACAAAATTCTATAATGACGTTTGTCATCAGATTGATGCCAGTTTTCGATTTATTGATAACATTTGCCATAACATTGATGTCACAGTTTTGATAACAGGACGATATCAATACCGTAGATGAATTTTTCTATGCATGTAAAGGTTTTAGCTTAAATTTAAAGTTTTGTACCTAATTTTAAACATGTTGTTTTACTGCAATGTCAGTCACACAGTTTCAACAATAGAAGGCCTGCTTGAAGGACAATTTATTTAAAATTTTAACTGCTGGTTAATTTAATGTTTAACTTTGTGTGTGAGTTTTTATTTGCATACAAAAGTGCAAAATAGTCTAATACTTACGAGTACTACCATAGAGATTGCAAAATTAACATAAATTTTGTAAAACATGACATTTATGTAGTGTTTAACAATTAAATGACAAACAAATTTAATTACACACATACTCATGCACTCACACTGGCACATTTATAGAAAATGTAAAGAGAATTAAATTGGACATATTTTCAAAATAGTACACCGAAATGCATATATCGTCACCTGAAACGTTAAACGCCCTAACTAACATTTTCATAGCTTTAGAGGAGAAGCAAAAAATATTCTAAAGTAACGTAATTGGGCAGTCTATTTTCGCCGAAGTCTGATTTTTTATTGTGGTGGTGTATGTTGGTGAAAAACATTGGAATTTGCTAAAAAAAATCTATTCGAGTTTTTTGTTAGTTAGGGCGTTTTGCGTTTTATTTCACGATATGTATAAATATTTTGAATTCAAAATTGTTGAAAACGCGAGGTGAAACTTAAAATGCATTTCAAAATAAAAATATAATTATTTTGTTTAAGATTTCTAGCTACGAGGTAAATCCAATAAGTATTAGAGGAACCATATAAGGAGTACTAACAAAACCTTGTTGTTCTTAGACTCTAAAGGGCAATATACACGGTCAACATGCTTGACAAGCTTGGTAGTAGTATGTGTGAAATTTCGTTAGTATCAGTGACACCGACGACGCTTGATGGAAAATCTACTTGGTTTTGATTTTTCGTCCAGCACACGTACACGAATCTGACATCAAGCTGATTGACCGTGTATATTGCCCTTAAAGGCAGATTTAGCCGATCGTAACGTTGATGTAGATGCATGTGCTTATCGTTTCTGTCTCATAGCTTTTCAATGTGACAGAAACAATCAGCACATGCAACTACATCAACGTTACCGTGCGCTAAATCTGCCTTAAGGGTCACATTCATAGTCTGTACTTAACTAATGCCGGTGGCTTAACTAACGATTTTTCATATAAATATCATTGGTTAAACCATCATCATTAGTTAACTAAAGACTATGAATTTGAGCCTAAATAAAAATATGTAATTTATTTGCTATTTAGGACTTTTCGAAGTACAGAGACCAAATGTGTCCTTAATTATTTAAACTTACACTATGCAATGCATACATATGGAACATTCCACGCCAAATCGGACGGTTTGAAAAAAAATTTTGATATCCCAAATTTTGTGATATTTCTTATTGAACCTCAAAGTAGCCTTCCGCGAAAATGTTGAGATTTTTTTGATTATTCGTTCAAAAGATATTACATTTTCACAAAATCATTTTGTTTAGTTTTTTGCTCATAAATTGAATTTTTTTAAAATTTTCGTTTTTAGATGTTTCTTATAGAAAAATAGAAAAAATATAAATTTTAATCACGTTTTTTTTAAGTTGCAATTTTGAAGTTCATACAATTTTAAGCCCTGTTGGGTGTTGTTGGCTGAGAAGTTAGAGCTTTTGACTACAAACCCTCAGGTCTTGAGTTCAAGACTACTTTCAGGCATGCCAACAACATGACGCATTTTTCTCATGAGCATTGATGAGTTATTGTATTGGTTGTTGTTAGACAGTTAAAGTGATGAAGGCATAGCACTGGTCACCTTGGCAGTACCGGCAGCGATTAATACTAACATATCCTAATGCACTTCACAGCACCCTCCTTCGTCGGTATTGAAGCACAGCCGTAGGCGAAGTAAAATAACTAATAAAATGGCTACACAGGTTAAACAACTCAATGCCTCTACCTGACACCAGAGTGACTTGTAACACTGCTCTACAAAAAACGCACAATAGCAGGATTGTAAATGAGTTACGTCTTCTATCTCTCTCCCACTTCACCACCTGCTCTCTCTCTACCCTATCCCTTTTCCAAAAAAGGTAACACATTAATTAATTAAGTGGCAGGAATTAATTGCCTGATTGTGTTCCTTCTCTAAAAGAAAAGCCCGGTCCGATAGTGGGCCTTCCATAACTACTATTTTTTACGATCTTTGATAACTTGAAAAAATTTCTATAAATCATAAAAAATATTGTAAGTCTTTTGCTTATGATTTACGATATGGTCAGCGCTTTTATGCAAAATACCACAAGCAACATTTTAAACCTCTAAAATATTTTAAACCTCTGGAATATTTTAAACCTCTAACTCTTCGCTGTATGGGTCATTTTTCTCTTAAAAAAACGATTTTCAAAAATCTAAAAAAATTGTATTTATGGAGGAAAGTCCACTACCAGACCGAGCTTAAAAGTTGTTGGGTGAATAGTTAAAAATTTTAAATTTTCAAACAAATCGAAGAATACACTCATTTTCAAAAAAAAAAAAAATTATATAGTTTTTTTGTATAAAAAACATCTAAAACAAAAATAAAAAAAAAGTTCCAATTTAAATCCTTATTAAGAATGTTAGGATCAAATATCTAAGAAAATGATTTTTTTGAAAATTGTATATCTTTTGAACGAGTGATCAAAAAATTCTCAAAATTTACCTAGAAGGCTCCTTTGAGCGGTAATAAAAAACTTCACAAAATTGGAGAAATTAAAAAATTGTTTTTCAAATATTCCGATTTGGCGTGGAATGTCCATATTACGTATTTATGTGTGTTTGCAAATGCTTGTAAACATTTGCAATTTATTTAAACATTCGATTAATATTATTGAAATCACATTTCCATAATAGGGAAAAACCAATAACACAACTGTGGGTATTCGACCAACAAACTAACTGGCCAAGTAAAACAGAAGCTGTAAAAACCAGCAGTTGTCAACTCATATTTATGTTTGATTATTGCAGTTTTATATACTCGTATGTAGAGTATTGGGTTGGCAAGAAAGTAATTTCCATATCTTTACATCCTAGAAAATTTTTTTTGGATAAATTCTAATATTTTGCAAATAATTATGCTGCGTATTTAAAGTAGAAAAACCCAAAAACCATAAATTTTCAAATTTTGTTTAAATTTAAAACTCGATTTATTCCACGTTTTATTTCTTGGCTTACCGAGTTATTGCACAAAGCCTCTCAATTATATAAAATATTTGGGATAAGTCAAATTGTTAATCCAACAGAGATAGAACAATTTGTGATTTTAAAATTTTCAAAATGTGACTTGGTGTAGTTACCTCCCACATACAGATGTGTAAAAGTTAAGAGGCCACCAAGATTTTTCTTGCCCGAGGTAGTGAGCTATGACACCCTGTAGCTCAAAGTTTGTCTGAACAGGGTGGTCCAAACTTCAACAGGCTTAAAGCTTAGGTCACAAACAAGTAAAATATACCAAAACAGTATGTTTCAGTTACAACCCCCCCTGGAGTCCTGGCTCGTAAGGTGACTACTATTTCGGTGGCGCGTAAGGTGACTACTATTGCGGTGGGTTCTCTTGATGGTGCTCATAACTGAGAATGAGCGTTTGTGAGGAAGGTTGGAGACCGTCTGTCCACCAGCAAAGTTAATTACGGACTCTTTGGTTAATATTACTATCTTTAAAGGGCAAAATGGTATTCCCAAGCTGGCTCAGGCGTGCTCGGTGGTGGTCAAGAGAAAGGTAAGTAGTACTACATCTGTGAAGCCATGTGCTATCATGTCATGTCATATCATGTCATGCCACGTGATTTCAAATAATTTTCCGTCGTGTATTGTCATTGTCATGTTACGTCATGTCATGTGGTGTCATGTTTTGCCATGTAAACATGACATAACATAACATATACATAGTTGATTTTTTTACGTTTTACGTAGATAAAACGTACAAAACTTCGTTCCTACTCAATGTCTTACGGCACTGTAAGCTCTTTTTTATATTTTAATTACAGTCGGATTCGGATAAGCGTACGCCGTTTAATTGAAAAAATCGTTTAATTGAAATTAAATAGTCTTATGTATTAGTTTGGGGCATTTCAAAGCACCTTTGTTCGCTTAAAAGAAAATTCGCTTAACCGAAACACCGTTTAATTGTAACAAATTTCGCATAAAATTGCGCTAGTTTATATGAAGCAAAAACCGCATAAAAGAAAGAAAAGAAAAAAATTATTAATTCACCTGCGATGAAATATCTTGTAGCGCCGACTCATTTTAATCGTATAATGTATTTCAGTTTGTAAAATGAATCTCAAATCAAAACCAACTTACATCTATCTTATTTCTAATGCCATCCATATCGTCGTTTTATAGAACAATTTTAAAAGTGCTGAAGTTGTGAATCCGTTTAATAGAAATGGTTTTCAATTATCCGAACTTCGTTTTATTGAAAATCTCGCATAAGCGCAACAAAGTACCTGTAATTTTCCATTTTCGCTAATCCAAATTTGACTGTATTGTAAAAATTTTCAGCTCCAGACCAATAAAAATAGAATAGTTCTACGATATCAACAAAAATCCAATATAACACGACTGTGAATGACAAGAAACAATTAAGATGGTTGTCCAGTGATAATCAAACATCTCATATACACAAAGAGATAAACAAACCCACACATACATACCCAGCAAACATTTTGTACCGACATGCCTAACGTCAGAAAAAAATCTGACACTTTACCGTACAATCAACCGAGTTGTCTAAAATTCGCTCAGACATTTGGCAGAGTAGTCAGCGGTTATCTGCTATGACGTTTCTGCACATTTTCCGAAATATTATCCGATTAATGTCAGACCAGTCTGTACATTATCCGAAGGCAATTTAATTTCCTTTAAGACATTTAACAGAATAGTCTGCACATATTCCCATGTACGTCTTACGACTTTTAGCAGTCACTTCTGCATATTGTCTGACTTTAGTTTTCGTAATAATTCTCATTTATCTCTTGCGTTTATATGCACAAATATTTGAGTTCTTAAACTTAGAAAATATGGGTAAATGTTTTCTGATGATCTGCCATAAGCAGAAGAACATGGAGAGTTTCGAACGACATTTCTGATGAATTTTAATTTTAACTTCGACTTTTCTCCGACATTAATATGACAGGATGTAAAAAGTATCAGGTAAATCGGAAAAATTTCTCGAAAATTCGTTTAGAATTTCTCAAAAAAAATTTGTCAGAATTTGTACAGAATTCTCTTAGAAATTTCGGCATAATTTTTACAATTTCCCCAGAAAAAGAGGTCCGGTTTCTTGTCAACCACTCATATGACTTTTAGTACGTTTTCTGACCGACATCGGATACGAATTCGGCATCTTGTGCAGGCCCTCGGACCGAAATCGGAAAAAATTTTTTGCTGGGTATGTATATCCAACACATACTATTACAATAGCGTAGTTTCAAGAGTACGTGTGCATTAAAGTCGATTTTTTTACTTAAACTTTTAATTTTTTTAAGCAAAAAAAAAATCTAAAAATCATTGTCTTTTTTAGAACAAATAAAATAATCATCTGACTGAGATCGAAACGTACGAGTACTTAAATATGAAACGTTTGGTCATTTCATTGGTTGTATGTAGAATTGTGGCTTTGGAATTGACCATGTTAGGAAGTGAGATCACAGCAACGGCAACTAACAACATACCACACCACACGTATGCACATACGTACTGCAAACAATCTTTATTGATGTTGAAAATTAAGACAATCGTCTGCCACATCTGCACATTTTACAGATGTAGTAGACGGATAATGATGGGTCCATCATGTTAACGATGTGTTATGTGATCAATATTTATTGTTGTTTTACATTTCATATCAATTCTGTTTTTCTTTTTTTTTCATTTTGGAATTTTCAAACCTTTTGTTGGTTTTTTGTCCACATTTAGCTTCGATTAGTTTGATTTCTGCATCTTATCGTTGCACATTGATCTTTTAGTTTTATCCCTCATCAAATTCATTTGTTCTCTCTCTCTACTAAAAATTTTTATTATTAATTTTTGTCATGTGAAAAATAAATTTGTAAGCGAATTGAGGAAACAAAGTCAACAAAACGTAGAGTGGAGCCTTTTTGACTCGAGTCTGTTGTATTAATTGTTAATTATGCTGACAAGATGTGAAGGGCAACAGAAGTCATAAACATTTATTGATTTATAATATCTTATTCGTTCAGTAAATTTTTAAACTGTTTTTAGGCAATTTGTTTTAACAGAGAATTTCCATAAATTTTTGTTTTATTTAAGATGAAACTGGGTATCATTTATGGTAATAGCTTGTTTCTGAATAAAAATAAAATTGTTTCACGACAAGAAATATTTAGCTAATTGGGAAACCATTTTGAGTATGTAACATATCTTTGGTAGGCAATAATTCAGTTAAAATAAATATGCATAAGAAAATAATATATACTATATCTAGATTTTGAGCGCATATGCACTAGGGATGCCAGTCCCGAAATCTCGATCCCGGGATTTTTCGAGATTGAGAAATCTCGAATCCCTGGATTAGCCGAAAAATATCCCGGGGAGTCCCGAAATATTTAAATTACGTTTTCTAAGTAAAATTATAATAAAAAAAAACTCATAATGAAAAGTAACACTAATTTATGTTCATATTTAGATGCATTATGGTTGTCTCTTGGTCATGGTAACTAGAAAATTCAGCTATGATCTCTTAGACATCATGAATGATGCTTTATGCACTATTTCAATCTTAGGAGAAAAGGATTTTGGTATATTATCGTTAAATGGATACAATATCCCTTATTCTATGAATGTCAAGAGTTTATATGATTTTTTGACAAAAGTCTGACTTTGGAGTCCCTATCAAGAATTTTTATAACAGGAAGCGTCTAGTGTTGTGTTGGATGCACATGGAGCTTGAACCCTAAAATTATTATGTGGAATTATAAAATTATATTCAGACGGAGTATCACATGTATGGCTGCCGAGAACTCGGCAGGCTGTAGAGACTTCCAAACTAGGTCCAAGATGTTCTACCGGTGTAATGAGGATAAGTCCAGCTTTGGCCATTCAGACCTTAATTACTCCTCTGAAGCAGTGGCTGCTTACAGGCTTTGTCTTGGAGACTCTGTTCATTGTGTTAGCAATGAGTATTCAGCGATTCTGAAAATCTTGTAGAGAACTGTAAGGTATGTCGACTGAGAGCATAAATTGTGACCTGCGGTTCCGCCTATGGTACTTCCGGCGGAAATTGAGACAATCGCAATATGTGCCGTCACTATTTTAAATAAAACTCCTCAGAGCTAACATAGAGCTACCTTTTCCGATAGCCAAGTACCTCTGCAAACTCTCCTTTCATGGAAATTGTGATCCGGGCATGTGACAGGGTCTTAAACTAACTACAGAAGTAATAAATAGGTAACAACATTTTTTTACTGCTACTCCCCCTTAATGGGCTCAAAGTATTTTTGTGGCGTCATTTGGTCAACGGATAACCAGTAATAAGAGGAAATGGAGTTTCTACCTCAAAGGTTATATCTATTTTATTTTCTTGATTGTAGCTAATCTATTTTTATAATTATTTTTCATTTTGTAACGTGCTTACTCCCCAATTTATATCTTGAAATATTAAATTTGTATTAAAATACATTGAAATAAACTTTTCGTTATTAGTTTCTTATAAATAGTTGATATTATGAATATACAGAATGAAAATATTTTACATTATAAATTGATTGTTTTAAGTAAAAAGAAAAATCCCGAAATCCCGGTATCTCGAGAAATTTCGCGGAATTCCGGGATTTGAAATTTTGATATCCCGAATACCGAGATTTGTAAAAACCAATCCCGTTTGGCATCCATAATATATACTAATACGTTTTTAAATTGTTGTTTCTGTCTCCAGCTTCCAAACGAGCTTCAAAAATGTATGATTACACTATGCAACAAAATGAAACTTTTGTCATGACCTTGGATCACCACTAAGTATACTTTTTTGACGTTACATGGTCCCCTAACTACAAAAACAGTCGTAATTTAAAATTCTATCGATAGGTTTTTTTTTTCAAAAAATTTTTTTTCTAAAACTTTTTTTTTCAATAGGAGTGATTCCACGTAAAACGGCCCTATGCAAGGAAAAATAATTTTCTCATTTTTAATAAAAATCTCTCAATTGATGTTTTTTTAGAGAATGACAATTATAGAAAAAATAAAAACATACACTATTTAATATTTTTTAATCAATTTGAGGCACTTTTAAATAATCATGGAAGAAAGATTTTGCTCTCCCTTTTTGTATGTTTAATATTTATCTCAGATTTTCTTTTATTCCATTTCTCATTAAAAATAATATAATTTTTATTCTTTTTATTGAATCTAAAAATATATTCAGCTAGAGTATTATTATGCTGTCTATAATAGAACGGATAGCAAATAATCTAATTTGCTATTATTTTCTTATGATTTATATATTATTTGTATTAATAAAATCAATAAAAAGTTTTATATCTTCGAATTTTTTAAATTTTCGTATTAGGTCACACCCGTCGGTCACACCCGTCACATTTTAAAAATAGTTTTTTGTTAAGAAAACTGATTTTTTGTCAAACAGTAAATACGTAATACAGCTAAAAAGACTTTGAACAGATAGCTATACCAAAATTATTGTGTACGTTATAGTAAAAATTTTACAGAATTTATGCTGAAAGTCATAATTCTTTAAAACTAAGATTTGTAAGGTCACACCCGTCGCTGCTTTCTGACAACCATTTTGAGCAGGATACTTGTTCTTTCAGTTTCTACCCGTTATTCAACGACTGTAAGTTTAATGGCCTTGCGAGTCGTAACATTTTTTTAGGTAAAAAATGTTATATTCTTTATTTATAACAAAAAATATGTGTAAAGTGGTCACACCCGGCTATATAGAATTACTCTATACCGATTTCATCATAACTTGGGAAGGGGTAGTACAATTTAATTGAAAAAAAAACTAAAAACTTGGAATAAAATTACCGTTCTAACATTATTTTATTTAATATACTTAATGGTTTCGGAATTATTCTGACCGCAATGATGAAAAATGTATTTGTTTTTAAGCGAAATTGGAAAATTTTTATTTTTATTGTTATTTTGATTTATAAAAAATCGAAAATAGCAAAAACTTAAAATTTTTATTAACTGATCATAAATATTGATTTTGTTCATAATAAATAGAAGTCACCTAATTTTTGCAAAAGTTGCGAATATTTACACTGTACAACAAAATCAACTTTATTTTTTAAATAACAAGGTTCTTACAACTGACTCTGGCAGAAGTCACCAAAAAATATATACGTGTGTTGGCGTTTTGACAGTTTAGATCTGGGACTTATTTTAGGGGTAGCTAAATGTCCTCCTTTTGCACATATGTAGTTGTAATGGCTCGGTAGAGAATATCTAGTAGTGCTTACGTTTAAGGTGTAGGATGTGTTCAACAATTTTATTTAAAACACCACGGGGAACATTTTTGTGGAACAATTAAACCCCCTATATCGCCTCTAAAAGGGAGTTTTTTGCCCATTATTTATTTAGAGGCCAAAACGACACATATGCCGAAGAGATATAGGGTTAAATTATTGTACAAAAATGTTAAACGTGGTGTTTTACACAAAAGTACTGAACACATCTTATACGTTAAACGTAAGGCCTACAAGATATATCAGTGTAAGTATGTGTAAAGGCGGGGAAATTTTAACTCCACCTAAAATGAGTCCCGATGTAAGTTTTCAAAACACCGATACATGTATACATTTTTTTGGCGGTCTTTACTAAAATCAACTGTTAGAAAATCATTATTTAAAAAATTTGATTTTGTAGTTCATTGTAAATATTCGCAATTTTTGCAAAAATCAAGTGATTTCACTTTATTATGAATAAAATCAATTTTTATCCATAGATTTTCATGAAATGAAGCTTATTTAATTTGAAATATAAGTAGCCTAATGATTTGTTAATAAAAATGATAAGTTTTTGCAATTTTCTATTTTTCATATATTTTTAAATAATTAAAATTTTACAATTTTGCCTTAAAAAATATGTATCTTTCATCATTGCGGTATGAATAAATCCGAAACCATTGAGTATATAAAAAAATAATGTTAGAATGACTTCAAGGTAATTTTATTCCATTTTTTTAATTTCTCCTGTACGAAAATTGGATAACCTTTTTCACAAAATCAGTGGATCAACGTCTACAAAAGTCAGGTAATTTCACTTTATTGTGTATCAAATTATTATTTATCCATCGATTTGCGTAAAAAATACCTCATTTTATTTGTGGTATATGTTACTTTACGATCAGTGAATAAAAAAATGGTACCATTTTGCAATTCTCGATTTTTAAAAAATTAAAAAAATAAAAATACATATTTTTCAACGTTGCGGTTTGAATAATTCTGAAACCATTGAGTAATTAAAAAAATAATATTAGAACGGCTTAAAAGTAATTTTATTTAAAGTTTTTTTAGTGGTTTTTGTAAGAAATTTGAACAAGCTCTTTATAAGTTATGATAAAATCTGTGAAGCAGACTCTTCAAAATTCCCAAAATAAAAAAAATAAAAAATGAATATATAAGAAATTTATTATTTGACATATTGTCATAGTTTTATTTTAAATGAAATTTATTTGCTGGTGTTTAAGCATTGTCTATATGCAGCATTTCATTGGCGCTTTACCAAATCGTCAGTAGACTTCAAACACAATTTTGTACCGATAAAAATCCTTCATCTTATGTACAGACTTTCAAAAACCATTTGACAGTTCACAAATATGTAAATGATTTTCAAAAATAAGCATAGTAGGCTTTGAAAATTATACAAAACCCAGCAAATAATTTATATTCGATATGGATCTATTTTATTTTTCTACATCTTTATACAATTAGAAATCAATTGGAAAACAATAAAAGCATTCATAAGGAAAAATGAAAAATAAAATCCAATATCAAACCCTTAAGAAATCTATTATTTGACATATTGTCATAATTTTATTCTAAATGAAATTTATTTGCTGGTGTTTAAGCATTGTCTATATGCAGCATTTCATTGGCGCTTTAACAAATCGTCAGTAGACTAAAGTCTGTACATAAGATAAAGGATTTGTAACTGTACAAAATTGTGCTTGAAGTCTACTGACGATTTGGTAAAGGGCCAATGCTGCTTATAGACAATGCTTAAACACCAGCAAATAAAAATCATTTAAAAAAATGAATAAAAAAAATTATCCATAGAATTTAAAATTTCGACTGTTTTCGTAGTTAGGGGACTACAACATATCACAAAAATATTGTCGTACTCCCCGGCATTTTTCTTGTTGCATAGTGTAATCTTGCAATTACCTACTTCTGCTAGAAACTTTAATTTTTTCCCATGAACTTCCTATTTTGCTATCGGTTCCGAAACGGTTAAAATTAATTTTTACTAGGGATGTAACGATACGCCGTTTTGCCGATCCGATACCGATTCCGATACTTAAAAATAAATATCGCCGATACCGATTCCGATACGAATATTGAAATTGAGTTCAAGTTTAGATTAACAAAACTCAAGAAGGGCAATTTTTTTATTATGCAAAATTACAGTGTAAGAGATTATTAATATTTAAAATAGATATTAACACAGTATATAAAATTGGAAGTAATTTTTAAGGAACTACATTTTCATTGCTTCCAAAGAATCTATATTAAAAATATGCAGATAATTAGTAGAAAAGCAAGTACAAATTTGTAATTCCTTTATAATTTTAAAAAATACTCGCCATGCTTTTTAAAAAATCGATTTTTTAAAGGACATTTATCAACTAATATTCTTCTAAATAATTTATTAGCTTAATTATTAAAAGTCTGCTAAAAGTTTATATTTATTCACTTAAATTTACATGAAAATACAGTTTTGTGTTTAAATTCGCATAAAAAGAAACAAGTTCTAAAAATGGGTAATTTTTCATCCTTTTTTAACCGATTCCAAAAAGATGAAGGTTATCAATTCGTGTGTATGTTATTTTTTTTTACTTTTTTATGTTTGTGCACGCTGTCATTTGTGAAGCGATTTTAAAAATTCTTTTTTTGCCTGCAGTTTGGTCCCATAATTTTTTTTGAAAATCGGAGGGGGAAATTCGCTTCCCCATGCATAACTCTGTCATTTGTGAACCGATTTTCAAAATTCTTGTTTTGTTTGAAAGGGTTTGACAAAAATTGGTCCCAATTTTTTTTGTCGAAAATCAGAGAGGCAAGTTTGCTCCCCCTCCAGCCCCTCCCCACCAATCCATAACTATGTAATTTGTGAACAGCTTTTAAAAATTCTTGTGTTGTTTGCAAGGGTTCGCTAGTAGTTTGGCCCCATAATTCTTTTCGAAAATGGGAGGGGGAACTTGCTTCCCCCATGCATAACTTTGTCATTGGGAACCGATTATCAAAATTGTTTTTTTATTTGAAAGGGCTTGACTACAGTTTTTTTTTTTTCGAAAATCAGTTGCGAAATTTGCTGCAAACCCCCCTTCAGGTTGGTACCTTAATTTTTCTCCAAAATCTGTGTGGGATTTACCCTTCCCCCAGAAATATTGATTATCGCATAGATCCTCCATTTATGGCCCGAATTCCAAAAGTTATTTTTTGTTTGGAATGGTTTGCCTAGAGTTTCGTCGCTTAATTTTTTTTACGAAAATCTGTGGGGCAAGTCTTCCACGCTTCCACCCAAAATATTTATTAGAGCACAATTCCTCCATTTGCATGCCGATTTTCAAAATTGTTCATATGGAAGGCCATCAAGTATATTACTCTTTATACTGAAGTCGGCTTTTTTTTTTGCCAGAATTATTTGAGGAATCATTATAGAACACCGAAAAAGAAATTTGTCCTAACATCACTTCAAATTCGGTGACAAGCAAATGTGAAACTAATTAGAAATCATCCAAATTCGCAATATTTACGGATCGCGAATTCTACATTTTCATGATTTCTTTATAATGTCTTTTTTTGCTGGGAATAAGATTTAAAAAACAACGAATTGAATTTGAGTTCATGGTAAAATTAACAATAAATAAATTATTGTTTTTGCAAAATAACAGCGTAAAATATTATTAATTTTTAAAATTGATATTAATAAGATTTAAAAAATAACGAAATGAATTTAGTTCTTGGTAAAATTAACAAAAAATAAATAATTTGTTTAAAAAAAACTGAAATTTTTTTTAAAGTATCGTCGTATCGACAGTAAAATATCGCCGATACCGATGTATCGGAAGATCTGAAGTATCGCCGATATATCGGTATCGGTATTCGTTACATCCATAATTTTTACTTCAATTGCTACTGTTTTATCTTTATCAACAACTTGACAGCAGTCTGCAAATGAAATTAAAAATAAAATATGAAATCAAAAATAATCTTTTTTCAAATCAGAGTCTTATCAAAAAAAAAAATGTCTGGAAACTGAAGTTTTGATTAACTATGTAATGAATCATGAACAATGCATGCGTGTTTGTATCTGTGTATGTATGACTGATGACTGAGCATTATCACGTCGCACAGTGGTATCGCTTCATACAGCTGGCGGCAAAAAATAAAAAGAATTATCTTATAGCGATAATATATGTATGGCACATTTGCTTAAATTGGCAAACTTTATAAAAATTCTAAATATGGTTGATATCGGCATAAGGATTCGTGTAATTACCACATATATTTAAATGAAACATATCGATGGTCATATGTTGACAACAACTAACTGTTTTTTTATTTGTTTTCACAAAACGCAAAAAACGTTATACAAATCCAAAATAAATTTTCCTATCCTCAAAATAAAAAAAACCGACATTAGTTGATAGTATATATGTAGTAAATGATTCTTAGTTATTTTATTTCGTGCCTAGTAATGCTTTCAGCCTAATTTTACTGTAACTACTTCATCTCAAAAGTAATGAAAATCAGTTACGTGTTGTCTATGTATAACCATCGATATGACATAACTACTAAGAAAATAATGATTATAGTTCAAAGAAACTTCTCACATAAGCTACTTGTAATATCCCTGGTATTTGGACAACATTTCACTGTACGAAAACAGTGCTTTTTTCTTTCACTTTAATCACTTAATTGTAAACAAAATCAAAAATCTGTGCCCATGTTCTGTAACTTGTGAGAAGTTCTTGCATCGAGAAAAATTTAATAATTATATTAGTCATGCCGTTTTTGGCAGGGTGATTTATAAAATACACACAACTCGCATTGAAAAGTTCTCACATTAGTTACAGAAAACGGGCACTGGATCGATTTTGATAAAATATGGCTCTTTTTGTTTGGAACATATTAACCTATATATTAATAGAAAAAAACTTACTTTTTTATATTTTTTTATGGATTTTTGATACATAAAAAATTTTATAAAAAAAATTTATAAAAATTTTTTTTTTTTATAAAAAAAAGTTTTTAGGTAAATTGAAAGAATAGACTCTCACCCTCTATTTTGTTGCAGTACAAAGTCAAGAATTTGTCGTTTTCTTTTTTAATTGTTTTAATGTGATTTTTAATTAGATTTTTGAAAAGTCATTTTCGAAGAATTATTTTTGCCTCCAAAATATCTCTGTGCGCCACTGTGCGTCAGCTAATCAGCAGTAGCCACAATAGTGACAACAATTTGTTCAACATATCAAATTTATCATTAAAAAATTTCCCAAAAACTAAAAATAATTAATTTTACAGTCTTATCTTTCATTGCTGTTGTCTTATATGGTTAAGTTATATTTACATTTATTTTTTACCATGAATGCCTGAAGACAAGCCTCAATAATTTAAAGACAAAAAATTTCAATTTAAAGTGATAATTAGAGTATTTTGGAACAGGAATATAATTAAAAAAATATTTTTTTAAGAAAAATTACAATGATTATCGACTGAGCATTTTTACGTTAAGATAATTAAATGATGATAGTGCCATATTCCTGAGACATTCACTTCTGTAATATAGATAACACTATGCAACAAAGACAACTAACGCACACAAGTGCTATGTTTTCTGATGTATTGTAGTTCTCTAAATATAAAAACAGTCCAAATTTAAAATTCTAAGGATAACATTCTTAATTTTTTTTTAGTTTTGCATTTTATGATTTCATCATAACTTGAGAGGGCCATGTGCACTTTGATTACAAAATATTTCAAAAACTTAGAATTTCATTAATAAGTTATTATATATTTTTTATTCAGAGTGATAGATTGAAAAATATCTTACTTTCCGCGAAATTGAAAATTTTTTATTTATTCTAAAATTCATAAAAAATAAAAATAAAAGCTTAAGCTACCATTACACTGAATGATTTCAATACGTGAAAGAGAAATATTGTGTCTACACTGTAAAACATTACTTCCAATTTACGATCATATATTGTCTAAAATTGTGTTGAAAATTTCTCCTTGTCTAAAATTACATCGATTTTGTAGTTATTTTATTAAAGAAAAAAACCTTTAAAATTAAAAATATTTAGTCCAAGTGGAAAAAATTTAACATAAAGTATAATACGGCTATGGCTGAATGGTAGATACGTCAGGAGGTCGCGGCTCAAACCTGCACGCAGCCAATCGCTTTTTTTAGTAAAAACATTTAGTTGAAAAATAATGCGTGTGTAGTTTTAGGTCAATAATAATCTGTAAAGTGTTGCCGACTATTATCGACCTAATTTTCAACAATATACAACTGCTTAATTCACAACATTTTGTATCGCCGTTCTTGTATCAAATATACTTTTTGTTTATTTGTTTGTGAACAACGTTGTCAACTCAATGCGTTTCGCACCGTTTTTAGTGCTTTTTCAACTTTTCGACGCGAAAAATTTTGGAGTTAGTTCTCGGTGCTTTTTTAGTCTAATTTTCGGTACTTTTATTTTTTAACGGTGGCCATAAACCCAAAATTAAAAAATTAATTTCCTTATCTAAGAAATGTTTTTCAAGTGTAAAATTCTTTGCTAATGCAAATATTTCCTGAACACGTTTTTTGCAGTCTTGCAGAAGAATGAAAAATTTGATTCGAGCAATCAGTGGTGCTTCATCTTTTGTCTTATTTGAACCCCATTAAAACTAATTGTCGAAACCCATTAAAAATAATTTTTGTACGTATTTCGTTTGCTTTGGCACTTCAGATTTTATTCACAATAAAGTAAACTCCTCCGAGAGAACATACAGAAAACATGCATGATAAAATTGTCGAAAGCCAGGTAAATTTTACATTTTTCGGTTGTGATTTTGCTTTACAGCTATTCAATGTTAATTCAACATTATTTTGCAAAACCTATAATCAAAATTTTTTTCTTTTGAAATAACTATATTTCATGTTGCAACAACAAACATTTAGTGGGTGCCCCTGTGGCTGAGTGGTAGCGATGCTAGCCTTTTAGTTCAGAGGTCGTGGGTTCAATTACCGCCATACACCCTGGGTGTTTTCCGCAGATAAGCTAATCGCTTCGCGAGTTGTGTTTGTATAAAAAAACTAAGGAGGGCTCTGCATAGTGGTTCCAATTGGAATAAAGGGTAATAAATCTATATATTTGAAACTTGCGATCCGATTACAAAATGATGTGTATGTAAAAATCATTGAAAAAATTAAAAAAATAACTAAAAATGTTTTAAATTTGGACCACCCTGTTGAACTAGACGCTGAGCTACAGTGTGTCAACATTGAGTACCTCGGGCATGAATTTAAACTTTGGGTAATGCTTATAAATAGATTAAAAAATGCAGTTTACTTTATTAAGGATATCTTAAATATTTTCAAAGATATGTGGCTTTGAATTTAAAATTTTTGGTTTTTGGCCCCGACTTTGTTCTCTATTTCGTCAATATTTCGACTCCGGTAATAGCATAGTCAAAATTTTCAAAAAAATATTATATGTATGATTTACAATACAATCCTTGATAACATGCTGAAAAAGTCTTTTAGTTATCTCAATTCATGTAGTTGTGAAAAGAAATCAAACCATTTTGATTATATAAAAATGTCAAAACGAAAAAAACGCTAAAAAGAAAAAAGCGTTTAAAGGGAAAAAGCACCAAAATAAAAAAATCGCTAAAACGCAAAATATCACCAACACTAAAAACATCGTCAAAAAACTAAAAAAACGCCAAAAACCAAAAAAAAGTCGTCAAAACGAAAAAAAGCATACAACATAAAAAAAAATCGCTAAAACTAAAAAAAATCGCCAAAAACCAAAAAAAGTGTAAAAAAAAATCGCTAAAACTAAAAAAAATCCCCTAAACTGAAAAAAGGGCCAAAACTGAAAAAAGCGCCATAACTAAAATAAATCGCTAAAACTAAAAATATCGCCAAAAAGCGAAAAAACATTAAAACAAAAAAAAAATAAAGTCAAAAAACGTCAAAGCTAAAAAAAATCGGCAAAAAACAAGAAAAAATTGCAAAAAAGCAAAAATCGCCAAAAAAAAAAACGAAAAAATTGCCAGGACGAAAAAAAATTTCATAGCCAAATAAATCGCTAAAACTAAAAAAAATCACCAAAAACCGAAAAAAAATCTCCAAAACCGAAAAAAGCGCCAAAGCTGAAAAAATCGCCACAACTAAAATAAATCGCTAAAACTAAAAATATCGTCAAAAAGTAAAAAAACCTTGAAAAAACTCCAAAACCAGAAACCGTCAAAACTAAAAAAGCGCCAAAACCAAAAAAAAAAATCGCCAAAAACAACGAAAAATACTTAAAAAATAAAAAACTAAAAATGAGCAAAAAAGCACAACGAAAAACTGCCAAAATGAAAAAAGGGGTAAAAACTAAAAGGAATATGTATTCTTACCGAACCCTTCGTGGGCGAGCCAAAGTCGCACTTTACTTAATTTATTTAATTTTTATTTCTTTACTACTAATAAATTAATAATTTTTCGCCTAAAAGTAATATGAAACAATAATAATTTTAAATGATGCCAGTACTTTTGCAGGAATTTAATATAATTTGCAATTAACATTGCGACATGTTGATTTTACAATAGTATTTTTTCTGTTTGAAATTGCTCCACAGATTTTATTATTACCAAAATTATTTAATTAATTTGTCTTAAGTTCGTTTTCAATTTAATCTTTCGATTAAATAATTTTTATTTTTTAGAAAGAAACTCAAAAGCATGTAATAATTGAATATTCAAAGAAAAACTTGTTTGTACGGAAGATTGAACTTATGTACATCAGACGTTTGGAGACTACCACAGTCTTCTCATCAGAATTCTCTTCCGCCTAGACCTCACTGCCAACGAAGACAGCAACAGCCAACTAATTGAAAACCTTTTTACTTTAGTCAATTAACAGCCGAGTGCGCCATCTTGTGGCCTTTCAACTACTTTTTGAACAAAGGTTCGGAGCTTCACTATACTTCTTATCATGTCCAACTTCAAGCTTTTTATTTTTATCACTATAACTCGTCCGAATTTTCTTAAAAATAACTTGATTAATTAAATTTTAATTAAATAAATGAATTGGCTCTATTTCAGCCTATACTGAGTGTCAGTTTCTTGAACGTGAGTAAAATTTTTTGCAATCACATGAACCAACATGAATTAGGCAGCGAGTGGAAAGTTACTTACGATCATGGATGGCTCTATTTAAAATATATTTTTGAAACTAACAAAAAGGCTCTTCTGAACAAACACAGTGGGCGTGTTTTTTCTATGTTCATCACTTTTTCAACATAAAATTTCACTACTTTTATTTCTAGATCTCTCTCACATGTCAGACAATAATTAGTTTTAATTGAAAAAGATGTAAAAGATTTTCCTGAGTTTTTTTTTCCATTAACAACCAACAATTTACAATTAAGTTGCCAATATGAAAGACAACAACTTCATAATCTAACAAAAGTAATTCTCCTTGCTTCTCTAACTAATAAATAAATTACCAATCAATGTTGCAATAATCCATGTTGTATATCTGCAAAATTCCATTACACTTCAAATCTTTTAAAAGAATTTCAGGAGGTCAAATTAAACCAAAACAAATAGCAAACAAACAATTTCATAATAATTGTTAAACAAAACATGAGAAGAGACAACAATCAAATAACACCATTAACACAATAAATCAACATTTTTGTACCCTTAGAGGCTTGAATACATAATAATCCTAAGGGCGAAACCCCGCTGATCGAATAATTTCTTATTGTTTAAAATGGCAAAACAGGCAATCAAAGACAATCAAGTTGTGTCTGTCTATAGTAATTATTATTATATTGTTGAAACAAGACTCACATACATATATTTTATACATTCACATCTTGCACACTAAGTACTATATTTTTATATATAGCCAGTATAAAATGTTTGTTTTCTTTTGACTTTTAATGGTTTTGCAATTTTCTATTAAGTTATTTTGATGTGTCGTGGTTCAAAAAATATATTACACTGGGAAAAATTTCTTCGGAAAAAGGAAAATGAAAATATATGGAAAAAAGTAAGTAAAAGAGAGAAATTAAAAATAATATTTTAAAAAACTTTTTCTCTGATTCCTTGATTACACTATACAACAAGAAAAATGCCAAGGAGTACGTACCACTACATTTTTTTGATGTGTTATGCTTCCTTAACTACAAAAACATTCGAAATTTAAAATTCTATAAATAGTTTTTTTTTCTAAACTTTGGGATTTTTGATTTTATCATAACCTGGAAAAGGATCGTCAAAAACAAAATCAATTTTATTTTTAAATAACAATATTATATCAGATGATTCTGGTACAGGCCACAAAAAAAATATATACGTATATCGGCGTTTTGAAAGTTTACATCTGGGATCCATTTTAGAGAGAGTTAAATTTCCCCCATTTTACACATAGTTGTTCTGACTCGGTATTGCACATCTTGTAGACCTTACATTTAACGTATAATATGTGTTCAGCACTTTTGTGTAAAACATCATGTTTAACATTTTTGTAGAATATTTTAGCCCTCTAGCTCTTCGCGGTAGGGGTCTTTTTGGCTTCATAGAATTCCTTTACTGAAAATAAGCTTTAGTTTTTTCTGTATAAAAAAATTTATTTTGTTGTACAGTGTACACCTTCGCAATGTTCACAAAAATTAGTTGACTTCAAATACTATTTTCATTGACTTTATTTCTATTTTTTTGGACATTATTTCTTTTGCAATGTGGCAAAACGTCTATGGACATTATTTTCATGGACGTTATGTTATGCTACAAAAGTATAATCAGACGATATAAATGCTTCGGTGTTCGATAGGCTAATTACCATAAAAACAGTATAATATATCAAGATAGATTTTTCGGATCTCGGCCAATGTTTTGCGATACGATAACATATGACAGTCTCGCTTGTTTTGTTTTTTTATAAAACCTTGAACTCTTTACTTATGTGAAAAATAAAATAAATTAAATGAGAATTCCAAATGAAAATTACTGCGATTTTTATAATAAAATTAGAAAAAAAATTTTATAAAAACCTGACCTCAAGCTTGGATAACATTAAATAAATAATAAAAAAGGTCGAATTTAAAATAGACTAATTAAAATTAGAAAAAATAAATCTATATGGCAATTTATTTCTCTCAGTGCTTTTTATATATTTTTTTCTTTACTGAAATTTCATTTTCATTTACTACCAAAATTTATCATTTATTTTTCATGTCAAAATAACATGCCATCACTTAGAGACATATTTGTGTGCTTGTATGAATGTTTATGAATTGAGGCAGCCTGTCAGTCCAAGAGTATTCAATTGATAATCTATGCGGGTGGCAATATAATAATTGGAATTTATTTTATTTCTCTAGTAAGTGTGACATATTTCTGTGTGTGTGTGTGTGTGTGAAAAATTTAAAGGTGTAACTTAATTGTAACCGGTGTTAGAGGATTAGTTTTTTCTTCAGGTTTAATCACTACTCACGGGTTAAGCGGCTAAAAGCAACTTAGGAAGGAATCAAATACATTTTTTATCTTCCCGCTATCAATAAATGGACAGTTACTGTTTTCACTCTGATTTCAAAAATCGAGTTTTCGTGGCAAAAGAGATTAATTTAAGAAAGTAAAACCATATTTTTATTGATACCGTATTGAACGCTTCTTACCCCTTCCGTACATAACAACTCGTATTGCACTTTCAAAACATTTTCCTTCGATTCGAATGATAGAGTATTCTCCCAGAGATCTGATTGTAGCGTCATCAACGCATTGCACCAGAGTAAGTTTGGAAGGACCATAAGCAAGTCGTTACCTGTGATTGCAAATGTTGCCCGTGTTGCGCAGTACCAAAGCAGAGTTTGTGGGCTATAATTATACTCGTACTCATTAACCAGCAGAATGGAATGCGTATTTTCTATGTCGCAACAAGCTTCTCTTCATTTACGATGGATGGTATCTTGGGTCTAGTTAAAATATATACAACTTGTAATAAACACCAGGCTATTTTATATTAACTTATTAAATAAAATTGTAAGATTTCTGGTAGTGCGTTCTTTTACATACAAAAGCTAAACTTACTAAACTGTCATTGAAAGCAATAACACGTTCCATTACAACGATCACATAACCGAGAATGACAATGAGATTACAAACATTTGCAACCAACCACCCCTTCCGAATTATGCTGTGACGAGATGCCAGCCAGCTCTTAAAAGGTTTTATTTTCACAATGCTAAAACACACACCCTTCCTTGTGTTTATTAAGTTTTTCCTTCCTCAAGCTGTTCCGTCATCATGTGTGGCCAAAGACTGCACATGATGTTTCATTCATTCTTTTCTTAATAAAAACGCTTTTAGCTCCCTGCAATTGAACTCATAAATGCTGTAAGAGTGTTTTTGTTTTTTTTTTTTGTTTTATGCTAAAGTATCACAAAGTGTTCCACATAAATAGCTCTTGAAAGGAAAGAAGACCTGGTTGTGTACAATACACACAAGTAGGAATTCAACAATGGTTAGCAAAATGTTCAAGTGTTTAAGCACGTGCCTGCCTCCCTAAAAAGCAAAGAAAATGTTGCAATTTAAAGAACAAAACAGAAAACTTTTTAATAAAAAATCACTTGAAAAAACATGAAAAGCACTTTGATGCTAAATAATGTTTTAAGGATTTGAAACTAAAGGAATTTCAAATACTCTTACAGTGATTTTGTTTGTTTTTATTTTATGGTATTCTTTTAAAAGAAACAAAACAAGGAAAGAGTATTTAAAATAGTGGAGGCATGCAACAAAACGCAACGCACAACAAAAGCTGCAAGAACAGTTTAACATTTATGCCTCGAAGTATGTTGAAGTGCTTAAGGGTTAATTACACATAATAAAGGTTTTGAGGTTAAAATAACAGCAGCACAAACAATTGAATTTGCAATAAAGAGTAAAACAACTTATATTCATTATAAGTATAACTGAGCTTTTAAAGACTATCCCCCATATTCATAAACAAAACTGGGTTTCCCATATAAAATTCCTACATTAAACCAACATTAACTTTAATAAATTTTTATGAATTTGGGGGTATATTGTTTAAATAAGAACTTTAAGAAATGACGAACACTTTCGACAACAGAGTCGCCAGTGGCGGGAACCTCAATCCGGTTGGAAGGACTTTAGAAATTAGTAAGAGTGCTTATTATTCCTGTTTGGCGCAACCAAATAAGAGTTTGTGGACCACAAAGAAATACACTGATAGGAAAACCATCATAACGCTGATGTAATTTGACATCAATGATATGTCAAGTGTCTTCGTTTTTGATCCCATGACACTTTCCATCATTGTGATGTCAACTTTTAAATCAGCTGGTCATCTTGCCATCCATGGAATGCTTAATACAATTATACATATTGACATTTCCCCAGGAAAGTCCAATTATTGTCACGTTCGACACAAAGCAATTATACATGTTTTTTTTTTTTTTTGAAGAAAACGAAAACTTTTTTACTTCTTTATATATTTGTGTATACCGTAAGTAGTAGCTCTACATTAAGTAAAAGCTTAAGAAAAATCCAGCCACTTGGTTCTGAAATACAAGCTTAATTGCTTGGTGTCGTACGTGACAAAAGAGGGGACTTTTCTGTGGAAATGACCACATTTAAATTGCCTTATGCTACGTACACGCTATGCCATTTTATGACATCGCAATCAAACATGATAGTGTGTACTAGCGGCAGCCACTTTGCCACTTCCGATATTTTTCGGTGTGTGGCAAACTCTTTGCATGTATAATGTGTACTGTTGTCACAATAATATGACAATATTGCAGTCACAGAAACATAATGACAGCATGTTGTCATTTTGTCGCATTGAGTTGTTAATTTGAAATATGACCCCACAAAATGACAACAAAGGAAATGTCCAATGTGTTCTAAGCATTACTTTTACTTGTTTCTAATTTAGTTTTACTTTTTATTTTATTTTTTCTTTCAATGCTGGTCTTGTTTAAGCCCAGGCTCCTCAATTCATCGCATATTTATAGGCTAACAGCTCTACCAGCTCAGTCAGGTCACCATGTAAAACATCGGCAGTACAAAGTTAACATAAACATCATTGATGCGACGTACATATGATGACTAAGTGTCATCAATATGATGAAAAAGTGTCACGCTTTCGTTTGCTTCAATATTTTGTATGTGCACGTTTGCTGTACTGGCTTAGTTTTTAAAAAGACTTGTAGATTTTATTATTCGGCCATGTCACAGAGTTCAATTCCGTTCGGAAACGGAATTCAACCTACCCCATTTTTGTAGCAGCTGGTGTCTAAAAAAGAAAACTAAAATACGCAAATTTGTCAGGTGTGTCCAGACTGTTGGCGGCGCTATTATGGTGTGGTATGCTCCAGATAGGTCTTGATATATTAGGGTTGATTGAATTCCGTTTCGGAACGGAATATAACTCTGTGACATGGCCGATTATCTTGCTCTCTCATAGTAATGATGGTTAGTGTAAATCAATGCAGTGTCATGTATTTTAACCTTTTAAAAATGCGATTAAACACAAAAATAAAAATCAAAACAATAGAATTATTAATAAAATACAAAGTACAAACGTTATAACATTCTTTACTTTTTTCTTTTATAAATATTTTACACTTGAATAATATATAATAAGTGGCATCGTAGTGATGTCATATTCATGTCATTCCAGTTATAGCAAAGATGACACTTCAACTATGTCAAAATTCTTTGAAGACGTTTGTCATCAGATTGATGTCTGTTTTTGTTTTATTGATAACATTTGTCATATCATTCATGTCAGAAGATAAATTTTTTTATGAGTGCAGCTAGAAAAATAGAAAGCATTTTCAGTGTTACACACAGCGTCGATACTTTTTTTAATTTCATTGAAATTTCGTATGTATGGACGTTCCCATATTGTAAGACAGTATATTATTATATCCACAAGATAGCGCTGTTGTTGAAATATAAAGTTTTTGCAATACATAATTTTGTTTTAATTCCCTTTATTGAGAAATGTACAAAACCCAAAATTCCACCCCTTGCCCCCTTAATAATTTTTAAGCGGTCTATAAAGGACAAAGTCTGTTAGGGTCACTACTAGTATTTACGTTGTAGTGAACAAATACTCGTTCCAATTATTTGTCTACTCTACATGAATCTCAAATTGGCTTCACAAAATATAAGTGTAGCAGTGATTTCATGATTTAATATTTTTAAAGCGCTGTTCGTTTTCTGTCAAGTTTTATCCACGTGGTAGGTCGCACTCTTTTTCAGATTTTTTTTCTCAATATTTTTGTTATGTTTTCTACACAAAAGTCTTCTCAAAACCTAAAATATATACAACTAAAATGTCTGTACCACTTAAAATTTTTCGAAATTGAATCCTAGATGTAAACTTTCAAACCGCCCAAAAACGCATATCGTCAGAGAAACTGCAAAAAGCCCTATTTAACATTTTATAAGTTTTAAAGGAGAAGCATAAGACTTGTTTAAATGAAAACTATATTGGCAATTAGTGCAAAATTTTACAATGCAAGTAAAAAAGGACCCACAAATTTATATAGTTATTGTAAAATTTTGCACTAATTGTCGATATATTTTGTCATGTAAACAAGTTTTATGCTTCTCCTGTTAAACTTTTAAAATGTTAGATTGGGACTTTTGCATTTTCTTTGACGATATATTTATTTTAGTAAAAATTAATTAAATATTTAAAAAGGAAATACAAACTATGATTTCTGACTTTTAATGATACTCCAAATATTTGATTAGTCTTATCTGAAAGGCCTCGATAAGTGTTTTCTTTTGAAACCAATAGATAAATTACAGCAGTAGTTCTAGATAGTTTTAGACACTGAAGTGTTTCAAAGAAAAAAATGCTCAAAAATAATTTAAAGAAACGAAATCTAATCATCGTTATTTGATCAAAACAAATCACTGCTATATTGACAGGAATGACTGCCTATCTTTGTACATACATATTTTCTTATCTTTCGTTTTATTAAATTTGTCATTTTTAATCTAAGAAATATTTCTTAAATTTACGTTAATCAAGTTTTAATGCTGAGATAAGATTTTAATTATAAAGAGTTCTATTTTTGATTGCTTTTGATTAATTGTTTTTAAGGGGATTGAAAGGATTTTCAATTAGCTTAAAGTTTTCTAGATAAACTGAGACTTTGTCAAATGTATATGGGTCAATTGCAATCGTTTATTTAATTTATAAATTTTCTTAAAATTAATTTATAAACTTTCTTAAAATTACACTCTAAAACATTACTCCAAATTTACGATCATATATTGTCTAAATTTGTGTTGAAAATGTCTCCTTGTCTAAAATTACATCGATTTTGTAGTTATTTTATTAAAGAAAAAACCTTTCAAATTAAACATATTTAGTCCAAGTGGAAAAAATTTAACATAAATTATAATACGGCTATGGTTGACTGGTAGATACGTCAGTTAGGAGGTCGCGGCTCAAAACTGCACACAGCCAAACGTTTTTTTTTTAGTAAAAACATTTTGTTCACAAATAATGCGTGTGTAATTTTAGGTAGATAACACTTTAAAGATTGTTGCCGACTATTATCGACCTAATTTTCAACAAAAGAGTGTACTCGATATACGAGAAAATTCATAAGGAATACGAATTCGATTTTACACTCGGCAAAACATACATTTTTGTTAAGTTTTGATAAGGAATAACAGGATTTCTGGCTTGACCGTCAACAGTGCGGCAGAATTTCTGAACGAATAGTCCAAATTTCACAAGGACATAGCAGAGTGGTATTTCTAATTACATTTTAAATATCAGCTCTTTTGTAAAAAGAATTTTACAATCGGATGAGAAACAACAAAATAGCAAGCAGTAAAAAATTTTATATGGTCGAAGTGCCCCATTTTGAGACTTCATAGCTCCGCTCCTGAGCAAATAAAATAACTGATATTTAAAACGTTGATAGGACTACTCCTTTGCTATGTCTGTGTGAAACTTTATTTCGAGAGGACTATCTGTTTAGAAATGAATGATTTATGTTCCAAATATTTTGAGTCTACCCCTTTGTGCATCATTAAGCATGAAAGATTTTAAAATTTTTGGGCAATATTTTGTTCATATTTAAAATTTGTTTAGGAATTATGTAAAACAATTCCATGCTTGTGCTTAGCAGAGATGAGCAAGTGCAAATATATTGATATATATATCGATTTCGAAAAATTTTTCAATATCGAGCGGTATCGATAAAATATCGATATATATATATATATATATATATATATATATATATATATATATATATATATATATATATATATATATATATATATATATATATATATATATATATATATATATATATATTATATATATATATCTATATATATATATATATATATATATATATATATATATATATATATTATATATATATATCTATATATATATATATATATATATATATATATATATATATATATATATATATATATATATATATTATATATATATATCTATATATATATATATATATATATATATATATATATATATATATATATATATATATATATATATATATATATATATATATATATATATATATATATATATATATATATATATATATATATATATATATATATATATATATATATATATATATATATATATATATATTATATATATATATATATATATATATATATATATATATATATATATATATATATATATATATATATATATATATATATATATATATATATATATATATATATATATATATATATATATATATATATATATATATATATATATATATATATATATATATATATATATATATATATATATATATATATATATATATATATATATATATATATATATATATATATATATATATATATATATATATATATATATATATATATATATATATATATATATATATATATATATATATATATATATATATATATATATATATATATATATATATATATATATATATATATATATATATATATATATATATATATATATATATATATATATATCTTTCAAGCATTGTTATTTACACAGAGTCCCAAAAACTACAATAACCATTACTATACTTTTTGAGACACATCTTAAAAATTCGGTCAATACATTTACAACTTTTTTTTAAAGATTATTTTGCAATTTTACAATTTACCTCCCCCTAAAATGAATTCTAGATGTAAACTTTCAAAACTCCAATAAACATATATATTTTTTGGTGCTCTCTGCCAGAATCAGTCCTTAGAATCGTGTTGGTTTTTGTGTTGTATAGTGTAATTTTATAGGAATACCATACTAGTATTATTTTTTATATATTTATTTTAGTTCTCGTCTCCATCAGATTTTTGGTTACATTGAAGTTTACTTATTTTAGGGTTTCACTGCGGAATGAGAGATAATAAGCTGAAAATTCGTATACACCTTCCCTTTGGTGTTCTAAAAGTTGTCTCAAAAGTCTCATAAAATCTCGTGTCTGCGCTGTAAGTTATTCAAGGTCAAAGGTCACAAAAATCTGTTTTTCGCACTTATCTCGGTTTCTATAGCTCCAATGATGTTAACAGTTATTATAAAAATTGTAGAGCATAAAATTTTCGATAAATTCTGAATTAAACATTTTTCCATACGCCCAACCGTTTCTGAGATAGAAGGCAGATAGCCCGCAGCGCTCAGCCATACTCACTGTAATGCAAGGTTAACCGTGAATCTCAGTGAATAATACCTTGTATAAAGTTATTAAATAATTGAAATATCATTTAAAAGAAATAATTTGTATTATATATTAGTTAATACATTATAGCTAATAACATTTTGCATGCTAATAACATTTTGCATATATCTAATATATTCGTTTAATAATACACAAAAAGAAAAGCGGCGTTCTAAATTCACATGTTTTCTACTTACTTTGAGTGCGAGTCGTACTAAAAAATTAAGTACGAATAACACTAAAGTGTACATAAATCAAGCCGAAGGCACAAAGTTCTTAAATCAGGTAAAAAATCTTGAATCACGTACAAATTTCTTAAATTAAGTACAAAAATTCTTATTTTAAGTACAAATTTTTTAAATAAACTTTATACAAAGTCGTAGTGTGTTGGTATTTGCTTGCTTTTTGTTAGCCACAATTCACTATTATGCTCTTGTTGTTGTTTTTGTTGCTATTTTTGTTTGCTCGTATTACATGCTGCTGGCGCATACTGGATTTTAGGTGTCTACTTCCATGTACTGATTTAGCTGAGTAAGTTCAATACCAGGAATGAACAAAAATAAATTTTAAAATAAAACAAGTACGTAACAGCATTATATTTAGCTAAATAATAAAAATATAAATTCTCAAGTCTGCTGTAGGATTAAATAAGGAGAATTAAACCTGATTCGGGCTTGATTTAAGTACGCGGCGGGATTGATTCAAGTATGCGGCGGGATTGAATCAAGCATGTAATACGACATTTGTCGCTACTTGTCGGTTATGCCCAAGAAATGAAAATAAGCAACAACAAAACAACAACAAGATCACATCAGTGAATTGTGGCTATCATCAAAGCAAACAAACACCAACACAATACGAGTACGACTTTCTATAAAGTACTTAAAATAAGAATTTTTTAATGAATAGAGCCGAATCAGGCTGAAATTAAGTGTTTTGCGCTTGAATATTGAGTAATTGAATCATTCTTTCTGTTATTGCTTTCAGGATTTGACATCGCTTGGGATTAATTTAAGTACCGATGGATCGATTTTTCTTTTCTCTGTACCTACTTTTTGTAATTGAAAGCCCATTACACAGAAAAAATTATTATTTTTTACTTCAAACACCAAATTCCTTGAATCAAATGTAAATTTGTTCAATTTAGGTCCTATAAAGAAACTTGTAAATTCAAATGCAAAAATGTTTTCAAATGTTATAATTTGTCTGAAAAAATCTAATTTTTTCAATAAACAAATTGTTTTAATCAAAAAATGTTTTACAGAAATTAAAAAATAAACCAAAGAATTTCATAATTTTATTAGGTTGTCAACATTGGCGGTAGCAAAATGAAATGAAATAATAAGTCAAACAAAACTTTTTATCAAACAAAGTAGAGACAATAATAAAGATTTCAAATCAGTTTCAAAAACATGTTTGTTTAAAAAAAAGCTATCATAATTTTTTCTGTGTATAAATATATTATATATTATATATAAATATTATATTATAAATATATTATATATTATGTGTATAAATATATTATTATCTCTCATTCCATAACTTAATACAAGGTATAATTCACTGAGATTCACGGTTGGCCTTGCATTACAGAGAGTATTGATGAGCGCTCCGGGCTCTCTGCCCTCTATCTCAAAAACGGTTGGGCGTATGAAAAATTGTTTTAAACAAAATTTGTCGCAAATTTTCAATTCTAAAATTTTTATGATAAATGTTAACATCATTGGAGCTATTGAAACCGAGATAATCGCGAAAAACTGACTTTTGAGACCTTTGACCTTAAATATCTTAACGCGTAGACACGAGATTTTATGGGACAAGGTTTATAATACTCAAGTTAAGGCGTATACGAGTTTAAAGCTTATTATCTCTCATTCCGTAACTTTAAACACGGAATCAGTAAGATTCACGGTTGACCTTGCATTACAGTGAGTGTGGCAGAGCATTGCGCGCTCTCTGCCTTCTATCTCAGAAACGGTTGAGCGTATGAAAAAAATATATCGCAAATTTTATGCTCTACAATTTTTATTATAACTGTTAAGCGCGAAAAGCTGATTTTTGTGACCTTTGACCTTGAATAACTTACGGCGCAGACACGAGATTTTTTGAGAGTTTTGAGACAACTTTTAGAACACCAAAGGGAAGGTATATACGAATTTTCAGCTTATTATCTCTCATTCCGCAGTTGGCCCCTTTTTTCTGCTTATTTGACTGGGCTATTACTGTACTAAAGCTTTTCCAGAACTATCCCATTTTCACATCATTTTAAGAACAGCTGATTTAATTTTAGTATATTTAAACCGAGTGTTGTTAATGCTGACTTTAGACGACATGTTTTTTACATATCGTCAGCTTATTATTGGTTTGGCGCACCGACCATTTTTAAAAAAATTGAGTTAGGTACGCGATATATATATTTCAGATGTCCTCTTTCTGAATCCAAAATCTGTTTCACGAAATCGACTATGGTTTTTGAAATATCGACCATTGACTTTGGCTCATATCCACAAGTTTAACGTCTACTGAGTATTGGTTTGCTTTACAAGCCACTATTTAAGGTATGCAGCATATTTTTCAAACAAAATGCAAAGAAAATTATTTAAGTTTTGTTTTGCACTATTTACATAACAATGAACGTAGGTTAAAACAAAATTGAAATTAAATGGGAATGTAATTGGCACAGCCAGATAAACAAGCCATAATAAAAATTCTACAACGGCGTTGAACCGAAAAATCATCAGTTGACTATGAGCCGCCAATTAAATAAAATAAAGTAAAATTGTTCAAGATTGAACTGTTGTATATAAAACAAAATAAAGCGGTTTTATTTAACTGTCAAGTTGTTTTATTGCATGCATTATTAAAAATAAAGTCCGTAGACTTGGTTGTTTTTTGCCAAAATAAGACTACAAATCTATGACTGAAAACATTATACCGGCGGCTCCTAACCGGTTTTAAATCGATTAACTTCATACTTTGGATGAAAACATAAACATTACCACGCAGCTTTATTATACAAAACAAATTTTGTGATTTAGTTTATCGGCATAAATGAATTTAGAGCAAGTGCCTTAAAAATGGATTTTTCATCACCGGCTCCAGCAGTATCAGAAGAAATTATCGGGTAATATTTAATTTTGTTCTTTTAGTATTTGTTTGCTATTAATTATTGTTGCTTTTAGAATGTTTGATGAATATTTTTGGACAGACGTTCAATACCACACAGGAGATATAAAAATGTAAGTATAATTTTTGCATAATTCGGAATGTTTTTGAAGGTTTTATTAAATTTAGCAAATCTGATGACGTTTCCTTACAACAAAAATCGGCATTGGAATGTGCTTCAAATTTCCTACACGCGGAAGATACTATAAGGTACACACAAAAATATTTTATTTAAATTTAAAATAAATTTACATCTTTTAGCATATCTGACGACGTTTCCTTATCACAAAATTCGGCATTGGAATGTGGACCAAACTTTCCACACATGGAAGATGCTATAAAGTACACAAAAAAATCAAAGAAAAGACAAAAAAATTATGATACATATGTGGGTGTCTACAGTAAGAAAGCGGCTACGAGAATCTGGCAAACCTTACGTTTCCATAAATAAAAAAGAATTGCCAGGACGAGTTCTGAAATCCCCATGCAATAATTGCTATCTGAAATGTATGACTATTTGCTCCCATGATGACCGCATGCAGATCCATCAAGCATTTTGGAATATGTGTGACGATGAAAAAACCAAATACTACTTTAAATTTGTTACACGACATCCAGTAAAACGTCGCAGAGGAAATTCATCCCTGAAGCAATTCTCGTTTTTATACTATTTCGAAAAGGATACGTTTACATACCGTGTGTGTCGAAAATTTTTTTTAAACACGCTATGCATAGATCAAAAACGAATATATTATTGTTTCGAACAATTCAATGATGCTAAATTGGGAGTTCCACTTGGAAGAAAAAAGGGTAAACATGTTAAGCGCGTTACTCCAGACGATAACTTGTCCGATGTGCGTGCTCACATATCAAGTTTCCCCACTATCGATTCCCATTACTGCCGATCAAATTCTAAAAGAAAATATATTGACGGCAGTCTTAATTTAAATAAAATGTACTTCTTATACCGTCAAAATACTGAATATCATCCTGTTGGCATACATATTTATCGAAAAGTATTCAATAATGATTTTAATATATCCTTTTTTAAGCCCAAAAAAGACCAGTGTGATAAATGTGTTTCGTTTCATAATAAGGATAATATTTATATTTCTTCCAAATAATGATAGGATTTATTTTGAAAATTTACTTAATATGTAATTTTTAAGTTTGAAATTTGAAGTCTTGATAATATTTATTTAAAAACTAACTGGCAGTTTTTGTAAATGAAATAAAAATGTTCATTAGGGTCTTTGAATTGAAAACAAAAACAAATTTGAGTTTTTTTTATTATTGTTTCAATATAAATTCCCTGTCGAAAATTTTTATTTTAATTACAAAAACATACAGTAAAAATACTGTTTTGTACCTTCTATTTATTTCATTTTAATTTTGACAATGTTTCATATGTTTCACACGGCATGTACAACTTTTGCAGTGGGAAATTTGACAAGTCAGATGTAAAATACATGTCGTCTAAAGTCAGCATAATCAAACATATTACGCTGTAACTTGCGGTTGACCTGTTTTCAATTGCATACAAGCACTTCAATGAATAAGTTTATAGTTTCAGTTGCTTTTTCAAATTACTTCCTCAAATAGATAAAGCTTTATCTATCTAGTTTAAGTTCTGTCTAGTTTAAGTTTCCCTCTATTTTTTTAAAAATACAAATTGGTAAAAAACTTGCTTGCGAAAACAGTGTTTGAAATTGGTTCAAATTTTCTAAAACTATAAATAAGATCCAAATGTCAGTAATAAAACATAACCGTTCTATAAAGTAACAGGCGTTAAAACATCTACGAATAAATCTCATAGAAATTCAGTAGCTGAACTAAACATCGTTTTGCTCTACATTTCAAATACATAAAACATAAAGTGAAACCTTAGCGCCACACATCGTAAAATCTGCAACAAATGATGGTTATAAAACTGTGTAGCTAGCTGCTCGTATTGTGTGGGCTGATGATCGTAAACTAAAAACAAGATCGGCTTTAAGCAACTAAACAAAAGAATTGCGCATTAAGGACAAAACAAAAGAAAACAGTATTTAAATCCGCAGGATATTTCCTAACAAAAAATCAAATATTTATGATCTGTGGAAAAACTGAGGGAGAAACAAGAGAGTTAACAAAAAAAAAGAATCCTTTACTAAGCTCGGTTTAAACGCAGACTAGGTCAAATATTTAGTCGTTGTATTTACTAGAGAATTGAGCACATTCGATGTCGTTTTCGTAGAAGTCGTTAGTATGACAGGTTGGATTTGTTGTTTTAAAATTTTTGTCTGGCGCCAGCATTAGAAAATATTTTAAAGAATATTTCGTCACAAAACTCTGCAGGCGTTGGTGTTTATATGAATTTTGTTGTTTTTGCTTTGACTAAATTTTGTACCAAAAACATTTTTTTTTTGGTATGATTTTGACTATGTCCATTTTAAACAGGTAATTTATATGTCAGAGAAGGAAACAGGTAACAAATATAAAAAATCTCATAAGAGGCGCTGGATTTTGTACGAACCTTTTAAGGAAAAATATTTCTTTATTTATGTAATTGCTTCCATAAATTTTCTTTAGTTTAATTCACGAGTTTGTTGTAAGTACTTTTATCGTTTTTAATTTTAGTGTCGATCAGTAATTTGAGCGGAGTAATTAATAGCGTTTTATGGCGATTATCATATTGATTGCACTGATAAACACAGAGCAGCATGTGAGAAAGCGAAATAGTCAGCGATTTTTTATGGTGTTAAAGTCAATGATATTAAGTAATAAATTTTTAAAACTTAACCAAATTATGAACTAAATCATATTGAATTAAAATGAAGTTCATGGTACTTATGATGGTATTTATTTAGTGTGTATCTAAAGTAAAGTTTAAAGCTATTGTGGCTGCAGTGGTTAGCGGATTGACTACCAAGCAAGTGTCCCGAACAAAAATTTTTCTGATGCCTATGCTAATACACATCACGTAAGTAAAATAATTAATAAAATATCTACATTAAAGTCATGTTGTTTCAACTTGAATTAACTTTGATTTAACATGATTATTCATGTTGTTTCAGTATGAAAGTCATGTTTTTTCAACTTGAAATAACTTTGATTCAACATGTTCCTTCATGTTATTTCAATATCAAATTCACGTTGTTTCAATTTTAGATAACTTTGATTCAACATGATTCTGCGTACTATTTCAGTATCAATTTCATTTTGATTTAACTGCACTGAATATTAAATCAACATGAAATATAGTTATTTCAAAAGGAAACATGTTCACTGAAGGTTATTGTAAAATCACTTTGAATCAATATGAAACATCTATGAAGCAAAATCACTATAGAAAAATGTTAAATGAAATGTTGAGTTTCTCATACAGAATTGAAAACTCAATAATAAAATTCAACATATATAATTGTCCGCTTCATGTGTAATGCCCCCCAGAAGAGAAGTAATTTTTTAGAAAAGTAATTTTTTAGAATATAATGCAAATTTTCATTTGTCTTTTTAAAAGAAGGGTTTTAACTTTTTTTAGTTTTCTTCTACTATAAATATTATTATGTATTTTTCTAAATCAAAACAAACTTAAAAATATTCATTCATTCATTCATATTATTTTCTAAAAAAAAAAAGATTTCCCATGATAAATTTGAAAGCATTCAATTATAAATTTTTATCATAAAAAAAATATTTATCAAATCGAAAGATCTTGAGAATAAATATTTTTACTCACATAAATAAAAGAAATAGAAAATACGCATACACCCATACAGAATCATTTGACTATAAGAGAGACAAATGTACCCTGCAGAACTAGTGATTTTAATTGTTGAAAAGTGCAGCCTCATGTTCGCAATTTATGTAATAGTTGAAATCGCATAGGGGCTATTCACAAATTACGTAACGCTATTTTCGGAGTTTCTATACCGCCCCCCTCCTCCCCCCTTCGTAACGCTTTTTACAAAGTCTTCAGTATAAATCATGTAATCTGTAACAATTCTTTAACGTTCACCCCACCCCTGGAAGCGTTACGTAATATGTGAATAGCCCCATATTGCATAATACTAACCCTAAAGGAATGTCTAAAAGCTTCCTGCGATGTCGGTAAAAATTGTGTTTTGTAATATGTGAACATCCCCTTAACAGCCAACCTACATATTTTTAGCCATGTACTAAGTTATTACCTTAATATGTGGTCACTAAAGCAAAATATGTAGCCTAAAAATATCTGATCTAAGAATGCTAGTGGTTCATGGGAAGTCACCAAAAATAGGACACTCCACGTCGCATCGGACGGTTTTAAAAATTTTCTTTTGGATTTAAAAAATTTTGTGATATTTTTGTTTTTAAAACAAACACACATACTGCTTAAGCCTTTTTAGCTTTTCTACAGGAACACACAGGGTCTTGGTAGAAATCGAACCTGCCACCTCCCGCTTAATAGACTTGCACAAGATTTACCAAGTGGGGTCCGCAGCAACATTCTAGGGGGTCCGTGAAGAGATGTGGAAAGCGTTGTTTAGAAAATTATTACATACTCATTGGGGCATAACCACACTTTTAATTCAAAACTATTTATCGGTAATTGCAATCGCTGTCTCTGTTTGGCACTACCAAAGCACCAAGGACTATAGGTCTACACCAGCAGAATGGAAGACGTATTTTCTGTGCCGCAACGCACTTCATCAGCATTCAGGTGTTTTGGGTTTCGTTGAAACCTAAACTGTATGTATGTACGAACGCGTGAGCTGATTTTGATGGTTCTTATGTCAATCGATTTGTCTTAATACTGCGAGTGTCTAAAGATATGGTAGTAGTCAAAATTCAGTATGGCGGCCAACAGACAGCGAAGTATATTAAAATGGGTATCATTGAGCAGGTATTTGAAAATAATCTTTATGTTTCTCTCATAATTTTTCACTTCAAATGACCATTTAAGATATTTAACAGTTTAAAGTTGCTTAACAGCCAAAAAACCAATTTGCGTAAAAAGTGAACTTTAAATAAAAAATCTAAAACCAAACTGTTTACGAAAACTAAAAAGAAAACGAATAAAAAATAAATTTAAAATATCACGAAAACCGACTGCGTTAAAAAATTAAAAAAAAACAAGCCCAGTGTGCATAACAAAGCAATTTTTACATCCGGGAACCATTATTGCGAAGATCGATTTTTAATGCTTTGTTCCGCACACTGTACTTATATTTTTTTCTTTTACTTTTTTTACGCAGTCGTGTTTTAAATTTTTTAAATTTCGTAAAATTTATATGTTTATTGTAGAACATTTCAGCCCAGTATATGGCCGCTGAAAGAAAGTTTCCCCTTGTTTTTTTAATAATGGCACAAAAAGACCCACACAACAGAGAGTTAGAGGGTTAAAATGTTTCACAGAAATGTTTTTCGCGGTGTTCTACATAAAAGTGATGTACACAACTTATATCTTTAACGTACACTGAAAGGAAACCCTTCATTCAGATAACGAATTTCTTCATTGTTTTAATGAAATTTGTCATTGAAAGTCAGCTAATGAAGCGCTTCATTGGATTAATGAAGAATGTTTCATTGTATTTATGAACTTCATTTGACAACCGTGTCATAAATGGAATGAAAGTATTTCATTAGTTAAAAGAAAAAGATTCATAAATTTAATGTAGGTGTTTCATTATTTTTACACCCAGGGAATTAACGTGCTATGATGTACATTAGTATTTGTCAGTCAATCGCTGTCAGTATTGCTCATTAACCAGTAAATGTTGATTGCTTGCATGAAACTTGTCTCGAACTCAACACCTCAGGATTCGTAATCAACGCGCTAACCACTTCAACCAACAGCTCCTCTTGTTTCTCATTATTTTAAATACATAAATGAGGTATGTTTGGAAAAAAGAGAGACGAATAGCTAACAACGTGTTTCATGTAATGTAGAATATTACATTGTATAAAAGAAATATTTTCATTGCATTTATGATGATCATACCCAGTAAAAAAGTTGCTTCCAATAAAGCAGGTTTCTACTATTATGGAATAAAAGTAGCGCTGGCAAACCTGCTGATATCGCTGCTGATTTTTGTATGGCGAGTTTCCGGAATGGAGTACTACATTTTTGCACACAAAAGTGCTTTTGAAGCGCTGAAAATCATCAACATTTTCAGCACTAGAACTGAAAATATATAAAAAAAAAATGGTTCGATGTGGATTGGCTTCGTTGACGCCATTTTGAATTTTTCTTATTTCGTTTCTTTATTTATTTTTATTAATTTCATATTTTTACTCAATGTTTGTTATTTTAACTTCAACTAGTATCGAACTAAGAAAAGAACTAATGAAAAGTTTTTACTGGGTATTGGGTTGAAATTAAAAAAGATTTGAAAAATAAGAAATAGGTAACCTTTTTGAACTAAATAAAAGTTGATTTACTTATGTTTGAAAAATATAGTACATTAAGTTGTCAAAAATTGTATGACTTAATTATATTTTTCATTAATTCGCTAAAAAGAAAATTCATTTAAACAATGTAACGATTTTCATTAATAGAATGAACTATGAAAAACTTATGGAGAGTAGACATTGAAGGCTTTCATGCATGCAATGTAATTGCTCATTGTATTAATGAAAAGTTTCATAAATATAATGAAGATCATTTAATGAAACCGTTGCATTCCCTTAATGAATGACGTTCCTTTCAGTGTAAGGCTTATAAGATTTCCTATTCCGAGCCACTGTAACTATGTGCAAAAGGGAGGGAAAATTCACTCCCCCTAAAATAAATCTCAGATGTAAATTTTTGTTTTGGTGCAATCTACAAGAATCAGTTATTATAACTAAGCCACTTTTTTGTTGTTGTTGTACAGTGTTGTTAGTCTCAAAAGATGACGTTTTCCTTCAACGCGTTTTCCGTAAGAAATACTGTGAAAAGTAGTGCCCCTGTGGCTGAGTGGTAGCGATGCTTGCCTGTCAGTGCAGAGGTTGTAGGTTCGATTTCTGCCATAGACCCTGGATGTTTTCCGCAGACAACCTAATCGTTTCGTGGGTTGTGTTCGTTAAAAAAAATTAAAAAATGTTGTTCCATATTTTAAATAGAATATAAGTTACTGTTCTTTCAAAATAAGTGAACAGGATTTCTGATCGCTTCAAAATTTAATTTTGGAAGATCTTCGGTTCCAAATTTAAATACAATTATAAATCTCGCCACTATTTCTTAAATGCTCCTTCGTAATAGTGTAAAAGGAAGGTATTTATTCTTCATTGAAAAAGTTAAACAAAATTAACAAGAAGTTGCAGTAGGATATTTTTTTTTGCTGTAGATATATGCGCCATTTTTTATTTCTCTCAACTCTTTCATAGGATTTTGTTAATATCCAGGAGCTGCAAAGACCGAAGAGAAGAGTTCGCTGATAAAAAAAAATCTTTCAAAAACATTCATAAGTAAAGCATTTACAAATGATATGTGAATGTATGTGAATTAAAAGAAGAAAAAAACAAAACAAAATGTTTGGATGTGTATAATCATTATTTAAATTTAAGATTTCTTATTTCTCGTATTGCTGGAGTATGCAGATACAGATACAGATTCCATGACTACAAAAACTAAAGAAACAAAAATAATCATTATCTTTGCTTTGAAATCTCTTCTTTTTTAATTTTTTTTTACTTAAGGTTTCTTTAATTCATGTGGATGGATTTTTTGTGGATGTTTATTTGTAGTTGTTGTTGGTATCTTTAGTAGACAAAGTAGTGGTAGTTATTGTGGTAGTACGTAGTTAGATAGTAGTTGTCCGTCTGTCTGTCGTTAAGGTTTTGTGTCAGTAGCGCCTTGTTGTGACATCTAAAATCATGTAAATTTCATTATTATTCTTTGAATATTTAATGATTTTTTGAGCGAAGTATGCTGGCTGGCAAGCAGAGACCATATCGTTCGTTTCAAGGTGCAGCCACATGCATTTGTGCATCTGCAACATTTTTACTTTTCTTCTGGTTTATTGTTGTGATTTTTGTTAAAAACTCCTGAGAGTTCCTTAAATGACAGATTGCACTTTGATTATCTTGATATACTCGCATTTAAGTACAACAAGGAAAAGGGCTTCTGTTTTTAGAATTTTCGGGATGTAACATATTCATATAAATGAATCAATTTGTGATTATTCTCTTTCTTGCCGGATTCCAAGAAACATTTTAAGTCATAATTCTTGAGCCAAATTAAAGTAGATGAAGTGTTTTTTAAACCACAAAGATAGTTTTTCTACAAAAAATTTATGGTTTTTAGATTTAAAAAAGTATTCTCGAAAAAGTACTAATTTTATTTAAAACGTAGATTTTTTCAAAATTTTCTTTTTCTCAAGATAGCTTTTTGGCCAAACACAGAAAAAAATAGTAAGGAATAATGTTCAATAAAATAATGTTGCTGAAATAAGACTAATTTCAATAACAATTGTTATTAACTTAATACAACACTTATCAATGGCTCAGCTGTAGAGTGCATGCTTTAGGTCCGAAGAGCCCAGGTTCGTATTCCAGCCATATCAACATTTTTTACATTAATATATTGGTTTTTTTAAGTAAATTTTAAATACAATTTTTAACGAAATTCTCCCAAGTTTTAATAAAAAAATTATTTAAATTTGAAATAACATTTATTGAAAAAATTATAAGTTATAGATAAAATGTTTTATTCATTCAAATATTTCAATTATTAATTAAAAAATGTGTATTTTTTATAATTTTTGTTACTACTTTATCAGAATTCTTTATCACAGGAAATTTGAAAAAAAAATTAATTGAATACCGGGATTTTTGTTATCACAAACGAAACGGAACTTATTTTTTCTGTGAAGGGATTTTTTTCTTAGGTAATTTAAGAAGTTTTTTTCCAGCTAATTGTGGAAATGTCTTTATATTTTTAAAGGAACTTCCTTAAAAGTTACTTATATAAGCGATCCTTTTTAAACTTAATGTTATTAAGGGTACTTTTTTAAATTATACTTTTTTAAATACTTTAGCCAAAAGTATTTGCTAAAATCATTGTCGTTGCTAGGCCCTTCGGAGAGGGGGCTAAGCCACCCCTAGAATCGCTCTAGCCCCCTAGAAATTCGAAATATTAGAGTAATTTTGATATTATAAGCGAACTATAGGGACTAATTTGGGCTTTATTTAGCCCCCCCAAAGGAAAATTTCTAGCTACGCCAATGCTTAAAAGGTATCTTCTGGAACGCAGTAGGAAACCCCAGAAGGAATGTCAAATTCCGGCCTTTTCGTAGTTTTGCGGGGAAATGCCAGGAAACTCTTGGGATTTGGTGAATTTTTGGCCCTGTTTTTGGAAATCTCCAACATGGATTGCATCCTTGATAAGTTGTTTGTGACTTGGGTAAGTGGTTCTTGACCGTTGTAGCTGCAGGTGTATTAGCTAACTATTGGCGATAAGTCACGTCATAGTATCTTCCAAATGACAATCGGTTTTGCTGGGGACGACTCTTGAAAGTGTCGTCATCTTATCATCTGAAATTTTAAATCATTATATTCCTTCTGATCTTTATTGTTAAGGTAGGTCCAGTGCCAAAGAGGGACAACGTCGACGAGACGTTGGATATGGCGAATTCTGAGGCTATGGGGAGGCATAGTGACACGGTTAGCGACGTTGATAAGAGTGAGAGGGGGGGGGGGGGGGGTGTTCTAAGCCGTCGTCACATAAGACTAGGAATGCTATTACAGCTGCTGCTGAGCGTTCTCCTTGCTGCAGGTGTTATTGGTGACGCTGCTGCTTCAACTTTGATTGATGTTTCTGGTCCTGCTATAGTTGCTTCCGCCCGTATTTTTGGTCCTCCTGTTGTTGGCTCGCCTGGTACGTTGGTTGATGCCATTGGAGTAGCTAGGTCTTTTCGGGGAGGTCTAAGCCACCCTCAAAATCGCTCAAGCCCCCCTTGAAATTCAAAATATTAGAGTAATTTTTATAATATAAATAAACTGTAGGGAATAACGTGGGCTTAACCCTCTTAAAATTTCTTGCTACGCCAATGGCTAGCGCTTCTGATAATGATATGGCTGAGGAGGTGCTCAATGTCAGTAATGCTACTGACTGTGCTGTGACATTTGGTAAGAGAAGTAAGCGGCAAAAAAGAGTGGCTGCTACTAGTGCCGCACAGAATAAAGTTTACTAAATCTGTATCTTTGCAACTTGCGATACGATGACAAAACGAAGTATGTAAAAATCATAGAGGAGGACATAAGCTTTAAGAATATTGAAGTTTGAACACACGGTAAGATACAGGGTGTCAAACTTGACTACCTCGGGCATTAAAAACCTTGTTGGCTTCAGAACTTTTACAAATATTATCCGATTCTAATACAGAAGAAGAGCAAATTTTCTAAAATTGTAAAATTTTCAGAAATGTTTTATTTACTTGCAAGAAAATAGTACTAAACTTAATTTTTATTTTCTTACTATCTCTTAAAAAACATAAAAGTCCTCTTATGCTTAAAAAATTTTACTGCAATTAATAAAAATCAAGAAAGTTGCAACAACCTTTTAAAAGACCGATTTAGCCTTTTTATCCTCCAGCTCCTGGCAGCACTACCACATGATGTATTTTGCATTTCTAAAATGATTTACTATTTTGCTATTTATCAAATATGTAGTATAAATCCACTGAACAGTATAATGAAATAACAAGTCAATTGCAACATATGCATTAACATTAAAACTAACAACGATAACATCCTTTTTACTATTAGAAATTAGATAAAATTACGACTACTGAGAGACAGACAGAATTGATAATTTATTGGCCGCAACTTGTTTGCACTGAATTCAGCGAGAAAAAAAAGAAAACCGATGCTCGTAAATGCAAAATAAATTGATGCATCAACTGTTTTGTGGCAATTAAGAGTTGTGAACATGTGGTTTTATGACTCAATTAGGTTGCATAATAATGGGGTTTGAAATCAATTTTGGTGTACTCACAAACAAGTTAATTTGTGGTTGTCGCTAACGAAAAAAGTAACAACGAAAATATTTATAGTGTTAAAAGGACACTCTCTTCAATTTAATATTCGCCCTTTTTCACATCTTTGTTGAATCAAAATTAAACTGCAAACAAAAACAAACACTTGACATTAACAGAAACAGTTACAATTATATTATAACAGTTGTTGTTAATAAATATACAAACAAACACATCCTGGCAATCGAACAAGTGCTTAGAGAAATTGTTTTGAAAACAAATTGTGAGGGGAATCTTGGGGTGTTCATATTTGTGTTCAGAGTAAAAGAATGACAGCGAAACCAAACAGATTTCATCTCTAGAGAAATGATTTTTTTTCTTTTTTGACAATTGAATGGATTTTTAATGGTTGTATTAAAATTTTAGATACGATAAACAAGAAACTACAACATCAATTTACATGTTGCTGTTTTTTAAAATATAAATCTAAATACCACCCTGTCTGAATACCTATAACAATATTTATTCATGTTGGATTTTATTCTGTTATTTTTTTAAAGAGGTATTCAAAATTTGTTAATTGTAAGCTAGTACTAGCAATGACAACTCGTCTGTTTTCCATGTCGATGTTGAAGCATGGCCACCAGCTCTCTATGACCCTCTTATTTTCTAATTTATCGCAGGATATACATTAAAAGAACAGTGCTTCCAGATTTTAAGCGAATCGTTCTTATTTAATTAATTCTTTTGTTAAATAGCTAATTCTCATTCTAAACGGAAATTTTGTGTATTTTGTTTTCTTTTATCAATGTAACTAACATATATGAGACGATAGGATTTTTATTGTAGTTTTTGCCTCATTCAATGGTTCCTGAAATAAAATTATATTTTTAGATTTTTTTTAACATTTTTGTGTCTTGAGCCTTACATTTGCTTTCGCGGTTATTCCAGAAATTATGTTTGCGAAAAAAATACACCACAGAAAATTAGTATAGGAGTTGAAAGCACTATACATCTACTTTCTAAAAACAAAAACTTATAATAATCGCAGGACGAAATTAAAAGTTATGACCACTTTTTCAATTTTAGCTTGGGTTCACATGCAAAAACAAAGAGTTTGTTTGTTTCAAAAAATTTCTTTACAAACTTTTATACATAAGCAAAAAGTAGGGTAAGCCTTCTTGCAAATAAGACGTATTTTAATAAAACCGACCTACAATGTCAAAAGTTATGTTAATAAGTCAGAAGTTATTATTATTATTCGGCTTAAGTTCAATAATTGAATTAATGTAAATTCAAATTATTTTTACGTGTGGAATATTATAATACCTAATCAGACTAGCAGAATGGATTAGTACTACTAATTCGACAGCCGCTACACGCAAAGAAAAGATATGGTTGTGGCATGGTTGCGTCAGCAATGACATGTTTCCCGACACAGTTTTTGAATGTGGCAAATAACTTATTATTGTATTAAATGACTGTGAACCTTAATTAGTTTAAGAGAAAAAATCTAACGTTTACATATAATCATAAAATTATTAGATTTCATGAAAATTGACACATGGTTGGGTTGAACAATATATATTGTTGAACAAATTCTGACTACAATTATGTTTTATTTAAAAATTCAACAACAGAATGGTTCTATAATATCGTTCTTATCTATACTATTTTGTTTGCAATAAGGCTATGGTTATAAAACTGACATGGCTCTCTGCTTTCAAAAAACTTTTTATTCCATCCCTTTTTTGAATGCTTTTTTGTTAGTTTTGTGTTTTACTAGACGGCGTTTGGTTTATTTTTGTGAGAGGTTGGTGTGAAAAAATAAAAATATAAAAATTAAAATAACAAAAATGATATATATTGCCAATTAATGTTCGGCCATGTTCTGAAGACTATTTAGTTTTGAAATAGCAAAATTTCAAAAGCGTTGAAAAGTGTTCTTTAATCGGACAATTTAGTGCATTCGTAACTTTGTTCTGATAAAATATGTGATATATCTGAAACACAAAAACCAAATGAAAACCTCTAATAAGTGAGCTTTTTAGTTGGATTCTATCCTGAGAGTTGCCGATTTCACAACAAAATATTTTTCAGAACATACCCGATTGTAAATATAACATGTGTTAACAAATATGTATGTATCTATGTGAAAATAGATAATAATTTTTATTGCAGACTCAACACCCTGACCAGTTGAAGAATTTTGTTTTTGATTGAAATTGAAATAATAAAATTTTTTAGCTCCTGCCAATTTTTTAATCAACTTATGGTTAAGAAAACAATAAATATATGATTATATAGAACAATATATATGGATATCTAGAACCATTTATATGGTTAATTTTAACCATATATATGGTTATTTCAAACCATTTTTTGTAATTTTGAGCCATATATATTGTTGTTTTGAAACATACGTATGGTTGCCTGAACCATGTATATGGTTGTTTTGAACTATGTATATGGTTGTTTTCAACCATGTATTCAATCATACTATGTTGCTTTTCGATTATGGTTGCCTCAACCATGTTTTTTCTTTGCGTGTACGCTGTCATCATTACGTGCAAATATTAAAAAAAAGTTATGTTAATTTCGAATAATTTTTTCTGGTAATATATGGCCTACCTAATACATTCTTCGAAAATATGACAACCCACAGGACGAAAAAAACAAATTTTTTTCAAAGAAAACCAGAAATTTTTAAAACAGATAATGTTCTTTATGGCGTTTCTGCTAGGGTATTCATTCTGTTAATCGTCTAACCGGTTAATTACTACCCGATTAACTGATCGGGTAATTTAAAATTGGCTATTTTCGATTAACGGTTAAACCGGTTAATTTCAGTCGATTTTATAGTATTATAAACTATTTTTTGTGTGTTTAATTATTTGTTTCAAAAGGTATTTGTTTAAAAATTATTTTTCATACACACAAGGAAGTGTGTTCAGTGATCTTGACTTAAGTAAAACTTTAAAATCTTTGCACGTTGCTATTAAAGCGTTTAGTACTCTAATGGAACTTGAGGGAACTAAGTTTTTGAATAATAATTTAATAAAAGGCAATAATACTGTTGCCAAAAATTTAATAAAAAATCTAAGGATTAGATTTAATGAGAGACGAATTAACTTATTTTATACCTCCACTCAGGAACAAAAACAGTACAAAAACGGATACTAAGGAATTCGGAAATAAACTTTTTTGCAGAATGTTCGTCGCCGAGCTCTGCCCGCATGAGTTAGAAGATGACCTGACAACAGAAGAAACTATGGATAGTAATACAAGAAATGTTTTAACAGAATTAACCGAAACAATTAAGTGTTAGAATTTGAAAAAATTAAAACGGGACGCTAATGGCATAATTTAATTTTTTATATGTTTGGAGAAATCCAGGAAAAGGACTGAGAAACTAGATATTCTGTGTCATGGATTGATTAGGTTTATTCAACATCTACGATGTTGTGAAAGGATTTTTCCAAGTCAAGCTTTATCAAAACTAAAGAAGACAATCTTTTAAATCCTAAAAATTTTAAACCAAATTATTTTTCTGAAAGATTGTTTTAGAAGATCTCCTTTAACTAATGAAATAACTGATATAATGATCTCACAAACTTGTTGGTTTTTTAATGATAACATTATTCATGAATTTTTTTGCCGAATTTAGTTCAAGAATTGTTATGTTTGTTGTTATTTTATTGTGTATTTTACTAATAAACTCAAAATAATAAATAATTTATGCATTCTTATTTGTTGAAATTACTTGATTTATGAAACAACTTTATTAATCGGTTAACCGGTTAATACCGACATTAACCGATTAAGCCAAAGCCCCGATTAATTAATCGAGCGATTAGCCGATTAAACCGGAAGCCCGATTAAATCGATACCCTAGTTTCTACCCTTTAGCTGCTGTTAGCTTTTTTATCGTCATAAAATTTATAGATAAATTATATATAAATTTTTTTTCGTAACGCTCAATACATATTTATACGAATTCAATATTTTTTTCAGAACACACACACTATATTTTGAATAAAAAAAAATCAGATGTATAGTCTTTGATTTAATATTTTAACATAAACTCCGTAGTTTTTTTAGTAACAATTTCTATTAAATTAAAAAAGTATGGATAAAACTCAACCATGATTGATGGATGAAACGTTTTGCAATATAATACAATTTAAAAAAGTTCACAAAACTTCTAAATATTTAGAAGTGCAAACCTCTGCTGTTATTTTACTGTATATTGTTAATTTAATTTTAATAGTTAAGCTGATTTATGAAGCGTACTAAAAGAGCGTAACGCTCAATACACAAGATTCTGGACAACAACAGTTAAAAAATATATAAATATAATATCTAATATTTTTCAAAAATTTGATGTGTGAAATAAGAGAAGCAAATACAAATATTCTAATACCATTATGAATTTAATCTCTTTTTTTTTTGGTAAAATTCATAGTTTCTTAATGTGGAAAATCAACAGCATGCATTACGGACAAGCCATTTTGTATGAAGAGAGGAAAAACAGTAGTTTTGTTTTTCGTTTTTTACACATAATAGGCAGTCTTACACAGAAAAACTTATGTACAATTATTTATAATCTATTAAATCATACTAAAGCAGATATCATTTTAAAGTTTATGCGTTTATTTTATGAAATATTTTACTATAACTTCAACGGACACGAAAAAAGCATTTGAAAAATACTAAAAACTGTATAACGTAACTAAGAATATTTGATCATATTTTATCAATTTGAAATCAATTGAAATAAAATTAATTATTTTGTTGTTGTGCGTGGATGTGTGTGGTTTTCTTCTATCGGATTTTGATGAATTTCTGTTGAAAATTTTTTCACACTCTGTTGTTTGTGTATAAATAAGTGTGATTTGTACCACACCTCCGTGTAACCGTGTTTAGTTTTAACGTAATACGAGCGCACACAGACTCTGTTTAAACAAATGATAAATGATTCCTCCTTGTTGGCTGGCGCTCACTTCATTCACTTTGTGGTTACTACTGGCTCTACTACTCGTACTATCTACCACAAGGCAACCAGCCACAAACTTTACAAACACACACACACATATACGAATACGCACACACATTCTGAGATCTTTATCATTTGATGTTGCATTGCGTTCCTGCATCCAAATTTAAAGTCACCGATCAATTCAAGTTGAAGAATTTGATTGACAATCAGTGTCACAATAGACATTATTATGAAGTCGTTCTTGTTGTTGTTGTTGTTGTTTCTTTAAGTTTCGATTTTATGAAATTCACTCGGGGAAATAGTTGCAAATACAGCAATGAAATATAATCCATATTTTAGGTATGCAGCAAAGTTGAATAGAATGATTTTCTGGGTCTATTTATCGAATTCATACTGTTTCACTGTTTTGTAATATTAAGAAAATAAACAATTTGCCAAGTTTACGATGTTTCAAAGGTGCGTTTTTCAACATAAGGTACTTTTTTTTAAAAGTACATACTTTTTTAAAAGGTACTTGTTTTAATAGGTATTTTTTTTAAAAGGTACTTTTTTTAAAAGGTACTTTTTTTAAAAGGTACTTTTTTTAAAAGGTACTTTTTTTAAAAGGTACTTTTTTTAATAGGTACTTTTTTAAAAGGTACTTGTTTTAAAAGGTACTTTTTTTAAAAGGTACTTTTTTTAAAAGGTACTTTTTTTAAAAGGTACTTTTTTTAAAAGGTACTTTTTTTAAAAGGTAATTTTTTAAAAGGTACTTTTTTTAAAAGGGAATTTTTTTAAAGGGTACTTTTTTTAAAAGGTACTTTTTTAAAAGGTACTTTTTTTAAAAGGTACTTTTTATAAAAGGTACTTTTTATAAAAGGTACTTTTTATAAAAGGTACTTTTTATAAAAGGTACTTTTTTTAAAAGGTACTTTTTTTAAAAGGTACTTTTTTTAAAAGGTACTTTTTTTAAAAGGTACTTTTTTAAAAGGTACTTTTTTTAAAAGGTACTTTTTTTAAAAGGTACTTTTTTTAAAAGGTACTTTTTTTAAAAGGTACTTTTTTTAAAAGGTACTTTTTTTAAAAGGTACTGTTTTTAAAAGGTACTTTTTTTAAAAGGTACTTTTTTTAAAAGGTACTCTTTTTAAAAGGTACTCTTTTTAAAAGGTACTTTTTTTAAAAGGTACTTTTTTTAAAAGGTACTCTTTTTAAAAGGTACTCTTTTTAAAAGGTACTTTTTTTAAAAGGTATTTTTTCTTGCAAAGGCACTATTTTAGAAGGTACATATTTTTGTAAAAGTCATTTTAAAAAGGTACTTTTTATAAAAGGTACTTTTTTCAAAACGTATTTTTTCTTGCGAAGGCACTATTTTAGAAGGTATATACTTTTGTAAAAGTAATTTTAAAAAGGTACATACTTTTGTAAGTCATTTTAAAAAGGTACTTACTTTTGTAAAAGTCATTTTAAAAAGGTACATACTTTTTTCCGAAGTATTTTTTAAAAGGTACTTTTTGCCAAAGTATTCTCTAAAGGGTACATTTTGCCAAAGTATTTTTTAAAAGGTACTTTTTTACATGGTACTTTTTTAAAACGTATTTCCTTAAAAGGTGCATTTGAAAAGGTACTTTTTTAAAGGTTAAAAAAAATTTTTTAACCGCAGTTTTTTTTTAAAGATACTTCCTTTAAAGGACATTTCTGAAATGAACTGTTTTTAAAGGAGCTTTTCTTGCAAGGTATTTTGGTTAAAAGGTACACAAAGCAAAAAAAAGTAATTTAAAATCAACCTGACGTAATTTTAATCGGAAATCATATTAAATTTACAAGAAATAGTTTTTCTTTTAAGTGTGCTGGTGTTTATTTGCTTTGTTCATTGGAACAATTCACTGTTGTGCTCAGTTATGTGGCTTGTGTTATTTTTTTGTTGTTTATTCTTATATAGCCCACTAATAGCCGATGAAAATCGAATTCCAGAGAAAACTTACTGCTGCTGGCTTAAAATGACCATTGTTTCATATTAATTTTAAACCAAAAATTATTAATCCAACCTTAAATCTCTTTGATTTAAAAATTTTCACTGTTAAAACAACTCTTTTACAAGCGCTAAATTTTATTTTAAATTAACATGACCATTATATTAATTTAAAAAAAGTTTTATGTTAAATAATCATTTAAATCATGTTGAATTAAAACGAAATTCATTTTAAGTACGATAGTATTTATTTGGTGTATATCTAAAGTAAAGTTTGAAGCTATTGTGGCTGCAGTGGTTAGCGCGTGGACTATCATGCAAGTGGTACAAAAACAAATGTTAGCTGGGGCAGCCATCTGCAACACAAAGTTTTCTGATGTGTATGCTAGTGTACATCCCGTAAGTGAAATAATTAATAAAATAGCTACATTAAAGTCATGATTTTTTCTACTTGATATAACTTTAACTCGACATGATTCTTCGTATTGTTTCAATATCAAATTCACATTTTTTTTAACTTTAAACAACTTTGATTCAACATGATTCTTCGTGTTGTTCCAATAGTAAATTCACGTTATTTCAAATCGAAATAATTCTTCGTATTATGATCTATCATTCTTCGTATTATTTTAGTATCAACTTCATTTTAATTTAACTGTACTGGAATATTAAATCAACATGAAATATAGTTATTTCAAAAGGAAAAGTGTTCCTTAAAGATTATTGTAAATCATGTTGAATTAACATGAAACACCAAAATAATCACTACCGAAAAATGTTAAGTTAGCCAGGTTTTCTACTATTTTACATTGAAATTTTTCTGTACTTATTTTTCAAGGTGCTTATTTCAAAGTTGCATATTTTAAAATTTACTATTTCTTAAAATTTACTATTTTTAAAGGCACTTTTTCAAAAAACCTATTGCAAAAGGTAGATTTTTTAAAAGTTATCTTTTACTCTACTTATAACTATTTCAAAGACTATAAATATGATTTAGTTATTGCTCATAGATATTATTTTTTCGAGACAAATCGGACTATTTTTGTTTGTTTGCTAATGTTTGAGATAAGAAAAATAATTTAATTTATTGTGTGTGTGTTTAAATGTCTAATGCCAGCGAATGTCTAATTATGTTACACGATTTTAACAGTATGTCTTACCGTAATAATATCAAAAGCTATTTGGAATTTCGCTAAAATCAGATATCAATTGCCATTATGGGATTGTAATTAATGTAATATGTACTAAATATGGAACCGTATACGCTTTAAAATCAATCATATTAAGAAACATTGTTATAAGGCATGTTGACCGGAAACTGGTTTCAGTTGTAATAAAAAACTAAAATTTTTTTAGCTGGATTTATATTTGTGTAATGAAAATGAAATTAAAAATTTGCAATAGCCAAATACTAAATAAAAATTCACTTGGGATATATAGAAAAAAACTGAAAGCAAAAAAGTTTGACTTGAATAGAACAAAAAATTAGAAAAAATGGGAATCAAGAAAAATAATCCGATGGCAGCACTGTGAAAGTGCAGTTTAATGTCAACTTGAAAGTGAAATAATTCTAGTATTCCATTTTCACGAAAAAGTTGGAAATACATATAAGAACTGAAACCACATTCAACAGAGCCACCTGGCAAGTGGTGACAAGCAAAATACACGTAAGCACTGACGATGGAAAGTGGCGCTACTCTGTTCTGTTGTGTACGTTGAAAAATTAAGTTGATGTTAATTTTTTCCTTATTCCTCGGAATATTCATCATGCACAATTCTTTCTGAATATAATGCTACGAACCTTAGCCTAATAATCAATTTGAATTCACAAGCAAATACGTTCGAAATAATCATTTTAATAAAAATTAAAAAGGTTTACAAAATATGAAAGGAAATTGCAATGTTGGCTTTCATTCCGTAGTTGTCATTCCGAAAAAGTACATTTTTGCTGCTTTAGACTCCGTTTATTTTGTATTTCGTTTTTACAATGATAAAGTATTTATACCTTGAGGCGTTTGCTTGCTATTGATTTTAGAAGCAAAGCTCACATTAAGCTTTTTATTAACATGGAAAACTCATGACTAAATATTTATTTGACGCTCCTAAAAGTATGCACGTTTTTTAGTATTTACTAGCAATGAAGTCAGTAGAAAAGTGTTTTCAATTCCACTCTGAAATTTAAAAGTGGTTTGATTACGAAGAAAATTTTCGTTTTTCGTTTTCTGACGGAATTGAAACCACTTCCAATCGGAATGGTATTCTGTGACATGGCTGATTGTACATTTTTTGAAGCTGTGATTATAATGATCACAATATGTATGTATGCATGTGTAAGTAGTATATTTGCATGAAATTGATTGCCATCTAAAAATATGAATGCCTTTTGTTCTTTGGAAATAATCTAAGGATTTTCTTTTACATATGACTACAATATCACACACATACACATATGTATGCACTTCTGTGCATATGCATATGATTTTTGTCAAAAGAAATTTTAGCATATTTTCAAATAAATCTACTAGTTCCTAGAAAAGTATTTAAATTCCTTAAAAAAGTTCTTGGCTATAAGAATACGATCGCGATAAGTATCTTATTCTACTGAAAATGTAAACTGTATCAAGATCTTGAAACATGACCTTAATGGTCCATAAAAAGATGTCACACAAAAATATGGTTACATCTCCTATTTCAGTGAATAACGATCGTTATCGATAGTGTCAACTCATTATCACTCTTTGGATGATCTACCGAACAATTAGCAAAAAAAGAAATGTTTCATTATCATAAGTAAAACGTAGCAACAAACATTCTTTATACAGCGATAGACATGGCAGCCGCCCCTATAAAGGTTTTCTTTTGCAAATCTTTGCTTTTGTATAAATATTTCAACCTGATCATATCTTTTACTTATCGCTAAGGATTTTGTTACCAATTTTTTTTCTTCTTTTTTCTTCCTCAATCATTTAAAAGATCTCTACTTGATTTTTAAGGAATAATTTTAAAGATTTTTTTTATTACAAAATACTGTGTGCATTTATAAGAGACGATCATCATTATCATGGCTGGCGCATAGATCATCCCTGTGGCTTATGCTAATGATGATCTTTGAACCCTAACGAATTTAATACAAAAGAAAAAAAAACTAGACCATCAACACAATATTTACACAAGATTCTATTTGTTTCAACTAAATGTTTCTATTGTTGAAATTAATCGGTCATAAATGTCTATTTTAGCCAAAAGTAAAAGAAGAGTAGAAGAAAACGCAGAGAGAGAGAGAGAGAAAGAGAGAGCGAGATAGAAAGTGTGTGGATTATCATTTAGGAACATTTTGCAAATCCTAGTTACCGCCTCTATTGTATTTTTGCAAATATTTATCTGGCGACAAGTAGTTTAGTGCGTCTGCCTTGTTTTAAACGCCCTTCGAACAATGAAAAGAAGTATTTGAAAATATGACATTATCAATTTGTCGATACAATGACTTAATCTGATAATCAGTGCAAACACATCTTTTGTGACCATTATATAGAGAACAATGTAAATGACATCGTTTTTGCGCCAAGCCCAAGCGATCTTTGATTTTAAGCAAAACTTTTGTGAATTTGTATATGAATGAGATTTGAATGGAAAATCCAAGGATTTGTGCAATAATTTACTCATGTAAAGTTTTATTTTGTGCTAGCGATTTTTTCTATTGCCGTAAAGTTGCAGTGGAGTATGTTATAGATATCTTTTAATTTCTTCTTATATGTTTCAGAATTGACATTAGGTAAATTAATTTAAAAACCTCCGTACATGCACAAATGATGCATCTCGTTCGGAACGTCCACTTGGCTTGAAGAACGCTATAAAGGCAACAGTATTCATTAGATAGATTTGCTTACCGTCCAGTTTTCGTCGCGACAGACTAGTTTTAGATAGAATGTCCCATAACCCGGCAATACTCTGAACGGGACGCCATTTGTCCCGTTTTGAACAAAATCCAAACTTTTTCAATTATTGCCACAAAAAGTAAAAAAATTGAAAACGTTGGGGCCTATTTTTGTACTATTACTCACGAGTTGGCATTAGCAAATGCAGGCATAAAGATTAGCTAATCCACAAGAAACAAATATGTATATTTTTGAAGCACAAATTCCTAAGAATATCTCGAATAAATTTAATACTTTATTAAATATTTTATGTTCCTATTAATACCAACTATTACACAGAAAAAACTAAATTTCATTTTCTGTAAAGGAATTCAATGAAATAGTAAATATTTTGTCTATGAACGGACCTAGAAACAAATTTGTTAATATAGACAAAAATACCTCAACAATTTCATTGGAAAAAAACGTGTTTTTTCAGTGAACAAATTGTTTAAATCTATAAAACAATTTGTCTAAAAATATTTACAAATTGTAGACAAAACAATTTACTAAATCAAACAAAAATATTTACTGCATTTTCTGAAAAATATCAAACAATATTTCTGTCTGAATTTAATAAGCAATTAGTCTAAAAATGCTAACAATTATTAAACAAAATAATTTACTTAATCAAACAAAAATACAAAAAAATTTTTGTCTGTGTCATCATCATCATCCAATAAGCATTTATGAGATTTCACTTTGTTAAATTTGTTCAAGTCTGAATGTTTATCTAAATACTCTAAAAAAATGAATGAGAATTAACGCAACGACGTTAACTAATCGATTCACTCAAAAATCTTTTGTAAACAAACTTGGTACAATTGCATTCCTCTTGCTATGATTGTTGTTGTTGTTATTTATGTGTATGTCGTCATCGGGGTGGTTATTTACGACACCGTTTATATTGTTGTTTTCAGTGTTTGCGTTCTAAATAAAAGTCAAACAAACAATTCATAGATTATGGACAGAACATTTACTGAAAACTAAATTTATTTTTATACAAACTTTTATTTGAAAATTTTTTGTTGATAGTTTTTTCTGTGTGTATTAATTATACTTGTGATTCTCATTCTAAACGCGTATTCTGGGTTTTTTTGTTGTTGTTTACCAATGTAATTAATAGAAATATGAGAAGGTAGGATTCATCTTATAGTTTTCGCTTCATTCAATGGATATTGAAATAAAATTATGTATATTTATCGATTTTTTAACATATTTGTACTTAGCGTTACGTTTCCTTTCGCGGTTGTTCTGTGAATGGTTTTTTCGAAAAAAATACACCACAATAAATGAGTATAGGGTTTGAACAATTTTTTGAAATTTAGTTCTTTCTGTGTACCTTAAACTTAAGCGTTATTATATTCAATATAGTGTAGCTCAGTGTTTGATGCAAATGTTCTTGCGAAAGTGCAAATTTAGCATCAAACACTGAACTGAGCTCATAACAATGTGCAAAAGGAGTGGGGCGGAAATGTAACACCCCCTAAATAAGGGACAGTGTTTCTACAAATGAAACTAAATATGAAAAAGTCTTCTGTACACAAGTGGAAAAATAATACTTACAATATTTTATATAAAGGTTGACATTTTTATGGCAAATATTTTATTTTTATTCTTTTGTTTTTATTTTATTTCATTTTTCTGGTTGTTGTTCATTTACGGCTATTTTTGAATGAAAAAAAACTTTGAATATAGTCATTTTATATATTTTTGCAATTAATCTAAACAATACTTTTATTTTCGACTATATTTCACACTCGTTTTATATAAATTTTCATAAGAAAATTCTCCTAGCAATATGCGAGGGACGTTTTAGATATAGACGATCTTAGGTAACGCTATAGCGGCAGTTAAAAAGCTTCAATTACAAAAAAAAATCTTTTATACTTTAAAGATTGTATTGAAGCTTTTCTATTTGCTTGAAAATTGTTTTCTAAATCCCTCCCCACCTTCGTAGCAAATGCCACTCCTGCTAAAACAAAAGCAAAATACGGCGGGTGAATTAACAAAATGAAAGTAATAAAATATAAAATGTAAGAGACCATAAAAAATAAATTTATTTTTAATACAACATGTGGAGTAATAAAACAAATATTCATACAGAAAAAGTCGTTAAAAGAAGTTGTGGTAAAAAGGGTAGCAAAAAGGATACCAAATCCATTTTATACATCCTGTGAATTTTACATTCGTTTTTGTTTTTTTTTAATAAAAGAATCAAATAATTCCTTATATTACTTGTTCTTCTTTGTTTTTGTTCCTTCAATTTTTATGGTTATTGTACATACAACAACAACAAGATTTATAATAAAAATAATAAAAAAATGGTTTATCTGATGAGCTCCAGTTTGGGGCAATAAAACAAATGGCAGCCATTTAATTGTTGTTGCCCATATAAGTATTTGACCCGGGAAAGGTTGCTGCAGCAACAACACAAATATTCTACGTATTTAAAATCAAAGTTTTTCTGCAGAAGAGGAACTTTACAAAAATAAAAATAAAAAAATCCAGTTTATAAAAGTATAAAATCTTATACAAGTGAATGACTTCACACAAGATGGGTTAAAGGAGTCAAAGTTTTGGGGAAGAAGAAAAAGTTTGTATGTTTGTATGTTTTCTATACTAATACATATTACAAACAGAAAAAGCTTGTATGTTTGTATGCTTGTAAGAGGTAATCTCCGGAACCACCAGTCCGATTTCTAATTTTTTTCACCAAAATGTAGAATGGAACCTCTAAACGGACATAGGGTATATATAGTTCCATTAAAGTGCTTAGGATAGGGTGGAGGGGCGGTGAACCCCATACCGAGAAAATATTTATTATCGTTTAAGCAGAGATCTATTAATGCAAGAGTTTTAGGGTTCCGTACTCAAAAGAAAAACCAAACTCTATTAGTGTGAGTACGCTGTTCGCCCTCCAGTCCATGTATCTGTCCGAGTGAGAAAGTAACTTTGTTCGTTTGTTACGCTTTATCGACTAAACGGCTGAACCGATTTTTATGAAAGCATATATATGTAGATCTTCATCTAAAAGAACACAAAGGCTTTATATTTTTTTAAAACTAGGACAAGTAGGGGGACAGAATGGCAATGTTTGCCTCTCTAAAACAATCTAACCAATTTTAATAAAGCTTAAAACGTAAACTGGCATCAATCAGATGGCAAACATCATCACATAATCCTTTCATTTTTTAAGTGACATCCCAACTATGAATCAAATGTCATTAATTTGATGCCATATTTTGTATATTACACTAGTTCACAAATTTTCAACTTTTTGCGATCACCTCAAAAATGAAATGTTTCCTAAGGTAATTTGGGGTCACTGAACACGAATATGACATTCATATATTTTTCTTAAGAACCGTTTTCGAGATATTCGCAAAAAATGTGTTTTTTGCAGTTTATAAGGCTATTTCCAAAAATCTGGAGTACTGTTTTCTTGAATTGAGCAAATTTGGCATTGTTGCATAGATATGCTTTTCCTCTTTCAGTCCATATTCAAAATGTGTTGATCGGATCAAAATTCAATGAGTTACAGGTCTTTAGATTTGAAAAAACTTTGTTTCTTACACGTTTTTTTTTAATTTACTATTTTAAGACGCTCCAGTAAGGCAACATAGGTTTTTTAAAATTTATTTTATACCCACATCTTAAAGAAAATTTTGTTCCAAATGTAGCAAGCTTAAAATTAGTTACATCGGACCAAATATGAGAAAGTTAGAACATATTTAGTGAACACATCAAAATTTTAATTTTCATTCCTTCGTTCTCAGGTCAGTACGAGTTTTTGCTTCCATTCCATTACTTTTACTCGTTTGAAAAAGAAAGGTCGACATATTGCATATCAAAGTTACCAAAATTATGTGTAGTTTTCAACGCTGTATTCAGATTTATATAGTTTAAATTTTTATGAAAGACTTACGGCAAAACAAGTGGAAAAATGCTGCTATGTGGTGTTTTGTGCATATTAAATTTTTTCTTAATAAATGAGCTATGAATTTTTAGTCGAACTGTATGGTTTTTATCCAAAGTTATTTAATTAGTTTGGCTTAAGTTCATTTTTAATTTAATCTTTCGATTTAATTAACGCTATAAAATCGTTCATTATTGATATTTTCCAATGAAGTTTTGCAGTTATATAGAAATTTATGTAGCTAATACTCAGCAAGTATAGAAAACTATGATTTGCTTCTGACAATCATTAGAATTCCTAAGAAAGTTCCAACAAATCTCAAAAATAGGTCGATTTCAGAAGGGTGCATGCCCACAAAAAATTGTAAATTCGATTAAGTTGTTTTTCTAAAATCATGTCTGTGAAGACACCTTTTAGACATGTATATAATTATTATTTGATCCTTGAGAAAAAAATTTTATAGAGAAAGCAATTATGGTGCTTTTTTGGGCAAAAATTATCATAAATTCAAAATATTTCAATTTTAAAATTAAAGATTGTATATTTTCCTACTCTGAAAGAATACTTCCATCAACTATTTTTTTAACCATTCGAAATTTTGTCATGTAAATAACAAAGAAATAATTGTGACAATCGGTTGTTATTTGGATCCGATATCTTAAAAATACTGGACCAAGGATTTGAAAAATTTAGAAATTTCAATATTAAAATGAGTGTACCTCACTAACTATACAAGATATTTGTTTAACCAAAGACTTTTTTTAGAACTTTACACGGTATATAAGGACACAAACAATTTTTGGAATCGAGTGAGAAACAGACAAGCGTTGAAAAATTTTACATGACCGAAGTGCACTACATTGCACTTCATACCTCTGAACCTGAGATATATGGGAAGCTCATCTTCCTAAATTAAAGAAGAACACTCCTTTGATATCTCCGCGTAAAATTTTATACTGATCGGACTACAGAGTTAGAAATGGTTGATATGTTTCCAAAATATTTAATTCTGCCCCATTGGCATTTTTCTTATACTCATACTCCATACAAAATTTTTTTCTTGTTAAAATTCAAAATCGGATGTTTTCACTAAATGTATTGTAACTTTCTAAATTTTTGCCCGATGTTAACAATTTTACTTTTTGTACGTTGGGAACAAAATTGTATTTAAGATATGGGTCAAACAAAAATTTTAAATTTTTTGTTTGCTTTAATGGAGCATTTCAAAATGGTGAATTTAGAAAAAACGCAAAAAATTAATTTTTTTCAAATGTAAAGGCTTGTAATTCAGTGAATTTTTATCTGATCAACACAGTATAAATATGAACTGAAAGACGAAAAACATATCTATGCAACAATGCCAAACTTGCTCAATTCAAGTAAACAGTACTTAAGATTTTTGGAAATATCTTTACAAACTGCAAAAAACTCGTTTTTCGCGACTATCTCGAAAACATATTCGTGTTCAGCAGCCCCAATTTAGCTTAAAAAACATCTCATTTTTGAGGTGCATTTTTTTTGTGAACCAGTGTTATTAACAGGAAAAAATAAATATAATTTAAAAACAGCTTGTTTATTTATGATACGTCGCGATGATATACAATTATAAGTAAATATACAAACCTATAGAACAGCGTACATGCACAAACATAGCACAGTAGCCGATCGGGAATATCACACATCGTCTTCATATTGATGACACATCGTCTTCATATTGACGACACTTACTCATCATATACATGTCGCAACATCAAATAGCATGATTTTTACGTTGAATTTGCTCTGGTGACATGTCTGCAGTGGTAAAGGTGTTGCACAGTGGTTAAAACTAGAAAAATGGTAATAAATGTGTATCTTTGAAACTTGCGATCCGATTACAAAACGATGTGTGTGAAAATTAAAGAGGAGGACCTGAGCTTTAGAAGTGTTGAAATTTTGACCACCCTGTTAAATAACACGGAGAGCTACAGGGTGTAAACTTTACAACAAGGTCAAATTCAATAAAATCGGATACTATTTGTAAAAGTTATGAGGCCAACAAGGTTTTTTAAGCCCGATGTAGTCAATTTTGACACCCGGTACCTCACTCTATGCTTCAACAGGGTGGTCCAAATTTATATATTCTTAAAGCTTAGGTCCTGCTCAATGATCTTTACATACTACGTTTTGTCATCGCATCGCAAATTTAAAAGATACAGATTTATTGGTCTTTTTTTCAATTGAAACTACTGTGTGTTGGGTTATAAGCATGCGACGAATAGAGAAGCCTGAGATCACGACCAACATTAAAACAAAAATTAAATAATATGATAAAAAGTAAAATACCACCGACTATGGTCGAGTGGTCTTAAACTCATAACTTAATTGTTAAACTCTATAGGCACCTAGCAAAAAGGATGTACATGTTCAAATAAACTGAACAAACAAACATTCACACACACTAGTAGTTGTAATTATCAATGATAATTCATACTAGAATAGAGAAATAATAAAAAGAAGCTTAACACAAGACAAAACGAAAAAAGTCAATATCAACAACTATCATATGAAATACAGATCTAAGACTGACAGTATGAATTGATTAAAAGTAGATGATATTCAACTCTTGACTGCAAACCACCGACTTTGGTCGAGTGGTCTAAGCGGTAAATAGCTCTGATGAGATATGCGGAAGCTTTCGAAATGTCAGTTCAACTCTCCGCACAGTCAAAATTTTCTTTGTCTACATGCTTCACATTTATCTCTAAATAAAAATATAATTTTATTGAAAAATCAAATTAAAACCAAACTCAAGCCAAAAATAATTAAATTTCTTTGGATATAAACCCATACAGTTCGACTAAACTTAATTTTTAAAAAGTAAAATAGTAAGAAAATTTACGCTGAATTCGAGTCTGCACTCGATTTTTTTCAGATTGATTTTACTCTCCGAGATATACCGTTATGTCCAATAAGGGGCAGTTGCACGAAATATATTTACATAACTAAAGAATGGTTTCTCCTATTAGGTTAAATAGAAAAATATAAAGCTCGGCAACAATATTTTTTAATTTGCTCAGTATTTTCAGAGATATCGTGGAACTAGAGTAATTTTTTTTTAATACAAATTTTTGTCTTTAAAAAATTAATAAACAATAAAAACAGAAAAAATCCCTTCTTTTTCTGTAAGGATATAGGTAAATATGTTACAAACTCAACAAGCCATATTTCATTAAAATCGATCTACAATTTCTAATATTATTTACAATTAAGTGATGGATCCCAACTCTTTAAAAATTGAAACCTCGCGCAAGGCTAGCCCATGCCTATACGAAGTAAATATTAGTTTTCAACAACTTCTATTTACCCGATGCTTATGAAACTTTGAGCTCATACTGAGTACCTCTGACAATAAACTTTTCTAATTGGCAAAATAAGATATGCCATGCCCATACAAAGTAAATATTAGTTTTGAGATATATCTACTTAGCAGCTTCTTATCAAATTTTGCACACATATTAATTGCTTCTGGCAATAGAATTTTGTCTTAGGAAAAGTGCGCAGAGCCACGCCCATACAAATTAGATATTCGTTTTCAACTACATACTTCTACATACTAGATTCTTATGAAATTTTGCGCTTATATTGACTGCCTCTAACAATAAAATATTGTGTTTGGAAAGTGGGCAGTGCCACGCCCATACAAACTAAATAATTATTTTCAAATATTCCTATCTAACCGACTATTATGAAATTTTGCACATACAGTGGGTCACTTTTTTAACTTTTAACTTTATGTATTGAATCTTTAATTGTAAATTGAACTAACAATAAGTATCCAAATCTCAAAACTCTAATTGTTGATAATTAGTCCAGCCACTGCTAGACGAAGTATTAGGTTTAACAGTTTCTTCTTTAGATGTCTTGCGTCTCTCGTGTTCGGCTGAGAGCAAGAGTGTCCCTCCTTCTCAGCCGAGTGTTCCCTCTAAAATTAATGATGTTGCGGGCTAAGGGATTTTAATGCGATTTGATTTTTTTATATATGTTGTCACATGTTTTCAAAACACAGTTTTTACTAATGGAACATCAAGATCTTTATGGATGTGCTGGTTTCTGACATAACAAGGTGTCGCTGTAATCAAACGCAGAATTTTATTTTGTCGCCTTTGAATTTTCTCTATATTTGATGCAGAGACAGTGCCCCATAACTAAATACCAAATTGGTTTAAGTATTGTGTTGTATAGACGAATTGTCAGGGTGACCCATTAGATGACCCACACTTCTTCTAATGTGTCACTCTGACAATACAATTTTTAGGACATACATTGAGCTATTTTTACTATATAATTAATTGTTTATAAAATTTTACTTTTAATTTTTTTCAAACATTTAACTACTTTAAGTTTCTGTTTTTAATGCGGCATTCAAGTACGATTTATAAACTTCATAATGCAAGTAAAGGCAATAAAAACAAATGCTTTAAAACACTAAATAAAAAAAGTATATGTATTCAAAAAGATCTCATAAAAATCTTAATCATCAACAAGAATTTAATTACTTTGTATACAGTATTTACGGACACATTAAATGATGACCATATTACGAGTGGATTATTTGTAAGCAACATTATTTTAATGGTACTTAATATTTTTTTTTATCTATAAAACAGATTTGTTACAATTAAATTGTTAAAATTATAATTTTTAAAAGCATATTTTGGACAACTCATATGGTCGGCTATTCTCTGTTTAAATGCATGTTAACCTCAAGATTATATTTTATGAAAAAAAAATCGTTAACAAACTGTTCAATTTCATCACTTGTGCTATTTTCATCCTCTGAGTTTTAAAAATACTCGATGCATGATCCAATAATTGGATATATGCATCTCTACAACAAAAATGCCATAATCATGAAGATGTCAAACAAACTCCATATACATATAAAAAATTTTGTTTACGTTTTTTAAATATGAAGTCTGACATCTTTACGATGGTATACAATAAACAGCTGTCGAGTTGCATTGACCTGATTATTGGATCATGACTCGATGTAAAGTATCGATACATCGAAAGACTGCGATGTTTTTTTGTTATCAACATCAAATAAATATCGATGTTTTTTATTCGCTGCATTGAAGTGACAAATTTAATACAAACACCTTGTAACCTGTTAAATGTCATTATCTGCTATTTTTATACCTTGTTGCCATGGACCACTACAAACTGGTACATCGGAATCGGAAGACTAATAAATCCGAAGATATGTTGTCTGATGAACTTTCAGGAATCCTGTCGGAAGGCTAAACGAAATCTAGAAAGGCTGTAACACGCAATTTCCAAATATATAAAATCGTCTTTGAATATCTGACGTTTCTCTAAAAATAAATTTAATTTTCAGTAAATGTTCTTTACATAACCAATGAATTGTTTGTTTGACTTTTATTTAGGACGCAAACACCAAAAACTACAAGAAAAACTGTGTCGTAAAAAAACAATCCCGATAACTACATACACACAAATAACAACAACAACAATGATAGCAAAAGTAATGCGATTGTAGTACCAAGTTTGTTTACTTAAAATTTTTTTAGTGAATCAATTCGTTAATGTCGTTGCCTTAATTCTCATTAATTTTTTTTAGATTCTTTAGATAAACATTCAGACTTGAACATATTTAACAAAGTGAAATTTCATAAATGCTTAATGGATGATGCTGATGATATATGACCCAGACAAAAATTTTGGTTGATATATTACAAAAAAACCCAGTAAATATTTTAGTTTAATTAAGTAAACTATTTTGTTTAATATTTGTTAGTATTTTTAGACTAATTGTTTTATAAAATGGGACAAAAATATTGTTTGATGTTTTTCAGAAAATCCAGTAAATCTTTTTGTTTGATTTAGTAAATTGTTTGGTTAACAATTTGTAAATTTTTTTACACAAATTGTTTTATATATTTAAACAATTTGTTCACTGAAAAAAAACACGATATTTTTTCAATGAAATTGTTAAGATATTTTTGTCTATGTTTACAAATTTGTTTGTAGGTCCGCTCCTGGACAAAATATTTACTATTTCATTGAATTCCTTTACAGAGAATGAAATTTTGTTTTTTCTTTGTGGGTACCGTATGAAAGACTAATTTCGCAAGCGCCATAAGTGATGAGCCAACAAAGAATTGAGATTGAGTTTCAAACTTTTTTACAAAATATTCATAAAGGCCGTTTTAGACTATAATATAAGAATTAATACTTTTGCGGAAGGTATAACCGACATGATGAGTTGTTATTGTTTTTTGAAAGGGAGGCTTTTCGCCAAAGCTATTAATACTTGTGTTATTATAGTCTGAAACGGCCTTTAGAAGTATAGGGATATGTATTATTTTTATAATTGTAAACGTAATAAAGCTTTTGGAAAATACATCCATATTTTTTTAGTGCCCCACATTATGCTACAAAAAAAATTCGATGTATAGAAAACATCGATGTATTTTATGACATATCGATATAACATGGATGCATGTATGAGATGCATTGCATCGAAAAATCATTGATGTGCTTTTTTAATGACCGTCACGACCACTGAGTGTTCTCTCAGAATCTGGTAAGCTATTGGGACTGTTATTGGAGTTCATTTTCCGTTATTTTAATTGTGGCGGGAGTTGATTAGTTAAGTTGTATGGTGTCAACTGCATGATTTTTATGTTACAAATAGCCTTTTTACAGTTTCTCACATGTAATAAGCAGGGCTCGGACTTTCATGCAAATGCATGTTTATTGTGTTAATAGACAAAGTGGTATTGACTAATTATCTATGCGAATCATCAAATTTTAAGTAGTTTGGAATCGATTTGTAGTTGCATATTTTTCATATTTTGGGGGTAAGTGCATATTATTGCATATTTTGGCAATGAGTACATATTTTTGAAGTAGTAACATTTTTTTAATGCCAGTTGCTGAAAATAATGCACTTATGACAACTGGCAACTGAAACCGGTCAATTTCAGTTCGTATTTAGTACTTTTCTGGCAACCATTAATATTCAGCTACCGCCTGGCAACGCAACTAAAGTTCGGTTGCATTAAATAATAGACCGAACTATGTTTGTTTTATGTTTTTTCTCTTACAACAATAAACAATTAAAGAAAATATCATATTATTTTAGTTTTGGTACTTTGTTCGAAGACTTTGCGAAAGTCCCCACTGTGCACTGCATAATCAATGTTGTCAATGTGTATCATTGGGTTTATATCTAAAACAAATATACAAAGTTTTTCCTTTTCGCAAGCAGTCATTATAGATAGTTGCATAAACATCCGAACAAAATGTAGTCAAAACCTCTCCAGACCATTTCACTGTCACTAAAATTGTCCGATCGGTCGGCCATTCCGTCCCTAATGGTAATAACGACATACATCAACATTTAATGCGTATTACATTTATTTTATTTCTCCATTTTATTATCACTTTGTCCCTCACACACACACACACACACACACACACGCACGCACATTTACATACATTCATACATACACTTTTATTACTCAAAAACATTCATCCAGCGCTGAACAACAAAATTTTAAAAAGAGTTAAAATTTATCGTTGTTTAGTGCGTGTCTTCGTGAATAAATCTTCAACAAATTGCTTTGCCATGATTTTAATGGCTCCATAAAAATAAAAAATTTACAAAAATCGTAGGAAAAAATACAAGACAAATGCGATTACCAAGTACGAGATTTATAATAAAAAGCACAAAAATTAGCTTTTATTTTGTGATTATGCTCCAAATAGATTAGATTTGTTTTAAATGTTGCCGTTAGATGATTAAAAGTTAAATGAATTTGTTTTTAATGTTGCTGCTGTATGAAACATTTGCTCGAAATTTATTGCAGTTTGAAAAAGGTTAAAAGATTACAAGACTATTTATGTTTTCAATAATATGTAGTTTTTGAAAATAAAATTTAAACTACACTTTTGTAATCATTAGATAGTATTAATTGAAGAGCGCAATGTGTGTGCAAAGTTTCATAAAAATCGGTTACGTAGAACGTGGACGTGGCACCGTACACTTTTCTTATCATTTAATTATATTGTCAGGGAAACCTCAATGTGTGTTCAAAGTTTCTTAAGAATGGGCTTAGTAAAATAGTTGAAAAAGGATATTTACTATGCATGGGCGGTGGAACTATCCACTTTTCCAATTCAAAAAATTTATTGTCCGAGGGACTCATGCGTAAATGCAAAGAAAAAATATGGTTGAGGCAACCATAATCGTAGAGCAACATACTATGATTGAATATATGGTTGCAATCAAACCATACTATTTTGAAACTAAATTTGTTTTAAACATAATAATGTTGTGTAAGTTCACAATAACATTGTTGTATAACCATGCATATAGTTCTACTTAACCATACACATGGTTCCATTAACCATACATATGGTTTTATTAATCATACATATGGTTTTATTAATCATACATATGGTTCCACTTAATCATGCATATAGTTCCATTTAACCATATATATTGTTCCTTTAAACATATATATGATTGCATTTAACCATACATATGGTTCCATTTAACCATACATATGGTTCCATTAACCATACATATAATTCCAATTAAACATACACATGGTTCTAATTAACCACAGATATGGTTATATTAACCATACATATTAATCTATTAACCATACATATGGTTACATTTAAGCATACATATGGTTCCAGTTGACCATACATATGGTTCCATTAACCATACATATGGTTCCATTGAATTATGCATATGGTTCCATTTACTATACGTATGGTTCTATTAACCATATACATCAATCTCTTTTTAAAGCTGCAATTCAATGCGAGAGTTATACAATACAACGATTGAAATGTGTAGAAAAAGTTCACGAAACTGAAGTAATGCCAGTTTCCTGCCCCGTTTGCCTCTACGGAATCTGGAAGTACAATCATACATGATTATGTATATTATGTGTGGACAAAATCATTAAATTCCCAAAAGAAAAATTTCAAATATGATACTTTAATTATATGGATCTTACCTTTTTATTTTATTTATTAAATTTCTATATCTGTTTTTTTTTACAAAAAGCTAACACAAATGAAGCGACGCTTGAAATTTAAATTCAGAACTGATAGAAAAGCATACAACCAAAGTTAAGAACAAATACTTTTTTAAAAACAAACAGCCATGTCTGTTTTATAACCATAGTTTCATTGAAAATAAACTGACTAAAAATAGTATGGTTCTTGTTATATTTTAGTTTTGTAGAATTATACTAATGTTGTATTTTTAAATAAACCATGATTGTAGTCAACACTTTTTTAACAATGTACATTGTTAAATGCAACCATGTTGCAATTTCTATAATGTGATGATTGAATGTAAACAAGAGTTTATTTCTGGTAAACTAATTAAGGTTTACAATTATTTAAAACAATAATAGCTTATTTACCAGAATAATAAACTATATTGGGAAACATGACATTTTTTCTTTGCGTGTACGAGTATACAGTTTTATAAGAATCTGCTAAGTAGAAAGGCTTGCAAAGGTGTGGCACAATCCAATTTTCTTATCATTAAATGATGTTGTTCAATATGTGTGCAACGTTTTATAAGACTCGAATATGTAGAAGTTGATAAAAAATATTATTAACTTTGTATGGGCGCGTAACTGCCCACTTTTCTTATCATTGAATTGTATTACAGGAGGAGCAGAAGTAGTATCGGTTAAGCAGAAGTAGTATCACACCGAAAAATTTCAATGTAAAATCGTCGAAAAGCAGGTTAATTTAACATTTTTCATGTTAGTTCAACATAATATAAAATATTCTTGAAAGAATATTTATCCTTTTGAATTAACTTTATTTCACGTTGATTTAATATTGCAGTACAGTTAAATCAAAATTAATCAAAGTCATTCCCAGCCGAAACAACGCGAACTTGATATTGGAATAATACAAAGAATAATGTTCAATCAAAGTTATTTCAAGTTGAAACAACGTAAATTTGATATTGAAACAACACTAAGAATCATTTTGAATTATAGTTATATCAAGCTGAAACAACATGACTTTAATGTAGATATTTTATTAATTATTTTACTTACGTGATGTATATTAGCATAGGCATCAGAAAACTTTGTATTGTAGTTGGCTGCCCCAGCCAAGAGTCGAGCTCGTGCTACTTGCATGATAGTCCGCGCGCTAGCTACTGCAGCCACAACAGCTTCAAACTTTACTTTAGCTATACACTAAATAAATACCCATCGTATGTAAAATGAATTTAATTTTAATTCAACATGATTTAATTGATTATTTAACATAAAACTTATTTGAAATTAAAGTTATAGTCATGTTGATTTAAAATGAAATGTAAGGCTCATAACAAAGTCGTTTTAGCAGTGAACAACTTTAAATCAATGAGATTTAAAGTTAGATTAATAATTTTTCATTTAAAATTAATATGAAACAATGGTAATTTTAAACCAGCAGCAGTAAATTTTCGCTAGTAATTCGTATTTTGTCGTCTACATACCCGACATATGTAAGAATAAACAACAACAAGTCACACAAATAAGCACAAAAGTGAACTGTAGCAATGAACAAAGCAAATAAACACTAACAGACTTAAGCTACATATTATTTCTTGTAAATTTAATATGATTTCAAACCAATGTACAAATGAGAGATTCTGTACAAAAGGAAAGAAAATTAAAATACCTTTTTTAGGATATTTAAGGTTTATATCCGATAGCGCGCTCTAAAGTTATTGAATCTTAAATATGACGAACTTTTCTCGAAAATGGCCGAGATGGTCAGGTTTAGATGCCTATAAAATAGAAACCATAAGAGGTAACGAATTTTTCGACATGTTACGCGAACACATGAATAGAATATATATGTCGATTTTCATTAAAGTTGGAGAGGTGAAAAATCCAAACCCTTGTTTTCATACCGAAAATTTTCATTTTTCTTTATTAAAAATTAATATTTTTCTTTCATTTTATGTTTCTTTAATTTTTTTGGAACGTATTCGCGAATACGAATGTCATGAAACAGGCGAATATTCGGCGATATGCGTAACATCACTAGGCCATACATTTACATACATATTTCTTATTCCCCTCTACCAGAATCAGTGTACATTGTTATTACGATTAAAAATTTTGTTTGGAACTTTTTATTATTAAATTTCGACGTAATCCAATGAAAAATTTCGTTAAATTTAAAAAAACGCTGAATTAATAAAACAAGTTTCGTTAAAATTATTTTAATGAAAATTTCGTCAAATCTCTGAAATAATTTCATTGGTCCAACGAAATATTTTCGCTAAAATAATGAAAATATTTAATTTTTCCCATAAATTCATGATACTATTTTATTATTTTAATGAAATTATTCTACTATTTTACTAAAATATTTCATTATTTTAATAAAATTATTTCGTTGTTTTAATGAAATTATTACATTGGTAATTAGCCCCATTAACTTAAACTATTTCATAGACTATTTTAATTTGATAATAGCACTGGGCGACACACCAAAATTTTTCAGACTTCTGTAAATACCAGTTTTTATTTCTCTTCAAGTTACAGAACTTGAACATTATTTTAATAAACTACAATCAGCAATTTCATTAGTTTTTCTCAATTGCCCTTCAGTTGTAAAAAATATTTTTTTAAAACTTTAACCGAATGTCAAGTTTTCGATTTAAGTTGTAGCTACACACAGTAATGAAAGAGTCAATTAAGTCAGTCATAAGTGCAGGGTCACAAACAGCACTGCTTCTATGTGGGCCAAAATACAATTAGAATCGCCTACAAAATTGAAAAAAAAAATATTTGATTTGTCTTGGAAATTATCATTTTAAATTGTCATTGAAAATTTATTAATTATTTTGTAGACGTAATTTATCTAGATCATGATTTCAAAAGGATTAATAGAGGATTAACAAAAAAACTGTTTTTATTTGTAAATATATCAAGACCAAATTCGGGTGGTTTTAAATATAAAATCACGTTTATGAATGAAATTGAATCATGAATTTTGACATGCATAATTGTTTTACATTTGGGATTTGTTAGTATGTTTCCAATACATTTAACAAATAAATATGAGTGGGATGTGCTTGACTGCCTGTTTAATATTTTTCAGTTTTTCTTTAATACAGGTGACAAATTACCAGGGTGTGTTCATCAGTGTTATTTTCGGTAACTAATCAATTTTTAATAAATATCTTTTTTTTTATATCAACAGATGACTGTTTTCATTTTTGAAAAATTGTATGAAAAATATAAGAAACAAATTGTAAATGTGTGCTCGTATATGAAAGGCGTCTGGCAATGGTTGCCTTCTAATTAGCATGTCAATTTTAAGAGTCTTCTGTATTGTTTTTATTTTTGCTTTCTTCAAGTGAATTAAAAAAAAACAAAACATTAAAGTCTCCTTTTTTAATTCTTGGCCAGTCAGCCACTCATTAACTGTTCAATTTAACCCCAGATTCCTAGAAAACCAATATTTATTTGTACCTTCCAAAACAATTCTTTTTTCTTTTTTTTTTTGGTTAAATACTTTTATTCTGGTTAACGCCCTTTTCAATACAATTTTGTTAAAGGTTTGTCATAAATTTTCAATTGTCATGTTGGTTGGACAATTTTTTTTTTGTTTTTTGAGACGATCATCAGCGTCAGCTGAATAAAATCCCAAGTAAGATCCTTTTGTTTGGTTATTTTAGTTAAATATTCATTCATTTACTCTCCATTTAAATTGTAATCAATGACTTGCACTTAAATTGTATCGATTTTATGTTTCAAAATTCATTACCATGTGTTATAGTTCGTTTTGTACCTTTTGTTCATCATGATTGGCATAATTTCGATAGTTTTGACTAAAATTCTTCTGAATTTGTGTTTTTATTTTTTAAAGCTAATAATCAGGTTGAATAAAATATTCTATAGGTTTTTTTATTTATTAGCCACTTGAAAATATTATTAATTTTTAAAGTATATTTATTTGTTATAAAAAAAGGGAACAAGAATGATGCAACTGATTTTGTAATTGGCCTAAAAACACATTCATAAATATAATGTATTTTGCGAATTGTAAAGTTAAACCAAATCTGGTACCGAAAAATAGTTGCTAATCGTGAAATAGCTTGAAAACCCAAGAGATGTTCAATTTTGCTCTAAAATATATTACGAAATCCTAAACTTAATCAGCTTTATATCTTGGAAGCACTAACAACGTATGCAATAGCCTTAATATCCCTGTAGTCCCAGTTGTTACCGACGACATTGTCATCAATGATTAGTTGCCAAGACAAGGTGGTATACGTTGTCGTGTATAAAGAATTTCTATGTCAAGTTTCAAATAAATCTGATTGTGACAGCTCCACAATGTACTGGAAATATTTTGCATGCACTATATTATATTGAAATTATATTTAAGAAAATTGTAACTTTGACAAATCCCAACCGATTTTTTAAATTTGGGGCTTATTATAATCGGTATAGCTAAGAAAATAAAAAAACTGAGTAGGTTTTCAAACTAAATATTGCAAAAACAAAGACGCAAAACTTTAAAAAAATCGAAGGAAAAATACATTTTCTTTTGATAATATTTTCACGAAATATTAGCCAAAATAAAATATTTTAAATACACACGGAAAGCTTAAATCGTATTCTATTCGACACCGTTTAAGAATTGAAAATCGGTGCAGAAATAACGCAGTGAATTTTTTTTATCCGTGAAGTCCCAAAAACTAGTATTTGATCCATAACCTTCGATTTTTGGGGTGTAATCGAATTTCTAATATTTACAAAATTATATACTTAAGTCGGCCTATAATCTACACCAGGTCATTTCAGAAGTTTATTTTCACTGGCACATAGTGTAACATTCAAAGAAAATTTTTCCTTTTGAAATAACTATAGTTCATGTTGATTCAATATTCCAGTACAGTTAAATCACACACAGAAAAATTTCCATGTACAATCGTCGAAAACCAGGTTGATTTAAAATTTTTTGGTAATGATTTTGCTTCATAGGCGTTTCATTTTAATTCAACATGAATTACAATAATTTTGAAGGAAAATGTATCCTTTGAATTAACTATATTTCATGTTGATTTAATATTGCAGTACAGTTAAATCAAAATGAAGTTGATACTGAAATAATACGAAAAATCATGTTGAATCAAAGTTATTTCGAGTTGAAACAACGTGAATTTGATATTGAAACAACACGAAGAATCACGTTGAATCATAGTTATTAAAAGTTTAAACAAGATGAATTTAATATTGAAAAAACACTAAGAATTATGTTGAATTATAGTTATATCAAGCTGAACCAACATGACTTTAATGTATCTATTCTATTAATTATTTTACTATTATAGGCATCAGAAAACTTTGTGATGTAGCTGACTGCCCCAGCCAAGATTTGAACTCTTGCCACCTGCATGATAGTCCACGCGCTAATCACTGCAGCCACAGCAGCTTCAAACTTTACTTTACATATACACTAAATAAATACCATAGCATGTAAAATGAATTTCATTTTAATTCAATAAGATTTAAATGATTATTTAACATAAAACTTATTTGAAATTAAAGTTATAGTCATGTTGATTTAAAATAAAATGTATCGTTTATAACAAAGTTGTTTTAACAGTGAACAATTTTAAATCAAAGAGATTTAAGGTTAGATTAATAATTCTTCATTTAAAACTAATATGAAACAATGGTAATTTTAAACCAGCAGCAGTAAATTTTCGCTGGCAATTCGTTTTTTGTCGCCTAAATAGCCGACACATGTAAGAATAAACAACAACAAGTCACACAACTAAGCACAACAGTGAACTGTAGGAATGAACAAAGCAAATAAACACTAACACACTTAAACGACATATTATTTCATGTAAATTTAATATGATTTAAAATCACAATTGCGTCATATTGATTTTACATTCCATTTTTTCTGTGTGCAATGATCTTGATACTGAAATAATAATAAGAAGTATGTTGAATCAAAGTTATTTCAAGTTAAAATAACGTAAATTCGATACTGAAAAGATCACGAATAATCGTGTTGAATCCAAGTTATTTCAAGTTTAAACAACATAAATTTGATACTGAAATAACATGAAGAATCATGTTGAATCAAAGCTATTTTAAGTTGAAACAACATGAATGTAATGTAGCTATTCGACTAATTATTTTACCTACGTGATTTGTATTCGCATAGGCATCCGAAAAATTTGTGTCATAGTTCGCTCTCCCACACAAGATTTGAGCTCGAGGCATTTGCTTGATAGTCAACGCGTTAACTACTGCAGCCACAACAGCCTCAAATATACGTTAGATATATACCAGCGATTTAAGGTTATATTAATAATTTTTCGTTTAAACTTAATATAAAACAAGGGTAATTTTAAGTCATTAGCAGGAAATTTTCGCTGGTAATGTGAAGTCTTTCGGATATTTCCATTTACACAACACGAACAGCAAAATAAACAACAGCAAAACAAGAACAAGTCACATAATTGAGCACAACAGCGCATTGCAGCTATGAAGAAAGCCGATAGACACCAACACACTTATACAACAAATTATTTTTCATAAATTTAATATAATTTCCAATCAACATTGCGACATGTTAATTTTACATTGGTGTTTTTTCTGTGTGTACATAAAAAAAAGTCCCCCCTTATTCCGTAACTATGTGTCGACGTCACGTCAATACAATACCAAACAATTGGTAGATTTCTGATCGTCATCGACAACACTTTACTATTACTGACAGCCACTTACTAATCTCTAAGGCATAGAAAATGGGGAGAGGCTGTTAATACTAGTAGAAAATTTTGTCGACAGCGAGTAGACAAGTGCCAATTTTTTACTATTGTCTTGACGTGACGTCGACAGATAGCTACGGAGTAAGGGGAATGAAAAAAAATTAATTATGGATTAGCTAATCTATTCTTTGGGTGCTATTTACAATTAGTTACAATTTTTTTGCCGAAATTCCTTGATATTTGGCATCCCAGCAGTCCCCAAGTTCTTACAAATTGAAAAATCATCCGATTGCATACTATTATATCAATAGCAAAAATTAAACAAACGCGAATAAAGTTTTGCCGCCGCACGAGCCGTTGCGAAACAATTGCACTCATCCAACCTTCGCTTACAATGTCGGTTGTGTTGGACCTATCTGACGGCCTAGGGCATCGTTGTGTAAATGTAAGTAGGAATCGTATACAGACTTTTAATGGATCGCACCTACATTGCCATTGGCCTCAGATCGAAGATATATGTCATAGAAATTCCACTGGTATAATAGACAAACTATCAAATAAGATATGAGAATTACAAATACAAAAGCATCATAGTTTTAAAAACTTATACAAACAACACAGCAAGCAATTTTATTTTTCTTAAAATCTTTATACAACCCAAAAAAAATTTTCCTGAAATTCGTTGATATTTGGAATAATAGATAAACTCTTAAATAAGAAATGTGAATTGCAAATACAAAAGCATCATAGTTTTAAAAAACTTATACAAACAACACAACAACTACCTTTTGTGTACAATATACATATGGAACATTATTTTTGAAGCGGACAAGCCCAGAAAAATTTGTTCCCGAAATTCCTTGATATTTTGTATAAAAATGAATGCAAAATCGTTTTTTGTAGAGTTATGGGGTGCGAAAGTGTTGCCGTTTTTTAAAACAAATTTCATTATTGTTTTGAACTAGAAAAAAAAATAAAACAAAAAAATTACAATAAGTGATTCTTATAGGAAATCGTCCGATCATTTGGAAAAAAAATATTTAATTAAAATTTTTTTTTTTCATTTTCAAAATCGGAAATGACTAATTGAAATTAAAATGCTTCTAACTTCGACCAGTTTTATTTTTTTTTTTACCAAAATTAGTCTAAGGTATCGTCATTATACTATATAAGTTTGATAGTAGGCATAACTTCAAAAGTTGTGCAAATTTCTTTACATGCCCCCCACCATTTGGTCATTGTTATAGAGAATCGGTATGCGATATCGTGTAAGCCTTGCGTTTAATATATTATGTGTGTTCATCCTTTTTATGGAAAACACCACGAGAAATAATTTCATGAAACATTTTGACCCTCTAGCACTTCGCTGTATGGGTCTTTTTGACCCTTTCTTAAAAATGGGCTATGAAACTCCTCTTCGACGGTGAGATAGAGGGCTGAAATATCCTACAAAAAATACCTCATAAAATTTTTTTATAAGTCTTAGAAGACAATAAATTTCTGAACTCAACTCGAACGCCAGAAATCATTAAAAACTAATTCTGCATAAATATGAATTTAACCCTCAGGCACATTTTAAGTTTTTACTGATTTTTGGCGTTCCAGTTGAGTTAGGAAATTTATTGATCTCAAAGACTTATAATAAAATTTTATGAGGAACTTTTTTGTATGATAAGTGAGGCTATCAGCGCAAACGTGGTGTAACCCCAAACTATTTAATTAGTAGAGAATTGGGGATTTACTCCACTTTTTCTCTATTACTTTGTTATATTATGTTCTGCGCAAAAACTATTTTTCATCTTCATATGCTTTTGAATACCAAAAGGTGGCTTACTCTACTTTGGTATTGATAGATGGTAATGTAAGGAATGTATTTAACACCAGAACAGCAACCAACAAAAAATGTGGGTTACACCACTTTTGCGCTGATGGCCTTAATTTAGCCCCCTATCTCGCCGTCGAAGGGGAGTTTTTTGCCTCCGGTTTTGATCATGAAACATTTTTTTTAATTAAATATATATATTTTTTAAAGATCAGACGATTTCCTATAATCACTTATTTTAATTTTTTTGTTTTATTTTTTTCTAGCTCGAAACAATAATTTAAAAAAACAATTTTGGGTTGTCCGCCTCTAAAATAATTCCCCATATACTATATATTTGAAACATAAATTCTTGAGAATATCTCGAATGAATTGCTACATTTTATTGATTATGAACTCAAAAATGTAGGAATATTTGATTATAATTGTCAAAAATTAAGCAAAGGATTCTTCGAAAAACAAAACTTGTGTCCAATTAAATGATGCCTCCTCAACTCCTTTCTTTTGTAAATGAAACAGCAAGAAATTTATTCAAATCAAATCGAAATGAAACAAATGATGTTCAGTATTTTATTCTGTATGCCAGAGAGCAAGTGAATTGATTGAATTTGAAATTTGAAAAATCATCTGTGTTGTCAGTGTCAAAATGTTAAACAAAACAAGAACAACCGAACCTAAAACCAAAAATTAAAATAAAAAAAATGCAACAACATTTTTGATTTATGAATTTTCTCAATTCGTTGTGACATTTGTAATTATTCTTGTGTCATTTGTCGCTTTTTTTTTGTAAAAATTTTAATAAAAAAAAGCAACACGTTATTTACCTTTTATCTAGAATAAACAAGAATGTGTTTGCTCCTGGTAGTGTTGTCTAAAGTCCTGTACAGTGTTGTCTCGTCTCGTTCTACAATCATAATCAAAGATCAATCGATCAAAAAACACCTTTTTTCCCTGAAAAACAAAAAAAAAAAAAAGACGAAAACACTGAAATGAAATTGAAATAAAACTCATAATGATGATGATTATTGGTGGAGAAGATGAAGCAGTATAAGAAGAAGTGTGCTTTTGTAGATTTATCTTAGATGTGATTTTATTTGATGGCTCATGCATGTATGAATGTTGTATTTATTTATTTATTGATATCCCACGGGAGCTAACCAACCACCATCACTATCATCATTATCATATATAAGTACTACTAGTCATATTACATACACTCATACACAAAAGTATTACCATGTAGCTGACACCACAATGTCATTGCCAGTGTTTAGGAGTTTCATTGTGTGACTCGTTTCAACGAAATCATCTTCATTGTTATAAATATTTTTTTGCTTACTCGTATTTCGCTTTGTGGCCACATCAAATACTTTTGGTTCGTAGTTAATTAGTTCGGTTATTTAGTGCCACAACTTTCTGCTGCCACTGCTGCCATCATCAAACTACATCTTGATGTTTGATGGTGGTTTCCTATTGAGCATAAATCAACGAACGCTCTGTGTGGCGGCGTTAATGAGAATGTGAAAAAGAAGACATAAACCAAATTGTGTTGGAGGAAATTGTTTTTGTATTGATTTGTTTTTAATTAATTTGAAAATGTTTAAATCAATGAGCTTTAGGTCATGCCTTTGTAAGAACTTAATAAACGTATCAATCAGTTGTGCAACATAATTGAAAGTCAACTTAAAAGTTTGACTTTGTCGTGATCGCTTGATTTACTTAATTGCTGAACGCGTTTGGTTTTTAAAGAAGGAATAAGAAAGCAAAGAGTGTAAGAAATTTGTATAGGAGTCAAGAAGAATGTTCTTTCTATTTATTTGTGAAGGTAGCCTCGTTAGTGCAGCTGATCATCAGCTGACTGCCGGAACGTCAAACTCTATATAAAAAAAAACTAGATAAATATTTTGTATGTATGCATTGGCAAAGTGGTTGTTGTTGTTGTACTAGTAAAGCCACCTGGTACTCAATTCGCTGTTCAAATATAACGTAATGTCATTTTTGCGTTTTTCGGCCTCTTCATAACGCTTCTTAACAAATTTTCAGCATAAATTACACCATTACAGTATTACAATTACACAATTACAGTATACATTACACAAAAAAATACTTGCTTCTAACGACTGATTCTAGTAGAGGGCAACAAAAATAAAAACGTCTATCGGCATTTTGAAAGTTTACATCTGGAATTTCTTTTAGGAAGAACTAAATTACCCCCCTCTCACATGTTTATACTGACTCGGCATAGGAAATCTTGTAAGCCTTACGTTTAAAGCATAAGATACGTTCAGCACTTTCATGGTTTAATTTTTATAGAATATTTTAACCTTGTAGCTCGTCGTGGTATGGGTCTTTTTAGACCCTAAATAAATAAGGGGCAAAAAAACTCCATATCAACGCCATTATAGTAGGCTAAAATGCTCTACAAAAGTATTCGGCATAAAATTCTATTATAAGTTTTATAATACACTCAAGATCCAGTCTCAACTTGAGCATCAGAAATCGTTTAAAGCTTAAAATTTGTTTAGTCCCAGTCCACATATGCAATTTTTGTTGCATCAATTTCTGAATTTGTAGGAGAGTGTTGAAATATAAATATATACCTTACTTATCTACTCCTCTCTCGTTCTTTCTCACTGAAAAATTAAGAATTTCTGCAACAAAAATTGCACGAGTGGACCGGGACTTAAAGTATAATTTCGTACTTATTCATAATCAGTACCCGGCATAGGGAATCTTAAAGCTGTACGTATAAGGTATAAGATATGTTCAGCATTTTTATGTAAAAAACCCCGAGAAACATTTCTGTGACACATTTTAATCCTCTAACTATTCGTTGTATGGGTCTTGTAGTCCCTGTCTTAACAAAAAACGTCAATATATCGGACTGAAATGTTCTATAAAAATATTCGTCATAGAATTCCATTAAAGGTCTTTAAAGGCACTCAAGCTCCAGCCTTAACTTGAACACCAGAAATCGTTCAAAGCACAAACACCTTTTGAGGTTAATTCTGGAGCTTATTTCGTATTAATTCACAATTTGTACTCTGGATAGGAAATCTGGTAAGCCTTACGTTTAAGTTATTCAAAATTTTTATGGAAAATAATATAAGGAACATTTCTGTGAAATATTTTAACCTTTTAACTCTTCGTTGTATGGTTCTTTTTGTCCCTGCCTTAAAAGAGGGACAAAAAACTCACCTTCAGCGGCAATATAGCTGACTGAAATATTCTATAAAAATATTCACCTTAAAAGTCTATTTAAAAATACACCAAAGCTCCAGGTTCAACTGGAACGCCAGAAATCATTCAAAGCTTGAAATGTGTTTAAGGGTCAATTTCGTATTTATTCATAATATTATATGTATACATATGTAAGTGCTCGGCATAGGAAATCCTGTAAGTATTACGTTTAATGTATAATATATGCTCAGCTTTTTTGTGTAAAATACAGCAAGGAACATTTATTTAGAATATTTTACACCGCTATTTTGGACCTGAATGGGAGTTTTTCGCTCATTATTTAACAAAGGGACAAAAAGACACATTCCACAAATAGCGTTAAAATGTTCTACAAAAATGTTTCTCGTGGTGTTTACATAAAAGTGCTGAAAACAACTTTTATCTTAAACGTAAGACTAACAAGATTTCCTATGCCGGGTCGGTACAAACATGTGCAAAAGGGGAAAAATTTAACTCCCCTTAAAATGAATTCCAGATGCAAACTTTTGAAACACTGATACACGTAAATATTTTTTAAGGACTTCGTTAGAACTTTGCAATAGAAAAAAAAGATTTTGTTGAACAGTGTAATTGAAAGTCAACTTTAAAGTTTGATTTTGTCGTTATAGCTTGATTTACGTAATTGCTTAAATCCTTTATTTTTTTAAAGGAGGAAAAAGAAATTTAAAATTTTTCGCTAGTGATTTTGCTTCATAGGTGTTTCATGTTATTTCAACATGATTTGCAATAATCTTTAAAGAACATTTTTCCTTTTGAAATAACTATATTTCATGTTGATTTAATATTCCAATACAATTAAATCAAAAAGTTGATACTGAAATAATAAGAAGAATCATGTTGAATCAAATTTATACCAAGTTCAAACAACGTCAATTTGATATTGAAACAACACAAAGAATCCTGTTAAATTAAAGTTATATCAAGTTGAAACCACACGACTTTATTAATATACATCAATACACAACAATGGTAATTTTTAATCAGCAGCAGGAAATTTTCACTGGTAATGCGAAGTTTGTCGGCTATTTGTCAGCTATATAAAAATACACAACAACAAGTCACAAAACTGCGCACAACAGTGTAAATTTAATATCAAATTTTGCGACATGTTGATTTTACATTCCTTGTTTTCTGTATGTAGGGGGTGAGACCAAGAATATTTTTTCTTCATATAACAAAAACCAGTACCTCATAGTGTTCATACATATATCTTTCCTCAAATGACAAGCCCCTAAATCATTTTGCAATACAGCCCTCTTTTCATATACAACTTTCCCAAAAAAATAAGACCCATAAATTATTTTTCTTAAAATGCAATCGCGAACGAAATATGCGATACTTAAATTGTACATAAATAAAATAAAATTAAATAAATAAATATTCACAAATACACACACACACAGTTATGCCACAAGGAAACAAAAAGAAATGGATGTCCGGAAGAAACAAAAAACAATACACACACATGAAAAATACAAACATAAAAACTTTCTTCTTGGAAAATTTGTTGTTCATCATTGTTTTGTTCCACTGAGTTGTTGATTATGATGCTTAGAAAGACTATAAAAGAAATAAGTGGAAGTGGAAGAAGTATTTCATAGATAAGCAGCAGCCATTTTCATACGCCATCTTATTGAAAGTTTAGTTTATTCAAGTTTAAAGAAGATTTGGGTAAAATAAGCAAAAAGAGTATTAGAAAAAGTTGGTTGGTTGCAACGTTTTTTCAAGATTTGCTGCTACTTGGATCTCTTAATATTGATGATTCGCTTCTAAATTATACACACATACTCTTACCCACATAGCGAATGCCGCAATAAACAACATCCAACGAAAAAAATTGCATACATTTTTGAATGCATTAGCCTCTTTCGACTCCGTCGCCAACTTTTGGAGTTCCACACAAGATTCACAAAAGTAACAACAAACATTTATTTCTAGCGACTAATCGTCATGTATTTATTTTAAATGTACTAAAAAGTTTTTTTTTGTAGCATTTTTATGTTAGTGCATGTCTGATGGGGAAAATGATCTTTATTTTCAGCTCTTTATATGTGTTCATGTTTTCTGTGTGAGGTTTTGTATCTGAATATGTGAAATTTTATCAAACGGTGGCTTGTTACTACACTCTAAAACATTACTTCAAATTTACGATCATATATTGTCTAAATTTGTGTTGAAAATTTCTCCTTGTCTAAAATTACGTCGATTTTGTAGTTAGTTTATTAAAGAAAAAACCTTTCAAATTAAACATATTTAGTCCAAGTGGAAAAAATTTAACATAAAGTATAATACGGCTATGGCTGAATGGTAGATACGTCAGACTATCAGTCAGGAGGTCGGGGTTTTTTAGTAAAATCATTTTGTTCAAAAATAAGGCGTGTGTAATTTTAGGTCGATAATAATCTGTAAAGTGTTGCCGACTATTATCGACCTAATTTTCAACAAAAGTGTTTTAGAGTGTATATTTTCACACCCCTTACTATAAAAGTTAGTAAAATATGTATAGAAAAATAAAAACCGAAATTGAAATGCTATTGGGTGGGTAGGAAAATTTACTGAAAAATCTGGGACACAGTGTTAGGAAACAGAAAGTAATGAAAAAAAATAACGCTAAACTGTTTAACTTTTAAAAACCACGTTTAGGAGCAATATTGGGTTGAACCTGGCAATACCGTTTCTGACCTCAACATCAACTTCAAGTCATGCTCGGTCTAAAAAATTATCACACAACGGGATATTCATATTTCCTTGACTGACTGAGATTAAGTAGAAAACGGTGACGGTCAGTCCATAACAGTGGTGGCCATTCGATCAATTTCCTACACTCTAAAACATTACTTCAAATTTACGATCATATATTGTCTAAATTTGTGTTGAAAATTTCTCCTTGTTTAAAACTACATTGATTTTGTAGTTATTTTATTAAAGAAAAACCCTTTTAAATTAAACATATTTAGTCCAAGTGGAAAAAATGTAACATATAGTATAATATGGCTATGGCAGAATGGTAGATACGTCAGACTACCAGTCAGGAGGTCGGGGTTCAAACCTGCACACAGCCAATTGCTTTTTTTAGTAAAAACATTTTGTTGAAAAATAATGCGTGTGTAATTTTAGGTCGATAATAATCTGTAAAGTGTTGCCGACTATTATCGACCTAATTTTCAACAAAAGTGTTTTAGAGTGTATAATATAGACTGTTTTTTTATCATCAACACACGTACACTGTGTGTTAGACACACAGCCTTATCTCCCAGTAGGTAAAGTTACAACTAGATACGCTTTGGGACAGTCATACTACTAGTTGTAATGTTCCTGGTCAAAATAGGACAGTCATATTCCTAGTTGCAGCAAGACTAGAAACGAATCTAGTAAAAAAGAAAAATCATATTACCAGTTGTATTGAGAATAGTAACGATACTAGTCAAAAAAAGGACAACAGTTTTAGGTATACGACTTGTATATAAAACATATTTTAGCTCGTAAAAAAATAAGTAGAAAGTGGCTCAGTGAGTAGAGTACTTGCCTTGAAATATATAGGGGTTGTCCCATTTTATTAAGGGGTTGTCCCATTTCATTAAAAAACAACTAAAAACTTTATATAAAATTGCCTTTAAGCCGTTTTAACATTATTTTTTATATACTCAATGGTTTGGGAATTATTTAGACCGCAATGATGAAAGATATATGTTTTTTATGAAAAATTTATATTGATATTTTAATTTTTTTTAAATTTTTAAAATATCGAAAATTGGAAACTTTTACAATTTTTATTTACTGACTATAAAGCCACATATAACGCAAATAAAAAAAGCTTTATTTCACGAAAATCGATATTGATGTTATTAACAATAAAGTGAAATTACCTGATTTTTGCAAAAATCGAGTTTCTGAGACGCTGCTCCACCGATTTTATCATAACTTGGAAAAGAGTTTTCCAATTTTATTATAAAAATCACAAAAAAAATTATAATCAAACTGCCTTTAAGCTGGTTAAATATTAGCATTTTACAAACTCAATAGTTTCGGTATTATTCAGACCGCAATGATGTATATTTTTATAAGGCAAATTGGATAATTTTCTTATGTTAAAAATATATGAAAAATATAAAGTGGCAAAAACTTACCATTTTTATTAACAAATCATAAAGTCACTTATATTACAAATCAAATAAGCTTTATGTCATGAAAATCGATGGATAAATAACGATATTATTCATAATAAAGTGATATCACCTGACTCGGCGTAGTATATCTTGTAGCCCTGACGCTTAACGTATAAAATATGTTCATCATTTTTATGTAAAACACCACGGTTAACATTTTTGTAGAACATTTTAACCCTCTACATTTTCAGGGTGTGGGCTTTTTGGTGCCTAAATAAATAAGGGGCACAAAACTCACCTTCAGAAGCGATATAGAGAGCTTGATTGTTCCACAAAAATGTTTGTGGTAGTGTTTAAAAAAAAAAGTGTTGAACACATCCTACACCTTAAAGGTAAGCCCTAGAAGATATTCTATGCCGAGTTAGTATAACTATGTGCAAAACGGGGGGAAATCTAACTCCCCCTAAAATAAATCCTAGTTGTAAACTTTCAAAACGCCGATACACGTACGTATTTTTTTGGTGGCCTCTGCCAAAACACAGTTGTTAAACCCTTGTTATTAAAAAAATGGATTTTATTTTAAAGTGTAAATATTCGCAATTTTTGCACAAATTGGGTGACTTCAATTTATTATGAATAAAATCAATATTTATCCATCGATTTTCATGAAATAAAGTTTATTTAAAAAAAAATTTTTTTTTTAATTTTTTTTTGCGAAAGTGCTGTTTAATATCAACTTGAAGGTGATTTAATTCTCGTATTCAATTTTCGCAAAAAATTTATATATATAAGAACTAAAATCACATTCAACAGAGCCACGTGGTCATAAGCAAAATGCACATGAGCACTGACGATGGAAGTGTAGCGGCTTCCGAAAGTGGCGCTACTCTGTTCTGCTGTGTACGTTGAAAAATGAAATTGATGTTAATTTTTCGCTTGTTCCTTGGAATATTAATCATGCCCAATTCTTTCTGAATTAAACGTTACGAACCTTAGCCTAATAATCAATTTCGATTCACAAAGTTTATTTTATTTGTAGCATATGTGGCTTTATGATTTGTTAATAAAAATGGTAAGTTTTTTCCATTTTCGATTTTTTTATAAATCTTTATAAAATCAAAATTTTCCAATTTTGCATAAAAAATATAATTTTCATCATTGCGGTCTGAATAATTCCGAAATAATTGAGTATATAAGAAAATAACATTGGAACGTCTTAAAGGCAATTTTATTCCATGTTTCCCGTGTTTATTTTTAATTAATTCGAACTACCCCTTCCCAAGTTATGATGAGATCGGTATAGCATTCTCTTGAAAAATCTCAAATTTTAGAAAACAATTTTTGAAAAAAAAGTATCCATAGAATTTAAAATTTCGACTGTTTTTTAGTTAGGGGACCCTAACACATCAAAAAGATGTAGTGGTGATCAAAGGGCAGGACAAAAGTTTCACTTTGCTGCATAATTATATCAAGGACTGTATGGCCCTCACTGCGAGAATATTGCAAAAACCAACTCGGTAGCTTTGAACTCCTGGTGTAAATGAAAATATAGTTCATAGTAGCGGTGCTGCGTTCTCCAAAAACAACGTTTTTATGTTCCGCCGTACGTCCAGAAGAAAATAAATTTTTTGTCCTTGTTCCATGGAAATTCTTCCATGCTAAATCCTTTTTACGTAAGACCTTAAAAACTTTATCGTAATTTAAAAATAGTTTGGATTAAGAGTTGAAAAGAAATTTTGGCAGGAATTGAAACACCAACTACTGTGCCTTTCATGCCAAACGAAAGCAGCGCCATTTTTTTTAAATCCCCCAGCATCCACTAAAATATTAACCAACACACACACATTCACACAGAAACAACACATTCTTCCTTAAACGTCTGCATATTGGATGCTGTACATTTGTAAGTATGTACGTATTATGTCTGTCCGTCTGGTTGTGTATGAACGAATGTAAATGTGTGTGCTTGTAAATATTTTTCAACGGAGAAAACTCGTTTATTATCATAAAGCAAGGGATGCGCAAAAGTCGGGTCGTAAATCTTTCCGATAACATTTTATAGGAAACATTTTCTTTTCATGTTTTATTTTATTCTTATTTTTTTATTTTTATTCTTATTTTTATTTTATATATAATTTTTTTCACATTTTATTTCTCTTGTATTTTTGTATTTATTGCAGGGATTCAAAATTAAAGTTGATTAAAGAGTGGGGGTGTAAACTTTCATTTTATAAACAACAACATGTTCCTCCTGATGCCATGACAACCAAATAAAGCACCGAAGAAAAGGTAAATTTATTGTTGAATTTTCAAAATTTATTTATAAGGATTTTTTTTTACATTTATTTATAGAAGAATTTCATTCAGAGCACAATTAGTAGATGAATTTGTGATTAAATCGTTTATCAGGACCATCTTTTGTTATTTCTGCTAATTCTATAAAAATATTTATTTTGGGGGCATCTTCTGTAAATCTGATTTGTGTGTTGTTAAGGTGGACCCTCGGCAACACTGTATCATATATTTTTCATGCAAAGTTAACGTTCAGACGATGCAAGTCTTATTGATCAGATTCTTATTCAGCTGTGAGACAGACAGAGAAATGAATATAAATTTCTCTGTCTTTCTCACAGCTGAATAGCAAGCTGATCACTAAGACTTGCATCGTCTGAACATTGACAAAAGAATAGAATTTTTAGCTGAATAAGAGTCAGCGTTGGAAAATCTTTAATTTGTCGACGTTTAGACGATGCAAGTCTTATTGATCAGGTTCTTATTCAGCTGTGAGAAAGACAGAGAAATGAATAAAGATTTCTCTGTCGCTCTCCCAGCTGAATAAGAAGCTGATCAATAAGACTTGCATCGTCTAAGCGTCAACTTTGTGAAAGAATTTTGTACAAGCCTGTTGTGTAATCTATGGTTGCGTTTTTGACAAGCGGCTTGGCGGGCGGCTTGCAGAAAATTAAAAAAATGTTGATCTTTTGACTGCCATATTGAATTTGTGGCAAAATGATTGTATAGTTAATTTATTGTAAAACTGGCTCATTTGCAACAAAATTTCCATAGAGTGAGGTTGTCGTGGAAAATTAGTGATTAATGTGAAAAATCTTTGCTTGTACGAGCTAGTTTTGAGTAGTCAGTGTGCAAGTGAAAAAAGTATGTTTGCTAAACCGCTTCCGTAGTTTATTTGGCCCTTAAGAAGCGTCGAATAAAGAAAGTGCTTTGGGAACTAAAATGCCTATTCTCCAAGAAGCTTTGGAGGACTACAAACCTCTTAATTCTCAGATGGTGCTCTGAACTTAGATCTCTTTAAGATCTAAAATAAAACTAAAATTTATTTCTGCAATTCTTGCTGTCTTGTCCCAACAATTTAAAGTAGATACAAATTCAATACATCCTTGCGGCTTAAGCCACCCTTGATTATGACAAATCCCCTGCATTAAAGGGGGTTTATTGCACGCACACACACTTTCGCTCACTCTTCTATTTAGTTTTACTTTAAGGCTGCCACAGCTAGTGCTGATTTTTCTTTTTTAATTTTTGGCTTTTTGACATCTGACAACGTTCTATTAAATTACAGCAATTCCTTTGAGTTAAAAAGGGGGTAGGGAAGACAAGAAAAAAACAAAGAATCACAGTTAGAAAACACTCAACCGAAATAGTATAGATGGAAAAAAATACAATGAAATCGTATACTAACGTCAGTGTGTGGCACATACACACACACACATACACACACTATTTGCCAACGTATACGTGTGAATGAATCTGACTGCCCTGAAGGAAATGTCGATAATAAAACTGCACTGACTCACTACTGACTATGTCACCAGTACTACAGACTAATTATACTCCAGGTAATGCTCAATGCTATAGACCTCAAAAATATTTCTTAACCATTGACTAGGTAGTCCTTACTGGAGCATATCTAGACATTGACACGGGAGTTTCACTAGCGAATTTTAATGATTCTAATCAACACTTATGCAACTTTTTAGTAGAAAAGGCAATTAAATTGGATTTTTTATGAAAATTTTTACTTTTGCATGCAGCCGCATGTATTTTCAACACAACAAAATGAGACAATAAAAAATCGGTTTGTAGCTGTCAAAAACTTCTCTTTCCATTACAGGCAAAGTAAAAAGTGTAGACAATTCGTTGATAATTCCGCCAAAAAGTCACCAAACCCCAGGGTTCCTTCAGGCTACTTATAGAATATATGGATGTGTGCGAGCGTATGTGTATGTGCAAAAAAGGAAGATGGGGCAAATAAAATAGTAAAGTTTGTTGCCAAACTTGTATTTCGTTGTCAGGAATAATCTGGCGTACATAAATGAAAGTTAAACTAAACAATTGAGATAAGATTGAAAAAATAAGATATGCAACGAAATACTCACATTTACTGGGAATAAATACACAAACACACACACAAGAAGAAGCTGAAGGATAATAATAAAATTAAATACATGAAGAAGAATCAAATCAAATCGAACCAACAGGAAAAAAGACAATCTAATCTTATGGATATTAGACAATATTTAACTGTATAAATACAGACAAACATAAACATAGAAATTCAACTACAGTTAAGTGGAGAATAATAGGTAGATTAAAAAAATGCCTGCTAGATCTTTGAGTATTTTTCAAAAATTTTGAAGAAGAAAACTTGAAATATAAACGGTTTTAGGACTACGTAACCTAAGGATGGCAAAGGAACCCTTTTGTTTTCGTGTACTAAAAGACGGTCAGTCTATTTGTGCGACTTGAAAATATATGAGCAGTATCAAAAACTTACTACTCTGTTAACGTTTACATATTCATAAAAAACCTAATGTATCGGCAATAGAAAAGCTAATTTTAATAATTTTCTATTAAATAGGTATATTTTTAAAAAGTACCTCTTAGAAAAGTACCTTTTGAAAAAGTACCTTTAAAAAATTATCTTTTAAAAAAGTACGTTTTAAAAAAAGTACCTTTATTAAAAGTACTTTTTTTGAAAGTTCTAATTTTGATGGTGCTTTCGCAGTGAGAATATGGTAAACGTTAATTAGATTATTCGGAGAAACTCCACATCAGGGATGGCAAATGAGATTTTCTAATTGTACCAATTGTTGTCAAAAATTTTACTTTTTTAACTTAATTATACAAATATATATTCCTAAACCCAGAAACATGTATTAGGTACAGAAAATATATCACTTTTCTAAACATACATTCGTGGCAAAAAGAAAATAGCTTAAGTCGGGTTTCTCCTCTTAAGTCGAACTGGGAACAAAGTTACACCACAAAATTAAATTAACGTAAAAAGTCGCATATGTACGATAAATATAAATAAAGAGACTTTCTGAAAAATATAAAAAATTAGACAAATTATTAATTGTACTAAATAAGCCATTGGTGTACCATTGTACTTATAAAGTCCGATTTGTACCAAATATGGTGCGATTGTACTAACTTTGCCCATCCTTGCTCCACATTAAGGCTGGGGGCCTGTTTCTCGAAACTACAAGTTACAAATCTACAAGTAAAATATACACAAAACAACAAAACTTTTAAAAATTTTATTGTTGTTTTTTGTGTATTCTACTTGTAGATTTGTAACTTGCACTTTTTGAGAAACGGGCCCTAGATAGTAAGCTTTCAGTTCTCGGAGGCATGCTAATTCATATCTGCAATAAAATATAAATAGCACCTCTATTAAGCGGATACGATTCTGAATTGAGCTGCCGATTTTGTGTCCGCTTAGGAAAGGTTTTATTGTAATGCTGTTTCCAACAACAAAGTTGCCAGTAAAGGCCTTTGGCAACGTATCAAACTGTTTGATCAAATTAATGTACTTAGCCTGAAAACACACCAAATAAGACAAAACGTTTTTGTCTTTTAAGTCCAACACTTAAGGCACACCAAAAAAATTTGGTGTGTGTTAACTAATGTTCTGTTGTCGTATAAGGCACAAAAAAACAGTATTGTATTATTCAGTGTGGGTTCAGCCTTCTAGGTTGAGGTGAGATTGACGAAAAATCAAATTAGATTTTTTCCTACCACAATGAAAATAAAATTTGAGTTTGGTGCTACCTGTGTTATTTGCAGATCCAGCAGAAGATATGCAACAAAATGACGTCAGGCAAGAATTGGATCTATATTTGGCTGACAACGGTGTATCATTTAGATGGTGCCCTTTTACACACACAAAGTTTTCTTTGCAAAGTTTTAATTCAGACGGTGGAAAGACAAAGAGAGGAATACTTCATCTCTCTGTCTTTCTACCGGCTGAATTAAAACTTTGCAAAGATTTCCCCTAACTCGTGAAGTTTTTTAAAAACATAATACACCTCTGACTTCTTCTGCACTAGTCGCTGGCATGGCTAATACGCCTCGTAGACGGAGTCTGTCAGACGAACCTTTGAAAGCTTAGTATAATAATCAGAGGAAATAATTTTTAAAAGAAGATTATTGTTTAATTTTTTTTTTATATACGCCAACAACAGTGTATTACATAATAAAAAATATTTTGCAATACTTCATAATATGTTCTAGAGATAATGCAATAATAATTAGGGATGTAACCGATACCGATACCGATATATTGCCGATTCTTCGGATTTGCCGATACATCGGTATCGGCGATATTTTACTGTCGATACGACGATACTTTTAAAATTTTTTTTCAGAGCTTTTTTTAATATATTATTATTATTTTTTTTTTGTTAATTTCACCTTGAATTCAAATTCATTTCGTTGTTTTTTAAATCTTATTAGTATCAACTTAAAATATTAATAATATTTCACGCTGTTATTTTGTAAAAAAAATTATTTCTTTTTTGTTAATTTTCCCACAAATTCAACTTCAATTCATTGTTTTTTTAAATCCTATTCCCAGCAAAAAAATACACTCCAAAGAAGCCATGAAAATGTAGAATTTGCCATCCGGAAGCAGTGCAAATTTGGATAATTTCTAATGGTTTTTACATATGTTTTTCATTGTAAGAAGTTTTTTCAATTACCAATCACCGAATTGGAAGCAATTTTAAGAAAAATTTCTTTTTTGGCGTTCTATAATATGTTCTTCTAGGAGAAAGGATGCACAATTACCCATTTTCTTAACTTCTTTCTTTTATGCGAATTTAAACGAAAAACAGTGTTTCCATGCACATTTAAGTGAATAAAAATAAACTTTTAGAAGAATATTAGTTCATAAACGTCCTTTAAAAAAATCGAAAAAAGCATGGTGAGTATTTTTTTTAATTATAAAGGAACTAAAAATTTTTGTATGAATTAAATAAATTTTTACTCGTTTTTCTACTAATTATGTGCCATTTCTAATATTGATTCTTTGGAAGCAATGAAAATATAGTTCCTTAAAAATTACTTCCAATTTTTTCAATGAGATAATATCAATTTAAAATATTAATAGTCTCCTGCAGTGCAGTTTTGTATAATAAAAAAATTACTCTACTTGAGTTTTGCTAAATTTAAATTGAATTCAATTTCTTTTTGAGTATCGGTATCGTATCGGCAAAAAGGCGTATCGTTACATCACTAATAATAATGCATTATTGCCATACATTTTAGTGCTAATGAAATATCAATGCACTATTTTGATAAGAAAATAATGTAGTGCAAAATATAGTGCATTAAAAGTGTTAAAAATAGTGGTAATGCAATAATTTTGCAATGTGAAAAAATTGTCAATGCATTAGCTCAAGTAATGCATTTGTCCCAGGTCTGAAAAATTATCAATAAAACTAACCATTAAAATAGATTTTATTCAATAGCTTACCGATAGCATCTGATTTCTGGAATTAAATACTCATAACTTCTGATAAAACTAAACATGTCTAAGTATGTACATTATTTCTTTTTAATTGTGCTGCATAATTGTAATCAAAATCATATTAAACAAATGTTTTTGTCTATTTTCTAAATTACATAACATTAATTAACGTCTTAGTCGATGCTTAAAATCTGTCTGATTCTATCACTTTAAACACAAATTAAACAAAATATTATCTAACACTCGATTTTATCTGCACTCTCACGTTCCCTTCAAAGTCATGGTTAAAATGTCCAACAATTTATGGTTCTCCACCAAAAGAAAAAACAAAAACCAAAACAAAAACAAAACAATCATAAACTTCAACCTCAAAATTAATTATGGCACAAAGAAACAAAAAAAAACAAGATCAATATTGTAAGATAAAACAAAAACAATTTAAGATTTAACAACAACTCTTGCACCTCTTCTTAGCATACATAATTTCTTCGCTTCACTTCACATTATTTGAAAATTATAACAACATAAAAATTATAAAATTGAAAATTCAAAATCGAAAAATAAGATGAAACGTTGAATAATTGTTTTTGACACAGCAATTACTTTATTTTTGGTTGGTTCAATCATTTCATCTCAAACTCTACACATTTTTGTTTTCACAAACAACCATGCAACCATTCAGCCATTTATTCAGTTTTTGTGATAACTCGTAGTTAAAGAGATAAAAATCTCTAAAATAAATAAAAGGAAAAATGAAAAACCTTAATACAACAACAACAATTTTTTTTATTTTCATTTTCCTTTTCTGTACAAAACCCAGTGAGAGAGCAAATTTTATCAATTGCTTTTTCAATATTTAACAATTTCATAACAAAAATGTTTGTTGAAAATGCGCAATTGTTGTTTATTTATTTGTTAGTTTGAAGAAGACAAGAGCAAATAAAGGTTTCTTGTTTGTTTCAAATAAAAAGTAAAAATTTAGAACAACAAATAAGTGTTTTTGTCTGAATGTTTCGTTAAATAAATGTTGTGTCTGTTGTTACAAAAATGAATAGACACTTGTCAATAGTAAACAAAATAGCAATTGAAAAATTTTCAAAATGATATTTTTATATATTTAAGCTGATAAGTTTAGTCCCGAAACCTTTCTTTGGCAGACAAATTTCATATTAAAATCGTGTAAAACAAGGTTAATTTAACATTTTTAGGTATTGATTTTACTTCATAGATGTTTGATGTTAATTTAACATGAATTTACAATAACCTTCTAGTAATAACTATATTTCATATTGATTTAATATTCCAGTACAATATCAGCAGATTCCACTAAATTTTCAGGAACTCTCAGGTATACTTTTTTTTGTATCTCTACAAAGATTTAAAAAATTAAAAATTTTTTTTTATTTACCTTAACTGAAATAGCAAATATATAAAGTAAAACAATACACAAAACAAAAAAAGTAACTTTGTGCGAAAACGTCCATCATTAGCGCTCTGCTGTTGGCTGAGTAGTTAGCGCGTTTGACTACAAACCCTGAGGTCTTGTGTTGGTTGTGTTGGTTGTTGTTGGACTGTTAAAGTGATGAAGGCATATCACTGATCACTTTGGTACTTTACAGCACCCTCCTTCGTCGATATTGTAGCAGAACCGTCGGCGAAGTAAAAGAACTAATAAAATGGCTACACAGCTTAAACCACTCAATGCCTCTACTTGACACCAGAGGGTCTTGTAAGACTGCTATACAAAAAACGCGCTACAGCATAGTTGTAAATTAATTAAGCTTTCTATCTCTCTCTCACTTCACCACCTGTTCTCTCTATACTATCCCTTTCCCAAAGAAGGTAACACATTAATTAATTAACTGGTAAGCATTAATTGCCTGATTGTGTTACTTTTCTTTAAAAAATAAAATAATATATTTATGTATAAGTCAATACAGAATTACAACCAATTTTTTCTCAATGTTTAAAAGGCCATATTTTCCGAACCAGGTAACATAGTGATAATTTGTAGCTGCGTTTAAATGTTTTTCAAATGCGATAAAATTTTTTTATTTTTCCGCCTCTAGATTTACCTATTTTCCCTATGTGCGCTGCTAAGTTTTCTGCTTCTGTTGATTTGTTATTGTAATAGGCTCCAATATATTTTATTTTGCAGCTGCTTGGCGATATCCGCCTTTTCATTGATTCTGTCCTCTATCGTTTTTAAGTGCTTGATTTTATTTTTTTGCTTCCTAGTCCAGGTTTTGTGGTTCGCTTTTGGGTACCGAGAGCTTGGGCTGCACTATGGTGGCATGCACTCTGAATATCGGGCCAAGCAAGTTCTGTATGGCGCGCACTTAGATGTTGCCTTATAGTGGGCTTGTAGTGGTTCGCAATGTTGGTGTCCTCCAGCTAGAATTAGTTATACTTGGACATCTTTATCCTGGGGTGCATTGCAGTGGTGCGAAGTATGAACTGCCTACAAGAAGGTGATGGTCGCTGCCGTTATGAGCACCTCTACGCGTCCTTACATCCAGTAGGCAACCAAGAAATAACTTGCTAATTGTTATATGGTCTATTTGGTTACGGGTCCGCACATCGGTAGATTCTCACGTGTACTTATGAATGTTTTTGTGGATAAATTTCGTGCCCCCAATAAACAAATGGCGTCTAGCTAGGGTTGCCAGATTCAAGCAGTACACTAGCTTGACATCTTATTAAGATCAGCTTGATTTTCAAGAGAGAACTTGACACAATAAAATGTGTAATAAACCAAATAGGCTAACAAGAAAACATTTTCTGACGCAGAATAACGTTTTATTTTTGTAAGCTAACTCCTCCTTAAGTGCTCCAACACTTACTTCTATGGCTGAAAGTGGCTTTAGTAAGAAAGCAAGCTCATCAACAATCTCAATAACGGATACTGATACTAAACAGAAGGCGCACAAAGCAAGATAATGGCTGCTACATAATATGCCCCATTAGAACGGTTAAAAAAATACCTTACGGGGATTGAGAAAATATATCTGTTAAAAACAGAGCTCTTAATTTTAATATTTAGAGGTCGCCCATCGCAGATTTTTATTATACATACAAATTATGTTCATAGGGACGACCCGCGCAAAAAGTTATATGTATCTTTATTTTTACGTAATTTTTTATTTTGAACTGAATAGGTATAAGTCTGAAAATTTTTATTATTTCGGCTTTCTAGTTCAATATTTTTGAATTAATGTAAATTCAAACTATTTTTATTAAGAGTGGAGTGTTGGAATATTCAAATCACATTAGCAGAACGGATCAGTACAACTGATTTCGACAGGCCGCTACATCGTCTCATCAGCGTTCTTGTTCACTTTTACCACTTATGAAGGTGGATGCATTTTACAAGGAAACATCAGCTATTTAACTAATTTTTGCCAGCAAATAGAATACAAGACTTCTTTTAAATTCTTGCCCGGCATTTTTATTGTGACTCAACATCTTTACTTCTCGGTTGACTGTCTGCAGATTTGTATTTTTGCGAAAAATTAGAAAAATTGTTACAAGAGAATTAAGTGAAAAAACAGAACTGCTTTTGATCAAAAATATTCTTTTGGCTATAAATTGAATTTCATAAAAGCTGACTTCAGATTTTTTCACTCACTGACGACATACACTTCCTTATTTTTATCGGGTCCTAACGAAAAAACGAAACAAAATCACATAACTATACTATTTTTAATTTTATAGGAGAGAAAAAGTCTAAATAAAATACTTTAAGTGACTGAAGCAAATACTCTTCATTTTAGTTTTTAATGCGATTGATTTTTATGATAACAGTTTGAAAATTTGTAGGGCGCTTCGATGTAACAATTAATAATTGAAATGCGACTGTAAATTTTTTTCTTAGTTACGTTATTTCATATTTCAGCTAACGATATGGAACTGTGTAGCTGCATACATTTATAAAAAATCATATATTATCATCAGTGTATATACAACATCCCGCTTTCTATAATATATTTTAGAAAATTCCGCTCTTTTTTTTGTCATATTTTCTTCAGAATCCCGCTTTTCAAACGTTCTTGTCCCGCTTTTGACAAAAACCTTCTGGTCACGTTAAACATAATCAACAAAATTACACTCAAAGAATGATAATTTTTCGAATAGACAAAATATTATAAATAAAAGAAAAGATTTTGTTAGTAATATTCTATTTGATGAAGACTGTGCCGAAATGTTTTTATAAATTGCACGAGAAACAAAACCAAAGCTAAAAAATGTCGAATTTGATACTATCGATATATTTGGAAAAAATGATCGATATATTGAAATTAAAAATATCGACGATACATATCGATATATTTTTAAGAATATATCGATATTTTTTGCCCATCCCTACTAAAGTAACACATTAGATCACAATTAGATAAGAAAGTTTTAAAAGATTTTTGAACCCCTTAAAATCTAATTTTACTGATAAATAAATTAGTGAAAAAAGGTAAATAACTTTTGCAGTAGTTCACAAAACTGCAGGCATTTTAATTTCGTTCTCTTCTTTCCAGCAACAACAGTTTAAAATCTTTGAATTATTATTAGTCGTACTATTACGATAATCCCTAAAGAAGGTCTTATGGCATCTAAAAATAATTACGAATCAAACAATAACAATTTGTTGTTCTACAAAAATCTCGCTTGAACTTAAGATAAGAAATAAAAATGTTTTTTGATTGAATTGATACGGCAGGTTTCAACGTGTCTCATACAGAAAACAAATTAATTTCTTGCATTTTTATAAACAAAAAAATAAAATCTAAACTCTTAAATACTTTTAAGCTTGAAAATGGAATGCACAGTATGACTTGAAGCAAGAACAAAAATTATGTATCAATATGGGGTGGTGGTGGTTGGTTTGAGAACTCCTTAACAGGGATTTTTATACTGAAAAAGAGATGTTGTTTGTTGCTGGTGGCAGAGTGATGTTTACAGGGAAACGTTGTTTTTTTTCTTGTTGTGGAACAAATCGATTTATGATTATTATTTTATTATAGCACGAGTAACAGCCGAATTGTTTCAATGTGTGTAAAACAACTTGCAACATTTAGCGGCACGTGAGTAGGAATTTTGTTTTGGTTACTAAATGTTTTATAAATAGTTCATGTTGTTGTTGTTGTATTTAATTGCCTCTATTTGTGTCAATGTTTTGCCTCATCTTTGAAATTGGACTCATCTTAAATGTTTTGATTTGTTGTGACAATTTTAATGGTGGGAACAAGTCACTCACGCACTGCCTTAAATGTTTTTTTGAAATAGAATTTCCTTCTAATTGTGTTATGGTGCATTTTGATTTTCAATTCATGGACTTTGAAATTATGATTTTATGTTGTTATGCAAAAATTAAGCATATAATTTTATTGCAATTTTTATATGATTGAGTAGCTCTGCCTGCCGCTGGTGTCTTAGAAACTTGGCCGTAAATTACAACTTGAAATTAGTTTTTAATTGTTTGGGTAGTTCGCTTGCACTAAGAGGACTGTGGGAAAACGCTATTAATTATAATGAAAATTATTATTTCTTTTTCTCGAATTTAAAATTATGTATGTACACAGAAAAAAATAAGTTTCGTTTTTGATAACAAAAATCCCGGTATTCAATAATTTTATTTTCAAATTTCCTGTGATAAAGAATTCCCCTATATTGATAACAAAATTATTTCAAAATAAAAATATACATATAAATTAAAAAAATATTGACATGGCTGGAATACGAACCCGGGCTTTCCGGACGTAAAGCATACACTCTATAGCTGAGCCATATCCCATTTATTTTTTTATGGGATACAACTTGTTTTAAGTACTTATGTATAAAAAGAAAAGAAATAACCGGCATGGAAAAGAAATACTTACAACGAAATATTTTATTATGTTAAAGATAAATGTTATTGAAATTCATATTTTTTTTTTAATAACATGGTTTTATTGAATATAATTCTTGTCTATTTTTTTCTGTGTACTTACAAAAGGTTTATTGTTCTCATAATATAAAAATATCAAAAGGATTCTTTGCGGGGGCAACACTACCTTCATAAAAGAAAATAAGTATAATCAGCATAAACATTGGTTTGTATTAAAACAAACTTCTATTAACATATTCGGTTATGGCAGCTCAAAAGACGTCTGCTGTTCTTAGCCTTTGTTAAAAACTATCAAAAAATTCGTTTCATCACCCATTCAATACGAAAAAGAATATATTTTTTATAGAAATTATTATAATAAAGAATTTTAAATACAAACAACACAAAACTGTCACATCACCTTGTCATCTTTAGGGGGACATCCATCATTTATCGAGTCATTTCATTGTATTTCAAACATTTTTTCCAACTACTCACACCCTCTTCTAGAATTTCTTTCATTGTCCTTAAAATCTTTTAAGCTAAAAGCGCCTCTTTTATGTTTCTTTCTTTATTATTCGTATAATTTAGTTTTCTTTTCAATTCTCGGCTTGGAAAATTCTTTCAAGTGTTTATTGGCAAAACAAGTGTTTCGTATTACACAATTGCATTGTTGTGCAATATTAAAAAAGAAATTTTTTATATGATAAACAATAAAATAAGTATTTGTAAAACTGTGTTTTTGTTTAATTTAGTTCTTTGCCTCTTAAATGCATCCAAAACTAGGTTAAAATTTCAAGTGTTGTTTGTCATTATTATCAATCAGAGATCTGTTTGATGTTTTGCTGATGACATCTTTAACATAAGATTTAGAGAAAACAAACAACAAAATTAGATCAGGTGAAATTCTAAAAATTAGTGCTGGTATGTACGAGTATATTGAGCTATCAAAGGCGCTTGAAATTGTGTATTTTACACTGAAAGGAAAATCTTCGTGCAAGCTATGACTTTCCTCATTGGATCAATGAATTTTGTCATCGATAACAAGCTAACGTAATATTTCATTGTATTAATGAAGAATGTTTCATAAAATTTTACATACATATGAAATTAAATTTTGTAATTGTTGTTAGGTCAGCACGTTAACTGAAACTGTATACTAGAATATTATTTTATTAATAATTTACTAATTATTTTACCTCCAATTCTACCACATTAACAACCGCTCAGAGTATCAATATCGGACCCTTAAAATTTCCTCTTTTGGCCTGATCGTCCAGCATATCGGTGCATTGAACTATGTGTTCTTTACATCTGACGTGTAGGCTATTTTCAGCAACTTTGTAGAAAATATTAGGACAAACATTTTAACCCTCTAACTCTTCGCTTTATAGGTGTTTTTGTACATTAAAAAAAATGGCAAGAACTCCCCTTCAGCGGCATGCCGCGACGATATTGCGGGAGAAAATCTTCTACAGAAATGTTCCACGTGGTCTTGTATATAAAAAAGCTGAACACATCTTATACCTTAAACGTAAGGCTTAGAAGATTTTCCATGCCGAGTACGAAATTAACCCTTAAACACATTTTAAGTTTTGAATGATTTCTAGCGTCCGAGTTAAGAGTAGAACTTGAGTCTCTTTAAAGACCCTACGGTAAATGGAACTGATACAAAACAAGTCACGTGACCGTGTCCCTAGGTGGTAGGGACCAGTCCGAGCTCTAACACTTCCTATAAAGCGGACCAGCCACTTTTACATGGGGATGGCCTAGGATGGGGTTAATAGATACTTTGAACGCACCTTGTAGTAACTTGTCTCTATTTTATGGAGTCCTAATCGGTGTAGAATAATATAGATTATATTCAGAAAGAATTGGGCATGATTAATATTCCAAGGAACAAGGGAAAAATCAACATCAACTTAATTTTTCAACGTACACAGCAGAACGGAGTAGCGCCACTTTCGGAAGCCGCTAGACTTCCATCGTCAGTGCTCACGTGTATTTTGCTTATCACTACTTGTCAGGTGGCTCTGTTGAACGTGATTTTAATTCTCATATATAAAATTTTTTCGTGAAAATTGAATACGAGAATTAGATCGCTCTCAAGCTGATATTAACTGCACTTTCCCAGCGTTGCCATCGCTTTATTTTTCTTCATTCCCATTTTTCTGATTTTTTTTCCTCTACACTCTAAACATTACTTCAAATTTAGGATCATATATTTTATAAATTTGTGTTGAAAATTCCTCCTTGTCTAAAATTACATCCATTTTGTAGTTATTTTATTAAAGAAAAAACCTTTCAAATTAAACATATTTAGTCCAAGTGAAAAAAATTTAACATTAAGTATAATAAGACTATGTCTTAATGGTAGATACGTTAGACTATCGGTCAGGAGGTCGCGGTTCAAACTTGCACGCAGCCAATCGCTTTTTTTAGTCAAAACATTTTGTTCAAGAATAATGCGTGTGTAATTTTAGGTCGATAATAATCGGTAAATTGTTGTCGACTATTATCGACCTAATTTTCAACAAAAGAGTTTTAGAGTGTATCAAAGAAAGAAGAAGCACAAAAGTGTACACGTTGCAAACTGGTGCTTACTATTATCGAACTAATTTTCAATAAAAGTACTTTAGAGTGTGTATACCTTTTTACAAAAAGGACCTTCAAGATAGGTTTTAAAACATTAAGAAAATAAAATTGTTGAATCTTTTAGAGTAGAGTAAAAAAGTACAGTTTAAAAACGGTACCTTTTAAGAGAAGTACATTTAAAAAAGCAATTTTTGAATAAAGTATTTAAGAACCTTTTGAAAAAAGTACTTTTTGCAAAAGTACCTTTTGGAAAAAGCTGCTTTTCAAAAAATTTGCTTTTGAAAAAATTACCTTTTATAATTACATATCTGTATGTACTATTGTGTGAATGTTTGTTTGTTCAGTTTATGTGAACAAACGCTAGCACCCGCTGAGGGACACCAAAATTCCAGTTTTTCGTTGGGTAAAAACATTTTAACCAAACAACAAAAGTAACATTTTGGACTTTTTTCCTTCCGATTTTGATAAAATTTTGAAGGTAGTGGTAGCGATGCGTCTGGCATAGCACCCACTACAGCAAAATCTTGACTTACTATAAATTGTGGTTCGCTAAATATCGCGACTTGAAAATTCAGCAAAATTATGCATATATTTAAAACTACTTACCCTAGTTGTTCCACTGAGGTGTCATATTAAAGTGCAGAAAATCGCCTTTGAAACGACATATGTATGTTATGAATTTGTTTTCCAATCTTTAAAGGTCAAACTTTACTAGCCGTATATTCCCGCGTGATATTCTCGAAAAATTATATTTTTAAAATTCTTAAGCGGCCCAACCACTTGCAATACAATTGTGCAATTTATTCGTATTGTACAATAATATCGCCAATGTGTATGTCATATTCGAAGGTTGCATAATATATTGGCAAAAATCAAAATATTTTTGACTTATTGTACTACCAAGAAAATTGTGTAATATGATGCCAGCATTGTTCAGTGTTACGTTTACTTTTCCACTGCCACGAAAATTGGCCAATATTTGCTTTGAAAATATTGTGCCATATATTGTATAATATAGATCAAAACGACCATGATATGTACAATAACATATTCAATAATATTGTATAATGGATGGGCCGCTTTAAACATATACATATATGTTGATTATATATGAATGAGTACAACTCTTTTATTTTTTGCATAATAAAAACACTCTGTTTTAAAAAAGATTTCATACATAATTTTTTATTTTAACTTTTTTTATATTTTTCTCAATAATACATGAACTATTTCTAGTACAAGATTTAAACTGGGCCAAAGTAAAGATAAGGAGTTACTAATCAACGCATATATATTTTAAGAATTTTAAAATCAGCACTTTTCGAGAAAATCACCCAGGAACATAATATTGGCGTATTATTGACAACCGCCCAGCCCAACACCATGGATATTCACCGCCATAATGCAATGTGCCATACTTCCTTGGACGTTATTGCATGACACCGCACAGTGCTCATGATTTTTTTTCAGTTATTTCTTTGAAAACAATTTTTCATATTCTTTTCAAAAATTGTTGCAATTCAATTGAATTGTTTTGAAAATTGTTCTTGTTTTCTCACTGCAATCATTTTTGAAACCTTTTAATTTGGTCGACCGATAATAATTGTTTTCTGTTTGATTCTCTGTCTGTTGTTTTTCGTATTCAATTAAAGTGATGATGTACAATTTTTCAATTGTAATGTTTTTATGTATTTTTTTATTAATATTTGTTTATTGTTGTCGTTGCTATTATTGGTATTTTATGTTTCATGGCGATAATTGGATTTTGGTTCGATTTGTTTAAAACTTTTGCAATAAAAAGACAACAAACAGCAGCAACTTTACAATTGTTACAGAAAAAAAAATAATAATAATAATACAACAATCGCTCGTTCAATCGTTAACAATTTCCATGATGAGCTTGAGTTTTTATCAACGAAACCAGTAACCTGTTTTTTGGTCTGGCATTAACAGGACTGATGATTCCTTTCAAGCGGATTATGGAAATGATGACGACAATAATCATACAATCATCACATTTGAAGTTGCATGAAAAGGTTTCAATCCTTTCATTCAGTTCTTATAATCATTCAACCATACAAGCAGATAATTGAAGTTATGAGAATAGTGGTTAAAAATTATTATTTTTTATTTTTATTTGTTTCAATAATCATAAAATTAAAATATATATAAATTTATTTAGTATTTTTTTTTACCCTTTTGAGTTGTACATTTAATGAATGTTTTTATTGCCACTTGTGGCATGTTAGAAATCTAAAACTGTTGAAAATTTCAAACAGCTTCTATTCATGCTAGTTTGCCAGAGATTAAACCAAACACACCTTTAACTACTAGAAGGTGATATGAATGCAAACGTGGTTGGTTGTTTGTTTGTTGGATGGATGTTGGTGTTCTTTTTTTTTTAACTGCTGCTATGGCAGTCGGTGATGAAGTGATGACATTAACTAACGAGTTGTTTGACATGCAATACTGTTTTATATATATTTTTTTTAATTATTTAAATTTAATGAGCAATCAATTTTATATTAATTTAAAGTTGTGGTAATAAATCTTAAGACAATGTTGCTAACATGTTTGCAACGAGATTAGAATTTCTAATGCATTTACATACATATGGTAAATCAGTTTACATACATATAGTAAATCAGATTTATATACATCCCTGTTAGGATTTTATGAAGCTATTGATCATATTCGAGTGTTTTTCGACTCCTTTTTCGATTCGAATATGACTGTTCTTTCGGGAGAAAATGGTACCCTAGCCGCGACTCTTCTGAGAGAGTCTCTTATAACTAGCGTTTCTGATCAATTAGGACTCTTTTTCGACTCATATGAGTACAAAAATAGAGTCAAATTTCGATCATCTGCACGATCAATTTATGATTGCGCACAAGTCGCTTTTGAAGCATTTGCGAGAGTGATTTTCGATTAATCACTTTTTGATCATCTAGGGAGTCGTAAAAGACTCAGTTTGGTGATTTTTACTAAAACAATCATCCAAATGCTAAGTGGGATCCAGGGTGACCGTTGAAAATTTTTAAAAAGTGGCACAAAAAGGGGATTTTGAGGAATAAAGTGGCACCAAAAAGGGGATTCTTTCAAAAAAAAGGGGCAACTTTTTTGAAAAGGGAATAATTGAACCAAATTCTAATATTTAATGAATTTCTAGGGCATATAATGCTTTTGAAATAAAATGAATCAATTTTGATGTTTTTTCGTTGAAAACACTGACTGCTTTTTATATAAATTTTAGACAAACAATGCAAACAAGCCTTGTTTGTATAAAATTTATGTGAAAGGCAATCACATTTTTTTTTAGCAATTTCCATAAAAAATTTTTTACTCAAGTCGCTTGTTTGCATATGGAAACAGCACATAAGTAAAGTATATCGAAAAGCATTTGCACTGAGTAAAGATTTTTGCATAGCCGGCCTTCGGCCGGCGAAGCCGCTGAGTATACTGAGAGGAGTAAATCGTTAAGACCGGCCGAAGGCCGCTTTTTAATATACCAAGAAAAAAAATACTTAAGCCCGGCCGAAGGCCAGCTACGCAAAGAATATTTTGTAGTAAAAAAAATTTCTTAACAATTTTAATTAATTTCCAAATATTTCTTTGAATCGACGACGATGTCGATTGGAGATATTTTAAGCATTGTTGACGCTATTTGCAAATTGTTCTTGATTTTATTTCACTTTTTAAAATGCAATAACGTCAATTGACCTTTTATTACTTGTCACCGATTGCAGAAGTAAAAAGTGAATAGTCAAAAACATGTACATATATTTGAATTTGTTTTCATTTTTAAAAGTGTGGACATTATGACACATTTCAAAGTGTCATAATGGTCATAATAATAATGTCATAAAGTCCATGGCACTATTAAAAGTGTCACAATGTCCATGGATGTTACGCCATTATGTCACTGGATATTGTGACATGGCACCAAAATTTGCATGAAAGTAATCTTAAAAATATTTAAAGCTGCGTGATTTTCATAAAAATTTTTAACAAGACGTTCTTGTTCGTGTTAGTGAATCAGAGTGTTATTTTTAATAATTTTAGTACAATAATGAATATCTATAGATCTAAACTCTTAAACTATTTCAAAATAGTTTTTGTCATAAGACTTTACATGATAGACTCAAAAACAGAATTTTGTCTTGAGATTTTTTTTTATAAAAACAGTTTCGTGCCATAAAAAGCTTATATTAAAACAAGAAGCATCATTTCATAAAAAGGGGCATAATATTACAAAAGGTGGCAGACTTAGGTCATTTTAAAAAAGGGGCACTAAAAGTGGCAAGGCAGTTGAAAAAGTGGCAAATTGCCACTTTAGTCACAAAACGGTCACGCTGGTGGGATCCCTGCCAACATTTGGAAGTACAATTTCTGATACATTTTCTAAAAAGTGGCTTATTTAACACATCTAAATGTTATTTTGCAAATTTTACAAAAACAAATATATTACTATCGAATTTTAAACTTCCTTCTACAAATTTTAATATCAGCGAAAACCTCGAAGAATTCACTAGAGTTAATTATAAGATTATGCAAAACGTAACAAAAGCGGCACACTAATTTGTTAAGCAACAAAACAAAATATAAAGAACACTTCCACTAAATAGTTTCGTCTGGTAGGTATAACCGTAGTTGCTCGTTTCTTCCCGAGCGGTGACACTTCTATGAAAAGAAAGGATTATCATAATGATAGTTTTGCACTTCTTGCTGTTGCGTTTAAGTGGCAGTTTTGATAGCAAATGTTTGCAGGGATATGGTAAATCAGTGGCGCTCATACATACACTATCTTATTCTTTGTCTGTGTATGTGCTTTGCGGCTACCCTACAGACAAAATGACTAGTATGTGGTTAGAAATATACTAGTTGTTTTTTTTTTGTTCAGACTAGTTGCCTAACTGTCCTTTTTCCATATATCGAACTATCGATTTTAACATTAGGTTGTCATAGGAGCCCAACTAGTTCATTTGTACATAGTTATATGCTAGTTCTAATACTAATTATTATAGTATTTGACTCAACCATGGTATGAACACACAGTTCTCATCTTTCAAGGCATGTACTCTATCCACTGAGCCAGTTTCTACTTATTATATTTAGAGCTAAAATTTTGTTATGAATTTACACCAGAAAATATGTAAATTTTTAAAAAATAATTTAAATTACTAGTTTCCTAACAACTAGTTGTATAACTGTTCCAAAACGTTGTTGTTTGACTAGTATCGCTAACTAGCCTCATTACAACTAGTAAGATGACAGTCCTTTGTTGACTAGTAATGTTACAACTAGTATAATGACTGTCCCAAAACCTAACCAGTTGTACATTTAGCTGCAGGGTAAATATATAGGATATGCGTCTAACACACAGTGTACGTGTGTTGATGCTAAAATAAATTCCGTAAAGTGCGACTTTGGCTCGCACACGAAGAGTTCCGTACGAATACACATATATCCCTTTTCGTTTTTGCACTTTTTTTATTTTGGCAATTTTTTCGATTTTCTTTTTCGTTTAATATTAGTTTTTTTATTTTTTAAATTTTTTTTTGTCGATCTAGAGAATTATTTGGTTTTGGCGCTTTTTCCCTTTTGTTGATCTTTTCGTTTTTGTTTATGGCGATTTTTCATTTATTGCATTTTTGTTTTTTTTTTTTAGTTTTGGCGATTTTTCGGTTTTGGTGTTTTTTTTTTGTTTTAACGTTTTTTCGCTTATATTTTTAAATTTTCTTTTTTTCTATTTTGTTTGAATTGGGCTTTCGCTTTTTGGCGATATCTTTAGTCTTAGCGATTTATTTTATTATTGGCGCTTTTTCAGCTTTGGCGCTTTTTTCGGGTTTGGAGATTTTTTCGGTTGTTGGTAATTTTTTAGTTTTAGCAATATTTTTTTTTTGCACTCTTTTTCGTTTTGACGATTTTTTCGATTCTTGGCGACTTTTTTACATTTGTCGCTTTTTTTTTTCTTTTGATGATTTTTTCCCCATTTTTAGGGATTTTTTTCGATTTTTGACGATATTGTTAGTGTTAGCGATTTTTTAGATTTATATATTCTCAATTTTTGCAAAAATCAGATGATTTCACTTTATTATAAATAAAAATTATATTTATCAATCGATATTCACGAAATGAAGCTTATTTCATTTTAGGTGTATATATATGTGGCTTTATGATTAGTTAATAAAAATTGGAATTTTTGCTATTTTCGATGTTGTATAAATTCAAAAAATTTGATATTTTCCAATTGTGCCAAAAAATATACATATTTTTCACCACTGCGTTGAGATTAAATTGAAATTAAATAACAAAATATGTTGCCGAATTTAACATGGCGTCTACATTAGACATGAAACACTGTTAAGACATGATGTTATAAATGCGTTGTTAGAACAAATGCTCTAACAACCATGTTAAAACATGAAGAAATCAGTAACATGAGCTGTCTACACATGATGTTTATGTCTAATGTAGACGTAGGGCAAATAAGCCTCCAGCACCATGTGTTACCAGATACCTACACTCTAAAACATTACATCAAATTTACGATCATATATTGTCTAAATTTGTGTTGAAAATTTCTCCTTGTCTAAAATTACAACGATTTTGTAGTTATTTTATTTAAGAAAAACCCTTTCAAATTAAACATATGTAGTCCAAGTGGAAAAAATTTAGCATAAAATATAATACGGCTATGGCTGAATAGTAGATACGTTAGACTATCAGTCAGGAGGTCGCGGTTCAAACCTGCACGCAGCCAATCGCTTTTTTTAGTCAAAACATTTTGTTCAAAAATAATGCGTGTGTAATTTTAGGTCGATGATAATCTGTAAAGCGTTGCCGACTATTATCGACCTAATTTTCAACAAAACTGTTTTAGAGTGTACTGTATACAAAGAGTAATTGTGAGTGTATATATTCCAGCATTACGAAATTGCAAACCAAAGGTCTTTCCATAGATGAAAGCTTGGCAGTTTCTGATAATGTGAAAAAAGTACCCAAAATGCGAACAAAAACTTTTTTTTTATAAACATAAAAATTTAAATCGAAATAAGGAACTAGAAACATTGACTAAAATAAAAATGTTATATTTTTAACTAAAAACGACAGGGATTCATATTTTGAAACTTTATCCACATCTGAATTAAATGCATTTAAATTTTGTTCCAGTAACATCTACTGATGTCGAGCGTGTCTTTTCCATATAATCAACTGTTTCATGTAACAATAGAAGATCATTCGTTCGTCTTTGAAAATATAAAAAAACACATGATTGTAATGTGCAATCAAAATTTAATGAAATTAAATTAGCCCAATTCACAATCTTGTGCAAATGGTCTTGCATCGTAGCATTTGCAAAATGGTATAGTATATTTATACTCACCACTAACAATTGTTAAGTGGTGAATATCAATTTGCACAAGATTGTGAATTGGGCTATTGTATTTAAATATTTATTTTTGAGTTTTATTTTATGGCATATTTTGCCATTTTTAACGTTTTTCGCGATATTTTTTGCCATTTTTAATACTTTTTCGTTCCTTTTTTGTGCCCCTGATAATAACTTATTTGTCACAACCATCGGGAAACACGACTTTGTTGACGCAGCCATGCCACAACAATAACTTTTCTCTGCGTGTATTTATTCAATTCAAACAATGGGTAGTATTAACAAAAAAAGTATTTGCTTTTTACTTAAATATTTGTATTAAAACCAAAAAATGCTTAATTTTATATTATATTTAATTATATCCGGAATTTTGTATTTTAAACAAATTTTTAAGTAAAAAGCAAATACTTTATTTTTATTCATACTACCCAATGTTTCAGTAAAAAATTTTTATTTTTTGAAAAGTGTTTTCTGTGTGAGAAATTATAATTAAAAACAAATTTATCATCAAATGTTGCATGATTTACAACTGGTTATTTAGCCTACCACAATTTATACATCAAACTTACAGTGTATTTTTGCTTGTCACAAATTTGTCTCATCACATCACACACCGTCACATTCTATTTGTCTTTCAAAAGCCAAAAATCACACCACAAAGGAAGCAGCACAAACCAACATCATGTGTATTTCATCTCCTCTTTTTGAGATAAAAATTGATATTGTAATGAATACTTTGTGATTGCGGAATATAATTTTTGGCTTTCATTAAAACTGCTTCTTGCATTTTATTTTATAATTTCAAATGACTTTTTTTATGCTTTTGCATTTTTTAAGATGCTGAGTAGGAAATGAAATTTTCTCTTTAGTTTTAGAAAAATAACATCTCTCTTTTTCTCTCTGTGTAATTGTAGTAAGCTAATATCTCTCACTGTCTTTTATATTTGCTATGATTTCTTTATATGTGTACGAAAGAGCAAAATATATAGTTCTTTTATTTGCCGTAGCGAATTCATTTCTCCGGTTCTGGTTACACTCGCCATTTTTTAAGGGTGGAGTTTGTTGCTCGGCACTCTCTGATTGGTTTACTGAGTTTGCGCCTTGCATTTTGAACATATTTAGCAGGTGTTTGATTTCTGTTCTTAAATTGTTTTATTTTGCATGGGCGAGTGGCTGTTGCAGTTGCTGTTTGGGAGCATCTATTACACATCTACATAAAAATGGAGCATGTACAAGAAAATACAAAATAGCCAAATTCTTGATAAATGTTTTTTGTTGCATTGTGAAGGCTTGTGGATGTAGTGTGTGTGCGTGTGCACAGTGGTATTTATATCTGTATCTGTCTCTCTAGTATCAGTATCAATGTTTTTATTTGTTGTTATTATTACTGCTGTTGTTGTTTTTTTTTATCGCTATCTGTATATATGGATACATTCATGTCCTTCATGGCTGCTTGTGTTTTACTATATGCTGTGCATGCTGGCTGGTATTAACAGTTTACTGCTGTTGTTTATGTAGCTTGTAAATGTAAAGAAGGAAAAGTTCTCGATCTCTGAACCGTCTGCATCCGTCCTACCTCATTCACAAGTGTTTTTGCTGAAAATTCAAAAACACACTCAAACCGAGTAGGTATGTAGTGTAAAAAAATAAGTAGAAAATCTTTTTAACTGTGAAATTTTGTTGTAATATTTTCTAGTTTTTAGTCACATCTGTCACAAGGACAAAAAGCAGTATCTAAAATTCAAATATAAGACCTCTTTTTGTGCTGCTTGATTTTGAATCGCCGCTTTTGTGATTTGGTTTGATGTGATGGGTTGTTGGTTGCGTGTCGTGTTGTTTAATATTTGTGTCTGAAATGTTTATGGTTTTATTATTCGTTTTCGCTTTAATATTATTGTGCTCAAAAATCTTTTTGAGTTCACTGAACGTCAATAGAATAATAAAAACTACACACAGTTTTTTAAATCAACTTTCATACTCATCCTCCCTTGTTCACCATTGCAAATTATTGTCATCATCACACCAATCCATATATGATGGCGAATATCAACAACAAATAATAGTGTTGCATGGCTATCATATAATAAAAAAGTGGGTACTTTTTTAGCAAAACAAATAAACTGAGAAAACTACTATTTGTTATTTGAAAAAAATAGCTCTACATAATAGGTACACACATACATATGTGAACAGCCGGTCCTTGTTAAAAATTCTGAAAAATTAACAGACATCTATACATAAGAAAAAAGTAGGCTAACTCACACAGAAAAATAAAGAAATGTAAAATCAACATGACGCAATTGTGATTTGAAATCATATTAAATTTACTTTAAATAATATATCGTTTAATTGTGTTGGTGTTTATTTGCTTTGTTAATTGCTACAGTTCACTATTGTGCTCAGTTGTGTGACTTATTCTTTTTTATTCTTATATGTGTCGGCTATGTAGACGACAAAAAACGAATTACCAGCGAAAATTTACTGCTGCTGGCTTGAAATTACCATTGTGTCATATTAATTTTAACTGAAAGTTATTAATCTAACCTTAAATCTCTTTGATTTTTCACTATTAAAACAACTTTGTTATAAACGTTACATTTCATTTTAAATCAACATGACTATAACTTTAATTTCAAAAAGGTTTTATGTTAAATAATCATTTAAATCATGTTGAATTAAAATGAAATTCATTTTGCATACGACGGATTTTTATTTAGTGTATAGCTAAAGTAAAGTTTGAAACTGTTGTGGCTGCAGTGGTTAGCGCGCGGACTATCATGCAAGTGGCATGAGTTCAAATCTTGGCTGGAGCAGCCAACTACAACACAAAGTTTTCTGTTGTTTATGCTAATAATCATCACGTAAGTAAAATAATTAATAAAATAGCTACAGTAAAGTCATATTGTTTCAGCTTGATATAACTATAATTCAACATGGTTCTTAGTGTTGTTTCAATATCAAATTCACGTTGCTTCACCTGGAAATAACTTTGATTCAACACGATTCTCGGGTTGTTCCAATATCAAATTCACTTTGTTGCAACTCGAAATAAATAAATCATGTTGAATTAACATGAAACGTCTATGAAGCAAAATCACTACCGAAAAATGTTAAATTAACCTGGTTTTCGACGATTTTGCATTGAAATTTTTCTATGCGCTCTTCTTTTAAATAAAACTTATACATATTAATAAAATCGACCATCAATGTCAAAAGTTATGCCAATTTCAAATACTTTTTTGTACAAAAATACGACCTGCCTAAATAATACATTCTTTGAGAAAATCAAAATTTTTTTCAAAGAAAACCAGAAATTTATAAACAGATGATATTTTTTATATCGCTTCTATTCTTTAGCTGCTGTTAACTTTTTTTACCGTCCTAAAATTTGTAGATAAATTATATTTAAAAAGGTTTTTTTCATAACGCTCAATACCTTTTTATACGAATTCAATATTTTTTCAAAACGCACACTTTATTTTGAATTCAATACAATTCAGATGTATAATCTTCGATGTATTTTAAAATAACATCCTCAGGTATTCTCAAAAAATTTCAATTATATTAAAAATATATAAATAACGTTCAATACTTTTTATTGGAAACAAACGATGATTGTTTAAAGGAAGGTTTTGCAATATAATACTATTTAACAAAGTTCACAAAAGCTTTAAATATGTACACTGTTATTATAGTATATATTGTTAATGAAATTTTAATAATATAACTGAGTAATGAAGCGTACTAAAAACTCGTAACGCTCAATACACATGACTGCGGACACCAGCAATTTTATTTTTAAATTATAATTTCTAATATTGTTAAAAAATTTTATGTATGAAATAAGAGAACCGAATGAAAATTTTTTAAAACCGTTATATATTCAATCTCGTTTTTGAAAAATGTCATAGCTTCTTAATGTGGAAAATCAACACCACACAGAAAAAATTATCACCAAAAAATTTTCAAACAAAAGCTTTTCTAAAAATAAATTTCATTTTCAGTAAATGTTTTTTACATAATCAATGAATTATTTGTTTGACTCTTATTTAGAACGCAAACACCAGAAACAACAAGAAAAACTGTGTCGTAAAAAACAAACCCGATGATGTCATACACACAAATAACAAAAACAACAATGATAGCAAAAAGAATGCGATTGAACCAAGTTTGTTTACTATTGATTTTTTAGTGAATCAATTCGTTAATTTCGTTGAGTTAATTCTCATCATCTTTTTAGAGTCTTTAGATAAACATTCAGACTTGAACACATGTAATAAAGTGAAATTTCATAAATGCTTAATGTATGATGATGATGATGACCCAGACAAAAATTTTGACAAAAAATACAGTAAATATTTTTGTTTGACTAAGTAAACTATTTTGTTTAATATTTGTTAGTATTTTTAGACTAATTGTTTTATAAATTCAGACAAAAATATTCAGTAAATCGTTTTGTTTGATTTAGTAAATTGTTTTGCTTGCAATTTGTAAATATTTTTAGACAAATTGTTTTATAAACAATTTGTTCACTGAAAAAACACGATTTTTTAATGAAATTCTTGAGATATTTTTGTGTATATTTACAAATTTGTTTGTAGGTCCGTTCCTAGACTAAATATTTACTATTTCATTGAATTCCTTTACAGAAAATAAATTTAGTTTTTTCTGTGTATGTCAGTCGGTAGCTTTATAAATCCTACTAAACGATTAAAACTACATATTTAATATTATTATTATTATTATTATTTAGTGGATGGAGAGTACTCTTCGGATAAATATATTCATAAGTTTTGCAGAAATTCGTTATTTATTTATTTTTACTAAAATAAGTCCAAAAAGTACTCTTGTCGTTATACTGACAACAAAACACTTCAACTTCAAACAGCAAACAACCTTTTTTTCTCTGCATCTTTTAAATATTATAAATATAAACGTTATGCGTATTATTTAAACATACAACAAAAGTTTCCAAATTTTAATCTTGATAATAAAAATCTAAAAAAATGAAACGTATCACATACATACATTCTTTTTGTGACACATTTTATGTAAATCTTTTTGTAAATGGACGATTTTAATTGTCACACAAACACACATGCATATGAGTACATTTACATGGCTGTGCTTGTATTTATAAGTGAATTTGCATTTGTCATATATATGCGGGATCATCCTTTTGTTCACTGAACTAACCCAACCTCTACCCTATTTTTCTGTTTTTATTGTGACACTGCTGGGCCTTTGTAATAATTATACGTCAGCTCTTTATGTGGCCCAACTCAGTGCCTGCCTGCCTGCCTGTCTTCTTGGTACTTTTGAATACTTAAACATCTGAATGCATTTCGTTTATTATGAATAGTTTTTACAAATGGAGATTTTTTACAGCTGTCTAGTAAATTTTGAATATATGATTGAATTTTTAAGGTTTTTAAAATGGATTTTATTTTGTTATAGTCAATAGAAACCAATGTCCATTGAATATATCGAGCTTTTGTTGCAATAGAGACATAACTGAAAATCGTAACTTTTTTAGTTAATATTGCAGAATTTATCGTCATATCGTTCTTCATATTATGTAAAAAGTTCATACTGTATGTACATACATATGTACATATATCTTGTATACTCAACTCTTGAGAGAAAACTAAAATTTTCTTTTACCATTAAATTGTTGGCAAATTCAAAACTTTAAACTCGTTTTCTGCAAAAAAAAAGTTTTTTTTGAGTTATGACTCCATTGCAGCATAGTTTCGATATGTGGATGATTCTCATTTGAATGCTTTTTTCCTGTCCGTTGAAAGTAGTTATATTAAAATATTCTATAAAATAAACGCATAAATTTTAAAATGAAAACTGCTTTATCATGATTTAATATATTATTAATAAATGTACATAAGTTTTTTTGTGTAAGACTGTCTATTATGTGTTAAAAACGAAGAACGAAAATACTGTTTATACTCTCTCTCTCTCTCTCTTCATACAAAATAGCGTGTCCGCAATGCATACTGTTGATTTTCCACTTTAAAAAAGTATACATTTTTCCAAAAACGAGACAAAATTTTTAAAGGTTTTAGAATATTTGTATTTGCTTCTCGCATTTCACACATCAAATTTATGAAAATTTTGGTTTATACATACATTTTTTAAATTGTTCTTGTCCGCAGTCTTAAATTAATAATATAATATGTACACTAAAGTAACAGCGCAGGTTTGTACTTCTAAGAATTGGTTGTTAAGAACGAGATTAGAGATTAAGTTAAATTTAATATCTGTAGTTAGTCTTTGAGTTGACTTTTCTTATATGTTGTTTTACTAGTTTAGCGGTTTAATCCTAATCTAGCAAAAAAATTAAAAAACTTAGTCAGCTTAAAGAGGGGCCGGCCGAATCGTCGCTTTCGATATCGAGCTAATTCGATCGAGTTTTCTTAGTTTGATATTATGAGATTCGATATTGAACAATGTGTTTATATTGTTCGATAGCGAATGCCATAATATCAAACTAAGAAAACTCGATCGAATCAGCTCGATATCGAAAGCGACGATTCGGCCCCAGATATTAAATTTAACTTAATCTCTAATCTCGTTCGAAATCTCGAAATCTCGAAATAATTAAAATTTTTGTGAAATTTGTTAAATAGTATTATGTATATTTCAAAACGTTTCATCAATCATCGTGGTTTGTGTAAAAAATAATTATTTTTTAATTTAATTGACATTTTTAGTGAATAACTAAGGAGTTTATGCTCAAATACATCGAAGATTATACATCCGAATTGTAGTAAATTCAGAATATAGTGTGTGTTCTGAAAAAAATATTGAATTTGTGTAAAAATGTATTGAGCGTTACGTTAACAATATTCTTAAATATAATTTATCTATAAATTATAGGACGGCAAAACAAGTTAACAGCAGTGGAAGGATAGAAACGATTTAGAGAATATTATCCGTTTAGAAATTTCTGATTTGCTTTGAAAAAATGTTGCTTCTACCGCACTGTGGGTAATCCACAGTGGGTTATTATATGTTCGAAGAATGTATTAAACAGTTTACATTTTGGCATGAATACTTATTCGAAATTGACATAACTTTTAACATTGGTATTATTTGAAAGAAGAGTATAAATGTTTGTAAAGAATTTCTTTAAAAGATAAAAATTTTTTATTTTTTCCATACCAAAATTGAAAAAGTAGTCATAACTTTTAATTTCGTCATGCGATTATTATAATTTTTTGTTCATAGAGAGTAGACGTATAGTGCTTTCAAACCCCATACTAATTTTTGTGGTGTATTTTTTTCGCAAAAATTATTCCCAGAACAACCGCGAAAGCAAATGCAACGCTCAGTACACAAGCATTTAAAAAATCGAAATATATAATTTTATTTCAGGATCCTATCTTCTCATAATTCTATTAGTTAGTTACATTCGTAAATAAAAACAAAATCACAAAATGTACGTTTAGAATGAGAATCACCGATGTATATATAATAAATATTTGTTTATACCTATTATATAATTAGCTAATGCATAAAATGCATTTGTTTAATTAATTACATTTATTAAAATAAAAAAAGTCATAAATATTTACAATATTTACTTACCAATATTTTCAAAATTGATTTATAAAATCGTTTAATCAGTAGAAATTTTATTTTAAATACTGAATGAAAATATGGGGTACTTCTATTGTTTAAAAATTGTTCTGCTGTTTTTATACAGATATGCTTAATATTCAATATCTTGGTGTTATTTAAACATACTTTGTTTAAAACAGTAAAAATTAGACAAATTATGTGTTTTTTTTTTGTTACAAATAACTACAAAATCGATGAAATTAAAAATCAGCGTTACTGACTATTTCGTTTTGCTATTCACAGAAAAAACTAAATTTCAGTTTCTGTGAAGGAATTCAATGAAATAGTAAATATTTTGTCTATGAACAGACCTACATACGAATTTGTAAATATAGACAAAAATACCTCAACGTGTTTTGTTTTTCAGTGAACAAATTGCTTAAATCTATAAAACAATTTGGCTAAAAATATTGGCAAATTGTAGACAAAACAATTTACTAAATCAAACAAAAATATTTACTGGGTTTGGTGAAAAATATCAAACAATATGTCTGAGTTTAATAAACAATTAGTCTAAAAATGCTAACAATTATTAAACAAAATAGTTTACTTAATCAAACAAAAATATTTAGGTTCTGGATTTTTTGTAATATGTATATCAAACAAAATTTTGTCTGTGTCATCATCATCATCCATTAAGCATTTATGAAATTTCACTTTGTTAAATGTGTTCAAGTCTGAATGTTTATCTAACGCAACGATATTAATCTATTGATTCACTCAAAAATCTTCTGTAAGTCCCAGTTTACACTATGCAAGTCTTATTGATCAGCTTCTTATTCAGCTGTGAGAAAAGCAGAGAAATGTGTATTCATTTCTCTGTCTTTCTCACTTATTCAGCTGTGAGAAAGACAGAGAAATGATCAATAAGACTTGCATCGTCTAAACGTCGACTAAACGATCTTGATACAATTGCATACCTCTTGCTATGATTGTTCTTGTTGTTATTTGTGTGTATGTGGTCATCGGGGTTGTTCTTTACGACACAGTTTTTCTGGTTGTTTTTGGTGTTTGCGTTCTAAATAAGAGCCAAACTGACAATTCATTCATTATGTAAAAAACATTTACTCAAAATGAAATTTTTTTTTGGACGAACTTTTGTTTGAAAATTTTTTGGTGATAATATTTTCTGTGTTTGACTTTGCATGCTTGTAAGTGAAAAAGTAACTTACAATTCCATCTCTAATAAGAAATAGCGTCAGATTTTAATAGTTCTGCTATACACAGAAAAAACTAAATTTCATTTTCTGTAAAGGAATTCAATGAAATAGTAAATATTTTGTCTATGAACGGACCTACAAACGAATTTGTAAATATAGACAAAAATACCCCAACAATTTCATTGAAGAAAACGTGTTTTTTTCAGTGAACAAATTGTTTAAATCTATAAAACAATTTGTCTAAAAATATTTACAAATTGTAGACAAAACAATTAACTAAATCAAACAAAAATATTTACTGGATTTTTTGAAAAATATCAAACAATATTTCTGTCTGAATTTAATAAACAATTATTAAGCAAAATAATTTACTTATTCAAACAAAAATACAAACAAAAATTTTGTCTCTGTCATCATCATCATCCATTAAGCATTTAGGAGATTTCACTTTGTTAAATGTGTTCAAGTCTGAATGTTTATCTAATTATTCTAAAAAAATGAATGAGAATTAACGCAACGACATTAACTAATTGATTCACTCAAAAATCTTTTATAAACAAACTTGGTACAATTGCATTCCTCTTGCTATGATTGTTGTTGTTGTTATTTGTGTGTATGTCGTCATCGGGGTGGTTTTTTACGACACAGTTTTTATTGTTGTTATTGGTGTTTGCGTTCTAAATAAAAGTCAAACAAACAATTCATAGATTATGGACAGAACATTTACTGAAAATTAAATTTATTTTTAGACAAACTTCTGTGTAGCTTTGAAAATAAAATTTAGCCTAAAGATTGTTAAATGTCTAAAAATGATCGGACAAAGTGTATGCCGAATCTGAAATTTAATAAGTATTCAGTTGACTAAAATTCAAGATTTTCATATCATGCTGAATTGTTTTAAAATGTGCGAACTCTTCGAAATTCATAAAAAAAACTAATCTGTTTTAATAAATAAATATAAATTTCAAAATAAATTACAAAACATCACAAACTAAAGACATCAATTTCTTCACAAACACGTTCAATTAATTTTTATTTAAACTAATAGGCAGATTTTGTAAAAAAGTTCGTTTCTAAACGTTTCAAATTTGTATGAAAAATAACTCAAATGCGTTTCAAAACAACATTTTTCCATACAAATTTCAAAACGCAAAAACCGTTTGTATTTACAAAATCTGACCCTAAGATATGTATATACATATATAAGTATATGCATATATGTATATATGTACGTATGAATGATTGTATGCTCTTGTCCATTTGTCCTTTGTAAAAACCATTAACTTCATTATTTATGTGTCAGCCATTATTTAGTCAATTGGTCATTAAATGGTTCATCTAAAAATCTTTTCTCATGCGACTTGGAACGTAAATGTGTTGACAGTTTACAATTGATTTTGATGAGTCGCATTTGAAGTTCTGCTATAATGTTTTCGGCCAACAGCATTTGCTCTCATTAAATCTATGTGTAACTATTTTTGTGGCTTGATTATAGTTTTAAACATTTTCTACTGAAAATGTCACTTAAATTGTAATTGATGTTTAAATGATGTCATTAAACTCTCTAACTGTCATCAGTTAAAACTGTGATTGAACATAAAATGTTTATTTTCAGAGTAGTGGTACACATATAGAGACATATACACATATGTACATATGTATGTATGGATTTGTGCACGTATGAGAGTATGTAAATATGTCAGTAATTAGGTTGTTTTATGGAAAATATTTGATGGATTGAAGAAGAAGTCTTCAGAAGATTTCAAAAATTGATTTAAGAAATACATAAAAACACGTTTCGAAATTAGATAAGTGACTATTCAATTATAATTTTTTTATATTAATGTACATAATTGTCAAATTTTGACATATGTACATACAAGGTTTTTAATAAAAATCACCATACGTAATTCATGCAAGAAAAAAAAAATATGGTTGAGGTAATCATAATCTTAGAGAAACATATTATGGTAAATAATATATGTAGGATTGTGATAACAATCATATTATTTTTGTTACTGTCATACTGAAATCTTTATCTGACTGATCTGAACATCCTTTCGATATAAACCAAATGAGAATTATTTGTATGCATTACTACACAAAGTGCATGTAGTACATTCCATTCTTGTAGTACATATTTGAGTGTGTATGTATGATACATAATTGATTTTTAGTCATACTTTACTTTTATATAGTAATTAAACTTTTGTTGCGGTGCAGCGATATTACAATTGTCATGGTCAATGTAAACAATAAAAATTAAATTCCCTACTTAAGTTATACCTATAATATTAAAAAAAAAAGTTTTGTTTACTGCAACTATATATTGTTTGCAATAACCATAATATAGTTATCGTTAGCATGCTACAATGTATATTTTTTATATGCGTAAGTAAAAAAAAAACAATAATGGAAATATATTTGTAATATACCTTTAATAGTTTTTATTTCTTTTCATCGTGATTCTTTTGATCTCATAATTAAAACACTTAAAAAAATATATTCCTTAAGCACAAAAAAATTGCTCTACTTGGTTACAAGCAACTCTTATAAGCGGTGATTCTAAAAGAATGTCAAAGTAGCTCCTAATTAATCATAGAAATACATAAAGAAAAATATTTAATCCAACCAGATACAAAAAGATACAACAATTTAACAAGAAACAAAAAACCAAAAGCCACTAGCAAATCAGCAACATCTTATCTATCTACTACTACAACAAAAACTACATCAACAAAAGCATCTAAGGATTGAGCAAAGCAAAAAAAAAAGAATCTTAAAGATGTAGCAAAAAAACTGTGAAATTAAGTAGATGTTACAACTGAGATAAAACGAAACAAAAATCTCTGTATTTCAACTTTGGAGAGATGAGATGAGAAGAATAAGATGCCGCCGTCGCCGCAGACTGGATGGACTAAAATGTTTAACGGCTACGACAAAAATAAACAGCCATATTGTCTTCTGGGGCAAAATTCAAAATATTGAAGAAAAAAAAAAGTTTCAAAATAAAAACAAGTTATGATTTCAATATCCAAAAAAAAAACACAAAAATAACATCACATATTAGTAAACATTTTTAAGGGAAAAATAAAAAAGAAAGACATGTTTAATCGGTTAAAGAGGTACATTGGTTACGCTTCGCAAGGCGAAAGAATCTTCACCATACTCTCTACCTCCTGGACGAAGGGAGCTAAAAATTCGTTTCTGACGTTCCGGAGCAATAAGTGTCAACATTTTATTTCTGAAGCACTGTTTTTTTTTAGCAAATTGCACTGTGCTTGAATTTTCAACTTTTCTACTCCGTTTTTTTTTCAACCTGTTGTACAGGAGTTCAACTGAAAAACATTGGTCTGCAAACAAAAATTAAGAATTTCAAGCTTTTAAATAAAAATATGTGGAATATACAAAGTTTAATGCGCTAGATTCAAATCAGTTTTCAGTATGTTGGCTCAGCTTTTCCACTAGGTACATCAGTATATTTCTCACTAACTCGAGAACGGTTTAGCCGATTGGAATAGTTAAATCACTCAAACATGCGGATTAAAATGACCTTTAAGTCACAAATATTAAATTTTTTTTATATTTTCAGCTGTTTCCGAGTTATTCAAAAATTATTGGTGCAAAATTAGTTTTTTTACTGCAAAATTAAACTTGTTTTGAGAATCCAAATTGATTATTAGGCTGAGGTTAATACTCCAAGGAACAAGGGAAAAATTAACATCAACTTAATTTTTCAACGTACACAGCAGAACATAGTAGCGCGCCACTTTCGGAAGCCACTATACTTCCATCGTCAGTGCTCACGTGTATTTTGCTTATCACAGCTATGTTGAAAGTGATTTTAGTTCTTATACAGGGTGGCCCAAAATTAACGAAGGGGTTTGAATAGTCTATATCTCCATTATTTTTTTATTTCTTTGATTTATTTTTTCAGATTGTTGTAAAGAAGATTTGGGAAATTAAAACTGGGAAGGTTTACTACTGACCAACGAACATACATCGAGGGAAACAATGGCGCTGTTACCGGACATTTTCATGGTTTTCCATGACTTTTCACGATTTTCGAAGCCATCGTTCGAATTTTTCCTCGACTATTATTATTTTTGGTGGGGTCATGGTCTGTGGCTTATGACGTATGCACGATCTTTAAAATAACCCAAAGAAAACGTTTCGAGAGCGGTTTAGTGCAGCTGATAAAATCACTGCTTCTTGAAATAATGCGTTCGCTGAAAACGCTCCGTAAGAAAGTCATTGTGTCTCTTTCTCTATGATTGTTGTTCAATAGTAAATCTTTCCAGTTTCAATTTCCCGTGTCTCCTTTACAAAAGTCTGAAAAAATAAATGAAAAACATGCTAAGATTATGGATTTATAGACTTTTCAAACCCCTTCGTTAATTCTGGGCCACCCGGTATATACAACGATTTCGTGAAAATTGAATACGAGAATTAAATCACTCTCAAGCTGATATTAACTGCACTTTCCCAGCGTTGCCATCGATTTATTTTTCTTCATTCCCATTTTTCTGATTTTTGTTCTCTGCTCAAGACAAACTTTTTTGGTTTGATTTTATACTTAAGTATATATGAACATGTAAACATGTGAAAAGATCAAGCCAGTAGTTAATTAATTATTAATATGATTATTTCGAACGTATTTGCTTTGTGAATCGAAATTGATTATTAGGCTAAGGTTCGTAACGTTATGTTCAGAAAGAATTGGGCATGAATAATATTCCAAGGAACAAGGGAAAAATCTGAATATAACGTTATATAACGTTTCTGAATATAACGTTCCTTTTAGCGACTTTTTCGGTCTTTGGCGACTTTTTTTTTAGTTTTGGTGGTATTTTTCGTTTTGGACGATTTTTGTTAGTTTTGGCGGTTTTTTTTTGCCGATTTTGCGTTTTATTACGATATTTTTAGCTTTAAATTTTGTTTTTGGCGATATTTCGGTTAAGTGTAAAGGAACCCTGTTGTTTTCGCTACGTTGCCTGTCTGTCTGACTGTCTGTCACAGGCTGTTTTCTCAGGAGTCGCAAGAGCGACTGAACTGAAATTTTCACAGAATATGTAAGACTTTGGCCGCTATATCAACAAATATATGAGAGGTAAGAGTCAAAGGGTTTTCTGAAGCGAGCAACGAAGCATATGGAAGCACTAATGTAAAATACACTTATATATATATAGACACTTTAAATTTTCAAAGTGTTAATTGGTGTAGTCTGTAGAATAGACTACACCAATTAAAACTGACATTTAAAAATAAATAAAAAATTAAAGGGTGTTCTATCAGTTAATGTAATTTTGTATCTTGGAAACCGTAAGAGGCAAACACTTGAAATTTAAAAAAAGCCGTCAAAGCGAAAAAAGCCTAAAAAACCTAAAAATTCGCTAAGACTAAAATGTCGCCAAAACTCACGACAATCGCGAAAACAAAGAAGTACTTGGAGGAAAAAAGCACAAAAATTTAAAAAAATCGACAAAACGAAAAATTCACTAAAACTTAAACTATCCCCAAAAAACTAAAAAAACGCCAAAAACCTTAAAAAGCCGTCAAAACGAAAAAAATAATAGCACAAACAAATCTAAAAAAATCGCCAAAATGGAAAAAGGCACCAAAAACAAAAAAAAAAGCGTCGAAACTAAAAAAAATCGTCAAAAATCGAAAGATGTGTCAATACAAAAAAAAATCGCAAAAACTGAAAAAATCACCAAAAAAACAAAAAAAAATCTTAAAACTGAAAAAATCACCAAAAACAAAAAAAATCTTAAAACCGAAAAAAGCGCCAAAACCTAAATATAACGCTAAAATTAAAAATATCTTCAAGCAAAAAACAACATTAAAGCAAAAAATACGTCAAAACTAACAAAATTGGCAAAAACGAACAAAAATGCAAAAACGAAAAATCGCAAAAAACCAAAAAAATCACCAAAATGAAAAAAGCGCCAAAACTAAAAAAATAATAGTCGCTGAAACAACAATAAAAACTTAAAAAAAATTAAATTAAACGAAAAAGCAAAACGAAAAATTGCCACAATGAAGACAAGGGCAAAAACGAAAAGGTGTATACTATATATGTATTCGTACGGAACCCTTCCTGTGCGAGCAAAAGTCGCACTTTACTGAATTTATTCTTAAGATTGTATTGACAACAAAAATATTACCATTCCCTGTATGTGTGTCTACTCACAAGCATAGAATATTGGCATCAAGTGTTGATAATAAATATTTTAAATAATTACAAATTTTATCATATCAATTAAATTATTTAATTGAAAATACGTATTTTCCAATTAAACTGTTCAATTTCAAAAAATCTTGACACATGACAACTAGTAAATTTGATTTATGGTTCATAAATATGTACATGAACTTTAACGAAAAATCATATAGTTAGTAATTCTTATAAACTTGTAAATTTTATTTGTGCAACCAATTAAAGGACAAACTTAGGTTACTACCTTAGATTTGAAGGTGGACGTACGTACAAACATTTCACAAAATTTTATTTTTTGTGATGGTGTTTTATGATAAAAACGAAAAATTAGATGGGAAGGACAGTGATTGTTATCATAATGTAGATGATGATTAAAATTTCAAACTTTTTTCGTACAACTTTTCGCGGCAATTTTGCTGCTGCCTGTCGTTTTACGTACTCGTATTATGTGTCATCTCGCTGCTGACATAAACAAAATATGTTGTGTTACTATTTGCTTTAAAAGCAGAACCAAGTCAGTAATCATCGGAATCTGAAATTATTTTATTAAACACATTAATTTCATCTATTCAATCTACACACAACTTTTTACTGTATGGTTCGTCTCCAGTATCTCCTCCAAATGTTGTTGTTGCTTCATCTGACTGGAGTGAATGAAGTTTGTAGATATTTAGTAATGGTGGTTGGGTTTTAGAGCCTGGCGGCATATTTGTGTCATCATTGACATAATTTTAGGCTTAACTAAAATTTCATTGTCATCATTATGTTGTGTTGTGTTGTGCGTGTTTGTTTGTAGTATGTCAGAGTTTGTGAATTTTGTGACGATACGAATATTTTAGTATGGACGCTGGTTGTTTGTTTGTTTTACCTGAGTTTTATTTATTTTATTATTGTTCTTAAGGTTTTTGTTGTTGCTGACTAATTTTCTGTCATCTGTATTGTGATTTTTTGGACCATTATGAATTTTTAGAATTTCTTCCGTTTTCTTGTCTGCTACTTACAAAAACTCTTGTTCTGTTTAGCCTGTTAATTCAGGGACAATTTCAGTCGGTGGTGTGAGAGTTTATGTTTGTTTGTTTTATGTCCTTTTCTTATTGTTTTTGTTATCTAATCATATAATTTCTGTTGCTGTTATCTAAGATGACAGTAAGAGTACTCGTAGTACTTTTATGTTTGTTTCCTTCAGATTTGACAACCTTTTTTTCATTTGCCTTTTTCGTCCTCTCGCTTTAATGCCGTCTGAATTTCTCAATATATTTTCTTAAATTTTTTTTTGTAGGCGTAAGCGAAGATGTAATGTCGTCTAGTTGTTAACCGACTTCAGAAAAAAGATATGGTATGGCTTTTGTATATATTAGGTTTGTTTCCTAAATACTCCGTCATGGTTTTATTGTTTAATTTTTCTTTTTTATTTTTGTCCGTCTGTCTGTTTGCTTTGTATAAAGTTTTTTTAAAGAACTATTAGAGGTAATTTTACTTTTTTAAACTAGGTGTTGTGGCCTCACCAGGCCTGGAAAACCAAGATTTTAAAATATTGTATCTTAAGTCCGTTCTAATAAAAATTGCAAATATTTTTAGTATGTGCACCAGTTTGAGGAGATTCATTTGGAGGCACATATACAGCTGAAGAAATTTTGTATATAAGGAAGAGCTAGATTTAATTTGTGACATCTGTAAAAGCCGTGTAAAAATATAATAGCTCAGTCCACACGTCATTAGGAAAGAGCTTAATCGCTAAATTGGTAAAAATGTCCATTTCGTTGTTGGAAATTATAAAACTAAATTTTACAGCAACAAAGTGTATAAGAAATTTTACCAATATAACGATAATAATAATATGTAATAAATATTAAATATTACATACACAGAAAAAATTATCATTAAAACATTTTCGAACAAAAGTTTGTCTAAAATAAAATTTAATTTTCATTACATGTTCTTTACTGATTTGATTTTTATTTACGACGCAAACAGCAAAAGCAACAGCAAAAATCACTTTTCTGTGTCACAACAATGTTAGCAAAAGGAATGCGATTGTAAGAAGTTTGTTTACTAATGCTGAGTTTAGACGACATGTTTTTTACATATGGCTTGTTAGGTGTGTGAGACATATGTAATTTCTCATGTTTGTCAAAATTGTCAATGTACAGACGGTTTATAATATTTGCTTTCACACGTACATGTGCAATTACATCTGACATAACCTCTGAGTGTTCACAACAGCTTAGTTTTTGCACAATTTTCGTAAATATATAAAGCGATCTTTGCTTTTTAATGTTTTTTCAGCCAAACCACACTTTTGATAATTTAATACATCTGATGTCAGATACCTTGTCAGATGAAAATAGAACACGCTCTAATTGAAAATTTTACATCTGACTTTGCTTCTGTAAATGTCATCTGACAATGTTTCATATGATTCACTCGGCATGTGTCACTTTTGCATTGGGAAATTTGACAAGTCAGATGTAAATTGGTCGCTGCGTTAATTCTCATTTATTTTTTTAGAGTCTTTAGATAAACATTCGCCCCCATATTCATAGAATTTAAAATGAGTTTGATATGTATTATATTTAAAATAGTTCACACAAAATTTTCTTAAAATAGATTTCAAATACATTTTATTTATTTATGGAAATGGGATCAGAGCTTAACACATTTAACAAAGTGAAATTTCATAAATGCTTAATGGATGATGATGTTATTATTCAAAACTTAGATATATGTATTAAAAAAAAGTTTTTACTTAGTCAGATAAAAAGATTGTTTGATATATTACCAAAAATCCAGTAAATATTTTTGTTTGATTCAGTAAACTACGTCTCCTAACGGACACCTCCTACAACCGGACACCTCCCATAACCGAACAAAATTTTTAGAACCGAGATTTTCATCATTTATTCCATATACTAAAAATGTATAAACAGAAAAAACTAAATTTCATTTTCTGTAAAGGAGTTCAATGAAATAGTAAATATTTTGCCTATGAACGGACCTACAATCAAATTTCTAAATAAAGACAAAAATACCTCAACAATTTCGTTGAAAAAACTAGTTTTTTTCAGTAAACAAATTATTTAAATCTATAAAACAATTTGTCTAAAAATATTTACAAATTGTAGACAAAACAATTTACTAAATCAAACAAATATATTTACTGGATTTTCTGAAAAATATTAAACAATATTTCTGTCTGAATTTAATATACAATTAGTTTAAAAATGCTAACAATTATTAAGCAAAATAATTTACTTAATCAAACAAAAATAAAAAAAAAATTTATCTGTGTCATCATCATCATCCATTAAGCATTTATGAGATTTTACTTTGTTAAATGTGTTCAAGTCTGAATGTTTATCTAAATACTCTAAAAAAATTAATGAGAATTAATGCAACGACATTAACTAATCGATTCACTTTAAAATCTTTTGTAAATAAACTTGGTACAATTGCATTTCTCTTGCTATGATTGTTGTTATTTGTGTGTATGTCGTCATCGGGATAGTTTTTTACGACTCAGTTTTTATTGTTGGTTTTTGTGTTTGCGTTCTAAATAAAAGTCAAACAAACAATCCATAGATTATGGACAGAACATTTACTGAAAATTAAATTTATTTTTAGACAAACTTTTGTTTGAAAATATTTCGGTGATAATTTTTTCTGTGTATGGAATAAGGAGTGAAAATTTTCTTTGTCTACATGCTTCACATTTATCTCTAAATAAAAACTCAAGCCCAAAATAATTAAATTTCTTTGGATATAAGATAATATATTTAAAATAATAAATGTTTAGCAAAAACTTTACTGATACAGTAAAGATCATTTGCTAAAAAAGGAATTCTATTTTACCCAAACTTTTTTTTGAAAATTTTTGGTGATATCTTTTTCTGTGTATATATTTTTGATGTCATCATTCATATTGGGCAGTATTTCATTTAATGTATCAGATCAAAAATATAACAATGAAAGAGTGTACTGCAGATTATACAGATCAAAAACTATTGAAAAAATTTAACAGTTGTAAGTTTGCCATGCATGGTCTCAACCATCTTTAAAACTATGCGTAATTAAGTCATTACGTGTTTAAGCCCTCATCGACCTATCAAAGCATATCGTTGACAAAAATTATCATTTTGCAAATATCTTTATTGGCTGTGAAAATTATGAGTGTTTCTTCATCCTCTTTTAGATAAATCATCTACCGATCTATTCATTAATATGCATTACTGAAGAGATGCCATTACTTTAACATAGAGTAATGAGAGTTTTAAAAAAATTAGTATTCGAAATGTGTTTTTGGTTCTTCTTGTCCACCCCAGCAAAAGTAAAACTTAAAGCAACTAGATTTGTATTTGTTCTTCAAGGATCAACGGATAGTATAAATAATAATTTTTGTTTGTGAAACATATTGTTACGAGGAACAGTATTACTGCATGCCGTTTGGAAGCGTTTAAATTACTTCCCACATATTTTAATTATCCCTTAATTTATGAGAATTGCAATGGCTTTCCTTCCTTTTAGCGTTAAACTTTTCCCACTTAATTTTGTTTCCATTTAAGTCTTATTTTATAGTTTTGGGAAAATGAAACAAAAATAACATTGTTATTATATTGATGACTATTAATGATTTTTTTTCGAGGTTTTTACTAGGGATGTAACGATACGCCGTTTTGCCGATCCGATACCGATACCGATATTTAAAAATAAATATCGCCGATACCGATTCCGATACCGATACGAATACAAACGATACAAACGTTTTTGCCGCTTTTTACATAAATATTTTGTTTTACTTCTTTTTCAGTCTTTGATTTTGTGATTTTAGTTAAACATAAATATTTTCGACAGCCAAGCACGCGTACACATTGATGATCATGATGATGACAACAGCGATGACGATGACAACAAACGTTGATGCCAAGATTGCTGTCATCTTAAGTATAATAACAACTCCAACAACAACAACAACGGTTTGTGATACTGCCGATTACGTGGTAAATGGTGAATAAGTAAGTATTTATTTTCGTTTCGTTTGTTCGTCTGTGCGGGTCTTTAAAAAAACCTTTAAACTCAAACTTTTAACCCAAATGAAACTTATTTGCGGCATACTGATTTATTTATTACATTTGTAACATGAGGTAAATATTGGAAATAGATAATTTAGATTATGTGACTTACATAGATGTGACGTTGATCTCTAAACATGTGATGAACTAAAATGCACCGGTTTGAGTTCCAGCCGTCGAGCCAAAAAGTTCAATTAAAAGTTTTATTAAAAAAATTATGTGAAAAATATCGTACGCCCTTCTTGAACACAGATTTATTGGCTCAACATTTAGTTTAAACACGCTAAATGGAAACTGAAATTACACTGAGAGGAAAACCTAAAACACTTTTGTTGAAAATTAGGTCGATAATAATTTGTAAAGTGTTGCCGACTATTATAATATAAAGTTACACACGCATTTTTTTTTGAACAAAGCGTTTTTACTAAAAAAACCGATTGGCTGCGTGCACACGCAAAGAAAAAACATGGTTGAGGCAACCATAATCGAAGAGCAACATACTAAGATTGAATATATGGTTGAAAACAACCATATATATAGTTCAAAACAACCATATACATGGTTCAAGCAACCATATGTATGTTTAAAAACAACATTATATATGGTTCAATATTACAATAAATGGTTTGAAATGACCATATAAAATGGTTTGAAATAACCATTAAAAACAACCATATGCATGGTTCAAGCAACCATGTATATGGTTCAAAACAACCATATATATTGTTCAAAATTACGAAATATGGTCTTAAATTATGGTTAAAATTAACCATATAAATGGTTCTAAATAACCATATATATTGTTCTATATAATCATATATTTGTTGTTTTCTTAACCATAAGTTGATTGAAAATTTGACAGGAGCTAAAAAATTTCATTATTTCAATTTAAATCAAAAACAAAAATTTTCAACTGGTCAGTGTGTTGAATCTAAAATAAAAATTATTATTATAGATACATATGTACATATTTGTTGACACATGCTATATATACAATGTTCTGACAAACATTTCGTTGTGAAATCGGCAACTTTCAGGATAGAATCCAACTAAAAAGCTCACTTATTGGAGGTTTTCAGTTGGTTTTTGTGTTTCAGATATTTCACATATGTATATTATCAGAACAAAGCTACGAGAATGCACTAAATTGTCCGATTAAAGAACACTTTTCTTCGGTTTTGAAATTTTGCTATTTGAAAACTAAATGGTCTTCAGAACATGGCCGAACATTAATTGCCGGAATATATGTATGTATCACTTTTTCTTATTTTAATTTTTTTTATTTTTTTCACACCAACCGCTCACAAAAATAAACCAAACGCTGTCAAGTAAAACACTAAACTAACAAAAAGCATTCAACAAAGGGATAGAACAAAAACTTTTTTGGAAGCAGAGAGCCATGTCTGTTTTATAACCACAGCCTTATTGCAAACAAAATAGTATAGATAAGAACGATATTTAATTATTATAGAACCATTCTGTTGTTGAATTTTTAAATAAACCATGATTGTAGTCAGAATTTTTTCAACAATATATATTGTTCAAGCCAACCATGTGTCAATTTCAAGCGAACCATGTGATAGTTTTTTGCCTTAAACTAATTAAGGTTCAGTCATTTAATACAATAATAAGTTATTTGCCACATTCATGTCATTGCTGGGGCAACCATGCCACAACCATATCTTTTCTTTGCGTGAAGGTTTGAACCGCGACCTCCTGACTGATAGTCTGGCGTATCTACCATTCAGCCATAGCCGTATTATACTTTATGTTACATTTTTTCCACTTGGACTATATATGTTTAATTTGAAAGGTTTTTTCTTTAATAAAATAACTACAACATCGATGTAATTTTAGACAAGGAGAAACTTTCAACACAAATTTAGACCATATATGATCCTAAATTTGAAGTAATGTTTTAGAGTGTATAACTTTAATTTTAATAAAATTTTATATCAAATCATCAATTGAATCATGTTGAATAAAAATTAAATTCATGATACTTTGTTTCGACATCAAATTTATGTTGTTTCAACTTGAAATAACTTTGATCTGCACTTACAGCAAAGTTAATCCTCACAAAAACATTAATATGTGAAAATAAGGTCAAGTTCCTAGCCAAAAATATCGGCCGTAAAATGTACTGAGATTAAAATATGGACAAAGTTCTTGATAGGTATAATACCGTCATATTTCTAGGCAACCTGTTACTTGTTGGCAATTAGCATAACACTCAAGATGCCCAGTTTTTATTATACTACAATACATATTTAGTTGCAAATAATAGACTGTCTGTAGAGTGAAGTGCTTGTGCGTGTAGTAGAGCAGGTCTGTTTGGAAACCTTTTAAAGATCCGTAATTGCGGTATATTCACTTTGTATTTCTGCTCGTGTTTTTAATGGAATTACTTTTTTACGACTTGTACTTTCTGACTTTAACGATTTACTTTTGTTACAGTTGTGCATACAAATTATTTGATTTTGATTTGAATTTTTTTAATTTTATTTCTGTCTTGTATTTTAGTATAGAAAGCTGAATAAAAACAAAAAAAAACACACTGTGATGAAAACTTCGATTGTAAAATATATATTTTTTGTAATTCTTTGTATTTTTGGCTGGTAGTTTGTTGATGGTCTCAAATGGAAGAGAAAATAAAAAGAAAATTAAGCTAAAATTAAGTTTTAAATGCTTATTGAAGATTTGTGTTTGATTAAATGACTGGATTTCGTTGTTGTTGGCTTTAATGGTTTTTTATTGTTGCTTCTGCTTAAGCCTAAATTAAATCAGAGCTCTTCTTTTTTTCCCCCAATTCAATTGATGGCTTTTTCCTAGAATCTTACAAATTCCTCAACAACTGACCATCTGAAATCAATTTTTAGCCTTGTGGTCTGTTTTAATGATGCGCAATCAAATGCGTTTTTTAATCGAAATTTTATTGTTTAAAAGCAACAAAGTTTATATTTTTCAAATGAGTTTAATGCTTTTTCGTGTGATTTACAAGACAAAATTCATGTTAAATCACAGAAATTAAAAAATAAATAAATTTGTTAAGTTGGCACTTTAGATATGGCTTTTTTTCTGTTGCTACATAATCATTTTAAATAATTGTATTCATAAAATTGTTGTTAAATAAATCAACTGTTTTATTTTAATCTTTAAAAATATCTCAATTTTAGCTTAAATTTCACTGATTATAATCGTTAAGAGCTTCTGGAGAAAGTTTTTATGGCATTTTGTAGAGCTTCTGCTGAAAGGTAATAAACTTTGTGATAAATAATGATTATTTTCAAATATATAGATTTCAAAATAGTTCGACAGTAAACTAGTATTCAATTGGTTGCAGTTCTTTATTAAAAAATGTTTAAGTAAAGAATTTATCAAATACAATAAGAGATCGTAAGACTTAATTATGTAAATATATACATCAATCATATTTTGGCTAAAAGGTTTATATGAAAAGCAATGCTAACAAACTTCTTTCATAATCTAGCCTGAGCATCTGAAACTAGAGAACTAAATTTTGATTTTTAGCTGGAGTACCAATTTTTTTATTTAAATATTTTATTACACAGAAAGAAATGTGTACCGCATAGCACTGCACTACAATAATTACCTTCATAAATTCTGTGAATTTCAACATCAACCTAATAAAATATGTACACTGCAGAAATTCATTCAAACAATGAATTTCTGCACAATAATAATGAAACGTGATATTGAAAGTCAGCTAATGAAGCCCTTCATTGTGTTTATGAACTTCAATTGGCCAGCCATGTCATAAATGGAATGAAACAATTTCATTAGTTCAATGAAACAGTGTCATGAATTAAACGTAGTTGTTTCGCTAATTTTTTTTTATTAAATAAAAGTAACACACAATTAATGTGCTCTGCTGTGCGTTAGTATATGTCAGTATCAATCGCTGCCGGTAATGCTCAGACACAGGTACACTTTAACAGTCCAACCAGTGATGTTAGACGTAAAGTAATTACCATTTTGTAAGGTCCCACTTGACCAAGACTTTCGTTAATGATATCGATTTCGAATATATCTCGAACATTTATCGTGTGAAACTATCGAGAATGACACTCAAAAATGAATCGGAAAAAGTTTACCTGTCGCTCAGTTTTGTTTCAAAAAACATTCGATTTCGAAGGTTCGTTAGCAATATCAAAAGTGAGCCAATATCGAACAAATTTCGATATCGCAAAAAGGCGGGAGAAAAAGCAATTTTTTAAGATTATTATCTCTATTTTATATTTAGTTTATTTTTTAATACATTAACTTACGCTGCAGCTAATCAGATTTGAACACGGTACCTCTTGGCTAACAGACTAACGCACATCCACTAGGCTATCGTCACACATTCGAAAAATTATCGAGAGAAGTTCGCTTTAGGGAACATTCGATTATTTTAGATTCGCGAAGAAATATCGAAGAGTCTTGTTGCGAAATTTCTTCTCTTTAGCGAACATTCGTTTATATCGAATCTCAGGTCAGGTAGGATAATCTCGTTACAATATTTCGTTGCATGTATTTCTTTACCATGCCGGTTATTTCTTTTCTTTTCATACATTAGCATTTAAAACAAGTTTTATCTCATTAAAAAATAACTGGGATATGGCTCAGCTGTAGAGAGTATGTTTTACGTCTGGGAAGCCTGGGCTCGTATCCCAGCCATGTCAACATTTTTTTTAATTTATACATTTTTTCTTTCGAAATAGTTTTGTTATCAATATATAGCGGGATTCTTTATCATAGGAAATTAAAAAAAAGAATATTTTTTTCAGTGCATCTAATTATGAATAAAATTAGATTAAATAAAACGGTTTGTTTTGTAGTGCACTTTTAAATATCTTATTTTCCACCAATATATATGAAAGATATCGTCAGCTTATTATTGATTTGGCCCACCGACCATTAAAAAAATGAGTTGGAAGTGGATTATGGCAATAAAACGGTTTGTTTTGTAGTGCACTTTTAAATATCTTATTTTCCACCAATATATATGAAAGATATCGTCAGCTTATTATTGGTTTGGCCCACCGACCATTAAAAAAATGAGTTGGAAGTGGATTATGGCAAAAAATTACAAAAAATCTGTCGTGTATATATTCAGAAAACTTTCTGGAAACCTTCTTGGTTATTTTTCTCCATTCCGAGTTTTGTGGCATATGCTGCAACCAATTAATAAGTTGACGTTATTTGGCTTAAAACGGTATTTTTCTCTAGATATGAACAATATATTTTTTTTTTCTAAAAACCGGCTACAAATGAAGCCGGTTACGGTTTAAGTGCTCGAATTTCGACTACCGGGCGGCATCCTAGTTCAAATAAATTGTTTATTAATCTTGTTGTTATTTTATTTATTTTTTTTTATACTTTGAATCTGCTTGAAATTCATAATTTTTCTGCTATTTTTGTCTTCTTTGCTACTTTCACTACTCGGGATCGGTAAAATGTCCAGCAATAATTTTCTAATATGTATTTATATAATGCATTTAGAGCTCACGGTAGAAATTTTTAATAATATAAAAATTTTCTTCCGGAAATTTTAGTTTTTTTTTACTAATTTTGCCCTAGCAGATACTTTTATAGCCAGGATGTCTTAATTTAAAGCAAGAACAGTCCTAACTATCTAGCTAATGAAACTTTGTTAATGGATTTATAAGACACTCTGTGCAAAGTTTTTTACGGGCACCTAAAATCAAAAATTATTTTGAAAATTTATGATTTTCGACCACTGCCAAATGTAGGGCACATGTCCAAAATTACCAAAAATGTATGCTAAATACATCTTTAGAGCATGGTATTTCACCGTGTATAAAAATTAAATTAACATTTCTAACAAAAAATTTTACAATATTGAAAATTATGAAAGCACCTTTTTTTTGGAAAAATTTAAGATTTTTTAGTTAAATTTAAAAGTTTCGATTTTAGACCTTTTTTACGACTTAACAGCTCAAGATATTTCAAATCTTTGTTCCATGTGCTTACTTAGAATTTTATCGGCAATTTATATAATTTGAAATCAGGTGCTTAATAAAAAGTGACAACCAAAAAACCAAAAAAAAAGTCGAGGCAAAAATTTACAATTTTAATTTTGAAGTGAAATGTCTCTTAAACTATAAAAGATACAAAAATAATTGTTAAATTTTACAAATTGGTTATTAAATATGAAAGTTACAAGCCGCACAATGTTTTTCCTACCCCAGGTAAACAACTTTCACCCATTGTAGCTCCACGCCTGAAGCTACTAAAGACTTCAGGAGACTTGGTTCTGAAAGCATAGCTCCTCTTCTGTAGCTATTCCAATTTTTATACAAGTCCATTAAGTAGCTTCAGCTAGCAGAGCTCTAAAAATAATATACTCTATGATAGTATAATAATAGAAACGAGTACAACAACAAAAAATTTACAAAAATAATTTTTGTTGTTCGCTTTTGGTTGACCACCCTTCAAATGAATAAGAGAGTGCTTTTTATAATAGAAAATATATAAAAATGCATATGTTTTATTTCATCGGTCATTCATAAATGCAATGAAACTTTTCATCAAAATTATGAAAAAGTTTCAATAAAATTATGATATTCATAAAATGAAGAATTGTCATATACGTAAATAAGTTATATTCTTCTTAGGTTAGGTTAGGTTATCAGGTCGCTGGTGAAAAATTATAAAGAAAGGGTTCCAGCCCACTTGGGTCCAATGATAATGGTCCCTTTGTGATACCTGTAAAGGAAAGGAAAGGAAAGAGAGAACAGAACAGTGTATCAAATAGAGTGAAAGGAGAGGAGTTAATAGAGGTGTTAGAAATTAGTTCAAAGAGAAGAGAGAAAGAGGTAAGGCGTACGGAGTTCCGTGCAGGAAGGGTCGTTCGTGTTTTAGAAACGCCATTTGGGTAGTCAGCGAGTGAACCACCCGCTGCTCCTAATGAAGGAACTTATGTTCTTGAGTTCTATTTCTGAGAACTCGGAGAGGCTACCGAAGAAACTTTTGCCCAGTAGGCGAAGGCGGTGGTCCTCCAGAGCTGGACAAAGGCATAAAAGGTGCATTACATTCTCTTCTTCTTCTACGTCATTACAGCTTGTGCAGTAGTCATTGTATGGGAGACCCATACGTCTAGCGTGGGTTCCAAAGGTGCAGTGCCCCGTGACCGTGGCCATGAGGTTGCGTAGGTGTGGTTTCGTGAAATCTAGAAGTTGTTTAGTTCTGTTTATGTCAAGGCGAGGCCATATTGTTCTCGCAATAGAGCAAGTTGGTTCATTGTACCATCTGGTTTGAGCCAACTGCAAGAAGGCAGCGTCAATTCGTCTCCAGCAAGATGAGAGTGGGATCCCGCAGAGATCGTCAATATCGACATCCCGAAGCAAGGTTCCCCTCTTAGCCAGATCATCCGCAATGATGTTGCCTGAAACGGACTCGTGTCCCCTTACCCATCTGAGGGTGATACCTAGATTGCTCGCCATCGTGTTTAGTGCTGTGCGGCATTCCAGGACTAGGCTGGATGTGGTGTACACACCAGTGAGTGCTTTAATCGCCGGTTGACTGTCAGTTATGATCTGAACGTCGGCATTTGATATCCGGTAAAACCTTAGCCATATATTCTTCTTAATTCAATGCCTTTCTAAGACTTTATCTCTAATAAAAAATTTACCAATTAGGATTATGTATTTAACATTCTGTTATTGTTTTGGGTGTCTAATAATACAATTTAGTTCATATTTATTTCCTTTTATAACCACGATAATGGTTTATCGATTTTGATATATTATACACCTACATACATACATATGTATGTAATATATATGTACATACATAGATATATAAACCTATAATTGTATACAAAGTTATTTTATGAATATGGTTTGTCGACTATAACAAATTGTATGCCCTTAAACCGCGCTTTCAATGTAAATTTATAAAAATAAAAGAAGAAATTCAGAAAAGTTTACATGTTTTTAACACAAACGTATACTTAAACACTCATACGAGAATTTTCCTCATATACTTTAGTTGACAAATATATAAATACATTTACAAAATTTATATGCACGCTAGTAGACATGGACATGCCTCAGTCAGGTTCTAAATTAACTAGTAATTTTACTTATGTGCCTCTGACGATGTACGAGGCTAAAATTAAAAGTCATTTTATGATCTCGCTAGCTATACACTAGAGTGGGTCTCAAAAAAATTTGCCGCTAGGATGAAGGACGAATCTAAAATTGCAAAAATGAATTTTATCACGCCTAAAGCGTAGTATGCAGTTCTCACTGAAATTCAGGTTTGGAGTTTTACATTTATTTCTACACGGAAAAATAATCGTGTAGAATTCTATACAGAATTTTGTTTGCATACACACAAATTTATATATTTTTTAATTTACAACACACAAAAACACTAAAAATTAATTACAATGTACGAAAAACTAGAAATGTCAAAAATTACGTGACCAAACAATTCTCTGAACATTAATTTTTGTTTCAGTTGAAGGAAAAAATTCTCCACTTATTGTTATAGCATGCCTGTAATAGACGATAAATGCCAAAATTCCGTGCACTCTTCTTTTGGAACTGCGTACTAGTAAACGGAAATTTCTTTAAGAAATTTACCAACCTGAATTTCAGTTTGTTTTTTTTACACATACTTCTTATGGCAGCCTGAATTTCATTCAGAGCTGCATACTACGCTTAAACATACAGTCAGCCTATTTAGCTTTGTGTATAATGCGTCGCTATTTTATATAGAAATATATGTACATATGCATTCTATACTGTTGTTAACGGTTTGAATATAGTTTTAATTTCATTCTCAGTTGTTATTGCAATATGGCGTACTAGTCACGTGCACAGATACATCTATTTATATCAGTTTCAGTGTGTTAATTCTTGTGAGTGCATATTGATATATAATGAAGTGTTTCTGTTATTAGGTGGTATTGTTATGGGCTAAAGTATAGTAGATATGAGTAGATACAGAGAGACTGAGAGAAACACATTTGTTTTCATGTGTTTCGCCCAAACAGATATTAACAGATACTAATGTCCAGTGTGGCCATATTAGCTCTTTTAGAGCTAAATTTAGCTTTATTTTTTAATGTTTAGCTCGAAATATTTCATTTAGCTCTTAGCTTTTTTTCAACAATGCATTTAGCTTTTTCTAGCTTTTTCTTTAATTTCAATTTCATGTAATTAATTTCTATTTCGAAATAAATAAAACAGTTTATCAGAATAAATTTATGTGAGGTAACCATATAAAGTAGTTAAAAAATAATAATAATACATAATAATAATCTGGCAGTGCAGAAACATTCACTGCGGCAGATTTGATCGACATCATGGTGTAATAAGTAGGGATGTAACGATACGCCGTTTTGCCGATCCGATACCGATACCGATACTTAAAAATAAATATCGCCGATACCGATTCCGATACCGATACGAATATTGAAATTGAGTTAAAGTTTAGATTAACAAAACTCAAGTGCAATTTATTTTATTATACAAAATTACAGTGTAAGAGATTATTAATATTTAAAATTGATATTAACCCAGTATAAAAAATTGCGAGTATTTTTTAAGAGCTACATTTTCTTTGCTTCCAAAAAATTTTTATTAAAAATATGCAGATAACCACGGGGTAGTAAAACCCTATACTTAGCTTGGCGAATTTGGTGACCAATTTCGTTTTACGGACCTCCAAAGTTTTGGAAAATCAGCGGGCCCTCAAAAAAAAGGTGTCATCAACTTTTGGCCAACAGAAAATTCAAACTCGGTGATACCGCTTAACTATATATGGCAATAATGTAGCTAAGAGTTCGCTAAACAGATTTTATTACCATTTTATGCCAAAAAATAATTTTTTCGTGTACCTTTTTTGAAAAATTAAGGAAAAATTTTTTTTTCACTTTTTCCAGAATAACTTACAGGGACTCGTAATTTTTTATTAACAATATTTATCAAAGTTGTAGCTACGGTAAAGCTGAACAACTTTTGTGAACATGTCAATACAATCTGAATGTATCTGGGCAGTCTAAACAGCCCGGAAAAACTAATTTCTACCTTAAAAGTTTTCGTTTTTTACGAGTTAGGCTATATTTTTATTGCATTTTTTTTTTGCTTTCTTTGATATTGTTCCACTTCTTATGTTGCTGATTTTAGTATTTACTATTTTTTATTGTTTGTTGTTGTTTTGCCAAATAATGGTAATGAAAATTTTGGAGTTCCTACAAGTTATAGTGAAAAAAGTGAATAAAATAATTTTTTAACATTTTTTTTTCAAAAAAAGTACAGGAACATATTATTTTTCTGGGCACAAAATGTTAGTGAAACACAACAACGAAATTTTTTAGCATCAAAAATAGTGAAAAACTAAAATTTGAAAGGTAAAAAGTGGTCTGTGTGAGCTATTAGAGTGCCTAGATACGTGCAGATTGTATTGATATGTCCACAAAAGTTGTTCAGCTCTAACGTAACTATAAGTTTGCCAAATGTTGTTAGTTAAAAATTACAAGTCGCTGTTAGTTATTCTGAATAAAGTGAAAAAACATTTTTTTCCTTAATTTTGTCAACAAAAAGTTAACGAAAAAAATTTTTTGGCATGAAATGTTAAAAAAATCTGTTAAACAGACTCTTAGCTACATTATTGCCATATACAGTTAAGCGGTATTATAAAGTTTGAATTAGCTGTTGGCCAAATACTGATGACACCGTTTTTTGAGGCCCCACTGATTTTTAGAAAATTTGGAAGTCCATAAAAAAAATTGGTCACCAAATTCGCCAAACTGAGTAAAGGGTTTTACTACCCCATTGTAGGACAATCGCACCTGTACTGTCCAGTTCTTATGTTTTTCCAAAAGTCTTTATTTATCGCATAGTGTAATTAGTAGAAAAGCAAGAAAAAAATTTTAATTCCTTTATAATTTTAAAAAATTCTCGCCATACTCGCGTTAAAAAAATTGTGAAAATGGGTAATTTTTTATCCTTTTTTCTTGAGGAAAAAATCATTATAGAATACCGAAAAAGAAATTTGTCCGAGCATCGCTTCCAATTCGGTGATTGGTAATCGAAAAACAGAACTTCTTGCAATGGCAAGGATATGTAAAACTAATTAGAAATGATCCAAATTTGCAATACTTCCGGATCGCGAATTCTACATTTTCATGACTTCTTTGGAGTGTCTTTTTTTGCTGCAATAAGATTTAAAAAACAACGAATTTAATTTGAATTCATGGTAAAATTAACAAAAAAATAATAATTTTTTTACAAAATAAAAGTATAAAATATTATTAATTTTTAAAATTGATATTAATAAGATTTAAAAAATAACGAAATCAGTTTAGTTCATGGTAAAATTAACAAAAAATAAATAATTTGTCAGAAAAAAAACTCTGAAAAAATGTTTAAAAGTATCGTCGTATCGACAGTAAAATATCGCCAATACCGATGTATCGGAAAATCTGAAATATCGCTGATATATCGGTATCGGTATTCGTTACATCCCTAGTAATAAGTATACAATGGTTGGAATTAAAAACTCACTTTCAACTTGCATCTATTTCGCAATCCTGCCATCAAGCTAAAGTCTTGAAAAATTTTTATAGAGAAAAATATTTACTCTATTTGAAATTTTTAAAGCCATTACTTTCTGATGTTCAAAAAGTAAATAAAATGTTCGAAAGTAACGACGTGGACCCCATGCTATTGTTTTCAGAACTTCACTTGCTTTTGAAAAATCTTTGTAATGAAATCGTTTTGAAGTCCGAAATTTTTGGCCGTTTAAAATCAAATTTAGACGGTTTTCTAATTACAACTCCGTATTTTAACTATAAGTTTGAACAATGTCTGAAATCAAAAAAAGACATAATAGATTCTGAAACAGAAAAAGAAATTAGATACACTTGCCGAAATTTTATTAAACAATTAATAAAATTTGCCAAATAACTTTTCAACTTTACAAATCACCAACATCTTTTCATTAGAAAACAGTCTAAGCAATACAAAAGTAAATTGTATGAAAATTTTAAAGAAGAAATGTTAAATTTTAGCGTAGGTGATATTACTCTTTTGGAATTACAATGGCAAAAATCACATGTGAGCTTAAAATCGCAATTCTCACTTTTGCATGTGCTAAGGGTCGCGCGTTCTGTTTATTTTTCGAAATAATCTTCGAAAAAGATACTTATCAATGCTCCATGTTTTTTGAAACCATAGTATCCAATTCAGAATTTTTCAACTATTTTTAGATTTTTCCCTTACTATTTTTGCTTCATATTATATGCTTTATGCATCTGTTTTTAAAGTAAAGTAATTAAAATGTATAAAAATTTTATTTTTTTAAATGATATTAAGCAGAAAGAGTTTAAATTTTACTGGAATGCTTTTATTTTTGTTAATTCAATACAGCTGATGTCAGATGCCTTGTCAGATGAATATAGAACACGCTCTAATTGAAAAATTTTCATCTGACTTTGCTTCTGTAAATGTCATCTGACAATGTTTCATATGTTTCACACGGCATGTATCATTTTTGCAGTGGGAAATTTGACAAGTCAGATGTAAAATACATGTCGTCTAAAGTCAGCATTAGCAGAAATTAAGTTACGTTGTATTACACAAGTAAATATTACTTTTAAAATTGCCCTCGTAATTTACATGCTAAGAGCGTGTGTTTGCTTGGACTTGTAGTAATTTTATAGTTAAAGAGTTGAGTATATTATGGAATTAGGCAGACGCGGATCCAGCTTGAGCTTTTAGAAGGGTATTTCTAACTAAAACATACTACTTTGCAAAACTTCTTTTAGAAACTCAATAGAAATTTGGCATATTTTAGTAGTTTTGGGGGAGGGCGGATTTCCCGTTTCCCCCATACCATGTTATCCGCGCCTGAATTAGGACTTGAATACTAACACAAACACGCACACACACACATACGAAGCCAATTATGAAATTTTGCCAGCCATTATACCAAACTGCATATTAAACCGAATATTTACTTAAGTTCATAAAATGGTTAGTGTTGCATATGCTTTTATTTTTGGAGCCCATTTATTTATGACGCCAAAAAAACAACTGTGGCATGTAAAGCTTACTTTTTCTCTACTCATGCCTGTCGTTGCAACTGCAACACAAAACAAGCGTCAATGGCTACCATTAATATATAAAACAATAACAAAAAAGCAACATCGACAGCCAATTACAACAACATTTTACTTACGAATTTTCGTATGTGTGAACATCGAAATGCAACTTTTTAAATGCAACAAAAAACTACAATATATACACAAAATACTTGTTTCATGATTTTTATTTTAATTTTTTTGTTTGTTGCAAACCAATATCTTTATTTTTTCTCTTCTTTTCTAGCTTTTAGTTGGGCTAATGCTGTTTTTGCTGTTGCATGTGCAAATGTAAATTTTATTTTCGAAAGTATGTTTTTATTTGATGGTCTATTGGGTATTAAAATTTCGTTTAAGTCTGTCCGTACAATGCAGTTATTAAGTGCTGAATTGTTTTATTATCAAAATGGTACGTTCGAACGACCATTAAATTTGGATGACAGCGCTTTAAAGGATTTGAAAATGAATTTAACTAACTCAGAATCGTAATTGAAGGACAAACTTACTCTCTATTATGCGTTATCATGCCCTAAAAAGTTTCCAAATGTGACAGCGTTTTGTTCATCCTGTATTTCAAAACGGTGATCATAATTTTCTGTAATTTTTGCTTACATCATTTTGAAATCGGATAAGTAGCTTAGAATGTACAAGTTTATTACAATTATTTTGGCTATGTTTACGACTCATTGCCATAGACGACATTGATCATAGAACAATGAACTCTTGCTGCACAGAAAAAATTATCTAAAATAAAATTTTATTTTCAGTAAATTTGTTTTACTGAATCAGTGAATTTTTTGTTTGACTTATATTTAGGACGCAAACACCAAAACCAACCGATGATGACATACACATAAATACATAACAACAAAAACAACAATGGGAGCAAAAGGAATGCGATTTTAACAAGTTTTTCTTACATAAAATTTCTAAATGAATCAATTCGTTAATGTTATTGCTTTAATTCTCATTCATTTTTTTAGAGTCTTTAAATAAATATGCAAATTTGAACCTATTTAACAAAGTGAAATTTCATAAATGCTTAATAGATGACTTTTTTAAATGCTTAATAGATGATTATTTAAAACTTAGTTTGTAGACAAACTATTTACGAATTCATTGAATTTCTTTACTGAAAATTAAATTCAGTTTTTTTTGTGTGAAAGAGGCAAAGTTTTCGACGTATCGCCGTTTCCTTGAAGTTCGGAGGCTGAGTGTGTTTTTATTGAATCAGTCGATTCGAATTTGATCATCGTTCCTCAAGAAATGTTGCTACAAATTTGTGTCCTAATTTTGCTAAAAATTTCCCAATGTAACGATTATTAAATTTTTTATCAGTAAAATGGTGCCCCGACTATGCACATATTCGTCATTGTAATTAATTTTTATACATATATGTACTCGTATATAAAAAAAACTATGGACTCGTTCACTCTACAATTTTTAGTTTAAGAATTTAGAATTTAATGCTCTGTCAGAAGTAGTCCGTCTAGTAGTTTCATTCCATCTATTTTTATATTTTAGTTTATTGTATAAACTTTTATGCCGTATTTGCTTGGACTACGAATGTTGTATTGTGATGTTGCACTTATTATGTGTTTAAAAAACTAACAAGGGGTATTTTATTTTACATATAGAGAAAATAATGTGACCTATTCTGTAAATCGAGCCGGAGAAAATTTTTCGTTTTTAAAATTAACCCATAAAATTTGGTGATTCTAAAAATCGTATTTAACTAATTTTACTCGTTTTATTATTCCACGACCAAAAAAGAACGTTTTCAATAAAATGTGATTATTTCTAAGGAACACCAAACAAAAAACTTAAGATAAATAATTGAAATAATAATATTGAATAATTGGCTTTCAAGTTTGAAAAATATTTCAAAATAATATCGGTTTTGAAATTTTCTACTTAAAAAAAATTCGTGCAAATATTTGCGAGATACTACTAAAATAATGTATCTAACAATAAAATGAACATAAACATAATTGCTCAAGTAGTGTGGCTTACATGGTTATTGCACTAAGCGTGTCAATTATTCGGTTGCGAGATATCACACGATTTATAGAATGGGAGCAATCACAGTAACATTTACTATTCCAGTAGTTCTGATAATAGAAATTAGTGCTGCACCGAACATTCAAGTTCGAGTTCGGAGGTTGGACAACTGCAAAGCAACAAGTTTTAACAAGTTTTAATTTTGAAAATAGCTCGGTAGCTCGTGAACTATTAAAGATATCTTTATGAAATTTCATACAGACTATTTTGAGGTATTTTTCAGTTTCGGCTCCAAACAGAAAGCGGTGTTTATGGCCGGACCTCCAAAGTTAGCAGCGCTTAGATTTATAACTATTTTTTATATATAAAAATCATTTATTGACCCATTGTTGAAATTTATACCACACATTCGATTGAAATATCCAAAAAAAAACAACCGTCTGCATGTATGAAAGATGTATTTTAGATTCAGAGATAATTGCCTTCGATTTTTCCTTTAATTGCCGATTAGAACAAACTACAAGGTACCAAGAAAATATAATTGTATCGGCTTTTTAAATTGACCTTTAGTTTAGGTGGAGTTAAGGTTGCCACATTTAGTTATAGTGAATGAGAATGGAAAATCTTGTAATCCTCATATTTTAATAGACTTGGGTTCAACTCGTTCGAACTCGTTCAGCAGCTCGTTTTAGACACAAACCTATGATCAAACCCATGTAACTTAAATTGGTTTGATCATTGGTTTGTGTCTAAAACGAGCTGCTGAACGAGTTCGAACTAGTTGGACCCAAGTCTATATTTTAAGTAAACGGTATGCTCAGCAGTTTTATGTAAAACACTGCGAGGAATATGTTTATGTAACATTTTAAGCTTTTAATGCTTCGCTATATAAGACTTTTTTTTACTTTTTCTTAAAAAGAAGCAAAAAAACTCCCCTTCAGCGGCTATAAAACGGGCAGAAATGTCCTAAAAATATTTCTAATAAAAGTTTATTATAATTTTCAAAGACAATGAAGATCAAAACTCAACTTGAAAGCCAGAAACAAGTCTGTCAAACCTTAGAATGCTTTTAAGGGTTAATTTTGTGTTCATTCTTAATAAAATCTCAACCACAAAACCTTATTTTCTGAGGCTAGTTGGCTTAAAAATATGTCACCATGTAAAAAAAGCTATCTATACTTCGACTTCGGGAACTGCAGGGATCTGTGCCCAAGTCTGTGCGAGTATACGCTATTTGTGTCTGTATTTATGTAGTTATAATCCAATCAAATGTGTATGTTTGATCACGAGCATGCATTGTTTTATTTTCAAGTTATTAAATTAAAAAGTTATCAAAAAGTAATATGGCTGCCAAATGGTTATTGTTATTTGGTAATTTCTATATAAAAAAGGTCCTTTAGTTTTTATTTGAGTTTTATATTCATATTTCCAAAGAAAAAGAGCATAAAACTTTATAAAAATGTATAAAGTTGGCTAACAAGTGTGTGTGTGTGTGTGTTTCATTTTGGTTTTTGGTGGGTCAATTAAAATCATTTTGATTTGGCAGGTCTTTTAGTTTTGATAAAAGCGTAAGAAATTTTCACAAAATTCTAAGAAATGTCATGGGAATAAATAATTGATTTAATCAATATGATGATGGATAGAAAATATGAAAGAAATTTAGAATAGATTCAAGCAAAAATTTCTAATAATTTAAAATTAAATTGCAAGTGCTATTTTTCAAATTAATATTTTGTATTTCTGTGAAATATTAAATGTTTTTTTTTTAAGTATAGAATCTCCGCAAATCTTAGACTTTCAGTACGATTTGAATAATGTGCAAATAAAATATATCTTTTAAAAATGTTCAATTAGCTCAAGAATAAAGCAAACACTATCATAAAATAATTGTATACTTAATTGTGAAATGCTATAAATAGTGAAACGAAAACCGATTTCTCTTTCGATTATAGTTAAACTTATGTAGATATGTTGCCCTCATTAATTTTAGATTTCAATATCTGTAACGGTTTTTATTCCCTGCTTTTATTCTGTTTTTGTATTTAGTTGTCATAAAACGCACGTTGCGTGTAATTTCATTCGATATTAATCTCGAAAATTTAGTGGCATTTAAGGTTTTTTTAGACAATTTTTACAACAATTAAAATAAACGTATAAATGAAATTATACTATGCTCTACATATTCATTTAAGCACAGATGGACAGACAAACAAAATATAAAAAAAAAAACAAACAGACATGAATGATACTCGTATACAACATATTTTTGTTTTATACAAAACTATTTTATAATAAAGTTCTTTTATTAAAATTAAAACATACAAAAAAACAAATTATTATGCACTTGTTTAACAGAAACATTCATCTTTACAATATTTTTTTTATTTAAATTATAAAGCGCAAGCATACTGGTACTAATGTGTGTATGTTGTTTAACAATTAAAAAAATTAAGTATTTCTATGTATGGGGAAGTGTATTCTGTACTGAATGAGAGATCATACACGAACTTGATGGACTTGATATTAGTATACACATGTACTTGCTCCCACTTGACCTGAGATTCGAAAATAAATGAATTTTTCCTGAAGAGAATAATTTTCAACACTAAAATGTTCGATAAATGTTAAAAGAAATCTGAATCAAGAATTTATTTTAAACCCTCTTTTTTACCCGACTTCCAAAGAAGGAGCAGTCTATCAATTCGTTTGTATTTTCAGTTTTATTTGATAAATGTTCACTCTGCCATTTATAGACCGCCGCCTATAGCCCGATTTGAAAAGGATGTACTTTCAGATTAATCCCGTTTATTAAGTTTTAATTTTTTTCTCTAGACTTTTCATTATTAGCAGATATTACAAATTATTATAATGTTAAAGGACATAAATATTTATCATGATTAGAAAAAACATGGTCACAGCTACGCACACAAAGAGTAAATATTCTTCTGCAACTACTTTTACTTTTCAAATGAATTCTATTTGGCCGGTTTTTATGAAACTTTACACACACAATTAATTTAAAATTAAGCTTAAGAAAGTGGGTAGCTCCTAGGGTATTCACTTGATTAATGTTTGCTCGATTAATCGGAAAATTTAAGTCAAATAATGTTCGATCAAAGAAAATTTCCAATTTCGAGTAAAAATTTATTCGAGTATTTTAATCGATTAATCGAATAACTCGAGTAAAAAGTAATTTTTTTTAAAGCATTTTTGCAGATTTCTTTATCAAAACTGGCAAAATGTTTTAATATTATAAAATTTGCCATTCAATTCAATCGTTATGAGATAATGTTGGACCGCTTGATGTAGATACATATTAAGGAATTAAGCAACAATCATAGGGGCGAAAGAAAAATTGTAAATTTATATGCTAGTGTTTTTGTTTTTTTCTGACTTCCGTCCATTCTGGTTTAAAATGTCTAAAATCGAACGGACTTATTCAATAAAATTATAAAACTATGGACTTTATTATTTGTTGGACAAAATAGTTTCTGAAATAACAAGAACTGGTGGAAGTTCTTAAAAATTTCATTAAATCCAAAGAAATTTATTATTCAGGCTTAAGTTCGTTCAATTTAATTTTTACAATTAAATCATTTTTTTATTGTTCAATTTAATTTAATTTAATTTTTACAATTAAATAATTTTTTTATTGAGTAATAATTTTTCAAAGCATGTGGCAATTGAAAAGTACAAATACCAATTTCTTGACTTTTGTAAAGGTCGAACTGAACATCGGAACATCGATGTTTTCGGGATTAACCACAATCCCATCGTCAGAGCTCTCTATACTCTAGGCTACTCAGCCCCCAAAGTCAAGCGGTAAATATTTGGCATTAAACCAATTGCATTAAAGCTCTATGTTTCCTGGCTTTAAGCTTATTTTATGGTGGCTTAGAAATTTACCATACTTGGCACTTATCCTAATCAACAACCACACTTGTGCTTTTTTTTGTTTATATTTCTCACACAAGATTGAGAAAGCTGCTTTCTCTAGTTCTTAGGATTTACATATGTTTTGTTTTATCCGTATTACACGGGAAACTATCTAACATATTTTGTACTATGTGCCTCTAGTGTTAATAATTGAAGTTGTGTGTATTTAGTCGAACTATATGGGCTTTATCAAAAGAGCTTGAATAATAAATTTCTCCGTTTAGAAAAATTAAATGCATTAATAGCAAACTTTTTTCAGATTTTTTTCCAGTTTCATATATTTTAGAGCTTAAAATATCATATCTGAAATTAGTTTACTATATACGATTTAAACTACATCAATGAGGGCATTATTTATTTTTGGAAAACGAGAAATTTACTCGGATTCGGCTTACAGAACAGAGTCGATAATTTTGTTGATATCCTTTCCGGGTATTTTTTGGCGAAACTGCAAGGATATTGAATGTTAGGGCAAAGCGGTAGACGTATGATTAATATGATAGTACATACCATCATATAACTTGTACGTCTCATGCGTTGGCCATATAAATATTATTTTGAAAATTTTGGCTATGCTCACAGAAAAAAATATCTCAGTTTCGTTTTTGATAGCAAAAATCCCGATATTCAATAATTCTTTTTTCGAATTTTCTGTGATAAAGAATTCCCCTAAATTATTACAAAAGAAAATATATATAAACCAAAAAAATGTTGACACTGCTGCGATACGAACCCGGGGTTCCCGGACGTAAAGTATACTCTCTACAGCTGAGCCATATCGCAGTTATGTTCTTATGAGATAAGACTTGTTTTGATTACTTATGTATGAAAAGAAAAGAAATAACCGGCATGGGAAACAAATACATACAACGAAATATTTTATTAAGTTAATGACAAATGTTATTGAAATTCATTAATTATTGTTCAATAACATAGTTTTATTGAACATAAATATTGTGTATTTTGTTCTGTGCTATTACCGCAGATATTTACAAAATCAGAAACAAAGTCACGGCCAAAAACCAAAATTTAAAAATTCAAAAACAAATATATTTGAAAATATTCTGGATATCCTAATGAAACAAAGTGTTTTCTTTGCCTCTTAATAAGCTTTGCAACAACTTTAAATTCATTAAAATCGGATAATATTTGTAAAAGTTATGAGACCAACAAAGTTTATCATGCCCGAGATAGTCAATTTTGACACCGTATACCTTACCGTGTGTCTTAACAGGGTGGTCTAAGTTACATTATTCTTAAAGCTTGGGTGCTCCTGTATAATTTTTACATACATCGTTTTGTAATCGGATTGCAAATTTCAAAGATATAGTTTTATAACCCTTTTTTTCAATTGGAACCATTGTGCGCCCATCCACACATAGCAGTTGTTATTTATCAATTACATGAAATTTTGCACACACATGAAATCCGCGTGATAATAAATGCATATAGCTAGAAAAATAAACAGTGCCACGCCCATATATAGAAGGTGTTATCCATCAACTATATCTATTTAACAGATTTTTATGACATTTTGCACGTACAATAAGTCCGTGTGGCAATAAAATTGTATAGCTAGAAAAGTATTACACGAAAAATATTCGAGGTACGTTCGTAGGCAATATCGTAAACGAAACTAATGGTCATGTGGGCTAGTCTTTATATACGAATAAATAAATATTTTAACAACAGGAATTTATTCTACAGACATAAATACACACATATGTAAATATTCGCTCTATCCACTATAGTAGTGAGTATTTTTGATAGATACGGATCAAAACAACAAAAAAGTTAATATTTTGTTTGTTTTAATTCTAAGTATTTTTACAGCGTTTAAACAAAAACTATAATTAACATACGTACTTTTGTTTTTTTTCAATTCTCTCTTTACAATATTCAAGTAGTACATGATTCAAGTAACTGAAGAATGTAGATGGATAGCTTAGAAAGGTTGCTTGGCCGCGTAATTAAGGATTATTATAGACTTTTTAATTACTGTCTTAAAGGAACTGCTTTTTTATGGATGATCTTATACTTTGGTTTCACGATCTAATTGAGTTGAGTTTGTAAAATTTACATGATACAAATCGAATCTGTGTTTTGGCAGCTAAAACATTTTCCTACAAAAGTTTAGTTTGTAGGTTTGAAAATCCTATAATTTTTCAGAGTAAGCCACTTTGTTTTAAGAAAATTTATGGACTTGTATTTTCAATTAAAACTGTAGAATTAATTAACACTAAAAATTTCGTGATTGGTTGACAACTAATTAATTTTTTAATTGAATCAATGTTTTGCGAAAATAAGACAATTTTAAGCTGATCTTTGAGAGATATTCAAAATCTTTTTTACGATATTTTATTTAATAAAAGTTTTTAAATTTTACTGAAACAAACAAAGAACATGTTTGTTATTTCATTTTGTTTGTTTAATCTTAACAACATTTATTAGAATAATAAACTTGTTTTAATAGCTGCTTTAAAACAGACAAGACGATTAAAAAAAAAACACATACATACTTACAAATAAAGTACTCAAACAAATGAATATTTATATATTTATTCTGTCAATATGTTCAACACACAGTTTATAGAAGTATTTTGTAAAAACAATTTAAAGTTTGTGGTACAATAATTTTCTTTTAATCAGGGGGCCTGAACATGACGTACATTAAACAGACCGAGAGAGACAGAAATGTGTGTAAAGAATAATTATACTCGTAATTATTTGTTGTAGTTTTTATATATTTTATTTTTATTTCATTTACATTTAAAGTTTATAATAAATACAAGCAATTATTTAAATAATACAGCATATAATTGAGATGTTGTTTTAAATGTTTAAACATTTAAGTTCAACTATAAATTTAACTTTAAATTGTTAATATTGTAACTGACATGTACATCTATTACAAAAGTAAAATTGTAATGAAATTTCCGTTGAATAGAAAAAAAACTAACAAAAGAATTGATGCTTTTGTAATGTTTGTGGTTTTGTTTTTTATTCTAATTTTTATGTTTTCTTTTTTATATTTTTGCCCTAGAGAAAAAAAGTGAAAACAGAATGTTTTTGCATTAATTTCTTAAAAATTTTACTTTTTATACATTTTGACAATATTGATCTGTTATATTGATAACTAAAGGAAAACATTCTACAAATGTTTATAGAAATCTATGTACGTTCTCATAAGTACATATTTACAAAGAAGAGCTGAAAGGAACATATTTAAAGTGTTCAGAAGAACTTTAAATACACAACTCACACGCATTCATAGGGATAACACAAGTCTACAAACAATTGTAGAGAGCAACGTTTTGGAATCTAATTTTAATAGAAGTGATAATGAAGTTCCTAGCGTATTAATTAATTTATTTCAATTGGTTGATTTAACATTTTTCGGCAGTGATTTTGCTTTCATTTTAGTTCAACATGATTTACAATAATCTTCAAGGAACATTTATCCTTTTGAATGAACTACATTTCATGTTGATTTAATATTGCAGTACAGTTAAATCAAAATGAAGTTGATATTGAAATAATACGAAAAATCATGTTGATTCACAGTTATTTCGAGTTGAAGCAACGTGAATTTTATATTGGAACAACACGAAGAATCATGTTGAATCAAAGTTATTTCAAGTTGACACAACTTGAATTTGATATTGAAACAACACTAAGAATCATGTTGAATTATAGTTATATCGAGCTGAAACAACATAACTTTAATGTTGCTATTCTATTAATTGCTTTACTTACGTGATAGTCATCAGAAAACTTTCCGTTGTAGCTGACTGCCCCAGCCAAGATTTGAGCTCGTGCCACTTCCCACTTACCCATCGTATGTTAAATGAATTTCATTTTAATTCAACATGATTTAAATGATTATTTAATATAAAACTTATTTGAAATTAAAGTTATAGTCATGATGATTTAAAATGAAATGTAACGTTTATAACAAAGTTGTTCTAACAGTGAAACATTTAAAATCAAAGAGATTTAAGGTTAGATTAATAATTTTTCATTTAAAATTAATATGAAACAATGGTAATTTTAAACCAGCAGCAGTAAATTTTCGCTGGCAATTCATTTATTGTCGTCTACATACAATAGTTTTGCGATTAGGAAGAGCTAAGAAAAAAGGTATTTTTAATGTAAAATTTGTATCTTAAATCCTTATAACAGTTAAAAACGACAATCAATACTCGCCTTCTTTTCTGAAAATAAAATGGGCCATACATACTTGGTAAAAATCGGTGCTTAAGATCTGATTGTATTTACAATGAACTGACGGGACTTCAGTGATAAATTGGCTGCAAGATAATACGCTTAAGGGAAAATCCAAAGATATTTAGTTCTGCTGGCTTAAGTTCGTTCGTTTTAATTTTTCAATTAAGTTATTTTTAGGCTCCGACCAAAAACGAGGGGTGCTATAAATTTGTAGTTTGTGTCTGTTTATCTGCGTGTCTGTCCGCGCCATCGTACAGCCCAAATGGCTGCACCGATTTCAATTTAGTTTACTTTTGTGTGAATGGTGACTTGTTAGAGAGTGTTCTCAGTTATATATGAAGAAAATCGTTCCAGACGTTTAGAAGTTTTCTATCTGTATCTTCTTGAATATGTGTAGATTTGGCGCCATCGCTCCCAAATGGCTAGACCTTGTTCAATTTGGTTTGAAATTGAAGGGTGACTTGATTAAAATGTTATAACCTATACTTGAAGAAAAGCGGTCCAGCAGTCTAGAAGTTACCATCCATTTTCTTCGGTGGTTTTAAAAATTTTTAATTTAATGTTATTATTAGAAAGAAATTCTAAGAGCCGTAAAATTGAAAAGACAAAGAAATTTTTTTGAGTGTAGGGAAGGTGGAACTGACGCCACAATGTTTCGAAGCCAACCACAGCCTCATCATCAAAATTATTGTGTACTTAGACCCCACAGCCAGTCACGACAGCTCCAATCAACTAGATTGAATATCCTTAAAAAATTGCTCAAGGCATCCAAATTTCCATTTTATATGAAAGTCCTCAAATCTGTTATTAATAAACGCCCTATAAAGCCCTATAACACTCTATAACTTTGAATATAATAATTTGACCACTTTGGGACTTAGAGTTCGTCCATGTAGATATGAAACTAAACCAAAACTTATGCATATTTTTGAACATTTTAACATTGCAGTTTTTAAGGTATAGCGATTTTAATATTCGGATACATAAATATTTTTTTATTTTTGCTGTGTCCCGAGAAAATGTTTGATCACACTTTCCTGAAGAGAGTCTTGTTATCTTTAAAACGGCATATTGTTGAGCTCTGTAACTCCAAAATTTTTTGAGATATGTGTAATTATGTGGGTAAATTCAACGTTTTCCGATATATTTTTTTAAATATTGATGACGTTATATCTCCTTAGCTAGACGAACCAGGAACTTAACATTTTATGTCTGTGTTTTAGTTATATTAAAAAAGTCAATAGCGAGTTTCATAAAAATCGGAGCGGATGAAATCCATTTCACCCTTTCTCTTAGTTGATTTGAAGTGAAATAACTCTATTTCATTATTTTAATGAAACTATGTTATGATTCTAATAATTATCATTCAAAGTAATGCAACAAGGAGCTGCCTTGTGATTTAAGTCCATGCGAGCCTGAACCCAACATTTAAGGAAAAAGTTCATTATTTTAACGAATAGTTCATTAGTTTTTACCTAATATACTCGTACGTTAAATCAATGAACTGGTTCATTAATTTTGTCAAGGTATAACCACAATGATTTCTTTCAATGAACCGTTTCATATTGAACTTTAATGAATATTTTCATTGAAACAACATATACATACGTACATTAACACATTTTTGCAAAAAAATAATGAATCTAGACCAATGAATGTGATTCATTCAATTTATGTAAAAGACTTTTCAGCGACCAAGGATAGTGGTTGCCTCATAAATTTAAGACAGGACTTTTTGAAGGGATGTTTTAATTTTCGAGTTGCTGAATAAAAGACAACAACGAATGAATATGAGATGAGATATGGTTACTCTAGGACAAGTAAATTCTTGTCAAATCCCGTCACTTATATTAACAGGAAAACAAAACTCAAGATTTAATTGGAGAACTCAAGGGGTTTCCGGTTAGGCAGGAGTCCTCATGAAGCTTTTAAATTTTTATACAACTAACGAGAACCAAAGTCGCAACTATCATATGATCTGTGTTGTCCTGTGTAATCATCACTACATACAAAAATACATACAGAATTTCATAATTCTTTTGTGATACTTTTAGCTTGTTTGTTTATTTTAAAGGGAACCACTAAATCTAATCAAGATTGTAAATTTTAATATGCGAGTGACAGTATATAGCCTACGCATACACTCACCTTTGCAGACACACACATATAACTAAGATAAGTACTTTTATATGATATAAATCTTGATTGTCCTGATACGCGATTTTTTGCATGTACTTATGTCCTCATATCCTCGCTTGTATAACAATATATTATTTTGTATGTGTTTGTGTTAAAAATTTATCTTGTAAAAATACTTTTACTGAACATCTGCTTTTGTCAATATTTATTCGGAGAGGTTTTCTTTGTTCATAACTGAAAACTAAAACTTGGAAAAAAAATCATTATGCAAAAGTGTTTGCCCAAATAAACAATAATGCCAGAGCGAAAAGATACTCTTTTCTGGAGCATAAGAAAAAACTGTCACGAGTGTCATGATTCATATTTGATTTTGTCAGCATTTTCGTAACCAAAAATAATAATAAAAATATTCTGCTTATTTTCAAATTGAAATAGATTTAAAAAATTTTTGTAGACATGATGTTTGTTGTAGGAAGTGTGAAAATTGTATCACGTTTATTTGCAAACCAGCAAGACAAGGTCATGCAGGATTTTGAATATGAACTTTCATGCTTACAAATTTGTTTTTAATACAAGTCTTTTTAAATCTAAAAAGATTAAAGTGTGCTGCTAAGTAAGAGGAAAAACCAAACTTTACATAGAAAATGAGAAAATTAGTTTCAGTTAAAAAGTTCATAATAATAAATAAAAAATTTTGAAATTCGCACAAACAAACAAATTAATAGTATCAATTAAAATTGTATAAACAAATTAATTGAAATCATTTTAGATTTTGTGTGAGTTAAGCTTGTTTATATGCCTACATTTCATCAGTAGACTTTAACTATATTTTTTAAAAGTTCCAAGAGGTTTTTGTAAAGTAATTTGTTAAATCGGCCTATTAATATTTTTTCCAAAAATTTAAAAATATGCATTAAAAAATTTATATATGCATTAAACAAATTTTCATAACTGCAAAAATATCCATTTATTGCCAAAATCTGCAAAAATATGCACTTACTACCATAATATGCAAAAATGTGCCAAACTACTTAATATTATCTATCACTACAAAAAACATGCATTACACTTTAAACAAATAACTTATGTACATTTATTTATAATCTATTAATTCATGCTAAAGCAGTTTTCATTTTAAAATGTATGCGTTTATTTTATGAAATATTTTACTTTACTTTCAACGGACACGAAACAATTATTTGAAATGAGAATCAGCCAAGTCTTTACACGAGGGAGCACTGTAAACTAAAAACAAAATGGCACTTATATAAAATTATTTTATTTATTGAAACCACAAACACTGTTATTCATAATACGATTGTCATTGGAGACGACAAAGTATTAAAAATCATATTTTTTCTATTTTAATAACTCAATTCAAAGGTCCTGTTTCAAGATGCCCACAACAAAAGGTAAGCAAGATTACAGAAAAAAACAAAACTGCTGAAAAAAACGAAGCCAGAACAAACAAAATTCGTAAAACTACCAAAAGAGCACAAACCCAAACAACAAAAAATCCTTTCAAAGCAAAAAATTATGAATAAAAGTGTCAACACAAGAACAACAAAACAAAAGGACATAAGAAATAAAAATAAAAAAAATATTTAACAAATGGTCGTTAGCATTCGCAAAAACCAAAAATAACAACTACAATAATAGCTCTAAAATGATATCAATAGAGCAATAGCAATAGTAACAGCAACAAAAACAACTTCCATTCAACTTAAAAAACAAAATACGGCAAAAATAAAAAATTTTCTGTGTTTGTTTGCGATTTTGAGAATAAAAAAATTTAACGGAAGAATTGGCCAGAACCGAATGGCCGGACGTATGAACGGAAGGAAGGAAGAAATGTTTCACACATACAAAACTGAAACTAAAAGGCAGAAATATATACAAAAACAAAAACGGGGGAAAAAGTGAATAAAATTGAAACTAAAAAAAGCTTGGTTTAACAAGGATGCGCCAACAAAAAAAAATAATAATAATAAACAAACGAATGAACCATGTTCTAGGACTCCTTTTTAAGATTTCCAGCTAAGGAGGGAAGTGTGAGAAATCATAGGTACTAAAAATGGTAGTGTTGCAAAATAATTGTGTTGTGTGATGGAAATCGTTCGATTTGAAATCGGCGCCGATTTCAAAAACAAATTTATTACCCCTTTTAAATAATTTGTTACCCCTTTTATGTTTTCAATGCTTAGAATATTTCATTCGAATATTTTTTTTTTTCGATACAAAACAAAAAAAAACATAAATAAGCCATCTTTCAGCTGAACACGTTTTTGAAATCGGCGCCGATATAAATTTATCGATTTCCATTACATACCAGATTATATGTATTTTAGTTCAATTACATTTTTAATTAATTCAATAATTGTTTTAATTAATTATATCAATTTTTAATTAGTTCAATTTCTCCGGTCTGCAGAAAAATATCATTTAAATAAAACTATGTGGCCATATAAAATTAAGAGGGCAAAAGTAAGATGTGGATCATTTACCAAAAAGCTAAGCATATTAGGAATAAAATAAGCCATAAATTATTAAAATCGATGGACAAATTTCACTATTGTGTGGAAATTGTGATTTTTATCAAATGAGCTGTGCTTCACTTTCTTTCGAAAAATGTTGAGCAAATAAAAAACTATGCTAACACAGTTTGATGGTAATTTTGTAATACATGTTTTGGTTTTTTTATTGGAGTTGGGAACACCGTTCTCGAGTTATGGTGAAATATACTGATGTGTATACTTTGAATGATAGGAAAAAACTAATACCAGATTCAGTTTCAGCCCCTAAAAACTTGAAACTTGAATTTACATTAATTCGAGAATTGAACTTAAGCCGAAATAATAACTTTAAGCTTATCCTATTCAGTTCAAATATATTACGCATAAATTTGAACCCACTAATGCAATGGTTCCCAAATGGCGGTCCGCGGACCCTTGCATATCTGCCTACGTCCACAAATTATGTTTAACCAATTTCATATCACTCTTGTCGTTATATATAACCCACTGAACACCATGGTAGACCAGTAGTGAGATTCTTTAACCTTTAACAATAACAACAGTAGTTATATTGTCAACATTTCAAGTTGTTTGCACTAATGATTGTACCATTCTGTGAATTCTTGTTAACAACATTGTTCACATCTGAAGTCATGTGGCATCTCTGTTAAAATAAAAGAGAAGCGCAAAGAGGAATCTAACAAAAACAAATGAATTTGTGATTGCCAAATAGTGTACAGAAAAATGTTTTTCCGGCTGAACATCTGACTCGTTGTCTATACATTAACAACAGAAAAATTATTGTCGTTAGTTAATCAACAGCAAATATTGCTAAAAATGTTACAGAGTAGCAAAATCGGCAATTGGCTTGCTAAATTTTTTTTAACAATAGCAACTATTGTTAAAATTGAAAAGAGAATTGCACTACAGATCCAAAGTTTTTCCCACGTCATTACGTTTACATACAGTGGTGGAAGAAATAATAGAGATATATACATATAATTTTCAGTATTTTCTTATATATTTACATATATGATTTTGCATAAATGTAAATTCAAAAATATATACGTACCTGGAAAAAATAATAGGGGAATTTTACATACATATTACAGAAAACAATTAATTTTTACTATACAATCCTAATATTATTTCAATATTTGGTAGAAGATCCTCTTTGACTACTTGCTGATACCGTCGCATCATTGGGTGCGCCTGTGGCTGAGTGGTAGTGATGCTAGCCTGTCATTCCAAAGGTCGTGGGTTCGATTCCCCCCTTAGACCCTATGTGTTTTCCGCAGATAAGCTAATCGCTTTGCGCGGATATCCTACAAATTGGAGTACTAAGCTTACTGAATTGTGTCCCACATAACTTGTTTATCTGTAAGTTTTTACGTTCCAACTTTTTATTTTTTAGAGCTCCACAGAGGTGCTCTTTGGGATTTGAGTTTGGTGATTGGGATTGTCACTCCATAAAATTTTAGCTGAAAAAAGTTTATGAGACATTATTGTGAAAAAAGAAATTGTCCCTATTAATTCTTCCACCACTGTACATATGTATATGACTTACGGCCCTTTTCACAATGTACGATTAAAAGTTAACGTGTACTTTAACGGCAAGTTCAGCATACAAAACTTGCCGTTAAAGTCCATGTTAACTCTTAATCATACATTATGAAATGGGCCATTAGACAACTTAGTGTAACAGCAAATTCTATATATCTTATTAGTCTAGATCACTGTGGGAATTAATGGATAAATGTTTCAGCAATTGTTGTCATTTCGGAAGCTGTTTTGTATCTACCACATACATAGGTATAATAACAAAATTCATTGTAAAAATTTCAAATCATAACGGACTGCATTCAAAATATTCTGGACGTAAAATTAACTGAAATTGCAATATAAAATAAAGTAAAACTCAATTAAAAATCGGTCTATTTATTTTTCATTTCAATTTTACGAAAAGTTCATTTAATTTAAAATGATAAAATATTAACTGAGCTAAGCCCGTAAAAAATATTGTTTTTTTCTTTGATTTTGTTTATTTTAACTTGCAGAAAAAACAAGTAGTTAAACGACTTAAAAATGAATGAATCTTACTTTACCGGATGAATTTAACTGTCACAAGAACTAATCACAAACTTCGTAACGTACAGAATACATATATGTATTCAGTGTTTGCGTGTGAGTTATTTTCATGCATATACTTTTTTTGGTACTTATATGTAACAATATTAAAGGCAACGGAAAATAATAAAAATAATGTGTATTAGTTTATTTTTTATTGAATCAGTTAAAAATAAGATTGCTTAGTCTATGTCCATACGAGTCAACTTTGGCTGTGCAACTTTTGAGTATATGGGAGAGAGAGGTGAGAAGATTGGAAAGGGGTACACTGCCTCATGTACATGCAACTCTCTTTTATTTTCTTCTTCATAATATTAAGCAACAACAAAATCTATATAAAAAAGCAAAAGCTGCGCAACAAGAATTTCATTATATGGACACGAATGCAACTTCAAAAGAAAATTTAAGAAAGTTGCAGAAGCAAAAGTTGACTCGTATGGATATAGACTTGGCATTTAAATGTACTTCTTTTAAAAATGATAGCTCGGAATACTTCTTGAACAAAATACATTCCGTTACTGTCATAATATTGTGAGTGTGAAATCGAATAAGAGCTAAACAGGAAAACACTAGCCTTTAACCTCCATATTCATAAACATTTTATTCAAGTTAATGTTGGTTTAAGCAAAAGCTGCGCAACAAGAATTTCATTATATGGACACGAATGCAACTTCAAAAGAAAATTTAAGAAAGTTGCAGAAGCAAAAGTTGACTCGTATGGATATAGACTTGGCATTTAAATGTACTTCTTTTAAAAATGATAGCTCGGAATACTTCTTGAACAAAATACATTCCGTTACTGTCATAATATTGTGAGTGTGAAATCGAATAAGAGCTAAACAGGAAAACACTAGCCTTTAACCTCCATATTCATAAACATTTTATTCAAGTTAATGTTGGTTTAAGCAAAAGCTGCGCAACAAGAATTTCATTATATGGACACGAATGCAACTTCAAAAGAAAATTTAAGAAAGTTGCAGAAGCAAAAGTTGACTCGTATGGACATAGACTTGGAATTTAAATGTACTTTTTTTAAAAATGATAGCTCGGAATACTTCTTGAACAAAATACATTCCGTTACTGTCATAATATTGTGAGTGTGAAATCGAATAAAAGCTAAACATGAAAACACTAGCCCTTAACCTCCATATTCATAAAAATTTATTCAAGTTAATGTTGGTTAAATGTACGAATTTTGAATGGGAAACCTGGTTTTAATGCATACATTAACTTTACCAATCATATATGAATAAGGGGGTAACGGTTTTAGAATTGCACTACTAAAAATTAAAATATGTAAATAATTATGTATGTACGTACATTATTTCGTTCTTTCATTATAACATTTTTATGTTCATCGGATCTGTATTTATGTATGTTGGTAAGCCATATCCTTTTCCTCTGTCCCTAAACTTTTCAAACAAACCACCAAATTGTATGGTAAAACAACAACACACTCATTCAACAATAAAAAAAATAATGGCGTCGGTCGGTAATGCTTTTTTGACCGTTTCCGTTAGAATTGTGTTTTCGTTTTTAAGTTTTGTATTTTTTTTCTCTTTGCTGTTTACAAAAGTGATAATGGTGGAGGAGACAATAACAAAAAACCAAAAGGAAGATGGCATGCAAAAACTATTCCAAGACCAAATGCATATAGAAAACACGCAATGTTGTTTTGAAGAATGTACATTTTTCAATCTTTTATTTATGTATATACTTCTGTATACATATGTACATATTTTGTTCAACTGAGGCTTAACCATGAAATTTCTAACAAGAATATTTTTGGGTTTTTTGTAAAGTTTGTTCGTACGTGTATAAATGAACTTATGTCTGTTTATGGATATGTATGAATATCATGAACATATGTTGCTACTATTTAGCTTCCGCATTTTTTTGTTCTGCTATTTTCTTTTTGCATGATTTCAACAATAATTCTCTGGGTATTTGTTGTACAAGTATATATGATAAATCAATATGAAGAAAAAATAATTTATTTGTATGTCTTTCTCATTCACTCCTTTTGTTTATGACGTTTAAATAACAACCATGCTTTGCACAAAAATATGTTTTGTAGTGTGTGCAGATGTGTGTGCTGTGAAGAGAGAGAGATTGCATTTGTGTAGGAACAAAAAACTAGACAAATCTGCAATTGTGAAAACCATAAATAAACCGCATAATCACAAACGGAACGATCGATGATTGTTGTCACTTTTTGACAGCAAACGTACGAGTAACCAGCCAACAACGACAACCACATGCTTAGACAAGGGTAGACGACTTGTTTTTGTTTTCATAACATTTCAAATCTGCTGCAAGAAGAGTGGCTATAAACAAAATACCAACAAACTTTTGGATATTAACAAAAAAAAAAGCTGTTTTCTTTTGAAGAGAATTAGATTTTGAGAGTAACAATTGCAAAGAGCTAAACTAAAATGCAGGCGTGCATTTATTGTAATTGCTATCTTTTGTTTTTGCTTTGTAGCAATATGCCAACAAGACAAGAGCTGTTTGTTTGTTTTTTAGTTTGTCTGGCTGGCTGCTTGTCAATGTTAAACAATGCAATTTTTTCTTTGAATTGTGTGGGTTTTGTGCCAAGGTGTGAATGAATAAAAACAATTATGATAAGAAAGAGATGGTAATAGATTAAGATAAAAAATAAGTAATAATGCAACAAAATTACCAGAGAGTGGACTGTCATGAGAGCTGAGGTATTGCCAGCCTGAAGTATTTGAAATTTAACCGGTTTAAAGAGCACAAAATACGCCCTTAACTATTAAAACTAAGGAGTAACAGAGATAGATATAGTTCGTGACTTCTCTGTTGTTTGTTAACACACATGTTGGGGGCAACCATTTTTGTATGAGTTTTTGCTATAGCTCTTGTGCCCAACCAACCCACTTATTAATCTTTTTTTTTATCATTTTGTTGTGTTTTTTGTTGTTATAAGAGCATGTTAACAGATAACCTGAGCTTTTGTATGCGATTGCAGCAGAGATATTGTATCATGTTATCTCTTTTTTTCACTGTTTTATATCAAAGAAATGAGCGTTTGTATGTGTGTTTTTTTTCGTATAAGGTGTTTTCACGTTATCAATCGTTATGAATTTAGTTGGTCTGCGACCGTTGACGTGTTTACTTGCGTGAGTGTAGGTTTTTACGTTTGTGTTTTTGTTTTCTGGCTTAATTGCGTTAAACAAACAAATTCTTCCGCTAAAACAAACAAAAAAGCGAATGTGAAACCGAGTTCTAAACGGAATAACAAATAATCACAACATCTATAGTGATGATATCTAAACAAAAAATCATAATTGAGCAAATCAATGTCTAAATCCCAGACAAAAGTTATTAATTATAGAAAAAAATATGGCTAAAAAGCTTTGAAGAAAGAAGAAAATACATATAAAAATTGTTATTGAATTGAAAATAAATTTAAATCAAATTAAAAACAAAAGGTGCTTAATAGAAAATTTAAAAAGAGAAATAAAAAAGTGTAACGTGTGTAAAGTTCTAAAACCAAAAAACCATTGTAAGGAAATGTTTCTACATCAATTGAAAACCAAGGAAATCAATTTAAATGCTTGAAATGATTTTATTTCTATTTTAACAAAATACATAAATACCCAGCACTTTTAAATGGATTTATACAGTTTCCAAGAGCAAAACAATTTGGCGACGGCAGTGGAAATGAAATGATTAAAATGTTACGCTCCAATACTTGATTAATTAAAATTTAAAAAATCTGTAATTTTTTTTAATATCAACGAGAACGCACAAACATAATAAATTGTTATCAGTTTTTTTCTAAATTAAACTTAGTTATCAGAAAATTAAAATTGTTGAAATTTTGTTATCAATCAGCAACTTTTTTTTAACAGTAACAATCTAAAAGATAACAGTTTTGAAATTTTTAGGGAAAAACACAAACCAATGACTTCGAATGTCACAACTGTCAAAGATGTGTGGTGTTTCTTTACATTTTGTTCAAATAAATAGTTCCAAGTTTTTATTGTCTAATGATCATTATCGGTTATATCAGCGCGAGTTATCAGCAATTTTTTTCCATTTCTAATAGGTATTTTTTTTATTTATTGAAGTGTCAATATTTGATTTTTCTTTAAGAAAAAAAGATAATAAAAATTTTTTTTGTTATCTTCAAAATATATTTCGAAGTGCTACCTGTCATTTGATTTTTATTTTTTTATACCAAAATATTTGTGTGTACTTATGTATGTGCCTGTGTTTATTTAGACAAACAAACAAATAATGTTATCGAGATAACATGGAATATTTTTCAATAAGTTTTAAAATGGTTAAAACTAGGCATTGGCGTAGGAAGGCCTATTAAGGGGGTGCAATGGCCACCCACCACAGTATTGCTCTTGCCCATGCCCTACGATTTTTAAAAATTGGACTAACTATTTTATTGGAATTTGTATAATTTAGACCAAAAAGTCAGGTCTAGCTTAAAGTTAAGCAAATATTTTTGGCTCCGCTGGTGAAAATATGTATTTAAGCATATGGGTTGCCGCTGTTGTTGTCTCGTAGCGATGCTAGCCTCTCAGTACCGAGGTCGTGGGCTCGATTCCCGCCATTGACCCTGGGTGTTTTTCCGCTGACAAGCTAAATCGCTTCGCGGGTTGTATTTGTTAAAGAAAATAAATAACATTTAGCAGAAAAACACATTATTTTTGACATAAAATAAAAAATTTGTTATACAAGTTATGTAAAATTTCTTAATTATGTAATTGGTACCTGTTATACTTTTAATAAAATATATATAGTTTTTCCTATAATGCAATTAGTTTCTAAATTATGGCTAAAAGCGTGAGTTTAGATTATTTTTGAACATTTTCGTTTAAAATAACTAAAATAATGTTTTTGTGCTAAGTTTTAACCCGGCGCTTATTGTGATAATGAAGTTGTTTAAATATAAACCAATGTGACCATTTCGGTGATCTTATAGAAAGTTTTTAAAATGTTTTTAAATTTGTTGTGTTTATTTACTTTTGCCGAAGTGTGTGACGGTATCGTTAATAGTATTCCTATCGGACTATCATTAGACACTAGTTGGTCTAATGATAGTCCTCGAACACTGCTCCTTTTTCCTCCTTTTGTTTACGCTGATTCGAACAGAAAATAAATATCCCACTCTGCTGGTGTGTAATGGATACTCCGTTCTGATTGTGCCATGGAAACAACATGGGAGAACCGAAAAAAAAAGAAATAAAATGTGTATTTATTAGACCAATTTAAAGTTCTCAGCCTAAAAAAAAAATAGAGATAAGTCCCAGTAAAATAAAAAGCTTCCACGGAACTAAATAAAATTCTGAACTTGTGATCTGGAAGTGGTGCAAATCCGCATCATTTCTAATGACTTTTATAAAGGCTTGTCATTATCAGAATTTCGGTTTTTTTGATGCCTATTCATTGAGTCCGAAGTTATGTTCAAGATGCTAATAGAATTTGATTTTTTATATGTTATTTTCAGTAAGTGCAAAGAAATTAATTTTTCATTACTTCTATAGACTTACGAAAAATATCTTATTAGGAAGGAATAGTCAAAAATGTGGCTTTTGAAAGTGATTTTAATACTAGTATCTACCTTCAAAAGTGTTAAAAATGAACAATGAACGCTGATGAGATGGTGTTGGCCGCTATTAGTAGGTCGAAATTAGTGCACAGAGAAAATAGATCCGTTGAGACAACCGAATTTTGTAACCAATCGAATTCTGTTAGTTGCACCATCTATCATAGAATTTTGTTGTTGTAACAACTACAATTTTCATGTGGTAGGTAGCACTATATTTTTAATTATTACCATTAACCCAATAGTTGCAACAGCAAATAAAATTTGTTAACATTATGTAATTTGAAATAGAAGTTACGTTTGCTACCGAATAAATGTATAGCATGACTAAAATAAGAGCATAATCGATACTTGTAAAAGAGACTTTGGCTTTCCTTTTTATTATAATATTTTTACTAATTTCACCTTTTTTTTGTGTATCTAGTTACACAATAGTTGTCATAAACTAAACCTTAATAATAAAATTAACCACTAATTAGTTGCAGCAAGCGATATAAAGTCTCTATTTTAACGTAAATTTAGAAAGAAAATATTTTTAGTTGCAAATACCAACAATTGGAAATAAAACCCAATTCATAATATTTTATTTGGTTGTGCTCATCATATTCGTTACTTAGTCATGACAAAATCATACGATCGGTTGATCTAATCAATTTAAGAAGTGTCAGAATCATATCTTTATTACAATTATACTATTATCAGAATCATATCTTTATATAATGAACATTGATTGTTTTTTGTATTCATATAAAACTGATAACGTGAGTTGAAATATAGTCTATTCAACTAATATTTTATCGGTCTAACTATTTTCCAGACAATCTTTTTTTAGCACAGAAAAAATTATCACCAAAAATTTTTTCAAACAAAAGTTTGTCTAAAAATAAATTTCATTTTCTATAAATGTTCTTTACTGAGTCAATGAATTTTTGTTTGGCTTATATAGGACTCAAACACCAAAAATAACAAGAAAATCACATTTTGTGTGTCGTAAGAAACACATACGACATATACCAACAACAGTGATAGCAAAAGGAATGCGGTTGTAGTACCATCATTGTATCAAGTTTGTTAACTGAAGATTTTTGAGTGAATCAATTCGTTAATGTCGTTGCATTAATTCTCATTTAGAGTCTTTAGATAAACGTTCAGACTAGAACACATTTAATAAAGTGAAATTTCATAAGTCCTTAATGGATGATGATGATGACCCAGACAAAAATTTTGTTTTATATATTACAAAAAATCCAGTAAATAATTCGGTTTGATTAAGTAGACTATTTTGTCCAAAGTTATTTAATTAGTTTGGCTTAAGTTCATTTTTAATTTAATTTTTCGATCAAATTATTTTTTATTTAAGAAATAAATTTCAAAGCATGTGAATATTGAACATTCAAAGAAAAATTTGGATGTACGGAGGGTTGAACTGGAGGCTGTTTCGTGACCACCAAGTCTACTCGTCAGAGTCCTTTACTTACACTACCACTGACAGTGGCAACAACACTGTAGCGAAAATCCTACTAATTTTAGTAAGCTCAATTAACAGACTGTCGCCATCTTGTGGCGAGTGGCACCTATTAATTAACTTTTTCTACATGTTCGGAACTTCACTAACTGTCTTTTCTTAGAATGTTCAACTATTCTAAGCTTTTTCATATCAGTCTTACCAGCGTGGAATATCATCGATATTCACAATGCTGGGATATTTTGAATGTTTATTTTGCCCAAGTTTATGGAACAGTACACATTCATGTTTTAGCTAAGTGCCTTTAGAGTTTTAATAATTGAGTTATGAATTTTAAGTCGAACTGTATGGTTTTATCCAAAGTTATTTAATTAGTTTGGCTTAAGTTCATTTTTAATTCAATCTTTCGATCAAATTATTTTTTATTTAAGAAAGAAATTTCAAAGCATGTGAATATTGAACATTCAAAGAAAAATTATTGTAAACTATTTTGTTTAATATTTGTTAGTATTTTTGGATTAATGGTTTTTTATAAATTCAGACCTAAATATGGTTTGGTACTTTTCAGAAAATCCAGTAAATCTTTTTGTTTGATTTAGTAAATTATTTTGTTAACAATTTGTAAATATTTTTAAGCAAATTGTTTTATAGATTTAAAAAATTTTTTCACTGAAAAAACACGTTTTCTTCAGTGAAATTGGTGAAATATTTACAATTTTTTTTAAACAAACTATTTACTATTTCATTAAATTCCTTTACTGAAAATGAAATTTAGTTTTTTCTGTGTGGCTGTTGTACTAATACGTTCTGCTAATCTGGTTAGATATTCTAATATTATACTCTTAATATTAATTTGAATTAACATTATTTCAAATAATGAACTTAAACCGAAATAATAATTTCAACTTAAAGCTATTTAGTTGAAATAAAATTACGTAGAAATATGAGTGGAAAGTTAAAAAAGTTGACCACAAAACTTTCAATTAAAGAAAACCTGACCTAATTTTATTAGTTCGTTTTGTGAGTGGTAAAATATATGTTTTACGTAGTTGGCAGATAGGTAAAGATTTTCTTAGGTGGGATCTTAGGATATAAACAATTTAATTTAATTTCAAAATGTTCTTATCTTTTTGACTGTGGCAAGCCCAAAAGGTTTATCCCATTCGAGATCCGACCGGGAACTTTTTGGGATAGCCCATCTACAAATTAGTGATTTAACATAAGTTCTCCCTAAGTGGGAAACTATTGGAAACTTGTTGGTAAAATCTAACACCGATATTTAATCGTATTTTTTGTTCATCTTCGGTAGATTCTGCTGTTTTCCTGATTTGAGCAAGTTTTTGCAAGTTTTCAATATTTCCCCACAGGAATCCAATCGAGTCCCAAATACGTTTCTGCGTTACATTTCAATTGGGATCCCAAAAGGTGTTGCATGAAAATTTCTAGTCGGGTTGACTTTGCTATTTTTCCGATTTTAATTCCACCTCAAAAAAAAAAAAATATTGATTATCGCATAACTCTTCCATATATGGACCGATTTTCAAAATTCTTTCTTTGTTCGAAAGGCTTTGCTTGCATTTTTTTGTTTTCGAAAATCAGTGGGGCAATTCGCCACCCCCTCGGAAATATTGATTATCGTATAAATTCTCCATTTATGGACCGAATTTTAAAATTCTTTTGGTATTTGGAAGGGTTTGCTTGCAGTCAGGTTTAATTTTTTTCAAAAAAATTTTGATTATCGTGGAATTATATACTGATATAATTATGGACTGATTTTCAAAATTATTTTTATGTTTGAAAGGCTTTGCTTACAGTTTAATCCAATATTTTTTTTCGAAAATCGGGCGGGACTCCCTTCTCACACAAATATTGATTATCGCATAATTCCTTCGTTAATGAAGCAATTGTTAAATTATTTTTATGTTACAAAAGTTTTCATGCATTTTGGTCCGATAATCTGTTTTTGAAAATCGGTGTGGTGTTTGCCAACCACTCCCCCCACAAATATTGATTATCGCATAACTCTGCCATTTACGGACCAATTTTTAAACTTTTTTGTATCGTTTTTTTGCCAGAATTATGAACAACTATTATATATGAATCAAATACAGATATTATTGAATTTCATGCCAATTTCGCGAATTCCCGTTGTTGAATATTTAGAACACATTTAAAATCGATTTTATTTTTTTTATAAATGAGGCAGTTAGTTTTTTCTGTTTATTTATTTATTTTATAACAATTTATTTTATACAGATCAATTCTTTTTCCCATTTTATATAATTCAAATTACAAAATAAATTATTTTGTTTCAATTATTTGACAATAATTAATTAATTACTATCTAACCGCCCACTTATTGGATATTTGAAATAAATTTACTTAAATTTAACTAAATCATCTATTGCATTTTAAATACTTGAGACATGAATTTTCCACACGAAAAACGAATTCATACATAAAACACCCACACATAAATTTCATAAAAGACAGTTTCAAAAAGACAGGTCTGTCTACTTAACAGAAAAGGTTGGCTTTTTTGGTTAAAAACATTTTTTAAGCGCCAGGTTTGTCTTGGTAAAAGAAAGTGAAAATACAAAACATATAAAAAATCTTTTGTTAAAATCTTTTTAAAGAAACCAACAATAGAAAATCAATTGCATTTCAAAATTTATTACGATTAAAATACACACATTTTGAAAAGGTTAAAGAGGAAAAAAACTGCAGATTTTTATAGGTCTATGGAATAGTTTATTCTTGACTTATAGATTTTACAAAGAATTTTGTCACTTGGCACAGAATAAAACAATTATTAATCTTTATTATAGAAAATCTAAACAAGAATGTTACATTACATCTTTGTTTGAGATGTTATTGTTTTAAACCGCAAACTCATTGTGGCCGAAAGAGGAAAAATGAAACTGCAAGCTGTTCTCTAATAATAATAATTGCTGGTAATAATTTGATTATAATATTTACAATGTAAGACAAAATTTACACAATGAAATATTTCATGAAATTTGTAGCTATTTGCCAATAGGATGGGAAGCAAGTTGGATGGAAAAAAATTTTATGAAATAGAATTTCAGGTGGTGTTTTGTCAATTTCTCTTATCACAGTGTGTAAAACACTTGCAATAATCAAATAAAAGAGCTTCATAAAGACAATTTCTTTAAATATTTCACCGTGTCAGTTCGGTGTAAGTGCTTCAGATAATTTTAAGTATTCTTGTATATAAAGCTCTCTGGCAAAGAGTTCATAAAACCTTTTAAAGTTGTTGTTAATCACAAGTCCATAAAATTTTTCCAAACATTTTGGACATTTATTGAATAACCGAAATTTAATGTCGCACAGTTGTTCCAATTGGAAAAAGGGTAATAAATGTTGTATCTTTGAAGCTTCCGATCTGATTACAAAACGATGTATGCGAAAATCATAGAGAAGGAGCTAATCTTTAAGAATGCTGAAATCTGGACCGCTCTGCTCGTTGAGCTACAGGGTGTGAAAGTTGACTACCATGAAAAACCTTGTCGGCGTAAAGTTTATAAATAGATAAAGAAAATATAGGCGCCACGCCACGCCACGCCTATAAAAAGTAAATATGCATTTTGAATTATTATTACATAATCGATTTTTATGAAAGATTATTTGTATTGAATACAAAATGTATGTAAATTTCTTGTCGACTGTGGTTGTTGTGTCAATTGTAATTGTTTTGTAGATGAAATGTATTGTGTACCATTAGTATATTAAATTGATAAGAGCACATTTATTATCTTGCACATATCACCTTAAATAAGTTAGAGTTTTATTTGAAAAATGTTTTTTTTTATCAAGTACAAAATTCTTTGAAATTGTTCTCAATTCTGTGGCAATAAGGAATAAGTGTTTAAGTCGGCATAATCTAATTTTGAGTTAATACCACCATTTTATTCTCCATATTTAGAACTAATTACCTCTGGGCAAAGTTTAATATTTTTTGGTACGATTTTTCAGGAAGTTATAGCGTAATGACTTTTTTCAACTTATAATCTTATAGTGGCAACATATAAACTTATAAACTTATAACATGTATATAAAACTTCAAATTGAATATGTATGTATGTTTGCAGAAGGTAGAAAACCGTGTATTGCCAAGTTAAAAGAATCGAGGAAAGAATTATCAACTTTAGAGCTAGGCCACACTGGCATTTTTCAAACGCACGTTTCTGCTTTTTTGAATTTAAATTTAAAACTTTCAAATTTAATTAAAAAAAAAAGCAAAAACATGCGTTTTAAGAACGCCAGTGCACAGTGGGACAGTATCAAAATATTTAGAACATAAATCAGGCATTTCTAAACGAATTGTTCTATAGGAATAAAATTTTACATCGACATATCGGAGGAGTATTTCTATCCATAGGAGTAGGGCACTTCGGGCATGTAAAATTTTTTAATGTTTGCCATTTTTTTGTTTCTCATCTGATTTTTGCTGTATAGCCCTTAACAATAACAACAAATTACTTATTTGGCTGTATACTTATCTTTTATAGCTAGTGAGTTATACTCAGTTGAAAAATAAATTTCTCTGTTTTCCAAAACTTTGGTCCAGTATTTTCCACATATTGGACTCAAATATCATTCGTTTTATAAAATTTTTTCTTTGTTAATTGAAGTACAAAATTTCAAAGAGTTAAAAAAAATCATGATATTTTCTGCAGTCTGTGTTGAAAAATATAAAATTTTTAAATTGAAAGTTGAAAAAATGTTGAAAATAAAAAAATTTTGCTAAAAAAGCACCATCACTCTTTTATGTATATAAAAAAATTATTTTGGAACATGTAGCAAATGTACACTTATCTCAAAGGTATCTGCACACACGCGAATCGACGGCAAAAAAATAATTGAATTTCCTAATATAGTTTGACCTGCCACCTATTTTAAATCGAAATTTTTTGAATTTAGTCCACATGTTCTAAAATTCAAAAGCTGGAATTCCAAAACCATTGCCACTTCTGAAAACCCTTATGTGTACGTAGTCATTTGGCAAAGTGTTAAATGGGCCTTGGATCAAGAGTGGACAACATTGTAAAATTTGCTCAAAATTTAATTTTTTGATTTTCTTGGAACTTTCTTAAAAATTCTGAGATTCTCAGAAACTTTCCGCATACAGTAATTTTGTTTTTGTTAAACCAGCTTTAGTTAAACCTTAGTTTAAATATCTGTGTTAAACTTCGAAGTTAATAAATTATTAAACTCAATTTATTTTTAATTATTTAAAGTTTCTGCACGATATAAGAAAAAACTTGAAAAATTTGGTTTATTTAAACCAGGTTTAGTTAAATTTGGTTTAGTTAAAAGCGAGTTTAAAACTTTGCTTAAATCTAAAATGGTATAAACTATGAAAATAAATTTTCTTTTAATAGTTTTTTTTATAGAAACCAAGACCTGGATAAACCAGGCTGGATTAATTTCGAGCTTACTTAAATAAAAAATTTTAAATAAGTTTTTATTTAAGTAATAAAAACGTATTTAAAAGCTTTTTAAAATAGTAACAAACTCACTGAGTGTGAAATTCCCAGATCAGTTCTTTGATTTTTTATTTTTTCATTAAATAAATTTTATCACACAAATCCCTGCTGGTAGCATATTTTGTCAAACTAGGTTTTATCAAGCCTCAGTTAAACCAGGTTTAATGAAACTCGAGTTTAATATACCTAAATAAAACCTAGCACACATATTAAAGCGATTTAAAAAATTATGAAAAATGTATGCTTGTGTGTATATATTATTTTTTTGTAAAGCAGGTTTACTTAAGCCGCGGGTTAAATGTTTTTTATTTACTACAGAATTCTTAATAGATTTTGTTGAGCTACTAACTAAGAATATATGTATCCTTAATGCTGCTTAAACTTTATTAAACCAGGTTTACTTAAGCCGAGCTTAAGTTTGCACTTAAGTAAAACCCTTAGAGATCTAAAAATATGATGATGTTCGAAAAATCCTTGTTATTTAAAATGGTAAAATTAGCTTTTTTGTCAAGTGCTAATGCAACCTAAACTGTGCTAAGCCAGAGTTTTGCAAAGAGTTTAGTTAAGCGCTAGTTTAAATATTAAATAAATAAAATAATGGAATTTTTGAGCTATTTATTAGAAATGCGCGCTAATGTAACCTAAATTTTATTAAACCAAGTTTACTGAAGGCAAGTTTAAGTTTAGACCTAAATAAAGCCGACAAAAAGTGTTAAAATTTGATGCCATTCTGAAAATGCTTTTTAATTACACAGAAAAAAAATATGATCAAACTGCAACTAACCAATCAAATTGCTAATATTTCTTTTAATTTCAGAATTATATTTAGTTAATATAACGAACTATGTTGTTGATACGACAAACACAGAATTTTTTTTTCAACAAACTGAGTTAATTAAATTTCTTTTTATTTATAGCGCAAAAATCCCACAATTTTATAATGTTTTTTTTTTAAATGTCAATTAAAGATTTTGTTGAAACATGTGAAAAAACTAACTAACAATCAACATTGTTGATATTACAAAATCAAATTTTTCTAATTAACTAAATTTCTTAACAAAATTATTTGTTAAATTATATCATATACGCATATAGAAGAAACATAAAAAATTCGTTTTTGTGTGTATTCATTATTGGCGTATTTAATAACGCCAAAAGACATTTGTCTTTTTCGCAGACAAACAAAAATTCGCTTAGAGGGTTGTGCTTCTGTATAAAAAATTATTGTTAATATATCAATTATGATAATCAAAGTTTGTTCGGCAATTCAATAATTCACATTGCTAATATAACAATTATTTTATTTTAAATAATTTTAAAATCTATCAACAAATATTGTGAAAAAAAATTTGCCAACAAATTATTTGTTGATGTATTTAATTGAAAATATTTTCTGATTTTCTTTTAACATACAATTTCGTAATTGTATTTACAAAAATCATTGTAGGTTCAAAATCAATTATTTATTTAATTGATATAACAAAAAAATTATTTGTATTTACAAATCTATTTTATTTTCTGTGTAGAATAATAAAACTCGTTTTTAGTCAAGTTTTACTATAACCAAAACTTAACTAAACCATGTTTACTTAGTTTAAGTTTAAGTTGATACCAAAGTAAAACATAAAAAACTAAGAAATTTTGATGCCGTTCTAAAAAAGCTTGCTAGTCCAAATTTCATTGTTACCCAACCTTTGCTAAGCCAGAGTTTAACAAATAGTTTAGTTAAGAGACAGTTTAAATATAATTTTCTATAAAAAAATCTTAGTAGAGTTTTTGAGCTACATACTTATTAAGAATGTCCTCTTAATGTAACCTAAAGTTTGTTGAATTAAGTTTACTTAGGTATTAAGTTTAGACTTAACTTTAACGCAAAAATATTTAACAAAATATTTATACCGTTCTGAAAATGCTTTTTAATTATTTAATAAAATTCGTTTTTAGTTAAGTTTTACTATAACACAAATTTAACTAAACCAGGTTTACTTAAGCCAAGTTTAAGTTTGTAATTAAGTAAAACATAAAAAAGTTAAGAAAATTTGATGCCGTTCTAAAAAATCTTGCTTGTCTTGTATCAAATTTTATTGTAACCTAAACTTTCCTTAACCAGTGTTTAACAAATGGTTTATTAAAACGCCGGCTTAAATATAATTTTCTATAAATAAATCTATATAGACTTTTTGAGTTACTTATTAAGATTATCCTCTTACGGGTATCCCTGTAGTGTAGCGGATAGTGTGCTAGACTATTAACCGGGAGGTCGCAGGTTCGATGCCTGCCAAGATCCTGGGTGTTTCTGCAAAAAAGGCGATCAAGGCTTAAGCAGTATGTGCGTTCGTTAAAAAAAATTGAACCCTAACTTTATTCAATTAAGTTTACTTAAGCCAACATTTAGGTTTGGAATTACCTTAAACGCAAAAATATTTAAAAAATTGTATGCCGTTTAGAAAAGTCTTTTTAATTTGAATAATAATTTTTAATCAAACTTTGATATGACCTAAACTTTGTTAAACCAGGTTTTTTAACCCGGGCTTAAGCTTGCACTCAAATAAAACCTAACAAAAAGTTTAAACATTTGTGGTTGTTTTAAAAATGTTTGTTAATTAAAATAATAAAACTCGTTTTTTTTCTTATGTTTTATTAAAATTTTTTTAAGCGCTGCTTATTAAAAACAAAAAAAACACACATATTTGTTTGTGCGTGCAAGTTTATACGTGATAATGTATTTTAATCTATTTTACGCCATAAAAAATCCATCAACTAGCTGCTGTATATGATGGCATAATTAAAAACTTATAAAAAAAACTTAAATAAAAAAAAAAAAATTTAAAACCCATAATTATAACAATTAATGCATTTAAGTTGATTTCCTATGGACTGTTTTTTAACACAATTATCTTGTTGTTTATCAAAATAAGTTATTTGTTCTTTCTTTTAGTTGAAAATGAACTTACAGTCGTCCAAAAGATAAAATAAAAATCAAATAAAAGAAATTTTTATCGCAAAATATTCTTGATAAATTTGCTCAAAACATTTTTTACTTCTGCCCGGGTTTGTAAAAAAAATTCTTCAAAATTATACTTGACATGGATATGACTTCAACGGCGGAAGCTGCTGCCCGCAGCTGGTATGATAATCCGCGCTTAGTTGGAGGTGGGTCACCACAAACCAACGGTTTGGGCGCCTCAGCCAGCGGCCTGGGTCATCATGGCTTAGGTGGCGGCCTAGGATCGACAGCTAGTGGCAGTGCTGGCCTAGGCGGTAGTGGTGGCGCTGGAGCTGGCGGCGGTTTAGGCTTAGATACCAGCGATATGGGCGCATTTTATGCTTTAGAAAGTAATGGTCATCATAGAAGATATTATCCCAGCTATCATCAACACAGTAAGTTTTATATTTAAATCTTCTCTAGCTTAAGCTTTAAACATGGCTGATATTTGTGTGTTTTAAGTTTGTGTTAAACATGACGTACCATAAATATTCCTATATTTTTTCATATTTTTTCCTTTCCTCTATTTACTAACTATTCACTCAATTGTCAAAATGGTGCGTGAGTGATTGACGGGGCGTCTGTTTGCATGAAAAGCAAAAAGGAATTAAATAAAATAAAATACACACAAAAAAAACCAATACCAATTCTAAACAATAGACCACAATAAGAAAACCAAACAAACATTCAAGCCAACAAACAAAAACCACATTGTTAACATATAATGAAATTGTTAAAAAAATAAAAATAAAAACGGGGAAAAAGACAAAATCGAAGAAAAATTTATTTGTACTCATGCCACCCTCATAATATTAATATTTCTGGTTGTAGACATGAATAAATTTTTGTGGTACAAGTATATTCTGTTTAAGTAGGTGCTTAAGCTAAAATTGTTATATAAAGTAAAGTTTGTGTTTTTTTAATGTTTTTAAGTATTTGCCATTTGACTTTAGCGGACTTAAAAGCTGGTTTCTTCAAATTATTAAGCAAATTTTTATTTACAACAGTGAGGTATATTTTGGCCAAAACCTCAAAAAAAAATTTCATTTTTAAGAAAATAACACTTCAAAAGAGGCAATTACAAATTTTGATCACAATGTATAGGCTACACTGAAAGGAAACTTTTCATTCAGACAATGAACTTCTTCATTGTATTAATGAAATTTGTCATTGAAAGTCAGCTAATGAAGCCTTTCATTGGATTAATGAAGAAATTTTCATTATATTTATGAATTTCATTTGGCCGGCCATGTCATAAATATAATGAAATTATTTCATTAGTTCAAAGAAACAGATTCACAGAAAATATTATCATAAACAATTTTTCACACAAAAGTTTGTCTAAAAATAAGTTTAATTTTCAGTAAATGTTCTTTACATAATCAACGAATTGTTTGTTTGACTCTTATTTAGCACGCAAACACCAAAAACAACAAGAAAAACTGTGTCGTAAAAAAAACAACCCCGATGACGACATACACACAAATAAGAACAACAACAATTATAGCAAAAGGCATGCGATTGTACAAAGTTTGTTTACTGAAGATTTTTGAGTGAATCAATTAGTTAATGTCGTTGCATAAATTCTCATTCATTTTTTTAAGTCTTTAGATAAACATTCAGACTTGAACACATTTAACAAAGTGAAATTTCATAAATGCGTAATAGGTGATGATGATAATGACCCCAGACAAAATTTTGTTTGATATATCACAAAAAATCCAGTATATTTTTTTGTTTGATTAAGTAAACTATTTTGTTTAATATATGCTAATATATTTAGACTAATTGTTTTATAAATTGAGACAAAAATATTGTTTGATATTTTTTAGAAAGTCCAGTAAATATTTTTGTTTGATTTAGTAAATTGTTTTGTTTTCAATTTGTAAATATTTTTAGACAAATTGTTTTATAAATTTAAACAAAAAAGCTCGTTTTTTGAAATTGTTGAGATATTATTGTCTAAATTTACAAATTTGTTTGTAGGTCCGTTCCTAGACAAAATATTTACTATTTTATTGAATTCCTTTAAAGAAAATGAAATTTTCTGTTTTCTGTGTAGGTGTTTCATTATTTTTTTCTTTTAAAAAAGAGAAGTAAAACACTCAGGTAATTAATTAATGAGCTGTAATGTGTATTAGCTTGTGTCTATCAATTGCTGCCGGTACTGCTTAGAAAGTAGTAAATGTTGATGCTTGCCTGAAACTAGTATCGAACTCAACACCTCAGGATTTGTAATTAACGCGCTAACCACCTCAGCCAACAGTCCCTCTTTTTTTCTCATTATTTTAAATACATAAATGAAGTATGGTAATAGAAAAAAGGGAGACGCATAGCTAAGAACGTGTTTTATACAATAGAGAATATTACATTGTATAAAAGAAATATTTGCATCGCATCGTATACTTTGACTGCTTTAAAGGCAGAAAGTTGGTATATTTAGTTATTAATGTTTAATATAATTACTTTGCTTTTTCAACAACGAAATCTAGGTAGGCTGATTTTTATTATTTATCATATAAATTTAATTTTTTCTTTGGTTTTTGGAAGCTGACACTCTTTTAAACCTACCATATTAGTTTTGACAATTTTGACCGCATCTTTTATATAATTTTTTTTTAAATATAACAACAATATAAAAGTACAAACTTTGGTAAGCTGCGGATTTTTTTAGGAGTTTTTAAAGGTTGAAGACCTTTACCGTAGAGTAATATAAAGGCTCAGAAATAAGTGCTATGAGTTTCACTACTAGGTTGGTTCAGGTTTCCTAATTATTACCTTTTTATTGATGCCTATTATCAGAAATTTAGAAGTTTTCAATGTGGGATATGCACATAAAAATAAAAATATCGATGATATAGTAACAATTAATAAAAAATAAAATAAAAAATTTTATTTTCATTTCCAGCTTAAAAAGAAAGTCGCTAAACTACTATTACAGAAATAAAACACCATAGCTTTGTCATTTCTTTTTTGAAAGTTATTAGATTTCGTACATTGGCTAAGTAGCTAAATGTCTTTGCACTACAGTGTTTAAAAATTTGACACATCTATAAATACCGCCCCTAAGGTTTTTTTTTAATATTTCTCCTGAATTTACTGACCAATCTCAAAAAGTTACGGTCCAATTCAAATCATAGTTTGATAGAAATTCCTTTAAAATACTTGACAATATTGTGTAAGTTCTCATAAAAAAATTGTCTTTAATAAACATTTAAATCATTATTAGAAAACAATAAAATGTTGTAAAAAGTTTATACTATAAAAAGCACAAAGAGCTTTACGTCAGATTTTAAAGTAATTAAAGTGAGAAACTTAGCTGCCTGTAAACCATTTACAACGATATATAAATCTTTAAGATTGGGCAAGAAATGGCAGAGTAATGGGCATAACAACATAAGAGGCGTTATTCATGGGCGTGCCAAAAATTGAAAAAACGTTAATACAATGTCCTTAAACTAATTAAGTCACGTAGTAAAGTTTATGACCTCACAACAAGAAACAAAAAGGTTATGGGGTTTTGGCAGTGTTATTGATGATGATGCGCAACTTGCTGAAAGTTCCCTGAAGGAAATGTCGATAGTAAAACTGTACTGATTCACTATTGACTTTTTCCCCAGTACTACTGACTAATTGTATCCCAGGCAATTGTTCTGTGCTACAGACATTTTGCATGTGCTTGTCATTGAGATTAAACATTTTTAGAAAATTTAGGTTTTGATCACATGAAAAATTGATGCAATTACAAAATTAATTGAAACTAGTTTTAATTTTTGATTAACGGCCAGTTTTTGGTTTTGATCACATGATTAATTGATTCAATTACGAAATTTTTATTGAAATTTTTTGAGTAATATTTTTTCTGTGCTGATACATACATTTATGCTATAGACTTCTTCTAAGGCTCAAACAAACAAATATTATTATTACTATTTTAATGAAATATATCCTTTTTATATGCTAAAATTTAAGTTTTTAAATATACGTGAGCATACTGCATTATATGCTACAAATTCCAGAAATCACTAAATGCTTACAGATTACTGAAAAAACTTTCAGTAACCAGTAAAAATTTACTGATTATGTTCTCGAAAAATTGCAGTATCAGTAAAATTTACTGGTACTGAAATTAAATTTCAGTATCAGTAAGTTTTTAATGTTTACTAATTTTTTTTTTCAATAATCAGTAAACTTTTATTTTTACTGCAATTTTAGTTTTACTGCAGTATGCCCATGTATGTCTTTAAATTTATAATCGCACTATTTCCCAAAATAAAAACCAAGATAAACAACACTAACCCTGATCAAAAGTAGTGGTTACGCTTATTTCGTCAAATATTTGCCAAGTGTGACCTGGGCGTAACTTTTATTATTTTAGTCAGATGTTATTTCAATCGAAAGAATTGTGTATTTGAAAAATGTTTAGATACATGCAAATGTTGCTTAGCCATGTTGCTGAAAAAAACAAGTGTTATTTTGAATTGAAAAGTAACGCTCCCACGCCTTTTTAAACACGGAAGAGCAAAAAATAAAAAAACCAGAATTAAATAAACACAAAGAAATAATTTCTTTAACAAAAATAAAACAGAAACAAAACGCAAACGTTTTATTTCTTAAATTATTTTCAATTGTCATTTTCGACAGTTAACTCCCCATTGACACTAAAACGGCGGTGGTGCGGTTGAAATTGTTTTTGGTAACATTCATTCACTTACCGTTTTATTTGATGTTCATTTTTCTTTTCATTGAACCTTAAAGCTTTTTGCATGAACAATCAACATCATCATGAGTGTACGGATGTATGTATGTATGTATTGTCAAATACAATGGGTTTTCATAAAAACTACTCATTATGTGTCTGGTCTTTGGCAGCCAGGCCTGCTCTTCTGATCTGGTCTCGTTAAAATATACCAAAAATTTATGCATCAGTGCAAAAATATATGCATTATTTCTGTCCAAAATCCATTTTTATTTATTTATATTTATATGAATGAATGAATAAATGACTGACTGCAGGGATATAAGTGTGTATGTATGTATATTGGTGTGATTGATCAAATTTTATGTGTATGATTTGTGTGATATTTCCATTCACTTAAAGTGGCTTTTCTTACAAAAATGTTTAATTCATATGGAAGTATGTATGTAAGTATGTTGAAGTTATAAACCAAGCAACCAACGTTAAAGACTGTCCAAATAAGATGAAAAGAAAGCAATATTGAATTTCATTTCAAGCCATTATTGTAATATATTCCCTGCTCATTCATTCATGCATACCGGCAGTCTCGGCAGCAACAGCTTCAATTTTAAACATCAATATCTCCGTACAATATTATTTTTTGATTGTTTGTTGGCTTGTTTGACTGTTTGTCATATTATAAAACGATCATTCATTCAAATTCACAGAAAACAGGCGCAAAAAAAAGAGAGACCTGTAACGTATTTTGACTCTGTGACAGACATACAGTCTAGTCAGTCTTTTTTCTTTTTTTGCTTATTCTTTCATCTGCTGTTGGTTTTTTTGCTTAACAATTATTTTTGATGTTCGTTTAAACAAATTAAGATTTTAAAATTCATTAGTCTGCAAATGTCATTTGTTGACTATGAGCTTGATTGAAAGCTTAACAAATGTCAAAAATTCAAACAACAATTTTTATATAATATTTTTTTAAACGAAGATGCAAATAATAAAATTGTTAATCATCATATGAGAAATGACAAGCCGTTTGTAACAAAATAATCCAAAGTTTGAGTTGAGCTTTGGCTGGTACGTTGGTACAGAAAATGTCAATTTTGTGAATATTATTTACATTTTTATTGATGATATTCTGTATAGTGGAAGAGACAAAAACAACTTATGATGAAGATATGTAAATTATAACAAGCTTCAATTCAATTGTTGCACTTGCTTTTTTGGAAACTTTGAATTTGTCGAAGAGTGTTGTTGCACTTGTATTTTTTTATTGTTTTTGAATATTAAGACAAGATATAAAATTTATATTCTATTTTACCAAAAATTGATTTTTAAGTTAAGAAATCTATCTGATTATATAAGCTATTTTAAGCATATTATGTTATGGTTGTCGTAAACAAGATATGGTTGTAGCTACCAAACAATTCTTGATTTTGATAGTTCTAGCATTACTTTAGTCATGATCACCAAGTTCTGGATTACATTATGTATTAGCATCCTTAATCCATTGTCTTAAAGCATTGTGTTGTTTAACCATATAAGCTATTTTAAGCACATAATATTATGGTTGTGGTACACAAGATATGGTTGTAGCAACCAAACTATTGTTGATTTTACCATTTCTTTAGTCATTATCAACAAGTTCTCGCTTACATTATTACCATCCTTAATCCATTGCAACATGATTGGATTGCAAACAAAACTATATTACTGGTTTAAAGTTTTATTACTGAACAAACATATTGTTGTTCCTTGTAATCACAGCACTTATGCACACATGTTTACACCAACCAAATGGTATGTTGTAATTAACGTATGTTATAATTCTCATTTGCTTAACACTAAAGTTAATAGAAGTAATTTCGATATACTTAGAGTCGAGTAAAGATTGCCATTCGGAAATTATATGCATCGAGAAATATGTACATGATGATAATGTGGGACCGCATTTTGATGAAAATTGTGTAAAATATATTATGATCATGTACGAAATTATGGTATGTATTAGGGTATGCTCTCGGATAATGGTTTCTCGATTAATCGGAAAATTGAAGTCAAATAATGTTCGATCAAACGAAAGTTTCCAAATTTTATGTAAGTTTTTTTCGAATGCATTTTTGCAGATTTCTTAATTTTTAAAAATTTTTAAATTTCATAAAATTCGCCATTCATATGAATCGTTACGACATTCTTTTGGACCTCTTGATGTAGATATTAAGGAATATAGTCAAATATACAACAACAATCATAATTTCGAAGGAAGCAATTTTAGTTATCTCGTGTGAAATTTGGAAATATTTCCATCAAGCAATATCTATTTGAAATAAAGAAGATATTTTGATGCCAAGCAATTGGTAGATAGTAGAGGGTCGCACAAGATTTCTTGAAGTTATGTTTAAGACAGTTGTTTTGTTTCAAACAATTTCACAACAGTGATGCTGTGACGTTCATGTATTGCAAATGGCTTCTTAAAACAAAATTTTAGCGAACTTGTAGGGTGCGAAGATGGTACCACGTATTTTACAAGTTCACAAAATTACTTTCCAACTGTGCTTTCTTATACATGTTGCTCGCAACATTATTGTTGCGAAAGTGTTTGAACCAAACCAAATACTTTAAATACACCTTCAAGACATGTTATGCAACCCTCTAGTAGATAGTAAATTTAAATGCTAGTGTTTTCCTTTTTTTCACTATAGCATTTTCAGTTTCTGTTCGATTTCGGTACATTATAACTAAAATTTTTTAAGTCCTATCGCTTATTCAAAAAAATTATAAAACTTTCTATTATGTCATTACTTGTGGTACAAAATACCTTCTGAAATGATCACTATTGGATTCGTAACTTAATAGCCTTCAAAATAAAGTAATATCTTAATAGAACCAGCCTATCACGTTGGATGACGCTTTAAAGAGAACACAAAAAAAGTTATCACATAAAAAATTTTCAAGCAAAAGTTTGTCTAAAAGTAATTTCGTTTTCAGTAAATCTTCTTTACTCCATCAGTGAATTTTTGTTTGACTTTTATTTAGGAAGCAAACATCAAAAACAACAACAAAAACTTGTTTTCTGTGTCGTAAAAATTCGTTAATGTTGTAGCGCTAATTGTCATTCATTTTATAGAGTCTTTAGTTAAACATTCTGAGTTGAACACATTTAACAAAGTGAAATTTCATAAATGCTTGATGGATGATGATGATGACTCGACAAAAAATTTTTTTGATATATTACAAAAAATCCAATAAATATTTTTGTTTGATTCAGCAAACTATTTTGTTTAGTATTTGTAAGTATTTTTAGACAAATTGCCTTAAAAATTCATAAAAAAATATAGATGATCAATAGTTTTCATTAATAAAAATATATAAAACGATAATATAATATCCTTTTGTGGACACGAATTAGAAAAACCGAGTAAATTCGAATAATTCAAAAGTCGATTAAAATGAGTCCCCTAATATGTAAACATTAAAATGCATATTATCAGCTTACAACCAATTGTAGAAGTTGTACCTCGTACAATTCTCGTTGGTGTGTTGATGTGTTATTCTCCAGGACTATCTTGCTCCAAATCGCCGAATTTTTTCTCGACTACGTTGACTTCTTCCTAAAAAGCCTTTTTAATGCATTAACTACATTTTAATATGTTAACAGAGCACTGTTATCACGCTAACGGAGCTCTGTTAAATTCATGGTTGGTGTGTCTAAGGATATGGGTGATTCTCTTTCTAAACGTACATTTTGTTTTTGTTTTTACCAATTTAACTAATAGAAATTTGAGAAGGTATGATTCCTATTATAATTTTCGCCTCATTCAATGGAACCTCAAATGAAATTATATTTTTTGACTTTAAAAATTTTTTGTGCATTGAGCGTTACATTTGCTTTCGCGGTCGTGCTGGGAATGATTTTTTCGGAAAAAATATACCACAAAAAATGAGTATAGCGATTGAAAGCACTATACATCTACTCTTTAAAAAAATATAATAATCGCAGAACGAAATTAAAAGTTATGACCGCTTTTTCAATGTTGACTTGGGTTAACTTGGAAAAATAAACAATTTTTATCTTTTAAAATAATCCCTTACAAATATTCAGACATATGAGCGAAAAGTAGGATAACTCTTCTTTCAAATAAGACTAATTTTAATAAAATCGACCAACAATGTTAAAACTTATGTTAATTTCAAATAATAGTTCGTAGCAAAATATGACCTGCCTAATACATTCTTCGAAAATATAACAACCCACAGTGCGGTAGAAACAAATTTTTTTCAAAGCCAATCACCTTGAAAAAATTTTCAATTAGCCGTCTTAAAATTTATAGCTAAATGCTATCTAAGAATATTGTTAATGTAACGCTCAATACATTTTTATACGAATTCAATATTTTTTTGCAGAACACATATTTTAACATAAACTCCTTAGTTATTCAATAAAAAATTCAATTAAATTTAAAAATATGGATAACACTCAGTACATTTTTTTTTTTGATACAAACCATGATTGACTGATGAAACGTTTTGCAATATAATACTATTTAACAAAGTTCACAAAACTTTTAAGTATTTACAAGTACAAACCTACGCTGTTATTTTAGTTTATGTTGCTAATACAATTTTAATAATTAAAGTGAGTAATGAAGCGCAATAAAAAAGCGCAACGCTCAATACACAAGACTGCGGATAAGAAAAATTTAACAAAAAATATAATTTCTAATATTCGTAAAAATTTGATGTGTGAAATAACAGAAGCAAATGAAAATATTCTAAAACCGGTATAAATTTAACCTCGTTTTCGAAAAACTCATAGTTTTTTAATGTAGGTAGAAAATCAACAGCATGCATTACGGACACGCCATTTTGAATGAAGAGAGTGTAAACAGTATTTTCGTTGTTCGTTTTAAACACATACTGGACAGTCATACACAAAAAAAAACTTATCTAATCTATCAAATTAAACTAATCTATCAAATCATGCTAAAGCAGTTTTCTTTTTAAAATTTATTTATGCATTTATTTTATGAATATTTTACTATACATACTTTCAAAAAAGCATTCGAAATGAGAAGCACCCATATCGTTTAAAATTTAGCTTCATACATGAATATTATAGTTAAATTAAACATAGAACGTCCTTGGTTTGATAATAATATGATTAGGCTTACACAAATGTTCTTCGATTATGATTGCGTTTAGTTTCTCTAGGAAGAGATCCTCAAGGCTGAAAGTGATTTTACAGTCTATAGCTAACCAGAGTTGGACGTTCGCACTCTACATTTTGTGGCGTCTTAATATATTCCACGCACAGTCTGGAAACAGCATCTTCAGACGATGTTTAAAGGTATTAGTATAACTATTAGGACACGAACTAATACTAGCGCCCAACTTAAGGGACTACATATATCATTTTTTCATTAATTTGCAGGAGCACTACTAACCCTTGGCTGATAGTTTTCTACAAGGTCATGCACATATCTATTTTTTAAACTGAAATCCAATTAAAATTCTACGCTTAAAACAAATATTTCCCCAATTAATTTCAATTAATTTTACATTTTTTGTTTTATCTCCATATCGCTTATCGTTCTAATTGTAATTGTACCATTCATTTATCTTTTACACTCATATAAACAAAAATTCCTTATAGATAATTTTTTATTTATTTATATTTCTTCATATTTCGCTACCCAGAATTACTTGTTTAAATTAATTTTGAAAATCAAATTTCTTTAAAGAACTAATCAATAATTTTTTGTACAAAACAATGACACAGTTTGTGCTTCAGCTGACTGAATCATATTTATTTAAGAGATACAATGATATAAATGACAAACAAATTGTCTGCTGTTTTGGCTTTAGACTGTTTGGTTAAATCAATGCCAAAAGAAACAGAAATATTTATATAAGCAAAAATACACAGATACAAAATGAACAACAGCAGCAACAACAAAATATTGCAACTACAATAAAACTAACAGCTACAACTACAATAGTGGCTCGATGTTGTTGCTGCTGCTGCTGCCTCATTTGTATAAAAGTCTATAGTATGAAAAAGTGTTTGCTGTGTGTGTGTGTGTGCAAGATATTGTGTTGTATGGGAAACATCTAACGCAGCAAGTGGCCAAGGATGACAATGAATGTAAATGTGACAATGTTCATTAATTTCACCAAACCAGTGACATTGTTTGGAGGCCAACATGAAATACTACCACCACCAGCACTAGCGGCTGCAGCAGTTGCAGTTGCACTTTGAATATGACCAACAACTAATAAATTGCTATTTTTTTTCTTTAACAGTAAATTTTTGCATACGAGTAGAGAAGAAATATTCACAATACAATTTTTAGAATTGATGTTTTTCTCGAATGGCCATTGGAATCTGTTTTGGAAAATAACACCCGCAATTTGTTACATGACAGGCAGCCACTCCACTCCGCCAGCCCTTTTCACTTTTTTTTTGTTAAATTTAAATTTTCTTGGTGCCTCCACTACCATACACTTGAATGAGTACATGTGTGTATGTGATAAATTATAAGTGATTACGAGTATGTTGCAACATGCGTATGCAACGCATTTAGAATATTTTGCACGGTCTGGTGTGTTGTGTACTTGATTGTGACCACCATCACTATCTTGGCTATAAAGTGAGCATTTGAAGCATATTGTTTGTAATGTTTGTTAACTTGGCTAGAAATATTACTACTGCTGTTCATAATAGTGTGGCAACTACAAATTAGTTTAATTGCCAACAATGACACTTGCAATAGGCTTCTTGCCATGTTCATTTACAAGTGAATTAAAAACTTGTAAATAAAAATATTTTTATAAATTAAATGAAGTGAATGAAATCAAAGCTTGGGCGTTTGCAAGGCCAATATTTTCAATTTATTTCGAATTTATTAGATATGAAGGGTGGTTAAATTTTAAGGGCCGATGTTGAATGTGAACCACACCTAAACGTCAAGTTTTTTTCTGCATTTCATTTGACATTTCTCAATTTAAATTTAAAGTTATTCAGGCTTATTATAAAAATGGGCGTTCAAATCAAAATGCATATCGTGCACTTCGTTATTTTTTTCGGTAAATTTAATCGACCAAATGTGCGTACAATCGGAAAAATCATGCAAAAATTTGAGCAAACCGGGGGTGTAGGAGATGTGAAAACACCAGTGCATGCTCGTACAGCTCGTACTGCAGAAAATATTGCTGCTGTTCGCGATAGTCCATCGCCGTCCACCTCAACTCGTCGTCGTGCGCAACAATTGCTGTGAATGATGTTCGCTATCGTGAGATGATAACGGACTTTTTATGGCCCGAATTGGCAGATATGGATGTGGACGATATGTGCTTTTAACAGGACGGTGCCACTTGCCACACAGCTAACGAAACAATGGCTCTTTTGCCCAACAAATTCAATGGCCATGTTATCTCACGTGGTGGCGTGGTCAATTGGCCGCCAAGATCATGTGATTTGACACCGTTGGACTGCTTTCTTTGGGGTTATTTGAAAGAAAAGGTGTACGTCGATAAGCCAGCAACAATTCAACAGCTAAAGGATGAGATAATTCGGCACATTAACGGTATAGAACCTCAATTATGGCTCAGCGTCATCGAAATTTTGGACCATCGGATGGAGGTGTGCCGCCGAGGTTGTGGCGGCCATTTGGCCGATATTTTATTCCATACATAATTGAACCATACCATATTATCATAATGTGTTTTATTGTGTTTTATTCAAAATCAACATCGGCCCTTAAATTTAACCATCCTTTATAAAAAAAAATTTATATATTTCGAAGTGCTTTTTCGTTTTTAGTTAAAACTTGAATTCATATATTAATTTGTTGTTCTTGCAACTTATTTCATTGTTGATGGTAATTACAAATTTTAAGAAATTTGAACTTAAACTGTAACGGAATTTCAGTTGGTCCTTGATACATATATTTAAAGAAACTAAAGAGGGCCTATATTTGGCGGGCGAGCTAGACGAAGGAGGGCCCCTTAAAATAAAATTTTTTGGTTTTTTTTGTTCATATGTCATAAACTCTAACCTTTAGCAAAAGTTTTTGCATGAAACACTTAAAGCTGACAAAATTTGCTACAAAACTGTTTCTAATCCTTTTTAATTTAAGACCAACCCTTTTGGAGTTATAACGCCAAGAAAAATAAGAAAATTGCTTTAAAATCATTCACAACACTCCTTTACATATTTTAATTTTTAGAAAGTTAAAATTTTCTAATGATTTTTTTAGGGTAATTAATTAGGATGTGCTAAACACGAATATAATAAAGAAAATTAATTTCGGTGTTGTGTGGATAACGGTACACATCCGCTTTTCGATGTATACTACACTCTAAAACACTTTTGTTGAAAATTAGGTCGATAATAGTCGGCAACACTTTACAGATTATTATCGACCTAAAATTACACACGCCTTAGTTTTGAACAAAGTGTTTTTAGTAAAAAAAAGCGATTGGCTGCGTACAGGTTTGAACAGCGACCTCCTGACTGATAGCCTGACGTATCTACCATTCAGCCATAGCCGCATTATACTTTATATTACATTTCTTCCACTTGGACTAAATAAGTTTAATTTGAAAGATTTTCTCTTTAATAAAATAACTACAAAATCGATGTAATTTTAGACAAGGAGAAATTTTCAACACAACACAAATGAGTCACAGCCTGGTTCGTTTAATAAAGCTGACATCTTGTTGGAAAAGCTACTAAACTTCGCTTTGATCGGATAAGAACCAACTGAGTTATAGTGGATCAAATGAAAACACTACTAAATTGATGTTGATATCACACAAATCACTCTGTTGCCGTTGTTTTATTTTTTGTTTCAAAATTTGTTTTATTTTATGGATAATAAAAAATTTAAAGAAATTTTGAATTAACCTTTCAAAACCTGCTCTTACCCAACAAAAACTTGGTAATGAGTTATCATTACAGAACGACATACTTTTCAATCACAAACAACATAAAGCCTGAACTACTTTACAGCAATTGAACAATTACTTGCTAGTAATGAAACAATCCATTAATTCTCCTATTGGCAGAGTACTAGTGTATCTGCTTATCATACAGACGATAGGCTGTTCAACCCCTGGGGAAGCAAAATAGTTTTTTATTGTGTTCATGTTTGTGAAAACAACTTTTAAGCCCGTAACAAAATAGATGTGCAGTAGCCTAGTGAGTAAAACACATGGCATAATATAACACAATAACTGAAAATGGCATGAGTTCAATGCTTAGCAGAGGTATGTAGTTTTTATTGTATTTTGTATGTTCAATACCTTCTAAATATTGAAATTTATAACTTGTTATTTGTAGTCCAATGACGTCGCCATGTAATTGGTTGAAATGCCAAAATAGAAGCAGTGAAGGGTATGTTTATTAGCGTTTGAACTCATTACTTTGCCTTAAAAATTTTTCCTGGGTAATTAAGCCCGTCTTTAAAATGCGTTTTCCACAATCCAGACTATTGTTTTGAGTAGACAATTTTTAAGGAAATCATTAAGAAAATTTAGTAATTTTCACATAAATTTTCTGCTCAATTCGACCATTCAGCCAACTTTGAAAATTATTTTTATAGTAATTACACTGGTCTGCGAAATCAAATTTTTCGCGCCTTTAATTAAAGGTATGTGAAATATACGAAAGCGCTAAATTCAAATCCGCTTTCAGTTTTTTCTATCACGCGTGATCACGTACAGATTTTCACTAGCTGAATCGGTATATTGCACCCAGTAATGTTAGATGTAGGGAATTTTCCCTTTTTGTAGGGATTTTTCTACAAAATTCCATGCGTAGGGAAAAAGGGACAGATTTTTAATATTATGCAAAATGTAGGGAATTTTGAAATCTTTCGTTTGTTTTATGTAAAAATTCAAATAATTCAAAACTTTTTAAAAGAAATCTTATAATTTCTCTAAAGTAATTTTTATAATCATTTATTATTATTATTATTATTATTATTATTATTATCAGCACATAACAAGGATGTTTCGGAGACCGCCCACCCTTTCATCAATGTTCATGTGTACATATTTTATGTATTTCTTCACCTTTTATCTGCCTTCGTTTGTTGCAAAACTCAAGTCTTATTTTTAGAAATCGTGAATATAGATGGAATACGAGGATTATTTATTTATGTTTTAACAATCTGATAGTCTGATAGGTTGTTAACTTTTTATAGCCAAAACGTTCTATTCCCTTTATCAAAACGCGCTAAATCACAGCGTTTACAAATATTTATAACCCAAACGCGCTATTCCCAAACTCGCTAAATTAAATGTGGATAAAAATCGATGCATATAGTGCCAAAAATTCAATATTTATTGAAACGAAATAAATAACTATCTACATATTTGTTTTTAAATTTCATACAGCGACAAAAAGTAGATATGTAGAAAAAAATGCGCGTTTGGCATAGCTAAAACGCGCTAAACTGGCAACGCTGCTGATAGTCATAAATAATCAGTTTACGTTACGTTAAAACTTTAAAAATTATGTCAACGTTGGCTAAAAATTTATGAAGGTTCACAAATTTTAATGACAAACTAGAATATCACAAGTTTACACAATTGGTGAAAATTTTAATGGGCTTAGCACATAAAAATGAAAGCGACTTCATAAATTTTTGGCAGTTTTTCGACAAAAATGTGGTTGTAGGGAAAAAGAGGGAATTTTTTAGGATACGTAGGGATTTTTGAAAATTTCTTATAACATCACTGATTGCACCCTAACTCGAGAACGGATTGTCCCATTTGCAAAAATATAACGTCCAAAGATGCGGAATAAAATTATCTTTAAGTGATGAAACAGAACAAGACAGTAATGTCGACCGATAACTCAAAAAGTAACAAAGTCCAAAATAAAATCTTCGAAAATTGTGATTTTTCTTTTGTTTTTATTGTCCTTTAGCCTACTTCTCCACGTAGCAATTTTTATTGCCGGTAATTGTCAAATTTCATATTGAAAATTAAATTATTTTTTGTTAAGGTTGTATTTTTTATATGAAGTGTGACAATTGCCGAAATAAATATTGCTACGTGAAGACGTATGGTTACTCAAATTAAAGGGTTTGTTTCAACAAATTAGTAAAATTTATTAAAATATGGTAACTTTTTCATGAGATTGAGAGTTTAAAACAAAAGGAACTGGTAATACGTTCTCAAAATAAAATAAGTTCTATTTCAAATTTGTACGGAAAACACGTTGCGCCGGAATTCTGTTTCATCATTTAGTCATAATTTTTATTTCCATTTCCAACTGTTTCGGAGTTATTCAGAAAAAAAATTTATTTTACAAAATTATACTTTTTTGTTTTCAAAAGCTTATAAAATAATTAAAACTGAAAAAAATTTAAATTTGTATCATTATTCAGAGAGCTGGGTGTATTGAGAATAAAATAAGCATAAAGTGATGAAAATCGATTTGTAAACGTTGATTTCATTCACAATTAAGTGAAGGAGCTCAATTGATAAAAATCACAATTTCCATACAACAGTAAAATTTGCATTTGTTACATGTCCAACCATTATAATAAAAGGGTTCCAACTAACATTTTGACCAAAATGCCGTTTTCAGTTAAAAAATAGTTTCAACTACCTCGTATCACAACTTTCGCGAACAAGCAGCTCCATATGCTATCTTAAAATGAAAGTACTAGCTAAAATTGATTCTAACTCAAAGATTTGGTTAATTTATTCATTTAAAAAGGTTCTTTTTTGGCAGAAAGAACTGTGTTTTACTTTATTTTACATTTAACCTTTTTATTCTAATAGCTCGATGTATGAAAATCACAATTTCTATCAATTCATTTTCCCCAATTAATTGTGAATAAAATTAACATTTGTTCATCGATTTTCATTATTTAAGGTTTATTTGATTTCTAGTTGAATGACGAAAATTTAAAATATTTATAGCTTATATTTTTTATAATTTTCTGAAAACAAAACAAAGTTTAATTTTTCAAAAAAAAATTACTCTAATTTCTGAATAACTCCCAAATTGTTTGAATTATAAAAAAATGCATGTGTATGACTTAAAGGTAATTTTAGTACGCAGCTTCTGGTTGTATAGTTTTTCAAATCTCGGAATCCTTTCTTGACTTATGGTGAAATATGCTGATGAAAAACGGGGATTTTCGCAAAATAAATGGTAATAAATCTGGAACTTCTAAACTTCTTGGATTTGTCTGAAACTTAAAACATCTTTAGAGCAGAAGTCGGGCTTTATACTTCCTGTCGGCGGGGCTACGTAACTTAAGCGGGAACGGAGCTACAGCGGGCCAAATTTGCCCATCTTGGAAATAAAACATTCTGACTCTTGTAACTTTTTTCTTTATTTCCCTAAATTTTAAATGTGTTCAGAAAACCTGCGCTTTTGTTCACATTATGGACAGGCTGTCTTCAATTTCTGCCAGGATCTTTAGAACTATCTACTCTATCAAACGTAATCGGTGTAATTTTAAAATTCCGCAATCACAATTTCTTATATGTCTATAAGCCCTTAAACAAAAAAACTATAAATAAAATTTAATTTTTCGGCCACTGCAGGATGTAGGGTACATTTCCAAAATACAAAATAATTGGTGCTAGACACATCCTTAATGGATTGCCTTTCGCAATATGTAATAAAAGAATAAATGTGTTCAACAAATTTTTTTTGGCAAAATTGAAAATAATAAGGGATGTCAATTTAAAAATTTTAAGTTCTGACGCTTTTCCAACTTAAAGAATACAGGTAATAAAATTTGTTTTTCCTTAGTTTTACATGGAATTTATTAGGAATCAAATGGTGCCTTTTAAATAAAAATCGAGTAATATACTTGAAAGTTATAAGCAAAAAACTAAAAAAAGTCAAGGCAAAAATAATTTTATTTTTTTAAGTAAAATATCTCAAGCTATTGGAGAGACAGAAACAAACACAACAACATTATTTCTTTGTATTAGCTAGCTACCTAGTAGAAATATTAGTCATGCCCATTAAAAAAATTTGTATGTGATGGATACAAACAGAAAATGAATTTGAATTTAGCCCATTAAACTTTGTATATTCCACATATTTTTTTTAACGCGATTTTTTCTGCAGACCGGTGTAGTTTACATAATAATCCCCATATTCATAAAAAGTTATTAAAGTTAATGTTGATTTAATGTACGAACTTTGTATGGGAAACCCGGTTTTAATGTATACATTAAGTTTAATAATCGTGTATGAATATGGGGGTTAATGTGCTTATCAAAATTTATTTTCCCATTTTACTTCCAGAGGCGCTTAACTCGTTTGATCACTTCATGGTATTCTTTGTATTAATAAATTAATTAATCATTTCATTATCATAAAGAATTCATTGTTTTAACACTTTGTTAAATAATATGAAAATATTATTTCTTTCTTCTCATAATTATTAGTAGGGGGAGATTTTTGTTGTTGTTTTCAGTTAATTTTACTTGCAAATTCCCTGTGTAAATTGTTGGCTTTATTCTTTAGTTTTTTTGGTTTGATTAAAATGTCTTGAAATCATGCAACATTAATTATGACCCAAATTCTTGGAAAAACTACAATAATAACGACAGCAACAACAAACAGCTCAAGTACGAATAAATACTCTTTCAGTTGTATGAAAATATTAATGCAAAAATCATACGATCTTAGAGATTCAATGTTTTACAGTGTTTTGTCATTGTTGTTAATGTTACATTCAATTTAGGAAAATTAAACTGGGCAAAAAAGAAGCACTTAATTTATAAAGTGGGCTTGTCTTTTACAGTTGTATTTTTAATATTTTTTTTACTCTGTATAATTGACAAATATGCCAACAGTAGCGCAGGCCTTTCTTGATGCAAAAAAAAAAAAAGAATAAAGCTCGTAAATATTCATTTATTTTATATAGAAGCGGTCATTCATATACGAGTAGTATGGATTTTTTCCTCTCTCATATTTTTATGTCTTTAATGTCTTACTACAGCGAAAATTTTCCTCTTGCTACTTTATTTCATAATTTCGTTGGCAAAGAAAAAACGAAATACTTAATTCATCTTTAGATATGGATGGTTGCAAGCTGGATAGGCAGCCTGACAGACTGATTGCTTATATGAGTGGCTTGTGCCTTAAGTTGTTGTGATCTGTTGTTGATTATGATGCTGATGTTGCATGCTTTTGAATATGAGAGAAAACCCCCCATATTGTTTAAAAAAAAGCTAAATTTTTGCATATGCGTACAAGTTGTATGAGCCGGCCGGCCAGCCAGCCGACCTCCCGATCGCCCGCTTTGCTTGTATTCATCAAGCCTTTCAAATGTGAGTGCGATATTTTAATTAGTTGGGGCAAATATTTTTCTACTCTACGTAGTAAAGCTGTTAATAATTCGTAAGTGGCGGCTTTTTGTTCTTTAGTTAAACGTTTGCAAAATGCAAGTTTATAGGAAACAACTGTAATATTTAAACGTACATATTGTACATTATTTGTTCATACATATTTCTTTTTTCATTCAAACACATTTTTAATATAATCAAACAAGTAAAAAAACAGCAGGCAAAAAAAATAAAAGAAACGAAAAAAACAGTATCTTCTGTTGGCGGCAATAAGTTGTTGTGCGGATACAATAATTCCATATAATGTTGTTGGTCGGTCTCTGTTCGTTCGTCCGTCCATAATAGTTTTGTTTAATATCATCGTCATCGTTTTATGTTAGAGTATGAATACGACGTTTAGCGTTGACAGCTTTACTGCCATAGTCTTCATGATTTGCTGCTTTGTGGTCGCCGTTGTGTTAAGCTGTCTGCGTAATTAAATGACATAATTATTTCAATTTCAAAAAGCTGGTCACTTAAAGCGATGTACTATGTAGCATTATTAAAAAAAAAGAAAGAAAACACTTTTTATGGTACATATTTAGATTTCTTTTTACAAATCGGCTTAGCAATATGGCTTTAAAAGAATAGACTGACACATCAGGTCTTTTCTGCTGTGGCTAACTGGCTTTCAGACAAGCTGACTTGTTGGCTGACTGGTTAGCTTGCTAGCTGACTGGGTTGGCTTGGCTGACTCTTGATTTGTTGAGGTATTCCGTATGTTGCCGTTTGTTGTGGCAAACACGTGATTTCATGTTGTTTGACATTTTATGTAATTAAAAGACTTAAAACAACTTAAAGGTTGAAAAGAACACAAATTCAAAGTTTTCTTCTCTCTGCTTCTACTTCGTCTTGAACATTTGCAATTGTAGCTCCAGGTTTCAAGTACGTGATATTTTGTTTTATTCCTTTTTTTGTACGAGTATTATTGTTTTATGTTTTGTTGTTAGTATTTTGTTTTGCTTTGATGATGATCCATCCACAACTATTTTGCATTCAATGCAAAAAACAAAACTCATACAAACAACAACTGTATACTTTTTACGTTTGGGAATCGCTTAGCTTGACAATAATAATAAACAACAGCAACAACAAGGAAAACTAAATAAATAAACTTTATTATACCGAAAGGTGTCTTGTCATCTTTTTAAGTTTTGCCGCCAAATTGTGTTTTTTTTCAATTTACAATAAAAACTGTTTTGTCGTTTTTTTATTGTTGAAGAAAAAAAAAATCATTGCGTTTCTAGGTATATAATTGTACAGTTTTTGAATTCTAATTACAAATGTTAAGCAGTTGTATAAATTTGTTTGAAAAACTTATTTGATTTCAATGAATTGTTTTGCGTTCGATAGCAATCACCAGGAAAAAGTGTGAAAAATTTTCAAGAAAATTCTTTGAAAAAAAGTTATAGAAGAAAGGTGGCAAATATTTGTTGGTAAAGAAAAGAAAACATATCGTTTTGAACTATCACTTTCAATACCTTGAAAATAGGAATCTTTAAACTTTTCTTGGAGCCAGTTTTTTAATTCTTTGCTAAACTTAGTTTAACTTATTTTTACAAATTCAAACGATCTTTAACCCATGTTGCAATTCTCACCCATGTTAGAATTTTAGCCCATGTTGCAATTTTCAAATGCTTTTTATTTCCAACCACATATAATTTTCTAAATTTTGATATGTGACATGTCTACCTTTGTCTTTTAAAAATGTATAACATTAAAGGACTTATAAGTAAAATCTCGCACTAAAATAGCTTTACTTGGCCTGACACTATCAATCATAAGTGTATTTAATATTTGGTTTAAGTGCACATAATACTCGAACAATGGGAAAAACTACCGTTTTGTGTATAAGTCAGCGTTGCCACTTTCTGTACTATAGTACAAAAACTGTACTATTTAAAAATGTTTGTACTATTTTTCTACCCTGAAATTTTTGTACTGCTTTTGTAATATTTTACTATCTTCTGAAAAAGAAAAAAAGTTATAAATACAACAGCAAATTTTACTAGACGTTGGTTGCATAAATTTTTCTTTGAAAAGATACCTTCTTAAAACCTACTTTATCAGCCGTGTCACAGATTCCGTTCGGATTGGTTTTGATTCCATACAGCCATGTCACAGAAAACCGAAAACTTTCTTCGTAATCAAACCACTTTTAAAATTCAAAGTGGAATTAAAAAACACTTTTTTATTGACTTCATTTGCAGTAAATACTAAAAAACGTGCATACTTTTAGGAGCATCAAATAAATATTTGGTCATTAGCTTTGCATGTTAATAAAAAGCTCAATATGAGCCTTGCATCTAAAAACAAGATTAAATAAACGCCTCAAGGTATAGAAACTTTATCATTGTAAAAACGAAATACAAAATAAACGGAATCTAAAGTACCTAAAATGTACTTTTTCGGAATGACAACTACGGAATCAAAACCAATCCGAACGGAATCTATAACACGGCTGATAGTTGTCATTCCGAAAAAGTACATTTTTGGTGCTTTAGTCATATAGTTTTTACAATGCTAAAGTCTTTATACCTTGAGGCGTTTGTTTACTCTTGTTTTTAGATGCAAAGCTCACATTAACACTTTTATTAACATGGAAAGATCATGATCAAATATTTATTTGACGCTCCTAAAAGTATGCACGTTTTTTAGTATTTACTGCAAATGAAGTCAGTAGAAAAGTGTTTTTCAATTCCACTTTGAGTTTTAAAAGTGGTTTGATTACGAAGAAAATTTTCGTTTTTCGTTTTCTGAAGAAGCAACTTACGGAATTGAAACCACTTCCGATCGGAATGGTATTCTGTAACATGGCTATATAATTTACATTTGGCGGTACAGCTGCTAATAACCTTCCATTTCTCTACATGGAGAACATGTTGCTCACATTACGAGAGTTTTAGAGATTCGGAAATATGCATAAAACAAAAGGCGACAGCGATTTGAGTAATGACTAGGGCCCTGTTTTTCTACGGATTTAGTGATGAAACAGAACAAGACTATCGCCAATCGAAAATCATTCAGAGAGAAACAAAGCCCATAATAACAGCGACGAGCGTAGCGAGGAATTTCCAATTAATTTTATTAAAATTTTGCCTTTTCCTTTTATTTTTCTTTACTCCGACTCAAATGTCGATTTGTAGGGAAAAAACGCGTTGCGCCGTAGTTCTGTTTAATTATTTATATGAAAAATTAAAAGTGTAAGAAAAAAAAATCGCATTTCTTGTCATTTATGTTGATAATAGCTATTCAAAGTTAAAGTATACATATATCTATTTGTTGGTTTCGTAGTGGTCACACCAAATGCCATATTCGGTAATTATAATTTTGTTTGTAGTAATTTAAAATGCCAAAGAGTTTTTGTTGTATTGGCAAAGTGTTCTTGTCACTTACTACATCTATGTAGTAGCTTTCAAGTCAACTCCAACTTATTTAGAAAATTTATTGAGATATCTTGGATCTTACTTTCATTGCAACTGTTTACGACAATGTAAGTTCGAAGAATTTCAAGAATATTTTCAGCTCATAAAATTTTGTCACCTGTCATAACTAGATGGTTGTCATTAAAAGGTTGCATTGATCATGTTATCGAACAATATGAACTTTTGAACAACAACAGCCATATTATTCTCGCAAATAATAATGAGTTGTGATGTCAAAATGTATTTTTTCGGAGCACACTTTTTTGGGAATTATTATATTACAATTAATTTTAATTTTGTTACGTGGTTTGTTCCAAGTTAATATTTTACTATTTCGTAAAATATTAAATTGTTATTAATATGTATGCATTGAAATTGATTATGGACGGTATTAGCTACATAGTCCCATGGCACAACTAACAGGTACTCCCAATTCTACAACAACAGAAAAGCTATTGTAGAAAAACCTTTGAATGAGGGGTGGAGCTATAAGGCAATATCAAATACCCTAAAAAAGAGGATCTCTTTATAGAGTTTGACAGTTTGAAAGCGGTTCTGACATTATGAATATTACATCACTCCACTACGTTTGCCGTTAGATGAGTAAGGTCAACTGTTCTAGCAAGTTCACTTGCTAGATACGCCTTCAGCTAGTTCTTTTTGTCGAATTTGTTTGTTTGTACTATTTCATTTGGTTTTCTACTATTTCGACTTAACTTCTGTACTATTTTTAGTTTCTTTGGCGGCAACACTGGTATAAGTTTAACTTTCTTTTTAATGCTGTAAAATCTTTGATTATTTATATTTTCACACGAAATTTTGTACTCAGAAAAAATTATGATAGCTTTTTTTTAAACAAACATGTTTTTGAAACTGATTTTAAATCTTTATTATTGTCTCTATTTAGTTTGATAAATAATTTTGTTTGACTTATTATTTCATTTCATTTACCTACCGCCAATGTCGGCAACCTGATAAAATTATGATTTAAACAATTTTGTTTATTGAAAAAATCAGAATTTTTTTCAATCAAATCATTACAAATTTTTGCATTTGAATTTACAAATTTCTTTATAGGACCTAAATTGAACAAATTTACATTTGATTCAGGAAATTTGGTATTTGAAGTGAAAAATTAGTTTTTTCTGTGTAGTTATATAGAATTTAATGCACTAAATACCAAGGAAGAAAAAATAATAAGATTTGCTTCCTCTGGAAACCCCGAAATTCCCAAAGAAATTCCAGAAAATTCCAAAAATGGGATTTTCAGTATTTTCACTGTATTTTTGTTATATTTCGCCGAGCGCAGATAATTTTTTGGGAAATGTTCAAGGGCACATTGGGCCTCAAAATGAGTTAATACGCGCCTTAAAACTAATATTTGCAATGAAAATAGGTATATTTTGAAACGCTCTGGCTAATTCAATAACGAAAATTTTCAAAAAAATTCCAGTGACCTTTGAAATATGTATAAATATTGAGTAAGTATTATTGGAAAAAAAATTTGATAAACACAAAATAATAAACGCACTTTTTTTTACCAAAAAAAAAAACGGGGAAAAATGGACTTTTTTTAATTTTAATTTAAACTGAGTAGCTATTTTTGAACAAAATTTTATCAAAATATTACTAATTTTGTTAGTAATCAACGAAAAAAAGAGGTTTAGCAAGTCGGAAAAGATTTGACTTCCCCATTAGCAAAAACGTGGATCAAGGTGGGTAAAACAGTTAAAATTTTATATTTTTTAAGCGTAAACTCATAAATGTGGTACTTTTTTTTTGCTTCTTAGATATGAGAAACTACGTGCTCTTTTTATCAGATCAAAAACTTTAGCTTGGCATAGATTTAAAATTTCCAAAAGGCCGAGGTGACCTACTTTGGGATCTGGTGGCTCCGCCATCTTTAGAGACACAAAGTCGAAACTCCAAACTTTAGTTCAGCAACACCTCCTTAAATGCCGTATGCAATTTTATAAGAATCAGACTGCGCGTTTAAAAACTGCAGATTTATTTCCATTTTTTCCAAAATCCCCCACTGTGGGCCGTAAGACTTCAAAGATACCAAAGCTCATGCAAAGTTATGCAGCAATTGAAATTTTACGGATAATAATGAGCGAACTTGGATGACTCCGGGATAAAAAATGTTATATTAATTAAAAAATTAATGGAAATATTTAACAAAAGACAATAAATTTTCACAAATGCACACTAAATTTATTTGTACACAAGTGGTATATAAATATTTCTTTCCATTTTATTGTATCTTGATTTAAAAGCTATTGATAGCATCGCTTCAAAAGTAATTTAAAACTAATTAAAATAAACGTTGATTCAATTAAATTATTAATTAAACATACAATTTTGACTGAGTAAACAGCTAATTGAGAAAAATTGACAATGAACCTTTCTGTGTATTAACGAGCTGAAAACATGATGTAACAAAACTAACTTTCAATTATCAGCAATTTTTTTTTATTTTGATGCTTATTAGTTTAATTATGTTTATGCAATAATAGCCTTAAGTGTGTCTTTCCAGGTTCTCATTTCTCAAAACTACAAGATACAAATCTACATACAATAGAGGGCTTCAAAGTGTACTCAAATGTATTCGTAGAATGTACTCGCATGAATTTCGTGTGTGCTTAGAAGTATGTTCTTATGTATATACTTATGTATACATGCATGTATATGTGTGTACATACACAAGCTGTGTTTGAATAATTGATAAATTGTAATAATTTGTACAAGTTATTACTGATTTTTACTGGATTGTATTCGTTTACTTTTAAATACAAACGATTTCTTACTATTTATCCAAACGCTACTGGATATTTATTACTGGAAAAGTACTCAAACACATTTATAGCCGCGACCAAATATTATACACACATATATACACACATATATAAAAAAACATACGTGCATACACACACAAACATACATACGAGTACTTAGGAGTATATTCGTGCAGCCCTCTAACATACGAAGCAGCAACACTTTTACCAAATTTGTTGTTACCCACATTACTTGTAAATTTATAAGTTGTAGTTTTGAGAAATGGACCCCATTTAATGAAACTTTTCCTTAAACTTTCTATAGCCAGGTTTAGTTAAATTCGAGTCTAATGCTTGTAACTAACGTTTAACTAATTGAAAATATTTTTATTTAAAAAATTCATGTTATACAAGTTATAGTGCAGTTTATATTGATTTCTTAAAGAAATGTATTTCAAAATGCTTGGAACATATGTAGCTTTCCTTCCAAAAACAGTTTTAATTTCTTTTAAAAATAAATTGTAACACTATTAAACACAACACACTGTACGCCAGACAGCTCCGAAACACTATATCCCAAGAGAAGCTGTTGACAAAAACGCGACTGCAAGTTAAACTCTTAAAAAAATCCATTTCAAAATAACTTTGACAATAAAACATTTTTATGACAGTTTTTTAATATTGTGATGATTAATGCTTGTTATAGCTCTGGTCAGTCAGTGGCTTCTTCCGTATGGAACACTAAAAATATGATGTGATTTTGACATGCCAACCAAGCAAACAAACAAATGTCATTGAGTACACCAAAAACATTTGTGGCGAGTTAAACAAAAATTAATGAAAAAAGAAATAATTCAAATAAATTAGGATGTTTTTTTTTGTTGAGAAGAAATACAAAAAGTTTCCCTCAAATTAAACGTTGTATTTGTAAGTTGATGTTATCAATTGTTGAGAGATAAAAAAAGGAAACAACAACAACCATCATGCTGCTTTTTTCTAGTTTTTTTGGTTTAACTATTTCTACGAAATTTAACTAGTTATTGAATTCCTAAGAAGAAAAACCAACCGAAATATAAGAATCGAGTTAAAAGATTCTAAGAAGACGACTAAGGCAGCAGCATCCACGACAACAACAACAACAACAACAACAACAAATAAGCAGTAGATGGGGCGCAACGAGACAGAAGTGGAAAAAAGTTACTTGACTTTTCATTTTATTGCCTTTTGGAATAATAGTCAGTTGTTAGTTCCTTAAAGTGGTAACCACCATCAGCACCACCAGCACCAACAGTAGTCAATTGTAGTAACTCTAGTGTGTGGCAGACTGAATGTCTATGCTGTGGCACACATGCAACACAATCATGCACCAACAAAACAGCCAACCAATGGCAATTGGATTTAAAAGAAGAAAAAAAAAACCAAATTATAAACATGCATGCCTCACGTTTGCATTTATGATGTGATGCTGCCTGCAACAGCAAATTTAAACAGGATTTTATTTACAATCTTTTAGCTTAAGCTGAAATTGAGCAACTCTTTTGCTCTGTTTGAGTTGTTCCTGGCTCCTCTTTTGCTCCCCTCTGAAGGCCTTTGTATCAAGTAAATTATGCGTCTGTATTGTAGCATATTTTATGCAATATGCTGCCTGCCTTTTTGACTTGACTTGACTGTAGCATACATACTTATAGTGTGTCGCAGAAGCCGCCGCTTAAAACAGTGTAATAATTTTGTTGCAGGCTTTGTCAATTGGCAAGGCGTGGTGGTGGTGGACCCCCAACATTTCAGTCTTTTCAACGGAACAATCATATTATACAGGGGTTTTGAAATATTCAATATTTATTTAAGGTCACGTAAAACAAAATATGACTTGAACAAATAGCAGCTATTTAACATAATTTTGTGTGTTGACTGCCAATACACAAAAAAAAACGAAGAAGCAAAGACAATGGTCAGAAATCAAATGATAAATTTAAAACTATTTAATATTGGAAAAATTATAAAACTCAAATCATTTCTTTGCTTTTTTGTATGTCCGGACTTTTAACAATGAAGATGGTCTTCTTGGCTACATTATGTTAAATAAACATTATCAAAAACATAAAAACACACACGGAAAAAGAATTATGCATAACATGTTGCAGACACAAGCAAAAACAACAACATATTGCTACAAGATATCAACAACAAGAAACAGAAAAAAAAGCGAAAGAATCCCTTAAAAAAATGTGATCACACAAATTGCAAACTTAAATTTAAAACGTTTTCCTGCAAATAAACTTTAAACACACTGCCCCTCTTCTCCCTTCAGGGGGAAAAGGTTTATTCTTTATTGGCGCATATTTTTGATCAAAAATTTTTTTGTTTGCTGCTTTTTTGGACAACAGAGGCAGGCAGGCAGGCAGGCACTCAAGAATGGCAAATTCTTTGTTATGATCTTTTGTGTGATTTTTGCAGTTTTATCGATTGTGATAAATGTCACAGCATTGCTTATTTATTTTATGACATGTGATATCCATACAAATGATGCCACCACCAACCATAGCAGCCAGCCAACCAAGCATGTGGTCCTTTGGTTACATACATGAACAAAAACAAAGCAAAAACAAAGCAAAAAAAAAAGGGAAGCATCATCATCATTATTGTGATTTTTTAAGAAAATTTTCACGTAGGCGTCAGAGTTTGTCAGTTTGTATTTGATTTGAAAATTTTTATGTTTTATGTTGTGTCTGTACCGATGTCAAATGACCAAATTTGGTCATTTTGCAGGCGTTTACTTTTGCGCCACAAATCGTTAACATAATATTTCTGTTAAAAACTCAGAACTTTTTTCTTTTCAAATATAATTTAACATAAAAACCATCATCATCATCATCATCATCTTCTAAACTTGTCAACAGTTCATCAATTCATTTAAGCAATTATGATTGTGTTTTTGCCCCGTCTTTTAAGACCCTTTTGAAAAAATTCCAGAAAAAAAACAAAGAAATAAATGCAACTCCACAGTAGCATTCCTTAAATTTATTGTAGTCTGTAAATGGTTTTATGTTTCAACACTTTTATCGAAGTGGCATATTTAACGCCATGAAAAATTGTACTGATTGTCACCATTGATAAAATAGTTTAAATTAAAGCGTGTGCTTTTGAGCTTTTTTACAATTGTCATTCGTGTCTTAGTTGTTTCAACTGAAAAGTTTAATTTTGCAGTAAGACATTCTTCGAATTTAAAATCCTTTTAAAGCGAATATAAATTTTTTCTTTTTAACTTTTTGTAACACAGCCTTTTTTGGTCGCATAATTATTTTTTAAATTATTAAATAATATTTAAGTTAACAATGTCGCCAAAAATAATTATATTGTTTTTCGAAAATGTTTTTAATTAAAATGTAAAAAAATAACTGTTTAATGCATGTAAGATTCCAAGAAAATTGTGTAATTTGTAGCAAGAAAATATGACTCTTATACAGGCGCGGCTTCACGAGAGGGGAAAAGGACATTTCTGTAGAAAAGCTGTCTCTGGTACAGACACTTCTTCTATTCCAAAACTGGCTGTTATACAGAGACTTTTTATCTCTAGAAATCCTATCTCTGCTGTAGAAAACTGTCTCTGGTACAGATATATTTTCTATACAAAAACTGTCTCTTATACAGATACTTTTTTCTATAGAAAAATTTTCTCTTATGCAGAAACTTTTTGCTACAGAAAAACGTTCTCTTACACAGAGATTAACAGTCTTTTATATAGTAACTTTTTCTATAGAAAAACTTTCTGTTATACACATACTTTTTTTTATAGAAAAACGTGTCTCTTCTACAGAGACTTTTTCTATAGAAAACCTGTATATTATACACAGACTTTTCTTTGTAGAAAAACTGTCTCTTATACAGAGACGTTTTTCTATAGAAAAGCTGTCTCTTATGCAGAAACTTTTTTTCTATAGAAAAGCTTCTTATACAGAAACTTTTTTCTGTCTCTTATACAGAGAATTTTTCTATTGAAGAACTGTCTCTTATACAGAGACTTTTTTCTATAGAAAACTGCCTCTTAAACAGAGACTTTTTTCTATAGACAAATTTCTATTATACAGAGACTTTTTTCTACCGAAAAACTGCCTCTTAGACAGAGACTTTTTTCTATAGAAAAACTGTCTCCTATACAGAGACTTTTTTCTATAGAAAAACTGTATCTTGTACAAAGTCTTTTTTCTATAGAAAAACTGTCTCTTATACAGAAACTAATTTCTATAGAAAAACTGTCTCTTATACAAAGATTTTTTTCTATAGAAAAACTGTCTCTTATACAGAAACTTTTTTCTATTAAAAAACTCTCTCTTCTCATACGTAGACTTTTTTCTATAAAAAATTGTACCTCCACTGACTCCATTCTATAGAAAAATAATCTGTGGTACAGTCTCTTTCTATAGAAAAACTGTCTTATACAGATACTTTTTTAAGAAAAACTGTCTGTTATACAGAGACTTCTCTCTACAGCAATGCTGCCTCTTCTATGCAGAGGCTTTTTTCTATAGAAAAACTGTCTCTGATACAGATACTTTTTTCTATAGAAAAACTGTTTCTTATAAAGGGACTTTTTCTATTGAAAAACTGTCTCTTATACAGAGACTTTTTCTTATAGAAAAATTGTCTCTTGTATAGAGACTTTTTTCTGTAGAAAAACTGTTTCTGGAATAGAGACTTTTTTGTATAGAAAATGTGGCTCTTATACACAAACTTTTTTTCTTGAAAAAAAACCGTCTTTTATAAAGATAATTTCTTTTTATAAAAAAAACTGTCTGTTATACAGAGACTTTTTTCTATAGAAAAACTGTCAATTATACAGAGACTTTTTATAATATAAAAACTGTCTCTTCTACAGATTTGTTTTATATAGAAAAAGTGGCACACTGGAAAACTGTGATTACTCCTCGCCCTTACCTCTGTCCACACGTCTCTAATTTAGTTAGCGAAATATTCAAACCTGTATTCCAGAGCATAGTAATATGCCGAGACATATTGTAGCAGATGAACTACCCAAATCCGAAAACCTAAATGACTATTCGTTATATGGACCAAGTGGTTGGCGTTCCATTTAAAATTCTGCACAGTAGTAATTCAGCTGAATCTATTTCTAGTCGCGCAAACTAGATGGTCTACCTGCTCGGTATCGAGGTTAATATCGCCCCAATATGATTGCAACAGATCTGTAATTTTAAAGGGGGCACTTTTTGGGAAACTATGCACACTTATGACCGTAATTATGGGCAAGGTTTTATATATGTACATTATAGGAGTTTGAATATACCGTATAATGATTGTCAAAACGGAATCTTATTGATTATCCTTGATTGCTTGCGTGCAGTAGGCAGCCACGTATACCGTAGAATTAATTCTGCCGAAGTATGTAGAAATTGTCATAATGAGGAGGAGGAGGAGCACCTCCTCCAGCATTGCCCTGCTCTCTCTCTCTCTCCGTCTCTCTCTACTGAAAGATTTCGTAGACTTATCGGATTTTGAAATCAGAAGGATGAACTTGCTTATCCGGTCGTTGGGATGTTTTAACACTGAACCAAGTGGGGAAGTATAGAAGTGGTTTTATATTTCTACAATTGTCCTACTCAGGTGACACAATGCGACCAACTAGGATCCCATATGCCTCCTAACCAACTTATCAAAATATCTAAAATTTTTATCCGCTTTCCCCCGATATTTGGCTTAAATTCATGCATTCCTTGAAAGTATCCACTGAAATCACTACCAAAGATAATACTCTTGGCTATTGGCGTTTACCAGAATCTTTATCGAATAAAAAAAGACTTCAGAGCCAAATTACGGAATTCGACATTGATCGAAACTTCAATATAACTTAATGAGAATTTTTATCGATATCAAATCACTTATTTTGTCTCCATCATTGATAACAAAACCATTATTCTTGAAATGTCACGTTTCTCTACTAATAACTCACTTTCCATTTGAAAACCTCTGCTACTAACCATCACAAAATTAAAGATAAAAATGCAATTTTTCACAATTTCTTTTAATTAATTTATTAAAGTCATATAAAAATGTTGTTGGTTTTAAAGTCTTGTTACTTTCTATGGGAGGGACATTTACAATATATTAACATTTTAACAATATATTTTAATTATTACCATGTTTAGATATTCTTGACTGTGTATTGCATTTAAAATTATATTGAATTGTTTTTTTTTTGTTTGCTGCCACAATTCCATTTGTCATAATTGTCATATTTGTTAAGTGTTAAATGTCCAACACATATTCCAGACGTGTTGTTGCTGCTGCTGTTGCTGTTGGTGTTGGCCACTTCTTAACAATACAGGGTCTTCTCAATACTTTCTCACACTTTGGCCAATTTGTATGCAAAGAGTAAATCATTTTATTATAATAATGACGATGATGATAAGAGGGAATGTTGTACGTCTGTCCATTATAAATGCATGTTGTTGATGGCCAATATTATAAATAAGTTTTTTTTTCTTTTGCAAAACCTACAACATTTTGCTACAAATGTTTTGAAAAAGGAAAAAAAGCCAAACAAAATGGCGTTTTTCATGAGAAGTACTTGCACATTCACTCCTATACTTTTCTTCTTTTTTTTTTGCTGAAAAAAAGTTTAGTTTATTTTTGTATTTTTCCTAAGAATATGTTGCAGTTGCATGTGTTTGTGTGTGTGTTTGTGAGGCTTAAGTACTTGTATCTTAAACTTTAAGTCTGCTAAAATTCAGCGTAAAACCCACATGTTGGCAAAAAATAAGTTTGTTTTTTTTTCTTCCTTCATTTTTTTTTTGCAACCAAATGTTGTTGACATTTTAACGTTGCATGTAGTATATGCCACAACGTACCTGTGTTTAACACTAAACCAAAAAAATAAGGTAAAAAACTTAAAAAATAAAATCCAACCACGTAAAACAGCAACTTCAAGACTTTACTTTTTTCGTTTATTTTTTTTTCTTCCTTTCATAGACCAGATGCTGGATTTTGTTTAAATGTTGCCATGTTTGTAATTCACACCATTTTAATGTTAAATACTCTTATGGCAATTTTTTTTTGTGCTTCTAGTCTGTAAACTGCTCTAGTCTGGCTAAAATTTTAAGTAGAACATTTAAGCAGGGCCTGCAAACCAACTTCTGTGTTGTGGCACAGGTTTGTTGCAATAGTTTCTCTTTATGGTGTTCAAAATTTATGTTTTTTACGTTACAGATTTAGATAAAGTTCAATAAATAAATATATTTGCAACATCATTAGCATCATCAAGTTATCATTTATACGTGGTATGTGCTTACGTTGTATATACTTGTATACATTCCATGTACATATTTATGTTGAAACTAAAACAATACCAATAACTTATAGTTCAATATAAGAATTATTGATTATATTGTTTAATACAGGATTTCTTTAGCCTTTTGTTCTAACAAAATAGAAATGTTATATATCATGACATCCCTAACAATTGTTTTAAATGCTGAGCAGTTACACACTGTTACTGAATTATACATACGACTGAATTTTTTTTGTTTTTTAATAATATATTAGTAATATAGTTCCATCTATTTCATTATCTTTGAAAGTATTTAAAAGGGGAATAAATAAGCTAAAAGATTTGATTATGTAGAACCACTTTGGCTTTAATCCAAACTAATTATATAGCCTAAGGTTCGGAACGTTATATTCAGAAAAAATTAGATAAGATCAATATTCCAAGAAACAAGATGTATTTTAAGTTTTTTGTTGTTATTTAATAAAAAATTTTTTTTTTCTAAAGTCCATGCAAAATGTTGAATTCTTCGTAAAAAATAAGAAGTGGCAGTAAATTAAATAATTATGTTTTATATATCGAAATTACGGACATTTTAAATCGTACGTATACTTTAGTAACTGAGTGTATATTGTGCTAAAAGGGGAGGAAATAAGTTAATTTTAAAATGTTGTAGTTGAAAGGAAAATGAACATTTGAGAAATATTTGATTTTATAACACTGACTTATAACCCAAAGGTATACATTTTCTAGTAATTTTTTTTAAGGAGAACACTGTGGTAGTCGAAAATTCGGGCAAATGTTCTGCTAGTTGATCTTATATAATTTGGCGGCAAGGAATCGAATGGCGTTCACCGTTTTGGCTCGAGTTTCGAGATATTGATATTTTAATATTATTCATTTAGGAGCGATGTTATATACAAAGTATGTGAACATAAAGCTGTTATATCCTTATGTTTATATAATATAAAATACAACAAAGTAATACACCATCCATTTTACTAATTTTTGCAGCCATTTTCGATTTTTTTTAGTTTGTAACAGTTTTCTTATATTTTCTTACTGTTTTTATATTTATTACCGACATTTTTACTCAAAATCAAGTTAATGATAAAACATAACGTTACTACTTGCTATATATAAAATAATCGAACATAATATTCGAATATGAAATATTCGATATTCGGATATAAAATATTCGATATTCGAATATAAAATATTCGATATTCGAATATGAAATATTCGATATTCGAATATGAAATATTCGATATTTGAATATGATATATTCTATATTCGAATATGAAATATTCGAATTTAAAATATTCGGATAAAAATCGGGAAAGACCAAACAATAAATATCTCAAACGGTTATTTGAGCAATCGGTGACAACTTATATTGCAGTTAACATGAATAGGAGCAAAAACTTCAGTAAGAAAAAAGTGGTCAAATTTTGAAAAAATCACGTCGAAAATAGCTCAAAAAATAATAAAATGGATATTAAATTCTTAACCCTATCTCATATAAAGCAAATATAAATATATAACCGTTTTCTGTTCACATAATTTGCATATCAATTTTCTTAGGCTATCCAAAGAAAAAAAATGTATATACCAATAAGTCGAAAGCTCTGGCCAATTTGCAAAAACGGTTAACGCCATTCGATTCCTTGGTCCAAAATTATATAAGATAAGCTTTGGCCGAAAATAAGTTCGAAATCCGAACACAGTGTAATTAGTGTGTGCTAAATACGAGAAAAATAAAACAAAAATCATTGCCGCCATTGTCCAGATAACGGTATGCCTTTCAAACAAGATATAACTTTAATCGAACTAGCTAGCATTTGACTCTGGATGACGCTTTAAAGAGAAGTATACATCGTGTAATACAAATGTACCGTTATCTGAATAGTTGTCTAAATTAAATTTTCTTTTTATTTTTCTCGTGCTTGGCACGTAAAACAATGCATTAGAAATCATACCTTCCAAAATTAAAAATAGAATAAATACAAGATGAAATTGTTTCAATCATAAAATTATGAATTTTATGTGAATTTATAATGACAGTTAATCATCTCAAAAAAAAAGACATCCCCAAATAGCCGATTCAATATATTCAATATATCGCGACCTTAGTATTGTTTTGGCCCATATGCCAAAAAGTCGGAATGGAGAAAAACAACAAAGAAGATTTACATAAAGTTTTCTCAAAATATATCTGATAGAATTTTTTTGAATTCTCACCACTGCTTCCGGCATATGTTTGGAAGAAAAATGTACATTTCTGTAAACTTTCATCAATCCGGTTAGAAACTACCATCTAAAAAATCTTGTTTTGTGCTCCAGTAACCACTTTTTTTATTTTATTTGTAAAAACTAGCTTTTGTTGCTCCATGTGTATACTAACTGCTGTGTATTGAGTAACTTGTTATTGAGATGAAATTTTCTACTTTTCATTGAAAATAAGCGTATAAATGTTATTAGAAAAGATATTTACATGGAATAAAAACTTAATATTAATGAAACTTAATATTTTACTTGATTTCTGATTTTTATTTTTTTATATAAAAAATTTTTTTTTTTTACAAAAAATTGATCAAAAATGGTGATATCGAGCACAATGAATGCTTTATATCTCATAAACGAGGAACAATTTGGCGAAACAGTTTTTGGATTCTCAAAGAGCGTATTCAAAATATATATACCCCATACTTAAAGGCTCATTTAGCCGACCGTAACGTTGATGTAGTTGCATGTGCTGATCGTTTCTGTCACATTGAAAAGCTATGAGACAGAAACGATCAGCAACATGCAACTACATCAACGTTACGGTCAGCTAAATGAAGGCTCCATTACTCATACGTAACGTTGATGTAGTTGCATGTTGCTGATCGTTTCTGTCTCATAGCTTTTAAATGTGACAGAAACGATCAGTAACATGCCACTACATCAACGTTACGTATGAGTAATGGAGCCTTGAGCCTTAACTCAATTTTTTTTAAATGGTCGGTGGGCCAAAACAATACTAAGGTCGCGATATAATGTCTGTTAATGTGATTTGTTCGTCGTTTGTGGAGAAATGGTGCGCGAACAAATCATACGCACAAATCATATGTGTGTGGGCAGCTTTACCGACTGCGTTTCCTAGTACATGTTGCTCACAACATTAATGGTGCGAAAGTGTTTGAAACAACACAAATGTCTTAAATACACCTTCAGGACATATTGTCCAATCCTCTATTATATGATAAAGTATTTACTGGATTAATGTTTACTCGATTAATCGGAAAATTGAAGTCAAACAATGTTCGATCAAACAAACATTTTAAATGTCGAGTTAGAATTTATTCGAGTAAGTTAAGTCGTTTAAAAAATAGCTCGATTAAAAAATTGTATGTAAAATTTCGTTTTTCTAATGCATTTTTGCAGTTAAGATTTCTTAATAAGAAATAGTAAATTTTTAAATTTTATGAAATTGTTTCGGTTTAGGGCCAGGCCACACCTGGCGTTTTTTCAAACGCGCGTCTCTCTTTTTTTGAACTAAATTTGAAAGAAGTAAATTTTAGAACTTTGAAGTTGAATACAAAAAATTCCTTAAGTTCATCATTCAATATTTGAGCATAAAAACTATTTTTTAGTTTAGAATTTGATGATAAATTCAAATATTTATTGAGAATTAAAAAAATGTTTCATTGGTAAGTATTTATCATAATAATGTTTAATATTTTTCTGTGTATAGCATGGTACTCTGTTCATCATTTCGTGCGAAGTGCTGTCAAAAGTCCATATAAAAAAAATTTACACGAATTGCTTACGATAAATTGTGGCAGAAGTAGTACTCTGTTTATTTTGTGAACAACATATGAAATGTATCTACAACATTTTCAGTCTTCTGGCGAAATAATATGACCACCACTTTTTTCGTGTGGAATGTACACAAACACATTGGGGTTTTTTAGCGTACACAATTGCATCATACTTTCAAGGGCTAGTTATGATTGGTTACTTGTCATATTTTTCGTATGAAAAAACCAATGTTATCAACATTTTTCGCAAATTTTGAACAGAGTACTAAGCTTAATTCAGGAGTTGAATGTTGTTTAAATATTGTTGTCATTTGCAATTAAACATGAGTCTAAATAAATGTTTATTTAGAAAATAACAACAAAATTAGGTCAACATGCAACTCCTAAAATAGTTTGCGAACAATGTTACTAAACTGATACCTAGGAATTTGCATGTATTGTAAATAAAAAAGTGAGATAAAGCATAACCAATTTATTGAATTCTATACCCTTTTGGTAATACATCTTCCCTATAGCAACACAAATTCAAAACAGAGAAAACATTTTCCTATTACCATTCTCTTTGCAAAATCAACATACAAAAAATTAAAGCTAAAGTAAAATACTGACAAGCGACATGTTGTTTTTTCTGGCTAGTTTCAAGACTTGTTACATACCTGTTAAAAAATTTCATAGTACAAAATTTACTTATTTTCCCCTTATAACGCCGTTCTTTTTGTTGTAAAAACCCTTCCTACTGTTTTTTTTTTCTTACACTTCATATAAAAATCTTATTTTATGCGTAAATAATTTTTATTTTCTTGTTACTTTAATTGTCGATTTATGTAAATTTATTTAGTAAGTGTTCAAAATCTGAAACATTTAAACACATTTGACACATCACGCTATTGCAACTGCCAGCAAACGGCAACAATTGCAACATGCAATAGGCAACATATTTTTATTTTAATTTTTTCTTCTATTTGATTGTAATATAATTAGAAGCAAAAAAGAAACAAAGTTTCTTAAACGGCATAATTGTGATACAGAAAAATAATAAGTTTACAAATTTGAGCGACAGAAAAATCTTTAAACTGTTGTTTACAGACGTTGGACTTGAGTAGAAAATTTATATGGAACACACTCAGTTTTTGGATGTCCGTAAGAAATTTTCTTTCTGTACTGTGGAAACAGCACTTAAGTTTTTGGCATGAAAAAATTCTGAAAGAAAGAATTAAAGAATTTTGTTTTGTAAAAAAATACATACGCATACCGTTAAGTTAATAGGGAAAGGTCCTAACTTATTTAAAAAAAAATTGTTTTAGGATATTTCGGTTGTTGCGAAAAACTCGATTTGAAAAAAAGTGCTTAAGCCCTTATGACACTACATTTTTCTTGCATTGTTTTGCTATAGGATTGAAAGAAAGAAATAGCAAATGATAGAAAGAAACAACTATACAAAATGTAAACAAAACGTAATAGCTTCTTTAAGTGCTGCCTACTTTTTATTTATAATAAAACGACAAAAGAAAAAAAAGTTGAAAAAAAGATGGGCTAAGTCGCTGAATTCATGAATAAACCGCTAACTTGGCAACACTTTAATGATGTTCCGGTCCAGAGGATTTGTGTGAAACTCAAGTTTTTTATGTATCTTGTCACGTGTTTAGAAAACACTGTCTTAACCAGCGGTACATCTAAATCTTTATAAATTCGCTTGTTTCTGATATAACATGGGGCTGCTGTAATCGTACGGAGTTATTTTGTCGTCTTTGAATTTTGTCTACATTTGATGCCGAGGCAGTGCCCCATAACTGCATACCGAAGGACCATATTGTTTTTAGAATGGTGTTGTATAGAAGAAATTGGCAATCTAGGCTTAGAGTAGAGTTCATTCCAATGAGCCAATTCGTTTGAGCTGCTTTTAATTTCATTTGAGTCACCTTTGAATTTATGTGGGACTTCCATGTTAGTCGACGATCCAGACGAACACCGAGATATTTTACTTCAGCGTGTTGTACCTCAAGTTTGGTTATTTATTTGTATAGGTGGGCAGGTTTCTCTGCACAATGTAAAAGTAATGTGTAGATATTTTTGTTAGTTAATTTTTATCCGCCTGCTCTAGGTGTTGAAGATCGTATAAATGTTGATAAAATTTTTCATCTAAACATGTTTCTAAACAAATGCTTAGGGTGGAATTAACAACAACATATATACAAAGAACGAGTTAAGTTTTTGGCAAGTGTATCCTTGTATAATCTCAACACATATACTATTTTATTTTGACTTTATTTTTATGCAAAAATTTTAATTTCAGTTTACTTTTATCCAACGCGTCTAAAAATATGCCGGTAATTTGCTCAACTGAGTGTTTTTCATATAAATTTTCTAAACAGCACTTTAATCTCTTTAAAATTAAGGTCATGACCTTTGACCTGCACTCCCACTAATTCCTATTGAATTAAACACAACTACATATTTTACACGCAAATTTTTAAAAAGAAAAAAAATTTGAATAAAACCTTAATTAAAATGAAGCAAAAGAAATTCATTGTTTTTTCCAAACCGTTTTTTCTTTTTTTTTTTTTTTGCTTGGTCAGTGTATGACACTGCTGGATTGCATGTCTGTTGAACCAACAGGCTAAGAAGCCGTTATATGTTTGAATATATCAAATTTGAATTGGAACACACTACAAGAAAAAAATTATGCTTTGGAGCAGGTGTCATTAACGGGGGGATTAAAAAACGCTTGCTGTGCTGTTTCTTTAATACAGTAGTAAAAGCAGTTGTAAACAGACATCAGCGGCGCGGCGGTTCTCTGTGGTTAAACTGATCATAAAGCAAAAAGGCACGTGTCTAAAAGTAGAAACAACTCCAAACAGTCCTGTCAAGTACAAGCTAAAATGTTATTGTTTTTGTTACTCATATTTAAACACGAAAGAAAGAAAAAACACTTGCAGCTTGCCGTTAGCTCAACTAAACATCCCCTTCACTAAAATAAAAGTGTAAAACAGGATATTTTTATTATAGAAAACCAGCAAAAGGAAGGAAGGTAGTGAACAGAAAACCACCAAAAAACCTATAAACGTATAAGACTTAAGTATCAAGTAGGGATCACCTACAACACTAAGAGGAATATATTAAGAAAATGATGTTTGCTTGAAAAGCAGGTGTATTGAGTGAATAAAAGTTGGCGCTTACCTTACATACGAGAAAATTTTCAATATGCAACATATTCAACAAATGAATTGATATGAAATGTATGAAATGATGAGTTATGCGTTTATTTTATTCTTGACAGTATTTGTTGCACTTGTCTTTAAAACAACTCAGAGAGAAGAAGAAAAAAAGCAATAATAATAAGATGTGTGTCCTGTATCTAATGAGGCCTTTAAAAGGTGCACTTTTTTCGTTTTACCTAAACGAAAGTAAAACTAAAAACTGTTGAACAAGATTGATTGATTTCTTTATTTTAATACGTTTTTTTTTCTTTTCGATGGATGAACGAAGTTCAGCTGTATCCGTTTTGAATTTTTCTTAATAAAATAACGCTTTAATACATTTTAAATATGTTCAAGATTTTTATCTAGTGTCAATTTTTCAATTTGTATCTAGTTTATAGTGTTCAAAAGCAATCTCTTAAATTTCAATCCTTTCAGGCAACCAAAAAGAGATTTTCTAGTTATGATTACTAATGCCAGCCAGTAAAAATGTATGAATACAAAGTGAGAAATTTAATTTTTCAAAAAGCCATCATACTATAACGAAAAAAGAAATCCTTTTCTTTTTTGTCCAGCCAGCAACAAACACTCTCTTTAACTCATTTCACACAATCACACCCTTTTATGTGATGGGGTTTGTGTGTGAAAATGAGTTCATTTGTTTTTGTTGTTGTTTCTTTTTTTAGATATTGTTGCATGTCTGTATTTGCTACCACTACACAGTGCTGCTTTATAAAAAAAGAAATGTTATCAAGATTTTTCTCGCTTTTTGGTTGCAATTTGTGTCAATCTCTCTCATCACATCTCGGTTCTTTTGCTGCTTCATTTTTGTTTTTGTTTCAATTTTCCTAAAATCTGTTTGTTACAATTCAAATAGAGATTAATGATAAAATTGTGGATTTTAATTCCATTTCAAACTTAACAAAGATTTTTTTTTTGTATTTTATATATTTCTGCTGGGATTTTTGTCACTCAGTGACAGATAGATTCTCTCTGTGTGATAAGTTAAGCTTTAGCATCTGCCTTTCAGTAAACATTTTCATCTTGTAAGTGTAAGTATATGGTCATTATTTAATGAAATGTAAGTGAAATTCTAAAATCATTAGCAAATTAACTACACTTTTTAACACTCTCTTTGTATATATCTTTTTGTATAAATTTACATTCCCTGCTCTAAGCAGGTGTTACTTTCTTAAGTGTATGATAATTATAAAGTTGTTTTGTTTCTTTCATTTAATTCTTTTTTGTATTTCCCACAATTTGGTTGGTTATTGTTTTCGTTTAGTAATTAATATTCAATTTCAAAGACATTTAATGTCTGTTGTATTTTTTATTTCTATTCTAATTCATTAAATTAAGAGTGACTGATGGTGTCATTTAAATAGAAGTGTTTTCCTGTTGAAATTCTAGCACAAGAAAACCCAAGCTTTAAAACTCAAACTAAAGCTTGAAGTATTTTTTTTTTCATAAAAGGCGGCAATTAAAAGGCGCTTGGACAACTTGTTTCTTTATGGATATGTTAAAATAAAATAATCAATCATAACCCAGTAAACTCTTTAGCGGCTGCTAGACAGATCAATACCGCGCAAACACAGGTTTTACATAAGGTGTGATAATGATTTGATATCAAGCGTTATCAAATGATTATCAAACCTTATTTCAAACCTGTGTTTGATACATAATTCGCTTCAATATATTTGTTTGTGTATGTTTGTTTACAACAAATTTTTACACATATATGGAGGGAAAATATTAAAGAATATCAAAGGTTTGATAATGATTTGATATCAAGCGTTATCAAATGATTATCAAACCTTATTTCAAACCTGTGTTTGGCTTCAATATATTTGTTTGTGTATGTTTGTTTATAAAAAATTTTTACACATATATGGAGGGAAAATATTGAAGAATATCAAAGTGCTTATGATTTTCATAACAAACGCACACAAACACATATAATGAAGCTTAATATCCACTTGACCTGAGATTCGATATAAACGAATGTTCGCTAAAGCGAAGAAATTTCAAAACAAAACTCTTCGATATATCTTCGCAAATCTAAGCAAATCGAATGTTCGCTAAAGCGAACTCTCTCGATAATTTCTCGAATGTGTGACGATAGCCTAGTGGATATGCGTTAGTCTATTAGCCAAGAGGTACCGTGTTCGAATCTGTCCGCCTGCATCGTAATTTAAAGAATTAAAATAACACATACGTGCATATGTGCAATAATTGAACAGAAAAAAATTTTCCACGATAGCCTAGTGGATGTGTGTTGGTCTGTTAGGCTGGAGGTACCGTGTTCAGATCTGATTAAATAATTGAAAAATAAATAAACTAAAAAATAAAGATAATAATCTTAAAAAATTGATTTTGCTTCAACCTCTTTGCGATTATGAAATTTGTTCGATATTAGCTCACTTTTGATATTGCTAACGAACCTTCGAAATCGAATGTTTTTTGAAACAAAACTGAGCAACAGGTAAACTTATTTCGATTCAGTTTTGAGTGTCATTCTTGATAGTTTCACACGATAAATGTTCGAGATATATTCGAAATCGATATCATTAACGAAAGTCTTGGTCAAGTGAGTATTGATATGTCTAGCACCGCTTTATACATACTAGATATAATCCAAAATGTATAGAAACATTTCTTAGCAACAATCTAAAATATTAATTATATTCAACAATAGAGAGCTGCACATAGAGTTTGGGATTTCCCGGACATTTGCACTTCCCGCGAAACGGGAATAGAAAAATCGCAATCCCGAAAATTACCGGGATTCCCGAGAACAGTTGATTTTCTAAATTAACTAGATTTATTCACCCCTATCGTGAATATATTTTCCCTCGAAATGTTTTCCTTTTCCGTTCTTTTGCGATCGTGAATAAAAAATCGAAAAATTCCCTTTGTCATGAATTTTTTTCCCCGATCTACCAGAATTAGTCTGTAGAATATTTTAGTTTTTTTTTATGTGTGGTGTTAGTAGAACCCTACAAATGATTTATTGACATGAAAGTACTAAACCCATCTTTCACATTAAACATAAGGCTTTCCTATGCCGAGTCACTGTAACTACACACAGAAAAAATACCAATGTAACAACAACATGGCGAAATTTTTATTGGAAATCATATTCAATTTATGAGAAATAATTTGTTGTTTAAGTGTGCTGGTATTAATTTGCTTTACAACGCACTGTTGTGCTCAGTTGTGTGACTTGTTGTTGTTGTTGTTGATTTTGATGTTCGTCTTGTATAAATGTAAATAGTCGACAAACTTCACATTACCAGCTAAAATTTCCTCCGGCTGTTTCTTATAAATTTTAAACGAAAAACTACACTATGCAACAAGAAAAATGGCGGGGAGTATCATTATATATTTTTGATATGCTATAGTCTCCTAACTACAAAAACAGTAGACATTTTAAATTCTATGGATAATTTTTTTTTAATTTGGGATTTAAAAAAATAATGCTAGAACGGCTTAAAGGAAATTTTATTCCACATATTTTAGGTTTTTTAAGGAAAATTTATAACCCGTTTCGAAGTTATGATGATATTGGTGTAGCAGCCACTTGAAAAATCCAAAAAAAACAACGTATTCATAGAATTTGACATATCGACCGTTTTTGTAGTTAGGGGACAATAACACATTAATTTTGTTGCATAGTGTTATTCATCTAACCTTTAATCTCTTTGATTTAATATTTTTCACTGTTAAAATAACATTAACTTTACACTTCATTTAAAGTCAACATGACTATAACTTTCATTTCAAATAAATTTTGTGTCATCAATTAAATCACGTTGAATTAAAATTAAATTCATATTACTTATGGTGGTATTTATTTACTGCCATATTCATAAAAAAATCACTGTGCTTTAGTAAAGATTTTTATGAAAATTTTGTTATCCTAAAATGAGTCCCAGATGTAAACTTGAAAAACTACGAGATACGTGTACACTTTGTTGATGCCCTCTACCAGAATCATTTGTTAGAACGATGAAATTTTGAAAAAATTGTAATTTTTTGTACAGTATAATTACTGAAAAACGGCAACACTTTCCGCATATATAAATCCACAAAAAATATTTTGTATACACATTCATATCTACTAGAAATACAGTTATGCCAAATTTCGTGGAGCAATTCTTTTGGGTTTTCCGCTTCACAAATATTGCCAAATATATTCGTTGCAATATTCTGTGAGGAAAGTATTTTAAAAAAATATACATATGTTTTAAGCAGGCCTGCAAGATATCTTGTGCAGGGCTGCATTATTTATGGGTGTACTAGAGCCCTGCACAAATACACTTACATACATAAATACATACGTGCTAAAGATATTGATTAAATTTAAATTACTTTCACTTTAGCAAAGTTGGGATGATCAATTATTGAAAAGCTACAAAGGTTAGCTAACAAGATTAGCTGGTTTAGCGGCCAGCTTATGTAATTTAACTGGGTTAACCGGATTAGCTGACTTAACCGAATTAGCTGGCTGAATCCGTATAGCCGGCTAACATACCATAACATAACATTTTATGTTATGTTATGTCATTTTATGTTATGTTATGTTATGTTATGTTATGTTATGTTATGTTATGTTATGTTATGTTATGTTATGTTATGTTATGTTATGTTATGTCATGTTATGTTATGTTATGTCATGTTATGTTATGTTATGTTATGCTATGTTATGTTATGTTATGTTATGTTATGTTATGTTATGTTATGTTATGTTATGTTATGTTATGTTATGTTATGTTATGTTATGTTATGTTATGTTATGTTATGTTATGTTATGTTATGTTATGTTATGTTATGTTATGTTATGTTATGTTATGTTATGTTGTGTTATGTTATGTTATGTTATGTTATGTTATGTTATGTTATGTTATGTTATGTTATGTTATGTTATGTTATGTTATGTTATGTTATGTTATGTTATGTTATGTTATGTTATGTTATGTTATGTTATGTTATGTTATGTTATGTTATGTTATGTTATGTTATGTTATGTTATGTTATGTTATGTTATGTTATGTTATGTTATGTTATGCTATGTTATGTTATGTTATGTTATGTTATGTTATGTTATGTTATGTTATGTTATGTTATGTTATGTTATGTTATGTTATGTTATGTTATGTTATGTTATGTTATGTTATGTTATGTTATGTTATGTTATGTTATGTTATGTTATGTTATGTTATGTTATGTTATGTTATGTTATGTTATGTTATGTTATGTTATGTTATGTTATGTTATGTTATGTTATGTTATGTTATGTTATGTTATGTTATGTTATGTTATGTTATGTTATGTTATGTTATGTTATGTTATGTTATGTTATGTTATGTTATGTTATGTTATGTTATGTTATGTTATGTTATGTTATGTTATGTTATGTTATGTTATGTTATGTTATGTTATGTTATGTTATGTTATGTTATGTTATGTTATGTTATGTTATGTTATGTTATGTTATGTTATGTTATGTTATGTTATGTTATGTTATGTTATGTTATGTTATGTTATGTTATGTTATGTTATGTTATGTTATGTTATGTTATGTTATGTTATGTTATGTTATGTTATGTTATGTTATGTTATGTTATGTTATGTTATGTTATGTTATGTTATGTTATGTTATGTTATGTTATGTTATGTTATGTTATGTTATGTTATGTTATGTTATGTTATGTTGTGTTATGATATGTTATATTATTGTAAATCGTCAAACAACAGAAACAAAATTCGCCGTTTAGCTTGTTTAGCCGTTAGAAAATTTAGCCGTTAGGAAATTTTGTAAAGCTTGCACATAGAGGTCTGTTACGCGTTGAGTAAGTTCATTTGAGTGATTTCCGAGTAGTCCTTCGCAGTGTTTCTTCGTTGTAACATTGCTGTTGTGAAAGTTTTGCAAATAAAAGTTGTGTGTTAAACGTCCCTTTTCACAATGTGCAATTAAAGTTAACATGGACTTTAGCGGTAAGTTCGGCATACAAAACTTGTCGTTGAAGTCCACGTTAACTCTTAGGCTGAACCCACACCGATTTTTTTTTATAACAAACACAACCCGCGAAGCGATCAGCTTATCTGCGGAGAAACACCCAGCGGCTGTGGCGGGAATCGAACCCACGACCTCTGGACTGACAGGATAGCGTCGCTACCACTCACCCACAGGGGCACCCTAAGACAAAACTGTTTTTTTACTAATACGACAACAGAACATTAGTTCTTATGAGACAACACACAACAAATTTTTTTTTTTGGTGTGCGGTATAATCATACGAGCGTGTTTGACTTAAAAGACAAAACCGTTTTGTCTTATTTGGTGTGTTTTCATTTCAGGCTTAAAATATTTCCTACGGGTACCCCCGTAGTGTAGTCGATAGTGTGCTAGACTATTAGCCGGGGGTCGCAGGTTCGATTTCTGCCAAGACTCTGGGTGTTTCTGCAGAAAAGCCGAAAAAGGCTTAAGCAGTATGTGTGTTCGTTTTAAAAATAAAATAATCATACACATATTGTGAAAAGGGCCGTAAGTGTGTTTGTGAAGGGCTGTATTTCATAACTCTTTCTGCAACATATTGCTAGCAACATTCTACTTTTTCTAGTGTTATTACATTTTTAAATTTCTTTAGATATTTTGAAATAAAAAAACTTCAATAAAAATAAATAAACTTCAATAAAAGGAAATAAACTTCATTTAAAATATTTTGAAATTGTTTGTTGGGTTTTATTTTGGCATTTCCTTTATGATCACATGGCCATTTAAATTGAATCTCACTTGCTTAAATGACGTTGTCAGTTTTGAGTAGTAAACACCGCATTATAAGCCTTGGAACAGGCTAATGGCAGTTTCGATTAGCTGTTGGCCAGCAAGCTGACTTTCTGGCTGACTGGCTGGGTGACTGTTTAAAAATCCAAACAATAAGTAAGAGAGCGAGCGAGAGTGAAGGGCGGTCTATACACATGACTGTTGATTGTCGCTGTCAAACGCTTTTAAAACGCCAAACTTCAATGTTTTCTACAAACTTGCTTAGAGAATTGTCAGAGTCTTTTGTTTTAACACAACGGAAGACAAAGAAATCGAACGATTCAAAAATAAAAATAATAAAAAAATACTCTCAATTCCATATGCCAGCAAAAGAATTTATGACCAGGCTTGAGAGTTGAAAGACTTTTCGGTTAGCTTGTTTTGAAACTTTGAGTATATACGAGTTGGGGAAAAAATAGAGTAGAGATTTTTTATTAACCTCCTTAATTGCTGTAGTATTTGTACTTACAAAACGGCGGCATTTTAGCTTTGTACTGTCTGTCATTCCCAAAACGTGGCTTTAAATGTACGAGTATGTAGATTTTTCTGCTGGATTTTATAAAAAATAAATAAAATCAAAAGGGTAAGAGAATGCATAAAAATCATAAAATTTTTTGCTATTTGTTTTTTAATGCAAATCTTGTTAATGCAGTTTAATTACCAAAGTATTCTCATAACAAATTACAACTTATTTAGTTTTACACAAGCAAAAAAAATCTATGCTGCTACTCTCACACTTTTAATTAAGACTTTCAACACTATATCACGCACTTTGCTTTAAATTACATATATTTTGCAGGTTTCTTGTAGATTTTATGGTTTATAAAAAAAAGGAGCAATTTGTTAATTCAAACCTATAATTTTGAGAACTACTGACAATTGTAGCAATTCACATGAACCTCCTGCCTGAACTTTTCTTATGTTTTGCAAACATACTTTTTTCTTTCTTTCATATTTTCGTCTGTAGGCCTAAATTATTTTGTTTTTGTTTAAAGTTGATTTGTTATATTTTACTGTTACCTTTTCCTTTTGCCTCTGAATAGTCATCAATAATAATTTTCTTGCAATTTGTTTTTCTTCTGTTATGTTATTTTGGATATTTTTGCGCAATCTCTAAGATGATGATGATGATCACCATTGTCAGTGATCATCACCTGCAGCTACTATAGAGTAGAATACAGTGTAGAGTGTGCAGCAGCAGCTTCAATACCACATAACACATACGTTTCTTTAATAAATTATTTTTATCCATGGTGTATCATTGGTTCTTACTTAGATGGTGCATAGTTTGTGGCCATGAAGTGTTATTTTTTCTTCTTCAGTTACGAGTATATTTCAATTTCAGTCATATAGTATTAAGCTTTGGCGATGCATCACCATCATCATCATCATCATAATAATAATAATATCTATAATCAGCAACACGTACATATAATATTGTCTAAACCACTGTTATTAGTATAATCAAATGGGAATTATCTTTGCAGCCAGATCGAACTTGTTACTTATTGCGGTCTTGTGGTCGCTGAAACGGAAAGCAACAAAAAATAGCAGTAGTTTTATTCTTTTTAAGTAGTAGTAATCGTCAGCCATCTAGTCAGTCAGTTGATTTGAGTTTTATATTAATATTTGGTTTTGGTTGTATAAAAATTGTCCGTTTGTGTTATTTCTATATCCTTTTTGATGTTGTAGATTATCTGCAGTTATAAGCCACTGTTTATAGAGAAAATACTGATCACAATTTAAAGTTTTATATTTTTTACATGGTTGCTTAACATGTGTTATGATTTAAACTAATCCATCTTTATAATTTTTTTTCTTCGTTCTTTCAATAATTCTTTTTAGTTACTTTAGGCCAATTTTAAAACATTTATTTTAATTATTTTGTTTTTCAAATGGAACATTGTTTAGAATTATGATAAAATATAGTAACATTTATAAAATTGAAATTGCTTTGAATTTATATTAGTAATTTACAAAAAAAAAAAAAAAGTATGCGAAAAATAATAAACTAAACTGCACCCATTAAAGTAATAAAACAGTTGGTGGCCAACTTACGTTAAACGGAAAATTTATTGAAAATGTAATAAAAAAGTTGACGGCTGTCCTAAAATATATCAGAACTTAAATTTTATTTTGATGAATACTAAATTTCTCCACGCTATTCTTGAAAAATGATGCAGTGCAAAAATTTCTGGGCATGCTGAGATCTTGATAAGCTTAAGACATTTATTATGTTTCAAATACCTCTACACTGAAAGAGTTTTCTTCATAAATTCTGGGAATTTTGACATTAATCCGCTGAAAAATTTCATTAAAACTCAGCCAACGTCACGCTTCGTTGGAATAATGAAACAAGTTTCGTTAAAGTTATGTTAATGAAAATTTCATTAAATATATGAAATAATATCATTGCTCCAATGTAATAATTCCTTTAAGATAATGAACATATATCATTATATTTGAGAAAATATTTCATCGTTTTAATGAAATTATTTCATAATTTTAATGAAATTATTTTATTATTTTAATGAAAGTCTATCATAATTTTAATGATATTCTGTCATTATTTTAATAATATTCTGTCATTATTTTAATGATATTCTTTCATTATTTTAATGAAATTATTACATTGTTTTAATGAAATTATTAAATGAGGTATATTTTATTGATTTTGGAGGGGGAAATATCCCTTTTTCTCCTCCTCTGAATCAGCGCCTGCTACACACATACATAACTCCATCATTTGTCATCATAGTTTTAAAATTATTTTTTGGTTTGTTGCCAAAATTTTCGCTATGGACCGATTTCGAAAAAAAAAATTTTTTATTTGAAAATGTATGCTTGCAGTTTAACCGCATAGAAATTTAAGTGGAAATCGGAGGGACAAAGTTGTCCCTCGAAATATTTATAGACTGGCTCTTTCTATTGAAATCGGTTTTTTGGCAGAACTAGTTAACTACTTAGATTTTAATCACAAGTATATATATTCTGGGTCCTAATAGATAATGAAGTCGAATTAACAATATCCGTCTGACCATCTAGCCGTCTGTCTGTACATTTATTCGATTTTCCAAAGTACCCAGAAAAGTTGCAGACTTTAGATTTAGACTGATATGTCGTCAGTATTTCAGGATGTCAGGCGTAGATGAAAATAGCCTGTTACTTTTTTCAATTGTTGAATTTAGTCGTGTTTATGTTTTTTGTTTGATAACTTCAATTACATTTTAAGGATATTTAAGGTGGCAGAGAGCTCATTTATTATAAGAGATCACTTATTATAAGTGATTAGTGTGCCAAATTAAATAGGGAAATTGAATGTTTTTTGCTCCTTTTTACTTTTTTGAAATTTTCGATCGGAATTGATCGAAATTCGGCCGGATTATTAAACATACTAAAACTAATGTCTGTACAAAATTTTATTAATCTGTTATTTATTTTCTCCGTTATGGCAATTTTTATTTTAAGGATATATGGGAATGACACGAATCTTTGTACTTTAAACTACCATGATTGTATGATTATATTTTATCAATTAAAATATGTGTTTCATCACTTTATGATAATTCCTTCTATTTTTGAACACTAGTTATATGAAATCACTACACTGTGCGACGTGATATGTATTAGCATAGAGATCAAAAAAGACTTGAACGCGCTCAAATGAACTTTAATATAAATACCATCACAAAGATCATGAATTTGATTTTAATTCAATAGGATTTAATTGATGATATAACATAAAATTTATTTAAAAATAAAATTATAGTCATGTTGATTTAAAATGAAATGCAACGTTGATCTTTCATTGATTCACTAAAGGAGATCCAACTTTAATTTAAGGTGATCAAATTTGACTTTACTACAAAACAGTATATAATATTGATCAATGTTGTTTTAATAGTGAAAAATATTAAATAAACGGGATTTAACTTTAGATTAATATGAAACAATGGTAATTTTATATGTCTGTATTTGAGCAGAAATTTAATGTGATTTTCAATCAACATTACGACATGTTGGTTTTACATTGGTATTTTTTCTGTGTGTACTTTCTTTTTTCGGCCGTATTTATAGGGCAATCATTTCAGCTATTGAAAAGTTATGGGAGGTTGAGATGCATACACACACACACACACATACAAACATCCATACGGACATTATCTTAAAAATCGCTTTCTTTATAGGACCTCAAAACTCGATGAAAATTTGATTTTCGAAAATCAATAAGTTGGCATTTTTCGAAAGCGGGAAGTTAAAAAATTCAAAATTTTGAGGAATTGAAGTTTCAAAAACTGACACACATATCCGAAAAAAATTTATTCTGAAACATATCGTCGTAGTTGCTTAAAAAATGTCAATCTGCTGTGTAAAATTGTGAGAGATTGGCTCTTTTTACGCAACTACGTCAATATTTATGTTCACTTTTGACAAAATAACTTAAGTTGACTTAAGAAATATTTCCAGATTTATTATTTATAGATGGAAATGTTTAAAAAGCGTATTTTGGTGTACTCGGGATGATCCTATGGTAACTAGTTACAAAATTACTAACATTTTGAAGAGTTAACTTATCAAAATTCTTCTTAATTTTCGATTGATCAACACCCGCCTTTAAAAACAAAAGAGTTTCTTCATAAAGCTCTGGTCAAAATTGTTTTTGTTCTATGTATTTATTCAAACATTTTTCAAAGAAATTCTTTAAAGCATTTAAATGTTTGTTAACAGAACCCGAGTCCATTTTAACTTGTGCCACTCCTGTATTAAACTTATTTATATTAAACTCCAAATCCTTAAAGGGGGGAGTAACAAAAATGTTTATAACATTAATCCACTCCGAAACAATTCAGAGCAGCAACAGCAACAAGCGTTTAATGTGTACAATGCATGTGATCATGCAAATCTTTTAGAACAGCAGCTGCTGCATTATGGTAGTTGCTTGTTTTACTAGCTGGGCTTGCTGTTTGGTTTTGTGTAGCACTTGCACGGCAGCGCATTATTGTCTTGGACTTGGATTTAAATAAAATAAAATTGTTGTTGATGCTTTAAGCAGTTTAAATGCAGCGAGATTTAAATGCACATAAATCTCACTTGGTGTCCGCCAAATTATAGTTTTCGAAACATTAGTTTTTACACTTTGTATAACAAATCAAAAAAAAAGCCAAACAGAAAAAAACGCGAACGCCACACAAGGACACAAATGTCAGGTACTAAAGCGAAACAGAACTCGCTCATATTCTGTAAAGTGCGGTAAACTCTGTAGTGTTATGTTTGTATACGTGTTATGATCAATGTGTTACGATCAGTTATATGATCATCGATCGATCGATAGCTGACTGCTGTATGATGATCGATCTTTTTGTCTTGCAGGTTTAAAGTAAAACAAAAGGCAAAAAAAAAAGGTTTTAAACGCGGGATTGTTTATGATACAAATTAAACAATTTATGACGACAACCAAAATGCTGGAAAAAAGAAGACTTATGTAATACACAGCTCTCGAAAGCACAAAAAAAGCGAACAACATAAAGCACTACCGCTTAAGTATAGAATTTTAGTTTTACAGCTTAAAGCGTTAAACAGTTGTGTTTAATCTGTGTGGCAGTAATTCAATTTTTTGTGCTGCTCAAAAATACTTAAAACAGCAATTGTTGTGTTGTTTGTTCGTATGCACCAAATACTAGTGATTTTTCGATTTTGTGCGTTTTTTGAGCTATAAATTTTAATTTCACACTCTGTATTTTGTTTTATTATCTTTCTCTACTGAAAAACTTTAAACTAAAGAAGAAAAACAACAGAGTTTATTCTTTGTTTATATATTTATATATAAAAAAGATCATTTATAATAAATCGTTATCGCTTCTGGTCTCAATCGCATGCAGAAATATGTCTGTAAATCTTTTGGCCTCCTTTTTTATATCTGTATCTGCAATATTTTATAAACTCTGTATTTTTTCTTTGGCCATACAAAAGATTTTGAGAATAATTTTAAAAAAACTGCAGTTGTCTTGTTGTTGTTGTTGGTGTTTTTGTAATTGATTTAATGCTGCATTATATCGCACCTTTTAAGAGATTTATTTACTCACCTTTTTTTCTTGTGTTTTTGTTTTTATATTTTTAGCCTCCCGTATGCCATCCTCTCATACATCACCGCAAATGTGTCGGCCTCACTTTCATACGCCCCTGAGTTCATGGCTTACCAGCGAACATAAATCATTTGCACCCGCCAGCCCTTGGGGCAGTCCGTTTGCCTGTCCCCAGGAACCACAGGTCGATCATAAATTGAGTCAGGTGGGTCAATCACATCAGACAACAACGATGGGCCAACATTCATTTCCATTCCCGCCCACACCGCCAAAGGATTCAACGCCCGACTCAGTACAAACCGGTCCCTCGGAATATCAGGTAAATTGCTAGCATTGCAATTAAATGCAAATGAGAATTAAGAGAAGCTTTTAAGTTACAATTTTAATGCAACGTTTTACTTATTACTTAAAGCTTTTGCATAGCTTTTGTTTGTTGCAGTAACAGTATTATAAATTGCTGTTTTGTAAGACTCGTTGCAAATAAAGCTTTGAAAGCTTGAGCTGAAACTTGTTTAGCTGGAAATGCTTCATAACACAGGTCAACACAGATTTTGTTGCACGAAATTTACAAACGCTAACATTTATGACTGTATAAGACTTTCTTTATGACTGTATAAGACTTTCTGTATAAGACTTTCTGTTCCAATTGTAAAAAAAATGTTAATATAAGACCGATTTTCATTCTAAACGTACATTTTGTGTTTTTTTGTTTTTTTTTACTAATGTAATTAATATATCTGTGGCTTAAGTCGAGATAAACAAAATTTGAGTTAATTTAACCATTGTATTCTCCATATTCAAAAGTACCTCTGGGTAAATTTTCATTTATTTCGTACGGTTTTTCAGGAAGTTACAGCGTAATAACTTGCTGTTTATCTTTTTTCAACTCATAATCTCATATGGAATAATTTCTTAATTCAACTTATAATAAATATATTGAATTTCAAATGGAATATCTTTATTATAGTAGATAGAACCATATAATCCAAACTTAAAAGAATCGAAGAACGAGAAGGTAGGATTCATATTATAGTTTTCGCCTCAATCAATGGATCCTGAAATAAAATTATTTATATCGATTTGTTTTAATTTTTGTGTCTTGAGCGTTACATTTGCTTTCGCGGTTGCTCTGGGAATGATTTTTGCGAAAAAAATACACCACAAAAAATTAGTATAGGGTTTGAAAGCACTATACATCAACTCTCTAAACGCAAAAAACATATAATAAACGCAGGACGAAAATAAAAGTTATGATCACTTTATAAATTTTGGCTTAGGTTCACATGAAAAAATTTTAAATTTTTATGTTTTGAAATAATTATTTACAAATATTTATACATGGCCGAAAAGTAGGCTAACTCTTCTTTCAAATAAGCCTTATTTTAATAAAATCGACCAACAATGTCAAAAGTTTTGTCAACTACAATTAGTTTTTTTTAGCGAAATACGACCTGCCCCAATACATTTTTCGAAAATATAACAACCCAAAATGCGAAAGAAGCAAAATTGTTTCAAAGAAAACCAGAAATTTGTAAACAGATAATGTTCTTTTTATTGTTTCTACCCTTCAGTTGCTGTTAAATTTTTTTAAAGTCCTGAAATTTATAGATACATTATATATAATTTTTTTTTACGTAACGCTCAATACATTTTTATACGAATCCAGAAAGTACGATAAAAAAGTCTTTGAAGTCAAAATCTTAAAAAGCGTAACCAAATAAGAATAAGAGTAACCAGAATATTTTTTAAATGTTTATTAAAATGTTATGTTTTATTTTTGAGTAAAATATGAATTATATTGGGCCTTAAAGGATTGATTCTTAATCCATATATTAGATGTACTCGTATAAAAATGAGCTGTTTGTTTGTTTGCAGAGTTGATTACGGGCATTACGCCTAAACTGCTGAACCGAATTAAATGAAATTTGGTAACCAGATATATATTTGGCCTACAATTAATATAGGCTAATTTGTTTTTTGAATTTCGGACCAAGAGGGGATAAAATTGGTCAAAGCCTACCCCAACGCATAACTCTGTCATTTGTGACCCGATTGTCCAATTTTTTTGTTCGAAAGGGTTTGCCTGCAATTTAGTCCCATAATATTTTTTTTTTTAATCTGAGGGGAAAATTTGCTCCCCCATGCACAGCTCTGTCATTTGTGAACCGATTATCAAACTTCTTTTTTTGTTTGAAAGTGTTTGCCTGCAGTTTAGTACCGTACATATGTTTTTCGAAAATCGGAGGGGAAATTCGCTCCCTCGTGCATAACTCTGCTTTTAGTTTAGTACCGTATTTTTTTTTTTTTTTTAAATCGGCGAGGGAAATTTGCTCTACTGATGTATAACGCTGTCATTTGTGAACCAATTTTCAAAATTGTTTTTTGGTTTGAAAGGAAATTCATATATCCGCTCCTGTGGAAATTGCATAGAAGTACTTCTCTGCTATGTACACGCGAAATTTTATGATAATCGAATAACCCGTTCCAAAATAGGCTGATTTGTTTCCAAAATAAAAAGTGTTTATTTAATACACGTTGGTATTAGATAGGTCGAATTTTGGTATGATTAATATCTCAAATAGACATAACTTTTAAGATTTTCAGTTGATTTTATTAAAATTTATTTTATTTGAAAGAAGAATTAGCATGCTTTCACAGAAAAAAAATAAGTTTCGTTTTTGATAACAAAAATCTCGGTATTCAATAATTTTTTTTCAAATTTCCTGTGATAAAGAATTACGTTATATTGATAACAAAATTATTTCAAAAGAAAAAAATATATAAATTAAAAAATAATGTTTACATGGCTGGGATACGAACCCGGACTTCCCGGGCGTAAAGCATACTCTCTACAGCTGAGCCATATACCAGTTATTTTTTTATGTGATACAACTTGTTTGAATTACTTTTGTATGGAAAGATAAGAAATAATCGGCATGGGAAAGAAACACAGAACGATATATTGTATAAAGTTAATGACAAATGTTATTGAAATTCATTTCTTTTTCAATAACATGGTTTTATTGAACATAATTCTTGTCTATTTTATTTGTGCTTTAACAATGTGTAAAACTGTATAAAAAATTATTTTAAAAGACATGAAACTTTGAGTTTTCCAGGGGAACCCAAATCAAAAATAGTAAAATGGTCGTAACGCTTAATTTCCTCCCTAAGACTATTTTTATTTATTTTTATTTTAGAGAGTAGATATATAGTGCTTTTAACTCTATTGTCACTTTTGGTGGAGCATTTTTTTCGTAAAATTCACTCCAAGACAACGTGTGATAATCAATATGCAGCATATTTCGGCTATAAGAGAATGAATACTCTTGCCTTTATATCGTTCACAGGTCTAATGAAATTTTTCATAATTTCTATTGCTAACTGATGCTCAAAAAAATTTTGTTTTATTTTGTTGTATAACACATATCTCAAAAATAGGAATCAAAATGATGTAACCTTCATTATCACATGCATAGAAATTGACGTCAAAAAGTTAAGCATTAAAAAAATTTTTGGCCTTTGTAATTGCATTCCTGCTTATAAACTAAGATTTTTTAATAAAATTTTTTTAAATATTAATATTTTTTAATTACCAATTTTTACTTTTCTTCCAGGCTGTGGTAAATGCTTTCATGCATCAAGCTCATGCGACGGGTTCCACCTCCCTGCCCGATACAAGCTGTGCCCTCGACATTAAGCCCACCATACAAAATGGCTCTACCTCCTCCTCTCATAATGGCAGCGGTCAATCGTCTGTGCCTAAACAAAGAGAAGGTACTAATCAAACGTCAAATAACAATAATAATAATAATAATAACAATAACAACAACAGTAATAACAATAGTAGTACAACAAATAGTAATAATTCAAACAATCAACATAGTAATCAAACACACAACAACAACAATAGTAATAACCAATCATCGTCATCAGGTTCAAGATCCTCCAATAATACAAACTCGCATAATGTCCAATCTGCCGCCAACCAAAATAATAATAATAATAATACCTCCTCCCTACACAATAACACCAATGCCCTGCTGAACAGTTCTAGTGCGGCGGGACTCTTTGATAGTACCGGCCAGTCACACTATGGCAATCTTAGCCAGTCCAGTGGCTTGGGTTTGAGTAATGGTGTTGCGGGCAACACATCGGCAAATGGTTATGATGGTTCATACGCCTCGTATGCGGCGCATCATCATGCTGCGGCTCAACATCAAGTGGCCGCCGCAGCAGCCGCTGGCATGTTTCAAAGTCCATCGATGGCAGCGGCGGCTGCTGCCAGACATCATCATCATCACCATCATCATCATGGTCATCATGCGATGTCGGCCTCTAGTGTGGGCTCGTCGGGTGGTATGTCGAGTAGTGTGGGTGGTGGTGGCGGCAGTCATGGCATGTCCGGCAGTTTAAGTGGTAATGGCAGCAATAACGGTTCCAATATTGATGTTAAACCGGCGCGTACCAAACCTCGGACTAGTGCTGGTAAGCAAGACAAAACTTTTATACAACAAAAGCAAAAAAAAAAAGAAAATTAAAAATAAAACACGCACACACGTATTTGCATTTGAATTCAATTTGAATGTTTCAAAATGGTGTGGGTGAATAACAATTGTTTTTTTTTTTTGTTGGAAACTTCATTATTTTTATTAACACACAATAATTAATTTAAGTTTAATTTTCAATATTATTTTAATTGATATTTAGTTTCGTTTTCAGTTTGCTTAAAACGTTTTACTGTTTTGCTTGTTTTATTTTTATTATTTTCGTTTCTTCAAGTTTGAGAAATGAACTGTGTGAGATTTTTCTTTTCTTAAGCATTTTATTACTTGTAACTGCAATGTTGGGAATATTGCGTTTCGTATTTTGCCTTCATTATACTTGACATGTTCGCAGTTTATTTGACATGAGTGTGTATGTTGCTTGTTTATTATAATTTTCCCATTTTTTACACACTTTGCTGGAGTTTTTTTTTTTAACCCTTAAGACTTCAGTAAACAAGCTGGCCTGTATTGAGAACTCGAAAAGTTTGTAGCTTTGCTTAAGAGCTTTCTTAAGTCTACAATTGATAAAGCACACACTGCACAGTGGGGCAGAATCAAAATAATTTCGCAATAAATCAGGTATTTTTTGCGTAGCTCTTCAAAATTCCTTTCAAAGATTACGTATACTTAATAAAATTAAGTATACGTACAGAGAAACACTGCAATTTTAAAGCCCCAGTTTTTACTTATAAGTATCTTAATTTTACACGTTTAAAAGAGTGAAGTAGACATATCACGTCTCAAAATTTGCAAAATTATGTGTAGTTTTCAACAGTGTATTCAAAGTTTAGCAATTTTAAAATTTTTTAAAGACTTTTTGCATAACAAATGTTGTTATTAGGTATTTTGTGTGAAAAATATCAAAGAGTACCACTGTATTTTTTGATGTGTTATGATCCCCTCATTACGAAAGACGTCGAAATCTGAAAATCTATGGAAAATTTTTTTATATATTTTTTCTAAAATTTTACATTTTTGAAGAGGCTTTTCCACTGATTTTATCATAACTTAGGAAGCGATTGTTCAATTTTATTACAAAGACTACTAAAATCTTTGAAGTAAAATTATCTTTAAGTCGTTGTAACATTATTTTTACATATACTCAATGGAAATCGGAATTACTTTAACCGCAATGATGAAAAATATATTTTTTATGCGAAATTGAAAATTTTTCTATGTTCAAAATTAAATAAAAAATCAAAAAAGGGCAAAACGTTAAAAGTATTATTCTTCATAGCAAAGCAACATATACTAGAAATAAAATAAGCTTTATTTTATGAAAATCGATGGATAAATAATGATTTTATTGAGAATTAAGTGAACTTACCTGATTTTTGCACAAAATCGAGTCTTGAAGAGGCTGCTGCACCGATGACTTGGGACAGGATTGTCATATTTTATGGAAATTAAAAAGCCACTAAAAACTTAAAGCTATCTGTAAGTCGCTTGAATATGATTTTCGACAAAAACTCAATAGTTTTGAAATTATTCAGACCTCAATGATGAAATATATATATTTTTTTTTTACAAAATTGGACAAATTTTTTTTTTAATTTATAAAAAATCGAAAATGACAAAAACTTGAAATTTTTATTAACTAATCATAAAGCCACATACACTTGAAATAAAATAAGGTTTAATTTATGAAAATCGATGGATAAATGTTGATTTTATTCATAATAAATTGAAATCATGTGATTTTTGCTAAAATTGCGAATATTTACACTGTACAACAAAATCAATTTTATTTTTAAATAGCAATATTTTAACAGTTGATTCTTGCAAAGACCGCCTAAAATATGTAATTTTATCGGCGTTTTGAAAGTTTACATCTGGGATTCATTTTATGGGGCATTCAGTTTTCTCCCATTTTTGCACATATAATCATACTGATGTCGCATAGTGTATCTTGTAGGCCTTACGTTTAACGTATAACATGTCTTCAGCACTTTTATGTGAAATAGCACCGTTAACATTTTTGTAGAACATTTTAACCCTCTAGCTCTTTGGGCTACAGGTGTTTTTCGTCCCGGATATAGGTATTTTTGGTTCGTCAAAAAACTCCCCTTCAGCGGCGATATAGCAGGCTTAACTTTTCCACAAAAATTTTCCTCGTGGTGTTTTACATAAAAGTGTTGAACACATCCTACATCTGAAAAGTAAATCAGCCATTACACTGTCTGAGTTTTCGTCTGATTTCAAGACGTAAAAGTGAAATATCGTGTCTAGCTTATTTTATTTGTAGTATATGTGACTTTATGATCATTTAATAAAAATGGTAAGTTTTTGCCATTTAAAATTTTTTTTCTAATTTTTAATAAATAAAAATTTTTCATTTTTGCATAAAAACAATCACCCCTATCGCGAATAATACTATTCCCATGAAAAAACTCCCAAATTTTCTGATTTGCTATCGTGAATGTTTCCCATGACAAAGTTTTTGGGAGCGAATTCACAAACTTAAAAAATGTGTTATCGCCAATGTTTACTCCCGCGAATAAATTTACAAAATAAGTTCACAACAAGTGCCGATGGGAACGAGAAGGGAACATGTAAGTTGTAATTTGTATTTAAGCTAGGACTGTATGAAATTACTTTTTTATTTTATTAAAAGAGCACAAGTGTTAATAAATACCAAATTAGATGTCTGTTGGCCAAAGTGCCAGCCATTTTCACTACGGGTGGTACCGCGAACATCTTGCTGCTAGCAGGCAAATTTTCATCTAACGATTAATCGCGTATGTATTTTTGCTGCAATCTACGAATTGATTCTTCTCTTCCAGCACCAAAAAATGCAGTTAAACTGTATTAATATCTTCAAAATGTGTATATTTGCATTTTACAAGTATTTACACAAATCATTTATAACGCACTGATAAATAAATCACAATAGAAACAATTACTCCCAAATAATTCACAATAGACACTTTTACTCCCAAAATATTCCCGATAATGGTTTGTTGGGAATGGGAATATAGGTTTGCCCAAACAACTTATTCCCATAACATTCGCGATAGGGGTGAATATAGTTTTCATCATTGTGGTCTGAATAATTCCGAAACTATTGAGTATATAAAAAATTATGTTTGAACGGCTTAAAGGTAATTTTATTTCAAGTTTTTTAGTGTTTCTTGTAATTAAATTTAACTACCCCTTTTCAAGTTATGGTGAAATCGCTGTAGCAGCCTCTTGAAAAATCCCAAATTTTAGAAAAAAATTTTAAAAAAAATTATTAATAGATTTTTTAATTTCAACCGTTTTTGTAGTTACGGGACCATAACACATCGACAAATATAGTATTTCAGTTTGTTGCATAGTGTTATTGATATTTTCGAATGAAATTTCGCAGTTATATAGGAATATACATACTCAATAATAATAATAATAATAATCAAGCAAAGAAACCCATTCGGAGAACCTCAGGATTCCTAAAAAAGATCCGAGAAATTCCAAAAATATAATTTTTTATGATTTTGCCCATAAAGCCCACATTTGGCTCAGGGTCCATAAAATAATATGGCAAGCAAGTGGATACACATACGAGTTTCTCTAAGTAGTCGTTGCTTTTTAATCCAAGCTTTGGAATATTTTTTTTGCTTTTTAAGAGAAGTAACACAATCAGGCAATTAATGCCTACCAGTTAATTAATTAATTAGTTATCTTCTTTGGGAAAGGGATAGTGTAGAGAGAACAGGCGGTGAAGTGGGAGAGAGATAGAAAGCTAATTCATTTACAGCCCTGCTATTGCGCATTTGTTTTTTGTAGAGCAGTGTTGAAAGCCCGTCATCCAGTCAAGCATCTGGTGTCAAGTAGAGGCATTGAGTTGTTAAAGCTGTGTAGCCATTTTATTAGTTCTTTTACTTCGCCGAACATATGGGCTAAAATCAAAACTTTGCTTTAAAATATGTCGATTTCGGAAAAGTCCAGGGCCAACAAATATGGTATATTGAATAATATATTTTTTTCTAAAATTATGTCTGAGGAGATACCGTTTAGACCCATATACAGATACTATTTATATATTCCTAAAGAAAATTTGTTTATAGAGAAAAGACCCAGCAAAAACTTTTGTGGTTTTTGTAATGGGTAGCTATTTATTAATGGGTTACAAAGTAATGAGTGGTACTTATTTACCTTATTACTATGCTCCAAATTAGAACTACTACCTACTTCTTAATAAAATTAGTACGTATTTTTCTTATTATCTGAATGTAGTTACAATTTGTTGATCTGTATTAATAAAATATGTACACAACCAGTTTTTAAGTCCACATGTGTTTGTATATGAAAACTAATTTTTGTCGCTTAAACTTACAAGTCAACAATAGCTGAGTGGATAAAGCTCTTGTGTTCAAATCTGAACGAGCACAGGTTCGTATCCCAGCTGGGTAAAAAAAAAAATTTTTTTAAATATAAATAAAATATAATGTGTATAATTTTTTTTATCTTAATTTGTTTATTTGACTACTTATATTGTAACTTTAAGTAAGCCAAATAGTAACTAGTTAATTGCTTTGACAATGTAAATACATTTGTAAGGGGTACCCCTTATTTCGAGTCAAATTGTAAGTAGTTACGACTTAAATTCTCATATACTTATTTGCCTACCAGTAAGCAAAGTTTTTGCTGTGCGAACAATGAATCTGGTCAAATATGTTCAAAATTTTTTCAATTTTCAAATTAAAAATTATATATTTTCCAACTTAGAAGGAATATTGCCATAAATTTCTTTTAAGCAACTTGAAGTTTTGTTGTGCAGCTAACAAAAGAAACAATTGTGATAATCGGTTGTTATTTGAATTCAATATCTTGAAAATGCAGTACCAAAGTTTTGAAAATATACGTTACTAACTAAAAAAGATAAGTGTTTAACCCTATAATCGCTATAAAAACACAAACAAGTTTTGGAATTGGCAGAGAAACAAAAAAATTACAAAATTTGAAAAATTTTTCATGCCCGCAGTGCTCTACTTGGGAACATTATAGCTTTGCTCTTGAGCAATATGATAAGCCCATCTTCTAAGGTTAGACGGGGATACTCCTCTGCTAGGTCCGTATGAAATTTTTTATATATCACGTTATTCCTTTAGAAATTTATTTCCAAAAAATTTTGATTTTGCCCCACTGTACACTCTAGCTTATTGAAAATTCATTGGAAGCCTTTTTGTGTTTTTTTTTTGTTGTATCTCTTATTAAAAGTACTTTACGGAGCAAGTACTCATAATACTATAGTAGAAGTGTACGCAAAAATCAACCTAAATGTAAAAAATATACAATAACAAGCACTTGAACATGTTCGAAAACTTTTTTACCACAACAACTAAAAAATGTGGAAACACAAAACACCAATAAAACTAAAAGAAAAAACTCCACATCCATGCATTGTTTAGCATGTGATTATACGTTGTTGGCGTGTGAACTTGCAAGGCCTGCCAGCCAGTCATCCAGTCAGAGCCACGGAGTACATTGTAAATACGCAGTGACAATAAACCTTTTTTTACACGACATTATAATAAACACACATACATATATACATACATGCATACAATATAAAGTATAGTATTATGCATTCCGTTACTCCTTTTACCCTTAAAACAATTGGGGGAAAAAATGCTACTCATCAAAATCCCATAATTGTGGGTTAGTTAAGTATAAAGAAGTCTGTCCATTTGTCAGTCTGTCTGTCTGTCTGTCTGTGCTTCTCCATATATTTCAATACTTAGAGTGGTGTATGGCATGTTTGGTATTGTCATCATCATCTTTACATGGTTGCGTTTGTTAATTACATTTTCATTATAAATGTGACACAATGCGAATATGTTTTATAACTCCGTTTGTCTGTCTGTCCCTTTTGTCAATCTCATAAAAAGTCAGTTACCCTAAATTTAGTTGCATATCCCGCTTACTTTGTTGTTAAGGTTGTTTTAAACTTTTTTTTAATTTTTCCTACAGCTTTCAAGTGTATGCAATTTTTTCTTTGTTTTGTTTTTTTTTTTGTTCATAACATTTGCAAGTTTAGTTGGCAAGTTTCTCATTTAGTTTGGTGTTTTCTGTGCTGTGTTTAAAAACAGACAATGCAAAAAAAACATACAAATAAATATATATATAACTTTGGATGAAAAATGCGCGGAAGTGCCTTGTGCAGTTTGTTCTGTCGTGGTTGTAGATTGTGGCCGCATATATCACCTGCTACAAGCCGGTTTTAAATATTCTATTTCTTTGACTACCTTATTATTGCTATCGTTGCTGTTCTTTTTAGCAGCTATAGGAGCAGCGAATTTAATCAAGTTACTCACATTAGTTTTTTTTAAATAAAATTAAGCAAAAATTCATGAAATTCTACAGAAATACTTATTCTTTGTTTAAATTTTTGCATTAAAACATCGAAAAATCAATTCGTTTATATTCTTCTCAAATTGGCCAAAATTGCTGATACAGGGTTTTATTGCATATGTTTTATTGATAAAAGTTCCATTAATTTTTTTTTAATTAATTTTTTTTATTAATTTTTTGGCAAAACCATCCAATATTTTTATATCAATTCTTGTAAAAAAATCTATCTCTGCTTTATTTTAACCCATGTACGAACAAAGCAATCAGTTAGGGGAAGTTATTTTAATATATTAGAAAATGTACTCACTAAAAGTGCCTTAAATCCAGTAGCAACCCATAAATTTTCTAAAGAAATCAAAAACTTTCAAAATGCATTTTCGAAAATGCAGTAAAAGTGTGCCTTATATCCACCAAAAATACATGATTTCTCGCAAACATTTGATAATATGCAAATGTTCAAAAATTTCCGAAAAAATTCGTAATTTCGAAATTTAGCACATATTCGAGTGCCTTGAGACTACCAGAAATCCTAAATTTCACTAACGATATCGAAAACTCACTAAAAGCTAAGTGCTGTCTGAAAATTCGAAATTTCTTCGTAAATTCGATATGCAATACATATTCGAAAAAACACAAAGAAGAGTGCCTTAAATGAATTAGAAACTAAAAACTTCACCAAAGAACTAAAATATTCGAAAAGTCACCAAAATCTAAGATATTTCCAAAAAATCGAAAATTAAGCGAAAATTCGAAATTGAACACACATTCGAAAGCGCACCCAGAAGAGTGCTTTAAATGCCTTAGCAATTCTCGATTGTGCTTAAAAAATATATAAAAGTCACGATGAACTCGAAGTTTCTCAACAAAATCGAAAAATTTTCGAAATATGAAAATATAACTTAGTTCGAAAATACAGCAAAAATGACTTAGATCATAAGTCCGTAATTCAACAAATAGATGGAAAACTTAAAAAAAACCTAAAATACTCCCCAAAAGTCGAAAAACTACAGAAAAATCGATATAAAACACTTATTCGCAAATGCAACAAAAGTGCCTTAAATCCGCCAAAAATACATAATTACACTAAAGAAATTCAAAACTTGTATAAATCTAAATTATTCGAATAAATTGAAAATCTTCTGCTCAAAAAATTATCGCAAATACATCAAGAAGAATGCCTTAAGATCTTCAGAAGTCCAAAATTCTACTATAATGATCGAAAAATGGCAAAAATCTTAGTTATTCGAAAAAACTGAACATGTTTCGAAAATTTTACACAAAACACATTTTCAAAAATGAATCAAGAAGGTCATAAATCAAAAAATTCACTAACGACATCAAAAGCTCATAAAAATCTGAGTTATTTCGAAAAAATCTGTTCTCCGAATATTCGAAATGTTAGAAATATTTTCAAATGCAGAATAGAAGAGCATTTAGTCCTCCAGAAACCCATAATTTCTTCAAAGGAAACGGAAACTAGTAAACAATTCGAATATTAAAAAAGGACCGAAAATTAAAAAAAATAATATAACAAAATTGGAAAAACCTCATAACTTAGAAAAAAGCGATTTTTTTAAATAAGAACTACTCCAAAAGATATAACGAAAAATACTTCGAAATCTTACATTTCGCCGAAAATGCACCAAAAGTACTCTTAATCTAACAGAAATACAAAATATCTTTAAAAAAAGGAAAGCAAGAAAAAAATGGAAGTTATTCCGAAAAAGTCTTAGATATTTCAAAATTGCGCAATTCAACAATTAACATAGTTAAAAGTAAAAAAACAGGGCCTTAATAAATTCATTAGAGAAACCATGATTTCACTAATGAAATAAATTATCTCCACGAAAACGAAAATTTTCCGCACATTCGATAAATAATACATACTTAAAAATGCAACAAAATAATATTTAACTAGCAGAAAGAAACTCATAATTTCAAGAAAATATAAAAGATACTCCGAAACAAATCAAAACTGGTCCGAAAATTAATAATTTAACACAGTCGAAAATGCAACAAAAAAAAATAATAAGTAATGTTTTTCAACAAAACGAAAATACGAAAAAAGTAGAAGTTGCCCCTAAAAAGCTGCACATTCTCCGACAATGCGTTATGTAACATATAGTAGAAAATGGTGAAATGCTTCTTTAAATCCACTAGAGAAGCCATATTTTCGCTAAAGAAATCTTAAACTGGCAAAAACTCAAAGATACTACAAAAAAATATCTAAAATTCGAAATGTAACACATGTTTGGAAATAAATAAAAAACTGTGTCCTTATTCAGCAGAAAAAAGAAAAATCGACGATGTTTAGAAAACTATAAAATACATACATGTTGCGAAAATTTTAAAACTTGTATTCGCATAGTCAAAAATGCACCAAAAGTTCCAATAGGAACACATAATATGTATCTTTCAAAAACCTAAAATGCGGGAAAAATGAAGTTACTCTGAAAAAATTGCAAATTATCCGAAAATTCCATATGTAACACATATTAGAAATTTAAGAAAAAAGGTTGTGAATTCACCAGAAACCTATAATTCTTCTAAAGAAATCAAAAATTCAGAAAAATCTGAGTCACTCCGAAAAAAATCCAAAATGTACCATATGTACGAAGTTTATATTCTCAAGAAGTTAATCGGAAAAATTTTTTTCAAGAAAAAATTTTTTATAAAAAATTTCGAACTTCTGAATCCAAAGTGATTTTAGTGCACTAAATTCGTGACGTAGTCATCAGAAAGAATTAGAAATGAACAATATTCCTAAGATCAAGGGAAAACTAATATCAATTAATTTTTAGCTTATAGGGCAGAGGATAATAACTAATTTTCGGAAGTCGCCACACTCCCATCATCAGTGCTGATTTGTATTTTCGTTCCTAATGGCTTTTTAGGTGGCTCAGTTGAATGTGATCGCAATTTTTATTTATACAGATATTATGATAAATTTGAATAGAAGAACTGCTTCACTACTGTTGGCTTACATTCTTGGTGCCCCATTTTTTCCTTTTGATGTTGGCACTACATAAGTCAAAAGTTTTATGGTTTAATTTGTTATACTAAGGCATATACGAACATGTGAACTGTTAAGGCCAGTATAGCTAATTGCTTATTTCAATTTATTTTCAACTAATTTGGCTTTGCATCTTTTACTTCTTTTTATTAATGGCCAAAAAATCGTTATCGTTAATTTTTTACAAAAAAATAATATCATTGCCTTTTAATATTTTATTTAATTTTTTTAGATAGACTCCTACCCCCTAATTTATAATACTTATCAAAAGTTTATGAAAAGTTTATTAAACAAATTTTGTATGGAAATCTGTTGCAGAAACCTTTTATTAACATTTGATAATTTATTATGAATAATGCGCCTACTTTTTCACATTTTAATTAGAGATGTGCAAATGTCGTGAATTTTTCGTAAAAGGCGTGATCCACGCGTGAATCACGCGTGATCGTGATTAAATTTAAAAATAATCACGCAATACTGCGTGAGCCTGATTTAAAAAATTAGTACCGTGGGTGATCCTGGGTGATTTTAAAAATATATAATTTTCACGCACTCACGAAATTAAATTTCGTGGCTTCCTGGGAAAAAATCCTCCTTTGTCTTACAACATTTTCATTTTATTTGCAAAATTTTATACGAAATTTCTGATAAATTTCTAATATAAGAAAGGACGTAAAAGCTATCAGTTAAATCGGAAAAGTTTCCTCTTATTTGTCAGACATTTTCCGGCGTTGTTCAGACATGTCGAAAACTCCTTTAGAGTTTCCCTAGAAGATTCTTCAGAATTCGTAAAGAATCCTCTCAGACATTTCGGCAAAGCTTTTAGAATTTCCTCAGCGAAAGAGGTTCGTTTTCTTGTCAACCCTTTTATCTGACCCTCTTTGGATACGAATTCGGCATCTTGTGCATACTTTCTGAATGTTTACTGGATATGCCTATCAAGTACGTGTGTCTACAACAAAGGAAACCCAGTGAACATATTATTATGCCATCATGTCTGATGTCAGCATAAATATTTTTGTAAACCTAGTGGTTGTTAAATATGAAGCTGAAGACACACAAAGTCAAACTAAGCAGTGTTTTCTGAAAAAATTTGTAATTCGTAAGAAAATGTATTGAGCGTTACGTTAACAAAATTCTTAAATATAATTTATCTACAAATTTTAGGACGGTAAGAAAAATTTGACAACAGCGGAAAGGCAGAAACGATATAGAGATCATTATTAGTTAGGAAATTTCAGATTTGCTTCCAAAAAATGTTCATTCTACCGCTCGGTGGGTTGTTATATTTTCAAAAATGTCTTAGGTGGTTCGCTTTTTGGTACGAATAATCATTTGAATTTGACATAACTTTTACCATTGTCGGTCTATTTTATTAAAGTTGGTCTCATTTGCAAGAAGAGTTATCCTGCTTTTGCTTGCTCATGTACAACTCTTTGTAAAGAATGATTTTAAAAGATACCAATTTTTTACTTTTCTATGTGAACCCAAGTCAAAGTTAAAAAAATGGTCATAACTTTTAATTTCATCATGCGATTTTAATTTCTTTAGCGAGTAGACATGAAGTGCTTAAAAACCTTAAATTCACTTTTTATGGTTTATTTTTGTCGCAAAAATCATTCCCAGAACAACCGTGAAGGCAAATGTAACACTCAATAAACAAAAATTTAAAAAAAATCGAGAAATATAACTTTATATTAGGATCCATTGAACCAGGCGCAAAATATAACATGCATCTAACCTTCTCATATTTTTATTAATTAAACTGGTAAAGCTTAAAACAAAAACCGAAAATGTACATTAAAAAGGAGAATCACGCATGTATTAATTTCATTGGGCCAAAAGACTCGTATTCATATGAACGCTAAAAATTCCTTCAAACTTTACACATTTTATGTTTTCCGGGATATAAAAAAATAAGTATCGTGAAAGCATAAGTATTAGTCGTGTGTGGGCGTGCGTGATAAAATAAATTTTCATCGTTCTGATAAAAATAATTTCCATCTCTGCTTTTTTAATGAATATATATTTTTTTCACACTTTTGCTTTTGAAAGTTCGTGTCTTAAGTCTTTTAATCAACATGAGTCTTTAAACGCGCTTGTGCCTTAAGTCTTTTGTTTAACAAATTTCGGTAAAAAATGTAACTTCTCTGCGTTTTTAATTAAAGTACTCTTCTCCACTTGTGTTATTCCCAGTTAGAGCCTTAAGTCTTTGAATTCAGCATGTCTTTTGTTATATCGATTCCGGTAAAAAATGTACCATGTCTACCTTTTTAATTAAAATATGTAATCTTTTCCACCTGTGCTTTTCAAAGTCTGAGTTTTGAGTCTTTCTTTTCAACATGTTGCTTAAAATGCGCTTGTGCCTTAAGTCTTTTGTTATTCGATATGTGTGTATAATGTCATATGAAATCATAAAAGCCCTAAGTCACATTGAAATAATTTTGTAAAAACTCTTAAATATGAAAAATTCACCCATGAACAGGTCATGGATATAATAATAATTTTACCTGGAGAATAAGGAGGAGTAAAGCTTAGGAAGAGAGTCGTAATAACATTTATTTCAGTTTTGAATTGTTTTAGCTTAGTGCTTTTTTGAAATCATGACGATATGAATTGTTGTGGAAAGTTTTCCATCTCTGTTTTTTTAAATAAAATCTGCTTCTGCACTTTTGCAAAGTTGTATCTTAAGTCTTTTTATTCAACATGTAGTTTAAAACGCGCTTGTGTCTTAAGTCTTTCGTTTTTTCATAATATTCTTTAATATATAATTTTTGATTTTGCCAATATTTTTTAATGATTTTTTTTTTAATTTTAATCTTATAAAATTTTTAATAAACATTAAAAAGAGCTGTAAAAACCTTCACTTGATTTGTAATTGTCTGTTTGTCCTTGTCTCCACAATTAATGTTGTTCTGCACTGTAATTTTCTATACTGTTTCTGTTTTGTTGGAAATAAAAATTAAAAAATAAAGAAATAAAGCAATACAATTGACAATTTTTAAAGCTTTAAAATATTTTTTGTTGATTTTGTTTCCAGTTTTTTTATTTTTGTTGTTTTTTTCTTTTTGCTATATTTTATTTTGAGGGCGTAAGAACACATGTTAGTTTGTGTGTCATTTTTTTGTTTTGTCTTCTTTAAAATAAGCTTGAAAACATATGTGAGCTGTTGTTGTAGGTATTGTGGCAATTGTTGTTTAAACCTAAAATGTTTGCAAAAATAATATAACAAACAATTGTTTCTGTTTTTTGTCGCATTTTTTTTCAACAATACAGTTTTCTTTTAATTTTAAAATTGATTGGCTTTATTTGTTATTTGGTAGTTTGGCTCTTCCTGCTCATTTTTAGTGAAGAACTTTTTTGTGTCAGGTGAAAAGAGAAGACAAAAAAATAAATATAAGATCCTGCATCCTCTAAATCGACAACAATAAGACATATCATTGTATAAATACCTCCTATGCTTTAAGCCAGCCAAAACAGTCTGTGTATTTAATGTAACTTAAGTTTTATTTTGTGGCCTTGCATATAGTTTTGCGCGCTGTCAGGAATGGAGTTTAAGTAATTGATATGGGTGAACAACGCTTTTTTCAATCGACTTCAGTTTCTTTAAACCAAAAAAATGAAAATAAAAAATCTGTTAACCATTGTTTAATATAAAACTTTATGCAACTGTTAAACTAAAGATAGTGTAGAAAAAAAGGATTGTAAACCCTGGTGGTTTGACAGTTAAAACAGGAGTTTTTTCTTTTTTACTTGAAAAGACTTCAAAAACAAACAAAATCAATTTCTTTGAAAATGCTTTTTTGGATTTAAAGGCGCTTGCAATTTTACAAGAATGTTATAAATCTTTCTTTTTCTTAAAGTATTTTTATTATTTAATAATGATGAGTTTTTATATGTATAAAGCATGTCTTTTTTTTTTGGTTTTTCTTAACAACAAATTTTTATAAATGTATTTTTAATTTCTTTTAACAACAACTTTTAATAAAAGCTTTTTTATTTACTTATATTATCTTAATATATTAAGAGCCTGTGGCCGGTTGAGGTATTTTCTAAAACCCTATATTTTCTCCACTTTCTTTCACAGGAGATGGGAACTAATTTTTTCCGTACGCGATTCTTATAGCGTCAATCAGGCGCGAAAGATGCAAAATTTAACTAAGACTTACCGCATTTTCTGAAGCATGCCATTTGGATTTTATGAAAAAATTAATTGTTGTTATTTCAAAAATACAACGGCAGACACTTACGACAGCTCTAAGGTCATGAAAGAAACTCCCTTCCTGTACAAAGTAATTAACACACATACATACATACATCTGGCATACTGTATAAGCAAGAGTGTTAAAATTGGCTACAAATAACTTTATAGCCAGGCTACGTAGTCTAGAGAAAAATCGATAAAATAGTAGCGGGTGTAGGGGTACCTCCCATACAAAGTAATAACTAATTACCGTATATCTGGAGAACTATATTAGTAAGAGTCTTCTAATTCATTTTGCGTTACATTGTATCCAGTGTACGCAGTCAAATGGAAAATGAATTGGATAGCTACAAACAGAAGTCTACCTCGCATTCAAATCAATTATTAATTATTTCATATTTGGAGAACTATATCTGTGATAGTCTTTAATTTTGGTCTAAGATTGCCGGAGGACAGTCTATATAATTACACAAAAACTTGGCCGAGTGAGAACGGTGAAAAGGGTACCTCCCATAAAAAGTAGTATATAACATTTTAAAAATCGTATGGAAAATTCCTTTCTACCACTCCTACCGCGCAAATTTTGTTGTGTAACTATGAATACTGGCCTACGACTATCTTACTCCAATATTAAAGATTATCACAGATATAGTTCTCTACATATATGATAATTTATAATTGGTTTAAATGTGAGGTACCCTACTTCGCATCTATCCAATAAATTTTTCATTTGACTGCGTACACTGGATGGCAAATAACACACCAATTTATGAGACTGGCACTAATATTGTTCTCCTGATATACGATAATTAGTTATTATTTTGTATAAGAGGTAACCCTGCCTGCACCGCTCATATTTCACCTATTAGAACGAACTTCGCATACTTTACTTATACAGTATTTCAGATATAAGTTAATTACACACAAAAAATTACAACGTTCTAACGACTGATTCTTGTAAAGTACACAAAAACTGATATGCCGGTATCGAACTTTTTAAAGTTTACATCTAGGACTCAGTTTATGGTGGGTTAAATTCCATCCACTTTTGCACATAGTTATACTGATTCGGCATACAAAAGCTGGTAAATCTTACGTTTATGGTGTAAGATGTCTGCAGCACTTTTATGTAGAACACGATGAAAACAATTTATTTTAACCCTCTAACAACTCGTTGTACAGGTCTTTTTGTCCCTTTGTTTAAAAGAAGGGTAAAACTCTTCGCCTCAGCGGCGATATAGCGGGCTAAAATGTTCTACAAAAAGATAAACCATAAAATTTTACTATAGGTCTTCAAAGACACCCAAGCTCCAGACTCAACTTGAACGCCAGAAATAATTAAAAGCTTAAGATGTGTTTAAGGGTTAATTTCATACGTATTCACAATTAGTAGTCCGCATACGAAATCTTGTAAGTCTTACGTTTAAGATGTAAGAGTTCTTCAGCACTTTCATGCAAAACACCGAGAGAAACATTTTTGTTCTATATTGAACCCTCTAACTTTTCGTTGTATGGGTCCTTTTGTACCCTTTCTTAAAAACGGGATATAACCAGCTAAAATATTCTACAAAAATATTTCCGTGGTGTTTTACACAACAGCTTTAAACATATATTGTGTCTCAAACGTAAGGCTTACTAGGATGTCCTATACCGAGTACTGATTGTAAATAATTAACCCTTAAACACATTTTAAGTTTTGATAGATATCTGACGGTCAAGTTGAGTCTAGGGATTGCGTATCTGTGAAGTTTTATAGTAGAATCTGATGGCAAATTGTTTTGTAGAACATTTTAGCCTGGCATATTGCCGCTGAAGAGGAGTTTTGTGTCCGTTTTTTAAGAAATTAAGAAAAAAGTTTCATACAAAAAAGAGCTAGAAGGTTACACGTGTATACTTTTTTAGTTTTCTCTACCAGAGCCAGCCGTTAGAACCATGATATTTTTTGTGTTCTACATTATTATTAATTATTTTGTATAGGAAAGGAGTTTTCAAAAGCGTCTGCCATGACCTTAGAAGCATCGTAAGAATCTACCATTGTATTTTTGAGGTCACAACAATTACGTCTTTCATAAACTCTAAATGGCTTCCTTTGGAAAATGATTTAAATTCTAGCCAAAACTTTATCTTTTGTGCCCAATTGTCACCTTAGGAGCCGCGGCCGGAGAAAATAAGTTCCCATCTCATGCACTACACAGATACAAGAGAGTAAGTGAAAAAAATATAGCGTTTTAGAAAATAACGCAAATCTGCCGTCCACGGGCTCTTAGACTACAAAACATATTTTTATAAAAACATTTTCTTTATTTCAAACTCTTTGTATTTACTCACTCACATCAATGTGTCTGTTGTTTTGTCTTGTTCACCAGCTAAACTAAAAAAAACTATGAAATTATAATAAAAAAGCAAAAATTTACTTACTATTCTAACGTAACAACTACTTTAAAACAAATATAAAAACTCATTTAATTGCCTTATAATAACTAACTAACTTGTCTTACACTCTTTAAGCACTTGCTGTTTTAGTTTTACTTAAAATTCACATACAAACACAAATACACACTCGAGTACACGTATACCCAGCAAACCCAATTACCAAAAAGCTATAAATATTTTTTCTTGTCTTTTCGTTTGTTGTGCTGTATTTAATTTTTATTAACTCAAAATTAGCTGGAATATGTCACATCTCTTAAGATATTTTATAAATTAAAAAAAAAATACAATGTTACCTAAAGACGCCTTAGTTTACTCACAATTTAAAATGTTAAGGTTGATGATGATGATGATGATGATGATGATGATGGTTGCTGTAATTCTCAAAAACTAATGTCATACAGCGTTCAAGACTAGATCACTAAAAACTAGACACACGCAGCATCTTTATGTTGCATGTATTTTGGATTTTATTTACAAGTAAAAAAAAAACTATCAACGACTACGAAAAAAATGTGCATAAAATTCCTAGAAAAGTAAATGCCTATAAAATAAAAAATATAAAAAAACTGTATTTAACCTTAGCTAGACCTTAACCAAAAAACATACAACCAAACCACATAAGATTTTATATAAATTGTGTTAAACAAAAAGCAAAAGAAAATAAACTATAAAGGAGATACGAACCTTTTTATTTTGTGTTACAGCAGACAGTTACTAAAAAAAAAAAGAAAACCTTAAAACTACAGTTAGATATAAACACTAAATCATAAAGATCTGACATACACCAGAGAACCAAAAAAAAAAAACCTGCTACACTAACCAAACAAATAGTTAAGATTCAGACAAACAGACAAACGTATGGACAGTCTTATAAACACAAACACACAATCACGTAATACCAACAGACAGACAGACTGACGGACAAACCAGCAACCAGTTAATTTTTTTAAACCATAATAATAATAATAATAAAAAACAAAGATACAGAAACAATAAACCCACAAGTTGAGAACTGTCACCATATGTACAAAATATATGATACATGACCATAAACACACTCAACACTACTACAACAAGAACAAACTCTTTTAAGCCCGGCCTTAATACAATTATTAAGGATCTGAAGCTGAATACTGAACATATTAAAAGAGAAAAAACAAAAACTAAAACAAATTGAAATCACAACATCATTTTTAATGATTATAAAATCAGTTTTTGTTGTTGCTTTTTTGTACACAAAAATCATTTAATTATAATTAAAACGAAATTAAGCGCAGGTTTAAAGCAATTAAAACATTTTGGTTAATACGAAAAATTAAGAAAATAAAAGTTCATTACAAAAATTTTTTAAGAAAATGTAATTGTAATTAAAATTTTAATTTTAGAAAATCATAGTTATTCAATTGGCGAATTCACAAACTGTTGTATGTGTTGTAGATCGTATAAATGTTGTTGGTAGTTTCCACATAAACATTTGCTTAGAAACATGTTTATATGGAAGTTACCAACAATATCTATTCGAACTACAAAACCCAGCTACAGCAGGTTGTTATTTGAACAAATATATCGTCAACTAAAATACAAACGAAAATATCTAACATTTTGAAAATTGTTCAGGAGAAGCAAAAAAAAATCCCAGCAAAAACTACTACTTCGGCCGAAGCAGGTCTATAAGCGAGAGAAGATGGTTTTGTTGTTTCTCCTGCTTCGAAAAGCGCTTCGAACATGCATGATTTTTGTTCGCGATGTTCCACTTTGTAGCTCTTGTTTGTGATATAAAATAGCGCTTCTTTCGAAGCATCAAAAATGCTCTAAAATCATGTCTCTTCGCCTTATTGCTACAGACAAAACAAATCGTGTTTTATTATAAATTTCTCTCTTCCATGCAATAGGTGGGAAATGTAGAAAGAGAGCATACTTTAAATGGATTTTGAGTTTTCAAATGTGTTAGTGTTTATTTGAAACAATGCGTGCGACAATTCTTTAGAACCTATATTGTTGGAAGCTACAATGCTACTGAACATGATTTTTTTATTATGGAGTTCGTGTTGAAGAAACGAAAAATGCTGACTAACTTCGTAATTTAAACATTATGAACACTGAGAGATCTCTGCCTTCTTTTTGAGCATCCTCGGAAGAGCTTCAAAAGGTCGCATGTGGAAGGCATGAAAGTTTTTTACTGCTTCCAGAAACATGATATTTTTTTGCTGGGATGCTACAATTACAAATATTGAGATTTTCAATGCTAATTTCTCAAATATAATAAAAAGCCCCATGACGAGCTCATTTCTGCGGGAGTTTTGTATATATTTGTAATATTTTAAGAGTTTACGAGTCAGAGAGAAACTAGTTTTGTTGTTTCTACTGCTTCGAAAAGCGCTTCTTCGAAAAGCGAACATGCATGATTTTTGTTCACGATGTCCCACTTTGGAACTCTTGTTTTTTATATAAAATAGCGCTTCTTTCAAAGCATCGAAAATGCTCTAAAATCATCTCTCATTTTATGATCGTTAAACTATAGACAAAACAAATCGTGTTTTATTATAAATTTCTCTCTTCCATGCAGTAGGTGGGAAATGTAGAAAGAGAGCATACTTTAAATGGTTTTTGAGTTTTCAAATGTGTTAGAGTTTATTTGAAACAATGCGACAGTGCGACAATTCTACTTAATTTGATTTTGTTTATTTTGGAGTTCGTGTTGAAGAAACGAAAAATGCTGACTAACTTCGTAATTCAAACATTATGAACACTGAGATATCTCTGCCTTCTTTTTGAGCTCCGAGGAAGCTCAAAAGATCGCGTGTAAAAGGCAAGAACGTTTTTTACTGCTTCCAGAAACATGATATTTTTTGCTGGGAAATTAAAGGGTGTCCTAAAGAATGTAATGTAATTTTGACATTGGGCTCTATCTTGCAAACCATAATAGGCCGGCACTTGAAATTTTTATATTGTATGTTTTACTATGACGGCTATAATAATAAATACCAAAATTAAATAAAACCTAATATTGAAAGCATGTCCCAAAGTAGGTAGTGTGATTTTGACATTCGGCTGTATCTTGTGAACAATAATACTCTCGAAATTCTCAGATGATGTGTACATCTATGGCTATTAAAGGAAAATAAAAGAAAATTAAAAATTAAATGGGGAGTAAAAAAGTAATGTAATTAATCAGCTTTTCTTGGTAATCTATTTTCTCAATAAAATCGCCATTTTAGTTCCGAGAACTCAGATTTTTTTTGGTGATGTATTTTGATGAAATACATCTGAATTTATAAAAAAGTAGATTTAAATTTTTTTGTTAGTTAGGGCAGCTTGCGTTTTAGCTGAAGATATATACGCGAAGCTAGTAGAGAGCTAAATAAAAACAGCATACGGTATAGTGTAATATATCTTGTGCATTTTTAGCTCAGTTTATTTTTCCAGCTGAGGTATGCTCAGTCCTTCTGGCCTCCCAAAGGTCTACTTCCTTTGTTATAAATAAGTGACCGCTGTGCTTAGTTCTACTCTCCAATTTTAGGATAATAATCGTCGGTTGCTTTTCGACAGCAAACGATTAATACGAACCGACAAGATGAACGATGCGGGTACGTTAAGATAAAGTCTTCAGCTCTCGACCGTTTAATTACGACAAGCGAATACTACGATCCAGAGATGCAAAATCAGATTTTACAAATTGTACTAATTTTCAAGAAAAGGTGTCCGATTGTACTAATTTTTCGATAATATTTTTTATTCAAAATTAAGTAAAATATGTACATAATTCATTTGTACTTTTTTACTATAAATCTGTATGTTCGTAAAGAACTTAACAAATGACAAAAATGTAGATTGACGTTCATTTGCACCAAGTAGTTATATGGAGGCCGAAACTGTTTTAGCTACTTTTGTAGAATATTTTCCGCAATAATAAAACCACTTTTTTTATCTAGTTTTCAAATCTTCAATGCATTTTACTCTGTATTGTTCCGTTTCTACGAGTGTAAAACTGAACTAAAGCATAAAATCTTCTGTATAAGAATAGCATTTCGGAAAAGGGACCCTAACTTCCCCAATATAGTTCATATGAAGGAAGTTGAGGTCGCTTTCTCTCTAAATGTAGAGGTTGGGAATAATCTCTTTTTTCTTATTTCGGAGCTGAATATTGGGATAATTCGACTTGTAAAGTGGGGAAACATGCCTGAGAAGTGATACTAAGCATAATCTCAAAATCGACAAAATTTACCCAAAGAGCTATTTTTGGCTCTACTGAAAATTTTTGCTGGCAAGTTTAGGTGATCTTTCATCAGGATACTAGATATGTAGATAAACTTAACAATTAAAATTAATGCTCATTTTCAAAAAGTACACAAAAGACTATAAGCTGTTGAGATCTGAATATAAAATGATAATGATATACTTATTGCTAAAAACTCTAATATATTTATTTGCATCGTTCCAATGTGGTCATACAAACAACGTCTTAGTCATTTCTAAATTGTACCAGCAAATCCTTTGCTTAGATTAGATTGAAAACAGTCGGTCTCTTGAATAATCAAGAGAACACTGAAGATGGCACATAGCCGAAATCGGTCCGTTTATCAACCAAATTTGACGTGGAATGACTGAAAATGGTTCCAAATTCAAACAAACCCCGTCAGAAAAAAACACAACACTCAACTTAATAATTTCTATATTCATCAGCGCTCTCAATTGGAGGTATTTTTTAATATTAATGGTACAATGCTAGAAGTTTTCCTGAAAAAAACATTTGCTGACGTACACTTGATAAACCGTAATAGCATTTCATTATTGAAATCAACTTTTGCTTTTAAGACTTCGCAGAATTTGAAGTATATAGGGAAAATTTTGAAATAGTGCTAAATTAGTCATTGGGTTGCTATTGTACTTTTGACTTTCAAATAGTGCTAAAAAAGTACAAGCGTACCAACTTTTGCATCCCTTTTACGACTTGACAAGGTAAGTGTTAAGTCTCTTGATCGGCTAAATACACAGAAAAAAATTTGTAAATACAATTAATTTTTTTGTTATATCAGTTAAATAATTAATTGATTTTGAACCTACAACGATTTTTGTAAATACAATTACGAAATTGTAAGTTAAAAGAAACTCAGGAAAAAAAGTTAAACAATTTTTTTGTTGATATCAAATTTATTTCAATTAAGATTATTGTTATATCAACAACATGAATTGTTGATTTTCCGAACAAATTTTAACTATCATAGTTGTTGTATTAACAATATTTTTTTATACACAATCCTCGAAGCGACTTTTTGCTTGTTTGCGAAAAACACTAAATGTCTTTGGGTGGAATCGAACCGCCGACCTCTGGACTAATAAATAGACTAACGTTCTTATCTCTCAGCTACAGAGCGATTCGTTATCAAATACGCAAACAATGAATACATACAAAACGTGATTTGCTTTGTTTCATCTACGTGTGTCTATTCATTTGTTATATCAACAATTGTGATTGTTAATTTTTAACAAAAATTTGGTTAGTTCAGTTTGTTGAAAAAAATTTCTTGATTTGCTTAGTTTCATGTATATGTGTGCATTCATTTGATATATCAACAATGATGATTGCTCATTTTTTTCACAATACATGACAAAAAATTTGGTTAGTTCAGTTTGTTGAAAAAAATTTCTGTGTTTGTCGTATCAACAACTAAATTTGTTGTATTAACAAAATATATGTTTGAGTTTAAATTACATATTAACAATTGAAATTGTTAGTTGCAGTTTGATGATATTTTTTCTGTGTACGGTTAGTTGAAAAACGTGCAATACGTCGAGATAAATTCTTTAATTCAATAAAACGGATACAGACATAAATCTGATGCCAAACGTCCTGCTCTAATTTTTACACAGTTTAAGTGTCACCTATGCTATGGGTGGAATGACATCAATACGTTGCCACTTATATATTATTAAAGTGTAAAATATGTATAAAAGATAAAAGCAAACAATGTTATTACAATTGTAATTTATATTTTAATAAACATTTTATTGTGTTCTTTTTTATTGTTGTGCTTAAACGCATTTTTAAAAAGTTAAAAAAACATGACAATGCTTTGATGTACAATAGCATTGTTACAAGAAATCGATATTTGGATTTTCTATCGAGGCATCCCTCTAAAATATGTCAATAGGCAAACAAATATGATTGACAAAGTTTCAGCAGAATCTAATGATGTTAACATTTGCCGCATTGAGGTTAAAGTTAAGAAAAGCCATAAAATTTAGATTCCTTGTCCCATAATTTCAAAAATATTAATTTCACAAAAAAATTTTTTAAGAAGAATATGTTGCTTGTAAAGTTTGCAACATTTCATGCCAAGCAAGCGTCAGTAGTTTATTTTAATGTTTCGTTCGTCCTTCCAGCTCATGACAGCTAAAAACACAAGTTTACAAGATTTTGAAATGGAGCTACTGAAATTAATTAATACACTTAAAGAAATTAAATCTTGGACTATCATGACATAACTGAAATACAATGTCAACGTCGATCAGAAGTGGTATAAGCCGTTTATCGGTTAGACCTATTTTCTTCAAAAATAGCAAAAATCACTCTATCGGCCAGAGTTCAATTCAAAATCCAAAAAAGAAAAAGAAAATACGCAAATTTGTCATGTGTATCCAGATTGTTGGCGGCGCTGGTATGCTGGGGTATGCTCCGGCTAGGGCTTGACATCTTGGGGTGGTGGATTGAATTCCGTTTGGGAACGGAATGGAACTCTAAAAGATGGCCGTATATCAAGCAAAGCAATCTAAATCAAAATCGGTTCATCGGTTTGGGTGATATAGTGTACCAACCAGTGCCGGTAAGCATTAGGCACGAGTGATCCTAATTTTAGCTATCTCTGGGCTAAACTCACAATCAGATCACATTACACTCACTTGAGATTTCTTTACAGAAGTCCAAACGCGATAAAACTATCGCCTATGTTCTGGCTTCCAAATCGTTTTCACAAATGTCCTTGTGAATTCGGATGATAAAACATATGCTACACCTGTTTAAGTTGAAATTATGGAAATACAAATTAATAGCATGTGTTCTAGTATCAGAATTTACAAGAAAAAATTTGGAAATGAACGATTTCAAATATTCTTGATATTCTCGTTTTCACTTTTAAGCAAACAAACTCGTTTTCTTCTCACTTGAAAACATTCTTGTGAAAGCAAAACGAAACCAGAAAATCCAAAAAATTTTTAATTATCTGTTTTCACATTTGTTCTTATAAATTCGGTTGTAGTATACATGGTATTAATTTGTATTTTCTTGATTCCAACTTGAACAGTTGTAACATGTGTTTTAGCATCCGAATTCACAAGAAATTTTGTGAAAACGGTTCGGAAGCCAGAACATAGGCGTATATGTGGGTTCGACATCCTCTACGATTCCATATCGAAGTTTCTTTTAGAGTTGTGCGGACAATGAAATTGTTGTAGCTGGTAATTTCGATGTTCACAACTCTTCTTGGCTTCACCATTCGGACCCTGGAACTTCAAAAGGTAAATATGAAAAATAGTACTCTCGACCTGCGTTTAGAATATATCTACTAAAAGGACCCTGGAACTGAGCTCAAGATAGTTTTTTGACATTTTTGGTGGAAACTATGTTTTTCTGACAATACCCAGTAAAAAAGTTGCTTCCAATAAAGCAGGTTTCTACTATTATGGAATAAAAGTAACGCTGACAAACCTGCTGATATCGCTGCTGATTTTTGTATGGCGAGTTCCCGGATTGGAGTACTACATTTTTGTACACAAAAGCGCTTTTGAAGCGTTGAAAATCATCAACATTTTCAGCACTAGAACCGAAAATATATGAAAAAAAGGGTTCGATGTGGATTGGCGTCGGTAACGCCATTTTGAATTTTTCTAATTTCGTTATTTTATTCATTTTTATTAATTTCACATTTTTACTTAATGCTTGTTATTTTAACTTCAACTAGTATCGAACTAAGAACCTTTAGGTTTGAAGTTTTGAAACACTGTTGCAAAACGGCACCAAGAAACTCAAATAAACTTGCTCTTCATTCTCGCTTAAAAACCTGCTTTGGACCAGCACTATAAAATCACCTTTTTGTATAGCTCGTGTACGAAGCTTTGGTTTAAGTAAAAAGCAAATACTTTTCTCGCTTCAAAACCTGCATTGTTGTGACGCTATGAAATCAGCTTCTGAACAAGCTCATATTTTAAAGCTTTATTTCTTTAGTGGTTCAAAAAACATGAAAATTTTTTACTGGGTAATGTCAGTGTCGTCGCAGAAATGATTATAAACACCATTTTGCTGGAAATGAAAACTTTCAGTGACTGCCAATATGAGTTCCGTAGGGGACGGTTTACGGGCAAATGGGCTTCTTTTCAGAAAAAAACTTGTTGCTTTTGGTGTCGGTGATTTCTGTCGATTTATATCGAGCTTTCACAGAAAAAATTATCATAGGTTTTTATTTTAACACACATGTGTTTGAATTTGTTTTTAAATTTTATTATTATTTTCTTTGGTTTTTAAATATTCCAATACACAATTTTGATAAAAAAATGCGATTTTTTTCTTATTAAATATTTACGAATTTTAGTGTTTCATTTTACGAATTTTGTAATAGGTCCCATTTCCGTAAAATAAATATTTGAATTTATGAATTTAGTAATGGAATACGAATTATAGTTTTTTCTGTGTTCTTAGGGATCGAATTATTCAAGTTGTTATGTAGGGGTCTCATCAAACGAGTTCAGGATCAATTCAGGAATACCATAAGGCTCCGTTCTTTCTCCTACACAAGTTCCCATTTTTCTAAATAACCTTTTTTGTTAAATCCAAATCCCCTCTAGTCTCTTACTAAACAAAGCTGCACATTCAGGCAATCAATGTCTTTGGGAAAATGATATTGTAGGGAGAACACATGGTGAAGTGAGAGAGAGAGAGAGAGAGAGAAATCTTAATTCCTTTACAACGTTCTGTTAATCATTTAGAGCAGTGTTGCACCTCATCTGGTGGCAAGTAGGACCACTAATTATTTTTTCATACCGATGAAGAAGGGCGCTCTGATGTAGATTTGTATATGTCGGTATTAATATCTGCCGGTACTGACCAGTGCTATGCCTTCATCAGTATAGTAGTCTAACAACAATTACCACAATGATACATACACCAATGCACATCAGAATAATTCATGATGCTGATGACTTGCCTCAAACTAATTTCCAGCTCCAGACATCAGGCATCATTTTGCAATTTGTATTCATTCAGTAATAGGCCCGTCGAAGATTTGGGACTACGATGCGAATCGCTTTTGATACGCGTAATCACGACATTTTAACAACCCAGTCAAAAAGACATTTCAAACAAGTCAATGATATTCAGAATAATCGATCCGAAAGTACTGCAAATTCGGCTCATTTCTAATGATTTTTACATAAGTTTATCATGGCAAGAAGTTATCTTTTTTGACTCCTACTCATCGGACTTGAAGTGATGTTAAGATGTTTTTGCCGTTCTATAATGTTATTGTCTTTTGGGAAAAAGGGCAAAAGGCCCATTATCATAACTCGTTTTTGTTTATGCGAATTCAAATAGAATGCAGCGTTTTCACGTAAATTAAAATAAATAAATGAATATAAAATTTTATTCCAACCATTTTTTTTAAAAAGTTATTTCTTAAAAATCAATGTAAGCTTTTCCTAAAACTTTCCTTTTTACTAATTATTTGCATATTTTTAATATCACTTCTTTGGAAGCAATGAAAATGTAGTTGCTTAAAAATGAATTACAATTTTTTTACTGTGTATCTCAGAGTAGGGTTACGTGAATAGGCTCGATTTTATGATTTGTGAGGTCCAATGTTGTATGCTTACATATAATACCGGTAATCGTATTTCGTTTGTAATGATGGCACACAGGAAATCTTGAGGTTCTTTGTATTAAAATACAATTACTTGATTTTTTTGAACGGCATAAGATATAATTCTCTTCCAGCAGATCTTCTTACTATTTATTTTGTGTAATTCTGGCCGAAAATGGAACAAAGTTCTCATTTGTGGACCGGGAATTCAAGACTACGTTGGTTTGCAAAAAAAAATTGTTCGCGCCTTTAAATAAAAATATGTGGAATACAAAGATTTTAATGCCTTCAGCTAAAATCCGTTTTCACTTGTTTTCGATTACATTTAGATTTTTGAATGGACATGACTAATATTTCCACTAGGTATATCAGTATATTTCGCCCTAACTCGAGCACGGTATGCTCGATTTTGGTCAACAAAACTCCATAATATGCCAGACAAAGTTACTTTTAAACATTCTTAATATAGTTCTTTGATCTGATCAATGCTTGCGGAGTTATTCAAAAACTAGTACCCAAGAAAAGTACAAATTAAAGAAAAATTAAACATTGTTTTTCTTTCTAAAAACTCATAAAAAATTAAAAACTACCAAAACTTTACCTTAGAAATACTCGTATTTTTCTTGAAGACAAGTGCCTTACGAACAATGGATGAAGAAATATTGATTTTATTAGGAATGAACTAAATACGCCTAGACGCCTAAAAGGTACTTTCGCTCTAATTTTTTTTTTCAAACCAAAAATAAATTTATCAACGAAAGTACCTTTTAAGTGGCTAGGTGTATTCACTTAATTGCTAATAAAACCAACATTTATCTGTCGATTGTAATGATATTTAGCTTATTTTGTTCATAAGACAATTGTCTTTAAGTTAAATAGTTTGGAGCTCAAGTTTTTGCAGTTTTTAATTTTATTATGACTACTAAGAAAGAAAAGTTTTTTTTTAATTTTTAATGAAAAAACGATACTAATTTGTGAATATCTCCGGAAGCATTCATCAAACCAAAAAACCATAGGAAAGAAGTTTGAAGGTAATTTTGCTGGGCATATTTCGGTTTTTTTTAATCTAAATCGGGCATACCATTCTCAAGTTTTGTGGCATTCGCTGACTTGCACACAGAAAATTTCAATGTAAAATCTTCGAAAACCAGGTTAATTTAATATTTTTCGGTAGTGGTTTTGCTTCATAGGTGTTTCATGCTAATTCAACATAATTTACAATAATCTAGAAAGAATATTTTTCCTTTTGAAATAACTATATTTCATGTTGATTTAGTATTACAGTATAGTTAAATCAAAGCTAAGTTGATATAGAAATAATACAAAGAATCATGTTGAATCAAAGTAATTTCGAATCTGATATCTGAACAACACGAAGAATCATGTTTAATCAAAGTTATTCCAAGTTGAAATAACGTGAATTTGATATTGAAACAACACGAAGAATCATGTTGTATTAAATGTATATCAAGTTGAAACAATATGATCTTAATGTAGCTATTTTATTAATTATTTTGCTTACGTGATGTGCAGGGCTCGGACTTACATGCAAATGCATGTTTTTTGTGGGGATAGATAAAGAGGTGTTGACTAATTATCTATGCGAATCATCAAATTTTAAGTAGTTTGGCATCGATTTGTAGTTGCATATTTTTGGATATTTTGGTGGTAAGTGCATGTTTTCGCATATTTTGCCAATAAATGCATATTTTTGAAGTAATTAAAGTTTGGTTGATGCATATTTCTCACTTTTTGAAAAAAATGTTAATAGGCCGATTATGAAAATTGCTGAAAATTATACTACTGAGGGCAACTGGACACTGAGCGCTATAAATTTCAGTTGCTATTTAGTGCCTTTCTGGCAACCATTAATTTTCAGTTGCTGACTGGCTATGCAGCAAAAGTTCGGTTGTATTAAATAATAGACCAAATTATGTTTGTTTTATGTTTTTTTCTCTCTAATAATAATAATAAAAAATTCAAAAAAATATTTTCATATTATTTTAGTTTTGGTATCTTGTTCGTAGATAAATGCATATTTTTGGGCATATTTTTCATTTTTAGGTGCATTTGTTGAGCGCTTAAAATCAATTTTTAGTTGCATGAAAGTCCGAGCTTTGGTGATGTGTATTAGCATAGGCATCAGACAATTTTGTGTTGTAGTTGGCTGCCTCAGCTAAGATTTAACCACTGCAACCACAACAGCTTCAAACTTTATTTTAGATATACACTAAATAAATACCAACGTATGTAAAATGAATTTAATTTTAATTCAATATGATATAAATGATTATTTAACATAAAACTTATTTGAAATTAAAGTTATGGTCATGCTAATTTAAAATGAAATGTAACGTTTATAACAAAGTTGTTTTGACAGTGACATTCTAAATCAAAGAGATTTAAGGTTAGATTAATAATTTTACGTTTAAAAATTAATATGAAACAATAGTAATTTTAAACCAGCAGCAGTAAATTTTCGCTGGTAATTCGATTTTTGTCGGCTGTATAAGAATAAACCAAAACAAAACAACAACAAGTCATACAACTGAGGACAGCTGTGAATTGTAGCAATGAACAAAGCAAATAAACACTAACACACTTAAACGACAAATTATTTCTAGTACATTTAATATGATATCCAATCAAAATTTCGTCATATTGATTTTACATTCTTTTTTTCTGTTTGTGTATGTATCTGCGTACAAAACATTCTGCATTGAGAGCTTATCTCTTTCTGGTCAATTGGTCAATGAATCGCATTACTTATTACAGAGAACATGGTATACAGCTCGTATGAGAAATAAACTAGTTGTCGAAGTTTATTTTGGTAATTTAAATGGAGGAAAGTTTAAACAGAAAGTTCGCACTTCTTTTATCCTTCTTGTAAGAGTAGAAGTTAAACTCTGAGAATTGGTAAAAGCTTTTTACAAAAAAAAAATTACGGAATCTTCTCTGTACTGCCAATATTTTGAAATTGTTTGTCTCTTCAAAGCTACTTTATTATAAATATTGTGCAGCATCTTTTATAAAATGGAGTCCATGTTTCCTCAAATAATGATTTCATACATTTAAGATTCTGTATAGTGTATATTGAAGTATCTCAAAAGGTCAAATGTTTTCAGCAACTAACAAGCGTGCTTCAAAATTATACACTTAAAAATTCTTGTGGATCAGCAAGCATCTTTAGAAAAGGTTCACAGGCACGCACACGAACAGGCATACAGGAGGAATCCAAGTATTCTCACTCACGTCTTTAAGTTAACGAGAAAAGACCAACATAAAAGTTACAGGAGACACTGGCATCTCAGCAAACAAAACAAAAACAGGGCTCCAACAGAAAATAAACATCATTAACGCACAGTTTTATTAGCCGAGTGTCATTTCATACCAACAACGAGAAAGAAAGCGAAACCAACAAATCTCTTGGATTCGTGAACGTACGACAGAAATTGTACGTTAGTTACCCTAGAAAAAGATTAAGAACGAAGTAAAGTCAGCTCGATAAGCTGGATTTTGTTTTGGAATTGCAACAATTCCTTTGGGCTCACACTTTAGCTGTTTATACTCGTATTTCAGTAACTAACGTTGACAATTGTTAGTATATAAAATTGTATTCTTTTTTATTCTAAGGAATTTTATGATATTTTTTTATTTTTGTTATTTATTTTTATTGTCTTGTGGATGTTAACAACTTATAAAACAAATGCTATTTTTGTTAAAGCCCTCGAAAAATTGCTTAATTTGTAGCAAAAATATAAAAATTTACATACAAAAAACAACAAAATTTTAAGGACTGTTTTTTTTTTAATTAACACTCATAATTAATCAAAAGAAATACATCAACACATGGTAAAACTAGTCGTATAACAAAAAAAAAATACAAATCAACATAAAACATTTTCTTGTTGTAAAAAATAACAATAATTTTATTTTGTCTAAAAGTTGGCTTAATAACCCTCCAAAGAAATTATTACATTCCACCCACCTTAGAAAACACGCATTGCCTTTTTTTAATTTACTTTTTACACAACAGCAATAACAACAATAACAAAAAACTCTTATTAATTTAGTTGAAAGCTTTATAATACCAACAACAACTGGTTTCATTGTACACAACTACACGCATATAATTGTCATTTAATGTCATTGCATATGTGTAAAATAAATATTATGAAAACAAAAACAAGAACAAGAACTACAACAACCTGAATTGTTTTATACTTGTCAAAATGTCGTTAAAAAAGTATAGAAATTAAAACTAAAGTGTAGTTCCAGGATTGTCACAATAAAAGTTGTCTACAACCACCTCCCTACCACCCCCTCTCCAACCCTCTCTTTAGTTTAATGGTTTGTTTAGTTTTTTTGTGATTTTCTTTTTATGGTCAAAATCATAAAAATTCAAATATGTGAAAAAATATGAACACCACTGTTTAATGGTCATTAGTCAGCAAAGTAAATGGGAATTGTTTGAATGTGTTTGTTGTATCTTGCAAGATGTATTAAAGTATGAAATTTTATACTTGGTATATAATTTTTATAACAATAAAAACAAAATCAAGTTTAAATTAAAAAGCTAAATTAGTCTTAATAAAATGAACAGTGAAGATGGGAATGTTAGTAATAATTTTATATACAATAAAAATATTAAAAGGTAACTTAAAACGAGTGGTGATTCAAGAATTTTTTAAGTGTCCTCTTTTTACATGCGTACAGCTTTAAATTAAAAACATTGTGAAATTAATTCAATTTAACAGATTTAAAGAACATTTAGTACAAGTAACAAATTTTGTTCTAGGATTTTTTGAAATTTTATTTTTGTGGCGAAAAGGGGTAAAGAAGGTAGTGGGAAGATGGTCAAATGTGTTGTTGACAAAAACTTCAAATTAAAAATAATTGCACTCATAATATTTTAGAAAAAAAAATAATAATTGACACAAAATTTAATGAATTAAAACGCGGTTAAAAAAAGTTTTTAAAAATTGCAATACGGCAACATTGACTTAGAAAAGCGTAGGTTTACTTTAAATATGTTCTGCTGTAGCAGATAAAATTTTTTTATTAAGAATAAATTTTACAGTATGAAACTAGATATTGTACCAAAGTTATTGAGTTGAAATAAAATTAACAATTGCCTTTGATTAATACACTGAAAGAATTTCGCTTCAGAAATCCAATGAAACAACTTAGCTCAATTTTTTCACAAATCTAATGAAATATTTCACAATTCCAATGAAATTTCACGAATATTGTGAAAGAATTTCATTGGAATTGCTTCATTAACTTTCATAGTTTCGTTAGAAAATTTCATTAGAATTATGACAACAACATTTGGCCATGTTATAGAAACCCCTTTAAGTGTAGCAAAACATTTTAATTGATACTTGAATTCTTGAAATATATACTACAAATGAATGTCGTAATTTCAATGAAATGTATTTCATTGATTTGATGAAAAGTTTCATTGGATTTATGAAATAAATAAATCACATACATAAATATTCTATAAAACATGCCCTTATTTATTTCAACAGTTGGCAACCAAAAGCGGACAACAAAAATTGTTTTTTATGTTTTTTGTTGCTGTACTTTTTCTTATACAGTCATAGACACAATGGCGCATATTCTTAGTCCTAACCAAAGTATACTTTCTGAATTTACAACCAGTATTGCCATAAAAAATACTGGTTTCAAACTCCTAAAGTACACTTTGTTTTGACTATGATTATGGGTCATTGTTTAGACAGTGCTATTGGCTGAATTAGTTAAGACGTTGCCTATAAAGCAAATGATGAGAATCAGGAGTCTGAGTTCGATACAATTTTTAAAGTACTTTTCTGAAAAGCTAGTTTCTTAGGGTTTCGTACCCAAAAGGTGATAAACGAACGTACGTCTGTCTCAAGATTCTATGTCGAGAACCGTCAGAGGGACGTAGCTGAAATTTTCTCAGACGATGTGTAACTATGGCAGTGAAAGTTAAAAAGTTAAATTGTTCCATGTCATATCAATAAGAAAAGACCACCTCCGATTTCGATAAAATTTGGTTAAGTTGTAATTAAACATTTTTAGTCGACTATGTCGGCAGGGGCCGAAGATACGAAGGATCACAATTTCCGCGAAAATCTCCAAGTCGTGACACTCTTGCACCTTCAAAATTCAATATCCTTCGCTCTATTGTAGCTAGGGAGCATTTTTTTGTTGTAAGGGTTTACAAGACTCCTACGACCAAACAACTGGTTGAAAAAAATTAGGGGGCCTCCCTAATTTAAAGGTATTGGCAAGAGGTGTGGGAAATGCGGGGAATAAATACGCGTTTTTTAAAGTTGGTTCTCTCAAAGAGTAATTCGTAGAGAGCATATCCAGAAAATGTTATCTTGGTATAACAATGACATCGCTCGCAACGGGCTTGTTATTTACAAACGAGGAAAAGTAAATTACTTGTGTTGCCTAATCTATACATCAATACATATAATAATCTTATATGTATGTATATAAAATCGTTTGTATATTTGTTAATCATGAATGATCTTCGAATCTATAAGAGATGTCGAGCTGAAATTTTCAATGTATTTCGATTCGAAAAGAAAATGATTCGTATTTGTATACCCTATTCATTGTGTTTCGGAAATGTTTTCTTTCGAATCGAAATACATAATAACCCCCCAGGCTCGAGACAATCCATGTTAAGTTTTTGTTTTTGAACCAATAGGTGGCCATGGAATGAAGTTATTTTAAAATAAACCCATTTGAAGTTAAGAAACGACACATTTGGAGGTAAGACAGCATTTGTCGGGCTCTGTACGGTTTTCTATGAAATTTGGTATGGAGATACTTTACAGTCCTGGTTCAAACTGAGAATATTTTTTTCAGCGAAAAAACCCAATTTTACTAATATAAATGTTCCTGGAAATTAGAAAGATGCTGTTTTTTTTGTACTTTGGTAGCACTGTTTACTTTGTACACCGGGAACTTTAAACAATATATAAAGAGCTACATATATACATATTATTATATTCTACAGATACCTTATAGCAATAAAATAATCTTTAAGCACACGAAGCGGCAGGCACCTCCAGTTTTTATTTTATTTTTTTAAATTAAGAACAAACAAAAAATAAAAATTCCGTAATTTTTCTATGGGTATATATGTTTCAAATAAAACAAGCCATTTTTCATAAAAATCGTTCTACAACTTTTGATTTTATTTACAATTATGTGATGGAACTCAATAAACAAAACTTACGATACACTCACAAATTAAAATGTTACTATTAATAAAGTTATTGATGAAATGAACTGAAAATAGTTCTATTTGTGGTTAAATATGCATTAATTTAACACGTGAAAGTGAATAGATGTAGTCCCAAGAGAAGCACGGCATGTGATTAAAAGTTTGTATTGAATAATTGTAGCTAACAAACAACAGGTTTAGATTATTAAATTTTGTAACGTTACGTTACAAAAAACTAATACTACCTCCCCACTACATGTAGGGTACCCGTTTGTATACATCACCAAGCAATAATTCTCAGTCAGTTAATGTAACAATTAGGATAAGTAAACTAGATTTGACCACATATGAACCTTCAGTTGGAAGAAGGGAATAAACGCCATTTTTGCAAAATTGAGCTATATAATTTTTTGGTTACTTGAAACATAGCTCTATTATGCGTGTTAAAGATAAAGATGTAACACTGATATTTAATAGAATTTCATGCGACTAAAAAACGAGTCAGTTGGAAGAAGGGAATCCGGTCATTTATTCCCTTTTTCCAACTGATAATCAATAAAAAATGAATTCTGGTACAATTAAGTTAAAAAAAGTAAAATTTTAATAGCAAAAATTCTGGTTTTTCCGTGATATTTGTTGCTTCTGAATTGATTGTTGATTTTAAAAACTCATGGCAAAATTATTTAAAAAACACCTGTAAGGAGTAAGAAAAACATATTCAAGATATCGAATTACAGACATTTTGAATGCTGTTCAAGTAAAAAAGGTAATAAAATATGTTCTGAATTTATAGATGGCTCTCCTAAAGACACTTTTTTGCTTCAGAAAAAGTATGTAAGCTCAAAAATACCATTTATAAAGGCATACACTTCAAAAATGCCAATAAATACGAAACAAATTAATGAAATTCGAAAAATAAAACAATACATTCCCGACGAATTCAAAGAATATTATGATAATATTATAATATTATCTCTTGAACTACTACTACAACAACCGAAACTGCTGAAAATGATGACGAATAAATGATATTAGCCACTTCATTCATTATTTTTAAAAAATAAATATACCCTTGTTAGAAAATTGCCTTTTATATAAATACTTTTTTGATCAGTTGAAAGAAGGGAATAAATCCAAGAAGTTTATCTGTGTATATATCAGTAAATATTAATATTTCGAAATCTGGTCTATTGTTATGCAATCATAATTAATAGTATCTCCATTTCATCCAAATGTTATAAAAGGCTATGTGAAGAAAATAAAAAGTTATAAAGTTTTTTTCTCCAGATATTCACCACAAGTCAATAACCGTAGTTAGCATATCAAGAGCCGAAGCATTTAGTGCTCACTTATTTATAACAAAGAAAGTAGACCTTTAAAGAATCAAGATGGTTTGTGTATAGCTCAGGATGAAAAATAAATTGTTTACAAATTGAATGCTTCCCCGACTAGAAATTTTCACGCAAACACATTTGGGATCTAACTGGGATCCCGATTCCGATGTAACGCAGAAACGTATTTGGGACCTGATTGGTTTCCTGTGGAGAAATATCAAAATCTTGCAAAAATTGGCTCAAATCGGAAAAATATCAAACTCTAATATTGAATTAAAATTGCTGAAGCTATCCAAGGGACAAAATTATGTAACAATCGCCTCTATTGAAGATGAGCAAATGATATGATTAAAAATTTTTGCTAGATCTTCCCAAAAAGCTCCCAATAGTTTCCCACTTGGGAAGAACTTATATTAAGTCACTAATTTGCAGATGGGCTATCCCAAAAAGTTCCCAATCATATCCCAAATTGGATAACCCTTTTGGGTTTGCCACATGCATTCCCAATCGGGCCCTAATATGAGCATAGGGAAAATTTCTAGTCGGGTCGGATATCATATCCATGGACATTATTTACATTTAAAAAAGGAAATAATGATCACGATTAAAGATGTTCTGGGGATCTGAGGGGTTTTCTCCTCGGCCTGGCATACGAATTTTCTTCAGTAGACGCTAAAAGTAAGCTTAGCGAAAAATCTTTACTCAGCGACATAATAGAAGAGAAAATCCTTAACCCTCGCCACAGGACGCCAACGTATAAAATCTTTGCCCAGCGAAGCCTGTATTTTATACGCCCATGGATACTAGTTCCACTTTGAAATTTAATGGTACCCAGAGGTAGCCAGTTCGATTCCGCGCAAAGACTCTAATTTTTTATGAACATTATTTCCTTGGAGATTATTGCATAACATATTCTTTATAAGCTTTTTAGGTCTCGCACATTTATCAACAATGTTATTTTCTTTAAAGCAAGTGTTCCCACCGCTTGTTGGCTCTCGGACTCCTTATAACTTTTCCACTTGCACGAGGATCCCCTATTATTTTGACTTTTTAATATGTTTTCTATTTTTAGAGCTTGTTTTGGTAAAGCTCAAAATAATTAACACCATCACACCATCAACTGAAGCAACTTGCTACTCTTTGGAGACTACCATATCTCCTCTTAAGGGGCTATTCACATATTACGTAATACGGGGGGGTTTGAAGAATTGTGACGGATTAGATAATTTATACTGAACATTTCGTAAAAAGCGTTACGAAGGGGGGGGGGGTGTATAAAAACTCCGAAAATAGCGTTACGTAATATGTGAATAGCCCCTAAGACTTCATCTGCATATTAGTCCAGTTGTACCTCCACACTTGCAGTAAACAAATCAAAAAGTTTATTGCCGAAAATTGCTTGAAATTGGTACAAGTCCACTTTTTGAAAAATATAATATAATATAAAGATATATAGTCCATATATTATTTAACTTACCGTTAACTAATTTTTTTAAACGCACTTATACCACTTTCAAAAATAACCGTTTATAGTTTTAGCGACTTTTAATCAAAATTATGTGGCATATTTAAAATTTTGGAATTTTTCACGAATTTTCGCGACATGCGAAATTTTTAATCGACTTCAAAAAAGAAGGAGGTCATCAATTCTTGTGTATTATTTGAATGTTTGCATACGCATAACTTTGTCATTTGTAAACCGATTTTCTGAAAACGTTTGTATGCAGTTTGGTCTCATAATTTTTTCTTTACATCGGAGGAGGAAATTTGCTTCCCTCATGCATAACTCTGTTATTTGTGAACCGATTTTCAAAACATTTTTTTTTCTTTGCAAGGGTTTGTCTGCAGTTTGGTTCCATAATTTTTATTTTTGGAAATCGATAATAATTTTCTAAACAACTCTTTCCAGAGCTCTTTGCAGACGCCCCAGAACCCTTGCTTTAAAGCACCCTTTTCAAAAAGTTGCCTTTAAAATGCTGTTGCCCTCCAATATTTCATTCATTTTTAGTTTTATTATTGTGTTACAAATAAATATTTCCAGCCATTAAATTAAAAACAAATTTTTTATGTTTTTTGTGGTTTTATGATGAATCAAAAGTTTCAATTAATTTTAATTTATTCTCAAATTTACATTTAAAATGTAAGCAAATAAGATTTTCCTCTTTTTTCAATAAAAATTCTGTAAATATTTTTCAAAATTTTTTATTTGCATCTGTGATATTGCATTGTTACTTTTTTTATCTTTTATTTCCTTAATAAAACATTAACAAGGGGAATTAAAAGTTAAAAAATGCAAAATTTTTTGTTACAGAAATACATTCTTATACATGGCAAAAAAAAAGAGAACAAAAATAAGCTATAAAAATGAACCTGTTGTTTAAATGCAAACAGGGCTTTTGCAGACACACACACACACACACACACACACACACACAAACACGCATAAAAACCAGGTTAAATTGCTAAAATGTTAAACAAACGTTTGTAGGTGCTCATATGTTGTGTTTTCTTTTTTCATCTAAGCACAAAAATATCGGCCAAGAATTTTAAAACCGACCACCGAAGAGTTAAAAATAAGAATAATTCCAGAACTCAGGGAAGCGGAAATGATGTATACGACTGCCATGCACATTTTTATTATGCAGCAGTTTTTTATTTTTTATTTAATTTTCTTCAAGTCATGTTCTTGTATTCAACTGTTAATGTCTTTTACATTTTAATTAAACATCAGGCCTAAAGACAAAAACTAAAAACTAAAAAAAATCAACCACAATATGGAATATTTAACTAAAAAAAATATTTAAAATTTTCTTAACCTTTCTTTCTTTATTTTCTAAACTCTGTTCCTAATTTGTATTAATGTTTGTGTGTGTAATTAAAAAAAAAATATTAAAAATGCTTTTCTTTTGTCTTCTTTTTTAAATTATGACAACAAAATGTTGTTGTTGTGTTGTACCTTTACTAATTGTTTTTGTTTTTGTAAAATTGTAGTTTAATGTGGAATATTATGGTAAATTACTAACTAGTTTTCTTTTCTACTTCTTTAACTTTGAAATTTTTGTATTAAGCTGAATCAGTTAATCAATTTTCTCTATGCATTTTTACGCAACGTTAATTTTTTCACTATAATTCTTTTTAACAAATTTATGATGAAGTTAAAATGGTGTTTTACACAATAATTAGTGGGGTCAATAGAAAAGATAATAACAAATCGTTTAGGAAATTAAAAGTTAAAAAATGGACTGTGTAATTTTGCTTGTGGCATTTTAAAATTTAATTCTGCAGCAAAGAATATTTTTCGAGGTTTTAAATAAAACTATGTAATATATACAAAGTTTAATGTGTTTAACTCAAATCCGTTTTCAGTTTTTCTTTCTAATATGACACCCGAAATAGGGCTGGCTGTCACGCTAATATATTTCATCATAACTCGAGAACGGTTTGTTCGGTTTGAATAAGCAAAAAGCAAAAGATGCGGAATAAAATTACCTTTAAGTCATCCATATATAATTTTTTATTTTAAATTAGCAGAAATAAATTTTTTTTTCATTCAAAATTGCACATTTTTTTCGTTTTAAAAAACTCATAAGAAAATTGAGAGCCCAAAACTTTTCAATTTTTATCACTTATCAGAAAGACATTAATATACATGTCTTTCTGATAAGTTATAAAAATATGGAATAAAATAAGCCATAAACCAATAAAATCGATAGAAAAATTTTGATTTTATTTGCAATTAAGTGAAAGAACTCAATTGATAAAAATCTCAATTTCCATACAACAGAAAAAATTTGAGTTGTGTGTGTGTGTGTGTGAGCATGTGTGTGTGTGTGTGTATGTGTGTCTGATTATGTGTATTGTATGAAAATCCAAATTTTTCCCAATTAAGTTCTCTCACTTAATTCTGAATAAAATCGACATTTGTTCATCGAAGGAATAAAATTTAAAATCTTTGCGCCCCTTAATTTTTTAAAGTTTTTAAAACAAACAAAAAATGTGTAATTCATGAAAAAGAGAAATTTTCTGCATAACTCCGAAAAAGTTGAAAATATAAAAAATATATGTATACACACAGAAAAATTTCATATTAAAATCGCCGAAAACAAGGTTAGTTTAACATTTTTCGGTAGTGATTTTGCTTGATAGGTGTTTCATGTTAATTCAACATGATTTTACAATAACCTTAAAAGAACATTTTTCCTTTTGAAATAACTACATTTCATGTTGATTTAATATTCCAGTACAGTTAAATCAAAAAGAAGTTGATACTGAATTAATACGAAGAATCAAAATGTTAAATCAAAATTAATTCAATTTGAAGCAAAGTGAATTTTGATATTGAAACAATAATAAGAATCATGTTGAATCAAAGTTATTTCAACTTGAAACAGAGTGAATTTTATACTGAAATAACACGAAGAATCGTGTTGAGACAAAGTTAAAGCCAAACGAATTTAATGTATTTACTTTATTAATTATTTTACTTACGTCATGTGTATTAGCAATGTAAAATCGTCGAAAACCAAGTTATTATAACATTTTTCGGCAGTGATTTTGCGTCATACGGGTTTCATGTTAATTCAACATGATTTAAAATAAACTTGAAGGAACATTTATCCTTTTGAACTAACTATATTTCATGTTGATTTAATATTGCAGTACAGTTAAATCAAAATTAAGTTGATACTGAAATAATACGAAAAATCTTGTTGAGGCAAACTTATTTCGAGTTGAAACAACGTTAATTTGATATTAAAACAACACCAAGAATCATGTGGAATCAAAGTTATTTCGAGTTGATTCAATTTTCCGATTAATCGAGCAAACATTAATCGAGTGAATACTACTCTATTGTGTAGCAAAAAGTTTGAGTGTTAAAATGTACCATAAAATTGTTGCCCATAGTATTTTATATAAACGTGCTAAATACACATTATACCTTAAATTTGTAGATTACAACATTTCCTATGCCGATTCCCTTTAAAAATCTGCAAGACAAGGGAATTTCAACTCCCCCTAATATGAATCGCAGGTGTAAATGGTCAAAAGGCCGATACACGTATGCATATTTCTTTTGTGCACTCTACCAGAATCAGTCATTAAAACGTTATCTTATTTTTGTGTTGTACATTGTATTCAAGATATTAACTATCGCTGCAGAGTGAGATATTTAACATGAAGACGGCCTAAAGTCTATAATTGCTGATAGATTTGTTGTGTTAAAGAACAACAAATTTTAAACTATAAAATTGAATCCTAATCAAATACAGTTATGAAATGTTTAAGAATAGATTTTTAAATTTATACACTTTATACCAGCTTTAACTCAAAAATTATGTTGGCTAAAATGGTCTTGCGGTTAAAAGGCCCGATATATAAATGATTAAAATTTTCATACAATTCTTTACAAATTTTTATATATATTTTTAAGCAAATATTTTCATTTTCTTACTCTCATTACAGAAGGCCGTGAGTGTGTTAATTGTGGTGCCACCTCAACGCCTCTATGGCGACGTGATGGTACCGGCCACTATTTGTGCAATGCCTGTGGTTTATATTACAAAATGAATGGTCAAAATCGACCACTAATTAAGCCAAAACGAAGACTGGTAAGTGTTTTATAAATTTGTTTTTTTTTATTTCTTCAACCCTTATTTCTAATTAAAAGCAAATATCCCTTAAAATTTTACCAAAAAAATTAAAAATAAATAAAAAATGAGACATAAATTAAACACCTTGGAACATAAATTTCCATATATCAAACAATTAAGGGGAATTTTATGTAAATTTAAATTAGTATTTACAATATTTTCGTTTTTTTACGAAGAAAAGTAGTAGAAGTTGTCTCCCAGCCGATCATAAAAACCACAGCGTGATTTGTGCTCAAATGTCATAATATTTCCTAGAAAATATAAAATTTTAATATTAAAACAATTGATTACAATAAAACCATAGAGACATTAATAAGATGATCATTGTGATAATGATAATTATGAGATTTTTTTTGTTTGTTTTCTTCATCAAGATTTTAGTATATTCCACACTTTTGTTTGCAGACAAAATCGTAAAGAGATGATATCGGCCTAGAAATATCTGTGTGTTCCTCATTTGTTTAAATCTGTGTTTTGTACGGAGTATGTGGGAATTAATAACAGTGGCGCCTGTTGTCTAAAAGACAACTCCAATCACACAACAACTGATTATCACATTTACAAATCAACAGTTTACTGATGAAAATACAACAGTAGAGACACAATTTTTTATGACGATAACTGCTTCTTGTTCATGAAAGACTTCTTGTTTGTAGTAGAAAAAGCAGAATGTGAGGGGGAGAATATTCTTGTTATTCCACATCATCACCTCTTTAACAATTCAACAGTCAACCTTCTTCTTCGGATCTAATCATAAAAATGATCTTGAGATTGAGATTTACTTAAGCTTTTCTTTTTAAGTTACTACATATTTTCTTTTTAAACAAACATAACAGACAGTTTTATATTTTGATCTTGCACCAAATTTTGGTTTTGTCGTCCCTAAAAGTACCCAAAATAGCTTTTTTCGGATACACAAAAATTTCCAAGATTTTATAATAAAATACGGCTTTAAAGTTATTCATAGAAAGTTGTCCATAAATATTTTTGTGGCACCGAAACTCCAAATGTGTAAAACGCATGTTGAAAATTTTTTGTTAAATAATTAATTACATCTGGAACTCATTTTACGAAATTAACCCTTAAACATATTTTAGGTTTTGAGTGATTTCTGGTTATCAAGATGAGTCTGGAGCTTCAGTATTTTTAAAGACCTAAATTAGAATTGCATGTCAATTATTTTTGTAGAACATTTTAACCCGCTATATCAGGAGCGAATGATTCCCCCTTACACAGAAAAAATTATCACCAAACAAATTTTCAAACAAAACTTTGTCTAAAAATAAATTTCATTTTCAGTAAATGTTCTTTACATAATCAGTGAACTGTTTGTTTGACTCTTATTTAGAACGCAAACACCAAAAACAACAAGAAAAATAGTGTCGTAAAAAAACAACCCCGATGACGACATATACACAAATAACAACAACAACAATGATAGCAAAAGGAATGCGATTGTACCAAGTCTGTTTACTGAAGATTTTTGAGTGAATCAATTCGCTAATGTCTTTGCGTTATTTCCCATTCATTTATTTAGAGTCTTTAGATAAACATTCAGACTTGAACACATCTAACAATGTGAAATTTCATAAATGCTTAATGGATGATGATGTGATGACCCAGACAAAAAAATTTTTTTATATATTACAAAAATCCATTAAATATTTTTGTTTGATTAGGTAAACTATTTTGTTTAATATTTGTTAGTATTTTTAGACTAATTGTTTTATAAATTCAGACAAAAATATTGTTTGATATTTTTCAGAAACTCCAGTAAATCTTTTTGTTTGATTTAGTAATTTGTTTTGTTTAGAATTTATAAATATTTTAAGTCAAATTGTTTTACAGATTTAAATAGATTTAAAAAACGTGTTCTTTTTCAGGGAACAAATTCACTGAAAAAGAACACGTTTTTTCAATGAAATTGTTGAGATATTTTTATCTATATTTACGAATTTGTTTGTAGGTCCGTTCCTAGATAATGTATTTACTATTTCATTTAATTCCTTTACAGAAATTGAAATTTAGTTTTTTCTGTGTAAAAGTCATCCATACATTTTTTCCACAGACTTTTTAAAGAAAATGACTTTTAATGAAAATTCGGATATATGCCAGGGGTGAGTAATTTCCCTTTAAAAATTGTCAACACAGTCGTCTTACAGAACTTATAAAAAAAGTTACACAAAAAATATAAAATTTTATTTTCAGTAAAAAAATTTAATGAATTAGTAAATATTTTCTCTAGAAACGGACCTACAAACAAATTTGTAAATACAGACAAAAATATCTCAACGTTTAATTGAAAAAAAAGTTTTTTTAGTAAACAAATTGTCCAAATCTGTAAAACAATTTGTCTAAAAACATTTACAAATTATAAACAAAATAATTTTCTGAATTAAATAAAAATATTTACTGGATTTTCAGTAATATATCAAACAATATTTTTGTCTGAATTTATAAAACAATTTGTCTAGAAATACTTAAAAATCTAAACAAAATAGTTTACTGAATCAAAAAAAAATATTTACTGGATTTTTTGTAATATGTACTCGTATGTAAACCAAACGTTTTTTGATTCAGTAAAAACTTTTTTTGTAAATATTTTTAAGTTTTAATTAATAACATCATCATTCATTAAGCATTTATGAAATTTCACTTTATTAAATGTGTTCAACTCTGTATGTTTATCTAAAGCCTGTAAAAAATTAATGACAATTAACGCAACAACATTAACGAATGATTTACTGAGAAATCTTCAGTAAACAAACTTGTTACAATCAAATTGCTTTTGCTTTCAGTGTTGTGGTTGTCATTTATGTATACGTCGGTATCAGAGTTGTTTTCTTGTTTGTGTCCTAAATAAAAGTAAAAAAATCACAGATTCAGTAAACAACATTTACTGGAAATGAGATTTTAGTTAGACAAAATTTTGTTTGAAATTTTTTTGATAACAATTTTTTCTGTGTACCTGTAAAAACTCGGGAGGTGTGCTGTAAAACGCGCGTTTTGAAATCAAGCGATTTACCAAAACGAAAAACCGTATTCTGTTAATCTTAAAAATCTGAAAGATTAAAACCAATTAAAAAGCTGCAATAAGTCAGCTTTTGAGTTGAACTTTTTCAATGAAACTAGGCGATTTCAAAATGTGCGTTTTGAAACGGCACACCGCCGCTCATTTCAGATATCTGATATATGCGTGACGAACGCCACATTCGAATGTGTTTTCAGATTAAACTATACACATTTTTTGGTCTTTTAATAGAGCTACCTTTAACTTATTTATAGTGTTTCGTGGGATTTCATTGTACTTTCGAATGGAATAAAACATAATTTTTTAACAGCTATTTGTTGCGAAATAATTGATCACAAAGTTTTGTTACGTACGCTACAAATGCTAGTAACTTTGAAAGTTGAAGTGTTTTCATAATTTTTAGCGAATTTTGCATAATAAAGCACACACAATCTAATTCAGAAAAGAAAGAGAAGTATTCAAAACTAATTAATTTGGAGCCAAAAAATGTTGTAGTTTTTTATCAAAAGCCCTGAATCCCTTGTGACGCATGCTACATTTTGTCTTAGTAGCTATAACTTTTTAATTGTACAATTTACAACAAAAATGTGTTTAGTGGATTTGTAGATAATATTACTAACTAAAAAAAAGCTTTTAACAAAATTTTTATATTCCTTCAAGTCTACGAAATAATCTAAATAAATAGTGACGCCATTATTTTCAAGATAGGAGGGAGGCGTTCCCAACCAACTCCGACCTCGACAATTCAAACTTAATGTTACGGTCAAAATTGTAACTAAGCACATAGAAAAATTGCATCCTATATGAAATAGGACTTTTTTCGGTGTGTGTATATTCCTGCCATTTCAAAGTTTCCTTTATACATATATTTTTAAGCACATAATTCCATCAATATATATAAACTGTTTTGACAACTCTGAAATTCTGTACTTGGTAGACCATTTCTGGGATTTGCTAATATGTCAGAGCAAGCTGCAGCATCCATAAAATATCCTAATGGAGGTCATATGATTTTTCGGATAAAAATACAAGAGACAAAGGAAAAAAAGTTTAGCAATAAAATTAAATTTATGCCCTCTATCTTGAAAATTTCCGCATTTGGGAATAAATCTTCGTAGCGGGAACGCTGTTTGTGGGAATCACACAGAAAAAATTCATAGTAAACTCGTCGAAAACCAACTTAATTTTACATTTTTCGACAGTGATTTTGCTTCATATGTGTATCATGTTAATTCAACATGATTTTACATTAACCTTCAAACAAAGTTTTTTTTTAATAACTGTATTTCATGTTGATTAAATATGTAATACGAAAAATTATGTTAAATCAAAGTTATTTCAATTTGAAGGAACTAGAATTCGATACTGAAATAACACGAAGAATCATGTTGACTCAAAGTTATTTCAAGTTGGAACAACATGAATTTAATGACAGTCACTTTATTAATTATTTTACTTACATGATGTGTATTAGAATAGGCCCCAGTCAAGATTTGAACTCTGACTTGGTAGTCAACGGTCTAACCGCTGCCTCAAATATAGTTTAGATATACACTAAATAAATTAAAGTTATTTTTAGTCATATTGATTTAAAATCAAATGTAACGTTGATTTTTCAATGATTCAATAAAGCTGTTTTTAGACAATTCCACAAGCTGTTTGACTCCTGCAAAAAATGCAACCCTGATATAATGTGCTGTTATTGCTTTTTATGAAATGCCTATAAAACAGCTTTAAGGAGATCCAACTTTAGATTAACATGATAAAAATTTATTTACTATAAAACAGGGTATTATGGATTCAATATTGATCAATTTTCTTTTAACAGTGAAAAACTTTAAATCAACTATTTTTAAGGTTGTATGTAATGCGTATCTTTTCGGCTGTTTATCGGCTATTTACATTTACACAATACGAACATCAAAATAAACAACAACAAGATCACAACAGTGCGTTGTAGCTATCAACAAAGCAAATAAACAACAGCACAATTAAACAACTAATTATTTTTCTGCACTTTTGCAAACATTTAATATTATTTCCAATCAACATTACGACACGTTGATTTTACATCAATATTTTTTAATTTACATTACATTGGTATTTTTAACGAACAGAGAGGAAGGCAATGAACCTTTTCTTTTTTAATTTTTTTATGGGTACATATTTACTTTGGAAATTTTCAACTGGAGATAAATATGCTCGTGTTACTTAAGATCATCATTATGACTTAAGCTTATAATGATTATTATTATTAATACGTTTAAGTATTTGAAAATTTCTACCTCATTATTAACATCTTAAAGATCATTAATATGGAGCAAACTTGCTGCTTGCCACCTTCATTCTAAAAATTCTTACATATTTCTTCACAAAACACACAGAAGAAAAGGAAAATATTCTAGGCATTTAATATGGCCAGAATCAGACTTATGCTCATTGTATTTATAAACAAACAAATAAACAAACGATTAAAAGAACGATCCATCGATCTTATATCATTCATACATTCACTCACTCACTCACTCAGTCACAGTGCCCGTTTTGGGGTCGTCGTTACTGCTGCATGGTGTTGTATTTTGATACTTGAATCTTCATGTCTTTTATGAGGGAATTCCCAAGAAATTCACAGCTGGACATTGAAAGTTTGTTGACAATTTTTATGTTGAAGTCAAAAACTCTCTGTTTCTTGAAAGAAAAAAATTATTTGTATTTTTTAAACCAGAAATTAAATACGAAACCACTGATACTCGTACCCCCACAGCTAAAGTAAAGCGAGTGTGTGATTGTGTATTTGTGTGTTTTTGGTATATTTTTAGCTTTTTTTTTTGAACTGTTGAAAGTTGTTGGTGTTATTGACAAAATATGCAACAAATTAAAATTGAAATGATTCTTCTTTAAGTTGTATAAACGTATATTGAATGCAAAAATGTGTTTATTGACACTAACAATTTCCATAAGCCATTGTTGATATTTTTTTTTCCTCTTAAAGTCCTTTTAGGTTTTTGTGTCGCTTTATTTCGCAGACCCTAGAGAGTTGATGTTTAAGTATATTAACCGCTTTAAATTTAAATACAATTCAATTGTTTATTGCCATTGTTTGTGGGTTTTCATAAGAGGGCTTTTCTTGTGTTGTTTGACTTAGATTGATTCATGAATTGTTCATTGAGGATTTTTTGAGTTTTCGGGGTGGTCAAATAGAAAACTGCTAAATAAAAGACATTATTTATTACATTATGGTATATATTAAGGTATACATATAATTTTTGTTTTTAACTTATTTTTTTAATAACACTATTTAATTTGAACACTTTAAAACGGTATTTACGACTTTTTATAGAAAAAAGTAAAAACAAGATTTAATTGCAAAAACCAGTGATTTGATTAAACAAATAATTCGATGTAAATCTATCATAAAAATCTTTGGTATTAACACAACAGCCACAATAGCCTTAACTGCAACATTTTACGATATTTTTAATACATACACAAACAGAAAAAATAAAAATTGATTTTAATTAAAAAATTCGTTGTCAATTAAAAAATTAGTCAATTTTGTTAGTTTTTTAATATTAAATTTAATTCAATAATTTTTGATTAAACATTTAATACTAACAATTAAAAGTTTAATTAAAATATTTAATTGAAAAATGAAAAAAATGTGCGTTTTGGATTTGCCAGAATGGCGGATAAATGTGTTTGTTCCAAATGGACACCTTATGATGAATACTTATTAATTACGTTTTCGTAATTATTATTATTAATTTTTTATTTTTGCTTACTCTTTGTTATTTTAATTGCAAAATTTAATTGTTATAAAATCAAATAGCGTTACTTAATATGTGAACGAAATTTTAAGAAATACGAAAAAAATTCGTTATAACTATTGTTTCTGACAACGAACGGTACTTTACTTTTTTGCTTTAAATTTTATGTTGTTTTATTTTGAATTCGTTGTGTAGAGGCTTTTGAACGAATACTTCGCTATATAGAGGCTTAACATATCGTCACAGAAAATGACAAAAGCCCTATCTAACATTTCAAAAGTTTTACAGGAGAAGCATAAAACTTGTTTAAATGAAAAATATATTCACAATTAATGCAAAATTGTACAATACAATTAAAAAAGGACCCACAAATTTATATATTTATTGTAAAATGTTGCACTAATTTTCAATATATTTTTTCATTTAAACAAGTTTTATGCTTCTCCTGTAAGCCTTTTAAAAAGTTAGATAAAGCTTTTTGCATTTTGTTTGACGATGCACTTGCAAACGCATATAGAATTCGTTGTTTTGATAAAAGGACTTTACAATTTCGCTTTATTCTGACTTACTTCACTCAGAGGCTTTTGAATGAATACTTTGCTACACTCTAAAACACTTTTGTAGAAAATTAGGTCGATAATAGTCGGCAACACTTTACAGATTATTATCGACATAAAATTACACAGGCATTATTTTTGAAAAAATTTTTTACTAAAAAAAGTGATTGGCTGCGTGCATGTTTGAACCGCGACCTCCTGACTGACAGTCACCCAAAGCCGTATTATTTTTTCATTGATAAAATAACTATAAAACCGAAGTAATTTTAGACAAGTAATAATTTTCAACACAAATTTGGACAATATATAATCGTAAATTTGAAGTAATGTTTTAGAGTGTACAATCCAGTTGACTAGTTGCTCTTGAAATCTCTTCTTTATTTCGAATAATTTTTGCTTGACATTTCCGAATTTTTGTACAAGATTTTTATTGCTACTGCATAATTTACTTAATTCTTTGATTAGTATGAAATAACGTTTAAATTGAATGGTAAGTTTCACATAATTTAAAAAATTTATTTAGAAATCAACAAAAACTTAATGAAAAAAAGGAAAATTTACATACAATTTCTTAGTCGAGTTATTCGATTAATCGACCTAAATTATTCGAATAAATTTTTAATCGAAATTGAAATTTTTTGTTTCATCGAACATTATTTGACATAAATTATTCGATTAATCGAGCAAATATTATTCGAGTGAATACCCTATTATATTATAGGCCCATACAGTTCGACTAAAACTCATAACTTAAATTTTTATTTTTTCAAAATTCATGAAAAATCAAAAATGGCAAAAATTAAAATTATTATTACTAGTACGTATGTATGTATATCTCAAATCAATTATTGTATATTCCATGAAAATTGATCGATAAATGACAATTTTATTCATAATAAAGTAAAGTCTCCTAATTTTTGCAAAAATTGCGTATATTTACACTGTAGAACAAAATGAATTTAAAGAAGAAAAAACAAGGCTTTAACAACTGAGTCTGCCAGAGGGCACATAAAAAATATATACGTTTACATCTGGGACTCATTTTAGGGTCGTTAAATGTACCCTTTTGCACACAGTGATACTGACTCGGCATAGGATATCTTGTAAGTCTTACGCTTAAGGTGTAAGATGTGTTTAGCACTTTTATGTAAAACACCACGATAAACAAAAAAAGCTAAAATAAAAAAATTAAAAGAAAACTATTCCATAGAATTTAAAATTTCGAGAGTTTTCGTACACTGAAAAAATTCCATGCAACATATGCACAAAAACGCTCGTACATATTACGAAATATTTCGTAATTTGGCACCACGAAATTATTTCGTAAAATATACGAAATGTACGAAAATAATCAAAAAATAAAAGTAAAAAGAATTATAGCTCAACCGGCTCACGAACTCGCAATCTTCATATTTCAAGGCATGTACTCTACGCACTGAGCAACTTTCTACTTATTTTATAGGACCTAAAAATTTGTTTTATTTACTTACATATGTCAAAATACGTCAATTTATAAAAAATTATTTTAATACATATATCTTTTTATTTCAAACATATTTTTTAGCAAGAAAAATGTTCACGAAAGCTTTTCGTTACTTTCGTAAATTCCAAAAAAATATTGCCTAAATATTTTTTCGTAATATATACGAAAGTTTCGTATGTTCAACGAAAAATGTTACCACGAAAGTCTTTCTCGTAAAATGTTGCATGGATTATTTTCAGTGTAGTCGTAATAAAAGTTTCATTTTGTTGCCTAGTGAATTAGGCTAGTAGTTTCAAAGAGACGGATGCATTGACATTATTTTTGCGATTATCTCCATTATGCCCAATTTTCAGGGAAGCGCTGCTGTTATGCCTGCATGAAATTTTATCATGAAATTTTACTTTGAACTACCAAATTAGTAAATTATAAAGAAATAACCTGTACAAACTCTTAATCGAAAGCAGAGTGCCACTTAATTAAAAAAAAATAAAGAAATGAAATTTCCATACTCTCAGCTTAAATAAAAAAAGATTAAAATAGCTTTTCTTTTTATCGAGCTCTAAGTGGTTTTTTAAGAAACTACGTACCCTCTTTATATCGCCCCTTTTTCTTGTTTCAAAAATAACACTAAGTAGTTCCCTACATATTAAAGTTTTTATAACATTTATATTATTTATAAGAAAGAAAAAAATAATACATGAATTAATGAATCCTCCCCTTCTAGTCGGCTGTATCTTGGCCTCCCTCAAATTCAGAACTTTAAGCTGTTGTATGTGTATGTGTGTGTATGTTTTTTTTTTAAATAATGTTGATAAAGTATTGTTTTGTTTGTAATGTTTTTGTGTTGTTCATTTCGCTGTTGTATTTATATTTTTAAGTTTTAAGGCTAAAACACATAAATTCTCAAAATATTTTCATTGTTTTATTTAATTTTTTCTTATTTTTGCATTTGCTTAAATTTTTGCATATCCCTTACAGTTTTAATGTGAATGCCAAGTTTCTTTTTTATAATGCAGCCAGCCAGCAGCTGCTGCTGGCTGTTCAATAATTGCGTTTAATTATAAAGTAGTAAAAAAAAATGTTCACTAACTTACAAACAAACATGGCTTTAAGATAATTTTACAACAAAAGCTACAAAAAAAATCACAGACCAGAATTTGTTACAAACGTCCGGCTCTGAAATATAAAAACAACAGTGAAAAAAAATTATTATTGGCCTGGCAAATACATAAATAATTCCACAAACAAACAATTGATTTTTTTTATAGAAGCAAAATACGAAAACGTAATCGCCATTAAAAACAAACAGTTTAAGTTCAAAAACTTCACCTTGGCTTACATAAGATGTTGTCAAGGAATATTTACTTGGGTATTTTGAGTAAATTGTTTGTCTCAAATATTCATTAAGAAATACTAAAACTTTGAACACTCGGAACAAAAAAGTTATATTCTAGTTCTATTTGATACAGATATTCTAATTGCAAATCGAATGAATTATGACCTACAAAAAAAAAATTCACTTTGAAGGCGCAGATGCAACTTAATTTTAAGATGTACTCCATGTTTTTTTAATCATCAGAGTTTGGAAACAAATTTTATCACATTGCAAAGGGAAACTCGCATAATGATGATCTCAATTAAGGAACCACACAGTTACGCAGGACGATGTTTGTGAAAAACATAGAGAAGACCCTATGCTTTAAGATTGTTGAAATTTAGGCCACCCTGTTGAAACACACGGTCTCAAAGCTAACTACTAATTTTTAGTTTTTGTCCTCGAATTTTTTTGCTATTTCGTAAATATCTCCGGTAATAATAGCATAGCCATAATTTTCAAAAAAATATATTTAAGATTTTTAACACCGTCCTTGATCATATGCAGAAATATTTTTAGTTATCTCAATTCATGTAGTCGTGAACAGGAATCAAAGTGAAAACTTTGAAATGACAAAGTGAAAATGGCAAAGTTTTAACAAAAAAAACTAAAATTTTCCTACGAAACTCTAAATAATCGCTTAAGAAAAAAAGGTAATTTTTCAAATTTCTTTACATATTATATGAGATATATTTAATATAATTAAGCTGGCTTTTAAATGCTACCCGCCCCCTCAAAAATGTGGCCAGGAGAGCAGATTTTCTAAAAATAGTAAAATTTTCAGAAGTATTTATTTACCACCATGAAAGTTGTACTAAGAAATATAACAGTATTCTTAAGTTAAAAAAATTTTAATGAGATATTAAATATATTTGCTGAAGGAGGAAAGACATATCTGTACAAATGTGTAAAATTCATATAATTCAGACGAACAGTTCCCAAGATTTTTGAAAATAGCTATAAAAAAACTGCAGAAAAACACGTTTTTCGCTAAGATCTTGAAAACAATTTTTAAGAAAAAATAAACTAATGCCATATTCGTGTTTAGCCACCCCAATTCAACTTAAAAACATCTCTTTTTTTATGGTTATGGCGAAAATTAGAAAATATGGTAACTAGTGTTATTTATTTAAATAATCATAATAAATATTAAATAAGATAAGGAGCATTGTTCTAATCGACTATACCCAAGACACATCTCGCTATTTTACGTAATAGAAGTGCTACACACTGCTTTTCACTTACAATCACAATTTCGAAAATAAGGTTAATATAACATTTGTCGGTAGTGATTTTAGTTCACAGGTGTTTCATGTTAATTTAACATGATTTTACAATAACTTTCAAAGAACATTTATTCCAGTACAGCCAAATCAAAATGATGTTGATACTAAAATAATACGAAGAATCATGTTGAATCAAAGTTATTTCAAGTTGAGACAACGTGAATTTGATATTGAAATAACACGAAGAATCATGTTGAATCAAAGTTATTTCAAGTTGAATCAACGTGAATTTGATATTGAAACAAACTGAAGAATCATGTTGAATCAAAGTTATTTCAAGTTGAGACAACGTGAATTTGATATTGAAATCACACGAAGAATCATGTTGAATCAAAGTTGTTTCAAGTTGAGACAACGTCAATTTGATATTGAAATAACATGAAGAATCATGTTGAATCAAAGTCATTTCATAAATAAATAAAAATCATAACAAATGAAAAGTTTTATATTGCTCAGAATATAAAAATAGTAATTTGTTACAATTTTGTCATTTGTCACAATGTTCAGAATATGGAGGGGCTATTCACAATTCGTACTCCCCATAGGAAATCTTGTAAGCGTTATGTTTAAGGTATAAGATGTGTTCAGCACTTTTATGTAAAACGCCACGAATTTTTTTTTAGAATATTTCAGCCCGCATTGTCACCGTTTAAGGCGAATTTTCTTGCCCCTGATTTAAGAAAGGGATACAAAAACTCATACCACGAAAAGGTAGAGCGTTAAAATGTTCCACAAAAAAGTTTGTCATTGTGTTTTAGATAAAACCGCTGAACACATCTTATACCTTAAACGTAAGGCTTACAAGATTTGCTAGTCCGAGTACTAATTGTGAATTACTAATGTAATATACAGGCTCTTATATATAGACTAGAGTGGGCCAAAAAAATTTACTTTTTTTTAAGTATATCGAAAATATTATTTGGGATGAAAAAAAAGGATTCTTGTCAAAATTTGAGCGCTTTATATTATATGAAGAGGTCTATCATCGCAATTTAAAATTTTTTTTGTCTATGCAAGTTTTTGACTTTTGACTCCCAAACCATGAACCCAAACAGAATTGACCTGAACATATCTTGAAACAAATTAAATGCTCTATGAAAAAGGTCCTAGTCAAATTTTTTGTCAGATGAACCGTTTTCTTATAACCATGCCCCCAACCTTGGTATGATTTTACAATCTGATTTTTAAACTTTCGAATTTTGTAATTCATGTAAAAATTTATTTCTAAAAAAAGGCAATAAATATTCTTAATGGAAATTAAATTCTCTACAAAAAAAGTAACATTTTTAGCTAAATTCACTCGTTCAAAAGTTATTCATAGTTAAAGTTAAAGTAAAAACCAAACACAAAATTCCAAAAATTATTCAATATAAAATTAAGAATTTTGTTTGTTTTGAAAACAAATTTTTAAGTAAAAAGCAAATACTTTTTTTTATTCATACTACCCAAAGTCGCACTTTACTTAATTTATTTGACTTATATGATGTGTATTAGAATAGCCATCAGAAAAATTTATGTTGCAGTTGGCTGGCTGCCGCAGCCCAAATTTGAACTCGGACCACTTGCTTGGTAGTCAAGGCGGTAACCACTGCAGGCACAACAGCCTTAATTGTAGTTTAGGTATACACTAATATAAATACCATCATAAGTAACATAAATTTCATTTTAATTTAAAATAATTCAATTGATAGTTTAACGTAAAACTTATTTGAAGTAAAAGTTATAGTCATGTTGATTTTAAATGAAATGTAACGTTGATACAATATCGTTTGAACAGGGAAAAATATTAATTTAAAGAGATTTAAGGTAAGATTAATAATTTTTCGCTTAAAATTAATTGAAACAATGGTAATATTAAATCACCAGCAGGGAATTTTCGCCGGTAATGCGAAGTTTGACGCTATTTACATTTACACAACTCGAGCATCAAAATAAATAAGAAAACTTCCACAACTGAGCACAACAGTGGGTTGTAGCTATGAAGAACGCAAATAAACACCAACACTCTTAACTTAAATTTAATATGGTTTCCAATCAACATTGCAACATGTTGATTTTACATTGCGACATGTTGATTTTACATTGGTAATTTTTTCTGTGTGTAGAAAGAATGCGATATGTTAGAATAATGCGTTTTTTAAATATACAAATTGTGTGTGTGTGTGTGTTTTATTTTTGCTTTATTAAATTGTTTACGAAAAATCTGATATTTTCCAACATAAGTTATTTTAAATTCTAAAATTCTAAATCCTAAGATTTATAAAATCCAATATCGGAAGTTATCGAAAATAATCTCCTTGAACAAACGCTTATAAACTTTTATAAGTAACAATAAAAAAAAATAACACAACAAGACATATTAATTTGTCATTAACATCAATTAAAATCGTGACTTATTACAAACGCTGTTTAAAACTTCAACACAACAAAAAAAAACGACTTTGAAACAAATATGAAAATTTATGTAAATTATGCTTAAAGTCATAATAATAAATTTAACACACTCGTTAATAGCCACACTAGAAATATTATAGTATTTATATACTTTTTATTAACGCTATTATTAAACGGCCATTACAATTAGTTTCAATTTAAATAAATGAAAATTCTTGGCTTAGAAAAAAATCAACAACAAAATTTAAAAGCTTAATTTAAAATGGATATTTATTTTTCTAACATATGTTTAGTAGACTTTAAGCTAAATTTAAATTAAAAGCAAAAAAATCAGGTTTTAGTTTTTACATACAAACATTTTGAAATGCTGCTATTAAAGCGTGGGAAAAAATGTTCAAGCTAAATTTTGTAGCAACAAAAAAAGCGTCAATATTCACAAATTCAAAAACCCTAAAAAAAACTCGTAAATTGTATTTAAAATTTGTTATCGACAGTACATCATCTAAAAGAACTAAAAACAAAGGAGACGTTTTTTTTGGAATTTTTTTCGCTTTTGTACCCTAGATCCAACAACAGCAATATCATCATAATATTAAGTTTAAGTATGTGGGCTGTGACGCCAAAAATTAAACGAACCGAATTTGAAGATGCAGAAGAAGAATATTGAAGAAACACCAGCAAACAACATGTTTGTAAGGAAGCAAAATAAAAAAAAAGAACTTGATTCATCTAAAAAGGGTTTCCCCACCCAGTTTAATATAAAACATATAAATCATTTTAACTTTATATAAAAAGAAACAGAAAAAGAAAAACACAAACAGCAGCAGCCAGACTTATTACGAGTATTGTTGCAAAATGAGAACAAATTTGTTGCAGAATATTAACAACAAAATGTTGCTACTTTAGCCAGCAGCTTTAGCTGGCAGTTAAATGTGTTTTTATGTTAAGAGCAACAAAAAATAAAGAATAAAAAAAGATAATTTCAAATCAATACCAAATCAAATATTGAATATTATATTGTGTGCAACAGGTTCATTGAACGGATGATCATCACAACACAAACAAAAATATACAGAAAATATTTTTAGGGCGTTTTTGCGCCAGATTCATAATTTTCTTTTCTTTTTATTTATTAAAATCAAATATTTTATCTTTTGTTAAAATTACACAATAAAGACAAAAAGAAAACCTAGATCTTGTTAAGACAACATTTCGTCAAAGAATTATTTACAAAATACTAAAGAAAAGCGGAAAAAACGCACTCAACACTTTTTTGCCAGCATGACTTTGCTGTTCAGACAAATAAAAAAAGATCAACTTGATGAGCACGTCCAATAACAAGCTTAAACATTATGATTAAAAATGCACTCACTCTCCACTTGGCCTGAGTATAGAACAACTAAACAATTTTATGATCCTTAGGGTATGAAGAAGATCATGATCATTAACTCTTTTTTCTTTCTTTCTTTCTTTCTTTCTTTTTGTTATACCATGATGTTCACATACTTAGTTTCAATAAAGTTTGAAATATTATTTTAAAAAAAAAGATCAATTAAAATTTAACGATATCAAGTAATGAAAGCCTTAAGGAGAGGAGATAAAGCAGCAAAGAGAAAAAAAGAGAGAAGCAAACAACATATGGAAGAATTTTAAGTTTAAGGCCTTTACGCAATGTAAGGCGTGTCATGATACTAATGAATTTCTAAAGATCATAATTCGTAAAAAAACCAAACAGCCAGCAACAAATTTGTTGCAAAAACTTAAGCTAAAAATGTCTACAAAGCTTTAGCATAGATTTATTTAAAATTTTGCAAAAGTTATAAAAAAAGAGATTATCTAAAATTTTACAAGATCCCTAAGCAGCATTAAATAGTTAAAGAACAGTTTATAATATTTTTTTTTATATGATAAACTAAAATATACACAGAAAAAAATTTTAGTCGAAATATTTTCAAACAAACGGTTGCTTGATATAAAACAATTATTCAATAAATGTCTTTATTGTTCCACTTAATATTTTTTTGGCAGTTTTATTATGACCATAATCATTCATAGTTGACCAATTCATATATAAAAAAAGGTAATAAAATTTTGATTTCTTTCTAAATTTGATTTTTTTTAAATGAAAGAACTAAAAAAGAGCACAGGGAGTCGAGTTACACCAGTAGGAACGAAGTTCCTTACGATTGATTTACCTAGAAAGTAAAACTATTTGCTATGTCATGATCAGATAACATCATATGACATGGCATGACATGACACAACATGACATGTCTTGGCAAGACATGACATGTACATCTGAGGAGGTACTACTACACCTCAAATGTAGTATCCCGCATTAACCACCATCGACTACGCCTCAGCCAGTTTGAGAGCAACAACCGGGGCAACTGCAGGGTTAACCACTGGATCAGCATTTGGCGCCCTAAACACGGCAACATTAGCCGCAGAAGACGTAATCAATGTTGCTGGTGGACCACCGATCTCCAACCTTCCCCTCAAACGCTTATTTTCAGCTATGAGCTTCATCAAGAAAGCCGCATACTCCACCATAAAAGGAGTTACCTTAGGGACCCAGCACTCTATTTACACAGAAAAAAAACAAATTTCATTTTCAGTAAAGAAATTCAATGAATTAGTAAATATTTTGTTTAGAAATGGACCTACAAAAAAATTTGTAAATACAGACAAAAATGTCTCAACAATTTCATAGAAAAAAAAAATGTTTTTCTTAGTAAACAAATTGTTCAAATGTATCAACATATTTATAAATTCTAAACAAAATAATAATTGACTCACTAAGTCAAACAAAAATATTTACTGGATTTTCTGTTGTCGAACAATATTTCTGTCTGAATTTATAAAGCAATTTGTCTAGAAATACTTACGAATACCAAACAAAATAGTTTACTGAATCAAACAAAAATGTTTACTGGATTTTTTTCTAATATATCAGACAAATTTTTTGGCTGAGTCAGTAAAAACTTTTTTTTTTTTTTAATTTTTAAGTCCAAAGTTATTTAATTAGTTTAATGTTTCGATTAACTTATTTTTATTTTAGAACGAAATTCTGAAGCATGTGATAATTAAACATTCAAAGAAAAAAATTTTTGATAGAAATAAAAAGCTCGAACTTAATTAAGCCAAACTATTAAAATAACTTTGGACAAAAACCATAGAGTTCGACTAAATTCATAACGAAATATTTGTAACTTTTAAATAATAACATTAACTGAAGCCAACAATAACGTTTAGAGCCTGTCCCACGATGTCGACAATACTGATGTCATTCTCTTATTTATATTGAAACAAAAACAAATTTAAATTTTTTGTTATTGTTTTCAATATAAATAAGAGAACGACATCGACTTGTCGACATCGTGTGACAGGCCCATACTGATGTTTTTGTAATATGTCAGACAAACTTTTCATTTTTATCTATAAAAATTATTTAAAAGCATCCATTAAAAATTTATGAAATTTCACTTTGTTAAATGAAATCTTCAGTAAAGAAATTTGTTACAATTAATGTTTGATACCATTTGTATAAATTTCAATGTTAAAACGTTATGATAAACCGACACAGAATTAATCTACATTATTCAATTAAAATAATAATAAAAATGTCCTCCAACACAAAATATTGTGTATTGTATAAATTTTATTCAAAACTTATCATTCCCCTGTAAATATGCAATGTAATTCTAGGCGTATACGTTATATATAATTATGCCAAATTCTAAATAAAGTACTCGTAATGCTAATGCACTGGAAAATAGGAAACGCCAAGGTTTACACATGGGGCATTATTTTTAAAGCGGACAGCCCAAAAAAATTTTTTTTTGCCAAAAATTCTTTGATATTTGGCATAACTATAGTTCTAGTAGGTATAAATGTGTATCCAAAAATTTTTTGTATTATGTTTATTTTTCGAGTTATGGTGTGCGAAAGTGTTGCCGTTTTTTAATTTATTTTTAATTACTGTTTCGAACTACCAAAAAATAAAACAAACAAAAAAATTAAAATAAAACATTCCTATAGGAAATCGTCTAATCTTTTGAAAAAAAATATTTAATGAAGTAAAATTTTCATGATCAAAACCGGAAATGACCATTCGCAATTAAAATTTTTCTACCTTCGATCTGTTTTATTTGGTTATTTGTTCAACAAAATTAGCCTAGGGTGTCCTCATTATACTATAAAAGTTTGATAAAGAGATCTCCATAAGTTTAAAAGTTATGCAAATTTCTTTACATGAACCCCATCTTTTGGTCATTGTTATGTAGAATCGGTATAAGATATCGTGTAAACCTTACGTTTAATGTATTAGGTGTGTTTAGCACTTATATGTAAGCGTCTAAGAGAAATAATTTCATGACACATTTAAACCCTCTAGCGCTTTGCTGTAGAGGTCTTTTTTGAGCCTTTCTCAAAAAGGGGCAAATACCTACCCTTCGATAGCGAGATAGCGGACTGATATATCCTAAAAAAAATTTCTCATACAATTTTATTATAAGTCTTTGAAGACAATAAATTTCTAAAGTCAACTGGAACGCCAGAAATGAGTAAGAACTTAAAATGTGCTTGAGGGTTAATCTCGTATTTACTCACAATTAGTTTTTACGGATTTCTGGTGTTCCAGTTTAGTTTCGAATTTTATTGTCTTCAAAGACTTATAATAAAATTTTATTAGGAAGAGGAGTTTCTGCCCCTTTTTAAGAAAGGGTCGAAAGAGACCCACACAGCGAAGCGCTAGGGAGTTGAAATGTTCTATGAAACTATTTCTCGTGGAGTTTTAAATAAAAGTTCTCAGCACACCTAATACATTGAAGGTAAGGCTTACACGATATCGTATACCGATTCTCTATAATAGTACATATGTGTAGGTTTTGAGGATATTTAATTCATTATTTTAAACGGATAATATCAGCCGCGGATCCAGTTTGAGCTTTTGGGGGGAACTTATAACTGCAACATAGCCACAGCTGCTTTTATCATATACATAATGAACATTCTGCTGATTAGTATATTCCTTCTTCAAATGCGAAAAATATCCCTCAAAAATACTGAATAAAAACTTTATGAAAACTTACGAATGGGGTATCAATTGAAAAAAGTCATCTACTGAAGTTATCAAAAATTTTGCAAGGTCCGTAACTTGGCGCGGCCACTCATATAATCCATTTGAAAACAGGTTATCTGTCGTCAATTAAAGCAGTTTAACAAAGTTTTCTATTGTTGATAACTTTGTGTTTTTGTGAGAGATGGCTCCATTTCAAAATGACCGATTCAAGTAAATCGTAATTGAAACAGTTATATTTTCATGTGATCAAAAACAATATTTTTTGACAAAATATTAAAAATTTTCAAAAACCAAATATATTTCTTTAGTAATAGAATGAATAAATAATTCTTGTTGTAATTTGAGCATTGAAAAATTAACTGAATATGAGTAATTCCATTTAGCTGGGTGTGACCATTTTACACACATTTTTTGTTATAAATTAAGAATATAAAAGTTTTACTTAAAAAAACATTGCGGCTTGCAAGGACATTAAGCTTAAAGTCGTTGAATAACGGGTAGACACTGATAGAACACGATTTCTGCTCAGAATGGTCGTCAGAAAGCTGCGATGGGTGTGACCTTACAAATCTTAGTTTTAAAGAATTATGACTTTAAGTATTAATTCTGTAAAATTTTGACTATAAAGTACACAATAATTTTGGTATAGATATCTGTTCAAAGTATTTTTAAATGAATGGTGTGTTTACTGTTTGACAAAAAATTATTTTTCTTATAAAAAAACTATTATTATAATGAGACGAGTGTGACCGACGGGTGTGACCTAGTACGAAAATTTAAAATATTCGAAGGAATAAAACTTTTTATCGATTTAAATAATATAAATAACATAAAGATAAACTCATAAGGAAATAATAAGACATTAAATTATTTGTTATCCATTCAATTATAGGCAGCAGAATACTATAGCTGAATATTTTTTAATTCAATAAAAAACAAAAAAAAGTATATTATTTTCAGAGATAACAGTTTTCATTTATAACGAGAAAGGGATTAAAAGAAATCTGAAATAAATATTAAACATACGAAGAGGGAGAGCAAAATATATCTTGCCTGATCTTTTAAAAGTGCCTCAAATTGATTAAAAAATATTAAATAGTGTATTTTTTTATTTTTTCTATAATTGTAATTGTCTAAAAAATATCAATTGAGAGATTTTGATTAAAAATTAGAACATTATTTTTTCCTTGCATAGGGCCCTTTTACGTGGAATCGCTCATATGCAGATTATAGTGATGAAAGAAGTGCTGCCACTGTCATCAATTTTTTAAAGAAGTCATAGTCTTCTCCATTCTCAAACTTTTTGTTTTTGGCAACAAAATGTTGTATCGAACAAGTGATATTTCTTAGGTGTTGCTTTATAAAACACAAAAAATAACACAATTTATAAAAAAGTCGATAACAAAATAAAGCCAATGTTTTTAATTAAAATTTCTAGCAACTTTGTGCATTTTGTAGAAATTTTATTGAAAAAAAACAACTAATTTTAATAAATATTAAATTAAAATAAAAAACAAATAAATGTATAACATCCAGTAAAATAAAAGTAAAAGACAAATACGAAACGTTATGCCATGGCGATATATCACTGTCAACAGCAAAAATGACAAAATGTCAAATATTGACAAGAGATTAATTGAAATGCAAGCAAAAATTCATGGCAAATCAAATGCACAGACAACTTTTTTTAATATTATTTTTTTAATATTATTTTACTTTTGCTTACAAGATGGCGTTTGAAGATAAATAATAAATGAATAAATAACGCACATACAACACATTTACACAAGCACACGTACGTAAGCATATTTAAATATATATTGAGAAAAAAAAGTTGGTGAAGAGTTCCTCACTAATTTATGAAACAAGAAATGCCAAAAAATACATATTTATTTATTTATTTAATTTTTTTTTATTTTTTTCAAAATATGTATTATATATTCACACCTCAAAAGATTTATTTATGTGCTGACAGCTGCCATAAAACTCTCTGGTTTTTCTCCCTGGCTTAGCATGAAATTAAGCAGAAGTAGGAGACAAAAAAAAAAAAACAAACAACAGCAGAAAAAACATAAACACAACACCACATTTACATTCGGACGAATAAACGTATGAGTAATTTATGATGTCAAGAGGTCATTTTGTTAAATCTCCCGAGAGAATGTCTGTTGCATACCCAGCAAACAAAAAGGTTTATGTGCTTAATGCGAAATTTGTAAGCATGATTTAGAAAATACTTTCTAATTTACAGTCTTTTGTAAGAATTGTATATTGTACAATTTAGAGGCCTGCACAAGGTGAAGGAGTGTTTAAAATATTCTTTTGTTTCAAATACTTTTACAACAGTAATGTTGCGATGAGCCCTAACAGCGAAAACAAAAATTACTACTTTTAGAGATCTTATGATTTATTTCCAATTTATTAAGAATTTTTTAATGAAAATTTAAATTTAGCCTACATAAGATCTTATGCAATTTATAGATAAGTCTTACGTAACTCCTAACTTGAAAAAAAATGTCTTCGTCAGTTACGTTAATTTAGTCGTCTGTATTTCTAGCAGCTGAATTTGAAATGTGACCGCGAAAATAATGTAACTTTCAGGTTACTAGCGACCTGGGAGTTACATTATTTTCGGTGGATAAAGAAGTTAACATTTTATTTTTTCAGTCGAATATCTCCGAGAGGAAAATCTACATGCAAAAACTCTTTTTTATCAGATCAAAAACATCAGCTTGGCATAGGTTTGAAATTTTCATAAGCTTACGCTGACCCACTTTTGCAATCTTGTGGGTCCATCACCTTTAAAGATATAAAATCCAAACCCCAGACTTAAGCTCAACAACACCTTTTTAAATGCCGTATGAAATTTTATAAAAACTGCAGATTTATTTCTATTTATTTCCGAAATCCCACTGTGCGACGTGTTCGAGGCTCTTAAGCAACTCTACATCAAAAAGTGTGCATTATTACATTATTGTTGTGTGTTACATTATTTTCAATTTAGGACTCAAGTTATTGAACATTTCTTCTAAAAACACTTTTTTATTGAACTTACATATTCCGAAGAAGGTTTCCATTAGAGATGAGCGATCCCGTGATTTTTAAAGAACATCGTGAACAGTCAACGTGATTTAGAAATCACTGTTACTTAAAACTGTGACTGTGATCACTGTTTTCAGTTCTCTTATAGCAGGGAAATTATCAAGTCATACAACGAAAACATTATTTTTTTTTACTGAAGACATATACCAAGGAAGATTTAAATGCGCCTTAAAATATACTTTGAATTTTAAAAAGAAATAGTAATAACAAGAAGAGAGAGCACAAGAAATTGCAACATTATGCTAGGAACATAACTGGGACGAACGACGAATTTTTGGTCGCGAATATTCGTCGCCAAAAATAAAACACATTTGTGTATATGAAAATCAGTGATGCCATTAGGATACGAAAGATACATTTTTCGTATCTTTTGATGACTTTAGGTACCATGTATAATCCTGAAATTTTTCGTATCTTTTGAATCTATACGCAAAATGTACAGAAATAAAATATTAAACTTTCCGTCTCTGACAAAGTTTTTTAAAGTTATCATTGCGTTATGAATACTAAAAACGCCTTTACTCGTATATTAATGTTTACAAAAATTAATTTGTTTTGACAACATCCAAAGATAGTTACATATCGTCAGCTGAAATCCAAAACCACGTAACTAACAAAAAATTTGAAATTGCATTTTTTGATTAATTATTGCGTACTACATCGATATGCATGTCCCCACAAATTTTCAAATCTTTATCATAAAAATCAGCCAAATTACAAAAGAAAACAAAGCGGCTTCACTTCAGTAACTTGAAGTATTTTATTTAGTTTTTTCTCTCTCCTGTAAAATTTAAAAAGTGTAGTTACGTGATTTTGGATTTCAGCTAACGATATAATTAATTTTAACGTTTGCTTACTGAATTTTTAAAAATTACATACCTAATATTTAAATATACGACCCTGTTCTCTAAACCGAATCCGAGTAAATTTCTCGTTTTCCAAAAATAAATAATGCCACCATTGATGTATTTTAAACGTATTTAGTAAATTAATTTCAGATCTGATATTTAAGCTCTAAAATATATGAAACTGCAAAAAAAATTGACAAAAGTTTGCTCATAGTGGATTTAATTTCTCAAAAACGAGCGCTTTCAAATCGGGTCGATTTACAGAACAGGCATGATAAAAATGAATTTATATGATATCATTTTCTTTAAAATATTCATTAAATCTGAAATAAAAGTGTTATGTTAATATATCAACCCCTTTTCGCGAAATGATCGTAAGCGACATTTTGCCAAAAATAATTTTTTTTATTGAAATCAAAATTTTATGAGTTTAAAATCGTAAAAATATCAAAATTTTTGATAACTTTTGAAATACAGGCTATACAATTTTATCACAAGCGACAGTTTATGAATATAAATCATGTTTAAATACAATACAAAACCCTCCTCCTGAAAATTAAAATTTTTGTCGCTTACGATCATTTGGCGCTAAGGGGTCGATATGTTAAACGTTAAAAACGGATTTTCAAATTTTTTTCAAAATGTATCTTTTTGGGAAAAAATGTATCTTTTTAGAAACTAAAAATGTATCTTTCTCGAAATTTCACTGGCAGCACTGATGAAAATACACACAATAACGGCGTCGGACGAAATTCGTTATACGCGGCGAACTATGAACAGATTTTTTTCCATTTCTTACGCCGGCGAACGACGAACAAATCAGTGCCAAGTGACCATGTTTGGTTTTAGCTTTCAAGTGTTTTTTAGTAAATAAAGTTACTTTTTACTTTAATTATTATTTTATTTTTATTTTATAGCATTTGAAGTAAATATAGATAATAATTAACTATAAAAATTGGTGTTAGCTGTATTTTTGCTAATGTTTAATTATTCAAGTATGTATTATTTTTTTTATACGGTCACACTTTGCATAAACAGTAAACAACTTTATCAATTGTAACAGCTGTTGCGTTTTCGTCGCTATTGTGCTTCACACGACGAATTTACACAGCGAATTTTTATCGACGAATTCGTCGTGTTGGACGAAATTCGTCGTTCGTCCCAGTTGTGATCCTAGCATTATTCTTTTATTCTTATTGTACGCAAACAAAAACGTTATTCGCACAAACAGTGGAATATTATAATTTTGTGTATGTAACAAATAGAAAAGAACGACTTTGCAAGTAGCAGTAACAGTAACAAGTTTCAGTAACAGTGATTAAATCACAAGTACAAAAATATCGCTCATCTCTAGTTTCCATACAATGTATAATCTCAAATATTACCTCTGTTTGAGTACTTGATAAATTGTAATAATTTTTTTAAATTATTCCGTTTATCAATATGGTGCGCCGAAATCTCACCTTTTGATTCTTTATTCCAATTTTTCCAACTGTTATTTTTATTTTGGAATAAAGAATCAGAAGGTGAGATTTCGGGACACCATATTGATAAAAGGAATAAGATAACTCATATTCCATTTCCTCATAAAATTTGGTTAAATAGCTGATGTTTCATTAATACTAGTATCCACGATCAAACGTTGTAAAAGCGAACAAAGGACGCTGATAATGACAGCGTAGCGGCTGTGTCGAAATTAGTAGTACTAATCCGTTTTGTTAGTCTGATTAGATATTCTAATATTCCACTCTTAAAAATAATTTGAATTTACATTAATTCAATTATTGAACTTAAGCCGAATAATAATAACTTCCGACTTATACACATTTTCAGTTCAAATAATAATTACGTACAAATATTACAATTAATTTAAGCTTAATGTTTTTAATATACGTTTTCGGTTTTCTGAAAATTTACATGACGATCAAGACATTTCTATACGTATTTTACCATTATGTACTAGAAACAGCCGCTTCAGTTTAATTTTTTTTAATTCTTCAAATTTAGTATTTTTTAAACCACGCACTTTCTGACCACAATGCACTGCACTTACTTCTTCAGTTCAATATGATGACTATTTTAAAAAAAATTTTAAGAAAATTAAACAAGGATGACGGTCACGACAATGTGATTGGACAAAATTCCTTTAATTTGAAGAAATGATTTCAATATTTTAAAATCAGCTATTACATTTTTCCAGTTTACTTTATTTTAAAGTTTTTTTTCATGTTGCTGAGGACAAGTAGTTTTGTATGGAACGAGTATGAGGTAGTAAATTAAATATTGTTCTCAATCATTATGGAAATTTTTTTGAAGAAATGTTTTTCTTATGACATATACTTCAATGATTGCTCTCCCATTTTTTTAACCTCAAAAAACAGCATTTATTTTGAAATTGACCCATATATCTGTGGTCACAAGCCTTAACCGCCTAAGTCGTTTTCAAAATTTTTCGGGAGAGCTGTTTAAAGTATCAACAACTTGCTGCCAATCAGTTATCAGCTTGCTTTTCTTTAACTTATCTATATAAATAAAAAAGTAACGTTATTGAGTGACTGACTGACTGATGATTCATCATCGCTCAGCCCAAACCACTAAAGCTATAAAGTTGAAATTTCGTATGTGGACTACCCTCAGGATGTATAGATCAATTAAGACGGGGTTTTGGGAAATTCAAACGCTAAGCGGGTAAAAACGGGTAAATTCGGTAACCTTATATCTCCGGATCTAACTACGGTAGACATAAAATTCCAAAAATAGCATAATAAAATCAAAAAATAAGCGGACGGGTGTTTGGTACTTTTTTGAAATTTTTACATTTAGACGTCGAAAAAGGATAAAAATATAATTTTGGTACTTTTTGTTAACCGTTTATCTCCTAAAGTAATGAAGATAGAAATTAAATTTAAAATGCATTCTTCTATCCTTACGAAGCCCTCAAACATGTTTTGATACTTTTTTCGGTGTTCTTATATCTCCGAATCTAATTAAGGTAGACATAAAATTTCAAAAGCGTCAAATAAGATAGAAAAATGAGTTGATAGGTGTTTTGTACTTATTTGAAATTTGTACATTTAAGGGTCGAAAAAGGGTAAAAATATAATTTTGGTTTTTTTTTGTTACCCGTTTATGTTTTAAAGTAAAAGTACTTTTTCGAAAACCAACTTTTTTGAAAATGTAGTTTTAAGAAATGGTACTTTTTGAAAAATGTTTCTTGGAAAGGGTGCTTTTTGGAAATGGTACTCTTTTGAAAATGGTTACTTTTTGAAAAGTTACTTTTTGGAAAAGGTTCTTTTTAGGGCTCTCTCTGTACACCAAAAGTGTAAATTAATCTTATTGTTTTCGATACGCTGTCCGTCAGTCCGTCTCTCTTTCTGTCTGTCACAGGCTGTTTTCTCGAGAGCCGTAAGAACTAAGGGCTAAAGATTAAAGGGTGTTCAAGAGCGAGCAATGAAACATGTTGAAATACTAATGTAATATACAGATACTTTTATATAGACTCTAGAAATTTTCAAAGTTAGTGTTAATTAGTGTAGTCTGTAGAATATTTAACACAACAAAAATTAAAGGGTTTTCTGAAAGTTAATGTAATTTTGACTATGTAGCTCAAACAGTTTGCTGTATCTTGTAAGAGGCAAACTCTTGAAATTTTAAAAAGCTCTAAAACTAAAAAATTCCCGAACTAAAAAAGTTAAAACAAAAAATCGCCAAAATTAAAAAATCGCTAAAACGCAAAAATTCGTCAAAACTAAAAAGATCGCCTAAAAAAAACTAACCAATTTTATGGTTATTTTTAAATGAGTTAATTAATTTTTCTATATCTGCACAACAATGGGGTAGCGAAGCACGCCGGTTATAGCTAGTTTATAGATAATTGTCGTCTTAAAAAAATTACATTCTAAAAAAATTGGTAGCAATTTGATTTAGACACGAATAGAGTCCATCACACAAAAAATTAAATTTTGTCCTGACCCGACTTAGGCGATTTAGGGTTGACCACAGATATATTGAAAACAAAAACAAATATACATTTTCTATTTTTGTTTTCATTATATTTATAATAAAGCAACTGCCGTTCGCATTTTATGTTTAATATTCGCGCAAATTATGTCCGTAAGAATATATTTCTAAATTAAAATTTTTTGTTTGTTGGGATATTTATTCTTGTATACACTAAAAATCTGAATGTAGTCTGTTTTGTCGCTTGATATAGTTTTTTTTTTAATGAAATATTTTAATTTATGTCATTCTAAATTTTACGGAAATTAACACAAAAAAATTAATTTCTAAAAAGTTGAAACGATAATAAAGTCCCTAAAAGTTGATATTTAAGTAAGATAAGAATTTTTTTTATTTTTTTGTAACTTATCTCTCAAAATGATGACCATACAAAATGGTTTATAATTTTTCAATCAAAGAAAACCACAATTTAAAACAGCAAACAAAAAAAAATTAATTAAGCGATAAAGAAAAAAATCGGCCAAGTTTTTATTATTATTACTGTTTTTTATTATAAAAAAAAGTTTTAGTTTCGAAACGAAAAAAATTCGTTAAAAGCCGTCGGCTAAATTTGTCAATTTCAAGCAGCATTTCAGTTAAAGAAATTTAAAAATTATTAAAGACAAATATTTACTCATCCACACAAGCCAATGCCCTTTTAAATCTAAGATAGTGCGCAGCTACACAAAAAAAACATTACAAAATTCTGTGTGTATGAGTGCGTTTACAGATACAAAGAGATATACATAAAACTTTACTATCTGCACAAAAAATCTAGCTCCATGATTTTTGTACGTGTTGGTATTTGTTTAAAATGGGGTACAAACAACCAAGTAAACACAGACACTGTGCCAACAACCCCACTATACGAGTATAATAATGCTTAACAAAAAAACCCCCCAAAGCTATAAAAATAAGAACACACACACATACATAAATATGAACGTGCATACACTCAAACAAACCTTAAAAAAGGAAACCAAAATATATATTTATAATGTACCAGTATGTAAGATGTGCTTTCCTTATCTCTTATACAATTTTTTTATAGATATTAGCGACAGTTCTTTATTTTTGCCATTCCATTATTTTCATTTACATTTGTAGAATTTTTTTTTATTTTTGTTTAGAACTAAAATATAGATGGAGAAGACATTTAGAGAGATAAAAATTATTCCACTTTTTACATTTATTTCTATGGCAGTTCGGCTGCTGCTGCTGTTCTTTGCCGTATAAATAACACAAAAAATCACAGATACATAATTTAAAAGCTCACAAACACACACAATACTCTTTACATGCATACTTTTTGGGGGGTAAAAGTAGCAAAAATTTTGTTTTTGCTATACCGTGTCATAAACTACCCTTAACTTGTGTGTGTTTCAGTTATGTGTGAAAATGAGACAAATCTAGTGCAAAGACTCTAACAAAAGCTTGTGAATACAAACTGAAATAAAATTTATGTTTTTTTTTTGTTTGTTTCTTTCTTCCTTTCTTTACCTTCCCAAATAGTTTATTTTCCCCCAATAGCTTTTTGTTTTATTAACTTGATTCTAAAGATGAGATCTTATGCTGCAAAGAAATAAAAATAAAAATGGAAATCAGTTAAAATATGACTGTTTGTGTGTGTGTGTGTGTGCTTAAAACAAGATAAATATTTATTTTATGGCTCATTTAAACAAAAGAATTTTGTTGCAAAAATTACAGAAATAAAGCTGAACAACATTTAAAAAAGAAAAGTTATTTATTACCAGGGCTCGGAGTTTCGTGCAAATGCTTGGTTTTTGTGGTGATAGATAAAGAGGTATTGACTAATTATCTATGCGAATCATAAAATTTTAAGTAGTTTCTCATCGATTTGTAGTTGCATATTTTTGCATATTCTAGTGGTAAGAGCACATTTTTGCATATTTTGGCAAAAAATATATATATTTGGAGTTATAAAAACTTTTTAATGCATATATCTCAATTTAAAAAAAATATATATATATCAATTGGCTGCTTAATGATGGCAACCGAGCCTCAGTTGGGTGGCCAGTTGCTGAAAATGATAATACTGATGGCAGCTGGCAAGCGAGAGTAGTCGATTTCAGTTGCCCTTTAGTGCCGTTGTGGCAACCATTAAATTTCAGCTACAGTTGCATTATATAATAGACCCAATAATGTTTGTTTTATATTTTCTTTTTTACTAATAAATAAAAATTAATAGAAATATTTTCATATTATTTTAGTTTTGGTACTTTGTTCGTAGGAAAATGCATATGTTTGCGCCAGCGTTTCCAGTTCTGGGGATTTGTCCTCAAATAGGGGATTTATTTTTGTGATTGGGGATAAAAATTTCGTGAAAATCCTTAGGAGAATTTTTGGCGAAAAGGACTTTTTTTGCTGCGGATTTTTGGGTTTTTGAAACATATTTCTTCTGCACCAAAATCATTTCAAGATGCCAGTGGCCCAAAAAATATGTTCTGGTGTGTGGTTTACAAGACTCCGTTAAAGTCATAGAAAAAAACCTTATATTGGAACAGAAAAATTGGTTCGAGTCGTTTTATGCACTTTAAAAATAGTTCAATTTTCTTCTCAAACAATTAAACTTTTTAAGACAAACAACATGTTCAACAAAATTGCATTAGCTGATTATTCAGAAGAAGATGATTTTGATTCCAAAGTTTTTGAAATGATAAACATTGATACATACACTCTAAAACACTTTTGTTGAAAATTAGGTCGATAATAGTAGGCAACACTTTACTCATTATTATCGACCTAAAATTAGACACGCATCATTTTTATTAATTTTTGAACAAAAATATGTTTACTTAAACAAATAAAAAGTTAAACAAATAAAGGTCGGTTCGGTTGGCTGCCTGCAGCATCGAACCGCGACGTCTTGGCTGATAGTCTGGTGTATCTACATATCAGCCATAGGCATATTACTCTTTTTCTGCCATTTTATCCACTTGAACTAAATATGTATGTTTAATTTGTGAAGTCAAATTAGACAAATTATGTTTTTTTACTGCAAATACCTACAAAATCAATGCAATTTTATACAACGAGAAATTTTCAACACAAATTTAGACAATACATATATGATCCTAAATTTTAAGTATTGTTTTAGAGTGAATGCAATGGTTTTATATTGTGAGTTTTTTACATTACTCTTTTTATATGCATATGCATATGTATATATGTAGATATTTACCCACATATTCACAATAAATAAAATGTATTTGATATCTATTTTAAGAAAATTTTGTATGAAAATTTTAAAATAAAATATATTTTAAACTCATTTTAAATTTTATGAATATGGTGATTAGAACTCAAACTATGTAAAAATAAAATTAATTATAAAAATGGATTTAAGTAAATAAATAAATGTATGCATTTATTATTTGAAATAATATGATTTTATTTTTAAGGTACTGTGGGGATTTTCGGGGATGAGGAAATAACTATTTTGGGGATTTTGGAGAATGGAAAATTAGAAATTGGGGATAAGGTATGAAATAAAACTGGAAACCCTGGTTTGCGCATATTTTTCATTTCTAGCTGAATTTGTTAAGCGCTTAAATTCAGTTTTTAGTTGCATGAAAGTGCGAGCCCTGTTTATTACACTCGTCTACACAAAAATCGAGCCTTTAAATAAAAATATGTGAAACATACAAAGTTTAAAGCGCTAAACTCAATCAAATCCATTTTATATATTTTTCACGTACACATTTTTTTAATAGGCATGACTATTATTTCCACTGGATACATCAGTATATTCCAGTCTAACTCGAAAACGCATTGTCAGATTTTAATCAAAAATGCACTTAAAGATGCGGAATAAAATTACCGTTATCTTTCGGAATTATTCAGAAATTAGCTGCGAAATAAATGGGTTTTTCATGTAATTTTTTTGTGAATTTTTAGAAACAAAAACAGTTTAATTTTGCAATAAAAAAAAGGTTTTTCGCCTCTAATTTCTGAATAACTCCGAAACAGATGGAAATAAAAAAATATTAATGAATGACGTAAAGGTAATTTTATTCCTCATCTTTTAGTGGCTTATTTATTCAAATCGGACAATCCGTTCTCGAGTCTGGGCGGAATATACTGATGTACCTAATGGAAATATTAGCCATGCTCATTAAAAAAACAAAATAAAATTGTACGTGATAGAAACAAACTGAAAACGTTTTTGAGTTTAGCGCATTAAACTTTGTATATTCCACTTATTTTTCTTTAAAGGCGATTTTTTCTGAAGACCAGTGTCACGTGTAAAGCCTGGTACTCTATTTAATATTTCACGTGAAATGCTGTCAAAATACATATGTATAAAAAAAATTGGTATGAATTGTTCATGAAAAATGTTTCATAAGTAATATGTACTCCAGGGATGCAAAAGATGATACAATTGTACACAGAAAAAACTAAATTTCATTTTCTGTAAAGAAATTCAATGAAATAGTAAATATTTTGTCTATGGATGGACCTACAAACGAATTTTTAAATATAGACAAAAATACCTCAACAATTTCATTGAAAAAAACGTGTTTTTTCAGTGAACAAATTGTTTAAATCTATAAAATAGTATGTCTAAAAATATTTACAAATTGTACAAAAATTTTTACTGGATTTTCTGAAAAATAGCCAACAATATTTCTGTTTAATAAACAATTAGTCTAAAAATGCTAACAATTATTAAGCAAAATAATTTGCTTAATTAAACAAAAATACAAACAAAATGTTTGTCTGTGTCATCATCATCATCCATTAAACATTTCCGAGATTTCACTTTGTTAAATGTGTTCAAGTCTGAATTTTTATATAAATACTCTAAAAAAATGAATGAGAATTAAGGCAACGACATTAAATAATCGATTCACTGAAAAATCGTCTGAAAACAAACTTGGTACAATTGCATTCCTCTTGCTATGATTGTTGTTGTTGTTATTTATGTGTATGTAGTCACGGGGTGGTTTTTTACGACACAGATTTTATTGTTGTTTTTGGTGTTTGCGTTCTAAATAAAAGTCAAACAAACAATTCATGGATTATGGACAGAACATTTACTGAAAATTAAAGTTATTTTTAGACACATTTTTGTTTGAAAATTTTTGGTGATAATTTTTTCTGTGTAAGTTCTTCCGGCGGCCAATTTAGGGACAATTCTACTTGTGAATTGGGGGAACATGCCTAAGCAGTGATTACTCTAACAGCTATTTTGGATTTACTGAAAACTGCTGCTGGGAAGATAAGACCCCTCTTCATCAGGATCATCACGTATGTAGATAAACTTAACAATTAATATTAATTTAAATGAAATTTATTTGCTGATGGTTAAGCATTGTCTATATGCATTTCATTGGAGCTTTACCAAATCGTCAGTAGACTTCAACCACATTTTTGAACAGTTAACAAGAGAAATCTCATAAATCTTTAATGGATGATGATGATGATACAGACAAAATTTTTTTTTGTTATTTTATTTGATTAAGTAAATTATTTTTCTTAATAATTGTTAGCATTTTTAAATTAATTGTTTATTAAATTCAGATTGAAATATTGTTGGATATTTTTCAGAAAATCCAGTAAATATTTTTGTTTGATTTAGTAAACTGTTTTGTCCACAATTTGTAAATATTTTTAGACAAATTATTTTATAGATTTTAACAATTCGTTCACTGAAAAAACACGTTTTTTTTCAATGAAACTGTTGAGGTATTTTTTTCTATATTTACAAATTCGTTTGTAGGTCCGTTCATAGACAAAATATTTACTATTTCATTGAACTCCTTTACAGAAAATGAAATTTAGTTCTTTCAGTGTAACTTCCGTCATATGAAACGCATTGGGGAAGTTATGATCTGTTTTCCAAAATGCTATTTTTACTTGGAAAAAACGAAAATTACTTTCAAAATGCTATCTAGTTTTAGGAAATTTAGCTAACTCATTTCGGTCTCCGGATGATAAGGTCAATTTTCACCCGAATAATCAGGTACATACATAAATGTACTTAGTGTAAATTTACTTCAATGGTCCTTTTTGTTAATTGCTAAGTTTTTACACACATCTGCATGTAATTTGGAGTAAAAAATATTTTAAAATAATAGCACAAGAATTAAGTACAATCGGACTGAGAAAAGTACAATTTTTCTTATAAATTAGTACAATTTGTAAAATCTCATTTTGCATCCCTGATGTACTCCGTTTTTTCTAGAGGAAAACATATCAATTTTAAATGCAACATCTTAAGTTTTCATGCGAAATAATATGAGAGGCATTTGCTTCGCATGGAATTTAAAATAAACACATAGAGTTTTTTGCAAATATAAGAAATTGTAACATAGTTTAAGGGCTACCCAGGAAAAATTTTGATGACTAAGTAATGAGTTAAAATGCTAGTAAACATACCCTTCACTACTTCTACTTTGGCATTTTAACCAATTACTTTAACATGACGATGTCATTGGAGGCAAGTACTTAACACATTTGATTACAAATAACAAGTTATAAATTTCAATATTTAGAAGGCATTGAATACACAAAACAAAATAAAAATTAAATATCTCTGCTAAGCATTGAACTCATGTCATTTTCAGTTATTGTGTTATATTATGCCAAGCGTTTTACTCACTAGGCCACTGCACAACTATTTTGTTACGGGCTAAAAAGTTGTTTTTCACAAACATAAGTACAATTAAAAATATTCATTTTGCTTCCCCAGAAGTTGAACAGTTTATCGTCTGTTTAATAAGCAGAAACACTAGTAGTCTGTTAATAAGAGAATAAATACCTTTTTTTAATTACTAGTAAATAATTGTTCAACTACTGTAAAGTAATTCAGACGGTATGTTTTTTGTGGTTGAAAAGTATGCTGTTCTCTAATGACAACTCATTACCAAGTTTTTGCTGGGTACTTAATAAAGGATACATGTAAAATTTTTCATACGAAATAATCAATGAATGTTGCTCAACATTTTGCACAAGCTTGAACAGAGTACCAGGGCCTGTAGTGAAATTCACTAACTTTTAACGTCTAAATAAAAGTTAATTTGGCTCCAATAATTACTGTTTACATTAACGCTTATTTGATTCACTAACTTCGTGTTAAGGCCTTTGTTAAAATTTTATATCACTTTCCAACATTATTAAAATAAACGAAAAGCACAACGAGGAGTAGAGAAGAAACAAATGAATTTATGGTTGCACACGAGCATATTTTCATGAATTTCTTTATTTTTGAGAAATAAAAGTTAAATTAATTGTTTAAATAATATAAATATTGTTATTTATATATAAAAGATTTCATATGTGTGTATATTGCTGTAGACTAATTATTTGAGTTTTGCCAAAAGACGACGTGCTTTAACTGAACAGCTGACTGCTATCTATTCAATAACACCACAAAAATTATTGCCGTTTATTAACGCAGCTGGTAGTGCTTAAGAGTTTAGCGAATAGTAAAAACAATAATTTTGGTGTTAACTTCTTTAAACGCCTTGTTTAGCGTTAAAATAAGTTTGTGAATTGCACTACTGGTATGGATGGACTCCAAAAGTTATATATGTTGCCAGCAACATTCTATTGTGATTATTTCCAATATATGTAAATGCAAATTACATATTTTGTTAATTACAAATTGGAAAGAGGTAGTTCTAAAGTAAGTTATTAAAAGTAAAATACATATTTAGCTTTATTCAAACGGTTTGTACGTGGTAGAAACTTAAAGGAAATTTTGTTTAGCTACATGAGAAGTGATATATAAATTTTTTAAACTAAAATCTGAAACAAGTTGCTCGTTGGTGTATTTTAAGTGCTACCTATAATATGTGTAATATGTATGTATTTGCACCTCTATATCAGCTCTAAAATCCAGTTTTACTTTAACACAGAAGTCTCCTCTGATGGCAAAATCAATAAATCTAATATATTATGCTGACAAAATTAATTCCAAAGGGTAACTTTAATTGCTGAAACCTAAGTTCAGTTACATTAAGGCTCACTCAACAAACTCTTGGCAAATGAAGCATTGACAAAATTGAAGGCGACAACATAAGAAAAACAAAACGTGTCAAATAGACAGAGAGAGACACAACAAAAAACAAACATGCAACTTCTGTTTTAAAATATCAATAGACATAAAAGCAAGTGAATGGACTTACTACAGACTGGCCCATATAACTGGGGAATAAAAGACAGACAAAAAAAATATCTAGCAGGCATGAAAATTGTCATTAATATTTGTCACTAAAATTGTATGTCTATGAGAATACTGCAAAAATATCAGACACTTACATTTACACAACAATACAAAAATATAAAAATTTCAATGTCCATTTGTTAAAATGGTCATTGAAATACACAGACTTAAATATTCCAGCACCACTCTCTCCCTCTCTCTCTCGCTCTTATTCCCTTTCCTTCTTTCAAGCAAACACCAACAAGGACTTTTGACTACTTTGCTTTATTTTTGCTAAACATTGTATATGAATGTATTTGAATTTGAAAAAAAAGTAGAACTTGTGTTAAATAAATGTCACTTAAACACGCTCACATTTGTTAGGTGAATTTTATTTTAAAGCTTTTTGGCTTGAGTACCTTCAGCAAAAGTCCTGTCCTCTGTGTCCTGCTTACAGTGCTTAAATTGTGTTGCTATTAATTTCTATTTATTGTCTGTTTGGGTGTGAAATAATAATAAAAACACACAGGGTTTGCGCTTAAATGAACTGAATTGTATTAAATATTCTTCATATAAAGCAGAAGGGTTAAGGTTTTAACTTGCTTGTGCTGATTTTTAGCTTTTTTCTATTTTTGTTTTTAAGTTAAAGTTCATAAATTTTATTGAACATGTTGTAAAACATTCAGCATTATTTTTTCGTGTGTAAACAATTTGATTTTATGTTAATTTTATTATTTTCATATTCATATAAGATTCGTGAAAACTGAAATTAAGGAAAATAGTAAAAAAAAAAGAATTAATTAATTCATAAATTCCATGCTTCATGAATGGAAAGGGCGAAGCCAATTAATTTTTATAGACCTGGCAGTTGGAACAACGAAAAAAGGGTTAAATTTTTTTGGAATTTAAAAAAAAAAGACATTCTGAGAAAAACTAGCCTTATTTAAATTAAGTTTTACTTTTAAAGTTTTTTGTTAAGTTCTGAAAAAGCAAAAAAAAACGTTAACAAAAAGAAATAAGATGTGTTTGTGTAAATGGCAGTAGTAGACAGTTTTGTTTAACACAAGTATCAATTCATTAAAATGACAATTCCACAAAACTCCAAAACTGCCACTCTTAAACTCTGAACAAGCTGCTGCTAGCTGGCTGGCTGCAGTTCCTTGTTTTATTTAATTTTTTCTGCAGCCTTTTTCCACGAATTAACAAACATTCATATGGTTTGTACGTGTTGTTGAAGATATACTCTGATTCTTTTTGTTTTAATTTTTATTTTTTTTTTTTTTGCTGAAAACACACAACCAAAAAGATTTCACGCATTTAGCCTGATGAGCCTTGGCTAATAAACCAAACTCCTTCTGACATTGTTATAAAGCAGCAAACAATACACAGTGGAGTAGAATCAAAATATTTTTGAAATAAATTAGCCATTTTCTAAACGGATAATCCCATCAGTATGAGATTTCACATGGACATAGCCAAGGAGTTTGCCTATTTAACTAAGGAAGATGAACTTCCCATATTCCTCAGGAGCGAAGCTAAGTAGGCCACTTCAGTAATGTAAATTTTTTCAACGTTTGTCACTTGTTTTTCTCCTCGTCCGATCCAAAAAAAATATTATGCTTATAGCCTTTTTAAGGGTATAGAAAAATAATGTTTGGCTAGGCAATTATCTTTTATATATAGTTATAGTCATTTTAGGTATGTATACTCATTAGAATTTTTCAATTTTTCAAAACCTTGGTCCAGTATTTTTAAGATATCGGATCTAAATATCAATCGATTGTAACTATTACTTCTTTGTTAGTCAATGAATAAAATTTGAAATTGTTTAAACAAAATTTATAGAAATTTTCCTTCTTAGGTCTGGTATTGTTTCTGTTCAACATTTCACGTGAAATGCTTTTGATAGCCCATATGTCCTAAAATTCCAAAGCTTGGATTCAAAAACAAATATCTTTTGCAGAAACTCTTAACAGTATCCATTTATTTGCCAAAGTATTTTTTAAGCCTTGCACTAAATGTGGATTTTATGGACAAAACCATAAAAAATTCCTTTTATGGGATTTCTTGGAACGTTCTTAGGAATTATGAGATTCTCAGAATGAAATCTTTAATTTATTTGCTTGTTTGGTATTCAGTATGTAAATTCCTATAGAAATTGAAAATTTCATTCGAAAATATCAATAACACTGTACAAAAAAAAATTCAAATTACACTGGTCTGCAGAAAAAATCGCATTTAAATAAAAATGTGTGAAATATATAAAATTTAATATATAACAAAAGTTTTATATTTTTGCCCTCTTAATATTTTTATGAGCTTTTCAAAACGAAAAAAAAATTTAATTTTGCGTGAAAGAAAAATTTTTTCTCCACTAATTTCTGAATAACTCCGAAACAGCTGGATATATAAAAATATTGTATGTGATGTCTTAAAGGTAACTTATTCCTCCGCATCTGTTGGTCCTTTATTCATTAAAATCGAGCAAACCGTTCTCGTGTTATGATGAAATATATTAGCATGACCGCCCTATTTCGGGTGCAATATTCAAAAATCATAAAAAAATCTATGCCTCATACAAACAAAATTGAAAATTTAAATTGAAACTTTTAGTTAAAGACTCGAAATACTTATTTTTTTGCAAACTAGTGTTATCGTAGTTTATAGAGTTTAAATCTGAGATTCATTTTAGGGGGAGTTATAGTGATTCGACATTGGAAATTTGGTAATCTTTACGTTTAGTATATTTATTGTGCTAAGCACTTTTATATAAAACACCACGAAAAATATTTTTGTGGAACATTTTAACCCTTTAACTATTTGTTGTGTGAGTCTTTTTGTATCTTGCTTTAAAAAAGAGTCAAAAACTTCCATTCAGCGGCGATATACTGGACTGAAGTATACCACAAAACTGTTCCTCGTAGTGTTTTACATAAAAAAAGTTTTCCTAATTGTGATTAAGTACGAAATTAACCCTTAAACACATTTTAAGTTTTGAATCATTGCCGGCGTTCAAGTTTGGTCTAGATCTGGGATGCCTTAGAAGAACTATAATAGAATTTCATCCCAATTATTTTTGTAGAACATATCAAGTCTATTGCCCCTTTTTTAAGAAAGGGACAAAAAGACCCATACAAAAGAAAACAGAGGGTTAAAATGTTTTGCAAAATGGTCTTTTGCATAAAACTGCTGGATACATGTTATATCTTAAACGAAAAGCTTATAAGATTTCCTACACAAAACAAAAGATTTGTAAATACAATTAATTTTTTTGTTATATCAATTAAATAATTAATTTATTTTGAGCCTACAACGATTTTTGTAAAATACAATTACAAAATTGTAAGTTAAAAGGAAATCAGAAAACTTTTTTTACCAATTTTTTTTTGTAGATTTCGAAATTATTTCGACCTCTGGACTAATAGACTAACGTTCTTACCTCTCAGCTACAGAGCAATCTGTTTTTAAATACGCAAATAATAAATACACAAAAAACTTCATTTGCTATGTTTTATTTACGTGTGTGCATTCATTTGTTTTGAATTTAAATTACATATTAACAGTTCTAATTGTTAGTTGCAGTTCTATGGTGTTTTTTTCTGTGTACGTGTGTGCATTCAGTTGTTATATCAACAATGCTGTTTGTTAATTTTTTCACAAGTTTCAACAAAAACTTTAGTTGGCATTTTTAATCAAAAAATAATATCCAAATATGTATTGCTAAATTTTTGCCCCATACATAACAAAAAATTTAGTTAGTTCATTTTGTTGAAAATAATGTCTGTGTTTGTCATATCAACAACTCATTTTGTTATATTAACTAAATATATTTTTGAATTTAAATTACATATTAACAATTCGAATTGTTAGTTGCAGATAGTTGCAAATGGGGGGGGGGGCTCTTTGACACCCCCTAAAATTAATCACACAGGTAAACTTTCCAAACGCCGCTACACGTACATATTTTATGAAACCCTCTGTCGGAATCAGGCCTTAGAACCAATGTATTTTTTCAGTTGGACAGTGTAATCAACGATTCTGTAGCATTAAGAAAAAATTCAATGTACATAAAACACCATATAACACCATTTTTATCCTTATATTGCAAAAAATATGTTAAGTTGTAAAAATCTAAATACTCTGTTTTAAGATTCGCATAATTTTTAAATCTTGATATGTGATATGCCCTTGAAATGTGTAAAATTAATGGACCTGTACTCCTTTGTTATGTTCATGCTAAATTTTATACTAATCGGATTATCCCTTTAGAAATGTATGATTTATTTCCAAAATATTTTCTTTCTGTCCCACTGTTCAGTATTAAGCAGAAAAAAAAACGAAAGCCAAAATGTGAAGAAAAAAAAGGCAGTTTAAGTAAAAGTACCTGTCTGTCTTACAACCGAAAACAAACGTTCTACATACAAATATTTCAAAGGACAGACTGAACAACTGACTTGTATTCATAGTAGTACAAGTATAAACATGTTATGTGTTGTCTTTTTTAAGGGCTTATTTAAAAATTGCCAATATATACATTTTTTTCCTACCCTGATCATGATGATGTTTAATATTGTTTGGCCCTGGCTGTTTGCTGTTTTTACTCGATCAGGCGTTGATCATGTTTTACGTTGATTTTTAATTGATGTTTAGTTTTTTTTTTGTTATTTTAGGCAACAGCAAGCAGCATCTTATCTTAGAATATAAGCTCACCTGTGCCTTTAAATAAAACTTCTGCAGTGTTGAAATATTTATTTACCCATACATTAACTAACATAAATTAAAAACCAAAATGAAAATAAAATAAAAATAAAACCAAATTTTGTGTTGAGCATTGAAGGTGTTAACGATCTTGTAACGATATTATTAAGAAAAAAATCAAAAAAATATATATTGAAAAACATTTTTTAACACTTGGCATACATATTGACAAAAATCCTCTATTGCGAAGAGTAAAAAAGCTGAAAGTATGGCTTAATATTTAAAATTTATTTCAACGCCCACAACACACACGCACTTGGTACAAAATTTCGGGTTTTTGCTACGACAGTTTAAAGTAGTTGGCTTTAAAAAGCCTTTATGTTTGGTAATTATGTGACGACCTCGCTCAGTTAAAATGCAAACCAAATCGCTACAACCAAATAAACAACAACATCACACAACATTTAAACTACAACATTCCCAGATTGAATCTGTAAAACAAACAAAAAAAAATCGACGACAACATGGACTGATAACTTGGCTCGATCGACCGTAGCTGACTGAGATTTGTTTTTTGGCAGAGTTTGTTTTTATTTTTCTTCCTGTTGCTGATTGGTGTCTCGCCTGGGTTTTTGAGGCGCGAGAGCTTAAACATGACAACATGCCTAACGTAAATAAATTAAGTTGTTAACATGACAATTCAACAAAACTGCCATGGCACTCTGTTTTATAAATTCTCATATAGTTATCCTACTTGCCACAATAATGTAGCAATTGGAGTATTGTAGCATACAGCAGCAGCAAACACCAACCAGACTTCTTTATGTTTGTTTTTTCTTTTTTCTTATATTTTTCTGATAAAGTGATACATATTGATTCACTACATTTTATGTAAAGTGTTAAATATTTCTGCTGATTTCAAGAATAAATGAAGCTAAACGAAAATAAGTTGTCTTTAAACTGGCAACAACAAAAATTCAGGGCCATTCTTGTTGTCACTTTAATCTGCAATAAATGAAAATTTTGATTGTTTATTGGCAAAAACGTTTTAAAAAAAAGTTTAAGATTTGAGAAGACATCAGTAAATTTTTTAAATTCCCACAGTGGCTTAGAAAGCTCATGAACCTTTGGAAGTATCTTTAGTAAATGAAATTTTGAACAGGAGAAGAATTATTTTTGTTGACTTGCTTTCAAGTTTGTCACCTCGGCTTCACAGTGGGGCATAATCAAAATATTTGGAACATAATGAGGCATTTCTAAACGGATAGTCCTGTCGGAATAAAATTTCACATTGACATATCAGAGAAGTACTTTCATATATATTTTAAGCATCAGCTTTTTAAATTGCTCAGCAGCGGAGCAATGAAGTCTCAAAGTAGGGCACTTCGGCCATGTAAAATATTTTACCGCTTGCCTGCCAGAAGCATGTAGACAAAGAAAATTTTGACTGCACGGAGGGTTGAACTGACATGTTTCGATAGCTCCCGCTAATCTCTTCAGAGTCCTCTACCGCTTAGACCACTCGACCAAAGTCGGTGGTTTGCAGTCAAGAGCTGAATATCATATACTTTTAATTAATTTATACTGTTACTCTTAGAGCTCTTTAGAGCACTTCTTTTGAAAAAATGTAGGGAAAAAAATTTTTTTCACTTTTTTCAGAATAACTTCAGGCGAACCTTTTCACAATGTATGATTAAGATATAACGTGGACAATTGAGTTGTGAATTTTAGTCGAACTGTATGCTTGTTTATCCAAAGTTATTTTAATTAGTTTGGCTTAAGCTCGTTTTTAATTTAATCTTTCGATTAAACTATTTTTTTATTTAAGAAACAAATTCAAAAGCATGTAAAAATATTGAACATTCAAAGAAAATTTTGGCTGTACGGAAGGTTGAACTGACATCAGATGCTTCGAGACCACCACAGTCTTCTCATCAGAGCCCTTTTACCTACATTGTTAACGACGGCAGCAACAACAGCGTAGCGAAAATCCTATTTCTTTAGTAAACCCAATTAACAGATGTGTGGCCTATTACTGAATTTTTGTAAAGGTTTTCTTTATTTTTTCTTTATCATGTTCAAATATTTTAAGATTTTTGATTTCTGTCTTACCAGATTTAAATTAGGGATGTAACCGATACCGATGCCGATAGCGATATATCGACGATACTTCAGATTTTCCGATACATCGGTATCGGCGATATTTTACTGTCGATACGACTATACTTTTAAAATTTTTTTTAGGGTTTTTTTAACAATTATTTATTTTTGTTAATTTTGTTTATCTTTTTTCACGAGTAAAAAAACATGCCATTTTGTAACAGCGTGTAATTCAGCTATTAAGTTATTTAGAAGAATATCACATAGTTTGTAAATGTCCTTTAAAAAATCGATTTCTTAAAAAGCATGGCGAGTATTTTTTAAAATTATAAAGGAGTTAAAAATTTTTACATGCTTTTCTACTAATTATCTGCATATTATTAATATAGATTCCTTACGGTAAATGGAATTGACACAAAACAAGTCACGTGACATATCCCCAGGTTATAGGGACCAGTCCGAGTTCTAACACTTCCTATGAAGCGGACCAGCCACTTTTATATGGGGATGGCCTGGGATGGGGTTAATTGATACTTTGTATGCACCTTGTAACTTGTCTCTGAACTATCTTATAGTGTCCTAATCGGTGTAGAATAATATAAGTTATATATAAATATTATTCCAAAATTCAGCTGTAATTATCGATTAATTTATTTTTTTATTGTTACAAATCCAAGTAGAAATCGTATTTTATTTTAAAGCGGTGTTTTTGATAGGATTCGAACCGACGACCTCCGGCATGACAGGCTAGTACACTACCCACTCCGCCACAGGGGAACTAATATTTCAATGTTATAAATACTAGTTAAGCTGAAGTTAATATCTGAATATAATTGCGGAACAGGCTCCTGAGTGGCATGGCAGTCTCATTGAAGGGAGACAATTAATATTATATAGATACTATGTGATAGGCCTTAGATCCAGATGCATCGAATTTGTTTTTTTTTTTTAAGAAGAAACACAACCCGCGAAGCGATCAGCTTGTCTGCGGAAAAACACCCAGGGTCTATGGCGGGAAACGAACGCACGACCTCTGGACTGACAGGCTAGCATCACTACCACACAGCCACAGGGGCACCCTTCAGTGCCGTTTACTACAATACTAGCCGGAGTACCAACTAAATTTACTCAAAATGGTTAATATGTGACCATTTACACAATATGTATTTTTTCACCATTCACTACTCCTTATTTTTGGTACCAGTGTCATTTTCTCAAGTCATAGGACGAGTACTTTTGGATCAATCGTCACCAAATTTTCCGCAGGGTTCTTTGGAATCAATGAAAATGTAGCTCCTTAAAAATTACTTCCAATTTTTTATACTGGGTTAATATTAATTTTAAATATTAATAATCTCTTACACTGTAATTTTGTATAATAAAAAATTGCCCTTCTTGAGTTTTGTTAATCTAAACTTGAACTCAATTTCAATATTCGTATCGGTATCGGCGATATATATTGTTAAATATCGGTATCGGGTCGGCAAAACGGCGTATCGTTACTTCCCTAATATAAATATCATCGAAATTTTCAATGCTGTTATTTTTTGAATATTTATTTTGCCCAAGTTTTTTTGAAACAGTATACATTCATGTTTTAGCGAAGTGCCTTTAGAGTTTTAACAACTGAGTTATGAATTTTAGCGTGGACTTTAACCGCAAGTTTTGTATGCCGAACTTGCCGTTAAAGTCCATGTTGACTTTTAATCGTAGGGCCGAGGGTCTCCTAATTTTAAATTATAGTGTTTTCGTTTTTTATTATAGGATTTTACACAGAAAAAAATAGACAAGAATTATATTCAATAAAACCATGTTATTAAAAAAAAATATGAATTTCAATAACATTTATCTTTAACATAATAAAATATTTCGTTGTAAGTATTTCTTTTCCATGCCGGTTATTTCTTTTCTTTTTATACATAAGTACTTAAAACAAGTTGTATCCCATAAACAAATAAATGGGATATGGCTCAGCTAGAGAGTGTATGCTTTACGTCCGGAAAGCCCGGGTTCGTATTCCAGCCATGTCAACATTTTTTTAATTTATATATATATTTTTATTTTGAAATAATTTTGTTATCAATATAGGGGAATTCTTTATCACAGGAAATTTGAAAAAAAATTATTGATTACCGGGATTTTTGTTATCAAAAACGAAACTAATTTTTTTCTGTGTAGTTGTTATCCGATTTCCGTCCATTATGGCTTAAAATTTTTTAAATCGTATAGACTTCAAAAAAGAAATTTAACTATGGATTTTGTTATCATTTGTAGTATAAAATAGCTTCCGAATAGCCAAAAATTGGTGAAAAAGGCAAAAAGGTTTCATAAATGTAAGCTTTAAATCCCTATAACTAAGTCATTTATTATCCGATCAAAGCCAATTAGCCACTTTTCGTAATTACACAGAAAAAAATAAGTTTCGTTTTTGATAACAAAAATCCCGGTATTCAATAATTTTTTTTTTTCAAATTTCCTGTGATAAAGAATTCCCCTATATTGATAACAAAATTATTTCAATATAAAAATAAATATATAAATTAAAAAAATGTTGACATGGCTGGAATACGAACCCGGGCTTTCCGGACGTAAAGCATACACTCTCTAGCTGAGCCATATCCCATTTATTTTTTTATGGGATACAACTTGTTTTAAGTACTTATGTATAAAAAGAAAAGAAATAATCGGCATGGAAAAGAAATACTTACAACGAAATATTTTATTATGTTAAAGATAAATGTTATTGAAATTCATATTTTTTTTAATAACATGGTTTTATTGAATATAATTCTTGTCTATTTTTTTCTGTGTATGTAGCCTTTCAAACAGGATATAGATCAATTTTTCATGATGGCGAAAAACACAAATGTACCCTTGTATGGACAATGGCCTAAATCAAATTTCTTTTTTTATTTTTCTCGTGCTTAGCACATTCTTAAGTGACAAAAAAAATGCATTAGAAACTTTATACCTTTTGCAATGTTGTGCTTTTGTATTTGTGATTCTCATTTCTTGTTTGAGAGTCTGTCTATAAGCATACGAGTTTGAATACTTTTCAAACATTGTTAAAGATCTACTGATGAGTTGGCATTAGCACCCAACGAAATGCAGGCATATATGTATGTAGATTAGCTAACCCATAACAAATAAATATATTTTTGAAACTTATTTTATTTTATTTGCATTAGCTTCTATAACATTTTTCTAATGAGTTTCTTTCCGTGTATTCTCTTTTTTAGACCCTGCAGTCGCTACAAAGTGCCGCCAAAAGAGCGGGGACATCGTGTGCCAACTGTAAAACCACAACTACAACCCTTTGGCGGCGTAATGCCAGCGGTGAACCAGTATGTAATGCCTGCGGTTTATACTATAAATTGCACAATGTAAGTACTAGCCCAAAAAAAAAAATACAAATCGTTAAAAAAAAAAGCTGAAATAAAAAGCGAAAATGAAACTTCTTTAAAAATAATACCAGTCAAAATATAAACGATATAAAATAAGACCCCTTAAATAAGGATAGTGTCTCTTTTAATAACTTCCTTTAAATCCAGACGGAAACATTAACATATTTATTATAATCCTGCTACATACTTTACATATGTATGTATGTGTGCATGCTAGTATGTATGGGCTAGTATCCTCAACTAATTTATTGCATTTTTATAACCCACTGTGCATAAAAATGCCTGAGAAAATTTTTTAAAACTCCTGCCGTAGTTGTTGTTGTAACTGATGATAGTTTAATGATATCACTGTTTTATCATTTAAATCTCATTTTTGGTTGTTTTGTATGTATGTGCAACATGAATCCTGGGTAAAGTGCTTAAGCGATTTCACACACCATTTACCACGTGCTGCCGATATTACATACATATACGAGTACATACATATTTATTTTGCTTTTAAATTCCCTTTAAAGAGTAACTATTCGTGGATTTCCCATTTTCCTATTGTAAAATTTTCTCTCTTTATACCATTTGCAACCGTTATTTAATAACAAGAGCCAACAAACAAACAAAAATATACAAATGAAAAGCCAAAACTTAGGTTTGATAGCTGCCAACTCATACAACAACTGCAATTCACCCTTAATATGAAAATCACAGTTAATATTGTGCTCTGCTCTCTTTCTCTGTATAAGTTAGTGTGCAGTGGTAAGAGATTCTGTTTGTATGTGTGTATTTAAGCGGAAGCTAAAGGAAAAGGAAATCAAATGCTTGCACGCGGGCTTATTTATATTCATTCATTCATTCCCCTTGTTTTTTGGTGAAATATATATTTTTATTCATTGCCTGTATTCAAACACCCAAATAAAGCCAGTTAATCAGTTTAAATCTGATATAACATTTTTGGCATCATTTATCGCATCTTGTTTTATTTTCTTAGATAAAGTTTTGAAAAACAGTTTTGGGGGGAGTTTTTGTTATGCGAGGCGTTGTTCTTGTATGTCTATGCCTGCTAAATAACTCCCCAAAATAATGTTGAACTTCTTTTTATGTTATGTGTTGGTCTGATGATGAATTGTTGATTATTATTTAAAGATGGTATTTACTGCGTAACTGACAACGACGTCGATGTAGAAAGTTTATGTGAGTTGTGTGCGTGCGTGTGTGGGTGTGTACGTATGTTTTCTGGTTGTGCGTATGGTACTTGAAAGATAAGCGGTCTAAATGTTACACCACCCACCACCACTCTAACACCAGCTTTGTCGTTTAAAACGGGTGGCTGTGAAAATGCGATAACGTTTTATTTTTTTATTTCATTTAAGACTGATACAAAAGTGTTTAAACATTAATGTGATTTGAAGTTTTTTCTTTGCTCATGTTTATTTTAGAGATTTGGAGCTGATAGTGAAACCATAAGAGAATTGTGTTGAACAGGTCTGAGGGGGAGGTTAAAAGTGTGTGTTGCGGTAATACAAAGTGTTGTCATAATTTTTGAAAATTAACTTGATTTAAAACAGCAGGGGCTGAGATATAAAAGTCAACTCTTTAATTTAATTAAGTAAACCATCATAATTAGAGGTAATTTTTCCAGTAATCGCTATACACATTTAAAAGAGTAACGTTATTGAATGACTGACTTTCTGACTGACTGACTGACTGACTGACTGACTGACTGACTGACTGACTGACTGACTGACTGACTGACTGTCTGACTGACTCACTGTCTGACTGACTGATTCATCATCACTCAGCCCAAACGACAAAAGCTAGAGACTTGAAATTTTATACCTTGGCTCCTCTCCCGATGCTTAGATCCACTAAGAAGGGAGTCTTAGAAATGCAATTGCTAAAGGGGGCAAAAATGGGTAAAAACGGGAAAATTCTGTAACGTTATATCTCCTGATCTAACCAAGATAGATTTAAAATTCAAAAACATCATAATAAGACCAAAAAATAAGCTTCGTAACTTTTTGAAATCTGTACATTTAGGGCCCGAAAAAGGGTAATTTGGTACTTTTTTGGTACCCATTTATCTACTAAAGTAATAAAAAAACAAATCTTAAGCTGTGTTCTTTTTTCCTTAAGAAGCCCTCGAATGTACTTTGGTACTTTTAGTACAGATTGTACAACTATTTTTTATGTGCATTTGATGCATATTTTTTAATAGAAAAAAACTTTGTATGTAGGTTTCTCTTTCAATGTATGAATGTATGAATATGTAAGATGAATATGTAAGAAGGGATTTTTTGCAATTGAAATGCTAAGAGGGAAAAAAGGTGTAAGGACGGGTAAATTCGGTAACGTTATATCTTCGGATCTAACCAAGGTAGACATAAAGTTCCAAAAGCATCATAATAAGATCAAAAACTAGGCGTATATGTGTTTGATACTTTTTTGGAATGTGTACATTTAGGGCCCGAAAATGGGTAAAAATATAATTTTGGCACTTTTTTGTTAACCTGTTTATCTTCTAAAGTAATACAGATAGAAATGAAATTTAAAATTTATTCTTCTATCCTTCAAAAGTCCTCGAAAGCGCTTTGGTACTTTTGGGAAATTCGAATATATTTATAAAGGATAAAACTTGGAGCTCATTTTGGTACTTTTTTCTATACAGCTATTTTTTATGTGTCTTGATATACTGAATGAATATTTTTTAATAAAAGAAATTTTGAATGTAGCTTTGTCTGCCGATGTACAGACCTATTAAGACAGGATGTTTTGAAAACGGGTAAATAAAGTTACTGAATTTCCCGTTCTTACCTCTTTTTGTCCCATTAAAATTTTCTCCAAAATGAAATATGGTAGGCGTAAAATTCAAAAACAACATAATATGATCGAAAAATAAGCGGACAGGTGCTTGACACTCTTTTGAAATTTGTACATTTAGGGGCGAAAAATGGTAAAAATATAATTTTGCTACTTTTTGGTAACTCATTTTGCTCCTAAATTAATAAAGATGGAAATCAAATTTAAATTGGATTCTTCTTTCCTTAAATCGCGCTCAAATAAGGTTTGGTATTCTTAAAAATTCGAATATATAAAGGGTAAAATTTGTAGCTCATTTTGATACTTCTTTCTGCACAGCTATATGTTATGTAGATTGAATAAATATTTCTTCGAACAAAAAAAAATATATTGTATGTATAAAAAAATATATTGTATGTATAAAAGATTTTTTGAAAATCAATTTCTAAAAAGACAAAAAGGGGTAAAAACGGGTAAATTCGATAACCTTATATCTCCAGATCTAACTAAGGTAGACTTAAGATTCGAAAAACATTGAAATTATATCGAAAATTAAGCGGACGGCATTTTGGGGTTTTTTTTTTTTTTGAAAATTTCGCTTTTAGGAGACGAACAGGGTAAACATGTAATTTTGGTACGTTTTTAGTAAACTACCAGGAAAAATTTTGATGGCAAAGTAATGCGTTAATATGTTAAAAAACATACCCTTCACTACTTCTACTTTGGCATTTTAACCAATTACTTTAACATGGCGATGTCATTGAAGGCAAGTACTTACCACATTTGATTACAAATAACAAGTTATAAATTTCAGTATTTAGAAGGCATTAAATACACAAAACACAATAAAAATTAAATGTCTCCGCTAAAGCCCTTATGACACTACATTTTTCTTGCATTATTTTGCTATAGCATTGAAAGGAAGAAATAGGAAATGATAGAAAGAAACAACTATAAAAAATGTAAACAAAACGTAATGGTTTCTTTAAGTGCTGCCTACTTTTTATTTATAATAAAACGACAAAAGAAAAAAAGTTGAAAAAAAGAGGCGCTAAGTCGCTAAATTCGTGAATAAACCGCTAACTTAGCAACACTTTAATGTTTCAAGCTTGAAATGTCTATTTTAAGTTGAACATTTTTACATTTTTTTGACAGGCCCCCATTTTTTATCGATAACATTAGTAAAAGCTTTGACAATTTGGTATTTATCTTAATATAGCTGAACTCTTTGCACCTGGTAAAATTTCCTATTATATTCTATTTGCACTGTTCTCCAAAATTTGAAAAATGAAGAAAAAATGTAGTGTCATAAGGGCTTAAGCATTGAACTTATGCTGTTTTCAGTTGTTGTGCTATTTTATGCCAAGTGTTTTACTCACTAGGCTACTGCTCAACTATTTTATTATGGGCTTAAAACTTGTTTTCACAAACATGACCACAATTAAAAATATATATATTTTGCTTTCCCAGGGGTTGAACTGTTTATCATCTGTTTGATAAGCAGATACACTACTATTCTGCCAATAAGAGAATAAATGGGTTGTTTAATTACTAGTAAGTAATTGTTCAGCTGCTGTAAAGTAATTCAGACGGTATGTAGTTCGTGGTTGAAAAGTATGTTGTTCGGTAATGACAACTCATTGCCAAGTTTTTGCTGGGCTATTTATCTCCTAAAATAATAAAGATAGAAATGAAATGTAATTTGGATTCTTCTCCCCTTAAGAAGTCCTCAAATACTTTTAGGGGCGAAAAAGGGCAAAACTATAGTTTTGGTACTTTTTGTATCCCATTTATCTTTTGATATAATAAAGTTAGAAATAAAACTTTAATTATAGTCTTCTCCCCTAAAGAAGGCCTCAACGATGTATAGATCCTTTAACAAGGAATTGTTGGAAATTAAAATATTAATGGGATAAAAAGTGGTAAAAACGGTTAAATTATGTAACCTTAGATCTCCACTGAAATTGCAATATAAAATAAATTAAAACTTAAAAAATAAAACTTAAAAAGTTAACCGACTTAAATTCATAAAAATTTAATGATCAATGGATCAATTTCACTGTCAAAAGAACTAATAGCAGCTTCCGTAAAAATAAAAGAGGTTTCCTTGTTTCTGCTATTTTCACTGTTAAATAATCAACACCAAGTTCCGTAAAAATAATTGATTTTTGTTTTCTTTTTAAATGTTAAGAGGCTTATTATTTCGTATCTTTAATTATTATTTCATTAAATTTATATTTTTACTCACTGTTTGTTATGTTAACTTCTACTGGGATCGAACAAAGCTCGTTCGGGTTTGAAATCCAACGTATCAACCATCTCGCCAAAGCATAGTATGTAAATTAGCTGCACGAAAACAATATAAAGTTGCCCAATTTTATGCATTTAAAATTACAAATTAAAAAAAACACACACATGGTCTTGGCTGAAACTGGACATTTGACTTCTCGTTTAATAGTCTAACGTACTAACCACTACACCACTGATTTTAAATGTGTATTTATATAATTTCAATTGGAATTTCCGTTAATTTTATGTACAGAATATTTTGAGTATTAGAGTGTGTGTTATTTCTATCCATGTACTTTTTTTTGGTACTTATAACATAAACAACGGACTATATTGAAAGCAACAGAAAATCTGTATAATGTGTATTTAGTTTTTTTTTATTGAATGTTAGAATCAGTTAAAAATATGATTGCTTAGAATTTTAAATGTTTAGTCTTTTAAAAATGATTGCACGGAATACTTCTTGAACAAAATACATTCCGGTACTGTCAGATGTAGCTAATGCACGCGTGAGAGCAGATGTAGCTAATGCACGCGTAAAATTCGAAAAACTTTAGAATAAGATCGAAAAATAAGCAAACAACATTTTAGTATTTTATGAAACTTTCGCATTTTAGGGGAAAATAGAAGAAAAATATAATTTTTGTACTTTTTTTGTTAACAAATTATCTTTTAAAATAATAAAAATAGAAATTTAATTTGGATTAATAATTGGATTTTTTCTCCTTAAGAAGCCCTCAAATACGTTTAGCGGGCGAAAAAGGGGCCAAAATATATTTTTAATACTTTTTTTTACATATTTATCTTCTGAAGTAATAAAGTTAGAAACAAAATTAAATTGTATTATTCTCCCCAAAAGAAGCTCTTAAACATGTTTCTTACTAATAATAGTTTGCTTATAAATATCTGGAGAACCTCCATTCCAATATTCTAAGTGTGAGATAGGTTGCTTTGAGAGCGATTTGCGCTTTAGGATTGGGGAGATGGGTACTGATCATACAAAGTTATTATTAATCTTTTTATATGTGCACAACAATGGGGTAGCGAAACACACCGGGTATGGCTAGTGTTTCACAAATCTCTTAAAGACTTTTTACTTTTTTAAGAAAAATTTTATCTAATTTCCCAAAGTCGTACATATATAATTTTTTTTTTAATTTTAAACATTTATCATCAGTATTTTCTTTTTCTTAAATTTCCTCTGCCTTTAGGCCGTTTATTTTTTACTGCTTTTATAGACATTTATAAATGTGTGTCCTTCCGTTTTTATTTTCTTTTTTGCTTCACATTTGCTCATTAAATATTCATTAATTCGTTTTTTTTAAGTTTTTTCTATTTCTTAAGTAAATTGTAATAAAAATGTCGTTGTTTACATTAAAAATAATATATTTTTTTTTTGCTCTCAGAGAAAATGCTGAAAACTTTTGAAATTTATTTCCAAAAAATTTTCTTAGTTTTTAGCATAAAAAAACTTTTAACACAAGTTTCTCTTTTACTTGATTTTTATTTGGTTCATTTAAATGTCTCTTTAAATAAGTGGCAAAATATGCGGGCAATTTACATGTCAGTGATTTTAAATAGAAAAAGTTTTACTACTTTATTCTGTCGGAAAAAAAAGAAAGTTCTTGAAATACTATTGCCTTCAGTGAAAAGGAGCTAAAAGAAATATACATAAATTTAAACATTTTAAGTAAAATTTCAAGCTGCATTGGTTTTAATTTAAAGTTATTAAATCAGGTTTGAGTTCAAGGGCATTAGAAAATTTAAACCTTCCAAAAATAAAAATTTGTCAAACAGTTTTATTAAAAGGAATCGATTCTTTAAAAAAAAATCTCTTACGTATTTTAGAGTAGCAAAAAGTGAAAGAAGCGCGTATTTGTGCTGAAAGTGATTATTATAATTTTTTTTTGTATTATGTAATTATAATTTACTTTTTAAATTTAAGAAACAAATATCCATTTTTATATGAATGTATCTTATTCCTGCCAATTGAGTTTTTTTTTTTGATGAAAATTTTTTCTATGTAAAAATCTGTTTATGGAAAAAATATCAAAACGTCTAGTTAATTGACTGTTAAAAAGGCAATAAAACAAATAAACCAACAATATGAACAACATAGAAATAATAATAAAAAAATTGCAACAATTGCCATCGATTCGTTGCACATTTATGTTTGTATGAAAGAGTATGAGGAGTTTATCTCAGATGAACTAACAACCAAAACAAATGTTCAAATGAAACACACACAGTATAGCTAAGGTTCTCTGTATCTGTAGCTGTAACTGTTTGTATGCTTGTGATTTAGTTTGTGTTACATAGTTTTTCATTAGAGCTACCGGCACTTTGGGTGGTTTAATTAAAAATGCAAAAAAGCCCAAGCAAGCAAGCAAACGCACATTAAACATACTAAAACTGAACAGATATCTAAATATAGGACACATACTCATGTACTTTTTACACAATTTCATAGATATAGAAAGAGAGATATAATTTTATTTTAAAATAAAATTTTGCACTCGCGCCAATAATGTACATAATTTTTTTTTCATTTGCCAGATTGCATGTCAACACCAGAAATTGCACCGCCACCTCCTCCCACCTACTCCTGCTACTTTAGCTTATTTTTTTAGAGCCTCTTGCGACTGTATTTCATATTCATAAAATGTTTTGTATTTAAATGCACCAAGTGTATTTACACTTTTTGCTTTTTAGTTGTTTCTAGTTGCCATTTATTATTATAGTTTAACTCAAAATGATTTCTGTTCGGTATTGGATAGTTTCCCATCTTGATAAGATGCCAATCAGAAAGCGAGCATTTCATAAAATAGAAAAGCAGCAACTACACATGCGAGTACTTTATTGAAATTCATACGGTATGCAAGTAGTGACGCTGTGGTGGAACGTTTTGCAATTGCCCCAAAACCATTTGAATGAAATGGTTGACAGAGAGGGAAGAAAAAATATCGCAAATTATCGGTTTGTTTTAATCGTTTAAAAAGTTAAAAATAAATTTAGTAAAAAGCAACATAATTGCTTTAAGGAAGTGACTAAGGGAAAGTGATAAATGCCAAAAAATTCAAAAATAGGAAATAAGAAATCATTATATTACACTTTACAATATAATAGAAATATTTTTGGTTTTCTGGAATAACTTCGTGAGTCGACTTACGATGCTTTTAAATTATTAATGCTAAATAACTCTATTTTAAACGCTCTTTCCACGAGAGTAAACCCTTTCAGAATATCAAGGACCACTCTCGATCTTTTCGTTTTTACAAAACGATCTAACTTCTATATTTGTTCCATCAATTTTCAGCAGTCCCCACTTGAAATTTTAGTCCCCGCTTGAAATTCAGTTGGAAATGTTTAAGACAACTTCCCTAAAAGTTACGCCATCAATATTAATTTTAAGTACTTTTCCAAAACGTGGAAAGATTTTCCATACAAAACACACGAAAAAATATAGTGTTTTTATTAGAAATTCTAATAGTCAGCCGCATTTTATGATATTGCATTGTACTTGACCTTGATTTACGCGGTATAAAACGGGCTTCAAAAATGCATATGGCGACGAAAGTGCAACTTGTAGTGGTGAGTTGGTTCGGGTCACTGAATTTAATTTTTACCTAAAATTCTCGCTTTGTTACTGTTATCTCCGAAATAATGAACTTTACGAAAAAAAAATTGTGTAAGAAAATTTGTTGGAAACTTAATTTTACACAAAAATATTATATAGACCAAATAGGTAGATAAACATTTCTTGAGATATTAGACTTTAACTCATGAGCAGTAGAAAATGTTCCATAAAAAATATTCTGTTTTTCTTAAAAATTCTATAACTCAGTTGCACTTTATGCCATTACATCGTAATTGATCACGATTTACTCGAAATAAAACAGTCTTCAAAAGTGCCTATAGCGACGAAAGTGTAACTTGTAATGGTGAGTTGGTACGGGTCACTGAACTTAGTTTTTACATAAAATTATCGTGTTTTTGCTGTTATCTCCGAAATAATCAACTGTACCAAAATAATGTATGGATAGTTTGTTAAAAACCTAATTTTCGACAGAAATGTTATATAGACCAAATTGCTTAAATTAATATATCTTGAGATATTATGAGATATATGACTAGTATAATCGTAAAAATTTTATACTACCCATAAGATAAAGTTTAATATCTCAAGAAATATTAATCTAAGCAATTTAGTCTATGTCCCATTTTTGTAGGAAATTAAGTTCTCAACAAATTTGGCATTTACATTTTTTTAATCCCATTGATTATACGAGAATTTTAGGTAACGAGAATTTTAGGTAAAAATTAACTTCAGTGACCTGAACCAACTCACGACTACAAGTTACACTTTCGTCGCCATATGCATTTTTGAAGCCCGTTCTATTCCGAGTGAATCAAGGTCAAGTAAAATGCAATATCATAAAATGTAGCTGAGTATTAGAATATCTAATAAAAACATATTATTTTTACGTGTATTTTGTAGGGAAAATTTTTCTACGCTTTGGGAAAATACTTAAAATTAATATTGAGGGCTGTAACTTTCAGGGTACTTCTTTTTATATTTCCAACATACTTCCATGTTACATGTTTTATAAACCGATTCACTATAACAATGTTAAAATAGGGAGAACTAGAACTCCACCCAAAAAATTAAACTCTCAAAACACCGACACACGTGTACTATTTATTTTTTATTTTTGCCCTTTCTGCCGGAATCAGTCGCCAGAACCTTGTTGTTATTTTGTTATTTTACATTGCAATTCGTGAAATATTGAAAACTAGAAATGTTTTTTTTTTTTTCTTTTTTAACCAAGATTTTTATAGATTTTTTTATGATCTACTCGTAATCATAAATTAAATATATAATGTGTCTTTTGTTTACCTGACCTAAACAGACAATTGAATGTAATTTAAAAAAATATATATATATATATAAAAATAAAATAAGAAAACATGCCTTAAAACACCTTGCCACACAGCAGGATAGCGGAGACTATGTCGCAATATGTTTAATTTTTATGTCAACTGGCGTCACAAAGACATGCAATATTGATAGGAGACAACAGGACAAAGAATTTATCAAAACTACCTGTTATTAAAAGATTACAGCACTAAATCATTGAAAAATATCAACAGCATAAATAAAAACACTTTCTTTAAAAATAAAAAATAAAACATGATGCATTAGCTACAACACGTACTTTATCTTGTTCCTCTTTAGTTTATTGTTTATTATTTTATGTTTTCTTACATGATGTTTTTTTCTTATACACTTATCATGTCTAATTTGTTATCAACAATTAACATGTTTGTTTTTTATAAATGCCTTGATTGTGCCTTAAACTCTGTAGTATTAAATATATGCCACCCAGTGTCATAACATTAGCATGAATTAAGATTCAATTTTATGTTGTATGTATAAAAGGCATAATTTTTATTTTATTTTTTAAGCAAAACGCTACAAAAAAAATTGTATTTAAAATACACGAATCAGTAGCTGCATCCTCTTTCCTTCAACCCAAACGCGCACAAAGAGAGTGAGAGTCGCGTGTATGCTTATCAAAAATTAACTTGACAGCAGGCAGTTTTATAAACAGTTGGGGCAATCAAATGCCTGTTTTTTTTTTTGTATTTTAATATAAAATCGCAAGAGCAACAGAAGAATAAGAACAACAAGAAAAAAATTATTACATATTAATGCAGCATGTTAAGGATGCGCTCGATTTAAGTTATGCATACATACATCTTTTTGACGGCTCTGTTTCTCAACTTGCCACTACTTACTGCTACTTGTGTCAATATAATATATGAATTGCATTCATTCATAATTTTTGCGCTTTGAGACTGAACATATTTTCTTAAAATATGCATTTATAATACACATTTTTTTATTAATGAGTTAAACATTTAAAAAATGTATGCATGAATTCCTTAGAGTTTATAGCATGACATTTAAAGGGTATTCACCAGGAGGGGCAAATTGAAGAAGAGAACTAAATAAAAGCAAGATAAGTATGGTTGGTCTTTAAATGTATATGAGCTTTGTTTTTATGGCCTTCACCACAGGTGGAAAAAATATATTTAAAGTTTCATTTGCTCTAAAACCCCTCTTTTCAAAAAATCGTAGAGACGACCTTTTAGTTGAAACTGTGGGCTCGATATGAAATTTTTTAAAGGTTACGAAAGTAAAGTATATAAATTCCAGACAATTATTCTTTAGTAATGATTTCCTGGCAAGATTGATAAAAAATTTGGAACGATTTTGGAATGATTTTTCGTCTCTCTACGTCAAATTGGGTTGCCAAATAGAGCGGTTTCGGTTATGTGACATCATCAGTGTTCTCAGTGTTAAAAAAAAACAATGAAACCATTTACGTTTACATATCGATCATTTGCCATAATGTCCATGGACATTATGCCACTCCAAAAAGTGTCATAACGGCAATGGACACTATGACACTTTTGAAAGTGTCATAATGTCCATGACTGCAGTGTCTTTAGGTCCATGGACATTATGACACTTTTTAGAGTGTCTCGATATATTGAAAGCGACTTCGCTGAGTAAAGATTTGCGCATAGCCGGCCTTCGGCCGAGCATTTTCTCCTCTCAGTATTTTGAAAAGCGGGTTCGCTGAGGAAAGATTGTTGCGTTGCTGGCCTTTGGCCGTGCTTAGGTGTTTTCCCCTCTTGGTATATCGAAGGCCGGCATTGCAAAGATCTTTCCTCAGCGAAGCCGCTTTTCGATATATCGCGAGGAAAAGACCGTTAAGCGCTAGTAATAAAATTTAAATTTCTTAGAATTTTTCATTAATTTCCAAATATATTTTGAAACGACATACTTTAAGCATTGTTGACGCTATTTTCGAATTTTTGTTGACTTTATTTCACCTTAAAAAGGCAAATCTTGACCCCGGCCAAAGGCTGACTATGTAAAGAATTATCAGCACCGTTTTTGGAAAGATCATATAATTTCCATAGATTTCCCACGCTCAAGGATTTTCTTCTCCATGGTATTTCCTAAGACGGCGCTGCTTAGCAATAATTTTGTGCTTAGCCGGCTTTTGGTCACTTCGTAAAGTGATTTTATAACGCTAAATGTAGTGAAAATCCGACTTTCTTAGAGTTTGAAATTTAAACAGTCCTTAACTTCATTGTTTCAAAACGGATTTTTTTTCTCGTGCTTGTAAAGCAGTGTTGTATGTTGTATGGCTGTTTGTTAAAGATATCTTGTATAACCAAGTCAGTGACGTTGGGATGATCTTTCTATGAAATTTAAATAAATTTAATTATTTTTGGCTTGAGTTGGGTTTTAATTTAATTTTTCAATTAAAATATATTTTTATTTAGAGATAAATGTGAAGCATGTAGATAAAGAAAATTTTGACTGCGCGGAGGGTTGAACTGACGTTTCGATAGCTCCCGCTAATCTCATCAGAGTTATTTACCGCTCTAAATAAAAATATAATTTAATTGAAAAATTAAATTAAAACCGAACTTAAGCCAAAAATAATTAAATTTCTTTGGATATAAACCCAAACAGTTCGACTAAACTCATAACTTAATTGTTAAACTCTAAAGGCATGTATATGTTCAAATAAACTGAACAAACAAACATTCACACACGCTAGTACTTGTAATTCTCAATGATAATTCATACTGGAATAGAGAAATAATAAAAAAAAACTTAACACAAGACAAAAGAAAAAAGTGAATATCAATAACTATCAAATGAAATGCAGATCTAAGACTGTCAGTATGAATTTCTTGGAATAAATAGTTTAATTTGAAAGGTTTTTTCTTTAATAAAATAACTACAAAATCGATGTAATTTTAGACAAGGAGAAATTTTCAACAAAAATTTAGACAATATATGATCGTAAATTTGAAGTAATGTTTTAGAGTGTAGTCAAGTTTCGAAACATAGTTTGAGTTTGCGGTCACAAAAAATTCAACGTTTTGTATTTTTGTATAAAAATATGAATATCGGCGGGCCTGTTCTATAAATCACGAGATGTCAAATCACGGTGATTTCAAGGATTTAATAAATGATAAATATTGTTGTTTTTTTTTAATTCCACGATTTATAGCGTTGAAAGTTCGAATAAAATACTCTGTTTCAAATGTCAAAAACATAAAATACAATAAAAACCCGCCAACAAGTCAGCTATTAATAGTTTATTTTAGAAATCACGCGCTTTGAAATCACCGTGATTTTCAGAACAGGCCCTTATATATACTTTATGCTTTGCAATTGATATTCTACTTAAATTCGATATTTCGAAAATATGTTTGAAGCTTTTCTTGGCCTTGATTTTGGAAATTCGAGTTTTCGAACATACTTAAAACTGGGACCGCATTCTTTATCGCGTAGGCTTTTGCATCAAATAGAATTTCGTCACGTATCGAATGGATGGATTACCTCATTCGATAGCAAACGTATTGAAATTTTTAAAAAGTGTACCAAGTTTGTTGTACACCGGTTGTTGAATCGACTAAGAGTTCTTTCTTTAAGCTATTACAGCAACTAAGTCGATTTGACAACAGTAATATGGTTTATTGGTAATACTCCATGCTTTTTTGCAAATAAAACATAATAAAAGAATTTAAGCAGCTGGTACTCGATTATTGTATGTCATAATCCCAAAAAGAAAAATTTTGAACAATTGTTCTCGGTCACGTATGCGGTAATTCCGCCCCGATTTTTTCATAAATATTGGAATTAGTTGAATATGTCATTATATTAGCTCAATAAATTTGATATATCAAATTTCGAAATTGTATTTGAGTTTTCGGTCATTAAAAAATTTCAACATATTGCAGTTTTGCATAAAATTTCTAATTTATAAAATTTATATTTAATAATTAATGTTCTACTTAACTTCGAAAGCTCGAAATTATTTTCGAAATATCAAAAATGCATTTGAAAATCCATAATTTTTCTTCCGTAAAACCTAAATTTTTATATCAGACGAATTTTAAACAAAATTTTTCTTTGAAAACTTACAGCTTTACTTATTGTCAAATTTCAAAATTCAACTTTAATTAATTTTAATTTTGTAACGTGCTATTTTCCAAATTATTATTTTACTTACTGCTTGTTCAACGATGTCGAAAGAAGATGTTCATGCGCATTCTAAGCGAAAGAATACTGATTTGCGTTCATGAACAAAGTCATAAATATGTTTCTATACGAACGATGACTCGAACGACAAGTAGAAAGAAAATGTAAGTGGTTTCATACGATATCCGGATTCAACAATGTCGAAGCAATACGAACGTAATGTCAAAATCCTTCACTTACTGTGTTGCTTGCGACTGGTAAAAAATTTTGCATAAAAGTCCATTAAATTCTTAGAACTCGTAATATCTCTCTGTATTATACTATTTTTTATCATTCTTATTATTATTTTTTATTATTTATGCACATACTCATGATTTTCTAAACAAAATATAAGCCACTAACACATTCAAAACTTCTGTTTTCTTTACTGTGTAAGGCCCATCAAACAAGGTAGTCGCACCCTGTACAACAAAACTAGAATTGGTATTAGAAATTTTTAAAAATTTCCTGTACAACTGCGATTACCTTATCGTTATGTTTGTTTGTATTTTTCTTCAAAAAAAAATTAGTAGTATTTTCAGTATTTTAATGAAAATCGTCAAATGAACTAGAAATTTACAATATGGCATTATTGTAAAATTTTAATACTTAAGAGAGAAACATTGACACACATAAGTGCAAGCAAACGAAAGCTGTCGATATTGTTGAGCCCAAATTGACTAAAATCGAGGAAGTGGCTTTCGATAGCTCAGGTTTTCCTTCGACATCGTTGAACAGGCAGTTAACGTCTTAAGGGCTGTTTAAATATTATGTAACGCCACTTTCGCTGTTACTAACATTCGTCTCCCCCAACGTGTTTCTTAGAAAATGTTCAGCACAAATTATAAACTTTGTACAAAATTTTTGAGATTACACCACGCACTGTACAAAATATTTCCCAAGTAGCAGTAGCTCCTCTTAACCTCTATGACAGCCTCAATAGTATGTCGTGCTTTTTATTTATTTATTATTTAAATTAGCCAAAAATTTCATTTCGCTTACATTCTTTGCTATAAATCAAGAACACCCCTACTAATCTTCAACATTGTAACTTTTTGTTTGGCCTTGGCTTTGTTGCATGCTTATCATAATAACACATATTTTTTTCCTCCCTGTCTTGAAATTTAACAAATTATCACATTATTCGTTTAACTCATATTTTCCTAAATACTCTTACATACTCAGTGGGATCCTCGTTTAATCTTATTTCAGCGATCTAGTTTTTTTCTTTAAACGTTTATTTATTTTTTCTTCTTTTTTTTGTGCATTAGAAATTGTGTAGTCGTATTGTTTGTCATTTCCTACAAACAAAAGTATCAATTACCAAATCAATTATAGGCCTTTCACAAAACTAGAGGAAATCCCTCTTTTACTCTCCCTGTGCCTCTCAAACGATTCCACCAAAATACAAAGAAACATTTTTTTGTGCGAGTGTGTATGTATGTGTCTGTTTAAGGAAAAATGAAAATGATACAGTTTAAAGTACGCCGAATTAACGACATGATGTTGATTTTATGTTGAGATGTCCTTTTGCAACAATAGTTGCATGCAACTTATGCAACCCTCCTCTTGAATGTTGTAGATTTGGTGGTACCTTTTGTTTCCTGCGTTTTTATGCTGCTCTCATATTTTGTATTCGTATTGTACTTTATAATTTAACAATTGGCCCCGGTAAATCTTTTTGTTTGCACAAAAATGTTTAAATTGCTCACAGAGCGCCTCTTTCTGTTGTTTAGTTAAGTACTTAAGTGTTTTTTTTTCCATTCTTTCTTTCTTTCTTGTTGCAACAATATCCCAGCGCTCAATCATTTCTTTTGCTTGTTCGTTTTTTTTTTTAACAAATTCATTCATCAGCCAAATAGTCCATCAGCCAGTCAGTCAGTCAGACAGTCAGTCATTTTGTTTGCACTTAAACACTTTTTTTGCGTGTCTAAGCGTGTGTGTGTTATGAGTTTGTGTTAGTTACGTGGTTTGGTTCTATTAATGCATTCAGCTAAAGGTTTTTTTCACGCCCAGGTATGTACTAGTTAGGTGGTGTTGCAAGTACATACTCGCTCGTATTATACTCCTCTCGTATATTTCAACAATATTTTAAATATGGAACTTTAGCCAGACATTTAGTCTCAAATCAACAAGAACAACAATAACCGGAGTAACTTAATATTGTAATTGTGTTGCACAATGAAGCGCAATTCTAACAGCAACAACTACAATAACCACGGCATTGTAGGAAAAAAAATCTAAAAGATTTTCCATAAATGATAAGCTACCCTTTTTCATAAAAAAAAGTAGAAAAAAAGAAGAAAGACCAAAAAGCATACCAGCCATTAGGAACAAGTACGTTTGTAGCAACTAGAAATTATAAACATATTTTATTCATGGGGTCTCATGGTCGGAGAGTATGAGTACTTTAACATACAATAACAACAAAACTATAGTACTAAGCTGCAATTGTCTATACACTCAAAGAAAATATACAATTTTTAAGGCAACAAATATTATAAGAGTTAAACATAAGGAATACAAGATATCCTATGCCAAGTCAGTACAAACAACTATGTGCAAAAGGGCGGAAATTTAACTCCCACTAACATGAATCCCAGATGTAAACTTTCAAAACGCCGATATACGTACATATATTTTGGTTGTCTGTACCAGAATCGTTAGAAGCTTGTTATTTGTTATAAAAAAATTTTTATTTTGTTTTACAGTGTAAATATTCGCAATTTTGGCAAAAATCTGATAATTTCATTTTATTATAATAAAATAATTAATATTTTTCAATCGATTTTCTTGAAATAAACCTTATTTATTCTAAGTGTATGTGGCTTTATTACCCAGGAAAACGTTTGATGGCAATGTAGTGAGTTAAAATGATAATAAACATAACCTTCATTACATCTTCTTTGGCATTTTAACCAATTACTTTAACATGACGATGTCATTGTAGGCAAGCACTTACCACATTTGATTACAAATAACAACTTATAAATTTCAATATGTAGAAGGCATTAAATACACAAAACACAATAAAAATTCTATGTCTCTGCTAAGCATTGAACTCATGCCATTTTTGGTTATTGTGTTATTTTATGCCAAGTGTGTTACTCACTAGACTACTGCACAACTATTTTGTTACGGGCTTAAAACTTGTTTTCACAAACATGAACACAATAAAATAATCCATTTTGCTTCCCTAGGGTTACAACAGTTTATCATCTATATGATAAGCAGATACACTAGTACTCTGCCAATAAGAGAATAAATTGCTTGTTTAATTACTAGTAAGTAATTGTTCAATTACTGTAAAGTAATTCAGGCGGTATGTTGTTTGTGGTTGAAAATAATGTTGTTCTGTAATGACAACCCATTACCAAGTGTTTGCTGGGTAGTTAATAAAAATGGTAAGTTTTTGTCATTTTCCAAAACTATTGAATTAAAAAATAAAAATAAAGTTTAAAGAGCTTAGAGGTAGTTTTATTTAAAGTTTTCTAGTGGTTTTTGTAATAAAATTTTACAATCCTTTTCAAAGTTATGATAATATCAGTGGAGCAGCCTCTTCAAAGCTCGTTTTTTTTTTTTGCAAAAATCAGGTAATTTCACTTTATTGTGAATAACATGAATATTTATGCACCGATTTTCATGAAATAAAGCTTGTTTTATTTCTAGTATAAGCCACATACGATCAAGGAATAATAAATTAAGTAAAGTGCGATTTTGGCTCGAACACGAAGGGTTCCGTACGAATACACATATGTATATCCTTTTCCGTTTTTCCTCCTTTTTCATTTTAGCAGTTTTTCGTTGTGCTTTTTGTTTGATTTAGATTTTTTTATTTTTTATTTTCGTGATTTTTTCGTGGTTTTTTTTTCGATTTTTCGTTCTTTGCAAATGTTTTGCTGATTTTTTTTTTGTTTTTTAGCGATTTACTTTAGTTTCGGAGCTTTTTCCCGTTTTGGCGCTTTTTCGGTTTTTGGCGATTTTATCTAGTTTTGGCGCTTCTATTTTCGTTTTGGTGACTTTTTTAAATTATTGTCGATGTTTTTCGTTTTTGATGATATATTTAGTTTTAGCGTTTTTTTAGTTTTAGTGCTTTTTTCGTTTTTGGCGTTTTTTAGTTTTTTTTTGCGATTTTTTAGTTTTGATGATTTGTTGCGTCTTAGGGTTTTTTTAATTTTGGTGCTTTTTTTCTTTAAGCGCTTTTTTCATTTTGGCGATTTTTCGTTTTTAAAATTTTTTAATTTTGGATTTTTTTAATTTTATTCCTTTTTAAAATTACAATAGTTTGCCTCTTACGGTTTCAAAGAGACAGCAAATTGTCTGAATTACATAGCCAAATTTATATTAACTGATAGAACACCCTTTAATTTTTATTGCTTTAAATATCGGTGTTAATTGGTGTAGTATATTATACAGGCTACACCAATTAACACTAGCTTTGAAAATTTAAAGTGTCTATATATGTGTCCGTATATCACATTAGTATTTCAACGTATTTCGTTGCATGAGTTAGAACACGCTTTAATTTTTAACTTCATCTATTTGCTGTTGTAGCTTCCAAAGTTTTACATATTTGGTGAAAGTTTCAGGTCCGTAGCTCTTACGGTTCCCGAGAAAACAGCCTGTGACAGACAGACGGGCAGACGTATAGCGTAGCGAAAACAATAGTATTCCTGTACACTTTTGATGTACGGAACACTAAAAATTATATATTTTGCCATTTTAGAATTTTTATAAATTTAAAAAATAGTTAATTTTCGCATAAAAAATATATTCTTCATCATTTCGGTCTGAATAGAGCAACCTCCTCAAAACTCCCAAAGTTGAAATAAAAATCATCCATAGAATTTAAAATTTTGCTATTTTTGTACGTATGGGACCATATCACATCAAAATTGTATAGTGGTACTCCTTGGAATTTTTGTTGTTGCATAGTGTAATTGAAAAGGTGAAGAAAATTTTGGCTGAACGGGAGGTTGAACTTACCTGTTTCGAGACCAACCAGTCTTCCAATCAGAGTTCTTTACCGCTTAGACCTCACGGTCACGGCAGCTATAACCAATCACTTTGAAAATCCCTTAATTTTATTTAACGCCGGCTGAGAAAGCCTGTGAAGGTCTAAGCGGTAAAGAACTCTGATGAGATGACCGACTGGTTTCGAAACATGTAAGTTCAACCTTCCGTTCAGCCAAATTTTTCTTTATGCTAAAAATAAAAATATTTTAATTCAAAGATTAAAAACGAACTTAAGCCAAACTAATTAAATATCTTTGGATAAAAGCAAAAAGTTCGAATAAATTCATCTTAATTGCTAAAAAAAACTCTAACGATTCAGGATAATCTTAGATATATCAGAAGTGATAAACCATTTAATTTTTTGCTCTATAACTTCTGATCAGAAACCATCCGAATTATATCCAATATTATAATTTCATATACAGGTATCCCTGTATATGAAATTATAAGATGACAGGCAATTTGCACACCAATTCTCAGCCTTTCATTTCAAAATTGTATTGAATAATCGATTTTGATCATTTTTATACGCAAGAAATTCAATAAATCATACACGAACACCAAATATCAGCACCAAGCATTAGGTAACGCGAAAAAAGTGCAAAAAATCGAAGTATGCACATTGTTCTTATTAGGTGCCAAAATATATTAAAAAATTAGTGAAATCAAAGGAGTGCGGTGCAAAAAGTATAGAATGCATATGCATTTTTTTAAGTGAAAAAATTTGGGATTTTTAAGATATTTTTTGCTATAAAGGGAATGATGCATAAGTTTGCCTTAATTTGGTTTTTCCATCGCAGTTTCTGTTCCTCTAAAGCTATAATTTTTTCATGACTTGAGTTCTAGATTCTGTTTTTTTACTTAACATTTTCTGTGAGTGTTTGCTAGCTAAAGTTACATCTTAAAAAAAACGCTTCAAGCTACAACCAAAGACTATAGATTTATAAAGATGTTGCACTGCCATACATTGTCTGTCAATGCTAAATTTTTGATGGGATTTTGCGAAAATCCCTTTGTGTATGACTCATGAAAGATTTCTCATCAACGGAGAGCAATATACCAAAAATATAAATAAACTCTCAGCAAAAACAATTCATACTTATGAACATTATTTGTGTATGTGTGTTTACTTTGCCAATATTTTGCCAACCAAGCAAACAAGTTCGCTTTCAGATAAGTATGTATTAATTAAATATATTATGTGATCAAGCCTTTTCTTAGTCCACTAGCATTTAAAAAAACAATTAATTTCTTTTGACTTTTTAAACAAGAAAAAAAACAATTATTCTAAACTTATCCTCAGACTGTAAGCTAAAATTATATACATAGGTACTATAAATACGATTATTAATGAACATCGTACATTAACGTTTGTGTTTGTTGGGCTTTACAAATTCAAATAATATTATCACGTATTGTATGGAAAACTAATTGGATCTTCTGGGTTGCCGTAGCAAAACGATACAGTTTTTTTATTGTATAAATAAAACAGCATCGACTGTCGTCGAATTTTAGATGCCTTATGATCCAATAATTTCATAATGGCAGTTGATATTGTGATACTTTTCAAACTTTCCATATATTGAATTTCACTAGCGGTATATTAAATATGTGTTTGCTACATTTGTTGTTTTAATAGTTTTATTCACATCGCTCATTTACTCAAACAACGTCATAACTCAAAAAACTTAATTTTACAGAAAACGACTTTAAAGTTTTCAATTTACATACAACTTAATGGAGACATGAAATTGCTTTCTTCTCTCAAGAGGTGAGTGTGCAAGATACCTATTTATACGAAATTTTTACACAATATGAAGACTGATATGACGATTAATTCTGCATTATTAACTTTAAATTTTTCATTTTTTGAACTATTTTGGAAGTTAATGTGCACCCTCCGACTTGTTTTTCGAAGTTTGTAAAATTCATATAAAGGTTTTCGAAAAGCTCTTTTCTACCAATAAAGCAATGAAAAATATTAAATAAATCATGATTGAGCAATGCATAGAATGTACTAATAGTACAATTTATTCCTTTTGGTTTGACGAGAAGAATGCTTGTTACAATCATAGGCTGGAAATTTTAAATTTGCTTCTACTAATATTACTAAGAAAGCATTCTGCCTGGGAAACTTACCAGTATAAACCAGCAAATATTGAAAAAGTAAAAATATTAAAACACTAATTTCAATAAAAATTAAAATCAAAAATTATACAAAATAGGTACTATGTTTACATGTCTTTTATTTTATATCCCTCTTACCAAATGTTCTGCGCAGGTGAATTAACTTAAAAAATAAGTAAACAACCGCATCATGACTTCGGTGTGAACATAAATACTTTCATTTCTACAACAATAAAGTAAGTATATTTACCCTACAATAACGAAAAGAATCATGTTCGTTCCCTATTTATAATGACCTTCCATACAAGCTGTATGCTGCGTGCATTAAAAAAGTTGCTAGCGAAGCTAAATTCATTTTTATTTTTGAAAATGTGGGAAATTGAATAAAGTATCAAAAGCAATACACAAACGCACACACAAGTGTTCATTTTAAGCATATACACGAATGAATGTGTGTGGCTGTGTATAAAAAATACTACTCTCTTTTCTCTTGTTGGTTTTGCTCAATTCAAAGACAGTAATTTTTATTTACCCTTTAAACTCTCCCCCCTCGTCATTAGTAGTTTAAAATTTCTGTGTATGTAAAATGTTCGCAGTGCAACATCTTTATAATCTATTGTCTTTGCTACAACATTTTGTACATGAACCTACACATTCATCATTAATATTACACACATACAAGTACCTTAAATAGACAGGGCAGCGTTACCGTTCGTCGACTAAAGTCGCAATTTGCGACGTTTTTGACAGCCAGCGACTTTTTGTGAGACTTTTTTAAACTCATCTTATTTTGTGACTTTTTTCGTTTTTGGTGACATTTACCGTTTTTTGGAGTTAACTAAAAAAATAGTTCCGTTTTGCATGCATTCTCGGAAACTATGCAAAATTTTCAATCGCGAGAATTTATTGCGCGAATTTTAATGTACATCCTGATAAGATAACTTAATAGTATGTACTGATATTTTTAATTAGTTTTTTAATTAGTAGTTTTGTCCTATTCAGTTAAATAAAAAAATTAAACTCGGCAACAACATTATATTTAAGCCGTTTCAACGTTGTTTTTTAATCAGCTCAGTAGTTTCGGAGATATTGTAGAAATTGTGGCAAAAAAAATGTGAAATTTTTTGTTTTTAAGAAATCTATAAAAATTAAAAAAGGCAACAAAAGTTCTATTCGTTTGCTATAAGCATATAGGAAAATATGTTCCAAACAAAATGAGCCATATTTCATTAAACTCAATTTATAACTTTTGATTTTATTTACAATTCAGTGAGGGAACTCAATCGAGAAAAATCACGATTTTAGCTTCTGCTGTAGGGTTTTTGCACCGAAAATCGCTTATTTTCGTTTCCCGTTTTCCCGGAAATTTTATACGGGAACTCCCGGGATTTTGTCACGCAAAAATTTTTCTTTTTCTTTATATTACTGTCGTTCATCATGAAATAATATCTATGTAAGGGGAAAGAAACCAACGAAGGTTCGAAGTGTATTTTAAATTATTCTGGATTGAAGAACGAAGAGAAAAAAATTAAGTGAAGTGCGACTTTGTCTCGCACACGAAGGGCTCCTTTTTTATATTGGCAGTTTTTTCGTTGTGCTTTTTGTTTTTATTTTTAAAGTTATTTTTCGTTGTTTTGGCGATTTTTTTGGTTTCGGCGTTTTTTTTTTTCATTTCGTGATTTTTTCGTTGTTTTCTTGCGATTTTTCGTTTTTTTGCAATTTTTTTTGCCGATTTTTTAGTTGTGGCGATTTTTTGGTTTTGGCGCTTTTTTAACGTTTTTTTCGCTTTTTGACGATATTTTTAGTTTTAGCGATTTATTTTAGTTTCGGCGCTTTTTTCAGTTTTGGCGTTATTTTCGGTTTTGGGGACTTTTTTCGACTTTGGTGATTTATTTAGTTTTAGCGACTTATTTTTTTTTTTTGTTTTGACACTTTTTTCGTTCTGGCGATTTTTTCGGTTTTTGGCGATTTTATCTAGGTTTGGCGCTTTTATCTTCGTTTTGGTGAATTTTTTTAAATACAAATCCAAGGACAGAGAATTGTCATTGCATAAAAAAAATTAAAGGACTGAAGTTAATATTCTAACACTGCTCTTTGTCAGCAACATTTATCTAGACAAACTTTTAATCGCTCTTTGGACCACTTATGCCCTCTCTCTGACAACCGCGTGTTAAAATCGTCGATGAATAATCAGAAATAAAGCTACTTTGATTTCAGTTCATCAGTGATGCTAATGATTTGTGCTCTCTTTTTGATCGGTCTAAAACAGGAACCGGCAAAACATATCACATGGGACTTTTTACTATTTTACTCTCACACGTATGTACTCACACGTATTAACTAAAAGTAAATAAAATCAATCAGTGTGGCATGAACATTCAAACAAACAGGTTGTGTTATCGCTTGTTTCTTGCTATTGCTTGATGTACACTAAGAAAAACTTTGTAAGAGCGAGAGTTACAAAATACAACCCATCCAAGCAAAATGTATTAGTATGTGTTTGCCGGTTCCTGGTCTAAGAATAGTTTTTAAATATGAAGTTTCCAAACAATTTCGATAAAAAATATTCTTCTTTTTTAACCCCCGACCAAAATAGGGAGGTGTTATCACTTTGTGGTATGTCTGTCTCCGCCATCGTAGAGCCCAAACGGCTGGACCGATTTTAATTGAGCTTTTCTTGGCTAAAAGGTGATATAATCGATCGAGCCGCTTAGAAGTTATCGCCTCTTTTTACCTGTATCCTATATATGAATATTTGTGTCTGTGGCACCGTAGCTCCCAAACGACTGGATCGATTTTAATTTAATTTTTTTCTCATTTTAAAGGTGATTTGATCTTCTAATATATCATATACCTACGGTAAATTTAATTGACACAAAACAAGTGACGTGACAGGTCCCCAGGTGATTGGGACCAGTCCGAGTTCTAACACTTCCTATGAAGCGGACCAGCCACTTTTACATGGGGATGGCCTACGATGGCGTTAGTTGATAATTTGTATGCACCTTGTAACTTGTCTCTGAACTATCTTATGGAGTCCTAATCGGTGTAGAACAATTTTAGGTTATATATAAATATTATTCCAAAATTCAGTTGTAATTATCGATTAATTTATTTTTTTATTGTTACAAATCCAAGTAGAAATTGTATTTTATTTTTAAGCGGTGTCTTTGATAGGATTCAAACCGACAACCTACGGCATGATAAGCTAGTACACTACCCACTCGACCACAAGGGCACTTATATTTCAATGTTATAAATACCGTTAAGCTGGAGTTAATATCTGAATATAGTTACTCTGCGTCTCCACCTAACTTGAAATGCTGTTGTAACTTGAAGTTATGACAGCGTTGTTAAAACAATTGCACTAACAACTATGTTATAACCTGAAATAAGCATTAACTTGAGCGGTCTACACTTAACATTAACTTGAAGTTAATGTTAAGTTAAGTTAGGTGTAGACTGCAAATTACGGAATAGGTTCCTGAGTGGCATGGCAGTCTCATTGAAGAGAGACAATTAATATTATATAGATACTATGTGATAGGCCTTAGATCCAGGTGCATCGAATTTGTTCAGTGCCGTTTACTACAATACTAGCCGGGGTACCAACTAAATTGGCTGAAAATGGCTAATATGTGACCATTTACATAATATGTCTTTTTTCACCATTCACTACTCCTTATTTTTGGTGCGAGTCTCATTTTCTCAAGTGCTTTTGGATCCTTTGTCACCAAATTTTCCGCAGGGATATTATCATCGTTGGCGTTTAAAATTTTTAATTTTTGGGAGTTTTTATGCTTTTTTTTTTCTTTTTTATCTCATTTCTTTTGAAATAAACCTCAGTTTAAAACGAAGAATGATTTAATAATTAATTTTGCTTATATAAAAATTTGTGCATTCTGGAAATTAACATTTTTGTTAAATATTTTATTTCTTTCTTTATTACCGGGAATTTATTTTTTATATCCCGCTCTCCCGGGAAACAAAAGAGTCCGTGAATAAAAAACCCTATTCTGCTGTAAAGCCCGGGGACATCATAATAAAAAAAACAACGTTGCTGCTGCCACTTGTACTATTTATAAAGTTTTTCCAACTCCTGTAAAATTTGAGAATCTTAGTTACATGGCTTTTCGTTAGCTTAAACACTTTGTATAATGATTTTTTTGCTTGTTCTCTTTTTGTTTTGAATTGTTACTTTATTTTCTTAATGTTTTCGATAAATAAAAAGCTTGAAAAAATGCTTGAGACTTTTTTTCTTGAAAGGACTTTTGGAGCGACTTTATTTTTCTAAAACGACTTTTTGTACGACCTTTTGAAAATATTCAACGGTAACCCTGACGCAGGGACACTTTCATATACAAATTGTTTGTTTGTGTGATATTATACAAAATTTAAAAAAATTAACCCAACCAACCAACCAGCCAACCAGCTGTAGTTATAATATTTTCTTTTTTCATTTCATTTTTTGTTTTGTGCACCAAACCATTATTATCAACGCATTAAAATCATATAGAGTTTTTTGTTTTTGCAGTGGCTTTACATTAAAACTCATACACTACCACATACTCATACTTATTTAAATCTCTTATCTGATCATGTAAAGAAAAAATCGAAAAAATACGTTATAATGTAATGTTGCAAGCTTTTTCCGGTTCTCCTTACAAATGAATATACCAGCCAGCACATATACACACATAAACACACACACACACACACATGACACAGAAATAGACTTTGAGGCACAGGCAGAAAAACGGACAAAATTCACTAGATTTACATACTGAACACAAGTTTAAAAAAATTTAAAATAAAAACTCATTTTTCTATTTAAATTTATAAGTTACTCGTATTTAGGTGTAGCGATGTTGTTTATAGTGTTGTTGTTGGTGTTTGGAGCATGCAGTAGTGTTAACTTGTATACGTTTCCTGTTTGGTTGGCTTACATCCTTTTTATTAAAGTTATTTACTTACCATAGGCCTGTAATTTAAAAGCTAAAGGTCATAAGAAGTTTATTTTATTTCCTAGCTTTTTTCTAAAAAAAAACAAGTAATTGTTAAATGTCTTTTGTCTAATTTCTTATTTTATTTTGAATTTTTTAGGTTAACCGCCCTCTAACCATGAAAAAGGAAGGCATACAAACTCGTAATCGTAAGTTGTCATCGAAATCGAAAAAGAAAAAGGGCTTAGGAGGAGGCTGTTTACCCATGGGCGGTCATTTAGGTATGGGCGATTTTAAGCCTCTGGATCACTCTAAAGGTTTTGGTGGCGGTTTTTCCGCTTCAATGGGTAAGTATTATGCAAAATACTAATCAATAGAATAACAAATTATTTCTATAAAAATTTAATATTCTTTAGTAAACAAATCTGCTTAAAGACTTGCTTTTAAATTTTATTTGTTTTATTTCATATCCTTTTAATGCATTTCTTTTTTACTAATTTATCTATGTTTTACTTTTGTTGCTGCTGTTGTTTCTGTTTAGCTCAACATGGCCATCTTTCCAGTGGTTTGCATCCAGCTCATGCGCATATGCATGGTGGCTGGTATACTGGCGGTATGGGAGCTTTGGGTGCTTCCAGCGGTTTACAGGGTGGCTTCTCAACTGCCGGCTCTTTAAGTGGCGGTGTTGTACCTCATTCTCAGCCTTATCATTTAGGTTTGGGCTCTATGGTAAGTTTAACGAAGGATTTCTTTGTTGTAGAAATAAAATAAATTTACCGAAAGCTTTTTCATCAAACAATTAAGAGATGCTTTTATATTTTTAAGTTTTAATTTAATGGTTTTGTTGGTTTTAAATTAAGAGTATTTAAAAGTATATTTGCTCTTATTCGCTCTCTTAGTTTTAAATTTTGAAAAATAACTTTTTAAGTTCCCTGCAGGAAATGTCGATAGTAGAATTGTACTGATTCACTATTGACATTGTCACCAGTACTACTGACTAATTGTACCCAGGCAATGTTCTGTGCTATAGACATTTAACATGTGCTTGTTATTGAGCTGTTGACTTACTCTAGACCGGGTAGTTCTTATGGGGCCATATGGAGGCACTGGTACCAGAGATTCACTAGTGCATTTTAATGATTCTAGTCAACAAATATGAAACTTTTTACCAGCTATGAAAATTTTAAGTTTTCCGTGCAGCCGGATATATTTTCAACACCTCAAAATGAGACCATGAAAATCGTTTTCTAGCTGTTAAAAACTTCTCTTCTCATTAAAGCTAAAATAAAAAGTGTAGGCGATTCTTTGACAACGTCACCAAAAAGTCATCAAACTTTTCGACAAAAGTGGTGACTTGGAGACACCACACAGATGCATATAATGAGGATAAGAATGTGCTACTACTGTTTACACAGTGGTAAAAGGAAGCAGTATGGAGGCCTTATAGAAGGCATCTTTACACCTTCCATCTTCATATCTTTTTTACACACTTTGTCATTGCGGGGAAGGCGCTTCTTCTGGAAGGCCTGACAAAAGGCCTTCTAAAAATTCCATTTTGAAGAGTTTCAAATAGCAAATAGAGGTAAATTTGTTTAATCTTGGTGTTTTTATAGCGGCTTTTGTATTTTTTATTAATGCGATTTTTACTTCGAATTATTTTCTTTCATCTAAAATAATTTTTTATACATATTATGTTCGTGTATGTACATATTTATTGGGAAGGAATTGAAAATGAATAGTTTCTTCAGCATAAGCATAAGTTAATCAGCTTCAACATAAACGGCATAAAAGCAGCATATTTGATGTCTTTTACACGTAAATTCCAGTGTTATATACAAATTACTTGCGAAAAAGAATACGAGAATTTTGTTCTTTCTAATGTAAATTTTTTGATGTACAAAACGAAAAATCTGAAAATAGAATAGTCCTTCCTCTTCCCTTCTAAGAGAATATATTTTCTTACAGAGATTCGAGGCTTTCTAAAAGAAGGTGCAAAAGACATGAATTGAGAAGACTTTTTAGTTGTATCACTGGGAATTTGTTCCTATCATGATGCATTGATTAATAAATCAAAATGTTACGTACAATTTTTTTTTTATTAAAAATAGATATTTGTTACTTTTGGATATTTTCCCAAGGAGTACACTCTAAAACATTACTTAAAATTTAGGATCGTATATTGTCTAAATTTGTGATGAAAATTTCTTGTTGTCTAAAATTGCACCGATTTTGTAGGTATTTACAATAAAAAACATAATTTGTCTAATTTCACTTCACAAATTAAACATACATATTTACTTCAAGTGGATAAAATGGCAGAAAAATTATAATATGCCTATGGCTGATAGATAGATACGCCATACTTTCAGCCAAGAGGTCGCGGTTCGATGTTGCGGCCAGACAACCGCTTCGCCGCAAATTTTTTATTTGTTTAAGTAAACATATTTTGTTCAAAAATCAACAAAAAGAATGCGTGTCTAATCTTAGGTCGATATAATGAGTAAAGTGTTGCCTACTATTATCGACCTAAAAGTTTTTTAGAGTGTAGGTTAGGTTAATAAATTAATTTATTTTCCTAATACTGCATTTCTCTAGGTGCACAAGTTCTGGCAGTATAGAATTCACCATATTTACCGCCGTACTACCTAAACCAGCTGGGCATTGAAGAGATGTTGTTTGACAGGCTATTCCCGTACGTGGACGAAGTTACCCAAACTTAACCAACAGCTTTTTTGTACTGAAAAGAGCTTTCGGTTAAGTTTGGGTAACGTCGCGCACGTACGGGAACAGACTAAGTCTCTTCCTCCACCTAATATTGACAACTTTTACAAAAATATTGAAAATTTAATCCATGAGCACAAATAAAACTGCCCCGTTATGACAAAAGCAACCCACATCTGTAAGTAGGATTTTCGCTAGGGTGTTGTTGCTGCCGTCATTGGCAGTGTAGGTAAAAGTGCTTTGATGAGAAGACTGTGTTGGTCTCGAAATATCTGATGTCAGTTCAACTTTCCGTACACCAAAATTTTTCTTTGAATGTTCAATATTTACATGCTTTAGAATTTCTTTCTTAAATAAAAAATAATTTAATCGAAAGATTAAATTAAAAACGAACTTAAGCCAAACTAATTAAATAACTTTGGATAAAAATCATACAGTTCAACTAAAGTTCATAACTCAATTGTTAAAACTCTAAAGGCATTTAGCTAAAAACATGAATGTATATTGTTCTAAAAACTTGGGCAAAATAAACACTCAAAAAATCCCAGCATTGAAAATATCAATGATATTTCACGCTGGTAAGACAGAAATCAAAAAGCTTAAAATAGCTGAACATGATAAAGAAAGGACAGTTAGTGAAGTTCTGAACCTTTAAAGTTCATTAATAGGTACGAATCGGCGCGAGGTGGCGACAAATTCTGTTGATAGGGCTTACTAAAGTAAGTAAGATTTTCGCTGTAGTGTTGTTGCTGCCGTCGTTGACAGTGTAGGTAAAAGGGCTCTGATGAGAAGACTGTGGTGGTTTCGAAACATCTGATGTCAGTTCAACCTTCCGTACATCCAAATCTTTCTTTGAATATTCAATATTTACATGCTTTAGAATTTCTTTCTTAAATAACAAACAATTTAATCGAAAGCTAAAAACGGACTTAAGCCAAACTAATTAAATAACTTTGGAAAAATAAAAAAATTTTAACTCTCCTCACTAAATCCCGTTTTGTAGGATATTTTAGCACTAATTGTGAATCAGTACGAAATTCAGCATTAAGTACATTTCATTTCTGACGTTGAAATTGAATTTTGAGCATTCCTTGTCTCTGAAGACTTACCCCCTATGGAAATTTTGTTTTAATGTAAACTTCAAGCACGCATTATTTTTTATTAATATGGGGGTAACAAAAAATTTTATGACAAGGATATTTCCACCCGATATTTGGCTGTTTTTTGCGCCTATTTCAAGAAAGGCCTATACACCGAATAGTTAAAGAGTTAAAATCTTTCACAAAACTGTTTCTCGTAGTGTTTTACACAAAAGCGCTTAACTCACTCTAAAAATGTAAAAATTACAAGATTTCCTAAAAACTAAACCATATTTAATTTATTTTTAAACAAAATTCTTGTTTCATAATTCGTTAAAAGCGCTAAACCTACTGATAAAAATAAAAACTCGTGAAAAATCGTTTTGAAGCAAAAATATCCAAAATTTTTAAAATATCTTAAAAATCATCTAGAATGTAAAACATTCGGAAACAAAGTCTCCAAAATAGCGGAATTGGTTCAAAATTGTTTAAAAACTTTAAATCTGTTAATGAGAGCAAAAGGTGGAAAATTTACTAAGAGAAAGCTTCGGGAAAAATCTCTAAAATCGTGAAAGTGTTTCAAAACTGTTGAAAAACGCTACAAGTCATAGTCTACAAAATTTTCCGCAAGGTGATAGTTGCCCTAAAATTCTAACGGTTTTTTTCTTAAAATCATATGGCATCTCTTAATTGAATTTAATTTTTTTCGTCTTAACAAAAAAGCTTTTCCTTGTTTGCTTAATTTCATTTTCTAGTCTTCTCTACGAAAGTGTTTCATATAATTTTTTTCTTTCCTTTTTAGGGAACTTGGCGTACTGACTATACGTGATGGAGCGGCAATAATTTAAATAATAATTTATTTAACTGAAACTGCATGATGAACTACAACTATAACAACCAATCGTTTAAATGACAAACCAGCAAATACAACAACAAAAACTGCTAAATCTGAAAGGTAAAGAGATGTAAAAATACTGTTAAAGTTCCTAAACAAAAAAAAACATACAAAAAAATATGCAAAGAAAAGCAATCACAGAGTTAAGATAAATCAGCCTTTAAGGATTTTTGCAAAGAAGTCCTTTAAGCCTGTAGACAGACGACGTCTTTACTAATGAGTTGCAACCACAAACTGCTGCTACTGTTTCAACATCAACAACAACAATAAAAGCCTTTCTTTTAGCAAACGTTCAACAAAATCATTAGCATTTCTCTCTTTATCTAGTTCGGTGAAACTAATGATGCCGGAATGACTTTACTTTGGTTGGCTTAACACAGAAACCACTGTAAGAGCCACCAGACTAAAAATGCAGCTTAAGTGGATTATGAATTTGCTTAGGCGCCACTTAAGCCGAGGGCAGTAACAGGTTTCTGTGTGAAAATTTTTTTACAAATTCTTTTAGTTTGTTTTCGTCAGATTCTTTGTTATTTTCTTCTTGTAAATTTAACTCCCCTTAAAATTCGTTACCCTTTAAAGTCAACCAACCAAATTCCTAAAAAAAATATTTAAATAAAATGTATTATTATTTTCTTAATCTTAATTATAACTTTAAGTATATGTTATGTTAACATTGCGTGCAATTTATTAATTTATTTTAAAACAAACAAACAAAACAACAAATAAATTCACTCCTTTTTTTAATATTAGTATTATTATTATTTTATTCAACAAAAAATCTTATTATAATTTACTATTTCATATAAAAATGCTACAAAAAAAAGTGGAGTGTAAAGAAAACTAAATTAATGCCATACAAACAAACATACAAACATTTTATTGTTAATAAACCACTGTTATGAATTGTTTTTAATAACTTTATAAAAACAGTTTTTTTATAAAAAACAAAAAAAAAACTTGAGTCGAAACCATACAATTTTGTAAAAAAAAAAAAAAGAGAAATAGTATTCAATGTAAATAGTTAATTATAATAAACAAACAAATCATTATAAAATCAACAATTAAATGAAAACTTAAATAATAATAAAACTTAAATCTTAACAAAGAACTAACAAAATGTTTAAAGTGTTTAAAACAACATTGTAAATGCATGAATTGTTGTTAATGAAAGCTTTGCAATGAATTAAATATGTGATGTCAGGAAAAAGTTTAACAGCTAACGATGGCAACGATGGCAAGAAAGCGTGCATAAAGCCGGTACTTTGCGTACTTTGACTTTGTTCATGTTTTTGTTTAACTGTAATCATATTTTAGGTCTACGGAATCATTGTTATCATGTATTTAGGCAGTGAGTTTTTTTGCTCGAAAAGATTTTTATATGAGATCTGTTCTCTCGGAAGATCTTTCACGAAAGTTAGTCATCATTTGCTTTTTTTACATTTTTGTATATTGACCGTTACATTTGCTTTCGCGGTTGTTCCGCGAATGATTTTTGCGAAAAAATACACACAAAAAATTAGTTTAGGATTTGAAAGCACTATACGCAAAGACTATAGATTTATAAAGATGTTGCACTGCCATACATTGTCTGTCAATGCTAAATTTTTGATGGGATTTTGCGAAAATCCCTTTGTGTATGACTCATGAAAGATTTCTCATCAACGGAGAGCAATATACCAAAAATATAAATAAACTCTCAGCAAAAACAATTCATACTTATGAACATTATTTGTGTATGTGTGTTTACTTTGCCAATATTTTGCCAACCAAGCAAACAAGTTCGCTTTCAGATAAGTATGTATTAATTAAATATATTATGTGATCAAGCCTTTTCTTAGTCCACTAGCATTTAAAAAAACAATTAATTTCTTTTGACTTTTTAAACAAGAAAAAAAACAATTATTCTAAACTTATCCTCAGACTGTAAGCTAAAATTATATACATAGGTACTATAAATACGATTATTAATGAACATCGTACATTAACGTTTGTGTTTGTTGGGCTTTACAAATTCAAATAATATTATCACGTATTGTATGGAAAACTAATTGGATCTTCTGGGTTGCCGTAGCAAAACGATACAGTTTTTTTATTGTATAAATAAAACAGCATCGACTGTCGTCGAATTTTAGATGCCTTATGATCCAATAATTTCATAATGGCAGTTGATATTGTGATACTTTTCAAACTTTCCATATATTGAATTTCACTAGCGGTATATTAAATATGTGTTTGCTACATTTGTTGTTTTAATAGTTTTATTCACATCGCTCATTTACTCAAACAACGTCATAACTCAAAAAACTTAATTTTACAGAAAACGACTTTAAAGTTTTCAATTTACATACAACTTAATGGAGACATGAAATTGCTTTCTTCTCTCAAGAGGTGAGTGTGCAAGATACCTATTTATACGAAATTTTTACACAATATGAAGACTGATATGACGATTAATTCTGCATTATTAACTTTAAATTTTTCATTTTTTGAACTATTTTGGAAGTTAATGTGCACCCTCCGACTTGTTTTTCGAAGTTTGTAAAATTCATATAAAGGTTTTCGAAAAGCTCTTTTCTACCAATAAAGCAATGAAAAATATTAAATAAATCATGATTGAGCAATGCATAGAATGTACTAATAGTACAATTTATTCCTTTTGGTTTGACGAGAAGAATGCTTGTTACAATCATAGGCTGGAAATTTTAAATTTGCTTCTACTAATATTACTAAGAAAGCATTCTGCCTGGGAAACTTACCAGTATAAACCAGCAAATATTGAAAAAGTAAAAATATTAAAACACTAATTTCAATAAAAATTAAAATCAAAAATTATACAAAATAGGTACTATGTTTACATGTCTTTTATTTTATATCCCTCTTACCAAATGTTCTGCGCAGGTGAATTAACTTAAAAAATAAGTAAACAACCGCATCATGACTTCGGTGTGAACATAAATACTTTCATTTCTACAACAATAAAGTAAGTATATTTACCCTACAATAACGAAAAGAATCATGTTCGTTCCCTATTTATAATGACCTTCCATACAAGCTGTATGCTGCGTGCATTAAAAAAGTTGCTAGCGAAGCTAAATTCATTTTTATTTTTGAAAATGTGGGAAATTGAATAAAGTATCAAAAGCAATACACAAACGCACACACAAGTGTTCATTTTAAGCATATACACGAATGAATGTGTGTGGCTGTGTATAAAAAATACTACTCTCTTTTCTCTTGTTGGTTTTGCTCAATTCAAAGACAGTAATTTTTATTTACCCTTTAAACTCTCCCCCCTCGTCATTAGTAGTTTAAAATTTCTGTGTATGTAAAATGTTCGCAGTGCAACATCTTTATAATCTATTGTCTTTGCTATACGTCTATTCTCCAAAAACAAAAAATTATAGTAATCGCAGAACGAAATAAAAAGTTATGACCACTTTTTTAATTTTGAGTTGGGTTCACATGGAAAAATAAAAAAAAATGTTTACTTCAAAATAATTCTGTACAAACATTTATACATGAGCGAAAAGTAGGCTAAATCTTGTTTTAAATAAGACTAAGATTTTATTAACCTACTTATAATGTAAAAACATACATTAATTTCAAATAATTATTCGTCGCAAAATACGACCTACCTAATACATTCTTCGAAAATATAACAACTCACAGTGCGCTAGAAGTAAAATTTTTTCAGGTAAAATCAGAAAATTTTAAACAGATATTGTTCTTTATATCGTTTCTACCCTTCAGCTGATGTTAAATTATATTTAAAAAAAATTTACGTAACGCTCTATACATTTTTCGGAATACACACTATATTTTGAATTTAACACAAATCAGATGTATATAATCTAACATAAATTCCACTAAAAATTTTAATTAAATTAATTTTTACAATTAAATCATTTTTTTATTGAGAAATAATTTTTCAAAGCATGTGACAATTGAAAAGAACAACGACCAATTTCTTGACTTTTGTAAGGGTCGAACTGAACATCTATGTTTTCGGTATTAACCACAATCCCATCACCAGAGCTCTCTATACTCTAGGCTACTACAGCCCCCCAAAGTTGCATTAAAGCTCTATGTTTCCTGGCCTTAAGCTTATTTTATGGTGGCTTAGAAATTTACCATACTTGGCACTTATCCCAATCAACAACCACACTTGTGATTTTTCTCATATTATTTTAATAATATTCTGTCATTATTGTAATGAAATTATTTCTTTGTTTTAATGAAATTGTTACATCACCTAGTAGCCTCATTAGCTTATCTCTTTTATTGACTGTTTTAATTTATTAATTTATGATACAAACAGACACGATAGACGCCAATGCACATCAGATAAATTTGTAATGTTGATGACCGCTCACAGTATTGAACTCAGACTCATGATTCTCATCATTCGCTTTATAGCCAACGTCTTAACTAGTTCAGCCAGCAGCACTGCCAGCAAGCACTGTTTACACTCTAAAACACTCTTGTTGAAAATTAGGTCGACAATAGTCGGCAACACTTTACTGATTATTATCGACCTAAAATTTGACACGCTTTCTTTTGTTGATTTTTGAGCAAAATATGTTGAATAAAGAAAAAACACACGAGAAGCGATTGGCTGTGTGCAGGTTAGAACCGCGGCTTTCTGACTGATAGTCTAGCGTAGCTACTACTCAGCCATAGGCGCATTATATTTTATGTTAAATTTTTTTTAAATTGGACTAAATATGTTTAACTTGAAAATTTTTGCTTTAATAAAGATGTATAAAACAAATTTTTTAATTCATTACATTTATTAAAACAATAAAAAATCTTACGATTTTGTTTATAATTTAACAATATTTACTTCCAACACTTACATTATTTATATTTAAAATCTACTAATCACCAGAAATTAAATTTTGATGACTAATGAAAAATATGGCGTGCTTATATTGCTTAAACACAACAACAACAAACATATAAAATGACAAAATGTTGTTGTCATAAATTCAATGAAATTTTCTAACGAAAGTACGAAAGAAAGCTAATGAAGGAATTTCAATGAAATTCTGATACTGAAATAATATGAAGAATCATGTTGAATGAAAGTTATCTCAAGTTGAAACAACGTGAATATGATAATGAAATAACAGGAAGAATCATGCTTAATTAAAGCTATTTCAAATTGAAACAACGTGAATTTGATATTGAAACAACATGAAGAATCATATTGAGTCAAAGTTATTTCAAGTAAAAACAACGTTAATGTACTTATTTTATTAATTATTTTGTTTACATGAATTCAACATGAATTTCATTTTAATTCAATATGGTTTAATTAATGGTTGAACATTAAATTTATTTGAAATTAAAGTTATACTTATGTTGATTTAAAATGAAATGTAACGTTAATACTAATAGGTTTTTAACAGTAAAAAATATTATATCAAAGAGATTTAATAATTTTGCGTTTAAAATCAATATGAAACAATGGTAATTTTAAATCAGCAGCAGAAAATTATCACAGGTAATGCGAAGTCTTTCGGCTATTTACATTTGCACAACACGAACATTAAAATAAACAACAACAAGTTACACAACTGACACCAACAGTGCATTGTAGCTATGAACAAAGCAAATAAATACCAACACAGTAAAATTCAAATTATTTCTCAAAAAATGTATATGATTTTCAATCGAAATTGCGACATGTTGATTTTAGATTGGTATTTTTTCTGTGTGTACACTTGGACTAAAATTCCTAACTAAATTAACTGATTTTAAGAAATTCTTCATAATATCTGTAGCAATAGGGAAAAAGTGCTTAAGTCGTATTTTATAATTTTGTAGTAGAACATTTTTAAATGTTCAAGTGGATTTTTAGAAACTTATTTGTTTTTCAGTTAAAGTTTGCAATTCGTTCTTATCTTTTTTAATTAAAGAATACATGGTTCTACCTTCTACAGCAGAGATATTCAATTTATGAGTTAAATTAACCCATTATGAGATTATAAGTTGAAAAAATATGCAGCAAGTCTTTAAGCTATATAATTTCTTGAAGAATCTTACAAAATAAATGAAATGAAAGGTAATTTTGAATGTGGCGATATGGTATGCGGAACTTACCGTTAGAGTCACAATGTTAAGAGTTAAAGTGGACTTTAACGACAACTTTTGTATGCAGAACTTGACGTTAGAGTCCACGTTAACTTTTAATCGTACATAGTGAAAAGGACCGTAAGTCGTATATTGTGAAAATGACTGTTAAGCACATATTCCTTATTGCCACAATTATAACATTTACATCTAACATGCGAGCACTTGCTGTGGCCGTTTAATATTCTAGGTCTTTCAAATACATTTTAAATTTTGAAATTTGCAAAAAATCGCCTAATATTTTCCTGGACATGTGTTAATAAAAGTTTGTTTCAAAACACTTTAAATACTGATGTCTATATAATATAAAATTGTATAAAAATTTTATTTGTATATATGTTTAAATTTCTTTGAAAATAAAAAAATTAAACTGATAGAAAATCCAAACACGTCCGAAATATTTTATTAAGTTTTTTTGAGCGAAAGAAAAGGGAAAAAACGTACCACTAAATGCAATTTGAAATTGCCAAAATTTAAAACAAATTTATAAAAAAATAACAAAAAAAAAATACATAAAACAATTTTATTAGTTTAATTATAAAATTCAATGAAACAAAAATATAAACTAAGAAAAAAATAAAAAAGTCCTGTAAATTTTCTATGCATGGTGATACATTTTAAAATTATAAATAATTGTAAATATTTAATTGTAAAAACTTTTTCGTTTTATTTTATTTATAACAAATAATTTATTCTAAAACAAAAACTTTAGTCTTATTTACAAAAATAAATTAAAATAAAATTTAGAAATAAATCTAAAATTGTTGTTATAAATTCGTTTTTATTATTAATTTCATAAAAATTTTACTGTAAATAAAAACCAAAACCCAAAACACTCTGTAATTATTGTAATTGTCATTCACAAAAAAAAACACAAAGAAAACTGAAAATATTAAAATAAAATTAGAATTTATTAGAACATACGACATATTTTACTATTGTAATTGTTAATAATAAAATTACTTTTAGTATTTTAAATGTAATTTGCCATATTTATAGTTCAGTATACATTAAACAAACACAAATACACAAACATACAAAAAGAAAATCTTAAAATCTTATTAATTATATAAAAATAAAATTAAAGAAAAAAGAAAAACATTCTAAAATAATATAAAATTGTATGTAATTAAATATAAAAAAAGGCAATCACATTTAAAAGAAAAATATATATAAAAGAAAACGTAAAAGAAAAACAAAATATTATTAAAAAGAAATGTTTAAAATAATACAAGAATTATTCAAAAGAAAAAAAAGAAATATAATAATAAATGAAATAATAAATAAAAGAAATATTACAAAAATCAAAGATTTTTTATTTGAAAATTAACTTTCAATGCAATTCGAAACTCATGGAAGCCCTTTTTTCTGATTGTTGTCCAAAAATAAAACGGTGCAATGATTAATTAAAACAACATGATTGAGCAAATGTTTAAATGTGTAGGAAATGAGTACAAACCAGGTATGGAAAAGTCAGTACTATTGGACTTTAATAGTTGTAAATATTTATGGAGAGACAACTGAATAGCGATTTTGAAGTTTTTAATGAATTGTGTTACCTTCTTTGGGAAATGGCTACTGCTGAGAGAACAAGTGGTAAAGTGGAAAGAAAGAGAGAGGGTGAGATAGAAAGCTTAATAGTTTTGCAACTGTGCTATTTCGCATTTTGATAATTTTTAGCGAAGTATTGCAGCGCCTCTGGTATCAAGTAGGGCAATTAATTTGGAATGATTTTCCGTCAACCCACATCAAATTGTGTCATCTTCAGTGTTCTATTCAATAGAACACTGAAGATGACACACAGCCGTAACCGGTCTGTTTATCAACCAAATTTGACATGGGAGGACGGAAAATAGTTCTAAATTTAAACAAACCCCGTCGGAAGAAAAACACAACACACAATTAATTTCTTTAAGATGTATAGCCATTTTACCAACTATTTTACTTCACCGACGATTCTGCAACAATACCGACGAATTAGGGTGTTATGATGTGCATTAGTATATATGTACATATTAACCGCTACCGGGACTGCTCAATGACTATTCCCAGTTGGCCATTGTAAGACATCATCAATGAAGTTTTCGAAAAAATTTCGCAAAAATCGTGTACAATTCAATGAGCGATAAGGTTGCTCAGATTGTCGTCAATGATTACATAAGTGAAAATATCGCCTGTCTTGTCGTCAGTGATTAAAAAAGCGACTATGTCGCCTATTCTGTCGTGAATGACTACACAGAAAAAAATAGACAAGAGTTATGTTCAATAACACCATGTTATTGAAAAACAATATGAGTTTCATATAACATTTGTCATTAACTTAGTACAATATTTCGTTGTATTTATTTCTTTCCCATGCCGGTTATTTCTTTTCTTTTCATACATAAGTAATTAAAACAAGTTTTTATCTCATAGAAAAATAACTGCGACATGGCTCAGCTGTAGAGAGCATGCTTTACGTCTGGGAAGTCCGGGTTCGTATCCCATATTTTTTTTCTTTTGAAATAATTATGTTACCAATATAGCGGAATTCCTTATCACAGTAAATTTAAAAAAAAAAATTATTGAGTACCGGGATTCTTGTTAACAAAAACGAAACTTATTTTTTTTCTGTGTATGTAGTATACAATGTCATTTATCTTGTCGCCAACGATTATATAGCGACAATGTCATACCTAGAATAGACAAAATGAAATACATTGTCGCTCATATTGTCCCCAACAAATTTGTATTGAGGGACAACAATTAAGACAGTGTAGCTCATCTTGTCCTCCACAAACTGTAAGACATTGTCGCTCATATTGTCCTCAACAAAATTGGATTGAGGACAAAACGAATGACATTGCCGCTCATATTGTTGTCAAAAGTGTTTAGAAGAGGACAACTTACAAGAATTTGTTCGTCAGATTTTCATGAATGACAATTCACTTAAATTGTCGAGTAGAAAACCTAATCGGCAGAGGACAATTGGTACAAGAATCGTAGATGACAATGTCTTGCAAGGCGGTCTGGCCAACTGCGTTGTTATGCCTTTATCACTTTAACAGTCCAACAACAATTAACACAATGGCACACCAATGCACATCAGAAAAATTCACGATGTTGACGACTTGCCTGAAACTAGTCTCGAAACCAAGACTTCTAACATCATTTGCTTTGTAGCCAATGCGCTAACCATTTCAGCCAAGAGCACCTCTAGGCGTAAAATAGATTAGAAATGAAAAGAATTATCCTCTCTGCCGTCTACGGTGACTCTAAAAGCATTTTGTTTCTTATTTTATCAGCACGTGGGGTATTTTCGGGCTTAAGCCAGAAACAGAATTTAAAAACTCCCGAGTATTGGGTAGCATGAATAAAATAAAGTATTTGCTTTTTTCTTAAAAATTTGTTTTAAAACCAAAAATTCTTAGTTTTATATTCAATAATATCCACAATTTTGTGTTTTAAAACAAATTTTTAAGTAAAAAGCAAATACTTGTTTTATTCATACTGCACTCTAAAACACTTTTGTTGAAAATTAGGTCGATAATAGTCGGCAACACTTTACAGATTATTATCGACCTAAAATTACACACGCATTATTTTTGAAAAAAATGTTTTTACTAAAAAAAGCGATTGGCTGCGTGCAGTTTTGAACCGCGACCTCCTGACTGATAGTCTGACGTATCTACTTTATTTTATACTTTATTTTAAATTATACTTTATTAATTGAAGTTGTGTGTATTATACTTTATTTTAAATGTTTTCCACTTGGACTAAATATGTTTAATTTGAAAGGGTTTTTCTTTAATAAAATAACTACAAAATCGATGTAATTTTAGACAAGGAGAACTTTTCAACACAAATTTAGACAATATATGATCGCAAATTTCAAGTAATGTTTTAGAGTGTACCCATTAAATCTCATAATAACGACTGCTTCCGCGAAATTGATTTTGTTATACAGTGTTTTAAATATTTTGAAAGAACTTCTAAAGCGTGTAATAATTAAAAACACAAAGAAAATTTCGGCTGAACGGAAGGTTCAACCGACATCATGATGTTTAGAGACCAAACTCCAGCGAAACGGAAACTCGACAACAAAATAATCTTTAACCTGTACAAACATTATTTCTAAATCTGCACAGTAGTTTTGGCGATATCATAAAAGTTTGAGTAAAAAAAAAAAATAATTTTTGAAAATTTTTTTTTTCAAATTTTATAACAAAATAAAGATACAACAGCGGTCCAGTAGCATTTAGCTGAATGTATTGCAAAAGAACTATGCCCTTTTTCATTGAAATTGGTGTACAACTTTTGATTTTATTCACAATTTAGTGTCAGAACTGAATTGATAAAATTTTAATTTCCATACATAGTAGCAAACACAAACACAAAGTCTGAAATTGCCGTTGTATGAAAATTTAAGTTTTATCAATTCAGTTCTCTTACTTAATTATGAATAAAATCAAAAGTTGTGTACCAATTTCAATAAAGAAGGTCTCAATGCTTTTGAAATTCATTTAACTACAAGCTACAAAATCAAAAATAAGCTCGTTGTAATATTTTTATTTTTTATGCATTCTTAAAAACAAAACATTCAAAATTTTTTATAAAATTTTTATTTTTATTTTTTTCTGTTAAACTTGTATGATATCTCTAATACTACTGACGATATGGTAAAGCACCAATGAAATGTTGCATATAGACAATGCTTAAACACCAGCAAATAAATTTCATTTAAAATAAAATTATGACAATATGTCGAATAATAAATTTCTTAAAGGTTTACTTTGAATTTTATTTTTCATTTTGCCTTATAAATACTTTTCTTGTTATCCAATGGATTTCTAATTGTATAAAGGTGTAGAAAAATAAAATAGATTCATATCGAATAAAAAATTATTTGCTGGGTTTTGTATAAGTTCCAAACCTGATATGCTTATTTTTGAAAATCATTTATTTGTATATTCTCAAATGGTTTTTAAAAGTTTGCGCATAAGATAAAGGGTTTGAACTGTTCAAAATTGTGTTTGAAGTCTACTGGCGATTTGGTAAAGCACCAATGAAATGTTGCATATAGACAATGCTTAAGCACCAGCAAATAAATTTCATTTAAAATAAAATTATGACAATATGTCGAATAATAAACTTCTTAAAAACTACTGAGCAAATTTAGAAACAATGTTTGCGGGGCCTCAAGATTATTTTATTGCCAAATTTCGGTTTTTGTTTTTACTGAATAGAAAACCACCTTCTAAAGTTATGCCACTATATGTGGTGAAAGTGCTTTAATTTTTTACCTAACGCTATGTCGCGAAAACTAGAAATGATGGGAAAAAAATAGAGTGCAGATTCGCATTCAGCGTTCCAAATAACTAAAGAAACAATTTCTAGCGAACGAAAAAGTTTCTTTGAAGTTTGTAAACATCTGTTATTGGAAAAGAAATTAAAAGCGTTTTTAAACTTGTATCCAAAGCGAAAATAAAGAGCACATAAAATTTTTTCAGGTTTAATCGTTTAATTTTTAGAATATATATATTAGTTCTTAAATGTTTTTCTATAGTATTATATAAACAATATATATAAGCAGTATATTCCGATTTCGCAGGAAATAAAAAAGTCCTAAGTTTCCAGTGCAAAGATATTTCACTGTAATCGCAACTACGAGCAGAGCAAAACAACGCTAATGTGCTTAATTTAATTTGAATTGTTAACAAATTATTCAAATCATTGGAAATCAAAATAATGAAATAGAAATGTATTTTCTTGTCAGACAATAACAACTCAATTGAAGAATTACTCACAACAAAATTGCCCTTATGTATCTACAAAACTAATAATTTGTTTTCAGTAAGAATTATGTAATAATAATAGCCGAACAATAGCAACGTCAACAATACCTTTGTTAACAAGTTAACTTTCTTTAACAATCATGACTCAGAATTTTGTTTGTAAGAAAATAATATTACATTATTTTCTTAAATTGGTTAATATCAATAACAAAATCACAACCGGCATCGAAAGTGTTACAAGTACGACGTCTTAACATGGTATTTTACACTTTCAATAGGGTAATAAATTTAATAATATTAACCCTTTAGTGCCAAATTATCGTAAGCGGCATACTTTAACCGAATCTATTATTGAAAGAAAAATTGTAGGGACCTAACGACAGTTTAAAATTGTCAAAATTGTTGTTATTTCTTAAAATGAACGCTGTAATATTTGATTGTAAACTTGTGGATATAAAACAGATTTGAAAGGAATAAAAACATCTTCCTCTGACTGTTTGTAATTTTAATGCTTGCGACATTATGGCGCTAAGGTGTCGACATACTTACTTTAGTAATTTCTTTGTAATGTGTTATATACAAACACATTCTTAGTAGAAGTTTGTAACACTAAAACTTTGGTTGTACTTGAAGGCTATACAAAAAGTTCCTTTCTTAAGTCTTTTGTTTTGCATTCAGCGTCGAAAACAATTTTTTTCAAGTTCTCATATATTACCACAGCCTAACCAGATGCGACACGAGCCGGAAGATATTGCCGTCTCATGCGAAGTAAGAAAGTATTAGTGTTTTCTTTTGTTTTATTTTATGCATACATTTGTAAAATGTGCAACACTTTTAATTGGATAAAATGAAACAACAACACGTAATTGTTGTTTCTTTCTTAACTAGACGGCATAAAACCCTGATTTGGACAATTTTCAGATGTCAAAAATGACGTGTCTGGTTAGACTATGATATTACTCCGAATTAAGCTGCTCCCATGTATTAGATATGTAAAAACATATGTTTTTCGAAAATTACTACTAGCCGGTAACAATTTTAAAAATGTTGTTATAATATTGATTATTTATAGCATAACATAGCGATGAAAGGAACAATAGGTATGAAGTCAAATCTTTAAAATATAGTGGCCTGTTCTTTGTCAAAAAAATTTTATTTCAAGACGCGCAAAAGTAATTTAAGGCGTCGAAGATAGAATTTAAGGCAACAATGATTAACTTCAAGTTCAATAACGCCGTACAACACAAAAAAATAACGTGGTTCTAATAACCGTTTCTGAGAAAGGGCGCCAAAAAAATGTATACATGTATCGGTATTTTTAAAGTTTACATCTGTTATTAATTTTAGAGGGAGTTAAAGTCCCCCCCTTTCACATACTTATATACTGACTTGGCATAGCAAATCTTGTAATCCTTATATTTAAGGTATAAGATGTGCTCACTACCACAATATCAACACATTTGTAACATTGTAACCCCGTAACTCTTCGGTGTATGGGTATTTGTGTCTCCTTCTTCAAAAAGGGCCTCACAACTCTATTTCAGGTTTATAACCAAAGAAATTTAAATAGTTTGGCTTGAGTTCGGTTTTCATTTAAATTTTCAATAAAAGTATATTTTTATTTAGTGATAAATATGGGTAGGGTTGAACTAACATGTTTCGACAACTCCCGCTATTCCCGTCAGAGTTCTTGATCGCATAGACCACTCAACCAAATTCGGTGGTTTGCAGTCAAGAGTTAAATATCATTTGCTATCATTGTTATTGTTGCTATTTATTGTTGCTATTTATTGTTGTTGCTGCTATTTATTTATTCACTGATTCAGTAAAAAAACATTTACTGAAAATGAAATTTTATTTTAGCCAAACCTTTATTTCAAAAATTTTCGGTAATTTTTTCTGTGTATATAAAAGTTGTTTTCCTCATTAAAAAAATAAACTTAGATCGGCTTGCGGCACGTGTTTTTTTTAATAAAAAATTTCTTATATAATTTTTTCCATTAAAGGAAGGAAGGATTTTTTGGGCATCCGAAAACAATTTTTTTAACGAAAACTCTAATATATTAGAGTTTTCGTAAAAAAATTTTTTTACAAATAATGCGATTATTTTAAAATAAAGACATGAAAAGATAGATTAGATCAGCTGAGGAAATGGATATATTAAGTTGCGTCAAGTATGTATATCGTATATTCACTTGCGGGATTGATTTGAAAATATCATCTAGCTAACCAAGAAATCTGTAGAAATAGTATGAGTGATATAATTATTTCCACTTAATCATTCCACATTAGTTTTCGAGCTGCATATACTGGTTTAATTAAATCTATTAAATCTGATTTGAACTCTGTAATTTCCATTATTATTTTCTTTATATGAACGAAGTTCTCTTACTTTAACTAAAATTGTTAACTATTATCTAATATGTTTCCAACATTGACATAAAAATTAATAAGATTATTAAAAATCATATACACAAAGATATTTTTGGTTGCAGTTTTCAAAAACTCCAATTTGCAATAGTCATTTTTTTCAAGCTTCTTTACTTAACATTAACTTATTGGTCCATACACTATCTTAACGAACATAAATGTTATGGCTCGAAACGAAACAACAAAAAAGAACAAGAAGAATATATAAAATAAATGGTCATAAGCATCGTCATTATTGGCCCATCTATGGTTATTAAATGTCTGTGTATTTGTTACTGTCGAAAGTAACTGGGAACCAAAAAGCCAACAACAGAAATTACAAAAATTATCCTAAACATGCGTGACATCATATACATATTTTAACTGCCACTTGTTTGGTAAGCTTATCTGGCAGTTTTTTATTTTATTTTTTTTTAACTGAAGCTGTTGCAAGTATTTCTTATTCACAGAAGAAAAAAAAAAGATTCAACAAATATTCATAAGGAGTAGGCAGAGCAAATACAAGAGTTAAGACTATGAAGCCCACAAACAAACATAGTCTTAAGAAAAAGGAAATGTCAACTTATACACTGAGCAAAACGATAAAATAAATTTCTTTTTGATTCACTTAAAGAAAATCGGAATGAAGAATTTTTTTAAGTTGTGGACTGAATCAAATAAAGTGTACTCGTCCTCAGCGGCGGTAACCTAAAACCACTCCGATGGATCATACGCAAAGAGTTATCTCTATTTTTCGGCACCAAAGCAGAGCTTCTGCACCTGAATACGAGTAGACATTTCTCTGAACACGCACAGAAAAATTCCATACTAAAATCGGTTAATTTAAGATTTTCCGGTAGTAATTTTGCTTTGCAGGTGTTTCATGTTAATTCAACATGATTTTACAATAACCTGCATATAACATTTATATATACATAACTATACATCATATTGATATAATATTCCACTACTGTTAAATCAGAATGAAGTTGATACTGAAACAGCACAAAGAATCATGTTGTATTAAAGTTATTTCAAGTTAAAACAACATGAATTTGATATTGAAACAACACGAAAAATCATATTGAATGAAAGTTATTTCAAGTTTAATGTAGATATTTTATTAAATAGACAAAAAAAAATTTTTTTTTGTTGTAGCTCGCCACCCCAAGATTTGAACTATTGTCACTGGGTTAATAGTCAAGACACTAACGACTGCAGTCACAATAGCCTCAAATATACTTTAGACATACAATAATATAAATAACATCATATGTTATATGAATTTCATATTAATTCAACATGATTTAACATAAAATTTATTTGAACTTAAACTTATGGTCATGTGGGCTTAAAATGAAGTGTAACGTTGATAACAATTATGTTTTAACAGTGATAAATGTACAATCAAAGAGATTTAAGGTTAGATTTATAAATTTTCAATGGCAATGTGAAGTTTGTCAGCTATTTGTTGAATATTTGCATTTACACTACACGAACATCAAAATAAACAACAATAAAACAACAATAAGTGAAACAACTGAGCACAGCAGTGCATTTTTGCTATGAACAAAGCAAATAAGCACCAACACCACACTTAAATAACAAATCACACTGGTCTGCAGAAAAAATGGCCTTTATGTAAAAGTATGTGAAAAAAACAAAGTTTTGATTTTTTTTATCATGTACATATTTTTTTAATGGGTTTGACTAATATTCCCACTAGGCACATCAGAATATTTCATCAGAACTCAAGAACGGTGTGCTAGATTTGAATAAATAAACCATCAAAAGATGCGGAATAAAATTACCTTTGAGACACTTATAAAGTCTTTCATATTTCTGAGTGTTTTGGAGTTATTCAGACATTAGCGGTGAAAATGTCTTTTTTTCATGCAAAACTTAATTTTTTTTTCGTTTTCAAAAACTCATAAAAAAATTAAGAGGGTAAAAATTTTACATATTTACCATTTATCAAAAAGCTGAGTATCTTAATGATGCAAACAGAACAAGTCTGCAACTTCAGTCAAAAACGCTGCAAAATAAACACGCCCAAAACTAAATCGACGGCAGTAGCTTTAAAATTCGCTCATATTGTTGTTTATTTTGTTTTGTTCTTATATTTCGTATGAAAAATGTATGAAATTTTATTAAAACACGGCATCATTGTTGAGAGAATGAGTGGCTAAAACCAGGGTGACCGTTGAAAATTTTTAAAAAGTGGCACAAAAAGGGGATTTTGAGGACAAAAGTGGCACCAAATAGGGGATTCTTTAAAAAAAAGGGGCAACTTTTTTTAAAAGGGAATAATTGAACCAAATTCTAATATTTAATGAATTTCTAGGGCATATAATGCTTTTGAAATAAAACGAATCAATTTTGATGTTTTTTCGTTCAAAAAACTGACTGCTTTTTATATAAATTTTAGACAAACAATGCAAACAAGCCTTGTTTGTATAAAATTTATGTGAAAGGCACTCACATTTTTTTTAACAATTTCCATAAAAAATTTTTTACTCAAGTCGCTTGTTTGCATATGGAAACAGCACATGAGTAAAGTATATCGAAAAGCAGTTTCGCTGAGTAAAGATTTTTGCATAGCCGGCCTTCGGTCGGCGAAGCCGCTGAGTATACTGAGAGGAGAAAATCGTTAAGACCGGCCGAAGGCCGCTTTTCAATATACCAAGAAGAAAAAATACTTAAGCCCGGCCGAAGGCCAGCTACGCAAAGAATATTTTGTAGTAAAATAAAATTTCTTAACAATTTTAATTAATTTCCAAATATTTCTTTGAATCGACGATGTCGATTGGACATATTTTAAGCATTGTTGACGCTATTTGCAAATTGTTCTTGATGTTATTTCACTTTTTAAAATGCAATAACGTCAATTGATCTTTTATTACTTGTCACCGATTGCAGAAGTAAAAGGTGAATAGTCAAAAACATGTACATATATTTGAATTTGTTTTCATTTTTAAAAGTGTGGACATTATGACACATTTCAAAGTGTCATAATGGTCATAATAATAATGTCATAAAGTCCATGGACTTATTAAAAGTGTCACAATGTCATTTTTAGCAGTGACATAATGTCTTTGGACATTATATCACTGGATATTGTGACATGGCACCAAAATCTGCATGAAAATAATTTTAAAAATATTTAAAGCTGCGTGATTTTCATAAAGATTTTTAACAAGACATTCTTGTTCGTGTTAGTGAATCAGGGTGTTATTTTTAATCATTTTAATACAATAATGAATATATATAGATCTAATTTCTTAAACTATTTCAAAATAGTTTTTGTCATAAGACTTTACATGATAGACTCAAAAACAAATTTTTGTCTTGAGATTTCTTTTTTATAAAAACAGTTTCGTGCCATAAAAAGCTTATATTAAAACAAGAAGCATCATTTCATAAAAAGGGGCAAAAAGGGGCATAATATTACAAAAGATGGCACATTTAGGCCATTTTAAAAAAGGGGCACTAAAAGTGGCAAGGCAGTTGGAAAAGTGGCAAATTGCCACTTTAGTCGCAAAACGGTCACGCTGGCTAAAACTAAGAGCATGAGAGCAAAATAAAATATATTCTATTTCATGACTTCTTTTTACGGTGTATGATTAATGTGAATTTGTATGGAAGAACTCGTCTAGCCTCAGTTCTGTTTCATCATTATCTCATTACTGCTTTTTACGGCGTATGATTATTTTCAATTCGTATGGAAAAACTCGTCTAGCCTGAAGTTGTAGACTTGTTCTTTTTCATCATTTAGAAATAAAGTATGCTTCAAATCAGTAAAATTGATGGACAAATGTCGATTTTATTAAAAATTAAGTGAGGGAACTTAATTGATAAAAGTTCTGTTTTTATACAACATACATACATACAAATTAAAATTTTTCTGTTGTATGGAAACTGGGATTTTTATCAATAAACTTCTTTCACTCAATTGTTAATAAAATCTGCATTTGTCCATGGATTTTAATGATTTATGGGTTATTTTATTACTAATATATTCAGCTTTCTGTTAAATAATAAAATTATAAAATTTTTGCTCTCTTAATTTTCTTATGAGTTTTTGAAAACAAAAAAGAATAATTTAAAATAAAAAAATATATACACATGAATTAAAGGTAATTTTATTCCTCATCTTCTAGAGATTTTTTTAAATTAAACAAACTTTTCTCGAATCATGATGAAATATAAGATCGTGCCCGCCCTACTTCGGATGTTATTTAATCATACCCTTTAAAAAAAATTCGGAGCCTGCTGGAAAAAGAACTGAAAACGGATTTGAATTTAGCGAATTAAACCTTGTATGTTCCACACTATTATATTTAAAGGCTCAAAAATATTTTTTTTTTCAAATTAGGAAAATGTTGATTTTACATTGGTATTTTTTCTGTGTGGTTTTTTAAGAATGCGGTGCAATATATGTACTTTAGAACCCGTGAAACAATTCAAGTATTGCATGAATAATTTCCTGTTGGTACAATACCACATTTCGGTGAACTTTTTTATGACAAAACAGTTCACAATTTTAGGTATTCGTAACTCCTGGGACCTGTGCCAGTTACGGTCAAGCATGTGTGCCTCTCTTAAGATTGATTTTGGATAAACACAGGGTTTCTTAGCTATCCGTATTACCAACAAAGCTATCTGCAATGTCAACAGCTCTGTGTGCGCTTCCAGAACTAGCTTTCCACCAGTTTCTCTCAGTGTCGATATATATATTTTTTAAGAAAAACTTCCTAATTGTAAATTGAATATATTTTTTTTTTTGGTATTCTTTTATTTTTTTGTTTAACAATATTCTTATTCTTTTTTGTAACGCAAATAAAGGACTGCAAATCGTTTTGTTCTGTAATCATGCTTACGCTCCAAAAATAATTTGCGTGTACAATTGTAAATGTTGTTATTGGACAATCATGAGACTTTCTGGCGTATTAAGTTTCAATAAAAAAATTGGCCAAAGAAGTGCAGTAACGACAACATGATTTGAATAAGAGACAACAACAACAACAAAAACTACACTGCATTTTATTATTGTTGCTGGAATGGAATTGTAGATAAATCTTAAATATTATCCAAGAAGTTGTTTGCTGTTGTCTGCAATTTTATTCATGATTTTCACTAACTAATAACTGATTGTTTATGAGAAATATGTATTTGGTCCTGAAAGGAGGTTTGTTTCTAAATATTTGCGCAAGATAACTTTAAATGAACTTGGTTAAATTGGTTCTATTTAGGACTAAAGAAGTTTTAAGTTTAAAAATATTATAATTATGTACTAAATCTCATAAAGGTTGATTTTTTCTATGGAAAAAGCCTTAAGCAAAATTTAAAAGTTCTAAGCTATAATCCTACCGACGCACACTAGGAAAGATGTTAATCTAGCGGCGGAAAAATCATATCTTCCAAACTAATAGTTTGATCCACAAAAAACGTATGGATGAATTATATGGAACTATATAAGATCTGTAAAAAATTAGGTAGCTATTTTTAGCTCCGTGGGCGCTAGATGTTCTTATATACGGCCAATTTAAAAAATTCAAAATGCATTAAAAATAAATTCAAAGTGCATTAAAATTTCAAAATGCATTAAAAATTTATCTTGTATTTCAAAATATTGAAAACTATAACTTTATTCGTATTTAAATTTAATAACAAAACAGAAAAAAATAAATTTCGTTTTTGATAACAAAAATCCCGGTACACAGGAAAAAAAATTTTTAAATATGTACAATTAATTTTTTCGTTATATCAATTACATAATTAATTGATTTTGAACCTACAACGATTTTTGTAAATACAATTACGAAATTGTAAGTTAAAGGAAACTCAGAAAAAAATTTTAGCAATTTGTTTGTTGATGTCAAATTTATTTCAATTAAGATTATTGTTAATCAACAATATGAACTGTTGATTTCCGAACAAATTTTAACTATCATAATTGTTGTATTAACAATATTTTTTTATACAATCACAATCCTCGAAGCGATTTGTTGCTTGTCTGCGAAAAACCTTAAATGTTTTTAGTGGAATCGAACCGGCGATATCTGGACTAATAGACTAATGTTCTTACCTCTCAGCTACAGAGCGATTCGTTATTAAATACGCAAGTAATGAATACACACAAATCGTGATTAGCTTTGTTTCATCTACGTGTGTGTATTCATTTGTTATATGTATCAACAATGGTGATTGCTAATTTTTTCACAATACATAACAAAAAAATTGGTTAGCTCAGTTTGTTGAAAAAATTTTCTTGATTTGCTTTGCTTCATTTACGAGTGTGCATTCATTTGTTATATCAACAATGATGATTGTTCAATTTTTTCACAATACATAACAAAATATTTGGTTAGTTCAGTTTGTTGAAAAAAATGTCTGTGATTGTCGTATCAACAACTCAGTTTGTTATATTAACAAAATATATGCTTGAATTTAAATTACATCCCAGCAAAAACTTGGTAATGAGTTGTCATTACAGAACAACATACTTTTCAACCACAAACAACATAACGTCTGAATTAAACAAGCCATTTATTCTCTTATTGGCAGACTACTAGTGTGTCTGCTTATCATACAGACGATAAACTGTTCAACCCCTGGGGAAGCAAAATGGATTTTCTTAATTGTATTCATATTATGGAAAAGCTGTGGCCTAGTGAGTAAAACACTTGGCATAAAATATCACAATGACTGAAAATGGCATGAGTTCAATGCTTAACAGAAACATTTAATTTTTATTGTGTATTCAATGCCTTCTAAATATTGAAATTTATAACTTGTTCTTTGTAATCAAATGTGGTAAGTACTTGCCTCCAATGACATCGCCATGTTAAAGTAATTGGTTAAAATGCCAAAGTAGAAGTAGTGAAGGGTATGTTTATTAGCATTTTAACTCATTACTTTGCTATCAAAATTTTTCCTGGGATATTAACAATTGAAATTATAAGTTGCAGTTTGATGATATTATTTTCTGTGTATATAATATTTTTTTAAAATTTCCTGTGATAAAGAATTCCGATATATTGATAACAAAATAATTTCAAAAGAAAAAAATACATATATAATTTTTTTTTTTTGTCATGCCTGGGAAACGAACGCAGGCTTCCCGGTGGTAAAGCATACTCTCTACAGCCGAGCCATATACCAGTATTTTTTTATGTGATACAACTTGTTTTAAGTTATTATGTATGAAAAGAAAAGAAATAACCGGCATGGGAAAGAAATACATACAGTGAAATATTTTATTAAGTTAATGACAAATGTTATTTAAATTCATATTTTTTGCAATAACATGGTGTTATTGAACATAATTCTTGTATATTTTTTGTGAAGTGACTTCGGAAGAAAATTACAACGAAATCATATAGAAATACACACAAGTAGGAAAATTTTAAAAATGTGTATAGCTACAAAAACTGATGTACAAGTCGCATTCGCAAGTCTCCGCAGCAAAGTTCTGGAACAATATTAGTCTATAATATCTATATTAAGATTCCACAAAAATTTTTGGTATACTCGGCTATACCTTTTTTGTATCTCTATAAAAATTTAGAAAAGTTTTTGAAACAAGATTTTTCCTTATTTACGCTTCTAATCATTAACTGAAGTAGCAAATATATAAAAAAAAGCCATTTAAAAAAGCTGATATAACACTTTATCAAAAAAAATTACTTTGCCCGAAAACGTCCATCATTACCGATTCAATACGCCAAAAAATTTTACATAAAAATCAATAAAGAACTACAACCGAATTTTTCCCCAATGTTTAAGAGGCCATATTTTCTAAATCAGGTAACTTAGTGATAAATAAATTTTATTTTTAAATACACTGATTTATTCGATTTGATGCTGCGTTTAAATTTTTTTTAATTCAATATTTTTTTTGCCGTCGCTAGATTGGCTTTTTCCCCCCTCTGTGCGACGGTTTGACAAAATAAAGTTCTATAAAAAATATATTAAATATTACAAGTATGTCTAAACATTTTATATATTATACATTTTATATTCATACATACATAATTTATTTCAATACACTTTTTAATATTGAATCACCACACAATGATGAGTTTACCACTTTTGCATGTGTGTGGTCATTTAGTGTTTTTCTGGCCATTTATTTTAAACAACAAATCGGGTGATTTGTGTTACCAACTATTTATTGGCCATTTGATTAATAAAAAGAATATCAAACTGCCACCATTTATGAGGTTTATTTCCATGTGTTTGTTTGTCAATGCACATCTTAAAGGTTTCTCTTGAATTGGTAACATTAATAACAACAACATCAACAAATACGATAAAAACTAGCCAACCCTAAAACAAAAACACAACAGAAATTACTACTGTGTATTACAACAAAAAGACGAGAAAAACAACATGCTAACACGCACTCATGCCAGCCATAAATAAATTATTGAAAAGCCATAAAAGTTAAAAACAAAAAAAAAACATTCTAAAACAATAGAATTACTTCAACTCGTGGCTTAATAATCATAAACAAAATAAGTTAAAATACACTCACACGCACACACACTAGTGCATATAAATCCACATGCAAATGCATATTAAATTAGGCATATACATATGTATGTGCATATTCAAATATATTTATGCACTATATTGTGGTAGATACAGTGTGATGCAGAATAGAAGCAACAACTTTGAAATTGAGAATTTGCTGGTTCCGAAAACTGTTTACTTTCGTTGAAAGTTAAAGAAATGGGTTGAAAGCAATATCTTAAACAATTTCAGAATGAAGACAAAAATTTTTAGCTGTAAAAACTAGAAATTAAGGGTTTCTGAATTACAATTCATGAACTACTAACATCATCTTCTAACAGAAAATTTGTAATTGGTTTTGGTGTCCAATGGATTTCATCAATATAATCAAATGGTTTTGGCCTCTATAAAGTGAACGAAAGTTTCTCAAAACAATAAATAAATAAAAATTAAGTAAAGTGCGACTTTGACTCGCACACGAAGGGTTCCGTACGAATACACATATGTATATCCCTTTTTGTTTTTGCCCCGTTTGTCATTTTAACAGTTTTTTCGTTGTGCTTTCTTGTTCAATTTTAGTTTTTTATTTTTTTAAGTATTTTTCGTTGTTTTTTTGGGTTTTTTTTTTGGCGCTTTTCTTTATTTTTTAAAATTTTTTTCTGGCGATTTTTCGTTATTTGCAATTTTTTTTTTTTTGTTTTTTGCCGATTTGTTTAGTTTTGGCGATTTTTTGGTTATGACATCTATTTAACGTTTTCACTTTCTGACGATATTTTTAGTTTTAGCTATTTATTTTAGTTGCGTCTATTTTTTCAGTTTTGGCGCTTTTTTCGTTTTTGGGGATTTTTCGGTTTTTTTTTGGTTTTTTAGTTTTAGCGATTTTTTTTGTTTTGACACTTTTTTCGTTTTGGAGATTTTTTTGGTTTTTGGCGTTTTTTTTTTTTTTGGTTTTTGCGTTTTTTTCGTTTTCGTGATTTTTTTCATTTTTGGCGATTTTTTCATTTTTTGATGATTTATTTAGTTTTAGCGATTTTTCGTTTTGAAGACTTTTTCGATTTTTGACGTTTTTTATAGTTTTCTTGGCGATCTTTTTAATTTTGGTGATATATTGCGTTTTAGCGATTTTCTTAATTTTGGCGCTTTTTTCCTTTAAACGCTTTTTTCATTTTAGCATTTTTTTCGTTTGGAAATTTTTTCATTTTGGATTTTTTTAGTTTTAGCGTGTTTTAAAATTTCAAGATTTTACATCTTACGGTTTCCAAGATACAGCATATTGTCTCAATTACATAGTCAAAATTACAAAAACTAATAGAATACCCTTTAATTTTTATTGTCTTAAATATCGGTGTTGATTGGTGTAGTCTATTCTACAGACTACACCAATTAGCACTTACTTTGAAAATTTAAAGTATCTATATATAAGTGTCTGTATATTACATTAGTATTTCAACATGTTGCGTTGCTCGCTTTAGAACACCCTTTAATTTTTAGCTGTCATATATTTATTGTTGTAGCGGTCAAAGTTTTATATATTTTGTGAAAATTTCAGGTCCGTAGCTCTTACGGTTCCGAAGATAGAGCAGATTGTCTAAATTACATAGTAAAATTACATTGACTGATAGACCACCCTTTAATTTTTATTGTTTTAAATATCGGTGTTAATTGGTGTAGTCTATTCTACAGACTACACCAATTAACACGAACTTTGAAAATTTAAAGTAGGGAAGTAACGATACGCCGTTTTGCCGATCAGATACCGATACCGATATTTAAAAATAAATATCGCCCATACCGATTCCGATACCGATACGAATATTGAAATTGAGTTCAAGTTTAGATTAACAAAATTCAAGTGCAATTTTTTTAAGAGAGAATATTTAAAATTGATAAAAACATTGGAAGTAATTTTTAAGGAGCTACATTTTCTTTGCATCCAAAAAATCTATATTAAAAATATGCAAATAATTAGTAGAAAAGCAAGAAATGTTTAATTCCTTTATAATTTAAAAAAATACTCGCCATGCTTTTTAAAAAATCGATTTTTTAAAGGACATTTATCAACTAATATTCTTCTAAATAACTTAATAGCTTAATTATTAAAAGACTTCTAAGTTTATATTTATTCACTTAAATTTACATGAAAATACAGTTCTGAGTTTAATTTCGCATAAAAAAATTGAAAAAATGTGTAATTTTTTATCCTTTTTCCTTGTGGAAAAATTATTATAGAATACCGAAAAAAAAATTGTCCTAGCATCGATTCCAATTCGGTGATTGGTAATCGAAAAACAGAACTTCTTGCAATGGCAAGGATATGTAAAACTAATTAGAAATTATCCAACTTTGCAATACTTCCAGATCGCGAATTCTACATTTTCATGACTTCTTTGGAGTATCTTTTTTTTTTTTGCTGGAATAAGATTTAAAAAACAACGACTTGAATTTGAGTTCATGGTAAAATTAACAAAAAATAAATAACTTTTTTACAAAATAACAGCATAAAATATTATTAATTTTTAAAATTGATATTAATAAGATTTTAAAAATAACGAAGTGAATTTAATTCATGGTAAAATCGAACAAAAATAAATTATTTGTTAAAAAAAACTCTGAAAAAATTGTTAAAAGTATCGTCGTATCGACAGTAAAATATCGCCGATACCGATGTATCGGAAAATCTGAAGTATCGCCGATATATCGGTATCGGTATCGGTATTCGTTACATCCCTAATTTAAAGTGTCTATATATAAGTGTCTGCATATTACATTAATATTTCAACATTTTTCGTTGCTCGCTTTAGAACACCCTTTGATTTTTAGCTAGCATATATTTATTGTTGTAGCGGTCAAAGTTTTACATATTTTGTGAAAATTTCAGGTCCGTAGCTCTTACGGTTCTCGAGAAAACATTACATTAGTATTTCAACATTTTTCGTTGCTCGCTTTAGAACACCCTTTAATTTTTAACTGTCATATATTTGTTGTAGCGGCAAAAGCTCTACATATCCTGTGAAAATTTCAGGATCGTAGCTCTTACGGTTCCCGAGAAAATAGCCTGTGACAGACGGACGGAGCGAAAATTATAGGGTTCCTTTACACTTTTGGTGTATCGGAACCCTAAAAATGGTAAACTCGTAAATAGTCGAATTTTATGCGAAAAATTCGATAATTCTATATATTTATAAAACAGAATCTTTAATCCAGAAATTATGCTCAAGATATCGCAAAAATCGAAGTTATTTGAAAAACTCGAAAATTCTAACAAAACTCCGAAAAATTTGGATACTTCGTGACTATACGAAATTGCCTCTAATCAACAAGAAATTTCATTAACGAAATCGGAAGCTCGTAAAAAGCTCTAACCTAGTCCGAAAAGATCGATAATTCCCTGAAAACTTCTTATTCACACCGAAAATTGCAAAGGAAAAATCGAAATTACTCCGAAAAATTTTGAAAATCGAAAGTTAAAAATCTCATACATTTTCAAACATATATTGAAAGTGCCTCAACTGCACTAGATAATTCACTACATATATGGTATATATACTATATATTAGGGTATTCATTTTAATCGACTTTTCAATTGTTCGATTAATCAAATAATCGAAATTGAGATTTTTAACTTACTCGAACAATCGAGTAAAACTTTTATTTCGTTCGAGTTATTCGAGTAGGTCTTACTGCTAAAAATTATTCGAGTTAATCGAAATATTTTTGAATGCGTTTACTATTCCGAACATTTTAATTTGGCATGGAAATCCGAACAGGTCGTATATTTTCGTCCCACTTTTGACAGGATAATTCATTAAATAATCAAATAAAATCAATACGAAAATTCCATTTTACTCAAAAAATTTAATGCTCCAAAAATACTATTTTCAAACTAGAAAGTGCATCCTACCCGGTTTTTAAGGGATATCACCTGAAAATTTGGAATCTGATAAATATACCAAAGAGCACTCAAGGTGCCCCAAATACACCAGAAATTGTACTAAATAAATTGGTCACAGTTGCTCCGAAAAAAATCGGAAATTCTGCGAAAATTTAAAACTTAACCTTCATGTCAACAGCAGAAAAATTATACGTACGTCGATAGCAGCATACCTGGGTATTAATTGTGTTTAAGAGCGATGTATTTTAGAAAGTATCCGCCATATCAATCAGAAATTGCATAATATATTTAACAAAAGTGTTCTGGGGATTATTCCGAAGTTTAAGTGGAATTGGATAGCTTATATCAGAGATATGGTCACTGGCTTGAGCTTTTCACATGTTTAAACGTTCATACACTCAAAATAAAATATTGGTAAATCTAACCAATTTCATATGTTAGAATTGAACCAACCCATAAAATACAGTAAAAATCAACCAATGGAATTGTAGTTTATTTGATAGTGTGTAAAACTACTAACCGGAAGGTCGCAGGTTCGATGCCTGCCAAGGCTTAAGCAGTAAGAGTGTTTTGTTGCAAAAAAAAATTTTTGGTTTGTTTGTAATTTTTTGGCTTGAACTTAGGTTCTCATGTTTATAAGCCGGACGCGTTTACCATCTCAGCTAAATCATCTTGTTAGGAAAGGATAGAACAAAGTATACATAGACATGTGGTGACTTCTTTGACTTAAATACAGTAATTTTTGTGAAATAACTCTTTTCGCAGTTATTATTTTAAATTGTTAACTTCAACCATTAAATGGTAGTTTTAACCACAAAAATTTTTTTAAATTATATTAATAACTTTAACCATCAAAAATAATTTTATTTTTAAAACGTCGTTTTTCCCAAATTTATATTTTACAATCAGTAAAATGTAATATTTCGGTCTTGAACTTAGGTTCTCATGCTTATGAACCGGACGCCTTTACTATCTCAGCTAAGTCGTCTTGTTGAATAACGATAGCACAAAGTAACCATAGACATGAAATGACTAACAACTTTAAAAAGTTATTTTAACCAATGAAAATTGTTTTTTCATAAAAATCATAACAATAATTTACATTAACAGTAGGTTAACTATTTATATTGGTTAGATTTGCCTATCATTTTATTATTTAGTGTATATACTTAAGTATAAAATCAAACCAAAAAACGTTTACCTTAAGTAGAACAAAAAATCTGAAAAATTGGACTGAAGAAAAATAAACCAATGGCAACACTGGAAAAGTGCAGTTTAATATCAACTTGAAAGTAATTTAATTCTCGTATATAAGAATTGAAATCACATTCAACAGAGTTACCTAACAAGTGGTGATAAGCAAACTATACGTGAGTACTGACGATGGAAGTATAGCGGCTTCTGAAAGTAGCGCTACTCTGTTCTGCTGTGTACGTTGAAAAATTAAGTTGATTTTAATTTTTCCCCTGTTCCTTAGAATATTAATCATGCCAAATTCTTTCTGAATTAAACGTTACAAACCTTAGCCTAATAATCAATTTGGATTCACAAGCAAATATGTTCGAAATAATAATTTTTTATACTTTAGTTTATTTATATTGCGGTTCCACTCTTTACCTGACCGTATATGAAAGGAGTAGCTGGCACTTATTACAACATTTGCCATAATTTATACAGTTGCCATAGCATTCAATAAGAGAAAAAATTGTTACAAACACTACTTCTGCCTTAGTCGTTCGCTACCATTTGGTATTTTTCGTCATTTCGACGAATAGCTTCTTAAATTTTACCTTTAATTTTGCTCACATCAATTAATTGGTTTTTTAAAGTGTCACTTTTCAAACAGTAGTGCCAAGTTGGCACTGCCAACAGCTGTTACTCTTGGCTTATGTACACAGCTTTAAGCTGAAGAAGTCCATACACTATCAACAAATATTCCGGTGTTTGTGTGTTTGACGATACAAAATATTAATTAAATTAAACTAAATTTTGCCACAGACTATTTACAAAATTTCTTAATATTCAAAATAATAAAGCAAAAGCGCCAGCTTAGCGCTTTTTTAAAACAGGCGCTAAACGATAAGAACGCGCTTTTTGGGTCGTCAAAAAGCGCTAAGTATAGCTAAGTTGGCATCGCTGTTAGTGACTATAGTTTAAGGGATATACCGTAATATTAAAAATTAATGAAGTTTCACGACTTAGGTTAGTATATTTTAAAGACAACCCTTCCCAGTTTCGTTACAACACTTTCTTTTTATATAACTTTTATATTCTTCGCATTTATATATGTACGCATTAATATATTTCAAAGCCCAGAACGAGTTTGAACTCCTTATAAGAGAGGATTGGTAAAATATCAAATAAAATAACCTGGCAAAGTTTCTCTAATTATTTAAGATTATTCTTTGCTATTTACGTAAGTAAATTCTTTTATGCCATTTATTAGGTATACCTCGTGTACAAAAGTTTCTATAAATGTATTCAAATTTGAATAAAATGATTAAATCTACACACAAAAAATAAACATTCAAATATTTATGAAAATATGAAAATATCTATAGAAAAGTAGTGAAAAGATTTAATAAATAAAAATGCATGTATGGCCGGCCATTGAATAAAGTAGGAGTACAAGAACATAGACAAAAAGTATACATATGTACATAAGTAGTATGTATGAATGTACATAATTTTATTCAGATGTTTCTAGTCATGCAATATACTATGATCCTATCAAAAATATACTTCCATACATACACACATACATTTATATACATAAGCACATGGATTTTTGTTAGAAAAATAATAAAATAAAATACGATTTCTTTAATGTATTTATTGAATATGAATGCAAGTGAAGTGAGTATAACATCAGATAAATTACAATCTTTGATTATTTTACACTAATTAGTTAACGGTGTATGGTGTGTTATAAAATGTCAGATATTTAAAAGAATTGTGTAATTTTTATTTTATGAAAACTGTTGTTGTTGTAAATTTTAATACAGAAGCGATAGAAGAAATTCGTATGATGAAAATATTTGTATGGAAAAATGTTTAATTGATTGGATATAATTAACTTTTTCTTATCTCTTTAAATTTGTCTAATTTTTTTGAAAAGTCTCATACTACGAAAAGCTGGAAGGTTAAACTGTTTTACAAATGCATATATTAACCATGGTGTTTTCCATAAAATTGTTAAACACATCTTATACCTTAAACGTAAGGCCTACAAAATATCCTATGCGCAAAAGGGGGAAGCTGACTCCCCCTAAAACGAATCGCAGATGTAAACTTTCAAAAAACCGATACGGTTATGCATTTTTTGGTGGCCTCTACCAGAATGAGTCCTTTGAACCTGGTTTAAAAAAATGATTTTGTTACAGTGTAAATATACGCAATTTTAGCAAAAATCAGAGATTTCACTTTATAATTAATAAAATCAATATTTATTCATAGACTTTCATAAAATTAAGCTTATTTTATTTGTAGTATATGTGGCTTTATGTTCAGTTAATAAACAAAATTGAATTTTCTATAAATTTTTAAAAAATAAACATTTGCTAATTTTGCATAAAAAAATATATTTATCATTGCTGTCTGAAAGGTAGTTTATTAAAAAAATTTTTTTTTAATTGGTAGATCACCATCTTCTAAAGTCGATTTTTTGCAAAAGTCGAGTAATTTCATAGATTTTAATGCAATAAAGCTTATTTTATTTGTAGTATATGTGGCTGAATCAAAGAATAAAAATGTTAAAATTTTAGCATTTTCGATTATTTATTAATTTATAAAAAATAAAAATGTTTCAATTTAGCATAAAAAAATATACATATTTTTTTAATTGTGGTCTGAATAAATCCGAAACCATTGAGTATATAAAAAATATTGTTTAAACGGCTTAAAGGTAATTTCATTTCAAGTTTTTTACGGGTTGTTGTAAAAAAAATTGGACAACTTCTTTCCAAGTTATGATAAAATCAGTGGAGCAGCCTCTTCAAAAATGCGAAATTTTATTTTAAAAAAATTTTAAAAAATTACCCATAGAATTTTAAGTTTCGACTAGTTAATATAGTGCTACTCCTTGGCATTTTTCTTGTTGTGTAGTGTTATCAATTTCAACTTGAAATAAATTTGTTTTAACATGATTCTTCGTGTTATATCACTATCAAATTCACGTTGCTTCAACTTAAAATAAATTTGATTTAACATGATTCTTCGTAACTTTTCAGTATCAACTTTATTTTCCCTTAACTGTACTGAAGTATTAACTCAACATGAAATATAGTTATTTCAAAAGGAAAAAATTTTCTTTGAATGTTATTGCAACATCATGTTGATTTAACATGAAATACATATGAAGCAAAATCACTACCAAAAAATGAAGTGAAATTAACCTTGTTTGCGATGATTTTAGCATAAAATTTTTCTGTGTGTACAAGCTTTTGCCTAATATAAAAAGTGACATTGAATTAATATATATAAATTTGTGCCAATATTTTTAAAAGTCACCGCTTGGTGCACTTTTTGAGCCAAAGAAATTACACTGTACGACACAATCAAATATTTTTTTTAATAACAAGGTTCTAACGAATGATACTGATAGAGGGCTCTGGCGGCCTCAGCAAAGTTTACATCTGGGATTGATTTTAGAGGTGCTTAATCTACACAGAAGAAATTATCACCAAAAATTTTTCACAAAAAAATTTATCTAAAAATAAATTCCATTTTCAGTAAATGTTCTTTACGTAATCAATGAATTGTTTGTTTGACTCTTATTTAGGACGCAAACATCAAAAGCAACATGAAAAACTGTGTCGTAAAAAAACAACCCCGATGACAACAACAATGATAGCAAAAGGAATGTACCAAGTTTGTTTACGAAAGATTTTTGAGTGAATCAAATCGTTAGTGTCATTGAGTTAATTCTCATTCATTTTTTTAGAGTCTTTAGATAAACATTCAGACTTGAACACATTTAACAAAGTGAAATTTCATAAATGCTTAATGGATGATAATGATGATGAAGACAAAAATTTGGTTTGATATAATACAAATACTCCAGTAGATATTTTTGTATAATTAAGTAAACTATTTGGTTTAAGATTTGTTAGTATTTTTAGACTAAATATTGTTTGATATTTTTCAGAAAGTCCTGTAAATCTTTTTGTTTGATTTAGTAAACTGTTTTGTTTACAATTTGTAAATATTTTCAGACAAATTGTTTTATAGATTTAAAAAATTTTTCACTGAAAAAACACGTTTTTTTCAATGAAATTGTTGAGATATTTTTTTCTATCTGTACAAATTTGTTTGTGGGTCCGTTCCTAGACAAAATATTTACTATTTCATTTAATTCCTTTACATAAAATGAAATTTAGGTTTTTCTGTGTATATATTGTTAAAATCGGTGCAGTATTTTGGAAGCTATAAGCTTTTAAAGTTGCTACTAATACATGAGAATATACTACAGATCCATGTATTAGCTTAAAGCTAAAAAACCTGTGTTTGTTAGAAATTTTTCCTATCTCACAAGCCGTTCGACTTCTGTACAAATGCAACCGTGATGTAATGAGCTTATGGCTTAGTTAAGCTGTTTTTAGACTATTATATTTATTGCAAATATACATATACTTCGTTTAAATGTACCACGTCACATTTACTAGATAACGCTACATTTGTATTTTTCGATGTATACTTTTCTTTCAAGAGCCATCCAAAGTCAAAAGCTGGTTCGATTAAAGCAAATGATATCTTTATGGAAGTGCTACTAAACTATGTGTCAAACAGCGGCTAATTGGCTTTGATCGGATAAAAAGTGCCTGAGTTATAGTGGGTCGAAGTTAAGATTTTATGAAATTTTTAACGTTGTCAATAACTGTTGTATTTTCGAAAGCAGTTTTGTACCACAAATAATACAAAATCCTTCGATGTTTCGTGCATTTTCTATAGCAATTGTTTGCAATTGCAATGTTTTTGTTACTATTCGTGAGCGCTTCTCTTACTCACTTTGAAACACTTATAAAAATTTAGACATACACTGAAATAACCACAAACACATGCACTTCTGTGGCTACAAGGAAACTTTATTGTCCTGTGTATTCAATGTTTATTTTTTTTTAATTTTCATTAATATTTTTTTAATAAATTCCTTAATTTTTATAGATATTTTTTATTTAATTTTATTTCAGTTGTCAAAATGTGAGTTGCGAGATCGCAATACAAAAAAGCTATACCGATTTGGTATAGCGTAGTTGCAAAAGTGTTGTAAGTGCAAAGTAATGTATTTCCTTGTTACATTGCAAACAAAAAGCTATGATATTTTGCACTTGCTCCTTTGCAAGACCATTCGCTCCAAACACTGAATACAGCTAGTGTTTTCCATAAGCTTTTTTTTTTGTCAGGGCAAACAAAACACAGTTGGAGCCCTCTAAAACAATCAGCCGTTAGAACCATGTTATTATTATTTTTTTTTTTTTGTACTGTGCTATTAGCCCACATATCCTCAAAAATGGTGATGGTCATAACATTACAGCCAATAGTAAACGATGCAAAATATATTCATCCAATACTTTTGCCATAACATTCCCTAACTTCTAATAGACTTCGATTACTAACTACAAAATAATAATGTAAAACTACAATCCACTTATTAATTAATTAAAAATTAATGCACATTGATCTATTTGAAGTGTGTATCGGAAGTAAAAATCTTGAAATAACATCAACTCAAATTACTTTCAAACAATATTTGTCATACGCAGAAATCCATACAAACAAACACACAAATACTAAGATACAAACAACACACTTTGTTTGACATGCTATATTAGAAAATAGTTTGGCTTTTTTAATCAAAATTCGTATCAATTCATTCGATAGGACACTTTCATTCATTATTATACGGGGTATTAATCTAAATGTCTTTAGTACGAGTATTTGTACAACTGCTTGTAATTATACTAATTGCCTAATTTTGTAATTGCAGTTAATTTATTACAAAACACCGCTCGAATGATGCGATTATAATATAGAGACTTAAATACACTAGATTTATAATACACAGGACAGGAGCTGCATACTCTTCCAGAGAAGAGAAAGCAAACACAAAAACACACAAAAACCACTGGGCTAGCTATTTAGAAATTTGATTGAATTCAAATACAATTTGAAACTAATGGAGTTTAAATGAAATATATCTATTCGAATTTAGTGACTATCTGTATTAGAGATGGACACCGCTCACGTGATTTGGAAGAATCGTGCATGAGAACGCGTGATAACGCAGGTTCGTGAGATATATTTTCCTTTAATCACATGAGCGTGCATGAATTGAATCGATGTGACTGAACGTACATGAGCACACAGAAAAAATATCATCAAACTGCAACTAACAATTCGAATTGTTAATATGTAATTTAAATTCAAAAATATATTTAGTTAATATAACAAATTATGTTGTTGATACGACAAACACAGACATTTTTTCGACAAACTGAACTAACCCAATTTTTTTTATGTATTGCGCAAAAATTCAACAATTTTGGAATATTTTTTTTTATTTAAAATTCCAACAAAAGCTGTTGAAACTTCGGAAAAAAATTAACAACCATCATTGTTGATATAACCAATTAAAATTTGCCTAAACAATTAAATTACCCAACAAAACTCTTTGTTAATTTATTTCATAACGCAATGTACACACGTAAATGAAACAAAGGAAATCAAGTTTTGTGTGTATTCATTATTTGCGTATTTAATAACAAATTGCTCTGTAGCTGCGTGGTAAGAACGTTAGTCTATTAGTCCAGAGGTCGCCGGCTCTACTCCGCCTAAAGACATTTAGTGTTTTTCGCAGACAAACAAAAAGTCGTTTCGAGGGTTGTGATTTTACGTATAAAAAATATTGTTATTATACCAATAATGATAATTAAAATTTGGCTGAAAATTCAACAATTCACATTGTTAATATAACAATAATTTTAATTGAAATAACTTCTAACAACAAAATTTGTAAAAACAAAAATGTTTATCACCAAATTATTTGTTGATTTATTTAATTAAAAATATTTTTCTCATTTTCAAAGATATTTATTATTCGTTCAATTTAATTTTTTACAATTAAATCATTTTTTATTGAGAAATAATTTTTCAAAGCATGTGGCAATTGAAAAGTACAAAGACCAATTTATTGACTTTTGTAAGGGTCGAACTGAACATCGATGTTTTCGGGATTAACCACAATCCCATTGTCAGAGCTCTCTATACTCTAGGCTACTCAGTCTCGACTAAATACACACAACTTCAATTCTGATTTTCCTTTAACTAACAACTTCGTCATTGTATTTACAAAAACCGTTGTATGTTCAAAATCAACTAATTATTTATTTGATATAACAAAAAAATTAATTGTATTTACATATGTATGGGTACCCCTGTTGCTGAGTGGTAGTGATGCTAGGCTGTCAGTCCAGAGGTTTTCGCAGACAAGCTAATCGCTTAGCGGGTTGTGTTTGTTTAAATAATTTTAAAAAAAATATTTTTTTTCTGTGTAGAACTTATGCATGATTGTTTCGTGATTGGAAAGTTTTGAAAAGTAATTAAGATTCTTAAAAACCAATCCATAAATGGTGTTAGAAAAAGTAAAGAAAATTTATGATTAATTGGACTTATTGCAATTCCGTGAGTAATTCGTGGACATGAGTTTTGATGATCACTTTCTTTTCTCACTTGCAAACCTGCAGTAACGTGAACCAAAAAAAGTTCGTGCATAACCGTACATGAGTATAATATTTTTATCGCAAATTTAAATGATCGTGAGTGAAAATTTAACCACGATACCCTCTCTAGCAGGTGTGTATCTTTAACAGGAGCAAATTTGCAAGATCCACCATTTATTGGGAAATATTTAATATGCTTAATTTTTTATATCTATCGGCCCTGTTCGGTAAACCGAATCCGAGTAAATTTCTCGGTTTCCAAAAATAAATAATGCCCCCATTGATGTATTTTAAATCGTATATAGTAAATTAATTTCAGATATGATATTTTAAGCTCTAATATGAAATTGCAGAAAAGTATGAAAAAAGTTTGCTATTAGTGGATTTAATTTTTCTAAATCGAGCGTTTTTAAAACGACTCGATTTACAGAACAGGCAGCTATATATAAAAAATTATTTTATTATTTCACTCTGCTGCACAATTTCAAAATACAGTGAGTGAAAAACTTTTTCAAATCGACTTTTTATATTTTTAGGTGCTGTAGACTCGTGTATTATAGTCCCCAAACTCTGCTTTGGTACCGACGAATAGAGGCAACTACATGCAGGTGGCCCATCGAAGTGGTTTACACTTTATTTAAGCCCTGAACTTAATTCTAATCTATTTCTTAGCCCCCGACCAAAAAAGCGGGGTGTTATAAGTTTATAGTGTGTGTCTGTGTATCTGTGTGTCTGTACAAGTCATCAATCAGCACAAACGGCTGAACCGATTTTGATTTAGTTTTTTTTTTCTGTTTGAAATGTGACTTGATCGAGAGTGCTCTAAGCTATCCAGCTGTTTCCTATTGAATTTGTGTGTAAATTTTCTTTGAAAGGTGACTTGATCCAAAATCGTATAACCTATGTTCGAAGAAAATTGGAAGTTCTCATCTATTTTCTTCGGAGATTTTTAACATTTTTAATTTAATGTTATTTATTGAAATAAATAGAAATTTAAATTAAACACATTAATCACTTTTATGTATTTATATTTTTTTATCCATTTAAATGTTTCTCGTATTTTAACATTTTCTGTCGCAATTAATATTTCTATATTATATTTTTATTAATGTCGCTATTTTTAAACAAATAATAATTAAAAAGTTAAAATAGACCTCATATCCGTTTCCGTTGTAATTGATGCTTCTTCAAATTGTTTTAAAATAGAAACATGTAATTTAAAACACCCAAGGATGGGAATTGTTGAATGCTTATTTTGTATTTCAAAAACATAAGTTTTTTCATAAGAGGAGATAATTATTAAAGTCACTGCACATTGGGTAGAAAAATACTTAATTTTACTGTTTTAGCTTGAATTTTCTTTTCTCTTTAATAAGCTTTTATTTACTTCATCTGTATTTATATAATTATATGGCATTTTAACTATACAAGATAAATACAATATTTTTAGTTACTTCTACTTAATGGACTCTTACAAGGCTTTACACACACAATAAGTATTCATATATGCCTAAGACCAGTGGGCAGTTCCACGCCCATCCAAAGTAAATATTCTTTTTCACATGCTATTACTAGAACTATTCTTATATAAATTTGAAAATATTTAAAAAAGTGAAAACTCAAGTTTTATGTCATGTTAAAATAATTTGCAAACAACTGCAAACTAACGAAAACTAAATTTTTTTAGAAACATTCGAGGTCGAAAGTTCTAAAACTAATCGCTTTTGTCCATTGTTATAGTCTCTCGGCATAGGAAATCTTTTCAGCCTTGCATTTAAGTTATAAGGTGTGTTCTGCAATTTTATGTAAATCACCATGGGAAACATTTTTGTGAAATATTTGAAACGTCTAATTATTCTTTATATGGGTCTTTTTGTCCTTTTCTGAAAAAAGATGTAAAAAACTCCATTAAGCACATTTTAAGTTTTGAATGATATCTAGCGTTCACGTTGCGTATGAAGCTTGGGTGTCCTTAAAGACCTATAATAGAATTTTACGGCAAATATTATTGTAGAACAACTTAGCCTGTTATATCACCACTGAAAGCTTTTTTTCCTTTTCTAATAAAGGTCCAAACAGACCCATATATAGTAGAGTTATCGGGCTAAAATGTTCTACAAAGACGTTTCTTATTGTGTTTTTCATAAAAGTGGCGAACACATCTTATAGTCGGAGCGCTAGTGAACGTTTGACTAACGGTCTGTGTGTAAGGTTGAACATTTTTCTAGTGAAGATTTTTATCTTTTTAAGCAGGGTAACCACAGTCGTCCGGCAGGTATCCATCAGTCGCTTCATTGCACCAGATGCACTTCAACGTGCAAAAATAAGTTGGAAAAAAACTTTTACGTTTACGGCTTAAATTTTTTTAGACTGTTTCATCAGTCGTTAAGGCTCGCCAGACTGCTCGAAAGGTGTACAATATGTGAGTAAAATTAGCTTTTGCTCTGTAAAGCTCAAACTTTATGGAGCTTTAATAATTTTCTGATAAAGTAAAAAAAACTGAAGACTTAATTTCGGTACACTGAACATGAATATGAAATTAATCTTTTTTTACAATTAAGTTTAGTCGAACTGTATGAGCTTATATCCAAAGAAATTTAATTATTTTGGGTTGAGTTCGGTTTTAATTTAATTTTTCAATTAAATTATATTTTTATTTAGAGATAAATGTGAAGCATGTAGACAAAGAAAAATTTTACTGCACGGAAGGTTAATATATTGCAAAACGTTTCATCAATCAGTCATCGTTTGTATCAAAACAAAAAAATGTATTGAATGTTATCCATATTTTTTTAACATAATTGAAATTTTTTTGTGAATACCTAATGAAGGGGGGTTATATTAAAATACATCGAAGATTATACATCCGAGAAAGCAAATGTAACGCTCAATACATAAACAATTTAAAAAGTCGATATATATAATTTTATTTCAGGATCCATTGAATGAGGCGAAAATTATAAGATGAATCCTACATTCTCATATTTCATTTAGTTACATTGGTAAACAAAAAAAAAGCACAAAATGTACGTTTAGAATGAGAATCATCCATACATGTTTCGTTTAGCATTGCACATTGTCATAATAAATTTATTTGAAAAATAAAAACATCTATTAAATTTAAAAAATATGAATGTTTAACAAAAAATGCTAAGCATCAAATGTATATGTACTTGTCTAAAATTATACTAATTAATACCTTTTAATTGAAGTTATTTTTTCCAATACGTACTTAAGGCAAAAATCCCCCCTTCAACAATTGCTTACAGTAATCATAAACATATTATTAAAAAAAATTGTAAAATGTATAAATAATTACAATTTTGCAATAATTATTCGCACGAAATTTAAAATATTACAAACATACAATTGTCATTGGAAAAACCTCAATTAGTCCAATACTATTTTTTTCCATAATAAAACAGTTGTTGTTCTTGCTACTGTCTTTGCTCAATTGTTCTATTCAGTGATTTTTTTATTAATTATTCTACAAAATATTGCATGTCGATATTAATGTATCACCAACCCATCAGGTAAGGCAGGCAGCCAACCTTAATGATCCGAATGGTTTTGTAGTAAATAGAGAAATGCATTTTTTGTTAGTTTTTTTTTTGCAATCATATTGTGAAATTTTAATGATTATTATTTTTTGATGTGAAAGCGCTTTCTCTTAAGGAGAATTAAAATTAAATATTTAAATATTTCCAATAGACAGGGCAAATCGCTTTACTTTAAATGCTCTTTACACTGATCTAAAAATGTTTGAAATAACATGGACGTATTATTTAAATAGTTGTCAGGGTTTATAGGACAATATTCGAAGTGTTATTTATTGTATAATTTCCCGTGAAGAGTGTGTGAAAATTGAAGGTTCATATTAGATTATGTAACACGCCGTTTACATTGGGAAACATTTGTCGTCGAACATTTTCTTTTGCGTGAGAGTGATGAAATAGAAATATATACCACTTGTATTCCTATCTCGCTCTTTTGCACTGAAAAATAAAGTTTTCGGGATACAATGGTTCCCAGTGTAAATCAGCAGTAAGCGATCCAAATCATATTCAAACTATAAGACAAAAAATTATATTTTAAATTAAATGGATATGACAAACATTCCTCAGTTGTTTCAAATCAACTCAAAGTCGACCACCTCTAAAAAGAACCCATTAGATATTTGCAACAAAAAAATTTTTTTTTGAATATAAAGAAAAGCCCAAGTGATTTACAAAATCTTTGCAGCAGTTTTTAGGTACACACAGAAAAATTTCCATGTAAAATCGTCGAAAACCAGGTTAGCTTAACATTTTTCGGTACTGATTTTGCTTCACAGGTGTTTCATGTTAAATCAATATGATTTACAATAATCTTGAAAGAAAATTTTTCCTTTTGAATTAACTATATTTCATGTTGATTTAATATTCCAGTACAGTTAAACCAAAATGAAGTTGATACTGAAATAATACGAAAAATCATATTGAATCAAAGTTATTTTAAGTTGAAACAACGTGAATTTTATGTTGGAACAACACGAAGAATCATGTTGAATCAAAGTTATTTCAAGTTGAAACAACGTAAATTTGATATTGAAACAACACGAAGAATCATGTTGAATCAAAGTTATCTCAAGTTGAAACAACGTGAATTTGATATTGGAAGAACACGAAGAATCATGTTGAATCAAAGTTAGTTCAAGTTGAAACAACGTGAATTTGATGTTGGAACAACACGAAGAATCATGTTGAATCAAAGTTATTTCAAGTTGAAACAACGTGAATTTGATATTGGAACAACACGAAGAATCATGTTGAATTAAAGTTATATCAAGCTGAAACAACATGACTTTAATGTAGCTATTTTACTTACGTTATAGTCATCAGAAAAGTTTTCGTTGTAGCTGACTGCCCCAGCCAAGATTTGAACTCGTGCCACCTGCATGATAGTCCACGCGCTAACTATTGCAGCCACAACAGCTTCAAACTTTTCTTTACTTATACACTAAATAAATACCATCGTATATAAAATGCATTTCATTTTAATTCAACATGATTTAAATGATTATCTATCATAAAACTTATTTGAAATTAAAGTTATAGTCATGTCGATTGAAAATGAAACTTAACGTTTATAGCAAAATTGTTTTAACGGTGATTTAAGGTTAGATTAATTATTTTCCGTTTAAAATTAATATGAAACAATGCTAATTTTAAACCAGCAGCAGTAAATATTCGCTGGTAATTCGTTTTTTGTCGTATACATAGACGACACATGTAAGAATAAACAACAACAAGTCACACAACTAAGCAGAACAGTGAATTGTAGCAATGAACAAAGTAAGTAAACACTAACACAATCAAACGACAAATTATTTCTTGTAAATTTAATATGATTTGCAATCAAAATTGCGGCATGTGGATTTTACATTTTCTGTGTGTATACTTCCAAAACCATTGAAATCATAAGTTTCACCTCTTCAATTCAAACTTTTCATTATTCAGTTTCAAAAGTTATATTTTAGCGATGTTTGCAAATATGTCAAATAAATTAACTAATTAAACTAAGCTTTTGTTAATGATACAAATTAAAATTCATATTAACTTAATTTCTTCTGGACAATAAATAATAATTTATCAATTTACTCTAAAATATTAATTTTTCAATTTGCCTAAATTAAATTGATAAGCGATTGCTGGCCAGCATATTGTTGTTAAGGTACACAAGAACAACAACTAAAAATAATTATAATAATGTGCATAAATTAGTATGTACATACATACATATGCACGTTTTCATAATATTCATGTATGTGTGCACTAATGCAACAAAAAGCAATTATAAATAAATTCAACAATTTGTAATTAAATTAATTAATAAACTTGAAAACATAATATTATACACACACATTTTAATGTGTTTGCATTAGTTTGGTATTTAAACAATAACAACCCAGTTGACCAAGAACACAAAAAAAACTCAATTTTATTTTATATATATATATATATATATATATATATATATATATATATATATATATATATATATATATATATATATATATATATATATATATATATATATATATAAATGAATTTGATATTTAAAAACATTTAAATCGGACATATCCTTCCTTAAAAACCTAAAATTTTGGTAAAAATTTGGATATGGAATATCTGGCCAAGTTGTTGGACTCCCAGTTGGCCAGCTGCACGACATTTTCGCCGACGATTTATGTATTAATTCTCCTCTGTCGATTAGGTTTTCTAATCGACAATTTAAAGGAATTCGTCGTCCACGACGATAATCTGAGCGATAAATTATTGTATGTTGTCCGTATTAAAGACTTTTGGCGACAAGATGGGCGACAATGTCCAATGTTTTGTCATTAGTCCAACGGTATTGAGGATAATATGAGCGACAATGTGTTAATTTTGTCCTCAATCCAACTTTGTTGAGGACAATATGAGCGAGAATATCTTATATTTTGTCTTCAGTAACATAGTGAAGGACAAGATGGGCGACAATGTCTTAATGTTTGTCACCAATCCAACCTTGTTGAGGACAATATGAGCGACAATGTCTTACATTTTCTCTTCAGTAAGATTGTGGAGGACAAATTGAGCGACAATGTCTTACATTTTGTCTTCAGTAACATTGTTAAGGACAAGATGAGCGACAATGTCTTAATTGTTGTCCTCAATCCAACTTTTTTGACGACAATATGCACGACAGTGTCTTACGTTTTGTCTTCAGTAATATTGTGGAGGACAAGATGAGCGACAATATTTTACATTTTGTCTTCAGCAACATTGTCAAGGACAAGATGAACAACAGTGTCTTACATTTTGTCTTCAGTAACATTATGAAGAACAAGATGGGCCCTCAATCCAACTGTGTTGAGGACAATATGAGCGACAGCGTCTTACATTTGGTTTTCAGTAACATTATGGATGAGCGACAGTGTCTTAAATTGTGATGGACAAGATGAGCGACAATGTCTTAATTTTTTATCATTAATCCAACTTTGTTGAGGATAATATGAGCAAAAATGTCTTTCATTTTTCTTCAGTGACATTGTAAGCGACAAGTTTGGCTACAATGTCTTAATATTTGTCTTCAATCCAACTTTGTCTTGCATTTTGTACTCAATTCAACTTTGGTGCGGACAATATGAGCGAAAATCTCTTACATTTTATGTTCAGTAAAGGTGTGGAGGACAATATGAGTGACATTGCCTTACATTTTGTCCTCAAGTTTATTAAGGACAACATGAGTGACAACGTCTTACGTTTAGTCTTCAATCAATCAAATGAATATGTTAGCCTCTTGCTGTCGATTTTTAGATAGTACTGCAGCAAGGAGGGAAATGCGAAAACTTATATACATGTAGCCTCAGTGCGAGTCCCAACTAAGCCAGTCAATACTGTAAATGAAACAAAAACAAACAAGCAAGCAAAAAGTTTAATTTATGTGCTAAAAATATTAGAGTTAGTCCGTTATATACTTAAATAGGCGACATAATGGGCTTCTTTTTGCTTATTTAATCATTGACGACAAGATAGGGGACATTGTCGCTTATGTAATCATTGACGAGAAGACAAACGACATTGTCACCTATATCATCACTCTCGACAAAATATGTGACAACGTCGCCCTCGTATGAACGACAATTTGAGCGACATTGTCTCTCATTAAAACGTACACGATTTTCGTGGTTGCTGATTTCTTCCGGCTTTCCGACATATGTCGGCTATGATTTAATATTGTGGTGCACCTGTTATTTATGATGTCTTAAGGATGTGGCCAACTGGACTTCTTCCTATACACAAATACACGTACAATTAAGACAATTGGCAATTTAATTTCATTAAAAATAAATTCTAATTATAACGATGAGTTTGTCTGTTTCATTTGTTATTATCAGCTGCAAACAATCAGTAGAAGCCAAAATATTGTTGCCATTGTTGTTGCTGGTGCTGCTACTGTTGTTGCGAATAAAATTGCTGTTATTATTGTTGTAGTTGTTGTCACCAAACTAATTGCAATAATAAGCTAAATGCATGCATATGCATACTTACATATACATATGCACATATACACATACGTACATATGTTTGTCGATGTGGACATACATACATATATTGCTATGTATGTTTAAGAGTCTTTGACATTTCAGTTGTAACATACACAATAAACGCATTTACTCAAACAACATTCTAACTGAAAAATTGTGATATTTTTGTTAGTAATTCAGAATTAGTCATTATAACTTTAATAATCTTGTATAAAAAAAGTTTCACAAATATCTTGTATACTCATAATCATATATATTCTTAATTTTATAACTTTAACTTGTTTTTTGAGTTATGACGTTGTTTAAGTAAATGATCAATATGTGCATAGCAGTGCAACTGTATACACACAGAAAAAAATAGACAAGAATTATATTCAATAAAACCATGTTATTAAAAAAAAATATGAATTTCAATAACATTTATCTTTAACATAATAAAATATTTCGTTGTAAGTATTTCTTTTCCATGCCGGTTATTTCTTTTCTTTTAATACATAAGTACTTAAAACAAGTTGTATCCCATAAAAAAAAATGGGATATGGCTCAGCTAGAGAGTGTATGCTTTACGTCCGGAAAGCCCGGGTTCGTATTCCAGCCATGTCAACATTTTTTAAATTTATATATATATATATATATATATTTTTATTTTGAAATAATTTTGTTATCAATATAGGGGAATTCTTTTTCACAGGAAATTTGAAAAAAAAAATTATTGAATACCGGGATTTTTGTTATCAAAAACGAAACTTATTTTTTTCTGTGCATACTTATGAGAGAATCGAACGCATAATACTTAACCGTTATAACTCTGATGTACTTTGACGCTAGGTACTATAACTATCGTCTTAGTTTTTAGCCCCATTATACCTGTCATCATTGCGATGTCAAGCTTTGCATCAGTTGGTTATCTTGTCATTAATAACAATGATTACAATTCTGTCTGTTATTAATGGCATGATAAGAAAAATTCAATTTAAATATTCTTATCTCTTCTTGTTTCTATTTTTATTTTACTTTTTATTATAGTATTGGAATTTTTCTAATGTTGCCTATGTCATCAATATGAAGACGAGGTGTCATATACACCGAAAAAAATTCTTGCAACATATGTACAAAACGAAAAAATAAGAAATTATTGTGTAAAATATACGAAATGTACGAAAATAAGTTTAAAAAGTAAAAAAAAAGTTTGGTTCAACCGGTACACGAACTCGCAATCCTCATATTTCATAAGAGCTAAAAACATTTTTTTCTATTTACTTAAATGTGAAAAATATCTACATTGAAAAGAACTCATGCAACGTATGCACGAGAACGAACGCTTGTACATACTACGAAAATATAATGCGAAATGTACGAAACTAATTAAAAAATAAAACTAAAAAAAGTGAAGTTCAACCGGGGCACGAACTCGAAATCTTCATATTTCAAGGATAGTAATGTGCCTATTGAGCCACTTTCTACTTATTTTAAAAGAGCTAAAAGTTTTATTTACTTACGTCTGAAAGATGTCAATTTATGAAAAATAATTTTAATTTATTTTGTTATTTCAAATACATTTTTTAACAAGGACAAATTTTTACGACAGAATTTCTTTACTTTCGTAAATTCCAAAAAAATGTAGCCAACATTTTTTTTCCTAATGGGTACCCACGTAGTGTAGTGGAGAGAGTGCTAGAGTATTAACCGAGAGGTCGTAGGCTCCAATCCTGCCAAGACCTAGGGTATTTCTGCAGAAAAGTCAAAAAGGCTTAAGCAGTATGTGTGTTTGTTAAAAGTTTCGTATATTCTACGAAAAAAGTAGCTACGAAAGTTTTTTTTCGTAAAATGTTGCAAGGATTATTTTCAGTGTAGGCTTGTAGACTTTACTGTTAGTCTTGCCGCTGGAAAAATATGACGAAATTTTGTGATGAAGTTTTTCATATGGTTGATGTCGTTTGTCATAACACTGATGTCATAATTTCGATGACAGAGTGTCATAAATCGGAAAATACATTATTCTATATATGTGTACATACATAAATATTTTGCCTGGTAATAATATAAAACATATGTCATCAAAACGATGACATTTTAGTCAAATCATCACGCAGTTATCATAGGTGACATTTAAAATATGATATAGCTATAATTCGGTGATGACGTTTGTTATCAGATTTCACTTTATTGATTATATTTGTGATAGCATTTATTTCACAATTGCGATGACAAGATGTCATCAAAAAATTGCTCTAGTAATATGCTGCTTTCGCTTTTTCTGCCAAGAACTGCTATTTCATCTGGGTCTAAATCCGTTAATATTTACCAACTCATTTCTAACATTTTTATTTCCATACACTCTCACTCAGTCCTGAGGCTTCCTAACGACAAAATGGATACAACATTTTTTTCTAATTATTTCTTCTATTTTTATTATATTTAAATTTAATTCTAATTTGATTATACATGAATATTTCTTTTGTTTGTTGATTGTTATTGTTAGTTGACTCCCAAAAATAGCGACGGGATATTAAATGGAAAATGCTATTGATGCTAAATGTGAAATACAGTAAACTGCAAGAACAGCAACAACAACAACGACAAGAACAGCAATAAAAACTACTGCACCAGTCAATGCAACAGCAATTTTAACAACAATACTCCTAATAAGAATATTGTAATTTCATTTCAACAAATTATCTACAACAAAACTGAGAACAAGTAACTCTGTACAATTTTAGCAATTTTTTGGTAATTCTTTTCTTTTTTTAACTCAAAGCAGTGTTTTGTTGTTGTGGATGTTGTTGTAGTTGTTGCTGTTGGTGGTGTTCGAAGCGAATACGATTGTAGCGAACGAGTATAATACAACGAATGTAAAACATAATCGAGCATGTTGATCTTATAAATTGTTTACAACTGCCAACAATGAAAACCCTTTCAATAGATTTTTTTTCTGTTGCAGGTTTCTTCAAACTCTTGCTGTTGTTGTTGCTGCTTTTTTGCATTATTATTATTTTGTTCATACGGCAGCCAACAACAATAATTTCATAAAACAAAGAATAAAATAAAAAGAGGAGAACGAGAAAAAACTATAGTCATGACTTATGGCAATATGCAGAATTACTTTAAACTACAAAAAAGTTTTTAATTTAATACTCGTATCCAACCAACAACAGCAAAGTTGCAACAAACAACAAAAATACCAAACTTGAAAACTATTCATTCGTATGCACTGAAATATGTGTGTTTGTATGTACGTACACCACTAGCAATATGTGCAACAAAAACTTAGTTGCATTCGTTTGAATTTGAAATTCTGCGAATTTGCAGCATGATAAACATGCAACAAGAGTGAAGAAGACTATGAAAAAATATGCAACCACACACACCAGAGCTCTACCGGGGAAAAAAATTAAAAATATAAAAAGATGAAGATGCAGACCATACTGAAAATAATGCCAGATGTGATTATATTGATGTTGTAGAAGCAGCAACAATTCTACATTGTTGTTGCTGCTGTTATTGCTTAGCTCCTTGGTTGGCTTAAGATTGCTAACAATTAAATGATACTGAGAGATCAGGGTTAACAATTGACTGGAAATTATTTGGAATGTATGTATACAGAAAAAAATAGACAAGAATTATATTCAATAAAAAAATGTTATTAAAAAAAATATGAATTTCAATAACATTTATCTTTAACATAATAAAATATTTCGTTGTAAGTATTTCTTTTCCATGCCGGTTATTTCTTTTCTTTTTATACATAAGTACTTAAAACAAGTTGTATCCCATAAAAAAATAAATGGGATATGGCTCAGCTATAGAGTGTATGCTTTACGTCCGGAAAGCCCGGGTTCGTATTCCAGCCATGTCAACATTTTTTTTAATTTATATGTATATTTTTATTTTGAAATAATTTTGTTATCAATATAGGGGAATTCTTTATCACAGGAAATTTGAAAATAAAATTATTGAATACCGGGATTTTTGTTATCAAAAACGAAACTTATTTTTTTCTGTGTATTTATGAATAAAACTGTTTTAATTTTAATTATAGTTTGCAATAGTTTTTTATAGTTTTTATAGTTTTTTCTTCTCTCTATTTTATATTCTTTTCGCAGCTTTTAATCGAGCACGGTTTAGGTGTTGGGTAACCTGAGTGAAACCGAATGATCAAGATCTTCGCAGAATACCACCGATTATGTACCAACATCCATTTTGGAGCAGCCGGCTATAGCCGAAGCCGCACCATCGTAGATTTTCCTTTTCAGTGCTTCCTATTCGGTATCTCGACTAAGAAGAATTTGTCAAAATTCTTGAGAGGAGTCCTTTTGTCCATTTGTCGCCTAAGGACTCAGGGCCATGCACAATAAATTAGATTTGTAAAAGTATTGAGTATTTGGGTATTGAGGACTCAGTACCAGGCGTTTTTTGAGTACTCGATATTCAAAAGTAGTTAATCAATACTTTCAGAGTTGTATTTTCCAGCAAAATAGATTGTAAAGTATGAATGAAACTGATAAAAAAAATTTTAATTTATGGTACAAAAAATTACTGAACTAAAAATATAAGTTTTATTTAATTAAAACCTCGTAAAAAAAAACAATAAAAATAAAAATTTTAATGCAAGAAAGTTAATAAACTATAATTCTCACAAATAAGTTTGCATTTCTTAAATTTTTATTTAGTTTTATTCATCAATTCAGGGAACCATTAAAGTATTGAGTAGTATTGAGTCAAGACATAATAAGTATCGAGTAGTATCGAGTATTCAAAAGTATCGAAGTTTTACAACTCTACAATAAATGGCATGTCATAATTCGCGCTGCAGGGATGTATTTGATGTCAACATCAAAAGAAGCTAAATAAGGCCATTTTCAAACTCCACCTCTTGTCTTGTGCTATTTTTATCCTATTGTCTTGTTTTGTGCCTTTTGCCACAAACTTATTATTTGCTTTTGCTCTTACCAATATTCTTTATCCAGTTCAGAATTAAATAGTTCACCACCTAAATTGACATAGGGCATGAATTTTGCCAAGGTTCTGATAGTTAGTTGTTCTTACTCGTATCTACTTTGGTGCCATCAACCGTTTTGTGAGATTGGTGCGAGTTTTAGAGATAACGTTATTTTAGTTTTTTCCTTATAATTCATTAAGAACTAATCTGATACAAAAATAGTTCATAGAAAAACATTTGAATCTGTACGTTTACCATAATTGCTAAACGGAGGAAAAATCGCCTGAACGGTGAAAATCGCTAAACGGGGAAAAAAGCGGAAAACGGAAAAGAATCACCAAAACCTGGAAAAAATCTGTAAAACGAGATATAAATCGCCAAAACGGGGAAAATGTGGGAAAACGGAAAAAGTCGCCGAAGAGTGATTCCACGTAAAACGGCCCTATGCAAGGAAAAAATAATTTTTCTATTTTTAATAAAAATGTCTCAATTGATGTTTTTAGAGCATGGCAATTATAGAAAAAATAAAAAAATACATTATTTAATATTTCTTAAGCAATTTGAGGCACTTTTAAATGATCATCCACGAAACATTTTGCTCTCCCTCTTTGTTTGTTTAATATTTATTTCAGATTTTCTTTCCTTCTCTTTCTCATTATTAATAAAAACCGGTATCGCTGAAAATTTTTTCGCTTTTTATTGAATTTAAAAAAATACTCAGCTAAAGTATTCTGCTGTCTATAATAGAACGGATAGCAAATAATTTAATATGTTATTATTTTCTTATGATTTATTTTTATATTATTTATATTAATGAAACCAATAAAAAGTTTATTTCTTTGAATCTTTTTAATTTTTGTATTAGGTAACACCCGTCGGTCACACCCGTCACATTTTAAAAATAGTTTTTTGTTAAGAAAACTGTTTTTGTCAAACAGTAAATACGTAATACAGCTAAAAACACTTTGTACAGACAGCTGTACAAAAATTATTGTGTACGTTATAGTAAAAATTTTACAGAATTTATGCTGCAAGTCATAATTCTTTAAAACTAAGATTTGTAAGGTCACACCCGTCGCAGCTTTCGGACGACCATTCTAAGCAGGAATCGCGTTCTTTCAGTGTCTACCCGTTATTCAACGACTTTAAGCTTAATGGCCTTGCGAGTCGCAACCTTTTTTTAAGTAAAAAATTTTATATACCTTATTTATAACAAAAATATGTGTAAAGTGGTCACACCCGGCTAGATGGAATTACTCCGAAACGAAAAAAAATTTAACGAAAAAACGCTACCACTCAGCCACAGGGGCACCCTGCTAGCCTGTCAGTCCAGAGGTAGTGGGTTCGATTCCCGTCATAGACCCTGGGTGTTTTCCGCAGACAAGAAAATCGCTTCGCGGGTTGTGTTTGCTATAAAAAATATCGATTACAGCCCTAAATATCATGCTCTAAGGCCTGGAACATAATAAAAACATTTTTTCACTCCCTCGGCTAAATTCTTGAGCTGATGTAGATGACTTGAATTTTTAATCAAGCCTATTTTCAGGTAAAATTATTTTTATTCTAGTCCGCAGAGAGATATTGAAGCTTTAGTTACAAGTTTGAGGACAGTTCACATATTACGTAACGTGCTTACGGCGGATGAAAACTTGTTACGGAGTTGAGAGTTTATACTAAAGCTTTGTTAAGAAGCGTTATGGTTAAATATCTTGCAAATTGTGCTGCGTACATGTTAACAGTACATTGAAGCTCCTTTCCATCAAGTAGAAGGAATAAAAAAAAATTTCTGAAATTTTCCAAAGAAATTTAGATGTGGTCTACGCGGTAAAGAGCTCTGACAAGAATAGCGGGAGCTGTCGAAGCATGTCAGTTCAATCATCCAGGCAGGCAAATTTTTCTTTGTCTACGTGCTTCACATTTATCTCTAAATAAAAATATAATTTAATTGAAAAAATAAATGTAAACCGAACTCAAGCCAAAATATATATTTGGAACGATTTTCCGTCATCCCACGTCAAATTTGATTTATAAACAGGCCGGTTTCGGCTATGTGCCATCTTCGGTGTTCTAATAAATACTAAATTGTTTTTCTCTTGTCCGGACAACAGAAAAACAATTTAGTATTCAATAGAACACTGAAGATGGCACATAGCCGAAACCGGTCTGTTTACAAACCAAATTTGACGTGGGATGACGGAAAATCGTTCCAAATTCAAAAAAACCCCGTCGGAAGAAAAACACAACACCCAAAATATATACATAAATTTAAAAAATTTTTCGCATGGCTGGGATACGAACTCATGCTCTTCGGACGTAAAGCATTCTACCACAGCTGAGCCATATCCCAGTTATTTTTCAGTGAGATAAAACTTTAAAGTACTTAACCCATATGAAAAGAAAAGAATTAACCGGCATAAGAAAGAAATACGTAAAACATATTACGTATCTGATTTAACGGCTCTTTTTCAAACACTTTTAATTGTGTGATATTTTAAAATGCGCAGTTTTGATAAATATTGTATTAAATTAATGAAAAATCTTATTGAAATTCAAATCTTTTTCATAATTCTTGTCTAATTTTTTCTGTGAAGGGACGACGCTGAACTTGAATAACCAACATTGTTTTTAAATCTGCATAGTGGTTCCAGGTATACATATCGCAGAAGTTGTACCCTGCTGAGAGGGTACTGGCAGAAGCTGTTATTGGCTGAAATGGTTAGTGCGTTGACTACAAACCCTGACATCTTGAGTTCAAGACCAGTTTGAGGCAAGCCAACAACATCCTGAATTTTTCTGATGTGCACTGGTGTGTCATTTACTACATTCTTTTTGGACTGTTAAGATAATGAATGCATAGCACTGATCACTTTAGCAGTACCGGCAGCGAATAACATTGAATGGCTACACAGCTTAAATAAATTAATGCTTCTTATTAACACCAGAGGGGCTGCAATACTGCTCTAAAAAATTTAACAAAAAACGCGTAATAGCAGACTTGTAAATTAATTAAGTTTTCTATCTTCCTCCCACTTCACCATATGTTCTCTCTACACTATCCCTTTCCCAAAGGAGGTAGCACATAAATTAATTAACTGGTAGGCATTAATTGCATGATTGTGTTACCTCTTTAAAAAAAAAATTTTTTTAATATAAAAATGGATACTTTCTCGATGAAATTGGAGCATAAATTTTGATAGTATTCACAGTTTAGTGGGGGAACTGAATTCCATACACCAGTAACATTTTTTAAAAGCTTGTGTGTATGTGTTGCTGTTTTATGGAAATAGCAATGTTTGTCAATTCAGCTCCCTCCCTAAATTGTGGATAAAATCCAAAGTTGTAAGTTCCTCCGTTATACATAATCTTATTCTCTCTCTATATATAAACAGAATATTGCGGTAATGGATAGATTTAGCTAAAAAATATTGCTAGCTTTTCTGCAGAATGCTGGCAACTCTTTTATTCTGAAAGCTAACAAAATTTCGTTTAGAAAGAATTACTTGTAAAATGAATTAGATTAGGCAGCAAAGTAGTCAAACATACACACTGAAAACTTATAGGTTCTGGCAAGAATTCCAACCAAGTCGTGTTGCATTTTAACTTGTACGAGTATTATATCCTGATCATCTTTTTTGTTTGTCAGCCTTTTTTTTTTTTTTTTTTTTGTTAATACTTTTGGTATCATAACGATTTCTTATTTTACCAGAAATTGGGCACGGTTACGTATAGTTCAACATAAAGCGAGCAAGCAGCAACGACTAGCAACAAACAAAAAGCAACATTAATATCATAACTATCGTATAAATATTTGTTGCTTTTTCAATGCAACAAACATACAAAATACTTTTATTAAGGATAAGTAAGCAAATAGAAGAATGTATTATAAGTAGACACAACAACAAGAGAAACAGACAAAGAGTCAGACAGCAGACAATCGAACAGACCCCAAGCAGTCTACTCTGGTCGAAAGAAATGTAACCTGGGTAATACTTGGTTGTGCTCCTCAACAAAAACCAAAAAAAAAAATGTAAACTATTCTTTTCTGTTTGTTGTTGTTTTTAATAATAAATAAAAGAAGAACAACAGCAGCAATTGTACAAACATTCAGTTTAAATGCCATCTCATATTTATAAATTTATTTATTATTGTCGAAAGAAAGTTCAGAAATGAATCAAAATCGATCGTACTCCGTAGACACTCAGACACATGCTCAACTCGATAGATTGTTTGGGTGATTGTTGTTGCTGTTCTCTGTGTAGCCGCCCTACTGTGGCAACAAATGTTGCATACATTCTTAAAAGACAACAAACATGAAATCATATCGTCATCTGCAGAAACAGCAGCAAGCAGCATCTACCAGATTGACACAAACTAAACGAAATATTTCACATTTAAAACACCAGCACCACTAACCAACGCATTTAGCAATTTGCGAAAAATTCAAAATCTTTAACTACATTGTTGTACATAGCAACACTAACAGTTTAAAAATTTTCCAACTACCCTCGCATATTGTGTTTTTGTGTACTTTTGCCAAGATTTTTGTCAGGTTAACAGGTTAAATTTGATCCTGACTGAACTTTTTCTTTTATTTCAAGTTTTTTGTTTTCCTTTTTTTTTTTTAATTTTTTTGCCACTCACTCATTCGCTGGATGCCTGGCTGTTGCTGCGATACCTGTGGGGACTTCGTGTGAAATTCCAAACATTTTAGTTCTTTTTTTTCGTCTCTACTTAGAGAGCAGCGAGCTGTGGTGAGTGGTTGGTTCCATTGTTTTATAAGCATGTTAACGCATTTATTGCATGTCAATTGTTAACATTTTTCGTTGTATTGTAGTGCAGTGTTTGTTTTTTAGTTGTGAAAATTTCTTAAATATTTTGACAAGTTAGAATTTTGCTAAAATAGTACTAAAAAATAATAAATTAACTGCAAAAATGTTTAAATATTTTGTACGTTGATGTCTGGAGTTAAAAGGAATAGTAGACATGGTTCATAAGAATTATTGTGAGCTGCACAGAAAAAACTAAATTTCATTTTCTGTAAAGGAATTCAATGAAATGGTAAATATTTTGTCTATGAACGGACCCAAAAACGAATTTGTAAATATAGACACAAATACCTCAACAATTTCATTGAAAAAACGTGTTTTTTTTCAGTGAAAAAATTGTTTAAATCTATAAAACAATTTGTCTAAAAATATTTACAAATTGTAGACAAAACAATTTACTAAATCAAACAATTATATTTACTGGATTTCCTGAAAAATATCAAACAATATTTCTGTCTGAATTTAATAAACAATTAGTCTAAAAATGCTAACAATTGTTAAGCAAAATAATTTACTTAATCAAACAAAAATACAAACAAAATTTTTGTCTGTGTCATCATCATCATCCATTAAGCATTTATGAGATTTCACTTTGTTAAATGAGTTCCAGTCCGAATGTTTATATAAATACTTTTAAAAAATGAATGAGAATTAACGCAACGACATTAACTAATCGATACACTCAAAAATCTTTTGTAAACAAACTTGATACAATTGCATTCCTCTTGCTATGCTTGTTTTTGTTGTTATTTGTGTGTATATTGTCATCGGGGTGGTTTTTTACGGCACAGTTTTCATAGTTGTTTTTGGTGTTTGCGTTCTAAATAAAATTCAAACAAACAATTCATAGATTATGGACAGAACATTTACTGAAAATTAAATTTATTTTTAGACAAACTGTTGTTTGAAATTTTTTCTTTGTAATTTTTTCTGTGTGTAATATGTAGAGGGCCAGACACTTTCACAGGATTTGTATAAGTAACTACGGCTGCTACAACAGCAAATACTAAAAATAAAAGAAAGTTCAATAATAAAGGGTGTCCTAAAGCAAGTAACGCGTACCTTGGGTACCATAATAGGCAGGCAATTTAATTTTTCACAGTTACTGTAATGCTATGGAGACTACAACAATCAAAAGGTAAGGAAGTTAAAAATGAAAGCGTGTACCAAAACAAGTAATGTTATTTAACATTGAACTGTATATTGTGATACGTTTGCCATGAAATAGTAAATATTTTGTCTAGAAACGGACCTACAAATAAATTTGTAAATACAGACAAAAATATCTCAACAAGTTCATTGAAAAGAGCGAGCTTTTTTCAGTGAACAAATTGTTTAAATCCATAAAACAATTTGTCTAAAAATATTTACAAATTGTAAGCAAAACAATTTACTAAATCAAACAAAAAGATTTACTGGACTTTCTGAGAAATATCAAACAATATTTTTGTCTGAATTTAATAAAACAATTAGTATAAAAATACTAACAAATATTAAACAAAATAGTTTACTTAATCACACAAAAATATTTACTGGAGTTTTTGTATTATATCAAACAAAATTTTTGTCTGGGTCATCATCGTCATCCATTAAGCATTTATGAGATTTCACTTTGTTAAATGTGTTCAAGTCTGAATGTTTATCTAAAGACTCTAAAAAAATGAATGAGAATTAACGCAACAACATTAACGAGTTGATTCACTTAAATATCTTCAGTAAACAAACTTTGTATAATCGCATTCCTTTTGCTATCATTGTTGTTTTTGTTGTTATTTGTATGTATGTCGTCATCGGGTTTGTTTTTACGACACTGTTTTTCTTGCTGTTTTTGGTGTTTGCGTCCCAAATAACAGTCAAACAAACAATTCATTGATTATGTAAAGAACATTTACTGAAAATGAAGTTTATTTTTAGACAAAATTTTGTTTGAAAATTTTTTGGTGATAATTTTTTCTGTGTGAGTTTTAAATTGTCCTCCACCAGGTTACTTATATTCGTGATTCTCATTCTAAACGTACATTTTTTGTTTTTTTTTTTCTTACCAATGTTACTAAGAGAAATATGAGAAGATAGGGTTTATATTATTGTTTTTGCCTCATTCCTGAAATAAAATTATATACATATTTCGATTTTTAACTTTTTTGTGTGTTGAACGTTACATGTGTTTTCGCATTTGTTCTGGGAATGATTTTTGCGAAAAAAACACAGCACAAAAATTGAGTATGGGATTTGCCTTAATTCATAAAAATTTTTTTGATTAATATATATAAAATTTTTGTATGAAAATATGTTTTATTAATCTGTTATAAGTCAGAAAATTTTTTTATGAATTAAGGCAATCTATATAAATAAAAGAGTAACGTTATTGAGTGACTGACTGACTGACCGACTGACTGACTGATTCATCATCGCTCAGCCCAAACCACTAGAGCTGGAAAGTTGAAATTTCGTAAGTGGACTCCCCTCAGGATGTATAGATCCACTAAGACGGGGTTTTGGGAAATTCAAACGCTATGGGGGTAAAAATGGGTAAAAACGGGTAAATTCGGTAACCTTATATCTCCGGATCTAAATTAGGTACACATAAAATACCAAAAACAGCATAAGATAAAAAAATGAGGGAATAGGTATTTGGTACTTTTTTGAAATTTCTACATTTAGAGCCGAAAAAGGGTAAAAATATAATTTGGTACTTCTTTTGTTAACCGTTTATCTCCTAAAGTAATGAAGATAGAAATTAAATTCAAAATGCATTCTTCTATTCTTATGAAGCCCTCAAACATGTTTTGGTACTTTTTTGTAATTCGAATATATAAAGGGTAAAATTAGTTGCTCTTTTTGGTACTTTTTTCCATGCAACTATTTTTTATGCAAATTGATATACATAGTGAATGAATATGTTTGTATATATTCACTAAGAAGGGATTTTTGAAAATTTTAATTCTAAGGAGATTAAAAGGGGTAAAACGGGTAAAATCGGTAACCTTATATCTTCGCATCTAAGTACGGTAGACATAACATTTTAAAAGCATCATAATAAGATAGAAAAATGAGCGGACAGGTGTCTGAAACTTTATTAAAATCTGTACATTTAGGGGCCGAAAAAGGGTGAACATATAATTTTGGTACTTTTTTTGTTAACAGTTTAAATCTTAAAGTAATAAAGTTAGAAACTAAACTTGAAATTTATTCTTCTCTCCTTAAAAATCCCTCAAAAACAGTTTTGTATTTGTTCAAATTTGAATATATAATGGGTAAAATTGATAGCCCTTTTTGGTACTTTTTTCCATACAACTATTTTTTATGCACATTGATACACATACTGAATGCATATGTTTGTATATATTCTCTAAGTACGAATTTTTGAAAACTTAAATTCTAACAAAATTAAAAGGGGTAAAAACGGGTAAACTCGGTGTTCTTATATCTCCGAATCTAAGTAAGGTAGACATAAAATTCCAAAAGCGTCATAATAAGATAGAAAAATGAGTGGATAGGTGTATTGTACTTTTTTTTGAAATTGGGTAAAAAGCGTAAAAATATAATGTTGGTACTTTTTGCGTTAACCGTTTAAAGGGTGTTCTAAAGGGAGCAACGAAACATGTTGAAATACTAACGTAATATACAGACACTTTTATATAGACTCAAAATATTCAAAGTGAGTGTTAATTGGTGTAGTCTGTAGAATATTTAACACAACAAAAATTAAAGGGTTTTCTGAAAGTTAATGTAATTTCGCCTATGTAGTTTAAACAGTTTGCTGTATCTTGGAAACCGTAAGAGGCAAACTCTTGAAATTTTAAAAACTCTAAACCTAAAAACTTCCAGAATTAAAAAAGTCAAAACGAAAAATCGCCAAAATAAAAAAATCGTTAAACGCAAAAATTCGCCAAAACTAAAAAGATCACCAAAAAAACTAATCAATTTTATGGTTATTTTTAAATGAGTTAATTAATTTTTCTTTATCTACACAACAATGGGGTAGCGAAGCACGCCAAGTATAGCTAGTACACTATAAAAACAAAAAATTTTTCTAGTCGCAGGACGAAATTAAAATTTATGACCACTTTTTCAATTTGGTCTTAAAAGAATTCTTTTCAAATATTTATACATGAGCAAAAAGTAGAGTAACTCTTTTTTCAAATAAGACTTATTTTAATAAAATCGACCAACAACATCAAAACTTATGTCAATTTCAAAAAATTTTTTGATGGCGAAATTCGACATACCTAATAAATTCGTCGAAAATATAACAATCCACAGTGCGAAAGAAGCAACAATTTTTCAAAGAAAACCAGAAATTTTTACGATTTGACTATAAAAACACAGCAGTGAAAGTATCGAGTACCAATTTTTTGATATTGAATACCCTAAACTAAGAGCAAATACTCGATAGTCGGCACCCACTACTCAATACTTTGCCAGCACTACTATACAAGAGCTAAGTTTTATTATATTTTACAACTGGTCAACATCTCTTTTACAGTGGACAATTCAGTGTTATTGTTATATATGATAACTAGGAAATTTTCCTATAACTAAAAGTTCTGTATTTTACAACTGATCAATTTCGTTTTTGTAGTAGATAAAGTAAAATCTAACTACATTTTTTCTCTTAATTCAAGTACAAGATTTAGTCCCGGCTCACACACTTCAACTTCTGTTGATCAACTTTTAATTCAGCTAGAAGAAAGACAGAGAAATTTTGTATTCCTGTCACTGTTTTTCTTCCAGCTGAATCAAACGTTGATCAACAATAGTTGAAGTGTGTGAACCAAGGCTTACAAAGAAAGCCTTTTGAATATATGGTTTTTTTCATTTTAACTCTTTCCTTACAAGTTTTCCAATTCAGGCTTTATCCAATCCAATTCCAATTTTGTTACTATTCGGCCTTAAATATTTTTAATAAATTTAAATTTTTTTTTTTTATTTTTTAAAAAAAGTTGATTCTAAAGTGGTTTTTTAGAATGATGCCCTATGGATACATTTGTACTCAATGGTGTATAAAAAACACATGAGCGACAAAACTAAATGGAATTGGAGGACGAGGTTGTCCTATATTTGTATCTATGGTAGGTTTAATTAACAGTCTGAGTTGAAACGAGCTATTTTCCAACTTTTCAAGTTGATCAAAAGAGAAATTCTCTGAGGGATGAGTCCATTATTTTATGGAACGACCCAAGAAGGGGGAAACACGAGGAATTGAATTTTTTAAACATGGTGATTTCTTACTACTATCTATAGTTATATTTTATTTGGAACCAGTTATCCAAACTTTTCAAATTGTGCGAAATTTTGACTCTTTGAAAGATGAGTCCATTTTTAGAAAAGGGAAAACGCACTTAGGGTGAAAATTTTTTGGAACAAATTACTGATTATTGTTTTTAGGGGCCTATTCACATATTACGTAACGCTATTTTCGAAGGTTTTATATCCCCCCCCCCCTTCCGAACGCTTTTTAAAAAAATTTTAGTATTAAGTATCTAATCCGTAACAAATCTTTAACCTCCCTGCGGAATTATCAAAACATTGTTGTTGTAAATGAATATTTATAACAATAATGCTTTGATAATTACACACATTTTAATTCCACATGAAATACAGAGCATACCCGAATATGTTTGTTTTATAAGTAAAATAAAAAGGTCTGTTTTGGCCAAAAATAAAAAATTTAAAAAAGGTTTTTTTAAATTCGTATTTTTTCAGAAAAAAAAACCAAAACATTTTCCAAAAGTTGCTTAAATTAAGAAATAAGACCTGGAAATTATATAATCCGTTAGAAATCCAAAGGTAAAATTAATGCGATTCTTATCAATTTACATGTATCCATATGGATACAATATAGCGAAAGGGTTAAGGCCAAAAGGTAGCGATGACATTTTGCAGGAGAGATAAAAAACTTAATAAAGAGCTAAGTATTGTGATGTCATAAACTGCGTTTTCAGGATAGTGTCATTAATTCAGACGTTATAAATGATGTATTAAAGTGGTAGTTCTTTTCCTTAAGTATGTATTTTATTAAATAAAAATATTCAAGAAACTATAAAAATATTTTTTGGGAGGAATTTTAGAAAATTCGTTTAAATTTAAGAGTGTTTTTGCTTTATTCAGGTAAGGATATTTGTACGTAAATTAAAACTGAGTCAAGTTAATTTACTTGAAATTAAACTATTATATAAAACTTTGTATTTATTCTCAAAATAGTCTAAATTTGGGGGATTTTAATTTTTATTTTTTTTTTGTGGGGGGAAGAAAAAACTTTATCTGGCAACACTGCTAGGTGGACATAACGAGAAAATATGTATGTAGACTATATTTTCTAAAAATTTTAGACTTTTATCTGTATCCACACATGGGTTTTGGGCCGTTTTATATGACCCATATTTTCATAAAAATTGCTCTTAAAAAAATAGTAATTCGTAAGCGAATGAAAATAAAAAAACGTCGCTGAGTGGGCATAATAAGGAAATACAGGACTATACTTTCTGAAAATATCATATTGTTATTGTTATACCCACATGGGTTTTTCGGACTTCAAAATCGTAAATTTTTCAAATATTATAAATTTTCTTACTTTTTTTCGCAGAAGATATTATTTTAAGCAAATGAAAGTTATGTCATTGTACGAGAAGTGTTCCTTCTTTACTAAAAAAAAGCATCACTGTTTTATGTACAACAGGGTTCACACATTGTCCAATTGAAAATCGATAAAACGCGAAAAACCTGTGTAATATTCTGGTTTCCACTTTATTATTTCAGTTCACTTAAGCTTAGCAAAATGAAATTCTCATTACTGCGCTCTAAATAAAGCATTTCAATATCTTTTCTGCTTAAAAAGTTATTGGAATTAGAAAGAAGTCTGAAATTACTTAAACAATTTTTTATTAAAATTAAAAAAAAAATAATTGTTCATTTCACTTGGCATTGCACTTTAAAGAACTGAAATTATATTTTTTAACTAGCGTTTAGTCCATTAATAAACTTATTTAATAGATCTCACGAATTTCTATTTGCTTTTTATTCAAATAAATTAAATTAAATTAAATTATATATTGTATCGTTTTGTATCAGGCGGAAATTCCCGGGAAATTAAAAAATCATTCCCACTTTCCCGGGAAATGAAAAAGTCCAGGAAAAGAAAAAATCTACTTTGAACGGACACGAAAAAAGCATTTGAAATGAGCATCACCCATATAGTTGACACCGCAGCAGGTTATTTTTTCCTAGAATGAGTTTAATATGGTTCTCCACAGAATTAATTCTTACAAATGAGTTTCAATGGTACAATATATAATCTTAACGCTCAAGCTGATATTGAAACCGGCATTAATCTGCTGAATCCCGAAGAAAAATTGTTTTAGCGTGAAATTGCAAGACTAGTTATTAGATCTGACATATATCTAAACTATTCACTCAGCAAACATGGACTTCCATTACTTATGTAACTATGTAAAGTTTTTCTGCTCTTATTTTATAATTTACAAAAGTACACTTAAGATGTTTTATCAAATGACCTTATATATGTACTTTATTTTCACTTTTATTTCAAATAAAAAACACCTTTTTCATACAAAGACAAACAAAAAACTAAAAGAAAAGTAAACAAATTTCCTTGTAAATCATCATTAATCATAATCTGCATGCATTCCGGATGCCGCAAACAGTGGAAGAAACAGCGAAAACATTTTGTAATTTTTCCGTTTTTTTTATTTTTTTTATTTTTGAATATTTTCTTGGGATTATTTCTTTACACAATGTGACACGAATCAACATAATTACACGTTTTGGTTGCGCACTCTGGCAACAAATACATAATTGATGACAAATGCAAGGCAACACAACGCGTTGCAACATCAGTGGATCATAAGACTATGACGAAATATATTTTTTGTCCACTAGAGGCCAAAAGAAGGAAAATATGTATAATTCAAAAAAGAATAAAATAGGCGGCATATATTTTGGATAAATTTCGTTTTGGCTAAAAACGAAGACGAAGGAAGAGGAGTGGGATATTTAATGTCAAACAACAAATATATTTGTACTCATGCATTAGTGACCGACCTAAAGGTATTTATCCTCTGCAAACTGCAAATTTTTAGTGTAACAATGACTGCGAAACTATTTTTTACAATTATGACTATTATTTCTTTAAAAAAAAAACAACCGAAAATAAAAAATACACACCGAAGATAATAATTGACCAAAAATAAAAGTTGAGGAAAAAAAGAATTTTGCTATTCGTAACTAAATATTTAATGTACCATACGATGGGTAGCTAAAGCTGTGTTGCAGCAGCGTTGGCTGTTTGTCTACATTAATACGCAGTAAGCATACTTACTGCTGCAGTTTTGCTGCAATGGTTGGTGGTTGCAATTGTTTTTTATATTTACTTGCCTTGCATTTTATTCATTTGTGTCGCTTTTGCCATTAAGTACAATGTTGACGATCACTACAACAAAGTACCTTGGTGATGATGTCTTTGTTGTTATTGTTGTTGTTGTTGCTGTATATTGCAGCAATTAAAAGGCCGAACTTAACCATGTGTAAAGATTTCGATAAGCGCCTTATATTTTAGTTTCTACTTTTTTTCGTTTTCATACTCGGTATTATTCTCTTGTTAAATAAGAATCTAAATACAGTTGAACCTCGATTATTCGGGTCACACTGCACCGGGCTTCGAATGGATAATCGAAAACACTGTTACTAGAGGTTATATAAGAACACAAAAAAACTACATATATATTAATTTTATTAAAACACAAAATTTTAGTATAAATTTACCATACGTACACACAGAAAAATTTCCATGTAAAATCGTCGAAAACCAGGTTAATTTAACATTTTTCGGTAGTGATTTAGCTTCATTGGCATTTCATGTTAATGCAACTTGATTTACAATAATCTTGAAGAAAAATGTATCCTTTTGAATTAACTATACTTCATGTTGATTTAATATTGCAGTAGAGTTAAATTAAAATGGAGTTGATACTGAAATAATACGAAAGCCCATGTTGAATCAAAATTATTTCGAGTCGAAACAACGTGAATTTGATATTTTAACAACATGAAGAATCATGTTGAATCAAACTTATTTAAAGTTGAAACAACGTGAATTTGATATTGAAACAACACTAAGAATCATGTTGAGTTATACTTATATCAAGCTGAAACAACATGACTTTAATGTAGCTATTTTATTAATTAGTTTATTTACGTGATGGTTATTAGCATAGACATCAGACAACATTGTGTTGTAGTTGGCTACCCCAGCCAAGATTTGAACTCGTGCCACTTGCATTATAGTCCGCGCGCTAACCACTGCGGCCACAACAGCTTCAAACTTTACTTTAGCTATACACTAAATAAATACCCATCGTATGTAAATTGAATTTAATTTTAACTCAACATGATTTAAATGATAATTTAACATAAAACTTATTTGAAATTAAAGTTATATTCATGTGGATTTAAAATTAAATGCAAAGTTTATAACAAAGTTGTTTTAACAGTGAAAATTTTAGAATCAAGGAGATTTATGGTTTGATTGATAATTTTTCATTTAAAATTAATATAAAACAATGGTAATTTTAAGGCAGCAGCAGTAAATTTTAGTTTCTAGCTCGTTTTTTGTCGTCTACATAGCCGACATATGTAAGAATAAACAACAACAAGTCACACAACTAAGCACAAAAGTGAACTGTAGCAATTAACAAAGCAAATAAACACTAACACACTTAAACGAAAAATTTTTTCTTGTAAATTTAACATGATTTCAAATCACAATTGCGTCATGTTGATTTTACATTCATTTTGCTTTTCTGTATGCAGCAGCTAAAGTTACAACTAGATACGTTTTGTGACAGTCATATTACTAGTTGTAATGTTACTGGTCAAAAAAGGACAGTCATATTCTTAGTTGCAGCAAGACTAGTAACGATACTACCAAAAAAGGAACAATCATATTACTAGTCAAAAAAGGACAAAATTTTCAGGTATAAGACTTTTACATAAAACATATTTTAGCTCGTAACAGAATAAGCAGAAAGTGGCTCAGTGGGTAGAGTACTTGTGTGTTTCGTACGCTGGTTGAGCCAAAGTTTTTTTAAGAGTTACTAAATCTAAATAAAAAGAACTAGTAATAACACTAGTTTACAACAACTATGATTCCAACTGGGATATAACTGTGTACAAATGAACTAGTTGTGCTCCTATGACAACGTAATTTTAAAATCGATAGTTCGATATATGAAAAAAGGAGAGATATGCAACTAGTCTGAAGTAAAAAGCAACTAGTATAGTTCTAACTACATACAGTTACTTTGTCTGCAGGGTAAGTGCATATTGCATACATTCACAAGGTAGTCAGTCATAAAGTCATAATTTTTAAAATAATAACACGAAAAAATATGACTGCTGTGAGCAACAGTGTGGCCTATTTACATGTGTATAAGACATAAGATGATATGATTGGCTGAGAAAGAAAAAACGTATATTTGTTGCACGGATAATAGCGGTAAGGCACGGTTAACAGAGTTATAAAAATTAAGCATGGAGAATAGAAGTAAAATCATGGATAATACAGGTTATAAAATAAAGCGTGCCTGCCCTGCCGGCTAATAGATTTAGCCGGTTAATAGAGGTCCGCATAATCGAGGCTCAACTGTAAATAGTATGAAATATATTCGTACTTCCAATTTATATAAAAAACCCACCGTCCTAAATACAGTAGATACGAGTGAGTACAAACATAAATTTTGTAATTATTATAGTCAAATGCATAAAATGTACTCACTCACTCACTCTTTAGAGCATGTTTCAACAAATTATTTTCAACAAAGTTAAAGTATAATTAAAATCTAACAATTAAAATCTAACTTATTTGTTTTGTAAATTATACTTTCAATATGAGTAATTTTAAATGAAATATATGCCGGCTAATCGTGCTAAAAATTATTGTTGGAATATAAAATTTTTGGGTCAGAAGTATTTTTTAGTTGAATTATTTATAGTACAGTAAAATCGTATAAAAAAGGCCCAACTTTACAACATCTCATATAGGATGCAATTTTTCCACCTGTTTAAGTTTGAGTTTTTGGGGTCGGGGGAGGTAGGGAACCCCCAGGTAAAGGCGTCCGGTTCGTAAACATGAGAACCTAAGTTCAAGACCGACATATTACATTTTACTGAATTGTAAAATAAAAGTTTAGGAAAAACGACATTTACAAATTTAAATAATTTTTGATGGTTAAAATTACTAATTTAATTTTTAACAATTTTTATGGTTAAAATTACCAATTTTTATGTTTAAAATTACCAATTTTGACTATTATTTTTTAGGCTAAAAATAAAAACTAAAATTTGACTGACATTTTTTGGTCAAAAATAAAAGTTAAAATGTGACTGATATGTTTTTAGTAAAAAAAAAGTTAACATTTGACCGATATTTTTTGGTCAAAAATAAAAGTTAAAATTTGACCGATAATTTTTCACTCAAATATAAAAGTTAAAATTTTAAAGATATTTTTTTGTCAAAAATAAAAGTTAAAATTTCAAAAAAGAGCAGGTAATATTTGGTTGTAATAATCTAAAATGGTGAATTTCCTACTAATCAACATTGTAAGTGAATATAAGGAGGAGCAATAATAGCTCTTATATTCAATTCCGTTAAATAAATTGGTTCAATAGTTGATACTCCTGCTCACTAATATCAAGCATGATAAGTGGTTAAGATAAACAAAGAATGCTTGTAAAGCGACTTCTAAATCCGTTTAAATTTTAACTTTTATTTTTGACCAAAAAAAGTATCGCTCGAATTTTAACTTTTATTTTTGACCGAAAAAATATCGGTAAAATTTTAACTTTTATTTTTCACCGAAAAAGTATCAGTCAAAAAATAGCAGTTATATTTTGACTTTTTTGCAAAAAGCCAAAAAAGAAAAGTATTTTTAGATTTTTATTCCTTAGTTCACGACCATCAATCCCAATGCTATACTCAAATATCGTATAGAAAAAATTTTTTCTGTCTGACTTTTTGAACTTATTTTCGGTCTCTGCTAAACAACTAAAACAATTTATGACTTTCAGTACTTTATAAAAAAATAAGTTACCAAAAAGTACCGAAAACTAGTTTTTCTTGCTCTTTCTTATCCCCTAAAATATCACAAAAGTACCAAAACGCACGTGTGCTTATTATTTCATTAGATTAAGATTAGTATTTATTTTGGTAACCGATTTTACCCATTTATATTCCTTTTTATTCTTTTAACACACGAATTTCCAAGAATCCCTTATTAGTGGAGCTATTTGTACATTGAAAGTATAACACATATACCGAATTAAAGTCTCTATCTTAAGCCATTTGTCCTGGGCTTTGTTATTTCGATAGATAACAAATCAAACTATTCGAATTTCTCTTCACATAAAACTAAAAACTCTGCATTTCTTACAAAATTGAATTATTAATTCTCTTATTGCCGCCAATATGTACATTTACCAAAAAAGGTACTTCTTCACATTTCCTTCCCTCCACTCAAAAGGCGCTTAAATTGTGTTGATTTTTTTAGACAGATGATCATTGAAAAAAAATCTATTAAAATTTGCCAATTGCTAAATACTCTACACGTTTGAATTGTTAACAAATAAATACGCGTACTCACTCCGATCAATTACTTTTGTTGCAATTATTTATTTGAAAAAAAAATTAAATGTATACAAATAAAAAATTAATTCCACAAATTTTGTCATGTGTAAGTAATCGGCCACATAAATCTCAAATGCAATCGCATTAAGCCGCCTTAGCAATCCCACAAATACAAACAGTCAACCAATTGAAATCGCATTTGATTTTTTTCTCTCTTCTCTTCTAGATGATCGGAAAATATAAAAACTAGATATTGGAAATCTAAAAAATTTTACGCTTGAAGTGCGCAAACGCAAGCAAATGCTCATGCCTATGCTCTGTGTGTGTAATTGATACGTTTTTAAGCCGATTTATTATTTTGTGGTTGGGCAATTTTATCAATAAAATTGCGTATTGGAGTTGCCGATTAAATACTAAAAGGTAAATAGTTTAACGTATTATTCTTGTGTTATGGATTTAAAATAATTTTGTTCTTCTTTTTTCATTTAACGGTGAATAGTTCACATAGTGGCCGTATAATATTATATTGCGAAAAAATTATTTATTCGTAATTTAAACCTAAAATTTTAGCAATATTCATATATTTGGAATTAATTAATTGGAAAGTCTAAAAGGTTCCTGCGGATTTTGCCAATAGATGGCGCAGTATTTAGATATATCTACACTGATAGAAAACCCGTCATAACACTGATATAATTTGACATCAATGCTATGTCAAGTTTCTTCGTTTTAGATCCCATGACACTTTTCATTATTATAATGTCGTCTTTTATACATATTTTACACTTTAATAATATATAATAAGTGGCATCGTATTAATGTCATTCCAGCCATGGCATTGCACTATGGCCGAATTTTCAAATTTTGCGGCAAAAAGTCAACTTCTCAACTTTAGATTTTTAAATGTTTTATTGGTTTCAATTCCCAATATATTGGAAAGAAAACATTTAAAAAAGATATGACAGTTGGTAGCCCTGCTTATGTATACAAAGTTGCCAATGTTCACCTTTTTAGGGTTCCATGCACCAAAAGTGCACGCCAAACCCCGAAAAAATTCGAAACGAAAAAAACAACCGAACATAAAAAAATCGCAAAAACTAAAAATATCGTCAAAAAACGAAAAAAATTGCTAAAAATTAACAAAATCACCGAAACCAATAAAAGCGGCAAAACAAAGAAAAGCACCAAAACTAAAGAAATCGCCAAAAACCAACAAATTTCCAAAACGAAAAAAGTGCCAAAACAAAAATAAAAGTAGATGAAACTAAAAAAACCACCAAAAACCGAAAAAATTCCAAACCGAAAAAAGCACCAAAACTGAAAAAAATCGCCAAAACTAAAATAAATTTCTAAAATTAAAAATATTATCAAAAAGCAAAAAAAACGCTAAAACAAAAAACCCAAAACCAAAAAATCTACAAAAAACGTAAAAATTATCAAAATGAAAAAAGGGACAAAATTAAAAAAATCTCAAAAAAACGAAAAAAAACTTAAAAAATTAAATTAAGCGAAAAAGCAAAGCAAAAAAATTTACAAAATGAAAAAAAGTGCATAAGCAAATCAATCGATTAACCGATTAACCGACGTAACATTTTTTCACCTTTTGTAGTATTATAACGTATTTTTTTATGATTAATTATTTGTTTCGTCTGATATACAAAAGGTACGTGGTTAGAAATTATTTTTCATACAAACAAAGAAGTGTGTTCAGTGATCTTAATTTAAGTAAAACTTTAAAATCTTTGGACGTGGCTATACAAGAGTTTAGTTAGTATACACTCTGCTACTCTAATTAAACTTGAGGGAATTAATTTTTTTTAATAATTTAATAAATGTCAATAATACTGTTGCCAATGATTTAAATAAAAATCTATATTATTAAAATCTATAACATTACACAAAATAAATGTATCTGTAATTTTCCGAAGAATTAACTTTAATTTTCTTTATACTAACAAAAATATGCTACTTTGAATTTAATACACCGTGCACGTTTTTTTTTCCTGTGAATTGCACGGTCACTTTTTAAACCCTTTGGCAACACTGTTCTAACGGTGGCTTAAGAACAAAAAAGCCAGCTGAAAGCTGAAAATTTTCTTCATGCTCAGCAACAATTTTGAAGGCGACAAGTTAAAATTTAACTTTTTGTGAATAGTTCAAAAACAACCTCACCGACTGTAACGACCGTTACCCCAAAAGCACAAAAGTTTGTTTTTATCGTAATTCATTCAAACGATTTAATTTTATAGTAGCGGAAAATAAGAAGATGAAGAATTTTGTAATGCCAAATAAGCATCAAAAGCCTATTTTGATTTTTTTAACATTTCTTAAAGATGTAACGACCGTTACCTTCTTTTTTGACGTTTTGCATTTGAACTGTTTTCGTCTTACTTAATTTTATTCTTACTGATTTTAGCAAAAAAATAATGGAGCAACTTACCAAGATGCAAAAGTACAGAAAAAAAACGAAAAGAAGACGCAGGAAAGCATGAGGCTTACTTGGCAAATGAGAGAGAGCGCTCTGTTGAGAGGGTGCTGTAGATGGTATAGAGACCAACGTCAAAAGATCCTTGTGTACTGCAATTATGTCCCGGCAAGCAATAATAAACACTCTAAAAGAAGCTTTTAACTTCTTTAACACTACAAAAAAATTGGAAGGTATTATAGTACTTTACTGCAAAAAAGCCGACATCAAATCCGAAACTGAACTTTAAAAAAAACTTTGGGAAAATATTAAACCCATCCAAAATAGTCAACAAAAACATTATTTTCAAAAAGCTAACATAAATTCGGTGCAATCGGCTTAACAGGCGTATCGACTTTAAAAGTGAATAGCCTTAAACGCTTACATGACGTGTATTGTTCATCTGAAAGCGAATAAAACTATGCAGAAAACTCAACAGACTAATTTTACGCAATAGAATATAGCTTTTCGTTTATGTTTTTTTTTGTTACCCATAATAAATGAATTCAAACACAAAAAACGTTTCAATTTTTATAATGTAACGACCGTTACTTTAAAAAAAATTTTTTTTGGTAACTAATTTCCTTTGGTTTGAAAATAAACCCATTCCTTAAAAAAAACATTTCAAAGAATTTAATAAGATGTTTTACTTTTCACATCCTGTGCAAAATTTTACAATACATGATGTTTGTTTCCGAAATTTGAAAACAGTACATTTATAAAGTAACGACCGTTACTTTTGAATGGTCAAAAAAAGTATTGAAACTAAGTTTTTTATGAATTCTTTCGGTTGCTACCGATGCTTGAACTTTCGTAGGTCCAAAATTAAGCAATCCTCGTGGCATATTTGCTTAGGTTGGAGATTTATTTAAAAAATCTCCGAAAATCGGTAACGACCGTTACTTTGGAAACATCCATATGTTAACAAATTTTGAGAAACATATCTTAATCTAAACCGAAGATATAACCACTAAAAAAAACCTAACACCATCCAATACTTTGATTTTTTTTTTTGTTTGAGATATGACTACGTTGCAATAAAGGAGCGATATATTTCGAGAAATCCAGGAAAGTACTCAGAAACTAGATATTCTGTATCATGGACTGCTTTCGATTTCTTCAACATCTACGATAAGTGAAAGGATTTTCCAAGTCAAGTTCTATCAAAACTGAAGAAGAAAATCTCTTTAGTCCTAAGCATTTAAACCAAATTATTTTTCTGAAAGATTGTTTAGCAGATCTCCTTAAACTATTGAAATATCTGATATAATTATCTCACAAACTAGTTAATTTTTTAATGAATACATATTTATGATTTTTTACTAGATTTAGTTCAAGAATTGAGAGACTTCGTGCAACAAGTCAAAAGTAAGCCACAAAAACAAAGTATTGAATAAATCGACTTTTAAGTTTTAACAAAATGTAAAATTATATGGTTTTTGGAATTTTCTACTTTAAATATGCAGCATAATTATTTGCAAAATACTGGAATTTATCCAATAATTTCTCTAGGATACAAAGCTGTGATACCTAGCACGAGATTGAGCGCATAAAACCAATTTTTGATTGCAAGTGGCTTACCGAGTTATTGCACTAAGCCTCTCAATTTTTATGTTGGTTATGTTATTGTTATTTTTACTAATAAACTCAAAATAATAAATAATTTATGCATTTTTATTTGTTGAAATTACTCGACTTATGAAAAAGCGTTATTAATCGTTTAACCGGGTAATACCGAAATTAACCGATTATTAACCGATTAAGCGAAAAGCTCGATTAATTAATCGAGCGATTAACCGATTAAAGCAGAACTCCGATTAAATGAATACCCTGGTTCCAATACTAGATGTGTGTATTTCTAATTGTTGAATAAATGTTTGTTTTTCATGGATATTTTTATTTTCTTTGTGATATTGTGAAAAATTTTATCGTTTTACGTGGAGTAGAACTTACCTACTTCCATGGACTCCAAAGGGGATTCCTAATTGTAGTTATTCAAGGGAAACTCTAGTTTTATGTCGTGTTGAAATTTTTTTTTGCAAGCAACTGCAAACTAACGAGAATTTGATACTTCTTTAGAAACATTCAAAGGGGAAAACTCTAAAATTATACACTTTTGCACGTAGTTAGAGTTACCTTACGTTAAAGGTATTAGATGTGCTCCGTGTTTTTATGTAAAACACTACGAGGAACATTTTTGTGGAACATTTTAACCCTCAAAGTCTTCGTTGTTGGGCCTTTTTGTCCCTCTCTTAAAAAAGAGGCAAAAACTCCCCTTCAGCGGCCATATATCAGGCTAAAATGTTCTACAAAAATGTTAATCGTGAAGTTTTACATGCTGAACACATCTTATACCTTAAGCATAAGGCTTACAAGATTTGCTGTACCGAGTACTAATTGTGAATAAGTATGAAATTATCCCTTAAACACAGTTTAAGTATTGAATGATTTCTGGCGTTCTGCTTGAGTTGGGAGCTTAAGTGTTCTAAAAGACCTAGAGGAGAATAATATAGTAGAATAAAATATTTTTGTAAAACATTTTAGCCCGCTATATCACCGCTGAAGGGGATTTTTGCCACTTTTTTAAGAAGGGGACAAAAGGAACGATACTGAGTAGAGTTAGAGGGTTAAAATTTTCTACAAAAATGTTTGTGGTGTTTTACATAAAAGTACTCAACATATTTTATACCACAAACGTTGCTTACAAGATTTCTTATGCCGAGTCACTTTAACTATGTACAAGTTCCCCGTATAGGTGCACTACTGCAAAAAGGGATGTAAACGACCCACTTTTTTTTTAGTTCTATACTGTGGTAGTGCAAGTCTGCATACCAAGTTTGGTGACGCCCTAGCCAGGAAATAGTTTTTGCCGCAACTTTCGGCCACACTTAAACTATGACAACATTCTATGATGACGTTTGTCATCAGATTGATGTCGGCTTTCGTTTTATTTATGACATTAATCATAGCGTTGATCTCAGAATTCTGATGATATGGCGTCATCAATGCGATTATACATTTTTCTATGAGTGTAGCAACACCAATAGCATCGCAAATGAAGAATTGCTGCAACAAAAATTGCACATGTAGATCAGCACTAATAAATGTGGATTCAGCATTTCAACTGCACTCTATTGATATTTTGCTGCATTTTTACATTTTGTAGGTTAGATCACTTTTGCACTCATCGCCTCATTTATTAGAAGCTTATGAATATTATAAGCTCAAACAAATTGTAACCTTTTTTTAATTTCAATTGATTTACAACAAGTAAATCATTAATAATTCTAAACGGCTGCTTTCTTTGCTAACGGACATACACAACACATTAATAAATAAATTTTGTATTTCAAATAAATACATTTCAAAACTTATTGCCAATCAATCCCTTAATCCTTTAACTACTGCACGTGAAATAAGTTGAAATTTGCTTTCTTTTTTTTTTTTCAACATTCAATTTGCCATAAAATCCTTTATCCGTTAAGACGATATAATAAATATCGAATGGACAAATAACATTTTGCAAATGCTCTTCTTTTTATTTTTGAACTTCAACCCTTCTTCTCGTTTCACAGGGTCAAAAAAGGGTCATCGTAAATGGAAAACTATAAAAAAATTATCTACTCTAAACAGTCGACAATACTGTTAGAGTAGTGAGTGTATCATGGAGTGGAGTTTCTATTTAATACACATTTTGTCTAAGTCGATATCCATGACACTTTTTTTTCTATTTCCAATTATTTCAAGCTTTTGGTCAAAATGTTTTATTTCAGTTTCAAATTCCAAAAGAGAAGATAATGCTGAAAAAAATATGAGTTATAAATGTAGTTAAAATGCAGATGGATAAAAGAAAGAGGTTTAAATAGAAAATAAATGGATTATGATGGAAAAAATATTTATATCCATATTTAGTACTCGTATTAAGAAACACATGCAGTCGGGGAAAATGGGAAGAATGAAGATCACTGGTAGTTTTGTAGAGATATATTATAGAGATATGTATATGTATTTTTACCCTACGCGTCTATGTAACAATTTTTTTTTTACAATTGTCAAGCTTCATATAGCAAATACACACAAAAAAAATTATTAACTTTTCAATATGGAATTTCACAATTGCCGCCAATAAGCATAAAATAATATATAACTCTGTAGAACAAATTCATAATTACGAAGCTCTAACGACTATTTCTGTGAATTTTGTGAATTTCGTTCGACATTAATCCAATGGAAAACTTCATTACAATTAAACATGCCTCATTGGATTAAGACAACAAGTTTCGTTAAACAAATACATACATGAAATAACTTCGTTGATCCAATGTAATAATTTTGCTAAACTATTGAAAATATTTCAACAAAGGGACAAAAAAGACTCATTACTTATTCCACTTGGGACCTTATACAATAAAACTCCAACTATTTCTATCATTACAAATTAATTTAAATTCGTTAAAAGATTTTTTTTAATTTCTTAAGTCAATTTAGTATTATTCTAAGACATGTATTTTTTTTTTTTGATGACCGAAGCGCCAACTTCCTTGGAGATTCCATTCTAAAGTGGTTCTCGTAACGCTATCAATAGGTTTAAGGCTCAGTTAGCCGACCGTAACGTTGATGTAGTTGGATGTTCTGATCGTTTCTGTCACATTGAAAACTTATGAGAGAGAAACGATCAGCACGTGCAACTACATCAACGTTACGGTCGGCTAACTGAGCCTTTAAAGTCTCATTTAGCCGACCGTAACGTTGATGTAGTTGCATGTGCTGATCGTTTCTGTCACATTGAAAAGCTACGGGACAGAAACGATCAGCACATGCAACTACATCAACGTTACGGTCGGCTAAATGAGCCTTAAGGGTCATTTAACCGACCGTAACGTTGATGTAGTTGCATGTGCTGATCGTTTCTGTCTCATAGCTTTTCAATGTGACAGAAACGATCAGGACATGCAACTACATCAACCTTACGGTCGGCTAAATGACCCTTTACGGAGACGATGTCCTATCCATCTCCATTTTCTTCTTGTTATTTGGCGAATTATATGTTCTCCCTTTGTTATCCTTCAGAGTTCTGCGTTTGTAATTGTATTTGACCAAAATATTCGGTTATTATTCGAAGACATTCGTTTAAAATACAAAGAGTTATATGGTCACAATGTTGGATAAAAATTTTCCTCCTAATTTCACAAAAAAGCGCTTAGCACATCCTATGCCTCGAACGTAGGGATTAGGAGATTTATTATGCCGGTTCCTCTTAACATAAACGTAAACTTTCAAAACGCCAATGCACTTATATTTTTTTTATCTCCTCTGCCTCTGTAGCTCTACTATTTAGTGAAACCGGTGCTCCCATTTTCTCCTGTATCCATAAGTATCTAAATATTTACTTCTTGGCATCTTAGAGTTGATGTCACAATTTAATGCGACACATAAATTTATTGAAAATCCATGCGTTAACTTAAGATGACCATTTTCTTATACAATATACTATTGTTCAAATTAATAGCACAAATTTTGTGTTACAGACCTGACGAAAACATTAAATCGACTACAAGATTGGTGGGCGAAGTTGTAGTAAAAGTTAGAGCAAAAGTTGGATGAAAATTTGAAGCAAAAATTGGATGAAAAGTTGGAACAAAAGTTAGATGAAAAGTTTGATGAAAAGTTTGATGAAAAGTTGGAACAAAAGCTGAATTAAAAGTTGGTGCAAAAGCTGAATGCTAATTGGTATCGAAAGTTGGATAAAAATTTTGATGTAAAATGGGATGAAAACTTTAAGCAAAAGTTTTATTAAATAAAAGTTGGATGAAACGTTGGAGCAAATGTTGGATTAAAAGCTGCATGAAAAGACCATGTTAGAGCAAAAGTTGTATAGAAAGTGGGAGCAAAATTTGGATGAAAATTTCGATGGAAAGTTGGATGAAAAGTTGAATGAAAAGTTGAATGAAAAGTATGGAGCAAAATTTGGATGTAAAGTTGGACAGAAAGTTGGAGCAAAACTTAGAGCAAAAGTTAATCCAACTTTTACTCCAAATTTTTGAAAATTATGCTCCAATTTTTTGTCCAACTTTTGTTCCAACTTTTGCTCCAGCTTTCGCTCCAACTTTTTATCCAAACTTTTATACAACTTTTAATCCAACTTTTGATACAACGTTTGCTCCAACTTATCATCCAACTTTTACTCTAACTTTTCATTCAACTTTTGCTTCAACTTTTCATTCAGCTTTTGCTCCAACCTTTCATCCAACTTTTCATCTAACTTTTGTTCCAACTTTTGGTCCATCTTTTCATTTAACCTTTCATCCACTTTTTTCAACCAACATTTGCTCCAACTTTTGTATCCAACTTTTCATCCAACTTTTGTTCTAACTTTTGCTCCAACTTTTGGCCCAACTTTTCATATAACTTTTCTTTCAACTATTCCTATAAATTGTGCTCCAACTTTTTATCCAACTTTCCATTTAACTTTCCATCCAACTTTTGTTCAAACTTTTTGTCCAACTTTTGCTCCAACTTTAATCTTTCATCCATTTTTTTCATTCTCTTTTGCTCCAACTTTAATCTTTCATCCATTTTTTTCATTCTCTTTTGCTCCAACTTTTCATCCGACTGTTGTTCCAAGTTTTCATCCATCGTTTGCTCCAACTTTTCATCAAACTTTTGGTTCAATTTTTTAGCCAAGTTTTGCTCCAACCTTTCATCCAACTTTTCATTCAAATTATGATCCAACTTTTTCTCCAGGTTTTCATACAACTTTTGATGAAACTTTTCATCCAACTTTTGCCCTAACGTTTATTAAAACATTGAAAATTTAAAAATCATATTAATGAGCTTTAAGGGGATATATTATTGGTCATGAAAATACTTTCTGCTGCAACGTGTATATTTATCTAAAAAATTATACAGACAGTGTACCAACCCCTTGGGAATTGATCTGGCTAAGTTGAGCAGCCAGATAGCTCCTCTACCCTTTCAGCAAACTTACATTTTTATAAATCTAATATCTGTTCACATATTTTTGGCCGCCGCTGTAGTATTTTGTTGCTCTTTAACTATTTATAGGGAAAGAGTTAGAAGAGTGTTTTTATATTTATCGCAAACTGGACAATGGTGACAAATGAACTTGAGTAATGCACTGAGCCAGGACGATTGTTAAGTGTAATCTTGTGTGAAATTGTTTTTGATTTTATTTAGCAAAAAACAATTTCTGTCTGAAGAGATAAAATTTCTTTAATCCAGTGTAATAATGCACAAATTTGAGGACATGAAATAAAGCATAATTTTTACTTTTGCAAATTGAATTTAATAACAAACCCAATTTAAAAAAATTTTAAGCTCTTTGGACAAAAAATATTACGAATATCTTGCAAATTAAGCTCCAGCTTTTACACCTTAAAAATAAAAAAAGTAAAAAAGATTCAAAAACCTTAACCCATTTTGACACAAAGACAATTATAAATAATTTGTATTTTCTCTATAACTATTGGCCGTTACAATAAATTTATTTTACTATTATTTTATACAATTTAGACGATTTACAACCATGACAACAAATTGTCATTATTTTACATCATTATCGTACTACAACATACTCGTACAAGTAAATAGAGGAATTAGAAATCAATGGAGATTGGTTGGGCTGCTTCGTCGTACTCGTGTATTGATTGAAACAAATAAACAAAATCAAACGAAAACATTTAAATATTTATTTATTTTGAAGACAAAATGTCACGTTTAATTGAATTTCAGTGTGTTTTATGTGCTGTTGTTTGTTTGTTGTTGCTTTTATGTTTCAGTCAGTCTAAGATTCAAATTTTATTTTTCATTTCACATTTCAGATTTAGCAGAGTGGTATGTATGTATGTGTGTGTGTGTGTGTGCTCCTGTCACAATAATTTACAAATTTGCATACAACATACAGCAGAGAAGTACAACAAACGAATCAAATGTAGAAAGTAATAAACATGTCACATTGACGACAGATGTGGTCCCTCAAAAAAAAACTATTTTTTTGTTTTCATACATGTTACATTGATCAGTTTGGAGACTGACTCGCTGAACTGACAATTCTCTATTCTTTGGAAACCAATCAGCAGTAGATCTACATGCAACAGCAACAAGTAGCTGGCAGTAGCAGCAGCAGCAGCCAATTTAATACAATTTTATATTTTGCAAAGAATATATTAAAAAAATTATAGAAGAAGAAATCTTTATAGATTTTGTTTTATTTTATTATTAAAACAATCAGAAATAAATTTGCATTGATGCTTGATGAAGCATTTGTGTCATGTTGCAAACAACGACATTTTGATGCTGCTGCATTTTATGGTTGTTGCAATGCAAGTTGTTTTTTCTATGGTATTTGTTATTATTATTTTTTTCTTGTCGTATATTTGACAACTATACGAATTCAACATGTTGTAAAATTGGTTAAATTGCAGTTATCCACATTCACCATTTTTGGGGTGGATCTAGTTTTATATGGAGAAGGCAAATTTCAAAGTATGTATGTACTAGTTTTATTATCCAAACAAATTAAATAAATTATTTAACGTAATTTTATAATTTTTACTGGTAATGTATACTGTTATACGATCTGAAGACATTTGCTTTCATATCGATGTAGGGTTATCTACATGTTAAGTGCTGGTTTCAACTGAATTATAAATTATAATCTATACAACAATTTCGAGCTTTTTTTCACAATTACGGGGCTCTGACAACCGATTCTGGTAGAGGAGAACAAAAAAAAAGAATATACGTGTGTCGACATTTTGCAAGATCACATCGGAATTTTATTTTAGAGGTAGTTATAGTTTCCCCCTTTTGGCCTGTTCGTGCAGCATATCGGTACATGAAACTATGTGTTCTTTACATGTGAGGTGTAGGGTGTGTTTAGCAACTATGTAGAAAATATTAAGGCAAATATATTTGTGGAACAAAGAAACCCTCTAACTCCCCCATATAACGGTCGTTTTTGGCTCTTTTCTAACAAATCATAAAAAACACCCCTAAAAAGGGGAAGTGCGGGGATAAAATGTTCTACAAAAATGTTGGGCCAAACATTTTATTGTAAGTTTTCAAAGACAATCAAGCTCCACTTAGCAACTTAAACTATGTTTAAGGGTTAACTTCATACTTATTCATAATTAGTACTCGGCATAGGAAATCTTGTAAGTCTTACGTTTAAAGCTTAAGACGTGTTCAGCACTTTTATGTAAAACACCACGAAAAATATTTTTCTCGGACACTTTAACCCTCTAACTCTTCGTTTTATGTGTCGTTTTCTATATTTATTAACGGCCTGTCCCACCATGTCGACAACTCGATGTCGTTCTCTATTTATATTGAAAACAAAAAAATAAATTCAAATTTTTTATTATTGTTTTCAATATAAATTAGAGAACGACATCGACTTGTCGACATCGTGGGACAGGCCCTGAAAAAGTGGCTAAAAACTCACCTTCAGCGATGATATAGTGTTCTTTAAAAATATTTGTCACAAAATTCTACTAGAGGTATTTAAGGAAACCCAAGCTCAAGACTTAACACGAACGCTAGAAATCATTCGAAACTTTAAATGTGTTTAAGGGTTGGTAGATGTGGATGCCTACTACACGCAAGCATTCAAGTAGAATCAATAAGATTCCGTTTTGACAAATCGTCTTTAAGGGATAATTTCGTACTTAATCACAATTCATACTCGGCGTAGAAAATCTTGTAGAAATCTTTTTAATCTACAAGACCACGAGGAACATTTTTGTAGAAAATTTTTGCCCGCTATATCGCCGATGAAGGAGAGTTTGTTACCCTTTTTTAAAGATATGTATAAAAAAAACCCATAAAACTTAGAATTAGAGGGTTAAAATGTTCAAAAAAAGCTGTTGCTCATGGCGTTTTATATAAAAATACTGAACACATCTTATAATCTAAGAGGCGACTGAAAATTTCTGCTCTTATCTGTTTTTTTAAGAAATTAATTTTTTATTTGTATTTTGAAGTAGTGGAATATAGTGGTGCAGGGCTGCCTCTTTAAGTATGGCCGCAAGAATTTTTAATTGAATTAGGAATAATTAGTTTTTGGCGGTCACTTTCAGTCATGTGTTTTTTTAAATAAATTGTAGTTCGCGTCACAGAGCGATGTGTACGAAAGTTGACAAAAATATGCTACCATTTCTGATTTGGCCGGTAGTTAGGATTGCAGATATTTAATGTAGACAAGAATGAATGAGAGTTTTCACACTACACCATTAAAATGAGGTATCATTAGAAGCGTCTTTATCATATGTTGGCAGAGGACAAGAAATACTTGCGGCCTCTTCGGGTACTAGGGTGCCCCTTACATTAATTTCGAAAAAAATGTAGTCAGATCCGAACCATTAACTTGGAAAAAGGAGTCAGGATCCACATAAAAACATAGATGTGGAGGAAATAACGCCAAGTTCTTATCCAAAACTTCGGCCGTCAAAAGTACCATCTAATTTGGCTTAATTTTTACATTTCTAACATAAGAAAGAATTATGGGGGGGAAATGTCGCCAAGTTGGCAGGTTACCTATAAATGAGATGGTATCAAAAACTTGGTCCTCATTTTGATCTCGGTTGTTTGAGCGGCCGATATTTTTGGATAAGAACTTGGCCTTATTTTCACATGACTGGAAATAGAATACGTGAACTATATACAACTATACTCTACCATGACCGACAAATACAAATGTAATCACAGTTATCAGCATTTGTAAAAGTTACAGCATTTTGCGTTAGGATTATACATTTTTGGACCGCTTTACTTATGTATATGTCCTTGTTTATTTAGTTCCATTTTCTTTCAAACAAAGTAAAACCCTAAACTTTACCACAAGAGACACTTCCCACTTAATAGTTCCATTTAATTTCTACAATTTTCTTGTATGTTGTTGTTAATTTTATTGCAGTTGTTGTTGATATTTTCTTAGCAATGTTGGCTTTAAGCGCGGTTTTTTAGTTGCTGTTTCTTTTTTTAATATTATTTTGTTTAAGCCAATAAAATCCCCAACGACATCGTGTTGCAAGTTTTAAAATCATAATTTATACCATATGCCACCATAAACTGTTGCCGGCTGTTGATGCTGGTTGCAAGATGCTCCGCCTTTTAGCCAATCAGGTGAGACAAATGTGAGCATGAAAAGAGGATGGAGAATTAAAACAACAATAACCGAAACCAAAATTGTTGTATCTTGTAAAAGAAAAAAATAAATCGTAAAAAATTTTATTTGATAATTTAAGTAGAAATGGGGCGTAGATACTCATCTTAAAATATTACCATAATTACTCTGGCAATTTATGTAAGAGAATTCTTTCATAACAATTTAGTTTAAATGTTAAATTTTAATTCATACTGGTGGTATTTACTTAACAGTCCATCCAACCACAAAAATGAAATCCTTAAACAAAATACTTAAAGCCAATAATGTGGCCATTAACTCTTAATAATAAATTTTAAAAAACATATATATTGTATATATAAAAAGGCAACATATTTTTAAATAAGTTTTAAGGCAGATTGATTAAAAATATGAGCGATCAGCCGTTAAATGTTTTTGTTTTAACGGCTTCCCGAAATACTAAAAGCAAGAAAAAGAAAAAAAAACGTAAAAGACTTAAATAAATTGCAATAAATGCATTTTTGCTTACAGTTTTGTACTTTCGAGGTGAACAGCCAGCCCATCGAAAAGATATTAATCTATTAGTAAAGTTTATGTATTTTGTATTTTATATAACAATACATCATCATTACACATACAATTTTATAATACAACACAAACAAATATGAATGGATATTTTGTATTTACTATATGAAATATGTACTCATTAACAAATTGTTTGGTTATTGAACTGGCAAAGACTTTTCAAAAATATTGAGAACTTAAACTAAAATGAAAGCAAAAAAAGGAAAAACAAAAGAACAAAAATACTCCCAATCCAGCCGTTAAACTTATTCGTTTTTATTGGCAAATTATGATGATCAAGATGAGTGTGAAGGGTTTATCTTTCTTTACCCTCAAGTACAGTGGGCACATATCTGGGGAATAGTGTATTAACAACAATAAGGTTCTGAGTAAGTAGTAACTGCAGGTGCCTACTACGGACTCAATGATGACTCAATGATCTGCCAGGAATTACTAAAATCTAGAGCAAAATGTGGTAATGTTGCTCGTAAGTAATTGAGTTGTAGGTCGCACTCTGGACTATATTTGGAGAAGGCGGCCAAAAATAATTATTTTTATGTTTACTGATTTTAAAGCTATGTCACTCATTTGAAAGTAAATACCAGTAAACCTCGGGAGCCAAAAAATGACAGATCTATTTCAACTTTATCACAGCGAACAGGGTGATCCAAAATGGACTTTCTCGGTATTATGCTAAAATTAAACATTTCTAAGTAAATTTCAGTTTTTAAGTTAAGTTATGAGTTTAGTCGAACTGTATGGGCTTATATCCAAAGAAATTTAATTGTTTTTGGCTTGAGTTCGGTTTTAATTTAATTTTTCAATTAAATTATATTTTTATTTAGAGATAAATGTGAAGCATGTAGACAAAGAAAATTTTGACTGTGCGGAGGGTTGAACTGACGTTTCGATAGCTCCCGCTAATCTCATCAGAGTTCTTTACCGCTTAGATCACTCAACCAAAGTCGGTGGTTTGCAGTCAAGAGTTGAATGTCATCTACTTTTAATCAATTCATACTGTCAGTCTTAGAGCTGTATTTCATTTGATAGTTATTGATATTCACTGTTTTCTTTTTGTCTTGAGTTAAGCTTCTTTTTATTATTTCTCTATTCTAGTATGAATTATCACTGATAATTACATGTACTAGTGTATGTGAATGTTTGTTTGTTCAGTTTATTTGAACATATACATCCTTTTTTTATGATCATAACTTTTTTGTCCAAAGTTATTTAATTAGTTTGGCTTAATCTTTCGATAAATTATTTTTATTTTAGAAAGAAACTCTAAAGCATGTAATAATTGAACATTCTAAGAAAAATTTTGTTGTACGGAAAGGGTTAAACTTACATCAGATGTTTCGAGACCACTACAGTCTTCTCATCAGAATTCTTTTCTGCCTAGACGACACTGCTAGCGAAGACAGCAACAGCCAACAAGCTCAAAATCCTATTTATTTTTTACCAATTAACAGTCGCCATCTTGTGACTTGCTTATCAACTAGTGTCGGAACAAAGGTTCAGAACTTTACTCTGTTTCTTATCATGTTCAACTTTAAGCTTTTTGATCTATATCATTACCATTATGAAATATTATCGATATTTTCAAATGCTAGGATTGATTTGTGAATGTTTATTTCTGAACAACTTTTTTTAACAGTGTACAATTGTTGTTTAGCTAAGTGCCTTTACACTTTTAACAATTGAGTTATGACTTTAGTCGAACTGTATGGTTTTTGTCCAAAGTTTTTTAACTTGTTTGGCTTACGTTTGTTTTCAATTTAATCTTTTGATTAAATTATAGTTATCAAGCTTCCGTACACACAGAAAAAACTAATTTTTCACTTCAAATACCAAATTCCCTGAATCAAATGTAAATTTGTTCAATTTAGGTCCTATAAAGAAATTTGTAAATTCAAATGCAAAAATTTGTAATAATTTGTTTGAAAAAAATTCTGATTTTTTCAATAAACAAATTGTTTCAATCAAAAAATGTTTTAGAGAAATATAAAACATAAATCAAAGAATTTCATAATTTTATCAGGTTGACAACATTTGCGGTAGGTAAATGAAATTAAATAATAAGTCAAACAAAATTATTTTTCAGTTTCAAAAACATGTTTGTTTAAAAAAAAGCTATCATAATTTTTTCTGTGCAACCAAATTTTTCTCTGAATGTTCATGCTTTAGAATTTAGAATGCTTTAGAATTTCTTTCTAAAATAAAAAATTGTTGTAAAAGTAACTAAAAAATAATAAGACAAAAACCCTTCTTTAACATGTTTTAACTCTTTACTTTTATACTAAAATTCAATTAAAAATTAAAGATGATGAAGTGTAATAGATTGCAATTCGTTCGTTATAATTATAACACTTAAAATTATGATCTGTTCCTAATCGTATCATTTCTGTTGTCGATACGCAGAGAAGAGCAAGTTGTGTAGACATAAGAATTTGGATGCAAAGCAAGACACAAACAAAATTTACAATGAATTAATACGGTATTAATACCGTATTGACACATTGTAGACATACGTTTAGGAAAACAGCCTGTATTTTAAACCCTCCATACCTTAATAACGAATCTGAGTTACGTTTAGCTATCAAATTTCGAGTAAATTACGGAAAAAAGAAGTGTTCGAGATTTTTTGACGTTTTCCGAAATCTACTCGAAATTTGAGGCATAACATGCCAAACGGGCCTCAAATTCGGATTCAGCGCGTCGACTTACAAGTAAATAGATGGGTCTGGTCAAATATACGGTCTTTTTTAACTTGAACACACAAACTTGTCTATTAATCAATTGCAGGATGGTAACTAAGACGATAAATTAAGAACTCTCGAACTTAAGCTCATGAACCCTTAATTTCGTTTTCGAACGGAAAATGTTCAATTTATTTTCATTTCATGCACAAACGGATTTCATAAGCACAATCAGCTAGTGTTGCTGAGGAGATGCAGGATTATATGAACTTGCTGATAGTTTGTAGATGGCAGCGAAAGCCATCAAGAAAGAAATCGGAGGGGTCCGATCCGGAACACATCAAACTCTGTAGAAGTGGATAGTAGACAGGACTTCGTTCTGACTTAGATGAATATCGAGGAAATTGATGTTTCCAAAGGAAGCAAAAGCCATCAAAGAAGAAGGTGGAGAGTGTTGAACAAGAAGACGTCAAACTCCAAAAGTTAATATTGGGGACTGGTTTGGAAATTAATCCTCAAAAGATTATATAGGAACTTTTAACCAAAAGAAACAAAATTCCAAAGTTCAAACCACCACTTTTGGGTGGTACTAGTCTGGAACTCTCGAAAAAAACCAAAAATATACCTCGGTATAACAATGGACTGCAAGCTTTGGTAGAATCGTAATCCAGAGGACCGGATGAAGAAGACTTTATAAGCTTTTTAAGCGTGCAAAAGAGTCCTAAGCCGTATATCCTTTTATCCTGTTAGATGTATACGGCAGTGATCCGACCAATTATTAATAATGGATCGCTTGTCTAGTGCGAAAGACTACATATATCTCTAAAGTAGGTAAGTACCAAAGCATAGCATATCTTGCATAGCATATCTTACAATTATGTCATGAGCTTTGACAGACCATTCTCAATCGATATCCCGAACAGGAGCTACTAAAAAGGAAATTGTGTCCAAATTGATCGCTGGTATTGGGTCTGAAGTATTCTCTGAAGATCTTAAGGCTTCGGTGTCGCTCATGGTTACCCAAAACATCCACCATATTCCAGTCGAAGATCTATGACATAATTGAAAGTGCCAAAAGAATTGAAAGACTCACCTTACAGAGACCAGTACTATAAAAATTATTGTAGATCGTCTGTTCGCAATTCGAGCTCTCAAGTCAAAAGTAATGACATCCATTCAATCTCTGACTTTCCTTAAACAACATAATGTCAAGATAGTTTGCAGGTATGAAGGAATTTAGGGAAACGAAATGGCTAATGAATATATAATAGCAGGCTAGGCCTTAGGCGTGGTAGACTAACAAACATATCGTTACTTTAATTTACAAAAGGCGTATCTAAATACAAATAATTATTAAGTTTGAAGTAAAAAACTTAATCGAAAAATATAAAAAAGCTTATGTATAGTTTTATAATTATAAGAAATGCAAGAAAAGTTCCAGCCTACATACATATTTCATTGTTCTTAAAATATATATGTAATACTGTCTTATAAATATTTTAATAAGTCTTATATTTCAAACCAAAAATTTTTTATATGTTAGATACACCTTTTGTAAATTAAAGTAACGATATGTGTATTGATATTCCCTTAGTTCAGCTGCCAAAATGAGATTAAAGAGTGGGCGCTAAGGAAGACGGTACTTAGGTAGTCCGCTCCTGCAGAACCTGGACTTTTTCAGGGATGCACCTGTTGGACTTCGCGAAAGCTCTTGGTGTTTCTCAGGAGAAGGAGTGCAAGAGCTTCATAGGAACGTATAGGGTGGGCATCACAATATGCCTAATCGCCTCCGAGTGTACTGTCTCTCATGCGGCCTGTGCATCTAACTTAACCTAACCTTATCATCAGCTAGTTCCACTGTTTCATGCGATAACCTAAAGCCAAAAACCCATAAAGAAAACAATGCTGTACTTCTTATGTGAATTATTATAACAACAATAAAGAATAAAATGTTTGAATAGGTCTCCTTTGGCTGTAGTAGCGAATATGCCTTATTAGTCGTTATTACACCACACAGTGCACCTTCAACCAAAAGTATAAAAAAATACCAAAATAAAATATTAAAACAATATCGTGCAGCACAATATGCACCCAACACACACGTACATACTCGTACAAACAGCCATAGAGGAATGAATATGAACTGCGATATGTTTGTATCTTTACAAGATGGTCGTAATAATGTTGAGCACTAATCAAACAGATGATCTTGATGCACTTAATAATTGTTGCTGCTGACTGCCTTTACAACAATAGCAACAACAAAAACACGACCAAGGAAAAAAACAACAAAAAAACCTTATAAAAACTTCAATGCTTTCGTTTTAGGAATTGAAATTGAGATTTGAATCTCCGGAAGCAATATAATCAACATACAAGTACTTTTAGTAAGCAGTAGTTATAGGGTTACAGGCAATAGCTGACATGAGCGTGGAAAAAGCTAAAACCTAGTGAAGCGATAAATACTTGCGCTTTATACACAAACATGTATGTATGTATCAGAATATTAGTTATTGCAAATTTAAACTTGAAATTAAGATATCATCATGTTACCCATAGATACGAAGATGTTTGAACGGATAAACAATTTATTTAATCGATTTGAGGCATTGAAGTCATACAAAATCCCCAGCTTTCAAAATGTTAAATTAAGTTGATAATTAGATTATAACCATGTGTAGAGTTTGCGAATCAAATTAATTTTAATTACTTTCAAAGCCCACAACCATTAACAAAGCATTCGCAACATCATCGTCATTATCAAAAGTTCTAGATTTCCATTTTTCCTAGACTCATACATTGCACCATGTTCGCCGTAAATGCCATCAAACCACCCAACTGCAATATCCCACACAACAAATCGATCAAGTTGACAGCTTGAAAATACAACTAAACTGAAATAAAAAAATGAAAAAAAAAACTGGGAGCTACTTACTCGTAAATAAGAAGGCTAAAAAATCAATGGCAAAAAAAGAAAGCTGGATACACACAAAAATACACGATCATGTTTGGCACTTTGTGAATTATTTGATCGTAGTGAATTTATATAAATTGACAGCGAATTCAAACTTAAATTGAATACGCAACAGAAAATTGGATAATTTCGCGTAAAACCTAAACAACCACATACAGTACACTCACATACACATTCTGACATGCATACACACATACAAAATCAATGCTGTAGATCTGTATTACGGTTGCAGGGATCTTCACATCAATGGCAATTTTGTGACCAAATTGACTGTGCCAGGAAGATGAAGGAGAGACGTTGAAGCAGTAGCAGCAGCAACAACAATGAGAGAGCAATACGATTGATATATGCAGATACCGTAAAGCATTCCCAGGAGCATTATTTTTTAATCCACAAAAAAGGCAATCAATAACAATAATGACCCAAAAAAAAGACACTTGCAGCCACAGTACAATTTTCTGGTAAAAACAAAAACTGCCCCAACAAAAAAAAAACTTAAATATGACCAAGAGAAAGGTTCCTTCCTTGAATTAGGCATTATTGGTTTATCTAAGAATTTGTAACTTTGATCAAATTTGTGTCTAATATTATTGCCCGCCTCTTTTATGATACACAACTCAACTAAGTTGAGTTGTCAATGTTTCAACTAGGGTATTCACTCGATTAATGCTTGCTCGATTAATCGGAAAATTTAAGTCAAATAGTATTCGATCAAACGAGTAATTTAAGTCGATTAATCGAATAACTCGAGTAAAAAGATTTATGTAATTTTTCTTTTTTTCGAGTACATTTTTCAAAACTGGCAAAATATTTTAATTTTATAAAATTTGCCATCGAGCAATAACTATTTGAAATAAAGAAAATATTTCGATACCAAGTAATTGGTAGATAGCAAATTTAAATGCTAGTGTTTTCGCTTTTTTTCTCTCATTATAAAATTTTAGTTTCTGTCCGATTTCGGTCAATTATGGCTTAAAATGTTTGAAATCGAATAGACTATTCAATAAAATTATAAGACTATGGATTTTGCTATTAATTTTTTTTATACAAAACAGCTTCTGAAATGACAACAATGAAAATCATACAAAATTTCATTAACTGCTTGGCTCACGATGTCGACAAGTCGAGCTCTTTTTCATATTTATATTGAGAACAATAATAAAAAAATTAAATTTGTTTTTGTTTTCAATATAAATATGAGAACGAACTCAACTTGTCGACATCGTGAGCCAGGCAGTAAATTTTAAGTTCGATCCACTGTAACTCAGTCACTTTTTATCCGATCTAAGCAAATAAGCGATTGATGGATGCGTAATGTAATGGCCTTTAAAACAATATATTATTTTATTCGAACTAGCCTTTCACGCTGGATGGAGCTTTAAAGAGATGTATACATCTAAAAGCACATATGAGCGGATATCTGGATAGTGCCGAAATGGGGAAAACATTTTTTTTCGTGTTCAGCACATCCTAATGACCTAAACTGCAACACAATCTTTAAACATTCCAAAAGTAAACATTTGCGAAGCAGTGTTATTTAATGACTACCCTGCAAAAAGTGGGAGGAAGATATATTCATAAAAGGTTTCCCAAAGCAAAAACTTCTCAGAAAGATGAATTTAAATAAGGTATTATTTTAGAATGATCAACTGTTTTCATTAATAAAATATATAAAATGCCAATAAAACTTGATTTTTCAATTCTTTCCCACAAAAATTAGAAAAAACCGAGTAAATTCAGAAGGTTTTCGATTAACTAGTATAATTTTTAAACAAAAAAGTTACTCGAATAACTCGAACGAAATAAAATCTTCACTCGGTTGTTCGAGTAATGTAAAAACATCAATTTCGATTAACTGATTAATCGAACAATGGAAAACTCGACTAAAATGAATACCCTAGTTCCAACCCAACTATTTTTTGTATTAGAATTCATAACCAATTTTAGTTGTCTTTAGACTTGGGTCGAACTCGTTCAGCAGCTCGTTTTAGACACAAACCTAACTAGTTCAGCAGCCCGTTCAAACCTACGGTCAAACACATGTAATCAGTGCTGCCATATTTTTTTCTCGAAAATCTTCAAAATACAGAATAAAAATCTTATTTTTCCTTTAAAAATCTTCTTTAATCTAAAACTTATTTCATTTAAAGCACAACGCGAGAAATATATAAACATGAAACTATAAAGCATGAAGTATTTACATTGAGGAAGGATTTTATCAAGTTCAAACCCTGCTGGACTTTGAAGGAAGAAGGTAAATACCCATTTTCGTTGATTTACACGTTCGTGCAATTTGAATATTTTGATCTTTTTTAATGAAAAATCGATTAAATAAAAAAAGGATAAAACGTTAAAAAAATCAATTTTGTATGAACGATCATTTGAGTATAATACCTTCCGAAAACATGGACACACTTTGTCCTAAAAATGTTCTTTCTAGCTCAGAGTCAACGAAGCTTATTTGTAAGAATCTGCTGAAATCTCATCAAAAATTGTTTAGGGGCAACAAATCACCTGAGGCTTAAATACATATTTGTTTAAAGCCGTGCAAAACAATCGAAAGCAGTGCCAGACATATAGAGACAAATTAACTCCTAAATTTCCGACGACTGTTCTAAAGTCAGAGTGCTCTTTATAGTGTTAACCGGGCATAGTTGTCCCAATACGTTCTTGGGATACCAAAAAATGGAGCGAAAAATGTTTCAAAAAGCATTTGATATATGAAGGAGGTCAAATATCAAGCAGCGAAAATAGGCAAAATATAATCACCTGAGCTTAGATCGTCTTGGTTTTAATGATGTAATAATAATGTAAAAATAAATATTTTAAATAAAAAAAAAATTTTTGAAAGTAACTCCAATTAAGACAGAAACGGTAAAAAATTTTATATATATATAAATCTTTTTTTAAGGGCGAAAATCTTTTTATCTTTTCGACCCAGAAAAAACTTCAAAAATAAGATAAATCTCCACATATGGTAACACTGCATGTAATATAAATGGGTTTGATCATAGGTCTGTGTCTAAAACGAGCTGCTGAACGAGTCTGATCTTTGTAGTGTGCTTTTAAGAGCTGCTTACCAATTTCAAAATAATATTCTTGCATTATCCCAATTTTCGACGCCGCCAACACACCACACTACAATTGTTTAAATACACTTGAAAAAAAAACATAAATTGTTAAGTTAATTACTAATGCTGAAAATATAGAATACAGAAGTTACTTTTTTATGAAAACTTCCAAATACCTCATGAACTCAGTAAAAATTATGGCTTTCCTGGAAGCATTAAATGGTATCCATGAACAAGGCTTTTGTTTGTTTGAGCCGGCTACAAGAAAAAAGTGTTACAAATAACGGTGTAAGGAAACACATAAATCATAGTCTTCTACATAAGAATCGACCAAAGGCTGAAAGTACATTGATGACACAGTTTGCTTAAGGTACGTTCACACTTGGCAAATATTTGCCAAAAAAAACGTGACCAAAAGACAAGCTAAAATTGTATTTCTTTTAATTGCAATATTTTTAAATATGGGCTCGCATTTATGAAAAATAATATAAAAATAGCTTTTTGCAGCATAATTAACTTAATTTTGTGATATAAAAACGAAATTAAACCGCACTAACCCTTAGCAAAAGTAGTGGTTACGTTTTTTGGGCAAATATTTGCCAAGTGTAGGCGTACCTTTACTTCATTCCATGTCACATGTTTGATCTTGTTATAGACAATACTTAAGTAAAATTATATTCGAGAATAACAGCCGTATAAAATAGAGCTTATGAAAAAAGACTGATGTCAAGTAAGCGTTGGGAATTCAATAAAAAGTTGATAAAAACAAGAATTTTGCTAAAAAGGATTCAGTATTCCAGGTATACAAGTGCAATATCCAGATACGCACAATTATAACCAAATATGTTTGTGCAAATTGGTAGATTTTAAACCAAAATACTACTAGCAATAGTTTTGGATACATCTTTTAAAGATAAAAATATTTAATTAATTTTTATTTCAAAGCGAAAAACAAAGCTTTTTTAACAACCAAATGTGCAAAAATTCTTGACAAAAAAGCGCCAATTAGCGCTTTATTTAAAAAAGCGCTATAGAGAAAAAATTCGACTTTTGCTACATCAAAGGCGCTAAGTTGGCAACTCTAGCGACATACCCCATCACGTTGCGACCGCATTGTACACATGCCAAAAAATCAAAACTTTTTGATCTTTCGTACAACCTAGACGCAACTTAATACAACGAGCCCACAAACGTTGCAATCTCGTTTGTGAAGCTAGTAGCGTAAACTCCGTAATGTGAGCGCATAAAATTGCATGGCCACACATTACGCTGCCTCATCAAATTTATCTATTTGTTGGTAATATTTTGTTTTGCTTAACGCACTCAGCCCATCAAACTTATTTCTTGCTCCGAAAAAATTTGAATATTTTCCAACTTATGCGCACACACATCAAACTAGCTTTTCTCCAGCGCAACTAGTCAAAATCAAATCGTTATTTGATTTGACAATCAAAAAAGCATGAGTTTCTATGAGGCAGTTTGATGTGTGCCCATGCCGCTTTATTTGAAAAATATTAAAATATTTTGCGACCAAAAATTATACTTGAAGTTTGATGTGCTAAGTAAAACAAAATATTACCAACACAGACATAAATTGGATGACGCAGTTTGATGTGTGGTTCCAGCTTCATACTTACTTGCTGTAAAAAGAACTAATGCGTAACATTAATAAATTTGATTTTATCAATTGCATGAGGACTACTTTGAATTGGAATAATGAAAAATTCTCGTATTCTTTCTTCATTCATGATTCGTCTAAATAAGACTTGAAGTTATATACAACCAGAGCCACCTAAAAAGTAGTTGAAATATTTCCAGATTTCCCTAAAATTTTTGCTAAACATTTTTATCAACTGCATGTTTTTGCATATTTCTTTCAGTGTATCCCAAAACAAAAAATGCTGAATATAATGATGAAACTGAAAATAACATGTTTTACATGTGTATGTCCTGCACCTTGCCTTGTTTTACGACTATGAATTGTATTTTATTATTTGGAAATTTATTATAGAACATTTTGAATAAATTCTTGAGTTCTCCAAGTATTTTCTTCGTTTTTTTTTTGTTGTTTTTTTAGAAAACAATGGTTCACACACATAAGCACAGACACACACACACACACACACACACCCAGTATACGCGCTTACACTCAGGAGACCGTTTTCGATAATTGTATCCCTGAAGTAGTACAACAAAAAGGGATCATTTGCAAATAAATTTAAAAAAAACTCAAAGAAGATCCTCCGCGAATGAATGCATGCATGCGAACAGCATACAATCGATATTCGTGCAAAGCGTTTTGACTTTTGTTAAACGTATGCAAACGAGTTCAATTTTCAATATAAAAATCAATTGTTTAGACCACCAACAAATGTCAATTGCTGATTTCTTTTAAAAGTAATGGTTGTGTCATTAACAAAAACATCATCTAACAACGGAGGGACTGAAAATTTATCATACCGAACTTAAAACAGAAGTTAAAGCACTCAAGATCATGGTTTTATAATTGTTATAGTTTATAGTATTTTAGATAGATTTTCTAAGGGTTAAGCAGATTTTGAATATTCAAAATAAAGTAAATATATACCGACAATTAAAGCACATATCGTGAAATTTTTATCTGATCGATTTATAGTTAGTAAATCGACATTGGAAGTCTTCTATAAGGTAGCCAAAAAATTAGTTAAAGATGTTTGTAATTGTGGGCGTGACAAGCTGTTAAACACCCATATTTCATAAACTTTTAGAAATAAGTTCATTCATATATGTATATTTGATCAGAGAAAGAATTTATAATTTTTGCAAACTATAATCGATAATGGGATGCGGTTTTTTTGCAGAGATAATATGATTGTAGTCTTTAAGAAGTGGTATAGGTGGTGCACTGTTTATATTAAAGGTGTTATAAAATGTTTTTTAAACTATGTACTATATTTTTGGCAAATTTCATTTTTAAAAGTATAGAGTTTTAAAAGATTAAAAGGTATAAAAAAATTAACAATCCAGAGAAAGGTGAAAGTGTCCTCTTTAACGCTATATATACTTTTGTACCCGTCCGAAGCCGTCCGTAGAACACTTTTTGAATTTTAATGAAATTACTGAAAAACTATTCTTCAAAGAACGCCAATTTTTCCCTATTCGTATTAAATTATGTGCTAAATTTTCACCAACTTTTAAGAAGTTCGATCAACTTGAAACTTTTTACGATCCTATGACAACATAATCTGATATATATAAAAGTGGGCAGTGCCACGCCCATACTTATTAGATATCTGGACCACTTTTCCGTCATCCGACGTCAAATTTGGTTGATAAACGACCGTTTTCGGCTATGTGCCATCTTCAGTGTTCTATTGAATAGTATTCCGAAACCGGTCTGTTTATCAACCAAATTTGACGTGGGATGACGGAAAATCGTTGAAAATTCAAACAAACCCCGTCGGAAGAAAAACACAACACTCAATTAAATATCTTATACCATGAAAGTTATAGCAGTCAGAGTACTCATATATGGTGTGGGTAATTTATAAAGCCAAAGTCCGATGTGTGTCAAAAGATTTACAGCATAGGAACGAAGGAAGGGGTACTCCCAATACAAAGTAAACAAAAATTATCTGGTTACTCAGAAATTATAACAGTTGGAGTTTTAAAATTTGTTACAAACTGATTTAAAGACATTATACGAAGTTATGTAAAAAACTGGCGGGGTAGATGCGAGTAAAGGGGTACTCCCCATACAAAGCAATTAATAATTACCTGCTATCTGAAAATCTATAACATTAAGAGTCGTAAAATGTGGAATGAATTAATTTAAAGACAAGATACGAAGTTATACAGAAAGATGGTGGGATAGGTGCGAAGTACGGGGTACTCCCCATACAAAATAATCAATAATTACTTTCCAACTGGAATGATAACACAGTAAGAATCTTCTAAATGAAATTTTAATACAAGACACAAAGTTGGAAAAAACTGGCGGGGTAGATGGGGGCAAGGGTAGTCCCCATTGCCCTATATTGTTTCAGTTGATTGATATATTGGACTATAGTTTTTAGAAATTACCTATCCTATCCTGGTCCTACTATTATTAACATGGTTTGTTTATCCCTGTGTGGCCTTTTTTTAATAAATAAAGGGGTTCAAAGATTAAGAAACCTGCATTTTTATGTAAAATGTTTAAAAAAATCGTAAGTTCAACTTTGGGCTTCAATTTCTCAATAACTGCTGAACCGATTTTGATAAAAACAAGAGATATTAAAATATCTCAAGTGGTTAAATAGTTACAGAATTTCGAACGAAAAACGACCATGAGCCACTGTGCGATGTAGCGGGCTAAAGTATCATAAAAATCGACTATAAGTTTTCAAAGACCTCAAAGCTCCAAACTCGACTTGAACGTTAGAAATCACACATACAAATTAAAATTTATTTGTTGTATGAAAATCGTGACTTTTATCAATTGAGTGTTGTGTTTTTCTTCCGACGGGGTTTTTTTGAATTTGGAACGATTTTCCGTCATCCCACGTCAAATTTGGTTTGTAAACAGACCGGTTTCGGCTATGTGCCATCTTCAGTGTTCTATTGAATACTCTTCATTCAATAGAACACTGAAGATGGCACATAGCCGAAACCGGTCTGTTTACAAACCAAATTTGACGTGGGATGACGGAAAATCGTTCCAAATTCAATTGAGTTCCTTCACTTAATTCTGAATAAAATCAAAATTTTTTGGTCGATTTTATTGAAATATGGCCTGTTTTATGTGGAATATCAAACAGCTTTGATTGTAGGTATTGATAAAATGCCCATCAAAAGCGAAAAACAAAAAATAATAAGTTCTTGTGAGTTTTGGATTATTAATCAGATAGGGAAATTTCGGCAAACTAAGTTGAGTCGCAATAAAAATGAATGCAGGAATTTACATGAAAAAAGTCTTGTATTCTATTTCGCGATAAAAATTAGTTAAATAGCTGATGTTTCCTAGTAAAAAGCATCCAACTTCATAAGTGGTAAAAGTGAACAAGAACGCTGATTAGACGGTGTAGTGGCCTGTCGAAATCAGTACTACTGATTAGTTCTGCTAATCTCATTTGAATATTCCAACTCTCCACTCTTAATAAAAATAATTTGAATTTACATTAATTCAAATATTGAACTAAAAAGCCGAAATAATAAAATTTCAGACTTATACCTACCTATTCAGTTCAAAATAAAATTATGTAAAAATAAGCATTAAGTTTCTGTTTGAATAGTATATCATGCTAAAAAAGTGGGCACTGCCACGCCCATGCAAAGTAAATAGTTTGAAATATAAATAAATGAAACTTTGCATACACATTTAGTTAACGCTACAATACAACGTTATAGTTAAAAAAGTGGGCAGTGCCACTCCCATGAGAAGTAAATTCTTATTTTAACTACTTCTGCTGATCTGATTCTTATGAAACTTCGCACATACAATTAGTTCTCCTGAGAGTACATGATGATCAAAAATGTGGTCAGCTAGTTCCACGCCTATTTTGTAGTCGGTTTTTTGCAAAAATTTTTTATGAATGGTTTGAACTTGAAAATTTTTATAAACTGTTGAGCAGATTAAAAAACAATGTTGGTACGGCTTAAAGATAATATTGTTATTAAATTTTGGTTTTTTGTTTTAATTGTATAGGACCAACAGTTCTCCACTTATGTTAACATATCTCGAAAACTAGAATGAAAAAATAAACCGACTCGAATCTCCTGAACTCAGCATACCACATTACATAAGAAACAACTTTCAGTTCATCCACTTCAAAACCTTGTAAACTTGTGGTATTTTTCATTAATCGAACAATTGGAAAGTCAATTGAAATGAATACCCATGATCATAAAGCGTGTGAAATTCCCACTTATACAAATTTAATGGTTTTATTTTGATTTTAACGGTTTAGCTAGCAACTCACCCATTTGCCATTATTTTAACAAAAATTTCAATATTTGAATATTTTATATGTAATAGATTTTGATTTTTCTTAACCTACAAAATTCAAAATCAAACAATTCAAAAGTTTCCAGACTTTTTTTCACTTCAAAATTTTACTGCTTTTAAAATTTATGTACTCTACCAATTCATATTCATCTGAAGACTGATTTCTTTATCACTGCAACAGAAAATGTAAAAAAAACATACAAAAATTACAACAATTTCGCTAAAACAAGAAAAAGTCTTTATCTTAAATCGAATGAACGCAACAACAACAAAAAACTGCTGAACAAAAAAAATAACCAACAACCTTAAAACAAACCCTTTATCGTTAATCGAAGTGAACATCTTAAGTTCTTTAAGAACAAAAACTGCCTGGAATTCCTCAACAATGTCATCAATTAAAGGCAAGAAATACAATGTTCACACCTGAAAACTCTATTAAGAAACACACAGCATTTTTATTTAAACTGAAGTTAAGGACCAGGAAAATACAAGCGAGACAAAATGTAGATTAACACAGCGCATGTTAAGGCAAATGAAGATGTATTTATTTCTAGAAGATGTTTTGTACGAGCTGTTTTTATTTTAAAAGTTTTGTTATTTGTTGAAATATACATAATTTTAAAATATATTCTAACTTTAACGAGATGAGCTTTTCAATTAAATTTAGGTTGTATGATCAGAGTTTACCGATTTCACTACACACAGAAAAAAAAGGAATGTAAAATCCACATGCCGCAGTTTTGATCGGAAATCATATTAAATTTACTAGAAATAATTTGTCGTTTGAGTGTGTTAGTGTTTATTTGCTTTGTTCATTGCTACAATTCACTGTTCTGCTTAGTTGTGTGACTTGTTGTTGTTTATTCTTACATGTGTCGTCTATGTGGACGACAAAAAACGAATTACCAGCGAAAATTTACTGCTGCTGGTTTAAAATTACCATTGTTTCATATTATTTTTAAACAGAAAATTATTAATCTAAACTTAAATCACCGTTAAAACAATTTTACTATAAACGTTAACTTTCATTTCCAATCGACATGACTATAACTTTAATTTCAAATAAGTTTTATGTTAAATAATCATTTAAATCATGTTGAATTAAAATGAAATGCATTTTACATACGATGGTATTTATTTAGTCTATAAGTAAAGAAAAGTTTGAAGCTGTTGCGGCTGCAGTGGTTAGCGCGAGGACTATCATGCAGGTGGCACGAGTTCACATCTTGGCTGGGGCGGTCAGCTACAACGCAAAGTTTTCTGATGACTATCACGTAAGTAAAATAATTAATAAAATAGCTACATTAAAGTCATGGTGTTTCAGCTTTATATAACTTTAATCAACATGATTCTTCGTGTTGTTCCAATATCAAATTCACGTTGTTTCAACTTGAAATAAATTTGATTCAACATTATTCTTCGTGTTGTTCCAATATCAAATTCACGTTGTTTCAACTCGAAATTACTTTGATTCAATATGATTTTTCGTATTATTTCAGTATCAACTTAATTTTGATTTAACTGTACTGGAATATTAAATCAACATGAAATATAGTTAATTCAAAAGGAAAATGTTTCTTTCAAGATTATTGTAAATCATGGTGATTTAACATGAAACACCTATGAAGCAAAATCACTACCGAAAAATGTTAAATGAACCTGGTTTTCGACGAATTTACATGGAAATTTTTCTGTGTGTATGGAACAAGTAAAACGCCAAGGAGAACGACTACATATATTTTTTTTAAGTGTGTTATAGTCCCCTGACTATGAAAAAAATCCAAATTTTAAATTCTATGTGTAAAATTTTATTCTAAATTTGTTTCTAAATTTTGGGATTTTTGAATAGACTGCTCCACTTTCTACGTAGTATATGTTATAGGCCTTACGTTTAACTCATAACATGTGTTTAGAACATTTTAACCCGCTAGCTCTTCGGAGTATGAGTCTTTTTGGCCTCTAATTAAGTAAAGGTCAAAAAAATCCTCTTTAAAGAGACATTGCGGGCTTAATTGTTCCACAAACATTTTCATCATGGTGTTATGCATAAAGTTGTTGCACACATCCTACACCTTAAGCGTAAGTCCTACAAGATATTCTATGCCGAGTCAGTATAACTATGTGCAAAAGGAGACGGCGGAGTTTAACTCCTCCTAAAATAAGTTCCAGTCGACACACGTATGTATTTTTTTTAGTGACTTCTAACAGAATCAGTTGTAAAAACATTGTCATTTAAAAATAATAGATTTTTGTTGTACAGTGTAAATATTCGCAACTGTAGCAAAAATTAGGTAAATTCAATTTATTATGAATAAAATCAATATTTATCCAACGATTTTCATGAAATAAAGCTTATTTTATTATATTTATTTTATTTTATATATTTTTCATCATTGCGAGCTGAATAATTCCGAAACCATTGAGTATATCGAAATCTTATATTCAAATAGGGCTATCTGCACTTTTCTCGAAAATGAGTTTATTATAGCAACGTGCTCTCTGATTGAATTGTTATCTGTTATTTATTTAAATAACTCTTGCAAAAAACCGACTACAAAATAGGTATGGCACTGCCCATAATTTGTATCATAATGCTGTACTTTCACGAGAACTAATTGTGTGCGAAGTAATGTGCGAAGAATCGGTTCAGTAGTAGTATAAACGAATATTTACTTTTCATGGGCGTGCCACTGCCCTCTTTTTTAACCATAATGTGTGTGCAAAATTTCATAGGAATCGGTCGACTAGAAGTAGATATAAAGGCATGTGTATTTACTTTGTGCGTGACCCCGCCCACTTTTCAACGGTACCAATCTGGATGTACATTCTATTAAATAAAGAAACAAATCCGAAATCGGTTTATAAATGGAGGAGTTTTGAGGGAACATCCATAAAAAAATATACATGACGAATTGATATGATAACCTTTCTCTTTTTTTTTTTGAAGTCGGTTAAAAAATAAAAAAATATTTCTTAAAGGTATTTTTTCATCATTTTTTTTTATTGTGCGATCTAACAACCCGTTGTTTTGTTATAACAATATTCGTGTATAGACAAAATAATTAGATTTGTTCTTATCAAATATAAGTAAATACATACATACATACATTGTAATTCGGGATCAAACAACAAAATGAATTCCCTTCCCTTTGGGGACTCCCATACAAATATGGTGATGTAATAAAATTTTTAAATTTGGCCCCTGCAGCGCCTATGATGCCCTTAGACAAATCAAATGTATGACCTAACCCCACTTAATTTTTCTTTCCCAATATTTTTTTCTAACATACCTAATGGATATCTCCATTCATTTAGGTGGTTTCCATAAAAAATTTAAATTTTTTTGTATGGGAGTCACCTAAGGAATCGAGATAAGGGGAAAGTATGTTTTGAGAAAATGTTGAAAACGAAAAACCAATGGAGGTCAGTCATACAATTAACACCCGTAGTGTTGACTCCTAACCAGTTATAGGACTTTTTCTTCTATATATTTCTAGTCTGTATTGTAAATTTTATATGGGAGCACCCTTAAGGTATGAAGATACGGAGTAGTTGTGTTCAAAAAACATGTTGACGCTAGAAAACTAATGGGAGCTGGTCATACATTTAACTCGTCTAGGAGCATTCTAGGCGCTGCTGGGACCAAATTCAATAATTTCAATAAGCCACATTATTTGTATGGGAGCCCCACTAAGGTGTGGTGATAGGTGGCAAGTATGTTTAAAGAAAATGTTGGGAACAAAAACTAGTGGAAGTCGGTCATGCATTTAACCCCCCTATTGGGGGGTTAAATGCATATACATATTTCTAATTTCCTTTGTAAATTTTGAATGGGAGCCAAATTAAGGAATAGAGGTAGGGGGTAGGTATGTTCAGAAAAAGTGCTGGAAAGGCAAAATTATTGGGGGTCGATCCTACATTTTATCCCTCTAAGAGTAACTCTGTGACAGTTATGAAGTTGTTTAACCTGTTCAAATAGTGCTATCTGCTTATTTCAATGTTCGAATCGATGAAAATGCAATTTGTAAGAAGTGCTATCAAACATAAATAAGCGCGAATATCAGGAATTGAAAAAAAATTATATATGTAAATAGGATTTAGACGTCGTTTTAAATAATATTGCAAAATAAAGTTTAGTTATTACTCTTTGATTAAACGAAAAGTTGCAATTTTGCAGATAGCACTGTTTGAATATAAGACCTCGATATAAAAAAAATAATGTTATAACGGCTTAAAGGCAATTTTATTCCAAGTTTTTTAGTGTTTTTTGTAAGGAAATATGATAACCACTTTCCAAGTTATGATGAAATCGGTGTACCAGCCTCTTGAAAAATCCCAAATTTTAAGAAACAATTTTTAAAAAACGTATCCATAGAATTTTAAATTTCGACTATTTTTGTAATTAGGGAACCATAAGACATCAAAGAATATAGTGGTGATCAGAGGTAATGACCACGGCTCGGACTTTCATGCAACTAAAAATTTATTATAAGCGCTTAACAAATGCACCTAAAAATGAAAAATATGAGCAAAAATATGCATTTACCTACGAACAAAGTACCAAAACTAAAATAATATGCAAATAAAACAAACATAATTGGGTCTATTATTTAATGTAACCGAACTTTAGTTGCGTTGCAGCTGGCAACTGAAAAGTAATGGTTGCCAGAAATGCACTAAATAGGAACTAAATTTGACAGCTCTCATTTGCCAGTTGCCATCAGTGTATCATTTTCAGCAACTGACAACCCAACTGAGGATCACTCACTTGCCATCCATAATCGGCCTATTAAATTTGTTTCCAAAAATTGGGAAATATGCATTAAAAATTTTTTTATTACTCCGAAAATATGCATTTATTGCCAAATATGCAACGACAAATCGATGCCAAACTACTTAAGAATTGATGATTCGCATAGATAATTAGTCAATACCTCTTTATCTATCATCAAAAAAAATTGCATTTGCATGAAAGTCCGAGCCCTGGTAATAACAAAAGTTTAATTTTGTTGCATTGTGTTTTCATACACTTTTCTGGATCGGCGACCAATGGATAAAAATTTATATACATAAGAGTTTAAAAAATACTTTGAAAACTTGCAAACTTCATCATCCAATATTATGCTCTCGCTTATTTCGTCAAATATTCAGACCATACTTTTCTTTACACTTTGTCTATTCCCCCAATGATTGATTGTGTGTCTGCTATTTTATTTTTATACCCTTCACCAAAAATGGAAAGGGTATTATATATAGTAGGCTTGGCATTCCGTGCGTAATTTCCACAATATTAATTTGCGACCCCATAAAGTATTTATATTCTGGGTGCTTATAGATAGGAAAGTCGAATTATCGATGCCCGTCTGTCTGTACGTGAAATAGATTTTTGGAATTCCCCAGAAAATTTACAGACTTCGGATTCGAACTAATATATCAGGACTTGTCTGTAATAGCTTGTTATTGAAAATCAGCAAAAACAATATAAAAAAAGTTCCACACCTGCCATTAGATTTGAGTCCATGGTTATTGGTGAAGAGTATATAAGATTCGGCATAGCTGAATGTAACTATTTTACTTGTTTTTTTTACAGTTACTATTTCTAGCTTAAATACTTTGAAATTAATTAGTTCTTAAAAACAAATCTATGGTCTGTGGCCTCATTCTAAATGGAATCAAAGATATGTTATTCTTTCAGCAAATTATTTAACATATTAATGAGACGGTTACCAAGAATTCGAATTTAAATTTCGGCTAAAAAGGAAAAACTTAAATAAAATTAATTTAAAAATAACGAAAAAGCTAAATATTTATTTGAACATTTGATTAATGTTGAACATAAAGAAAGGCGATAAGTTTATGCGTCTAATTAACGCCATAAAAGTGTGTGTAATCTATACCAATGAATCTTCCTCACCAGATACTTGCATAGATGATGGCCACTAAAACTTATAGGCGGTTTGGACGGACATACATACAATCAGACAGATACAACAGTAACAAAGAAATTAACAACATCATACAAGAAGTGTGTGCGAGTATTAAACATACAAACAAACTGACTAAATACAAACTATTTACATGCAAGAACAGTAACCGAGCTAATAAAGCAACAACATCAATAAAATTAGTTGTTCCTTTTTATATATGTATCTTTAAATGAAACGCAAAAGGCCCTAACTAACATTTCAATAATTTTATGGGAGAAGCCTAAATGAATACGTTAAAATTAAAAATATTGAGATTTTTAAATGCGAATTTGTCCATTATAATAAAAAGCCTCATGACGAGCTCATTTTTATAAGAATTTTGTATATATTTCTAATATTTTAAGAGTTAAGTATGTTAGCAAGGGCTTTTTGCTTAATATTTTTTCGAAAACAAAAGCCCTATCTTAACCGAAAGTTTATGAAATTTAATGTTTTAATAGCAAGTATTTATGGGTCGATTATAGATGGCAACCGAACTTCTGTTGCGTTGCCAGCAGGCAACTGAAATTTTGTGGTTGCCAGAAAAGCACTAAAAATCAACTGAAATTGACATCTCTCAGTTGCCAGTTGCCATCCGTAATATAATTTTTGGCAACTGGCAACCAATCTGAAGTTCGGTTGCCATCGATAATCGACCCATTAGATTTTTTCACACCGCCCCACGATGGACCAGGATCCCAGAATTTTGGCCATAAATACAATATTGATTTATAGGTTTTATAACATGTTGCATTGGCGGTTTTTGGCACCACTGATTTCAAATAAGAAATTTTAATTTTAAAATTAAAGATGGTACATCCAATATGGCGTTAAAAATTTTTGAGAAATCAACCTTTAAATTGAAAAAAAAGGCAAAAGGGATGCAGGGATTCGTGATAGATATTATTTAAACAAATGTTGGAAATTAAAAATGGCGGCTATAATACTGATACTTTTTTAAGAGATCATCATTATTTTCTACACTCTAAGGCCCTAATTGTGTAAGTCACATCACCGAAGTGAAAATTATATTAAACAAAAACAAATTTGAAAAAAAATTTGCAATTTTTTTTTTCATACAAATTCTTCACCAAACAAAAGCATAGAAATTCAAGCGTTGCTTTCCCTGTCAAGATTTTTAAAATTTGTATGAAAAGTAAAACAAATTTATAAAATATTTGAAATTTTGTTTTTGTTCTCTACATAAATTTCACTTGACGTGACGTGATTTACACAATTAGGGCCTAAAACACTTTTGTTGAAAATTAGGTCGATAATAGTCGGCAACACTTTACAGATTATTATAGACCTAAAACTACACACGCATTATTTTTGAACAAAATGTTTTTACTAAAACAAAGCGATTGGCTGCGTGCAGGTTTGAACCGCGACCTCTTGACTGATAGTCTGACGTATCTACCATTCAGCCACAGACGTATTATACTTTATGTTACACTTTTTACACTTGGACTGAATGTGTTTAATTTGAAAGGCTTTTTCTTTAATAAAATAACTACAAAATCGATGTAATTTTAGACAAGGAGAAATTTTCAACACAAATTTAGACAATATATGATCGTAAATTTGAAGTAATGTTTTAGAGTGTAATTAACTTAAGACTAGGAGCGACATAGGTTAGATATCACCCATATGGAAGTTATTAGAGCTGCGGATTACGAATTTGGTAGTAAAATTTATAAAATCAATATGGCGGATTCAATATGGCTGTAAAAATTTGTAAAAATCATCCTTTTAATTTTTTAGAGATTTGTTACGGATTAGATAATGTATACTGAAAATTTAGTAAAAAGAGTTGCAAATGGGGGGGGGGGGGGGTGGGGTTGTTATAACAACTCCGAAAATACCGTTACGTAATATGTGAATAGCCCCTAACAAAACCAGGTTAATTTAACATTTGACGGTAGTGATTTTGCATCATAGGTGTTTCATGTTAAATCAACATGATTTACAATAATCTTGAAAGAAAATTTTTCCTTTTGAATTAACTATATTTCATGTTGATTAATATTCCAGTACAGTTAAATCAAAATGAAGTTGATACTGAAATAATACGAAAAATCATATTAAATCAAAGTAATTTCGAGTTGAAACAACGTGAATTTGATATTGGAACAACACGAAGAATCATGTTGAACCAAAGTTATTTCAAGTTGAGAGAACGTGAATTTGATATTGAAACAACACGAAGAATCATGTTGATATAAAGTTATATCGAGCTGAAACAACATGACTTTAATGTAGCTATTTTATTATTTGCTTTACTTTTCGTTGTAGCTGATTGCCCCAGCCAAGATTTGAACTCGTCCCACCTGCATGATAGTCCACGCGCTAACCACTGCAGCCACAACAGCTTCAAACTTTTCTTTACTTATACACTAAATAAATACCATCGTATGTAAAATGCATTTCATTTTAATTCAACATGATTCAAATGATTATTTAACATAAAACTTATTTGAAATTAAAGTTATAGTCATGTCGATTGAAAATGAAACTTAAGGTTTATAACAAAATTGTTTTAACGGTGCTTTAAGTTTAGATTAATAATTTTCCGTTTAAAATTAATATGAAACAATGGTAATTTTAAACCAGCAGCAGTAAATTTTTGCTGGTAATTCGTTTTTTGTCGTCTACATAGACGACACATTTAAGAATAAACAACAACAAGTCACACAACTAAGCAGAACAGTGAATTGTAGCAATGAACAAAGCAAATAAACACTAACACACTCAAACGACAAATTATTTCTTGTAAATTTAATATGATTTCCAATCAAAATTGCGGCATGTGGATTTTACGTTCCTTTTTTCTGTTTGTATAAAGTTTTCACTTCAAAAAAACCCCTACTCAAGAAATAATGATTAAAAAGAAATTTTTAAAATAAAACTTATAACCGTTACGGTTCCTGGTTTTAAATATAATGTGCTTTGCCTTTCCTGAAAATATTACTTTTAGACTTAAGCTATTTTTTGTGGAAACCATAGATATATGCACGTGTTTATGTCCTCACGTAAATTCATTGTATGTATTTATCTTGGATGGATTTATATGCAAATCAATTAAAAGTAAAAATGAATAAAGCTTACTTACCTAGAGAATAAAAACTGGCCTTTCCTTGTGGAAAAAAATTATAATATTTCTTGCAAACGGACACACGAACAAGCATTCTCCTCATATGTATGTATGAATGTACACAGGTACTTAAGTCGGTTACTACATAATAAACCTACAATAATACAACACTCAAGCTTAAAGATACAATATTCCTTCTTACATACATACATACAGATTTGCTGGTTGTATATTGTCGCTAATTTATCAAAGAAATATAAAAGACAAAATTAAATTTAAAATAAAAAATTAGCACTTAACAAAAAACCAAAAAGAATTCAATAAGAAGAATTTAATTAAAAAATAAAACAAAGAAACCTCAAGCCATCTTTTTGTATAAAGTTATTTGGAATTTAACGCTGGTACTTAAAGTTAAAACTCTTCTTTACCTTTACATGGCACATACGAACGAACGAACGAACGAGTACAATTTATTTAAATGTGTGTAAAACACCTTTTTAAATGAAATACAACATCAAAAACAAACAACAAAAGATATTAAAAAAATCCACATACAATAAATATTTAGCATAATGTCTTCTTTTTTTATTTATATTTTTATATTTAAATGTTTGTTTTTGTTTTAGTTTTATTATTTATAACTATTTGTGTATTAAGAGGAGTGAGTCTTTTCTTGTGCTTTTTTTAGGAAAGCGAACAGCGAACAAGCGAAATTTTATTTAATTTTTTTCCGTTTTTAATGTTGCCGCCGAAAAGTTTACCAAAAAGTTTTCAGTTTGATGTGCACGCGCAAAGCACACTTTAATTGCTACAACTACATTCGAGTACAACAATATTTCAATCTTAACAATATTGTGGTTGTACTACAAACATGTAACATAAATTTTGTAAAATTATAAAAAAAAATTAAGTAAAAACAGCACAAACTTGTTTAATTTATGTTTTTGGACATGTGATGATGAGTTGCCACAAAGTTTAAGGGAATTTAACACAAATTTCAAGATTGAAATCTTTGATTTTTAGAGCTTGTAGAGAAATAATTTTCGATATTCAATGACTGATTCCTAGTGATAAGAGACGAAAGATTAGGATTAGGTTTTTTATAGTGGGCAGTATAGTATGGGTATCTTTGACGTGATTAGCATGAATCGCGTGTTACATGCCATAATCAGGAGTAACTTTTTCCTGGAATCATGTGATCGAAAATAGTTACTTACACAAGATCTCATAGCCAGACGTTTTAACATAAATTCAGTAAAATGGCGCCACTTTTCCGAAATGATGGCCAGTAAATTTTGACCGTTGAGCGTCCCCTACGGAACACTTCCAACATGTTGAAAATTCAACAGCATGATACAACGTGCCGAAGAGGGTTTCCAACGGACAAGAACAATGCTAGAATGCCATCCGGACGAGGAGGTTTATTTGTGTTGACATCCGCTAAAAAACTTCTTGAACCTCTCGTGCTCGAAGGAATATCTTTGGTAGTGTCTAATTACTTGCAAATAATTTTAAAGATAGAAATCCTAAGGCATGTAAATATTGAACATGTAAAGAAAATTTTGGTTGTACGGAAGGTTGAACTGACATCAGATGTTTGGAGACTACCACAGTCTTCTCATCATAGCCCTTTACCTACACTACCAGCGACGGCAGTAACAACATCCTAGCGAAAACTGTGGTAGTCCGAAACATCTGATATCAGTTCAACCTTCCGTACATCCAAATTTTTCTTTGAATGTTCAATATTTACATGCTTTAGAATTTCTTTTTTAAATAAAAAATAATAGTTTGATCGAGAGATTAAATTGAGAACGAACTTAAGCCAAACTAATTAAATAACTTTGGATAAAAACCATACAGTTCGACTAAAAATTCATAACTCAATTATAAAAATCTAAAGGCACTTAGATAAAACATGAATGCGCACTGTTACAAAAAACTTGGGCAAAATAAACATTCAAAAATCGCAGCATTGAAAATATCGATGATATTTCACGCTGGCAAGTCAGAAATCACAAAGGCTTAAAAATAGTTGAACATTCTAAAAGAAAAGATAGTTAGCGAAGTTCCAAACATTTAGAAAAAGTTCATTAATAATAGGTACGACTCGCCGCTAGGCGGCGACAAAATCTGTTAATTGAGCTTACTAAAATAAGTACGATTTTCGCTAGGATGTTGTTGTTGCCGTCGGTGGTAGTGTAGGTAAAGGGCTCTGATGAGAAGACTGTGGTAGTCTCGAAACATTTGATGTCAGTTCAACCTTCCGTACATCCAAATTTTTCTTTGAATGTTCAATATTTACAAGCTTTAGAATTTCTTTCTGAAATAAAAAAATAATATGATCGAAAGATTAAATTGAGAACGAACTTAAGCCAAACTAATTAAAAACTAACTTTGCATAAAAACCATACAGTTCGACTAAAAATTCATAACTCAATTTTAAAGATATTTAGTTTTTCAACCAATTGTGAAGCAGATATCTTCAACCGACTGAGCTGAAATTTTTTACACACGTTCAGTTTGGATGACAATACATGGTTAACTTTATGACCTCATTATAAATTAAAGATGGCGGCACATCCAAGATCGCGGACTAGTTATTTTAATGCACTCCTTACAATATGGGTATCAAATGAAAAGGCTTGCGAAGAATATCTCGAAAAATAAAGTGACGTCACTACAAATCCAATATGGCGGACTTCTAAAGCTTGAAGCAAGCTCAATTTTGAAGCAGATATCTTCAACAGATTAAGCTGAAATTTTGCATCCACATTCACTTTGGATGACAATACATGGTTAGCTGTGTAACGTCATTCTAAATCCAACATGGTGGAACTCCCATGATGGCGGACTAGTTATATTTAATGTTCGAAATTAGCCGGCAAACAAAATTGCAACAATGTTGAATGAGATGAACAGACTGAGAAACGTGTCCTGCGATAACTAAAAAGTAAAAAATAAATTAAAAGTAAAAAACCTTTAAAAAAAACTTTTACTTAAATGCTCTAAAAAGAAAAAATAAACTTTTACTTTATAACTTTTACTATCAACTTGTAACGTCATTATACAATTTATATATGATATAAAAGCTTGTCGCGAGATTTGTTTGTGTAGATAAACATTTAAATTAAATAACTAGATGTGATTGATTTTAACTATTAAAATCTTTACACTAAGTAAATCCAGTCCGGCATCATTGCTTTGTAGTCAACGCGCTAACTACTTCAGCCAACAGCTAGATGAATGTTGCTTACGACCATTTCTGTCATGGCATTGACACTAGGAAACATCTGCGCAACATACACCCTTATTATATTTGGCGTCCTCAACACAATACAACGCCGTTTTAAATCGTTTGTTGTAAATCCGTATTCCCGTTGATAGTATTGCCATTTATCGATGACTGGCAACATATCTCCGGTATTCTGTAAGTAAAATTGGCGTTAATGTTGCCTTTAATTTTGTCGTCGGTGTTTTTAGTATTGTGTTGTGTTGTGTGCAAACAAGAATTTAAAAAAACACATTTAAATAGCAAAATCAAAATTAGTAAAAGTAAATATGTGGTAAAAAAGCGGACAATATATAATTAAATATGGAAAAAAATAAAAATTAACTTAAAAATTCGTGACTTTTGTCTGAAAGTCTTGTTTCCACTATTATTATGTTTTTATTCGGAAAGAAAAAACATTTTATTTTAATGTATGCAAAAAAATTGAGAACAAAATGAATCAGCTGGCTCAAATATTAGATATGTGTTGTATTTAATTACTACTATCGATAAACCGTCAACGTCGTCATAAAACTGTTAGGGAATACAAAAATTAATATTGACGTTGTGTTAAAGTGAACCTTCTTGTAAATATATTTAGAACGTTTCGTAGCTGTCTGTGAAACGTTACGAATTTCTGAGAACGTAAAGGAGACAGAAATGGTACGGTGGTCCGAGTTACCAAGAAGTGCATTGACGCATTCTTCATACTTGTCAGAGGTTGTGAAGTGAGAAAAAGGTGAAGACTATTGTGTTGGTTTCCTTCAACCCATGAAATATGAATTGGATCATTCATTAATTTCGCCACGAAACAACTTTTTTCTGTTCTCTATTTAAAGAACTTTATAAAACGGTACTTTTTAAAAATAACGAAAACGTGTAAGATCTAATTATTATTTAAATACATATTCCGAACACCCAGAAGTTTGTAACACTCAACGTACATAAGTGGACCTTCCTTAAAAGGACATTTTATACATTAATCCTTTAAATACATTTCTTCTAAAAGAAACACAATTCGGAATTACAAGTTCTACATACAAATTAATGTGTCTTTCATTTGAAACAATAAATTTAAGAAAAAATGCTAATTTTTCTAATATTTCTACAAAATAAATTAAAAAACAAGGAAATACACGCACAAACCAAAAACCAAAACATTTTTAATTGCATCATGATGAGGATGATCAACAGACAGACAAACAAACAAACAAACAAACAAACAACCTTTTTTGGCTTCTTTTAAAAAAATATTTATGAGTTCTATACGACAACAAGACCCTACAAATCAGCAAAGCTGAGAGTTGTACGTTCGCACGCGTACAACGCAATGCATTGGATGATTCAGAACGACAAATATAATGCAACGCGACAAGAAAAAGTAGTAAAAGTCGAAGGCTAAAACAACCTGAGTTCTTGGAAAAATATTTATTCTCTGTTGTACGTTTGTTTGTACGACAATCTGTAACCGTCGTAGTCGTCTTGTATGACTAAATAAATGAATGTTTATTTAGTAGAAATATCTAATTAGCAGTCTATTGGTGTTTCGATGATATGATTTCCTAACTCCTCCTCAATATGTTTTACTACAATCAGAGTTTCTTAAGAATTAATTCATGATGTTTTCATATTGTTGTTCTTCATTCGTTGCTGAATTTTTCCGCTGAAGTAACATTTTTTAAAATTTCTTATCGTAAAAAAGACAAAAGCTTTTGCACGTTGAAACACTCTGCCGCAGTTTTTACACAGTCATTAAGATACGATGTTCAGTATTAAATATCTATGTAATCAGGTGCTGACCCAGCTTGAGCTTTTCGGAGGGAATGGGATATCCCGCCCGCCTTGTATCCGCGCCTAATGTAATGCAAATAGTATTCACTTGTAAAGCTATTTACGATCGGGTGTAAGAATAAATCTTTATCCGCACGAAAACATAAAAGTGAAAATAAGGCCAAGCTCTTATCGAAAATTTTTGGACGTTAGAAATACTGAGATCAAAATGGGGACCAAGTTCTTGATAGGTAGAATACCATCTGATATCTAGGCAGCCTAGTTATGAGGGGAGTGAACACACCGCGAATGGATTCGCCTAATATACACATTGTGTGGCATGAACTTTTGTCTGCGGCACCACCGTGCGCCTCAATATATCATTAATTGCTTTGAAACGAAATTTAAAACACAATGGTGGCTTGCGAGCTGCAATCACAAATTTTATTACTACTATGAACGTCAGCACAACTATTGGACGATTTGAAATCGCAATGTTTGAACACCTTTGAAGAAGGCCCCCCTGATATGAAAAGGAGTAATCGTTTGATTAGGGTCGATTTTATTGCTCGCAAGACCCAATGACCAAACTTGCTGCTCCATCTGTAATTATGGATGTTATGGGCATTGAGGAAGCTCTTGATGTTCTTGGTAACAATATCCAGTGCAACGTTCGATGGACTGATCATATTTTTCAAGTCTCAAAGGAAACTCATTAATATTTACACCACCTTTATCCGACAGACAATGGATTACAATTGCTATATATAGGCCGGTGCTTCAAAGTCTATTTTGAAGTTATTTGATATCGAACAGGAGGGGACAAAGAAGCTCATCGGTGAAAGTAGAGTAGCCAACTCTACTGACTCGCTGGGGCATCGACACGATGTAGAATGTGTTTCGCTGTTTTATCATTAATTCAATGGAGTATATTCTAATGAAATAAGTGCACTTGTTCCAGAAACCCAATGTTTTTTGCAAACAACACGTTTTTCATTAAGAATCGCACTACGCATTACAGATCAATGGGACGATTAGGGATAGCAACCGAACTTCAGTTGCGTTGCCAGCCGCCAACTGAAAATTTATGGTTGCCAGAAAAGCACTAAATAGCAAGTGAAATTAATAGCTCTCAGTTGCTAGTTGCCATCAGTAATATCGTTTTTAGCAAATGACAACACAACTGAGGTTCGGTTGCTATCTATAATCAACTCATAAATTCGTTCTTTATCCGAACACTTCGCATGTGGAATAAACTTCCTGCAAAGGTCTTTGCTGTCACTTTCAATGTTTGAAATAGAGGGCTGCAAAGAGTACTCAAATGTCTTCGTAGAATGTACTCGTATAAGTTTCGTGTGTGCATATATACATGTTCATACATAGCCACGACCATATATACCCTATAAGCAAATCTGTAGTCGACTACAAAAATAATCAACTTATAGTTAACTTTTTTAGACTAACTAAAAGCTAACTACAATGTAATCCAGAACTGACCCAAAATCAATTCTTAAGTTGAGTGCATAATGGGATTTGGTGAGAGCTAACAATTTTACTCTCTCAGCTACTTTGAAACTCATTTCGAGTTTATATTAACTTATTGCTGTCATTAGGTGGGTCGTCAGCACGTTGAATACAAAACGTGTGATACATAGTTCGAACCCCAGCATCATCTTTTTGCACACTAACTACCATTTGACTGAAATAATGTTAACTTTACGTTAGTTGGAAAGTAATGCAGAGTCGGACAATTGACTACCGCCTAGGACATCGCAATGTTAAAATAGTCAGTTGACTCCATTAAAAGTAATCCAGGCGTCAACCACCATTAGTTGCAAAATATTTAACTGAGTTGCTTATAGGGTACGTATATACATACACATATACATACAAAAAATCATACATACACGAACATACATACGAGTACTCTTAAGTATACTTGTGTACCCTCTATTTTGAAAATCTAAATCAAATGTCCATAAACACCTCCCTGTATCCTCCTTCTCATAATCAGCTTACCTAGTTCCGGCACAATACATAGCATTAGTATGGGCTATCCCCTAAACGCCCGCCTCATAAAAAATTCCGTAACTCCAGCTCTTAAGAAGCAACCAGAAATTCTCACAAAAGCAGCCAGTCCAAACAAAGCTATTGTAATCCTGCATTCTTGTGCATCCAGGCAGTCACTGAGAAGATGTTGACTGATTGTTCTTCCTCGTGGAAGCTGCAGAAGCTGCTGTGACCACTATAGAAAAACCATAAATGTTCCAATATACATACGGGCGATTGTAAAGTTTCCCGCAGTGGTGCCAAGGAAGAGTGCATGCAACTTCCTGCCATAGGTTAGAAGTTTCTTCTTCCTATGTCTTCTTATTAAGGGTCAAAAAGTCTTGGATATTCTAGAAGTGATAATTGCGGACCAACTGAATGGCATCTTTCCTAACGCCCACTCCTTAACCTTATTTAACAGCTCAACCAAGAGAGTATAAATATGCCTCTGTGAGAGTGCTGCGTCGAAGGCGAATTCGTTGTTCTTGCCATTTCGTTGCCCAGGATGTCTTCATATCTTGGAACCCAAACTATCCCCACATTATGCCGATCATGCAGAGTTCCCACCATTGAGTTAAGGATACAAATTGCGACTAGACCAAGAGGCATTGAACAAGGTGAGTGGCGAGTTCAATTCATCGTAGTCAATTCGCCTGGACCGAAAATTTTCCAAACACTATATAAAAACGTGAACAAAAATTGTGAAAAACTGCCGACGCCACTGGTATCAATTCGCCTTTATCCTGTCCATGTTTTCGCTGCTTCGGTTATGCCATAAATCTAAGTGTGAAACATAGTGGAGGTTTCGGGTGGTTTGAGTCGCACTCAAAGAGAATGTCGTCGACCCAGTATCACCGTCTATTTTGAAGCCGTCCATAAAGACCGTAACTTCACTGTCTCGAATTGCAGAGTTTTGCTTTCCGTAATCCCTATTCGGTATCTTGACCGAGAATTGTTCGTAAAAGTTTATGAGGAGTCATATAGTCCGTTTGTCTTCCCAGGACTTGACCTCCTACGTTTTGCATAATGGTGTCATAACTAATACAGTCAAGCCTTAATTATACTAACTCCCTACGAATCTAAGAACGACCTGGCAGATATGTTTTAGATGTAAATATCAAGGAGTGTTCGTCAAGTATTGCCATTGCTACAGTAATTGCAAGACATGATATCCTTTGCATCTTATGTTGTATATGTAATCTTTCTTGTCCACTACTCTCCAACCGATAAGAGAGCCATAAAGATCTGATCACTGCCCTCTACATCCTGTGTAAACTGTACGACTTAGGACCCCATCTTTTCCCAAAGGCTTTTTTATACGCATAGAAAGTGCATAGTCTTCTTCATCTTGTCCTCCGCACTACATTTCCGAGAGCTTGAAGTTCAGTATTATACCGACTCTTTCGACAGTTCCAGAGTAAAACCAGCCAAATGTGGCGGTCTGAGCTCTTGAACTTTGTATCCTTTGGTAAAACGTATCAATTCGGAATTTTTAGAAACGGTCTGGGGTTTTCCTTGTCCCAGGCCGATTCCATGAGTTCACTTACTGTGCCATTTCCATTCCGTTTCAAGAGGGATTTATTAACGACAAGGTTCCGCAAGACTAGAGACAGAACTCCACGCTGCAATATTCCTCTTGGTTGGAAATTGTGGTCCTGCCTTTGGGCATTTTCCCCGTTCAGTCTATTAAATGTGCCTTCTATATCCAGAAAGGATGTCAAAATATATTCATTTCTGGTGGAGGTATCCTACATGGTGCCTATGACATCTTGGATTGCTGTTTAGTTTTTGATAGGCGTGTTGTGCACCACAGTAGTTTTCTGCCAAGTCCCCTGAAGCGTACATGTCTATATCCAACAGTGGTTCCAGTGTTTTAAGCAAAAAAAAACAATAACAGACTATTTTATCCATAATCCTTTTGCGGTTCCGTGGCTTATGTTTTCTGCTTTTGGAATAAGTACCACGGTTACCTATCTCCTCTCAGTGGGAATATACCAAGATTCTAAGCTTCCCTAGACTTGAAAGAACTCACAGCCACGCTACTTAAGGTGAGTGCACAATGGAGTCCACCATGTCACTTCTTTTGATAACTGATCTTGGCACGACCTCCGAAACAGGACGCATCTTTTCACCATCTTTACAGCTCGGGAAGTGAGTTTTTATGAGTAGATCCAAGGATCCCGTCCTGTTTTTAGCAAAGTCCCGGCCAGCTTTATTAATTATACCGAAATAATGGGTACCTTGAAGAGTAGCTTTCGCGAACTTTATCTCTCAGAAGTGCTCTCCAAGTCACCGCAGAAACATTGGCAAAATTGTCTTTCCGCCTTTCTGGTTCCTCTCTTGATAGCATAGAAAGTCTGCCGTTAGGTGTCTAGCGCCTCTTTTTCAGTTGCTGGAAGTAACATAAGGTCAAAAAGAGTTCTGAATTTCTCCCAGTCCGTATTTCTAGGGTTTCTATAAGGGTTGACCTCAACTAATTATAACGTTATACGATGTTTTGTTTTTTTCCATTGACTGTACCAGGCGCGGATCTATCTTAAGCTTTTGGGAGGGGAGCTTTTAAATGAAACATACCATTTTGTAAAATTTCTTTTAGGAACTCCATAGAAGTGAGGTATATTATATTCGTTTTTCTCCTCCCCTGCATCCGCGCCTGGACCGCACATATACGTTCTTAACGAAACTTTTAGTTTGTTCAATGTGTTGTAGTACTAGAGAAAACCCGTTTACACATTTGAAAGCATTAATATAGTGGACAGCCATATTAAATTTATTCTAGTGAAAATAATCTGCTGAGGTGTCATATTAAGAACTAACCTGATGGAGGACCATTTAATACTCAGTTGGATATTGCTGATCATATAAACTTTAGTATTAATTTCAGTGGTTTCCGCTTCCTAAAGTAAGATATAGATAGACTGTATTTTTTGGAAGAGACTCCTTTGGCAGAATGAGCTTTTACTACTCGTAGAAAAACGCCAAGACTTAAAAATAAAAATTAATTAAATTTGGAACTTCGCCTGTTTAGTTTCCAATAATCTTGAAGTTTTAGCTATTGTGCCATAAATTTAACAAATAATATACACCATAACTAACTCTTTTACAACTCTGCTTTTTATATTGTTTCAGTTTTTTTTTTTCTCCTTTTTTTTTAATTGTTGTTTCTACTTATGTCCTGAGTATTGTTCGATTCGGCTAGTGCTGATGACGATGATGCATTTTTTACTATTTCATGTCAAACAACAAGTTACAATAAAATTTATAATGTCCAATAATCAATATGGGTGGTAGGATTCCTATAACAATATAATTTGTTATATTTGACTTTGAATAAATTTAGTTTTTTTTTCTATCAATGGTTTTCTTTTTTATTGTAATTCTCATGTCCTTCAAGGAAAATTTATTAATTTTACATTCATTCATTCATTCATTTCTTTAAACGTTTTCTTACGTATTTACATGCAAAACCAAGTATAACTGGGTACGAACGACGAACGAGTATTTAAATAATTTTAGAAATTCTATTGGTGTTTATGAAAATATTTTGAAAATTGCTGTCTTAAATCAATAGCAGTCAACTACCAGTGTTACTTTCTTGTTTAATTGTAAAATATTGTTTCAAATGCACGTGATGCATTAAGTTGCAACTTGCAATGCATTAAGCATGTACTTATGTAAATAGATGCCTTTGCTTTATTGTAGTTGATTAAGTAATTTCGAAACTTTTTAAAACCATAAATCAAAATGCAAACATTTTCAAAATATTTTAAATCAAGCATAAATTTGAAAATGACACTAAAAATATTAACTGGCTGTATGGTGGACTTGTTGTCTGACTGCACTGTCGTCTGTCTATTCATTCAATCGTTATCATTTATAGCAAACAGTATTCATGGAATGCGTTTGACACTTGTTCCACCAGAGGCGGATGCACTGGTTGTGTGTGCTTAACCAGGGGGTCGACTATTGATTTTGTCTATCATTTATATGTCATGAATGATAAATAGAAGTTACTTTAAAAAGCCATTCAAAGATCACTATCAGATGCAAAATAACCATAAAAAGTAACAAGGAACTTGTGGATGTAAGTATGTAATATGAATATAGTAGAAAAAACATTATTTGGCCGGGTGATATTCTGAAGACGAAAAACTTGACAGCACTCCTTTTTCGTGAAAGTTCTTGATTGTTTGGAGGTTAATTTATATGTGTTCCTTTAACTCCCATTGAATAATAAGGCGCCAATAACAGCCTATCGCCAGCAGATCCGATTTTGTCCAGTTGATCTTAGTTCCTTCCAGGAAACGCCAAGGCTATTCATTTCGCTTTCAGTGGAGGATCGCCACGTTGGCCTGCCTGATGAAAGCTCTTCAACGAATAGCTTGTTTAGCCACGTTATTATCGTTACGTCGCACAGTGGTTCCAATTGAAAAAAAGCGGTAATAAATCTATATCTTTGAAACTTGCAATCCGATTACAAAACGATGTATGAAGAAATCATAGAGGAGAACATGAGCTCTAAGAATAATGAAACTTAGACCACCCTGCTGAAAAACACGGCGAGCTATAGGGTGTCAAAGTTGACTATCTCGGGCATGATAAACTTTGTTGGCCTCGTAACTTTTACAAATATTATCCGATTTTAATGAATTTAAATTTAATGAAAAACTCGTTGTAAGGCTTATGAAGAGACAAAGAAAATACACTTTGTATCATTACTCGCGGATAACAAGTGAAATTTATGTTCCCATGAAATTTGTATTTCCCTTCGAGGGGAAATTGCTATCGTGAGGTTCCTGTGAACATTTTTTCCCGCTATCAGTTCTTAGTGAATGTAAATAAGGAAAAAGCTTAATAAAATAAATTAAAAATCAAAGAAACATTTTTTCCCGCTATCAGTTCTTAGTGAATGTAAATAAGGAAAAAGCGTAATAAAATAAATTAAAAATCAAAGAAATTTTTGTTAAAAAATAAAAATATGAAGTGCTAAGAATTGGAATTATATTTTTATTCCATGAGGAATCTAAACAAAATCGAATTGTTCGTACAGGATTGCTAGATGCATGGAGGTAGTGTTAAGACAAATGTGTTAGTATTAAGATAAATGAACACTATTTACTGAATTTGTCCTGAAAATAAATATTTATAAGCTTTAATAATTAATTGGAAGAATAATATAGCAATTACATGATGTATTTATCTATTTTGCCTGCTAAAATAAAGTGAACAAAAACAGGGGGAAAAGGGAAAAATCCACGTAAAAAAATCATTCATGATAAAGGAAATTTTTCGATTTGTTATTCACGATCGCAAAAGAAGGGAAAGGGAAAACATTTCGAGGGAAAAAATATTCACGAAAGGGGTGACTATTTTCAGAGATATTTCGCTTTGAATTTTAAATTTTGGTTTTTGGTTGTGACTTTTTTCTTGATTTCGTAAATATCTCCGTTAATAGCATTAAGTTATCTCAATTCATGTATCCGTGAAAATAATCAAAGTCAAGACGTTGAAATGAGGTCGAAAAATTGCTAAATTTTGACAAAAATAGAGCTTGACGACTTGTTTTTGACTTAATAATTAAATGGTTTTTAAACTTAAGTTCTATTTAAATAGAAAAGCCGCTTTTATAGATCATATTTAATATAACTTATATCGCCGACCATGCCCATTTAAATTCAACTTAAGTTTTATAAAAAAATACTCTCACATTTAAACAATTTTAACAGAAATTTGTTTACGAATTTTTAGTTCCGAAAAAAACGTGAAGTAAATGCGAATTTCCTGTCTGTTTATAAACTTTACACCAAGCTTAAATTTATCAAAATCGGATAATATTTGTAAAAGTTATGAGCTCAAAGTGTGTTTCAATAGGGTTGCCTAAGTTTCAACATTCTTAAAGTTCATATCATCTTCTATGATTTTTACATATTTCGTTTTGTAATCGGATCTCAAATTTAAAAGATACCCTTTTTTCCAATTGGAAACACTGGGGGCGATTTGGCTGCCCGAAATATTGATTGTCGCATAACTTCGCCATTTATAGACCAATTTTGAAAAACCCTGTTTTATTTGAAAGTGTATGCTTGGAGTTTGGTTCCATACAAATTTAAGTGGAAATCGGACGGACAAAGTGGCCACCCGAAATATTTATAATCTGTTCGATTGGCTCTTTGTGTTGAAGTCGTTTTTTTTTTGCCAGAATTATTATTTTAAAGATGGTGAATGTGTAACAGTTCTTTGACAATAGTTAAGCAACTTGTCATCCAGAGTTTAGTTAGTGTATGATTAATCAATCTTATGCTAACTTCATACTAATTTTTGTCGAAGAATACTCATTAAACAAACCAAGATTAATTAACAGCACTCAATTTTTCGTCTAAAAATTAATTACATTTACTTGAATTATAAATGAAAAATTTATTGTTTTTTTATGGTCTGTTTTATGTAATAAATTTAATATGCGTGTATGTATTTATGTTTAATGTATGCTTTAATAAACAATATGGGTTTGATTTTATAATGTTGTATATAAATGAAATTGATTGTTGTTATTGTATGTGATCAATTAATTAAGAATTTAAAAAATCATATTAAAAAGCTTTTTTGGTTTTATTTTTCTTAATTGTTATTTTGTTTAGTTTAAATTTAAAATTTATTTATAGAATTGGTTACAGTTTTTTTCGTTTTTACTTCTTTTTGTGAGATGCATTTTATATTTATTTTATTTATAATTTGCATTTTTCTTCTTAATAAATTGAAATTCTTTTTTTTTCTCTCGTTTTTTCTTTAGTTCTATTACACTTTTTTATAAAATACCAAAAAAACGAAAACGATTTGAATTCGATTAATTAATAATGATATTTCTTTGTTTTATGGTTGCTGTTGTTCTTTGTTGCTGTCGTAATAAATTTACATGTGTAACACTAGACATACATAATAAATATCTACTAATCAATTAATTTAAGGTTTGTATAATATAATCAATCATCAATCGTTTAAAACAAGAAACGTTATATTGTTAACAGAAATTGAATTTGATTTAAGACAAATTCAAAGTTAATAATTTTGGTGATCTTGCTTTTATATATTGTAATTTGTTGTTCAGTTTTTATTTGTAAGTATATAAAGCGTGCTTAAAACGATTAAAATAAGGAAAATTATAAAAGCAATTCCGTAGAAGAGTTGCAACTTAGAACTATACAAACAAACAAAAAGTGACAGAAGGGTGGATGTACAGTTTAAAGAGCTAAATGTAGTAGAATAAAAGCAAAACAAAGTAATAATGCAGCAAATTAGGCAACTATTTTGAAAATGATCAAGGAATTAGAGAAACCATATCCCAATGTATGCAATAACAAGCAAACAAAAAAAATCATTTGTGACGTATGTATTAAAATATGTGCTTCAAACAAATTTCAATACAAGTTGCAAAATAAAATTCTTCATTACCAGATTTATTTTTTAAAAAACTAAAATTTTTTTTAATTGAAAAATAACAAAATCTCTGAAAGCATCGTATTATTTATTATACATAGTGTACAGAGAAACGGAGAGAGGGTTGTCTCCTGTGATTTGTAAGGCAAATTTTAAATTTAAATTATACATATATAAATTATGATTCTAAAATATAAAAGAAACCAGCCACTTGTATAAGTTTTAATATTGTTCCATTATAATAGTAAATTCTTCAACTTATTTGTATCAAGCTGTGCATTTTTTTAGATTAATATATTATATGAGTAGTCCACTTGCAAACACCGCTATGTTAATATATCGAAATTTGTAGAAAATCGATTAAAACTTTAAACAACAAATAAAATGGCGGCTTTTAGCGAATTTTTATTTTTTTGAACTTAGCGGTGTTTGCAAGTGGACTACTCATATGATTACATAATATAATCACTTATGTAAATCTTAAATCAAATCAATAACAAGTACACGTATGTATGTAAATAACCTTTATTCGATGCTCTCTTTGTTTTGTATTTAAAAAAGAAACATAGTTTTGCTATTTAAAAATATTGTATATTTATCTTCGTTTAGAGTGTTCAAAAGCTATAATATTTATTTTTTCTTTCTTGTTCACACAAGTTTATTTTTTACTAGTTTCCTTTCCATTATTCAAAGGCATTTATAATTGATTTGAAAAAGAAACTAAAAAGAGAGAATAAAATACGTAATTTAATGACTATCCTACATTAATTCACCATTCGTTTATCATCATCATTATCAGCTTTCATCATTAGAAGCATCACATCAATCCATCACAAGCTTAGTACACAAAAACTCATCAGAGTCTTATTGAAAATGACTTAATTGTTTTCGTTTGAGTACTGAAGAGGCGACTTACTTAAGAGGGGGGTTTCTTTTCTAACGACTTTGACTTTTTGAATGAGCAATGAGCCATTGCAGAGTTATGTCGATGTTGTCTTTTTCTTTACACGAAATACTATAACAGCATATTTCTCTGTCCTGTATGCTAGATAAATTCCTGAAATTTTTAAGAAAATATATTTAAAAAGAATTTTATAAAAAACTGTTTTTATTATGTTTGTAGTTGACTTAAGATTTTTTCTAAACTGCATATTTTTTACAGTTTTAAATGTGTAAATATTAAAAACAAAGTGAATTAAAAAATTTCAAGTACTAATTTTAAAATGTTTGAGCTGTAGAAAATTTTAAGACTTTTTATTCAGGTATCTATCACTTTTACTTATTCATCTTATGCCAATATACTAGTAAGAATTCAAACACATTTCTCTCGTTTTTAAAAACGGTACCGAAATATTTGAAAGGGTGAAGACACTATCGTATACCGCATTGGACGTGTGCTATTATTTACCTTTTTTAGCGAGGGGGCCTAATCGTCGCTTTCGATATCGAGCTGATTCGATGGAGTTTTCTTAGCTCGATATCGAAAGCGATGATTAGACCCCAGGCAATTAATGCCTACCAGTTAATTAATTAATGTTTTACCTTCCTTGCGAAAGGGATAGTGTAGAGAAAACAGGTGCTGAAGTGCGAGAGAGATAGAAAGCTCTATTCATTTACAACCCAACTATAGCGCGTTTTTTGTAGAGCAGTGTTGCAAGCCCCTCTGGTGTCAAGTAGAGGCATTGAGTTGTTTAAGCTATGTAGTAGGGATGGGCAAAATATATTGATATATCGATATTTTCTTAAAAATATATCGATATATATCGTCGATATATTTAATTTCGATATAAATTCGATATTTTTAGCTTTGGTTCTGTTGTTCGTGCAATTTTTAAAAACATTTCGGCACAGTCTTCATCAAATAGAATATTACTAACAAAATCTTTTGTTTTATTTATAATATTTTGTCTATTCGAAAAATTATCATTCTTTGAGTGTAATTTTGTTGATGTATGTTCCATGAAATATTGGTGTACCAGTAAGGATCTTGGAAATTAACTCTTTCCAGATTAATTATTTATAAGAAATGTACTTTTTTAATTTGGAACGATTTTCCGTCATCCCACGTCAAATTTGGTTTGTAAACAGACCGGTTTCGGCTATGTGCCATCTTCAGTGTTCTATTGAATACTTTTTTTATTTATTTTTTAAACAAATTTGGTGACTAAGTATGAATTATCATCATTGAAAAAATATCGATATATCGATATTTCTTGTAGGGGTCACATATAGCTATTGTGAACCCTACAAGAGCAGTGACAGTCACTTTACCCATCATCCCTACAAGAACAGTGACAGTCATTTGATCGATCATATGAATGGTAGTGCTGATGGAAATATCCATCATCAGGTAGAACAAAGTTTCTATCATTTTCTTAAAACAATTTGATAAAACTGATGGAAACTTTTGTGTACGTGTGATTTTGCGTCTTTGTCGAACTTATGAATTCTATCGACTATAGAACATATAGCTGAACTGCTCATTCCACTGCTTTTTACTAATCATTAATGATATAAATTGTAGTCACAACTGACAAATCAGTCCTGATGAATATATCGGTCAAAGCTGATTAGTCAGTCTTGATGAATACATGGGTCAAAGCTGATTAGTCAGGCTTGATGAAAATATCCATCATAGCTGACTAATCAGTCTTGATGAATATATCGGTCAAAGCTGATTAGCTGATTATTATTTATTTTCTTCTGAACAATTCAAATTAGATTATGGCGTTATAATTTCAATTTTATTAAAAATTATGCAAAATATTTAATAACATATTTGAAAACAAAAACATAGTAAGGCATTGAAACTCATCATATATTGGTCTCGTATTCCACAGTTTGCTAGTTATAAATAAATTGTCTCTAGACACAACTTTGCTCTCTATTTTTTTCTTCAAAACTTGTCCAATTTCTTGTTGGTTTTTGTACAAATAGGCGCAGCCCACTGTTTTTGATACTTTTTCTGAAATTTTCTTAACAAATTGTCTATCGGACTCATTGTGGGTTTTCTGATGGCCAACGTTTCCCAACAGAATAAATTCACTTATGCCACTCCATGTTCCAAGACCAATGATAGGCATTTCATTGCCATTATTCATAACAATTGCCGGTGATTCACAATGATGATGGAAGTATTCATCGCGTAATAGTATATTTTTGTAAATATTTAATCCTTGATCAATTTTATTAATTCTTTTTTTTAGAATATCTGGAAAAATTTATTAAATGTTTTATTTAATATATGTTTTCTTAATTTTTTTTAATAATGAACACTTTTTTATTTTTAACGTCAGGAAATAATACATTAGCTGTCTTTCTCTAACATATGCATTATTTAAATATTAATTTTTAACGTAAACAATTATTTAAATGTCGTCAACGATGATAGATATCTCCATCAACAGTGCCAGTCATATGTACAAATGTATTAGTAAAAAATTGTGTGTGTATTAGTTTCGGTCATACATTTCTTGTAGGGATATAACTGGCATTGTTGGTAGTAATATCCATCATTGCGTAGAACCAAGTTTCTATCACATTATTAAGGGCAATATGAAAAATATGATGGAAACTTTTGTGTACGTGTGATTTTGCATCCTTCTCTAACTTATGAAATTTTTCGTCCATAGAACATATAACCAAACTGCTCACTCTAATGTTGTTTGCTAGTCTGCGTTGATAGATATACCAGTCGCAGTTGACTAATCAAACTTGATGAATAAACCAGTCACACTTGACTAATCAAACTTGATGGATATATTCATCATAGTTGACTTATCAAACTTGATGAATATACTGGTCATTGTTGACTTATCACACCTGATGGATATATTCGTCACTGTTGACGAACATACCAGTTGAAATAAAACACGATTTATTCCAATTCAATTCTTTATATTGAATAGTATATTCAATACATACAAAAGAAAAATATATAATCGGCCATGTCACAGAGTTCAATTCCTTTCGGAAATGGAATTCTACCTACCCCATTTTAGTAGCAGCTGTTGTCTAAAAAAGAAAACTATAATACACAAATTTGTCAGGTGTGTCCAGACTGTTGGTGGCGCTGATATGCTGGGGTATGCTGGGGTATTGAATTAAGTTTCCGAACGGAATTGAACTCTGTGACATGGCCGAATAATTAAAATTAAGAGATCAAACATTGTAGCTGACCATTGGCAAAGCCAGCCTTCAAACTGTTGTCGTAACGGACAATACCCACTATAGGAGCATGTTGAAAATCTGCAGGAAATTGCTTTTGGTACTTGCACAATATTTTGGTGGCTTCCTATTAATATTTCCGATTTATTTTCGTTGGCAAATGCCAAAGTACATGTGCGATTCTTTATTTAATTCCGCTAAATTTTGTAGTTTTTTTTCAGATATGGTTGGTGCTTATAGGCAGGTGTAATTCCTAGAAGGAATAAAGAAAAAACAATTCCTAAGTAATTTATATATTTTAAGATGTAGTGGTTATGAGAAACTTACTTTTAAAGAAGCAGCTTTGTGTGCCCACGCAAATTTCATTATTTCCTATATAATTGGGATTTTTTTCATTCACTGTTGTCCATTTCATTGTCTGTTTTTATTGATTTTAATTTAATTTTGTTAATTCCATAAACTTTTATTAGCAATTCACATTAATATTAATTTTTAACGTCAAAAATGCCAAAAATGAAGCTCTGCAACAAATATTCGCCAACGATGTCATATATGCAAATGTATTAGTAAAAACATTGTGTGTGTATTAGTTTCGGTCATACATTTCTTGTAGGGAATTCAACAAAAATGAGAGGACACCATTTTTGCATTTCAACACACTTGAGAGGCTATCATTTTTCCACTTGAAAATGCACTAAATCGCGACTTTTTTTCCACGCACAAACACTTTTTACTTTTATTTAATTTTTTTATTTGTTTTAATATAAATTTTATATTTCTTCTTGCTGTAATTTTAAAATATTTTTTTAATTTTGTTGACATTTGTGTGTTGAAATTTATCAAAGTTTCCAACCCTATTTATCATTGAACAGTATTGTATTTTTGTTCCTATTTGGGATAAAAATTTTTGGTACCAAATAGAAAAATTGCAAAAAAAAATTTTGCAAATCAATATTTTTTGAGCTCGAATGTATTAAAAAGCGATCTAAATTCATATTTTCATTAATTAATACAGCAATAATTGCATAAACTTCTAAAAATTCATGTATAAAAAATATAAACAGTTTAGAATACTTTTTGTTACAACCAAGTGCGGTTTTAGTGCTGTGGGGAAATTTTTATTTTAAACCAATACTAATACAAAATGTTCTACTAATACATCCTTAGACTTAGGTTTTTGACAGCACACTTAGGTTTTTGAAGTTTCTGTTTGGCCTCTATGTACCCTATGACTGAGAGCATGAGAAAAAACGTTCTCAAAATAAAATAGATTCTATATGATGAAACAGAACAAGTCTGCAACTTCAGGCAAAAACGCTGAAAAAATAAACAGGCCCAAAAAAATCGACGGCAGTAGCTTCAAAATTCTCTCATATTATTGTTTATTTTGTTTTCTTCTTATATTTCGTATGAAAAATGTATGAAATTTTATTAAAACACGGCAGCATTGTTGAGAGAATGAGTGGCTAAAATTGAGAGCATGAGAAAAAACGTTTTCAAAATAAAATAGATTCCATCTCATGACTGCTTTTAACGGCGTATGATTACTATCAATTTGTATGGAAAAATCGTCTAGCCTGAAGTTGAAAGAGTTTGATCATTCATTTCAAACGGATGGTGTTTTAATTTCATTATGTATGGAATAACGTTTGAAAATTTAAAAAAAACGACAAAAAGTAAAAGAATTTGAAACCGATAGTCAAGGTGACTTAACACGGATAAGATCACGTAATTATGTCAATAAAATCGGTATTGATCCTGGATTGCGTCTTATCGTAGCAGGTGTGTATGATCTACCTATTAAAATAAGGAGTTCGTATTATCAACATTTATCCGGGCACTATTCACGCAAATTAAAAATTGGGTCGTTACACAAAATTCTACATTTAAATAACTGCGCCGTCTGCGAATTCATCTGAATATCTGAAATATGTTTCATATCAAGTGTGTAATTTGGTAGAAAAACAAAAAAAGTTTCGCAACCCAAAATTGCTCGCTTGAAATTCAAAAAAACACATTTGTGTTCAAAAAGCTAATAATGCTATTGCAGAAAAATTAATTCCTAACATCAATGAATCGACCCTAATTTGCATCGGATCTACAAAAATTGTAGGAAATTCTCCAATGAAGGGATATATTCGAACACCAAAAAGTAAATTGATCGAAGTATTGCGAGTTTCGTCCGACGAAATTGTGCGCAAATTGTTTCTCGGAAAATAAGGTGTCAACATCTCCCCACAGGTACCAATTTTATTCAAATTGTCGTACTTTTGGAATCGTGATGTCAACGCCGGAAAAATATTCTGTATCTAGGATTATGTATTATTAATCAAGAACAAAAACATAAGATGCCATTATTTTTAGTATGACGAAAAATATGGACATCTGGTTATTTTTATTGATAATAATAAAAATTATTTAACTTTTTCAATTCAGCCATCACAGTTGTGTGTAGGTGATAGGTTTGAAAAGGTTATCTCATTTAAATATGTACTTACATTCTTTCGATTAGGCCGGTTTCATCTAAAGCACCTGGAAGATCTCGTTTATTACCCAACACTAACACCGGTATACCAGCCAATTGTGGTTTATCTAATAGTGAATGTAGTTCATTGCGTGATGCTTCCATTTTATCTTTATCAGCAGCATCGACCATGTAACTAGAATTAGAAATGTTTGAAATAGTTATAGCTTTTAATAAACTCAAATTAAAAAATACAACTTACACAATTGCATTTACACCACGGCAATATCGTTCCCACATTGATCTGAATCGAGGCTGACCGCCGATGTCCCATACTTTAATTGTTACATTACCCTTAGTTATGCGACGCATATTGAAGCCAACTGTTGGTATCATGTCTTCGGTGAATTGCCCCGACTGAAAGAAATTTTAGATATAAATTCTAAGAATTATAGTACGACCCTCGTATAGTATTTTCAATAAGCCTAATATACAAACTGCTCTGTGTAAGATATTAAAATTTTAAATTTATCCAGAAGTTTATTGTAAAGAAAAGTAAAATTCTTATCTCTTTTCGGTCTAATTATGACTGTAACAGCAAAATAAGTTTAATCCAGCCTTATTTTGAATTAACGAAAAAAGATATTATTATAAAAAAAATAAAACATTTATTAAGTTCATTTGAATAACAAACATTAAAAATGAAAATGAATTCTGAAGATTGTACATGTAGCCCAAACTATTCCATAAAAAAATTTTATTAGGTCATGTCCAACATTTCTTCCAACATACCAAAGAAGCAATTAAGGAAGTTTTTCTTGCCAGTTCATTGTAAATGCTACTCTTTTGTAATATTAATTGTTTTTCCATCTGATCCTTTTAATATTTAACAACAATCAGCATAGGGAAGTCTCATATTATCGAACAAAAACTCACCCCCACTCCTACGCCAGGCGAAGATTTTCAATATTACGACAGCACTTTAGAATGGTGGTCGCTGCATTCATTATACACAAGAGCAGTGTAAGTTAACTTAATGGGATGATGCTGATAGGTGGTTGTAAAGGGATACATATGAAAAAGTTGGATGTTTGTAAGTTATTTGGTCCGTGTGTCGGTCGGTTAGTTTTTTAAAGTTTGATGAGCAATATAATACAGTCTGATTATTATACCATGTATCAATATACATGTTTGGCTATTTGTAGTGTTAAATTTTTTACTCACAGCTATAACATTAACAAATGTCGTCTTTCCCGAATATTGCAGTCCCACCAGCGTCAATTCCATTTCTTCTTTCCAGAAAATACTTTTAAACCAATCCAATATTCTGTTAATTAAGGCAAGCATTTTTACTTTCGTTTTTTTCTAAATTTAAATTAATATTTCCACGAAATTTTCACAATTACACGAATTTTCTTGACGCCCAATAAAAAAATACTTGCTAATTTTTCTTCTTCAAGTTATCGTTCACTCTTTGTCTTTGTTTTTTTATTGCTGCGTAGCAGTGATGGTAACTTTTTTATTAAACTCTTTAACATTTTTAAAATCGCTATAAAATAGCCAATCTACACAAACAATTTTTGTTTCTGCAACTCTTACCGCCAGTATTTTGCTTAGTAATTAAATATTTATTTAGTTAATTTTCATATAAACAGTTTTTCAGTCTTATTTAGTTGTTCTTATTTAATTGTGACGAAAATATGGTAGCACTATAAAATACCATAAATTTCCCAAAAAACAAAGAAAAACTCCATAAAATACATATTTTTTCAATCAGAAAATACGAATAATGAAGAGTCTCTGCAATGTTTTAAAAGGTTAAATTGTCAGCGGCCACAATTTTTTTGTTTCCACAAGAACAACAAGCGGTCAAAATCATATGGTAATATATAAAACTTAAATCGAATTTAAATGTACAAGATTAGAGATATAAGTTATATTTAAATATGAGCTATAAAAATGAATTTTCTATTTAAATGGAAATTAAGTATAAAAACCATTTAATTATTAAGTCAAAAACCAGGGGTTAAGTTACTAGGAGCGAGTTGAAATACATATGTCTACCATATCTATTCCTCCCTCAGTCCTTCTCACTACAAAAAACACAATTAGTGCAGCGAAAATTGCATGTGTAGACCGCCTTTAGCTTTAGGGGGCTGTAAGCTTTTTTAGTTTTTGGACTTTATGCACAAAAATCTGACCGACTTTAAAAAATTGTTTCAAAATGGCGTTCTAGGTGCCCCACTATTATACAGAAATGATGGATGCAAAAACATCTGCTTGTATTGTACATGGTGAAATAAGTATACAGGTGGCCGCATAAGGGCAACAAATACAAATTCAACAAGACTAGATCAAAGCGAATTAATATCAAGTGGCCTTATCATCAAAACAACACACATATAAAGTAGGTGTAGGACTATTTTTATTTGTGCTTTGACAGTTTGGGTTAATTACTTTAATTTGGGCAAACCAAATATTTTGGACGTAATTACGTATATGGAAACGCACTATTAGCATCTAAATAACAAATACGAAACCGAAAGTTGCCAGCACTGTTTAGATAAAACTGCTGCCTCTATTGTGCTGCCACTACGACAGAACTATTTTTTGCCGAACAGTTTCACATGACTGAATATTATTTTCCCTGTAAGTGCCCTTTTACACACACAAAGTTTTCTTTGCAAAGTTTTAATTCGGCCGGTAGAAAGACAAAGAGAGGAATACTTCTACCGGCTGAATTAAAACTTTGTAAGTGCCCTTTTACACACACAAAGTTTTCTTTGCAAAGTTTTAATTCAGCCGGTAGAAAGACTGAGAGATGAAGTATTCCTCTCTTTGTCTTTCTACCGGCTGAGTTAAAACTTTGCAAAGAAAACTTTGTGTGTGTAAAAGGGCACAAATTAGATGTTAGATTTTTTCAAACTTCCTTGCCAGAACTATAGTTAAATTAGCTAAAATTATGTTGTGTTAAGGGGTCTGGCGACGGTCAAATTAGTGCCCTTTTACACACACAAAGTTTTCTTTGCAAAGTTTTAATTCAGCCGGTAGAAAGACAAAGAGAGGAATACTTCATCTCTCTGTCTTTCTGCCGGCTGAACTAAAACTTTGCAAAGAAAACTTTGTGTGTGTAAAAGGGCACTAACCACGTCAACGTTCTAAGTGTGTGCGTGCGGTCGTGCTTTTTCGGCTACACGTGCGCGTTGTCGGCTCTAATTGATGAAAATCAAAAATTTTTGATATTTTAATTAGGGAGGTAACGATACGCCGTTTTGCCGATCCGATAAAAATACTTTATTTACATAAAGTATTTTTAGTTTATGTACATATTTACGATTTTGCGCGACTTTTTGTGCTTATAAGCGGACAAACTCACTTATATGCGTCGGCAGTGCATATAAACAATGAGTAAAAAAAATCAAATTTTGTTTCTAACGCCTTTAATTAGAAGTTTTAGTACAAACAAAAGCAAATTATGAAACTATACGGCCGTGTTCTGTAAACCGAGTCAGTAAATTTGTTGTTTTCCAAAAATAAATGTGTTTCTTGAATTTTGGCGCTAATATGAATGGCCGACTAGCTGAACTTCTCGGGTGAGATCCCTCCCTCATTTTAGCGCATGGGATGTAGACAATTATGGCGCCCAATGTGGAAGGCTTCGGCGTTTTACGCTGGTAAACTGACGAGTGTATACGATTTAAGCACAGTGCAATCAAATATTAGGCAAGTGCGTTCGAATAGGCGACATAGATATGTGACCACGGCTGGGCAGGGCGGTTGGAGGTTTCCATCTTCCTCCCATTTCCGGACATGTTGTGTTGTGAGTAAAGTAATTGTTTTTTTATAACATTTTAATTGTCTACGTCCGGTGGGCTACTGCCAGCTTACAATGTGTTCGAAGAAGTGTTCAAAATGTCTTCTTGGATTAACACTTCAGTATCTCGCTTACTTTGTGTGCAGGTGGAAGGCGTTCACTCCACAAATGTGGCAATGCATTTGAAAATGTATACTGGGTTCGTATATGAGATAATGTGCATTACTGTCTTACATGTGTGCATCGGATCGCCGCTTCTGTAATAGAAATTTACGCCGCCAAGTAAAAAGTTTTCAGATTCACCGTGATTTAAACTGTATATTCTCAAGTTAATATTTTTTAAAAAGCTCGACAATTTTTCTTTGTACATTTCCGCAGCATTTAGAAAAAATAAATTGTTCGATTGTTTCTAATTCTTCAACACATCCGTTTTTTGATAGGAGAAAACTACGAAGAGTGCATAAAGATTCCAAAGCATTACTTAGCGCTGGTATCGGTACGTATGAATCAATGTCGTCCGCCTCATCATCTGTTTCTTCACCAGATAAAAGTTCCGAGATAATTTCAGCGTCATTTGGTGGTGCAAAGCATGGCAAATCATTGTCAAACTCAAAAAAATTTTCTAAATTGTTTTCAGGATTAGGAATAGTTATCGTAGTTTCATACTTTCGTTCTTCTTCATCTGGCAGTTCTAATGATTGTGGAAAAAAATTGCACTGAAAAGGAAAATATAATAATTCAGATGTGCTCTTATGTACATGTAAAGTTAAATAAACAAATATTACCTTTTTGAAACAATTTGAAATTGAGTCAGGTGTCATTATCCAATATGATCGCTTGGCTATATGTAATGCGGTTAAAATGTTTATGGATTTTTTGAAATCTTCAATATTTTTCCCTGTTTCTAAGAAACAAATTTGTTTGCGTATAATATTTAGTCTATAATGCGCTTTAAAAGATTGAATTATTCCTTGATTCAAGGGTTGCGAAATTGAAGTAGTGTTTGTAGGTAAATAATGAATATTAACATTGTTTAAATTGACGTGTTTGTGGGCTGAAGCATTATCCACGAATAAGATAACTTTGCGATTTTGTTGTGCCATTTCTTCGTCAAAGGATATAAGTATTTCTTTCCAAATATCTGGTGTCATCCAAGCCTTTCTCTGGGAAAAATATTTTATAGGCAGTTCTCTATTTTTGAAACACCGAGGCTTTTTCGGTTTACCTATGGCAAACATTTTTTTAAAGTCACCAGTTGCATTGCATAAAAGTAAAATTGTAATGCGATCTTTCGGTAATTTCCCGATAGAAATGTTAGAAATTTTCTTATTAAGAATAGTAGAAGGCATTGCTCTAAAAAGAAGCCCAGTTTCATCGGCATTAAATATGTCGTTGGGAGCGTACTGGTTGATCATACTTGGAAGTTTTTTTTGAAAATCTTTGGCACAATTTTTCTCATCAGCTGCTGCAACTTCTTCGTGAATTTTTTTCAACTTTATGCCTTCTCTTCGTTGCCATCGGTAGAGCCATCCAAGACTTGGATCAAACTCATTTAGTGAAATAGCAAATTGTTTTGCTTTTTCTATTATCATATTGCATGACACTACGGTACCGGACAAAAGCATTTGGTCAAACCATTTTGACATGGCTTTATCCACTTTTTTACGCTTTCCAGTTCGCTCTCTTTTTCTGGACAAATTATTTATTGTTTTACTCTTTTTAATAATTGAACTTTTATTTCTTATTATACGATTTACCGTGTCTATAGAGACACCGTACTTTTTACATATGTCTTGCTTCGTACACTCATTAAGTTCATTAATGATTTTAACTTTTTGTTTGATAGATAAATTAATTCTTTTGTTTTCACTCATTTAGATTTATTTTGCTTTCTTTTATTTACTTTTTTAAGCACAATTGATTAATTTTTTCACAAATTTTCCCGCAGCAGTTTGATAATAGTTTAATTGATTGAATAAAATAGAGTAAGCCCAGAGATGTAAAATTAAAGTATTAAATTGGGGTGGACCTTTTTGTTTGCGGTTGAAGAATTGCTACCAAATTTTAACTTTTGAAAAATGTACTTAAAGCGGCCCATACCTTATACAATATTACTGAATGTTATCGTTCATAATCAGCCTGTTCGTAGAATCCGATACGGAGTTGGATTGGAAACGGAATTTCAATTCAATTCTGAATGGGTTCATGAAAACGTGACGAAATTGGTTCGTCCAAAAAGTTTTAGTTGTCGTTGAAAATTCAAAATATCGTTTACAAAGTTGTATATTTACCCCTTTATTCATAAATGATTAGTAAAGTTAATGTATACATTAAAATAGGTTTTCCTAAAATTTGTACATTGAACCATTAACAAATTTTTATGAATATGGGGGTTAGTGACTAGATGATGGGAAAAATATATTCTAGCTGTTAAATGCATAAATTAAAGGGCTTCCTGAACTCCTTCTGACAATTCAAGCACAAAACGGTTTTCATGAACGTAATCAACCGGTTTTGTTGAGAAAATGATGCCAAACCAATCCGTATTGGATTCTATGAACAGGCTGATTACATATGTTTAGAAATTTCGATAAACTTTTTCGTTCCCTAAAACTAAAGTTGTTTCTTTAGTTATTTGACACTCTGAACGCGAATCTGCACTCCGATTTTTTATCAGCTCTCGATTTCGCGATATAGCGTTATATTAAAAATAAAGGCACTTGAGAAGGGTTTGCTCTATTCAATAAAATAAAAAAATCCAAAATTCCACAACAAAAAATTTAATTTTATGAAATTTTTTAACATTTTTGTTTTTAAAACTTCATGAGAAATAAAAAAATTAAATAATGAACCAGTTTTTTTGCCTATAGCATGCAGCTTAATATATTACTAAAGAAATGAGCCCATTTTTTTATTGAAATTGGTGCACAACTTTGACTCACAATTCAGTGAGAACTGGATTGATAAAAAATGAAATTTGCATACAACAGCAATTTTTACTTTTTGTTTGTGTTTCCTACTGTTGAATGGAAGTTGAAATTTTTATCAACTCAGTTCTCCCACCAACTTGTAAATAAAATCAAATTGTGCTCCAATTTCAATTTTAAAAAAATTTTAATTCTTTGGAATATATGTATTTAGCTACATGCTGCCGGACAAGAAACTAGCTTGCTGTTGTTTTTTTTTATTAAGTCCTAAAAACAAAGATGTTAAAATTTTTTATAAATTTTTAATATTTTTTTTTTTTGCTAAAAAATTAACGATATCTCGTGAAACTACTGAGCAGTTGTCCGATTTGGCTCAAATCTTGGCATACGCTTACTGAAATATCGTTTTACATAAATTTAGCTTAATTTTGGTAAATTTCGCAAAATTTTAATTTTGCCTTATTGGTGCGGGGCACGCCTGAGAGTTACCCACCACGGGCGTCTTAGACCAAGTACCATAACAATCTGTACAGCTTTTGTTTAAATTAAAAAAAATAAAAAATTCCATACATAATGTACATAGTAACCTTTAAATATCTAAAAGCTAAATACAAACCTTTTAAAATCTCAACTTGTACATAAATGGACTCCGATAATTTTTACAATTGAAGGGCTTAGTGCAATAACTCGGTAAGCCACATGAAGTCAAAAATATGTTTTATGTGTTCATTTCCTTGCTAGATGCCTTAGCTTTGCATCCTAGAGAAATTTTTGGATAAATTCTAGTATTTTCCAAATAATTTTGCTGCGTACATAAAGTAGAAAAAACCCAAAAACCATACAATTTCAAATTTTGTTAAAATTAAAAGTCGATTTATTCCATATTTTGTTTTTGTGGCTTACCGAGTTATTGTACTAAGCCTCTCAGTTGAACAATGTAAAAATGAATAAAGTACATTATATAATTTTATAATTTTTACTTTATTGTAATTATATCATTTATTTAATATGTAATTAGTTAGTAATAGTAGTTCATGTTATTAAATGTGAGCTCTTATATAACTAAAATGACACGATTAAGTTGTTTGTTTTCTTTTATCATCTTCATTAATGTGCAACTTTTTTTCTCTTTGTATATCATTTGACTTATTTTATTTTCTTTTAAATATTTAGCTGCAATGAATCCGAAATGGGTTATTTTTGTTTAGATTTCTTTTCTCAAATATTATTTGATGATTGTGGAAATGTAAATTATGACGATTTTTTTTTCTTCTTAAAATCTTAAAATATACTTTCCTTTTATTAAAACTGCAAGTTTTTTTTAGTTTTAACGAAACTACTAGAGACTAAATATTAATGACTACATTTATCATCCACTCATTCATCCAATATTATCATCGAAATACATATAAAAACATTATTATTATATTTTATGGTAAAAAATATTTATGTAAATAGCAAAAAATAATAATTCTTGAAAATTAAGGATAAGTCTACTAATATTAAGGGATTTCCAATTGGTTTATACTCTAACTTAGAAAAATCGTAATATGTATTTAGAATGAGCCAACATTGATGTTTCTTAGCCAATATTTTATTTATTATTTTTTTCGATTTTATTGCTTCTTAATCCTGTTGATTTTCAACATTTTTAGTTAAATTAGAAATACTTAAGTATTTTTTCACTGGGATTTTGGTGTCATGATTATTTATACAAATATTTATTTACAAGTATAGTTTGAATTTTACACAAATATTATAAGCTTTCTTTATTTATTTATTTTTTAATTATATTAAGCATTAAACAACTACATACATATACAAAAAACATTAATGTGGAAATTTTAATTGCACATAGATAGATAAAGAGGCTTGGTTAAATTTATTTATGTATTTAATATTTTATTAATATATACAAGATTTTACAAAATTTTAAATTGTTTATTTATGGAGGCCGACCGAAATCGAGTTCTGAAGGTCCAACAGAAAGTTCGCTTAGGGTATTCAAACCAAAATTAAGTATAATATTCTACCCAAAACCAAATTTTAAGACTAATACGAGTCCGAATACTCAGTTGAACAATTAATTGTTTTAAATGTATGAATTGGCAAAAACTTATTTTAAAACAAAAAATCGATCAAAAAAGATAATTTTTCGCCGCTACAGAGAAATTCCTATTCTACCACAGTGGGGACACCCTTGGTCCATAACTAGATCAAGCTTTGTATCTGTGTGTACGTATGTATATCAGAGTGGGCCAAAAGAATCGACTTTTGGTTTTTCTTAAAAGTATATCAAAAATATTATTTGGGATAACAAAAAAGAAATATTGTCAGAGTTTGAGCCCTTAATATTAAGAGGTCTATCATCGCAATTTTTGATTTTTTTGTCTATGCAGGTTTTTGCCTTTTAACTCCAAACTAGTGAAATTTTTTGTCAGATAAACCGCTTTCTTATAACCATGTCCCAACCTTAGTATGATTTTACAATTTAACTTTAAAAACTTTGACATTTTGTACTTCATGTAAAATCTAGTTTCCGAAAAAAAACAATAAATATTCTTAAAGGAAATTAAATTCTCTACAAAAAAAGTTCAGTAACATTTTTAGCTAAATTCACTCGTTCAAAGTTATTCATAGTTAAAATTTTGTTTTTACTTTAACTTTAAATAACTTTTGAACGAGTGAATTTAGCTAAAAATTTTGTAGAGAATTTAATTTCCATCCAAAGTTATTTATTAATTAGTTTGGCTCAAGTCCGTTTTCAATTTAATCGATCAAATTATTTTTTATTTAAGAAAGAATTTCTAAAACATGTAAATATTGAACATTCAAAGAAACATTTGGATGTACGGAGGGTTGAACTGACAGCTGTTTCGAGACTACCACAGTTTTCTCATCAGAGCCCTTTGCCTACACTACCAGCGATGGCAGCAACAACACCCTAGCGAAAATCCTACTAATTTTAGTTTTTTTAAGCTTTTTTTTATTTCGGCATTACCAGCATGGAATATCATCGATAACTCGAACATCGAACACTCATAACTGAGATTCCGAAACCAATTATTATTTAAAAGTTTTATTTACAATTAAAAGACAAAGGTCGATTTTTTCAGCCCATTCTATATATTTTTTTTAATTTTCTTTTTAGTGTCTTCTTGTTCATGTATTTGGCAAATAAGGACCAGAATTTTCTTTCAGTGCAGAGTTTAAAAAAAAAAGTTTCTTCTTTTTATTCTACAATATTTATATAAAATATTATCAGTATGATTGATCGTGAAAGCAAGTTCAATAAGTTTAAGCTTTGGTAAAAAAAAAATTAATAAAATATATAATAGTTGGCACATAAAAAAAATTAAAGCTTTTAATACTTTTGAAAGTGTTTTAATACAAATAAAGGCTAAATAAAATAATATAAATAGTAAAGGTAATAAATTAACTTAAAAGTAAAAAAATTTAGTAAATTTTATAAACAATTTAATATAAAACATAAACTAATGTTGACATGTTAGAGATACATATACCCAGCGAAAAATAAATGAACGCGTGCAAAACAAAAGTGTTTTCATGATTTCTTAAGAACTTGTTTCTTCGAAAGCATTCTTAATACCACTGTAAATCTCGATAAAGCTGTAGTTTTTGAACTCATGAAAAACCCATATAAAATATTGCATTATTTATCAAGCGAAAGACATGTACAAATGAATTAAATCATGACTTAAAATTTTTTCCATAGGTAAGAACTTTGAAACTTGTTTTATCTCATTAAAAAAAGAACTGGGATATGGGATAACGTCCAAAGAGCGCGGGTTCGTATACCAGACATGTCAAAAATTTTTTAATTATTTTTTTATTAATGGTTCGTATCCATGCACAAACGGGTTAAAATCATTGGGTTTTCATTGTTAAATGACGAGCAGTTTATTTAAATGTGAACGCATGACCTCCAATGACACGATAATGTTAAAATCGTGCGTTTTTCATCCGAATTTGAACGCATGCAGTACATTAGAGCCCATGCTTTAACTCGTTTTGTTGCATGTCTTTTTTTTTTGCTGGATATAATGTAATAATATAATTTAAGTGTGGAGACAACAGATAGTATCTGTACATAGTAAAAATAGTGAAAGAAATTCATTTATACTCAAATTACTGCCTTTGCTTTCGGAAAAGTGGTGCCACTCCATACACCATTGCAACGAAAGTACATTGCGGTGGCAGTAGATATTTCCTACGCTTTTGATAAGTGTTTGTTGCTTTTGGTGTCGGTGGTGACCAGCGTTGCCAGTTTAGCCTTTTCGGAGCTAGATTTAGACTTTTAGTTTGTCTTTTAGCCTCGAAATTTGGATTTGGAATTTTAGCTGCATGGCTTTTTTAGCCTTTTTTATTTTTCATTTACCCTCAAAAAGGCAAAATTTATTCTTTGAATTATAACAATTTAAATCTACTTTTCTTATTTTTAAGGCATTTTAATGTAAACTTTTGCAATAAAGTAATATTTATTTCTAAACTGGACACTTTTCTCTATAATATGGTACCAAAATTATTTTTATACCCTTGTTAGTTTCGTTATAGAACCTTAAGAATACATTATGCACTGCATAAACTAAGATGTGAGCCATTGTATTTCTCACATTTGTATACTAGAAATGTATGCTCGTATACATATGTATACATGTATACTAGACAGTTAATGTTAAAAATTTGCTGCTTAAAATTATATACATATACCATATTTACACTAGCAACTTTGTTGCATGCAATTTCCATTTTAAGTGAGAGTGTTGAAATAGAAATGTACACATTTTGTATTTCTTCTCTGTCTTTCTCACTGAAAAAAGAGAGTTGCATGCAACAAAGTTGCATAGTGTAAATATGGTATTAGTTTGAAAATTCTCTACAACATATTTGTTCAATTCACAACCGATGTAAAGTATAAATCAAGGCGTATTTAACCAGCTGTCATTGCCACTATAGCGGATTATTTTTTGCCCCACTGTTTTTGTGCCCGACTCTGCGAAAACCCATACACAAAAATTCCTATTTAAATTTTTATAAATTTTCTTCATATTTCATATGGAGTTTGACAGCGACCGACATAAAAAATGGAGTTGTTTTTGTAGTTGTTGATCTAATGCTGTTCTAGTACGTCAATTCAAACTTCAAGCGGACTTGTCAGTGCACAGCTGTTTTTTAAATAAATCAGGCAATTCTAAACGCATCCTATCAGAATAAAATTCCAAATTAAGTCTCAGTAGGACATTTCGGCTATGTAAAATTGTTTAACGCTTTCCATCTTTTTCTCACTTGATAAGATATAAACAACACATGTCTGGTTGTAACTATCTCTTATAGTTAGTGATCAAAATTAAAATTTCTCGATTTTTCAAAACTTTGGCCCAGTATCTTCCAGATATCGCATTCAAATATCAACCGATTTTTAAAGTATTTCTTCTGCTAGTTAAAGTACAAAACTTAAAAGCGTTTAAAAAACAGCTCTAATCTCGTTCTTAAAAACCACTCTTCGTAAAATAAAAATTAGTAAAATAGTAAAAAAAAGCGCAAAATATAATTAAATGTGAAAAAAATAAAAATTAACTTAAAAATGCATGACTTCTCTCTGAGATGTCTTTTCACAATTAATTTTTAGTTATTTTTGGAATCTGAATCGGAAAGAAATAATTCTTGCAAAAAAATCAACTACAAAATAGGCACTGCCCTTAATGATGTACTTTCACGAGAACTAATTTTGTGCGAAGTTTCATAAGAATCGGTTAAGTAGAAGTAGTTTAAATTAGGAATGTAACGATACGCCGTTTCGCCGATCCAATACCGATACCGATATTTAAAAATAAATATCGCCGATACCGATACGAATATCGAAATTACAGTGTAAGATATTATTAACATTTAAAATTAATATTAACCCAGTATAAAAAATTGGAAGTAATTCTTAAGGAACTACATTATCAATGCTTCCCAAGAATCTATATTAAAAATATGCAGATAATTAGTAGAAAAGCAAGTAAAAATTTGTAATTCCTTTATAATTTTAAAAAATACTCGCCATGCTTTTTAAAAAATCGATTTTTTAAAGGACATTTATAAACTAATATTCTTCTAAATAACTTAATATCTTAATTGCACGCTGTTACAAGATGGCATGTTTTTTTACTCGTGAAAAACGACTTAAGGCGCTTTCACATTATAATACAAGCTTTGAGATTTTTATTAGATATTGTAAGACGAAAATCAAATCAAAATCAGTCTGACTGTCAAAAAATTTTAAAGAAAATTTTCTCATTACATTTTCTACACTATCACATTCCAAATAAAACGTAACATAGATAATTTGCAATAAAGCACATTTTTTCGTTCTTCTTTTTCTTTATTTATGCCGGCAAACAAATACACAACTGTTTTTGTTATTTCTATGCTTGTTTGTGCAATAGACAACCCTGATAAAATGAAAAATGTGATTGTTTAGAAAATTTCCTAAAAATGAATACCATAATACGTCAAGTTTCTTTACGTATTATTTGACAAATCATAACAATTTGTTTTCACACTGTTGGATTTTTACATAAGATTTGAGTTTTTGACAAGTATTAATACTAAATCTAATAGACTGAAGGCCGCTTTAGTGAGGCTTGTAGGTCGAGTTGAGTAGATCATTTTGCCATTTTAAAAAAATTGCAATACACCCTCAAAATCGGAAGTTATCGATAAAAAACGATTTTTTTGGACTTCACGGACAAAAACAATTTTCACAGCGTTGTTTCTGCACCGATTTTAAGGCCCCTATTATGATTCACAACTCAACCAGGTTGAGTTGTCAATGCCACGACCAAACTCAACCATTTTTTTGCATTATGATTCACAACTAATTTTAGTTGTCTTCGAAAAAATGTTCGAAAAAAGGTTCTTATCTATACTCTCTGTTTTTTGAAACCATAGTAGCAATCACACAATATTATAAATATTTTTAGTTTTGGCCTTATTATTTTTTCTTGAGATTTTATATTTTTTATTAATATGATTATTTCGAACGTATTTGCTTTGTGAATCTAAATTGATTATTAGGCTAAGGTTCGTAACGTTATATTCAGAAAGAATTGGGTATGATTAATATTCCAAGGAACAATGGAAAAATTAACATCAACTTAATTTTTCAACGTACACAGCAGAACAGAGTAGCGCCACTTTCGGAAGCCGCTACACTTCCATCGTCAGTGCTCACGTGTATTTGCTATCACCACTTGTCAGGTGGCTCTGTTGAATGTGATTTTAATTCTTATATATACAACTTTTTCGCGAAAATTGAATACGAGAATTAAATCACTCTCAAGCTGATATTAAAGTGCACTTTCCCAGCGTTGCCATCGGTTTATTTTTCTTCATTCCCATTTTTCTGATTTTTGTTCTACTCAAGACAAACTTTTTTGGTTTGATTTTATACTTAAGTATATATGAACATGTAAACATGTGAAAAGCTCAAGCCAGTAGCTAATTGTTTTTTATTAATATGATTATTTCGAACGTATTTGCTTTGTGAATCTAATTAGATTTTATATTTTATTGATATGGCAACAATATGGGTTGACATGACAAATTGGATAGATTGGCGCCTAAAAGTACCATTTTAAAAGTAATTAAAAGTAACACAATAGTCAAAATAAAAACCAACCCACAACTGATAAAAAACTGATACAACTGCTTTGATGAAGTTGTATTCCATAATAAGAATTTGACAACTACGACTCAACTATCAATTTAGTTGTGAATCCTAATATGGGCATACATTTTTAAACAGAGTCGAATAGAGGAGGACTTAAGCTTTCCGTGCATATTTAAAGGATTTTGTTTTGACTTATATTTCATGTAAATATCGTCAAAAGAAAAATATAATATTTTATTTTATTCCGATTTTTTAAAATTTTGAGTATTTTTTTGCAACAATTTGCTTGAAAACCTACCCATTTTTATATTTTCATATAAAGCGTATTTTATAGCGATTACAATAAGGCTTGTGTCTTTTTTTGCTGGGAATAGGATTTAAAAAACAACGAATTGAATTTGAAGTCATGGTAAAATTTCCAAAAACAAATAAATTATTTTTATACAAAATAAAAACGCAAAATATTAATAATTTTTAAAATTGATATTAATAAGATTTAAAATATAACGAAATGAGTTTAGTTCATGGTAAAATTAACAAAAAATAAATAATTTGTTAAAAAAACTCTGAAAAAATTTTAAAAGTATCGTCGTATAGACAGTAAAATATCGCCGATATCGATGTATCGGAAAATCTGAAGTATCGCCGATATATCGGTATTGGTATCGGTTACATCTATAGTTTAAATGAACATTTTCTTTTCATGGGCGTGACACTGCCCACTTTTCTAGCCATGCTGTTGTATTGTAACAATAACTAAATGTGTATGCAAAGTTTCATACGCATCGGTTTAGTAGAAGTTGTTGATAAAGAATATTTACTTTGCATAGGCGTGACACTGCCCACTTTTTTAATCATGATGTATTCAAACAGAAGCTTAATGTGTGTGCACAGTTTCATCGGAATCGGTAGAGCAGAAGTAGATGAAAAGGCATATGTATTTACTTCGTATGGGCGTGGCCCCGTCTACTTTTCGACGGAACCAATCTGGAAGTGGATCCTTTTAAATAAAGAAAAAATCCGAAATCGGTTCATAAATAACGGGGTTTTTGGAGAACATTCTTAAGAAAAAAAAAAACAATGACGAATTGATAACCGTTCTCCTTTTTTTGAAGTCGGTTAAAAAACATTTTATTTTAATATATGGAAAAAATGTTATTTATCCAAAAACACTTACCGGATATAGTGAGCAAAATGAATCAGCTGAATTTAGTACTATCGATAAACAGTCAACGTCGTCATAAAACTGTTAGTATTGACGTTGTTTTAAAGTGGTGTTGACTCAAAATATACGACGATGTTGACGATGCGAAATAGAACAAGGGAATATAATATAGAATTGAACTCATCGAAGAACTATAAATATATACAACTATTTAAACTACATTAGATAAAATATAAATCTTTTGTTTTATGTTTTTAAGCAATTCCCGTCCTGACTATTATTGCCGTCCTAGGGAATTTCATTTCGAGACATGATTAAAAGTCAAGGCGTTTCTTACCTCAACCACATCTCCATCTAAAAAAGGAATAGGACTAAGTTAACATATATGTATGTACATAAATGAAGTTCTGATAAGAAATGTTTTTGGGCGAGATGTTTTCGGAATTAACATTTTTACTAATTGTACTTTGGAAAGAGTTAATAAGTTGTTCTTAAACAAAAAAAAAAAGCTTCCAATATTATTCGCCGAGAATAACCCAGCGAGCAAAGGCTTGACATTTGATAACCAAAAAAAAGCGCTAAGTATAATAAGTTGATTTGCTCAATACAAATTGATTTTCTTATAATGGCAACGAACTATAACCATATTATATAAATTTTAAGTACTGCTTCCTCAATGCATTCGTCCAATACGTCTAGAAAATGTATATAGCAATCACTCAAAGTACTTTTAAGATGTAATTTTTAGGTATATTGTACACGCATTGTAGAAGCAGCTAAAGTCATATTGTATTTATGTTTTCTATGCTTAGATTGTATTAATATAATAATATTTATATGCTATATTTAATTGTAAAAATTAATTATTATTATGCATTTATATTATGTATATAGAAATGTTTATGTAAATGTATATTAATATAAGTAATTATTTCTTTTGTTTATAAAATTAATTGCATTTTATATATTTATTTATTATATTTTACTTCTTCGGTTAGCACAACAAAAACTTACAAATTTATAATTCGAAATAATTGAATTGAAATTGTTGTGCTTAATAATGTGAGTAAAAAGAAATACTTACAGTTAAAGTTCTAGTTAATTTACCATTAGTGTATGAGATTCCATAGGAGCTGCTGAATCATAAAGTGTATCAGTGTCTTGAGTGGGCTCACCCTGTAATTGACACTGATTGGATAAGGTGCCGGCACCACAATCACAGAAGAAACTGAAAAAAATTATGATTTTAATATATTAAAAAACAAAAAAAAAAAGATTTTTTGCAGCTATTTCACATGATTTCGAACGAGAGCTTGTATACAACTATGTACTTCTAAGTTTTTCTTAATGCTCAATGCACAAATATGGACGTTATTAGCTTAACTTGAACATCTATCTGTGTCCATCAGTGGTATAATTTCTCAAACGGCTGAACCGATTTCGTTTGGATTTTTTGTTGTTAGGTGATTTCGATTTAAAAAAAACTATTCAGTCAGGACGTTCTTAAAATCAAAAATTTAGTTCAACTCTCGTATTACTTGCAGATCAGAGTAGGAAAATAAACTAAACGAAACGTTTGGTTTCGTTTTGTTTTTCAATGTGTAAAACAAAAACAACGAGAATGATGGGACTATCATTCTCGTTGTTTTTTACTTTTGTATTGTTTATGCTTGTATACACAAAATGTATGTACATTAACTTAAATGCACGCAGCTAGAAAAGAAAGAACAAGAACAAAATTGAAAAGTTTTAAGAAAATACATTTGCAAACGTTTCCCGATTGATTTGCTAATCATAGTAGAGAATGTGTTAGTGTATATATGCTAAATACAATGAACAATTCAATGAAATACATTTCTGTTTGTTTTATTTGCAATTGTACGATTGAAATGGGATATTAAAGCATGCAGATGAGTGAAAAGCCATTGTTTTGTTTAATTTTTTTCCCATTGCAAAAGTATTTGTTTTGGTTTTGCTCATGTACGAAACAATTAAAAATATTTTAAAAGTTTGTGCCTTCGCATGAAACGTTTGCGAAGTTTTGTTTGTTTGCACACTCTGTTGCAGATATACATATGTGAAAGAAATCTATCGAATTCGGAACGATCATTTAGAAAAGTTATGATGGGTTTTGAGGTTTTGATAACAGCGGCACAATCCGTACTCGTACACCCTCAAAATATCGAGTAAATTGCGAAAAACTGGTAAAAACTGCAGAAAATTAATCTAAAAAAGAGTTAATTTCCGAAATCCTCCATTTCAGCAATTTTCCATGGAACGTACATCAACAAAATTATACTCAAAGAAAGATAATTTCCGAATACAGAAAAAATTATAAACAAAACAAGAGTTTGTTAGTAATATTTTATTTGACGATGATTGTTTAAAAAAAATTTTTAAAACTGCTCGAAAAACAATAATATATTGCAATTAAATATATGTATATCGATATATTTTTGAGAAAATATCGATATTTTTCCCATCGCTAATTTACTATCATAAGTACCTAAAGCACTAAGGCTAATATTAGCACCAAAAGTTGGCTTATATTATCAAAACTACTCTAATATTTTGAATTTCTAGTGGGGGCGAGTGCTATTCTGGAGGTGACCCAGAAGTGCTTAGCTACGCCAATGCCGTTATCTCTGAATCTAATACTTTTTTTGCTTTTTATTAAATTAAAAATATATTAAACTATATTATTAATGATATCAATAAAAAGTCCTACTACTTCGAAATGTTGAAGTTTTCGTACTATGTCAGACCAGTCGGTCACAGCCATCGTATTTTAAAAATAGTTTCTATATACATATATTTTTTTCAATCACTAAATACTTAATAAATACAATCAATTAGACTGATCAATTAACTGCGCCAATTTATTGTGTACGTTATAGTCAAAATTTTACAGAATGTATCCTGAAACTCGTCATAATTCTTTAAAGCTAAGATTTGTAAGGTCACACCCGTCGCAGCCTTCTAAGCCCCATTCTGAGCAGGAATCGGGTTCTTTGTGTTTAACCGTTATTCAACGACTTTAAGCTTATTTTATTAAACAAATATATGTAAAATGGTCACAACCGGCTAAATATAAGTGCCCTGATATTATCAACTGTAATTTATTTTTAAAATTCATACACTTACCGATCATGTCTTATAAATTCGACATCATGACCTGCATGACAGTTTTTAATACAATTAACACAGATCGCATTACGATCGGTAGTATTGCAAGTCTGACAGCGATAAAAGTCGTGCATAGGAAAGGATGTATAACTGCTAATTTTATAGAGGCACTGACCGCCTGAAACGGCCTTTTCCACCTCATCTTCGTTGTTGAATATTTGATTGCCCCGTGTTATGGGCTGAACACCACTGGCCAAACACAGTCCTCCAAATTTATTCTTAAATATTTGATTGTACTCGAGGGTGGCAGTTGCATTATTTGTTATTTCAACACCTGCCGCTTGACCGTCGTAAATACGATTACGTCGTAATATCGGATGTGATTGGGTTGATATTAAAACGCCTGCCTGGGTGTTGCGAAATATATCATTCTCTTCGAGTATGCCCTTGCCGCCGTTGAAAATACAAATGCCACCATCACGCCCATCATAGATTTTATTACGTTTTAATGTTGGATTTGAATCAGTCTTTATCCAAACGCCGGCCATGGCATTATCGAATATTTCGTTTTGTTCCAAAAGGCCTAGACCGCCATTATAAACGAGAACACCACCGTTTTGCCCACCCCAAATTTTATTACCTCTAATAACAGGATTACTGCCAGTACGTATTTGTACACCGGAATATAAATGATTAAAAATGTCATTGTCTTCCAGTTTACCATGACCATTGTCATAGAAATACACTCCAACCTTTATTAAAATTTAAAGATTTTACTAATAAAACTTATTAATGTCGGGAATATTAAATTATACCTGTTTGCCAGAATGTATACGATTTCGCCTCAATACCGGTGTGCTACCTGTTGTTATCCATACACCTGCCAAAGTATTTGAATACACCTCATTCTCTTCGATTAAACCTTGACCCTTTTCATGCACATAAATTCCTCCGTGCTGACCATGGTGAATTTTATTGTGTCGGACAATCGGATCACTATTTGTGCGTATTTGTATACCAGCCAAAGCATTGCCATATATATTATTATGTTCGATGAGACCACGTCCCTCGCCGAATATATAAACACCACCTTGATGGCCATTGTAGATTTCATTCTTACGTATAGTGGGATTGCTATTCGATGTTATCCAAACACCTGCAAAAAGGGATGAGATTTTATTCATTGATTTCCTTTGTTTTCACTACTATTTTCATAATTACCGGCAAAATTATTTGAGTGTATGCGGTTTTCGATGAACTGTCCCAAGCCATTTTCGTGCACGTAAATGCCACCTGTCTGGCCATGGTGAATTTCACATTTCACCACTGTAGGGTTAGCACCGGCTTTAACCTCAAATCCAGCAATACGATTGTTATGTATGTCGTTCTTTTCAAAGTAACCCTATATTAAATATTTAAAAATAAATAAAATTAAAGGTGCTGCAAAAGTCAAAATCTTTATTTTTAGTACCATTCCATTTTCAAATGTAAAAATACCAACGTCACGTCCGTGATGTATATGATTTTCTCGCATTATAGGACTAGCAAAATTTTTTACCCAGATACCGGCCAAGGCGTTGCGACTAATTTCGTTGTGTTCGTAGGTGCCCTGGGCATAATCCGTGACATAGAGACCAACATTTTCACAGTCACTAATATCGCAATTGCGTATAATGGGGTTTGCATTCACACCACCTACACACACAGCAGCACCTACCACCGACGAACTGCGTATAATACAATTATCAACAGTGGGTGAACAATTTTCACCAATATCGAGACAATAGTGCTTGTGATGTGATACAGTCGATGTAACATCGGGAGAAAATTTTAGTGTCAAGTAGCCAACATAAGCGTATTTGGCACCCTCTACAAACATAACGGTGGAGCCAGCTTCACGTTCAAGTACCACTGATTCGGCTACATTACCAGAAGCTGCACCGATTAGCGCCACATCAGAGTCAATGAAAAGATATTCTCCTTTGTAATGACCAGCATGCAAAAATATTAAAGGACCCGGATGATCGAGCGGCGGTACAGCATCTTCGTACATGTTAGACAAAGCATTGACACTTGCTCCACCCGCCGAAGGATTTGAAAGACCAGCATTGATCACAGCACTTGAGGTGGAGGCAGCTCCTACTGAAGAAGCTCTTTCTTCCGGATAATCCAAAGCGGCTTGTATGGTATCAAAGAAGACTATGGAACGCCCCGGATATTTCTTACTTTGACAACCGGGCCTTACATGAACACCACGATATAATTGGCGAAAACTTTCTTTCCAAGAATTAGCATATTCCGAATCTTCAGGTTTTTCAAATACATATTTGGAAATCTCAGGGTTAAATAATGGTAAATCATATTCAAAGACCGATTGATACAAACGTCTCCACAGCTCGGTATCGTTTGCAATTGTATTAAAACGTTTGCAGACTTGAGCCAAACGACACAAATCCTGTTCCAATAGGTAAGAGAAAATAACCAACAAAACCTCATCGGGTAGTTCATATTGCAGATATTGAGCAGCCGTAGGTCCATTATAAGAGTTGGAGATACTGGGCGGTGACATTAGAGCCGTATCAACACTGATCGCGTACAAACGACGCGATCTCTTGCGTGCTGGCAACATAAAACTATTGGTATCAGATCCCCCTATAGGCAGGGCACTGCAATGCTGTTGCGGTATGGAACTGTGTACGGTTGGCGGGTGTGTTAAAGGTGCACCTGTTGTATGTGCATTATTTAATGGAAATGATGCATTAGTGCAAGGTGCATGTATTACAGCTGAAGTCTGGTTATTTGATGAGGATGACGGTGATCCAGACGGTAAATTGTTCAAATTTGAGCAAGATGAGGGACCGACAATCACTCCTGTTGATATACTCATGCCGCATGACGTGTTATTGACAGATGCGGAAGAGGAAGCTAAGGAGGAAGATGAGGGGGTGGAGGAAGTGTTTGAGGACAATACTGTTGAAGACCATTGATCGTGGTTACCGCTGGTTGGCAATTTACTTCGCAAGTCGTATGGCGGTTGATGCACACAAGTCGATGATACCGAAGAGTTTGATGGCGATGCGGATGCAGCAGAGTTTCCACTGCTGCCCATCAACGATGAAGAAAATGCTTAAAATAAAGTTAATACAGTTATTAAATTAAATTAAATGTCTTGCAAATTGAATAAAACTAGCACTTACCACTACTAGAAGGACCTGCTTCGTTATCATTTATGTGCATTCCAACATATTCTGGTGAAGTAGGTCTATTAAATGATAGTATTTGGCTACACACTGAGACATTCGCAGAACTCGAACCTAAGTGAGCCATGGCTGTGTTTGAAGGCGAAGATGATGATGCATTAGAACAAGAAGCACCTGACTGTGATTTCGAACACGATGGTCCAGATGCATCATACATATCGACTGAGGAAGACGATCCCAATGACTGCTTTAATGATAATAAAACGCCAACACTGCTGGATGCACACGTCGATGATGATGAAGCTGAAGATGTTGCATTTGAGTTTGTTCCTGTCGCTGAAGCTACGGCTGAAGACGTAGTGGACATTGCTGAGTGGTTTTGTATTAAATTTGCATTTATTTGAGATGCTGATGTTGAAGCCGAATTCTGGAGCATGGGATCCATAATGTTTCCTTGAATATAAGGCAATTAAGCGTAAAAACTTGAAACATTTATTTAATATGAAGTTGCCTTACCCGTTGGGCGATTTGGTAAAGCTATGCGATTGGCACCCTTTCGCCTGGAACGTCGCACATAGGAGCGCGATGATGTAAAAGAGGCACTAGGCATTTTGCCCAAGTTAAGTTTGTATATTTATGTATTTCTTTTTTTTCGTAAATTTGTCACTTATATACATATGTATATTTGCTAATATTTTATGCAAAATTGTTTTCTTCCCGTCGTTATCTTTGACTATTGTAATGATGAATGTTTTTGTTTCCTTTAGATTTCAATAAATTCACACTTATACATAAATTTAATCAACCATCTCCGTGATAATCAACCCTTCTTCCTTCTGTTTCACTGCATATGAAACAACGAACAATTTTTTGTTCAGCGTGTAAAGAGCTATTTATACATGTTTAAATCATTCTTTTTTCGCGTTTTTTGCATTAAACACTAAAGTAACTGGAATAAAATAAAAATATTTAGTAAATTTAGCTATTATGCATTTTATACATTGATTATTCATTATTTTTAAACAATTTTATCACTTTTCAATGCACATAAGAACACCTTTCCCAGCTGCACAGATAACAAAAGGAACGCCATTTTCATTTTCCCATCGGTCGTATCAGAGATGCCATTAGATTTGACTGTGGATTTACCGGGGAAATTAATTTTCGAATCTAGCATTTTTAGAGGAAATTTTTTAGCTTAACTTAAAATTATGTGTATGTATATATATGCTTCATCTCTAACACAGCGTCTTCACGAGCGATTAACTCTGATATAATATCAGATAGAACGTCGGGAGAGTAATGGGAAAAAAATATTTATATTAGTATTAATAGCAAGCATGTAGAACACGTATAGCATAATATTTCATAGTTCTGTCAGCCGAGCAGTAAGCATCTTGTATTATTCATAAATTAATGCACTCTCAAGAAAAAAACAATAGATTTCTGTAATTACTTTAACAATTCGATTAGTTTTTTATTAATAATAATATTTTTCGTGACTGCTTGTATCTAAAACAAAACTTTTCTTATATCTACATATGTATGTAAGTGCATGATTTTGATACTTCATAGCATGATAGAGTTTTCTAAATATATATTATGAGAACAATATTATAATATATATTATGATATTGCAATAACACTAATATTGATATGAAATTTTACGCTTGCTGCTAGAAAAATATTTGATATTATATCAGGTATAGACGGCATGCCTGGATCATGGCAAGCTATGCCTTTAGCCGCAAAACTGTTTTTGGAAATTTAGAACTCCAAATTGTCGACAAATGGTATGGTTTATCAACAGGCTTGTATGGGAGTATATTTTACGAAGAAAATGCTCCACGAATAGCAAGTATAGGGTTTAAAAGCACTTTTTGAATAATCGTAGGACATCAACAGTTATGACTATTTGTTTATTTTTGACTTGGGTTCCCATGGAGAACTCGAAATTTCGTATCTTTTAAAATATTTTCTTAAAAAGATTTATACATGATTAAAAAGTAGGTTAGTTCTTCTTTCAAATAAAACTAATTTTAATAAAATCGATCGATAATGTTAAAAGTTATGTCAATTTCAGATATTATTCGTACAAAAGTGCGATATACCCAATACTTTCTTCGCCAATATAACAACTTATACTAAAAAACATTCTTCTTTTGGAAATAAATCATCCTTTTGACTAAGCCGTTTTAGTATACTAAATTTAAGCTGTCTATCTATAGTGGGAGTATCCCATACAAGTAATGGGCAACTTAAGTCAGAGCGTTGAGCGTTGCGTAAGCAACAGGGGACGCATTTACAGTACATTTTAACACAAAATATTTACTTTGAATGCATTGTAAAAACATACCCAGTAAGGCTGAGGCCACACGGACGTTTTTTAAAACGCGGCGTTTCTACTTTTTATAATAAATTTGAAGTTTTAAAAATTAAGAACTTTCAAATTAAATATAAAAAGCAGAAACACCGCGTTTTAAAAACGCCCGTGTGGCCTCAGCCTAAGACCTTTCTGTGTACTCATGATTCAATAATACAGATCTGTGCAAGAGATCAGCTGATTGTCAGCTGATTGTTTGTTTTCGTGCTGTGTTTGTCCAACTTCATATAAAAAAACATAAATAATGGTGTCTAATCGGGAATATGCGTCGACTAAGCGAAAAATACATGGCAAACAACAACAAAACTGCATACATTTTTTTTATCATAAAAAATTTACCGTTTTTAAAAGAGAGAGAGAGAGATACGCGTTAAAATTCTCACGTTTATTTGATTTTAGAAATGTATAGAAAACAAAAACAATTTGTGAAATTTTGTTTTTGTTATCATATAGTTTTTCACTACTTCGACGCGTTTTCCCGAATAGAGACCAATATGTTGTACTGCTGCATAGACCTGTATAATTGGATCATGTCTACTAAATTTCAACTCTCTATCTATAGTGGAAGTGTCCCATAAAAATAATGGGTACCCTAGTGCCCGCTTTGCGATCTTTCCGATGGCTTGCTTACTATGCCTCATAATATTGATGAGTGCATCAGTGAACAGGTACTAAAATAAACACTTTTTACGCCTTCATATTTGGCGAAGCTTTTTGTTTTTTTTTCATTTCATTTATTCATTCTTTATGAAGAACCTAGCCTAGAAGCCATAATCGGTCACATTACACTAATCAAGAACTATCTACACAAAATTTTAATGCAATAAATAATTAAAACATAACAAAAATAATAAAAATAAACTAAGTTTATTTGCTGATAGTTAAGCGTTGTCTATATGCATTTCTTAGGCGTTTACCAAATAGTCAGTAGACTTCAACCACAACTTTGAACAGTTACAAAGCTCTTATCTTATGCACAGACTTTCAAAAACCATTTGAGAATTTACAATGATATTTTTGAAAATCACAAAAAAATAAAATAAGTGTAGTAGGATTAGAAACTTATACAAAACCCAGCAAATAATTTGTATTCGATATGAATCTATTTTATTTTTCAACAATTATGACAATATGTCAAATAATAAATTTCTTAGAGATAAAAAAATTTCAACGAACAATCTACATGAAAATCTTTCAAAATTCACCTATAAGTTACTTATATGGATACTCCATATCATCTTCAATTTTCAATATTTTATGGTTAAGTGAAACAAAGTTATGAAGGGTGGTAACAACAGAGCGATTGATGCCGTGTTGTATACCCACTATGTGTATGATCCACAGCTTGGCCTGCCGCACTACCACCCGCCTTAATATATACATTAGGGATGGGCAAAAATATCGATATATCGATATTTTTTTAAAAATATATCGATATATCGCGACCTCAGTATTGGTTTAGCCCATATGCCAAAAAGTCGGAATGCAGAAAAACAACAAAGAAGATTTACATAAAGTTTTCTCAAAATATATCCGATAGAATATTTTTGTATTCTCACCACTGCTTCCGGCATATGTTTGGAAGAAAAATGTACATTTTTGTGAACTTTCATCAATCCGATTAGAAATTAACATCTTCTTACTGAAAGTAAAATATCATGTTTTGTGCTCTAGTACCCACTTTTTTATTTTATTTGTCAAAAGCAGCTTTTGTTGCTCCATGTGTATACTAACTGTTGTGTATTGAGTAACTTGTTATTGAGATGAAATTTTCTACTTTTTATTGAAAATAAGCGTATAAATGTTATTAGAAAAGATATGTATGTACATTAAATAAAAAGTTAATGAAACTTGGTATTTTACTTAATTTCTGATTTTTATTTTTTTATTTAAAAACAAAATTTTTTTTTTTTAAATTTATCAAAAATTATGATATCGAGCACAATGAATGCTTGATATCTCAGAAACCAGGAACAATTAAGCAAAATTTTTTTAAATGGTCGGTGGGCCAAAACAAGACTGAGGTCGCGATATATCGTCGATATTTTTAATTTCGATAAATCGATATATAGATATTTTTTTCCAAATATATCGGCAGTATCAAAATCGATATTGTTTTAGCTTTGGCATTGTTTTTCGTGCAATTTTTACAAACATTTCGGCACAGTCTTCATTAAATAGAATATTAGTAACAAAATCTTTCGTTTTATTTATAATATTTTGTCTATTCTAAAAATTATTATTCTTTGAGTGTAATTTTGTTGATGTATGTTCCATGAAATATTGGTAGAACAGTAAGGATCTTGGAAATTAACTCTTTCCAACTTAAATATTTATAAGAAAGGTACTTTTTTGTTTTATTAAAAAAAGGTACTGCGTATGAATTACACATTGTTGAAAAATATCGATATATCGACATTTTTTTCGATATATATCGATGCCGATCGATATACATCGATATATGTATATATGTATATCGATATATATTTTCCCTTTTAAAGAGAAACTGTTTTTTGCGATATTCGCATTTAAACTTAATCACCCGTAAATGAATGTCCTTTAAGATTTTCGTGGAAAAAGGCGAATTTGCATTACATCGAAAAGCTTTTTTATAACAAACACAACTCGCGAAGAGGTTTAGCTTGTCTGCGGAAAACACCCAGAGTCAATGGCGGGAATCGAACCCACGATTCCCGCCACGTTTTTGTATCGATTTTTATTCGTATTCGATTTCCATCACATAACTAAAGCCTTTAAGTTAATTTAATAACCGACGGTGGACTATATATGAAGGTTGTAACGACAATGGAATAGATTCCAATCGAACTTAATTTAATAACAGCTTTTTCTTAATTATTTTCTATACATATACATATTTGTATAATTAATTCACTGAGGTGTTTAAACGTATTCGTGTAAGTACACCAATGAGGTAGTTAAGCGTATTCGTTTAAATCCTTTCCAGCATAATTAACCAAAAATATTGACATTTTTGGCGAGGTAATTACCCGTGGAATACTGAAGATGAAGCTGGTATCCAAAATATATGTTTTCTAAACTATATCATTTGTTGTGAATCTCATTGAAGCTCATCTACCTACCCGGCAAAAACTTATGGACCACTTGGTCCTATGTAATGCATTCATGGACCATGCCATTTGAAAACAAGAATTTGTAGTTAAGAGACAATTGTTCGCGTTTTAACGATTTCAAAATTATATGCAATTGTTAAAACACGAACACTTGAGTGCTCCATCAAGTAGTGACATAGAGTAGTTTAAAAACTAGCATCATGTAGGTTCTCTATGGAGTAGTTACAAAGGGGAAATCGATATTAAATATACCACTTTTTTCATACATTTGGTCCACTTTGTATCTAGTCCTGGTCCCTTGTGGAGTACTCTCTACACGTGTGTATGGAGTAGTCGCAATTTTGCAGGGTATGTCAACTCAAACAATGCTTTTGAGTTGAGTCAACTCAGTTGACATAGATCACCATTGCCCAAGCCCTATGCGCTTGGTGCTCATTTGTTTTTGTAAAAGCACTTAGCTATAGGCTGTGTGTTTTAATACACCCATACATCACTTAGCACTAGCAATCAGCGTTACCGTTCGTCGACTAAAGTCGCATTTTGCCACCTTTTTGAAGGCCAGCGAGCTCTTGTGCGACTTATTCAAACTCATCTAATTTTGCGACTTTAGTTATTTTTGCGATATTTTACCCTTTTTTGGAGTTAACTAAAAAAATATTTCCGCCTTGCATACATTCTCGGAAACTATGCAAAATTTTCAATCCCAGGAATTTATTGCGAGAATTTTTATGTACATCCTGATAAAATAACTTAATAGTACTGACATGTTTAATAAAATCAAGAACTTATTCCCAAATGCTTAAGCAATTTTGTAGTTTTGTCTGCAGAATAGTTATATAATGATAAATTGGTAAAATCGATTCATTAGAAGCAAGTGAACACTCTACTCTAATGGTATTGATATTCTACAAGAAAAAAACTTGGAGAAAATTTTATATACCATAAAAAGTAATATTAATGAAGTTCCTAAATAAAATACTATGGAAACATTGAGTTCAATTAAAAAAATAATTTAAAACTTCTCTGACCAACAGGTGAAAACAATAAATACATCTGCTAAAACAATTTTGAAAATCTATCACTTTTAAAATTACCGATTACAAATTCAGGTCAATTTTTGGACTGAAGCAGCGGAAAGTGTTGTTTTGTTATTTGGGGCGCTGAATTCTAATTAACACTCGGTTTCTAAAATTCTCGTCAGCTGTGTTTTATATGTACGTGTTTGGTTGGATGTGCAACGAATTTTGTTGTTGCTCAGTATGTAATTTTTGACAAGTCCCATGAGCATTTGACAAGCTAGATGAGAAAATTTTTCTAATGCATGTACCTGTATTATTGTATCATGGTATTGTATGAAGTGATTGAATTGAGTTAATGCAATGAAGTTGGCAGCTCTGTTCCCTATCATACTTTCGAGCCTTTGCTGCATCGTGATTTTTGTGTTAATGCAGAATTAAAGGCCATGTCAGATAAAACTTTTGCTTCGCGTTGCGTTACAGATTCGCTTTGACATATAAGATGAAATGTACATACTTATACGAAATATGCTACATAAAGCATTTTTAACGCAGCGTGAAGCGAAAAGTTCGGCAACTCTCATCTTTTTGCTTGCTTTGACAATCAGCTGGAATAATTTTCTTTTATTATATTGCCAAACGAAACATATTGCGCGTTTGAATCTGTTTTAATAAGAGGTAAATATGTATGTGGCATTTATTTATTTATAATAAATCGTAAAATAACATAATTGACTTTTATTTTTATAAAAAATATATATATAAATAGCAAAATTATCAACTACTTTTTTGGTAAACGATCAATGCGCGAGTGTTGTCAAAGTTTTCATTGTGTCATACATACACCTTTTGCTTTACACTTTTCTATCAAAGTTAGAAACGTCACGCAAAGCGACAAAGTTGTATCTGACACGGCCTTAATCGTCATATCATTCTCCATACTGTGTAAAAATTTCATACATACATATATTTTGCATACGCAATTCTTGAGAGAATAAAATTTTATTTTGCCATTAAGTTGTTAGTAAATTAAAAACTTTAAACTCGTTTTCTGCAAAACAAGTTTTTTGAGTTATGACTATTGAAGCGAAGGTTCGCTTTGGGGCTATTCACATAACGCTATTTTTGGGGTTTATAGATCAATATTTAGGCTTCAATATATGTGTTTGTGTGCGTTTGTTATGAAAATCAAAGGCATTTTGATATTCTTCAATATTTTCCCTCCGTAATGTTACTATTTTTTGTAAACAAACGCACACAAACACATATATTGAAGCTGAATATTGACCTGTCTGGCATTCGCTTAATATGTGATTAGTCTTTTCGTTCTTTAGTCCCGGTACACACAAACAATTTTTGTTGCACCAATTTCTGAATTCTCTCACTGAAAAATGAAGAATTGCTGCAACAAAAATTTTCACGTGTGGACCGGGACTAATTCCATCGCATTTTACATATTAAAAAGTGATGCCGTATCAGAACACGGATAAAACTACCAACAATTAAATTTAACTCCCGTCACGACTAGCAATAAATATGTTAACATATATAGCAGCAGTAGTCAAAATTATGTTATTGCTAATAGAGACAGCTCATTCCAGGTGTTTGCTATATGTTGCAACAATTGCCAAAGAATTTTTGTTAACAATTATGGCAAACGTCAAATTGCATAGTATTTTGTGTTCCACTTTTTTGTTTTTATAAAACGAATGAAATTAATACATATATTTTTATAATAAATATTGCGAAAAAGTTTGGTAAAATGTTAATTTTTATGTTCATTAAATCAAATATGCATTGTTTTCTTAAAAATACACAAGAACATTTTTGTTTGCATTGTGAGCTAAAATAGCTACTTGTTCTCATATGGTTAACATAATAAAGCAATAAGCATTATTTATTGCTGAGATATTTATTGCTAGATGGGGATAACACCCCGACCACACCAGCAATAAGTTTGGCAATTATTGCCGTGGCAACCGTCAGATTTGATTGCCGACACAAGTTATTTGCGTGTGGACCGTATAAATATGTGTTCAAATACATATTCAGCAACAAATGTTAAAACACAAGCTGTCAAATTCAATTGCCATTTGAACCTTTTTTTTTGTGAAAAGTGAAAAAAAATAACAATAAAGCTAATTTTGAAAAGAACATCGCTGGAAAATGTAAAATACTATTATTTATATAATTATAAATTATATACATAAAAGAATACAGTGTAAAAAACGTACAACCTTCCTCAGCAAAATTGTCAATTCAGTGTTTTAGAATTTTTACGTGTTCGCTACCAAGAAATACAAGCAAGAACATTGGCAATTGACGTCGCAGTTCTGCCGGCGTTATTGCTTGTATTAAGACATTGACAATTGCTCGTGTGGTCGGTGTGTAAAAGAAAACCTGTTTTATGACCAAATAATATTAATTTTTTAAGCGGACCATACACCTGCATAAAGTTTTTTCAATTTCTCATATAATACAATATTATCGCCAGCGTATATTTCATATTCGATGGTTGCACAATATCTTTCAAAAAACAAGTTGATTTTTATTGCACAACCAAGGAAATGTGTAATGTGCGGTTGTACTAATAAGGACACCTATACTGTTTATTGCACAACCTAGTTAGTAGTATAGTACGAAACGGAAATAATATGAACATATGCACACAAATTGTAAGTTAATCCTTAAAAATTAGGATTCAATCTAGTGTTTGCAAAATTTGATTTTATTCCTCCTAATATTTTAAATTGATTCTTAAATCTTTTTTAAAATTTCATAACGATTCCCAACATAAAGCGGCCCGGCCCAGCCCCTTGTAAATAAATTGTGCAATTTTTCGTCTTGTAGAATAATATCGCCAATGTGTATGTCATATTCGAAGGTGACACAATATATTGGCAAAAATCAAAAGGATTCTGGGGTCTAATCGTCGCTTTCGATATCGAGTTGATTCGATCGAGTTTTCTTAGTTTGAGATTATGACATTCGAAATCGAACAATGTGTTTGTATTGTTCGATAGCGAATGCCATAATCTTAAACTAAGAAAACTCGATCGAAACAGCTCGATATCGAAAGCGACAATTGGGCCCCTTATTTTTATTGTGCAATCAAGAAAATTGTGTAATGTGGTGGCAGCATTGTTCAGTGTTATGTATACTTTTTGACTGTCACTATACGTCTGCACCTAACTTGAAATGCTGTTGTAACTTGAAGTTATGACTGCGTTGGTAAAACAATTGCACTAACAACTATGTTATAACCTGAAAAAGCATTAACTTGAGCGGTCTACACTTCACATTAACTTGAAGTTAATGTTAAGTTAAGTTAGGTGTAGACTGTAAATCAGGACAATTGGGCAACATTTTCTTTGAAAATATTGTGCCATTTACTGTCAAAACAACAATACTTGAGGTCTACACGTAACATAATATGTAAGATGAGATTGTCAAATTCAATCGCAGAGAGAATTATGTTACGTGTAGACTTCAAATTAGTGTTATCTCAATGTTATAAGAATTTTTATGGGAGCGTTCTTATAAGAATTCTAATAACAACAATCTTATTAGATGAACTGTCAAAAAACACATATATATGAAAATAAAATAGTGTGGATGTGTGAGTGTTTATTAAAATAAATAAATAGCGTTTTTTTATAAAATTTATGTGTTAAATAAATGTGTTTAATTGATTTATAAATTTAAATTTGTGTGAAAAATTAAAAATAAAGTAACTAATTATGCAAAAGTAGTACATATTAGCTCGATGAGCATTTGCATAATATGAAATCTTATCGGACAAGTAAAATTACGTCTTCCCCTAGTATGAGATTAAGAGAAAATTCGACATTTTTTTTAGTATCCTGCCGACGTTTTTTCTCATCTTATCTCAAAGTAAATGTCTCGTGAAGACGCTGTGATAATATGCACAATAACATATACAATAATATCACAGAATATTTAACAGAATACTCACTTTTGACAGCTAAAATAAGGTTCTTCTCATGTGCTATGCAGTTTTACATGCATGTTGTTGGTTTTACTAAGATTGTATGAATGAGATAGTCAATTAGAAACCACGTTAGAAAATAAGATTTGCTTTCTTTTTCATGCAATCTTCGTAATGTTGTTGTATAGTAACGGGTCTAGTTAGTTGTCTATGATAATATTGTATAATGAATGAGCCGCTTAAAGTTTACACGATTATTATCAATTATATGCTGCAAATTAATTTGTGCTTTAGTAACTCTGAGCTTAGGCCCCTATTATGATTCACAACTAAATTGATAGTTGAGTCGTAGTTGTCAAATTCTTATTATGGAATACAACTTCGTCAAAGCAGTTTTCTCAGTTTTTTATCAGTTGTATTTTGGTTTTTATTTCGACTATTGTGTTACTTTTAAATAACTTTAAAATGGTACTTTTAGGCGCCAATCTATCTCATTTGTCAACCCATATTGTTGCCATATCCATAAAACATAAAATCTCAAGAAAAAAATAGTAAGGCGAAAACTAAAAATATTTAAAACATTTTGTGATGGCTACTATGGTTTCAAAAAACAGAGAGTATAGGTAAGAACCTTTTTTCGAAGACAACTGAAATTAGTTGTCAATTATAATAAAAAAAAATGGTTGAGTTGGGTCGTAGCTCAACCTAGTTGAGTTGTGAATCATAATATGGGTCTTAATAACTTGAATAGACATTTCAATCAGCTTGTGTAATCTATTTAAGTACATTGCACATTTCAATTAATTTCGTCTTAAACAAATTCTCAATGTAATTTTTAATAGCCTTTCTATTTGTATATGTAAGTTCTGTATTTCATTAGCTTCACTTCATAAGTATGGATATTAGTGATGTTACGAATATAAATTTTTTATATTCGCGAATACGAATATCTGAAACAATATTCGCCGAATTCGAATACGAATATTCAATCTAAATAGTTAGTACCACTTATTATTTCAAATTTAATTAAAAAACAAATCTACCCTTTGAGTCAATAACAATAAATTGAGAAAAACTGTCACAATACTATAGGTATTTAACATCATTGTGATATTCAGATGACAGAATTTGAAATTATTAACTAAGCACCCGAATGCCACTTTTTTAAATTTTTGGTGGAAAGTAAATAAGGGAAAATACGAGCTTCTTTTACCTATACCCAGGCAATATTTAGTGACACCAGCGGCGAGTGTTCCGAGAGAGCGGATGTTTAGTGGTGAGGAGCTTATTCACACACCACGCAATAGGCTAGATGGAGAAGACTTCAAAACTTTTATTTTTGAAGTTCAACATTCCTCTACTGAGCTTTGAGTATTACTTTAACATAATTAATAAATTAATTTAACAGGACTTTACTTTTTAAATACCATGCCGTTGTGATATATTTTGTTTCTTTTTTCTTTACTAAAAGAAGATCATTGTGTTATAGAAATTTTTTTTAGTAAAAGTTAATATTTTTTGTTTAATTTTCAGTATTTTTTATGTATTATTTTTTGGAACGTATTCACAAAATATTCGTGAAATATTCGCTTGAATTTGGCGAATACGAATATCACGAAAGAGGCGAATATTCGGCGATTCGAATACGAATATTCGTAACTTCACTAATGGATATCATATACCTGCACTTTGGGGACGAATATCGACAAATCCTACTTCGCTATTGTAACAGCAATATGAATATCTGGCAACAGTAAAACAGTCGGATATTTTTTTCTAATTTACTTTCGTTGCCTATGCTTTGTTTTGTCTTTTATTTTCTCTTACCTTTTGCGCATATGAAAAAAACTTTTTTATTTGCAGCCGTAATTTTTATTCATTACCGTAAAACTTACATTTACATTCGATATAATATTATTGTTTCAATCGAAGTCAACAATTTTTCTTTTAGCATAATATTCATTTTTAATAGTTATTTTTCACAATTGCACAATTTAAACAAAATATATTCGAGACGACGAGTAGTTCGCTCTCCACACACAAAAAATATTTCCAATTTACATATGTCTGATTACTGAATACACATTTTGCTAAGTAGTCGGTAGTTACTTTAAAAACAATAAGAGTTACCGTTTCAACAAAAAATTTCAATAAAACGGAGATAAAAGAGAAAATGGTAGATATATCTGATGCTTTTAGGGGCTATTCACATATTAACGCATACATTGTCCTCCCAGTATAAAGGTAGAAATACATAACACGCGCTAGTGCGAGAGCGCGCTGTGGACTTCCTTCAAAAAAGTTAAACTAGTGTTTCTTCATAGAACAAATTACATAAAAAACATTGTGACGCTTTTGCGGCAGAAGACGCGTTATGTAACTTGCCATTTTACATTCGCTGAAGTTTTTAAACGCATAATACTCATCGTCGAGCTAACTCGTGCTATGTACTTCTACCTTAACTCATAAATTATCATATCTAACCACATATACATATCTTCATGATAACATAAAATGCTTTATCTACACATATATAACCTATGTTATATATATTTTATTCTTATTGGACCTCGATGGGATCCTATGCTTTATTGCTACATACAAACAAAAAGATTGTCATTTATTTGCTTGAAACATAAATCACGGGGCTGTTCACATATAAAGTAACGGTTACTGCACTTTGCAATTTTTAACTCCCTCCCACCCATGCTACGCATCCTAACAAATTTTAAGTATGAACTTCTAACTCCGTTACTAACCCAGGAACACATTGATGTCATTCTGACGTCAACATGATATCATGAATTGTCATACTTTACATAAGGAATGACTCATTGTTGACTCACATAGGACTAATAATTCCGCACTTAGGTACATCAGATACTGACCCAAAATTTGTCTTCATCTGACATTATAATGATCTTTGTTTAGTGAATTGTACGGTGGTATGCAATAATGTCCATGGAAAAATGTCCATTGACATATTTCCATTTCGAAAAATAAATAATGTCCGGTGGACATTATGTCGAATGGTCACTTCACGGGGTAAAAATTTTCTGCTTAGCAAAAATTCTTTACTCTGCGAAGCCACTATTCGACGTACCTAGAGGAGAAAATCTTTAAGTCCGGCCGAAGGCCTGCTGTTCAAACAATCATTACTATTCAATAGTTTCCTTTTCAAAATGTATATAATGTATATATTGTTTCTTCTCAAAATGTATATAATGTCAAAGGAAATAATTTCCATATTTCATTTTATTGCGAAATAATATAACTACATACATACTCATTGTCACTAAATTTACACTAGTATACATATACATCTTCCCAGGCTGTTTTCCAATTCATCTGGTTTCATATATAAGATAGTAAAGGTTAGGTTGTACAGGCAGTAAGCAAATATCCTGATATTCTGCATTTTATTTTTCTTTCATCTTAAATTTCCTCTAACCGCCTGGGAGTAACTCATATCGTCTCTACTTTTTCCTGTAGCGTTCCCTTCTTGCTCATAGCTTAATTTGTAGTTCCATTTTTGCAATTTAAATTTAATTTTTTGTTAAATTATTTTAGAATTTCTAATTTTTATTTATTTAAAATGACATCATATATCCATATATCATATTTTAGTCACAAACCCTCATATTCATAAAAATTTATGCAAGTAAATGATTGTTTAATAATCGGATTTTGTATAAGAAACCCGGTTTTTATGCATTAATTAACTTTACTAATAATTTATGAATATGGGGGAAATTATATCACTGGTAGATCAAAACTATGTAAATTTTGATTACCTAGCTATGACTTACCAGTGACGTCAAAACTAGCCTCGCCTATCATAAATGCATTATATTATGTGAACTCATAAACTTTCGTTGGGTCACCTAGTGTCTAAAGGGTATCTTTAAGCGGCGCATCCATATTTATATGTAAATGAACCAATTCGAAGGCTTTACAATATATTTGAGCATGTCAAAGACTTGCTAATACATATATTTGCTTGATAACGATAAAATTTATGTAATGGTATAAATACATTTTTTTTAAATTAAATATATTCAGAATATTGCAATGTTTTAAGTTTATTGCATTAAATTTTTGTCCAATCCATATGAATGTTATAATTTATAGATTACACTGCAGTTTCTTTTTTACACATACATTATTTTGACCTATTTGAAAAACATTTCAAAATATTAGTGTAATAAACGGTATATGGGGCACATAGCAGGTTTCTATTATTTTAGTTAAACCTTAATAGCTTTTCATATATTGTGCAAAAAGTTATAGCAAATTTAAGTTACAATAAAAACATATATCACCATCCACGTTATTATTAACAAAAAAATCTATCGCGCAAACTATTTTTAAAATAATTTAAATATTCTCTATCGTTTTACTTGAAAACAAAGCATAATATTTCGTACAAATCAGTAACCACCCGAATATATGACTATATATATTGTGGAAAATGGGGAGGGAAAATTTATTCTCATGGCATTCAACAGTACCACTGATTACATCGAATTGAGATGGCAACCCCAACATACACAATAATTTTGTTTATGGGAATTTCGACATTTACCGTTTTTACTTTGTTTCAAGCTTGAGAACACGAGTTTGGTGTGTGAAACGAGAAGTAAATTGCAACTTTTTAAAAAAGAAAAACCTAGTAAAATTTTTAAAATGTCCGATTGGGAAGATGACGATAACTGTGGAACTGCTGTGCAAAATCATTATGGGAATGATTTGAATCGAAGCGGCGGACGAAGAAGCCCGCCAACAAGCAGTCATTGGGGCCAAGATAGACGAAATGATGATTTTGGTAAACGTAGAGAACGTGGTCGCGATGGTGGTGGCGGATCCAGTAGAAGTGGCAATCCTGGCAGAAGCTACGACCATAAGGAAACTATTGATTTACGTAGTGATTGCATTGGGATGGTCATTGGCAAAGGTGGCTCAAACATTCAACGTCTTCAAACAGATTATAATGTGCGTGTCGATCTAGATAAAGGAAGTGGTACAGTTACCGTGTCCGGTAACAATGAAGGTGATGTAAGAAGCGCCTTGAGTAGTATTAAGGATCAAATTGAGAGATCAGATAATCGTGGTACGGGCGGAGGTGGTCGTGGATATAGTGGCAGTAGTGGCGGGGGTGGTAACTACCGTGATAGAGAAAATTCATATAAGAGTTCCGGCAATAGTGGAGGTGGCGGTGGAAAATATGGAGCATCAGATAATGATTTTTATAGTGGCGGTGGTGGAGGCTCCAGTTATAATGATGATAATGAGGACAAAAGCGGTATAATAGACTGGAAGGGTTTGAATGAAAAAGCTGAAGTTGCACGGAAAAAGCGATGGGCCATGTGTCCATCCCTTACGAAGAATTTCTACCAAGAAGCACCTGAAGTCGCTGCTTTATCGAATGAAGAGGCTGAGCGGATACGTTCAGAAAATAATAGTACAACCGTTGCAAGAGTTTTTATACCAGAAGATGGTAGTTGCGAAAAAATTCCGAATCCCGTATGGAAATTTGAGCAATGCTTTGCTCCTTATGAAGACTTATTGGCTGAAATTAAAAAGCAAGATTTCCAAAAACCCTCACCTATTCAGGCTCAAGCGTGGCCAATACTTTTAAGAGGTGAAGACATGATTGGTATAGCTCAGACAGGAACTGGCAAAACATTAGCATTTCTTTTGCCCGCGATGATACATACCGAATATCAAAGCTTACCACGGTCAGAAAGAGGAGGACCCAATGTACTGATTATGGCGCCCACTCGTGAGTTGGCATTACAAATTGAAAAGGAAGTTAACAAGTATCAATTCAGGGGCATGAGAGCGTATGTAGATAGTAGTTAAGTACTTCGAATATTAATTAATCTTATGCATTTTAACAGAGTTTGCGTTTACGGCGGTGGAAATCGTCGAGATCAAATCGGTTGCGTTGAAAGTGGTGCTGAAATTATAATTTGTACCCCTGGACGTTTGAATGATCTTATACAAGCCAAAGTTATTGATGTTGCCACCATTACATATCTGGTACTAGATGAAGCCGATCGAATGTTAGATATGGGATTTGAACCACAAATTCGAAAGATTTTATTGGACATTCGTCCCGATCGTCAAACAGTAATGACCAGTGCTACTTGGCCAGCTGGCGTAAGACGTTTAGCTCAAAGTTATATGAGCAATCCAATACAAGTTTGTGTAGGCTCATTGGACTTAGCTGCTACTCACACAGTCCATCAAATTATCGAAATATTGGATGAAGATGATAAATTTTATACGGTTAGCTGTAAAAATTGGTTCTCATTAACAAAACTTTTAAACGTCTTTTTACTTGGTATTTGATTATTTTAGGTTAAAAGCTTTATTAAGAACATGAAACCGGACGACAAAATTATAATATTTTGTGGTAAAAAAGTGAGAGCAGATGATTTGTCGAGTGATCTGACATTAGATGGTTATATGTGTCAATGTATTCATGGATCTCGTGATCAGGTATAATAATTGTTAATATGTATATCCAAAATTCGTTGTTATAAAGTCTGTATGCCTACAATATATTTTTGGAACGATACAAAAATCATAAATAAATAAATGAGAACTACTCATATGCAAACAAGTGTTAATTAAACATCTGCAACTGAGCTAACATAATATTTGCTCTTTTCAGGCAGATCGAGAACAAGCAATTGCGGATATTACTTCAGGAGAAGTAAAGATACTCATAGCTACTGATGTGGCATCACGTGGGCTTGATATTGAAGATATAACGTAAGATTTTAACTTTTTTCAGTTAACCAACATAATTTTTTTTATTAATTCCAGACACGTTATAAATTTCGACTTTCCACGTAATATTGAGGAATATGTCCATCGTGTTGGTCGTACGGGACGCGCTGGTCGCACTGGTACTTCAATCAGTTATATAACTCGTTCTGATTGGGGTATGGCTCCCGAATTAATATCTATACTCGAAGAGGCGGATCAACATGTGCCGGATGAATTACGCGATATGGCCGAACGTTTTGCCAAAATGAAAGAAAGAAAAAATGATGAGATGTCAAAGTTTAACAATAATTTTAGAGGTTCTGGTGGAGGCCGTGGAGGAGGATTCGGACGAAATGATGGTGGTGGCCGTGGAGGAGGATTCGGACGAAGTGATGGTGGTGGCCGTGGGGGAGGAGGCAGACGTGGCGGCAACCGTTACTAAATATTTTTATAGCTTTAAGCCTATTTTATAATAATATTTCCATGATTTCGTAACTTTAACAGTGAATATCGAAGTTTTAGAAACATGTACAATATGAATACATGAACTTAAAAAATTTACTGTGTTTCTTTTGAAAAGAAAGATGTCATTGTTCGTTTTTCTTATTACGTATTAGCGGAGTTCGGTGTTCGGTCTTGAATGGTTTTGCGAAAGTGCAAATGCAAAATATCGTAGCTTTTTTAATGAAATTTTGTGTATTTTGTTATTGGATTTCATAAAAAAGCTAGGGCATTTTGCATTTGCACTTTCGCAAGACCATTTGTATCAAATACTGAACTCCGCTATTTACAAAATTCATTAAAAACATTTTCATTGTTTTGCTTTTTTAAAGGCAGTACATACTTTTTAAAATGTGAGTTTTTGCAAATGTGACTTGAATTTAATTATTTTTGATTTATCCTTTATTTTATAGAAGTATTAATGTACAACAAAACAAAATTACAAATAAAAAAAATTTTGTCGGACAAACTGACATTAGGTCTGTTCAATAACTGAAGTTGTTAATTGTTACTGGAAAGTGTTCACGTAATGATGAAACAGAACTGGGGCTAGACGAGTTTTTCCATACGATTTGACAGTAATCATACGCCGTAAAAAGCAGTCATGAGCAGCGATTACAGAATAAAGATTTTACCTTATATTTGAAGATTTTTTAGTCAAAATAAGATTTGAAGATCTTTTTCCCAAAATTAAGATTTTTTTAATTTAGTTGCTTAAGACTTATTATTGTCACACGGCTTCTTAAAATTTATTAAATAAATTTACCTATGTCAGCTAAACGTTACCTCAATAAAAGGATAAAGTACTGGAGAGAATTGCCATTTACTAATTTATAAAGTATACTTATTATGTATGTATATAAAAATGTATAATGGCGTTTTTTTAGTACAAAAAATACCTAATAAAAAACATTTTCCAAATTTAATTGATGACACTGAGGTTCAAAATTTAGATGACGAATTCAGATAGCTCCACCACATATTAATAAATATTTTCGAAATTTAGAAAACGTTACTGCGAAAGACTTTTGGCACACAATCTCAAAATACTAGAGAAGATAGTGTGTTAGTATATCCAAGGCTGTAGAAATTTGCATTAAATTTAATTCATCTGCAAACGTTGAAAGGATAGTTTCAAAAGTTAATTTAAATAAAACGAAATACAGAAAGAGATTAACAAATGCAATCCCAATAAGTAAATTTTATAACAAAAACGCATTTTTATGCACAAAAATATGAGTAATGGGGTATTTGTTATAGAGCTAATTCAAAAACTAAATGTTGTTTGTATTGTTTATTTTGTAAAATTATAAAAATTTCTAAGCAATTTCTCGTTTTAAAATTTTAAAACAAAGTTTTGATATTGAAATGTATAGCAAATTTTTATGATTTTACAAAATAAACAACATAATTAATATTCAGTTGAATCGGGTCGTAGTTTTGTAAAATGGTATAGAAAGAAGTCAGAAATTGTATACTTTTCTACAATGTAAATATTTGAGTTGTTGCAATAATCCATTTTGCGCTCATCAAGGGTTGCAGTAACCGAGGACGCACTATACATATATTTGATCTTATAAATGTACAATTTAACTCACATACGTTTGAAAATTATTTAAATATTTGTAAATTCTCAAATGGTTTTTGAGAGTCAGTATATAAGATAATGGGTTTGTAACTGTTCAAAAGTGTGCTTGAAGTTTACTGACGATCTGGTAAAGCACCAATAAAATGCATATAGACAATGCTTAAACATCAGCAAATAAATTTCATCTAATATATTATAATTTTAATATAAGTAACCCGTTTGAATTGAATTTTGGGTTTCGATGTTTACATATTGATTTTTATATTTTTATATACATATGACCATAGGCATATGTATAGAAACTTTAATATAATTAGCAATCATGAATTATATTTATATGACGCATAAAATTTTTTTGAAGATTTTTTTCTAAAATGAAGATTTTTTTTCGAAGAATGAAGATTTTCCCCCGAAAATTTCTGTCACTACTGGTCATGACTCATGAGATAGAATCTATTTTATTTTGAGAACGTTTTTTCTTATGCTCTCAGTTTAGCCGCTCATTATCAACAATGTTGCCGTGTTTTAATAAAATTTCATATATGTATTTTTCATACGAAAAATAAAAACAACAGAAAATAAACAATAATATGAGAGCATTTTTAAGCTACTGTCGTCGATTTAAGGCCGGGACACATAGAATCCGTCGTACGTTATACGTCGCCTTTTTCAACTGACAACTAAGTTGAAATACATGTTTTCTTATGAGCTTAGTCACATTCGGTACGTTTCCGTCAACGCAAAGTACTAAAGTTGGCCAACTTTTAACTTACGTCGAGTACTTTGACAGCTATCAGTTGGTTTTTTTGCTTTGTTTCGATTTAGTTTTTTCTGCTGTTTGGCACCAAAAATTAAATAAAACAATAAAAACAAATAAAATAAATAAATAAAATCAAATCAAATTTATCTGCAGAAACATGCGAAGAAAAAACAGTTGTTTTAATATCCGTCAACAAAGTACTCATTGTGTCAACCTCCTCCGTCGTTACGTTAATGTCAGTTGAAAAAGGCGACGTATAACGTACGACGGATTCTATCTGCCCCGGCCTTTAGTTTTGGACCCGTTTATTTGACAGCGTTTTTGTCTGAAGCAGTGTTGCCAGTGAAATTTCGAGAAAGATACATTTTAGCTTCCAACAAGATAAATTTTTTCCCAAAAAGATACATTTTGAAAAAAATTTCAAAATCCGTTTTTAACGTTTAACCCAAATGATCGTAAGCGACAAAAATTTCATTTTACAGGAGGAGGGTTTTTTATTGTATTTAAACATGATTTATATTCATAAACTGTCACGATAAAATTTTATAGCCTGTATTTCAAGTTATCAAAAATTTTTATATTTTTACGATTTTAAACTATGGGTATCCTCATAAAATTTTGATTTCAATAAAAAAATTTGTTTTTTACAAAATGTTGCTTACGATCATTTCGTGCAAAGGGGTTGATATATTAACATAACATTTTCATATTTAATGAATGAAATGAAAGAAAATGATGTAATATCAATTCATTTTTATATTTATTTAAGTCATGAATATTAGGTATGTAATTTTAAAAAATACAGTAAGCAAACTTTAAAATTAATTATCGGGTATGTTCTGTATTTCATGTGGAATTACAATGTGTGTAATTATAAAAGCATTGTTGTTATAAATATTAATTTCCAACAACAATGCTTTGCTAATTCCACACATTTTAATTCCACATGAAATACAGAACATAGCCGTATATGTAACTATCTTTGGATGTTGTCAAAACAAATTAAATTTTGTAAAAATTAATATAGTAAAACATTTTATCAGAGACGGAAAGTCCAATATTTTATTTCTGTACATTTTGCGTACAGATTCAAAAGATACGAAAAATGTCAGGATTATACAATGGTACCTAGTCATCAAAAGATACGAAAAATTTATCTTTCGTATCCTAATCGCATCACTGGTCTGAAGTTGAAGACTTAGTTCTATTTCATCATGTACTCGAAAAACTAGCAACGAGAGTGAAAAAAGAGCATAAAAAGTTGAGAGAAAAAAAAGTGCGGGCTGTTTCGTGCAAGAAAAAGAATGCTATATTCTCAAAGGCGCTCTCATTTACCCAATTTTCGAGTACGGGAACGCTTTTCGTGCAAGTTTGAGTACGGGAACACACCCAGCTAAATATAAATGAATGCGTTCATTCTTGAGCACTTGTTTCTTCGAATGCATTCTGAATGCCATCGTAAATCGTAAATAAAGCTATAGTTTTTGAACTCATTAAAAACGCATGCGATTTTACTAGGTAATATATTGCATAAAATATCCACTGCAAAAACGGAATTATATCATTACATTGGCACATTTCCATAAAACAAGTCTTAACTCCAGCAAAAAATAAGTAGACAATAGCTCAGTGGTAGGGAGCATGTCTTAACAGTCAGAAGAGCATGGTTCGTATCCCAGCTGCGGCAATATTTGTTTTATTTTAATTTTTTTATATTTACATGAAAAAACGTCATCGAATCAGGGAACTTACATGGGTTCAATTCATTCATTTTAATGTATATCAATTTATTTAAATTGTCATGTAAACACATGATCTCCAATGTCACGCCTGTGTTAAAATCATGCATGTTTCACATAAATCGAACCACTTCGTCGTCATTCAAACACATGATTAAATCTTGTCACGGAAGATTTTGCTGGGTAATAAAAGAGTTGAGTTCATATCCATACAAACGTTTTTATAAAGCTGTGAATTATATTAAGAGATCGATATTTCTTTAAAAAAATGTAGAAAAATATTCAGAAAAACAAAAATAAGAAGTGATTGTACATTAAACACTTTAATTCTTTGTTTTAAAAGTAGCGATTACTTTCAATGTTTAATTTGAAATGTCATGACACATTGGCGTTTTATTTCGTGAAAGAAATTTGGTTTTGGCCGTTCCCATACTTTTGTGCATTTTTAAAATTTTATGAGAGTAATTTGTCTTTACTCTCATTAGCACGAACTTTACCCGAAAAGTAAAGAAACAGAGCTGATAAATTCAACTAAATCAGCTGTTTTGCTAAACCTGCAAATTTTTTCAATTTTCCGTTCGCGTACTTCTTTGTGTAAGAACTATTCTTCTGAGTAAAATTCTCAAATTACCCAGAATTTACTCAGCTACTGGATTTTACTGCGGAAAGTAAACAAACGGACCCATTGTCACAGCAATTAACTGGTTACTATTTGGGTTACTTGAAGCTAAAAAATAAGTAGTTAAATAACCAAATTCAAATTAAAAAAATATATATTTTATTTATATATTTAAATTTGGCTATTTTTTGACCCAGCTGCGATACGAACCTGTCTGTGCTCGTGCAGATTTGAAGACAAGCACTTTACCAACTCAGCTATTGTTGACTTCTTAGTTTAAGAGACAAAAATTGGTTTTCATTAGTTACCGACCGAAAGTTCGGGTTCGGTGTCGGAGTTCGGCAAAAAGCTGTGCTCGGTAAAATTTTCATCGGACTTTTTATACTTTTTTTATATAAATATAATCACCAAACATACACAAAAATGCAGTCCTATAAAATATTTTCAAAAAAAGCAACGTACTACGAATTTGTTAATTTTGTATTTATTAAATAAATGATTTATAATTAAACAAAGTTAAGTTGAAATTCTTCTCCTCAATAAAAATCAACCCAAGTTCGGGTTTGGGTTCGGTCTGAAAAAAGTGCGTTCGGTCGAACACTAGTTTTCATATACAAACACATGTTGACTTATATCCAGCGTTGCCAAATGTGCAGTTTTCACTGATTTTAGCAGTTTTTTGAAGTGATGAAAAGTTTTCCAGTTTTTTTGTTAAAAAAATAAGTTTTCTACGATCATGTCAGTTTTTTAAGTTTTCTATACATTAACAATTTTAGTTTTTAGCTTTATTTCAGTTTTGATTCCTTTTTTGTTACCAAACCATTAATACTAAACTATAACTACTTATTACTACCTTTTTTAATCAACAGTTTTAATTTTGCTACTTTAAATTTCTACTTTTGTTTAACATAACAGTGCCAAGGTTTACTAGTACTTTTTCAAACAGCAAGAAGGAATTCACATACATTTAGGTCTACGAAAGTTGTGTTTTTCTATATGGAGTTTGCTATTATTGTTTGCAAGTTGAGTTCATACGTAAAATAAATACTGTGCTCTTAACACGTCCTTTATTAATATTAATTCGCCATATCTTAGTAAAAAAAAAATAAGTTGCATACTTTCTTTATTGAAATAGTTAATAGATAAATCTCGACAAAACTTGGTATATCAAACGGTAGGACCCCATAGAATTTGAAGCCATACAATTTTTTCAGAACTCTTAGCGAAATTTTAGCAATTCACAGAAAAAACAACACTTTATTTTGGCGAAGAAAGTGCATTAAATAAATAAATGATTGTACACTTTAAATTAAACGAAATCTTAAAAACAGAAGCAAAAATTTTAATTACTTTATTTATTGAATTTTGCTCCCCTTACGTTTTTAGGTTGATTCGGAAAAAACCAATTTCCCTGTATAATACTATTAATTTTATGCGAAATATCTCATAATGCAACTCAAGCACTTCCTTTTCAATTAATTAAAACATTTATAGATTTGGAGATCCATATTTTCTTAACTGTTGCCGATGACGCTTCCGAGATGGTAAAACGTACCAACTTGACATTATTTTACATCCGGTCCTTAGCGTTTGGGACTATATGATGTATCTCGTTATAATGATCCAACACAATAGCGTGACCAGAGTAAATTTTCTGGTTAGATTCTCCGAATGTTTTTTAATCAAAATTAAGCAGTATGTTGACTTAACGTTAACCAAAAAAAATAAAATAAAAAAAATACCAAAAACTTTTTATGTGCAGTTTTTTCACATGAAAATCAGTTTTTTTCTTCTAAATTTACAGTTTTTAAAATAAATATTATGGCAACGCTGCTTATATCATAAAAAGAGTCACATTTCGAATTAAAATCGTAAAGTAAAACAAATTTTATATACAAAACTGTATCAATTCAAAATACAACCAAATTTAAATAAAACAATTTGATTATTTTTTTTAAATGAAAATATACGATGTATTTCTATTTTAAATTTTGTATTAACTCAAAATAATATATTTTTGTTGATATAAAGGTAGTCACTACACTAGGGATGGGCAAAAAGTATCGATATATCGATATTTTCTTAAAAATATATCGATATATATCGTCGATATTTTTAATTTCGATATATCGATATATTTTTCCTAATATATCGACAGTATCAAATTCGATATTTTTTAGCTTTGGTTTTGTTTTTCGTACAATTTTAAAAAATATTTCGGCACAGTCTTCATCAAATAGAATATTATTATCAAAATCTTTTGTTTTATTTATAATATTTTGTCTGTTCGAAAAATTATCGTTCTTTGAGTGTAATTTCCAGCTTAATTATTTATAAGAAAGGTACTTTTTCTGTTTTATTTAAAAAAAATTTGGGGACTACGTATGATTTATCATTGTTGAAAAATATATCGATATTTCGATATTTTTTATTCGATATACAGTGCTTTTCGCTTAAAGCGAACTTCAAGGGACTGATCAAATTTGTTCGTTTTAAGCGAAGTTCGTTTTAAGTGAAGACATCAAGAAACCATTATTTTTCCGCTGGTGATGTTGTGGCGTCTTTTAAATCGAACAATCCAACTTTCGCTGCACTTAAAATCGCTGTAGTTAAGCTTTAAGCCAAATTCTTGTGCTTTCGCTTGTAAAACGCCATTACTTACAGTCACATTATTGGCTCTTTTCTGGGTAAACCATTTTAGAAGACAATTATCCAATTCCTTGACGAAAGGGTTTTTAACTTTCTTTACACTTGTGGAGTTTTGCTCAAAATTATTTAGCACCAGGTGCTTATTTTTCCAAATTGTAGCTATTGTTGACTTGCTGATGCCCATTTCTTGGCATATTTGCTTTTGTTTTACCCCATCTTGTATGCGTTTTATTATATGAAATTTCTCTTTTAAAGAAAAACACTTTCTTTGTTTTGCAACCGCTGCTACGGCCATCTTCTCACTTTGTAATTTGCAACTGCTGAATTCACATCGCCTTCACACAACAACAAAAAACAATTAAACCTAGGGGAAGTACCTGATTATAGAGCATACGACAGCGTTACGAAATTAAAAAATATAATTTTTTGTTCATGGCAACACACTTCTTGGTTCGTTTTAAGCGAAAAAAAGAACAATTTACATGCAAAAAAAAGTTTGTTATAACCGAAAGTTCGCTTTAAGCGGGTTCGTTATAAGTGAAAATATTTTCATGGTTTTATATAAACAAAAGTTCGTACTTTCGAAAATGGTTCGTTTTAGGCGAAAGTTCGTTTTAAGCGGGTTCGCTATAAACGAAAAATACTGTATATCGATGCCGATCGATATTTAAAAATATATCGACATATTTTTTTCACTTGCCCATCCCTACACTACACTATCAAGAAAATGGTCTCAAATGTGGTTTCGAGATGAAAGAGTAATCGGAATACGTTGAAATTTTTTACAGTAGATAGATATTGATGTTGTTAGTTGATTTCTTGCAAAAAGTGAAATTTGAAAATTTTCTTGTTGATTAAGTGCGATATCAACAAATTGTAACTACTTTGAGATAATGAGAAAAATACGTAATAATTTTATTAAAAGCTGGGTAGTAGTTCTAATTTGAAGCATAGTAATAAGATAAGATTACTTTGTAACCCATTAATAAAGTACTACCGATTACAAAAATGACAACGTTTTTGCCGGGGTATTATACCTCGCAATGCGTGCTGGTTATTTGACACTGTCATTTGGCCAATACTCTTTTATGACGGTGTGGCCTATGGAAGGCCATGTAAACAGCGTCCAATCGCTCACGATTCGCGAGTCATGCGCAGCATGGCAATGCTAATTACAGGTGATTTACACTCCACGCCTAATAAGGCTGCTTTCGCTATGCTGAATTGGTTACCAGTGGATCTGCTGACCATAAAGCTGGCCTTGTACACAGCAGTGCGTCTGCATGCTACAAATGCATGGAACCACAGACACTGGGGTCATACAAGTATCATCGATTTTTGAAATAATCTTCCTGAGCTAATTGATTATACCATCCCGAGACCGTCATTCTCTAGGTGCTTCAGTTTCTCTACCCAGGAGGAAATGAGTTCTACTGGAGGGTTTCCTCCCATCGTGGAGCACTTTGATGTTTACACGGACGGCTCCAAGAGGGGTGACAAGGTTGGAGGAGGTGTCTACTTTGAACATCTGGAAGCCAAGATTTCCTTCAGACTTCCAGACACATGTAGTATATTACAGGCCGAGATAGCGGACATAAAGAAGGCGGCAAACTGGCTTCGGTACCAGGATATTTGAGAGAAATATCAGAATATGCACCGACAGCAAAGTCGCAATCAGGCCCCTAACAGGTGTATACACAACATCGCAGCGCAGGAAACTGCATCGCTGACGAATTACATAGCTAAAAGGGGGATGACACTACCAAAGACTCACATTGATGTTTTCTCGGTATTCCCCTACACGCCTGCAAACATCAAATCGAAAACTATTCCCACACCCTGGCACAGACCAGATGGTTCAACGAACCTACTTGTAGGATCTCCAGGCTGATCTGGCCAAGGCTGGACTCAGACCGTTCCAGGAATTTCTTAAGGCTCCAGAAAACACACCTGAAAGACATCGTCGCAATGACCACAGTCCACTGCAAATTCGGCAACCACGCCAAGCTAATGCGACCAACGTCCCACGACGATTTTTCACCTCCTGTGAATCTGCCCTGCACTGGAGAATAAGCGGCTGACACAAATCGATCAGCAATCCTTTGTCAGTCTATCTGAGCTGGTAACGACGAACCCTAACCAACTTAGACTTTCCATATAATGACATTTTTCCCAAGCCCCTAGTTCATCATCATCTGCCTCGCCATAGTTCATCAGCATAATTTTCTTGTCTGGCAGCATTTGTAAAAGAAGATTCAGCTTTATTACAGTAGTCGTAGTCGTGACGAAATCGATAAATTGTGGCAACGCTTACTGTAAGTTTTACATTGGAGTCGTTTAATTGCGACTACGACAATCGTAATAAGGACTATTCTGCCTATTCCGAGGCGTATCTAACAGGTGTCTCACTAGAACAGGTGACCTAAATCGCTTATCATAACCGCCTTCAAACTGTCAAACTCTACATAGAGATTCCCTTCTTCACGGTATTTGACATTTCCTTATAGAGCTAGCTGCGCTGATAATTACACCCGTCTCTCAACGTTTTATGACAACTACTGAAGTAGTTTCCACAACAAGTTTTCTATTGTTGTAGAATTTCCTGTTCCTGTTAGTTGTGCCATGGCCTGTTCATAGAATCCAATACGGATTGGTTTAGCATCATCTTTAAAAAACCGGTTGATTGTGTTCATGGAATCCGTCTGTGCTTGAATTTGGAATATTTCTGTTCAGAATTAGAATTTTTGTTCATGAGTTGGAGTTCAGAAGGGAGTCCTTTAATTCTCTAATCACTCAAATTGAATTTTGTAAACAATCAGGTATGTGATGTAAATCGTTTTCGATTTAAAAACGTACAGAGTTGTGATTTATTTCGAAGTCGTTGTGGTTTTGCTTTATAATCGAAATCGAAAGCGGTTAAGAGCTAGTTTATTACTTCTTAGATAAACTTAGTTTAACATGTGCTTAAATTAAACCGGAAACAAGTTTAAACTTTCTTTAACCACAATCTCTATTTGAAAAACGATCAAGACACAAAAACGATTTTAAAACGATAAAAGGTGTGATGGATGGATGTGTTTGCTATAGTCGTTTTGTCAATAATTTTCATATTTGTTTTTAATAACTTTTTTCAATATTTTTTGATAAATTTCTTTTCACAGTTCTATTTTATTGTTATTCCTGCCAGTTCTGTAAATCGGCTGGATTTAAAAACACTCGATTTGGTAAAATTAAATCCACTAGTAGCAAAATTTTTTCAAACTTTTTTGTAGTTTTCTATTCTTTAGAGCTTAAAATATCATATCTGAACTTAGTTTACTATATATAATTTAAAATATATCAATGGTGGCTTAATTCATTTTTGGAAAACGAGAAATTTACTCGGTTTTGATTTACAGAACAGTGCCGTATATTTTATCTTTTAGGGCCATTATTACAACTAGCCAATAGCTAAAGGCAGGATTTTGTCGGACGAATAAAAATAAATGAAAGTGAGCGATAAGTTAAAGTCAGGTGCATCCTACCTGGTAGGTTAACGTAAATTTGTAATAATAATACACTGCTTATCCGTCTGACAAAAGCCTGCTTTTAGCTGTTGTCAAGTTGTAATAATGGCCCTTAATGTGCTTTTTTAAAGTCAGTAGTTTTAGATTGGCTCAAAACTAATTGTGAAAATCGACCGGAATTCATCACACCTTTTCAAAACAATGACACAACTAAATATTTTAAGTTTAAATTACAGTTAACTGACAAATGTAGTTCATCTTTATGTTAAAAACTGGCTCTAAGTCAGCTAAGCCGGTTAAAGGCTAGTTTCCGTATATACCGTAATCGTCGACGAAAACGAAATTCCATATATTAGCAACAAACAAAAAAGTTAGCTTTAGAGCTTTTTTCGTTGCTAATGTATGGATTTTCGTGTTCGTCGATGATTACGGAGTATGCGGAAACGACTCTTAAGCCGGTTAAATGTATTGATTATTATTTCACAATGTACTTTAGCGGCAAGTTTTGTATGCCAAACTTGCCATTAAAATCCTTGTAAAATGGACGTAAATTAATTAAATAATTTATGTAGCTAACTTTTTCGAAATTGTTAACTAAAAGATTCGCGTCAGACAACGTAGCACCAGCTTTGTTACGACTTTTCATTTATTGGACCAATAAAAAAAATCCATTTCGAATTAAAATTTAAATCTCATCAATAGGAAATAAATTTCTTGTTAAAAATAAAAACAAGTTAAGAGGTGTTAATTTTTTTTCTTCGTGTTATATATGTATTTCATTTCATTTTTTTATGTAGTTGCTGTTTTCTTTAATATGTAACATCATTCATTGGCTTAATATTAAAACTCTTTTAAATTAATTTAAAATTCTTAATATGTAAATATGTATGTATGTAGTTCTTTTTTTAAATTTATATGGTTTTGTATAATAGATGTTTTTTTATTTTTATTTTATAAATTAATATTTTTGCAATCATCGCTGCTCTAAAATGTTTTCTAGTATTTTCCTTTTTTATGTTTTCCTAACACAATTTATCATATTCATATATTTTTGTTTTTCCTTGTTTAATTTATAATTACAGTTTCACTTATATATAATTACCCCCATATTCATAAAGAAATAATATGTATTTGAAATCTATTTTAAGAAAATTTTTTATGAAAAACTCGTTTCAAATTTTATGAATATAGGGGTTAGTGTTTTACTATTATGTACATATTTTACTTTACAAAAAAAGTCTTAAGCGGCCCCGTCCATTATACAACATTATTGCAGGTGTTATTGCACATGTTATTGTCGTTTTGACGTATACTATTAAATGATACAAGTGGGTGAGCCGCTTTATGTGTCGATTACGGATGGCAACCGAACTTCAGTTGCGTTGCCGGCCGACAACTGAAAATTTGTTGTTGCCAGATAGACACTAAAAAGCAACTGAACTTGACTGCTCTCAGTTGCCATCCGTAATATGATTTTACGCAACTGGCTACCCAACTGAATTTCGGTTGCCATATATATAGTCGAGCCATTATACACAATTCTCAAAATGTTTTCGTTAAACACAATTTTGAATTTTAATTCAAATTTGTTTATACATATCGACGGTTTAAAAACACTGTTGACTTTTTTTACGTTTCTGTCAAAATCCACTTAAGGGTTTTAAGCACAAATATACAGTTTCCAAAATATCGCATGTAAATTTTGAAAGTTTCTCCTGCAAAAATCGCTTGTCAGACTTAATGGTTTATTTTGAAGGCGTTCATATGTACTTATGTATAAATATTCAATTGCAATTAAATTTAAATATTTTTTTTTATTTTTTTGTCAATTCTTTTGTATCTAGATTTTTGTTTTATTTAACTGAAATTGCAAAATTAATTTTTTTTGCTGAAAACAAAACAATAAATATAATTTGAGTTTTTTCGTTTTGTATCGAAAAGCATAATAGTAAAATTTAAAACAAATTAATGTACATATTTGTTTGTTTACGTAGTTTTTTTTTGTATAAATAGTTAAGAGACATATTAAATTATAAATTATAATATTACATATTCAAATAAATAGGCGATAATGCAAATGTCGTGATAGTTTATCATTTTCTAAGATTGTTTTTTTTTACTTAAAAAGTATTTTGTTGAAAATTTGTAAAATAAAGTAATGTGTGATGTTTATTTATTATATATGAATGTAAATTACTTTTTTTGGGAAGATAAGGGTTTGTGTCGTAGGATTTTGAAATTTTTGGTATGTTCCAAAAATTTTGCCAATAAAAATAGTATGTATGTACTAATACGTTTCAATTTGGGCTTTTATTTACTATTCTTGTTGACAAAACTATCAAAATCTTTTAAAACTTAAAACAGTTTTGACTATATACACGTGTATGCATAGGATAAGATAAAAAAAAAATATATTTAGGGCTGGATTACTCATATACTATTTTTGCAATCAATTTTTGCAGACAAAATTTTGAATTCTTTCAAAATATATATGTACATATAACAAATATCTGCTTGATTGAGATCTATGTATGTACATATCTAAGGTGGTTATGCTTGTTTATCCAACGTTGCATATCAATCACTCTTTTGAATCCCGATTATAGAAAAAAATATTGCAATTTCAAAGCTAAAAGCAATACAATAATTTGTCAGTTTCTTTTCAGTGTTGGCAAAGTGGCGGTTTTGGTGCTTCATCTGGAGGTATTTTGTTCCCATCAGAGGGTGTTTTTTACAAAAAAACCGTTATATTTTCAAAGAAATTGAAAAATTTTCGAATAAAAACACATCTTAGTATGGAAATTCCTTCAGTTAGCGGTTTTTAGCTGTTCTTGTGTCCACGTCCAGCGATATTTACTGAAAAAGTTTTCGCAGCACTATTGTTTTTTTTATCAAAATTTAAACCATTTTCTGCAACTGAAAAAGTAAAAAGATAGCATCTCTATCTGCGTATGAAGTCTTTGCAAAATCACTTTTTCTTTTATTCTTTAAGCAAATGAACAAAAATATCGAAAGTAAATTTTAACGTTTCTTCGTTTGTTTTTATTTTATGTCCATTTACGGCATTTGAAAAAGTAAATTTTTGATTTTCATACATTAATTAATATCACTATCCTATGTGTTTTTCTTGAATGTGTTTTAGTGAGTTTAAACATCAATCACTTGTACTACTGCTCATGGACAAATCACAGTTTGGTGTTGTGGGTGCATCTTTACAAATGGGACTTATGCCGGCATTCTGTATAGATATACAAGATAAAGACTTAGGGATGGGAGCATAGGTAGATTGTAGATTAAGCCTTAGTTTGGCAGGTGAGCTTCGTTTGAATCGTGGAGGTCGGTTGACATTCAATAATGACGTCGAGGACGATGCTGAGGCTGGTGAGAGACAGGAGGATGAGGAGGTTGTTGCGGTATTTGAAGAGCAGGGTATTTCATCCTCCGGTGTTACAGGTGGTGAGGTTAAACGTGATGAGCAACTACTACTGGTGCCACTACTATGACCACTATCGCACTCATCCATTTCAATGTTTTGAATTTCACATTTTTTTGTGCTGCTGCAAGTTGCCACATCGTGGTCATCCTCGTCCATGTCATCAGTTATTTCGGCTTGATTGATATCAATGTGACTAGATTTTTCTGTAATAGGTGTAGGTAGAGGTGCTGAGGCTGGTGAAAGTGGCTCTAATACGCCACTGATGCGTAAACTTTGTTCCAATTCCAGTAATTGGCCCATAAAGTTCAAATTGGGCGAAATAATGGGCCGTGCTAATTTAACTAATTTGTATGCTTCTAGCAGTGTTAAAGATTTGTAGCGCATAACATATGCAATGGCAATAGTGGCACTGCGAGATATACCCGCATGACAGTGCAGTAATACCCGTGAACCTGTTTTTCGGGCATCCTCTGTAAAAATAAATAAAAAAAGAAAATTAGCTAAGTTCAAAGAAAAGATGATTTAATTAAATGAAAGTTTTCTCATGTGCTGTCCATTACGTAACTAGCTATTCACATATTACGTAACGCTATTTTCGGAGTTTTTTTTACTCGCCCCTCGCATTTCCAGGGAAAAGACCACTTTTTGTAACGTAACGCCAACAAGCAATTAAGTTGTATTTCAAAGAAAACCAAATTTTTTACGCCTTTTTACAATTTGTGTAGGTCGTAAGTGGCTCTACATTTAGTAAAACTTTAGGAAAAATCGAACTACATAGTTATGAAATACTTTACTTTTCGCTGAAAATGCCCATATATCGATATATTTTTTCACTATGTATGGGCAATTTGACAAATCATCATCATAAAAATACATGAGATTTTGATTTATAATTATAAAAAAGTCAAGTTGGATTTATAGATGTTTATTAGTGCTATAGTGAGCAATTGGGTTTTTTCGTTTCGATAGTTTCACACATATTTTTTCATGTATGTGTCACTATAGTAGTTCGATAAGCATGTTGTCATTCATTAAATTTGTCCGTAATCTTATCAGGAAAAAGCACAAAAAGGCCATGTTTATTATAGCCTCTATATTCGATTAAAAATTATAATGGAAATATTAATTTTGTAGTTTTATGTAACCCTAACGAATTTTTATAACAGGTGACGCCAATTAGGAATAAAAACAAAAACAATCTAAGCCCCGGGATATAGTATGTTGCCAGACAACATTGTTAGGATTATGAACACAAGTCATATCTCCAAAAATTTTAAGCCTGGCAAAATGTGTTTAAAGTTTCAAAAGTGTTAGCAGGTTTAGTGGACGGTATTAGCTTTTAAGTATGAGTGTAGGTAACTTCGGTTTAGATTAAGATATGTTTCTGGAATTTTTTTTGAGGCCCTCAACAAATAAACTTCACAACTTGATGGCCAGCATTATCAGCACAGATTTTAGTGATTTTTAAAATTTTCGAGTTAGTTAGTGCTCGCAGCTTTTATTTTTTGTGCTTTTTACTTCTTTTCGGTGACACTAAATCTCAATTTAAAATATTAATAACATTAAATTAAACATTTTAAAAATCCCCGAAGAGAATAGATGATAAACTCAAAACGGCTGGACTAATTTTCTTCAAATATAGGTTAGAGCATTTTGGGTCAAGTTACCTTTCCAACAAAATTTACTAAATTAAAATCGATGTGCTAAAAATCGTTTGGGATCTACGGCGTCAAAGGCACACAGATTTAGCAATATACATCTAGAAAATTTGTGATATCTTCTAAGCGGCTGGACCGATTTTCAAACATAGCTAAGAACACTCTCGATCAAGTCACCTTTCAAACAAAAAAAAAAACGAAATCAAAATCGGTCCAGCCGTTTGGTCAGTACGTGGACTCGTACAGACACTTAAAACTCCCCTTTGTTTGGTCGGGGCTTAAAAATAGATTACTAAAATATGGCGCAAACTTATTGTAAGTATAAAATTAAATTTAAAATCAGTCAAGATTTGCGAAAGTTGCAAGACGCGAAAAGCTTTTTAACACTCTATGCACATGTGCGGTAAAACTTACGAGACATTCACTATACAGGTCTTCAAATATATGAATTTAAGATCCAAAACTAATTATTTTCTGCCTTCTAAGGCATTCCTTCTAGAAGGCAGAAAACACTGGTTTCTTTTGGAAGGAGTATTCTATTTTTAGATTTTTCGTTTTGTTTAATAAGAAATTTTCTTTAGAAAGAACAACCATTCGTGTATACTTTTTTTTCGCAAATAATTTGAATATAAGACTCAAACCTACGTACAAGAGGCATAATACATGCTGCTATTATGTCGTTTATGTTGCAGCTACTACATCATGTCCAATTCGTTCCAAATAAATACACGAAATTTAGCCTCCCTCATATGTTTAAAAATTACTTTGGATGAAAAGAAGGAGTTCGAAATAAAAAATCACGATAATCCAAAATATAGAAGCCGCTAATACCCAGACAAAAAATATACCTCCATTTCATTTTTAACAGATCTTCCCAGACCAGGCCTTCTATCAGGCATGCCCCGTATTATCTGCAAATAGGCCAGCTAAAGAATGCCTTCAATTAGGCCTGCTGAGTAATGGGTCGAGGAGGGCCTTGGTCCGCAATGACATCGCGTGTAAAAAAGAAATAAATATACAATGGGAATGGAAGTACTACAGACTGCTAAATAAGCCTTATAGAAGGCCTCTTTACTCCTTCCATTTACCGCTGGGTAATTCTGCATCTATTGTTGTATTAAGTTTCAAGTGCAATACTACAAAATTTATTTTATTCAGATGAAGCGTTTTCGAAAAATTTGGCATTAAACTGAGTACAACACTATTTTTGCGCCAATAACTCGAAAAAGTCACCTGACTTGTCTTTAGACAGGTTCTCTTCAATCTAGGGATATGATGCTTTATAAATTGCTTCATTTTATATATATTTTTTAAATCTTGATGCTGCGGTGCAACGCTAAAAATAGGATCCAGTATTTTTTTATTATTTTTGTTAATAATGGGTGATTTTATAAGAACTATCGGAAAGTAAAAAAAAAAAAAAAACACATAAAATTCAGAAAAATGCATGAAATATTTATTTGGATCGATAGTTGGGTCGATATAATTTAATGTTTGAAGATTATTTCATGCAAATGTTGGCCGCGGCTGCGCCTCAAATGGTCCATCCGCTTAGTGCAATTTTGGCATACTCTTTCCAACATTTCGGCCGGTATCTCACGAATAATGTTGGCAATGTTGGCTTCCAGTGCATCAATCGAAGCGGGCTTGTCGCTATAGACATTAGCCTTAACATAGCCCCACAAAAAATAGTCTAGAAGCGTTAAATCGCACGATCTGGGCGGCCAATTGACTGGTCCCAAGCGTGAAATAAACTGTTCACCGAGCTCGCCTCTCAATTGGTCCATTGTTTCGCGTGCCGTGTGGCATGTGGCACCGTCTTGTTGAAACCACATGTCATGCAAGTCAAGCTCTTCCATTTTGGGCAGAAAAACGTTTGTTATCATCGCACGGTAGCGCTCACCATTCACAGTAACGTTGTGATTCGCATCATCTTTGAAGAAATACGGCCCAATGATGCCGCCAGCCCATAATCCGCACCAAACGGTTGTTTTTTGTGGATGCATTGGTAGCTCTTGCAATGCTTCTGGCTGCTCTTCACTCCAAATACGGCAGTTTTGCTTGTTCACGTATCCATTCAACCAGAAATGAGCCTCGTCGCTGAACACAATTCTTCGATAAAAAAGTGGATCTTCATCTAACTTTTCAAGAGCCCATTCACCAAAAATTTCGCAAGCGTTGTTCGTTTGTAAGACGATTCATGATTAAATTATAGACCAAACTGAAGATGTTTGACAGTGACACAAGATACAAAACGTGCGTGAGCTGTCAAAACTAGTGTTGCCAAAAAGATAATAGCAAAAAAATCACTCGTTATAACTGAGAATAAAATGCCACGTTCTTGTGCTATACAATCACCCCTATCGCGAATAACTATTCCCATGAGAAAACTCACAAATTTTCTGATTTCCTATCGTGAATGTTTCCCATAACAACGTTTTTGGGAGCGAATTCACAAACTTAAAAAATGTGGCATCGCCAATGTTTACTCCCGTGAATAATTTTACAAAATAAGTTCACAACAAGTGTCGATGGGAACGAGAAGGGAACATGTAAGTTGTAATTTGTATTTAAGCTAGGACTGTATTAAATTACTTTTCTATTTTATTAAAAGACCACAAATGTTAATAAATAGCAAATTAATTGTGTTGGAGGAGATGTGCGCTAGCCAAAGTGCCAGCCATTTTCACTACGGGTGGTACCGCAAACATCTTGCTGCTAGTAGTAGTAGTATCTTCGCTGCAATCTCTTCCAGCACCACAAAACGCAGTTAAACTTTATTAATTTCTTTAAAATATGTATATTTTCCTTTTACAAGTATGTACACAAATTATTTATAAAGCACTGATAAATAAATCACAATAGAAACTATTACTCCCAAATAATTCACAATAGACACTTTTACTCCCAAAATATTCGCGATACTGTTTTGTTGGGAATGGGAATATAGGTTTGCTCCCAAACAACTCATTCCCATAACATTCGCGATAGGGGTGAATATTCGATAATTTATGATCCGAAAATAGCGTTACGTAATATGTGAATAGTCCTTTATTGTGAATAGGAGGCGAACATATTGTTCGCGTGAATTATTTCCCATGAACAAAAAATGGTGAAGAAAACTAGCCAAATAGTACACTAACACAAAAAGAACGCAAAATTGACGATCACAATTTTAGGGAAAGGACCCATATTTCTCGTGAACTTTTATTACCGATAAGAGTGAATGTTTTCTAATATTTTATTCTCTTTATGATCGCACGTGTTAATCATCTCACAACTTACTCATATTACCCGGAAGGAATTTTCCTAAGATGATAAATTGATTACAAATCATTCAAGTTTCTCATCGGTGTTCCTTTCTCCGAAATATTAAAAAAAAATTTGCATATAAATGACTAATTTGAAATATTTTTCTTGTTGTTTATAAATATTTTAATCACGTATTACGTGTAACAACCTTTCCATTTATACCAAAACTAAAATGAGTTAATTAAGTAGTGAGCAATTTTATATTGTACGTTTGATTTGTTCACACGTCTGTAAGTAGGTAGCTCAGTTTTGCTTTGTAGTCGGAGGAACTCCAAAGTGTGTCGGCCATTCAGACAATTTATTTGATCATTTGTTGTTTGTTACTCATGCTGAATGAACTTTACTAATTCAAAATATTTGCCAGATGAGTAATTTCGATATAATTAAAATTTCATTTAAAGTAAACTTTGAAATATGTACATAGTTACTTATGATTAATCAATTAAGACATTTAATGTGATGTTATTATGTATGTGATTGTATTACACTGCTTTACAAATTTTCATTTTTGGAAGGTATAAATTTTCTAATGCATTTTTTTTATGGTAATTAGCAGGGCTCAGACTTTCATGCAACTAACAATTTATTATAAGCACTTAGCAAATGCACTTAAAAATGTTAAATATGCGCAAAATATGCATTTACCTACGAACAAAGTACCAAAACTACAACAATATCAAAATAATTTTTTTAGTTTTTAGTGTTCCGTACAACAAAGGAACCCTTTTGTTTTCGCTATGCTGTCCGTCTGTCCGTCTGCCTTCCACAGGCTGTTTTCTCGGGAACCATAAGAGCTATGGACCTGAAATTTTCACAGAATATGTAAAACTTTTGCCACTACAACAACAAATATATGACAGATAAAAATTAAAGGGTGTCCTAAAGCGAGCAACGGATCATGTTCTAATACTAATATAATATACAGACACTTATATATAGATAGACACTTTAAATTTTCCAAGTTAGTGTTAATTGGTGTAGTCTGTAGAATAGACTTCACCAATTAACACTGATATTAAAAGCAATAAAAATTAAAGGGTGTTCTATCAGTTAATGTAATTTTACTATGTAATTTACACAATATGATGTATCTTGGAAGCCATAAGAGGTAAACTCTTGAAATTTTCAAAAACGCTAAAACTAAAAAATTCCAATACGTATTAAAAAAAATGTCAAAATGAAAAATCGCCAATATGAAAAAAGCGCTTAAAGGAAAAAAAGCACCAAAATTGAAAAAACCTCTAAAATGCAAAATATCACCAAAACTGAAAAGATCGCCAAAAAACTAAAAAAAACGACAAAAACCGAAAAATATCGTCAAAATGAAAAACAAGCACTACAACATAAAGAAATCGCTAAAACTAAAAATATAAAAAAACGAAAAAATCGCCAATAATAAAAAAATCACCAAAAAGAAAAAAAGCGCCCAAATAAAAAAGAAAAAAAAAACGCCAAAACTAAAAAAATCGTCTAAAACCAAATAAATCGCCAAAACGAAAAAAAGTGTCAAAACAAAAAAAAAATCGCTAAAACTAAAAAAATCACAAAAAGCCGAAAAAATCCCCAAAACAAAAAAAGCGTCAAGACTGAAAAAAGCGCCAAAACTAAAATAAATCGCTAAAACTAAAAATATCGTCAAAAAGGAAAATAAACGTCAAAATAAAAAAAGCAAAAACCAAAATAACGCCAAAACTAAAAAAATCGGAAAAAAAAATTGCCAAAAACCAAAAATCGCCAAGAAACGAAAAAATCGTCAGAACGAAAAAATTTTCCACTGGCATTTTCCATTATAGCATTTTTAGTTTTCATCCGATTTCGACCCATTATGGTTCAAAAATTTTTTTGTAATTGAATGGACTATTAAATAAAATTTTAAAACCATGAATTTTGTTATTATTTGTAGTGAAAAACAGCTTCCAAAATGGCAACAATTAGTGAAAAACGTTAAAAATTTCATAAAATCCTAACTTTGATACTCAGCCATTTTTTTATCCGATCAAAGCCAAACAGGATATATGTAATTAATATTAAGGAACCAGTCGTTGAATCTGTATAGCACTTTAAAGAGAAGTAGGTATACATCGAAAACTCAAATCATTACTAGACAATGACTGAAATTTTCTTATTTTTTCGTGTTTAGCACATCCTAACTACTATAAAAATGTATTAAAAAGTTTTACGTTTTGGTTGTAAGGCAGTGTTATGTATAGAAGTACGTAGGTATGTACATATATACTTTTGTATATAAGACCACACCGATTTGAGCTCTTGACCCTAAAAATAATCCAATACCATTTCAAACTTTTTCGGCGCCATAATAATTTCGATAAGATTAATCGTGTATTATCTCCGTTACTATAGATAGATTTGTATCAAAAAATATATTTGTTATGTAATTGTACATACGATAATTCCGCCCAAAAGGGTATGTAGATATATTGAAGCAATTATTTTAACAGCTTCTCACCCCACTTTTTCGTAAAATAACAACTGTCAGCAACAGAATCAGCCGATGAGTCACATTAGTCTGACTGTCTGTTACTTTTCTTAAACAATCGAAGGAATACAAAATGTAAACAAAGCAGTTTAAAAGATTTCTTAAAAAGAAAAAAAAAAGAAAAAATTAAGCGCCAAGACGTGATTGTTGGTTGTTATTTTTTACAATAAAATAATCCTTAATAAATAAACAATGCATATATTTAGCCATATATGTATGTACATACATATATATATGTATGAAGGATTACAAACATACCTAAATACATACATATACAATATATCGTCACATTAAATGCAAACGAACGTAACTACACAAAAATTCGAGATCGAATTTTTTGTTGATTATGCTTCGTTTTATCAAACTACATGTTCACAAAAAATTTTAGACTGCTACGATCAGTCGTCGTTTTTTTAAAGAATTCAAACGAATGTAACTACAAGTGCATTCTGTGAGCTTGTACTAGGGTTTGGGAATCGCGAATTCCCGGGAAAAGCCTGCCTAATGTTCCCGGGAAAACGGGAAATTAAAAGTACACGTTATTTCATATATATATATATATGGACTTTTTTGACATACATATTTATAAAATGGTGTGTCAGCCAAATTAATTTTGATTCATATAAGAATTTTGTATTATACAGGCGCGGATATAAGGGGGGATATCCCCCCCCCCCCCCAAAAGGAGTAAATTTCTATAGAGTTTCTAAAAGAAGTTTTTCAAAATAGTATGTTTCACTTAGAAGTTTACCCCCCCAAAAGCTCAAGCTGGATCCGCGCCTGGTATTATAGTACTGTTTTACTTTATTATCAAAATTTTCAATGTTTTTTTATAATATTACAAAAGTTCATTTGACTGATTGTACGACTAAATTTACACGATGAAATTGTTTAAGTTCTCTTTTAAAGTTGCTACGTTTTTCATCGTCTGTTTAGACCCTAATACCCTATTTATCGATGTCGAAGGACTTTTTCATTCTTATAATTTCATTTAAAACAAAACGAAATTCTAAAATGTTGTTTTTATTTCAAATGTAACTGTAAGAAAGAAGGAATTCCTTCGCCATCGATAAAAAGGCAAAAAAATGTGCGTACAATTTTTTTAATACAAAATAAAAATGTGAGCGGTTCAAACTTATACGGAAATTTCATAAAAAATTCAAGGAAATTGAAGTAATACCACTTCTCCTAATCCGTCTGCGAGAAAATTATTGCTTGATTTGAAAAGTGTCGTTTAATCACTATAACACAACAAAGTGGAATATTTTGTATAAGTATCAATGATTGCAGTGATATAATCGTTTCCTAAAGTAAATAATTCGATATTAAATGAACTTTGAGTGATTTTCCGCAGAAGTAGTGGAAATTTTAAGCTCATAAAAGGTGTAAAAACTTTGAGTTGACACTACTTAAATTTATAAAAGTTTTAAGAGAAAATAAACGGAAAATCAAAGACATTTAGACGGACTGTGGCTCAGGGTATATAAAATTCGGCGGAGTTGAGTATATTATGGTAACTTGCTTGTACTTAACGGTAAGAATCCTCTTGGAAAATTTTCAAGCCAAATAAGAAACATTACAGCAAGTTCTTTATAAAATGATTTGAAGGCTTTAGAATAAAATTTTTAGCTGATTGCGGTAATAATCGTCACTTAGTCTTTATAGCATCTCTTACTGTGTAATAACTATAAACTCTATTTGCTTGAATTCACTTAAAAATTCTTAAAAATTTGTTTTAGAATTGCTTTTATATTAACTTTTATTTAAAAAAAATGCTTACATTAATAAAAGAATCGAAATTTTGCCAATTTTCATTTAATAAATCTACTTAATTTCGAAAATTAACTTATCCCGGGAATTCACGCGATTTTTTCATTCCCGTTTCTCGGGAAGTGCAAAAGTCCGGGAAATCCCAAACCCTACCTGTTAATATTGCTTTAAATTTGTTGTTTTTCGTATTTTTCCTATTCATTTACAAAATTCTAATAACCTTAAAGTTTTACTTTTTTCCTTCTTCTGTAAAAAAAAAATAAGTGTAGTTACGTCCGTTTGCATTTAAGGTAACGATATGTAATACGTATGAACAAATTTATGTACACCATGCCTACCTACTCGAATGATGAAAAGTATAGTAAAAAAAAGGGAAAAATACTATCAAGTAAAGAAGAAGCAGGTGCCAAATTATGATGTTGGTGGTTAAAAGTGACGACACACAAAGGCCATCAGCCTGCCATTCAGCCAGCAACTCATTATTCTCTTGCACACACAAACAAATGTATGCCTCAAATATAGTGTTGCCAGTTAAGGGAGTTTTCTTACCCTTAAATTCAGTGTATGGGAAAAATGCCAAGTTCTTCCAAAGAGGATATATAAGGTTAGCCTATCAGCTGAATTCTTTACTTGCTGAAGGAAACAATTCTAGTGTGCCTACATAAAATCAATTAGATTACGAAGGATATCATGAAAATTTTCTTCAAAATCTAAACCATTTAAGTTCCCTAGAGTGGAGAGAACCTGTCACAAGACGAGTCACATGACTGGTTCCCAAAGACTAGCGACTGATTCGCGTCCTGGAACTTTATATGAGAGATACCCATCACTTTTACTTGGCGCTGTCATTGAACATTAAGATACTCAGTGATAGGTTCTAGATCCAGACTTAAGGCAACTGTCCTGTAGTCGTTTCTTTAATACAGGTCAAATTATTGTACTTTAAGTTTAAAGTTTGAACAAACATTTGTGATTTGAAACAAAGTCTGCTTGTACTGTACTTTATTAATATTTTTGTTAATACTTTTTTCTAGTTAAGTGATGTGTTCTCCTTTCACCGCTCACGACATATTCTACCACTGCCATTTTCACTAATCATAGGACGAGTACGTCGAAGATAATTAATACAAAATTTCGCTCAGGGCTTCAGGCGGCTAAAGCTTGTATCAGGCACAACAATTGGAAATCAGATTTATGACGACAACATTTTGTGTGAAAGAATTTAAAAGTTTGATTGGACTTTAGCAGAAAAATTCTAAAAAATACATCATATATTGTTAGCGCCCTGCTACACGTACAATACACTACATATGTATATGTCCATATATTGTGATATTTGGATCGCGATCCATTTTAATGGATTAATGGATTTCAAAATATCAACCCCTTCGTGGATACGCGATATTTATTGAACGCTTGTCATGCAGTATTGCGATCCATATCGCAAAATAGCTTAATATTTTGAAATTCATCAATCCACTAAAATGGATTGCGTTCTAAATATCACAATATGTATGTATGTACTATGTTTTATACTATCTGTGTTGTACATCTGACTTGTCAAATTTCCCACTGCAAAAGCTATACTTTTCGTGTGAACCTTTTGAAACATTGCCACCTGAAATTTACAGAACTAAAGTCAGGCGACGAAATTTTCAATTAGAGCGCGTTCTATTTTCATCTGACATCAGCTATTTTGAGGTAACAAGTGTTCGCGTCACTTAGAGGTTATGTCAGATGCGATTATACATGTACGTGTGAAAGCAAAAATTAAAAATCGTCTGTAAATGGACAATTTTGACAGACACGCAAAGTTACATGTGGGTCTCAAAACTGACAAGTCAGATGTAAAACACAGATAGTCTAAATCCACCTTAAGGAAATCAACGAAAGTGGAAAGAAACGTGGTGCATTAAACATTATGATGTCCTAGGGCAGGGCTATATACACTGCAGCTCTTTATAAGATCGAATTAACATGTTTTTACAAAAAGCTTATATGTAGATTTTTTAAACCTTTTTATGGAAAGCAACAATTTTACTGGCAACACTACCCAAATGGCCAAAATAATTTGCATGTGTCAGGGTGTGTGTTTAAGGTTTTTCTTGTTGTTAAAAATAGCCCAGCTTGACTTGGTCACAGGATGGTTGTTGGTGATGATAGCAATGATGTTGTTGGTGGTTTCTTTTTGGTTGGGTTGTTTTTGTTTGGTGAGAAAGAATTTTTTTCCCATATTATGACTCATAGTATAATAAAACATTAATAGCAACATTTATATATACAAATGTATATTACATACAATAAAATATATTATAGCAATTGTTTTGGCGTTTATTTTGTTTTGTGCTTTTACGTATATATAAAAACAGAGTTAAAAAAGAGAAATATGTATGTGCAAATATTTATATTAACGACCTTCAACTTGTGAATAATAAAACGCATATTTTAAATGGTCAATATGTTGTAGTTATGACCACATTGAAATTTCATGAGTAATAATATTGTAGGTACTATATTGTACGTACTATCCCTAAAAAACATCATAGCTTGTACCTATGATGTTTTTTTAGCAGACTGCGCAACGCAAAGAAGGGTATTGTGTTTATCAGCCTATGTATGTATGTATGTATGTATGTATGTGTTTTCCTTTGCGTCACTATATAAACCGAACGCGTAGACCGATTTTCACGATTCTTACGTCAATCGATTCGTCTAAATTCGGGGAGTGTCACTAAAGATATGACAGTAGTGAAAGTTCAATATGGCGGCCATCAGACGCCATTTTGTTTATACGAAAGAAACAAAAAGTCGGCGAACTATATCAAAATGGGTATTAATCGACAGGTATTTGAAAATCATCTTTAGGTTTCTCTTATGATTTTTAATTTCGAATGACCATTTAGGATCTGTTAGGGTTTAAAGTTGTTTTCTTTTATTTTTTACGCAGTCGGGTTTTTTTTGATTTTTTAAATTTATGCCTTGTTAATTAAAATATTTACTAAGAAATTACATCTCTGCTTAATAAAAAAAATGCTCAGTGTTTATTAACATTTTTGTAATAACGCATTTTAGACTTTGAGCAGTTTGTTTCAAAACCTTTATCATTTTGTGAAATTAGCAATTAGTTTTTCATGTGTGTACCTACATTAGGGCGACCCTTATTTTGAAAATATTTGATTTAACCCAGTCTCACCACCAGTTTGAAGACAATTGATAAAACACATTATCCTGCCAAGTTTTTAGCTCAAATTTTGTTTTATTGCCTTATAACTTCAAATATATTAATTTCACACAAAAGTTTTGTAGAAAGAAAATGCTGCTTGTGAAGTTTCCAACATCTCATACTCTAACAACTTTTCTCTTAATCTAATAGTTAACGAATAAATATGTACATATAAAATTTTCAAGCATCATTAGCTTATTTTAAGGCTTCATTCGACCTCCCAGCTCATGACGACTAAAAACACAAATTTACAAGGTTTTTGAATGGAGCAACTGAAAGTGGTTTCTTGTGTCCTGTGTACAAAGGTATCTTACCGATGCAACCTGGTTATATAAATATATTTTTAATTATTTTAGTTAATTTCAAACGAAAATTACTCCCTTTTCATTCGAACTGTCGAATTTTGAAATCGAATAATTGACTAACGTAGTATCAACCTACTTTGCATGAAAATACCTAAATACTTCTTTAAAAATAGATAGGTATGTACCTATGTAGGTATCTCATTCAAAATAAAAATGCTAATAAACGTCCAGAATTATTGATGAGTCTGTTAAAATAAATAATTCATCAGTATTTGCATTCTTTCCATAATCACTGCAAAAATGTTAAACATAATTTACAAGTTTGCTTTATAAATTTGTGAAATATATATACACACACACACATATATTTAGCTTATAAATTAAAGATTTATTCAGGCATAAAAAATCTTATCATGAAGAACTACCTAATCCATACATACATACATACACATTCATAAGATGTGATCATGCGAGGGAGGCGATATCTTTCATTATTATTACACAAATAAATATCGGTTAATAAAACACAAAAAGCCCTATCTAACAAAAAATTCGAATCGGGTTTTTAGTAAATTTTAGGCCTCTATTATGATTCATAACTCAACTAGGTTGAGTTGTCTATGGTACGACCCAACTCAACCATTTTTTTGTATTATGATTCACAACCAAATTTAGTTGTCTTCGAAAAAATGTTCGAAAAGAGGTTCTTATCTATACTCTCTGTTTTTTGAAACCATAGTAGCCATCACAAATATTTTAAATATTTTTAGTTTTGGCCTCACTAGTTTTTCTTGAGATTTTATATTTTATGGATATGGCAACAATATTGGTTGACAAATGGTATAGATTGGCGCCTAAGAGTACCATTTTAAAAGTAATTAAAAGTAACACAATAGTCGAAATAAACACCAAAACACAACTGATAAAAAACTGAGACAACTGCTTTGATGAAGTTGTATTCCATAATAAGAATTTGACAACTACGACTCAGCTATAAATTTAGTTGTGAATCATAATAGGGGCCTTAATCTAACTATTTCACCACCATATCGACGTAGTTGCGTAAAAAGGGTCAATCTCTCACCATTTTACACAGCAGATTGTACATTTTTACGCAACTACGTTGATATGTACATAGCTACTACAAACAAAATAAGTTAAAAAAATTTTCAAGTTACATGGTTTTATTGCAATGAAACATAATGATAATGCATATAATGCACTAAAAACTGAAAAATAATTACGTAGTACCAGGTACCAGCCACCAAACAAACCACTCTCCTCACCAACACAGGACGTTGATCAGACTAAAATAAAATCGGACCTCCATTTGTTTCGGACTGTACCTTGAATTATTCTTTTTTGTGGTGTACCGCATTCTAGTAACCAAGTGCTTTCATATAATACCCATATTGAGGGGGCTGACAATATATATGCATGAATATAGTCCCCCATTTTGGGATTTGAAGTTTTTCATTGCGTACTGTATTCTACTAGTCAAACCATTTCATTTGATATTCGTATTGAAATGTTTGTAAACAAATGACTAATTCTCCATTTTATGGCGGCGGCCATCTGTGATTTACAATAATGCTGAATGCACATAATCGTAACGTAATCAGATCAATCAGCCATGAAAATTAAATGTGTTCACCAAATTTCAGATCAATCGGTCAACAGGAAGGGAATAAAGCTAAATATTAATTTTTATGGGAGTGGCGCTGCCCATTTTTTTAACACTCAATTGTACTGCACTGAAAGGTAAAGCTGTTTACCAAATTTCAGATGAATCAGTCAAGAGGAAGGGGGTAAAAGTCAATACTACTTTTTATGGGCGTGCCAAAGCCCACTGTTTTTAAACTGAAAGTTGTATAGCAATCAAAAGTAAAGGTATGTACCAAATGTTGAATCAATCGGTTAACAGGAAAGGATTAAAGCTTGGTATTACTTTTTATTGGCGTGGCGCCGCCCACTTTTGTAATTACAAAATTGTAAAGTCATTGTAAGTAAAGGTGTTCCTTAAATTTCAGATCAATCGGTTAACAAGAAGGGGATAAAACTAAATATTATTTTTTATGGGCGTGGCTCCGCCCCCATTCATGTCTATAGCTAAATATTACTTTTTATGGGCGTGGCGCATCCCACTTTTCTAAACTAATTATAAAATTGTCATCAAAAGTAAAGGCGCCTACCAAATTTCAGATCAATCGCTCAATAGGAAGAGTGAACATTTTCAATTACTAGATTTATCCCGACGACACAAACTCTACAAACTTCACAAACCCCATAAACTCCACAAACGGGGTAAGTTAAATAAAACCATTTAATAAAAACAAACTTAGGCGAACAAAAATAGCGAGAATATTAAGAAAATCTAAAAGGAAAAAGAACTGGCCAATTAAATAGTATATTTATTGCTTTTTCTGTAAAGTGAAGAAAATGTTAGTTAGGGTGTTTTGCGTTTCAGGTGACGATATACATATTGAATTTAGCATTTAAAAAGTCATCATATACATATGTACATACATAAGTAAGTATGTAGAATCGTTCCAATTTAGGGCATGTATCCCTGAATCAGAATTTTTTTTCGTGTTTAGGGATGAAAATTTCTGTTGAAGATGTCGTAGTAAATAATTTGTTATTTGAGGGATTTAGAAAGTAGATTTTTACGTAGCAAATGTCAAAGTAATGCCAAAGGCATTACAATCCATTACTAACAGCTGACAAAATCGCTTCGGGTGAGACGTGTTCTAAACTAACACCTTAAGTTGAGCGATACTGAAAGTACTAACGTTACGCGATACGTTTTTACTAAATAGACCTTAAGCCTCTATAATGAAAGTAATGTTAGAATTGACAATAGGGTAATATTCAAACAAAAAGGCGCAAAAAAGCGAGCTAGTTAGGAACAAAATAAATTAACTTGCGTAAAAGTAGATAAGGTGTTTTAAACATACACAAATTGTATATGAAAATACAATATCAAATTGTATTTGTTAAGACGTCTGATAAATTCACACTGTAGTACGTACTATGAGAAAAAAAACAAAATAAACAAAATAAATTAAAGAACCAACGAACGAACTTAGCAACGAACAAATACAAATTATGAATCATCATTTATAATGATGTTTTAGTAGACGTTGTTGTTGGAATTGTAGCTATTTGTGGTCGTAGCGAAAAAGTCGTTCGCACCGAATATTCTATAAACGAACATTACCGTTTTCTTTTTTTTTAGGTATATAAATACATAATTATTTTCATTGATTGTTGTTACATTTTAATGAAAGGGCGCTAAAGTGGGAGAAGGTAGGAGAGTATATACACTCAAAGTAAAATTATAGGTAAATCTAACCAATTTAAATAGTTAACAACATACTGTTAATGTACATTGTTCATTGGTTAAAATAACATTTTCAAATTGTAAGTCATTTCATGTCTATGGTTACCTTGTGCTATTGTTATTTAACAAGATGACTTAGCTGAGATGGTAAATCCGTCCAGTTCATAAACATAATAACCTAAGTTCAAGACCGAAATATTACATTTTACTGAATTGTAAAATATAAATTTGGGAAAAACACCATTTAAAATTTAAAATTATTTCTGATGGTTAAAATTACTAATTCAATTTTTAGAAATTTTTATGGTTAAAATGACCAATTTTTATGGTTAAAATTACCAATTTTAATAATTAAAATTACCAATTTAAAAAAAAAATAACGAAAATAGTTATTTTATAAAAATCATTGTATTTAAATTATGCAAGCCACCACATTGTCTTTGAGCTAGAGTTATTTAACAATATGACTTAGCTGAAATGGGAAAGGCGTCTGTAGGGTTTATAAACATGAGTAAACTTGTGTGAACCTAAGTTTAAGACAAAAAAATTACAAACGGAAATAAATTTTAATTTTTTTTAACCTGCGATCTTCCAGTTATTAGTTTTTCTTACACACTATCAACAAAACTACAATTCCATTGGTTGAGTTTTACTGTATTTTATGGATTGGCGGAATTCTAGCCCATGAAATTGGTTAGATTTACCAATATTTATTTATATTATATATTATTTTTATTATTATATTTATTTTTATTTACCAATAATTTATTAATGTATTGATTGTACTTTGTTTATGAAACAGATGCGATGAATATTTATGTTAGGGTGGACCTTCAGATGTTTTTTTAATATTTTTAGGTCCTGTTTAGTCTTGTGCATATGATTCGATATAAATTTCAATATTGAATTTTTCATATAACACTTCTATAAAAAACTTGTTCTATTCGTTTCCTGCACAATTTTATTTTATGGTGTAACTGTGTTTTGAAATTGTGTAGCCGAGATACTCTTAACCAATTTCGGGTTTTCTTATTTTAAAGATAGGAACGTTTTTTATAGTGATTACTATAACGTTTTCTGCGTTTTGTGAAAATTAGTAAAAAAAATCAGTTAAGTGTTATCAAGGTATGACCACCGATAGGCAGTATTTTATTATTTTAAGATAAAAAGTAAAACTTTTAATATCATTCTAATATACACAGCCATAAGTATATATGTATACAGGTACATATGTGATGGAAATCGATTTTGAAAACGAAGCAATTGTGAAATACCTTTTTAATAAACTTTTCGTACAATTTTTATAATTTTTGTGATAAAATTCCTTGTAATAGCAAAATATTTTTATAATTTTTGTGATAAAATAATTTTTAATATAGAGGTATGTATTATTAAAAAGTGCTTTTCAAACTTGCTTCGTTTTCGAAATCGATTTCCATCACATGTCTAATAAGCGCCTTTTCTCGCATATTTCACATCAAACAAAGCAGCACATTTATTAAACTAAATATTATATCAGAGGTAAGTAGGAATTTCAATTCTAATTGTTTGGGATGAAAGAAAGAGGTTTGTTAATACTAAAGCATTAAGTCGTATTGACGTATGAATTGCTCTAGCAGAATTGTCGAGTAACAAAGATTATTAAAACATTCGTGCCGTGTGCGAATTGTTATTTTAATAAATAAAAATTCATACTTGTAGGTGAATACACAACCAACTAAAAAATTTTGTAATCAACAAATATGACTCTTATAAATGAAAAAAATTAAAGGAAACAGAAAAATAATAATAAAGAAAACAGACACGGTGCTATTGAGATACCAGCACATTGTTTCAATTTCCTCGACTTGTTTTATGCCTACTGCAAAAATAAAGTCAGTCAAGTGGCAAAAGACATGAAATACATACCTAGCAAAATATATCAATGTTTCTGGAAGCAGTAAAAAACTTCCATGACTTCCGCATGCGATGTTTTGAAGCGCTTCCGAGGATGCTCAAAAAGGAGGCAGAGATCTCTTAGTTTTCATATTGTTTAAATGACGAATTTTAAAGCATGCTCTCTTTCTACATTTCTCATTTATTGCATGGAGGAGAAAGATTTATAATAGGTGTGTTCCACATGACTTCGGACAAGTTTGTACTAATGAGAGTAAACTCAACATTTATGCTCTCAAATTATAAAACATCTGGAACGCGAAAAACCAAAATTTTTGCTCCAAATATTTCAATAGTGCTAACTTATGAGCTTTAAAGTTAAGTTTAATAAAATGCATTCTTAGTGCGAACGAAATAGTGCATCCATCACTGGCAAAATCTATAAAAGCAAACGCTTTTCTATATTTAAAATAAGAAATAACATCCTAATTACTAACATTTGCAAATAAATTAGAAATATTTTCCATTTAAATGTTTTCAAAATAATTGTTTCGCAATGGACAACTTATTTTACTGTTTTATTTATTTGCTTAATTTCAATTGTTATTTATGTAAACAAAAAACAGCTGATTATTTTATTTTTGTCGGAGCTTACCCAAAAGAAAAAGTTCGTATAACTTTGGACAGGAAATGAAAAAAAACTACTCTTTCATTCGCTCTCAAAATTGCACAAAAATTGTTATGTGGAACGCTTTTGGGTAACTTTGTACAAGTTTGGACTGTTTCGTTATCCATCTGGAACAGAGCTAATAAAACACAATTTGTTTTGCTTGTAGTTTAATTATGTTACAATTGAATGACGCAATAAGACCAAGAGACATGATTTTAGAGCATTTTTGATGCTTGGAAAGAAGCGCTTTTTTAGGTCAAAAACAAGAGCTCCCAAGTGGAACATCGCGAACGAAAATCATGCATGTTCGAAGCAGGAGAAACAACAACAACCACCTTCTCTCGCTCACAAACCTGCTTCGACCGAAGCAGTAGTTTTTGCTGGGTTTGTACATAGTATGTACGAACGCTGATGAGGAAGTGCTGCGGCTTCCGAAAACAGCATACATAATTATGTGCTGCCGTGTATATTGTGAAGTTAATTAATTACTTTTTCCCTTGACACCCACTTGGAACATTGTCTTTCTTATATCCAATTCGTACTGGCTAAAAATGTAACGAACTTTCCCCTAAAAACAATCACATTTAAGTATTTTAATTAAAAAATTTCGAGTTATACCCACCCAGCAAAAACTACTGCTTCACGATAAGCAGGTTTTTGCAGAGGAGAGTTTTGTTGGTGTTGCTTACAAACATGCTTACGTATTGCATGATATTTGTTCGCGATGTCCCACTTAGGAGCATTTCTTGTTAAACGCTTATTTCAGCGCATTGAGTATATAATAAAATCATACTATTGTTTTGTCGTTTTAAGATCGTAACCCATCGTCATTCTTCGTAAAATGTATATATCTGCCTTACAGTAGCGCTTTCTTGAATGCACCACTGTAAAGCTGTTTTTAGACTATTCCACAAGCCGTTCGACTGCTGTAGAATATGCAACCCTGATCTAATGAGTTTATAGAAATTGTTAAAAAAGCAATAACAACACATTAGCCCAATTCAAAATCTTGTGCAAATAGTCTTGCATTGTCGCATTTGCACTTAACAATTGTTATTGCATTTTCTGCAGAAGTCGAACGGCTTGTGAGATAGTGTAAAACAGCTAGGAGTGAATGTGCGAAACATTGTTTTTTAAGTGGACTGAGAAGAAAAATATAAGAAACTTAAGCATTTTTGCCATTATTGCATATATTCAGGCAATACCCCTGTCGTTACTATGAAGCGCATTTGTATAACAGGAAAAGTATGTACTGCATCCAAAATATCGATTATTTTTTGCTGGGTACCTAGTGTAACTTAATGAATTTTAAATTATAGATAGAATTAATTTTAAGGACTGTTTCGGTAACAACATGAACTAATAGGTGTGTAGATTACTCCTCATGTAAAATATTTTTCCTACTTATTTCATATTACTTACTGTTGTCGCTTCTGCCTATTGTATTTTGTATGCCGTTCATTGAAATATGTATGTATGTACTAAAAAATCAATATACCTACATACTTATGTATGTACATATTTAGTGGGGTATAAACATTAGCAGACGACTGGTCGTTCACTCACAAAATTGGAGAGCCCACATGTTGCCTATAAAAAGTTATAGTATAAACACTAAACTGTTGTATATACATATACTAAAACACACATATACACAGTCTTATACAGTCATAATATTGACAAGGGGTGGTAAGGAGCTAAAATAGGTATAAAAAAAGAAAATATAAAAGAAAATATACAGAAAGAAAGGTACAAAAATAAACAATGTCAGACATTGGAAACTTCACAGATTCACGGAAGGAATATTTCAATGTGTATTTGGGTGGGTATGTTTGTGTACCAAGCGATGACTCATGATTGAAATGCAGCGATGAAACGTCATTAGCATGGTTGTAAGCAGTGGCAACAGAACTATTGAAAGGAAAAATATAATGCTTCTTTCTGCCTGCTGCTACTTACAATAAAACATTTTATCATTATAGCTGAGTATCTACGCGATTTTACATGCCTCATTGGGAACGAGGTCGAAAGTGCACGTGACGCAAGTTTCTAACTTAATACACGAATATTGGCGCGCGCTTGTTATATGAGAGAAAGGGTGTGTGTTCTCTACTACATACATTTTTGTTTTAAACAGTTTTGAAAACAGTTATTCTTTTGTTAAAGGATTTTTTCTAATGCTTCCAGCAATTTTCGATATTAGCTTTCTTGTGTGCATAATAGGGATGAGCAAAATATATCGATATTTTCTCAAAAATATATAGATATATCGCGACCTTAGTATTGTTTTGGCCCACCGATCATTTAAAAAACAATTGAGTTAAGTATGGGGTATACATATTTTGAATACCCTCTTTCAGATTCCAAAAACTGTTTCGCGAAATTGTTTCCGGTTTCTGAGATATTAAGCATTCATTGTGCTCGATATCATCATTTTTGATAAATTTTTTGTAAAAAAAAAATTTTTTTTTAAATAAAAAAAAATAAAAATCAGAAATCAAGTAAAATACCAAGTTTCATCAATATTAACTTTTTCTAATAACATTTATACGCTTATTTTCAATAAAAAGTAGAAAATTACATCTCAATAACAAGTTACTCAAGACACAGCAGTTAGTATACACATGGAGCAACAAAAACTACTTTTTACAAATAAAATAAAAAAAGTGGCTACTGGAGCACATAACAAGATATTTTACTTTCAGTAAAAAGATGTTAATTTCTAATCGGATTGATGAAAGTTCACAAAAATGTACATTTTGTTCCAAACAATAAAATTCTATCGGATATATTTTGAGAAAACTTTATGTAAATCTTCTTTGTTGTTTTTCTCCATTCCGACTTTTTGGCATATGGGCTAAAACAATACTAAGCTCGCGATATGTACATATGTATGTATTGTAGAACTTCCATAACTTGAATCACCATTATTATCCCGAAAATACTTCAAATAATGGAGAATTTCAAGTTATGCACATACTTATTAGAAAAAAACTGCGCTTGCGTTGATTTTTCTTTGAGTTGCATGCTACCAAACGGACAGCACTCTGAAAACTTTTCTAACCTGAATTTCAGTTTGATTTTTTTCCACATACTTCTTATGGCAGCCTAAAATACAGCAAGATGTGCGTACTAGGCTTAAAGACAGTGCTAGTAAACAGGAAGTTGCTTCAGACATTTACCAAATTTCCGTATTTGCTGAATTTTTACTGAGTTGAGTTTCAGCAAGACCTTTTTAACCCCCGACCATAAACGAGGGTTATTATAAGTTTGCAGTGAGCTTCTGTGTGTCTGGACCAATTTTGATTTTGTTTCTTTTTTTGTTTGAAAGGTGGCTTGATCGAGAGTGTTCTTAGTCATGTATAAAAAAATCGGTTCAGCCCAGCCGTTTGAATTCTGCAACGTCAACTGCCTTAAGGTTTTTAAAAATTTTAATTTAATGTTATATTAAGTTTTTCCTACTGAGATTTCTCTTGATTAAAAAACATTAAAAACATTACAGAGATTATATTTAATCGTAGGCCCCATTATGATTCACAACTATATTGATAGTTGAGTTGTACTTGACAAATTCTTATTATGAATTACAACTCAACTCAACTTTCATCAATGTGAGACAACTGCTTTTTATCAGTATTTTTGTTTTTATTTCGACTCTTGTGTTACTTTTGTTTACTTTTAAAATGGCGATTTTAAAGTGGGCCTCATTATTCCAGACGCCAACCTGTCACATTTGTCAACCAATACTGTTCCCATATGCGTAAACCAAAAAATAAAAATATTTAAAATATTCTGTGATGGTTATTATGGTTTATGAAAACATAGAGCATAATAAGAACCTAATTTCGAACATTATTTCGAAGACAACTAAAATTAGTTGTGAATCATAATAGAAAAAAAAATAGTTGAATTGAGTTGTAACAATGAACCATAATAAAAACGCCAAAAACAGAAAAAAGTAGTAAAAACGAAAAAGCACTAAAACCGAAAAAATCGCTGCAACTAAATGTATCGTAAAAAAAAGAAAAAAAATCGCTAAAAATGAAAAAAAAAAACAAAAAACGAAAAAAAGCACAAAAAAACGCCAAAACTAAAAAATCGCCATAACGAAAAAGTGTCAAAACCAAAAAAACACTAAAACTAAAAAATCACCAAAAACCGAAAAATCCCCAAAACCGAAAGCGCCAAAACTTCAATAAATCGCTCAAACTAAAAATATCATCAAAATGCGTAAAAACGTTAAAACAAAAAAATAAACGCCTAAACCAAAAAAACGCCAAAACTTAAAAAATCGAAAAAAACGAAAAATCGCAAAAAAGAAAAAAAAGTCTGCAAAATGAAGAAAAGCGACAAAACCAAAAAAACGCCAAAGCAACGAAAAAAGTTAAAAAAAAAAAAATAAAATTAAACAAACAAGCTAAACGGAAAAATTGCCAAAATGAAAAATGGCAAAAACGAAAAGGGATATATGTGTATTCGTACGGAGGCCTTCGAAACTTTTCATGGGATTTATGAAATTGTCATCCAACCAATGAAATTCTTTCACAATATTAATGAAATTTTCATTGAATTTGTGAAATTGTCATTGGATTAATGAAAAAATCTAATAAAATTGTATCATTAGTTTTATGAAGAAAAATTCTTTGAGTGTAGGTAAAAAAGTAATGTTTACGTGCGAGCATCTGTATTGTTAAAGAGATTTTAATTTTTTATATAACAGTAAATTTCAGAGAGAAGGATTTGGTGAACAGGAAAAAGTGGCGTAAAAACACCACGAAAGTAATGTTACATCAGTGTTCTATACATGAAATATATATATATGTACCCAGCAAAGCAAAACATTCGAAAATAATATCGCATTCGAATGTTGCATGCGTAAACATTTCTCGGACAAAACACTCGAGAACGGCTATCGAAGTCGGAAAGAGAAAGAGCTCCCTAGAGCTCATTCGTCGCTCAGTTTATGGCAGCAAAATTTTCAATGTTTCGCTAACGAATCAATAGTGAGTCCATAGCTATATCAGAAGTGGACCAATATCGAAGATGTGTCGATACCGCATAAAGGCAGGAAAAAGTACTTTTTCAATATTGTGATCTTAATTTTTTAATTTATTTATTTTTTTAATGCAAATGAATGATTTATTTTTTAATTTATGCGCTGTACAGTCCGACAGAATCGACCACGGTACTTTCAGGGTAACAGACCTAGCACACATCCACTAGGCTATAATGGTAAATTTTTCTATTCAATTATTGCACACTGTGTGTAAATTATATATGGTTCGATATTGCGAATATTCACATTTTATGAATTTTTGCGATTTCTTATTATCGCAACATTATCGACAAAACTTCGCTTAGCTATCATTAGATTTTTATAGATTAACGAGCATTTATCGAACAATTTTGTTTTACAATATTTTCTCTATACTCGCTTTAACGGCAATTGGTTTTTTAAATATCAGGTTTATTGGGTATACATCCATATAACTGTATGTACAGTGTACACACAAGTGCACGTACATATAAACGTAGCCACCCTGAAGGAAGGCTGGGGAGAAGTGTCTTCAAGTCACCACTTTTGCCAACAAGTTTGGTGACATTGTCAACGAATCGTCTATACTTTTTACTTTGCCTTTAATGGAAAGAAAAGTTTTTGAAAGCTACAAAACGATTTTTTATTATCTCGTCTTGTTGTGTTGAAAATACACGAGGCTACACTCAAATATAATAATTTTCATAAAATATCTAATTCAATTACCTTCTCTAGTACCAAGTTTCATAGGTGTTGACTAGAATCATTAAAATGGACTAGGGAATCTCTGGTGCCAGTGACTCAATGTGGTCTCACAAGAACTATCTAGTCAATAGGACTAGTTAGTCAGAAGTTCTGAGGTCACTAGTGGAATCTTAATGGCAAGCACATGCTATATGTTTATAGCACAAAGCATTGCCTGGAGTATAATTAGTTAATAGTACTGGTGACTAAAGTCAATAGGGAAACAGCACAATTTTACCATCGACATTTCCTGCTGGGCATGTATTCCTTATCAATACATACTCCTTATATCCCCATAGTGGTTACTTTTTTTAGTAGTGGTGAATTATAATAAAAAGGAAGGAAGTATTGTGGTGTGACTTTTTATTTTGTTTTGGTTTTTAGTTCGAAAAATGTTGTTGTTCATGATGATTGTCTTATGTTTTGTTGTTTTTACATGCAACATATGTATATAGTATGTATGTAATGTTTATAGTATGTATATAGATATGTATGTATGTTTCTGAATATGTAAGAAGTATGGGGTAAAATGCCGCCATGCCGTCTCATTAAGTCTTAGTTTATGGTGGTAGTCTTGTTGTAAAAATTGTTGATAAAGTAAAACTAAATAAAATGAACAAGAAACTCTGGAATGAAATGGATTTATTGTATATATAAAAAACTAGAGCAAAATATGAATTTAAATGATAAAAGTCTAGCAGTTAGATACTATTTATTGTGTTTATTTATAAACTTTTTTAGATTTAAGATTTAAGGGGGCACTTGCTATACAAGGGATGGTAGGTTTACTTGACTGAACTTTAGGTTATAACTCCACCAACAATTTCTGAAGGGAGTCTCTTCCAGGATGATTCCAAACGACGTATACCGCCGCACACGTAACCGGAATTCCCAAAATTCACTCCTTGTTTCCTTGCAATTGAGTTTTCAATATGTAGATATTTATATCAATGTTTTTGCATGCGGTTAACAACCAAACGACAGGAAACAGTAACTCGGTACCGTCAACTAATCACATGCGAGGAGTGAGACGCAAAAATCTCAAAGGCCAATAAACGAACACTGGCCTGGTTACATTTACGAAGTAATTGCCAACGACTCTTGATGTTGACTCGCCCAGAGTTGCTATACGATTCTGATTTATAAACTTTATTAATGTTTCTAAAGTCAGTGCTTTAATAATTGTGTTATGAATTTTAGCCGAACTGTATGGTTTTTATCTAAAGTTATTTAATTAGTTTGGCTTAAGTTCGTTTTTAATTTAATCTTTCGATCAAATTATTTTTTATTAAGAAAGAAATTTTTAAGCATGTAAATATTGAACATTCAAAGAAAAATTGGGATGTACGGAAGGTTGAACTGACATCAGATATTTCGAGACCACCACAGTCTTCTAATCAGAGCCCTTTTACCTACACTGCCAACGACGGCAGCAACAACACTCTAGCGAAAATTCTACTTACTTCAGTAAGCACAATCAACAGATTTTGTCGCCACCTCGCGGCGAGTCGTAGCTATTAATAATCTTTTGTAAAGGTTCGGAGCTTCACTAAGTCCCAGTCCATACGAATAAACTTTTGCTGCGATAGTGTGATAGTGATGAAATAGAAATATATCTATGTATTCCGCTCTCGCTCTTTCTAATTAGAAAATTAAAATTGCAGCAGCAAAAGTTGATACGTATGGACTAGGGCTAGCTGTCAACTATTTTAAGCTTTTTAATTTCTGTCAGTGCTTTAAAACAAAGTTAGAAGAAAAAAAACTCTTTGGTTTTTAGGACAAAGAAAAAGTATAAATATAACCCCCCCCCCCCCCCCCCCCCACCTTTCCCCGCCCTCTTCTGATCTGTAAATCAGATGTTTTGACAAAACTTTAAAAAGCATTTATAAAAAAAGTATTTTACGGAAAAAGATAAATTTCAATAAACCCCTTTTTTTTCTTTCTAAAAAAAAACTCTAAAAATTTATTTGACTTCCCAAAGATATTCAAGTAAAAATTAAACTTACCAATAAAATCGTAGGCTTCCTGAAAATATTGTTTTATATTTTGATGAGGTGTATCACTGGCAGGTATTTGCATATATTTAAGGCCCGGCATTTGATTTGTGCTCGGTGCTTGGCAGGTAACATTTAAAACACAATTAGCCCCCACACTACTTGGATCGTCAGCATCGCGGCCATTGCCCAATAATAAGTGGGGGAAAACTGGTGAGGCGGGATGTGTTTCTATATCTAAAATTAAACAAATTGTACAAAAATTAAAAACAAAAGATTAAAAATTTTTGTTAATCTCTTATAAGAAATGTAAGAGATCTATTTTTAGAAAAATTGTTGTACATACTTTTTGGTGATTTTGTAAAATAAAAATTTATAGTAAATATACATACATACATATGTACATTAAGTTGGGTCGACATTTTTGGGAGGATTGTCAAAATATTTAACTATTTGCAACAACCTACATACATATACATGTTTTTAGATACATCTTCAAAAGATCTTTCATTTGATACCCCTTTTGTATACAGTTTGTTGGAACGAAAAAAAAATATTTTGAAAAAACTATATAGGAGAACCTTTTCAAAACTGGTCCAGCTCACTAACAGTTATCGCAAAACACGAAATATTTCGGGAATATGCTTAGAAAATGCCAAAGTTTATTTTCAGGGGCCAGTAATTTTTTTTTAAACAACCGACCTTAATGTACATACATACATATGTAAGAAAATATACATACATATGTATATATAAAAGTAACCATATTTTAAAATTTTTATGAATTTAATTTCTGTTTATTGCTAAAATTTTCAGCAACATTTTTCAAGGGGTTTTCTCAATATTGTCGTATTAAGTGCTATTCAAGCAGCTTTCATATTTTTTCACCATATTGTGCACACCTTTCTTTCGTACAATATATTGATTTATATAAAGAAATGACGTTTTTTACTAAAAATAGGAAAGATTTTATCGCTTGATTTCTTTCTTCATCATCATAATAATGATTTTTTTTAAATAAAACATCATAATGGGTATTTTTCTGTGCATACACTATTTTCATTGTGGTAAATGGCGGGGATGAATGAATTGAATGGATGAATTGCCGCTGGTTGGTTCGTCGGATTGGCTTCAATTTATGGGTGGTGTGTGTGTGTGTGTGTGTAAATGCGAGTTTTTTTTAAATAATATTTACTCGGTAATTATGTTTTTTACTTCTATTGTATGATTTTAAAGATAGACACTCACTCACTCTACTATAGAATATACCACTAGTATGAGTCATGCAGTAATAGAGAAATACCACATGTAAGCAATTATAATGAAGCAATAGTTTATATTTTTATGCGTATTTTATTTTGTTTTTGCCTTTTTCTATATTACAATATAAAACTCAATTGTCTATGGGAAAATACAAAAGAGAGACTAATGAATTATTGGGGTAAATAAATTATCAATCAAACAGACAATTTATAGAATATACACAAACGGTTTATTTATTTATTTTATTGATCTTGTAATTTACCAATAAGTATGTACAGTGGTGGTCAAAACAATTGGATCTGATGTAGAATATATTCACCATAACGGCGAAAAAAGGCGAAACAATGTTTAAAAATTGTTTTTAGCAACGTAATAGAAACAAAATATGTATATTTTATTGATTTTCATTCCACAGGATCTTTTAGTCTATGTCCATACGAATCAACTTTTGCTGCGCAACTTTTGAGTATATGGGAGAGAGAGAGGTAAGAAGTTTGGGAAGGGGTACACTGCTTCATGTACATGCAACTCTCTTTTATTTTCTTCTTCGTAATATTAAGCAACAACAAAATCTATGTTAAAAAACTAAAGCTGCGCACCTAGAATTTCATTATATGGACACGAATGCAACTTCAAAAGAAAATTTAAGAAAGTTGCAGAAGCAAAAGTTGACTCGTATGGACATAGACTTACTACCATAAACACTATTTTTGGAAAATACGCATTTGAATCCGAAGTTGGCTAAAATAATTCAAAAAAGGTTTTAGAGAGAGAATTGGGGATTCCAATCTATAGAAATTCTAGTTGTATCGTTTAGTGGTCTGCGCAAGGCATGACCAATCCAACGCCACTTTCTTCTGAGAATCTCTTTATTTATGGAGGTTTAATTTGTTTCCATCCACAGGTTTTCATTTGCTATTCTTAGAATTCTCCGCAAAATTAGGTTTATTACATCTCGAGCAACGTCGTTCCAAGACTTGCAAGCACGGATTTGATGCAGGAGTTTAAAATGTTGATATTGGTTCTTCTTGATACGTGAGGAAAACGCCAGTTCGAATGACCGCTTACCAGAGTTGATGCCTTTATTGTACATCTTCATTAGAGTCACCGGTTGAAGTTAGTATGCTACCCAAGTAGCAAAATTTGGGGTCATCTTCTAGTCCTTCACCATTTATGAAGAATGTTGAATTATTGGAGGAGATAATTAATACGCATTACCTTAGTCTTTGCTATATTTGTCTTCATACCACATTTTTCTGCTTCTTTCTGTACAGCTGCGATTTTGGCCGCCATGTCGTTGCAGTTGTGTGAAAGTAGACAGATGTCATCAGCGTAATCTAAGTCCTACAATCTTCTATTAAAACCCCACGAAATTCCTTTGCTCTCTTTGGTTGCTCTGTTCATAATAGTGTCTAGGACCATACTAAAAAGCAGGGTGATAGAATGCGCTTACACAACCTTCATGAAACACTTTGCAGCTTACATAGAGGGCTTCAAGTAACGATATTATCTTACTCTGTGTGCCCTTACACTCAAGGGCGTTCCAAATAACAGAATGCGATAGGGTATCAAAACCCTTTTCGAAATCTATGAAAACTAGATACAGAGGAGATCTCCACTCAACGGACTGTTCTATTATGATCCGGAGACTTTTTACGTGGTCTATGCAGGATTTCTGGGGTCGAAAACCAGCTTGCTCGCTGCGAACCTTTGGACTAAATGCATCTGAGGGTCTTTTACTTATGATCTGCTCTATAACTTTGTTCACTATGTTGATGAGCATGATACCAAGATAAATCCCCTTTTTTTTGGGATGTTGATAATGAACTCTTCCTTCAGTTCATCGCATAGTTGGTTAGTTCCCCAAAATTCTTCGATAGTTTTTGTGATGAGATGAGAGCTAGCTTGAGGTGATGCTTTCAGCAATTTGGGGGCGATGTTGTCTATACCGGGAGATTGGTTGTTCTTTAATGCCATTATAGAGTTCATAATTTCGGGTATATTCTATAGATATATCACTTCTAATGTTATTATAAGTGCAGTCACAAGTATCGTGCTGCATGTTACTTCGATTTGACAGCATTGTAGAGTAATGTTGAACCCATCTTCCATCTGGCCTTTCTTTGATGTTATTAATTCTCCATTGTTGGACTTAAGAGGTTTACCTGTTGTAAAGTTTTTCTGGGTTAGCTTCTTTGTTATCTTGCAAAGGTCCTTAGTCCAGTTAGTCGTGGATGTTATATGGGCTTCTCTGGCAAGATCATCAGCCCCATTTCCACTTGCCTTCACGCGCACTTCTTTTAACATTCTTGTCGATAGCACGATATTTTGAGCGTAAGAGTACTTTTTCATTATGGTTGGTTGCCGCATTAATCAGTGCCTATATAGCCGTTTTTTCGGAGATCAGACCCCAGGTGGTATCTGATATTCACTGCTTCCTCCTGCTAGTTTTCAGCCCTATGTGTTCTTTAGCGGCAGATATAAAACAATCTTTTACGTTTTGCCAGGTAAATGGGGAATAAAGATTTACAAACACTAACAGCATTATGTATAATGAAAAATTGGCATGAAGTTAGCATAAGTGTCAATATTGAACATCGCCTGAACGAGATTTGACACACAATTTGACATTAAAAATCACGCTAGGATGCTAGGATGTGCTAAATTCATTCCAAATTTTTATTATAGGTAATTTTGTAAATACTCGTATGTATATGCCGAATTTTTTGCCTTCTTATTAAAATAATTCAATTTCTCAAGGCGACTTCATACCAGTTGGCCTCGACAGCTCAGGTGAATATGAATTCGCCTCTGATTGTGTTGTCAAAATTTGTTAATAAAATTTCAATTGTTTTACAAAAATCATGCGGCATCATTGATGAAATTCGAAAGTGAAACATATGGTCCAGCTCATTATTCCGTGATTTTGAATGTCAAACTCTATGGAAGAACTCGTTAACGCCAAATTCAATTTTGTCACTTGTGCAAACTTCATGCCAATTTTTTATTATACATAATGCTGTAAATATGTATAAGCAGAATTTTTTGCCTTCTTATTAAAATAATTCAATTTCTCAAGGCGACTTCGTACCAGTTAGCCTCGACAGCTCAGTTGAATATGAATTCGCCTCTGTTTGGGCTGTAAAAATTTGTTAATAAAATTGCAATTGTTTTACAAAAATCATGTGGCATCATTGATGAAATTAGAAAGAGAAACATACGGTCCAGCTCTGTAAATCGAGTCGTTTTGAAATCGCACGATTTCCAAAATTAATAATGGCCCTATTCTATATAATAGAAATATTAAAAAAACTAAAAAAAAATTTCTATTAGTTAGTTTTCTATGAGTTAGTTTTCTAAAATTGTGCGATTTCAAATCGACTTGATTTTTTCTCATGATATTGCAAGGTCACGAGCAAAAAGTTTTACTATTGCAAGCTCTCGTGAGCGCAAAAGAATTTAGTAACGATATACATATCATCATACGTTGTCTTCTTTTGGATTATAATGTCTTGGATTATAATGACAGTTTTTGTTTTCTCATCTGGCTCCTTCTAAGAAAATTAGTTCTTGAAAACTTTGCTTTCCATTAACTGTCGAGAGAAGTCTCTCCTAACCGAAAAGTTAGTCTAATGAAAGAAAATGTGTAACTTTAGTTGAGAGTTTTCACCACCACTGCTTAAAATAATCTTTCAAAATTTATTAGTCACTTAAATTGAAATGGAAATTTAAACTTTATTTACATATTTGTACAGGATGAAAACACAATAGCAACAATAACCACCATACATATAACAGTAACGAAAATTTGTATTCAACTTAACCTCATTTATTAAAAAAAAACTAAAACGACGTTGTCAACAACAATGATTATAATTTGTTTTGAAATTGTTATGACTCATTGTATTTAAAGAACTTCAATGTTCAAGTAGTGTAATTTATAGTTGAAGTTGTTTTATTGGCTTGAGAGTAGAAAAGAAAAACGTGTATTATCAAGTACTTATTACAATAATACCTTCCTGTAAAAACAGTAATAATATTGAAACATATTGACATAGTACTACGCATATACATACATACATACTATATAGTAAATCTGGACATATTAGACAAGCTAAACGAATTATAACTACTAAATTATAAAATTTTTGTAACTTCATTTTTGTAATTGAAAGTAATAAATGAAGTTCTTTTCCTGTTCGCCTAAAAAAATGACTCACAAACGTGAAACCTTTGATATAGTCTGTACAGATAATGCGTTTCTTTTTTCTTAAAGGCCATTAAACTCCTCTATTAGTCACAATTAAAATTTTTTTTAAACATGTACTTGAACTATAACGATAACTATTTTTATGAATACATTAACATAACAGCACAATGTACGATTAAAAGTTAACATGAACTTTAAGGGCAAGTTCGGCATACAAAATTTGCCGTTAAAGTCCACGTTAACTCTTAATCATACATTATGAAAAGGGCCGTAAAAAAGTTTTAAAGTTGACATATTTTTGAAAACAAAATATTGCGTAGACATTTTTTGACAAATGTTTTCGATTTATTTTCATACAAAATTTATTTTAGATAAATAAATGTTGAATCACGTTCTAAATTTATAAGAGCAAAATATATGTACCCAGAAAACATTTTGTACCGACATGTCTAACGTCAGAAAAAAACAGACAGTCAACCGAGTTCTCTAAAATTCCCTCGGACATTTGGCAGAGTAGTCAGCAGTTTTCTGGTACGATGTTTCTGCACATTTTCTGAAATATTATCCGATTAATATCAGAATAGTCTGTACATTATCCGAAGCCAATTTAATTTCCTTTAAAACATTTAACAGAATAGTCTGCACATATTCCCATGTATGTACACTCTAACACTTTTGTTGAAAATTAGGTCGATAATAGTTGGCAACACTTTACAGATTATTATCGACCTAAAATTACGCACGCACTATTTTTGAACAAAATGTTTTTACTAAAAAAAAAAGCGATTGGAGGCGTACAGGTTTAAGCCGCGACCTCGTGACTGATAGTCTGACGTATCTACCATTCAGCCATAGCCGTATTATACTTTATGTTACATTTTTTCCACTTGGAATAAATATGTATAATTTGAAAGGTTTTTTCTTTAATAAAATAACTACAAAATCGATGTAATTTTAGACAAGGAGAAATTTTCAACACAAATTTAGACAATATATGATCGTAAATTTTAAGTAATATTTTAGAGTGTACGTCTTACGACTTTTAGCAGTTACTTCTGCACATTGTCTGATTTTAGTTTTCCTAATAATTCGTAATTTATCTCTTGAGTTTATATGCACAAATGTTTGAGTTTTTAAACTTATAAAATATGGGTAAAATGTTTTCTGATGATCTGCCATAAGCAGAAGAACAATGCATAGAGAATTTTAAACGACATTTCTGATAAATTTCTAATTTTGGCTCCGATTTTTTTCCAACATTCATATGCCAGGATGTAAAAAGTATCAGATAAATCGGAAAATTTTTTAAAGTTTTGTCAGAAAATTTTCCGATATTGTTCAGACATCTCGAAAATTCTTTTGGAATTTCCCCAAAAAAAATGTTCAGAATTCGTACAGAATTCTCTTAGACATTTCGGCATAATTTTTAGAATTTCCTCAGAAAAAGAGGTACGGTTTCTTGTCAAACACACATATGATTTTCAGTACGTTTTCTGACCGATGCCGGATACGAATTCGCAGCATCTTGTGCAGACTTTCCGACCGACTTCGTACCGAAATCGAAAAAAATTGTTTGCTGGGTACATATGGTTTTTTGTCCTCTTTTCAAAATATTTGAAAATATTTTTAAATGCATATTTTAAATATAATCCAAATTTATTTAAGATTAAATTTATTTATTTTTTGAACATTTTGTTAAATACTCTTAAAATAAATTTCTTAAAGTAGGCATGAATCATATCGGTGTGATGCTCTTTAACGCGCCACGAGCATTGTAGATTAGGGACAAGAAAAATCCATCATCGTAGACAACGCAAGGCCAAAAAATGTTTTTTGTTTCGTCGGACCAAAAATAGTAATACATTTGAAATATTTTTTCTTACGAGATATGAAAAATTTAAGAACATTTTTAGAAAATCAAGCAAGTTTTCACTTTTTTTGTACTAAATAAAAAATTCCAAATAAATTTAATTAAAAATTTTTGATGAGTGGAGTTTTAAAATTACTCGTAATAAAATATTTATTCATATTTCTCATATAGTTCTTGAATCAGACAGACGATTTTATTTAGTTTTTCTTTCCCCACAACTTAATTAAATAGTAAAATTGGTGGAAAGTTGTCGTACCTGAATATGTGACCAGTGATGTTTATATGAAGAAAACAGTTTAGTCGAATCGATTTTTTTAACAAAATAAACTCTATAATGAGCAATTAAAGCAACAAATATAAAATATTTAAATATATACTACTCGTATATAGAGAATCTAACAAAAAAAAAAAGCACGTGTTAAGAAAATATAATCCCAGCACCCATATCTACAAAAATACATATTCTTAAAGTTATTTAGACTAAACGTAAAAACATTTCAAATGACGTCTACTTTTGGTATAAGTAATTGTACAAAAATAACAATTTACTTAATTTAACTTTTCGTTTCTCTTGCTTTATACAGAAACAAAATTTTCCACTTCTAAACAAATAAAGTATCGATGTGTAAGTATTTAATATTTTATTTAAGTACACATTACAGGGCATTTTTGTTTATGAGGTAAACAGTTTTATAGTATATAGTATGTACATTAGGGTGGCCCTATATATTCTCACCCCCTTGACATATTCGAATAGTCTAAACACTTAAGTGTACCAATTTTTAGACCGATTAGGAAATTTTTAGAAATTTTCAAAAAAAAAAATAGAAGCTTTTTCCCCATTTTTTCATTTTGCTCAACCATATGTAACAACTAGTTATATCCCATATTTCCTGAAATGTCTTTTTTTCAAATTACGCGGAGTTTTTTTATCTCTCCAAAATGCTAAAAATTACAAAAATACAATCACAACTATATATACATTATATACATTATAAAAAACACAATTTTAGAGAAAGTTCAAAAATGTTGGGACGATCTAAAATATGTGGATTTGAAAATGAAGAACACACTAGGGCATGAAGCTGCTAATATAACCATAAAAGTGGTTGATATTTTATGTCACAACTTTATTTATGGATTTTTGTAATTTTTAGCATTTTGCAAAGATAAAACTGCGCGTAATTTGAAAAAAAAAAATAAATTAAGAAATTTGGGATAGAATTATGTAGTTACATATAGTTGAAAATGTTAAAAAATTTATATTTTATAATGACGTTTTCTTTTGTACAAAAAAATGTTGCACTTTTTGCACTTTTTAATGCAAATTGGCAGCATAATAATTATTCGAGGAAGTGAATTTTTTAGAAATTATTGTATCATCTCTTACGAAGGAAAATTTTTGCTTTAAAGAAATTGTAAATTGCGATTTTTTGATAAAAAGTAAAAAAATTTTAAATTTTTTCTAGAAAAGAAAACGCCATAAGACTTCAGTCGCTTTTAGCTACTAGTGAGCATTTCTCAATAGGGCTAAAAATTGGTACACATAAGATTTTAGACTATTCGAATATTTCTAGGTGGTGAGAATTAGAATCGGAGCACTTTTTAAAATATAGGCCTACCCTAATTTACATACATATCGTCATATGAATTCATAAAAGTCCTAAGTTACATTGAAATAATTTTACAGGAGAAACCAAACAACTGTTTAATATGAAAAATTAACTCATGAACAGGCAGACCAGGATTACTTACAATAATAATAACTTTACAAGGACGAATAGAGGAGTAAAGCTTAGGAAGAGAGTCATAATAACATTTGTTTTGATACGGTGCATCATAATCAATCAAAAAGTCGGTTCTGAATTTTTTGTAACTTAGGGCTTTTTTTAAATCATATGACGATATGTACATGCATACATACAATATTTTATAATTTTGAAATACTGTTTGTATGTGTTTTCTATTGCAAAAAATAGTACATACGTATTACTTAATAATGCAAAATAACTTAATAATGTAAGTGGGTTGGAGTCTAAACTTACCATAAACAGCGGGACTACTACAACTCCTCGTCAGTTGGGGCCGTGTGGACGAGGAGTTAGTCTCTTCTTCTTCACAAGTGTTATCCAGGTTATCTTTGGATCTTCTGCTATTGTATTCTGTAGGAAGTAGTAAAACAAAAGTTCAACACAAGATTAGATTTCTCATAATATTTCATGCTTGTTAACACTAAAGCTTCAAAGTATTACTCATTCTAGCGACTTATTTAACGTTCAAACGAGAATCAGATGGTTAGTATGAATTGCACTTGAAAAAATAATTAATACTGTTTATCATTAATTAACAAGTTTAAATTTATATAAAATCCTTACATAAATCTTAAAACTTAAATTATGCATTAGTCATTTGCAAAAATATATATAAAAAGAAATACATTAAAAGTGTGTGATAATAAACAATAATCATGTGTTTAAGGTGATTTTTAAGATTAATGCAATGTTCAATCCAATTAAAAAAAATCAATTTAATATGGAGCTTTGATAAGTGAGGGAGATATCAATTGTGCAGTATTATGTTCGTTTATTCGCATTCGTGAATATTAATTTTATTGATTTAATTTTGTGGTGACGTGAATTGTATCATATCGATTGAAGTATAAAGAATAGAATACACACTTAAATTTATTCATATCAAATACATTCGACAGTGCTGCACAGTGGGGGATTTGGAAAAAGAATGGAAATAAATCGGCAGTTTCTAAACGAGCCGTCCGATTCTTATAAAATTTTATATGTGATTTTAAGAGATAATGCTGAGCTTAAGTTTAAAGTTTGGAATTTATATCTTAAAGGGGGTGGAGCCACGAAACTGCAAAGTGGGCTTGTGAAAAATTCAAACATATGCCAAGCTAATGTTTTTGATCTGATAAACAAGAGTTTTTGCAAGTAGATTTGCCTATCCAAGCGGTGAACGCTTACAGTTAAGGAGATATTTGAAATTGTAACTTTTTTACCCACATTGGTCCACTGTTTTGCTAATGGAGAAACCAAATTTTGTCCGATTTGCAAAAATTTATTTTTATAATAAAATTAATAATATTCTGGATATATCTAGACAGAGCAATGAGTAGCTAGCTGGTCAGTAACATTCACCCCTATCGCGAATAATAAGTGAAATTAATTTATGTTCCCATGAAATTTTCATTTCCCTTCGAGGGAAAATTGCTATCGTGAAGTTCCCGTGAACATTTTTTTCCCGCTATCAGTTCTTAGTGAATGTAAATAAGACAGAAGCTTAATAAATAAATTAAAAATCAAAGAAATTTTTGTTAAAAAATAAAAAAATGCAGTGCTAAGAATTCGATTATCTTTTTATTCCATGAGGAATCTGAACAAAATCGAATTGTTCGTCCAGTACCCTTGGAGTACCTGAGCCATTGCAGGCAGCCTAAATTCAATCAAATAGTTTTTTGGTGTTAAATTAAATTTTCTCTACAGAATGATTCTCTACAGACGCAGATAAATCAATTGCTATTCCATGATCGCGAAACTTAGTTCATGTGTGCCGGGAAGGTGTTGCATGGAGGTAGTGTTAAGATAAATGTGTTAGTATTAAGATAAATGAACACCATTTACTGAATTTGTCCTGAAAATAAATATTTATAAGCTTTAATAATTAATTAGAAGGATAAAATAGCAACTACATGATGTATTTATCTATTTCGCCTGCTAAAATAAAGTAAACAGAAGCAGGGGAAAAGGGAAAACATCTCCACGAAAAAAATCATTATAAGGGGAATTTTTCGATTTCGAGGGAAAAAATATCCACGATAGGGGTGATTACGTACTTCTTGTTCCTTATAGGTAGGTATTCGATGGTAAACTTTTAGAGTGAATGGCAATTTCTATGAAAGGAGGGCTTCAGAAATAGAGACATTATATATCCTGCTAAATCTAAGTCCACAGTTCATACGGTCACTTGGCATAATACACATGCATACCAACATAGCAATTTTATTTTTGACTTTTTAGATTAAAAGTCCGTAGAGCCGGATTGGCAGTGTTTTCTTTTAATTTTAAAGCTTTCCATCTCTGTTCAAATAACTTGTTGAATGAGCTCTTAAATTTCTTGTCATGGTAGGTATTTAATTTTGTAAATTTTCATAAAAGAAGTTCAAAATTTCAGCAAATACCTAACTACCTATGCAATGTACAACATAAAAAAACAACAACCTAAACAACATTTTCTTGTTAAAAGAGAAGGAGGTACATTTTTGAGTATAATTGCATACAGCGTTGCCGTTATGATTATTTTTCTTAGCCAAACTTGATAACCTCTACCAGTAGATTAAACCCATTGCTAGGAAAATTAACATAAGATAACACAACAAGTTATAGTTATAGTCAGTATGTATGTAAGTATGTACATGAAAGCGAAAAATATATAAAACTTGTTAAATGAAGAGTGCAAGTTCAGTGAAGTAAATAGTTGATGAGAATAGTTTTCTGCAAACGATTTATACTAAAAATATGAAAATCAGGGATATTCGAGGTTGATATATGGGCTAAGGCAGCAACATCTAATGTTTGAACGAAATACCACCATTTCGAAGCTAGTTCTGAATTCAACTAAAAGAATCCAACTTCTCTAAGTACTTCTATAATTGTCACATTAAAGCGTTTTTATTGACAAACCCTTATTGTATGACAAGAAACTGTAGAAGGTTATGTTATTTTATTGATTTATTTAAATCTGTTCCATTAAATGAACGTATGTAAGATTTTGCGCGTTAATTTAATTTCTAGATACAGTTATTCTTTTATAAATGCAACGTAATAGCCATTTATGAAAATAATTTTTTTGAAGTGCACTATGGGACATTTTACATGAAATTACTACAAATTACATAGGTAAATTGGCTAATTTTTTTTCCGAAATGACTTAAAGGCGTTAGGAAAGCAAAATGAAATATATAAAGTAGTTAAAATTTTTGCTTCCGTATAGGTAGGTATAGGTTTTTCTTTTATCTGAAGTACTTTAGTTGCGGTGCAGATTAATGCTCTTCCAAATTTTAATATATATAATATATATGCATATATATGTAGGAGATCCCCTACATTACCCTTTAACTTGGGAGGCTTTCTTCGAAGACAGATGCATCTTGACTGTCGACGAATATGGCGACTCTCCCCGGAACACTCCTATCAATAAACACCCTGCCTGTCACCTTTCGTTGGGAAGTCGGAAGTCTTACCCCAAGGTCATTCGAGAAGACTCCAGAGCATACACCGCAGATCATTCTTGATCCATCAGTATACAACCTGAAGTTGAAGTCTTTTCCTATGCTAAATTCCTTCCACTCCCGTCTGGATGGAATAAGGACTTTGAAAGTGCTGTCGAAGTCCAGGTGGAGGTATCATGTAATCAGAGAGTTTCCTCAGTGTCAGTCGTAATTGATCTTAGATTTTGGCATGACCATAAGTCCTTGATCTCCACCTCCCAGATGAACTAGTTTTTCGCCGTTAATTTATGAATAACTCCGACACAATTGAAAATTTAAGAAACTTGTTTACAGTTCATTTAAAGATAATTTTGTTCTGCATCTTTTCCTGTTTATATTAAAATCGGGTTAATCGTTCTCAAGTTATGATGAAATAGATTAGCGTGACTGCCATATTTTTAAAGAAGAAGCAAAAAAGTCAACAGAAAACATACCATAACTCATTTATTTTTAACCGATTTTAATCTAATTACACATTTTGGAAAGCAATTTTAATGCCAATTTTTAAAAAGTTAGTTCGTATAGTGGTTTAGTATCTCATAAGCAGAAAGTAAAGTTTTGTTGAAAAATGTGTCTTTTTTATATTTAAACCACCATAACTTAACCATTTTATAACTGAATTCCAAAAATCATGTCTTATTTAAAAGATGAGAATCATATCTTTCAAATTTAAAAAGGATCATAGAAATCCATTTTGATACAAAGAAGTTATGTCTGTATAAATTTCAAACTTTAAGAAACCCGTTTATTCACTACATTTACCGTTATAAAATCACTTTACGAAGTGACTTAAAAAATCAAAGGTATTTGCTTTCTCTATGGACTCCAACCAAATATAATTGGTGTATGAGAGCCCCTGAATAAATTTTTTCTCAACATTTGTAGCATAGTGTAATTATAATTCTGTTTGTACTAATTTAAAAGACTAAACATCTTTTGTTGTGTTGGCAAAGTACTGTCGTCAATTAGTACCTACATCTAGTAGCTTCCAAATACATGTATTCCAGCTTATTTAACAGATTTGTTGAGAATGCTTGGATCTTACTTTAATTGTAACTATTTACGACAATGTAAGCTCCAAGAGTTCCAACAATACTTTTAGTTGATAAAATTTTATCAACTGTCATAACTAGATGGTTGTCATTAAAGGGTTGCACTGACAACTGCTACATATTGTTCTCGGAAACAATAATGAGTATTGATGTCAAGATGTATTTTTGCGTGAGCGCTCGCTTATACCTACAATTAAAAATTTCTTTTTGGGAATTTTTATACCTATATGTACTTTGAAATTGATTATGGAGGGTATTAGCTAGTTCCTTTTGTCGATAATTTTTTTTTACTACATATTTCATTTGGTTTTGTACCTAATATTTTTGCTTAACTTCTGTACTATTTCTAGTTTCTTTGGTGGCAACACTGATGTATATACAATGTATACATAGATATATGTATGCAAATATTTCGAAGTAAAACTATGTTAATACTCGTTTTTGTTGTTATTTTCTCTTTGCCAGAGACCAGAATACCAGTTAGTTACAAAGTTGAAATAATAACAAACCACAAAAATAAATACAAGAACAACAAAAATCCACCAAAGTAAAAAACAAGAAAAAAAACTCGAACTCGTACTCGAAAGGTCGTTTCAAACCAGTGCTGTCTACTTGAAAAAAAAGCACACACAAACTTTTTATTTACTTGAATAGAAAGAAAAAGGCAAAGGGGAAAACATAAAACAAGAGTAGTGATTGAAAAAAAATACGGTTTAAAGTTTCTTTTTTTTTAAATCGTGCTTCTTGTTTTTATTATTTTTAAATTACGATGAAACGTGCAACAAACAATTTAACAAAACGAATAAACAAACAAATTTACTCATTCATATCGTCTGTATCGTCTCGTAGAATGACTCACGAATTGTTTACAAAATTTCCTTACAGCTTTTTTCTTCTTTTTATGTTTAGTTGAGTTGCTCTTTAATGAATAAACATTATCAAGTCAAAAAGAACAACTAAAAAAGATTTAAAAATATTAAACAAAAAGAGTTGTTTAGATAATAAATTTTAGGATAGATACCTACGTATGTATGTATATACCGACATAATATATTAAAAAAAATAAAAAATACCTACATAGGTACATAAATAACAAAAAATCAAATAAATTCGAAATTAGCTGTGAGTAATCTTTTTTTACTTTTACTAATATAAGCTTTGTTTTACGTATCATATCGTATTGTGTTTAATATTATGTTATATGTATGTATGTATGTAGGTATGTACCTATTATTGAAAACAAAAATATTTTATTTTAACTCTCAGCTTGAACCTGAAATACATATAACAATACCGAGTTTGTTGTTAAATGTTCTTAAGAATTTCGCTTAAGTTTTCTACACGATTCACGATGCGATGACAAACGTCTTTATTTTCGTCATCAACATCATCTCTATCACACTCACTCACGATTAACGATTCCGTTCAGACAGTTGGTCAGTTAGACAGACAGTGTAATAAAAATGAGTAATCATTATAGAATGTGTGTGTAGTATAATTAAGGGAGATGCGTAAGATGATGCAGTCCACTATCTAATCCAACACAACTCTATACTCATTCACAGTTGCTGTCGCTAATTAAAGACGCAATAATGTCATTCATTTATTTATTTGTGATGTCGCATATAAAAGCATACAATACTTTATTCTACAGTGGAGGCATTTTAATTAGGGCACCCCCATTGCCTCCAATATCCAATTGTGGTCGCTTGTCTTTTTTTTCTATTCTCGTTCGTAACCACTCTCATAATATCATATGCAATCATTCAATTCGTTTTAATCATTCGATTGTCATCTGTTTGTTTTTATTTGTTGTATTTATTATTAATGCACTTATCATGTAAACAACCTTTAATTGTAAGTAAATATAGTTCGTTTTGTGATAAAGAATTTATAGAAAATGACTATAATATGTATAATAATAGTAATAATAAAATTAAGTTTCTGGTTTTGTTTTGTCAAAAACGTTGATCTTCGGTGTTGAGAAAGGGGGGGAGATTATTCCCTTCCTGAGTCCACTTTAACAATGTTGGGTTTCACACTCAATTTAAGTCCCTGCAAAAAGTGTTGGACCACGTGATCCATTTTAGTTGAAATGGAGTAGTTACAACATGGTCCTATATAATGCCAGTCATGGAACATGTCATTTGCAAACAAGAGTTTGTAGTTAAGCGACAAGTGTTCGCGTTTTAACGATTGCAAATACTATAATCAATCGTTAAAACACGAACACTTTAGTGCTTCATCAAATAGTGACATGGACTAGTTTCAAAACTAGCCTTCTGTAGGTGCTCCCTGGAGTAGTTGCATAAGGGTTGTTTTTGGAGTAGTCCGATGTAATGCACAGTTGGACTACATGGTTCAATCCTAGGACATCGAAATGTTAAATGGACCATGTTTATTGCATACATTTGGACCATTTTGTAACTACTCTTGGTCCCTTGTGGAGTACTCTATACATGCGAGCATGGAGTAGTCGCTTTTTTTTGCAGGGTTGGAATGCTTTTCGACAAAATGGCGTTCTAATACGCAAACAGCCCTTTAAGTGCCGAGGTTAGATCAGGTTGGAAGGGCGGTCACAGCTCAATATGTTACTCACTTGGGTCCCGTAATTAATTATACATAGTTGTCGCCGTGTCTAACCATACTTATTGTTCTAAATAGCCTTACATTTGACAGACTGCTTAAGTACGACAATATGAAAGAGCCAAGTATTATTGCCCTTTGGCATAGAAGTTGAAGAACCGTTTCCCATCTGGCTTGGTTCCCAATATTTCAGTGCCCTGTTACTAACAGTCTCATGAGGTCTTTACCGAGTCTCAACCATCCGCAGGTGCCTTCGTGTTCTCACCTATGTTGTACTTGTCTGTATGAAGCGTAATGGACCAACAGCTTGTATTGAGACGTAGATTACCAGTGAAGTTGCAGATCAATGAGTTAATCGATGTGACACGCTGTCTGGCAGTTCCATCCGCAATAATGTTGCCAGGGCAGAACGAGTGCCGTGGAACCTCAAATATTTTAGCTCTCGAATGTCTCGCTATCTTATTGAGAGATACCCGGCATTCAACAGTACCACGCATGTAGCAGCGATGGCCGTTTTGCTGTCGGTATATATAAATATATCTTCTGATGTCCTGTAATATCTTAGCCATCTTGCCGCCCTAGTGATAGCAGAGTTCTTTTTGCAAGACGCTACAGCCATCCTGAGCCCAAATGAAACACTTATTTTGAAGTTTTCCATATAGAAACCTCCGCCAGTTCTGTCCCTTCTTTTGAAGCCATATGTGAACAATTTGATCGCTCCATCAAGGCAAGGTGTGAAATATACTGTCAGCTATCGGGAACAAGAGAGAGAAATACCCCATCAAAAAAGGTTTCGGTGTGCAGTAATCAATATAGTCATGGATGCCTTATGCTGTTACAGAATCCTAGCATGCCCATAGTATATTCGAGAATACGAACATGTAGCGTTCAATCTGATCGTCTAAAATGAAGCTAACTGTTTGACCAAAGCACAAGCGGATGTTTCTATTCATTTACCGCATATGAACGTGGAGATTGATTGGTACATACTTTCAAATATTTTACACCATGGAATTGAGGCCATTTGTTTGACTCTGTTATGTTTATTAGTTCTAGGTTAGGTTAGGTTGCAGTTTAGAAGGCTAAAACCAGCCCACTTGGGTCGTTATTAATCCCGCTGTGTTACCTGAAACGGGAAAGTGAAGATAGGTAAACTTCTTCTACATTTCTCCATTCGGTTCAGTGCTGAACCAACCCGACGATTGGATAAACAAGTTTATCAGTCTTATGTCGCAGTTTGATAAGGCTGCTAAATCCTACAGCAGCGGGCTGCCCAGTGAAGCTCAGAGAGAGCGGGGCAGAGACTGTACATTTCACCTCATTATGACAACTTCTCCTATAATTATCGCAACAGGCGTGCGTATTTGGCCGCGAGGTGTCCCCTCCAGGATTGCAGATCTACTACAATTGTATTGGGCCAATATTAGCCTCGATATCGAGTAGGTGACCTCGTTAGACCAATTAGTGTGCGCAATACGAAATAGATTTACAGGAGTTCAGCGGTACGCCAACCATTTGAGCCGTATCTCGAGAGTGCATTCGAGTCCCTGATTTAGCTATTTCGTCCGCAACAATGTTTCCGGTCACGTTTCTGTGCCCTGGGACCCGGCGTATCTCTAGGTTAGAATATCTCGCTATCTCGCTTAGAAACATCCGGTATTCATATACCAAATTGGCTGTTATATAAAATACCCGATAGGGAACTAATCCTAACTGTATATCCTATATTACCTCATCCAGTTAGCTGCTCTTTTTATGGCTGATATCTCAACCTGTAGCACGCTACATTTATCCCGTAACTTAAACCTTATCCTCTGTTGATAATAGGGAATAAAGACGGCACCATCAGCCCAAAGCACGACTTAGACCCGTCAGTATAGATCTCTAGCCCGTCCCCGTGACGAGGGCAGGACGAAGCCGAGAGCGTTACGGCAAATCTTTTATCGAGTAGAGGAATGGGTGAACAGTAATCAATGTTTTCTGGCAGACCGGTTAGGAGTTCCAAAATTTTGGCATTTTCCCTGGGTGCCTTTTTCCATGCACCTGCTGCCTCAAGTCTGATCATAGAGTTCAAGAGTTGCCTGACCATGAGATCAGCAGGCAATGCAACATTGTGAAAAGTGCTTTTGATGGGGTGGTGGTGGAGCGCTGTTTAATCAGTTTTATTTACTCTTTTTATAACAAATTCCTACGGTTAATTAACTTTCGGTTAATTGCCCATTTCGGATAAGGTCAAACGCTTATCCAAGAGGACTTTCGTCGTTTCGCTATCTTTTTCTCTTTTAGGGCCCAAATAATTATTTTTTTTATATTAAGTTTTTTACATATTTCCATACATTACAGGTTCATCTATCGAAATATGCAAATAAACTTGATTTGAAAAAATGAGATAGGGCCTTTCTATATTAAGGTAACGATGTGTATGTATGTATGCATACTCGTATAATTACCTCGTTGTTGTCGTTCAAACGTCTTCGCATAATTACCTCTGCGAGGCAATTAACCGTATTCGCTTAAATGCTTTCCAAGCATTCGTACCCAAAAATGTTGACAATTTTGGGGAGATAATTAACCGTGGATGACTTTAATATAAATCTATTAAAGACAGCAGAAGTGGTAATTAAACTAGATCTGAGTTTTTGTAGTTATATACATACATACATATGTATGTATTTATATGAGTATGTATGTATATGTATCATATGTATGTATTATCAATCAAGGAACTAGAAAATTAATTTGCAACTTTTTATAACATATACTTATGAATGTATTTAGATACGTATGTACTTATTTACGTAAATACAACTTTTTATATGTTTGCATTTCCATTAAGTCCAAGGGAAATGTAACAAACTGCCTTTATGCATACATACATACATATTTTAAATATTTGAATAAAAAATAATAACTTACCGACTTTGGTGATTGGCATAAATCTAAGCAACAGACACGGTGATTCTCTCTTTATCCGCATTTTCATTTCACTTTATGTTTGATATTATGACTCACGCTATCGCTATCGCACTCACTCTCATTGATGGTGGCGTTTGTACCGTTTGCTATTAATGACACAGCCCGCGTTCTCTGTTTAGCGTGCGGTAGTGTGTTTGCGTATGTATGTTTGTATCTATGTGCGTTGTTGGGCACACTGTTTTTGTTTGCTTTGCTTACTTGGCTGCTTGTATAAATTTTTTGTTGATTTTCTTTTTTTTCTTTCTTATATTTTGTTTTTATTTCATACTTTTTGTTGTTGTTTCCTTTATTTTTGTTGCGTTGTGTTGAATCACTCACGATTCCCTCACGTATCCACGTAAATAAAAATTGAGTGTTTGTGTAAATAAGTACGTACTACGTAAGTTTAGTTAAATAAAAATACAAAAAAGCAAAAAAAAATTTTTTCGTAAAACGAGATTTTTTAAATTTTGTATTGAACACTGAATAATCCTTCTAAATTATAGGACAATATTAAATCACTTGTTGGTTGCTGGTTTTCTTTTGAGAAAAAATTTATTTCTTTGCACTACACAACTTCCTTATGGGTATTATCAATGAAAGTCAATTTGACATAATTATCATTGTCATAATATATTAATAGCTTATAATTTTAATTTGTTTGCTCGCTATTGATAGGTATTATATTTTAATTAAAAACTATTTTATAATGCGTGGCTTGTTTTCTTCTTGTTGCTGTTTTTTCCTTTTTTTGTGTTGTTCAACCATTTAAGAGATACTTGTTGTATTTAAATAAAAATTTTTTATGTACAATACACTCACTCCTAGGTAGAACTTGTAATATTTACATAAATGAAACCATTTTAGTATTTGTCACTAGTTAAAGGCACTGATTTGTCTTATAACTGTTTTCTTTAAAGTACATAATTTGTTTAAATCCCAGTAGAAAATATATATTTTTTAAATCTTTAGTTTACTTTGCTTTAATAGTAACTATCATTTAATTTTTTTATTGTACAATTTTATTTAATTTGTTTTTTCTTGATTTGCCGCTTTAACGTATTTTCTTCGACAGCGAGTAATTTATAAATGACGGCGAGTCTACAAGTTAAATTCGCATCAAAAATACTATGAGTACGGAAATGTTTTTTGTGTGCAAGTGCTTGTTATCAAAGGCAAAAACGGGTATTTTTTTGGCCAAATAAAATGATATATATAATCTCTCTCACTCTCTAGCAGTGTTGCCATGTCTGAAGTTTTTTTGGGGCACTAAAATTTTAAATTATATACATACGTATTACGGCCCTTTTCACAATGTACGATTAAGAGTAAACAAGGACTTTAACGGCAAGTTTTGAATGTCGTCGAAGTCGTCGTTAGCTTTTAATCACACGTTGTGACAAAAGCTGTTATACTTTTACTTTCCCAATAAAGTGTATTTTCAGAAAGCTGCGTTTTTTTTAAATTTATTGCATAGTATAAATCGAAACGACAATAACATATGCAATAATATTGTATAATGGATGGGCCGCTTTCGAAGTTTTCACAATTATTGTAGTAATAAATAATAAAATAAGGATTTAGAATGACTTTTAATACATTTGAGCTTAAAAATATCGATTTGCTAAATATATTTTTTTGCAATTTTTCTATTTGACACTAAAAATGTTTATCCCAAATCGGAACCAAACGGTGCCTGGTTTTTGTAACCAATGTGAGAGTTCCTCGCATCGAAAAATTTGTTAACATTCTGTGAAAAACAGGATGATAGAGAAAAACATTTAATATTTTTTGTATTTTTATTACATTTGCAGGGTGATTCATATAACAATTCAACGAATATTCTATGAAAGGATTGGATGACAAGTATAATTATTAATTGTTTCTCGACGTGATAACTTCTCACAAGTGACAGAAACGAGGCACTGTTCAATGAAAAATTTCAACAAAAAATTTCAATAAAATTAAAAAAAATATTTTAAAAATACAATGAAAAATATACAAAATTTTTTTAAAATAATTACAAAAAATGATTATAGACTAAAAAGTGTTTGTGATTGCAACAAAATTTAATTGTGGATATTCAAGTGTAAAATTTATGCTATCTCAAGTGTATTCAACTGAAAAAATTATAGTCTCCTGTAAGTTGAATTCATAATACCTGTCATTGTGAATAGAGTTGCTGTTATTTTATTCACGGTACGAGAGTTTGTTATCAACGTAATATTTTACCTAAGTTTTTTCTAATGAAATCTTAGGCGATTCTTATATAGAAATTTGATTGGATATGACCTAGGAAAATAACTTCCAAGACAAAATATGCACATGGCCTAGTACTGTAAAAAAAGCTGCAATCAATTAGCATTGAAATCAAAGTGATTTCAACCAAACAGATTTCATTATCGGATTTCATAATTGCAATATTTTTTGATTGATATAATTTTGAAGTAATTTTTACGATTGCAATCAAATTTTTGTTGATATCTTGCGATTTCAATCAACGTCCAACGAAACAATTAAAAATTATGTTTACCAAGCTTAGACAAATGTGTAAACAAAAAAATTTCTTTTCTTGGCAATTCCTAACTATCAGAGTCAGCTTTATTTCTAAAAGAAGGTGTGTCATTTGAAGAGCACGAAGATTTTGATTCTGATTTAATTTTGATCGCAATTACTGAATTTGATTGCCATTAAATCAACTGCAATTAAATCGATTGCACTAAAATTCGATTGCTAAAATATCCTAACAATAAAAGTTGTGATGTTTAGCGTGAATATAGCCGCCTATTTAGTGCTCCCATAAAAAATACGTTGTATTCCTTTCCTAAAAATGTTCATTTTTGTCTAGTCCTGTGTTTTGAAATTACCTAGCTGATAGTTATTTGAATATTTAGGATATCAAATTTTGAAATAGGAGCTTTGCACTATAAATATTTAATGGTGAAACATAACAAAGTTTGAAACTTCAAGCAAAAACGCTGTCAAATAAACAGGCAAAAAATGAAATAGACGGCAGTAGCTTCAAAATGATATCATGTTATTGTTTAATTTTCGTTTTCGTATAAAATTTTATGAATCGCGGCACTATTGTTGAGAGAATTAGTGTCTAAAACTGAGAGCATGTGAAAAACGCTTTCAAAGTAAAATAGATTTTACCTCACGACTGCCTTGATTTGTGTGGAAAAATTAGTCTCGACCCAGTTCTGTTTCATCACTTCATGAAATCAAAGCTTGATTTGAAATTGGCTGCAATCATGATCCAATAATTAAGTTTATGCATCTCTACAACAAAAATGATATCATCGTCAAGATTTCAAACAAACTCCATAAATAAAGAATTTTGCTGAGGTTTTTATATGAAGTTTGACATCTGTACAATTGGGTAATTTGACCCCCCCCTAGGTGTAATTCTGAAAATTTACTCTGGCAATACTGTTTATATTGATTTGTTACTTTATCACAGCGCTGCCACTTTCTGAATATGTAATTATTTACACAAATTCGTTGGATAGCTTTATATTAATCAGCCTGTCCAAAGAAGATGCTATGGAGTTGAAATGAAACGGAAATACAGCAATTCTAATTATGAATTGGTTTAAAAAAATGTAACATTTATATTTTGCTGTTTTTTCGAAATTATTATTTTAGGAGTTTCTGATTTTTGCTCAAATTTAGATTTTAAAAATAAATATTTACATCCCAACAAACACACAAATACACTACATGTATTGCCAAAGGTATTGCCTAATTGTCTCAGAAATTATAACTAACTGGGGGTCTACATTAGCCATGAACTTGGTATGAGCATGATGTCAAACATCGAATATGGCTAATGTAGACCGCTCATGTCCATGTTTCGTCCTTGCTCTGACATCGATGCCCGAATATATGTCTGAGCATCAATGTTCGCCATGAGATTCACCGTCACCAACCATTCTCCATAGAAAGAAAAGTGACAGAACAAAATTGGTAAATATTCCATATCTATTGCACTACCACAAAATACATTGATAAGGCAAAACATGGACATCGTACGTATTCACCACAAAAAAGAATTTTATGAATTTTTTACAGTTGCTCTGCTGGCCTCATGACGCGTCATGTTCAAGTCAATGACTCGTGAAGACGTAGGGTAAGGGGGTATCTTTCAATTGCTTGCAATTTTATGCATGTTCATAAATATATATATGCTAGTATTCTTTATTTTTATTTATTAAATACATACATATATTAACTGTAAAAGCTAATTAATTAATATGATTCTCATTCAAAATCATGTTTTGTGGGTGGCACCCAACCACCAAAAGCCTGTTCAAGTTCTCCAGCAACATGAAGGCACAATTTATCACGCATAGGAGCAGCCACTACTTGAAAACCTATAGGCAAACCTTTATTATCCAAACCCATGGGTATATGGGTACATGGTAAGCCCAAAACATTGAATATTAAACTATAATCAATTCCCCACAATGGTAGAATAGAGCTGTTGTTGTGTATTGCAGGAACATGAAAAGTGGGAAAGAAGAGAACGCCATCCGAGCCCAAAAGATCCTAAAATAAAAAAAATAAAAATTATATAGAACAGTGCACCCAATAGTTATTTTTTTGTGTTTCATACAATAATTTCTTGTTTCAAAAGTTCAGCTTCTTCTTCATATTTGGCCATATTATCGGCTCCCATAAAAACATTAGTTGATCTCATTAATTCAAATATTAAGGCCTCCTTAGTGTAGTTGGAGTAACCCAAGAAGCTTTTAATTAATTCCTTTAAATTTTCTACAACGGTGGGAGCTGTGTTATCAGGCTTCATCAAGTAAGGGAAGTTGCGAAGACGTCCTATGGCAGTCATGGCGATTTCGGTAGAATTATGAAATTGTTTTATTCTGGCTTCTTTTGTGGTCAAACCCATTCCTTCGAAATATTTGACGGCAGATATAATAGACGATTTTAAGCTAAAAGAAACACTTTGATGTAGAAAGCCGTTAAGGCCGTCAAAACCTAAAGAATAAAATATCTAGACGTTCATATACAGAAATAAATTTATAACATTTTTGTATTCAACTCTCGTTACTACATGTTATATACCTTAAGTTTCATTGTATCTACAGGTGTCATCAAATCCAATTTATGAGCATTCGAGCCACTCATTATTTGCAATAACAGACCCAAATCTGTCCCAAACCGTGTAATAGGCCCCATTTGTAAATACACCAAACATTGAGGGTCATCTGAATTAGGAAAATGTCCTCGATTTGGGATTAAACCGCCGGTAGGCTTGTGGCCGAAAGTGCCATTGAATAGAGCGGGTATACGTATGGACCCAGCAATATCCGAACCAACACCAAATAATGAAGCACCGCTGCCATTTAAAGCTCCCTTAATTAGTGAATTTTTAATAAATTAAACAAAAAACTAGAAATTCCCAATTCATTACCTCGCCTCCAGAGGAACCTCCACATGTACGTGCAATATCATAGGGATTTAAGCAACGGCCATTTGTAAAACTATTGGTTTCTATGCTGAAACAATACTCAGGATTCGCAGATACCATTAGTGGAATACCACCTGCAGAGTGTAAATTTTCCACCGGTACACAATCATATTCCGATTTTTTATTCAAACGTTGCAGGGTTCCAACTACATGTGACATACCTGAAAAGGGAATGGCATAGTTATTATTCACGAGATTATCCAAAGGGAGGAATGTATATTTCTCCTGCGTTCTTAAAAGAAATTTTACGTTAAAGGTCTCCAATTCCATAAAAATACCCCACCTTTTAAGCCACATGACTCTTTAACAGTAAATGGTATTCCTAATATGGGATATCGGTCAAACAGAGCCTGTGTCTGCTCCAATGGGCAATTACTTATCAAATCATCAGCTGTCTCTGCTTCATTTAGAGCATCTTCAAATCTTTCTTCTATAACCGCTTTAATAAATGGATCAACTTCTCGTATACGATCAATGTAAGCTTGTACCAAATCTTTTGATTTAAGCTAAAATTGAGAATGAAAAACAGTTTAATAAATTATTGTGCAATATTTTTTTTGTTTTGGTTTTTTTGAAGCAAAACCAAACTAATCAGCTCAGTTATCTCATAATTACTTCAAATCAGCTAGGTGGCGCTTTTAACTTCTATTACTTTTACAAAACCAATTTCGTTTCTTGCGATTTTTCGTTTTTTGCAATCAATATTTTTTGTTTTTGCCGATTTTTTTTAGTTTTGGCGGTTTTTTGGTTTTCGCGTTTTTTTTGTTTTAACGCTTTTAACGCTTTTTTCGCTTTTTTAATTTTAGTGATTTATTTTAGTTTTGGTGCTTTTTTCGGTTTTGGTTTCTTTTTTGGGTTTTTGGTTTTGGTGATGATTTTCAGTTTTTGGCGATTTTTTTAGTTTTTGCATTTTTTTGCGCTTTATTTCGTTTTGGTGACTGTTTTCCATTTTTGGCGATTTTTTTTTGACGATATTTTAGTTTTAATGATTTTTTTTAAAGGTTTTAGTGCATTTTTTTTCGTTTTGAGGACTTTTTTTTCGCTTTTTGGGGTTTTTTAGTTTAGTCCAAAGTATACATTTTTTTATAATCGGCATAAAATCGAAAACCCATTTTCCATCCCTGACCAACGTAACGGCTATTTAAGATTCAGCACAACTGAATAAGACCCTTTTACTGTTATAAAAATAATAGTCAAACCATTTTTGGGAAAATAAATAAAACAGACGCTAAATTATTAAATATTTAGACAGCAAATGTGAAACACGAAAAAATCTAAACAAAAGGCAGATTTTAATTACGAATTTTAATCAAGTACTTGGACGGGCTATTTTCTATTTCTATTATTGCCGCTTTTTTTAAATAAACTTTTCACTTATAAATACATATGTACTACGTACGTACATCTGTCTTTTATGTACTGTATAAGTGCTTATTAGTAATTTGCCATAATTAAAGTTCAAAAAACATGTTTTGTAACTTACTTGACGCAACCTCAAACGTTGAACTAATTGTACCACTGATAATGTTAATAATTTATTCCTTATCGGTGGTATGACCGGTCTCTTTTTCCTAGCTATTAGCGCCAATACTCCATAGACTATTATATAAACTAGCCTCACTATAAATTGTATTGATCTTAAAAACAATTCCATAACTTAGAAGCGCAATTGTTTTAATTAAAACACTATACCGGACAAAACTTCGATAAAAATAACAGCAAATACGCCTTGAGAACAACCTCTAACAAAAAAGATGAAGACTTTAATAGAGAGCGACGAAAGTAACATTTGTGTAGAAATTACTCACTGGCAGTGCTGCCAGGCTATGTGTTAAGTGGAGAATTAATAAAACATTGCTAATTTTAATTTTTAATTAACCAGCTTAACAAGACATCGTCAGTTGAACAGAACCGTTAGAAAAACAACAGTTTTTTTGCTGTGGTTGAAATACTACACATTTGTTATTGTAAAAGTTTTGTAGACCGGCACTAATTTTATTACTGGTAGTCCCTCGCAAAAATGAATATATAAATTATGTTTTTAACTATTTTTGTCCTTAACAACCCATTCTTAATATCATGTACCCGCCAATATAGTCTGCACCAGAGATGCAAAAGTTGGAACAATTGTGCTTTTTATTTAGCACTACATATTTGCAAGCCAAAAGTACAATAGCACCCCAATGACTAATTTAGCACTACATGTATCAAAATTTTCCCTATTTACTTCAAATTCGAAGTCTTAAAAGCAAAAGTTAATTTTAATAATGAAATATTATTGGTTAACAAGCTTACGACAGAAAATGTTATTTTTGATGATATTTGTTGATGAAAGGAGAGGATGCAATTATTAAATAGATTCCTAAACCTATGTATATGGAACCTGAATATATGTACATGCTTCGTTGTGTCTGAAATATGTATGTTCTTTTATATAAGAGCATATTTTTTAAATGCGCATATAACATATTTTCGGTTTCCTTGGTTATAATAAAAAAAAAACTAGTTTTACAAATAATGAATTTAAAGTTTTCAATTCATTCACACTTCTGTGGTGGGAAAATATTCTATTCTATAAATTGTATTTTTACAAGATATGTATTTGTATAACTATTTTATACAATATGAAAAGTGAAATGACGTTTTAATTCTACAATTAACACTTCTGTTGAATGTGTACTATAATATATTCGATCGATTGCAATTTGCAAAGTAAATAGTGTGAGAGTATATCTTAGGAACGTCGTTAAAAGAGATTTTTTTTATTAAACAATTATTTAGCTTAATTTTTCTAAAACTCTCTTGTGGTAAATATAAACTCGGAAAGAATTCAGTAAAGTGCGGTTTTGACTCGCACACGAAGGATTCCGTACGAATACCATATACATATGTACATATAATCCTTTTGCCTTTTTGTTTTTTTGTTTTTTTGATTTGTCGATTTTTTCGGTTTTTGACGATATTTTCAGATTTTACGATTTTTTTTAGTTTTGGCGCTTTTTTCCGTTTTGCTGTTTTTGTAGTTTTGGCGTTTTTTATTTTTGGCGATTTTTTTTCGTTTAAGATATATATATATTTTTTGGTTTTTTGATTTTTTTAATTTTTGGCGACTTTTTTCGTTTTGGCGATTTTTTCGTTTTTGGGGGATTTTTTGTTTTTTGGCGACTTTTCAGTTTTGGTTCTGTTTTTTGTTCGTTTTTTGACGATATTTTTAGTTTTGTTGGAGAAAATGCAGCTAAATTTCAAAATTATGCAACCTGATAGAAAGAAAGAATACCGCTTAATTTTTAGCTAGTTTGTTATTTTAATATTCCCTACTGTTGCCTTTAAAAGGCTGAACTAGCTTTGAAAATTTCAAGAGTTTGGCTCTTACAAAATCCTAGGTAAAGCTAGTTTTCAAAATTACATTAACTAAAAGAATACCGTTTAATTTTTATTTTGTTTAGATTTCAGTATTAATTGGTGTAGTCTGCATAATAATATACTAACTTTGAAGATTTCAAGAGTATATATGTATATAAGTATCTGTATAATACATTATGGCTCAGAAGATATAGCTAAATTTCAAAATTACATAGCCTGATAGAATACCCTTTAATTTTTAAATTGTTATTTTAATATTCCATACTTTTGCCTTTAAAATGCTTAGCTAGCTTTGAAAATTTCAAGAGTTTGCCTTTGGCAGTGTCCAAGATACAGCTAATTGTCAAAATTACAATAGGATTTAGCATCGGAGATTAGGGCCCTAGCCCCAAAAGAGAGGCTGTCGTACCATTGACTACTTTTTCTAGCTAGATGGGCAGTAAATAACCCCTTATGCGTTCCATGTATACGATCTCTGCAGTTGAAATTGCTTCACTTAAATTAATTTTAGGACCTCTTGACATAATGTTTGCTCAGAAAATTTTTCGTGATTTTTCTTTATTACATACATAATTTTCTGAATTACAACTGACGCTTTCTGAATTACAATTGACTATTCTGAATTACAATTGACTAATTTGAATTACAAGTAGAAAAGGTGTAGAATAAGAGAACGAGTGTGCCACAGTGCCAGGCAGTATCCAATAGTGCCAAGATGGCACAATTGTGCCACAATACCCATCACTGCACGGAACCCTAAAAATACTTTTCTAATATAATATTATAGCTTCCACCAGGGCTGCCAATTAATTTTGATGAAAAATCTGCACATGTTGGTGGGAAAATAGGCATTTTCGGCACTTCAATTCGCAAAATCGGCATAAATAAAACTATGCATTTTTCGTGTTTTTTTAATTTTTATTAATAAGAAAACTAAAAATAGCAATCGCCAATATTTTCATGTGCTTTATAAACATAAATGGATAACATAAAAATGAGTTTACAAGCTTACATGGAAAATAAATGATTTTCAGAATGAAAACATTTCCGAATTTATCATAGTAAAAACTATTGGTTTTATTTCAAATAATCTTTAGAATAAAGAATGCCTTCTAAAGCTTAATTTTATACGCAACATCGAAATTTAGTTTACTTACCCCTGTAGTGTAGCGATAAGTATGCTAGACTATATTTTAATGGCTAGACTGTAGGTGAATAGCTATTAACCGGGAGTACGTAGGTTCGATTCTTGCCAATTCTCAGCGTGTTTCTGCAGAGAAGCTCAAGAAAACCTTAGCCATTTTGTGTGGGAAAATATTTAGTGCAGATGAATATGGCAGAAGGACAATTTGTTTCACAAACTCTGCTAAAACTGGAAAAGCCTTTCTAGCTTTCTTTCAGAAACTGTTTGCCAAAAAATATATAAATTATTTTCATTCTTTTTGATGTAAATGAAATTGTAAGGAGGAAAATTTTTTCTTGACACCGATAAACTGGCAGTCAGTTATATTGTAGGCAAGAATAGCTTTTTGCCTCCGATATCTATTGAATGAATTTCACTATTTTTTTGATATACATATATCCTTTTTTTAATAAAATTATAAAATATTGTTATTGCCAAAACACAAAAATTTGGTTTGAAATCGGTGTTAACGTGTTATATATTGGTTTGATAAAAATCGGCATTTACTTCGCCTAAAATAGACAAATCGGCATTTGGCACTTTTGTAATGGAAAAATCACTAAAATGTCGAAAAAATCAGTAGTTTTGGCAGCCCTGCTTCCACCTCTGTTATTAATCACCTATCAACATATATGGAAGCTTGTTGCTACAAAACCCTTAACGGAAACTGCAAAGTGAGAGCAAAGACTATAGATTTATATAGATATATAATCTATTGTCTTTGGTGAGAGTAATGTTGATATCCTATGTTAAATGTTCTATATGCAATATCCTATGTTAAATTTTTCATGTAAAATATTTTATGTTAAATATTTAATGTGACATATTAATAGTATTGCCATATTCGTTTATTTAATAAATAACTTAGTTCGTCTTACAACCATAAATTAACATGCAAAGAACAACACAATATTGCCATTTGTAATATACAATTAATGAGGTTCAATCCAACCACCAAAAGCACCTTCTAATTCCGCAGCTATTTGTAAGCACAATTTATCCATAAATGGAGCAGCGACTACTTGAAAGCCAATGGGCAAACCATTACGATCCAAGCCCATGGGCACATGAGTGGCAGGAAAACCCAAAAGATTGAACATAAGCATTAGTACAACGCCACCGATATTTAATATGGAGCAACCATTAAAAAACCCGGCTGATTTGTGGTAAGTCGGTAAAAATAATACGCCATTTGAACCCAAAAGTCGCTAGATTAAATAATTGGGAAACGTTTATTAATGTGTATGATTTTATTGAAAATTTCAAACTTACAATCAAATCCGCTTTAAGTTCATTCAATTCGGTTTTTAGTTTCTCATTTTGTGCGTCTGTTAGAAAAGCGTTCATTTCAACCATAAACTCCACTAATAGCGGCATTAAGGTAATTTTTGATTTTCCCGCTATACTTTTCAATATTTCCTTAATAATTTCTTTACGTGTTGGTTTATCAATTGCGGAATGGGTAATCACACTTGGTAGACCCTTTAGACTGACTAGATGTGATAAAGTCAAATCAATGGCACTGTTGAAACCGTTTATATTAACCTTAAATTAAATATTATAAATATTTTAGGATATATAATATCGTTACAAGTATACAGGAGCGGATGCAGTTTAAGCTTGTGAGCGGAAGGGACACAATTTTTATCATCAGATATTTCAAAAGCAATACAATTAGATATTTCAATCCTTTTTTCCCTCCCCTGCATCCTTGTTGGCCAGTACTAAATGATGCAAAGTGTACCTGTTCTGTGTATAAGCCTCCTTTTTCAAAACATTTAACGGCTCGTTTTATGGCGAATTTGATGTCATAATCCGCTGGTACATGCACAAAGTTTCCCATGGCAAATGTGTAGTAAATCTAAAGAGATTATTCTCTTACTTAAATAAAAAAAATTTTAATAGAAATTTTCAAACTCACCTTCACATCATTTAAATTGACTTCTTCCTCAAATTTTAGTTTTGCCGCATTTTTGCCCGCCATTATCTGCATTAATAGCGGTAGATCTTGGGCAAATCTTGTTATAGGACCCATTTGTAAGAAATTTGTAAACTCTGCATCAGTATTACTATAGGGAAAATGCCCATCGACAGCAACTAAAGTGCCAGTGGGCTTATGACCAAAAACACCACAGTATAAAGCGGGCAAACGTATGGAACCACTAACATCTGAGGCTACACCAAAGGGAGTAGCACCGGCACCATTTAAAGAGCCCTAAAGGCATACAATTTTATATTGCATTTTAAACAAAGTTTTAAAATACATAATTTCAGATTAGCTTACTTCTCCACCTGACGAACCGCCCGATGAACGTCTCAAATCGTATGGATTCAAACATTTGCCATTAACATGTGTATCCGTCTCAAATGATAGACAAAATTCAGGATTGGCTGATACCAAGAGCGGAATACCACCGGCTGCTTTTACTAAAGACACTACTTCCCCGTCCACAGGACATACTTCCCTTTGGCGTTTTACGCTCCCAACCGAAAAAGAGTGACCTTAATGGAAAGTTTTTATTTTTTTTTTGATGTCACAGAATTTTGAAAGTTCAAAAAAATATTGAAAAAAGAGATTAACCATGAAAAGGACTCTTAAATGTTAGTTACATTATCAGCCGTGTCACAGATTCCGTTCAGATTGGTTTTGATTCCGTAGTTGTCAATCCGAAAAAGTAAATTTTTGGTTCTTTAGATTCCGTTTGTTTTGTATTTCGTTTTTGCAATGATAAAGGCGTTTGTTTACTCTTGTTTTTAGAAGCCAAGCTCACATTAAGCTTTTCATTAACATGGAAAGCACATGACCAAATATTTATTTGACGCTCCTAAAAGTATGCTCATTTTTTAGTATTTACTGCAAATGAAGTCAGTAGAAAAGTGTTTTTCAATACAGCCGTGTCACAGATTCCCGTCGAATTGGTTTTGATTCCGTAGTTGTCATTCCGAAAAAGTGCATTTTTGGTGCCTTAGATTCCGTTTATTTTGCATTTCGCTTTTACAACGATAAAGTTTTTATACCTTGAGGAGTTTGCTTACTCTCGTTATTAGAAGCAAAGCTCATATTGAGCTTTTTATTAACATGAAAAGCTCATAACCACATATTTATTTTACGCTCCTAAGAGTATGCACGTTTTTTAATATTTACTGCAAATAAAATCAGTAGAAAAGTGTTTTTCAATTCAACTTTGAAATATAAAAGTGGTTTGATTACGAAGAAAAATTTTCGTTTTTCGTTTTCTAAAGAAGCAACTTACTGAATTGAAACCACTTCCGATCGGAATGGTATTCTGTGACATGGACGTATGTATTTTGAAAAATTTCTTTTAGAAACTCATTTCTGTGAGTTCTATTTATTGAAATGAGCTTAAGTCCTACAAAAATATTTGCCATTAAATTCTACTATAGGCTCTTAAAGACACTCAAGGTCCAAACTCAACTAAAACGCCAGAAATCAATCAAAACTTGAAATGCGTTTAAGGGTTAATTTTATACTTATTCACAATTAGTAGCCAGCAGTAAAATCTTGTAAGCCTGACGTTTAAGGCAAAACATATAAATATATAAATTTCAAGTAGGACTTCCGTAACTCCTATTTTTTTGCAAATTTGAAATAAAAAATTGTTTCTATAAAGCATAAAAAATCTTGTAAGTTTTGTCTTTATGGTATACGATATGTTCAGCACTTTTTTGTAAAATGCCACAAAATTTTCAAATTTTCAAAAAAAAAAATAGGAGTTACGGAAGTCCCACTTGAAATTTCAAACCCAAAAATCAAATTAAAAAAAAATTTTTTTTTATATGTTTGTTTAATTTTTTTCTTGTAAAATTCTATAAAAAAAACTACTAAGAAAGTTTTGAGCAAAAAATTAAAACAAGTGATTTTTATCCAAAGTTACTTAATTAGTTTGGCTTAAGTTCGTTTTAAGTTTAATCTTTCGATAAAATTATTTTTTATTTAAGAAAGAAATTCTAAAGCATGTAAATATTGAACATTCAAAGAAAAATTTGAATGTACGGAAGGTTGAACTGACATCAGATGTTTCGAGACCACCACAATCTTCTCATCAGAGCCCTTTTAACCTACACTGCCAACAACGGCAGCAACAACACCCTAGCGAAAATCCTACTTACTTTAGTGAGCCCAATCAACAGATTTTGTCGCCACCTCGCGGCGAGTCGTACCTATTAATGAGCTTTTGTAAAGGTTCGGAACTTTACTAACTCTCTTTTCTTTATCATGTTCAACTTTTCAAGCTTTTTGATTTCTGTCGTATGAGCGAGAAATATCATCGACATTTTCAATACTAGGATTTTTTTCCATGTTTTGCTCAAGTTTTTTGCAACATTATACATTCTTTTTTTTAGCTAAGTGACTTTAAAGTTTTAACAATTGAGTTATGATTTTTAGTTGAACTGTATGGCTTTTATCCAAAGTTATTTAATTAGTTTGGCTTAAGTTCGTTTTTAATTTAATCTTTCGATCAAATTATTTTTTATTTGAGAAAGAAATTCTAAGGCATGTAAAAATTTTTTTTCTTTGAATGTTCAATATTTACATGCTTTAGAATTTCTTTCTTAAATAAGGCAAACTAATTAAATAACTTTGGATAAAACCATACAATTCCACTAAAATTCATAACTCAAAATTGATTTTTTTAAAATCTAATATCTTTTAAACGAGGTTAGTACCCCTATAAAATATCACAAAATTAGGGTGTAGAAAAAATTTTTTTTAAACCGTTCGATTTGGAATGGAATGCTCCATATGCACATATGTGTTGCGCAAAACTGCACTATAAGTCCCTATACTAAAGAAATATGATATAACACATATTTTGATATAATATTGATATTGTTGTACAGTGTTAATTATAATTATTTTCTCGCTTTAATTAACATCAGCAATATGTAAAGTTTGTCACCTCTCAGTCACAACACACACACAGTGGTTTAAATTACAAAAAAAGTGGTCATAAGTATGGAACTTCTAAATTACTAAATGGATTTGTCATAAAATCGCCGTAATTGTAGAGGAGGAGTCAAGTTTTCAGAATCAGTCTGTAGTCTGTACTGAACCAGGGACGGAGCTAGAGGGGAAGAAAGTTAACTACCTCGAGTGTGAAAAGCTTTGTGCGGCTTTTTACTTTTTTAAATAACGACCGTTTTATGAGTTATTCACTTCAAAATTAAAATTTTTCGTTTTTTTCCTCGATTTTTTTTTTTGGTTTTTTGCTTTTAACTTTTTACTAAACATCAAATTTTAATTTAAAGGGCACCATTCGATATCAGACGAAATTCTAAAGAAATTTATTTTTAACACAGTGGGCGCTATATATTCTTGTATACGACCAATTTTACCAATAAAATTCTTAAGTTTTCGAAAAACCCATATCTTCCAAACTAATAGTCTGATCCACAAAAATGTTTAGATAAGCTATAACCAAGCATGTACGCTATAAATTCTGCAAAAGTTAGACAGCTATTTTTAGCACTGTGGACGCCATATTTTGTTATATAAGAGCAATTTTAGGCTGTATGCTATAATGTCTGTAAAAAATTGGGCAGCTATTTTTAGCACAGTGGGCTCTATATGTGTTGCTATATACGACCAATTTTAAAAATTTTAAAATCATAAAAAAAATGCAAAATGCATTCGAATTTTAAAATGCATTAAAAATTTGTCTTGGAATTGAAAACGACTACTTAATTGGTATTTTAATTTAAAAACAAGTGGTTTCGGAAGCAAATTACAACAAAATCATATAGATATACACATAAGAAGGAAAATTTGAAAAATGTGTATAGTTAGAAAAACTGATTGTTTTCTCTCTATGCGTTGGCCTAGGTTGAACAGGCTGCCGGTTTCTAACAACCGGCCCACTTGGGTCCTTAGGTCCCTTTTGCCTAAGTTCTTAAAAAAAGCTCCAAATTCGGGAAAAAAGTTTATATAATATAAAACAAATTAACTAAATTTTTTTAATTTTTTCTGAAATTTATACTATGAGCTCTATATACATAAATAATTTCATTACGTGTTAAAAAATTATTGACATATTCAAGTTGTAGTGTGTCTTGCAAAGAAGACAAAACTGGCAGAAATAATATGTTTTTCAAGCAAAGGCATGAAATATAAAAAAAGTGGGCTGTACATTTGACCAAAACCACCTATATACATGTATTTTAACACGCTGAATCTGAATCTGAGGCCCGTTTGCGTCGAGCAACCTCCAATAGCAGTTTTTCAGACTTTAAAGAGTTTTTAGCTATTTACTCTCGATTTTGAAGCTGTACGAGCCAAACGGACCTCCGATTCGGATTCAGTGCATTGATATGCATGTAAATTGGTGGGTCTGGTCAAATATACAGCCCACTTCTTTGTTGTTATTTTTGGAAAACATGTTTTTTTCACATCAGTAGTAAGTAGTTAAATTGTTCTCCCTGTAGCTCCGCTTCCGAATTAGCTATCGAGTCCAAAAGACATGATTCTGAAAGTTTAATTCATCCTCTACAATCATGTAAATTTTCACATAAATCTATTCAGTAGTTTAAGAGTTGCATACTTTATTACCACTTTTTTAACATACACCACTGTGAAACATAAAAAAGCAAACAAATATAATAAAAAATAATGGCAAAAGTTGTTACTTTTCATTTTTATTATCATTGTTTTTATAAACTGCGAAAGAACTGCAAATAAATTCAGTAAAGTGCGACTTTGGCTCGCACACAAAGGGTTCCGTACGAATACACATATATCCCTCTTCGTTTTTGCCCTTTTTTCATTCAGGCATTTTTTTCGTAATGCTTTTATTTAATTTTGGTTTTTTATTTATTAACTTTTTTCGTTGTTTTTGCGATTTCTTTGGTTTTGTCGCTTTTTTCATTTTTGGTGACTGTTTCGTTTTTTTTTGGCGATTTTTCGTTTTGTTTTTGCCAATTTTTCAATTTTGGTTATGGCGTTTTTTTTTGTTTCAAAATTTTCGTTCTTTGACGATATTTTTAGTATTAGCGATTTATTCATTTATTTTTTGGTTTTGTGGATTTTTCTCGGTTTTTGGTGATTTTTTAGTTTTATCGATTTTTTGTTGTTTGGTTTTTACCCTTTTTTTTGCGATTTTCTCGGTTTTTGGGGATTTTTCGTTTGTTTTGGGGCTTTTTTGTTTGAACGTTTTTTTCGCTTTTTGACTATATTTTTAGCGATTGATTTATTTATTTAGTTTTATTTATTTATTTTTTATTTATTTTATTTATTTATTTATTTTTCGGTCTTGGGGATTTTTCCCGGTTTTTGGCGATTTTTTAGTTTTAGTGATTTTTTTTGTTTCTTTGTTTTGGCGATTATGTATTTCGGTTTTTGGGGATTTTTTGTTTTGCCGTTTTTTTCGTTTTGATTGTTTTTTCTATTTTTGGTAATTTTTTTAGTTTTTTGATATATTTAGTTATAGCGATTTTTCAGGTTTAGTGCTTTTTTTCGTTTTGACGACTTTTTTCGGTTTTTGGCGTTTTTTAGTTTTTTGGTGATCTTTTTAGTTTTGGTGATTTTTTGCGTTTTAGCGATTTTTTTGGTGCTTTTTTCATTAAGCGCTTTTTTTATTTTGGCGATTTTTCGTCGACATTTTTTTAATTTTGGAAGTTTTTAGTTTTAGCGCTTTTTTTAAATTTCATGAGTTTGTCTTCTACAATTTCAAAGATACACCAAGTTGTCTATATTACATAGTCAAACTTACATTAACTGATAGAACATCCTTTAATTTTTATTGTTTTAAATATCAGTGTTAATTGGTGTAGTCTTTTCTACAGACTGCACCAATTAATAGTAAATGTTAAAATTTAAAGTGTTTGTATATTACGTTAGTATTCCAAAATCTTTCGTTGCTCGCTTAAGAACACCCTTTAATTTTTAACTGTCATATATTTGTTGTTGTTGCGGCCAAAGTTTTCCATATTCTGTGAACATTTCAGGGCCGTAACTGTTACGGTTCCCGAGAAAACAGCCTGTGAGAAATAGACAGATGGCCAGACAGACGGACAGCGTAGCAAAAACAATAATGTTCCTTTACACTTTTGGTGTACGGAACCCTAAAAAATTAACTTAGCAACTAAAACAACAACATAGCGTCATTAAACTATCACTGGTGTAGTGATGTCCAAACTCTCAATTTCCATAGCACGCGTGCATAGGCTGTTTTTTCAACATCAACACACGTACAGTGCCTGTGAGACTCTCAGCCAAACTATTTAGCCGGGAAGCACACACACACATACAAGTACATAATGTATGTTTGGGCACCACTGTTCTACACTTAAATACCAACCTTTGAGACCACACGATTCCTTAACAGTAAACGGTATACCCAACAGAGGGTAACGTTGAAACAACAACAATAATTTCACCTCATTATCGGCTTTACTTATCAGAGAGTCAGCATGTTTTGCCTCTTTAAGGGCATCGTCAAAACGATCTTGCACCACAGCATTAAGGCAAGCATTAACCTCTTTAATGCGATCTATATAGGCCTCAACCAGTTCTTGAGAAGTTAACTACGATTTTAAGGTTTTTCTAATTATTCTAAGTCGATACTATTTTTTTTTAAATTAAATTTAAAATTCAATACCTTTTTCTTTCTCAATTCTTCTCTTAATAGCGTTACCGGTTTCTTTAAAAGGGAATTTTTTATAGGAGGATACGAGGGTTTCAGTCTGGGCACCAGTAAATTTGCTACAGCATTTATGATAATGGCAATGACATTTAAAATTACACTCACGACTCTTAAAAGTAAACTCATATTTTGTATTTTTTTTTTGCAAAAATATTCAAATTGATAAAAAAAATTTTTTTTATTTATCTGAGATTTTTATTATGTTGTAGATTTGTTTTTCTTATATTTTGTTTTTGTTAATGTATTTGATTAAGCACAGAAAATTTCCTTTTAGTTTAAGTTGAAACTTGTGTATTGCACAGCTTTAAGTGTGCTACTAAATTGAATATTAATTTAATTCTATTAAAAGCGTAACTTTTGAATAAATTCTCGCTGATTTACTTCCACGTATTTAGTTTGTACGTCTGTCTGTGGTTGAGCCGATGTTGAAATGAATATTATCAGTTCTAGACAAAATAATAGAAGAAAATTAAATTCAAAGCGTTTGGAGCGGATTGGAATTAAACACTATTTTTAAATATATATAGGAATCTTTATATGCATTAGAGATGGGCGTGTGACTAGCTTTTCACACACTTTTATGCATGTCTGTTAGGAAAAAAATTTATAAATATAGGATCTTGTTTTTGGGGTCAAGTTTATTTTATGCGTGTGCACGTGATTGTTAGTATGTACATACACAATAAATTGATACATATACTGAAAGAATTTTGCTCATAAATTCTGTGAATTTTGCCATTAATCCAATGAAAAACTTCATTAAAACTCTACCAACGTCACACTTTGTCACAAGTTTTGTTAAAATTATTTTAAAGAAAATTTCATTAAATTTATGAAATAATTTTATTGATCCAATGTAATAATTTCGCTAGCTACTGAGCATATTTCATTATTTTAGTGAAACTATTTCATCGTTTTAGTAAAACTGTTTCATTATTTTAATGAAATCATTTCATTACTTTAATGAAATTTTGTTATTATTGTAATTAAATTATTGTTTTAGTGAAATGATAACATGACTTAGTTGTTGTAACAGCTCTGCTGCTGTTACCGGGAGTTCCTTCCTGGGGAAAAAACTTCCGGTTTGTACAGCTGTTGCTGAGTTGACAATCTTTGGCCGAGTTTGACTCGGGTCGTTCCGGAACGTAGATCCAATTGTCGCGGGAACGGCATTACTTAGTAGCCTCATTAGCGTATCTCTTTTATTGATTATTTTAATTTATTTACAAATACGTACGGTAGACGCCAATGAACATCATAAAAATTTAATATCATATACAACGATGACTGGTTCGTCAATTTTACGGACATACAGTTTGAAATGGAGGCAAAATGGCTACTTTCATTAGGATGCAAATTTGCATTACCTGTTGCGAAGTCGAACTTTTCATCAATTCCTCTGATAGCTGATATGGAACAATGGGTTCAGTCAATAAAAGATGAAACTGAGAAAGATGTAAAGAGATCTAGGATAGCGAATAGAATCGCATACTACAGGAGAAATCTGAGAAACAATCCCAGGGAGAAATTCATTTTAGGGATATACGAAAACACGAGACGATTCATCAATCAACATAAAGATACACTGATGATAACTTCAGCAGACAAAGGCAACAAAACGGTAGCTATGTATAAGAAGGAATATAAAACAAAAATGAAGATTTTACTGGAAGACCGCAACACATATAAAATAATAAACATAGACCCGACAACTAAATTGCAGAAAATGAACAACAATATTGTGAACGAGCTTTGCAAAAACAATAATATAACGAAATACCAAAAATCGGTTATGACGTCCCACGCGGCCACAGCACCCGTGTTATATGGCCTACCAAAAATACACAAGGAAAACATTCCCTTAAGGCCAATTTCATCATCTATAAAGGTTCCTTGCTACCATTTGGCCAAACATCTTGGCACAATCTTAAAAAATCTAATCTCCCCGATTTTTAACGTGAAAAACTCCTTCGAATTAAAGGATAAATTAGATACAATATCTTTGGACGAAAACGACATTATAGTTTCATTCGACGTAGTATCGCTTTTCACAAATATACCAACCCACCTAGCCATAAATAATATACTTGACCAATGGGAACTTCTGAGAGAACATACAACTATACCAAAGACACGCTTTCTCAAGCTCCTAAAATTCTGCTTAACTGACAATAATTATTTCACGTACAATGAAAAATTTTACCATCAAACATATGGTATGCCAATGGGAAACCCATTATCACCAACGATTGCAGATATAGTTTTAGATGCACTACTTGACGATGTAATTAACAAACTGAAAGTGAGGAATATACATATAAAATTCATGTCGAAGTATGTAGACGATCTACTTGCAATTATTCATAAAGAAGACGAAACCATTATATTAGAGACACTCAACGCTTATCACAATAAATTACAGTTTACGATCGAAAAAGAGTCAGAACAACAAATACCGTACTTGGACATGCTTATCATCAGGAATGAAAACAAAGTCATCACAGATTGGTATATGAAACCGACAGCATCAGGACGACTCATAAATTATAACTCAACGCAACCGATAAAAATGAAGATTAACGCTGCAACCAATTTGGTAAACAAAATAATTTATATAAGCGACAAAAAATTTAGAAATGGAAATATAAATAAAATAAGACGGATGCTCACTATGAACAATTATCCAATTTACATCACAAACAACATAATTAACAGAACACTGAGTAACAAAAAAATTATAAACAATGCCGAATCAGGAGAACAAAAAAATTTTTACAGTGTACCATTTATCCCCAGGCTAACAGAACACAAAACATTAAAAAACATGATAAACAACGAAAATGTAACAATAGCACACACATCGAACAAAACACTAAGGCATCTATATACAAGCAAAGAGACAAAAGTAGACAAATTAAAAAAAGATAATGTTGTATACGAACTTACATGCGTTGGCAACGAAAGGGAAAGATGTAACAAAGTTTATGTTGGAACAACAAAAAGAATGCTAGCTACACGATTAGCGGAACATGAGGCAGATATAAAGAAGGGAAAGGAGACCACTGGACTATCACAACACATTAAAGAAAGCCAACACAAAGTAGATTTTAAGAGCGTAAAAATTTTAGACAAGGAAAAATCCGCAAATAAGAGATACACATTAGAGAGCTTAAGGATACAACAACGTTTATCGAAAGCTCTAAACACAAAAGAAGACAAAGATCAAACAAAGCTCCAGTATTCAGTTGCAATAAACCAATAAAAGTACGTTCTGTGATATAATTTTAGTTCAATTCTGTGATTTAATTTAATTATTTTATTTATTTATTATATTAATTTTTGTACGTGTTGTCCAACTTTACACAAATATTTTAATAACGAATAAATAGACAGTGATGTAAAATTATAATCGTAAGTTGAACTATGTGTTACATTACAAACATTTATATTTTTTAAAAAATTTATACATACATACATATGTGAATATATATTTAAGGGAAAAAATTTTTTCTTCAACAGAATTTAATAAAATTCATCTCCTGATGAAGTCGACAAACCATCGACGAAACGTTGAGATAAAGATTAAATAATTGGTTTTATTTACATCGCCAGAAAAAATTAACATTGACCAAAAATAGCCCAAAGATATAAATATATGGAAATATAAAAATCTTGACAAACTAAAAATTTGTAATGTTGATGACCCCTCACAGTATCGAACTCAGACTCTTGACTCTCATCATTTGCTTTACAAGCAAACTCTTAACTAGTTTAGCCAACAGCACTGCCATAACAATGTGTCTATGAGTGTATAATAAGCATGCAACTAAAAATTGGTTTTAAGCGCTTAACAAATGCACTTAAAAATTAAAAATATGCGCAAAAATATGCACTTACCTTCGAATAAAGTACAAAAACTAAAATAATATGAAAATATTTTATTTTTATATATTATTATTATTATTATTATTATTATTATTATTATTATTAGAGAAAAAACATAAAACAAACATAATTGGGTCTATTATTTAATGCAACCGAACTTTCGTTGCGTTGCCAGTCGCCAACAGAAAATTAATGGTTGCGAGAAATAACTAAATATCAACTGAAATTGACAGCTCTCAGTTGCCATCAGCAGTATTATTTTTAGGCAACTGACAACCAAACTCCGGCTCGGTTGCTATCTAAAATTGGCCTATTAGTATTTTATAAAAAAATAGGTATTAAAAATTTTTTATAACTCCAAAAATATGCATTTATTGCCAAAATAAGCAAACAAATTTACTTACCACCGAAATGTGCAAAAATATCCAACTACAAATCGATGCTAGTGCCTCTTTATCTATCGCCATAAAAAACATGCATTTGCGTGAAAGTTCGACCCCTGATAATAAGAAAGAGCCACTAAACCTGAGATTCGAAATAAAAGAAGGCTCGCTAAACCGAAGAATTTTCGAAACAAATTTGTTCGATAAATACTCGTGTATCTAAAAAATCGAATGTTTGCTAAATGTCGATAATGTCGCGATAATAAGCGCAATTGCCAAATTTAATAAAATGTGAATATTCGCAGCATCGCTCAATTTTCGATAATTTCCCGAATGTGTAATTTACATTCATGTGTGCAATAATTGAATAGAAAAAAAATTTGCCACGATGTCCTATTGGATGTGTGCTAATTTGTAAGCCTGGACGTACCGTGTTCGAATCTGATTGACTGCAGCGTAAGTTAAAATTTAAAATAAATAAATATTCCATTTACATTAAAATAGATAAATAAAAAAATAGAGATAACTATCTTAAAAAATTACTTTTTCCTGCATTTGTGGTATCGATATTTCTTCGATATTGGTTTGCTATTGATTTGTCAGCGAAACATCGAAATCGAAAGATTTGCTGCCACAAACTAAGCGACGAGTGAGCTCAAGAAGCTCTTTGTCTTTCCGACTTCGATAGCCGTTCTCGAGAGTTTTGTCCGAAAAATGTGTACGCAACATTCGAATGCGATATTATTTTCGATTGGTCTGGTGGTTTGCTGGGGTACAACAACAACAAACATATATAACTATTTTTGTTGTTCGCTTTTCGTTTCCGACTGCTCAAGTACGAGTATATAAGGCTGGTTCCAAGATATATCAACACCAGGTAGTCGCAAGAGAATTCGCCGTGGACAATTTCCATTTGGGCTGTCAAAAAAGTTGATACATTAACACTGCGGACAGGCCAAATGTGTAAACATTTACGTAAACAGCTGGGCTCTTGCGGCCACCTAGTATGAATTCGCCTTGGCTGGTTCTTAAAAAAGAAAATATATATCTGATTTTATTGAGCTTTCTGTCATAAATGCAATGAAATTTTTCATAAAAACAATGAAATACATTACATTGAAATTATGACATTCAAGGATATAAAATTTTATTTAATTTTTTATGATATATATTTCAAGAATTTTAAGTATCTATCAAAACATTTTGTCAAAACTTGAAGCGGCTTCAACAAAATAACAAAATGTTGTTGTGCATAAATCCAGTGCAATTTTCTAACAAAACTAATAAATCTAATGAAGCAATTTCAATGGAACTCTTTCACGATATTCCTGAAATATGTGAAAGATTGTGAAATATTTCACCCCGTTTCCTCCTTCCTGTATCCGCGATGTCATAATCATGCATGATTATACTGTACAGCACAAGAAAATAACAAAATTCTAACGACTTCCGGTAGAAGGGACTACGTATATCGGCGTTTTGAAATTTTATGTCTGACCTTTATGAGGGGCAGTTGAAGTCCCATCGCCTTTGGCACATTTTTATAGTGAATCCGTATAGGAAATCTTGTAATCTTTACACTTTCGGTATACCAACAAATTTATGTAAAATAGTACGAGGAATATTTTTGCTAAATATTTTAACCCTCTAACTCTTCGATGTATGGGTCGTTCTTGTCCTTTTCATGATAAACTTTTGTTAAACAGCGTTACAGAAATGCCCTACTAAAATATTTTTCATAAAATTGTATTAAAAGTTTTGAAACACATCAAAGTATGAACTTTGACCTCTGGCTCAAATTATCACCACACGAGTTTTATAAAAATTTGCATGTTCTGATAAAAAATCTAAATAATTGTTTTTGTGACCCTAATGATCATGTGTGATTATGCCAATCACGTAAACGATTGTCCATCTCTACTGTGTGCATGTGTGCATATGTATGTACTCGTATATAAATAAGTATGTAATTACGTATGCACTCGTATATTGTATTATTTAGTGACAGTATTGTTGATCACCTATTTATTTATTTATCAAATGTTTGTATATGAAATTTTATATGTTAGAAATTTAATTAAAAATAACCGCCTTGATTATTTTCTTTTCTTTGGGAAGTATGATAAGCATTTAACAAAAACAAAAAAGTATTTATAATTGTCAAAATTTGCAAAAATGATCTTAAATTTTAGTCTAACAATCAGATACACTGATCAAAACATCTTCATATGCTGATATATGTTGACATTAATAGTATGAAAAGTATATTTGCTTTTGACCCCATGACACTTGTCATCATTGCGATATTAACCTTGTCATCAATGACAATGATGACGATTCTGTCATCAATAGCATAATTAGAAAAATTGCTATTTACATTTTCTTACTTTTACTTGTTTCTATTTTAATTTTACTTTATTCTTCTTATTTAGTTTTTTTTTATTATTACATTGGTCCTGATCTCAGGCTTTTCAATTCACCTTGTCCTTATAGGCCAAGGCCTTAAGTACTTCCGCCACGCTACAAATTAAAATATCGACAACAACAAGGCAACATAAACATTATATCACTTGATTTTGATGTTAATGCGACATACATATGCTTGACTGAGTGTCATCAATATGTAGACAAGGTGTCATATCCTCTCTCGCTTGCGTATTTCTTATCTGTGCTTGTACACTGCTCTGTAGGCTCGTAGATTATGCTAATAGTTTTGCCTTAATAATGATGATAAATGCACATTAATAAGTTGAGTGGCAATAAAAATGAATGCAAGAATCTACATGAAACAAGCCTTGTATTCTATTTCGCGATAAAAATTAGTTAAATAGCTGATGTTTCTTTGTAAAAAGCATCCACCTTCACAAGTGGTAAAAGTAAACAAGAACACTGTTGAGACGGTGTAGCGGCCTATCGAAATCAATAGTGCTGATCCGTTCTGCTAATCTGATTTGAATATGCCAACACTACACTCTTAATAAAATAATTTGAATTTACATTAATTCAAATATTGAACTAAAAAGCCGAAATAATAAATTTCAGAAAATCAATTCCTTTTTTTTAATAACATGGTAACGAATAGGGTATTCATTTAATCGGGTTTTTGCTTTAATCGGTTAATTGCGGTATTAACCGGTTAACCGATTAAGGAAGTTTTTTCATAAATCAAGTAATTTTAGCAAATAAAATTGCATAAATTATCGTTTATTTTGAATTTATTAGTAAAAAAAACCATAACATAACAAACATAACAATTCTTGAACTTAATCAAGCAAAAAAAATTATATATATGTATTCATTAAAAAATTAACAAGTTTGTGAGATCATTATATCAGTTATTTTAATAGTTTAAGGATATCTTCTAAAACAATCTTTTAGAAAAATAATTTCTTTAGTTTTGATAAAACTTGGCTTGAAAAAATCCTTTCATTTATCGTAGATGTTGAAGAAATCGAAAGCAATCCATAATACAAAGCATCTAGTTTCTCAGTCCTTTTTCTGGATTTCTCTAAACTTATAAAATTACCATTAGAGTCCTGGGGTCTAATAGCCGCATGCGATATCGCGCAGAATTGATCGAAATAACTAAATTCTTTTATAGGTACGTCCAAAGATTTTAATGTTTTACTTACGAAACAAATAATTAAACACACAAAAAATACGTTATAATACTACAAAATACGAAAAAAATTGTTACATCGGTTAATCGGTTAATCGACTGAAATTAACCGGTTTAACCGTTTATCGAAAAAAGCCAATTTTAAATTAGCCGGTCAGTTAATCGGGTAGTCATTAACCGGTTAACCGATTAACGGTTAACCGAATGAATACCCTAGTAACGACTGATTCTGTAAGTTCTACACAAAAAAGAAACACGACCATCTGGGATTTATATGGACATAATAAAACTTTACGTTTAAGGTATAAGATATGTTTAGCACTTTTATGTAGAACATCACAAGAAACATTTTTATGGAACATTTTAACCCTCCAACTCTTTGCTGTATGGGGCCTTTTGATCATCTCTTAAAAAAGATGCTACAAACTCCCCTTCAGCGACAATACAGCGGGCTAAAATATTTTACAAAGATATTCGTCATAAAATTCTACTGTAGGTCTTCTAGAACACATAAGCTCTAGACTCTACTTAAACCGCAGAAATCATTCAAAACTTAAAATGTGCATTAGGATTAATTTCGTACTTATTCATAAATAGTACATGACATGGGAAATCTTGTAAGAATTACGTTTAAGGTATAAGATTTGTTCAGCAGTTTTATGTAAAACATCATAACATACATTTTTGTGAAACATTTTAACCCTCTTGTAAGGTCGTTTTGCCCCTTTCTTAAAAAAAGGAGAAAAAATCTCCCTTGCAGCGGTGGTATAGCAGGCTGAAATGTTCTACAAAAATAATTTCTGTAAAATTCTTCTTCAGTGCTTCGTTTCTGTAACTTGTGAGAAGTTCTTACATCGAGAACAAATTAATAATTATGCTTGTCATCCGATTCATAGAATTATTATATGAATCACCCTGCAAACCTAATAAATATACAAAAGTATTAATTTTTGGAACGAAAGTTCCTTATGGCGCGCCGTGCACATCAATGCTTTGAACAAAAATCAACAAAAACCAATGTTTGGGGGGTAAAACAAAAATTTTTTGAAAATGAAAATATACTGGCCGTGAATAATGGTTACAAATACTGGTAATAACTACATGGCATAATGGTGTTGCCACTGAGAATTTGTTAGATTTTCAGTGCTGCCGTAATTTTCTGGGAGAGTGCCGGGCGACTCCTGGGATTTTGTGAATTTTTGGCTTACTTTTTGAGAATCTCCAATATGGTTTGTGCATTTGCTAAAATGGGCAATTTCGGCATCTCTGAAACTATCTGACCAATTCGAGTAAAATTTAAAACATGGATGGATCTGAGTCTGGAAGAACTCATAGTTCTGCCCTTCCGAAACTTTCTAACAAATTTTAATGAAATTTAAAACATGGATAGATCTGAGTTTGGAATGACACAGAGGCTATACATATTTTCAAAAACGGGACCACGATTCTGGAGGGGGTAAGGGACAATTTCTGCCTCTCTGAAACTGTCTAACCAATTTTAGTGAAATATAAAACATTATTAGATCTGAGTCTGGAAGGACACAAAAGCTATATACTTTTTCAAAAATAAGCCCGTTGGGGGGAGGGGAGGCCGTAAGGGGCTAAGGTAAGATAACGTAAGGCACTAAGTTCCTAACCGGTGTACCACGACATCGTTCTTTCTTTTTTTCACTCATGCTGTTTTTCACAGAATGATAGTAAATTTTTCAATGCGAGAAACTCTCACATTAGTTACAGAAGCGAGGCACAGGTCTTCAAAGACACACAAGCTCCAGACTCAACTGGAACATCAGGAATCATTCAAAGCTTGAAATGTGTTAATTACGTACTTATTCACAATTAAAGCTTGGGATACAAAATCTTGTAAGACTTACTTACGTTTAAGGTAAAATATGTATTCGGCGTTTTTTTTTTACAAAAAACCACGAGAAACATTTTTGTAGAACACTTCAGCCCGCTATGTCATCACTAAAAGGCTGTTTTTTGCCCTTTTTCAGTCGTTAAGGCCGGGGCACATAGAGTCCGTCGTACGTTATACGTCGCCTTTTTCAACTGACAACTAAGTTGAAATACATGTTTTCTTATGAGCTTAGTCACATTCGGTACGTTTCCGTCAACGCAAAGTACTGAAGTTGGCCAACTTTTAACTTTTAACGTACGACGAGTACTTTGAGAGCTATCAGTTGGTTTTTTGCTTTGTTTCGATTTAGTTCTTTCTGCTGTTTGGCACCAAAAATTGTATAAAACAATAAAAACAAATAAAATAAATAAATAAAATCAAATTAAATTTAGTTGCAGAAACATGCGAAGAAAAAACAGTTGTTTTTATATCCGTCAACAAAGTACTCATTATGTCAACCTCCTCCGTCGTTACGTTAATGTCAGTTGAAAAAGGCGACGTATAACGTACGACGGATTCTATGTGCCCCGGCCTTTAAAGCCATTTTCAGTCGTTAGAATCATTGCAGTTTTTTGTGTTGTACACTGATATTAATTGTTTGATCAATAGAAATTCTTTAATTGCGCAATACATATTTACATCTGTGAAATAATATTGCAAATTTATGGCTTTGAAGTCATGTATGTTATGTATCTAATGGCTTAACTTTATCTACATCGCTAATGGCTGAATAAGTCAGTAGCTTGTGATTAAAAATTGTTAGAGTACGTAATCATGTGTTTTCAATTAAAAACAAAGCGCATTTCTTGTTTCAATAAACCCCTTAACACTGTTTACTTATGCAATTTGTAGTAGCGGCCGCTGCACCAACAGAGCAGCAGCACATTCAAAATAAAATCTCTCAAAATAAAATTTCATTACGAGTTATTTATATTCCAGGTTTGAGTATTAACAATTATTTGTTTTGTTTTTGTATTATGAATCAATACAATAAAATATTTTCTTGCTAAAAGTCAAAGGGTGCGTATTGATAAATATTATTATTTGTTTTCAGATTTTGAAAAGTGCAATAGAAAATTTACTTAAATTTTTAAATTGGCAGCTCCAAAGGGGTACAAAATAAATAACAGCGGGTATGCTAGTAATTCAATTATGTACACTCTACACAGTACTTTAAATTTATGATCATATATTGTCTAAATATGTGTTGAAATTTCTCCTTGTCTAAAATTACATCGATTTTGTAGTTATTTTATTAAAGAAAAAACCTTTCAAATTAAACATATCCCAGTAAAAGAGTTGCTTCCAATAAAGCAGGTTTCTACTAATATGGAATAAAAGTAGCGCTGACAAACCTGCTGATATCGCTGCTGATTTTTGTATGGCGAGTTCCTGGATTGGAGTACTACATTTTTGCTCACAAGAGCGCTTTTGAAGCGTTGAAAATCCTCAACATTTTCGGCACTAGAACTGAAAATATATGAAAAAAATTGTTCGATGTGGATTGGCGTCGTTAGCGCCATTTTGAATTTTTCTTATTTCGTTACTTTATTTATTTTTATTAATTTCATATCATTACTAAATGTTTGTTATTTTAACTTCAACTAGTATCGAACTAAGAATCTTCTGGTTTGAAGTCCAACGTACTAATCGCTCGACCAAAAACACTGTTGCGAAACGGCACCAAGAAACTCAAATAAACTTACTCTTCATTCTCGCTTAAAAATCTGCTTTGGATCAGTACTATAAAATCAAATTTTTTGTATAGCTTGTGAACCAAGCTTTTACATAAGTAAAAAGCAAATACTTTTCTCGCTTCAAAACGTGCATTGTTGTGACGCTATGAAATCAGCTTCTGAACAAGCTCATACTTTAAAGCGAATTATAAAGCGCTTTATTTTTTACTGGGTATTTAGTCCAAGTGGAAAAAATGTAACATAAAGTATAACACGGCTGTGGTTGAATGGTAGATGCGTCAGACTATCAGTCAGGAGGTCGCGGTTCAGACCTGCACGCAGCCAATCGCTTTTTTTAGTAAAAACATTTTGTTCAAAAATAATGCGTGTGTAATTTTGGGTCGATAGTAATCTGTAAAGTGTTGCCGACTATTATCGACCTAATTTTCAACAAAAGTAGAGTGTACAGTGCACTCGCAATAATGTAACATTAAGTAATTTTGTTAATGTCCCAGCAAAAGAAAAGAGCTTCCCTGGAAGTCAATAAGATCCTGAACTTGTGATCCGGAAGTGATGCAAATCTGGAATATTTCTAATGATTTTTACATAGGCTTGTCATTAAAAGAAGTTCTCTTTTTTGCTGCCTATTCGTTGGATCCGAAGTCATGCTTATGATGTTAAGAAAAGTTGATTTTTCGTATGTTCTTTTTAGTAAGTACAAACACACAAAAAAATTTCAATGTAAAATCATCTAAAAATAGGTTAATTTAAAATTTTTCGGTAGTGATTTGGCTTCATAGGCGTTTTATGTTAATTCAACATGATTTACAATAATCTTGAAGGAACATTTTCCCTTTTGAATTAACTATATTTCATGTTGATTTAATATTGCAATACAGTTAAATCAAAATGAAGTTGATACTGAAATAATACGAAAAGTCATGTTGAATAAAGCTTATTTCGAGTTGAAACAACACGAGGAATCGTATTGAATCAAAGTTATTTCAAGTGGAATCAACGTGAATTTGATATTTAAATAACACTAAGAAACATGTTGAGTTATAGTTATATCAAGCTGAAACAACATGACTTTAATGTAGCTATTTTATTATTTATTTTACTAACGTGATGGTTAGTAGCATATACATCACTGCATTATCATAGACATCAAACTTCATGTTGTAGTCGGCTGAACTCGTTCCACTTGCATGATAGTCCACGCGATAACCACTGCAGCAACAACAGCTTCAAACTTTACTTTAGCTATACACTAAATAAATAAACATCGTATGTAAAATGAATTTAATTGTAATTCAACATGATTTAAATGATTATTTAACATAAAACTTTATAACAAAGTTGTTTTAACAGTGAAAAATTTTAAGTCAAAGAGACTTAAGGTTGGATTCATAATTTTTCATTTAAAATTAATATAAAACAATGGTAATTTTAAACCAGCAGCAGTAAATTTTCGCTGGTAATTCGTCTTTTGTCGTCTTCATAACCGGCACATGTAAGAATAAACAACAACAAGTCACACAACTGAGCACAACAGTGAACAGTAGCAATGAACAAAGCAAATAAACACTAACACACTTAAACGACAAATTATTTGTTGTAAATTTAATATGATTTGAAATCACAATTGCGTCATGTTGATTTTACATTCTCATTTTTTCTGTGTGTATATACATAAAAATGATACGTAAAGCCTGCTTTAAAAAAACACTTAAGAGAATATATTCACTTAAAACCAATACATACTATGTGCAAAAATACGCTGTTAAAGGCGAAATGGACTAAAATGTGTTAAAAAATCGATGGCAAAATTTTGTTAAAGTTCTGAAACGATTATGTTTGTAGAAATCTCAGAAATATTTATGAACTATCACATTTTTGGTTGCCCTGTTAAACATGTTTCTGGACAATCAAATAAATACAAGTTATAATTAATTATATGTAATTAATAATTATTTTATTTATTGTTGTATTTGTCATTATGTTTGTTTGTTTGTTTCAGTTATATGTACATTGATATTCCATAAATTTAAAATTTTATCTGTATGTTTAACTTTTTAATTTTTCCATTTTCAATATATAATTCAATCTATTAAATTCTACTAAATATCATTAGCAATTATTACATTATAATTATATTTATTGACTGATATAATTTGCATATAATCGTAAGACATATATAAATATTTATATATATATATACTCTAACATATATTTACAAACATTGCAGATTTAAAAATAATAATTTCCTTTTGTTACGATTACTTAAAAAAGCAATCTTTGTCATAATATGTAGATACTGAGTTTTAGCATTGATAACTTTTCTTTGGTTATAAATACTATGTTAAAATATTTAAACTTTTTATATAAATTTTGGACAAAATTATTTTTTCATAATTTTTTTCTGAGTAAGTGCAAAACTCTTTTTCTCCATGGTTTGAGAATTTCAAAATTTCCTTCATGTTTTAATATTATTAAAGTTAATAAAGAAATAACCAAACTATAAACCTTTTAAAGCATTTACTTAGCATCACTATTAACAATACCATTAGCAATAGTAATGGTAATAGCGATATAAATAAAAATGGCAATGACATTGCTACTGACAATTGAAGTAGCAATAGAAATATCAATAGCATTAGAAATATCAATAACAATATCAATAGACTATAACAATACAAAATATTAATAATACTATTAATAGTACTATCTATAGAAACAACGCTAGGAATAGCAATTGTAGTAATTACATCAATATAGACGCAGTAGCAATATAGCAATTGTGATAGCACTTGTAGCTACACTAGCAACAGAGCAAGATACAGCAATAGCATTAAGAAAATAGTAATAGTATTAGCACTAGCAATAAAAAAGAAATAGAAACAACATAAACAAATACCAGTCGCAGTAGCTATAGCATTAGTGCTGGCACTACTACTAACTTGTTTTTGTCTTCATTTTTAAAAGACTTTAAACAAAACGGATGGTTACTAATTCGTTTTTTAGCTTCCCGCTGTCAAAAAATAGGAAGCGATTTTCGAAAATAGAGTTTTCATCAAATCTGAACGCGATTCTTATGAAGCTTTGCTGTTGGCTGAAGTGCTTAACTCGTTGACTACAAACCCTGAGGTCTTTGGATCGAGACTAGTTTCAAGCAAGCCATTAACATCATGAATTTTTCTGATCTGCATTGATGTGTCATTGTGTTGATTGTTGTTAGACTGTTAAAGTGATGAAGGCATAGCACTGTTCACTTAGCAATACCGGTAGCGATTAATACTGACCTAGTAATGCACATTACAGCAACCTCCTTCATCGGCGAAGTAAAATAACTAAAAAAAAATGGCTACCCATCTTAAACAAATTAATGCCTTACTTGACACCAGAGGCGCTGCAACACTGCTCTACAAATTTTAACAAAAAGCGCACAATAGCAGAGTTGAATTAAGCTTTCTATCTCTCTCTCTCTCGCTTCACCACCTGTTCTCTCTACTCTATTCCTTTCCCAAAGAAGGTAACACATTAATTAAATAGCTGGTAGGCATTAATTGCCTGAGTATGTTACTTCTCTTAAAAAAAATCAAGATTTATTTATTCAGGGTTAAGCAATGTCATATGCATTTCATTGTTGCTTTACCAAATCCGCAGCAGACTTTTGAGAAGTTTCAAACCTCTTATGTTATGCACCGACTTTCAAAAACCATTTGAGAACTTATAAATAATTTTTCGAAAATCATAATATAATAAGCGTAGTAGACTTAGCAACTTATACAAAACCCAGCAAACAATTTATATTCGATATGAATCTATTTTATTTTTCTACACCTTTATACAAGTCTACTCAATAAATAAATCTTTATTTTAAATAAAATTGGGAGAATATCTCTAATAATTAATTTAATAAATATTTTAATTTGGATGTTATTTTTCATTTTGCCTTAAAAATACTTTTATTGTCAGCGGCTAATTGTATAAAGGTGTAGAAAAATAAAATATATTCATATCGAATATAAATTGTTTGTTGGGTTTTGCATTAGTTTCTAAGCCTACTACGCTTATTCTATTGCGATTTTTAGAAAATTATTTGTAAGTTCTCAAATGGGTTTTGAAAGTCTGTGCATAAGATAAAAGGTTTGAAACTTTTCAAAAGCATGGTTGATGATTTTTGTAAAGCACCAATGAAATGCATATAGACATTGCTTAACCCACAACAATTAAATCTTTATTTTAAATAAAAATGGAAGAATATCTCTAACAATAAATTTAATAAAATAGAAAAATATAACATTATGATTCGAAAAATGGGCAGTGCAACGCCCAAAAGTCGTATATATTCTTTTTCAACTACATACTTCTATTTAACCGATTCTTATAACACTTTGCACACACATTAAATTCCCGGCGCAATACAACATTATGATTGCAAAAGTGGGCAGTGTCACGCCCATTCAAAGTAAATATTATTCTTTAACTACTTCTATTTATTAAACCGATTCTTATGAAACTTTGTGCACACATTTAGTTTTTGTGCAAATATACCATTATGATCAGAAAATTGGGCAGTGCCACGCCCATATGAAATAAATATTATTTTTCAACTACTTCTACTTAACTGATTCTTAAGAAATTTTTCACAGTTTTTTTTTCAAACTCCTGGGACAATGCAAAATTAGGATTAGAGAAGTGGGCAGTGCCACGACTCTTTTGTAATGTGTTTTTTTTTTGTCGGAATTATTAGTTTAAATTATATAATAAATAATCTACATGTTCTGTTGATTATATTATGGAAATATCTTATGGTCAAATTAGGGAAAGAGCTATTTAAAAATATTTGTTAAACTTTAGCGCCGTCTGACCTCAGCTTTAAAGTGTGAATGTGATTGAGTTAGCTATTTTAAATAAAAATTTAATTTAATTTAAATGCTTTCAGCAAACTGAATGAATTTATTCAAGCTTTAAATAGTTCTATAGCAAATGCTTTTTGATTTCTGTGCGCTTGTAGCAGCACAATACATTGATTGTTAAGACTTGATATGTAAATACATATGTTATAAATAAATTTGTATGCACATATGCATTTATTTGCAAATATATGTTTGCATACTATATAAATATTTCATAGCATTTACGATATTTTATAATAATCGTATTACATTTTCTTTATTTCTGTATAAGTATTTTTTAATGTTTATATTCTTCATTTTATCGTCTATTTAAGTATTTATTAGTTATTGTCTAAAATTTGATTTTTTAAAACTTAAATGCTACAATTTGTTGTTTTTATTTAATTTTCATTAAGCTTTTACTTCCGATCATACAATCAAATTGTTCCAGCCCTCCACTGGTTCATTTACTTTTTCTATATTTTTTTTTATATTTCATTATAATAATGATGATGATTATCTTGTTGTTTAATGATAATTGTGATGATATGTAAACTTAAACTTTACATTGATAACAACATTTATAATACATACATAAGTATGAATTATGTATTTGATTTTTATATTTTTTTATCTATTAAATTTTAAATATTTGTGTAAAAGTTATATTATTTATTTTGGTGTTTTCATTATATTAATAAACAAAATCATAAAACAAGTACATAAACTTGTACTTGTGCATGAACAAAAACTCAGTTGTTTTACATTTCATACAATTGTGTACAAAAATATAGCAATTGATGGGGTAAAACACATTAAGTTCATTTGTTTTTTTAAAAGCTACAGAGCAGCTTAAGCCTTAGCTTAAGAAGATTTCTTTCCTTCCTTAACGAATCTACGCTGAACCTAATATTTGATAATTAAAATTATTTTTTCTAATGCACTGTACAACAAAATCAAAATTTGCTTTCATCGCTTTTTAGGGTTCCGTATACCAAAAGTGTAAAGGAACCCTATTCTTTTCGCTACGCTGTCCGTTTGTCTGTCTGCCACAGGCTGTTTTCTTGGGAAGCATAAGAGCTACGGATCTGAAATTTTCACAGAATATGTAAAACTTTTGCCGCTACAACAACAAATATATGACAGCTAAAAATTAAAGGGTGTTATAAAGCGACCAACGAAACATGTTGAAATACTAATGTGATATACAGGCACTAATATAGACACTCTAAATTTTCAAAGTTAGTGTTAATTGGTGTAGTCTGTAGAATAGACTACACCAATTAACACTGATATTTAAGACAATAGAAATTAAAGGGTGTTATAACAATTAATGTAATTTTACTATGCAATTAGGCAATATGCTGTATCTTGGAAACCGTAAGAGGTAGACTCTTAAAATTTTCAAAAAGCTAAAACTAAAAAATTCCAAAATTAAAAAAATTTCAAAACGAAAAATTGCCAAAATGAAGAAAACGCTTAAAAGAAAAAAAGCACCAAAGCTAAAACGCAAAACATCACCAAAACAAAATGCTAAAAACCGAAAAAAGTCGTCAAAATGGAAAAAAGCACTACAACATAAAAAAACGCCAAATTACCATCAAAAAACCAAAAAAATCGCCAAAAATGAAAAAAAGTAAAAAAACGAAAAAAAGCGCCAAAATAAAAAAAAGCGCCAAAACTAAAAAAAATTGACAAAAAACAAAAAATCGCCAAAAAGGAAAAAGTGTCAAAATAAAAAAAAAAAAAATCGCTGAAACTAAAAAAAAAATCACAAGAAACCGAAAAAACCCCAAAGCCGAAAAAAGCGCTAAACCTAAAATAAATCGCTAAAGCTAAAAATATCGTCAGTCAAAAAGCGGAAAAACACTATAAATAAAAAAATACGCCAAAACCGAAAAAACGCCAAAACAAAAAAAAAAGTCGGCTAAAAAAAATTTTTTTTTTGCAAAGAACTAAAAGTCAACAAAGAACGAAAAATCGCCAGAACGAAAAAAATCACCACAACTAAAATAAATCGCTAAAACTAAAAATATCGCCAAAAAAAAAAAAACGTTAAAAAACGCCAAAACCAAAAAATCGCCAAAACTAGAATAAACGGCAAAAAACAAAAAATGGCAAAAATCGAAAAACCGAATAAAAAACGAGGAAATCACGAAAAATAAAAATGCGCCAAAACCAAAAAAGTCGCTAAAAACAACGAAAAATACTTTAAAAAATAGTAAACAAAAAAGCACATTGAAAACACTGGCAAATCTAATTTGACTAGCTATTTTGGTATATTAGCCCAAATGAACTAGTTCATTTTTCATACTATTAAATTGAAGTAGTTCCTTTTTCGTACTATTCTAAATAAAATAGTGAGTTTTTATACCACTCTAACAGGCTCCTTTTTCATACTATTCTAAGTGAACTAGTTCCTTTTCCATAATATTTTAATATAACAAGTTCATTTTCCCCACTATTCTAAATAAACTAGTTCATTTTTCACACTATTCTAAATGAATAATTTCATTTTTTAAACTACATATTTTATAGGAACTTGTTTTTTTTCCTAGCATTTTTAATGAACTAGTTCTTTTTTAAAAAACTGGTTAATTTTTGGTAAAAGCCTTAGTGAAGTTCTTTCAAATGAACTACTTCTACTATTCTAAATGATCCAGTTCATTTTACATACTATTCTAAATGAAGTGGCTCGTTATTTCATAATACTTGAAATGAACTAGTTCATTTGTCACACTAATCTGAATGACCTAGTTAATTTTTCATGGTATTATAAATGATCTAATTTATTTTTCAAACTACGTATAGTACGATCCCTGAGAAAGTTCGATACAAATCGGAAGAAGTCAACACCGACACAAAAAGCAACAAGTCAGAGAAAAGTGCCCCGTGCCACATTCTATCAAACGTCTTGGAAATATTTAGAGCCACCACTGAACTTACGCCGAAATGGTGTATAGAGTTGTACCACTTTTTCGAAGGGAGTTGTACCATATGGAAGGGAAGTCCTTAAAAGAATGAAAAACTTTTATTAAAATAATGAAATAATGAAATATTTTCACTAGCTTAGCAAAATTATTACACTGTGTCGATAAAATTCCTCCATATATTTGGTGAAGTTTTCATTAAAATATTGTTAGCGAAACTTGATTCATTAATACAACGAGGTCTGACGTTGGTTGCATTGTAATGAAGTTTTTCATTTCTATTTATGTTTCTATTTATAAAAAATTTCATGTTGCTAAAATCGGTCTATATTTGTGCAAGTTGCGAAACACAAAAAACTTTTAGTACCCGAGGTTTTCGTTTTTTGACAACCTTTAGCTCGTCGTGTATTTCAACAGGGTGATCAAGTACCCGTTTTCCGAAAAGCTTAAGTCTTCCGCTATGACTTTTTCTTATAATCTTTTAAAATTGCATCAGTAGTTTAAAAGATACACATTTATTACCATTATCTTTACGATCAGCCCTACTGTGTGACGGCACTTTATTGATAAAAATTTGAACTTTCATAGAAGTTATTATAAAAACGGCTCTTTTTTTGTACACAATTGTATCGTATATATTTACCCTCGAGAGAAAGCAAAACCGAGTTCATCATGAAAAGGAAATAAAACTGATAGATATTTTGTTTTAATACGAATTGACCTGTTTCTCAGTTAACGAGTATAAATGTGTATTTGAGTGTGTGTGTATGAATGAATGTATGTGTGCGCAAATTGTTGGCAATTTTTTTATCACTTAGTTTATGTTATTATTTTTTATATTTTCCTCTTGACCGTTTTTAGCAAAGTATTTTCTGATTGCGTAAAAATACAAATTATAACACGATTTGTAGCACAATTCTAGGGGCTCATGAGATTGTGCACTCAAGCGATATTTATAATTTTTTTTATATGTAAATAAAACAAAGTTAAATAAATATTATAAATAATGAAATGAGGAATTAAGTGGTAGAAAATACTTGGGTAAAAACAGCCTCCTCCCGGTTTAGTTATTTATTGGGGTTGTTTGGGTGTGAAAGAGTCTTTAAGTGCGTTTCTGATTAATGAATCTTATTACAGCTTATTTTTTCTCATTCCCTTATAAACTACAATTTCTTAAATAATATTTATGTTTTTTTATTTGTTGTTTCTATTTTATTGATTTACTTCTTCGATAAAAAATAATATATAATTAAAAGTAAATAACTCTGCTACTATATCTAATAATTATTTATTTTTTTAAGAGTATGTACACAAAATTTTTATTTTGTCTAGTGTATAATAAGTGACGTTAGTTTTTGGATATTAGACAGGTCGTTGAAAGTTTTTTGATGCCTTCCAAAAAGCTTTCTTTTGATGAAAAAACAAGAGGTATTCATTTTTAAAAACCAAAGAATCGTGTTTTTAATATAAATCTGATAAAATATACAATAGGAAAATATGTAATTTTCTTATTAAATATTTGCTAAGAAGAACTCTAGACCTTTAAAACGACACTGCTTTTATTAGAATCAGATGATCCACTCCAAAGTTATTAGATATTGAATATTAATCCTCCACCGTGCAACGTTTTTTTTCTTCAACAAATTCGTTTCTAAACATCTGTGATGTTAATGTTTTTCCATACAAATATCAAATGTATAGTACATTTTAGTTTACAAAACGAGAGCCTAACATGTAGTAATATTTGTGAAGCATATAAACTACTGATCTGATGCAACAACAAGGAAGATATGTCATTTTGTATCAATCCTTTGAAAAGAAGAAATCAAAACCTTTCAAACGACACTACGTTTATTGAAATAATATGAGACAGTTAAAAGATGTTAGATCTTGAATATTAATCCTACACAGTGGGGCGTTTTAAAAGAAATTTATAATAGCTTTGTAACATCAAAATTAATGATCAGATTTGCTTGAAACGTGGAATATCAATAAAAATGGAGTACGGACACAGTTTAACCAGACATGTCAACTTTGACAGTTGAAAATTGCCCAAATCAGCTTTTTATGCCGGCTAGTTGAGAAAGAGACAACAATTACGTGTTGGTGTTTCATTTTATCCAATTAAAAGTGTTGCACATTTTACAAATGTATGCGTAAAACAAAACAAAAGGAAACACTAATACTTTCCTACTTTTTTTTTTTGTGATGCTGGCCACTTCGGCTGAGACGGCAATATCTTCCGGGTCGTGTCGCGTCTGGTTAGACTGTGGTACGGATCTAAGAATCATATCTTTGGAGACGTATTTGTTTAGCACAGTTTTCTGTATAGCGGGCCAAAGTTGACTAGCTCGGTTATGAAAAGCAGTCCACGCCTTGTAATTTTCTCAAAAAACAGTTGTTTATGTTTCTGAATTCTGTTTAGAATATTGAAGAAAAATTTTCTTAAGTGTGCATGTATCTAGGATATGTTATGTTAGATGGGCAGCCAGAGCATTTTAGCGAGTACACACGGAAGTCATTAGGCACATTGTGATATCAAGGTTACTATCTACACTCTACATTTTCCTATGAAGCTCTGGAACTCTAGTTCTTGAGACCCACCCACTCAAAAGAAACTAAATTTCATTTTCAATTAAGAAATTCAATGAATCAGTAAATATTTAGTCTAGAAACAGACCTACAAACAAATTTGTAAATACAGACAAATATGTTTAAATAATTTTAGTAAAATAAAAACAATTTGTCTAAAAATTTTTACAAATTCTAAACAAAATAATTTACTGAATCAATTAAACGTATTTACTGGATTTCGCGTAATATATCAAACAATATTTTTATCTAAAACACTTACAAGTTCTAAGCAAAATAGTTTAAATAGTTTTTAATATATCAAACAAACTTTTTGTCTGAGTCAGCAAAAACTATGAGTATGACGTCATCGGTGTTGTATTTTTACGACGCAGAAAACTGGTTTTTGTTGTATTTAATAAAAATTACATATTCACCTGTTGCATATTTAATGAGAAACTTCCAAAGAAAAAAATAAACGAGCTTTTACCCAAAAAAGCAAACTTCAGGATCGTGTTGCGACACTTGTTGTGTTTATAAAAAAAAATTATCGCCTTTATTCATCAAAAGGAAGCTTGTTGGCGGTCGTTGGAAAATTTTTAATTTTTATCGACCACTCTAATAAACATGTATGGGTGAGTGTGCGTATGTGTGTTAAACACACAATAGATATGCCTTTTTGTAAGTCCCGGTCCACACGTGCAATTATTGTTGCAGAAATTCTTAATTTTTCAGTGAGGAAAAGCGGGAGAGGAATAGATATGGTATATATTTTTATTTCAACACTCTCGCACAAATCAGAAATTGCTGCAACAAAAATTGCATGTATGGACGGGGAGTAAGGGAGTGTAATATATATTATTATTATGAAAATCTGTATGCAGCATGTTCCAATTACGCAAATAGCAAGTTGCAACAACTTCCGTGTAAATCAAAGGTTTCTGTTCTCTATAAATGCGTGTTTGTCTGTTTCTTTTTTAGTGAGTAGTTTCTTAAAATATAGTATCAATTTATTTTATATTCAGATAAGTATTATTATTATTATCATTATTATTATCAATTAAGTCATATGCCAATCGCCCTTAAGTATTCTTGTAAAGGTCTTTTTAAATTGCTGATTAGCTAATGCGTAGCAAAAGGGATTCATGGGACTGTTGGCGTAGCACAGAAAATATGAAAACATGTACAAATGTTCGTTGGTACAGGGCGGGTTACGACAGAAACCCTCGACCAAGGCCAACACATGATACGGTGTCCAACAGGCTACAAAACAACCGAGAATAAAGGAAATTGTGCGAAATGCTTTTCGTGCTCGATTTTCAGATTTTGATTTTTGCCTTCCCATTCCTATGACCAGCGGTATGGTGGCCTTTTTACTTTTAAAATGTTTGCCAATGGAGTGTATAAAGGCTCGTTTGCTAGAGGTGCGATTAGTCGTCGTAGCCGAGCACTTCTTATGTGACTTCACAGAGCCACCAGACTGCTGTTTGGATTTTTGCTTTTCCGTGCTAGCCGTTGGATTTTGCAAACCAGTCGAGGCTGAGCTAGTGGTACCGGAGGTGGAGGCCATTTTATTGGTGGTATCAGAAGTCTCTCGTTCCTCAATTTTATCTAGACTTTTGCGGGCCGCGGTGCTCTGAGTAGTTGTAGTTGAAGTTCTCATTTCCGGTTTGACGGCTGTTATAGTTTGCTTGCTGGCTCCATTACTGGGCATAGATCCAGCCGTAGATGGACTAGAGCTACGTCTTACTTGGGCGTCCGCTTCAATAAGTTTGGCTGTGTGCGGCAGTATCATAAGATCTATGCAACTTTCTCGGCGTATCTTTTCAAAGTCTTCCAAACCTGTATAGGAAATGAGTAATTGTTTTTCAATTTCAAAATTTTGTGGGGGATTTTCAAAATTGGGATCGAAATAGATGTCGGTTGATTTAAGGGTAGGGTTATCACCTTGTGCATTATTGTTATTGGAAGATGGTGGTGGGGGAGGTGGTTTTCGTGGTGGTGCGGGAGGAGGTTGTATTTTTTGCTGTTGATGTTGGTGCTGCTGCTGTTGTTGAGCTTTTTCCAAAGCCTGTGAAAGCAGCGTAGGGCTACTAGCAATTTGATTGGCACACAAAGGGGAGCCGGCACTTGTGTTTAGCCTTATAATTGGCTGTTTGTTTTGATTAAGTGGGAGCTGATAGGAGTTGCTGTGACTGTCCTCGTTGGCTGTGGGTGAGGGTAACACTATGGAACTTTCATCCATGTAACGTATTTCAGAGTTATTTGTCATTAAGTCGTAGGTTAGTTGAAGCTCACTGTTACTACTGTGATCTCCAAAGGGATTTTCTGAGCAATCGGATAATAAAGAAGCACACTGGAATTGCTCAGGAGGAGGTAGTATAGCTTGTACTAAACTATGTTGCACTTGTTCTCGGGGTACATCAATAGGAGCCAAATTGACGGGAGATAAAGGTGAATCATCATCTGGTTTACTGGCTGCTGCCATTTTACAAGGTCTCTGATCAGTTTCAACGATTTGGGAGAGAGTAGCACAAGAGGTTCTTTGAGTTTTTTCAGCCATAATTTGGCGACTAATTTCCTCTTTACTTTGAGCTTTCTCTGCTTGAGGACTTGCCCTAGCAGACAAGGCCATAGCTTCACTGGACTTAGAGGTGGGAGTACACAAACCTTTGCTGCGTGTGGCTATTAAAGCCGCCTGGGCTCCAAAAACCAAACCTATGGAAGATCGTTTACGTAAATTTGCCAACTTTTGCTGGCTCATTAATTGTTGAACCTGTTTAACAGAAGATTCTTCATCAGAATCAAAAGCTGGACTGCTAGAACGTTCACTTTTTTCCACTTCGCCTGTCTCAGGTTTTGTTTCTTTATTTCCTTTGGCCTCAGACTGACGTCGTTGTTCATTTACTGCCTCCACTAAAGCGCCATTTATTATTTCAGCCGCCTGGGCCAAAGGATTTGATTGTCCTGAACCGCTATACCGTTTAACTAAGTCATCAGCTTCATCATTTTGGCCACTTGTCATATCTACTTTGGTCTTTAATATCTTCTCTTCGATGACACCAATACCAGCGGCATGGCCCGCCATACCGGACATGGCTCCTGCACTTAAAGCCACCATAGATTGCATTTTGCGCTGTTTGGCTTCACTTCTTTTCTGCATTTCATAGGCAGTTTTATAAATGCCGCCATAGAGTATAAATAAAACTATTAGGGTGGTCCAATAGTAGCCAATTATAAGGGCTGTATTAAATACTGGATCTTTTAGAAACTGCACAGCACATTGGCCCGGCAACAAATCACGTTTACCGGTGAAATGTTCCCAACCAAAAATAGATATAAAAAACAATAAGGCTGGTATAATCCAAGTTATTGTCACCATATATATAACCCGTCGTTTGGTGCGCCAACTTCTATATTTGGCGGCTATTTTCACAGAACAATAGCGATCTATGGTTATCAGCAACACGGTGTATTGAGACACTAAACACACAGTATAGTCCACCGAGAGCCAAAGATCACACAGCAAAGGTCCTAAATCCCAATAGCCCATTAGAACGTATACCGTATAAAAAGGCATAGAAACAGTTCCTTAAAAAATAAAGTAAAAATTTAAAAACTTTGTATTTCAATACTGCAAATCATATTAAGAAATATGAAGCTCTTACCTATTAACATATCCGTGGCAGCTAAAGAAGCAATGAAATAATTGCTCGGCTGTCTTATATTACGATCCACTATGAATGCTAACAGTACTAAAATATTGCCACCCACTGTCAATAAAATACAAATGGCTAGACAGACAGCAATAGCTATTGTCTGCCACAGCTCAAAGGGTGGCAATACCAAAGGTGGACCCTCCTCGATTTCACTCGAAACATTGTCCTCTATACTGGTGCCATTTGAGCTTTCATTAAGATATGCCGCCAATTGTTTGATATCGTGCTGTTTACTCCACTCTTCTAATTTATCACTGTCGCCAATAAATGCCTGCAAGAGACGTTTGCATTCATTGTGCTCCACAAAACGATTATAAATTGATTTGCAAAGGTTCTCCCGTTCTTTTTTCAAGCGCCTGAAATATGTGTAATATAATATAGTGAGTAATATAATATCACTTTTATTGCAATTCCCTCTCACCATTGTGTTATAAAGTCTGGTTTAATTGAGTAGATAGGATCAGTTCGGTTGGTGAGCTCTGTTGAGTCCACTTCATATTCCTCCACTACTTCATGGTCTCCATTGCCCAACTGGCTGTTCATCATTTTGTGCTAAATATTATCTAATTTGTCCTCATGGATTTTTGATTTTATCTTAATGAAGTCACCATTTTGTAAGGGCACTAATGAAAGTTTTTCTGAAATTAAAAAAATGGGAAATAATATAAAAGATTAAATATAATTGATAAAGAGCAAATTTGATTTAGTTTTAAAGCCCAAAAATTATCACAAAAAGAAATTTTAAACAAAAGCAAGGATAATTCATTATTGATGAACTTGGAAGCACAGCTGTTAATTTTTTTTCATAAATGCGCTTTATCAAAAATAAAACTAGTTTCAATTCAATCCGTAATTGAATCAAAATGAATTCGGTAATTGAATATACAATTTTCGTCGTAGGAAGAATTTTAGCAACGACATTAATTGATTACGCAGTTTTCGTAATTGAAGTCGTATTTTATATTTTTGCTGTGCAGTAAATGTTTTTTACTGTTCTGGTTAAGTTTTTGTTTGGTTCTACAACAAATATAACATTAAAAAACAACATGTATTTTGTTGATAGAATATGTATTTATTATATTCCTGCCTGGGCATAACTAATATCCTTTCTTCCTTTTCCTGCAAATTTTTTAAAACTACGGTAGCGCTACATTTTGCCCAGAAAATATTGGACATCCTCGTTTTCTTCACATATTTTTATTTTAAATAAAAATTCATGAGAAATGAGTCTTTAGAATGCATTAAAATGTTTTAAACATAAGAGGATTGCTATATTTTTAATAAATAGTAAAGAAATAAAAATTAGATAAATTCAGAAGTGCGACTTTGACTCGCCACGAAGGGCTCTGTACGAATACCATATACATACGTATATCCATTTTTCCGTTTTGGCGTGCTTTTGGGGACTTTAATTTTTTCGTTTTGGCGAAATTTTCCGCTTTTTGCAATTTTTGTTAGTTTTAGTGATTTTTTCCCCTCTGCCATTTTGTGTGTGATGATATTTTTAGTTTTGCGGATTTTTTTAGCTTTGTGTTTTTTTTTGTTTTTTGCGATTTTTTGTTTTGGCGATTTTTTTGTTTTGGCGCTTTTTTTCGTTTGGCTACTATTTTAGTTTTGGCGATTTTTTTAGTTTTGGCGATTTTTTTAGTTTTGGCTCTTTTTTAGTTTGGTGCTTTTTTGTTTTGGCGATTTTCATCGGTTTGTTTTTAATTTTTTTCTTTTTTTTACGATATTTTTAGTTCTAGCGATTTTTTATAGTTGTGGCATTTTTTTCGTTTTTGCGATATTTTCGGTTTTTGGCGATTTTTTTAGCTTTGGCGCTTATTTTGTTTTGGTGATTTTTTAAGTTTTTTACAATATTGTTGATTTTTATTGTTAGTTTTTTACAATATTTTTAGTTTTAGTGATTTTTTTACGTTTTGCGCTTTTTTTCGTGTTGGTGATCTATTTCGGTTTTTGACGATTTTTTTGTTTTTTTGGCGATCTTTTTGGTTTGGGCAATTATTTGCATTTTGGCGATTTTTTGGTGCTTTTTGACTTTAAGCGCTTTTTTTATTTTTCGTTTTCGAATTTTTTAAATTTTAGAATTTTTTAGTTTTATCGTTTTTTAAAATTTCAAGAGTTTCAAGGGGTTAAAAAAATTATGGTGTTAAGCCGCAAGCAAACCATTGTAAAGAAAAAAAGAATTATGGAAATCGGCTTACATATATATGGCAGAGTTATTTTTTTGGGAGGGGGTACAAATTTTCCCACAGATTTTCGAAAAAAAATTATGGAACAAAACTGCAAACCCTTTAGAACAAAAAAACATTTTTGAAAATCGATCCACAAATTACAGAGTTATGCGTGGTGGGTGGGAGAAGGGAAAGGGGGAAAAATTTCCCCACCGATTTTCGAAAAACAATTAAGGGACAAACACCAGGCAACCACTTTGAGAGAAAAAAAAAATAATTTTGAAAATCGGTTCACAAATGACAGAGTTATGCATAAGGGGAGCAAATTTCCCCCTCCAATTTTCGAAAAAAAATTATGTGTCCTAACTTCAGGCAAACAGTTTCAAGCAAAAAAAAATTTGAAAATCGGTTCACATATGACAGAGCGATGCAAGGGGCTATTCACATAATACGTAACGCTTAATGGGGGGGGGGGGGGGGTTAAAGATTTGTTACGGACTAGATACTTTATACTGAAAATTTTGTAAAAAGCGTTACGAAGGGGGGCGGGTACAAAGCCTCCGAAAAAAGCGTTACGTAATATGTTAATAGGCTCCAAGGGGTGAGCAAATTTTCCCCAATCTCATTTCATAGTTTCGATTTTGATTACTTTTCACGATTACATGAATTGTGATAACCAAAACATTTTTTCTGCATTTTAAAGATCATAAAATATTGTGTCGAAAATTTTGGCTATACTATTACCGGAGATATTGGCGAAATAGAGAACAAAGTCGAGTCCAAAATCCAAAATGTTAAAATTCAAAGCCAAATATCTTTGAAAATATTAAAGATATCTTGGTAAAAAAAACTGTATTTTCTTTATCTGTTTATAAATAAATTTAAACTTATTAGAATCGGATAATATTTGTAAAAGTTATCAGGCTGACAAGGTTATTCATGCCCGAGGTAGTCAACTTTGATGCCCTCTAGCTCACCATGGGTTTCATTAGTGAAGTCCAAATTTCAACATTCTTAAAGCTCATGTCTTCTTCTATGGTTTTCACCCACATCGTTTTGTAATCGGATCGCAAGTTTCAAAGATACAGATTTATTAACCTTTTTTCCAATTGGAGCCACTGTGCAATGCCTTTACCACCATAGCCATGCACAATTATTTTATCAGTTCCTCTATACGCCACACGGCTGAATATATTTTGGATTCCATATAAAATCCTAAATAGGAACATATATCAGATTCTAAAAATTAGTAAAAAATTTTAACCATTTCTTTGAACAGTTCCTTTGAAGCTAGAGAATTTAGTATTAATTAGGGTATTCATTTTAATCTACTTTTTAATTGTTCGATTAATCAATTAATCGAAATTGAGGTTTTTAAATTACTCGAGCAATCGAGTAGAACTTATATTTCGTTCGAATTGGCATAGCATTATTGTTGTTATAAGTATTAACTTGTAACAATAAATTTACGATTACACTTAGGAAATATTTGCTCAAAAATACGTAACCACTACTTCTGCTCAGAGTTAGTTTGATTTAACTTGTTTTTTACATCACAAAATAAGGTTAATTATGCTGCAAAAAGTTATTTGTATATTATTTTTAATAAATACGAACCCATATTTAAAAAAAATATTTGTAATTAAAGGAAGTACAGTTTTAACTTGTCTGTGGGCTACGTTTTTTTCGGCAAATATTTGCCAAGTGTGACCGTACCTTAAGGCTTTTATAATTCCGAACATTACATTCGATATTTTAATACGAAACATCTAGTTAACTAGTTGCTCTCGAAATATCTTCTTTATTTCAAATAATTTTTGTTTGATCTTTATAGTTATTTCCGAATTTTTTTTTTAAAGACATTTGAAGTTGGTTTCTTTCTCCCTATTGTTGTTACTACACTATTTACTTAATTTTTTGATCATGCGGACTATTAGTATGAAATAACGTTCGAATTGAATGGCAAATTTCAAATAAATTAAAAAAATTTCCACTTTTCATCAAGAAATCTACAAAAACTCATTAAAAAAAAGACAATTTAAATAAAAATTTTTATTCGAGCTATTCGATTAATCGACCTAAATTACTCGAATAAATTTTTACTCGAAATTGAAATTATTTGTTTGATCGAACATTATTTGACTTTAATTATTCGATTAATCGAGCAAACATTATTCGAGTGAATACCCTAGTATTAATGCTCATATTCGCAAAAGATATTGAAAAAAAACAAGGAACAACTTAATATGTTTCCTGCCATACTCATTAGTACTTTTGAGATTATATAGGCAACCAGCGAGCCTGTACTGACTGATGACTTCGTGCGGTCTATCATATCGATCCCTCAGTGAGACTCGATGCAAACAAGTGGGCGAAACATAGAAATAATGTCCCTTATTACGGTTTTCGTAGTCGTAGTCGAAATTAAACGATTGCATAGCAAGCGTTGCCACATTTTATCGATTTCGCCACGACTACGACAATTGAATTCTTTGAATTCAATTTAAGACCAAGAAAATCAAAGACGCATTTTAACTCCTTTTAAGCTTACACAACACAAACAAATCAATAAACGGCTTATGAAATAAAATATTTCTGTTAGCTCATGTTTACGATTTCTTACTTACGAAGGAAACATGCAGTTCTTATTTCCATTACAAATGGGGGAAAATCTTTTGTTTTTAATAAACATGTATTTCCTTGCGACAGAAACATCACAACCCACTTGAAATGCTTGTAAAATAAAAACAGTCAGCTTTACAAAAGCATTTACTGTGATACCGTAAAATTCCGTACACTTTTCAATCAAATTTCAGTCACTGAATGCAAATCAACAAAACCTGCTGCTCCTCAATGAAGGCAAACAATTGTAAATACGCGGACAGCAAATACAGTTGTGAAGAAGCACTATTTGTTATAGAAGAACTTTTATAAATTAATTCTTGTTGTATGCAAATGTGTATAACCGTCTGTCGCATTACCCAGTTGTAACGATTCAATTACGCAAAACCTCTGCAACACACCACACCACAAATGTGGAAACAAGGCCATTTAAACCATTTAAATTTTAATAGACCACCATACCAGTCCAGCCAGCGAGTAAATTTTTGCTTACCTTTGAACAGTGGCGCATTTAGCAAATTGTGGGATGAAACAAAAAAAAAAATAATAATGTGAGTCCAATCACAGGGGAGATGTGTAAATATCTAGTAATGAAACATTTTAAGAAGACTTTAAGTTTGACAAGTTTAGTTTTTTGTTTTCCTTATTTTGCTTTGTTTTAGTAAATTTCTTATAAATAGTGCAAAAAATCTTTTTAAAAGTTATTAAAATTAAATGTTTTTGTTTTCATTTTATTTATTTGTTTTTATTTGCCTATGATAACATAATGTACGACAATTAGTGAAAATTAGTAGCTACTACTACTACTATTGCGCAGTAGGTGGTGTTATTGTATTTCTATGCAGCTGTTAAGTTTCTCTGTACTTCTTGTTGTCCGTATGATTACACTAATACACTCATACACAGCTCACACCGCGTTATTAAAATCTTACTCAAAATTTGTGATTGTATTGTGAAAAAGATTTTTGTGGTAGAATAATATACAAGGTAGCCCTGGAACGCCAGCTGATTAGTTTTTTATTTGCCTTTTCCATGGTACGAACTGCCAAATCTTGTGTATATGTGAAATAAGTATGTTGCACACACAATACCACACGTATCTTTGCTGCTTATGTTCTACAAACAAACACATACCCTCTCTATTAATGTTTGACATTTTGTACCCAAAATGTACATTTGTATTAGTTATGCGGCTACCATGGTATAGATGTTTACACTTCAAAAAAAAAAAAATTACAATGCACATCCCTGTTTTTGTTGCAGAGTTCCTTTTCAGAGTTCCGTACACCAAAAGTGTAAAGGAACCCTATTGTTTTCGGTACGCTGTCCGTCTGTCTGTCTGTGCGTCTGCCTGTCTGTCACAGGCTGTTATCTCGGGAACCGTAAGATCTACGGACCTAAAATTTTCACAGAATATGTAAATCTTTGGCCTCTACAACAACAAATATATGACAGTTAAAAACTAAAGAGTGTTCTAAAGTGAGCAACGAAACCTGTTGAAATACTAATGTAATATACAGACACTTATATATAGACAATTCAAATTATCAAAGTTAGTGCTAATTGGTGCGGTCTGTAGAATAGACTACATCAATTAATACTGATATTTAAAACAGTATAAATTAACGGGTATTCTATCAGTTAATGTAATTTTGACTATGCATTTTGCTGTATCTTAGAAACCGTAAGAGGCAAACTCTTCAAATAAAAAAAAATCACAAAACTAAAAAATTCCAAAATTAAAAAAAATTTCAAAACGAAATCTCGCCAAAATAAAAAAGGCGTTTAAAGAAAAAAAGCATCAAAATTAAAAAAAATCGCAAAAAAATCACAAAAACCAAAAACATCACAAAAAAAACTTAAAAAAACACCAAAAGCCGAAAAAATCGTAAAAAATAAGCACTAAAACCTAAAAAAATCGCTAAAACTATAAATGTCGTTAAAAACAAAACAAAAAATAAATGGCAAAAATCGAAAAAATCACCAAACGAAAAAAAGTCCAAAACAAAAAAGGGCCTGAACTAAAAATAATTGTCGAAAACCAAAAAGATCGCCAAAACGAAAAAAAGTGTTAAAAAAAAAAAAAAAAAACTTAACTAACAGTATCACCAAAATTGACAAAATCCCCAAAATCTAAACTATCGTCAAAAAACGAAAAAAATTTTAAAACAAAAAGAAAGTCAAAACAAAAAAAAAAAAAAAATTAAAAAATTGCCAAAACTAAAAAATAGAAAAAAAGTCGCCAAAACCGAAAAATCGCAAAAAACGGAAAAAATCATTAACATAAAAAAAGCGCCAAAACCAAAAAAAAGTTGCAAAACCAAAAAAATAAAAAAATTTAAATATAAAAAAGGCACTTTTTTAAAAGGTTATTTTTTTAAAAGGTACCTTTTTTTAAAGGTACTTTTTTTTAAAAGGTACTTGTTTTAAAAGGAACTGTTTTAAAAGTTACTTGCTTAAGAGGTACTTTTTTCAAGGTATTTCTTTAAAAGGTACTTTTTTAAAAGGTACTTTTTTAAAAGGTACTTTTTTAAAAGGTACTTTTTTAAAAGGTACTTTTTTAAAAGATACTTTTTTAAAAGGCACTTTTTTGAAAGAGCTTTTTTAAAAGGTACTTTTTTAACAGGTACTTTTTCAAAAGGTACTTTCTTAAAAGGTACTTTTTTAAAAGGTAATTGTTAAAGAGGTACTTTTTTTAAAAAGGTACTTTTCTTAATAGGTTCTTTTTTAGAAGGTCTTTTTTTAAAAGGTACTTTTTAAAACGTAATTTTTTAAAACGTACTTTTATAAAAAGTACTTTTTTAAAGGGTACTTTTTTAAAAGGTACTTTTTTTAAAGGTACTTTTTTTAAAGGTACTTTTTTTAAAGGTACTTTTTTAAAAGGTACTTTGTCAAAAGGTACTTTTTTAAAAGGTAGTTTCTTAAAAGGTACTTCTTTAAAAGGTAGTTTTCTAAAAGGTACTTTTTTAAAAAGTACTATTTTCAAAGGTACTTTTTAAAAGGTACATTTTTAAAAGGTACTTTTTTAAAAGGTGCTTTTTTAAAAGGTACTTTTTTAAAAGGTACTTTTTTAAAAGGTACTTTTTTAAAAGGTACTTTTTTAAAAGGTATTTTCTTAAAAGATGCTTTTTTAAACGCTACTTTTTTAGAAAATACTTTTTCAAAAGGTACTTTTTTAAAAGGTACATTTTTAATATGTACGTCTTTAAAAGCTACTTTTTTAAAATTTACTTTTTTAAAAGGTATTTTTTTAAAAGGTACTTTTTTAAAAAGTACCTTTCTTAAAGGTTCAAAGGTCCTGTTTCGATAAAACTCAAAATTCGTTTCCATTATTTTAAGTATGAATGCTTTTTTATGCAAATTTGGTTATTGTCATAATAACGAGTGATTTTTTTGCTATTATCTTTTTGGCAACACTAGTTTTGACAGCTCATGCACGTTTTCTATCTTGTGTCACTGTCAAACATCTTCAATTTGGTCTATAATTTAATCATAAATCGTCTTACAAACGAACAACGCTTGCAAATTATTGAATTTTATTACCAAAATGCTTGCTCTGTTAAGAAAGTTCATCGCGCGCTTCTTCCATTTTATGGTCAGTTTAATCGACCTACTGAGGCTTCTATTCGGGCTATTGTAAAAAAATTTCGCACCAAATTTACATTGTTGGACATTAAACCACCAACACGCTTGACTTGCATGACATGTGGTTTCAACAAGACGGTGCCACATGCCACACAGCACGCGAAACAATGGACCAATTGAGAGGCGAGTTCGGTGAACAGTTTATTTCACGCTTGGGACCAGTCAATTGGCCGCCCAGATCGTGCGATTTAACGCCTCTAGACTATTTTTTGTGGCGCTATGTTAAGGCTAATGTCTATAGCGACAAGCCCGCTTCGATTGACGCACTGGAAGCCAACATTGCCAACATTATTCGTGAGATACCGGCCGAAATGTTGGAAAGAGTATGCCAAAATTGGACTAAGCGGATGGACCATTTGAGGCGCAGCCGCGGCCAACATTTGCATGAAATAATCTTCAAACATTAAATTATATCGACCCAACTATCGATCCAAATAAATATTTCATGCATTTTTCTGAATTTTATGTGTTTTTTTTTTACTTTCCGATAGTTCTTATAAAATCACCCATTATATGTTATATTATTTTTGTCATCTTTTTCCTAATCCCGCACCACTGTCTGACTTATTGCAAAGCACGTATTTACCAAAACGTGTATGTGTTTCCTTTCTGTATAAAAGCAAAATTTTAAACTTTAATGAAATTTTCAATATGAAAACTTTACTTTCCATTGAACAAAAAAAAAAAAAGAAAAAAAAAACAAACAAATAAACGCAAAGTTACCAGTGCAGGCAAAAAGTATTAAACTTAATAAACACAAAGGAAATGCAACAGTTCTTGATGCAGTTGTATTAACTGTAGATGTAATTGTTGCTGCTACCAGAGTTGTTGTGTATGTGGCACGAATAGCTAGTGCTGTTTCCAGATGTGCAGAGTCTTAACAATGCTTGAGTGGTTCGTTGCTGAGACAACATTCATATACATGTAAATGTACCAACACAAAAATAATATAAAAATTGCTTTTATATGTAGAACATTGCACGTACTCTCTGCAATGCAAGTGTAATTCTGTCGTAATGTAGTGTAAAGAAGCATAAAGAAGAATAAGAATGAGAGTACAAAAAAAAATTAAAGAGTTTAAATAAAATAAAAATATAGAACAACAATAACACAATGTGCTACCAAGTTTGATTATTTTCATTGGTTTCATAGTTGCAGGTTTGTATGAAGAATTGCTGCTGTCGCTGTGGGTTCCTCCGAAGGACCACTTGTAGCAAAGAGTAAAAAGGAAATAGAGTCTTCATTAAATTATAGCTAAACTTAGTTTAGTAAATATTAAAACTTTCAACAAATAATTCTAGCTTGCAAGAACAAATTTAACTTCTGTCTGTCTGTAGGCCAAAAGCTGTTTTTTTTAACTGGAAAAGCTACAAGGATATAATAAAAAGAAAAATAATAGAATTGGATTTATGTAGAAGATTTCATTAAATTGTGTTTTTCCAGCAATCAACTTGGCAAGAAAATTTTATAAAAAAGGAGCAAAAAGTAAGAGCGTTTTAAGTTAAGTCTGTTTATAATTAAAAGTTTTAAGATCAATTACAGTTTTAAGTAGAATTTAATTAAAAAGATTTCAAAGGAAGAAAACTAATTTGCTTTTGTTGACTCGTAATTTATTTTTTACCAAAGACAATTTACAGGGATGGAACGAAAGTTATTTCTACCAGGAAATCTTTCAATTTTATTTTGGTGAAGGAAGTTTTTTTTTTCAAAGCTATGTACTCTTTTCAAAAGGAACATATGGTAAGCTTTGTGACGAGCTTCAATCGGTGCAAGGATGAGAATACCTACCAATATCTTTATATGGCTGATTCTCATTCTAAACGTACATTTTGTGTTTTTTTTCTTACCAATGTAAATAAATGAAATATGAGAAGTTAGGATTAATCTTATAGTTTTCGCGTCATTCAATGGATCCTGAAATAAAATTATAATTTTTGATTTTTAAAAATTTTTGTGTATTGAGCGTTACATTTGCTTTCGCGTTTGCTAAGGGAGTTATTTTTGCGAAAAAATACACCAAAAAAAAAAATTAGTAGAGGGCTTCAAAGTGCTATAAATCTACTCTCTAGAAACAAAAACTTATAATAATAATCGCATGACGAAATTAAAAGTTATGAACACTTTTTAAATTTTGACTTGGGTTCACATGGAAAAGTCAAAATTTGTATCTTTTAAATAATTCTTTACGAACATTAATACATGAGCAAAAAGTAGTTTTAAGTTCGTTTTTAGGGTTCCCATACACCAAAAGTGTAAAGGTACCCTATTGTTTTCGCTACGCTGTCCGTCAGTCTGTCCGTCTGTCTGTCACAGGCTGTTTTCTCGGGAACCGTAAGAGCTACGGACCTGAAATTTTCACAGGATATATGACAGTTAAAAATTAAAGGGTGTTCTAAAGCGAGCAACGAAAAATGTTGAAATACTAATGTAATGTTTTCGCGGGAACCGTAAGAGCTACGGACGTGAAATTTTCACAGAATATGTAAAGCTTTGACCGCTAAAAATTAAAGGGTGTTCTAAAGCGAGCAAAGAAAAATGTTCAAATGCTAAAGTTCGTGTTAATTGGTGTAGTCTGTAGAATAGACTACACCAATTAACACCGATATTTAAAACAATAAAAATTAAATGCTGTTCTATCAGTTAATGTAATATGTGTTTATATGTGACAGTTAAAAATAAAGGGTGTTCTAAAGCGAGCAACGCAATATGTTGAAATACTAATGTAATATGAAGACACTTATATATAGACACTTTAAATTTTCAAAGTAAGTGCTAATTGGTGTAGTCTGTATAATAGACTACACCAATTAACATCGATATTTAAAGCAATAAAAATTAAAGTGTATTCTATCAGTTAATGTAATTTTGACTATGTAATTTAGACAATATACTGTATCTTTGAAACCGTAGGATGTATAATCATGAAATTTTTAAAAACGCCAAAAATAAAAAAATCCAAAATTAAAAAAATTTCAAAACGAAAAAAACGCTAAAATGGAAAAAACGCTTATAGGAAAAAAGCACCAAAATTAAAAAAATCGCTAAAACGCAATATATCACCAAAACTAAAAAGATCGCAAAAAAAACTAAAAAGATGGCAAAAAAAACTAAAAAAAAACTTCAAAAACCGAAAAAAGTCGTCACAACGAAAATAGCACTACAAAATCGCCTAAACTAAATGTATCATCAAAAAATTAAAAAATCGACATAAATGAAAAAAAAATCACAAAAACGAAAAAAAGCGCAAGACCCAAATAAAGCACCATAACTAAAAAATCGCCAAAATCAAAAAAAAAAAATCGCTAAAACGAAAAAAGTGTCAAAACAAAAAAAAAATCGCTAAATCTAAAAAGCCACAAAAAACCGAAAAAAATCCCCAAAACGAAAAAAGCGCCAAAACTGAAAGAAATCGCCACAACTAAAATAAATCGCTAAAACTAAAAATATTGTAGGAAAGTGAAAACGTTACAAAAATACCATAACCAAAAAAATCGGCAAAACTAAACTAATCGACAAAAAACAAAAAATTGCAAAAAAACGAAAAATCGCCAGAAAAAAAATTAAAAAATCACGAAAATTGAAAAAGCACAAAAACCAAAAAAACCCAAAAACAACGAAAAATACTTAAAAAATAAAAAACTAAAATTAAACAAGAAAGCACAACGAAAAAACTGCCAAAATGACGAAAGGGACAAAAACAAAGAGGGATATACATATGTGTATTCGTACGGAACCATTCGTGTGCGAGCCAAAGTCGCACTTTACTTAATTTATTTAATTTAGTATTTCGATCATATAATTTTTTATTTAAGAAAGAATTTCAAAAGCATGTAAATATTGAACGTTCAAAGACAAATTAGGATGTACGGAAGGTTGAACTGACATCAGATGTTTCGAGAGCACCACAGTCAGAGTCCTTTTATCTACACTGCCAACGACGCACAGTGGCGCCATTTGAGTTTTTTCGTTCCAAAAATCATAGCTTTTTATCCAATTGAGATAATCAAAAAATTTAAAAGGCAGGTGATAGATAATTGATCAGCCTAGAAAATGAGAGTGAATAATCAAATAACTTATTTTGAAAATATGCCAAATAAAAACATTAAAAAAAATTTTTAAATATTTTCTGGAATAATTTTAAATCATAAAAGGCTTTAAAAAGAAACATACAAAATCTAAGAATTTAAAAAATGTTTTGTTTTACATCACATAAAATTGATTTTTCCACAAATTTCAAATTTGCTAACCCATAAGTAGGCACATAAAAGGCGTAGAACCCTTTTTAAACAATCATTTTATAGGCTGATCTATTATCTATCATATGCCGTTTAAATTTTTTGATTATCTCATTTGGTTCAAAAGTTATGATTTTTGGAACGAAAAAATTCAAATGGGACCACTGTGCGACGGCAGCAGCAACACCCTAGCGAAAATCCTACTTACTTTAGTAAGCCCAATCAACAGATTTTGTCGCCACCTCGCAGCGAGTCGTACCTATTAATGAACTTTTTGTAAAGTTTCGGAAAGTCCCTAACTGTCTTTCCTGTATCACGTTCAACTATTTTAAGCTTTTTAATTTCTGTCTTACCAGCGTGAAATGTCATCGATATTTTCAATGCTGGGATTTTTTGAATGTTTATTTGGATAAAAACCATACAGTTCCACTAAAATTCACAACTCAGTTGTTAAAACTCTAAAGGCACTTAGCTAAAAGCATGAATGTGTACTGTTCCAAAAACTTGGGCAAAATCAATAGCTCCATACATCCGTTCAATCCTCCGTGCAGTAAAAATTTTCTCTAAATAAAAATATAATTTCATTGAAAAATTAAATTAAAACCGAACTCAAACCAAAATAATTAAATTTCTTGGGATATAAAATCAACAGCATGCATTACGGACATGCCATTTTGTATGAAAAGAGAAAAAAACAGTAGCTTCGTTCTTCGTTTTTAACACATAATGAATAGTCTTACAAAAAAAACTTGTATACATTTATTTATAATCTATTAAATCGTACTAAAGCATCTTTTATTTAAAAATTTTTATCTTAAATTTATTTCATGAAATATTTTACTATACTTGCAAGGGTCACGAAAATAGCATTTGAAATGAGAATTAGCCAGATATAAAAATTAAATTCTAGTCACTGTTGTGATCAGAATGCAGCGAACATTTTCAGCTGCTTCTAGAATCATGCTGTTTAGCTTTGCAATAAATTTCATTTCAATCTCTCCAAGGACTAATTATAGTCTCTTGTATCCTTTCTGTAAAAGCTTTTATAAAACCTAACTACACATATGTAATGATTGTTTAAGGTCTCCCACAACTTTTAATAAATTTATATTCCCCACTCACTATTACTTTACTTGTTTCATAATTCCCCACTAAACATTTACAAGATCTCTATCAAAAATCCCATATTCTTTTACAAAAATCTCTTGTTATCCATAACAAATTTCTTGTAATCAATGCTAGGAATGAAAAAAAAAACTATTTCTTTTCTCTCCACATGTAATCCTTGAGTTAAAAAGTCAAAGTTGTAGTTAATACAAAAAAAAACTGTTTAAGACTCTTTAGGAAATACAAAACATTTTACCAACACAAAGCATTGCTTAACTTAATCTCCCTTTTCCAATTGGATGCAGTAAAATCCTTAAAGTGTTTCGTTCGGTTAGTGGTGACAAAGAGGGGGAAAAGTAATAGTTTTTTTTTGGTAAAACTAACCGAATATTATTTCTGTTTTACTTGTATAAGTTTAAGAAATACAAAATATTACATATATTGATTAAAATCGATTTATACATTATGATTGTATGATTATGGGGGAATGTGTAAGTGAGATTATGATTGTGTTTGTGCATACATTTATCTGTGGGATAAAGACATAGTGCACAGTGGGGACTTTCGCAAAATAAATGGTAATAAATTTGGAGTTTCTAAGCTGCTGATTGCATTTAACTGAAACTTAAAACATCTTTAAAGGAGGAGTTATGCTTTATAACGTGTGTCTCGGTGGCTTTCTGGTTTAAGCAAGAGAGAGGGTACAGTGGGCATGGCAAAAATGGCAAAAATGCAAAAAACGAAAAATCGCCAGGAAAAAAAAGGAAAATAACGAAAATTAAAAATGCACCAGAACAAAAAAAAATCGCCAAAAACAACGAAAAATACTTAAAAAATAAAAAAGTAAAATTAAACAAAAAAGCACAACGAAAAAAATGCAACAATGAAAAAAGGGGAAAAAACGAAAAGAGATATACATAGTGTATTCGTACGGAAACCTTCGTGGGCGAGCCAAAGTCGCACTTTACTTAATTTATTGCTTTTCACCTACGTATTATATCACCATTTTCACTCCCATTTCCACCAGTGAAAGAACAAAAAAAACAAAAAAACGTTGAAGACCATTGGTACAAAAGTTTTCCACAGTAGAGTAACAAAAAATAGTAAGAGCTTTTTTTATATATTTTTTAATTTTTGTTTTTTTTAAATAAATTTCTTCAGAAGGCTATGATATTTTTATATATTGGTACCAATCTTTCTCATCAAATGATGGCGGTTGATTTATCGCGCGGTTTGATATGTGCATTGTTATATATCAAAAAATGTTAAAGTTACCAGTGCCATCTAGTACTGAAAATATTCCGTAAGGTTTGGAACGTGTGGAAATTATGAATAAAAATATAATCGAAATTCCGGCAAGCTGAACTTCTTCGTCTTAACTCTACGTCTCCACCTAACTTGAAATGCTGTTGTAACTTAAAGTTATGACTGCATTGTTAAAACAAATGCACTAACACAGAAAAAGCTAAATTTCATTTTCTGTAAAGGAATTCAATGAAATAGTAAATATTTTGTCTAGGAACGGACCTACAAACAAATTTGTAAATGTAGACAAAAATATCTCAAAAATTTCATTGAAAAAAACTTGTTTTTTTCAGTGAACGAATTGTTTAAATCTATAATGCAATTTGTCTTAAAATATGTACAAATTGTAAAAAAAATTGTTTAATTAATCAAACAAAAATATTTAGTAGATTCTTTTAATATATCAAACAAAATTTTTGTCTGGGTCATCATCATTATCATCCATTAAGCATTTATGAAATTTTACTTTGTTGAATGTGTTCATGTCTGAATGTTTATCTAAAAACTCGAAAAGAATGAATGAGAATTAACGCAACGACATTAACGAATTGATTCACCCAAAAATCTTCAGTAAACAAATTTGGTAAAATCGTATTGCTTTTGCCATCATTGTTGTTGTTGTTATTTTTGTGTGTGTCATCATCAACAGTGTTGTTTTTTTTACAACACAGTATTTCTTGTTGTTTTTGGTCTTTGCGTTCTAAATAAGAGTCAAACAAACAATTCACTGATTATGTACAGAACATTTACTGAAAATTAAATTTATTTTTAGACAAACTTTTGTTTGAAAATTTTTTGGTGATAATTTTTTCTGTGTAACAGTTATATTATAACTTGAAAAAAGCATTAACTTGAACAGTCTACACTTAACATTAACTTGAAGTTAATGTTAAAGTTAGTCATTTTATGTTAGGTGTAGACCGCAAATAATGGCTTCCGTGCACACTGGGACAAATTGAAAATATTTTAAAAATTAATTAGCTATTTCGAAACGGATAATCCGAACAGTATAAAATTTCACATAAACATAGCCAAAGGAGTACTCCTATTTATCTTTGGAAGATTAATACTATTAGCTATACGTATGGAGAAGAATAACAAATTAAGAACCAAGTAAGACTATTTCAGTGCGAGTTTTTTATTTATAAGTCCATTAATTTTATAAGTTTAAAAGAGATAGGAAGACATATCATATACCAAAATTTACAAAACAGTGTGCAGTTTTTATCCGCGTATTCAGATTTTAGCAACTTGCAAAACAAGGGAAAAAGGGGGCTATGTGGTATTTTGTGCATATTACATTTTGTCTTAATGCTATAAAATAGTTGGTTATTGATATTTTCGAATGAAATTTTGCTGTTATATAGAAATTTGCATACTAAACAAGCAAAGAAAACTAAGATTTGGCTGTGACAATCTCAGAATTCCTAAGGAAGGTCCAAAAAAATCCCACAAATGGAAGGTTTTATCTACAAAGTCCACACTTGGTCCATGACTCATAAAATGCTTTGGCAAATAAATGGATATACATAAGAGTACCTACAAGTGTTATTTGTTTTTGAGTCCAAGCTTTGCGATTTTGGAAGATATGGGCTAAAGTCAAAATTTGGCTAAAAATAGGCTGGATTCGAAAGGGTGCAAAAAAATGGTAAATTGGACTACATTTGTTTTCTAAAATTATGTGTGTCAAGATATTTCTTACACACATATATAATAAATAATAATAATATCCTGAAGAAAATTTTTTCATAGAGAAAAGAATGATGGGGCTATTTAGGGCAAAGATTGTCAAAAATTAAAAAAATTTACAATTTAAAAATTAAAAAATGTATATTTTCTAAATCAGAAGGAATGTTTCCACCAGTCTCATATAAATAATTTAAAATTTTGTTGTTTAACTAAAAGGAAGCCATTGTGACGTGACCATGGGTTGATACATATTTGGATAAGTTATTTTTAAAATACTAGATCAAGATTTTGAAAGTTGAGAAATTTAAATTCAAATGAGTATACCTCGCTAACTATAAAAGATAAATGCTTAGCGAAACATAATTTTTTTTAGAGCCTTACAAATGCTATAAGGCCACAAAAAATTTTTGGAATCGTGCGAGAAACAACAAAAATTAAATAAACTATAAAAAATTTTACATGATCCACTCCTGAGCAATATAGTAAGCTAATCTTCTGTAGCTAATTAGAAATATCCGTATGAGATTTTATACTGATCCGATTATTCGTTTAGAAATGGCTGATTCAATTCCAAAATAATGTTTTTCTGTGCCACTGTGCAGTTTGTAATTAAAAGCGTTTTGTATTTAAATAATAATGGCCGGGCAAACCGCCTTTAAAATTATTAAAGGAGTAGAGTGAAAAAATTTGGGGTTGTACACATTTTCAACAACAACAAAATTTGTAAGAAATAGGCTGCAACACTGAAATTTTTTTTTTGTTGAGCCGATTTAAGAGAATAAATCCAAGTTATAACAAAAAATTTATATAATGGTAAAAATTGCCACTGTGCGCCAGTCCAAATTTATCTTTATCATATAAAACTTTATGTGTATAAGCAATTTTTCTTTTTTCTAGTTTTGCTCTTTTACTTTTCTTGTAAAAAACTTTCAGGTGTGTCAGAGAAATCAAATTTTTACGCAAGTGAACAAAAAGTTTCAAGTTTTTCTGAAGAACGGAAAAATTCAAAATGTTGCTTCTCTTCAGATAAAAAAGTGGAAATAATATATTGATAATACATATATGGGTAATTACACTGTACAACGCAAAAAACTAAATTTCTAATGACTGAGTCTGAAGAAGGACAAAAAAAATTATACGTGTACCTGCGTTTTGGAATTTTACGTCGGGGATTAATTTTAGGGAGAGTCGAATCTTTAGAATATATTCTAAGCATGCACCAAATGGATTTTTAATTGCAGAATACGTGTGTAATTTTACTAAAGAAAGTAAAATATGTCAAAAAAATTTGACGTTGAAACGAAAATATTCGAACAAATGTGTTTCTACTTCACCGGATACTTATCATTTCACTAAAGAAAGACAAAAACATCAAAAATTTCGAGCTTTAACCAAGAAAATCGAACATTTTTCGCATGTTCGAATCTTTAAAATATTTTCGAACATGAACCAAATTTGTTTTTGATTCACAGACTTCACTAAAGAAATTAAAAATATATTAAAAAAAATTCGAACTTAGTCGAAAATTTATAATCCATAAATTTTTTTTCGAACAATCAAACAAATCACTGAAGAAAGACAAAAATCGAAAAATAGAAGTTGAACCGAAAAAATCGATAAATCGAATATTCGAAACATTTTTGTCGAACATTTCAACCCTCTAATCGTGCGCTGTAGGGGTTTTTTGTACCTTTCTTGAACAATAGAAAACAAACTCGCGGGAATATAATTCTACTATAAGTCTTCAAAGACACAAAACGCCAGAAATCAGTCAAAACTTAACATATATTTAAAGGTTAATTTCGCACCTATTCAAAATTTGTGCTAAAATATTCGACAAAATCGCATTTTATGGTGATAATTTTTAGTAAAAAATATGTCTTACGTAAAAGTTAAAAATAAGTCACTATACAAAATTTTCATTTTGTTGTATAGTGTTATCGTAGACATCCTTGGTATTCACTTAAACTCCATGCGTACATATTTAAATACCTGTTATCCTTTGAACTCAAGTCAAGAAAACATGCAGGTAGACAGACACACTTGTCCTATTATAGATAAATATTGATTATTTTGCTTGGCTTGGTTGGTTATTTGGTTGGCTGGTTGTATTGTATTTCTTTAAAATTTTTCCTGTTTGACAATTTTGTCTTTACAACTTTCAATCAAAATTACTTTCCAATAGTCGTAATAAGTTGACTTTAAACGAAGGACATAACAAGGTAGCAAATTTTCTTTGTTATAACATGACAATTGATAAATTTTCAATAGACCCAAGAGGTTTTTGTAGTCTTGTAATGATAAAAGGCTAAAGTAAAAATAATATAAAAAAACCTTTTTTAATATTTCCAGGTGTTGACCTTTTTTTTGTTATTTATTCATAAAATATTATTAGCCATCTATTATTTATTAACTCATTCGTTTGTTGTTCAAATATTGAAGGTCTTCTCTTAAAGATTTCTTTTGAAACATGCAGGATTGATTGTGATATGACATGACTTTACATGTTCAATAAACACAATAAAGTGTATGAATTTGTTTGCTACAGTTAATCGATTGTGAGACATAAAATGATACGAGCTTAAGAGATTATAAAATATGTTTGTTATCCTGAAGATGACAGATATGTTAAACACGTTTTTAAGGCTGCAAAAAGAAACTGTTTGCCATTCCCTTGACGCTGCCAAGAATTGGAACCCACATTATGCAAAAATCAGCTCCTGCACTCCCTTCCGCTATTTCTATTGAAAGTGTTTTACCAACCTCAGTTTCTTTGAAACCGAGCTGATTCACTATCCATTGATCTTAGCTTCACCAATTCTGATTCATAAAGTCTGAACAGGCTTCTTGTCACCATTCTGATGACGAAATCTGCAATGAAAAGTAGATATACAATAACGCCGACTGTCATCTACACTTTGAGAGTTGGTAGAAGTATTTTATATATTTACCTGGGACTTGCAGTAAAGCAAGACGAAGTATTCCTCAAGGATTTTTAATAAAATAAGAACGCATGGCGTAGCAGAAAGGAACGAAGCACAGGGCTTAAAAACTTTTTTTGTGTAAATAATTCGGTATATCATGAACCATTCTAGATATCGTTATAATTTGACACGGACGCAGCTGAGGTATCTTTTAATTTACGTGCTAGGGCACGGCTTCCTGACATAAAGAGGGACTTATGGGCAAAGTTCCAAAGTTGGCTACCTCGGGGTAGGTTTTTTAAAAAATCTTCTTAAGTTAATTTATAGTCCGAATGCTATAATTTTTTACATTTGATAGTCCTTGAGAATGTGTACAAAAAACGTGTGGACCATCTCCTTTAGTTTTAGAGATAGCTGCGCTTGAAATTTTGTTCATTTATTCTCGGGCGACCTAATGTAATTTTTTTATAATTTGGTGGAGAACCTAATGCCCGATAATTTTTTCGAAACAATAGCAATATTAGCGATAAATACCACTTAGAACAAAATGCACAAAATTTGATGGCGATATCTTTATTCGTTAAAAAGTTAAACACATCTGAACATGAAACATGTAGAAAATGTTAAATTTGTGGGGCTTCTTCGCAAAGAGGTGATATTGTTTTTTCGGTCATATAAAAGAAATTATTTTCGGAACATAAAAAAGTTTTGGCCGTTTTTTTTTAAAGAAAATCTATGAAAAATGAGTGTAGAAGAAAAATCGGGTCAATGGAGGTGAGGGTTCTCCCTCCAGCCCTAACCAATGTTGACCGATTTTGAAACAAAATTTATAGTTTCCTAAAAAATTCCTCAGCGTCCAAAGCAACGATCGCCACAAAACCGAAAATTTCTAAGGCCTTAGGTGTTGCATAAATATACCGAAAGATATTTAAGTATGAAACAGTAAATAACGACAGGGCGACAATTACTAATTTTTTGGAACATATTTTGCCGTTTTAGGAATTCTGTTATTTAAATACAAAAAAACGGTAGATATTATTTTTATATCTATTAGAAAACTATTTCGTCTATATAAGTTAAAGATTTCATGTGAATTCGTATATTAGATTATTTTCCAAAAATATTATTAAATCATGAAATTTGAGGATTTAACGGGGTAAATAACACAAGTACTCAAGGTTCTTAGTGGAGCAACGGAAAGTTTTTTCTTATGTCATAAGGGGCGCTGAATTTTTTGCAAATTAGTTTTTTCAAATTAGTTCTAGAGTAATTCCATTTAGCCGATTGTGACCACTTTACACATATTTTTTGTTATAAATAAAGAAAGAACACGATTCCTGCTCAGAGTGGTCGTCTAAAAGCAGCGACGGGTGTGACCTTACAAATCTTAGTTTTAAAAAATTATGACTTTCAGCGTAAATTCTGTAAAATTTTCACTATAACGTACACAATAATTTTGGTATAGCTGTCTATTCAAAGTGTTTTTAGATGTATTACGTATTTACTCTTTGACAAAAATCAGTTTTCATAAGAAAAAACTATTTTTAAAATGTGACGGGTGTGACCGATGGGTGTTACCTAATACGAAAATTTAAAAACTCAAAGAAATGAAACTTTTTTTTATTGATTTCATTAATATAAATAATATAAAAATAAATCATAAGAATATAATAGCACATTAAATTATTCGCTATCCGTTCTATTATAGACAGCAGGATACTCTAGCTGAGTATTTTTTTAAATTTAATAAAAAGCGAAAAAAGTATATTCTTTTCAGAGATAAAGGTTTTTATTAATAATGAGAAAGGGCAGAAAAGAAAATCTGAAATAAATATTAAACATAAAAAGGGAGAGCAAAATGTTTCGTGGATGATCATTTAAAAGTGCCTCAGATTGATTAAAAATATTAAATAATGTACTTTTTATTTTTTCTATAATTGTCATGCACTAAAAAACTACAATTGAGAGATTTTTATTAAAAATAAGAAAATTATTTTTTCCTTGCATAGGGCCGGCCGTTTTACTTGGAATCACTCTCTAGTTTTCAAAATATACCGTTATGTCAATGAAAGAATCAGTTGCACGACATATGTTAACACAACTAGAGAAGTGTTTGTTCCATTTAGTTAAATAAAAAACCGAAATGCGACCACACTAATATCTTTAAGCCGTATCAATACTGTTCTTCAATTTGCTGAGTACTTTCAGAAATATCGCGGAACTTGTGCAAAACAAATTTTGTTTTTTATTAAAATTTTATTTTTAAAAAATTCATAAAAAACTAAAATAAAATTAAAATTGCATTATTTTTCCATATGCACTTATGTAGGTGAATATGTCTTAAAAACAACAAGCTATATCTTGTTAAAATCGCTTCACTACTTTTGATTTTATTTAAAATTAATTTAGGGAACTGAACTGATAAAAATCACGACTTTCATTCAACACTTATACGCACACACACACACAAATTAAAATGTTATTATTTTACGAAAATCGAGTACTCGAAATTAGACATTAGGAGGGATAAATTCGAGATGGCACAAGTGACGAACAGAATTTGATGTCGGATTAAGCCGAGGAAAAAATTCAGCCACAGTCAAGCCATAAACAACGATATGCGATATGAAGAGAACGGACATTAAATGGCGGCGCTGTTTTTTTACAGTTTTAGGAAAGTCATTGATATAGCTTTTATTCTAGGGGGTGACTAGTGCAACTGTTTTTTCGACTCACCTTAATATGCATCCTTTTGAGTTTCTTCTGTGCAAAATTAATTTCAATTAATTTTGTAATTGAATCATCTAAACATGTGATCAAACAGAAGTTTGGTAATTGAATATAGAGAACTTTAACAACCATATTAATTGAATATATGTATATATAGCAAAATTTTATATAATAAACATGTACTTAATTCAATTACGAAATTGATTGAAACAAACATTAGTCTTGAATACAATTTTTAATTGAAATTTTTTGAGGAATAATTTTGAGCGAATTATGTACTTTTCTGTTAATAAATAATTAAGAAGGTCTCACCTTTAAAATTAAAAACAAAGTTCAAATTAATAAATAAACTCAAAAGTAAAAGAAAGAATATAAAAACTAAATATTTCAATGCAAAACACATATTCTGAACATGTTCCATAATATTTTAATATATATTTCTTTGATTTATGTCGCTAGTGCGTTTTTTTTAACTTGAACCACATTACGTGAGAACAATTCCATTACATTTATTTGCTGTCTGTCCCAGTATTTGTTTTTGTAAGCATTAAAGTCAGTTTATGTGATACCTTTAGTACGTGTCTATACCCAGTAAACAAGTGATTTTGATCATAGTTTGAGATTGGCTTGAAAGTAATTGAATGGGAAAACTTTTTTCACAACTATTTCAAATTTATATTGAGAAATGTATTTAGTTTCAAGCATTGTTCTGAAATGTTTTTAACGACTTTTGCAAAAGAGGATTGTAAGTAATCCTACAAATATTTTTCTTTGCCTGTGACTGTTCTGGTCCGCTGACAAGGTCGTGGTTGAATGCTAGTATACAATTTCATACTAAAATTGCAGAAATCTAGGTTAATTTCACATTTTTCGGTACTCTGTTTTCGCTTCATAGATGTTTCATGTTAATTCAACATGATTTTGCAAAAACTTTAAAGAACATTTTTCCTTTTGAAATAACTATATTTCATGTTGATATTTAATCAGTACAGTTAAATAAAAATGAATTTGATACTGAAATAACACGAAGAGTCATGTTGAATCAAAGTTATTTCAAGTTGAAACAACATGAGTTTGTTACTTAATTAACACGAAGAATTATATTGAATCAAGCTTATTGCAAGTTGAAACAACGTGAATTTAATATTGAAACAACACGCAGAATCATCTCGAATCAAAATTATTTCAAGTTGAAATAACATGAATGTAATGTAGGCATTTTTGTATACTTCAATCAATCCCCCGCGTACTTGACAATCCTAACTGCGTACTTTATAATCAATCCAGCTGCAAACCCTGAATCAAGCTCGAAGCTCGAATCAGGCTAACTTTTACTTATTTAATTCTGGAACAGAACAGACTTGAGAATTTCTATTTTTAGTACTTATATAAATTTAATATTTTTACTTACTTATTATAATTTAAAATTTATTTTTGTTCATTCCTAGTATTGAACTTAGCTCATCATGTTTGTAAGCCAACGCCTTAGACCACTCAGCTAACTCAGTATAAAAAGTACTACAGCTAAAATCCAGTATAAGCCAGCATGTAATACGACGCTTGTAGGCTATTAGCGTCACTGAACGAACAAACAGAATAACGAAAAACAAGACAACAACATGCGATTGAAGCTATCAAGAAGAAAACAAATACCAACACACTGCGACTGTGTAAAAAGTTTATACTAATAGTAGTCCATAAAATAAGAATTTTTGTACACAATTTAAGAATACTCAAAGTAAGTAGAAAATACTTGAATTTAGTACGCCGTTTTTCTTTCTGTGTATAATTTATTTGTTTGCATTCGGAAGAAACATATGATTCTAAACAAATATACACCCTTTTTAGTTTCTGCCGTTGGCTGAGTAGTTGCGCGTTTGAGTACAAACCCTGAGGTCTAGTTTCAGGAAAGCCAACAACATCATGTACTTTTCGCATGGACTGTTAACGGGATGAAGACATAGCACTGATCACCTTGGCAGTACTGGCAGCGATTAATATTAATATATCCTAATGCACTTCACAGCACCATCCTTCGTCGGTATTGTAGCAGACCGTCAGCGAAGTAAAAGAACTAATAAAATGGATACACAGCTTAAACAACTCAATGCCTCTACATGACACCAGAGGGGCTTGCAACACTGCTCTACAAAAAAAGCGCAATAGCTGGGTTGTAAATGAATTAAGCTTTCTATCTATCTCCCACTTCACCACATGTTCTCTCTACACTATGCCTTTCCCAAAGAAGGTAGGTAATACATTAATTAATTAACTGGTAGGCATTAATTGCCTGATTGTGTTACTTCTCCTAAAAAAAATATTGTCGAGAATAAGAAGTGACATTGCGGAAAATTTTGCATGTCCTGAGCAAGAATAAGCAAGGTTGACAGCTCAAGCAATGATGGCAAATGACGTGAGGTAAAAATTATGGCACTTGTCATAGTATTCATGTCAAGTCAGCAAGTCATCAGTGTTATCAAGCAGTTTCTATCACTGCATCTAAGCTTTTCCAGCTATATGCATAACAAAAACTTGGCATGAGCTGGGTTCTAGAGAGAATTGTGTTTGTTGGGTATGCATTTCTTGTCTGTGTATGCTTGTAATAATAATATTTATTTATTCTTGTAATGTCTTTGATTTTTTCATCTATTGTCTCGTTTTTTACTTTATTTTTTTACATTTTGACTTGACATGTTATTTTACCGCATTTCATTACACATTCTTACCGCAACCATCTTAACGAGATGTAATAATAGCTTAAGATACTCCTTGCAGATACAGTTCATACATTCATTCACTCACTTATTCATTATAAGAAGGGCGAAAAACAAAACATAGTGAACTGAGTGACAAAGGTATATTCGTAGTACAAAGTTCAGAATTATTAAAGCTTATGCTATTTACAATTTAAAAATTATATTTTAACTTTTCAGGATGTACAATGTGCCATGTTAGAAAAACATTAAAGAAAACTACTATCTATACCTTATGTATAAACTCTGTATAGAAAGACTTCTTTTTATTGTTACAGAAAATATGTAGCTTAAAGAATTTTACTAAAGTATAATTAGCATTTATAACACCTCCTTAAGTTATGCAACAGCACGTATAACTTCTATTACACCTATACCTGGATTTACTTGAAAAATACATTGATACATTGCACAGTGGCTCCTATTGAAAAAATAATGGTATTATATCTATCTTTGAAACTTGTGATCCCATAACGATAAAACGATGTATATACAAATCATAGACGAGGACCAAAGCTTTAAGAAAATTAAATTAAATTCTTAAGAAGTTTTGCTACGCTATTACCGGAGATATCTACGAAATACAGAATAGAGTCGAGGCCAAAAGTAGAAATTTCAAAATTCAAAGCCAAATATCTTTGCAAATATCAAAGATTAGTAATTATTGATGAATTCAAGAAATAGGTGTGCCGCATGGCTTTTAATTTTAATAAAAAAAAAATTGAGGACAATCTTGTAGGTACTAGAAACACATAACCGCCATCTTTTTTTATTTATTATTGTCTAGCTTCTGATTAGTGGCCACCGCAAGTAAAAAGTTTGACCAATTTCGTGTAATTTTCAATTGGTCACTTTTCGGCCATTTAATTATTCCAGTTCAGTTTTGCATAGCAATATTAAATGTTCATTACTGCCCTATAAAACATATTTTAATTCGTTTCAATATCTTTTGTACTTAAAAAGCTAGAGCAATTATAAAAATGTATGAAATTGGTAAAGTTTTTTACTTCGGATGGCCACTTATCAGCACAGAAAAAACTATAACTCGTATTCTATTACTAAATTCATAAATTCAAATATTTTTTTTACGGAAATGGGACCTACCACAAAATTCGTAAAACTAAAAGCTAAAATTCGTAAATATTTAATAAGAAAAAAATCGAATTTTTTTTCTATTAAAATTTTGTATTGGAATATTTTAAAATCAAACAAAAAAATAATAAAACTTGAAAACAAATTCAAAAACATGTGTTTTAAAATACAAACCTATGATAATTTTTTCTATGAGAAGCTAAACAATAATAAATAAAAGAGATGGCGGTTATGTGTTTCTAGTACCTACAAGATTGTCCTCGATTTTTTTTATTAAAATTAAAAGCCATGCGACACAGCTATTTGTTGAATTCACTCAGAATTATTCAAATGTCTTAATGAATTAAACTATATTAGCTTCATATACTTATAAACTCTGTAAACAATTTGAATTCATTAAAAGCGGATAAAATTTGTAAAAGTTCATAACAAAGTTTTTCAAGCCAGAGGTAGTCAACTTTGCCACCCTGTATTACATCGTGTTTTTCAACAAGGTGGTCAAGGGCTTAATTTTCTTAAAGCTTATGTCCTCCTCCTCTATGATTTTTCCAACGTTTTGTTGTCGGTTCGCAAGTTATAAAGATACAGATTTATTACCAATATTTTTTCTATATGTGTCACTGTGCGTTGCGGAAGAAAAATCGTCAAAAGCGAAATATAAAATATATTATTTAAATTGATAATAGTAGTGGGCGGAATCGCATTAAAAACTCATTTCGGCAATAATTAAACTGTAGAACGGGGAAAAAGTTACATGGTTCTAATTACTGATTCTGGTACAGGGCATCAAAAATATATAATTGTATCGGCGTTTAGAAAGTTTACATCTCATTTGAAGGGGAGCTAAAGTTGCTCCCTTTTTCATATCCTTACATTTCAGGTATAAGGTGTGTTTAGCACTCTTGTGTAAGACACCACGAGGAAAATTTTTGTGGAATATTTTAACCCTCCAACGCTTTGCTGTATGGGTATTTTTCGACCCTTTCGTAAAAAGAGGCAAAGAACTCCCCATCAACGGCGATGTAACAGACTGAAATATCCAACAAAAATATTTGTTGTGAAATTTTTCTATAAATCTTCAAAGAAACTAAAACTCTAAACTCAATCAAAACTCAAAATGTGTTTAATGGTTAAATTCGTACTTCTATTGTGGTTTCAGCTGATATTCGGTTTAGGTAAAATTTTTGGCCAAATATCGAAACCGAAACTTTTAATTCGAATTTAAATATATCACCACCATGAATCTGTTCTTCCCCGTAAAAATATTCTTAATAAAATAAATGAGTTTTTAGTTCTTATAAAGTTTTAAAGATGTCAATATTAGTCAATGCTAAAAAAATTTCGCTAAGTTTCGGATTAGGCCAAATATTCGGCTGTTTGGAGGAATATTAGGTTCGGTTCAGGTTCGGCCTCAAAATACTTGTTTCGATCAAAGTCTATAAAATACATATGCTGTAAGTGAGTTAGTTCATTTAAAACCTATAAATTATTGTCTTAATACACGATGGCGTATGATCATCATTATTTAATAAGCTAATAAAATATTAAGTATACGCCGGGCGTACATACAAAATGCTTCAAGAACCTTTTGTAATTTTTCCTATAATAAAGGCCTTATAATTTGGGAGCCTATGGGGTTAATTCTTTAATTTTATCATCAAAAATTGATTGTTTTATACGCCATATTTAATATATTTAAAAAAAGTAATAATAAAAATCGACCCACCCTGCATGCAAAGACAAATCACGAAAGCAAACGACAACATGAACGTTGAAAAATTAAGTTGATGTTAATTTTTCCCTCGTTCCTTGGAATATTAATCATGTCCAATTCTTTCTGAATATAACGTTACGAACCTTAGCCTAATAATCAATTTGTATTCACTAAGAAAATAATCATATTGATAATATGATATCTCGTCTTCATATTAATGACACCTTGTAGTCATATATGTATACATATATCGCATAAACAAGAGTGATGATTTTGTTTCAATATTGTGCTATCGATAGTTTAGATGGCGATGCACACTGTGACTTTTTGCAATTTTAGCTGGCCAAAAGTAAAATAAAAGCTCCCCGATCTTGATTATTTTTTGATATCTGACAGACAGGAGTACAGGTGATACAAAAACATGCTCATAAGAAGAAGAAGACAAGGAATGGCAATGAATATAATGTTAATTAAATATTCAGTATCAAGAGAAGCTAAAAACAGGCTTTTTAAATTTGCAATTTTAGTGATTTTATTATTTATGTAAAACTTTTTTTCTGCATACTTTAATTTATGTAATTATTTTTTTCTTAAAATAGGGTTCATTTTAAATAGGTTGGTTGCTTTTTGAGTAATGTAATATATAATTTAGCCAAAAGCTCATTGAACTAAAAATTCACTAAAAGGAAGGAATCAAAAAAAATTTATATACAATTTTTAATAATTTCAGTGCCCGCGCAAAAAATACATGCAGACATCACAGCTCATTGCGAAAACAATTTGTAGCTGTTGTTGCTTTTATTTATTTTCAACTGCCTTTACAACTACAATTTAGAGTTGTAAAACACCAACCGGTTGTAGTTCGCAAGTAAAGAAAATAAAAAACATGATTGATTATGGAGCTAATGTTTCAACTTTGATATTATAAACTTCTTATTCTTATGATTAGGAGTTTAATATAATATCTTTAGTTTTAGGTAAAGGTTCCCTGACGATTTGCATTAGCCCCAATGATATGCGCATCGGAACTAGCTAATACCCCTTCATAATAAATTTCAATGTATTTTAATAAAAATTTAATATTTTACTTAAAAAGTAAAATATTAATTTGGGAAAAAGCCCGTTAAAAATTAAAATTAGAGTACAACTAAATTGTTTATCCGAGTCCAGCTGTCATGCTACCACCAGAATTTTAAGTAGAGTCTCGAATTTAAAAATTAAAAAAGATTGGGTGTTACAAAGCGCAACCTTTATTTCGTAGCCGACTTCAAAAAAGAAGGAAGTTATCAATTCGTGTGTATATTTTTATAATTTTTATATTTGCACAGGCATGACTCTGTCATTTGTCAACCGATTTTCAAAATTCTTTCTTGTTTGAAAGGGTTTGCCTGCTGTTTGGTCCCATCATTTTTTTTCCGAAAATCGGAGGTGGGAAATTTGCTCCCTCTATGCAAAACTCTATCATTTGTTAACCGATTTTCAAAATTCTTTTTTTGTTTGCAAGGGTTTGCCTGCAGTCTGGTCTCATAATTTTTGATGTGTAAACATCTATACGCTAGGGGGTAAAAATCTTTTTCACAATACAATCACAAATTTTGAATAAGATTAATCTTACTTGTGTATGAGTGTATGAGTGTATTAGTGTAATCATACGGATAACAAGAAGTACAGAGAAACTTAACAGCTGCATAGAAATACACTAACACCATCTAGTGCGCAATAGTAGTAGTAGTAGTAGCTACTAATTTTCACTAATTGTCGTACATTATGTTATCGTAGGCAAATAAAAACAAATAAATAAAATGAATACAAAAACATTTAATTTTAATAACTTTTAAAAAGATTTTTTGCACTTTTAATAAGAAATTTACTAAAACAAAGCAAAATAAGGAAAACAAAAAACTAAACTTGTCAAACTTAAAGTCTTCTTAAAATGTTTCATTACTAGAAGTTTACACATCTCCCCTGTGATCGGACTCACATTATTTTGTTTTTTGAAAATCGGTTGGGAAAATTTTCTCTCTCCATAGACATTGTATGTACCAAAGTTGATTTCATACGATAGTTATTAATTTTGGCCACCTAGAGTTGCGAAAACTCACCCAAAAATAAAAAGTGGTCTGTACATTTGACCAGATCCTCCAACCTATAGGTATTTTAACCCGCTGAATTTGAATATAATAGCAGTTTTTCTCGATTTTTAACGATTTTTCGCAATTTACTCAAAACATTGTTTGTTAAAGACCCGGAAGAACATCAGATTAGGATTTAGTGCGCTTAAGTACATATAGATAGCTGGGTCTGGTCAAATTTACAGGCCACTTTTTTCACCTTACAAAGCTTCTGCTATGCATATACATTATCCAGACCAACTTTAGTTCATCCATACCAACTTTGGTGATATCATCCCCCATTTATGACAAGATGATCAACTGATGTAAAGTTTGGCATCGGAAGCATGACAAGTGCCATAGGGTAAAAAACGAAGATAATTGTTCTATTATTGATATCAAATTATATCAGCGTTATGATGGGTATTCTATCAGAGTATCCATGTTGGTGTTGAAAACTTATCTGTTCCTCTAATTGTTTCCTAAAATGTTGTTACCTTTTTCAAAATATCTAAAAATGAAATAAATCAGTTTTTTTTATTTTTAATCAATCCACTAAATTAAAGCATTCTTTTAAGACACGACACCTTGTATGAATATCGGAATGAATCTACGCTTGTTATATGTTGGTTTTTTGTAAATCACAACGAAAAACATAAAGAAATTAAGTAGAACAATAATCCTTTCCAAAACAGAAAAAAGAAAAATACAAAAACTAAACTCAACAACAATAACGATAAAAGATATTCGGTCGAACGTTTAAAAATTTTTGCTCCCAACACTTCGCCATTTTTCCCGCATAGTTGTAGTTATTGTCGAAAAGATTCAAAATGTAGTGTAACATTTCGAAAAAGCTTAAAATCCCATTGACACTAACTAGTTGCTTACTGGTGCTCTTGTTCCCCATTCTGCCCCGATAGCCAACATAGTTCTTTTGTTTGTTTGGTTTTTGCTGGCTTGTGGTCATCATATTAGATAATGTTTTGTTCTCTGATGTTATTGCTGTTGTGTTTACACCCACCTCCACTTTTCGGTTTTTATTTGCAAACAAACGAAAAAAAAAAATTTTATAATAAAATTGTATCTGCCTCCCATTGTTCCACTTACAAAGTAGCGTATAGTGCAATCAAAAACAAAATTTAAACAAGCAATATTGAGAAAAAAAATTGTTCATAAAAGTATTAATTAGTCGATGGGGAAGCTGGGACGAGTTTGTTCATTTTTAATGAGATTTTCATGGAAAAACGTATGAAACCTCAACACTTTGGTAAACAAAAACTCAATTATTGGTTTATTTTTGTTTGCTTAATATTCTTTTTTGCATATTGGATTTTTTTTCTTTCAATTTCAATCGTTTTAACTGAATCCATATTTTTGTTGTGTTGTTGTTGTTGTTGGATAAATAATACGCAGTCCATATGCTGGTATAATAGAACAAACGCTTCTATATGATTTGTTCGAAAATACTATCATATGTTTGAAAATTGGTTTTTGGCTCTTTGATGGTCAGATGATTCAGTCAGTTTGTTTAAGAAAGGAAATATTAACAAGCTGTTTCATTTTAATGATGTGTTGTAAATATTCTTTTATATAAATAGGTTTATAACAATATTGTACTGTAGTATAAAGGGATTCTCAAACTGCTTTTTTGCGATGTAGCAACGTTGAAAAGTTGGTCAATTTAAAATTTTATTAATTCTTGCAAAAAACCAACTCCAAAACAGACAATTAAACAATCAGCCATATCACAGAATACCATTCCGATCGGAAGTGACTTCAATTCCGTAAGTTGCTTCTTCAGAAAACGAAAAACGAAAATTATCTTCGTAATCAAACCACTTTTAAATTTCAAAGTGGAATTGAAAAACACTTTTCTACAGACTTCATTTGCAGTAAATATTAAAAAACGTGCATACTTTTAGGAGCGTCAAATAAATATTTCGGCATGAGCTTTCCATGTTAATAAAAAGCTTAATGTGAGCCTTGCATCTAAAAACAAGAGTAAACAAACGCCTCAAGGTATAAAAACCTTATCATTGTAAAAACGAAGCTTACAGCCATGTCACAGAATACCATTCCGATCGGAAGTGGTTTCAATTCCGTAAGATGCTACTTCAGAAAACGAAAAACGAAAATTTTCTTCGTAATCAAACCACTTTTAAATTTCAAAGTGGAATTGAAAAACACTTTTCTACCGACTTCATTTGCAGTAAATATTAAAAAATGTGCATACTTTTAGGAGCGCCAAATAAATATTTAGTCATGAGCTTCCCATGTTAATAAAAAGCTTAATGTGAGCTTTGCATCTAAAACAAGAGTAAACAAACGCCTCAAGGTATAAAAACTTTATCATTGTAAAAACGAAATTCAAAATAAACGGAATCTAAGGCACCAAAAATGTACTTTTTCGGAATGAAAACTACGGAATCAAAACCAATCCGAACGGAATCTGTGACATGGCTGATAAAATAAACGGAATCTAAGGCACCAAAAATGTACTTTTTCGGAATGACAACTACGGAATCAAAGCCAATCCGAACGGAATCTGTGACATGGCTGAATATCTTAAGGTAAATTATTAAAATAAAGAATTTGTACAGTGTAAGAAAAATCGCGACAGCGCTGATGTAATTTGACAGCAATACTATAACAAGTGCTTTTATTTTTGATCAAATGACACTTGTCATCACTACGATATCATAGTTTACCGCAATTGGTTATCTTATCTTCAGTGATAATGATCAATGGAATGATGGAAAAAATTGAATCTAAGCTTGATTGATTTTACTGGTTTCTACTATAATTTAACTTTTATAACTTAGTTTTCTAATGCTGGTTTCGATCTAAGGCTCCTCAAATAAATCCTTGTTTAGAAGCCAATGCCTTTACCGCATCGGCCGTATCATTATTGAAAATATCGACAGGACAAAATAAAAATAGATATCATTCTTTTTGATGTTGATGCGACATGCATATAATGACCAAGTGTCATCAATATGAAGACAAGGTGTGATATTCTCGACTGCTATCGTATTTTGTCTGTGCAATAATGCTGTTGAATGTACGTCCATACGATGCCATTTTTACAACTTTTTCAAATTTTCGTTGACATCCAAAAATCATAAGGACTATTATTTTGAAGCGGAAAACCAAAACTATAGTTCTAGTAGGTAGAAATGTCTATGGAAATTTTTTTTGTAGGATGTTTATTTGTCGAGTTATGGGATGCGAAAGTATTTTTTCTTAATTGTTATATCGAACTAGAAAAAAAATAAAACAAAAACATTAAAATAAATGATTTTTTAAAAAAAATATTTATTAGAAAAATGACCAATTGAAATTAAAATTTTTATAACTTCGGCATGTTTTATTTTCTTAGACAAAATTTGCCTATGGTGTCCCCATTCTTCTCTAAAAGTTTGATAATGGGATCTCTATACGTTTAAAAGTTATGCAAATTTCTTTATATGCCCCCACCTTTTGCTCCTTGTTATAGAGAATCGGTATAAGATATCGTTTAAACCTTACGTTAAACCTTATGTATGAAGTATGTTAGCACTTTTATGTAAAACTCCACGAGAAATAATTTCATGTAACATTTTAACCCTTTAGCGATTCCCAGTATGGGTCTTTTTTGACCCTTTTTTAAAAAAGGGTTAAAAACTCCCCTTCGACGGAGCGATAGCGGGCTGAAATATTCTACAAAAAAACTCCTCGTAAAATTTTATTATGAGTCTTTGAAGACAATAAATTTCTAAACTGATTTACTACTTTCTGGCTAAAAACAAAATGTTTATTTTAAATAGAAATTTATCGTATATTAAAAATGTTAAAAGGAAGTTTTTTAACATAATAGTACTAGAATTTTTCTGCACATATGTATGTATCTTTCAACGGTCCTTCGAGCCACTTTTCTTTTATGCCACACACCCTTCTCTTAAAATTAAAATTATTTTTTTTCTCTTTGAAATGATATAAACTTTTGTGTCGAATTTTATTTGCCATGTGAACAAAACTCTAATTACTTAAAAATCTTAGTAATCGTTTTTGGTTTTGCATAAATTTCTGAAAGAAAACAAAAAATTCCACACATCTGTCTGCAGGCTTCACAAGTAATTAGGGCAACAATCACAGCAAACAACCATCATCAGCTTCACAAAACTCAACACACTTCAATATTTTCGTTACGAATATTAAAATAACTTTTGAATAAAAACCTAATTGTTTGTATGAAAAAAGAAAAAAAATCCAAAGTACGAATATTACCGCACTTACATTTTTTTATTATCTTTTTAATATTTTTTCCATTTTAATTTTTCTGTAAAAATACTTGAACGTTAGATACTCCTCTATCCCATGTGAATACGCTAAATTAAACAAACTGATACAGGCCTGGTCTGACTTTCTTTGTGTCTTTCATTCTTTTAGCTTCATAAACGACTAACTGAAAGCATGAATGAATGAATGTATGACTGAGTGTATGAGTGAATGAATGAGTACGAACTTGCAGCTTTTTGAATAATTGTATTGTGTTCATGGGTTCACAAAAGAAATCATAAATATCGGGTGTTTTTTAGAGCTGAACAAGTTTTTAATTGAAATAAGTTACAGAAAATTAATATTAAAGAGAAAAATTTATGGAATTAATGTTTGACTACGATGTCAGAAATGCTGCAGGGAGGTTGTAATCGGTTGTAGCCGGTTGTAGTTGTAAGCGAGTTCAAGATGAGTTTAAGACGAATTAGGTCGAATTCAAAAGGAATCATGCGAATTCAATGTCTATTCAAAGCGAGTTCATTGCGATTTCAAGACGAATTCCAGATGAATTCATGACGAGCTTAAAGCAAATTTAAGGCGTATTTAAGGCGAGTCCCTGGTAAAATCAGGATAAGCTCATAGTGTAGTCAAGGAGAATTCTCGACAAACTGAAGGTTAATTCAGGGAGAACACAAACCAAATTTAAGGTAAACTCATGGAGGATATACATAGGTCGAAGTCAAGGCAAACTCAAGAGAAGTTCAACACAAACTTAAGCCGAGACGAACTCAGAGAGAAATCAAGGTGAACTCAGAGAGAATTTAGGGCGAAATCCAAGAGAGTTCAGAATGAATTTAGGATGAATGCAATATGAATTGAAGATAAGCTCGAGGCGGGTTTGAGGTAAAGTCTAAACGAAATTAAGGCGAATTAAAGACGAACTTAAGACAAATTATAGAAGTAGCTCAGGGCGAATTCTAGACTAGTAGTTCAATGCTAACTCAAAGTTTATTCAGGAGCTAAAATCAAACTCAAAACGAACTTAAAGCAAATTCGAGACGAACTGAAGATGAAGTGAAGGTGAGCTAAAGGCTAATTCAATACGACCTTAAAGCAAATTCAAGTGAATTCATGATGAACTCAAGAAGAGTTCAATCTGAATTCAAGGTAAAGTCAAGATGAATTTAGTACAGCTTAATCTGTATGTATGGCATATGAATGGAAACAAAAAAGAACGCAAGGTGCTAGGGGAACTTTTAACTTAAACATATTATTTTGCAAAATTTCTTTTAGAAAATCAATAGAAATGCGGTATATTTGATTCGTTTTAAAGGAGGGAGGAGGATATCACAACACCACCCCCCCCCGATCCGCTTATGCACCCCTCTGAAAATAAAAATTATAATATAAAAACGAAAATTTCACTTATGTTGATGACACCAAGTAAATGAAAATATGTAGCAATGTCAAGCTCTAGATGAAGCAAGATATAAATTTAAAAATTCAAAAAACCCGACTGTGTAAAAAATAAAAGAAAACAACTTTAAACCGTCACAGATCCTAAATGGTCATTCGAAATTCAAAATCATAACAGAAACCTAAAGATGATTGTTAAATACCTGTCGATTGATATCCATTTTGATATAGTTCGCCGACGTTTCATTTATTTCGTATAAACAAAATGGCGTCTGTTGGCCGCCATATTGAATTTTGACTACTGTCATATCTTTAGTGACACTCCCCGAAATAAGACGAATCGATTGATGTAAGAATCGCCAAAATCGGTTTACGCGTTCGGCTTATGTAGTTCCGCAAAAGAACACACATACATACATACATACATACATAGGCTGATAAACACAATACCCTTCTTTGCGTCGGGTAAAAAGAAGGCAATTCGCAACAAAAACCATTACCGCCTGGAAGATACTTAGGCGATACTTTTCAAGAATTTAATCGAAACAACTCGTGTTTAGCCGAGACACCTTTACTTAGTAAAGACACCAACCCCTCGCCAAGATACAAACATGATCCAAAAATTCCGAAAAGTTTGGGCAACAATCTCTCCAATTACCAGAAGTTCTCGGAACTTAGCTGGAAAACAGCGGTAACACCGAAAACCGGGAAAATAACAAAGCGCCAATACGAAAGAGTTTAACCTTCCCGCCGAAGTTTTACCCTGAAATCTGAGACAGTCACTTTCGGCCTGCCTAATTAGGCCAGCCGCCCGCTGCCTTCGACCGGCTAGCCAGCATTGATCTGAAGGCTTCGGCCAGCCGGCCATCTTCTACGCGCAACCTTTAGCCTGCCGCCTTCGGCCTGTTACCTTCATTTTGTATATTCGTTACCAGTATTCTATATCAGTTTTCGTTACCAGTATTCGTTACACGTATTTTATCATTTACATTTTTTTACCAACAGCATAGCAAAATCGTCAGCTAAGTAAAAGAACCAATAAAATGACTACATAGCTTAAACAAATTAATGCGTCTACTTAACACCAGAGGTGCCGCAACACTGCTCTACAAGAATTTAACAGAAAACGCGCAATAACAGAGTTGTAAATGAATTACCCGCTTACATCAATCTCTCTACACTAACCCTTTCCCAAGGAAGGTAGCACATTGATTAATTAACTGGTAGGCATTAATTGCCTGCGTATGCTACTTCACTTTACTAAAAAAATATTTATTAGCTATAGGGAACTTCGTTCCAAAAACTTGGATCAATGCGCATTGAATTGCCTACTGCTGCCACATAGTCTGACACCCTTGGGGGAGTCCTATGAAAAAAAAAATAAAAATAAATAAATAAAAAATATTTGTACGTAATTATTATTCGAACTGACATAGGTATAATTCGGAAGTTATTAATATTCGGCTTAAGTTCAATAATTGAATTAATGTAAATTCAAATTATTTTTAAGAGTGGAATATTAGAATATCTAATCAGATTACTACTAATTTCGACAGCCGCTACGCCGTCATCATCAGCGTCCTTTGTTCGCTTTTACCACGTTTGATCGTGGATACTAGTATTAATGAAACATCAACTATTTAACCAGAATAGAATATGAGGATCTTATTCCTTTTATCAATATGGTGAAATTAGTAGTACTAGTCCGTTCTGCTAGTCTGATTAGATAATCTAATATTCCACTCTTAAAAATAATTTGAATTAACATTAATTTAATTATTGAACTTAAGCTGAATTAAAATTATATTAAAATTCGCTGCAGCTAATTTAAGTTATCACAAAATAAACTCAACAAATGTTGTGCTTCTCATTAATTTAAATAATATGAATCTTTGATTATATGATATTCATACGCATGAACGTATGTTACATATACAGATATGTAAATATTAATTTTTATGTAACTTTTTTTTTTGGTGTCTTACATGTGTTCATTACAGTTTCAAAAGAATTGTGTATCCATACATAAAACTTTTCATAATTATTCATTATGTTCATGAACAAGTTGTACTACTGGCAACCATCCCTATAAGTCAATCAACCAACTAAACCAACGAAAAGTTACAGTAAAACCAAAACAAAATCTGTTAGTATGTAAAACCATGTATTTGTGTGTGTAGGAGTGGTCTATGTGTGAGTGAATTGTATACATACGGAAATATACCACCTGAGTTCATGTTAATAAACTGTTTTTCTGTAAACACAATCAATATTGAAAAGAGATGTAAAAAAGTAAAAAAAATCATTTTTTTACTCACTTACAATAAATGAATATGTGCCGCGTTGTGCTTGCAACATCCCATCATTCAATTCGGTGTTACATTACTAGCATCAAACCGTCACAACATGTTGTTCACCCACCTTAGCGTACTTGTACATAAATTTTATACATTAGTTAGTGCATAGTGTAGGACAGCCTTTGATAAAAATATGTTTGTGGTACATTTTCATACAGAACATTTTGAACTAATCTATTATTTGATCGAAAGTGTTAAGCGGTCAAAAAACTTGTTAGCTTTTTATGTATATAGGATGGATACTGCTGTGAAGTTTACATGTAATACAAAATGCTCACTTCCGTATATATATATATATATATATATATATATATATATATATATATATATATATATATATATATATATATATATATATATATATATATATATATATATATATATATATATATATATATATATATATATATATATATATATATATATATATATATATATATATATATATATATATATATATATATATATATATATATATATATATATATATATATATATATATATATATATATATATATATATATATATATATATATATATATATATATATATATATATATATATATATATATATATATATATATATATATATATATATATATATATATATATATATATATATATATATATATATATATATATATATATATATATATATATATATATATATATATATATATATATATATATATATATATATATATATATATATATATATATATATATATCTATACATACATACATACATACATACAAGCTTATATAATGAAATTATATAGTAAAATTACTTTATTGTGTTAAAGAATGATTTTCTGTAACTGTGAACAGACATATTTATCTCATATAGCATGTAGATGTTATACATTAGGGATGGTCGCTCTTTTTTTGCAAAATATTGCAAGTTCTGAGCAACTTTGCTCTAAAAACCATGGGCCTAAAATGGATTTTAAACTTACACATATTATCACATACATATGTTTTATGGCGCCTTTGTTATAGGAAAAATTACAAAATTGCTGAAAGCACATTGGCGTATACTTAATATTTTATCAATATATTGAATAATGATACTCATACGCCAACCCCTTGTAAGACAAAATGTTTCAAGCACGTTGTGTAATGTTTCCTATAATAAAGACATCATAGCCTGGGAACCACCGACGGTAGTCCCCTGATTCGCGGACTACGGCAAAGTTGCTTACAATTCTTCGTAGAATCGTGTGACTTGTTGTTGCGTATTTTGATGTTCGTGTTGTGTAAACATAAATAGCTGACAAATAGTGGACAAACTTCGCATTATCAGCGGAAATTGCCTGCTGCTGATTGAAAATTGCTGCTATTTCATATTTTTTTAACGAAAAATTATTAGTGTAACCTTAAATCTCTTTGATTTAATATTTTTCACTGTTAAAACAACGTTGTCATCAACGTTACATATCATTTGCTAAAAAATTCGCTATACAGCTTAGGGCCACCCTAATGTACATAGTACACATATATCTGTGTATTTTAAAAGTAGTTAACATGATTGACAACTCTACTCTTAAGTGAAGTTGTCAATTATTCGATTGCCCTTAGCAATACGGTACGCCAATTTTCAATGAAAATATGAAAAATTTTTTTTAGTTATTAACCAACTCCAAAATATTAAGACTATTCATTAAATTCAATACGAATTTTTTGCAAGCGTATCTGTTGAATAGGAACAGCATCTAGAGACGTATTGGGTTAGTCCGAACTAGCCACTAGACGAGCATCAACAATTGAACGAACCAGCGTTTTCCTCCCGCAATTTTGGTTTCAACTACATCCACTAGGTGTGCTCGCGAAGGAGACCTTACCAATAATCGGTTACGGAATCATACTCCACGATAGGCATAAGAAGGAAGGCCGCCAATTGTCTGCACTCAAAAAGGCATTGTAGAGACAATCGTCCTCTGTTAAGCTAATTAGGGCCAGAAGGAAGGACAAGGTTCAAGAAAAGCTATTATAGGGAAGCATTGAACATTTAGCCGGAGATGAAGCAGAGGCTACCTGCTTCCGTAGTATCAAGGCAAGAGATTACTGGTCGACTGAAAACCTCTTGCAGCTTCGAGTATCGGAGCGTATTCGATCAGCCAATAAATCGCTTAGCGCAGTGCATTGAAAGATCTTGTTTCGATCATATGAGAAATAAGTTTTATAACTGCAGAGGGCTTTCCTGTCACTATCGATTTTGGGAGATTCAAAATCTTCATAAAACCCTACTTCCTCTATACAAATTTGCCGGTAGTTGCTGGTAGGACTCATCTCTTGAATGTTGGATCTAAACCGTACTGACCGCACTTGTCCTATGACTGGTACAAATGGGAGTGGTACAAAATATTTCTGAATCGTGACCGGTGAAAAGAGAACATATCATGAAACTAGGACAAAAATTTTAACAAAATACCCTTACTGTACAAGCAAGTTATTTCCAAATCAAAAATAATGGTTTAAAGTACAGTAATTTGACCATTATTAAAGAAGTCATCACAGAACAAGTACCTTAAGTTTGGGTCTAGAACATATCACCGAATATCTTATATAAAGGCCAGCTGATGACCTCCAATAGCAACGCCATGTAAAAGTTACCGATCCTTTTCATATAAAGTTACGGAACTCAAACCGCACCCAGGAAAATATTGGTTGGAAAATGTTTATGCCGATAAAACATTAGTTGAATGGACTTTATTTCAACTTAAGCTATCAATTTTTAATGACTCCAAAAAACAATCCATGTTCATTACCATAAGAGCATAATTGTAATTGTAAAGATATAATTCTGAATATTCTTAAATTGATTATGTCAACCGATTTTATGCTTTTGTTATTACTAAGTAACGAATCTGATGAGCACAACCGAATAAAATACTATGAATTGGAATTTACTACCAATTATTGGTATTTGCAACTAAAAAATTTTTTTTTTCTAAATTTACTTTACTTTTATCGGTTATTGCAACTAACTAGTGAATAATTTTATTATCATTGATACACCTAACCGATTGAATGGTTTGCATTATCAATTATTTATTTTGCAATAAGAATTCTATGATAGTTGCTGCAACTGTCAAAATTCGATTGGCAACAGATTCGGTTGTCTCAACGAATATGTTTTCTCTTTGCGGTTGCTAGTATTGGGAACCATTCACGTGACCTGTCTTCTCCCTCTAGGCTTATTTCTAATTTGGAATGAAAGCAAGGACTCACCGTGTAAAGCACGTTCGTTACGCTTTCATAAATCCATTGGTAACTGGAATTGGGTTGGAGTTCCTTTACCAATCCAATTCTATTCCAAAGAATGCTGATTATTCGAATGACAAATGTCACAGCAATAAATGCACGCATAACTACATTCTATAATACACAGAGTTACAACCATCTTTGCAAACATCAATCTTATCATCATTCGATGTGTATGTATGCGTTTAAGGATAAAGAAAATCATTATGTATGTATGCATAAAGTCTTGCTTTTGTTTTGCTGTAATGCTGCTGTTGTATTGTATCGCATCGCATCACATCGCTTCGTATGTTCGTTTTCGCTTTTGTAATGTTTGCCTAGAAAACCGCAGGAACGTATTGCCTCTTTTTTGTTCTCGTTCTTGTTTGTGTTTCGTTATCACCTCACACATAGACAACAGAACACTGACAAAACAACAGCAACAAAAAAGCAATAAAAACATAAACATAAGTGACAAAAAATGAAATTCTAAAGAAAAACTGTTATCTAATGTAACGGATGTCAATGGCTGCTGTCGTTACATTTAAACGATACTTCACTCCATTTTACCACCCATCCATCCATTCATCTATCCATCCATTCATGCATTCATTTATTCACAGGCTCATTCATTTAGTCATTGCGAAAAACTGGCATAAAACAATTTTTTACTCACACATATGGCCCGTGGCAATTTTTACTAAACGAAACAATGCAGTAGTGTTGACGTAACTTTCACATGAAGAAGTAAATTCATACATATTCATCGTTCGTACACAATTGACATAATAATGCGGTAAAATTATAGGTAAATACTTTGACCCCAAGCCAAAGGCTGGCTGTCATTGCTTGAATTAGTTTGTTGCTGTTGATTCTTCTTTTAAAGTCATATTGTTTTCTTTTTTATAATCGAAAAAACGACCTTTTAATGGGGAAAAGTTGAGAATTGTCTTATCCGCAAACGTACAGCTAAGAAATATATTTTGTGTGTGATTCTTTCGATCTCCATACGTAAAATTGTTTTGCTTCCAAAATAATTTTTGTAACGCCAAATATCGCAAGCTTTTATTGAGAAAGAATTGGAAATGATATTCTAAGGAACAAAAAAAAGATCATCGTTAATTAATTCCAAGCAAAACGGAAGAACATAACCACGTAGTTTTAGTATGCCGCAACATCCTCGCAGTAAGCGATAGTTGTTGGTTGTTTTAAATGTTGTTGTTGTTTTCTAAATGTGTTTGTCAAGATTCTAAGAACTTTCCTGTTCATACCTGTTCTCCCCTTATGGACACGGTTCTGAATTAATCCAATAAAAATTTAATTAAAACTCAACCAACGTCACGCCTCGTTGGATTAGTGAAACAAGTTTCGTTAAAATAATTTTAAAGAAAATTTCATTATATATATGAAATAATTTCATTGCTCCCATGTAATAATTTCACTAAGCTAATTTACATATTTAATTATATCACTGAATTTATTTCATTGTTTTTATGAAACAGTTTAATCATTTTAATGAACTTATTTCATTACTTTAATGAAACTCTGTCATTATTTTAATGATATTCTGTCATTATATTAATGAAATTATTTCATTGTTTTAATGAAATTATTACATTACTTAGTAGCCTCATTAACTTATCTTCTTTATTGTCTTTTTTAATTTATTGACAATTCCATGATTGAAATAGGCAACGTCTTAACTAATTCAGCCAACAGCACTGTCAAAACAATGTGTCTATGAGTGTATAATAATAAGAAAGAGTGCAACAACAACAACAGCATACATATAAAACTATTTTTGTTGTTCCCTTTTGGCTGCCAACTGTTGCAATAAAAAATATGTATGTGATTTAATTATTTAATAAATCTTATGAAACTTTTCATCAAATCAATGAAATACATTTCATTGAAATTATGACATTCTAGAGCATGCAATTTTTAATTTTTAAAGTATATATTTAAAGAATTTTAAGTTCCAATTAAAATATTTTGTCCAAACTTAAAGGGTTTTCCATAAAACGGCAAAATGTTGCTGTCATAAATCCGATGAAATTTTCTAACGAAGCTATGAAAGTTCATGAAGCTATCCCAATGAAATTCTTTCACAATATTCGAGAAATTTCATTGGAATTGTGATATATTTCATTAGATTTGTAACTTCATTATATTATATCACAATATTCGAGAAATTTCATTGGAATTGTGAAATATTTCATTAGATTTGTAAAAAAAAATTCAACGAAATTGTTTCATTAGATATATGAAGCGAAATTCTTTCAGTGTACGCTAGTCTGAGTGAACCTGAACAAATAACCTGACTTTTTAAGAGTTAAAGAGATGATTCTCCCTACTAAGGCATATCTCATTTCTACATGAAATGTATATGATGGCATACTTCGTCTTTCCCTCAACGTGAAGGTTGATTCGTTTTCTGGTTTGGGAGTTCACGTAGTGGCTGTGGTTGATACCGAAATCGCTGGAAGAAGTGTTGTTTAATGACCGGCGCTTGTAGCTGGTTGGACTTGGAGCTATAAGCCTCTTTGTGCTCTTGATAAAACAACAGAAGCTGCATCAGGAAGTGCGTTGTGGTCAGATACTGGGGAAGTCCCATAAAGTTGTCGTGTGCCGTGTGGTAGACTTCTACCTTGCTGGCTATTCTTTGGATAAACTCGACTGCATCGCATTAGCTGCTGATTTAACATTCCAGCAAGGTGTTAATGCATCAGGTGTGAATACAGGGGGTGGAAAACAGCGTTCTTCTAATCGTACAATTTAGTGCATTTGGAGCTTAGTTCGAATAAAATATCTGAAACATCTAAACGTAAAAATTAACTGAAATGCTGCAATAAGTGAGATTTTTAATTGAATTCTTTCCTGAAAGTTGCCGACTTCAAAACGAAATGATTTTCAGAACATTCCCGATTGTAAATAAAATATGTGTCACCAAATATGTATGTTTGGATATATTTATGTAAAAATAGATAATACTTTTATTTCAGATTCAACACATTGACCATTTGAAAAATTTTATTTTTGATTTTAGTTATAAGAAATAAAATTTTTTAGCTGCTGTCAATTTGTAATAAAAATATGATTAAGAAAACAACCTATATATAGTTATTTAGCGCCATGCTATTTTTATACACATATATAATGTGTTATGTTGTATGAATCATCTTAGTGTAATATTAGACAACAATATTATAATTAGAGCAGATTTATTTTAATAATAGCATAATTTGACTCTAACCATATAATTCAATCATAGTATGTTGCTCTTAGATTATATTTGCCTTAACCATGTTTTTTCTTTGCGTGTACCTGGTAGTAGGATATGATAAATATATTGAACGAGCATTTTTTTTACGAATTTTTAACTTAAGAAATTTATTATTTGACATATTGCAAAAATTAAATTTTTATATGAAGATTATTTCCATATGGCTAAGCATTGTCTATATGCATTTCATTGGCGCTTTACCAAATCGTTAGTACACTCAAAAGAAAAATCAGTCCATCCGTACTTACATTAATCCCAAGCGGTGTCAAAAGTACGGTAATCCCGGTTTTTCTGAAATCAAGTACAGAAAGATTGTTTCAAGTCGGAATATTCAAGAGCAAAATACTTAATTTTAGCCTGACTAGGCTTTATTCATGTAAAAAATCTTATTTTAAGTACGAGTATGTTTATAAGCTTTTCACACAGTCGTACTCGTACTGTGTTGGTGTTTGTTTGCTTGATGATGGCCACAAATCACTGTTCTACTCTTGTTGTTATTTATTCTCATTACTCGGGCATAGCCGACAATTAGCTGATACACTTCGTCTTGCATGTAGATTCAAGCCCGCTGTATACTTGAATCAATCCTAAACTGTGTAGTTTAATCAATCCCGCGCGTGCTTGAATCAAGCCCGAATCAGGCTAACTTTTACTTATTTAATTATCCTGGAACAGACTTGAGAATTTTTATTTTTACTACTTATATAAATTTAATATTTTTACTTACTTGTTTTAATTTAAATTTATTTTTGTTCATTCCTGGTATTGAACTTAACTCATCATGTTTTGTAAACCAACGTCTTAGACAACTCAGCTAACTCGGTATTGAAAGAACGACTGCTAAAATCCGGCAGTGCACGAACTTCTGTTTGTTCGTGCACCAACAACAAGACAACAACATAAGCACAACATGCGACTGAAGCTATCAACAAGCAAATATATACCAACACACTACGAGTGTGTAAAAAGTTTATACTAATAGTAATACTTAAAATAAGAATTTTGTACACAATTTAAGTATTTTGTTATTGATTCAAGATTTTTTACGTGATTATCCCGTTTTCGTCTTGATTTAAGTACATTTTAGTGTTATTAGTACTTAAATTAGTCTTACTCAAAGTAAGTAGAAAAGACTTGAATTTAGTACGGCGTTTTTATTTCTGTGTAGACTTCAACCACAACTTTGAACAGTTACAAACCTCTTACCTTATGCACAGACTTTCAAAAAGCATTAGCAAAGCTGACAAAAATCGGCATAACTAAAAAAATTTCAAAAAAACCAAAAAATTGCTAAAAAATAAAAAAAATTGCCAAAACTAAAAAAAAAATGCCTAAAACCGACAAAAATCGCTAATAGGAAAAACATCGCCAAAACAAAAAACTTTCCAAAACTAAAAAAATCTCGAAAGAGAAAAAAAAACTAAAAAAATCGCTAAAACCGAAAGTCACCAAAATGATAAAAGCGCCTAAACTAAAAAATCGCTGAAAAGGCAAAATTAATAAATATATGTATATGGTATTCGTACGAAATCCTTCGTGTGCGAGTACACCGTTTTGTAAGCGGTGCGGTGACTTAGATTTGTTAATATAGCCGAAATAACATTTTTGCCGTTAACCTCTGGATCCGTTCCTGAGCTTGAGCAAAACCTAACGGTTATTACAAACATCAAATTGCCTAAAAAATCGTTTCAACGAAAAAGTTGTAGACTCTCCTTAAATATCCTTATCATTCGTTTAATAACCCAATATATTTAGTTATCTGTTTGACCTGCATCATAGATGAATTTAAATTGTCCTTAATTAACTTCCACTCCATAACTGCCGTCATATAGTATTTTTGTCAGAATATTTTGCCATGCTAACATTTGCTAAATAACAAAATTAGATTTTACTGCCAATTTCATAATAATTAGTATTGATTTTAGTTTTAGATCAAATTATTTTGCAAACAACATGGGCAAATATCTATTTATCTATCTAGTGTAATAAAAGAAGAACGCCATAAAAAGAAAGAAAGAAAAAAAGATAAGCCTGGGAATACTGACACTCTTATTACCGCCACTACAAATTGTACTTTTGATTTTCTTGGAATTTTGTGTGAATACTACTCATATACATGGATAAAGAGAAATGAGAAATTGAAAAAAAAAACTGTTGTAAAAAGGAATTGTTGTTGGTTGGTTGATACCTCGGAATTTTCATTGCAATAAAAAATAGTATTTAAATTTCTCGCATACATTTTCTTATAAAACAAAAACTGCGACGAGTAGCAATATTCGCAAAAAAGCAAGAAGTAAAAAATCATCACTTTATCAGCAAGAATTTCATCAACATCTTCTTTTTAATAAAAGAAGAAAAATGTAGAAAAAATAGAATAAAATTTAAGACATCTTTACAGCATGTACGAATTCAGCAAGATTTGCAAATAAGAAATAGTAAATTTATAAATTAAGTAAAGTGCGACTTTAGCTCGTTCACGAAGGGTTACGTACGAATACACATATACCCCTTTTTTGTTTTTGCCCGTATTTTATTTTGGCAATTTTTTTTAATTTTATTTATTTTATTTTTAATTTTATTAATTTTATTTTATTTTTTATTTTATTTTTAATTGTATTTTTTGTTGATTTAGCGATTTTTTTGGTTTAGGCGCTTTTTTCATTTTGGTTTTTTTTTCCGATTTTTCGTTTTTAATTTTTTTTTGGTTTTGACATTTTTTTTCGTTTTGACGATTTTTCCGTTTTTGTTGATTTTTTTAGTTTTGGCGCAATTTTTTTGCTTTGGCGCTTTTTTCGTTTGGTGATTTTTTTCCATTAAAAAATTTTTTTTTCTTTTTTTGGCGATATTTTTAGTTTTAGCGATTTGGTTTTAGGCTTTCTTCGTTTTGATATTTTGCGTTTTTTTAATTTTTTTCTTTTTAGTTCCGCTGATGTTGCGCGTTTTAGCGATTTATTTTTTGATTTTGGTGCTTTTTTTCTTTAAGCGTTTTTTTCATTTTGGCGATTTTTGTTTTGACTTTTTTAATTTTGGAATTTTTTAATAATGGAATTTTTAGTTTTGAAATTTTTAATTTGGAATTTGAAGATTTTACCTCTTACGGTTTCCAAGATAGGGCAAATTGTCTAAATTACAGTAAAAATTACATTAACTGATAGAGCACCCTTTAATTTTTATTGTTTTAAATATCAGTGGTAATTGGTGTAGTATAGTACACCAATTAACACTATTTTTAAAGTGTCTATATATCAGGGTCTGTATATTACATTAGTATTTAAAAATTTTTCGTTGCTCGTTTTAGAACACCCTTTAATTTAGCGGCCAAAGCTTTACATATTCTGTGAAAATTTCAGGTCTGTACCTCTTACGGTTCCCGAGAAAACAGGCTGTGACAGACAGGCAGACAGACAGACAGACGGACAGCGCAGCGAAAACAATAGGGTTCTGGGTCGTTCAAACTTTTTATATCAAAACTGCTGGTGTCGAGAACGCACAGTGGTTGCCAGCAGTGGTTGCAAAGGTGGTCCAAATTTCAACATTATAAAAGTTTACGTCGTCCTCTATGAGTTTTACTTACATCGTTTTGTAATTGGATCGAAAGTTTTATTGGTTCCTTTGGCTCCTATAAGGAGCATATGGCCATTGGAACCACTGTGCCAGCTGCGGTTCGAAGGACCTTAAAAATAGTTTTAAACACAAATTATACCTGTTGTATCTGTTTTGTGGAATTAAAGCAGAACTTTTGGACGTCAGGTAACTACTTTTGTGCCATGTATTGTGAGTTTCCTTGAAACTAAAGCTTCTTTTATATCTTATGCGGAATTTGACGAACTCAAATTATTTAAATTGAAACCGTCATTAATACAAATATTGGAGTTTTTGAATAAAGGCATACAATATATGCTTGTATCAACCTTTTATTTTCCAAATGCAAACTTTTTTTTTTGCCTAATTCTATAACTTGGCAATTTGTGTAAGAATATTAAAGTCCTTAAAGACGACTATCTAAGCTAAAGCAAACATATTCTATTCTTTCCTTCATTTACAACATTCACCATTTTATTAATTTGTGAATTTTTACAAAACAGCTACAGACAGAAAAAAAAAATACAGCAAGTAAATGAATAAAAAATAATAGAAAAAAAATTGGAACAAGAAGCTATAACGAAGAAAAAGAATAAAACGTAAAACTCATAAAAGAGATAACGTTCAAAAATTAATGAAAATAATATTAATGTCGTACATGTGGTGATATTAGACAACAGAAGCTAGAACAAAAAACAAAAATGTATCATAAGAATCTCGATAGAAATAGAATGAGGGTAAGAAAAAACTCCTGAAAATTTTTGTAAGAAGTCAATGAACCAGTGGTTTAGCAACCACCCCAGGTGAGGATCCAGCTTTAGCTTGTAGGAGGGGGATATTTTAAATAAAACACATTTTTTTTAAATATCTTTTAGCCATGCAAAAGAATTGTAGATTATTTATTAATTTTTGGGAGGGAAAATATCAATTTCTTTCTACTCCCCTGGATTCGCGTCTGAGTTACACACTCTTCTTTACCATTCACATTTCTCTAGTTGTATCAACTCATCCTGCATCTATCCATCGATGGAAAAATTGAAAAAGGATGCCCAGCTTTATTAATCTCATTCCACATTCATGTACATTTTGCAAGCGAGATCGTTGCCAAGCCTGGTGTACTCCAAGCACCAATTAAATATTCATACTATTAAGGGTGCTGTTGGCTGAGGTAGTTAGCGCGTTGACTACAAACACTGAGGTCTTAAGTTTAAGACTAGTTTCAGACAAGCCAACAACATCATGAACTTTTGTGATGTACATTGGTGTGTCATTGTTTGTTGATTGTTATTGAATTGTTAAAGTGATAAAGACATAGCACTGATCATTTTGACAATACCGGCTGTGATTAATTAAAACTCAATTAAAAACCGGTGTACTTATTTTTCATTTAAGTTTAACATAAAGTTTATTCAACTTTAAATGTTAAAAAGTTAACAGACTTAAAACCATAAAAAATTATAGATTTCTTATTTGTTTGGATCAATTTAACAGTCAAAAGAATTAATAAAAATAAAAGAGATTTCCTTGTTTCTGTTATTTTTACTGTTGTATAATCAACCCCAAGATTTGTAAGAATAAGATAATTAAGATAATAGTAATGGGTAACACTGTCGCCGACAAATTTGAATTGATATAGACACGTGAGGAGCTAAGACGAAAGAGGCATAAGGATCGTAAGTAAACAGCAAATCAACCATACTACGAATTCATAAAAAAATACAAAAAAAAAACTATAAATTTTGGTCTGGTCGAACTAATTGGCTGCCCAGTACCCATTACCAAAATTCCTAAAGTTTTTGCTGGGTATGTTTGTTCAGAACAGTGTGCGAGGCTTTGTATTACCGTGGTTTTTTTTAAATGTATTGACAATTACCTGCTGCCGCTGCTGCTACTGCCTTCTTTGCAGACCTCTTTCATTCGCAACGAATCACACAAAGTAGCACAAAATATTGAATAAAAATTCCAACAATCTTGAAAACGATAAAAGTTGATGACAAATCAGGCATGGAAAAGTGACTTTTTAAAAAATTAAAATGATTGAACATCAAAAATAATTATAACTAGAATGGCCAACACAGGACACAATCCTCCGTATTCTTGGTATTAATAATTTCATTAAGATTTACAGAAAAATTATTCTATGTCATAAGAATTTCTTTAAAAATAGCCACACAATATATAATGCAACTATGTATAATTATTTAATGAAAAATAGTAACTTTAATGCAATGGAAATTGATTAAATTCAGTAAAGTGCGATTTTGACTCGCACACGAAGACTTCCGTTCGAGTGCCATATTCTTAATTCCTTTTTTTTTGTTTTGCCGTTTTTTTTAACTTTTTTCCGATTGGAGTTTTTTTTGTATTAGATTTTTTTCGTTTTAACGAATTCTTTTCTTTTTTTGCGATATATTTAGTTTTGGCGATTTTTCTTTTTAGCGACTTTTTTAATTTGATTAATTTTTTCCTTTTAACGGTTTTTTTGATTGGGGTTGTTTTCGTTTTAACAATGTTTTGGCTTTGTTTCTTTTTAATTTGGCGATTTTTTCGTGGTTTTTTGTTTTGTTTTTGTTTAACCGCTTCTTTGTTTGGTATTTTTTTGTTGGTTTGACGATTTTTTTTTAATTTTGTCGATTTTGTACTTATGGTGTTTTTTTGCTTTGGGTTTTTTCGTTTTTGAGATTTTTTAATTTAGCTTTTTTGGTTATTGCGGTTTTTTTGTTTTGAGGCCTGTTTTGTTTTAGCGCTTTTTTCACTCTGGCGTTTTTTTAATGTTGTCTACTTGTTAAGTTTTGGTGTCTATAGATTTTCTTTTGTTTTAACGCTTTTTCCATTTTAGAGATTTTTTTTAGTTTTGTCTAATTTCTTAGTTTTGAAGCTTTTTTCGTTCAGGTGCTTTTGCGGTGCTTTTTCATTTTTGAGTTTTAGCGATTTTTTGTTTCGGCAATTTTATTTCGTTCTGATGAATTTTTTAATTTGACCGATTTTTCAGTTTTGGCGGCTTTTTCATTTAGGTACTTTTTGTTTGTTTTAGCGCTTTTTTCACTCCGGCGATTTTTTAATGTCTACTTTTTAGTTTTGGTGTTTTTATCGTTTAAGTGATTTTTTTTTGCGATTTTTTTAGTTTGTGCGTTTTTTTTGCTCTAGCGATTTACTTTTCGGCGTGCTCGTTTCATTACTGGAAGGGATGGGTATCTTTTAATCATTAATTTTGTCTGCTTCAATTGTCTAATTATTGCGGTTCATAAGATGCACCTAAATTTCAGAATTGTAATGTTATTCTGAAATTAGCCTTTAATTTTTAAAATACCATTTAATTTTTAGTTGTTTGGCATTCGTTACAATTGCCTTTAAAATACTGCACTAACTGAGAAGATATCAAGAGTTTGCCTCTTACAGTTTCCAAGAAAATTATATTACCTGATAGAATACCCTTTAAATTTTATATTATTAAATTTCAGTACTTATTTGTATATTCTGTATAATGATACACTAACTCCGAATATATCAAGTGTATATATATTAAATTAGGATTTTAACACGTTTCGTTGCTCGCTTTAGAACACCCTTTAATTTTTAGCTTTCATAAACTTTTTGTAGTTATTGTTGTAGCAACCAAAGTTACACATATTCTGCGAAAATTTCAGGTCTGTATCTTTTACGGTTCTCCAGACACAACCCCTGATAGACAAACAGACTGTGGTACTGCCAAAATTAAAATTCTACCAAATTTTCCATCCCTGTTATAACAATGCTGGGATTTTTGTTGCGGTTAAAAAAAATTTGATATTTTTTTCAAGTTTTCACTTTTATTCGTTGTTAGCGGTGATTTAATATTTTTAATTAAACTCTTGAAAATGATAATTTTTAATAATGTCCTGCAGATTGCATAATTTATGTTCACTAATCATTTTATCATTTGGGAGAGTTTCTACGGCAGCAATAAAAACGTTTTTGGCTTTGAAGTTGTTTTTGTGGTTGTGTGGGTGTTTTTATAAGAGGGTGCTTCAATCTTTCAATTAATTGATAAAAAAGCTAAATTTCATTAAAATTTTAATAACACAACGTTTTATATTTTCAGCATATAGTATACAATATTGCTGTAAATAGATTGTCATAGAAGCCAACGATAATATTAAGGATATGAAGAGGAATATGCAAAAAGGTATTTTTTTAAATTAATTCAAAAGCTTAAAGTTATGGATTAGAAAAGTTATGAAATTATTAATTGAAGAGAAGAAATTGTTTAATCCAATTATATGATTATATGTATTTTTTTTTGTGTATAAATAAACATGAAGTTACCACATTATATTTCAAACAGCTTCAGTTCTTTCAAATTCAAATCGTTTTAAAAGGACCGTCTCTTTGCCCATTACTTAATTTCTCGAAGGTTGTAGAAAATACTAGAAGTTAGTAAACTTTACTTATGCTATCTAATGTCATCTGGTAGCATTTATATTATTCAATATCCATTATTTTATTTTTGTGGTTTACTATACAGCGCTTGCTAACTGTTTAAGTACAAACTATTTATGTCTCGGTTTATGATTTTCTCTCAGTGCTTAACATAATTATAAAGTACTTTTTCTTTCAACCTGTTGGATACTATTAAATAAGTGAACGTTTAAACGATAGTTTTGTTAAACTAAAATTACATTTTTATTTAGTTTAGTTTAGTTTCCGCAGTTTAAACAATAATAATGTGGCAGCACCACGATAAATGCCCAAAATAGCTGGTTTTGTGGTGGGATATCAATCAGAAACATATGGTCTGTATTGGTAGTTTAAACGCCCAATTTTAAGCGTTTAATATATGATTTATATGTGTATTGATTTATAGATTTGCTGGTTCAAACACATTTTAAACCAAAAAGAGAGATTAACTTGCACTGATTTATTAGCCCTAAGTGTTCTATCACTGTTTGTAGAGTATTCGAGAAAGTTCTATTTCGTTTATTTTGAATTTGTCTTTGCTTTGTTATGCAGCTACTAAAGTCTGTGGATTGTCTGACAGCCAGATGGCGCTGTTCAAGTTTTGTTTACACTAACTGATTTTAATAAACTGTAAATTATATTACGTTTGATTACTTTGAGCTCTGTTTCTATAACAATATTTTCAGTTTTACCAATTTTTATGAGAACTCCGCAACTTACTATACCTACATATATTAAAATTTCTCAAACAGTGTAAAGATCGTACCGTGGCTGATAGAGATCTTAGTTGCACTATGATTAATTAATATTTACTCTATATGGGCGTTGGTCTGCCCACTTTTTTAATCATAATGTTGTAACATATTGTAACGTGAACACAAAGCATGTGCATAGTTTTATAAACAGCTGGCTTAAAGTAATTGCGAAAAAATATTATAATTGTATGGGCGTGGCCCTGCCCACTTTTCTAATCATTCGATTTTACTATCAGAGGAACTCAGTAAGTGTGCAAAGTTTCACCAGAATCGGTTTAGTAGAAAAATATTATATAACATATATGGGCGTGGCACTGCCCACTTTTCTAATCATTCGATTTTATTATCAGAGGAACTCAGTAAGTGTGTAAAGTTTCATAAGAATCGGTTTAGTAGAAAAATATTATATAGCATATATGGGCGTTGTACTGCCCACTTTTCAATCACAAAATTTTATTGCCACGGGAACTTATTGCTTGTGCAAAATTTCTCATGAATCGGTTTAGTAGTAGTTTGAAAATAATATTTTCATCATATAGGCGTGGTACTGCCCACTTTTCTAATTACTAAATGATGTTGTCAAACTTTCATAAGGCCCGGTTTGGTAAAGTTGTTGTAGTAAAAAAGAAAATTTACTTAGTATGGGCGTGATTATCAATAAATTATATTCCCCCCTGTTATGAATGATGACCTCGACGTATCAACAACACTACAGCATAAAATTGTCAGTTGTCTACTCTTTGTCAACAACAATTGACATGCTCTGAGGCCGTGCAAGAAATAGTAAGAGGCTGTCTGTAGTAGTCAATTGTTGTCAACAACGAATAGGCAAGTGACAATGTTTTGCTGTCGAATTGATGTGACGTCGACAAAGCCATTCATAATAGGGGGATTATCAGAGGAGCTCGATGTGTGCAAATTCTTAAAAATCGGTAGCGAGAAGAAGTAGAAAAAGAATATTTTCATTGCATGCACATGACACTGCCCAGTTTCACGAGGAATTCATGTGTGTGGAAAGTTCCAAGTTGATTGGGTGTCTTGAAATTGGTGAAACTTACGTCGAAAGATTTGGTTACACTGCACAGCGAAAAAAAAAATACCAAAGTGAAATCAACATGTCGAAATTTTGACTGGAATCATATTAAATTTATGAGAAATAATTTGTTGCTTAAGTGTTTTGTAATTTGCTTTGCTCATAGCTACAATGCACTATTGTGCTCAGTCGTGTGACTTGTTGTTTATCTTGATGTTCTACAAACTTCGAATTACAGCCGAAAATTTGCAGCTGCATTGTTTCACATTAGTTTTAAATGAAAAATTATTAATCTAACCTTAAATCTCTGTGATTTAATATTTTTCACTGTTAAAATAACATTGTCATCAACTTGTCATTTCATTTAAAGTCAACATGACTATAATTTATTATCAAATAAATTTTATGTTAAATCATCAATTAAATAATGTGGAATTAAAATCAAATTCATGTTACTTATGATGGTACTTTATTTAGTGTATATCTAAACAAAAATTTGAAGCTGTTGTTGCTACAGTGCTTAGCTCGTTGACTACCAAACAAGTGGTCCGAGTTCAAATCTTGGCTGGCGCAGCCAACTATAACACAAAATTTTCTGATGCCTATGCGAATACAATGATGTTTCAGCTTGAAATAACATTGATTTAACATGATTCTTCGCGTCATTTCAGTATCAAATTCTCGTTGTTTACACTTGAAATAGCTTTGATTCAACATCGTTATGTTAAAAGGTGCCTGAGCAGTCAGAGAACATTGCTAGAAATTGTGTCTCCGCTCTCCAGGTTTAATGGGGCTACCAAACTATTGAATAATTCTTTTAAATTAGACTTACCGTGCTACAGGTACGATTTCATAGCGTATGTTTTTGTAATTGTCCATGTTACTTCATAGGCTTGCTGAAAGTATAAAAATATATATGTAATCTGCTTTTCAAGATTTTTGTTGTTATTTCATAAGCTAAGTGCAATAACCACGTAAGCCGCAAAAATTTTAAAATTTAAATTTTATGGTTTTGGAATTTTCTACTTTAAATATGCGATAAAAGTTTTTGAGAAAGAATAGAAATTTTTATTATAAACAAAGCTAAGGTATCTAGCATAACAAAGAACTTATAAGAGGCTGTTCATATATTACGTATCGGGTGGTTTGAAGATTTGTTACGTATATATATATATATATATATATTTTTTTTTTTATATATGATTAAGAAAACAACCTTTATTTAGAACCATGATTTTTTATATACAAATATAATATGATTAGTTTAAATCACAGTATATTTACTTTGAATTAAACATTAGTTTTTATGAATCTTATTAGTGTTATATAAGACAACAATATTATATTTAGAACAGATGTATTTTCATAATAGTATGATTTGGCTCCAATCATATAATTCAATCATAGTATGTTGCTCTTAGATTATATTTGCCTCAACCATGTTTTTTCTTTGCGTGTAGACTTACTGTAAACAAACATTAAAAGAATCTACCTTGAACAATTCTGATTTTTGCACGCCTCACAAGTGAAGCGTTGAGGTGGGTACTACTCTCACTTCACGCGAAACTACCGATTTTTCAAATTTAAAATGGGTCTATTATTATCATATATTGCACTTGTACAAAACATATACACACACATATTAAGAAAAAATACTATTTTTACAACTCATGACATTTTTAATGTCTTTTTTATTATTTAAACTAATTAAAAAACTGTTTAAAAAAGTTCTGTCTTGGTGAAGTCTTGCGGTCACGATAACGACCGAAAGACTTCACTAATCGAGTCCTTTTTCCTTTTTTACGCTTCAATATAATTAGGAATAGAAGCCTATTTAATTTCATGGTCTAAATGAGATTATGAGGCGTGCACTTTTGTATTTTCCAAACTATTTTAAAATTGCGACCTACAGTGAATCTCCTCAATAATCATTTCCCAAAAGCAATAGAAAACTAAAATTGTCTAATAAAAAACACTTCATCATTGCGCTCGGATATTTCCAAAATTTGATTACGTTTTTCGAATATGATTTTTCTATTTATTGATGTGTTACATTCCATGATTAAATCATTAATGACGTTAATATTGGATTTCGTGAGCAACTTTATGGGAGTGTTCAAGGTGCAATTCATTGTAAAGTTTTAAAATCGCAGTAGAAAGTAAAGTGAAAATATAAGCGTGAAAGGGAAATGATTACAATCATCATTTAATGAAGACGTGTAGAGGCGAGCGGCTTTGGCTTGTAGAAATTGTTTCTGTATAAATGAATAGAGAAATTGGGCGATAGAAGGAAGTTTACTAAGGCAAGGAAGGTCCTCTTGTTTTTATGGCCAACCATATACAGTGTGTAAAATATGCACATATTAACTTTAACTACCGGCAGTTGGTTTTATTTTTAAAATGACCTAGAAATCGATTGCAAACAAGAACAAGCGTTAGAAAATTGTATGAGTGGACGAAGAAATGAATAAATATATGATTAAGCGAACAAGCAGAAAGCAAAAATAAATGAAATGACAGGTTGGTGTGTTCAAGTGATTGTTATGATTCTCTACGGCAACTGATAGTTTTCAAATTGATTGGTACGGGTGGGCAATAAGACACCTGCAATTTTCTAGTGCTAGAAGAGCTTTAAAAGGATTCTTATTAATTGGTAAAATAAACAATTTAAGAGTTTTTTATTTTATGAAATGTTTTCTTATTTTAGTCGTTAAAGTTTTCAAACAATCACAAACTGCAGCTGCTAACTGCATTTGTGCAGAAGTATTAACTCCATTTTACATTTTATGTGCCAGTAACACAGTTTGTTACCTCTTGTTGTCCCATCTACCTTGATTTTTGTTGTAATATGTCGTTGTTAATGTGCTCTGGTGCAATTTTTTGGGACTGCTTAGTGACCCTAGCGTCGTAAACACTGCGATGACAGTTGTGGTTACAGCGCGCAGTTGTTCTAATTGGCAAAAAAAAATAGTAATAAATCTGTATCATTGAGACTGGGGATCAGATCAGAAAACGATATACGTAAGAATCATAGAAAAGGACACAAGCTTTAACCATCTGCAACTGATGTGACTTCGTTATCACAATTCCACTAACGTGGTAGTACAATAGACACTATTTTGACTGCTAATATTTTCCAAGTTCCGTTTGTAAACCCACTAAAAATATTTTAGATTTTAGTTTAAAGTAATAGTTTGCTATTTATTGTAATTTTTTGTTGAAAATAAAACGACAAATCTTATTAAAAACAAAATTATTGGCATGTCATAAATTAGCCTTGAAAAACTTACATCCATACAAAAACAAAAAAACTTTATATATTATTTTGTTTTGGTAAAAAGTTTACCATTAATTTTAGCTTATACCTAGGCTAATCAATATAGAGAAAAAAGAGATAATATGAATGGTTTAATAAAAAGGTTTAACGTATTTTGTCAGGTCTAACTCAATAATGACGTTTAGACAATTGTATGCTCACATCAACGGGTGCGCTCGTTTCAATTGCTTTCTTTGCACTAACGTGCACATAAGTACGTAATAAGAAGGTACTGAAAACACCAGAATCGATATTTGTATAATTATGGCGTAAAACAATGTTTTCTATTTACTGGTGTCTGCTAGACTACGACGTCAGTCGCAGAGGGTTAAGAATGTTGAAATTCGGATCACAGTGCTGAAACACACGTTGAGCTACAGGGTATAAAAGTTGACTACATCGGGAATGAAAAACCCTGGCCTCACAACTTTTAAAAATTTTATCCGATTTTAATAAATTTAAGCTTGGTGTAAAGTTTTTTCTTAAGCGATTAATTTAGAGTTTCATAGAAAAATTCTCCATTTTTGTTTAATGCTGGATGTCGCGCGCATGATTTAATCGTCTTGAAACTTCAAACGCAGTCATTAATTTGGAAGTCTATTCTTTTGGAATATTGAAAATAATGAATTTTAGTTTTAAAAAATTTTTGAGAACAACGTCGAACAATTAACCTGAATTTGATTCCTTTTCAAGACTGCATGATTTGAGATAAATAAAAAATTGTTTCTGCATGTTATCAAAGATTGTGTTAAACATCATAATATATTTTTTGGAAAATTTTTGCTTTGCTATTACCGAAGATATTGACGAAATAGAGAAAAAAGTTCAGGCCAAAACCCAAAATTTTCAAATTCAAACCCAAATATCTTTGAAAAAATTAAAGATTCGTTATGAAATCAAGATTATTTTCTTTATCTGTTTATAACCTTCATTTACACCAAGTTTAAACTTATTAAAATAGGTTAATATTTGTAAAAGTTATGAGGCCGACGAGGTTTTTCATGCCAGAGGTAGTAAATTTAGACACCCTCTATCTAGCTCAATGTGCGTTTCAACAGGGTTTTCTAAATTACAACATTCCTAAAGCTTAGGTCTTCCTCTATGATTTTCACATACATCGTTTTGTAATCGGATCGCAAGTTTCAAAGATACAGATTTATTACCTTTTTTCCCTCAAATTGAAACCACTGTGCAGCATTGTATAGGCCGATAACTACCAGCTGCAGCAACTAGCAGACGGCTCGAAGGACCATGACAAATGTCAATTGGCTATAGTAGAATGAAATACGGAAGTTCGCCAGTGTTAATGAGCTTTGGTTACCTCGGAACTTAAACAGTTGTAAATTAAACAGTGGAGTAAATTAAAAAAGTGGTAATAAATATGGCACTTCTAAACTACTCAATGAATTTATATAAAAACTACAATGGTTGGGGAGAAGAAGCCAGGCTTTCAGAATCTTGTCTCTTAAAGTCTTTATCTGCACCAAGGAGGAACTACAAGGGTCTAAAGTAGGCTACCTCGGGTGTGGAAAACACTGTACGGCTTGTAACTTTCGTATGTATCAACCGATTTGTAAAACTTTAAGTATCTTGACCCGTTAAGTCGTAAAAAAGTTCTAAATGCAAAACTTTGAAATTTAACTAAAAAATTGTACATTTTTCAAGAAAAATGCTTTCATAATATTTTAAATTGTCAAAAATGTTGTTATAAATGTTAGGTCATGCTTTAAATATGCATTTAGCGGAGAGTTTTGTTACTTTTGGACATGTACCCTACATTTAGCAGTGGTCGAAGCGATCAATTTTCAAAATAATTTTTGATTTTAATTGCCTGTAAAAAATTTTGCACAGGGTGCCTTAAAAATCTATGAACAAGGTTTCATTAGGTAGGTAGTTAGCATTGTTCTTGCTTAAAATGAAGACATCCTGGCGATAAATGTAGCTGCTGAGGCAAAATTAGTAAAAAAAAACAACTCAAATATCAGGACTAAAATTTTGTCTGAAATTTCTACTGTGAGTTCTAAATGCATTATTCAACTACGTTTAAAAAAATATTGATGTCAATTTAACCGATCCCGAGATATGGAAGTCGTAGTGCAAGTAGAAAAGAAGAGAAAAATAGCCGGAAAAGCTGAATTTTGAAGCAGACACAATATATAAAAGAAAAAAGAAGTGGGCTGTTTATTTGACCAAACCTCCTACATGTATTTCGACGCGCTGAATCCGAATATGAGGTCCGTTTGTCCCGTTAACCCCCCCATGCTCGAGTAAATTGCAAAAAACAGAATTATTTCGAGATTTTTAAACATTTATCGTAATTTACTCGAAATTGGAGGGGTTTCGACCTTTTCACGACTTAACGGCTCAAAATATTTCAAAGGTTTGTTCCGTGTACTTACTAAGAATTTCATCAGCAATTTAATAGTATACTATAAGTTAAAATCAGATGCTTAATAAAAAGTGACAACCAAAAATCTAAAAAAGTCGAGGCAAAAATTTCAAATGTTATTTTCGAATTGAAATATTTCTTAAACTATAAAATATACAAAAATAATTGTTATAATATTTTTTCTTAATTTTGTTTAGCGAAATCTAACGAGCTTTAAATTTTACAAATGGCTTATAATTTACGAAAGATACAAGCCGCACAATGTTTTTCATACCGCCCCTGGTACATCTAAATATACGGTTCTGAAAAGCTGCTCCTCCTCTGCAAATCCATTCCGTAGCTTAGAAGTTTCCTACTTATTACTGTTTTTTTCTTCATTTACACCACTGTGCGACGCGCTGTGGCTCATAATAGTTGTTCGTTGCTGAACATTTTTAACCGCTTGAGATATTTTAGTATTTTTTTACGGACAGATAACTCCTTGAACTTTTAGTAGTTTTTAAATCGATTAAAATCCGTTCAGCAATTGTTGATAAGTTCAATCCCTAACTTAACTTTAACTCTTCCTAAAATGAGTGCCAGATGTAAATTTACAAAACGTTGACACAAGTATACATATGTATTTTTTTATTAGAGCCTTGCTATTTTGAAAAAAAAAATTAAATTTGTTGTACAGTGTCGTACAACAACTTTTAGTGGTGATTAAACTGTGTTAGTAGTGATTTGTTCTTGATTTTTTTTAATTTCCTTCTAAACAGTTTCTGTGTTATTTCTTTATGTTGTTAAACTTTTCCTTATTGTTTTTTCTGTTTGCAAAAAAGTTAAATGGCTAAAGTGGCTTTTTAGGACAAGAAAAATATTTGCAGTAAAAATATTTTAGAAAAGTATTTTATAATGGAAACATTAATTAGAATATATAAAGCAACATTTTCAGTGGGAAATTAATCTACAAAATATCGTTAAAAGTGAAACAGATAGCTAAATACTTTCTTCTTGAGAAAGTTTTTGCGTTGACAGAGAACTTTAAAATAGTTTAAATTGAATAAAAAATACTGTAAGCAATCTTCAATAGCTTATAAATTTGTGTTCCAAATTCCTTTTAAATTTTAAGGCATACCTTTAGCAAAATCTAAGTTGGCAAACAATTGTTTGAGTTTTTTTTTAAAGATTTCTTAAATTATAATTACAATTTTTTTTCATGCAACTTCTCTAAAAGTTTAACACAATACTTCTCCCTTAACGATCCAATTAATATTAAATTCTACTTTTATAACTTGTGCTTAAATATTTTGCATTTAATTAATTTTTAATTTATTTCAAAAGTAATTATGTTATCTTTATAGCATTTTTTTAGCTTCTACTATAATTGTTGTTAACTGGTAATCTCATTATGACACTTTCAAAACTCCATCCATGCATTCTTAATATAATAATTTCTTATTTACTCAGCATTTCTAGTTTCATATTAAATATTTAATCACTTTTACACTACAATATATTCTTACGGATCATCATATTGCTTTAGATTTATCCACCCCGTCGCCACCACTGCCACAGGTTATGCTGGGCTGTTTGAGGATTCAGTTCGTACGTATGAAGGTTTTATAATTCTATTGGCCAACACATTTATACGACACTTAATTTTGGTTAATAAACTACAAAATAATTCTAAATTACATCTTTTCTAATATCGGGTGCGTTTTTAGTGGAAGATGTTTTTAAATTTATATAAAATACATAATTTTTTTCCATCCATAAAGAACACAGGAAGTGTTAAAACGATAAAGGGAAAGGAACGAGATAAGTGATGTGAGTAGTTCCCAAGGACTACACCTTTTCCAATAGTAGTCCAGAAAGCGTCAATTATAGTTCAGAAGGCGGCAAGTGTAATTCAGATTACACAGAAAAAAGTAAATTTCATTTTCTGTAAAGGAATTCAATGAAATAGTAAATATTTTGTCTAGGAATGGACCTACAAGCAAATTTGTAAATATAGACAAAAATATCTAAATAATTTCATTGAAATAAAAATCGTGTTTTTTTCAGTGAACAACTTGTTTAAATCTATAAAACAATTGGTCTAAAAATATTTGCAAATTGTAAACAAAACAATTTACTAAATCAAACAAAAAGGTTTACTGGATTTTCTGAAAAATATCAAATAAAATTTTTGTCTGAATTTATAGACAAATTAGTCTAAAAATACTAACAAATATTAAACAAAATAGCTTACTTAATCAAACAAAAATATTTACTGAGTTTTTTGTAGTATATCAAACAAAATTTTTGTCTGGGTCATCATCGCCATCATCCACTAAGCATTTATGAAATTTCACTTTTTTAAATGTGTTCAAGTCTGAATGTTTATCTAAAGACTCTAAAAAAATTAATGAGAATTAACGCAATGACATTAACGAATTTATTCACTCAAAAATCTTCAGCAAATAAACTTGGTACAACCGCATTCCTTTTGCTGTTGTTCTTATTTGTGTGTATGTCGTCATCGGGGTTGTTTTTTAACGACGCAGTTTTTCTTGTTGTTTTTGGTGTTTGCGTCCTTAATAAAAGTCAAACAAACAATTCATTGATTATGTAAAGAACATTTACTGAAAATTATATTTATTTTTAGACAAACAATTGAAAATTTTTTGGTGATAGTTTTTTCTGTGTAGTCAGTTGTAGTTCAAAAAGTGTCGATTGTAAATCAGAAAGTGTCAATTGTAATGCAGAAAATAAACAAGTTTTACTAACTACATATTTATTTTTATTTTAATATAACAAAAAAAAAAAAAACACTCAAAAATGCAATAAAGACTTAAATATATTCCTACGTAGTATTTTCTTAAATATAAATATTATCGATCAACCGCCATGTCATTCATTGACAAGGCAGTGGCTTGGTGAACTGTACAGTGTTGCACACCACGAGAGCAATCACCTCCAGTTATGGTGTACGTTGCATGATCTATAATATCCTGCAAGTAGATCAATCTTTCTTTCATAACGCCAAGATCTGCAATGCTTTGGAACACGAATGTTGCTTTTGGCCTAGACTTTATATTTAGACCAAATATTCTCAATGGGCTTCAGCATCGGAGAATATGGTCCTAGACGCAAAAGAGAGGCAGGCGTACCATTTATTATACTTTCTAACTAAATGGACAGTAAATGAACCCCTTCAGCGTTCCATGTGTATGATTTCTTTTCCATGATATTGCTTCAATTAAATGAATTTTAGGATCTGTTGATATAATTTTTGCTCAGAAAATTTTTTTAGAGATTTTTCTTTATTACACATATTTTTTTTTTTGAATTACAATTAACGTTTTCTGAATTTTTCACGCTTTCTGAATCTCAATTGACTCATCTTAATTACAATTGCCGCTTTCTGAATTAGAATTGATTAATTTGAATTACAATTGCCGCTTTCTGAATTGCAATTGGCTAATCGGAATTACATTTGACGCATTCTGAATTTCAATTGAGTAATCAAAATTACAATTGACGCTTTCTGAACTATAATTGACTAATGAGAATTACATTTGACGCTTTCTGAATTTCCATTGAGTAATCAAAATTACAATTGACGCTTTCTGAATTACAATTGACTAATCTGAATTACATTTGATGCTTTCTGAATTATAATTGATTAATCTGAATTACAATTGACGCTTTTTGAATTCTAATTGACTAATCTGAATTACATTTGACGCTTTCCGAATTACAATTGAGTAATCCAAATTACAATTGACGCTTTCTTAATTATAATTGACTAATCTGAATTACAATTGCCGCTTTCTGAATTAGGATTGACTAATTTGAATTACAATTGCCGCTTTCTGAATTAGGATTGACTAATTTGAATTACAATTGCCGCTTTCTGAATTACAATTGATTAATCTGAATTACATTTGACGCTTTCTGAATTATAATTAGCTAGTCGGAATTAAAATTCACGCTTTCTAAATTATAAGTAGAAAAGGTGTAGCAACCGGTTTGAGATTCGGAACGTTTACATGGTGTTGTCATTAGAGGGGATCAATTGATATGATTTAGATACTCAGTGATAAGTTCTACACCAAAACTTAAGGTACTTGTACTGTGGTGGTTTCTTTAAATTACTCTACTTTAAACAACTATTTTTGATTTGGAAAAAACCCTCTTGTACGGTTAGAGTATTTTGAAATAATTTTTAATCTAGTCTCAGGAACATTTTGTACCATTCCCATTTTCACCAGTCATAGGACAAGTACGTTCAAGACCATTAGTACAACATTTCCCGCAAGTTATTCCTTAAATTTTAATAAGATGCAATTTCACTCAAGCGCTTGTACAAGAAAATCAGTTTTTTTATATAACAAAGTTTACACAAAAAAACTAGATTTAATATTTAGTAAAGAAATTCAATGAATTAGTAAATATTTTGTCTAGAAACTGGCCTACAAACAAATTTGTAAATACAAACAAAAATGTCTCAACAATTTTATTAATAAAGAGTTTTTTTGAGTAAAAAGTTTTTTTTCTTTAAATCTATAAAACAATTTGTCTAAAAATATTTTTGTTATATTGTAATATATCAAATAAAATTTTTGCTTGAGTCAATAAAAGCTTTTTTTGAAAATAATTTTTAGATTTAATTGATAACATTAACTGAAGCTAACAATACGGTCTGCTGATTTTTTTGTAACAAACCTTTCGTTGTTATTTATAAAAATTGTCTAAAATTTTCTACTACGCATATATGAAATTTTACTTTGAATGAATGAGAATTAACGTAACAACTTTAACACGGTTCACAGTGGTTCAAATTGGAAAAACGTGAAAAATCTGTATCTTTGAAACTTGCCATTCGATTACAAAACGATGTACGTAAGAATCATTGAAGAGGAGTCTAGCTTTAAGAATGTTGAAATTGGAACAATGCTGTTGAAAGCTACGTTGAGCTGTTGACCACATCGGGCATGAAAAAGTTTGTCAGCATCATAGCTTTTACAAATATTATCTGATTTTAATCAATTTAACCTTAGTGTAGAGTTTATAGACAGGCAAAGAAAATACAGTTTATTGAGAGAGCCAAGAAAAGCTTTTATATTTGTATAAAAATTTAATTTCTTTAAAAAAAGTGTTTCGTGTAAGCATACTCGATTTCTAATAAGAAAGAACAACCCCTGGTAGTTCTGCCTCATATTTTTAGGAGATCCAAGAACTGTGCGTCCTCTGGGTCTATTGCATTTATAGTTATACAGTTATAGTTATATAGTTATAGTTATACATAAATTTACAAAAACGTTTAAAACTCGAGCTTTTCCAGCTTTTTCTCCAAACAAAATTTCTCATTTACATTTGACGAGAAGTGTCACGCCCACAATTATTTCTATTTCAGTTATCCACACTGTTATCTAACTTTTTCACTCAACTCTATTAAAACTAACTGTTCTCTATATAAATACATATCTTTACCTTAATATAGAAATGCCATAATTCATTATTTATTTAAAATCGATTATTGTTGCCTATTTCGATATATATGAGGTTCATCTATCGAAATAGGTTAAAAAAGTTCGACTTGAAAACAAATAATGAGCTAGGGCGTTTCTATATTAAGTTTACGATATGTAAGTAACAAACTTACAAACATAATACATATTAATTTCTATTGTATAAAGAGTGCCACGCCCACTTTAAACTAAAAACAATAGCCTATTACCATCTTGTTAAAATAGTTGTTTTTTTTTAATCTTAAAAGTACTTTCGGAGTATCTCGAACAAGCAAACTTGCAAAGATTACCTCTTTAGAATATTACGATACCAAAGAATAATTCTTCTTGCTTTTGTTTAAAATACACAACAATACGAATGCTATTATTTATACACATACAAAGTCAAATATAATTAATGTGTTTATGTGTGCCGTACATTTGACAATGCCTGCGAATGATGTGTGGCTTTGCAAGTTGGCTTAACTTTGTGGTATTAAACAAGGAAATCCTTTTTGTCTGGATTCACTTTCTCTCTATTTTCTATTTTATTAACATACGAGCATCTCTGTATGTATGTGTCGGTTGATGGTGTGCGGTCTATGTTTTCACAAAAATAAGGACAGAGGTCATTAATTGAATAATTGAATCATTTTGGTTTCCAAGTATTTCTCATCCATGTTGAATTTTCCCAATAGTGAATTCCTATATAAATGTGACGAACTATAGTCGACTTATGCTAAAATAGGTCATGCAACCTGCTTAATATTTTAGTGTTTAGGTGATAAGTTTTAGAATCGCAGTAAATTTAATTCAATTAAGAATTTACTAATGAATACTGCGCAACGAAATCAATGCCCTCTTATGCTATCACTTGAGAGCCTGTGCAACTCATTCCATTCCTCAGGCAAAGACTATTTGTATAAGTTGTATTGCATTAAACTCTTATGTTAGTTTTGTAGCAGATTTTTACAATAACAATTCAAGTTCTACTCGAACGTATGAATCGTATGAATGCATGAATATATTTAAAATCGCCACACAATGCGTTTCAATAAAAAAAGCTAAAAAATGGGGGAATAATTGAATAAAAGAGTTACTGCAAAATAAATAAATCATTTCTCATAATAGTGAACTTGAAACAAATGAGCAGCTAGCAAAAAAAAAAAGGAAAATTATTTTTTTCTTTTTTGTTCATTGCGGTTGAGTTTTGACTCAATTCTTGTGGGAAATGATTTTTTAAATAGATATAACAGTATGCGAAATTCAGCTAAGAAAAAACTCCCAAAACAGCGTTATGTAATATGTGAATAGAGCCTTATAAGCATTTTTCAGATTTGAGCATTTTTTTAAACTTAAGTTGCCAAAAAAGTAATAGCGAAAGAAACATAAAACGGCACAGAGAGTCTAGTAAAAAATTTGCGTGTTTTTTGAAGCACTAAAGAAATAAAGCGCATCATAATTCGCTTTAAGATATGAGCTTGTTCAGAAGCAAATGTACCCAGTAAATAATTTGCCGGTTTTTTGATGTAGTAAAGAAATAAAGAGCATCATAATTCGCTTTAAAATATGAGCTTGTTCAGAAGCTGCTTTCATAGCGCCTCAATAATGCAAGTTTTAAAGCGAGAAAATTAGCATATGTACACACATCCAATGGGTAGTATGAATAAAAAAATATAAGCTTTTTACTTATATAAAATCTTCGTACACAAGTTATACAAAAAAGGTGCTTTTATTGTGCTGATCCAATGCAGGTTCTTAAACGAGAAAGACGAGTAAGTTTATTTCAGTTTCTTGGTGCCGCTTTGCAACAGTGTTTTTGGCCGAGTGGTTTGTACGTTGGACTACAAACCTGAAGGATCTTAGTTCGATACTAGTTAAAGTTAAAATAACAAACGTTGAGTTAAAATATAAAATTAATAAAAATAAAGTTACGAAATAATAAAAATTCAAAATCACGTTAACGCTGACAATCCACATCGAACCATTTTTTTCATGTATTTTCAGTTTTAGTGCTGAAAATGTTGATGATTTTCGGCGCTTCAGAAGCGCTTTTATGACCAAAAATGTATTAGTCCAAACTGGGAACTCACCATACAAAAAAATCAGCAGCGATATCAGCAGTTCAGGAAACTTCTTTATTGAAAGCAATTTTTTTACTGGGAGCGGCCTTAGAGAAGCTGCCGGTATCCACCCAACAGAACCAATACTTTTTAAAGCTAAACAGTAATAAAGTAATACAAAATTTATTGAATTTGAATATGGTATTTACGTATTTTCACGGTTTCGAGACAACACGCTTTTCAATATCTTCCGCTTAATATGATTTCGATATAAAATAGAACAAATTAATTATTTTATAAAAAAGACTTGAGTGTATATTTATTTGATGCCTCTAAGCTTAAACATTATAGCCACTAGTGTTTTCTTTCACCTACAAAAATTTCTTTCGGCTATAAAATTAAAATTTTACTACATTTATTTGTGTAGATAATAAAACGTTGTTTACACGCATAAATTATTTTGTTACCGCACTATAGCAAAAGATAAGATATTTATGGTCTACTCCTTTAATGTCTGTGAAATTATCTTTCATGTACATAATTATATCAGTAGCAGTGCTCAAATTCATACATACATGATTATAAGAGTAGCTCAGGTTAAAAGGAGTGAATAAAGAAGCCTTCTTTCAGGCCTTATTTAGAAAAAATAAGCTGTACTAGTCTAATTTCATTAAAATATATGTTTTACCCGCGTCGCCATTGTTGATCAAGACCTTCCATATTTCCTTTTTCAGAGGCCACCATTAGCGGGCCTGATAGAAAAACTTTCTTGGTGGTTCTACGCGGAGAAATTTAATTCTCTAAATATTTTCAATAAAAAAACTTTATAAAGCTCGAGTTTCTATCAATTCCGTAATTTTCGAAAATTTTGTACAACATTTATTTTTGGAAAAGATTAAATAAAGGAGTAGTTTTTTAGAAAACCTTTGAACTAATTAAACGTTTTTGATCGAATTAGCTGCATTTGAAAGGGCTTTAAAAAAATTAATTTAGAAAAGTGCGACTTAGACTCGCGCACGATAGGTTCCGTACGAATACCATAAACATATGCACATTATTTCTCTTTTTCCGTTTTGGCAATTTTTGCTTGTTTTTGGGGACGTTTTAATTTTAGCGTGTTTTTTCGTTTTTAAGTTTTTTTTTGTTCTGACACACAGAAAAAAAAGGAATGTAAAATCCATATGCCGCAATTTTGATTGGAAATCATATTAAATTTAAAAGAAATAATTTGTCGTTTAAGTGTGTTAGTGTTTATTTTCTTTGTTCATTGCTACAATTCACTGTTCTGCTTAGCTGTGTGACTTGTTGTTGTTTACTCTTACATGTGACGACAAAAAACGAATTACAAGCGAAAATTTAATGCTGTTGGTTTAAAATTACCATTGTTTCATATTAATATTAAACGGAAAATGGTTAATCTAACCTTAAATCACTCTTACAACAATTTTGCTATAAACGTTAAGTTTCATTTTCAATCGACATGACTATAACTTTAATTTCAAATAAGTTTTATGTTAAATAATCATTTAAATAATGTTGAATTAAAATTAAATACATTTTACATACGATGGTATTTATTTAGTATATAAGTAAAGAAAAGTTTGAAGCTGCTGTGGCTGCAGTGGTTAGCGCGTGGACTATCATGCAGGTGGCACGAGCTCAAATCTTGGCTGGGGCAACCAGCTAGCTACAACGAAAAGTTTTCTGATGACTATCACGTAAGTAAAATAATTAATAAAATAGCTTCATTAAAGTCATGTTGTTTCAGCTTAATATAACTTTAATTCAACATGATTCTTCGTGTTGTTCCAATATCAAATTCACATTGTTTCAAATTGCAATAACTTTGATCCAACATGATTCTTCGTGTTGTTCTAATATCAAATTCACGTTGTTTCAACTCGAAATTACTTTGATTCAATATGATTTTTCATATTATTCCAGTATCAACTTCATTTTGATTTAACTGTACTGGAATATTACATCAACATGAAATATAATTAATTCAAAAGGAAAAATTTTCTTTCAAGATTATTGTAAATCAAGTTGATTTAAGATGAAACACCTATTCAGCAAAATCACTACCGAAAAATTTTAAATTAACCTGGTTTTTGACGATTTTACATGGACATTCTTCTGTGTGGACGGATTTTATTCCCTTTTTGGCGATTTTTTTAGTTTTGGCGATTTTCTTCTTGTTTTGGAGCTTTTTCGTTTTTGCGCTTTTTTCATTTTGATGATTTCTTTAGTTTTCGCTATTTTTTAAAATTTAGTTTATTGATATTTTTTATTTTTGGCGATTTTTTTCGTTTTTTTACGATTTTTTTACTTTGTGTTTTTTTCGATTTGTTGCTTTTTTAGTTTCAGCGTTTTTTTCGTTTTAGCGACTTTCGTTTGTGTTGCACTTTTTTTAACTTTGGGCTTTTTCAGGTGTTTTTGGTTTGTTTTAACGATTTTTTCATTTTGGTGTTTTTTTTTTTTGTTTTAGCTCTTTTTTAATTTTAGAACATTTTTTTCGTTTTAGTATTTCATTTACTATTGTTTTTTAGCTAGTCTTTTTTTTCGTTTTTCGGCGGTTTGTTCAGTTTTTGCGATTTTTTCGTTTCAGCGTTTTTTTCATTCGTCGATTTTTTTCGTTTTGGCTATCTTTAATTTTGGGAATTTTTAGTTCTGGCGTTTTTTTTTTAATTTAAGTTAGTTGCCGGCCTAGTGACGTATTCACTCGGAGGCCTAGTGGCCCATTGTGATACCATTTTGAAAAATTTTAAACCTTTTGAGATTAGAAACATTTACTTTAATCTACTCGTATATATAAATTTAAAGAGGCTACTTTGAGTTATATTTGCCACCTCTATGAAGAATTCAAATTGTCTGTTTCTTAAGAATGAGTATCTGACTTCCTGAAGTCCTGGACCTATACCTAAGAAGTTCTTCATTGATTCCTCTTAATTCTCATCTAAACAGATCCTACAATAGTCTACTGCTAATGTAAATAGTTGTTGGAATTTTTATGAATAAGCAATTTCTGATTTTACTGTATTTTATTGGTTGGTGCAATTCTAACTAATGGAATTGCTTGGAAAGTCAGGTTCATTCGGTTTTTCGCCCATCGCTAATCGTCGCGACTAATCGACGCGTCGGCAAGAGTTTGCGTCGGACTAGTAGCACTATGTTATCATTACATGCCACTTTTTTACCTCTTCTGTTGATATCCAATATGATTTTACTTGCCACTAAGCTCCACACAGAAAACATTATTCTTAAAAAATTTTCAATTAATAGACTTAATCAAAAATTCAAACTTGTTTCAATTAACTTCGTAATTGATTCAATTAGTCATGTGATCGAAAACAAAATTTTTCCAACAAATTAAAAAATTTTGACTAATTAAAAAAAATTTGAATTTCAGTGATTGAATATACAATTTTCGACGTAGGTTAAACTTCAACAACACAATGAATTGAATCTGCAGTTTTCGTAATTGAAATCGTCGTACTGGAAGCGTCGCCAGAGTTTGTGTAATATCTCAGAACCAGGGATTATAATATCAAACCATATTATAGAGACTTGACGTAGATTGAAATACTCCAAGTTCAAACCATGTGTTGTTTTAACTTCCAAGATCGGTTTATTTATGTACTTTCGAAAACAAGAGTGAAGAATGCGTACACAGAAAAAAATAGACAAAAATTATATTCAATAACACCATGTTATTGAAAAAAATTAATTTCAATAACATTTGTCATTAACTTAATACAATATTTCGTTGTATGTATTTCTTTCCCATGCTGGTTATTTCTTTATTTTCATATATAACTTCTTAAAACAAGTTTTATGTCATAAGAAAATAACTGGGATATGGCTCGCCTGTAGAGAGTATGCTTTACGTCCGAGAAGCTCGATTTCGTATCCCAGCCATGTCAACATTTTTTTTTAATTTATTTTTTTTCTTTTGAACAAATTTTGTTATCAATATAGCGGAATTCTTTTTCGCAGGAAATTTGAAAAAAAATAATTGAATACCTGGACTCATAAAGGACGTAAGTAGCCATTCAGAAAATTTATATTCTTGTACCAGTCTAATGCATGTTGTAGAGTTTTATAATCTCATTTAATTGTTTGTAAGTATGTTATGTTGTCCCTATTTTATTGCATAGATACTTTTTCGTTGTTCTTTATTATTATTTTTTTTGAGGCTGGCATTTTTGGTTTTCTGTTGTTTTAAGTTTCTTTGTTAGGCTTTCCCTTCTTTATGTTATTGTTGTTAATATTTCATAAACTGCAACAATCAGCAAATTAATTTTTCATTTAAACTGTTAATTAACAATTTTGTGGCTCCATAGAGAATTTCCTTTTTACTCTGTTGGTTACGTTTTAATTTTTTTTCGTTATCTAAATTTTTTTGGGTCTGTGTTGTGTTCACAAGGTATTTAGATGCGTGTACTTTTATGAGGCTTCTTTGAATTAAAAAATGTGTAAAAAATTTATGTAATTTTGTGCTATGAATTTAATGTATTTTATACACAAAGTATATTTGGAGAAGAGAAAGAAAGGCTGTGTGCGGCTTTACCAAAAAAAAAGAGAGAATTATTAAAAATATTGAGGGAAAAATGCTTGTAATGATATTGTAGCAATTTTTTTTATAGTAAAGTAAATACTTGATAAGATATTGAAGTTATTTTTCAGGTTAGGACATTTTGTGATTTTTACAGGACTTCGATCTCTTTATAATCTTTGCAACAAGTTTAAATTTGTAAAAGTTATGAGGCCGACAAAGTTTATTATGCCCAATGTTGTTAGGTTTGAGACCATGTAGCCCAACGTGTGTTTCCACAGGGTGGTCCAAATTTAAACATTCTTAGAGCTCAGGTCCTGCTCTAGGATTTTGACATCCGTAGTTTTGTAATCGGATTGCAAATTTCAAAGATACAGATTTATTAACCTTTTTTCCAATTGACACCTCTGTGGAACGGAAAGCATCGTTTGACCATCTAGGATGCACAATTCGAAGTAACTTTTATTGAATTTGTATTTTATATGAATTCCAACGTATCTGTACTACACTGAAAGAATTTCGCTTCATAAATCCAATGAAACAATTTCGTTGGATTTTTTTCACAAATCTAATGAAATATTTCACAATTCTAATGAAATTTCACGAATATTATAAAAGAATTTCATTGGAGTTGCCTCATTAACTTTCATAGTTTTGTTAGAAAATTTCATTGGATTTATGACAGCACATTTTGGCGTTTTATGGAAAGCCCTTTAAGTTTGGACAAAATATTTTAATTGATACTTAAAATTCGTTAAATATGTGCTATAAAAAATTAAAAAAACAAAAAATTTTATGTTCTAGACTGTCATAATTTCAATAAAATATGTTTCATTGATTTGATGAAAATTTTCATTAGATTTGTGAACTAATTAAATCACATACATATTTTGTTATTTCAACAGTTGGCAGCCAAAAGCGAACAACAAAAATAGTTTTATATGTATGTTGTTGAACTCTTTCTTATTATTATACACTAACAGACACATTATATGACAGTGCTGTTGGCTGAACTAGCTAAGACGTTGACTATAAAGCAAATGATGAGAATCAAGAGTCTGAGTTCGATACTGTGAGCGGTCATCAACATTAACAATTTTTCTGATGTGCATTGGCGTCTTCGTACGTATTTCAGCCATGGAATTATCAGTAAATTAAAGTAGACAATGAAAATGATAAGTTAATGAGTCTACTAAGTAATGTAATAGTTACATTAAAAGAATGAACTAATTTCATTGAAGTAATGGCAGAATATCACTGAAATAATGACAGAGTTTCATTAAAATAATGATATAATTTCATTAAAATTATGAAACTTTTCATTAAAACAATGAAATATTTATATTTATAATAATAAAAATCACGTTCATTAGCTTAGTGAAATTATTACATTGGAGTAATGAAATTATTGCATATATTCAATGAAATTTTAATTGAAGCAATTTTAACGAAACTTGTTTCATTAATCCAACGAAGCGTGATGTTGGCTGAGTTTTAATGGAAATTTTCATTGGATTAATGTCAAAATTCACAGAATTTATGAACAAAATTCTTTTAGTGTAGTATCAATGCCTCGCACTCTCATTTAGATCCAGCCAACAACGTCCTTTTTACATCTTTACAAATTTTGTTAATTTTTGCAAGTATTTCATGAGATTCACTCGAAATAACTAAATTATAAAACATGACCTGGCTTTTTGTTTTTTGCTATGTCTGTGACTATGACTATGACTTTTTTTCGGTTTGTTTTGCTAATCACTGTAACGATGATAATGATAATAATGTTGTTAACAATGCAGATGTTGTGCCTTTCCTACTTTTGGCTTTAAGTTATTGGGAATGGTAATGAAACAGTTGTTTAGTATACAACATAAATATACTATAAATAAATTTGGGTGCCTGTGGATATGAATGTGTTCTATGTTTTAACATAATTATTTTCTTGTGTTTTCTAAAATGATGACAACATTACCATGCAACTTAACAAAGCAAGACTGAATCAAAACAACCTGCTAGCCAACCAACCAGCCAACCAGCAGTGATTCTGCAAGGTAAAAATTTACATTTATCCATATATACAGAAGTACATGTGTATGTACGTGAGTACATTAGGCCGATAACCAAAATTTTTGCACCAACGTTATATTTTTTTTGGCGATAATAATTTTTTCCGATAACTGCAATAAAAAATTGCACACGTTGGCGAGAAATATTTCATCAAAATTTTTATCAAAACTATTTTTTATATGAGCAAATACAAAACAAAATAAAGCGAAGAGAATTTTTGTAGAAATTATAAAAAAATCAACAAAACTTCATCGTTGTTGACGACAGCGAAACAACAAAAATATTTTTCCTCACGATGTTTTTGTGTCCTATCAGAGCAATTTTAAAATTGGACACATTTTTTATAAGTTTATGTTGCCCTAATCTACATACATTCACCCACAGACTCACACCTATAACAAACAGCAAATAAGACAACAAGAAACATGAGTGCAAATAAAGGACTTCAGTGTTTATTAAAAGGCAAAGCTAACAAAATATTAAATCATTCATCCTTTTCAAGAGACCTTTAAGAACATTTTCTTTAATAATATATTTTTGTTTGTGCTTTTAAGCAATATTGTTTTAAAGGATTTTTGTGTTTATATTTAAGGGGTAAAAACTGAAATATAATATGTAATATGATTTTATTTCTAACTATATTGGGTTTTAATCAAAAAAAAAATTTTATTAGTTTGGAGATGATATAGTTTCTAAGGAATAGTTAATTAATTCCAACATACCCTACAGAACATAACAATATGCTATATGCGGAGCATTCTATAACTTCGTCAACAGTGTACTCGTCTTTTTCGTGTGTATTCTCTCAATATAAAAGATGTTGATGTATTGGCATTCTAAAATTGTTTCTCAGTTTGAAGTTACCTGTGATATGGCAGGCCTTTTTGTACCTTTCTTAAAAAGGAACAAAACGCTTTCCTTCAGTGGCCATATAGCGTGCTGCTATATTTTACAAAAAATATTTATAACGAAATTATACTTTGGGTCTTTAAAGACACCCAAGCTCCAGATTCAACTTGAACGCCAGAAAGCATTACAAAATTAAAATGTGCTAAGATTTAATTTCAAATTAATTTAATAGGAAATATTGCAAGCTGTAGACATAGAAAAAAAATACTAATGTAAAATCAACATGCCGCAATATTGATTAGAAATCATATTAAATTTATAAGAAATAACTTGTTATTTAAGTATGTTGGTGCTCATTTGCTTTGTTCATAGTTATAATCCACTGTTGTGGTCTGTTGTGTGACTTGTCGTTATATATTTTGATGTTCGCGATGTGAAAATGTAAATAACCGACAACCTTCGCGTTACCAGCAAATATTTCCTGCTACTAATTCAAAATTACCACTGTTTCGTATTAATTTTAAAAGAAAAATTATTAATCTAACCTTAAATCTCTTTGATTTAGTATTTTTGACTGTTAAGACAACATTGTTAAAAAAGTTACATTTCAATTTAAATCAACATTGCTATAGCTTTAATTACAAATAAATGTTATGTTAAATCATAAATTAAAATGAAGTTCATGTCATGATGATATTTATATTATAGCACGTTGACTACCAAGCGAGTGGGCCGAGCTCAAATCTTGGCTAATGTTTGTTCAATACTCTTCACGTAAGTAAAATAATAAATAAAATTACTACATTAAACTTATATTGTTTCAACTTGAAATAACTTTGAGTCAACATGATTGTTTGTGCTTTTTCAATATGAACTTAAAGTTATTTCAGCTTGGAATAACTTTGATTCAATATGATTCTTCGTGATATTTCAGAATACGTTATTTCAATTTGAAATAGCTTTGACCCCACAGGATTCTCCGTGTTATTTCAGTACCAAATTCACGTTGTTTCAACTTGAAATAATTTTGATTCAACATGATTCTTCGTATTATTTCAGTACCAACTTTATTTTAATTTAACAGTACAGAAATATTAAATCAACATGAAGTATATTGTAAAATCATGTTGATTTTACATGAAATATCTGTGAAACAAAATCACTATCGAAAAATGTTAAATTAACCTTGTTTTCGATGATTTTAATAAGAAATTGTTCTGTGTATACGTTAAAATTAAAATTAATCTTCTAGTGCACTTATATTACCAAAATTACTATAATATTTTGAAATTCTTGAAGGAAAGGGGGCCTATCTACGCCAATGGCTTCACTAAAGGTAAGTTTTGCAAACAAAGAACATTTCATATCAATAATAAATATTTTCCACAGAATATCTACAAATTAAAGTATTACAAGAAAAATATATAGCGCCTGATGCACCCATATGGTAACGGACCAATGTAACGCGTCAAAAGTGGGTGAGATATATATTTTGTAATATGTTGATTTATGTCAGAACTAAATATGACTATTCGGTTGTATATTTATAATAAAATATTTTTCGTTAACACAACACAGGTAAAAAGAAAGGGTCACTCACTTTTTCATGTAATCCATTTTTCACTATTTTTCAACTTTTTTTTAAAGATTTGTGAAAAGACTTTGAAACATAAACACAACCGACGACCTACAAACAATTTGTAAATGTTAACAGCTGTGTCTATGATGCAATGTAAGTGCTTTTGTGTAAAAATTTTTTGGATTTGGACTGCTGTGAAGCTTTAAATGTAACGGTTTTTTGCGTTACCATATGGGTGCGCCCGGAGAATTTGGGTTAAGGAAAAATATGTGGAGTATGTGAAAAGTATAATGCGCTACGGATTTGAATTCGTTTCCATCTTTTTCTATCACAGAGAAATTTTTTTCAGTGGGCCAGACTAATATTTCCACTATGTACATCAGTGTATTTCACGGTAACTCAAGAATGGCTTATTCGATTTGCATAAGTAAACCATCACAAGAAATGGAATTACCTTTAAGCTGTTGTAGTATTTTCTTGTATTTTTAAGTGGTTCGGAGTTATTCGGAAATTAGCTGCAAAATTTTCTTTTTTTTATGCAAAATTAAATTTTTTTCTTTTTCAAAAAAACAAAAACATAAATATTGCAAACATTTTATATTCTTATCATTTATTTTGATAACTTGGTATATTAAAAATAAAATAAGCCATAAATCAATAAAATGGATGGACAAATGTAGATTTTATTCAAAATTAAGTTGGGGAACTTAATTGACTAAAATTGCAATTTTCATACAATAGAAATTTGTTTTTAAGCCCCTCAATTATTTATAGATTTTCTGTATTTTATTTATCTAAATCGAACATCCTGTTCTTGAATTATGATAAAATATATTAACGTGACCGCCTTATTTCGCCCATAAAAAATCTGAGCCTGATAGAAAAATATTTAAAATGAATTTGAAGAAAGCACACTAAACTTTGTATACTACATATTATTATTTAAAGGCTCGAAAAAAATTGTTTGCAGACCTGTGTAAACTGTTAAACGCTGTTAAAAGAGTGAAGCGACTCTTTAAAATATGTAAGTGTTCTTTTCTACATAAAAATAACATAAATACAAATTTAATTTAACGAACTCAAGCGTGATCTTACAACCTTTAACAAGTTCAATAAAGTTTAAAAATTACCTAAAATAATTAAATTCACTGTTTCATAAAGTAATTAATTTCTTGAGCATGGAAACATTTTCATTGAATGCTTGTAAATTAAGTAAAATCTCACAAATAAATATAATCCACTTGCATGCAATAAACTTGCCTATAATTCCGCTCATATATATTTAAATTAAGTATGTATTTTAAATTTCATTAATTGAACAATAAAACATTATATAAGATCAAAACCTTTATCAAAATTTGTTACAATGTCTTGCCATATTTATTTGCCGATTTGTTTGGACATAAAAACGTCTTCTAGATCTCTGGATCTTGCAAAATGAATTAAAAAAAAGAAAAAAAAATCCACTTAAAGCTCCTGGCTAAACCCCAACATTAGTCTGCAATTTTTATTCAATAACATTTTGCTCTGTAAATATAAATCATAAAAAATGCAAATCTCTAAGGAAATATTACAAAAAAAAAAACAGAAAAATAAAAAAACCAAGTTGCAAAGAATATATACGTAAATATACAAAAATAAAAAAACAACAAACGAAGAAATATCTACAGCAAATTTCTTAATACACAAGATATTGCAAACGTGTAATAATCGATATCAAAAATATTTCTTTTAAGGATACAATTCAGAATTTTTCTTTTAATTTTTTTACTCTCGATTTTATTTTTATACACATAAAGCCACTCACAAGTCTTTTATTACCTCCGCCTTCTTCTAAAAATGATATACATATAAACAACAGTTCAACTACAACTACCAAACTCTAACATAACTTTTGTCTTAATAGCCATTTAGATTCCTTTGGCCAACGCAACATACCCAGCAGTAAAATTTACGAGGCATTCACTAAACAGGTCTTTTTAAAGTCCTTTAAAAACCTGAAATAAGATCCAAAACTAACTCATTTCTGCCTTCCCAGGATAGCCTTCTAGAAGGCCTCTATACACTCGTTTCTAAAAGATCCGATACACATTCGTTCTCCCTTCTTTTGGAAGGAGTATTCTATTTTTAGATTTTTTGTTTTGTTTAGTAAAAAATGTACTTTAGAAATAGCAAACATTCTCGTATTCTTTTTTCGCAAATAAGTTGTATATAAGACGGAAATTTACGTACAAGAGGCTTTATAAACAGAAAAGAAAAACATTTGTAAATACAATTAATTTTTTGTGTTATATCAATTAAATAATTAATTGATTTTGAACTTAAAAGGAGTTTTGTAAATACAATTACGAAATATAGGAAAATATTTTCATTAAATATATCAACAAATCATTTATTGACAACATTTTTTTTAGCAATTTTTTTTGTTGATTTCAAAATAATTTCAATTAAGAATATTGTTATATCAACAATGTGAATTGTTGATTTTCCGAACAAATTTTAATTATCATAATTGTTGTATTAACAATATTTTTTTATACACAATCACAACCCTCGAAGCGAATTTTTGCTTGTTTGCGAAAAACACTAACACCCATATTCATAAAAATTTACGAAAGTTAATGTTGGTTTACTGTACGAATTTTGTATGAGAAAACCGGTTTTAATGCACACATTAACTTTACTAATCATTTATAAATATGGGGGTAAATCTCTTTGGGCGGAATCCAACCGGCGACCTCTGCACTATTAGACTAACGTTCTGACCTCTCAGCTACAGAGCAATTTGTTATTAAATACGCAAATAATGAATACAGACAAAACTTGATTTGTTTTGTTTCATTTATGTGTGTGCATTCATTTGTTATATCAACAATGATGAGTATTAATTTCTTTCACAAGTTTCAACAAAAACTTAAGTTGGAATTTTAATAAAAAAAATATATAAAAATTTTTGAATTTTTGCGCCATACATAACAAAAAATTTGGTTAGTTCAGTCTGTTGAAAAAAATTTCTTAAGTTGTTATATTGACTAAATATATTTTTTAATTTAAATTACATATTAAAAATTCGAATTGTTAGTTGTAGTTTGATGATATTTTTTTCTGTGTACATGCTGCTATTATGTCGTTTATGTTGCATCTCCCTCATCATGTCTAATTTCTTCTTAAAAAATACTCGAAATTTAGATTCATACGTAAAAAAATTACTTTGGATGTAAAGAAGGAGTTCAACATAAAAAAAATCACTATAATCAAAAATATGGAAGCCGATATAAAAATATCCAGATAAAAAAATGTACCTCCATCTGATTTTTAACAGACCTTCATAGACCAGCCCCCTTATTCTGTAACTTGCTAAAGCTAAATCTCTATCGCTAAAAATCGATAAAGTCGATTTATCGATTTTTGGCTACGAATGCAATTTTGCAACGTTCATTGTAAATTAGGCAATGTCTTAAAAATTTAATTCGCCGAAGTCTTAGTGCTTTTTGTCATCGCATTTGTTCAGCATCTTAGCGATCGAGACTTGGCCTTAGCTTTAGCGAATTATGGAATAAGCGGGCAGGACTTCTATCAGGAATGCCACGTATGACCTGTAAATATGTCTGCTAAAGAATGCCTTCAATCAGGCCTGCTGAGTAATAAATCTAGGAAGCCCTTAGTCCGCAATAACATCGCGTGTAAAAAAATATATGAATCTGCAATGAGAGTGGAAGTACTAGAGCCTTCTAAATAAGGCCTTATAGAAGGCCTCTTTACTCCTTCCATTTACCGCTGGGATAAAGTCATCAAACTCACACACAGCCAAAAGCACGCGCTGTACACATATACGCACGCATGGCTAAGGCAACACAACAGGACATCGTAACGACTGAATCTACTAAACATTTCGAAGTCTGTTTGTGAAGTTGCTTCTAAGGATATTTTATTAAAAGATTGCGGAAAATATTTTGTAGTTTACAACGAAAACGAAATGCATTAATGTTGCATTTTTAGCACACTTTTATTAGCTTCACTTGTAACTAAAAATATAATTAAATCTTATGATGTCCATGAATTCAAAATTTTTATACAATGTTCCACATGCAATAAAATAGAAAAGTGGCTAGTGACCCACGCCCATGCAAAGGAAATATGTATTCTTTTTCATCAATTTCTATTCAACAGATTTATTTTTTATGGTGATTTATAGTGAAACTTCACAGAAAAAAATATCAACAGACTTCAACTAACAATTTCAATTGTTAATATGTAATTTAAATTCAAACATATATTTTGTTAATACAACAAATTTAGTTGTTGATACGACAAACACAGACATTTTTTTCAACAAACTGAACTAACCAAATTTTTTGTTATGTATTGTGAAAAAAATTAACAATCAACATTGTTGATATAACAAATGAATGCACACACGTAGATGAAACAAAGCAAATCACGTTTTTTGTATATTCATTATTTGCGTATTTAATAATGTAGCTGAGAGCTAAGAACGTTAGTCTATTAGTTCAGAGGTCGCTAGTTCGATTCCGCCCAAAGATATTTAGTGTTTTTCGCAGACAAGCAAAAAGTCTCTTCGAGGATTGTATAAAAAAATATTGTTAGTACAACAATTACAACAATTCACATTGTTGATATAACAATAATCTTAATTGAAATAAATTTGTAATCAACAAAAAATTAAAAAAAAAATTTTTCTGATTTTTCTATAACTTACAATTTTGTAATTGTATGTACAAAAATCGTTGTAGGTTCAAAATCAATTAATTATTTAATTGATATAACGAAAAAATTAATTGTATTTACAAATTTTTTTTCTGTGCGCGGAGCATCAAAGCGGACAATTGAATGCATTTAAAATAAAATTTATTTATCATTAAGTTACCTGGTTCTGAAAATATGGCCTTTTAAACATTGAGATAAAATGGTAAAATAACTTATTTTTCAATTCGATTGGCAACAAACTCGGTTGTCTCAATGAATTTGTTTCAATGTTTTGGAATACAATATTAAATTTCAATGCGTTTTGAATTTTTAATGCACTTTTTTTTAATGCACTTTGAATTTATATATGGCGTCCACTGTGCTAAAAATATCTGCCTAATTTTTTAACAGACTTTGTAGCATACAGTTTTTTATATAATTCATCCTTAAATTATCTGTGAATCAGACTATTAGTTTGGAAAATATAAGCTTTCCGACGACTGAAGAGTTTTATCGGTAAAAGTGGTCTGATATAACAACATATAGCGGCCATTGTGTTAAAAACATTAGTCTAATTTTTACCGAGCTTATAGCCTACATCCTTGCCTATAACTCATGTATGCCGCTAGGTTGGCCTTTTCTTCCCCAGTATGCCACATACCGAATCTGAGGTCCGTTTGGGTCGTACAGCATCAATATTTCGAGTAAACTGCGAAAAAACGGCAGTTTCTTCTTGCGCTTTTTAGCAATTTACTTCTTAATACATGTATTTGGGTAGGTGGGTCTGGTCTAATATGCAGACCACTTTTTTTGTGTACATGCGTTATTAGGATGGATGTGAATTTGCAACACTTCCAGATCACAGGTTCAGGATGTTACTCACTTCTTGAGAAGCTATTGTTTTGATTCAGTCCTTTGTGAAAATGTTTGCAGGGATAGATTTACTTTTATTAGCGAAGGGTCAGTTTCTTGCTGTCCTAACAGAATTGTTTGGGTATTTGTATACATTTATTTTTTTGTTCATGCCACATTTAGTATTGCAACACTCTTACACACTAGCACGTGTTACATTTAAGGCATGATGCTCAAGTAGAAGTAAATCGGCATTATTGGTGTAAGAAAATAAGCCTGAAGCTGAAATAAAAATAAAAAAATTGAAAATGTCTTTATGTTTATGTTGATACCAACTTTTATTACGGTCCATCCCTATATTTCTATACACATGCCAAACACCCTCTCATTTCCTCTGTTTCAATGTGTGCGACGACCCTTTCTCCCTTGTACTTTTCAGGCGTATGTGGTCAGTATTTTTTAACAGACCGATAAAATATTTTGTTGAAGTTGAAAGGCCAATGTTTTTTATTATACAATTTTTTTATACGAATTTTTTGACCTTAAAGTTTAACAAAAATTTCTTTCCTTCAAAAATTCAAACAGAAATCGTGATAAAAATACAGAAAGATACAGATTGATTAAAGTTTTTTACATTCAATGAAAGTTTTTTCAGAATTACATTTTTGATAAAATAGTTTTTAGGCTTAGTTTTATACACTCAAACGTAACACTGTGCTACACTAAAATTATTCAGTGGTTCTCATGCATCAATTCTGTTTTGTTGGAGTCCATAGATAAAGAAAATACCTTTAGTTTTTCTAGGTCACATCGAAAAGTGAATGATGGCTTTATTTTAATAAAGACTATTTTTTTGCATATTTTTGAATATTTTGGTGGTAAGTGCATATTTTTGCATATTTTGACAATAAATGCATATTTTTGGATCTATAAATAATTTTTAATTTAAAAATCGGTTAAAAAATAAATGAGTTATGTTATTTTTTGTGTTTTGACTCGTTTGTTTTATATTTAAAAATAGGGCGGTCACGCTAATATACTTCATAATAATTCGAGAATGGTTTAACTGATTTTAATCAAGCAACAAAAGATGCGGAAAAAATTACATTTAAGTCTCCTATTTACAACTTTTTCATATTTGGAAATATTTCGCAGTTATTCAGAAATAAACGGGGAAAAGTTTGTTTTTCATGCAAAATTTAACTTCTTTCCGTTTTCGAAAACTCATAAAAAAAGTGAAGAGAGCAAAAATCTTTCATTTTTTTACTCATTAGAAAGCTAGGTATATTAAGAATAAAATAAGCCGTAAGTCATGAAAATCGATCGACAAATGTTGATTTTATTGATAATTAAGTGAAGTACTTTAATTAACAATAATTGCGACACTCATAAAAAACACACACACAAATAAAAATATTTCTGTTATATGGAAATTGTGATTTTTATCAATTGAGTTCCTTCACTTAATTTTGATTAAAATTAACATTTGTGAAGCGATTTTAGTGATTTTAAAATTAAAGAAACAAAATTTGAATATGCAATTTCGAAAAGGGCACATCTCGCATATTTTGACAAATACGCTTATTTTCATCAATGAGTTCTAAATGCTCCCTTGCACCACTATGTTTGAAAAGGGAATATTCCTGGCATTCGCTTTACTGTCGTTGTCATGTCATGTAGAGAAAAATGTCACAACTCCTAAGAGATGTGCCGTTTTCAAAATTATTGTTTAAGCATAGAGTACGTAAAAACGGTCGCTGCGCCGTTCTTATTGCAATTTTTTGCTTTTTATATTTATATTAGATACCTAAAATAAAAATCTCTGCAAATTAATGTTGTTTTTTCTTATGTGTACTTAATACCGTAAATTTCGAAAAGGGTACATCTCATTAGTTTAAAGTATACAGAAAAAAAAAAACATATATAATAATGTTAACATCAAACTATTTCTGCAACTTTCGATTGATAATTGCCTCCGAAATATAATCCATATATAAGTTTTTTAAATATTATGCTTCATTAGAAAATAATTATTTTTTTTCATTTCCTGAAAAGTATAAATTTCAGATATGTGCCCTTTTCGAAAGTGCTGATTCATTTGTATTAAATGTTTTTTAGTTAGTACCAGACTTGGGCAGTAATGATTTCATTTTATAATTGATAACACACGTAATTACAAATTTTTCGTAATTGTAATTGAAAGTTTTCAATTGCAATACTATTTGCTGTAATTGAAAATTAAAAAAAATACAATTACATTTAAAAGTAATTGTGATGGAAAAAATTTCAATTACAATTACAAGTAATTGTAATTGAAAAAATAATTACATTTCGTAATGTAATTACAATTTTTGTAATTGTAATTACAATTTTTGTAATTGTAATTACAATTTTTGTAATTGTAATTAAAAAAATTTAAATTACATTTATATGTAATTTTAATTGAAATAAATGTAATTGAAATTACCCAAGTCTGGTTAGTACTCGTGCTAGTATTTTTTCTGCTTATTCATTTTTCCCATTTCTTTTTTTGGGTAAAGAGTAACTTCACCAAAGACGGCAGGGCAGGCGTGGTAGTTTTATGTATAATTTTTAAATCTCTTTGATAGTTGGCTTGTTTTCTGAAAAGAAAATTTCGTTCGAACTGAGTTGTAAATATTGTTGTAAAATAACTATGAAGAAGTAATAATTCCTGTATTTTTACTTACATAGTTGATATATCCAGCAACTGATAAGCCATCTTAAGACGCTAAAGAGAGAGAGAGAGAGAGATAGTGTGGCGACCTTCGAAAACAATGACTGTTATGTTCTGCTGTGCTAATACAAATAATTTAAGCTCATAACTTAAATTAACAAAACTCAATTCTGCTTTAATAACTTTCACAAATGTTCTTTTTTATTTAGCGTTACCAGATGAAAGGTCTCCAGCAAAATGCATCATAAGTTAATACAATTTCTTTTTTACGTGTTCTCCACACACCAGTAGCAAAGTGAGTATAAAAAGTTTTTCTTTATTTTAATTCATCTCATATTTCAAAAACTCATAATTGAACTTTCTAAGAACATGCCATGGCCTTAAATTATTGACTTAAAAGTAGACAATTTATTTGTTCTTGTAAACACAAACAAAAACTTTAAACGTTTGTTATTTTTTTTTTCTGTTTTGATGTGCTTAAATATTCCATAAATTTTATTTGTGGAAAAAGAAAACAATTCAAAAACTTTTTATTACGCTTGATACATTATTAGTATCAATTTTGATGAAGTTAAGGAATAATAAAGTTTAATTTAAAGAAAATGAACATGTGCTAAAACAATGTAAATAATTGATACAGAAGGTATGAGCTGGGGCAGCACAGTAGGTTCGATGGGAAAAATAATGGTAAAAAAGCTGTATCTTTGAAGCTACTATCATGCTCGCCCCTATCATGCTCGCCTCGGCGACAAGAATTCGGTGCCTCAAAAAACATGTTTTGTTCGTTAGCAATTGGTAGGTACTATATGTAATATATGCAATCCCATTTTTGTAAGTTTACCTTTTTCAAAAAGTACCATTCACAAAATAAAAACTTTCACAAAAGTACTTTCCCAAAATTGCATTCGTTAATTAAAAAAAGACACACTTTCCAAAAAGTAATTTTTGTAAAAGGTACCCTTTGCAAAAAGTACTTTTTTCAAAAGGTACTCTATCCATGAATTTCCTTTTTTCGAATATTAAATATAAAGAGAAGACGGATATTATATATTATCCAATGAACAATGTTACATATTTACAAAGTTTATTTGTTTTCGGCTTCTTTTTTTTTCTTTTATTAGTTGAAATATATTTTAGCATAAAAAAAATTATAGAAAAAAAGAAAATCTAAAATGAGAAATGAAAAATAAAAGAAAAGCGTTAAATCAACTCAAGACTATTAGTTACTTCTTGTTGTCCTAAAGATATAGAATTGGTACGTTGGCTTTGAATGTTAAAATTGTCACATAACCGTTAGGGAAACTTTCGAAGAAACATTAATTTAAATTTTTTCACACTGCCAACAGGAATTTCTTTGGGTTTTTGTTTAATGTTTTGTTCTTTATTCGTTAAAATTTCTGAGTAAAAATGTGAACACGGCATTTGGTTGCTGCTAAAACTTTTAACAAGATTTCTTTTAATATCGAAATTAAGCGGGGAACAATCAGAGAGTTAAGAGTATGAAATCATGTAATCCAAAGTGATAAAAATAATTTTTAAAATTGGCAATGTAATAAATAACATTTTAAATCATTTTCTATAGCCTAAGCATGGGTTTTGTTTTGGTTTACTGGTGGGTATTTGCGCTAACTGGTGCATGTCTCTGCTGTCTGTAGGCTCAATGTGGCAAATTTCTTAAGATGGCATTTAGTTCCTTTATTCATTCTTAATTTATTCAAAGTTTATTAGTTTCTCGTATATACTCTTGTATATGGGAGATTTTCATTTCAAATGCTTTCTTTGTGTCCATTGAAAGAATAGTAAAACATTTCATAAAATGTTTATTTTAAAATTAAAACTGCCCTAGTATGATCTAATTAATATATTATAAATAAATGTACATAAATTGTTTTTGTGTAAGACTGTCCACTTTGTGTTAAAAATTAAGAACGAAAATACTGTTTACACTCTCTTCATACAAAATTACGTGTCCGTAATGCATACTGTTGATTTTCCGCATTAAGAAACTATGTGTTTTTCCAAAAGTAAGATTAAATTTATAACGGTTTTAGAATATTTGCATTTGCTTCTCTTCTATCACACATGAAATGTTAGAAAAATATTAGAAATTAGATTTTTTTAATTGCTGTTCTCCACAGTCTTGTGTATTGAGCGTTACGCTTTTTTAGTACGCTTCATTACTCCCTTTAATTATTGAAATGGCATTAAGAATATACACTAAAATAGCAGCGTAGGTTTTTTACTTATAAATATGTAAAAGCTTTGTGAACTTTGTTAAAAACGCACAACGTTTCATCAACCAATCTTGGTTTGTATCCAAAAAATTTGTTGAGTGTTATCCATATTTTTTTAAATTCAATAGATAATTTTTAGTGCAAAATTAAACAGTTTATGTTAAAACACATTAAAGATTATACATCTGAATTGTTTTAAATTCAAAATATAGTGTGTGTTCTGCAAAAATATTGAATTCGTATAAAACTGTATTGAGTGTTACGTTAACAATATTCTTAAATAGAATTTATCTATAAATTTAAGGACGTTAAAAAAGTTAACAGCAGCTGAAGGATAGAAACGATATAAAGAACATTATCTGTTTACAAATTTTTGATTTTCTACCGCACTGTGGGCTGCTATATTTTCGAAGAATGTATTAGTTTGGTCGTATTTTGCTACGAATAATTATATGAAATTGATATAACTTTTAACATGGTTGGTCTTTTTTCTTAATATTAATCTTATTTTAAAGAAAAGTTAGCATTTTTTTTCTTGCTAATGCGCAAATATTTGTAAGGAATTATTTCGAAAGATTAACATTTTTTATTTTTATGGAAAAATATGAAAATGAACCCAAGTCAAAATTGAAAAAGTGGTCATAACTTTTTATTTCGTCCTGCGATTATTATAATTTTTTGTTTTTAGAGAGCAAATGTAAAGTGCTTTCAAATCCTAAATTTTTTTTGTTGTATTTTTTTTCTCGCAAAAATCATTCCCAGAACAATCGCGAAAGCAAATGTAACATTCAATACACAAATATATTAAAAATTGTAATAATATTTCAGGATCAATTGAATGAGGCGAAAACTATAATATTAATCCTAACTTCTCATATTACATTGGTAAGGAACGAAAAAAAAACACGAAATGTCCGTTTGGAAGGACAGTCACTCATATAACAATGAACGAAGCCGATCGGCTAACAGCCGCCGCCGTCAATTTTTGAAGAGTCAGCCACCGCCGACCTATATGGCTAATTTTCGGCTTCGGCTAGCTGTTTTTTTAAAGCATCTTCTTAAAAAAATCCCCTTTTGTAAATGGCAAAATATGTGCCCGCTTCTGTCATCAATGGTAACTATGGATGCCAATCGGGACTGATTTTTAAAAATCCTCAAATTCGGGCGGGATTTTGGAAATCCCGAAAATCTCGGAATTTTCGGATCCCGAGATTTTCCGTGATTTCGAGATCCAACGTTTTTTTTAATAAACAATAATTTGATAAAATTTTTATAAATATGATTATTTCGAAAGTATATGCTTGTGAATTAGGGATGGGCGAAAATATCGATATATCGATATATCGATATTTTCTTAAAAATATATCGATATATGTCGTCGATATTTTTAATTTCGATATATCGATATATCGACATTTTTTTCCAAATATATAGACAGTACCAAATTCGATATTTTTTTAGCGTTGGATTTGTTTTTCGTGCAATTTTTAAAAACATTTCGGCACAGTCTTCATCAAATAGAATATTACTAACAAAATCTTTTGTTTTATTTATAATATATAAAATATTGGTGGAACAGTAAGGATCTTGGAAATTAACTCTTTCCAGCTTAATTATTTATAAGAAAGCTACTTTTTTTGTTTTATTTAAAAAAAAATTTGGGGACTACGTATTAATTATCATTGTTGAAAAAATATGGATATTTCGATATATCGATATTTTTTATTCGATATATATCGATGCCGATGGATATTTAAAAATATATCGGTATCGATATATATCGATATCGATTACTTGCCCATCCCTATTGTGAATCCAAATGGATTATTAGCTTAAGGTTCGTTACGTTTAATTCAGAAAGAATTGGGCCTGATTAATATTCCAAGAAACAAGGGAAAAATTAACATCAACTTAATTTTTCATTTTTATATTATACATATATGCTTTTTAAAAGGTTTTATGTGATAATATATTATAACATACATACGTATGTATAGCAGTGGGGCCCACATATACATTATCAAACTCTGTGTTTCGTATGCACAACTGCAAACGAAATTGAGATTTGGCCCACCACTGATATATGGTAATTGAGTTATGCTAGGAACACAACTGGGACGAACGACGAATTTTTGGCTGCGAATATTCGTCGCCAAAAATAAAGCATATTTCTGTGGTCACAAGCCTTAACCGCCTAAGTCTGTTTTCCAAGGTTTTCAGGAGAGCAGTTTAAAGCTTAAAACCCTCATTGCAAATAAGGAGTTGCTTTTTTGTTGTTTATTTTTTTAAGCGTATTCTTTTAATCATCTCTTTAAAAAAAATAGTTCTTTAGCGTTGCAGTGAAGAGATAATAGCGAAAAAGACACTTAGGCTCTTATGGCTTATTGAGTACAAAAATTCAAAATGCTAAAGTTGAGTTAGGCTTCTGTGCCACAAGAAAAAACTAACTTTTAGTGCACTTAAGTCAACTTAAGTCTTTATTTTATGTCAACATTTGTATGATTTTATCTCTGCTGTTGAGTTAAGTTCTTATTCCTTACTGATAATTCATAATTTGTCGACTTATGTTATATTTTCACTTTGGACTCCTTCAATATAAAATTTTTTTTCTAAGATATATAATTAAAAAAACACCTTTTATTGAATTTAAAAAGGATTTTTTGTCGTAAGAGGTATGTTATTGTCGTGATGCTTCCGGGCACGTTCACCCCTCATCAGGAGGAAGTGCTGGAGATTTACACGGACTTTGGAGTGGGTGACGGCGTCTTTATTCCCCATTGTCAACAGAGAATAAAGTTTAAGCTACAGGATAAATGTAGCGTGCTACAGGCTGAAATATCTGCCATAAAAAGAGCAGCTAGCTGGATGAGGTACTACAGGATATACAATGAGGATATACAATATACAATGAGGATAATTTGTACGGACAGCAAAGCTGCGAACAAGTCTCTATCGGGTGTTTACACGACATCCAATTTGGTGTATGAATGTTGGATGTCTCTAAACGAGAAAGCGAGACATTCAAACATAGAGATACTCTGGGTCCCAGGACACAGCAAGGTGCCCGGAAATATTGCTGCGGACGAGCTAGCCAATTTTGGGGCTCGAATGCAAAATCGAGACACGGATTGAATGGTTGACGTACCGCTAAACTGCTGTAAATCTCATATTCAGCAGGAACTATTTGGGATCGCGCAGCATCTGGCCACGTGTTCTACTTCGAGGTTAATATGGCCCCAATACGATTGTAGTAGATCTGCAATCCTGGAGGGGACCCCTCGTGGGCAAATACGCACACTTGTGGCGTAATTACAGGATACTGTTTTATTGGTGCGCATGCTAGGAGATTGAATCTACCGTATAAAGAATGACTTCTGTAGAAGTTATCATAATGAGGAGGAGGAAGAATATGTAGAGCACCTCCTCTGTATATGTCCCGCTCTCTCTGAGCAAAGGGTGGTTTCACTGGGCAGCCCGCTGTTTCAGGATCTAGCAGCCCTATCAAACTGCGACATTAGACGGATAAATTCTTTCATTCGATCGTCGGGTTGGTTCATAACTTATCTGAATAGGGAAACGTAAAAGGAGGTTTTACTTATCTGCACGTTCCCGCTTCAGGTAACACAACGGGACCTATAAGAACCCAAGTGGGCAACCTGTACAACCTAACCTAACCTAAGAGGTATGTGACATCAGTATATATTTTTTACAAATCAACAATATCAACTTACGTAACATATTCGTTCTTAAATGAAGATTAAATTAAAAAAATCTAGAAATACCAACATACTAACATTTATCCACTTCCTTTTTTCCTTAGGACGTTCTTTTTTAATGCTCTGTCAGACATTTTGCATATAATTTTTTTACAAAAATTGCAAAATACTTTTAAATCAATAACCAATATATAGAGCACTCCTCAATGGTCTATCTCGACTTAGTGACTAATTTTTTAAAAAATTTCAGTATTCATAGTTTGAAATATAGACTAAAGTCTACTTAAACAAAAATTTTTTCAAATTCAAATTTGGAATAAGAATTTAACTTGAAATAATATTTTCGTAATGTGATTTTTTAGTTTGGAAAAACAACTCAACTAAATTTATGCCTATCAAAAATCGATGTTGTAATTCGGAATAACAAAATAACTCAACGTAGGAAAATAAAATGTTTACTTTCTACTGTGGAATAACGACATAAGTTTGACTTAGGCAATAATAAAAACTGTATGTTTCTAATTATCATATCTTAAATTAATTTAGGCCATTATTCCAAAGTAAGCATATAGAATTATGAAACACTTAATTTGAGTTAGGAAACTAACGTCGGTAAATTATGAGTTAAGGTTAATTCAAAACAATAATATAAAAAAATTACTTAGGCTATTAGCTCTTTTATGGATAGATGCTATATCAAAAAAGATACAATTACCAAAAATTGATAGCAAGTAGATTCATACATGCCGAACACGATAGCAACAATAACTCAGTTTCGTCCTAACTCGACTTAGGCGGTTAAGGGTTGTGACCACAGATTTGTGTATATGAAAATACACACAATAACGGCGTCGAACGAAATTCGCCATACGCGCGAACTCTGAATAGACTTGTTTCTATTTTTTACGCCGGCGAACGACGAACAAATCAGTACCAAGTGACCATGTTTGGTTTTAGTTTTCAAGTGTTTTAGTAAAAAAGTTACTTTTTACTTTAATTATTGTTTTTTTTTTATTTTATAGCATTTGATATAAATATGGATAATAATTAACTATACAAATTGCACACAGAAAAATTTCCATGTAAAATCGTCGAAAACCAGGTTAACTTAACAGTTTTCGGTAGTGATTTTGCTTCATAGGTGTTTCATGTTAAATCAACATGATTTACAATAATCTTGAAAGAAAATTTTTCCTTTCGAATTAACTATATTTCATGTTGATTTAATATTCCAGTACAGTTAAATCAAAATGAAGTTAATACTGAAATAATACGAAGAATCATACTGAATCAAAGTAATTTCGAGTTGAAACAACGTGAATTTGATATTGGAACAACACGAAGAATCATGTAGAATCAAAGTTATTTCAAGTTGAAACAACGTGAGTTTGATATTGGAACAACACGAAGAATCATGTTGAATTAAAGTTATATCAAGCTGAAACAACATGACTTTAATGTAGCTATTTTATTAATTATTTTACTTACGTGATAGTCATCAGAAAACTTTTCGTTGTAGCTGACTGCCCCAGCCAAGATTTGAACTTGTGCCACCTGCATGATAGTCCACGCGCTAACCACTACAGCCACAACAGCTTCAAACTTTTCTTTACTTATACACTAAATAAATACCATCGTATGTAAAATACATTTCATTTTAATTCAACATGATTTAAATGATTATTTAACATAAAACTTATTTGAAATTAAAGTTATAGTCATGTCGATTGAAAATGAAACTTAAGGTTTATAACAAAATTGTTTTAACGGTGATTTAAGTTTAGATTAATAATTTTCCGTTGAAAATTAATATGAAACAAAGGTAATTTTAAACCAGCAGCAGTAAATTTTCGCTGGTAATTCGTTTTTTGTCGTATACATAGACGACACATGTAAGAATAAACAACAACAAGTCACACAACTAAGTAGAACAGTGAATTGTAGCAATGAACAAAGCAAGTAAACACTAACACACTCAAACGACTTATTATTTCTTGTAAATTTAATATGATTTGCAATCAAAATTGGGGCATGTGGATTTTACATTCCTTTTTTTTCTGTGTGTAGTGGTAAATATAACAAAATGCGAGATATATGAAAATTAAAAAAAAACGCAAGCCAATGAAAGCGTCCCATCCATTATATAGTATAATTGCATATGTTATGGTACATATTATCGCTTTGACTATACAATAAATTGCACAATATTTTCAAAGAAAATATTGCCCAATTTTTATGACAGTGAAAAATTACACATTTATTTTGATTGTATTTACAATAAAAATCAAAAGTTTTTGGATTTTTGCCAATATATTGTGCCACCTTCGAATATCATATACACATTGGCGATATAATTGTAGAATACGAAAAATCGCGCAATTATATTGCAAGTGGGTGGGCCGCTTAAGGCACATATTTTTTTTAGCAATGAGTAGCCTTTTTTCAGAATCTTAGTTTTGGCGGAGAAAATTAAAAAATTCGTTTAAAATATAAAATTGGACTTTATTTTAAATGAGATCAAGCTCAAAAGCAAGAATTTCCCAATTCAAGGTCAAATATCTTTTGTACTATCAGGGACAACTTTAAGATTTAAACTGGTTATTTTTTATTTATCTATTCATAAGCTTTACAAAAAGTTAAGTTAATTAAAATTTGCTTTTGTATACTAAATACCTATAGTTTTGAGTTAAGCTACAATTATTTTAATATAATTTTTTTTTTGTATAAAATGATCCTGGACCGCATTAAACGGATGTTCCTCTTTTAAGCCAAAGCCACAAATTGATGCTTTGAGATACTCATATTTCTTAAAAAAAAATATTTTAACTACTCTTTTGTATCCATTTTATTGATCACACTTTAATTCAGTTTTCATTCATGTTTAAAACAATCTCCTTAAGTTTTAACAGTTTGCATCCCCTGCTGCCAATTGTTGCACAACAATGTCACATTTTATTTTTTTAGTATCTTATGTTGGTATTGTTATTATTATTGCTATTTTTGTTTGTTTTATTTCTCTAAAAGTTTTTTTGGTTCTTAAAATATTTTTAGCTTGATTTTGTACTAAGTAAAAAAAGGACATAAAAATCACACGAACAAAATAAAGAGAAATTGAAAGGAAAAGAAATGAAATTCATGCCAGAAATATTCACATGATCTATTACAATAGAAACGAACAGCGTTTATGTTGTCATGCATGACCACACAATATCAAATATAAACATGAGCAATTTTTATTCTCGATCACGTAAGCGTGCACCAGTATGACTAATCTTTATTAATTTTTTGGATTATGCTCTCAGATTGTGATAAAGGGTTTCTACCATTTTTGCAGCGATGTCTGTCTGTCCGTAAGTCATTGGCTTTTATCTTGTTAACCGTAATATGTAGGGACCTGAAATTTAAACAGGCTATTTATTGCTGATAAAAAGTGAAACACTAAAATTAAAAGAAAGTTAAACATTAAAGGGTGTCCTAAGACAGGTACGTCATGTTGACATTGAGCTATATATTGTGAACCTAAAATACTCTTAATGTTTTTGTGTGCTATTATGGAATTCACTACAATAAATACTAAATAGAAAAGAACATTAAATAGTAAATGGTGTGCCAAACAAGTTGTGTTATTTGCCATTGATCTGTATTTCAAAATTTTCGGTTAAAATTAAAGGCTGTCCTATAGCAAGTACTGAACTCTTCGTTTGTAAGCCTGACTTTCTTTTTGCTGTGCTTATCTTTATATTCACGTGAGCGTGTATGAGCGAAAAATAACTAATAACGTGCATGAGCATTTTTTATACACGTGATTGATTCAAAAGTTATTCACTATGCCATCTTTGACACGCAATATAAAAAAGAACCACTCAAACAAACTCCACCAACAAAATGGAAAATTAGGGAGAAAAAATCAGGTCAATATCAATAGCGCTTTTTATGCCGGACTGGCAAAAAAGCCGGTTTATATGTTGGTGCTTGGCTTATACCTAACAAACATGCGAGTTTAATCTCAAATCGAAAATTATTAGAGAATAAAGTCCCAAATTTTGATGCATTAAGTCCAAAGAAATTTTATTGTTCAGGCTTAATTAAGTTCGTTCAATTTAATTTTACAAATAAATTATTTTTATTGAGAAACGATTTTTCAAAGCATGTAATAATTGGAAAGACAAATTCTTGACTTTTGTAAGGACCGAACTTAATATCATGATATTTTCGGGAACAAGCCCGATCCCATCATCAGAATCCGCTTAATACTCTAGGCCAGTAATACTTTTCATGGTACAAAACTTTATTTTTCCTAAATTTTTACCTTTTTCGGAAAATCTGCGCGTGTATACACATTTATGGACAGGGTCTCTTTAATTTTTGCAAACATTCTTAGAATTATCTGCATTATAAAACGGTGTAGTTGGAATTCTTATAGTCCATAATCTAAACTTTTTATAGGCCCTTAAACACAAATATTATTTTTAATATTGATGATTTTCGACCATTGCTGAATGTAGAGAACATGTCCAAAATACAAAATACTTGGCGCTAGACACATTGTCAATAGTTTGCCTTTTGCGATAAGTAGTTAAATAGTGCATATGTTAAACAAGCTTTTCAACAAAATTCAAAATAATAAAGATTTTTTTTTTTAAAAACATGGGGTTTTTCAGCTCAATTTGAAAATTTTGATTTTTTTTTTGCCTTTCTTCGACTTCCAGAATGCAGATAATAAAAAATTTTTTCTTCATGTTTAACTTAGAATAAGAGAATCTAATTCTGCTTTTTAAAATAAAATCAAACTGTAAAATCAAAAGTTAGAGGAAAAAAACTAAAAAAAGTCTAGACAAAAAAGTATATATTTTTTAAAGCCAAACATCTTCTAAGCTATGAGAGATACGGAAACACATGCAAAGACATTATTTCGTTTTATTTATTACCTAAACATTTAAAAAAATAACAAGCCTCCGAAATTTTTTAAAAGTCCCATGTGGTCAAATTCGGCCCACTCTAACAGAAGGCCATCGAGACACGCGTTATAATGCATTAAACACATTCACCACAGCAGGCTACCGACTACAATGTGTCAAAAGTAGAATACATGTGTGTATATGAAAATTATTATTTTCACGACAACATGGCTACACGACCACGGGTGTTTGTCCATGCTACTTTTTTCGTGTAGTCAAATTAAACTAATTTCTATTTTTGTTCGCTAAAGGTGCCCATACACGAGTGATTTGTGCGTGTGATTTGTTCGTGCTCGACATGTTGTTATTCGTTAATGGGGCTTTGCGCGTACAAATCACAAGTAATTGAAACATTTCAATTTCTTGTGATTTGTGCGATGTGTTAGTGGGCTTGTGCGCGAACATTTTAATGTTTTTTTATTTTTATACACTACGAAAGCAATTTTTCATAGAATTTAGAAAATAATAAGTAATTTCGCAAAAGTAAAAGCGATAAATATAAAGATAAAAACATTAATAAATAATAATAAATATACAAATAACCAAAAGAACAATTGCAACATCCGCTTCGCAATTTATGTGTACTTGTTGACTTTCAAGTTTATTCCCTGTGGTAAATGGTACTCACACAAAACAAGTCACGTGACCGGTCCCCAGGTGGTAGGGACCAGTCCGAGTTCTAAAACTTCCTATTAAACGGACCAGCCACTTTTACATGGGATGGCCTAGGATGGGGTCAATTGATACTTTGTATGCACCTTGTAACTTGTCTCTGAACTATCTTATGGAGTCCTAATCGGTGTAGAATAATATAGATTATATATAAATATTATTCCAAAACTCAGCTGTAATTATCGATTAATTTATTTTTTATTGTTACAAATCGAAGAAGAAATTGTGTTTTACTTTTAAGCGGTGTCTTTGATAGGATTCGAACCGAAAACCTCCAGCATGACAGGCTAGTACACTACCCACTCGACCACAGGGGAACTTATTTTTCATTGTTATAAATACCAGTTAAGCTGGAGCTAATATCTGAATATAGTTACGGAACAGATTCCTGAGTGGCATGGCAGTCTCATTGAAAGGAGACAATTAATATTATATAGATACTATTTGATAGGCCTTAGATCCAGGTGCATCGAATTTGTTCAGTGCCGTTTACTACAATACTAGCCGGAGTACCAACTAAATTGACTGAAAATGGTTAATATGTGACCATGTACACAATATGTATTTTTTCACCATTCACTACTTCTTATTTTTGTAACCAGTCTCATTTTCTCAAGTCATAGGACGAGTACTTTTGGCTCATTTGTCACCAAATTTTCCGCAGGGTTGTCATTTGTTCGTCGTTAGTGGAGACTTGGTACTCGAATAAATCACACGCACAAATCTCTCGTGTGTGGGCTGCTTAAGAAACAGAAACAGTGTTGACAATATAACAAAATATATAAATCATATTAGTGGTTATTTATTTTACTGTTGCATAGAATATTGACTTAAGTCAAGAATACCACCGTTATTGAAAATTAAAAATATCACAAGGTAATTTTTTTTGGCGCCTTTGTCTTGATTCCTAAGTTAGTGCTTTAAAATACCTTTGTACTGGTATATACAATTTTCAAATCCATTAACTCATGGCGAGTAAAATGGAGTTTAAACCATTTTTTATATGACTTCTCACGCAAAAGCACCGTAAAAACTGGCCTATACAATAGTACGTAAATATTTATTTAGTTTAATAGAGAACATTCCAAGCTTTAATTTTATGTATACTTGAAAGTTATCATCGATGAAATTTGTAAGTTATGGCACTTTAAACATGAGATTTCAAAAATAAATTAACTCATTTAACTGTTAAACTCATTTTTAAAGTAGCATAACTTGCGTATTTCATCGGTGACAGCATTCAAGTTTACACCAAATAAAAGCGTGGAAAGTTCTCTTTAAGACTATATATATGCCTATATACCGTTGCATCGATCAGTTTTTAAGATGACGGAGTTTCTGCGTTAAAAGTCAGATATACCAGTAGGTATAGGTATTAAAGAGTACTTTAAAGTGATATTCATATCGCTTATATCTGTTCTGTATTCTAGGAGTTATGGCCAATATAAATAAAAGTTTTGAGCCCGTAACTCCGGGGACAAACGAGGTAAAACAATTACACTAAAATTGTAAGAATAAAAAAGCTATGAGTTTGTTTTTTAATTTTCAACGATGCTGGTATTCTTGTCTTAAGTCAATATTCTATTTTATTAAACAGAGATAAACATCAAAAAATTTAAGTATTAAAAGTTTTAAGGAAATAAATTGATTTGCATTGCCTTTACATTTTGCGAGATGTCCGTACATTTTGAATAAGCGATTTTATTTTTATACAAGAGAAAATTTTGAAAGTGGCACCACTGAAATATGTACTGCAACAACAAAATGTCAGCTGGTTACGATGTAGCTACCGTGTTCAAAATAATTAAGTAGCTGACTACACGACGAAGATTGTTGCCAACAGCATTTGTGTCGTGTAGCCGTGTAGCCTGCTCTGGTGAATGTGTATAAAGCATAAAGCCTGACTTCTCCTCTAAAGACATGTCGAGTTTTAGCTAAATCCAATTAGCAGATTATAACATCCAGATTTATTACCATTTATTTTGCGACACAATCGAGATTTTCATAAAAAATATAAATTTTGGTCAGCTTTGACCTCTGATATCTAATGGCGCGTACACAAAATTAAGAGACTGCTTTTATAAGGACAAAACAAATGATTTTTTGGGCCTAATTGACAAAATTTTGTTTTTGCCCTCTTGTGTTTGTTGGGATACCGAATAGTATCTATGTATGGTGGTATACGTGGGACAGTGGTACGAAAAATGCTTGTTGACGTTTTATGGGCAGTTTTATCATCCGCAGGGCGGTCGTTTCATGGATAACAATGCAATATTGCCTGTGGGAGATCCAAAATAAGAACGTTGAAATGTGAATTGTAGCAGTTGTTGTTTTCTGTTACTTTTGTCCTGTTTATTATCCTTACAATTATTTAGTTGTTGCTACAATTTATTATATTTTTTACATTTGATTTTTAAAGCTGCTGCCGGCTGCTGGAAAAAGAGGGTGTGCAACTGATTTTTCGTTAGAGTTTTATTACACAAAAAAAAAAAAACAAAAATCATTTCCTTAAGCATTCAACATTATAAAATTTCTTCATAACTGCATAGTGTTTAACAAAAGAAAAAATATATATATATATTAAAAGAATACGGGAAGAAAAAATCTTTTTAGTAAGAAAACAATTAAAACAAGTTTTTATATTCCAATTTGCACATGGACAGTTCCATGAATTAATAGTTGATGCTTCCTCCATTTTATTACGGCGTTGCTCTGGTCATTGTTTCTTTATTGCTCTGCATTTACTTTTTGGTTGGCATTATCTTTACGCTTTCAACTGGAAATTTTCAAGATAAGACAAATAAATAAATCTAAGCAAAATAAAAAGGTCAAGCAAATTAGTTTTAATACAATACTTGTATTAAACTTTAAAAATGTGTTCTCATTATTTGACAAAATAGTAAATATCGGGCTATTTAAATTGCTAATATTTTAAGTTATGCGAGTATAGATGAGCCACTCGTAACTCAGCAGTTTGCTTGTAATGAGTAGTTATATAGCATAATATGACATATTATGTGATTAATATTACTTTTTCATGTCTAACGCATATTATATGGTTAAAGACCAAGTTCACACTTGTTATTTAACTAATGATGATGGTTTAACCAATGATGTCTGCAGAATATATCCGCCCTTATTGCGGTTATCGAATCGACTTCGACTGTTGTACTTCGACAACAGTCGAAGTCGATACCATAATAAGGCCGATCACTGATTAAACTATTAAGGTGGAGTTACATAACACGCGTTAACACGTCAACGCGTTACAGATTTCTGTCAAAAAATTTAAATTAGTGTGTTTATATGAAGCAAGTTACACAAATAAGTTTGAAACGCGTGTGATGCAAAAAGTTCAGCAACTTTCAACTTTTTCACGCGTTAGCGCATCTCACGGACAAACAGCTGACTTCAGGGATGGCAAAATTAGTACAATTGTACCATTTTTGGTACAAATTGGACTTTAAAAGTACAATGGTACACCAATGTCTTATTTAGTACAATTAATAATATGTTCCATTTTTCTTAGAAATATTCCTCATTGAAGCTCTTTTGTTGGGATAAAATATCTTTTCCTATTGGTCCACTCGTATATATGCTACATTTTATCTGAATTAAATAAAAATTTTGGGAAATATTGAGAACAAAGTTCGACTTTAAAATAAGAAAAATAAGGAAAGCTCACAAAACGTAGTCTCTGCAATAGAAAGCTCTTGCTATATCAAAATTAAAACTAAAAAAAATCGTCAAGAACCGGAAAAATCGCCAAAACGAAAAAATAACCAAAAACAGAAAAAATCCCCAAAAACCGAAAAAAGCGCCAAAAACTGAAAAAAGCGCCAAAACTAAAAAAATCGTCAAAAAGCGTCAAAACAAAAAACGCCAAAACCAAAAAATCACCAAAACTAAACAAATCGGCAAAAAACAACAAATGTTAAAAAACGAAAAACTGAAAAAACGAAAAAATCATTAAAATGAAAAAGCGCCAAAACCAAAAAAAGAAATCGTTAAATCTACAAAAAAAAAATATTTTAAAATAAAAATCTAAAATTAAACGAAAAAGCTAAACGAAAAAATTTTCAAAATTAGAAAAAAAGGACAAAAGCGAAAAGGGATACGTATATGTGCATTTGTACGGAACCCTTCGTATGTGAGCCAAAGTCGCACTTCACTGATTTTTTGTTTGTTTTTGGAGTGCGGTAGCTAAACTTAATTTGTTGTATCTTTGCACGCGGCCAATGCCGGCTGTGCAGACTACTTAAAAAAACTTCATTTAAAAAAACTAATTATTAAAGTTGCATAAGTTCCCCATTTAAAAAACGACAGACATAAAGTATACATCAAATGAAAATTTGGAAGGTTCTCTGCAAAAGTATATATATGCTTACGTACCGCAATATTGGTCTTTTTTGCGATAACTGTGTGTTTACGTAAAAAGGCGGGTTCAAAATGCTTAAAATTGTATTTGGCTCAGAACGGGTTAACGGATATCAAAAATGAATATACCAGTAGAAACGTATTTTAGAGCACTTTAAAATGATATACATATCGTTTATATCTGTGCAGAATTGTACGAGTTAGGGCTATTACCCCATGTTTTTTATTTTGACTTTCAACAGCATTAATGTTCTTGACTTGCTCCAAGGCGAATATTCTGTTTTAGTACAATTAGGTATAAAAAAGTAAAATTTTAGTCAACATTGGCCCAAATTTAAAATCTCACTTGCCATCCCTGGCTGACTTTTTAATTTTTTGTTAATAAAAAAGTAAAAATATTAAATAAGAAGAAAAATTCATTCAGGTAATAAAAACAAATTTTTCGGTTATATACGCAAAAGGAATAGCTGCGTATAAAAAGAGAGACAAAAGAGCTGTAACTTGGAATATGATCAGCAAAGTATTACACATTCCAGCATTAAACATTCCATCAGCTGATTACAAAAAGTGTCTAACGAACCAAGTTTCCTATGGAACGTTTTGCACACCAATGATGATGTGGGATGAAGAATTTTCAATATGAAAATATTTGTGTAAGGAATACAGGAAGAATGTCATGCCATATCATGTCATGTAATGTTATTAACATGACATAATATAAAATATAGTTTTATTAGGGTTCCGTACACCAAAAGTGTAAAGGAACCATATTCTTTTCGCTACGCTGTCCGTCTGTCTGTCTATCTATAAATGACAGTTAAAAATCAAAGGGTGTTCTAAAGCGAGCAACGAAACATGTTGAAATACTAATGTATTATACATACACTTATATATAGACACCTGATATATTCAAAGCTAGTGTATTATTATACAGACTACAGCAATTAACACTGATGTTTAAAACAATAAAAAGTAAAGAGTATTCTATCAGTTAATGTAATTTTGACTATGTAATTAGTAGAATTTACTGTATCTTGGAAACCGTAAGAGGCAAACACTTAAAATTAAAAAAAACGCTAAAACTAAAAAATTTCAAAATTAAAAAAATGCCAAAACGAAAAATCGCCAAAATGATAAAAGCGCTTAAAGAAAAAAACATAAAAATTAAAAAAATCGCTAAAATGGGAAGAATCATCAAAACTAAGAAGATCGCCAAAAAACTAAAAAAAATCTTCAATAACCGAAAAATCACCTAAACGAAAAAAAGCTAAACAAAACACCAAAATTAAAAAATAAATCGCCAAAACGAAAAAAACGCTAAAGTTGGAAAAGGTCGTCAAAACTAAAAAATAGCCAAAAACAAACGAAAAATCGCCAAAACGAAAAAAGTCAGCAAAAAATTCGTTAAAGCAAAAAAAAAACGCCTATATTGAAAAAGCGCATAAACTGAAAAAATCGTCAAGAAAGTCGATAAAAAAACGAAAAATCTCAAGAAACGGAAAAAAACCAAACGAAAAAAGCGCCAAAATTAAAAAAATTTCTAAAAAACGAAAAAAAACTTAAAAATAAAAATACCAAAACTAAACGATAAAGCAGAACGAAAAATTGCAAAAATGAAAAAGGGGCAAAAACTAAAAAGTATATATTTGTATGTGTATTCGTACGTAACCCTTCGAGCCAAAGTCGCACTTTACTAAATTTATTTCTTATTTTTTCAGTAAATAAACTGTAAGGACCTTTGCTCCTACTCAGTGTCCCATGACACCTTCCGTTCTTTTCTTTAAAGTTTGTCTGTCGCACTGTGTAATATGCATATTATATAATTTTATTGAATATGAAAAACTCATATGTTTAACATTATTTAAAGCTTAAATATTATCTAAATTAGCATGTAACTATAGTTACGATACAAAGTCTTCATATTACTTTCTTATTATTATAACTTTTTCTTAATTAAAAATTAAAAAAAACTGAAGCTTGTTTTTCCTGTCCCCCTAAACATTTTTCCTTTAACAAATATATAAAATAATAAAAAGCGGGGCATTTTTAATTATAAATTTGCTGCATCATGTTGTGTACATTATTTTTTACTATTTTCTTTAAAACAATCACACGATTTGTATGTAATACTTTTTGTTTTAATATCCTTTCATATTTTTTTATATATAAAAAACGTTTATATGACATGACTTTTGTAAATTTTTCATGAAAAAAAAACTTTATAAAATCTAGGGAAAGAAAACATCACGGTATGATGATGGGAAATTGCAAGGCTGAGAAAAAAGATGATGTGTTGCAATGATAAAACATTTTTAAGCAAACAAAAAATAAACAATTATTTTAAGAACATGCTCATACTTTAAGCATACGAAATTTTGTGCTTTAAATTTTAAATCCTTTAGAGATTTTAGCTGTTTGAGGCTGAACAAAAATTACTTCTTTTTTTTTTGGTAGAAAAAATTTATTTGGGTTATTTTAAATTTATTTTGCTATTTGTGGTATTTGTTCGTTTTCTTCAGAAAATAAGATAAAATAACTTTTTTTTTACTTTATTTTGTGGTCTTACCCCTTCTGAGGATTTTAAAGAAATCCATCATAAGAGAGACAACACACAACATTATCAAGAGGACAACAATCCACTGAACAGGAAGAGGACGTTTTTTTTTAAGTAATAGAAATCGCCAGTCCAGCGGAAAATATGATTTAAAACATGACAACATAATAAAAGCAAAAAAAAGTTTAATCATACTCGCACTTCAAAGTAAACTTGGTAGAGTAGGCTTTTTGCAAAACTTTTACACTAATCTTATTTTAATAAACTGCGTTATAAAAGATGTTTTGCATGTTGTCTTGTCATCATATTCTTGATTTTATTAAAATGATATACAATTAAAAAAGTATATAAATGAAATGGCTGGAAGAGTTTGTAAAGAAAAAATGAATTATTATGTTGTAGCCCAGTGAACTGCACTATCCTTTCTTATATAGTTACATATTTTCCTCCTTAATTACTTTGTACAATAAAAAAAAATTTTTCAAGATTTTAACGACCGAACGTTTGAAGCAGTAGACTAATTTTGCTATCTTGGATGTCAAATATCAGCCAACGCCGGAAAGGAATTAGACGTACGCGCAAGAATGAACAAGGCCAGGACATCCTTCGGAATATTGGCACCGATATGGCAAAACAATAAAATCAGCCGAGGGATAAAGCTAAGAGATATTGTTGTCGAAAATTTTCGAAAAAAGGTTTTATTTTAACAGCTCTAAACCTTTTTTTTTGCCAAATCGATTTTTAGGATGCATTTTCATTTTTCTGCGCCGAGTACCGTAAATTTGATCTAAATCGGTTAAGTGGTTCGAGAGACATCGTGGTCGAAATTTTTTCGACATTTTTTAATTGCAAAATGTATTTATTCGAGATGAGTTGGCATTAGCAACCAATGAAATATCAGCGTATAGATTAGCTAACCACAACAAATCAATTTAACTTTTTTTTGCACATAGCGAGATGATGTCTTATACATTGCATTACATGTTTCTATTAGTCTTCAAAGAAACCCAATTTCTAGACTCAACTTGAATGCCAAAAATCAATCAAAACTTAAAATGTGTTTAAGGGTTAAATTCGTACTCCACGGCTGCTCTGGGACTGAATTTTACGGAAAAAAGTGTATATATACTATGCAGTGTTTGAAAGCACTAGGAGGAAATTAAGAGTTTTTGAAATTCTGAAAAAATGAATTATTTTACACACAATACTTTGTCGTACACTTTTAAGTATCTTAATGTTTTGCTTAAAAAGACCGGCTACAAACAAACCCGGTTACGGATCATGTGGCCGGATTTTGACCACCATGCGGAATCCTAGTAATTAATAAACAACTAAACTAATAAACGCATATTAGAATTGGAGAAGCAGGAAAAAGTTTTCACTGATGAAGTAACTCAAATCCATGTATGGGAAAAAGTTTTTAGCCGACTTCAAAAAAGAATGAGGTTATCAATTCGTGTGTATTTTTTTATGTTTGTAGAGGCATAACTCCTCTGTCATTTGTGAACCAATTTTCAAAATTCGTTATTATTATAATTATTATAATTATCAAAAATTCGTAATATGCAATGCCGTACAAAAGCTGCAATCGGATCTACAATTTTTTGGAGCATGAATTCGAATTTATGGCTACGGAAAAGAAAGAATTAGAAGGAAGTACACACAGAAAAAAAGGAATGTAAAATCCACATGCCGCAATTTTAATTGGAAATCATATTAAATTTACTAGAAATAATTTGTCGTTTGAGTGTGTTAGTGTTTATTTGCTTTGTTCATTGCTACAATTCACTGTTCTGCTTAGTTGTGTGACTTGTTGTTGTTTATTCTTACATGTGTCGTCTATGTAGACGACAAAAAACGAATTACCAGAGCAAATTTACTGCTGCTGGTTTAAAATTACCATTGTTTCATATTAATTTTAAACGGAAAATTATTAATCTATACTTAAATCACGGTTAAAACAATTTTGTTATAAACGTTAAGTTTCATTTTCAATCGACATGACTATAACTTTAATTTCAAATAAGTTTTATGTTAAATAATCATTTAAATCATGTTGAATTAAAATGAAATGCATTTTACATACGATGGTATTTATTTAGTGTATAAGTAAAAAAGTTAGCGTGTGGACTATCATGCAGGTGGCACGAGTTCAAATCTTGCCTGGGGCAGCCAGCTACAACGCAAAATTGTCTGATGACTACCACGTAAGTAAAATAATTAATAAAATAGCTACATTAAAATCATGTTGTTTCAGCTTGATATAAGTTTAATTCAACACGATTCTTCGTGTTGTGTCAATATAAAATTTACGTTGTTTCAACTTGAAATAACTTTAATTCAACATGATTCTTTTTGTTATTCCAATATCAAATTCACGTTGTTTCAACACGAAATTACTTTAATTCAATATGATTTTTCGTATTATTTCAGTATCAACTTCATTTTGATTTAACTGTACTGGAATATTGACTCTACATGAAATATAGATATTGAGCGTTCCTAAATCTACAATCAATTGAAAGAATTGTCTAATTATCGTTAGAAAATTATCGACAAATTGAATGGGCAAAATAAATATCAAGGTAATTCCAATCCCATTATACAAATTGGAAAAGCGTTCGGACAAAATTGGAAAATATAACTGAAATGCATGAGACATTTAAAGAAACTTTGAGAAATCTTTTAATTACCTAAGGGCCTATTCACATACTACATAACGCTATTTTCGGTGGTTTTATACCCCCCTCCTTTGTTACGATTTTTACAAAATTATCAGTATAAAGTATTTAGTCCGTAACAAATCTTTAGAGTGTATGTAGCAACGTTACTTTCTGAAGCCGCTACATTTCTACCATCAGTGCTCTTAGTACGATAACACTGGGAGTTGCTGTGGCAAAACAACAAAATTAACACAATTTAGTAGTGATTTAATTCTCGTATGCAATTTTCACGAAAAGTTTGTATAAGGCTGATTCTCATTCTAAGGGACAGACTACGCGGGCGTTTTTAAAACGCGCGTTTCTGATTTAATAATTTAAATCTGAAAGTTTTAAATTTTTTAAATTTCAAATTTAATACAAAAAATTAGAAACGCGCGTTTTAAAAACGCCGTATATTTTGTGTTTTTTTGTTGTTTACCAATGCAACTAAATGAAATATTAGAAGGTAGGATTCATCTTATAGTTTTCGCCTCATGAAATAAAATTATATTTTTCGATTTGTTAACATTTTTGTGTCTTGAGCGTTACATTTGCTTTCAGGGTTGTTCTGGAAATGATTTTTCGAAAGAGATACACCACAAAAATTAGTGTAGAGTTTTAAAGCTCTATATATCCACTCTCTAAAAACAAAAAATTATAATAATCGCAGGACGAAATTTAAGTTGACATGGAAGAATTAAAAATGTCTATATTTTAAAATAGTAATTCTTAACAATTATTTATACATGAGAATATAGTAGGCTAACTCTTTTGCCAAATAAGACTTATTTTACTAGAATCGACTAACAATGCCAAAAGTTATGCCAATTTAACAGTGCGAAGAGCAATTTTTTTTAAAAGAAAGCCAGAAATTTGTTTACAGATAATCTTCTTTATTTCGTTTCTACTCTTCATCTGATGTTAACTTTTTTAACGTCCTAAAATTTATAGATAAATTATATTTTAAATATGTTTTACGTAATGCTTAATACATTTTTTATACGAATTCAATATTCTTTTGCGAACACACACATTTTATTTTGAATTCAATACACTTGATATGTATAATCTTCTATGTATTTTAACATAACTTTTTTAGGTATTCACTAAAAAATTTCAGCTAAATTAAAAATATATGGATAACACTCAATACATTTTTTGGGTACAAACCATGATTGATTAAGGAAACATGTTGCAGTATAAGACTATTTAGCACAGTTCACAAAACTTTTAAATATTTTGAAGTACAAACCTACGCTGTTATTTTAGTGCATGTTGTTAATGCAATTTTAATAAATAAACTGAATAATGAAGCGTACTATAAAAGCGTATCGCTCAATACACAAGACTGCGGACAACAATTAAAAAAATTATAGTATCTAATATTTTTCTAAAATTTGATGTGTAAAATAAGAGAAGCGAATGCAAATATTCTAAGACCGTTATAAATTTAATCTCATTTTTGGAAAAATTCATAGTTTCTTAAGGTGGAAAACAGCATGCATTACGGACACGTCATTTTGTATGAAGAGAGGAAAAACAGTATTTTCGTTTTTCGCTTTTAACACATAATTGACAGTCTTACACAAAAAAAAACTTGTGTACATTTATTTATAATCTATTAAATCATGCTAAAGCAGTTTTCATTTTAAAATTTATGCGTTTATTTAATGAAACATTTTACTATACTTTCAACGAACACGAAAAAAGCCTTTGAAATGAGAATCAGCCATACATATGTATATAAAAGCAAATTTGAAGAGTAATATTGCTGTTATATTCTTCTAACAAATTAAAGTCATTAGACTATTTGTTTTATTTAAGGAGTGTATAATTATCTAAGGCAGTGTAACAAAAGATAATAATTGTTTGTCATCGCCTAATAAGCCCGCAAGTTACCTGTGCTATTTGTCTTACTTGAAAGCCTATGGTACCTGTTCATTTTTTTTCATTTCGCCCTAAGACTCCAATCTAATTTCACATGATTTCTATGTAATTTTGTTTATTTTTACTTATGTATTTATTTTTTTCAAATTATCTTTCACAACCGTGAACAAAAGGTCATATTAAAGTGTCTGCAAAGAAATTTGTTATTAAGTTATTTTATTTATGCGACAAATGATTGATGGAAATGGTTGCACTGAACGAAGACAGAAACAAACAATATTTTTTATATTAGCAAAATCATCACAGTCTCCATCACCAGCAGTAGTTAGTTACAGTATCTATAGCAACCATGTTTGAAAAACACAAAAATATATAAGCCATGCAATTTTTAATTATATTAGCATACTAAAATTTAAGGGAATTAAATACTGATGAAAGTATAATAAAAGTAAAATTCTGAGATTTGATATTTTATGTCTATGGTACTAAAAGCTCAGCAACGAAAGGACTTTCTCGACTGCCAACCGTAAGCAAATCGAAATTATCATAGTTTTCAATGAAAATTATCATTTGCTGCATTTGTCGAAGTTTTAAAGTCGTGTTTGGTACTGTTACGAAAATATAGAAAACGAAATTTTATCTGAATGCAAATTTATTATTAGGGCTGCGAACGTTATATTCCGGAAAATTAAAGCATGATTAATATTCCAAGGAACTAGAGAAAAATAAACATCAATTTAATTTGCAACATACACAGCAGAACATAACAACGTTACTTTCGGAAGACGCTATACTTCCATCATCAGTGCTCTCAATACGATAACACTGGGAATTACTGTGTTAAAATAGCAAATTAACACAATTTAGTGGTGGTGTAATTCTCATATGCAATTTCCGCGAAAAGTTTGCATATCGCTCCTTTATTGCAACGTAGTCATATCTCAAAAAACTAAAATTTTTAAGCTACTTAAGAAAAAGTCTTCATTAAGACCTTCTTTATATGTTAACAAATTTTCAGAAACATATCTTAATCTAAACCGAAGATATAACCACTAAAAACCTAACACCGCCCATTACTTGCTAACAATTTTAAAACTTTAAACGCGATTTGCCAAGTTTAATTTTTTTGATTCGCAATAAAGGAGCGATATATACGAATTGTAATCACATTCAATAGTGCCATTTCGCTACTGATGATGAGCGAAAGTGTACATGAGCACTGATGACGGAAGTGTAGCTGCTTCCGAAAGTAACGTTGCTATGTTCTGCTGTGTATGTTGAAAATTAAATTGTTGTTAATTTTTCTCTAGTTGCATGGTATGTATATTTACTTATGTGAAAAGAAACAGTAAAATAGCTTTATAAAAATCGTAATGACATTAAGATCGGCAAAAAATAAATGAGTTAGGTATGGTATGTTTTGTGTTTTGACTTTTTTGTTTATTATTTAAAAATAGGCCGCAAATGTATTTCATTATAACTCGAGAACGGTTTTACGGATTTATATTAGAGTCCGACCGAAACCAGTTTTTTGAAGTCGAACCCGAACCAATATACGGTCAAAAGGCCGAATATTCGACCGAATCCGAAACTTACCGAAACTTAGCATTAACTAATATTGACTTTTTTAAAACTTAAAAGAATTAAAATGTAAATTATTTTACAACGGCCCTTTTCACAATGTGATTACAAGTTAACGTGGTCTTTAACGGCATATTCGGCATACAAAACTTGCCGTTAAAGTATATGTTAACTTTTACCCGTACACTGTGAAAATGGGCGTAAGAGTATTTGAGTGTTGTGTTTTTCTTCCGACGGGGTTTTTTTGAATTCGGAACGATTTTCCGTCATCCCACGTCAAATTTGGTTTGTAAACATGTTTACAAACCAAATTTGACGTGGGATGACGGAAAATCGTTCCAAAGAGTATTTCTACATACATACAGTGTCAGTCAAAATAATAGCACAAATTGAAAATATTTTATTCCATCGGGCAAAAATATAACTTAAGCATTTACGAGCATATGACTAATAAGAACTTGGCATGAAATTAGCATAAATGATAAATAGAACTGGATTATTAGATTATATACACATATATTTAGGAGTGTCTTATCACCCTATTGATGACGCTACAAGAGCACCAATAAAAATTTTGAGTTGGAATAAATATTTGAGTCGGAATAACTAAAAAGATATATAGTAGAATATATACCTATTTTTTACACTATATTTATAGATTTCATCTCAACTAAAGTGAAGTTTTTTGATTTGCGACCGAGTTTCATCGGTGGTATACACAATAAAGAATTTTTCAAGACAGTTTGATTCATACATAATTCTATTGCGAAAAATCGATATAAATATAAATTTTCGATTGAAATCGAAATCGGTTTATCGCTCCCTAGTTTATATCTTTTGGTTACGCTTTATAAAACTAAGTCCTATTTTCATTCAATTTGCAAAGATATGGGACGGGAAAAAAGAGATTCATCGCGGTGACATAGTTTAAATTTGGAAAATACTGTTTCGATTAACTTACCTATTTATACAGCAGAAAATTTTCGGTTTCGGTTTTCGTGCAAAAAGTTGGCTTAAACCGAATGTCAGCTGAATCCACAATTTTGGCCAAATCCGAAACCGAAACCGAATATGAATCAAGCATCAAAAGGAACGGAATAAAACTACCTTTAAGTAACACATATACAACTTTTTATATAATCGATCGACAAATATAGATTTCATTCATAATTTAGTGAGGGACCTTAATTCACAAAAATTGCGACGTTCATATTTACAACATACATCCACATACCAAAATTCTAAATTTTCTGTTATATAACAACTGTGATTTTTGTCAATTGAGTTCCTTCACTTAATCTAGAATAAAATCGACATTTGTTGAGCGACTTTAATGATTTATGGCTTATTTTATTCCTAATATATTTAGTTTTCTGATAAATGATAAAAAAATGTAAAATTTTGTTGAAAAATTTGTTTTTTTTTACACTTAAACCACTATAACTTAGCGATTTAGAAACTGATTTTCAAAATTCATGCCCTATTTGAAAGATAAAATTCCTATCTTTGAAATTTGGAAAATATCGTAGAAATCCGTTTGAAAACAAAGAAGTAATGAATGTTAAAATTTAAAATTCCAGAATACCTTTACCGTTATAAAATCACTTTACGAAGTGACCCAGGAAAACTAAAGGCATTTTATTTCTCTATAGGAGAGTAATTTATAAAAAAAAAAACATAAAAATAAAAATCATCGTATAAATGCAAGAGGTTTTTAAAAAATGTTTTCAAAGATAAGCTGAAAAAATTCATGGTTTTTTTAAGCATCGCATGAATCAGGTGATAATGTCATCACCAGGCCTCGGACTTTCATGCAAATGCATGTTTTTTGTAATGATAGATAGAGAAGTATTGACTAATTACCTATGCGAATCATCAAATTATAAGTAGTTTGGAATCGATTTGTGGTTGCATATTTTTGCATATTTTGGTAGTAAGTGCATATTTTTGCATATTTTTGGCAATAAATGCATATTTTTAAAGTAATAATAATTTTTTTATGCATATTTCTGCATTTTTGAAAAAAAAAATATTAATAGGCCGATCATGGATGGCAACTGAGCATCGGCTGTGTTGCCACCCAGTAAAAAAGTTGCTTCCAATAAAGCAGGTTTCTACTATTATGGAATAAAAGTAGCGCTGACAAACCTGCTGATATCGCTGCTGATTTTTGTATGGCGAGTTCCCGGATTGGAGTATTACATTTCTGCTCACAAAAGCGCTTTTGAAGCGCTGAAAATCATCAACATTTTCAGCACTAAAACTGAAAATATATAAAAAAAATGGTTCGATGTGGATTGGCGTCGTTAACGCCATTTTGAATTTTTCTTACTTCGTTTCATTATTTATTTTTATTAATTTATTTTTATTAATTTTTACTCAATGTTTGTTATTTTAACTTCAAATAGTATCGAACTAAGAACCTTCAGGTTTGAAGTCCAACGTAGCAATCACCCGACCAAAAACACTGTTGCAAAACGGCACCAAGAAACTAAAATAAACTTAGTCTTCATTCTCGCTTAAAAACCTGCTTTGGATCAGCACTATAAAATCAGCTTTTTTGTATAGTTTGTGTACGAAGCTTTTGTATAAATAAAAAGCAAACACTTTTCTCGCTTCAAAACCTGCACTGTTGTGACGCTATTAAATCAGCTTCTGAACAAGCTCATATTTTAAAGCGCTTTATTGCTTTAGTGCTTCAAAAAATATGAAAATTTTTTGCTGGGCAGTTGCTGAAAATGATGCTACTGATGGCAACTGAGAGCTGTCAATTTCATTTGCTGTTTGGTACCTTTCTGGTAACCATTAATTTTCGGTTACCGAATGGCAACGCGACTAAAGTTCGGTTGTAATAAATAATAGACCAAATTATGTTTGTTTTATGTTCTTTTCTGTAATAAAAAAATAAAATAAAATATTTTCACATTATTTTAGTTTTGGTATTTTGTTCGTTGGTAAATGCATATTTTTGCACATATTTTTAATTTTTAGTTGCATTTCTTAAGCGCTTTAGATCCGAGTCCTGGTTATCATTGAGATAGTATGACAGATATGTAATAATTATTAATTACATTGTTTGTGAGGTACCCCGGGGAGAGGGGTACCTATCGCATATTGATGAAAATGGGATCACGTGTGTAGTATACCATTTCATATAAAAACAATTTTTAAGTCGCTTCACAAATGACGGAGTAATCGGTGAACATAGAAAAAAAAATAAATACATGACGAAAATACAACCTCCTCTTTTTTGGAAGTCGGTTAATTATGGAATTCGATTTCGACCGAAATTTCCATTACAATTCTACTTAAATTTCGATCGATATCGAATGCCGTAATTTGGTCCCTGCTTTCTTAAAAATAATAATTTGAATGGAGCAACCCAAATCCGATTTAGTTTCTTACAAGATTCATTCATTACTTCATCATAATAATAATACAAGAGGCCCACTGTGAGCTGACAAGGAATTAATTTGCATGAAACTTTAAAAAGCTATTTTAAACTAATACGTTCTACTAAGTACACACTTTAAGCAAAGTATAATTTTATGTCATTGCAATCAATACCATCAAAGTACATATAATATTTGCTTACACTTAAATGCAAGCACACATACATACACATACATGTGTATGTGTGTGTATGATTACCGCGATACTGTCATTGTGTGCATTAATGAATACACACGCATTAAAAAATTAATGGTCTAATTGAATGATAAAGTTATAGAAGAGGTGTTTTTTAATTTGTTAATATTTCTAATGTACCTGTTGTAAAAGCTGCTGCTGTTGTTGCTATTAATTCTATTGTTGTTATTTGTGTAACATATTTGATAATCGATAAAAATCACTTGTTTCTATTTTTAATAATTGTAACGCAAGGTTGATTGATTACTTTAATCAATATTTATCACATTTTATTTTTTTTAACAACAAATATAAAAATAATATAAAAAAGAAATTTAATTTGAATTTTAAAAGAGCGCCTGATAAAATTAGCAAAAGATTTATGTATTTTAATTAAAATGTTTATATCTGTGATTGCACTCTTTGACTTGTAAGTTAAAATCAAATTGTTGTATGTTTCCTTTAACAAATAATTTCGAAAATGTTTCGATTTCCGTTTCCGTTAGAAAAATCAAGCACAATTTCCGCCAACGATAACACTATGACTGCGGCAACGAACAAGAAGACTTTAATAACGCCACGAAAAGAAAATAAAAAAAAACATTCAACACTTTTTCTTTATTTGAGACAGCACAATTTTTCTTTTAGTTTTGTATAAGAAATTAAATTATTCCAGTTTTATTTAACAATTTCTAAATAAGGTACAAAAATATATACATTCTAGTCGTTTTTAGTTTATTTTTACACACTAACAAAATTGAATAAATGATTAACAGCGGTATTCAGAAATGATTGTTAAAGATAAAATTTACTTTTTGTAAGATATTTTTTTTTTATGGAAAAACAAACTTTACCAATCCTTTGTGAATACCAGTATAATAAACAAACGAAGGATCCCAAATAAGACACGTTTAAACAGCTAGACAGACAAATAAGGACTGTTGCTCGAAACTGTTTTTGTTTTGAATGTTAATTCAAAATAAAAGTATTCGTTGGTTACTTCTGCAAGGACATGAAATATCGTGTGCGTCTGTGTGTCTTGTTGTGTATGTAGTTGTTATAAACAACTGTTGGAATGTCGTACGTATACAACTTGCTTTCCTAACAAATATCGTAAATTGTTATTTTACCTTTAATATCGTTTTCAGAGCTTATTTTACTCACACACACACACACAACGAAAATACTTTGTTTACACTACAAAAGAGCGCATGATTTCCCTGCAGATAACACGAATAGTCTATACGCTCATGTAAAGTATACTCTATAGTGGACTAGGAGTAGTCCAAATGTAACCCAAAATGTATAGAGAGAACATAGTCGATAATATAACTTTCATTATGATGCCGAGGGGCTAAAATGGACCATGTAGTCCAATATTATCTGCGGGGTTTCAAAAAATATCTACATATTACTAACATAGCGTCTTCACGAGCCATTGATTTGTCTTGACAAATGTCAAAGTCGATATGAAAAAATAGCACTAACATTTTTCTAATGTTTTTATGTATGAAGTTTGACAAATGTTAGAACAAAATTATGTCTCGTGAAGACGGGGTGTAAACGAGAAAGATATGTAATTGAAGCCAAAGCCTTAAAATTCAGCACGAAGGCTGCTCCTTTTCCGATTTATAGATCCATTAAGAAGAACTTTTTAGAAATTGAAGTACTAAAGGGATAAAAAAAGTACGGTTTTCAAAAGTATTTCTTAAAATATGTAATTTCGGAAATGGGGCTTTTAGAAAAAGTTGTTTCTGAACAAGGTCCTTTTTGGAACAGGTAGTTTAAAATTAAATTTTTTGAATAGGTCCTTTTGGCAGGAGATGTGCCTCGCTGGGCATCACTGGTGCCCAGAGGAGCACACCTCAAGCCGGCTTGGATTTAATTCTTCACCTGCTTCCCATAGAGGATTTTGTGGGGAGGACGGCAACAAGGGGTCTTCTTAGACTGTTAGAGGCAGGTTTGTTGAGGACAGGACTAACAGGTCACACAGCAATCTTAAATGTGATCAGTGCTAGCTGGTGGGGGGCCCCCTTCCAAATATGCAAGGGCATATGTAAATATATTTTTGAAAACAGAAAGTACTTTTTTCAAATAGGTACATTTATGAAAGAAGGAATTTCTTGGAAAATGTACTCTTTGAAGATGGTATTTGTTTGAAAAATGTTTATTTGGAAAGGGTACTTTTTAAAACGTTACTTTTAGAAATTGTACTTTTCGAAAGAGGTATTTTTGAACAAGGTACTTTTTGAAAACTACCCTTTTTGAAAGAGAAACTTTTTGAAAATTTGTATTTATTTTGGAAAGGTAATATGTATATGGAAAAGATAATTTATGAAAAAAATACTTTTTTCAAAAAGAGTTTATTTGATAAATGCGCTTCTCTGAAAATCGCACTTTTTGAAAAGGTAGTTATTACAAAAAGTACTATCTGAAAAAAATCACTTTTTGAAAAGGGTACTTTTTGAGCAAGGTACTTTAAGGAGTATGTATATCATTTTGGAAAAGTTACTTTTAGAAAAAATCCCCTTTTTGGAGAATCGTTCGTTAAGTAAAATTTTATTTAAATTTTTTGCGACTTTTTGGTTTCTTAAGTAAAACTATAGTTTTCTGGCGGATTTAAGCAACTTTTTGGAGCATTTTCAATATTTAACATCGATGTTTTCGGACTGACATATATATTTTGTGAGTTTTCGGTATCTTAAGCAAATTTGAGGGCTTTTGCTAGATTGATCTGTTTTTGATATATGTGCTAATTCGAAAAATTATAGGTGTCTTGCAGATTTAAAGCGTTTCGAGTGTATTTCCAAATGCGTGCTAAATATCCAACGTGCGAAGTGTTTTCTTTTTTTCGGAGTAGTTTTTAATTTTTTGCGAATTTCATTTTATATGTTAAATTTATGGACTTATTGTATTGTAAAAAAAATTTTTGGTGCATTTTCGAATATACATATGTTACAAATAAAATTTTTAAAAGTTTCAAGGTTTTTCGAAGTACAATAGAGTATTTATGATTCTTCTATTTATCTAGGAAAATTGAAGATATTTTGCCGATTTAAGGCACTTATGGTGCATTTTCCAATGTAGTGGTATTTTCTTAAAAAAAGAAATGATTTTTTTTAAGAAGTTAATTTATTAGAAATTATTGTATCATCCCTTAAGCGGTCCATCCATTATGCAATATTATTGCATATGTTATTGTACATATTATTGTCGTTCTGACCTATACTATGCAATAAATGTCACAATATTTTCAAAGAAAATATTGCCCAATTCTCCTGACAGTGAAAAAGTAAATATAACACTGAACAATAGGGGAAATCACCCTTCGTAGGAAACTGCTATTGCAGACCTTGCAGGTCATGCAAGTCTAGGATATATGCTACAATATGCAACATAACAAGAGCAAAATATAAGAAACTAACATTTCCTACACAGTAGCAGATATGCAATACTAAAAACTGTAGAAAACTTGTCTAGCATATATGCAATTAGCAAAATTACTCAGAGAGATTCTCTGAGAGTGTATGAAACATAAACATGAAAATAAAATACAAACTAATAGTAGGCAGCAACATGAAAAGTAAACAAAGTTGGTTTGTGTGTGTACGTTTATGTTATTTGTTCATTTATTTTATGTATTTAAATATCAAATGTATGCATCTTTAACAAATCTTAGTTCAGAATTAATCTACAAATAATAAATTAAGAAAAAATTAAAAGTAGTTTTTTATGGTACATTTGAAAATTTACATACATAGTTATACATAACACATATATGTATGTATGTATTTCCTGCATGTTTGAAGAAGCCACTCGTTCTTTGTAGCAGAAAATGATAGTTTATATCCAAGAGGTGCAAATATGCCACCAAGAGTGATTTCCGCTAATGTTGCCACCATGTTACACAATTTTCCTTATTGTACAATAAAAATCAAAGGCATTTTGATTTTTGCCAATATATTGTGCCATCATCGAATATGACATACACATTGGTGATATTATTGTACAATACGAAAAATTGCACAATTATATTGCAAGTGGGTGGGCCGTTTTACGAAAGTAAATTTTTGCTGTAAGGGATTGCTAAATTGTGATTATTTTAATAAAAGGTAAAAAAATTTTAAATTTTTTTCAGAAAAGAAAAGGCCATAAGTTATCTATTGAATTTTCGATTTTTTCGGAGTATCAGTAAGGTTTTATGAGGTTTCAATTTATATCGATTAGGGGTTTCTAGTAGATTTTAGACTATTTCGCTGTATCTCCAAATGTGTGCTGAGCTTTGAATGTGCGGAAGTTTTCCTTTTTTTTCGGAGCAACTTTTACCTTTCAGAATTTAAAATCTTTTCGTAGTATCATCGACTTTTTTCGACTTTTTGATTTGTTTAGTTAAATTAAGAATTTTTTTGTTGACACCTTTAGGTTTCTTTGAATGTGTGTAAAATTTCTAATTTTTGGAAAATATTTGATTTTTTCGGAGTAAATTAAATTTATTTAGCTAAATGTTGGTTTTTTTGTGGATTTTAAAAACTTTTGATGCATTTTCGAATGTATGTTACTTATCGATTTATTTAGTTAAATCTTTCATTTTTTTATACGCACTTTTTTTGAAGGCACTTTTGGTACATTTCCCATTTTTAACCGAATTCCAAAAGAGGCTGTCAATTCATCATCTATTTTTTTTATGTAGGTTCCCTCAAAACTCTGCCTTTTATGAAGTGATTTCAGATTTTTTTCTTTACTTAAAAGGACGTGCTTCCAGATTGGTAACGTTGAAAAATGGGTAGGGTCACGCCCATACGAAGTAAAGTCACATTAATTTTCAACTACTTCTACTCAACCGATTCTTATGAAGTTTTGCACACGCATTAAGTTTCTGATTGAATACTACATCGCGACTAAAAAAGTAGGCAGTGCCACGCCCATGCAAAGTAAATATTCTTTTTCAACAACTTCTACGAAACCGATTCCTATGAAACTTTGCATACACCTTTAGTTATCGTTGCAATACAACATTATGTTTAGAAAAGTGGGTAGTGCCACGCCCATGAAAAGTAAATAAGCATTTTAACTACTTCTATTTAACCGATTCTTATGAATCTTTGCATACACATTTAGTTATCGTTACAATAAATCATTGTGGTTAGAAAAGTGGGCAGTGCAAATCCCATGAAAACTAAATATTAATTTTAACTACTTCTGCTTAACCGATTTTTATGAAACTTCGCACACACTTTTAGTTCTCGTAAAAGTACATGATGACAAAATATGGGGGCAGTGCCACACCTATCTTGTAGCAGATTTTTTGCAAGAATTATTTCGTAAGGGCCTATTCACATATAACGTAACGCCCCCCGGTGGGGGGGGGGGAGGTTTGAGTTTTGTTACGGATTAGTTAAATTATGCTGAAAATTTTGTAAAGAGCGTTGCGAAGGGGTGGGGTATAAAAAATCCGAAAATAGCGTTACGTAATATGTGAATAGCTCCTAATAACATATATTTTTTGTGACTTTTCGATTTTTTTAGTTATATTATGGGTGTCGGATTAATTTAATGTACTTTTGGTTTTGGTGCATCTTGGAATATGTGTTTCGAATTTTCGAAGAGTATTTGATTTTTTCAGAAAAACTTCAGGTTGGTGCGAATTTTCGATTTATTTAGTGAAATGATTGATTTCTTGTTGGTTAAAGGCACTCTTGGTGCATCTCCCAATATATGTTGGATTTATAATTTTCGAAGAGTGTGCGATGTTTTGAGAATAATTTCGATGTTTTTAGTAAAACTTCGATTTGTTGTCAGGTTTAAGCCAAATTTGCTGCAATTTCGAATATTCGAATTTTCTGAGAATTTCTGCATTTTTTTCGCAACAAAACACTTTTTCGCGAGTTTTCGATATCTTTTGACAGTGTTTGATTTTTTTCGAAATAAATTAAGTTTTTTGATTTCGTTAATGAGATAATTTTTTTCTAATGGGCGTAATGCGATTTCTTTGGGCAATATGCATAACGAAGACTTGCCATGAAGATAGCATAACCGATGAAATTGTCGTGGCTCTTAACGAGTTCTACTGGATCATTTGACATTAAAAAGCAGTGCACATTTTAGTGATGAGTCACGACTACAAGATACAGTGGTAACTTATGCTAAGTTCCAGCCAAGTTTTGGTTTATAGCTCATTGTTGGTTAGTTTCACATCTTTGTCTCAATAGTTTTTTTTTAAATATGGTCACACTAATGTCTGCACATGTTAATATCGTAAAGGTGCTCACAGGAAAGTTGTGCGTACTTATTTTTCTATAACACGTGAATGTAATCCTTGCAGAGCTGTTTTGTAATATGACCTTCTGAAATTTAAATTGTATTTCTTACTTATATATATTTTTTTCGTCTGTGGTATCTTGGCGATTTCCCCTTTTTGTTCTCTTTCATTTGTATGATACGAATGCAGAAAAATGGCGGGCATTTACTTTTTATAACAAAAAATAAATAATAAGATTTTTGTATATTTTATTTTTTCAAAAATAATAGATGTACAAGTACAAAAGTTTGGAAAAGTTTTTTTTCCTTTCCTTTTACTGTACCATCATCCAAATTGAGGAATGCTAGTTGATGATTATAAAATAAAAGGAACGTTTTGCCAAGAACGCGGATGATGATTTAAATAAAGACCCACAAATAAAGAAAAAGAACAAAAAAATTGTTGTTGATTACCAGTTAATTTTAAAGGAAACTTGTTGATAACATTTGAAAGGAATTCATTAACGTGTCAAATGGATTTGAGGCAAATGTTTAAACGGCATTACGCCTTCATATAATTTATGCAATTATGTTGAAGATGTAATTGTTTTTTGAAACAATGAGAGTTATTAAATGCAAATTTTCTAGGCGGGTTTGCAATCAATCAAATTAAAATGTCATGGGCGTTTGAGTTTGATTGTCCAATTGAGTATCATGTAGAAAATAATAAAAAAAACTTTAAATAAACATTTTTTAAACATTTCTTAGTTCCTAATAAAATTTAACATTATTGTGATATTTGATTTTTTCTAGTGTTTTTTTTTGCTAACTATCTTTCAGCAAATAACAAAAATTGTAATGTATCTGTCAGAAAGTAATTAGTTAGTTAAAGTTTTTGCCGTATTTTTCTTTTTCCCTTTAATGCCTTTATTTAGTAACTGACTTTTCATACATGTATATGGGTGATTCCCATTCTAAACGTGCATTTTGTGTTTTTTTTTTAATGAAATATGAGAAGGTAGTATTCATATTATATATTTCGCCTCATTCAATGGATGCTGAAATAAAATTATAGTTTTCGTTTTTTTTTTTAATTTTTGTGTATTGGTCATTTGCTTTCGCGGTTGTTGCGGGAATGATTTTTTGCGAAATAAATACACCGCAAAAAATGAGTAAACCCTATACTACACATCTACTCTCTAAAAAAAAAAAAAAAATAATCGCAGGAAGAAATCAAAAGTTCAGACCACTTTTTAAATATTGACTATTGTACTATTTTCAGTACTTTTTCATTCTAGAAATACTGCAGTACACTCAAGACATAAAGAGTACTTTTTCCCAATCGGTAACGATAACAAAAGACTTAAATTTTCTTCCCGTTTATTAATTTTCAACCCATTTTATGTTCTGCAAATCTTGATATCTTTATTTGAAGAACAAAATCTGTTCAAACCTCTAAGCATACAGAATCTATTAGAGAACTTAACTGGTATAAAATTCATTGTTATAGCTATACACTCTAAAACATTACTTGAAATTTACGATCATATATTGTCTAAATTTGTGTTGAAAATTTGTCCTTGTCTAAAATTACATCGATTTTGTAGTTATTTTATTAAAGAAAAAACCTTTCAAATTAAACAAATTTAGTCCAAGTGGAAAAAATGTAACATAAAGTATAATACGGCTATGGCTGAATGGTAGATACGTCAGACTATCAATCAGGAGGTCGCGGTTCAAACCTGCACGCAGCCAATCGGTTTTTTTTAGTAAGAACATTTTGTTGAAAAATAATGCGTGTGTAATTTTAGGTCGATAATAATCTATAAAGTGTTGCCGACTATTATCGACCTAATTTTCAACAAAAGTGTTTTAGAGTGTAAGTTGCACTTTGCCGATAGAGCCCAAATCAAATTATAAATCCTCAGTACTTTCATTTTCAGTGAAATGACATATAAAATCAAACGAATTGTCATGGCCGCAATTGCAGCAAGGGTTGAGCGGCCCGTGAGATGTTAAATGGTAACAATAAGCACACGGAAAAAAACTATTCTTCAAAATATTTCAATAAACAAAAATAAAAATTGCTTTCAATTAATTTAGTAACTGAGCCAATTGCTCATGTGATATAAAACAAAGTTTTCTATTAAAGTTGGAGAGTTTTGATTGCACAGAAAAAATAAAAAAGAAAAAATAAAATAAAATTTCAAATACGAAAAATGAAGATTCGATTAATTTCGTTGTTGAAATCCAAACTACGAGGAAAATTGTACATTCAATCACTAAAATTCAAATTTTCAATTACTCAAACTTTGTGAAAACTATTAGAAAATATTGTTTTTCGCCACATTCGGAATTACTAGAAACTAGTTTTAACTTTTGATTAAATCTATTAATTGGAAGCCCTTTAGGACAAATTTCTTTTTTTGCAAATAAGAATATAAAATTTTCATCGTAGATTAAACTTCAACAACGCAATTAATCCAATCTGCAGTTTTAATAAGTGAAATTACATTTTAGTATTTTCTGTGTATGAAACTAAATTTTCTCTAGCCACACAGAAAAAACTAATATAGGATTTCAATTGTGAAAATTGTATATTCAATTACTAAAATTCAAATGCAAAGTTATTTAATTAGTTTGGCTTAAGTTCGTTTTCAATTTAATCTTTCGACCAAATTATTTTTTTATTTAAGAAAGAAATTCTAAAGCATGTAAATATTGAACATAAAAAAAAAATTTCGGTGTATGGAAGGTTGAACTGAAGGCTGTTTCGAGACTACCACTGTCTACTCATCAGAGCCCTTAACCTACACTACAAGCGACGGCAGCAACAACACCCTAGCGAAAATACTACTGATTTTAGTAAGCTCAATTAACAGACTTTGTCGCCACCTCGCGGCGAGTCGTACCTATTATTAATGAACTTTTTCTAAATGTTCGGAACTTCACTAACCGTCTTTTCTTAGCATGTTCAACTATTTTAAGCTTTTTTTCATTTCGGTCTCTCCAGTGTGGAATATCATCGATATTTTCAATGCTGGGATTTTTTAATGTTTATTTTGCCCAAGTTTTTTTGGAACAGAACATATTGATAATTCGCCAGGGTGTTGTTGCTGCCGTCGCGGTAGTGTAGTTAAAGGGCTCTGATTAGTAGACTGTGGTAGTCTCGAAACAGCTGCCAGTTCAACCTTCCGTACATCCAAATTTTAGTTTGAATGTTTAATATAAACATGCTTTAGAACTTCTTTCTTAAATAAAAAAATAGTTTGATCAAAAGATTAAATTGAAAACGAACTTAAGACCAACTAATTAAATAACTTTGGATAAAAATCATACAGTTCGACTAAAAATTCATAGCTCAATTATTAAAATTCAAATTTTTATTCATTGAACGAATTTAAAAAACGTTGATTTTGATCACATGATTAATGGATCCAGTTAGTTAATTAATTAAAATTAGTTTTAATTTTTGATTAATTGTATTAATTAAAAACGTTTGACGAATAACTTTTTCTGTGCACTGAATATACTTTATTTAATAACTTATGTCTTAAGATATAAATAGTTGTTGCTAGTTCATGATACTTATAATTCAAAATTTTTTAAATTTAGTAACTACAACAATACACCGGAAGTTCCGTATTTAAGTATCTTCAATAGCTCTAACTGCACCTAGACAAAACCACAGATTAATAAAAAATATTAAAATGTCAAGAATGGTTCCTCTGTATGATTATTAAAAATAACTGAGATTTTATATGTTCAGTTTTTGAAAAAGTACCATTAAGGTGAAAGAAGTTCTTTTTAAGTTGAAGTTCGGTACCATTTCAAAATCTGCATTTTCCTTCACTGGTTCACATGGAAAATTAAAAAAATTTAAAATAATTCTTTACAAACATTTATACACATACAAAAAGTAGGATAACTCTTCTTTCAAATAAGACCATCTTTCATAAAATCGACCCACAACGTTAAAAGTTATGTCGATTTCAAATTATTATTGGTAGCAAAACACGAGCTACCTAATACATTCTTAGAAAATATATTAGCCAATAATAGTGCGGTAGAAGCAAAATTTTTTCAAAGAAAATCAGAAATTTGTCAACAGATAATGTAATTATGCTAAAGCAGTTTTCCTTTTATATATTATGCGTTTATTTTATGAAATATTTTACTATACTTTTAACGGACAGGAAAAAAGTATTTGAAATGAGAATCACTCACAACATCACATTCAATAACGACTTTCTTTCTTCTTAGATGAAGCATCAAAATACTAAAAAAATATCAATTAGTCTGAGTAATCAATTTTTAAATGCTGTTTGAAAGTTTTTCATCTTCCATTTAAATGGAAAATAATACTTCGGCTAAAAGTCATGGACATGTTTACATTTTCTCTAGCACTTACACTACGATGAGAGAACGTAATGTCTTGTAAGTGAGTTTTGTGACAACAATTATTAGTTTTTTTCCATTAGTTTTTTGTTAATTAGTATTGCTCTTCCTTATTTCATTTATCTCTGGCTGTTTTATTCATTTATCACTCTTATTTTGAAGTAACCGCAAACACAAAACAAAATCAAACTGTGGCCAAGATAAAAATTTTCAATTAATGAAAGCTGTCGCTTACAGAAATAAAATACAAAAACTATGTAGAAAAGAGAAGCATAATAATCTACATCAAATTGTGAAAGCAAATAGTTTAATCACATTTAAGTATTGACAATAAATGGAAATTTTAGTTTGGAACTTTGAAATAACAATATAAAAATAATGGTGAAGCAATATGAGATTTTTTTTTACAAAAAGTTGGCAGTCCGGCTGAGTTTGAAACTTGATATTTTTGATAAATTCAAATATTGGGAAAGCTAATGAAAATTTGCAGATTGGAACAGTATCATCTAATCAGCGTTGATAAATCATAAATAAAACAAATAAGTTTTGTTATAAAATTTAAACTAGAGGCCAGGTTGCAATTATCATACTACATACTTGTATTGTCCTTTGGCCATACTAGTTTACTTAATCAGACAAAATATTTATTAAATTTAAAAGCTTGTTTCAGACAAATGTTTTCCTGAATAGAAAATTTTTATAAAATTTTTCTGTGTTGCGAACTGCGAAACAATTCTGTTCTGTCCTTGCTGCTAGATTACAGTGCACAGTGGGGACTTTTGCAAAATAAATGGGAAATCGGTAACTTCTAAGCCGCTGATTGGATTTAGCTGAAACTTGAAACATATTTGGAGGAGGAGTCAGGCTTCATAACTCTTATCTCAGTGGCCTTCTGGCTTAAGCAAAAGAGGAGAAAAAGTGGGACGAATTCGACCACCAGGGATTGAAGAAAAAAGTTCAGAAGCTTGTAACTTTTTTAAATGTTATCCGATTTTAAAAATTTAAAGCGCTTTAAGTTTGGCTAAAAATAAAAAATAATGTCCTTACATGTGTTTCCATATCTCTTATATCTTAGACCATATTTGACTTTAACGATAAAAATTTTTTTTTGCCTTTTTTACTCTTTCTTACTTTTTTTAGTTTACAGTTCGATTTTAACTTTAAAGGCAGCATTGGGTTTAAGAATTTTTAATTTTTAAAATTCTAAGTAAAACTAGAGAAAAGTATTTGTTATTATCTGCATTCTTGAAGTCGGAAAAAGGCTAAAAAATCAACATTTTCAAATTCACCTGAAATAGCAACGCTTTTTTTCAATTGATGACAGCCTGCCCATAAATGTGGATATATTTAGAAAAATATAGTTTTCTCCCATAAAATGAATATAATAAAATATTTTTATTTTCTCAAATTAACATTTTTGACTTCTATATGAATCTCTTTACTACGTCTGAGAAAATGAGCATTAAAATGGATGGATGGACATGTGTCGATTGTATTTACAATTAAGTGAGGAAATTTAATAAACAAAAACGGCGGGTTTTATACAACACACAGACACAAGCACAGATGAAAAGTTTTCTATTATATGGAAATTGTGATTTTTATCAAAGAAAAATCGACATTAGTTCATCGATTTGAATAATTTTTGGCTTATTTTATTCCTAATATAAATAGCTTTCTAATAAATTATAAAATTAAAAATTTTTGCCCTCTAACTTTTTTATGAGTTTTTGAAAACGAAAAAAAGGTTTAGGTGTTTACTTTATGCAAGCTAATTGGGATTTTTTGTGTAAATAAAATTCATTTTAATTACAATTTGTAATTAATTAAAGAAATTTTTATTTACACAAAAAAGCCCAATTAGCTAAAATAAGGTAATCGCTTTAAAATTAATACTCTGGACATATACACAAGAAATTGAAATAAATTCAGTAAAGTGCGACTGACTTTGGCTCGCACACGAAGGGTTCCGTACGAATACACATATATACATATATCTCTTTTAATTTTTGCCCTTTTTTTCATTTTGACAATTTTTTCGTTTTGCTTTTTCGTTTAATTTTAGTTTTTAATTTTTTTCCGTTGTTTTGGCGATTTTTTTTTTTGGTTTTGGCGCTTTTTTCATATTGGTGATTTTTTCTGTGGCGATTTTTCGGTTTTTGCAATTTTTTTGTTTTTCACCAATTTTTTAAGTTTTGGCGCTTTTTTGGTTGTGGCGTTTTCTTTTTGTCTTAACTTTTTTTTCGCTATTTGACGATATTTTTAATTCAAGCGATTTATTTTAGTTTTGACGCTTTTTTTCGGTTTTGGGGATTTTTTCGGTTTTGGTGATTTTTTTAGTTGAACCAATTAATTTTTCTTTTGACACTTTTTTCGTTTTGGCGATGCTTTTAGTTTTGATTTTTTTGTTTTTGGCGATTTTTTCCATTTTTAGCGATTTTTTAGTTATTTGACGATATTTTTAGTTGTAGCGACTTTATTTTGTTCTAGTCATTTTCTTCTCTTTGACGATTTTTTCGGTTTTTGTGGTTTTTTTTAAAGTTATTTTGCGATGCTTTTTTTAGTTTTGGTGAATTTTTGCGTTTTAGCGATTTTTTTACTTTTGGTGCTTTTTTCCTTTTTTCCTTTAAGCGGTTTTTTCATTTTGGCCATTTTACGTTTTGAAATTTTTTTTAATTTTGGAATTTTTTTAGTTTTAGGGCTTTTTTTTAATTTCAAGAGTTTGTCTCTTACGGTTTCCAAGATACAGCAAATTATCTAATTTACATAGTCAAAATTACTTTAACTGAGAGAACACCCTTTAATTTTTATTGTTTTAAAGTATTAATTTCCCTGCGGGAAATATTGTACCAATTGTGTTGAACGTACTTGTTTAATTACTGGTGAAAATGGGAATGGTACGAAATGTTCCTGAGTGGTGACCGGTGCAAAGAATCATATCACAACATATCACAAAGCTAGAACAAAACAAGTTAGAAAAAAACTTCATTGAACAAGCAGATTATTTCCAAATTAAAAATATTTGTTTAAAGTGCAGTAATTCAGCTAGTATTAAAGAATCCATCACAGGACAAGTAGCCTTAGTTTGGACTTAGAACCTATAACTGAGTATCTTAATTATGTCAATTGACCCCCTCCAATGACAACGCCATGTAAAAGTTACCGGTCCCCTTCATATAAAGTTCCGGAGCTCGAACCGGTTATTAGTCCTCAGGAACTAGTCACGTGACCTGTCTTGTGACTAGTTCTTTTCCCTCTAGGGCTATTATACAGTGTCTATTTATAAATGTATATATTATATTAGTATTTCAACATGTTTCGTTGGTCGCTCTAGAACACCCTTTAATTGTTAACTGTCACATATTTTCTGGCATATATTTGCGGCGGTTTATATATTCTGTGAAAATTTAACGTTCGCAGCTTTTATAGTTCCCGAGAAAACACCCTGTGACAGACAGAAAGACGGACACACAGACAGACGGACAGCGTAGCGAAAACAATGGGTTCCTTTACACTTTTGGTGTACGGAAGGAACCCTAAAAAGTTTATTTTGCATGAATAAACAAATTTATCACTCCTAATTTCTGAATAGCTCCGAAACAGTTGGAAATATAAAATATTATGACTTAGTCAAAGTCCAAGTCTTGTACAACTAACATTTGACCAAAAAAGTTACAGGAATATTTCCAGTTCCGGTTCTCAAATTATGATGAGTTTACTGTAGGAAAAATTACAAAAATTGCTTGAAACTGTTTTTATATAATTGGTTATAACATTTTTAATATCTAAGCTGGACGAATGATTTATGACTTGTTTTAAAGGTATTATAATAATCCTTTAACGGTTATAAAAATAAAAAAGTTATCACAATTATAGAAGTTGTTTTTTCACAATCCACGATTCATGATGCTGTAACTAAAAAACATTATAATTTTAAAGATTTAAAGTACAAATTATGTTAGATAGTTTCCCGTGTAATACAGATAAAACAAAACATATGTAACCCCTAAGAACTAGAGAAAGGAGCTTTCTCAATCTTGGGTGAGAAATATAAACAAAAAGCACAAGTGTGGTTGCTGATTAGGATAAGTGCCAACTATGGTAAATTTCTAAGCCACCATAAAATAAGCTTAAAGCCAGGAAACATAGAGCTTTAAAGCAATTGGTTTAATGCCAGATATTTACCGCTTGACTTTGGGGGCTGAGTAGCCTAGAGTATAGAGAGCTCTGACGATGGGATTGTGGTTAATCCCGAAAACATCGATGTTCAGTTCGACCTTTACAAAAGTCAAGAAATTGGTATTTGTACTTTTCAATTGCCACATGCTTTGAAAAATTATTTCTCAATAAAAAATGATTTAATTGTAAAAATTAAATTGAACGAACTTAAGCCTGAATAATAAATTTCTTTGGATAAAACCCATATAGTTCGACTAAATACACACAACTTCAACGATTTAAAAAAAATTCATCTTAATCTCTAACCCTTTCACTATGCAGTCCCAAAATCTCTGTATGGTACTCTTACAAGTTCCTGCCTTATTACCAAAAGTCTTAAACAAAGTAGAAAAATTAGTAAATTTTTATCAACACCAACGCAAAAAAGAAAACGTAGCTATACATTCGAACAGACCCACCTACTGCTGTATCTGCTATGCCTATATGCAATTTTATACTGATAGGACTATCCGTTTAGAAGTGGTTGATTTGTGTTTCAAATGCTTTGATTCGGTGCCATTGTGTAGTGTAAATTATTTTTGCTTATATTCTTCTCCTAATAATCCATTTATTAAAGATAGTAAGGTGTTGCTCTAAAGGCGTAATGGTAGACTTCAGTAATGCAGAATCGTACAATTGATTACCGCATAGGGCAGAGCAATGTTAAAAGAGTCCATTTAAAGTAATCCAGGAGGCATCAACCACAATTAGATGAAAAATAACTTGCTTAAACTGCATTAAAAGTTAACTGAGTTATGTATGAGTATATGTATGTACTTACTATAAAGATTTATGCATGTACTTTCTTAACTTTATTTATACAAGATAAAATCTTTTAAGCCCTATTCAAACAACAACCACTTCTCATCCTTTCATGTTTTTTTTTATTTAAGCAATAAACCGCAAATTGAACGGAATTAGTAAAATAAGGACATATTTACTCTTGTTCGCCCACCCACATCTGCAACAGATATTTAATAAAGTACAAGTAGGCCTAAATATATAAAAGCAAAAAAAAAAACTAAACAAATTATTTTAAAATTTATGTATTTTTGGTCTATAAAATCTGTGTAACACTTGTAACATCTTCAAAGTAACCGCAACAAAACAAAATCAAACAAAAAAGGATTTGCTTATTTAACAATATTTTGCTCCTCTTTTTCGTCTCCCTTAAGAAGGATTCTGTTGAATCCGATTATATCTGATTGAATTTGTTAGCGCAATAATAATAAAGGACATGTATTTACAGCAACGTATGAACGAACGTATGTTCAAATTTTGTCTATGCAAACAGGATGAATCGACTTTTAAATTAACAACAACAGCAACAAAAAGTCAAGGAAACTTGCTATACAAAAATTGATGAGTATTTTTATACCCTTCATCATACGTTGAAAGAGTTTTTTAAAGTTTGTCATATCGTTTGTCACAAAAGTTAGGGCAATTTTAAGGAAATCTGAAAATATTTTCAAAGCTTTAAGATTGTCATAGTTTTCAAATTTAAGAAGAATAAAATTCATTGCTCGTGCTTCCATGGATATAGTAATAAAATTAATTATCCGTTTACTCCTTTCTATAAATGCACGTATGAGTATTTTGGCACTCCGATGAAGAAAATCCTCATAAGTCCAGTTATACAAAACAACCAAACATATTTCACCTTCTTCAAATCTGAATGAGCACAGGTTCGTATCACAGCTGGGGCAAAAAAAAATAGTAATAAAAAATAAAAATAATATATAAAGTGTATAATAATTTTTTTTTATTTTGATTTTTTTATTTGACTACATATTTTTTAGCTTCAGGTAAGCCAAATAATAGCTAGTTAATTGCTGTGACAATGTAAATACATTTGTAAGGGGAATTCCTTATTTTTTGGACTTTTCAAACAAAAATAAGTAGTTATCGAGTCAAATTGTAAGTAGTTACGACTTAAATCCTCATATCCTTTTTTGCCTACCAGTAAACATAGTTTTTGCTGGGTATTGTAATTCGATACCCAAAAATAGCGTTTACGAAAGCTTGGAGGACCTAACTTTTTTGTATACATCATTTTGTAATCAGAAGTCCGGTGGTGGCTAGGAGTGTTCAAACATCAATACCCAGCAAAAACTTTGCTTATTGGTAGGCAAAAAATTATATGAGGATTTAAGTCGTAACTACGTGCAATTTGACTCGATAACTACTTATTTTTGTTTGAAAAGTCCAAAAAATAAGGAGTACCCCTTACAAATGTATTTACATTGTCACAGCAATTAACTAGTTATTATTTGGCTTACTAGAAGCTAAAAAATATGTAGTCAAATAAACAAATTAAAATTAAAAAACATTTTATACACAGTATTTTATTATTATTTTATTTAATTTATATGTTTAATTTTTTTATTTTTTTTTTTTACCCAGCTAGGATACTTGTTCAGATTTGAAGATAAATACTTTACCCACTGAGCTATTGTTGACTTATAAGCTTAAGCGATAAAAAATAGTTTTCATATACAAACACATGCTGACTTTAATAGTGGTTGTCTACTTATTTTATTATTAAATATCAACAAACTGTAACTACTTTCAGATAATGAGAAAAATACGTAATAATTTTATTAAAAACTAGGCAGTAGATCTAATTTTAATCATAGTAATAAGATAAATAAGTACCACTCATTACTTTGTAGCCCATTAATAAGCTACTACCGCTTACAAAATGGACAAAAGTTTTTGCTGGGTATTTAAACCAGAGATTTTACATATTAATAATTATGTACTTCAAATCTCGGTGAAGGATTTATAAGATTCGGTATTGCCAAATGAGACAATATTACTTGTCTTCATATTAAAAACACACTAAAAAACTTTGTGAAATAAAAACCACAAACGGAAGAAATGCTGATAAAGAATTTTTGTTAAGTAATTTACACAGTAAAAACTAAATTTCATTTTCAGTAAAGAAGTTCAATGTATTAGAAAATATCTTATCTAGAAACGTATCTATAAAAATGTCTCAACAATTTTATAGAGAAAAATAATATTGTTTTTCCAATTTCCTTTAAAACATTTTAGCTTTGCTAATTCCCAACCGTTTTTTATTTATTTAGGTCTGATTTTAATCGTTATTAAATACAAATTTCAAGGAATTTAAAAATGAATAAAGGCTTCGAACAAAGTGTTGCAAAAAACTCTTATAGCTTAATATTTATAAATTATATTAATTGTATGAATACAAATTATTTACACTTTATAGAATTTTTACATGGATATGAACAATTGCTTATTTAATATGATAATGGTTGTTTAATACAGTTCTCCACTTGGTGTGTAGTAAATGAATTTAAAGCAAAAAATTTATGGTAAAAAAAATTTTCTAGAAAACTTATTTTATTGCTTGAATATTTTTTGGTAATAATTTTTCTCTTTATGAATATCCCAGTTGGCCAGACTGCCTTTCACGACATTGTCATCTACGATTCTTGTACGAATTGTCCTCTGCCGTTTAGGGTTTCTATTCGACAATTTAAGTGAATCGTCGCTTACGACAATCTGAGCGGCGAATTCTTGCATGTTGTCCTCTATTAAAAATACAACAATATGAGCGACAATGTCTTTCGTTTTTTATTCAAAACCAATTTTGTTGAGGACACTATGAGCGACAATATCTTAAAGTTTGTCTTCAGTAACATTGTGTAAGACAAGATCAACGACAATGTCTTAATTGCTGTCCTCAATCCATCTTTGTTGAGGATAATATTAGCGACAATGTCTTATATTTTGTTTTCATTAACATTGTGGAGGACAAACTGGACGACAATGTCTTAATTGTTGTCCTCAATCCAACTTTATTCGGGACAATATGAGCGTTAATGTCATAAATTTTGTCTTCAATAAACCAAATTAATATGTTGGACTCTTGCTGTCGATATTTTAAGTGGTGCAGGAGCAAGGTGGTAAGCCCGAAAACTTATAAACATGCAGCCTCAGTTCGAATCCCAGCTAAGTCCGTGAATTATTTAAATGAAACGGAAACAAACAGATAAGCAAAAAGTTAGATTTGTGTGTTAAAGATATTAATTAAGTTCGTTCTATGACTAAATAGGCGACATGTCGCTATGTAATCGTTGGCGACAAGATAAATGACATATACTACATATACTCTAAAACATTACTTAAAATTTACGATCATATATTGTCTAAATTTGTGTTGAAAATTTCTCCTTGTCTAAAATTACATCGACTTTGTAGTTATTTTAGTGAAGAAAAAACCTTTCAAATTAAACATATTTAGTCTAAGTGGAAAAAATGTAACATATAGTATAATACGGTTATGGCTGAATGGTAGCTACGTCACACTATCAGTCAGGAGGTCGGGATTCACACCTGCATGCAGCCGTCGTTTTTTTTTTAGTAAAAAGATTTTGTTGAAAAATAATGCGTGTGTAATTTTAGGTCGATAATAATCTGTGAAGTGTTGCCGACTATTATCGACCTAATTTTCAACAAAAGTGTTTTAGAGTGTAGTCATTGACAACATAATAGGCAACATTGTCGCTTTTTTAATCATTGATGACAAGACAGGCGATGTTTTCACTTATATAATTAGTGACGACAAAATAGGCGGCAATGTCACCCACGCAGTCGCACCAGTATTATGTGAGCGAGAATCTGAGTGACATTGTACACGCTTTTCGTGACACTTGTTCGAAAACTTCCTTGATGATTTGTTTCGGCTGTACAACATTTGTCGTCGAGGAGTTAACATTATCGTGCATCCGTCATTGATGATGTCTTAAAGACGTGGCCAACTGGGATGGTACAATCACACATATACATATGTCTGTATAACGTACATACATACACATTTCCTTAGAGTTGTCGACTACTTGACATTTCCCAAAAATCCGGATTAGAATATTTTTTTTAAAATTGATTTATGAATTTTTAGTCGAGCTGTATGGTTTTTATCCAAAGTTTTTTTTATGAGTTTGGCTTAAGTTAATTTTCAATTTAATCTGTCGATCAAATCATTTTTATTTAAGAAAGAAATTCTAAAGCTTGTAAATATATAACAGTCAAAGAAAAATTTTGGATGTACGGAAGGAAGGTTGAAAAAATCCCAGCATTGAGAATATAGATGATATTCCACGCTGGTAAGACCGAAATGAAAAAAGCATAAAATAGTTCAACATGCTAAGAAAAGACAGTTAGTGAAGTTCCGAACATTTAGAAAAAGTTCATTAACAGGTGCGACTCGCCGCGAGTTGGCGACGGTCTGTTAATTAAGCTTACTAAAATTAGTAGGATTTTTGCTACAGTGTTGTTGCTACTGTCGCTGGTAGTGTAGGTAAAGGGCTTTGATGAGAGACTTGGTAGTCTCGCACAGCTGTCAGTTCAACCTTCCGTGCATCCAAAATTTTTCTTTGAATGTTCAATATTTACAAGTTTTAGAATTTCTTTCTTAAATAAAAAATAATTTGATCGACAGATTAAAATGAACTTAAGCCAAACTAATTGAATATTTCTTTTTATAAAAAATATTCGCTTTTATTTTGAAATGTGAAGATTTCAAAACATTTCAGTTTACATGTAATACAATTACAATGACATTGATTTTATATTAAGTAAAAATTGAAGCAACAGTAATATTAATTGAAACATTTTAATTACAAGTACAAGTACCTTTGTAATTAATAATAATAATGTTATTGAGGACCCAACTTTCATTAATAACCATCTGCTTAAAAAAGCATTTTCTTACTATTATAGTAAAAACCTGCTTTATTTCAAAAAAATTTTTTACTGGGGTATTATTATGCGCTTTATTTTAAAATGTTGCCTTAGTGCTGCATAAAACATGAAAAGTTTTTACTGGGGAGCAAAACCCGGGTTTTCTATAAATGCTAAAACCGATTTTGAGAACTCTAATATTATATACTTATTTTCTAAATCAACATTTATGATTTTATGGCAAATGTTATCAATTTTTTGTTTTGCTTTACAATTTTTAAGCAAAATATCACAACAAGAGTTAATCACTAAGCTAATCGTGTATTTAGCAAATATGCCCCAAAGCTTACAAAAACTAAAAATAATTTATTTAGCTATTACTAAGCTGTCAAAGGATGTTCTTATGGTCTTTAGAAGAAGCACAATCTCTGTGCAGCGGTTTTGTAATGTTGTAGTCCTTTTACCATAAACATATTGAATTTTTTTACATAATAAATATGAAATAAAATATTTAGCCTCATGAAGAGAGTATACAAGATATTTTTAAGAAATTTTTACACAATATAAAGAACGATTTCATTATTAATTCTGCATTAATAACTCCAAAAATCAGGTTTTTTGAGTTATGACAATATTGAAGTAAATGAGTGATATGCACGTACTTGTATCACGTGGCTTAAGGGTGCACAGTTGGTCAGATCGTCTTAAAAGATATTGTTGTCGATGGCTCATGTACGACCTGTCAACTGTCGATTAGGTTTTCTAGTCGACAATTTAAGCTAAATCCTCGTTGGCGATAGTCTGAGAGACAAACTCATCGACGTTGTCTTCTATTAAACACTTTTAACGACAATATCAATATCTTAGGTTTTTTCTTCATTAAAATTGTTGTGTATAAGATGAGCGACATGTCGTACATTTTGTCCCCAATTCAACTTTGTTGAGGACAGTGTGAGCGAAAATATCTTAAGTTTTGTCTTCCATAAAATTGCTAAGGACACAATGAGCGACAATGTCTTACGTTTTGTCTTCTATTACACTGTGGTGAGGACAAGATGATTGACGACTTGTCTTTAATTAACTTTGTTGAGGAAAAAATGAGTGATATTTTGTCTTCAATCAAACTTTGCTAAGGACAAGATGAGTGACAAACGTTGTACGTTTAGAGCCTTATTTTGTAAAACGCAACGATAAGCATTGCCAGATTTTCAATTGTTCAATTCACAAGCTCGTATTAACGTCGTATGTGTTGTTTAATCGTCTAATTATACAATATTGTATTTTTGTTATTAGCAATTTCCATACAAAACTGCGTTATAATTATACGATTGATTTTTATATGTTTTCCAAATGGTTGTATTGTCTGGAAATATTTTATTTGCTAGATTAATTTGTAAACAAATATAAAGTATAGAATGGGAACCAGCTATAACAGCTTGCAGAAGATTTGTTCAAAAAACTTCGCAAAATTATGATTATTTGCAAAATCAAAAGTAAATAAATGCAAACATTGATATCAAGGTTTGATATAGATTAAAAGTGACTCGAGCTCTCAAAAACTTGGAGTAAATCAAGCATATCGCGAAAATGTTGAAAATTCGCGAAAAATTTCAATATTTTAAACTAGCCCGAAAATTGTAACGAAAGTCAAATACTCGGGGAAAAACGCTAAAATGATGAAAATTTGCAAAAACTTGCTAAAATTTTAAAGATTACAAAGCGTAATATGAATTAAAACACTTTAAAAATCTAATAAAGCCAAAAAATTGAGAAATTACGCGTGTCGCGAAAAAAGTGAAAATTCGCGAAAAATTGCAAAATTTTCAACAAGCAATAATTTTAATTAAAAATCGCTAAAGCTGTGAGGAATGCAAAAAATTTGGTAAAAATCGCATAAATAGCGAAAATTCGCAAAAACTTGCAAATAGCGGCATGATAACAAAGTCTAATATTGCTTAAGAATCGGCAAAACTGTAAGGAAGCTGAAAACTTGCAAAAAGTCGATTTTATCGCGAACTTTGCGAAAATTCGCGACAAGTTGCAAAATCGGAAACAAGCCCTAAAATTGATTAAAAATCGCCAACACAGTCAAAAACGACAAAATTCGCAAAAATCGCGAAAAAAGGCAACTAAGCGAAAACTTGCTAATTGTATTAAAGAAATCTTTAAACCTGTAAATAATAACAAAATTCGTTTTTCGGCATAAATTATTTACAGAAAATGAACTGATTACACTTCAATCAAGCAAATGAATATGTTGCTAAAGTCCGTTCTATGATTAAAAAAATTAAAAAATATATATGTATATAATTTTGATGATATTATCGCTTATTTTGACAAAATAGGCGACAATGTAGCCTACGTATTCACACTTGCATTACGCCAACGACAAGCTGAGCAAAATGTTCCCTCATTGAGCCGTGCACCATTCTCGCCACATTTGCTCGAAAATTTCGTTGATGACTTGTTTCTGATGTCAGACATGTGTCGTCATTGATGATGTCTTAAAGTTGAGTTTCATTTAGAAGCATAATACGACGAGCTGTTTTTATACTATAGTCACCTTGGGACATTTTTATTGTATGATGTGTCTAAATGAATATGATGTCATTCAAAATAACCACATAACAATCATATCCCGGCTAGAAATTTTCATGCAAACACATTTGGGATCTAACTGTGATCCCAATTGTGGTTTAACGCAGAAACGTATTTGGGACCCGATTGGTTTCCTGTGGGGAAATATCAAAATCTTCAAAAAATTTGCTCAAATCGAAAAAGTACCAAACTCTAATATTGAATTAAAATTACTGAAGCTATCCAAGGGATAAAAGTATATAACAAGTATGTAAGATGAGCAAAAAATACGATAAAAAATCAATGTTAGATTTTCCCAACAAGTTCCCAATAGTTTCCCACTTGGGAAGAACTTATATTAAGTCACTAATTTGTAGATGGGCTATCCAAAGAAGTTCCCAGTCAGATCCAAAATGGGGTAACGCTTTTGGGTTTGCCACAAGCATTCCCAATCAGGCCCCAATATAAGTATTGGGAAAATTTCTAGTCGGGATGTGAACAGCCTAAAACACAATATAATTTTTTCTATAACATTTTAGCGTTTACGTTGATTTGTTTATACATATTATTACTCATGCATGCTCACGTGATTGAAGGAAAACTTACCCACGATCATCCACATTCATGCGTTATTTACATACTTACAAGTTAGTTATTTATAATACAACATCAACAAGAAAACCGTTTCGATTTTCCAAAACCATCTCTGGCAAGCACTGGGGTCAATAGACCTGAATAATTTAATTAATGATGAAAAAAGTCAACTAATAATATAGAGATGTGACATTTAAATATATTTGTACATTTATGGAGGTAACTTTCATACATATGTATGTATGTCTGTCTGTATGTATATTATGGATGTAACATATGTTAAAAAGATAACTTTATGTACTATATTTTTATAACTCTAAAGAATTCATCCTGTGCTCAAGTTGTAATAAAATCATACATTGTTTTCTGTTAAAATGAAATATGTTACAAAAATTCAAAAAACAAATTAAAAATATAGCCGAAAGCATAGAAAAAAACATGTTTTAAGTCGTTTAATATTTTATGATACATTTTAAGTGTTTTGTAGTCCTTCAAAAACACCAAGGAATGCACGAACGACAAACAAAATCATAAACAAATGTTTATCATGATAAACCTTTAATTTAAGTCATATTTTCATATTTGTAGTTGTTATGCCAAGGGTAGGTGGTGTGTGTGTGTGTGTGTGTGTGAATATTTATGTGTGCTTTCCGTTTCCGTTGTACACCATTGTGATGTGGTAATTATGAACTTTTAAAAGACAAGTACACAAGTACGAGCAATTCATATTGATAAGATTATTTGAATCTCTATTGATGTTTGTTTGCATGGCGAAAAAGGAGTACATAATAGGACACAATCTATATGAAAGTTGAATGAAAGTTGAATTAACCGCCTGTTTTGCAAATGAAATAAAAGCTTTCGTTAGTGTATTTATATGATAACAACAATAACAGGCAGTTTTTATTTACAAAATCAGGCAGTAAATACAGTTTGTTAAAAAAAATGATTTATATTATTGTAGCAGACGCAGTTCCAAGGGAGGCGAAAAAGGGATATCACCCCCTGCCAAAACAAAAAAAAAATTAAGTTCTGTAGAGTTTCTAAAAGACATTTTTCTAAATAGTATATTTAATATTTTATTTATTTTTTGAAAAAGGTACTTTTCGGAAAAGTACTTTTTTAAAGACACACTTTATTTGGAAAAATAACTCTTTGAAAGAGGTACCTTGGTTGGAAATTAAACTTATTTGCAAAAGTAACTTTTGTGAAAAGGTAATTTAAGAAAATGTACTTTCTTAGAAATGTACCTTTTCATATAACATTTTGAAAAAGGCATTTATTTACAAGGTATTCCTTGGGAAGAGAACTATTTGGAAAACGCCTTTCTCAAAATATACTTTTTTCAAAATGTACTTATTTGTAAAATGCACTTTTTGAAGAAGGTACTATTTGGAAAAAGCACATGTCAGGAAGTACTTATTTTTGAAAAACGTAAATTTTGAAAGATGCACTGTTTAGGAAATTTTAAGTTTTGAAAAAGGTGAGTAACTCTGAGTGAATTCAACAAATAGGTGTGCAGCATGGCTTTTAATTTTAATAAAAAAAAGTTGAGGACAAACTTGTAGGTACTAGAAACACTTAACCGCCATCTTTTTTCGGGTTCCGTACACCAAAAGTGTAAAGGAACCTTATTGTTTTCGCTACGCTGTCCGTCTGTCCCTATGTCCGTCTGTCTGGCTGTTTTCTCGGGAACGGTAAGAGCTACAGACCTGAAATTTTTTCGGGAACCATAAGAGCTACGGGCCTGAAATTTTTACAGAATAAGTAGAACTTTGGCCGCTACATAACAAATATATATGACAGTTCAAAATTAAAAGGTGTTCTAAAGCGAGCAACGGATCATGTTGAAATGCTAATGTTATATACAGACACTTATATATAGAAACTTAACATTTTCAAAGTAAGTATTAATTGGTGTAGTCTGTAGAATAGACTACACCATATAACACTGATATTTAAAACAATAAAAATTAAAGGGTGTTTTATTAGTTAATGTATCTTGGAAACCGTAAGAGGTAAACTCTTGAAATTTAAAAAAAACTCTAAAACTAAAAAATTGCAAAATTAAAAAAATGTCAAATCGAAAAATAGCTAAAATTAAAAAAGCGCTTAAAGGAAAACAGCACCAAAATTAAAAAAAAAAACGCTAAAACGCATAAAATCAATAAAACTAAAAAGATCACCAAAAAACTAAATAGCCCCAAAAACCGAAAAAGGTCGTTAAAACGAAAAAAGCACTACAACATAAAAAAATCGCTATAACTAAAAATATCATAAAAAAAGAAAAAATCCCAACAAATGGAAAAAAATCACTACAACGAAAAAAGTGTCAAAACAAAAAAAAAAACAAAAATCGCAAAAACTAAACAAATCCCCAAAACCGAAAAACCCCAAAAGTAAAAAAACGCCCAAAACTAAAATCGGTAAAACTAAAAATATAGTCAAAAAGTGAAAAACAAACGCTGAAAGAAAACGCCAAAACCAAAAAAAAAACTCCAAAAGAAAAAAATGTGCAAAAAAATATAAAAATGGCAAAAAACGAGAAATGGCCAAAAAAACGAAAAAAATTGTCATAACCAAAAAAATCGCTAAAACTAAAAATATCGTCAAAAAGTAAAAAAAAAACGCCAAAACCAAAAAAATCGCAGAAACTAAAAAAATTGGCGAAAACAACAAAAAGAACTTAAAAAATAAAATAACTAAACTAAAAATTGCAATAAACGAAAAATCGCGAGAAAAAAAAAGAAAAAATCACGAAAATGCAAAAAGCGCCAAAACCAAAAAAAAAAATCGCCAAAAACAACAAAAAAAACTTGAAAAATAAAAAAACTAAAATTAAACAAAAAAGCATAACGAAAAAACAGTCAAAATGAAAAAAGGGACAAAAACGAAAAGGAATATACACATGTGTATTCTGTCCACTTGAAAATTATATAGCTTTTACACATACAGCTTATACAGCCTGTGTGAACCCTGTTTAACATAAAGAATTTATTTTTTTGATAGTGAAGAATCAACCATTATGATAACATGACAACAGTATCATTGTGCTTAAATAATATCTTCTGTAAAAAAAGGTGGGAAAATCGATAAATTTTAAAATTTTCTCAACTTTGAGCTTCAAAAAAGCCATGTAGGGAAAAAGATAACAATCTGATATTTTCAGAGTACTTCGTTATTATGTCCATTTAGTGCCGTTTTGATATTTTCACTCTATTACGAAATTTGATTTTTAAGTGCAATTTTTATGAAAAATATCGGTCCCAAAAGCTCATGTGGGGATACAGACCAATGTGACCGCAACGCAGTCACTCTTAGTATGAATTGATTAAAGGTAAATAATATTCAACCACCGACGTTGGTCGATTGACGAGAATAGCTAGTCGCAAAATTTAACAGGTTGTGCACCTTACTGGAAAAGTTAATTCGAGTTTCTTGAAGTTAGGGCTCGTATTCGCAATAGTCACGATTTTAATATATGATAGCAAAGTACCATAAAAACGCTTTTTTCGGTAAAATTAAGGTTTTTTGAGAAAAATGACTGTGCGAATAAAAATTACAGCGACATTTTGTTTTATGTAAATTTAAGAAAATTTTAAATGAGATAAGTTGTAATATTCACCTTGCTGTAGTGTACCAAATATCAAAATTCTGCGACAGCTCCTTCTATTTTTCTCCCATCGTTATACAGGATCAAAGCACTGTGCGATGTTTTTCTGTGCAATGTTGGTGGACAATAACGATATATTTTGCTTTTATTCTTTTCAAATTCTTGAGGTATGAGTTCTTCTGTGGGTGTATCTTCACCCAAAACACGCTCTAAATTCAACCTTTGATTGTGGACATGGGATCTCATAAGCCTCCGAATTTTGAATAAGCCTAACTTACCTAAATCGAATCGAACGATACAACTTTCAACCAATTCGGCTGTTTGACAAATAAATTTGAAGTTACAGAGAAGTTCGGGTCTGTTGTAAAAGGGAATATAATAATTATTGACAATCAAAAAACATGAAAGGTCTATTAGACCCCTTGTCCATACTAGAAGGTTAAGAAATTTCCTTTTTTCGAGGGAGTTTTTTTTTTGAAAATATGTTTTTGAGCAAGATGCATTTGGAAAATGTCTGTTTGGAAAAGGTATTTTTGGAAAGTGGTATTTTCGGAACAGGAAATTTTTTCTGGAAAAAGGTACTTTTTGGAATAAAATACGTTTTGAAAATGATTCTATTCGCAAAAGATACTTTTTGAAGAAGATACTTTTGTGGAAAAGCTAATGTTAAGAAAAGTTACCTTTTGGAAAATGTACTTTTAGGTCAAACACTTTTCGAAAAGGCAAGTTTATAAAAAGCACATGTAACTCAAAGTGGATTTGATCTTCTTATTCTGTAATTAATAGCCTTCGCACTGTATATGTATGTATTTGTGTACCAAGTAAATATTTTTTGCTGACATGTCTGATGTCAGAAAGTATCTGAAACCTTAGCAAGCCACCAATTGAGGTGTTTCCTTTAATACATTTAACAGAATTGTCGACATATTTTCTTACCTATTGCATACATTTGCTTTATTTTAGTTTTCGTAATAGTTTCAATATATTTTTTAAGAGTTATATTTTTTGAGAATAAATGTGTAACATTTCTGATTTCTGATTAGCAGCAGAAAAAGAATACGTAGCACGAGAAGAGTTATAGAATTATACCGTTTTGATTCTATGTCCGAATTTTATACGACATTGCTGATAAATTTCTAATCTTATAACAAACTGTTCGCTAGTATTAATAAGTAAGATCGTAAAAAGTTTAATAAAAATCGAAAAGTTATATGATGTTTAATCAAGCTTTTGCCCGACTTTGCTCCGACATTTTGAAAATTCTCAGAATTCTTCAGAATTTCATCAGATATATCGAGAAAAAGATTTCTTATCAACTACTCATATGATTTTCGTTATTGTTATTCGAGCGACTCTCTGATCGAATTCGAAACCAATTCAACAAAAAAGAATGTGTGTTGGGTATTTATGGCTGTGCCTTTGTTGTGTGTGTGTGTGTGTGTGTGTCAAAATATAGACTAACATTAATTTTCCTCAAAGAACTTTTTTTTGTTTTGTAACATTTTTATTTATTTTTACTGCTTTCTAAGTTACATTTTTCTCGCCTTCCTTTATTTTCTAAAAGTCATATTGCCTTGTACAATCTGTTTGTGTTGATGCTCACGTTGCTGTTCATGCATGAGCAGAACGGATCATGCTGCCGGAGTAACATGTTTTTTATGTGCTTCCGTTTGACATTTATTTTACGATGATATTCCCAGTTTTATTTTGCCACTTTTTGTATTTATTTTTTGTTTGCTATCAAACAGAGTAAATATGCTCCTTGTTGTGATTATGAGTTCATCTTCTCTGTCTTCTTATTCTTCGCATTCAACATCATCATCATCCTCATCTACGTTATGTCATTTTGCCATTTTGTTTGTCATATTTTTCTTATAAATTTCAACATTTGTTAAACAAACACACACATATATCCAACTACTTAACTATCTTTTTCTTGTTGAATGTTAAGAGTCCGTACGAGGAGTAGATTTCTCAAGTGCCTGTACTAGAAGTAGATTCCTTTTTTCTTAAATGGTTTTAAAGAAGACACAAATTATGCACAATTATGTTTTTATTTGACTAGTATTTTTTCTATTGTTCTAAGCACTTATCTTTAGAGTACGTGTACAAACATAATGTTATATTAAAGCTAAATTAAATCTTTTAGATATTTAACTATGTATGTATAAGCGCTTGTCTGTTTGCTTACGTTCGAATAATTAATTTGTCCATCTCTGGTATAGAGAAGTTTTATTGTCTTTTACATTTGTAGTCACGAAATTAAACATGTTGCTACTTTTGGTTAAGATCTAACGATGTTCAGACCAGGTTGAACTGTTCTTTATACAATTAAATTTCTAACGAATTGGTTAGAAAGAAGTAAAACTCGTTTCTGGGACAATGTTTTTTTTTTTTTGGCATCCGCTTGCTTTACCATATTTGTTAGAATTTTTAAGAAAACTTTTTGTCCGATCAAATCGCACAATCTTGGTAAACAAGTCACATTATCTCCACAAGAGATTGCAGTACCCTAAATTTATTCATGCATATCAGTATCAAATTTACGTTGTTTCAACTTGAAATAACTTTGATTCAATATGATTTCTTGTATTATTTTAGTATAAACTTCATTTTGACTTTAATGTTATTTGAATATTATTGTACAATCATGTTGAGTTAACATGAAACACCTATGAAGCAAAATCACTGCCGAAAAACCTTAAAATAACCTTGTTTTCGTTGATTTTAATATAAAAGTTATCTATGTGCACAAAGTCAACAAAAACATCATTAGCCCTATTCACAATCTTGTGCAAATGATCTTGCATCGTAGCATTTGCAAAATGGTATAGTATATTTATACTCACCACTAACAATTGTTAAGTGGTGAGTATCAATATGCAATACTATTTTGCAAATGCTGCGATGCAATACCATTTGCACAAGATTGTGAATTGGGATATTCTTTTTGATGTTGATGTGGCATATATATAATGACTAAGTGTCATCAGTATGAGGACGTGGTGTCATATTCTCGTTCGCTTACGTATTTTGCATGCTAGTAGATTTAATTAATAGTTTCCTCCCAGTAATAATGATGGATGGTATGTACATCAATGCGATGTCACTTATTTTGAAAGTTCGCTTAAAAACAAAAATCATAAATAACACAATTAAATATATTTCTCAGCACGAACTACCAACATAATAATACAAATCTTTTTTCTTTTATAGTTAGATATTTGGTTTATTAATAACACTATACAACAACTTCGAACTTTTTTTAAAATTTCATTTAAGTTCAACGTTTTTTTTGGTTAGCAGGAAGTTTCCCTACTCATTTCGACAGGCCACTACACCGTCTCATCAGCGTTCTTGTTCACTTTTACCACGTATGAAGTTTGATACTTTTTATAAGGACCCATCAACTATTTAACTAGTTTTTGTCACGAAATAGAATACAAGAGTTTTTTGTAAATTCTTACATTCTTTTAAGTTCAACGTTTTTTTTGGTTGGCATGAAGTTTCCCTATCTGATTAATCGAACACTCACAAAAGCTCTTATTATTTTTTGTTTTTGATTTGATGGGCATTGTATCACACCACTTATCAAAGCTCTTTTGTTTTTATACATGTCTATACTGGTTTTCTTAGTTATTTGAGTACATATATTTGCAATCAGACAACAGAGAAGCATATATGCGTATAATAATAGGATCTTTTGTGAGTGTTCGATTGATCATGTAGGAAAATTTCGTGCTAACAAAAAAAAAAACGTTGAACTTAAAAAAAACTCTTTTATTATACTTCGTGACAAAAATTTATTAAATAGTTGATGATTCTTTGTAAAAAGCATCAACCTTCATAAGTGGTAAAAGTGACCAAGAACACTGATGAGACCGTGTAGCGGTCTGTCTAAATCAGTAGTATGTACTGATACGTTCTGCTCATCTCATTGAATATTCGGCCATTCCACTTTTAATAATAATTTGAATTTACATTAATTCAAATAATGAACTAAAAAGCCGAAATAATAAATTTCAGACTTATACCTATTCAGCTCAAAAATTAAAATTATGTAAAAAGGTATAAAATGTGTTCAACACTTTTATGTACACACAACGAGAAACATTTCAATGGAACATTTCAACCTTCTAACTCTTAGTTTTATGGGTCTTTTTGTACATTTCCTAAAAAAGGGAGAAAAACTTCACTTCAGCGGCGATATGGAATCGGTTGTCAGAACCCCGTAATTTTTTTCATGTATAAAATATGGAATAAAATTAATGTCGTTGACATCATAGCAAAGATGACACTTAAAATATGATAAAATTCTATAATCACGTTTGTCATTAAGATTGATGACAGTTTGTGCTTTGTTACTGAAATTTGTCGTAACATTGACATTGATAAACATAGATAGCAAGCTCTCGCACTGTCAATAAAATAATGACAACTCTCTTTACACATATAGATATTGTGAATTCAACAAAAATGAGAGAACACCATTTTTGCATTTCAACACACTTGAGAGACTATCATTTTTCCACTTGAAAATGCACTAAATCGTAACGTTTTTCCACGCACAAACACTTTTAAGTTTTATATAATTTTTTAATTTCTTTTAAAATAAATTTTATATTTCTTCTTGCTGTAATTTTAAAATATTTGTTTAATTTTGTTCACATTTGTGTGTTGAAATTTATAAAAGTTTTCAACCCTATTTTTCATTGAACAGTATTGTATTTTTGTTCCTTTTTGGGATAAAAGTTTTTGGTACCAAATAGAAAAATTGCAAAAAAATGTTTAGCAAATCAATAATTTTTGAGCTCGAATGTATTAAAAAGCATTCTAAATTCATAGTTTCATTAATTAATACAACAATAACTGCATAAGCTTCTAAAAATTCATGTATAAAAAATATAAATAGTTTAGAATACTTTTTGTTACAACCAAGTGCGGTTTTAGTGCTGTGGGGAAATTTTTATTTTAAACCAATACTAATACAAAATATTCTACTAATACATCATTAGACTTAGGTTTTTGACAGCACACTTAGCTTTTTGAAGTTTCTGTTTGGCCTCTATGTACCCTATGACATTGATGTCAAAATCCTGATGACAGGCCGTCATCAATCAGAAGATAACTTTTTTTTTTAACTATACGTAGTGAATCCAAAAGGGGCAACATCATCCCGAAACTGAGCTCCGTGGACTTGTCATGGTATTTTGTCACAGTGACTGAACAATCAACAAAATAATTAGTAGTAGCTGCAAAACAAAAAAATAAGCGCAAATGACTGACAACATTAATCTGCCTTAATTCGTATACCTTTTGTAGTATTGGCCACAGTCGTTTATAGCCTTTTCATTCATTTTATTTCACATGTTGCTTATTGCTTTTTTTTGTACAAAATAAATCCCTCAATAAGATTTCTTAATAATCTTTTTTCGTTAGCCGTCCTTCCCAGCCAATGCCTTTTTAAAGACTCGATAAACTCCACCAGGTTTGATGCAAATATAGTTTTGTGCTTGCAACCATAAACAAAGTGTTTTTGCTGCCGCACAATGGGGCCGATCTTAAAAATGATGGTAATATATTTGTATATTTTAAACTAGTGACCCGATTATAAATTGATCTAAGCAAGAGGAATAAACGGGAGCTAAGCTTTCAAAAAATGAATTCATTGTCGATCCTGCTCGAATACACAATACTGATAGAAAACCCGTATTAGCTCTGATAAAATTTGGCATCAATACTATGACAAGTGTCGTTGTCTCAGCTTGCCATCTTGTCACCAATGACGATGATGACATTCTGTCATCATTGGAATCATTAAAAAAATCAAGTTTACGTATTCTTTCTTTTATTGGTTCTATTGTATATTCTTTTTTTTTAAGATATTCTTTTAATTTCTTCGATCTTTTCTTTTAAATTGTCCGATTTTCCAACTTTTTATATAATCCCATATTTCTCTACCAACAATCGATCTTGTTTGTTTTGATCTAAAGCTCCTCAATTCATTGGATGTTAATATGCCACCTCATCAACGTCGCCATTTAGTTTTGAGTTTATATCGAATCATGTGCACACATACAAAAACAGTCAATATCGAAAAAGTTGTAATTTATTGTGTTTTGGTATTATGCAGGCGACCATAGACACCAAATTAATGTCGGTATAGTCGTAGCAAAGATGACACGTAAAATATGACAGAATTCTATAATAACAGTTGCCATCAAGATAATGTCAGTTTTCGCTTTATTGATGATATTTGTCATTAATCTAAAGATGAACTTATCTATGAGTGTATAAAATCTGCAATTATAGCGACCTAAAAATTATTTTTAGTAAATATATTTTTTGTTGATGAATGGAATAGGCCCATCTTTGCGGAATTACAAAAAAGGTAACATCTGCAAATTTCATAGATTCATGGACCAGTCTAGTGTATACGAGCTCTGCTGTTAATGATTTTGCAGATGATACCACAGGAAATATGCATCACGTACATAAGTATGTATGTATGTTGTAGTTGTTATTTTTTCATCATTGCTGTTGTTCATTTTGTTGACATGTTGTCGGAATATTGGTAGCAATTTTTTGACTTTGTAACTATGAAAGGCATCAGTGTGAATAGGTGTACTATATAAGTTCTATGTATGTAAAATACGTAATTTCGTATGAACTTGCGTATGTTCGAGTAGATTTTAGAAAGGCAGCTCCAATATTTTAGAAACTAAAACTTTTTATTTTCAAAAATTTCATTATAATTTTTTTCCAATTTCATTTTGTGATATTATTGAAAAAAAACTGAAATTCTTCTTTAAATTTTTTTATGAAAATGGAAAAATTTTGTAGCCTCTTAAAAGTTAGGACCACCTCACGTATAAACCACATACTTTGATCCGAATATGATTTTTAATTTTTTCCTTATTTTTCTTTTTTAGAAAATGATGACACATATTGAGTTCATGCCAATTTATGTGTTAATTTAATTACAGTATCTTTTTCGCATAGTGCCACTCAACCACAGACAGATATTTTGCTGGTATAAATTTTCATGTTTGTAAGTGCCTTTAAACTTTAAAGCAATTGTACGTGTATGTTTACTTGATATGGAACATTTTACTAACTTAATTTTATTACGAGTATTTGGGTTATCGTGTACAAATATGTGAAAGTAAATATTTATATTTATATATATTTTCAAACTCGGTTGGAATTTTTAAATATATGCATCAGAGTGGACATTGGCTAATTCTTTTCTTTAATTGGCTTCAAATTAGGGAGATGCTATTAAGTCGTTTCTGAATTTTTTATGTTTGTTCCTTCAGAGCTCCGAAATTCATAAGCCGATTTGGAAAATTTTCCTGTAGTTGTATGAAAGGGTATATTGCCCGATATTCCTCGTTTGTTACATATTTTTTATCGTAATAATATTTAATTTGTCAATTAAACTAAATTATTTTTATTAGAAAGAAATTCTAAAATCCGTTACAATTGAAAAGACAAAGAAAATTGTTGACTGCATGGAAGATTGAACTGACATCATGATGTTTCGAGACCCACCATGATCTCATCATCAGCATTCTTGCCCGTTTAGAGCTCACTGCCAGTCACGGCAGTAAGATTTCATTTGGTGGTTAGTAATTTTAGTATTTTCTTGTCTTGTTCAAAGGGAATCAATAAAAGCTTTATTGAACAAGACAAGAAAATATTGAATATTGATCATGTGGTCAAAAACGAAAATACTTTTCGTAGTATTGGTGTCAAATTACAAACCGGAGGTTCTATCAATGTAGTAGACTCGTCATTGATTGTATTGCATGTGAGTTTCATTTAGAAAAAGGCCGAAATACTGAATTTTCTATTTTAAGCTGGTAAAAATATAATTTCACTTCATATTTGCAAGTCAAAATTTCCATTTGGGTTCTGAGCACATAAGCTACAGTTTGGTACGTTTAAAATACGATTACTATAGTATTTGCTTTATAAGCCTTTGATGAAACAAAATAAATAAAACGACAACATCAGCAGCAACAGCATTTAAACCACAAACTATAGGGTATTTTTTTATGGTTCAGCTAACTTAAATAAACTCATTATATTCTGTGCGGAAAATTTCGTGACAAATGATCCAAAATTAGTTGGAGTAGTACCAAAAGTAAGGAATAGTGAATGGTGAAAAAGACATACATTTCGTGTAAATTGTCACATATTAATAATTTTCAGTCAATTTAGTAGTGATTCGGGCTAGTATTGTAGTAAACAGCACTGAACAAATGCGATGCCGCTGGATCTAAGACCTGTCACATAGTATCTAAATAACGTTAATTGTCTTCCTCTAATGAGATCACCATGTCACTCAGGAACCAGTCCTGTAACTATATTTAGAATTAACTCCAGCTTAACTATTATTTATGGTTTTGAAATATAAGTGGCCCTATGGTAGAGTGGGTAAGGTGCTAGCCTGTCATACCGGAGGCTGTCGGTTCAAATCCCTTAAAAATAAAATACAACTTCTACTTGCATTAATAACTATAAAAAAAAAGAAATAAACTTTCATTAGTATGATTATCTCGAACGTATTTGCTTGTGAATCGAAATTGATTATTAGGCTGTGGTTCATAACGTTTAATTCAGAAAGAATTGGGCATGTCGTTTCTGGTTTACAATTCTTAAAGCAGTGCTAAAACTAAAGCGATATTTTAAAATCGACAATCTCTTGTTTTATATACACACGCTTTACTACTGTGCGAAAAATAAACTAAATTACTCGTGAATCTAAATTGATTATTAGGCTAAGGTTCGTAACGTTATATTCAGAAAGAATTGGGTATGATTAATATTCCAAGGAACAAGGGAAAAATTAACATCAACTTAATTTTTCAACGTAGACAGCAAAACAGAGTAGCGCCACTTTCGGAAGCCGTCACACTTCCATCGTCAGTGCTCACGTGTATTTGCTATCACCACTTGTCAGGTGGCTCTGTTGAATGTGATTTTAATTCTTATATATACAACTTTTTCGTGAAAATTTAATACGAGAATTAAATCACTCTCAAGCTGATATTAAAGTGCACTTTCCCAGCGTTGCCATCGGTTTATTTTTCTTCATTCCCATTTTTCTGATTTTTGTTCTACTCAAGACAAACTTTTTTGGTTTGATTTTATACTTAAGTAAATATGAACATGTAAACATGTGAAAGCTCAAGCCAATAGCTAATTGTTTTTAATATGATTATTTCGAACGTAATTGCTTTGTGAATCTAAATTGATTATTAGGCTAAGGTTCGTAACGTTATATTCAGAAAGAATTGGGTGTGATTAATATTCCAAGGAACAAGGGAAAAAATTAACATCAAAATAATTTTTTCAACGTACACAGGAGAACAGAGTAGCGCCACTTTCCGTGTATTTGCTATTACCAACTGACAAGTGGTGATAGCAAATACGTTCGAAATAATCATATTAATAAATTACTTGTTTTTTGCTAGTAACTCATTACATCGATACTTTAAAGTAATGCGAATGGTATGTAATTTCCAATTGATAAGCATGCTGTTTACCTTGTTAAGCTAATTAGGCCTTTTTAGCTAATTAAATTACTTTTAGTTATAGTTTTCCCGACATTTCGTAGATTCTTTGTCTACTTTATCAGGCGATCGTTACTTTTAACTGACTTCAAAAAAAAGGGAACGTTTATCAATTCGTCATGTATTTTTCTTATGATCCCTCAAAACTGCGCCATTTATAAATCGATTTCGGATTTTCTTCTTTATTTAAATGGATGTACTTCCAGATTGGTTTCGTTTAGAAGTGGGCAGCGTCACGCCCATACGAAGGAAATACGCATTACTCAACCGATTTCTATGAAACTTTGCACACATATTAAGCTTCTGCTTGAATACTACACCATGATTGAAAAAGTGGGCAGTGCCACGCCCATGCAAAGTAAATATTATTTTTCAACAACTTCTACTAAACCGATTTTTGTGAAACTTTGCATATGCATTTAGTTATCGTTATAATACAACATTATGGTTAGAAACGTGGGCAGTGCCACGCCCATGAATAGCAAATTTTCATTTCAACTACTTCTACTAAACCGTTACTTATGAAACTTTGCACACAATTAGTTCTCGTGAAAGTACAACGTTATGATAAAAATTATGGGCAGGGCCACGCCCATTTTGTGGTCGGGGTTTTTTTCCATGAATTATTATTAAAATTCCAATAAATTAAAATAAAACATTTGTGCAAAATAATATATGAAATTTAAGCATATCTAATTCTAATACTGTAATTTATAAGATATGTTTGTCTTGTTGTGTTAGAAAATGTATTAAATAAATAAATCAATCAAATCAATCAAATCAATCAAATCAATCAATCAATAAATCAATCAATAAAATTTCAGCACAAAATTATGAATGAGTACTACTAAAAAAACACCCTTTACAAATTAAGAAGAGCCATAATAATAGTCAGAAAAACAATATTGACAACCACAAACCTAATGTGATTATTTAAACTCTTTAGAGGTTTTCATCCTAACTTTTCGGCATCATGATGACAATGTTGATGCAGCACTAAAATATGTAGTCACAACTTCCTAGAAAGAACAAGTGTTTCTGTATATGTATGTGTAATTTAGTGAATAAATACATGTGTTTCTAGTTTAAGTGCATGTATTGCAATCAATGTTGCCACAACTTCAAAACCGAAAATGATTATCTATATATTCAAGTAAAATATAAAAGTAACTATTAAGAGAATAGTGAAAAGTTCAGCAATGAAAATGTAATATATTTCATAAATAACACTATACAACACAAAAAAAAAATTTCATGGTCCTAACAACTGTTTGTGGAAGAGGGCACCAATATATTTATACGTGTATCGTCGTTTTGAAGTTTTACATCAGGGATTCATGTTAGGAGTAGATCAAGTTCCCCTCACCCCATTTTGGACAAAGTTGTAGGGAATCTTGTAATAAGCCTGAAGTTTAAGTTATAATATACATATGTTTTTTGTAGAGCACTACGAGGAACATTTTAATTCTCTAACTCTTTGTTGTATGACTATTTTTGTCACTTTCTTAAAATAAGGGCAAAACACTCCCATTCTACTAAAGGTCTGTAAAGGTACCCAAGCCTTAGGCTCAACTGGAACGCCAGAAATCATTCAAAATTTAAAATTTCGTACATATTCACAGTTACTATTAATGTATTAGATGTGCTCAGAACTTTTAACAACACGACTAATATTTTTGTAGAACATTTGACAAAAAGACCCATACATCGAAGAGTTGGAGGGTTAAAATGTTCCACAAAAAAATGTATCTCGTGGTGTTTTACATAAAGGTACTAAGCTTACTTATGCCTTAAACGTAAGACTTAGAAGATTTTCTATGCCGAGTCACTACAACTATGCACAAAAGGACGGAGTTTTAACTCCAGCTAATATGAGTCCCAGAAGTAAACTTTAAAAATGCCGATATTCGTTTATATATTTTCTTGGTGTCGTCTACCAGAATAAGACCTTAAGACCTTAAGCCTTGTTTTGTAGAAAAAATTGATTTTTTGTACTACGTAATTGGCAGCTTTCTAACGAAAGCATTCGATAGCGATGCCAAAGCTCAGTAATATTTATAAAATTCGGACAAAGCCGAAGTTGAATTTGTAGTAAAAAATGCTAAAAAGAATTGCAGAAATAAAATGCAAATTACTGAAAAGATAAATAACTAATTTTAGTTGTAAAATTTTAAAGTTGGCAGCACTGGCTACAACCCATTTAAACTACACAAAAACTATTAAAATCTTGTTAGAATATATAAGTATAGCATGTACTCGCATATCGACGTTTGCTTACTTTCTTGGTTATATTCTTTGCCACTAATTGCGGTAGAGAGTGTTAAAAATGTGTTTTGCGTTGCTTACAAATAAAAGTTTTAAATTTAACTGAAACACATAAAGATGTGGAAGCATTTTAATTTAAACACTTGTTAATATATTCGATGTGAGGAAATAAAAAAAAATTATATTAAATAGTTTTATGTTCTTCATGTCATTGTAAATTGGAACTTCAGAATGGTTTTTGTCCTATGTTTTGGGAACCCGTGGAACTTCTGGGATTTTGGGATTTTTGTCCAAGTTTTTGGGAATCATTAGTTCAGGTTTGTGTCTTGGCCAATGGTTGGTGCACTTGCTAAATGAAGGTTTCTGGACTAAACAGCAGGTGTATCAGCTAAATTCTTGAGAAGTATCGCCTAAATATTACTTAAGTATTTCCTAAATATCTTCCAGACGATAGTTATTTTTTGATAAATTCTCTTCTATTTTCCTCTAGAGGTTGAAATTACTATCTTCGTTTACATGATGTCATCAAGGTAGGTGAAATTTTTATTTCTAAATTATTACTTTAATTTTTGGTGGGATTGGGTGGAGTTTGTTGAAGGGGGATAAAGATGAGGTGGCGTCTGTTATAGCCACCGAACGTGGCCAACCGAAGGTTGTTATGTGAAAGTGGTCTACCGAAAGTGGCCTGAAAAAAGCATAATTAGTAAGCCGAAGACGCACTGAGGCTCCAATTAGCAAAAAGCTAATAAATCTATATCCTTGAAACTTGCGATCAGATTAAAAACTGGTAACAATCATAGAGAAGTAAGTAAGCTTTAAGAATATTGAAATTTATGCCACTCTGTTGAAATACACGTTAAGCTAGCGTGTTAAGGGTGTCAAAACTGACTACCTCGGGCATGGAAAACCTTGTCGGCCTCATAACTTTTACAAATATTATCCGATTTATATGAATTTAAGCTTGGTGTAAAGTTTATTAGTAGATAAAGAAAACACAGATAATTTCATTAAAATGTTTTTGATATTTTCAAAGATATTTGGCTTTGAATTATAAAATTTTGGTTTTTGGCCTCGACTTTGTTCTCTATGTCGTTAATATCTCCGGTTATAATAGCATAACCAAAATTAAAAAAAAACATTTTATGATTTTTAACACAATCCTTGATGACACAATCCAGAAAAACACTCTTAGTTATCGCAATTCATGAAGCTGTTAAAAGGAATCAAAATCAAGACTTTGAAATGAGAACGAAAAATGGCTAAATTTTGACAAAAATAGAGCTTAATTATTGTTCGACGTTTTTCTCAAACAATTTTCAATATGAAAATTTTTTATATTCAATATTTCAAAAGAATTGACTTCAAAAATTACTGAATTTTAAATTTTAAATCGTTACAAGGATGCACGCTACATCCAGCGTTTGACGAAAATGGTAATTTTTTTACAAAATTTTAATTAATCGCTTAAGAAAAAAAAGCCCGTCGAGTTTTTAAAACTAAAACTAGTATTTAATACAATTAATCTGGCTTTTGTTACTTACCCGCTCTAAAATGTGGCCAGAAGAGCAGATTTTCTAAAAATAGCAAAAATTTCAGAGGCATTTTACTTACCTGCATGAAAACTGTACTACACATAATATTTTAATTTTTATTTCTTGACTATTTACTAAAAAACATAGCAATCTTCGCATGCTAAAAAATTTTAACGATTTTAACGGGCATTTTTGATGAATTGTTAGTTCCAAAAAATATTTGAAGAAAATGTGTATGTTCAATATTTTTAGGGCAAAAGTCTACGCCGATAGGGGTAGGCTGAAGGCGACTGGAACTTCGTCCAACCTGGCGTCCAATAACACCGTGCGTTCTATTTATTTTTTAGGTATTTTCCTCCCCTGTGCTAACAAAATCGATTTCATTTTTTACTTCACTTGAAGCAATACATAAAATGTCACTACAATAGCTATAAATGAAGGGGCTGATTATTATTTTTGTTTTTCTATTAAGAGTATCGCTTTATTCTTGTTTGAAATCGTTTGTCTCTTTTAACAAATAACATATTTGAATGAAATAAATGTAATCAATAACTTTTTAAGGTACTATAATAAAATTCTTCTGATTTATCGAAACAAATACTTTGAGCGTGACTTCACAATGCCTTATTATTTTCTATAATTTTTAAATATAAGCATTTTTTTTGGTACTCAAGCGCAAAGTATTTTCTTTGTTTAAGCTTGCAAAATTTCTTAATATTTATTTATTTAAGTACTTAATATATTTATATTAATATAAAAAAAGAGGTCATACTTACATAGGAGTATATGTATGTACAGTGTACACAATTATTTACAATATCTTTTATCTTTGAAATTTTTTATTTTCTTAATTTTATGACAATCCATTAATAATAACAATAATTCGTGTATTCATTTACCAATTTGCAAAAGCTTTCGATTTTTAAGGTTTTTTTTTTCTTTAAAATGTGTGTCATACATCCTCTGTTCATGTGACGCACTGATGTAAATATCCATGGCAAAGTTTGGTGCAACATTCGTCACTGTTGTAACACTTAAAATTTAGATTAAGATAAAAACAATTAGAAAATTTATATAAATTTAGAGTATTCATATGTGATAGAAACGCATTCTTTGTGATAAATTAAAATTGGTAAATCGAGATATAATTATTTAAATTTTTGTGCAAAAGAGAGTAAAATTGATTTGTTGTGGTAGGCTTATCTAAAACGGATCCGCATTTGTTGTCCTCCAATGGAGGAACTATGAAATGCTACACCGATTAACCACATTTGAAAAGTTTTATAAACTCATATATTTATAATTAAGACTCTCAAAAAAGAAATGACAATCACAATACACAAGCATAATAGTTTTATCAAGAAAACATAAAACCACTTTACAAATGAGCAACACAATAAACCATTTTTATTCGATATGACTCTATTTATTTTTCTTACAACCTTTATACAATTTAAATTTTCTATACAAAACTTTACTTTAAGTTGTTAAAAATGTAAATGTTATAATAAATAATCCAAGTGAAAATCGTCCAAAACAGAAAAATTAAGAAACTTTCCGAATTGCTAGGTGATCCGAAAAAATGTGCCCAATCGCCAACATAATTCGACACAAAAAAGAAATTCTAATGAAAAATCAACATATCGTAATTTTTATTGGATATCATATTAAATTTATCGGAAATAATTTATGGTTTAAGTGTGTTGGCGCTTATTTGCTTTGGTCATAGCTACAATTCACTGTTGTGCTCAGTTGTGTGACTTGTTGTTGTTTATTTTGATGTTCATGTTGTGTAACTGTAAATAGCCGACAAATAGCTGACAAACTCTGCATTACGAGCGAAAAGTTCCTGCTGCTGATTTAAAACTACCACTGCAATGAAGAAATTCATTGTTTCATATTAGTTTTAAAAGAAAAATTAATAATCTATTCTTAAATCCCTTTGATATGATATTTTTCACTGTTAAAATAACATTGCTATAAACGTTACATTTCATTTTAAATTAACATGACTATAACGTTAGTTTCAAATAAATTGTATGGTTAATCATCATTAAATCATGAATAAAAATTGATTATTAGACTAAGGTTCATAACGTTATATTCAGAGAGAATCAGGCAAGGGAAAAATAAACATCAACTTAATTAAATTCTCTTATTCAATTTTCACCTGAGAAGTGGTGATAAGCAAAATTCACATGAGCACTGATGATAAAAGTGTTGCAGCTTCCGAAAGTGGCGCTGCTATTTTCTGGTGTGTACGTTGAACAATTAAGTTGATGTTAATTTTAGGGATGTAACGAATTCCGATACCGATACCGATATATCGGCGATATTTCAGTTTTTCCGATACATCGGTATCGGCGATATTTTACTGTCGATACGACGATACTTTTAAACATTTTTTCAGAGTTTTTTTCTGACAAATTATTTATTTTTTGTTAATTTTACCATGAACTAAACTCATTTCGTTATTTTTTAAATCTTATATTAATCAATTTTAAAAATTAATAATATGTTGTACTATTATTTTGTAAAAAAAATTATTTTTTTTTGTTAATTTTACCATGAATTCAAATTCAATTCGTTGTTTTTTAAATCTTATTGCAGCAAAAAAAAAGACACTCCAAAGAAGTCATGAAAATGTAGAATTCGCGATCCGGAAGTATTGCAAATTTTGATAATTTCTAATTAGTTTTACATATCCTTGCCATTGCAAGAAGTTCTGTTTTTCGATTACCAATCACCGAATTGGAAGCGATGCTCGGACAAATTTCTTTTTCGGTGTTCTATAATGATTTTTTCCTCAAGAAAAAAGGATAAAAAATTACCCATTTTCACAATTTTTTAACGCGAGTATGGCGAAAATTTTTTAAAATTATAAAATTAAAATTTTTTTCTTGCTTTTTTACTAATTACACTATGCGATAAATAAAGACTTTTGGAAAAACATAAGAACTGGACAGTACAGGTTCAATTGTCCTACAATGGGGTAGTAAAACACTTTACTCAGTTTGGCGAATTTGGTGACCAATTTTTTTTATGGACCTCCAAATTTTCTAAAAATCAGTGGGGCCTCAAAAAACGGTGTCATCAGTATTTGGCCAACAGCTAATTCAAACTTTATAATACCGCTTAACTGTATATGGCAATAATGTAGCTAAGAGTCTGTTTAACAGATTTTTTTTTAACATTTCATGGCAAAAATTTTTTTCGTTAACTTTTTGTTGACAAAATTAAGGAAAAACATGTTTTTTCACTTTATTCAGAATAACTTACAGCGACTTGTAATTTTTAACTAACAATATCTGGCAAACTTATAGTTACGGTAGAGCTGAACAACTTTTGTGGACATATCAATACAATCTGCACGTATCTAGGCACTCTAATAGCTCACACAGACCACTTTTTACCTTAAAAATTTTCGTTTTTCACTATTTTTTATGCTAAAAAATGTCTTTGTTGTGCTTCTCTAACATTTTGTGCCCAGAAAAATAATATGTGCCTGTTTTTTTTTGAAAAAAAATTTAAAAAAATTATTTTATTCACTTTTTTCAGTATAACTTGTAGGAACTCCAAATTTTTCATTACCATTATTTGGCAAAACAACAACAAACAATAAAAAATAGTAAATACTAAAATCAGCAACATAAGAAGTGGAACAATAACAAAGAAAGCCAAAAAAAAATGCAATAAAAATATAGCCTAACTCGTAAAAAACGAAAACTTTTAAGGTAGAAATTAGTTTTTCTGGGCTGTTTAGAGTGCCCAGATACATTCAGATTGTATTGACATGTTCACAAAAGTTGTTCAGCTTTACCGTAGCTACAACTTTGCCAAATATTGTTAATAAAAAATTACGAGTCCCTGTAAGTTATTCTGGAAGAAGTGAAAAAAAAATTGTTTTTTCCTTAATTTAAAAAAAAGTGCACGAAAAAATAATTTTTTGGCATAAAATGGTAATAAAACCTATTTAACAAACTCTTAGCTACATTATTGCCATATATAGTTAAGCGGTATCACTAAGTTTGAATTTTCTGTTGGCCAAAAGCTGATGACACCTTTTTTAAGGGCCCGCTGATTTTCCAAAACTTTGGAGGTCCATAAAACGAAATTGGTCACGAAATTCGCCAAGCTAAGTATAGGGTTTTACTACCCCGTGGTAGTACAATCGAATCTTTACCGTCAAGTCCGTGTGTTTTTTGGACTGTTGCACTGTGTTATCTGCATATTTTTAATAAAAATTTTTTGGAAGCAAAGAAAATGTAGCTCTTAAAAAATACTCGCAATTTTTTATACTGGGTTAATATCAATTTTAAATATTAATAATCTCTTACACTGTAATTTTGTATAATAAAAAAATTGCACTTGAGTTTTGTTAATCTAAACTTTAACTCAATTTCAATATTTGTATCGGTATCGGAATCGGTATCGGCGATATTTATTTTTAAGTATCGGTATCGGTATCGGATCGGCAAAACGGCGTATCGTTACATCCCTAGTTAATTTTTCCCTTGTTCCTTGGAATATTATTTATGTCCGATTCCTTCTGAATATAACATTACGAACCTTTGCCTAATAATCAATTCGGAAACACAAGCAAATAAGTGCGAAATAGTCATATTAAAAATTCGTTAATGAATTATGAACTAAAATTAAATTCATTTTACTTATGTTGATATTTATATTAGTGTATATCTAAAGTAGCCTCAACTCCTGTGGCTGCAGTGATTAGCGCGTTGAGTGCCAATCAAGTGGCCTGTGCTCAAATCTTGGCTGGGACAGCCGTCTACTATACATATTTCTCTGATGACTACGCTAATACACATCACGTGAATAATATAATTAATAAAATGGCTACATTAAATTCATGTTATCTCAACTTGAAATAACTTTGGCTGAACATGATTCTTCGTGTTGTTTCAATATAAAATTTACATTGTTTCGACTTGATATAATTTTGATTCGACATGATTTTTCGTGTTATTTAAGTATTAAATGCACGTCATTTCAACTTGATACAACTGTGATTCAATATGACTCTTCGTATTATTTTAGTATAACCTTTATTTTAATTTAACTGTACTGGAATATTAAGTCAACATAAAATATAGTTATTTCAATAGGAAACATGTTCATTGAAGGTTATTTTAAAATCAAGTTGCATTAATATGAAACACCTACACACAGAAAAATTTCCATGTAAACTCGTCGAAAACCAGGTTAATTTAACATTTTTCGGTAGTGATTTTCCTTCATAGATGTTTCATGTTAAATCGACATGATTTACAATACTCTTGAAAGAAAATTTTTCCTTTTGAATTAACTGTATTTCATGTTGATTTAATATTCCAGTACAGTTAAATCAAAATGAAGTTTATACTGAAATAATACTAAAAATCATATTGAATCAAAGTAATTTCGAGTTAAAACAACGTGAATTTGATATTTAAAACAACACGAAGAATCATGTTGAATCAAAGTTATTTCAAGTTGAAACAACGTGAATTTTATATTGAAACAACACGAAAAATCATGTTGAATTAAAGTATATCAAGCTGAAACAACATGACAGATAGTCATCAGAAAACTTTGCGTTGTAGCTGACTGCCCCAGCCAAGATTTGAATAAAGCGTATTGGAAATTAAATTTATAGTCATGTCGATTGAAAATGAAACTTAACGTTTATAACAAAATTGTTTTAACCGTGATTTAAGGTTAGATTAATAATTTTCCGTTTAAAATTAATATGAAACAATGGTAATTTTAAACCAGCAGCAGTAAATTTTCTCTGGTAATTCGTTTTCTATAGAGAAGTGCAAATGAATAACTGTTTTGAATTTTGTGTGAATTTGGCAATTCTTCATTGTAAGCACATGATCAAATATTGAAAATTTAAAATCGGCCAAAGATGGGGAAAAATCACAATTTTTTTATAAAAATGTTTCGTCTGCTGTTCATTTTAAGTTTTGGGAGATTTTTCACTAGGGTGAAGCCGTTTACCAAGTTAGCCGAACGATAATCCGAAGAATTCATATCGTCTGAAGTATTTTTCCCGAACTGCAGTTAAGCGAACGATATCCGAAGCATTTATATCGTGCCACCGTGGTACATGGTAGTTAGTCGAACTATATCCGAAATATTTTCCCGAACCGTAGTTAGTTGGAAGATATTCGATGAATTTCTATCGTCCGATTGTATTACATGGCACTTAGACGAACGAACTTGCAAAATATTTTTCCGAACCGTAGCTAATCGAACGATATATGAAGCATATATATCGTTTGATCGTAATGACCGTACTTAACCGATCAGTATCTGAAGCGTATATATTTTTTTGTAACCGACAAGATAGGTAGAACTTCACTTGGTCGGCTTACAGCAAGTTTTACTGTTACCAAAAACGGAAAAATGCGCCCAAATTAAAAAATATAAAATGAAAGACAGCCCCAAAATAGGAAAAATTACACTAAACTAAAAATTTCCCAAAAATAGGAAAAAATGACTCTAAATATTTATTGTTGTTTTAATTGAAAATATTGGGGCCGTTTTTCATTGTTCTGTTTTTTCAACAATAATGAAAACTGGCCCCAAAATTTTTTAACTGACAATAACAAAGTTTGTTGGGGCCATTTTTATATAAAGCCGTATTATTAGACGCAACAAAATAAAAAGTATAAACAAAAATGTAATGCAGCATCATATATCAAATGCTTGACTTTGTGCTTGCTGGGAAAACTCGCTTTCTTCACTAATACTAATAAGCAATAATACAATCCCAGCAAACAATTTTTGCCGATTTCGGTCCGAAGTCGGTCAGAAAGTCTGCACAAGATGCCAAATTCGTATCCGATGTCGGTCAGAAAACGTACCGAAAATCATATGAGTGGTTGACAAGAAACCGGATCTCTTTGTCTGAGGAAATTCTAAAAACTATACCGAAAGGCCTAACAGAACTCTGTACGAATTCCGACGAATTTCCTAGGGAAATTCTAAAGGAGTTTTGGACATGTCTTATAAATATCGAGAACATTTCTGACAAAACATCAGAAAATTTCCGATTTATCTGATACGTTTTACATCCTGGCGTATTAATATCAGAGAAAAGTCGGAGCTAAAATAAGAAATTTATCAGAAATGTCATTTAAAATTGCCCATGCATTGTTGTGCTGCTTATGTTAGCTCATCAGAAAACATTTACCTATATTTTATAAGTTTAAAAACTCAAATATTTGTGCGTATAAGCCCAAGCGATAAATGCGATAAATGTAACGAAAACTAAAATCAGACAATGTGCAGAAGTGACTACTAAAAGTCGTAAGACGTAGATCAGAAAATGTGCAGACTACTCTGTGAAATGCCTTAAAAGAAATTAAATTGACTTCGGATAATGTGCAGACTATTCTGATATTAATCGGGTGATATTTCAGACAATGTGCAGAAACGTCGTACCAAAAAACTGCCTACTGATCCGCCAAATGTCTGAGGGAAAACTCGGCTGATTTTCTGGTAAACTCTCAGATTTTTTCTGATGTTAGACAAGTCGGCCAAAATTGTTTGCTGGGATCACAGTTTAAATTTCGCGCATCCCTGTTTTAAAACAAAATATGGTGAGGTAAAAATCCTTATTAAGCGAAACCGTTATTCATTATAACGAGAGGTGCTAGACGGATCAATATTTTAACATCAATATATGTGCTTGTGTGCGTTTCTAATGAAAATCAAAAGAATTTTGATATTCTTCAATATTTCCCCTCCGTATATGTGTACATATTTTTTTTAAACAAACGCACACAAACATATATATTGAAGCTTAATATTGAACTGTGTGGCATTCGCTTAAGACCGGTCGAACGCAATATAATATAAAGATTTTAACGCAATATTGCCATGAAAACCAAAAAAATAGTACTTTAGCTATTATGCTGTCAATAATCGCTTATTAAAAATATATCTTAAAATGCATAGGAGGAGCCGTGTTAAACAATACAATTTTTTTTAAATACAGCTTTAGCTTTAAAGAAACAACAACCATAATTAGTTAATTACCTTTGAACCAATTTCCGCACAAGATGGTTTTTCTGTCGACCTTTTAACTGTTGTTTGGGTTGTTTCTGATCCTATATTTTTATACATTTCAGTTATTTCTTCAATTAAGTGATCTTTCTTTCCTGCAGAAGCTTCCTCCAAATCAACTGGGGTTTTTAAAGTGGTTGCATCTAAATGATTTTCATACACCACCGAAGTTTTTTCCAAACCAATTGGATGCTTCAAAGTCGTTACTTCTTTGGTGCTAGTTTCTTGAGATTTCTCTTGATAAGTAGCAATTTCGTTAGCATCAACATCATCAGCACCACCAAAACGATTGGCAAAATAAGGTTTAGGTTGTTGATAAACTGGTTCGGTATCAGAACTGCCAAAGTTTTGCTCCAGTATTTGCTCTAAGGTAAGAGTGGGCTTATAGCTGACGCCTAAGAATGGATAAGGATAGATACCGTGACCACGGCTACAGCGATATAAATAGCTCATACAACTATTGGAACAACAATCCCAATGATTCTGGCACTTTGATTTATTTGTTTTAACAAGCGAATTATAAAAGCAATAAAATTGGAAATAAAAATAATTAAATTTTAATATCATGCATAAAAAAATTTAAAAAAGGTAAACACACAAAATTAATAGTATACTATATAAAAGAACTTGCATATATAGACATAAATTAGTGGGGCTCAAAATATATTGGGGGAAAAAATTTGGTAAAAAGCTAAAAGTAATTTTTTGTTAAGCTAATATGATGCAAATATTATACTAGCTTACAAATAAATAAACTTAAAAAGAGAGAAGTTTTCTAAGCTTATTTGGGGTAGCTGAATACGACTATGAAATTCATTTATTATTCTTAAATAATTTCTCTAAAGTGCGACTTTAACTTGCACATGAAGGGTTCCGTACGAATACCATACTCGTATACATACGTACATATACGGGTATGTTCCGTATTTCATGTGGAATTAAAATGTGCGGAATTATCAAAGCATTGTTGTTATAAATATTAATTTACAACAATAATGCTTTGATAATTCAGCACATTTTAATTCCACATGAAATACAGAACATGGCCGATATTATTTTTTTCATTTTGCAAATTCTTATGTTTTCTTGCTTTTTAATTTTAGCGTGATTTTTTCGTTTTGGCCATCTTTTTCATTTTGCCGATTTTGCTTTATTTTTTTTGGGAATTTTCTTCTTTTGACGATGTTTTTAGTTTTGGCGATTTTTTTAGTTGTCGGTTTTTTCGTTTTGGCGATTTTTATTCGTTTTGTTTTTTTTAGTTTTTGCCGATTTTTATTGTTTTGTTGATTTTTGTTAGTTTTGGCGATATTTTTTTTTGTTTTCACCAGTTTTTTCGGTTTTTGTTAGTTTCGGCGATTTTTTCGGTTTTTGGCAATATTTTTAGTTTCGGCGATTTTTTTAGTTTTGGCGATTTTTTTCGTTTTAGTGAAATTCTTTCATATTTTGCGCATTTTTATTTTTGAATGATCTGTTTCGTTCTTAGGCGATATGTTTTGTTTTTGGCAATTTTTTCGGTTTTTAAGCGTTTTTTCCATTTTTGAGGTTTTTTCTTTTTGGCATTTTTTAATTTTGGGATTTTAGTTTTAGTTTTTTTGCTTTGGCGACTTTTTTCGTTTTGATGATTTCCTTGCACTACTTATTGTGATACCCTTTAATTATTAATTTATCCATTAATTATTAATGTTGTTTGTTTCAAATGTTCAACTATTACGGTTGAGATTTAGCTAAATTTCAAAATTACACAACCTGATAGAATACCCTTTCATTTTTGTTAGTTTACTTTTTTAGCATTCTCTATTGTTGCCTTTAAAATGCTACACTAGCTTGCTTTTTCCCTGCTTTTTCATACAGAATTAAGAAGAAAAAGATCTTTCTAAAAACTCATAAAAAATTTAAAACTGCAAAAGCTTTACCTTTTAACTGCTGCTCTTAAAGGCAGGTGTCTTACAAACTAAATAAGCCATAAATCATGAAAATTTTTAGCAATTAAGTGAATACGCTCAGACACTTAAAAGATACTTTCGTTCTAAATTGTTTTCAAACCAGAAATAGATTCAAAAATAACAATATTGATGAGCTGCCCTAATGTCTATACATACACTTTCTCTAGATAGATGCCTTTCATAACCAGAAATTCTTGAAAGTTAAAAAATACGCAAAAGCAAACGATCTGATTGTTGGGAATACAGAAACAGCACAAAGTGCACACAAATTAAATTATATTTATTATAGTACTTTAAATATTTTTCTTTGTTTATTTATTTATTTACACATAAACAAATCCACTTACATATTCATTAAATGATGCACATTTTTTAAGCGTTTGTGCGGCGATCACCTCACTTGACATATAAAAGATCAATAAATATTGCAACAATTGATAAGAATTTAAGCGAAATGTAAACATCTTTCCGTCTGCAACTGGTTTCATCAACTGAAGATACTTTTCAACGAAAATCAAGAGCAAACTAAATAACAACAGCTAGAATAAAAGTGGGATCTTTACGTACCAGGGATGGAAAACGCAAATATTATTTTGGCAGCTAATTTTTAATAGGCAAGAGGAATTTATTTTCCTCTGTATAGATGTGTTTAAAGTAAAAATGATTTGTGGTCAATAAATATATTTTGTGGTCAAAATATATATTTTTTAAAATAAAGTTCGAGAAATATAGAAATATTCCCATGGATGAAACTCGTTGCTTTGCTTTTGCATTCATTTTTTTAATATTAATTTTTTATATTTTTTCTTTAATAATTTTTATTACTACTAGTTCTTGAATAATTTTATTGCTTAAATTGATTTATTAAAAAAAGTCCCATACAATACATTCAAAAACATTTATTAAGAAAAAAAAATAGCCAGCCAGACTTATAATCGTTGCAAGAGGAGAGGAAACTATGTATGTATTAGGGCATTCATTCGGTTAACCATTAATCGGTTAATTACTGCCCGATTAACTGATCGGTTAGTTTAAAATTGGCTATTTTCGATTAATGATTAAACCGGTTAATTTCATTTGATTAACCGATTAACCTGTTACGTCTTTCATTTTTGTAGTAATATAATATATATTTTTTGTGTGCTTAATTATTTCTTTCGTCTCATATACCAAAGGTATGTGTTTAGAAATTATTGTTCATACAAACAAGGAAGTGTGTTCAGTGATCTTAACTTAGGTAAAACTTTAAAACTTTTGTACGTGGCTATAAAAGAGCCTAGTAAAGACTCTGCCACTCTAATCGAACTTGAGAGAATTATTAAGTTTTTGTTTAATAATTTAATAAAAGCCAATAATACTGTTGCCAACGATTTAATTAAGAATCTAAATATTAAATTTAATGAGAGACGATATTAATTATTTTATACCTCCACTGAGGAATATTTCTTTCTTGCAGAATAAGTCAGATGATTACCTGACAACAGAAGAAACTATCGATAGTAATACAATTAGTAGTGCTAAGAACTTGAAAAAATTAAAACAGGATTCTAATGGCATAATGGAATAAACATATAAAATTTTGTTTAGACAGATCCAAGAAAAGGACTGAGAAACTAGATATTCTGTAATATGTATTGTTTCGATTTCTCCAACATCTTCCTAAAGTGAATGGATTTTTCTAAATCAAGTTTAATCAAAACTAAAGAAAATAATCGCTTGAATCCTAAACATATCAACCAAATTATTTTTCTGAAAGATTATTTTAGAAGATCTGCTTAAACTATTGAAATAACTAATAAAATTAATTCACAAACTTTTAATTTTTTAATTAATACATATATATGAAAAATCTTTATTAATCAGCTAACCGATTAACACCGAAATTCAACGGCTATTTACCGATTGAGATAAAACCTCGATTACTTAATCGATCGATTAACCGATTAAAGCAGAAACCCGATTAAATGAATACCCTAATGTGCATGTATGTACCATGATCATTAATCTTTAATTAATAATAATAATAATAATAATAATAATAATAACACCGGCACACAAAAAAAGTGGGCTGAACATTTGATCAGACCCATCTACATAATTGTATTTGGACGCACGGAGTTCGAATATGAGATCCATTCGTCTTGTACACCCTAAAATTAAATTGCGAAAAACTGCTAAAAAACAGAAGTTTTTTGCAATTTTCTCAAAATTGTGAGGTTGTATGAACCAAAGGGAACTCTGATTCGGATTTATCACGTCGAAATACATGTAAAAAGGTGGATGGATGGATCTGGTTAAACGTTTCTTATTAATTTGTGTGTCGGTGCAATTAATGATTAATGATCCTGGCAGAGCTGGAAGTTGTACAATATATATGGGTGATTCTCATTCTAAACGTACATTTGGTGTTTTTTTTTGTTTACCGATGTAACTAAATAATATATGAGAAGGTGGGATTCATAATATAGTTTTCGATTTTTTAACATTTTTGTGTATTGAGCGTTACATTTGCTTCCTCGGTTGTTCGGGAATGATTTTTGCGACAAAAATACACCACAAAAATTAGTATAGGGTTTGAAAGCACTAAACATATACTCTCTAAAAACAAAAAATTATAATAATCGCATAACGAAATTAAAAGTTATAACTACTTGTTCAATTTTGACTTCGATCCACATAGAAAAATAAAAAATTTTTATCTTTTAAAATTATTTTTTATAAATATTTATTCTTTCAAATAAGACTAATTTTAATAAAATCGACCAACAATGTTAAAAGTTTTTCAATTTCAAATAATTATTCATAGAAAAATACGATCTAACTAATACATTCTTTGAAAATATAACATCCCACAGTGCGGTACACAGAAAAACTAAATTTCATTTTCAATGAAATAGTAAATATTTTTTCTACGACTGGACGTACAAACAAATTTGTAAATATAGACAAAAATATCTCAACAATTTCATTGAAAAAACGTGTTTTTTTGGGTAAACAAAATTTGTCTATAATAAATTTTGTCTAAAAATATTTACAATTGTATCCTTTGATTGAACCAATGGCAGCTCTTGACCTCTATCCTGTAAACACTATAACTCCCACTCATTTCCACGCTACTTCAGATAGCTTAATTCACCTGGTATTTGTAAATCATAGACCTAGAGTACTCCTATACGATCAGTTGTCAGCGTCAGTCTTTTCTAAGCATGATATACTTTTCGTGGCTTATGATTTGCATACACGTTGCGAAGACACAATTATTTCATATCGAGATCTACATAACATTAATTATACTACACTCAATCATAACATTGATAATATCGATTGGCACCAAATCTATACTCTAGAGTCTGTTGACGATCAACTTTCTTTTATTCAAGGAAATGTTAAGTCTTTATTTGATTTATGTGTCCCAACGAGAACTAAATGTGTTAAAGCAAGTCAACCTCCCTGGTTAAGTGCTCAAATAAAATCTTTGAAAAAAAAAAAACGTGATGAGGCTTAACAGATGGAAAAGATTCAGAACGAGTGAACTTAAAGCAGTGCACAAACAAGCTCGGAGGGAAGCTACAAAACATATCCATGCGGCAAAATCTACGTTTTATCAAAGAAAATTCGCTTCTGCAATTGATAGCAAATCCAAGTGGATAGAGATACGCAAGATAGGCATTGGGCAAAGAAGCTCTATCTCGTGTCCTCCTGATATTGATATAAATGCTCTTAATCAAAATTTCGTAAATGTCAATGTTCCGCTTTCACCCAACAACATTTATTCTAACCTCTGTTATGTTCAATTTGAAAATATCTTTAGTTTTCGTTGCGTTGATCGGACTGAAGTGTTGCAAAGTTTCTCTGAGATCAAATCTAATGCAACCGGTACGGATGGTATTAATCCTACTTTCTTAAGAATTTTACTACCAAAACTTCTGCCTTATCTAACACACCTATTTAATTCTATTCTAACTAAATCTATTTTTCCTGTGGAATGGAAGCTATTTAGAATCATCCCTATTCCTAAACCGAATAGCGACTTCCCTCCAATAGCAATACTTCCGTTCTTATCCAAGGTTCTAGAAAACCTTGTTGGTAAGCAAGTGAAAGAATATTTGAGTAGTATGAAATTGATATCTGAAAAACAATCTGGTTTTATGAAAGGTAGAAGCTGCATAACCGCACTTGTAGATGTTATAGAGGATATCAGAGCCAAAATCGATCATAATAGGATTGCTTTTTTAGTTTTACTTGATCATAGTAAAGCATTTGATACGGTGGATCATTCGATTCTATTAACAAAACTGCAAAAATTTTACCATTTCTCAAGCTCTGCTTGTGCACTCATATACTCGTACCTTACAAACCGATCACAAGTAGTTAAGCTTAAAGACAACATTTCTAATGAGCTAAACGTCAGGAGAGGAGTTCCCCAAGGTTCAATACTTGGGCCTCTTCTTTTCTGCATGTACATCAATGACCTCCCTAATATTCCCATTAGCAGCTCAGTTCATATGTACGCTGACGATGTTCAGTTGTACAACAGTTGCGATGTCGCTGATATATATATCTGTGTTAACAAAGTCAGTGATGACTTGACTAAAATTGACAGCTGGGCTAGGGCAAACGGTTTATGCATAAATCCTGCAAAATCCTAATGCATTTTTATTTCAAAATCTAAATATAATTTTGATCATTTTAGAATAAAAATCCAAGACAAATACATTGCTTTTGTTACCTCGGCATCTAATCTGGGAATTATGTTTTATGAAAGGCTTTCCTGGTCTGCACACATCAACACAGTTGTAGGTAGAGTATATGGTATGCTAAGGAGCCTATGGGAAGTTAAGGACTCGACCCCACTTGATGTACGTATGTTACTGGCACGGTTGCGAACTTTTTGCAAATTCCGCTTGTGAAGACCTTCGCAAACTCAGAGTCGCCTACAATAGCATTGCACGCTATATTTTCCAGAAAGGACGTCATGATCACATATCATTATATTCTTATCAGATCTTTCAAATGAAATTTGAAGATCTGCTTAACTACAAATGTCTCATCTTTCTGCAAAAATAATCATAACTCAACAACCCACATATATTTTCAATAGGATCACATTTGCCAGATCAAACCGTGCTAAAAAGATAATTCAAATAAAATATAAGAGCCTTTTATCACAACGGCAATTTTTGATTCACACAATAATTCATTGCCAAATTACATGCAAAAATTAAGCAACGCTAATGTGTTCAAAAGGGAGTTAAAAAAATTATTTATATAATAACTATTTTTTATTGCCAATATAATTTCTATTTTATTATTATCTTTATAATTTCTATTTTGTTATTATAATACATCACTTTATTACATACTTGTTCTGTAACATAATAGTTTCAATTATGTATACATACCTATTTCAACTAAGATTACAACTGGCAATGCTGTCATGACAATAACAAATACGTACTAATTGTCAAAACGCCAATAATAGTCTTCGTGACGTAGGCGTTCCGACAATAATTATAACAATTATTTTTGAGTTCTAGATATACGTAATTTTTGCGAGTTATTTTTACTAAAAATTAAAAAAAAGAAATAAATAAAAATGTAAAAATAAAAAAGAAGACAAAATGTTAAAATTCAAGACAGCATTGTCAGGTGGAAACGCTGAGTTAATCATAGATTCAATGTTTTTTAAATTAACTTGTATTTACTATGTTAAAGATTTTTGATTACTTTAAATATGTTTGTATATCATTTAAAACTTTTGCATTTAGTATATATCAGTATGCTGTCATATCACTAGCACTGTCACTTATAAGATATATTTTCTTGTTGTGCTAGTTATCAAATAAATAAATAAACTAAACTAAACGAACAATTTACTAAATCAAACAAAAAGATTAACTGGATTTTTTGAAAAATATCAAACAGGATTTTAGTCTAAAAATACTAGCAAATAATAAACAAAATAGTTTACTTAATGAAACAAAAATAATTACCGGATTTTTGTAATACATCAAACAAAATTTTTATTTGGGGCATCGTCATCATCCATTAAGCATTTATGAATTTTCACTTTGTTAAATGTGTTCAAGTCTGAATCTTTATCTAGAGACTCTACAAAAGTGAATGAGAATTAATGCAACGACATTAACAAATTGATTCACTCAAAAATCTTCAGTAAACAAACTTGGTACAATTATTTTTGTTATCATTGTTGTTGTTGTTATTTGTGTGTATGTCGTCATCGGAGTAGTTTTTTTACGACACAGTTTTTCTTGTTGTTTTTGGTGTTTGTGTTCTAAATAAGCTTCAAAACACACCAATGCTGGGTTTTTTTTAATGTTTATTTTGCCTAAGTTTTTGGAACAGTACACATTCATGTTTTAGCTAAGTGCCTTTAGAGTTTTAATAATTGAGTTATGAATTTTTAGTCGAACTGTGTGTAGTCGAACGAGTGTAGCTAAAGGACTCTGATGAGTAGACTTGGTAGTCACGAAACAGCTGTCAGTTCAACCTTCCGTACATCCAAAATTTTTCTTTGAATGTTCAATATTTACATGCTTTAGAATTTCTTTCTTAAATAAAAATAGTTTGATTGAAAGATTAAATTAAAAATGAACTTAAGGCAAACTATTTAAATAATTTGATTGAATTTTAACTTATAAGTTTGGGAAAAACCACATTAAAATTGAGAATTCAATAATTTCCAGAAATTATAAAAATTTTTATGGTTAAAATAACCAAGTTAATTTTTAGCAATTTTTATGGTTAAAATTACCAATTTTTATAGTTAAAATTACCAATTTAATGTAATAACAACGAAAATATTTATTTTACAAAAATTATTGTATTTAAATCAAGCAAGTCACCACATGTCTGTGTTTACTTTGGGCTGTCGTTATATAACAAGATGAATTGACTGGGATGGTAAAGGCTTTGCTGAACAAACATGCGAAGAATTTTGAAAACCTATGTTTAAGACCAAGAAACTAAAAAAAAAATATTTTTAAATAAACATACTAACTAATTATTCGTTGGTAGCCATAGAACCTGCTGCCTCCCGGTTAATAGCTTAGCGCACTGTCGGCTTAATTACAATTCCATTGGTTGATTTTACTGTATTTTATGGTTTTCTGCAATTGAATTTGCAATGAAATTGGTTAGATTTACGAATATTTAAATTTTTGTGCAAAGTAATTATTACAGAAAGCTACCACAAAGCACACAAAATGTTTTTTCCGTTTTATTTGTAGCTTAACCAAAAATATTTCACTGCAACAAATTTTTTGTTATATGTTTATTAATTCCATTGGTTAATTTTACTGTTTTTTATTGGTTTGTTCTAAACAATAAAATTGGTTAGATTTACCAATATTTTATTTTGGATGTAGACTTATAAAACTTGTTTATTTTTTCCCCATATTAATAACGAATTTCGTTAAATTATGTGAACTTCCAACTAAGGTTAAATAAAAGCTTAAAAGTAATAAACAGGATATGATCTTCGTTATTACATTTATCAAATAGTATTCAAAAATATTAGAAAATTTTTGCGATCTTTATTTTGAAAAAGAAGCCAGATGGACTTGATGATTTCTCCTTACATAAACAGTCCAGTTTTGAAGATCGAACACTATCTGAGGTTAAGCAATGCCAAAAACAAATCAAATAATAAAAAACACTAACAAAACAGTGACTGTTTCGTAATGAGCTAAAATTGTGTTTTTTTTTTCAATTTAATCAATTGTTAATGAAAATTTATTTAAATGCTCTCATCAATTGATTTTAAGTCAGCTCTTATACACATTTAAAAAAAGTCTACACAAACTTCAAACACTCTTATCTTATCGCCATAAAATCCAAGTTTATTTCTACCATTTTGGTAGAGAAACAATTGGAAATATTCAATTTAGTTGCGGTTATAATTTATAAGCAAACGGTTCAAGCGACGAACAAACAAGAAAAAAATAAAATTTATTCACGATTTGGGACATGTTACAACGGCATTACTAAAAAGATGACCAGAAAGATCACCAAATTGTTATCGTTACTGTCAGGCATTGTGCTATTTATAAATGAAGGCACTTGCTTAGAAAATACTACAGCCATAGAAACATCCTCAACAACAAGTGCCCCCTGTATTGAACTTAGTAAAACACGATCTCTGCGTTTGCCAAACTCAACGTTTCCTTTGCATTACCACTGGCATATCACAACTAATGTCCACACTGGCGATTTAGATTTCAAAGCGAATGTAACAATTGATATAGATATCAAGGAGTCTACCAATGAAATCATTTTACATGCAAAGAGATTAAGAAATTTCAGCATAAGCTGTATTGACTTGGAAACAGGTATACAATTGCGGGACCTGACCTATACACACGATAATCACACAAATTTTCTTATCATTCATGCTCTGGAATATTATCAAGTGTTTGAGGTATCAAAGAAATATCGTCTACAAATACTGTACGAGGGAACAATGAATGAAAAATATGCTGGACTCTATTGGTTGGAATACCAGGATCAAAACAATCAAACCATGTAAGTTATATTTATGATTTGTGTTTAATGGAACACTTGTTATTTATGTAGTTCCCGGAAATGTGCTTTGTGTTGTTGAAACTTGGAGAAAAAACACAATTCTCAAAACAATGTACAGTGGTACATTTCCCAAACAAATAATGTAATAATTTTTTTTTATATACGAATTATTCGCATATTTTTATCATTCGCAATTATTTATACTGATATGTACATCACTCAAAATAAAATTGTATTCAAATCTAACCAATTTAAATTGTGGTTGTACTTTTTATGAATGTAAACAGTTTTTATTTGTTAAAAAACCCTTTTAAAAATGTAGGTCATTTCAAGTCTATCAGGTATGTGATGGAAATCGACTGTGACTTTCATCGAAAGTGACTTTCAAAAGTGCTTCGTTTTCAAAATCGATTTCCATCACATACCTGTATGTTTACTTTGTGCTGTCGCCACTTAACAATATGACTATGCTGAGATGGTAAAGGTGTCGGTTTGTAAACATGTGAAGAATTGCAACAACCTAAGTTCAAGACCAAAAAATTTCATTGTATTGAATTGTGCAACATAATTTTTAAAATACCATATTTCAAAATTAAAAAATTATTTTTAATGATTAAAATTATAAATTTTAAATTTGAAAAGTTTTTATGGCTAAAATAACCAATTTATATGATTTAAACTACCAATTTAAAATAATAAAAACGAAAATAGTTGTTTTACAAAAATTACTGCATTTAAATTAAGCAAGTGACCACATGCACTCTAAAACACTTTTGTTGAAAATTAGGTCAATAATAGTCGGCAACACTTTAAAGATTATTACCGACCTAAAATTACACACGCATTATTTTTCAACAAAATGTTTTTACTAAAAAAAGCGATTGGCTGCGTGCAGGTTTGAACCGCGACCTCCTGACTGATAGTTTGACGTATCTACCATTCAGCCATAGCCGTATTATACTTTATGTTAAATTTTTTCCACTTGGACTAAATATGTTTAATTTAAAAGGCTTTTTCTTTAATAAAATAACTACAAAATCGATGTAATTTTAGACAAGGAGAAATTTTCAACACAAATTTAGACAATATATGATCGTAAATTTGAAGTAATGTTTTAGAGTGTGTCTATGTTTACTTTGCGCTGTCTTTATTTAACAGAATGACTTAGATGCGATGATAAAGCCGTCTGGTTTATAAACATGAGTGAAATTGAGAGAACTTAAGTTCAAGACCACAAAATTACAAGCAAAAAAAATTTTTTTTTAAACAAACACACTTACTGTTAAGACATCGAACCTGCAACCTTCCGGTTAGTAGTTTAGCACACTATAAACTACACTACAATTCCATTGGTTGATTTTACTGCCTTTTATGGGTTGGTACAATTCTAGCCTCTGAAATTCGATAGATTAACTAATATTTTATTTTGGCTTTACCGTAAATATTTTAGTGGATCATTTTAACCCTCTTTCTCTACGTTTTAGTGTTCTCTTTGCCCCTTTTTATAAAAAAGGGGGCAAAAAACTCCACCTCAACTGCGGTATAGCTGGATGAAATGTTCCATAAAAATATTTGATATAACATTTTACCATAAATCTTTAAAGAGACCCAAGCTTCAGACTCAACTGGAGAGCCAAAAGTTAAAATGTGTTTAAGAGCTAATTTCGGACTCTTTTTACAATTAGCACTCAACATAGCAAACCTTGTAAGCCGTACGTTGAAGGTATAAGATGTGTCCAGGTTTTTATGTAAAACACTACGAAAAACATTTTTGTGGAAAATGTTCACCTTCTAACTTTTTGTTTATTGTGACCTTTCTTAAAACAGGGTAAAAATAACCTCCATTCAGTGGCGTTATAGCGGGGTAAAATGTTTTACAAAAATATTTACCACACAATTCTACTATAAGTCTTCAAAAACAATCCAGCTCCCGACTCAACTTTAATGCCAGAACTCATTCAAAATTTAAAATATATATAACTACTTATACACAATTAGAACTCGGCATAGGAAACGCTGTAAGTCTTACGTTTCAGGTGTTAGACGTATTCATCACTTTTATGTAAAATACCATGAGGAGCATTTTTGTGACACATTTTAGCCCGCTAGCTATATCGCCGCTGAAGTGGAGTTTTTCCCTTTTTTTAAGAAAGAAACAAAACGGCGCATACAACAAGGAGTTAGAGGCTCAAAATGTTCCACAAAAATATTCCTCGTGTAAGCGTAAGGCTTAAAAGATTTCCTATGCCGAGTCACTATAGCTACATATATGTAAAAGGGGGGGAGCTTTAACTCCCCCTTAAACGAATCTCAGATGTTAACTTTTAAAACGCTGCTATACGAATTTATATTTTTGTTCCCTCTTTCAGAAGCAGGCGCGATAGTCTGGTCATTTTGAAAAACTTTTATTTTATTGTAGAAGCTGTAAATTTAAGTTGTAAATTTAAGTTTTTATTTGTTGCGGGCTAAGCATGTCTATATGCCCTCATTTCATTGATTTTTTTTTAAGTTTGTGCATAAACTAAGAAGTTTGAAACTTTTCAATAATATGATTGAAGTCTACTGATGATTTGGTAAAGCACCAACGAAATCCAGGCATATAGATATGCTTAATCCCCAGCGAGGGTGCTGTTGGCTGAGTAGTTAGCGCGTTTGACTACAAACCCTCAGGTCTAGAGTTCAAGACTAGTTTCAGGCAAGCCAACAACATCATGCATTTTTCTCATGTGAATTTGTGTTTTATTTTGTTAGTTGTTGTTGGACTGTTAAAGTGATGAAGGAATAGCACTGATCAACTTGGCAGTACCGGCAGCGATTAATACTAACATATCCTAGTGCACTTTACAGCACCCTTTGTCATCGCTATTGTAGCAGATCCATCGGCGAAGTAAAAGAACTAATAAAATGGCTACACAGCTTAAACAGATCAATGCTTTTACTCGACACCAGAAGGGGTTGCAACACTGCTCTACAAAAAATGCGCAGTTGCAGGGTTGTAAATGAATTAAGCTTTCTATCTCTCTCCCACTTCACCACCTGTGCTCTATACGCTATCCATTTCCTAAAGAAGGTAGCACATTAACTAATTAATTGCCTGAGTGTGTTACTTCCCTTAAAAAAAACACACTTTTATTGTAAAGTGTTATAGCCTTAGGATTTTTTTCAAAAAGCCCCACTGTGGAATGTGTTTCAAGGGAAACAGTTCAAGTTGTACAAAAATTATAGATTTAATAATAATCACAGCACATTAAATAAAGACAGACACTCTAATTAAAAAATCACAGTGAACTGATAACAAACCAAAACTTTTAATTCAAAAAGTTTCTCCCGCAATGTCGTCATTGATACAACTAATCATTGTGTCACACACATAAGCACTAATACATGCTTCAATGTGCTAAAATTGATTTCTAAGCAGTCGGAGATAGTCTAGTAATACCGTAAAATATTGATTGAGAGTTTTTGTTTTAATTAATATTAAAAACAACTGCTAAAACGTAATATTGATTTATTAAATAGTTCTCAATGTCATCATTTGCAAACACAATAAATAAATAATAAATCATTATGCTAATATTACCTTTCCTTCCCATCAAGTCCAATGATGTCAGTACGCCGACTATCTAATCTGCTAAAATTACTTAAAACACTCATGAATTCATTTTGGCGCAATCAGTGTTTTAGAATGAATAACAAATAAATAAATGAAAAATATTACTTGAAATAAATAAAATAATGCCAACTGATAATTTACTGGTAGAATGGTAAATTTTATTTCAACATTTATCTTTAAAAGACTCTTGAAAATCGCAAAAATATATGTTAATATTTAATTTTGTTCATTAAGTTTGTTTAATTAGTAGAAATACATATTTGCATCTTGCTAAATTCCGTTTTTCCTATTACTAAATTTGATGTGTTGCACAAATATTTTATATATGTATCACTTTTGAATGAAGGCTAATCTAAAGAATTTGCCACAGTAACACTAGTTTGCAAAATCAATTAACCAAAAAAATAAATATTTTTGAGCTAATTTGAAGTTGCTGAATACGAATATGATATTCATTAATTTTTCTTAGGAAATGTTTTCAAGATATTTGCGAAGAACTTGTTTTATGTAGTTTTTTTTGCTATTTTCAAAAATCGTTAGGACTATTTATTTTAATTATATAAATTTTGAACTGTTTCATAGATATGTTTTTCCTCTTTCAGTTCATATATATACTGTGTTGATCGGATGAAAATTTATTGAATTACAGTCCTTACGATTTTAAAAATTTTAATTATTATATGTTTTTTTATTCATTATTTTAAGTCGCTTCATTAAGGTAGAATACTTTTTTAACCCTTATCTTAAAGAACATTTTGTTCTAAGCGTATTAAGAGTAAAATTGTTAATATCAGGCAAAAAATGAGAAAGTTGCAATATATATATAGTGAAAACATCCGAATTTGAATTTTCATTAAACATATTTTCTCTGGAATATGAGTATTAGATTATGCACAATTGTGTAGAATTAAAAAAAATTGGAGATAAGTCAGCCATTTATAAACAAACAATGAGCTTTAAAATATTTATTTAGAGATAAATGTGAAGCATATAGACAAAGAAAATTTTTGACTGCACGGAGGGTTGAACTGACGTAAATAAAAATATAATTTAGTTGAAAAATTAAATTAAAACCGAACTCAAGCCAAAATAATTAAATTTCTTTAGATATAAGCTCATACAGTTCGACTAAACTCATAACTTAATTGTTAAATTATAAAGGCAGCTAGCAAGAGGATGTACATGTTTAAATAAACTGAACAAGAAAACATTCACACACACTTCTACATATTTATAATTATCAATGATACATCATACTAGAATAGAGAAATAATAAAAAAAGATGATTAACACAAGACAAAGAAAAAAGTGAATATCAATAACTATTAAATTAAATACAGCTCTGAGAGTGACAGTATGAATTGATTAAAACTAGATGATGTTCAACTCTTGACTGCAAACTACCGACTTTGGTCGAGTGGTCAAGCGGAAAAGAATTCTGAAGAGATTAACGGGAGCTCTCGAAACGTCAGTTCAACCCTCCGTGCAGTCAAAAATTTTCTTTACATATATCTCTAAATAAAAATATGATTTAATTGAAATGTGAAATTAAAACCGAACTTAAGCCAAAATAATTAAATTTCTTTGAATTTTTAAATTTTTAAAAATTTTTGCCCTAAAAAGCACCAGCCTTATAAAGCGGTTGTCCGATTTTATTACGGAAAACACAAAAAAAAATTAAATAAAATTACCTTTAAGCAGCTCTTAATTATTTTTTATATACTCAATGGTTTCGGAATTAATCAGACCGCAATGATGCAAAATATATATATTTTTTATGCAAAATCGAAATATTTTTATTTATTAAAAAATTATAAAAAATCCAAAATTGAAAAATGTTACCATTTTTATCCACTGATCGTAACTCGACATATACCACAAATAAAATATTTTTTATTTAACGAAAATATTTACAATAAAGTGAAATTACCTAATTTTTGCTTTGGAAACCTTGCGCCACCGATTTTATCTTAACTTAAAAAACGCTTATCCAATTTACTTGCAAAAACATTTTAGAAAAAAATACTTCACGCTTCAAATAGTTGAACATGATAAAGAAAAAATAATTAGCGAAGTTCAGAAACTTTAAAAAAGTTCATTAATAGGTTGATTGGGCTTAGTAAAGTAATTAGGATTTTCACTAGGGTGTTGTTTCTGCCGTCGCTGGCAGTGTAGGTAAAAGGGCTCTGATGAGAAGACTGTGGTGGTTGGTCTCGAAACATCTGATGTCAGTTCAACCTTGCGTACATACAAATTTTTCTTTGAATATTCAATATTTACATGCTTCTGAATTTCTTTCTTAAATAAAAAATATTTTGATCGAAAGGTTAAATTAAAAACGAACTTAAGTCAAACTAATCAAATAACTTTGAATAAAAATATTTTTTATCATTGCGGTCTGAATAATTCCGAAACGATTGAGTATATAAAATATAATATTTAATCAGCTAAAGGGTAATTTTATTTCATGTTTTTTAGTATTTTTCTTAATTAAATTGGACTATATCTTCTCAAGTTGTGATGAAAACTTGGAAAATCCCAAATTTTAAAGAAAAAAATTTAAAAAACGTATGAATAGAACTTTATATTTCGACGGTTTTTGTATTTCGACTATATAGTGGTGATCAAAAGTCATTATAAAACTTTTCGTTCCATAGTGTAATCAACGATTGTATAGCCTTAAAACAAATTTAATATGCACAAAGCACTACATAACACCATTTGGCAAAAAGTCTTTCAACTTCAATTTTTAAATTGTTAAAATCTTACTTTTGTAAATTTTAATACGTAGACCTTTTTCTTTTAGACGTGTAAAATTAATGGACTTATAAGTAAAAACTCTTACTGAAATAGCGCAACTTTGTTTTTTTTTTTCACAAAATGGTAGAAAAATATTAAGTATACGTATGTAAGAAAATAGCGAATAAAAGTGCATAGAATATTTGGAATAAATAATCATATTTGGTGAATTTCGCACTAACCAAAATTGATTTAACACATTTGTAAGTGATTATATAAAGTTACAGCACCTCTCATGTTCTACTTCGTTAAAATATTTTGTTAAATATTTGATATTCCAACTCACTAATATCCACCTTGATAAGTTGTAAAAATGAAAATAGAACGCTGATGAGATGGTGTAACGGCCTTCGAAATCAGCACTAGTCCGTTCTCTGTTCTGCTGATTAGATATTTTATTATTTCTCTTTTAATAAAAATTCAAATTCATCATAAAATTCTTAATTAAAAAGTAGTTTGTAATTTCAAGTATTGAACCTAAGATTCAATAATAATATTCAACATTTTAAAAATATTTTAATTTTGCACAAGGCAAATATTTTCCATTGATTCGGTCTGAGCAAATAATTTAAAGAAAATTCACATTAAATTGTTTAATATATTTTACAACAAAATTGGAAAAGTTGTTCTCCACTTATGATAAAAAAAGCGCATTCTCTTCAAAAATTCCAAATTTTATGAAAATTAAAAAACTTTTAGATTTTTTTGACGGGTTTCGTTAGTAGAGGATCATTACACATAAAATATATAGTAGTCATATTTGTTATATTTCCCGTTTCATAGTGTAGGGCAAATCTTGTATTTCCTTGTCTAGAATTTGATAGCAACTGCAGCGGATATTCCCCTGCACGATTGTGGGAAATTTCTTGCTGTAAACTGTGTATGTACATACATATACACATTTCGATATACATTCATTTTTATTAAAAACATTCATAAATTTTGTTAACCCGTATAAACAAATATATATTTATTTATTTACTTAGCGAAACAAAATAAAAAAACACTATGACGCAGCTAATTAATTAATTATTTTGTTTACTCGTGTAATCGTCAACAGTCCACTTCTGGGAATTAAGCGATTTAACCTGATTTGTTATAGCGAATTTTATTAAAAGTAAACTTCTTGTTATTTATTTTACGCTTAAAATTGAAAGTGTTACAAGCTGTGACTAAGAGGTGGCTCACATTACCACACAATTAATACGCCTAAAAGAAAATTTTTTTTGAGAAAATTTCTACTTTCCCCATTTTGTAAGCAATATTTAATGCTTCTATTTAAAATCAGTACATATAAGGACAAAATCTACTTAATCATTGTGCATTAACCGCTAGTAATTAAGTGGTTAGTAAATTCATACACCTTGTCGATAACACGGTAATTTTATAATAACGCTTTTAATAACATTCATTTTCTCGTTACATATTCACCTTAATGTGTGTAAAGCAATGTTGCCATATATGCAGATTTATATTATTTTTGAAGTTTTTTTGTGGGTTTAAAATTTAAAAGACGAAAATAAAAATTTTGTAATTACGCACAGTGGAGCAAAATAAAAATATTTGCGACATAAATCAGTTATTTCTAAGCTATCGGAATAAAATTTCACATGAACATAGCAAAGGGTGCTTTCCGTTTATATTTTAAATATTAGCTTTTTAAAGTGCCAAGTATGGAAACTATGAAATCTCGGTCATGTAAAATTTTTTACCACTTTTTAGCCATACTTTAGCCCTTCATATGATCTAATAGACACATGTTTGGTTTTGCACAAGTATTAACATAACTTGAGAACAGGATGTTGTATGCAATTAAAACAAAAAAAAAAACAAAACTAGACAACAATATTATTTTTAAATCGCACTAATATTGTTTTTTTATGTGCTTAGTAGCTTCAGAGATATCGTGAAACTTATGCAAAAAAAATTATTTTTTTTATAAAAATTTTTGTTTTGAGTCAAAATTTTTATGGAAAATAGGTCGTATTTTTGATTTAAGTCAAACATTTTGATGAAAATATCGGAAGGGCCCAGATCCAACTACGATAGCAAATTCAATTATTTTTCACCATCGATTCATATCGGTGCAGATACCTTTCAGACAAATATATATTTATTATGTGTTTTTTCAATTTTTAATTTAAAAATTTAATATATTTCAACTTAGACACCGAATTTCAGTAAATGTTTTTAAACGCTTAGAATTTAGTTCTATAAGTAGCAAGGAAACAATTAAAAACATTGTTTGAAAATTTGATCCGAAATCTTGAAAATACTGGACCAAAGTTTTGATAAATTGGGAATTTTAATTTTTAGTTCACTTGTTATCAGAGATTAGTGAACAACCAAAGATGAGGCTTTTAGAGAGCTATGCTATAGCAAACAAATTTTGAAATCGGAAAAGAAACAAGGAAAAAAATATCAAGCGGTAAACAATTTTACTCGCAAAGTAAAAATATGGCTGTGGCATGGTTGCGTCATCAATGGCATGTTTTCCGATTGTAGCAAATAAGTTATTATTGTTTTAAACAATATTGAGCCTTAATTAGCTTAAGAAAAAAAAACTCATGCTTACATTCAATCATGACATTATTAGCACTCATATTAATAGCAACATGGTTGAATTTAACAATATTATTATGAAAAAAATTCGAGCTACAGTTATGGCATATTTGAAAATTCAACAACATTATGGTTCTATAGCAATAAAATATGGTTCTTGTCCTTACTATTTTAAAACAGTTTACTTGCTATCAAGCATTAGTTACAAAAGAGACATGAATCTCTGCTTCCAAAAAAGTTTTGGTTCTATCCCTTGGTTGAATGCTGAAACATAAAAATTAACTGAAGAGCTGCAATATTTCAAAACGAAATGGTTTTCAGAACGTGGCCGATTGTAAATAAAATATGTGTCAGCAAATATGTACTTATGTATATATCTATTTTGAAGGATATATATGGTTACTATATACATATATATATTGTTACTTCAAACCATATATTGTAATTTTTAACCATATATATGGTTATTTCAAACCATATACTGTAATTCTGAACCATATATATGGTTGTCTTGAACCATATATATGGTTATTTCAAACCACTTACTGTAATTTTGAAACATATATATGGTTGTTTTGAACCATATATATATGGTTGCTTTTAATCATATTATATGTAAGAACAGATTTTTTTAACCATATATTCAACAATATATTCAATCATAGTATGTTGCTCTTCGATTATGGTTGCCTCAACCATGTATTTTCTTTGCGTGTACTTGGCCGACATGCCCTAATTTGAGACTTCATAGCTCCGCTCCCGAGCAATTAGGAGAGCTGATATTTAAAATGTTAACGGAAATGCTCCTTTCCTATGTCGACTATCTGTTCTATGTTATGTTCTAAATATTTTGACTCTGACCCACTGTGCCATGTAACCCACACGATTTGAAAAATTGGTTTTATGTGTTTACTTTTGCTATCTTAAGAAAATATGAGATTCGGTTGGTTATGCAGGCCATCCTTGGAACTACCTGTTAATGTCAAGCTCGAATCGCAAAAAGTTTCAAGATTTTCGGGTTTGGAGTTTTGACAACTGTAACTTTCAAACCACTCAACTGATTTGGATCAAATTTGCAGCATTCGAAGCTGCTTTTCAAATGCCTAAAGGCTGATTTAGCCGAGCGTAAATGTAGAAAAGGTTGATGTAGTTGCATGTGCTGATCGTTTCTGTCTCATAGCTTTTCAATGTGACAGAAACGATCAGCACATGCAACTACATCAACGTTTTCTACATTTACGTCGAGATCTGAAGAAAACTCGAGAAAATATAAAAAACGGTATATCTGGCAATCACGATTTTTTACGTTTCTCTTTCAAGAGTTCGGACAACATTACTTCGCATGTACCGTTTTATCTACCATGTTAATGTGTTTACTAACCATTTAATTAGCCATGATTAATTCACAATCTCAGTGCATATTTAACAGGTATTTATTAAACACCTCAATTGAGACTATGATATTCTTCGAACAATCAAATATGTAAAGCTTTTGTTTCATACGAGTGAATCGAGTAATTTTTACTATTAATTATTAGGCGAGTAAAGCGGGGAATTTAATACTGTTATAAAATTTGTGTGAAAAACAAGTTTTATTCGATTATTAAAAATTTTCTTAATAATAATCATAGAAACAAGTGAGAGACTAATCTTTAAATTAATAAAATAACATTTGCAGATAAGTTAAGGTCAGATAGGAAACGTATGATTGGGTAAATATGTGTATGTATGTATGTTTAATTGAAATAATTCGAAAAGTCTTTGGCAACAATTGCTCATGTTTAACAAATAAATAGTCATTTTATGTTTATTCAAAATTATTATGAATATCATTGATTAATTTCTGGAAATTCCCTTTGGATTGTTTTCGCAAACAACTTCAAATATGACGAACGTTATTTTTCGTGGGAACTTTAAAATAAAAATATTAAAAAATATTTGTTTTAGAAAAACCCCTATAAAAAGATATAAAATAATATCACCAAACAATTGTATAAAAAGTTCTAAAATAATTTATTTGCCTTTAATTTATTTGCTTATTATAATACCATACAGGGATTCAGGGGCGGGGAAAATATTATATCCCCCAACGAATAAAATATACGTAATTTCTATTGAATTTCTGACAGAAATTTTGCAGAATGATAGACTTATTTCATATAAAAGTTCTTCCAAACAAAGCTAGATTTCGAAAGTTTTCGAAAAAAATTTCTTTTTGATTTATAAGAAAATATGATGATTCCTAAAAAATCTATTAACTCGTTGGTGAGATATTGTTCGAAAAAATTTCGGAAAAATGTTTCTTTAGTTTACTCCGCCACAAAATAATTTTCTAGTTTCGACGATTTTTTGAATCTTGGAAAACTGCTTCGAATGCCGCAAATTCGTTATTATAGAAAATAACCTTTGCTAAAGCAGTTTCGAAATTCGAATGTTCGAAGTAAGAGTGATGCGCTACTTAGTATGTTTTATAAAATCTTTTGTTGTAATCAAAAAGGCAAAGAAAACTATACTTTATTATGTTAGGAAATTTGAAGCTAATTTCGAAAACTTAAAAAAACAGTTTACATGGTGTGAGCATCCACGGCGTTATATGTATAATTTCAGATACCTTGTACAATTTTGTTTTTTTAATCGAAAAATCAAGTCCGAAATTCGAACTTTAGCTCGAGTTTTAGAACTTAAATAGATTTTTAATTTGCATGCTCTGGTATTATAAAATCTTATATTTTATAAAAACTGTTGAAAAATTTTTTTTTGACTATATTGGAAAATTCTAATCTAATTTCGAAAACTTAAAAAAGGAAATTCGTATGACCTGAAGGTCCAATGCACTATACAATTTGAGATACCTCGTTAGTGTTTTGTTTTTTTTATGGAAAAATCAGTCCCGAATTTCGTATTTAAGCTTTAGTTTTCGAACTTAAAGAAATCTTTTATTTTAATGCTTTGGTATTATAACATCTTATAGATATTTTAATCGAAATGTTGAAAAAATTTGTTTTAGTGTGTTAGAAAATTCGAGTATAATATCGAAAAACTCCAAAAAGTGAATTTAATAATGAAATTTTAAAACATGACATCAGCATTGATAACAAATCGCAAGGCCATAAAGTTTTAAGAGTATTTGAACTTACAATTCAATATCGAATTTTGAAAAAAATTTCAAATCTCTTCTTCGGGGGGAAAAAAATAGAACCGAACACACATAGTGCTTAAGCCTTTTTTGGCTTTTCTGCAGAAACACCCATAGTCATGGCAGGAATCGAATCTGCGACTCCCGGCTAATAGTCTAGCACACTATTCACTACACTACGGGGGTACCAAACTCTTTTTATATTCGATTTTAGCTCGACAATCGTGCCAGGGATATTTAATGAGATTTTCACAATATTTTATTTTTCGTTTGATGTTCCAGATGTCTTGTCTTAAAATCCAAGAAGCTATATATTGTTTTAAGTTAGTTCAATACATATTTTCTTTCTATTATATGATTAAACCTTAAAAAGTATTTCTATTAAATTTTCATTTTATTTTATTGTTGATATTTTCGTAATAGTTACCATGCAGCAACTCAATTTGAACCAACTAGTGCCCGTTTGGCGTTGCCTTGTTATGATGAACCAGCTTTTAAGGCAAATTTTACAATACGCGTAACTCATGGAAAAATATATAATGTCATTTCTAATATGAAGGTGTACAGTGTCACTGAACACAGGTATGGTGCCAATAGCTACAAAAAATGTTTAACGTAAGTTTATTTTCTGCTTTTCACACTTTGCAGCAATAGCGATTTATCAACGACTACATTTCATACTACACCCCCGATTTCCACATACCTGGTGGCATTTGTTGTCTCCAATTTCGACTTCATTTCCGAAGAGTATCGCAATGTTACTCATCGTTTGTACACACCACCCACTAGCAAAAATAAAGGTTGGAAGGAATTAAAATTTGCAATACGCACCTTGACTGTTATAGAGGATTATTTAGGCATTCCTTATCCTTTGGCTAAACTGGATCATGTTGCTTTGAATAAAAATTATGGTGCAGCCATGGAAAATTGGGGTCTTATAACATACAAGGAAGATTATTTACTATACAGAGACAGCAAGGATTCGCTTCATGGAGCAAAAGAAACCATGACAATTGTCCATGAAATATCACATCAGTGGTTTGGTGATTTAGTGTCACCTGAATGGTGGTCATATGCCTGGTTAAATGAAGGCTTTGCAACATATTTTGCTCATATTATTATAGATTTGGTAAGTTATTATTTATATTTGCATATTTGAAAAATATTTGTATGCTATAATTTTTTTGATTGTTTTTTAAGCTGCATCCTGAGTACAAAAGTATGGAGTATTTCTTAATTGAAACTGCCGATAGAGCCTATACGTTTAATGATTTTACTATGAATCCTCGCCCAATAACAAATTATGTGGAAACTGAGAATGACATAATAAATATATTTGATATTATATCTTATTCGAAAGGTAAGTGATTGTGAACATCTAGAAATTAAGCTCTAAAATATAGCTGCACCTTTGATATATACTAAAAAATTGCTCTAATATTTTGATCGGTTTGTAATTTATTTAAGCTAAAATTTTGGTCAGATATGAGAGTGGTTTGATATAAATGTATATTGATCCCGATTGACAACCCAATAGTCAATCCATAACATATGTATTTATTACTAATTACTAGCAAATTTTTCAATTGCGTTTTATTTAGTTGTCCTTAATAGATTCTTTTGGTTTCTAAAAGGAGTATAGGGCCTCAACGAATTCATTTAACGTTTAGCTGCAGCCGTACTTTTCGTGACCTGTCAGCTTTCCCTGCTTTCATTTCGATTTGTCTGCGCCAAGTATAGCTAGAACAAACCTTTCTTCTGTTACCTTGTGGATTTCACTCAATACCGTTTCTTGTGTAGGGCGTGTCATATCCACTTCCACTTTAGCTTTCTGATATCAAACACAATTGGTATGTGTCCAGTTTCTTCCAATAACCGTTCGTTGCTGATTTTTTTAGCAAGAAGATTTTTGCTTCGACATCTACATCATATAGTTTACGCTGCATATTTTCGAATTTGTGCGATAATATGGAAATATTATCCGAGTTGTTCAGATCTTCTAGCACCATTTGAAGCCTCTGGCTATTGCTGTGACTCTTGGCATGATCGAGTCAATTGAGAGGTTGAACAAGAAGGCAGCAAATGTACAGCCTTTGCTTTGATGCTGATTAAGGTGATTAAGGTGCTGAGTATGTCCTGATTATGTCTGACACGGCAGTTGTACAAAGCTTGCACAAGGTACAGAAGTTTTTCGGGGATACCTTGCATTTAAGCGCCTTCCAGATGGCGGGATGTTGGATTTTGTTGAATACTTTTGTAAAATAGATACAAAGTATATATATAAAGGAGATCTTCATTCTACCGATTGCTATACAATTATTCAAAGGCTATAATGTTCTGACCAAATTCCCATCTAGTCATATTTTGTTGTAGCGAAATTTTCATCTTTTTCTTCGGAAGATTTTGTTGAAAGTAAGTTTTTGCGCTTTTATGAGGTTTTAAATATTTATGAGGTAAAAAGGTTTATGAGGTAAGAAGGCTTATGAGGTAAAAAGTTTTAAAATTTCATGAAAAAACTAGTTTTCCGCCTCTAAGTTCCGAAACAGTTGGAAATATAACAAAAAATATGTATTTGTAATGAATTAAAGATAATTTCATTCCACATATTCTAAAAGTTTATTTGTTCAAATCGGACGTAGCGTTCGCGAGTTATGATGAAATATATTAACGTGACCGCTAAACGTTATTAGTACTAAGTACTGTTACATGGAAAATAGATTTGTATAATTACACAGAAAAAACTAAATTTCATTTTCTGTAAAGAATTTCAATGAAATAGTAAATATAATGTCTAGGAACGGACCTACAATCAAATTTGAAAATATAGACAAAAATATCTCAACAATTTCATTGAAAAAAACGTGTTCTTTTCCAGTGAACAAATTGGTTAAATCTATAAAACAATTTGTCTAAAAATATTTACAAATTATAAATAAAAAAATTTACTAAATCAAACAAAAAGATTTACTGAGTTTTCTGAAAAATATCAAACAATATTTGAGTTTGAATTTATAAAACAATTAGTCTAAAAATACTAACAAATACTAAACAAAATTTAGCCCCAGTGAAATGCGCATAGGAACTAGCTAATACCCCTTAGTAATCAAGGTCAATGTGTTTTTATAAAAAATTCATATTCTACTGAATAAGTAAAATACTAATTTTGGAAAATAGTGCGATTATAAATTTAAAAAACATAAATTTTAGCAATTCCCAAAAAAATCACATTAAACAAAATAGTTTACTTAATCAAACAAAAATATTTACTGGATTTTTTTTAATATATCAAACAAAATTTTTGTCATCATCATCATGAAATTTTCCCTTTTTTATTTGTGTTCAAGTCTGAATGTTTATCTAAAGACTAAAAAATGAATGAGTATTAACGCAATGGCATTAACGAATTGATTCACTTCAAAATCTTCAGTAAACAAACTTTGTACAATCGCATTCCTTTTGCTATCATTGTTGTTTTTCTTATTTGTGTGTATGTCGCCATCAGGGTTGTTTTTTTACGACACAGTTTTTTTTGTTGTTGTTTTTGGTGTTTGCGTCCTATATAAGAGTCAAACAAACATTTCATTGTTTATGTAAAGAAATTTACTGAAAACTAAATTTGTTTTTAGACAAACGTTTGTTTGAAAATTTTTTGTTGATAATTTTTTCTGTGTACACAAACGTTTTGTATAACATTAGAAATGTAGTTTTCTTGTTTTTTGCGGTTTAGGTATAGTTTTAGAAATTATAACAATTGTGTGAAGAAAAGGAAAGCAGTTAAGACTCTTAACTTATCAGAATTATTTATACTCTTTGAATTGCATACTCTACAGTCGGCATACCTAGAGATCAGTAGAATATCTTGAAATAGTTTTTTCAGACGCAGTAAAGAGATTTATATTGAAGTCAAAAATGTTAATTTGAGAAAATGTGCGCTTATACTCATATTTATTCCTCAATTCCACATTCCTCAATTTTTGCCAAAATTCTTAGATCTGTCTACGTTATAAAATTTTGCTTTTGGAATTTTCAAAATGGATCGTTACAACTTTTTATAGGCCCTTAAACACAAAAAATATTTTTAAAATTTATGGTTTTCGGCCATTATTGAATGAAGGGTACATGTTTAAAATACAAAATTATTGGCGCTAAGCACATAGTCAATGGATTGTCTTTTGCGATATGTAATCGAAGAGTGAAAGTGTTAAACAAAGTTTTTCACAAAATTTAAAATAATGAAGAAATTAAAAAAAAACACATGATTTTTTCTGCTCAATTTAAAAATTTAGAGTTTTTAACTCTTTTCTGTCTTCAAGATTGCGGATATTAAAATCTGTTTTCCCTTAATTTTACTTAGAATTCTGTCAAGAATCGAATGCTGACTTTTAAATTAAAATCCAACTGTAAACTAAAAACTTAGAGAAGAAATACTAAAAAAAAGTCAAGACAAAAAAAATTTTTTTAAGTCAAATATCTTCTAATGTATAAGAGATACGGAAATACAAGTAAGCACATTTTATCTTTGTATTTACTAGCTTAACACAAGGCGCTTTCTATTTTTAAAATCGGATGACATTTAAACAAGTTACAAGCCTCAGAATTTTTTTTGAGTCCCAGGTAGTCAACTTTGGCCCACTGTAACTCCGTTCGTGCTTCATTCAAAAGACCAACAAGACATGCGTTGGAAAGCCTGACTTCTCCTCTAACGGAATTTCAGATAAATCCAATGAGCAGCTTAGAAGTTTCAGATATATTTCCATTTATTTTGCAAAAGTCCCGATTGTGCATTAGTCAAATTACAGTACTTTAAATAAACATTTTTTGATTTGGAATAAATCTGCTTGTACAGTGACCGTATTTTGTTAACACATTTGTTCTAGTTAAGTACAAAATTTCCCGCAGGGTAGCTACAAATAACACATACTAATTCACTGTTTTTTATTTATAATTTCTTTTACTTTTAGCGGCCTGTGTTTTACGGATGTTTCATCATGCCTTCAATCAGAAAACCTTTGTGCGTGGAATTCATTTGTTCTTGAAAAAATAGTAAGTTTGCTCTTAAAATTGAAAACTTTGAAAAAGAGTGGTGTATAACAATTAATTTAAAAAAGTTTTTACCCTGTCAAGTCAGTATTCGGTGGCCAATGAAATCAATTTGTTTGACAGCTTGCAAAGGGCTGTGGAAGAAGATCCATTATTTCAAAATGCCGCATGGGTATCATCTGTACGTAATATAATGACATCATGGACTCATAACAAATGGCTACCTGTAGTCAATATAGTACGAAACTACAATGATAATACTGTCACAATAAAGCAACGATCTAAAGATCCAAATTACCAGGAGCATTGGTGGATTCCATTAAATTTTGCCACTGCATCCAATAATAATTTCAATCGTACAACTGTAGATTATTTCATGCCACCCATACAAGAAGTCACTTTGAATCTGTCAGATTTTGGCATAGAATTGAAACCAGAGGATTGGTTAGTGGTTAATAAACAACAGACAGGTTTTTATCATGTGCTCTATGATAATTCAAATCTACGCAAGATTGCTTTGGCCCTGCAACAGAACCATTTGGCTTTACATGAATTTAATCGGGCAGATCTATTTCAAAATCTTCATTCTCTAATAGAACATAATGAATACTCAGTCGATGTGATATTTGAATTACTTAAGTATTTAGTCAACGAAGATAATTTGTTGGTATGGAATTTCGTTTCCTACACTGTTGAAATGCTGTCTAGCAATTTATTTGGCACCGCTTCGCATGGACTATTCAAACAATTTCTCAAACAAATTGTGGGACCCCTTTATCACAAGCTAATATCCGATGCTCATACATCAGGAAAAATGATTACTGACAAATTCCATATGGCTCTCTTGCGCATGGCCTGCAAAGCGGACATACCCGAATGTTTGGATTATACGCGGCAATTGGCCTTTGACTACATTTTTCATAATATCGAATTTGAAACAGATGGAAATGATTTCTTTGCAACCAAAGATACTGTTCTTTGTTCAGCCTGCAGATATTTGTCCAACGAAGAATTCAATGCCATTGTACGTATAGTATCGGCAACTGATCGTACAACGAAACAATATGAAGATATTTTGTACAGTTTACGTTGCACCCAAAATGAAACACAGATACGCCAGTATTTGGATATGATTTTTGGGGCCAATTCTACACAATATGTACCGAATCAAAGCGAAAGCTTAGTTTATGTTATCCATTTGTTTCGCGCAAATATGATGGCTCGTAGTGTTATATGGCAATATATATCGGATCATTATGAGACCTTGGTTTGTTCACTGTCATTTGTGGATATTTTCAATAGAATTGCAGAATTTGTACCAACGCAAGGACTTAATCAGGTATGTAACGCTATTCAGTTACTTTCCATTGAGTGCATTTTGTTGTTTTAACATTTTTAATCATAATTTGTCCAACGAGAAAAGAAAGAAGTTTCAGGGCCTATCCCACAATGTCGACAAGTCGATTTCGTTCTCATATTTATATTGAAAATAAACAAAAATTGTAAGTTTTTATTATTGTTTTCAATATAAATATGAGATCGAAATCGACTTGTCGACATCGTGGGACAGGCAGTTAATGTATTTTTCGTATATAACAACATTTGAAAATATGTACTTAGTCGAACTGTATATGTTTTAATCCAAAGAAATTTTATTCGTTCAATTTAATTTTACAATTAAACTTTTTTTGTTAAAGAAGGATTTTTCAAAGTCTCAAAACATCTAAAAATTTTCCAACTTTTAAATAAAAATATAAGGAACATACAAAGTTTAATGCTTAAATTCAAATCCGATTTAAGTTTGTTATGTCGGCCTCAGCTTTTTTATGGGCATAACTAATATTTCTACTAAGTAGTACATCAGTATATTTGTCCCTAACTGGAGAACGGTTTGCCCGATGGGTATAATTAAACCTTTAAAATATGCAATATAACATTGTCTTTAAGTCAATTATGCACAATATTTTATATATCCAACTGCTTCGGAGTTATTTAGAAATTATCGGCGAAAATTTATTTTTTTTCATGCGAAATTAAACTTGTTTTCGTTTTTAAAAGCCCATAAACTACCCTCTAGTCAGCCTAGAACCTCTTTGTCAACACTCTTTTCTCTACCGACAATTGTACTAGTTAAAATGTCGACAACTTTCCTTTTGTGCGCGAGTAGAGATACGTTAGAGACAACAGTTCTAGTATATTTCTGGTGACATTGTCAATGAAAGCGTCAATAGTTTGCTTTCTTTTTTATATTATGCTGTGCAGTCAATAGCAGAGTTGCAAGCCGGGCGGATTTTTGAATTTCAATTGATATTTTTTTAATTTCAATTGATATTTTCTTAAACTGAATTGATATTTTTTTAATTTCGAATGAAAATTTTTTAACTTCAATTGATATGTTTTAAGCTATAATCGTCACAGAAAATGCAAAAAATCCTATCTAACATTTTAAAAGTTTTACAGGATAGGCATAAAACTTGTTTAAATGAAAACTAAGTTCGATATTTGCTTTGCAAGTTATAATAAAATTCCAAATTTTAGAAAAAAAAATTATTCTTAGAATTTTAAATTTTAAAAATTAAAGTGGTACTCTTTGGCATTTTTCTTGTTTGATAGTGTAATCTTCAAAGTATATTAAGGTTTTTAGGTTGACTCATGACATATTAAGCGAATAATATAAAAAATTAAGTAAAGTGCGACTTTGGCTCACACACGAAGGGTTCGGTACGAATACACGTATGTATATCCCTCTTTGTTTTTGCCCCTTTCGTCATTTTGGCAGTTTTTTCGTTGTGCTTTCTTGTTTAATTTTAGTTTTTTATTTTTTAAGTATTTTTCGTTGTTTTTGGGCTTTTTTTGGTTTTTGCGATCTTTCAATTTTCGTGATTTTTTTATTTTTTTCTAGCGATTTTTCGTTTTTTGCAATTTTTTTTGTTTTTGTCGATTAGTTTAGTTTTGCCGATTTTTTGGCTGTGGTATTTTTGAAACGTTTTCACTTTCCTACAATATTTTTAGTTTAGCGATTTATTTTAGTTGTGGCTATTTTTTTCAGTTGTGGCGCTTTTTTCATTTTTGGGGATTTTTTTCGGTTTTTTAGATTTAGCGATTATTTTTGTTTTGACGCTTTTTTTCGTTTCAGCGATTTTTTTTTTGGTTTTTGGCGATTTTTTTTAGTTATGGCGCTTAATTTGGTTTTTGCGTTTTTTTTCGTTTTTGTGATTTTTTTTCATTTATGGCGATTTCTTAATTTTTTGATGATATATATAGTTTTAGCGATTTTGTAGTGCTATTTTCGTTGTGACGACTTTTTTCGGGTTTTCGAAGTTTTTTGGCGATCTTTTTTTCTGGTGATATATTGCATTTTAGCGATTTTTTTAATATTGGTGTTTTTTCCTTTAAGCATTTTTTTCATTTTAGCGTTTTTTTCGTTTTGGAATTTTTTTTTAATTTTGGATTTTTTATTTTTTGCGTTTTTAAAAATTTCATGATTCTACATCCTACGGTTTCAAAGATACAGTATATTGTCTAGATTACATAGTCAAAATTACATTAACTGATAGAATACCCTTTAATTTTTAATGCTTTAAATATCGGTGTTAATTGGTGTAGTCTATTATACAAACTACACCAATTAGCACTTACTTTGAAAATTAATATTACATTAGTATTTCAACATATTGCGTTGCTCGCTTTAGAACACCCTTTAATTTTTAACTGTCATATATTTGTTGCTGTAGCGCCCAAAGTTTTACATATTCTGTGAAAATTTCAGGTCCGTAGCTCCTACGGTTCCCAAGATACAGCAGATTGTCTAAATTACATAGTAAAATTACATTAACTGATAGAACACCCCTTAATTTTTATTGTTTTAAAAATCGGTGTTAATTGGTGTAGTCTATTCTACAGACTACACCAATTAACACGAACTTTGAAAATTTAAAGTGTCTATATATAAGTGTCTTCATAATACATTAGTATTTGAATATTTCGTTGCTAGCTTTAGAACACCCTTTAATTGGGTTCCTTTACACTTTTGGTGTATCGGAACTCTAAAAATGGTGTAAATTATGCAAATATTAAATGTCACTATATCTTTAAAACTAGAGCTGCTGGCATCGTAATCAGCAGATGAAAATATTTAAACAACAAAAACACTGTTCCATTGTGTTATTTATTAATTGAATTCCAATTAATTTTTAATTTCACTCAATTAATTTTTTCCCTCCTATTTTCAGTTCTACGATTTGCATTATAAAATTAAGAATGAACTTAAATTGTTGGGCGACGAATACAGCAGTGGTCTTATTGCTATTAATTCACCCAAAATTGGCAAGAAAGTGAAAATGAGTGAAATATTTTTGGAGAAATTTGGCAATGATATACACGATTGGTTGTTGGAAAATCAAATGTCAAAGACAACAGCAACACATGTCGCTTCTATGATGGGTGTTACACAACAACACAGTGGTGGAGCGCAGCGTTATGGGAAATTTTTTCTTTTAGCTGGAAATCTCTTTAGACAATTGTATAGTCGTTTATTTTAATTATAATATTTAAACAAAATGTATAAACAAATCTCATATTTACTTCAAGACTGTCATAACTAAGAACGATATGAGGTTTTTCAGTTATCACTATTCACTTTGCGGAAAAAGCTCTTACAAATAACTTGTGAGAGTTAAATTTGATTATAGCACTTTTCTTTTAAGGTGTGAATAAATTGAAAATTCTGAACTCCTTTTCAGCAAAATTATTTTATTGAGCCGCTACACTGTCTTGAAGTAAATGAGAAATATTGTGTGTAACATAGTGACTGTTGTATCCCTTGTATATGAGATAGGTGTTTGTTTTTGTTATTTTCCTTGGCAAAATTTATACAAGAATATACAAACAACTATTTTGTAAAATTTATCCCATACAAGCGATACACCAAACATTTAGTACACCCTTGTGAGTTACTTTAATATAGCATTGTTTGATATATTTTATAAGTGTCGTCATTGACAAATGAATATTTTTTATAAAAATAAATTTTGAATACAATTTTGAACGTATTTTCCTTTTATACATATCGCATCTTTTCATCAAAAGTAACACAACTCAAAAAATTCTATTTTCCACTTTTTTGAAGGAAACAGTGTATGATTACCATATCTAACCACTGTAAAAATTTTGATATTGTATTATTTTATTGAAATATTATTGAGTTTCCTTTACAACGGTATATTTGTTTATAACAATAATTCCATTATATTGGCGCAATTAGTTTTTTGCCTCTACTGAAAACTTGTAAATTTTGAGTTGTGTTACTTTTGATGAACAGGTACGATATGTATGTGTAAATAAAACTGTTAAAGGACCGTGTTTGTATGTGAAATAGTTTCTTGAAAATCGTTTTAGAATTCCAAAAACCAATTTTTTAAATTTTTGTTTGCTTGTCTGCATGTCTGAGCACGCATTATGCAAAAACTATTGAATTTATTTAAATATAACTTATGTTGGGCATTCCTAACCGGACCAGACATCCCGCTTTTGGCGGCTTTTCAACGTCGATCCCTCTTAAAGGTTTTATCTCGCATTTTAAATTTTAAAACTCCAACATAGTGAGATGTTTGTAGTAAAAAAATTTTAAGCGGGATCGACCTTAAAAAAGTATAATAATCCCGCCAAAAGCGGTATATCTGGTCAGGCTAGGCATTGAGGACCCCAGGCTTATATAAAATATATTTTACTACGATGAAATAGTATATAATTTCGAAGGAAGGATAGAAAAAAAACAAGGTATACAATTTAACTAACATGCTCTATGGTTTTTAAATAAAATATATACATAGGTGGTATTCATGGGTCCTGAAATAAAATTATATTTTTGGATTTTTTTTTAGCATTTTTGTATATTGAGCGTTACATTTTCTTCGCGGTTGTTCTGCAAATGATTTTGGCGAAAAAAATAAACCACAAAAAGCGAGTACATATAGGCTTGGAAAGCATTATAAATCTACTATCTAAAAAAAATAATAATAGCCGGACGAAATTAAAGTTATGACCACTTTTTTAATTTTTACTTTGGTTCACCTGGATAAATAAAATATTTGTACCTTTTAACAGATTTTTATACATGAACAAAAAGCAGGCTAAGCCTTCTTTCAACTAAGACTAATCCTAATAAAATCGATTAGAAATATTAAAAGTTATCAAATAATTATTCCTACTAAAATACGACCTACCTAATAACCTGTTCAGACATACGTCTTAATTGTGCAATTTAGGAAATTTACGCAAAGAAGGCCTTAATTGAGTTCAATTTACCATACAAGGATTAAATGAATAAATTGAGCAATTAGTACTTAATTGCTTCATAAATTAAGTAAAGTTCGAAATGCAACCTTTTGTGACAAGTATGTTTACTGCGAAGTATATTCAGTGAGAAGCAAAAATTTTATACAGTGGCATGCCCATGGTGTAATAAGTATACAGATGGCAATATCACGTCAGATGATTATTTTTTGTGCTGGTTATTTTGTGCAATCGAAATTAAATTGTCTTAACTAAAAATCCATGTCTGAACAGGATATAATACATTCTTTGAAAATATAACAACCCACAGCGCAATAGAAGCAACATTTCTTCAAAGCAAATCAGTAATTTGTAAATAGACAATGTTCTGTATATCGTGTCTACCCTTCAGCTGCTGTTAACTTTTTTTGACGTCCCTAAATTTATAGATAAATTATATATAAAATTTTTCTAACGTAACGCTCAAAACATTTTCTTACGAATCTAATATTGTTTTTAGAGCACCCATATATTTAAAAAATTAATAAAAACAACCACACATAATGCTTTAGTTTTTTGTCTTTTCTGCAGAATCCGCCAGGGTCTTGGCAGGAATCGAACCTGCGGCCTCCCGCTTAATAGTCTAGCACAATATCCACAATACTACGGGGATACCTTAAAACAATTCAGATGTGTAATCTTCGATGAGTTTTAACATAAAAGCTCCTTATTTATATACTAAAAATTTCAATTAAATTACAAAAATATGGATAATATTCAGTAATTTTTTTTTATGATACAAACTATGATTGATTCATGAATTATTTTGCAATGTATGTAATACTATTTAATAAAGTTCGCAAAACTTTTAAGTATTTAGAAGTACAGCACTGAAAGAATCTTGTTCATAAATTCTATGAATTTCGACATTAATTCAATGAAAAACTTCATTAAAACTCAAACAACGTCACGCTTTGTTGGATTAATGAAACAAGTTTCTTTAAAATTATTTTAATAAAAATTTCATTATATGAAATAATTTCATCGATCCATTGTAATAATTTCGTTAAGCTAATGAATATAGTTCACTTTTTTCGCGAACTTATTTCATCGTTTTTAAGAAATTGTTTCATTATATTAATGAAAATATTTCATCATTTTAATGAAATTCTGTCATTATTTTAATGATATTTTGTGATCATTGTAATGAAATTATTTCATTGATTTAATTAAATTATTATATTACCTAGTAGCCCAGCCCCATTAGCGTATCTCTTTTATTGACTAATTTAATTTATTATCAATTAATAGTCTAGCACAATATCCACAATACTACGGGGATACCTTAATATAATTCAGATGTGTAATCTTCGATGAATTTTAGCATAAAAACTCCTTATTTATGCATTATAAAATTTCAATTAAAAAAAAAAAACTATGGGTAATATTCAATACATTTTTTTTATGATACAAACTATGATTGATTGATGAAACATTTTGCAATGTATGTCATACTATTTAATAAAGTTCGCAAAACTTTTAAGTATTTAGAAGTACAACACTGAAAGAATCTTGTTCATAGATTCTATGAATTTCGACATTAATTCAATGAAAAACTTCATTAAAACTCAACCAACGCCACGCTTTGTTGGATTAATGAAACAAATATGTACGATAGACGCCAATGCATATCAGAAAGACTTTTTAATGGTGATGACCGCTCACAGTATCGAACTCAGACTCATGATTCTCATCATTCGCATTATAGGCAACGTCTTAAACACTTCAGCAAACAGCACTGTCAAAATAATTTGTCTATGAGTGTATAATAATAAGAAACAATACAAAAAGCGACAAACATATAAAATTACAAAATGTTATTGTCATATATCTAATGAAATTTTCTAACGAAACTCTGAAAACTAACGAAACAATTCCAATGAAATTCTTTCACAACATTCGTGAAATTTCATTAGAATTGTGAAAAAAATCCAACGAAATTGTTTCATTGGATTTATGAAGCGAAATTCGTTCACGCTGTTATTTTAGTATGATTTGTTAATGAAATTTCAATAATTAAACTGAGTAATGAAGCGTTCTCAAAAAGTGTAACGCTTAATACACAAGACTGTGGATATAACCAATAAAAAAAATTATAATTTCTATTATTTTTAAAAAATTTTATGCGTGAAATAAGAAAAGCAAATAGAAATATTTTAAGGCCGTTATAACTTTAATCTTGTTTTTCGAAAAACTCATATTTTCTTAATGTGGAAAATCAACAGCATGCATTATGGACACACCATTTTGTATGAAGAGAGGAAGAACAGTATTTTCGTTCTTCATTTTTAACACATAATGGACAGTCTTACACAAAAAAAAGTTATCTACATTTATTTATAATAATATATTAAATCATGCTAAAGCAGTTTTCATTTTAAAATTTATGCGTTTATTTTGTGAAATAGTTTACTATACTTTCAACGGCCACGAAAAAAGCCTTTGAAATGAGAATCACACAGCCATAAATTAATAACAAACACAGCAAATCTACAAAAAATTACATATTTATTTTTATGTATTTAAAAAGAGTTTAAAATACAGTGATAAGTGTATATAAAATTAACTTGAATAGATGGAACAAATCTGTAAGTTTGATATAAACTACACCAAGTGACATATTTTTCAAAATAAGTTTTCTATACTGTTGGAATTAGTATTTTTCCCTCAAGGGGCATAGTACTTCTCATAACCATTATGGGAGGTGAAGAACACCAAGTCAATTTTAAAAAGTAGCAGTAATATGACATAATTTTATTGAGGAATATGTTTGATATAAAAATAATAGAAACAATGTTAGAGTTATATAAAATATTTGGGGTAATTTAAATTGTTAGTACTAAAGAGATAGAAAGAAACATTTGTGATTTTCAACATATTTTTGCTGTCTGCTGTAAAATTTCCAAAATGGCATTTTATCTTAATTAAAACAAGTTATAGACAATAAGAGGACATTAAATTATAGTACCGAAATTGCTTGATATGAACAAAATCGTGTGATCCGTTTTGCGGAAAAATGAACTCTTTTAATTTGTGCCTTACTTAGAAGATTTCAAAAGGTTTTGATTGGAACTCTTGTTAATATATTGTGATATCCATAACATAATAGCTTGACCATGATCCTGTAACCATTGGCAATTATTTGCAATAGTTTTCTTCACGTCCATTTCTAAAGAAGCCGTAATACGATCCCTGCTCTTTACTTTATCGACCAAAGCCAGTAATCTTTTCTTTGCATTTATGCTAAGCACATATCTCGCCATTCCACGAATATCATCCTCTAAGGGATCAGAGTCTCCGATGTTATTTTTTAAACTACTATAAGCATCCAAGTTTTCATTCAAGAACTTAATACAGGCCAAAAGACCCTCCTCGCTACGAGAATAGACCGGACCAAGCAAGCTATAACGTTCATAAATCTGCAATTTATTTGACATATCCACGGAGCTGGAGATAAATTTCTTAATATGATTTTTATTTCTAGTGCAGCCTAAATAATAAATGAATTGATAACGTAAATTCGCATCTGTAGAGTCCATTAGCTTTTGATAGAAAAAATCAAATTCCTCATCTTCAGATTTTCTGAGACCATTGCAATAAATGGTCATTTCTAGAAGAGGTTCTATGGTTATATTTTGTTTTATTAGATTCTTTAGTTTATTGTTGGTTTCGATCAAACACTCCTCAACACCAACGGCACAAGCTAAGCCTATGATGGTATCGCGCGTGAGTTTATCATAATGCTGATCATCAGGAGTTTCGTCGACACCTAGCTTTTGAAAGATTGGTCGGAATTGCTTAGCAAAAAATAGTTTGAAATCGTCTTCATTTTTCAAATAACGATAGTAAGTGTTGAAAATTAAACTGGCTGTGCTCCAAGGTGCGAATTGGGTCTCCTGTTTCAAATATGTTAACATCTTCAGAAGAATCGAATGATCCAAGCGATTAGAAATACTTAAGTAATATGCATCATGCATAAGTTGTGCACGATTGCGCGAATGTATTCTAGATGGTCTTTTCAGCAAACTTTTTATTATGAGGTTATAGTTCTCTTCATCATATTTTATACGATAAAAACCAGTCGATTGTTTGTTGAATACTAACCAATCTGCTTTTGCAATTCCAGCTGAAATTTTCATTTCACTTACATTTCTCAAGTAGTGCGAAGCTTTTGTGTCACGGAAATCAGGATTTGATGCTACAGCATAATTGATGGGAACATACCATTTCTTGTCATCCTTAAAATGTGCATCATCATAAAAGGGTTCTTGTTTAACGATGAATGTTCCATCGTTGTAGTTGCGCGTAACACTCAGTATTGGATAGCCGCCTTGGGAAGTCCAGGTGCTCATCATTTCGTTAATTGTAGCGGGGAGTTCATAGTTTTCCTCATCGGCCGCATTTTGAATTTCACTGAACAGTTGGGCCTCTGCAACTGTGCTGTACTGGCTATTTGGAAAATAAGCAAATGTTTAATAAACAAAAATTTGGAAAATTTCCACATCTTACTTATTTTTCAAAAAGTTTTGTATGGCTTTTTGGAAAACTTTTTCGCTCAACGCATTATTCCACATGAGCAAAACTGAAGAAGATTTGTAATAAGAAATTTCATCGTAAAGACTTCTGATTTTTGATGGTTGCTCTACATAAAAATTTAATGGTCTAGGAGTATTACTGCTGTCACTAATTAATGCACTTTGATACTCTACAGCATGAAAATCTTGCCACACATTCCATTCAGGATAAACCTTAAAATGACATCTATAATTATCAATATTTTCATAGTTATCTAAATTATAGTTTATATTTACATTATCCATAGCTTTATACGAAAATAAAAAGGCCAGACTTTCCTTTAACCACAAAGAGGACCACCATTCAATTGTTACGTAATCACCAATCCATTGATGGGCAATTTCATGTGCTGTATTCTTTGCCACATTTATTTGCCTGGCAACGGTAGAGTACCGGCTGTTGTAAAGTAAGTTTCTTTCGGGATATATTGCCAAACCCCAATTTTCCATACCTTCCGCACTAAAATCAGGCACAGCTATATGATCCAATTTGGGAAGCATAAAATCAATACCATAGTACTCGGAAAAATATTTCGTAAACAACATCGCAGACACAAGACCAAAATTTTGTTCATGTTTTGCATTGGAGCGAGAATAGACTCGTTGTCGTAGACCATTCAAAATACCTTCGGTATAATCCAGATCGCATACAACAAACCCTAGTATGTAAGTGGGAGCGGGTGCTGTTGTTAAGAACACAGTTTTGCTGGAACTAAAAGAAAATTCAAACTTTTTATTTTGCTATTATTTTTAGCCCCTGACGAAAAAAGAATTGTGTTATAAGTTTGTGTGTCTGTCTGTTCCCTCATAGCGCCTAAACGCCTAGAACGATTTTGATTTAGTTATTTGTGTTATTTGTGTTTGAAGAAAATCAGCCCACCCGCTTAAAAGTTATCAGTAGTTTTCTCGCTGTGTCGTTTTGAAGCTGTATGTCTGTGGCACTGTAGCTCCCAAGCGGCTAGATCGATTTTAATTTAGTTTCTTCTTCTAACCTATATTTCAAAAAAGTCGGTCCAGCCGTTTTGAAGTTATCATCCATTTTCTTCGGGGGCTTTTAAAGTTTTCAATTTAATAGTACTGTTGCATTTATTTACCTGGATAGAGCTTCGTTGACTGGCATATTTGAAATAGCTTTATAATTGGGGCTGTGATTTATGGTTAGAGTAAAATTGGCACGTTTACTGGGTTCATCGTAACAGGGAAAAGCTTGACGGGCACTTGTACTTTCAAAATGAGTTAAAGCCAAATAGCTGCAATTGAAAAAAATATATATATACATATTTATATACTTATATGTTTGTATCATATTGATCATATTAAACACTTCTTTTTTGCTTTTTGAACTTCCAGCTATGAAAAATAGGAAGTTACTGATTTTAGCCCAATTTTCGAAAATCAAGTTTTCATCAGATCTCGACGCTTTGAGATTATGAGAATCTATTTTGACTATTTTTAAGATATCTATATATTTTTATATATCGATCGGCATCGATATATATCGAATAAAAAATAACGATATATCAAAATATGGATATTTTTTCAACAATGATAATTCATAGGTAGTCCCCAAAATTTTTTTAAAAATAAAACAAAAAAGGATATGTCTTATAAATAATTCAGCTGGAAAGAGTTAATTTTCAAGATCCTTACGGTTCCATCAATATTTCATGGGACATACATCAACAAAATTGTACTCAAAGAATGATAATTTTTCGAATAGACAAAATATTTTAAATAAAACAAATGATTTTGTTAGTAATGTTCTATTTGATGAAGACTGTGCCCAAAATATTTTTAAAAATTGCACGAAAAACAAAACCAAAGCTAAAAAATATCGAATTTAATACTGTCGATATATTTGGAAAAAATATCGATATATCGATATATTGAAGTTGAAAATATCGACAATATAGATCGAGATATTTTTGAGAAAATATCGATATTTTTGCCCATCCATGGTATGTATGTTTGTGTGCATGTGTTTGTGTGTGTCTGTATGGCTATAAACCTATCATATTTTAAGAATGGCTTAACCATTCGAAACTAAATTTGTAGCATGCATTGACCTCACATAGTGATATACTGAACCGATTTGGTTTGGAAGATTTATAGAATTTTCCAAACTAAAATTTTAGAAAAATTTGCTTTTTCAAATATTTTTAATCTAACTAACTAAACCGGTCAAATCCAAATTCTAATCAGTGCTCAAATCGTCACATCCGTTATCGTATCGACAATCGTACGAAAATAAATTACGTGATACGTTAATCCTATAAGCTAATTGGTATCTTCACGTATGTCATAATCCGAAAATGGTGTTATTTCTTGACGAGTTGTACGTTCACGGATGTGACGATTCGACCCCAGCTCTTAAACTTAAAATCGATTGATTCGTTCGAGAGTTATCGTTCAGGAGAAAATTTTCGAGTTTCGATTGTCAAATCGATTTTCATGATTAATTTACTTTTTTGATCTTGATAAAAATGCATCGAATACCGAAAGCTTAATCTAAATCGGTGAAGTGGTTCGAGATATATCGCTGTCGAAATTTTTTTTAATTACTGCTAAAATCTATGGATTTTCCAGTGCTTTGAGCTTGGAAGTGAAGTTACAGGGATGGCCTGCAAGGTCAACCGTATCCCATATTATTTACTTAAAAATTTCGAAGTAGTTTTATCTAAACTAAAAGAGTTCCCCATGACCATGAAACCTTTTGTATATTTATTTTACGTTACATTTTGCTATGTCATACTATGAAAATTATTTCGTCGTTGCTCTGACAAAATCAGCTACGTGTTTTTTACTATGTTTTCAGGAGAGCGAAAAACCCGATTTATATATGTGGTAGTCTTGCAATATTTTTTTAGAATCAAGGGCTTTATTGAAGCAATTTCTGCACTACTACAAGAATTTTATGAAAAAAAAACAATAGAAATAATTGCACATTGGAATTATTCGAGAAACTACAAGTAACTGATTTTTTTCTATAGCAGGTTAAAAACGAAAATTTTCCACACGGTCTGGATTTTCATCCTCTCCGATTTTAATGAAAATCGACATATATCTTTAACTTCTGTGTGCGCCTAACGTGGCGAAAAATTATGTCCATACCTATTATGGTTTCTATTTTATAGGCCTCTAAACTTGGGCAGCTCGGCCATTTTAGAGAAAAGTTCATCACAATGAAGATTGAATAACTTTAGAACACATCATCGGTTATAAATAAAATTGATGTCATTCAAAAGGTTTCAGTCTCTTCTTAACTAGTATTAACTAAAAAGGACATAGCTTCCTGCTCCAAGTGCTTCTAAAATGCCAAAGTATCCTTTATCCTTAAATATCCTAAAAAAATGTATTTTAATTTTCTTTACATTTTTAAAAAATGTAGCCAACTGACATATATATATATATATATATATATATATATATATATATATATATATATATATATATATATATATATATATATATATATATATATATATATATATATATATATATATATATATATATATATATATATATATATATATATATATATATATATATATATATATATATATATATATATATATATATTGTCTACAATTTTCAAGATGGGATGAAAACAAACTCAAAATTTATAGTTGTTTCTTTGTGAAAACTCGATAATTTCTATGAAATTTGTACAAGTAATAATAATAAAAACAACTATTTTGAAATTATCGCAACTTTGTAGCGCGTCATCAGCTTTTAGTAATTTAAGTATCATTTAAAAGGTTGAATTTCACTTTTTGCAAATGCAAGACAAGGACATCTCACAAATGAAAAGAAAAATGTATCCTTAAATATCCTGAAAAGTGGTATTTATTTTCTATTGTTTTTTTCTAGCAGATACCCAACTAATCTATCGCCATTGTGTAAAAAATACAAATCGAGATTTTGGGAAATACTACGTTACGTCTTCGGTTATTTTTATTGTTATTGCTGACACAATTTTCATAGAAATGATCGAGTTATCATACAGTAACAAATGTAAGTTTTGAATCTACTTTCATCCCATCTTGAAAATTTTACACAACAAGGACATGTCAATTGGCTACATTCTATAAAAAATAAACAAAATTCAAATACGATTTTTCAGGATATTTAAGGATAAAGGATACCTTGGAATTTTAGAGGCACTTGTAGCAGGAAGCTTTGTCCTTTTTAATCAGTATTCCTTAAGAGGAGACTGAAACCTTTCGAATGATATCAAATTTATTCATATCCAATGATGCGCTCTAAAGTTATTCAGTCTTCAATATGACGAACTTTTCTCAAAAATGGCCGAGATGCCCAACTTTAGAGGCCTACAAAATAGAGACCATAATAGGTATGGACATAATTTTTCGCCATGTTACGCGCACACAGGAGTAAAAGATATATGGCGATTTTCATTTAAATCGGCGAGGTGAAAAATCCAAACCCTTGTTTTCATGTCGAAAATTTTCGTTTTTACCCAGCATTTTTAATAAATTAATTTTATGATTTCGAATATTTCTTAACACATAGCTGTTTTGGTTTGTAGAGTATAATTAATATTTAAAATTTCATCATAAAGAGTGTTTTTCTTGTTTGAATTTATACACATAACTCCTTTGTATATAAGTATGTATGGCTTTCACATGGCTACTTTTGTTAACTTCTAAGCCCATCGAGGTATCCTTAAACGCTTAATGATGTATGGCCAAAAAATATTAAGAATGGTGTAATAAAAAAAATTCGAAAATTGTCACATAGCTGATTAGGTCAGAGCAACGACAATTTCTAACATGAACGAAAAGATTTTTCAGCAACATTTAGTTTTAGTTATAAATGTAATTTTTAAACCTTTGTTTTGAAATTAGTGCCTCTACAATAAATTATTAGATTTAATCTTGTCATGAAGGTCGTATGCATATAAGATAAATATAAGTTAAACTACACCAAGTCACATTTTAGAAATTTGGCAGGAAGCCACAAAAACATTTTGAAAATCACAAATGATTCTATTTCTATAGTATTAACAAGTTGACTTACCCCGAATATTTTTTATAAAAAATTTTATTAAAAATGACTTTGTGTTCTTTACCTCGTAGATGGTTTTGAGCAGTAATATGTCCCGTGAAACATATAAATTATTGGAATTTATCTATCTATAGAAGGTAGTTCTTGCAAAAAACCGATTACAAAATATGCGTGGGACTGCCCATAATTTTCATAATAAAGATGTACTTTCACGAGAACTAATTGTGTGCGAAATTTCATAAGAATCGGTTAAGTAGAAGTAGTTTAAATGAATATTTACATTTCATGGGCGTGGTACTGCCCACTTTTATAACAATAATATCGTATTGTAACAATAACTAAATGTGTATGCAAAGTTTCGTTGAAATCGGTTTAGTATAAGTTGTTGATAAAGAATATTTACTTTGCATGGTCCATTTTTTTTTAATCATGACGTAGTATTCGAACAGAAGCATAGGGCCTGTCCGACGATGTCGACAAGTCGATGTCGTTCTCTTATTTATGTTAAAAACAATAATAAAAAAATTTATTTTATTTTTGTTTTCAATATAAATAAGAGAACGAAATCGACTTGTCGACATCGTGGGACAGGCCCTTAATGTGTGTGCAAAGTTTCGTAGCAATCGGTTGAGTAGAAGTAAATGAAAAGGCATGTGTATTTACTTCGTATGGGCGTGATCCTCCCACTTTTATACGGGACCAATCTGGAAGTACATCCTTTTAAATAAAGAAAAAAAGTTCGAAATCGGATCAGAAATGGCGAAGTTTTGAGAGAACATCCTTTAAAAATAATACACCACGAGTTGATAACCTTTCTCCTATTTTTGAAGTCGGTTAAAAATGTGCTTATTCAAACAGTACATTTTAACCGACTTCAAAAAAAGGAGAAAGGTTATCAACTCGTCATGCATTTTTATTTGTGTATGTTCCCTCAAAACTCCGCCATTTATGACTCGATTTCAGATTTTTTTCTTTATTTAAAAGGATGTGCTTCCAGATTGATCCCGTTGAAAAATGGGCAGGGTCACACCCATACAAAGTAGATTCACATTCATTTTCAACTACTTCTACTCAACCGATTCTTATGAAACTTTGCACACCCATTAAGTTTCTGATTGAATACTACATCACGATTAAAAAAGTGGGCAGTGCCACGCCCATGAAAAGTAAATATTTAATTCTACTTAACCGATTCTTATGAAACTTTGCATACACCTTTAGTTATCGTTACAATACAACATTATGTTTAGAAAAGTGGGTAGTGCCACGCCCATGAAAATTAAATAAGCATTTTAACTACTTCTACTTAACCGATTCTTATGAAACTTTACATACACATTTAGTTATCGTTACAATAAATCATTGTGGTTAGAAAAGTGGGCAGTGCCACGCCCATGAAAAGTATATATTCATTTTAGCTACTTCTGCTTAACCTATTCTTCGCACACAAACTTCGCACACAAAATTAGTTCTCGTAAACGTACAAGATGATAAAATATGGGGGCAGTGCTAGACCTATTTTGTAGTTGGGTTTTTTTTTTTGTTGTAAGAATTATAATATAATTATTTTATATATTTTTTCTTTTTATAAATTTATTATTTGAGATATTCTCCCAGTTTTATTTAAAAAAAGAAAATTTTATTTGTTGCTGGCTAAGAAAAACAAAACAGAGTCACATCGAATATAAATTGCTTGTTGTGTTTTATATAAGTTTCTACCTACTATGCTTATTAATAAATAAAACAAAATAAACAATATAACAGAAGATATGATTTTATAATAACAAAAATTGTATATAAGCAAACATTTATCAAACTGAGCAAGTACAATTAAGAAAATAAATGTATGCCTGTGTATTAAGAATCACATACATGTGTGAGCAGAGATATTCGTACATATAATAAAATAATTTTAATAACATAATTATTCCGAGAACATATTTATAAGGTGCGTTACATAAAACTTGGTAGCTATATGGAATAAGTAGTTCCAGAGATATACAGCGAAAACAAAGATGTGCCACTAATGTGCGTGCTAGACGGATCAATAATTTAGCTTCATGTGCTTGTGTGCGTTTGTTATGAAAATCAAAAGTATTTTGATATTCTTCAATACCCTGTCGGAAAGTCCCTAGTCGACTACAAAAATAATCAACTTATAGTTAACTTTTCTTAGACTAACTAAAAGCTACCTACAATGCAATCCAGGACTGACCCAAAATCAATTCTTAAGTTGAGTAAATAATCGGATTTGGTGAGAGCCAACAACTTTACTCCCAGCTACTTTGAAACTCATTTCAGGTTTATATTAACTTTTTGCTGTTATTATTTTAAATGGTACCTTAGCCGGGGGTTAAAACGTGTGATACATAGTTCAAACCCCAGCGACATCTTTTTGCAAATATGCTAACTACCAGGTGACTTTAATTAAGTCAACTTTAAGTTAGTTAAAAAGTAGTGCAGAGTAGCACAATTGAATACCGCCTAGGACATCGCCATGTTAAAATAGTTAGTTGTTTCCATTGGAAAGCAATCCAAGTGTCAGTCAGCACTACTTGCAAAATAGTTAGCTTAAAGTTAATTTAAAGCTAACTGAGTTTCCGACAGGGTATTTCCTCTCTGTATATGTGTACATATCTTTTGTAAACAAACGCACACAAACTCATATATTGAAGCTGAATATTGACCTGCGTAACATTCGCTTAAGGATTTGGGATTTTCAATTTAAAAAAAGAACGGGATCTCGGGACGGATCGGGATTTGTCGGGATTTTTATACTTAAAAAAAAATCAAATAAATTCATTCATGCTTGACGCGCCTTTAGTAGTAAAACCAACGATATCTTAAGACAATGATGTGTTTAATATCTCTTAATCGGTTTTCTAAGAACCTATTCCTAGTTAAGTTGAAGTAATAAATAAAGAAAAAGGCAAACAAATCATGTAAGTGATGAAACAGAATAAAGCTGAAAGTCCATAACACGCACTACACACTTTTTTGCGTCATACGCGGCTGTCGAAAAAGTTGAATCAGTGTAGTTGTACGTATCAAATTACAGAGCACGACGTCGCACGAAAATCTTAGTGTGCATTGAAGTTTGACAATGATGTATCTTTTAAACGGTTAATTTAATCGACAAATCATATTAGAGCATTTTTGTAGACCAGTAAATTTACTATAAAATTATGATTTGCGCGTATCAGAATAATTTTTTGTTAACGAGTTATAATTTATAAAAAAAAAGAAATTTGCCTGAAAATAGTCAATCTTCGACCTTTAATAACTTTTGAACGGCGAGTTTTACAAACAAAATTGTAAACGACCTTTTTTGTAGAAAGCTAAATTTTCTACAAACATATGTGACGAGATATTTTTTCCAAATAGTAAATACCGAGATAAGATTTTTTCTTTCTAATAATAACGAAAAAATAAAAACCTGCGAGGCGGAGGACCTTCCTACTAAAATTAAGAGCTCATACTTGGAGAGAATTTTTTTGAGATGTCTACCAACCCATTTTTCAGAGTATAAAGTGAAAAAAAAACAAAAAATGTTTGCATATTTTGATGGATTAGAAGTTCATCTATCGAGAAATAAAATTTGATTAAAAAATTTCAAACAAATAATTCATACAATTTTACACAAAAAAAAAAAATGAAATTTTACACAAAATAAACTATTGGGCAATTCAAAGCGAGCTTGCATATTGTTCTATTCCGTATTTTGTATTTGAATACTACCTGATGCTTTGAACAGCTTATATCTCAAAACTATTATAATTTCTTTAGTTTTTCCCGAAAAGTTCATTTTGAAATCGGCACGTATTAAATTGCGATGTCTTTTACATTTTTATTTTTCACAAGCACGTTTCTTTAATTATTTTCTACATTTTAATTCAATTTATATTATTTTAAAGAAAATTTGAAAGAAAATTATGAAATATGAAATACAATATTTTTTCAAACACATGCCATTCATGTGTAAAATTTTATGAATTTTTTGTTTGAAAATTTTCAATAACATTTTATGCATTCATAAAAATATGTAATATGAAAAATAGGACTGATATGGCACCACTTTGAGTTGCCTATATACATATAATTTGTATTTTAAATAAGTACATATCGTTACCTTAATTTACAAAAGGCGTATCTAACACATAAAAAATTTTAAGTTTGAAACATAAAACTTAATAAAAGAACTACAAAACAGTATTACATATATATTTTAAGAGCTATGAAATATATAGGCTGGATCCTTTCCTACATTTCTTATAGTTCTCGAACTATGCATAAGCTTTTTTATAATTTTTTTATTAAGTTTTATGTTGCAAACTTAAAAATTTTTCATACGTTAGATATGCCTTTTGTAAATTAAAGTAACGTTATATAGTTTATGCTGCAATAGAGTCCTAACTCAAAAACACGTGATTTTTTGGTTAATAATGTGGAATTACTTGTTCTTCATATTGTATACAAATCTCATATATCAAATATCTTGTACACTCAAACTCAACTCTAGAGATAAGAATAAAATTTTATTTTACCGTTAATAAAATCAAAACAAGATTTTTTGATTTATGACACTTTTGCAGCAAGGGCTCGATATATAAAATAATTCGCATCTATTTTTTTTTTTTTGGTACACTATTAATAGATTTTTACTTACTGATCATTCCCGAAATCATCAACATAAGAAGACATATAGAAACCTCTATTATTATGACTTAATTCGCCGCTATAAGTAATAGACAATTTCCACTTAGATCCAGCAGTAAAGTTTGTATAACTTTTACGTGTCAATCCTAGAAATTCTCGCTCCGGATCGTATCCCATAGACAATTCTTCGGATTCACCTGTGGACGATTTTCCAGTGGCTTTTGACATAGTTAGTTCTACAGCATGTAGAAAAATACTGTCAGTGCTTTTTGCAACAACAATGTCGATTATAGCTTCGCCCTGGAAGGCTCTGTCGCCTGTGTGAACGTTTGTGGTAATTTGAATGTCATAGTGTTCCGGATAAGTTTCATTTGGCAAACGATAGCTTAGAAACTCATTGTTATTTTCAACACTAGAACTATTTATTAAAATTGCTAGTGTTGACTGGGCCGTTACTCCATAAAAATTAACGATCAAAATCAAGAAGCAAACTGGGAGAGATATTTTCATGCTGCTGATGCTCTAAAAAATAACACACGTTTAGTTTTAAAATATGCTGTTGTGACTTTTTATAGGTGCGTATTACGTGTCCATAATTTTTTTCATGTGTTTGTACATCTACATAAATAAGCATTATAAAAATTACTTTTATCTCGCCCATAAACTTGGAAGTTTTAATAAGCAGAGTTGGAAAAAATTAAATAGTTTTCTTCTAATTACAATACAAATTTCAAATACAGGTAGACCTCGTTTAACATGGGCGTTAGATTCCACCGATAAAATATTATTTAAATAAACTATATTTCAACTCACGCTATAAATTTTCAATGAATTCAAAAAACAATCCATGTTCATTATCATAAGAATATAATTGCAATAAAAATACGATTCTGATAAATGGTTAGATCAACCGATCTTATGCTTTTGTCATGACTAAATAACGAATAAAATATAACATATATACAACACAAAATTGTCTTTCTAAAGTTACTTTACTTTTTATCGGTTGTTGCAACTAACTAGTTGTTAATTTTACTACCATTGATATACCTAACCGATCAAACGGTTCGCATTAGCAATTATTTATTATTGTAAAATAACTTCTTTTTCAATAAGAATTCTCTGATTGTTGGCGCAACTGCCAAAATTCGATTGGCAGCAAATTCGGTTCTCTCAACGATTCTGTTTTCTCTGTGCGTTAAGCGATACAAGAATCCAGTGCACGTTTTACAATTTCCGTAATATATTTCATATTTTATTTAATTTTAATTTGAAAAAGATGTATATATATTAGGGATGTGCGATTAATCGATGAATAAAATTTTTGATTAATCAAAATTGTGATTAATAAATTAATCAAGAATCCTGATTAATCAAAATGCTGATTAATCAAATAAATTTAAATTTGATTATTCAAAATGAGGATGATTTCCTAATTAATAATAATAATAATAACTTGAATAACTTATATTTTAAACAATTGAACAATTTGTATTTTTAGTTTTTGTCTTGTGTTTTTTAATTGTATGATTTTGTTGTTTTTTAGTTTTTTGTATATCTTTCGTTTTATGTCTGTATGTGTTAATTTAATTTTGTTTGAAGTATTGTTCCTTTATTATTTTGAATAAAATTATTCAAATTTCAATAATCAAAATGAAAATTATCAACAGTTTGATTAATCAGAATTCTTGATTAACCAATTAATTAATTAATTAGAATGTTGATTAATCAAAAAAATTTATTAATCGATTAATTGATTAATCGGGATGTATTTATGTATATTTGTTCATAAAAACAAAAATACAACATTCAATTGTTTCAACAAACTTAATAATTAACAAAAAATTTAGACAAATATATCACTACTGTATGTACATAAAAACAATAAAATATAATTTTCATTAAGGTTGAAAAGTACATTTCGACCCTTTGCTGCATTAGAGTCATAACTCAATAAATATAATTTTTGAGCTAATAATGCGGAATTAATAGTCATATCGTTTGTCATATTGTGTAAAAATTGCATACAAATATTTTTCATATTTAACTCTTGAGATAAGAATTAAATTTCCCATCACCATAAGGCTGCTAGTAAATTCAAAACTTCAAAATCATTTTCTGCAAAACAAGTTTTTTTTTAAATTATGGCTCTATTGCAGCAAAGGCTCGATATGTACATGCATGAAGAAAAACTGCTTATAGAAACCGTGTAAGCCCAAGGGTTTTCCGTGTTAACCAAAATCATGCCACAAAATATGAGCCGAGCGAGGTTTACTTGTGAAATGAAAAAGTGCTTAATCTTGGAACTGTCTTAAATTTACTTGTCCTATCACTGGTGAAAATGGGAATGATACAAAATGTTCCTGAGTCGTAACCAGCGAAAAAAGAATATATCACAAAACTGTAACAAAAATGTTAGCAAAGCACTCTCGCTGGGCAAGCAGATTTTTTTCCAAATCAAAAATATTACCTTAAAGTACAGCAATTTAACTAAAGACAGAAAAAAGTTTGGTTGGAAAATGGTTAGAGTAATAAAGATTTGATCCTGACAATTCTTAAATTGATTAGATCAACCGATCGTACGCTTTTATCATGACTAAATAACGAATCTGATGAGCACCACCAAATAAAATATTATGAATTGGATTTTATTACCGATTATTGGCATTTGCAACTAAAAAAAATTTCTTTCTAAATTTATTTTACTTTTTATCGGTTTTTGCAACTAACTACTGATTAATTTTATTGCCCTTGATAAACCTAACCGATTAAACGGTTCGCATTACCAATTATTTATTATTGTAAAATAACTTCTTTTTCAATAAAAATTCGATGGGAAACAAATTCGGTTGTCTCAACGAATCTTTTTTCTCTGTGTAATAATAAAGAAACCACCACAGAACAAGTATTTGAAGTTTGGGTGTAGAACCTATTGCTGAGTATCTTAATTTTGTCAAAACTGAATCTTATTGTTTCTACTTGATTGCTTGCAGTAGGAAGCCACGTATACCAATCTTAATTTTGCCGATTAACAATCTCCAATGATAACGCCATGTAAAAGCTACCAGTCCTTTTCATATAAAATTCCCGAACTCGAACCAGTTGCTTATACCGTGACTTGTTTTGCAACAGGTTCTCTTCCCTCTAGGTATTATCGTAATTTTCTTAAACACGACGCAAATACAAAGCAGTTTTTCATCAAATTAGTAACATGAAACTTTGTTTTATTGGCAACAGGTGTAATAAAGTGAACAAGGTAGCAGAATGAGTGAAACATCATTTAAATTTCAATCAATTTTAGTATACATTTCAATAACTTCAAAAACTTACATAGTTCGGGGAATAAAGAAAAAAAAAATGTTAAAATTCTTTTTGTAGTTCTAGACAACATCCGAAATATTCCCGTCGATCCATGCGTCGTTAAAAAAGTTACGTGGTATCAAAGGTCAAGAAATTACGCGGGGTCGTAAAAATTTCGCTAACGGTAAGTTTTATCAAAAAAACAGTTATGATCAAATGTGTAGCTTAGCAAATTGCCTACAAAAACATATTATTACTATTTTTCGTAAGACTAATGGGTTTTGAAAAAAAGACGATTCAAAAAGTTGTAACGTTTGTTTTTCTTTCTTTCCAATTAATAATAACCATTATTGCTATAACAAATGAATCCACACACGTAGATGAAACAAAGCAAATCACGTTTTCTGTGTATACATTATTTGCGTAATTAATAACGAAATGCTCTGTAGCTGAGAGGTAAGAGCGTTAGTCTATTAGTCCAGAGGTCGCCGGTTCGACTCCGCCTAAAGACATTTAATGTTTTTCGCAGACAAGCAAAAAGTCGCTTCGAGGATTGCGATTGTATAAAAAATATTGTTAATACAAAAATTATGATCGTTAAAATTTGTTCCGAAAATCAACAATTCACATTGTTGATATAACAATAATCTTAATTGGTATAAATTTTAAATGAACAAAAAATTGCTAAAAACTGTTTTCTGATTTTCCTTTAACTTAAAATTTCGTAGTTGTATTTACAAAAAAAGTTGTAGGTTCAAAATCTATTAGTTATTTAATTGATATAACAAAAAAATTAATTGTATTTACAAATTAATTTTTCTGTGTAAGACAAAAGCTGCTGAAAACTTCACAGAGAACAAGTTTTTAGAAGAAAAATGTTCAAGTTGTGGTCATGTTTTCCGACTTGCGGGTCATCATGCCGTATAAATGTAATTTAATCAAATTTCAATCGCAAGTCGGCACGGGAAGGCATGATTCCATTGGCGTGAAATTTTTTGGCAGTTATTTTTGTATCGAGTCTCAAGTGTTTTGGAGAAGAGACTTGAACGTTTTCATAAAAAAAATTTTCCACACAAATAACGGTCACTCTAATGTGCACATGTATGTAGTTTTTCTGCTATTATTTTTTCAAGTCTTTCTATTTTTGTTTCATAAATTTAAAGATTTAGTGCTTGTCCCACGATGTCCAAAGAATTCGTTCTTTCTTACAATTAGATTTGAAAAAAAAACTACTTATAAAATTATATTTTTGTTTTTAAAGATAATTTTACAAGATAGTTAGTCTAAATTAAATCATTTAGATAACACGTAAAAATCAAAAATGAAATACACGGTTGAATATACGATAAGTGAATGTTAGAGGAAGCGAAAAAGTTTTAAATATTTACAGAATGGTTTGGTTGTGCCCAAGGTTGAACTTACGTTACTTGGAGGTTACACGTTCAAGTTTTGCTTCAAGTTATGTTTCAAGTTTTACTCTTTTACGAACACACTCAAACATTTTGAAATTGAATACCAACTTGCCTTCAATTTTCTTTTCAAGTTTTCATTAAATTTTTCGTTCAATTTAAACAGCTGATCAGAATTATTGTAGATAAATTACAGTAAGGCTTGATTATAACGAACTTTTGGGAAACAGCAAAATAACCGCTCTACGAAAAGTTCATAATAAGCATAGTTCGACACAAACGAGGACTCTTCAAAAACAAATTCGCTATTACAAAACGTCGGTTACTTAGACTAAGTTCGGGACAACCGAGCAATCGTTATGACTGTGTTTTACTGCTTTGTTGTTGATTCCTTGACGACGGCATCTTGAAAGCCAAATTGATTATCAAGTTGCTTGCAACCTACGTCACAGCTTCAATTTCAATTACTTTTAACAAGCAATACATGTGATCAACTTGAAAGCAATTTCTTAAACGTGTAACTGTAGAGTTAGATGTTTCGAGATCACCATAGTCTTGAAATTTTCAAATTAGTTGGTTGTTGCTGTTTTCGTTAGCAGTGAGGTCTACGCGGAAAGGAAGTCTGATGAGAAGAAAGTGGTGGTCTCGAAACACGTGATGTAAACTCAACGTTCCGTACAATAAATTATTCTGGAAATATTTATCAAAAATAAACTTTTTCACGTCCTCTAACATTCACTTATCGGATATTCAACCGTATATTTCATTTTACATTTTTATGTGTTATCTAAATGATTTACATTAACTGTCTCCCCATGATGTCGAAAGCGTTATTTCTTTCGTACAATTATCTTTAAAACAACAAGAAAATTTCAAAACAAAATCTTTTGACGAACGGCATTTTCGACAGACAAAACTTGCCGTTAAAGTCCATTTTAACGTTTAATCTTACATTGTAAAAAGGGCGCAAAAATAGAAACATTTAAAAAATAAAATAAAATAAAATAAAATAATGGTAGAAAAACTACATACATATTCGTTCAATAGGAAGAAAGCATGTTGGAGAATGGTGCAATTTGCCATATTCGCGTGTCAATGAAATGATTTGCAACAAAAAAGGACAATTCCTTAATTAAATTCTCTTTGTTAATGTACGAATTTTGTATGGGAAAGCCGGTTTTAATGCATACATTAACTTTTCTAATCATTTATGAATGTGGTGGTAACAATTTAACGATGTTTAGATCTTGATTAGCGCATACAGCTTGTGCATTTACTTACTACATACACATTGCACAGAAACAATTATCAGTTAATGTTCTTTACTGAAACAGTGAACTTTTTATTTAGGAGGGAAGCACCAAAAACAACAACAAACCCTCGTTCTCCGTGTCGTAAAAAAGTAAACACAATAATGACATACATATAAATAAACCCTACAACAATGATAGCAAATGGAATGCGATTTTACCAAGTTTGTTTACTGTTATTGTTAATGTTGTTGCGATAATTCCCATTCATTTTTTAGAGTCTTTCGATAAAAATTCCGAGTTGAACACATTTAAGTAAATGAAATTTCATAAATGCTTAATAAATGATGATGATGACTCAGACAAAAAGTTTGTTTAATATATTACAAAAAAATCCAGTAAATAGTTTTGTTTGATTCAGCAAAATATTTTGTTTAGTATTTGTAAGTATTTTTAGACAAATTTTTTTTATAAATTCAGACAACGATATTGTTTGATATTGAAAAATTGTTTTTTTAAATTTATTCAATTTGTTTACTGGAAAAAACCAGTGTTTTCAATGAAATTATTGAGATGATTTTGTATGTACTTACAAATTCGTTTGTAGGTGCGTTTCAATACAAAATATTTGCCAATTCATTGAATTTATTTACAGAAAATGAATTTTAATTTTTCTGTGTATGGTGTACATTATTTTTTAAAGTAGAATTATTTTTGGTCTCACCACCCAAAAAGTTGTGGCTTGATGGAAAAATTACACTCCTACAATTTCACGCCTCGGGAAGGCGTGGTCCCAACCTTCTAGTGCCGACTTACTGTTGAAATTTTATTAAATTACACTTATGTATACGGCATGATGACCCACTAGTCGAAATATATGACAGCATGAAAAATTTTCTTTTAAAAAGTTGTTGTCTGTGAAGTTTTCAACTGCTTTTGCCATTCCGACTTTTTTTAAATCGTATATTTAACAAAATAAACAGAAAATATCGAAAAAAGCCCATAACTATTAAAATAACAAAAAGGCCAGATATTTATTTACAAATTTCTGTAAACTTTTTCGTTCCCTAGAAATTAAAGTTGTTTCTTAGTTATTTGTGCCACTCAATGCGAATCTGTACTCCAATTTTTTTTTAACAGTTCTAGTTTTCGAGTTATATATAATTGCAACATAAATTGGCACCGGTCGCTCAAATAACCGTTCCAGATATTTTTATCTAGGTTTTTTTCCTGATATTTATTCCAATATTTTATATTCATCATTTTATATTCGAATATCATATTAGAGTTATTTTATATATAGCTAGCAGTGACGATATGTTTTGCCATTAACTTGATTTTGAGTAAAAATGTAAGTAATACATATTGTAACAGTCAGAAAACATAAGAAAATTGTAAAAATTGAAAAAAAACATCGAAATGCCTGAAGAAATTAGTAAAATGGATTGTATACCTATTGCTTTGTCGTATTTTATATTATGAAAACATAGGTTCTCGGTTCACATAAGTTACATATAAGTCGATCCTTAAGTAATAACCGGATACCCAAAGTAAAATATTATAATATCAATATCTCAAAAACTCGAAACAATCTGACAAAACGGTGAGTACCATTCGATTCCCTTGCCCCAAATGATATACGATCAACTATCACAACTCTTGCGGTTATTGGGTTTGTTAATATATATTATTAAGAATGGAAAAATTATTATTGCGAGTATTATTCAATATTCAATCCTAAAAAATTCCAAATTTTAGAAGAAACAAAAATTTGTTTATATACCCATAGAATTTTAAATTTCGACTGTTTTTGTACACTACAAAAAAATATGGTGGTCATCAAAGGTAATGAAAAAAAATTTAATTTTGTTACCTAGTGTTGTTATTACCTAACTTTTTAAGTCAAAATACCTTCTATAACCACAGCTATTTGTTACAGATAAACTTTATTTTATTTAAAATTTTAGTGAAAATGTCAAAAGCATAACTTAAGGTAAGATTCTTTTTATTCTATTATCATTCCAAACCATATAAACAGTGTGGCCAGATTTTAAAGTAATATAGAGCTAAATCACGTTTGAAATAGACCAAAAATTTTACGAAAAGTTATATTTAAAGCCAGAAGATAAAGCTAAATTTTTTCCTTAGTTTCTAATAAGACATTTTCAATACTTGGATATATTTTATAGCTTAAATAATAACTATACACGTCAATGTATTTACAACGTACATTATACATATATGTAGGTATGTGGGTGATTCTCATTTCGAATGCTTTTTTTGTGTCCGTTGAAAGTAGGGTTGTCATCGCTCAATTTGCTTAAAAAGGTAGGACTTATAAACAAAACGCAATTAATTTTTTCAATAATTTTACTACCAATAAAATCTAAAATACATTTTAATGGTGTTGCGCAAAAGGGGCCAATCTCGCAACATTTTACATTGCAGATTGGCTCTTTTTGCGCAACATCCATTTCCATTAACTTGTTCATAAGTATATAATTACATACATGAACATTTGAGGATACATATTTGCATAAATCGAAGTTTATGCTCTACATATTGTTAAATAAAACGCAAAAAGCACTAACTAACTAACGAAAAACTCTAAGCGGCTTCTTAATAAATTGCGATGTGTTTGACCAACACACATAATTACCATAAAAATAAGACTTTCCCGATCTAAAATAGCGATATAATTACGATTAATATATCCTTTTTTTACTATATATATTGCTACTCTTGTAAAATTATGAAAATGTCAGTTAGGGCGTTTCGCGTTTCAGGCGAAGATATGTTTATCAGGATTTCAAATATAATTTAAAATGTTGGGAAATTTTTTTTTAAAGTTATAGTTTCGTCGTTTATAATTTTCAAAAACAATTTATAGCACAAGAATTTATTAAAAAGTAATTCTTCATCAACTGAGAACCTGAAGTTAGTTAAGATTTTAATTGATTACACATCAAATATCTCTAACGGTAGGGCTACCGACTTTAAATAAAATTTCATTGTTTGGTAAAAATTTCTTATTTGTTCATGAAATAAAGATTATGAACTCTAAAGAAATCAGAAAGCAATGGGAATGAAGTGAAATAGTCCAACTGTAACACTGCGAATTGCTCTGATAAACAGGTTAGTTGACATCAACCTAAGTTATTTAATTCTCGTATTCAATTTTCACGAAAAGTTTGTATATATAAGAATTGAAATCACACTCAACAGAGCCACCTAGGCTTACCAGATCCAAGTTGTGAAAAGCATGGCAAATAGAGAATAAAGCTTGATTTAAGAAAAAAATCTTGACACTAACTTAATGGTTTGCAAAGCAATAAAAATCCATTCATTTTGCATTTTCTTATGCATTCTCTCAGCACTCCGATTAAATTTGGGCTGATTCTGTACCTTAATTTGCTTGCAAAAACTTTCGCAAATTTAAAATTTTTATTAAAACTAATAATAAAACAGATACTTTACGCGAATATAAGGTCCCTTTTTAAGACGGTAAAAAGTAGGACTTTCCCTGACGCACATTATTTTCCCGGACAGAGACCATAAAAAGAGGACAGTGTCCACGAAAAAGAGGACGGATGACAACCCTAGTTGAAAGTATAGTAAAATATGTTATAAAATTAACGGATGAATTTTAAAATGCAAAATGTTTTAGCATTATTTAATATATTATAAATAAATGTACATAATATATATATTTTTTTTGTACGAGTATCCATTATAAATAATGTTTATACTCTCTTCATATCAAATGGCGTGTCCGTAATGCATGCTGTTGATTTTCCACATTAAGAAAGTAGATATGAATTTTTCCAACAACGAGATTAAATCTATGACGGTTTTAGAATATTTGCATTTGCTTCTCTTATTTCACATATAAAATTTTTGAAAAATAATAGGAATTATTAATTTTTATTAAAAAAAGTTTTCTTGTCCGCAGTCTTGTGTATTGAGTGTTATGCTTTTTTAGTACGATTTATTAATCAGTTTAATTGTTGTTGAAATATACACTAAAATAACGGCGTAGTTTTGTAATTCTAAATATTGAAAAGTTTTGTGAATTTTCATAACGTAATTTTCATAGCGTAACGGTAAAGCAACGTGGCGGAAAAATGTAAACAGGGAGGTTTAATTTCTTATGTTTTTGATAGAGTAAAGCAAAAATAATTATGAATTTTCAATATTAAGTCTTTTAGTTTTGGCAAAAAAAAAAAATGGTACATGAAGTGCAATTCCTGGCTGGCACGAAGATTTTCCTTTCAGTGTATAAAAATGGTGCGGTATTTTTCATTTGCTCTTTCGCATGACCATTTGGAACAAACACTGAATACCGCCAATATTTCTCAAGCGTTTTTAACGTAAGTAGCACAACCAAATTTTGTATCATGATAAAAAGTGTACATATATGTAATCCTCTCAAATTATAACTTGGTTTTTTGGTTGAAATTTCCCAATAGATTGTGATCGTTCGTGACCATGTCTAAGAAAGAACCACTTTTATATGTAATTTCACATTAGGGATAGTAATGTTGGACTAGGTTTTATATGTTGTCCGGAAAGATAGTTCTAGAAATCCAAAAACATACGAAGATCAATTTTCTAAGACAAGGTGCAGCGCACAATTCCCCAAAAACAAAAAGCGTTCCCGTTAGTTATTATAATGTTCTATATGCATATATCTGTGGTCCCAACCCTTAACCGTTTAAGTCGAGATAGGACAAAATTTAATTTTTAGTGTGATCGAGTACATTCGTTTCTAAATCAACTTGCTGCCAATATTTTAAATTTCTAACTTTCTTAAGACGAAAATTATCTATAAATAAGTTAAAGAAAAACAAACTGACGACTGTCTGGATGCGAGTTTTTGATACTTTAAACAGCTCTCCCGAAAAATGTTGAAAACGACTTAAGCGGTTAATGCTTGTGACCACAGATATATGTACATATTGTGCTAAATATGTATGTATACCCATTTTATTTTCACATGTATATATACACAGAAAAAAGATTTGTAAATACAATTACTTTTTTTGTTGTATCAATTAAATAACAATGTAAAACACGAAAAAAAATTACGAGGCTCTGTAAACCGATTCTGCTAGAGGAGACAAAAAAAAATATACGTGTGTCGGCGTTTTTCAGGATCACATCGGAATTTTATTTTAGGAGGTGTTAAAGTGTCCCCTTTTGGCCTGTTCGTGCAGGATAGCGGTACATCTGAGGTGTAGAGTATGTTCAAAAACTTTCTAGAAAATATCAAGGCGAAAATTTTTGTGGAACATTTAACCCTCTAGCTGCCCCACATAACGGTCATTTTTGGCTCTTTTCTAACAAATCGTAAAAAACACGCCTTAAAAGACGGATTGCGGGGAAGAAATGCTCCACAAGAATATTGGCCATAAAGTTTTACGCTAGAGTTCATTGAAAACTAAAACTACAGTTGAACTTCCATAACTTGAATCACCATTATCCCAAAAAAGCTTCGACTTATAGAGAGTTCGAGTTACAGAATTTTTTTTATTTATTATGAAGTTACGCTGTTAGGCACCCTAAGTTACTAGTAACAAGCTATTTGGCTGCAGAATTTTCCATAGCGCCATCACAAATATGGCTAACGCCTAAGAAACTCGCACCGACATACACTTTTGTATAGGAAGCCAGATCCCCCAAATTCCTCTCCCGTTTTATTCCAATATAAGTTTTGTTTGGTGCTCCACTATGTATCAAAATATCTTTCGAACAATTTATTTTGTTGAAAAAAAATAATACATCAATTGCAAACATGTTCGTTGTAAATTGAATGATGAATATGTTTTCTTTATTTAAATCTGACACTTAATGAAAATCACATATAATAAGTGAGTTACAGTGAAGTAAAGTATTCTGAAATTAGTGACTGAAAATTTACTTTTTTGTTTGTTATTTTCAGTAGAAATTACTGTAATTTGCTCAAAGCCTTATAGTGCTCATCCGTTGTAGTGTCGTTCTTTTGCAAATAAACAAATATGATTTTATTTACATTTATCATCAAGCACGACTCACATTTATGGATAAAACTGAACTTACGAAAACAAAAAGAAGCAGATGATGTAGAAAAAGATATGAAACTTCGAGTTACAGAATTAAAATTTATGTTTTTTCGTTCGAGTTATGGAAGTTTGAGTTAGGGAAGGAGAATTGCAAGTTATTTACTCTCTTAACGCTACTGCCAATCGAATTAGTTCGAGTTAAAGAAAATTCGAGTTATAGAAGTTCGAGTTATGGAAGTTCGACTGTATATATAAGGGTTAACTTCCTACATATTCACAATTAATACTCGGAATTGGAAATCTTGTAAGTCTTATGTTTAAGGTGAAAGAAATATTCAGCATTTTTATGGAAAGCACCACGAACAAATTTTTTCTGAAACATTTTAACCATGTAACTCTTCGTTTTATGGGTTTTTTGTATATTTCTTAAATAAGTGGTAAATAACTGCTTTTCAGCGGCGATATAGGACGCTAAAATATTCTGCAAAAATATTTCCCATAAAATTCTACTATAGGTGTTTAAAGAGACCCAAGCTCTAGACTTAACTCGGACGCTAGAAATCATTCAAAACTAAAAATATTTTAAGGGTTAATTTCGTACCTGTGCACAATTCGTACTAGGCATAGAAAATCTTGTAAGCCTTAAGCTTAAGTTATAAGATATGTTCAGCTTTTTATGTACAAGACTATCAGGAAAAGTTTTGTAGACTATTTAAGCCCGCTATTTTACCGCTGAAGGGGAGAATTTTGCCCCCTTTTTAAGAAATGTACAAAAAAAACCATAAAACGAAGAGTTACATGCTTAACATGTTTCAGGAAAATGTTATTCGTGGTCTTTTACATAAAAGTGCTGAGCACATCTGATACCTTAAACGTAACACTTAAGAGATTTCCTACGGATGACGTATGTTTATGTTTAAGGTAACCCTTAAACATAATCTAAGTTTTCAATGATTTGTGGCTTAGAAATTGAGTCTGTAGCTTGGCTGTCTATATAGATCTATTGTAGAACTTAATGACCAACATTTTTGTAGATCAATTCTTCACCGCAATCCGCCTTTTTAGGTATGTTTTTACGATTTGTTAGAAAAGAGCCAAAAATTACCCTTATGTGGGGCAGCTAGAGGGTTAATATGTTCAACAAAAATTTTTGCCCTAATATTTTCTACAAAGTTGCTGGAAATACTCTACACCTCAGGTGTAAAAAACAGATACAAGTATGTGGTGAAAATCGATTCAGAAAACAAAGCAATTTTGAAAGGTGTTTTTTAATAATATTTCTTTATTAAAAACTATTTTTATCTTATATATTATAAAAGTATTTCTTCATTACAAAAGAGTTGTTTCACAAGAGGTATAAACATTTGATGAAAAGTGCTTTAAAAGGGACTTTCAAAAGTGCTTCGTTTTCAAAATCGATTTCCATCATATACGTGATAGTTTCATGTACCGATATGCTGCACGAACAGGCCAAACGCCGACACACGTATATTATTTTTTTGCCTCCTCTACCAGAATCTGTGTATAGAACCCCGTAATTTTGAAAAAGTTCGAAATTGTTGTTTAGTGTAATTAATTGATTTTGCACCTACAATGATTTTTGTAAATACAAATACGAAATTTTTAAAGTAAAAAATACCTTCGAAATATTTTCAATAAAAAATTTTTTTTTTTCAATTTTTTTAGTTAGATCTCAAAATTATATTAACAATGTGAATTGTTGAAGTTCCGAACAAGATTTAAGTATCATAATTTTTATATCAACAATATTTTTGTATATACATTACAATGAATTTTTTTGTTATATCAATTAAATAATTAGTTGGTTTTGAACCTATAATGATTTTTATCAATACCATTGCGAAATTGTACGTTAAAAGAAAATCACTAAAATATATATCAACAAATAGTTTGCTGAGAAAAATTTGTTTCATAATTTTTTTTAGAACTCAAAATAATTTCAATCAAAATTATTGTTATATTAGCAATGTGGATTGTTGAATTGCCGAACAAATTTTAATCATCATAATTGTTATATATACAAAAATATAACACAACCATCGAAACGACTTTTTACTTGTCTGCTAAAAGTACTAAATGCCTTTAGGTGGAATCGAACCGGCGACTTCTGGACTGATGGACTAGCGTTCTTTCTTCTCAGCTACAGAGCAAGTCGTTATTACATATGCAAATAATGAATACACACAAAACTTGATTTCTTATGGATCGTCTATATGTTTCCATTCCGTTGTGATATAATTTAACAAATAATTTTATTGAGTAATTTAATCGATTAGAAAAATGTAAAATATTAAACAATTTTTGGATTTTTGCGACATACATAACAAAATATCTAATTAACATAATTTGTTATATTAACTAAATATGTTTTTGAACTTAAATTAAATATTAACAATTTAATTTGTTGGTTGCAGTTTGATAATATTTTTCTTGTATATACTCATTCATATGAACCGGTTCCTTATGAAAGGGCCTATTGTAATTTTTTTCAATGGCCTTTTATCACGAAAATCGATGCCATCTATGTATTAATTCAACGTTTACCTATGAAACAGTTATTAAAGCTAGAACCAGACATGACTCCTTTAATAAGTAATCGTCGAATTACCACACGACTTATCGATTTAGATCAGTGTTATTTGTCTATCAGTGTTATTATTATTAATACTTCTATCATAATCAAAACGTAATAGATTAAAAACTTAACTACAGAAAACGTATTTCGTTACCATGGAAAAGATAATGGCTAATTGTACAATATTCAATAGCAAAAAAGACATTTTAATCGCCAATAAAGATTATAAAAGCTGTTTAAAATATATTTCAAAATCATACGCATGTTGTTTTTCGGACCATCAACAACATGCAAACATACTCCCTTATTTGGTTTTTAATTTTAACCACCGCTTACTTTGTCGATACCGCCGAATCGGCTTCGCGTCATTTACCGGTTTTATTCAGAGATGAAGGTTTTGCAATTGAACAGCCTAATGCTCGTGCAGAAGTTAATGAGGTTTCTTTAAATTATCGCTTACCAAATGAAACTTATCCGGAACACTATGATATCAAGCTCACCACGAATGTCCATTTAGGTGAAAACCCCTTTCAAGGTGAAGTCGCAATTGATATTGTGGTAGCAAAGGATACCAGCAGCATTACTTTACATGCTCGCCAACTAGAAATTTCTGAAGTGACTATTGTGAATCCGTCTACTGGTGAATCAGAAGAATTGTTTATTGAATACGAATTGGAACGAGAATTTTTAGTTTTGTCGCGTAGAAATAAGAAACAGTTTGTTGCGGAAACTAAATGGAAATTAACAATTATCTATAGCGGAAAATTGCGTGATGATAATGGGGGCTTCTATATGTCTAAATACATCGATGATAAAGGCAATGATCGGTAAGTTTAATAAGAAAATACTATATTTGCTTTTTCCGTTATTGATTCCTCCCTCGCCGGTTATAAATAAAGTGACTTGCATAATTGAAATACCACTCGGTTTCTTCGTACTAGTCGTAAAAAAAGTAAATTTATTTTACTGCTTCAACCTGATTTTTATCTCAAATTCCTTTTCGTTCGTGAAATGTTCAACCGGCTTTCCCTGCACGCCGCCATTTGAGGAAAATAAAGTTTTGCGAGTTTTTTCTTACACTGACGTTTTGGGCGCTGAGAAGGATACACTATCTCCTACTCTAATAGATCGGTTGTCGCATTTTTAGATCATATATAAAAAATTGCTTTTATACCTCAAATATTTTCCATTTTACAAAGTTTTTTGCTTCTCCTGTAAACTTATGTATGAAAAGTGATGTTACGTTACTTTGCATTTTAGATGACGATATGGACAATGCTTAAACACCAGCAAATAAATTTCGTTATTAATTTTGTTTAATTTCAGTTATTTAGCTACAACGCAATTTGAAAGCACAGATGCCCGTCATGCATTTCCCTGCTACGATGAACCGGATAAACGGGCTAATTTTACTATTACCATAGTGCACAGTCCAACCTACAAAGCTATATCGAATATGCCGGCTAACGATGCTCTCTCCAGGTAAAGTTATTTGTGAAAAATAAAAAAACAATGAATTTCTCTAAATAGTTTTGACTCCTGTTTTAGTACCGGCAAAACTGTATTTTTAACGACAGCTCGTATACCCACCTATATAGTGGCCTTCATTGTATCAGACTTTGAAAATACTGGTGGTACTTTAAATAATTTACCTCATCATGTATATTCGCGCTCTAGTGCAAAACACGAACAGGAATGGGCGGTAATATCGGGCATGTTGATAACGCAACGTTTGTCTGAATATTATGGAGTTGATTTTATGCTGCCGAAAATGGATCATGTTGCTATACCAGATTTTGCGGCCGGCGGCATGGAAAACTGGGGCTTGGCAACATATCGTGAAGAGTATTTGCTATATAATAAAGATACTTCGACCGTGTTTACCCAAACAAGTATTGCCAATATTTTAGCACATGAAATATGTCATCAATGGTTTGGCGACTATGTTGCAATTAAATGGTGGACTTACTTGTGGCTCAAAGAAGGTTTTGCCACTCTATTTTCGTATAGAGCTTTGGATGATGTAAATATGCTTTAAAAATAATCGTAATAGTCGAATTCAGTATTCACTGCAAATCGCTTTGCAAAAGTGCAAATTCAAAATATATGGTTACAGTTTATGAAAACCAATACACATTTAGCGTATTTAGCGTTTGCATCAAACACTGAACTCCTCTAATGTAAATTTTACTTTAATGTTATTATGTTGATAGGCCTATCCAGAATGGGGTGTATGGCAGCAATTTCACGCTAACGAATATCAAGACGCTTTGACTATGGACGGCAGTAGATCTCCTCGACCCATGACTCATTATGTGCAAAAACCCAAAGAAATTTCCAGTCTTTACGATTCCGTTTCTTATGGAAAAGCTGGTTCTGTTTTGTATATGTGGAGCAATGCTTTAACCGATAAAGTTTTCCAACAGGGTTTGCACAACTATTTAACGAAGAAGTAAGTTTTACAAATCATCATAACATGCCCATAAACAAACATGCATATATATTGACGTATTAATTTTATTAACAGCCAGTATAGTGCAGCCGTAGAAGAAGAACTATTCACTGCTATACAAAATGCGGCTAAGGAGGAAAACTATAAAATTCCCGCCACAATTAGCGAAATGATGAGCAGTTGGTCCCGCCAGGGTGGCTACCCAATCTTGACTGTTACACGTAACTATGAGGATGGTACGTTCACTATTAAACAAGAAGCCTTCCACAACGATGAAAATATTAAAGATAACAAAACCTGGTACGTCCCCATTAACTATGCTGTTGCTTCCGAAGCCGATTTTCGCAATACAGAAGCTACACATTATTTATTGAATGAAACTGAAATTAAAATCGATGCCAAGATTGCCAAAAAAGATTGGCTAATGCTTAACAAACAGTCGGCTTATTATTATCGTATCAAATATGATGAAGAGAACTACAAACTTATTACAAATAGTTTGATTAAGAGACCATCTAAAATTCATGCTCGTAATCGTGCACAATTGATGCATGACGCCTTCCGCTTAAGTTTTTCTAATCGTTTGGATCATGCCACACTCCTAAAAATGATGACTTATTTGCAAAAAGAAGACCAATACGCCCCGTGGTCAACAGCCAATAGTATCATCAATACATTCAATCGCTATTTAAGTGGTGATAGCAAATATAATGATCTCAAGTTCTTTATAGCTGATCAGATTGGGCCAATTTTTGAGAAATTGGGTGTAAATGATATTCCTGGGGAACAACATTATCAAAAATACACCCGCAATGTAATTATCGATTTGGCTTGTTTGGCGGGCGTTCAGGATTGTTTAGAGGAAACCAATAATGAATTGAAAGCTCTGGTTAATAATAATACCGCTATTGAGCCCAATTTGCAAACACCAATCTATTGCAATGGCCTAAAACAATCTGGTGACGAAGAATTTGACTTTGTCTACAAGAAACTTATGGATTCTATAGATCAAGCTACGCGCCGAGTGCTAATCTCGGCATTGGGCTGCTCTCAAAATGAAAATCATATTAAGAAGTTCATCTCCAGCTCTATTGATGAAACAAATAAATTACGCACTCAAGAACGTTACACTCTACTCTCTCCGGTCTATCGTAATGGCGAAGTGGGGCTTTTAGCTTGCATTGAGTTTTTGAGCGAAAACTGGAACGCTTATGGCAATTTAAAGAGTGGTTTTGGTGGCTCTAATCCTTTAGATGATGATATTCGTGGCATGTCCTCATATGTGGTCAATAAAATACAGGAAGAAAAACTTTTGACCCTGGTGGCTCTAGTAAAGGGAAGTAAACATGTTAAGGATGATCTAGAAACGTCTGTGAAGAGATCCATTTCAGTTAATTTCGAATGGCTCAAAAATAATCGAGATCCTCTTATGTCGTGGATTACACAATATAGAGCTGATAAGCTGGGTGGCGGCAGTGCAAGCCTTACAGCATCGGCAATATTGATTGTATTTGCTGCTATTATGGCCCTAGTCAATCTGTTTTAATTTTTTTCCAAAGTTACTATAATAAAGATATTTTCATGTAGCCAAATTATTTTCAAAAACTGTTTTGTTATAAAAGTTAAAAAAACGTTAAATTTCTTTATAATTTTCAAATATATACTGTAACGATATGTTTCTGCTGGTTGCTGGGGTAGTTCAGAGGAGTCCATGGATCATTCGTTGTTTTCAATAAAACACATATTTTGGTCGACATGTCTAACATCAGAAAAAATCTGAGACTTTACCAGACAATCAGCCGAGTTGTCTAAAATTCCCTTAGATATTTAGCAGTGGAGCAGTAGGCAGTTTTCTGGTACGACATTTCTGCACATTGTCTGAAATATTATCCGATTAATATCAGAATATTCTGCACATTATCCAAAGGCAATTTAATTTCCTTTATGACATTTAACTGAGTAGTCTGCATATTTTCTGATCAACGTCTTACGACTTTTAGCAGTCACTTCTGCACATTGTCTGATTTTAATTTTCGTTATAATTCTCGTTTATCTCTTGAGAATATGTACACATATATTTGAGTTTTTAAACTTATAAAATTTGGGTAAATGTTTTCTGATGAGCTGCCATAAGCAGCACAACAATTCATGGAGAATTTTTAGAATTTTCTCAGACAAAGAGATCCGGTTTCTTGTCAATCATTCAGGTTTTCTGACCGACAGCGAAGACGAATTCGGCGTCTTGTGCAGACTTTCTGACCGACTTAGGACCGAAATCGGCAAAAATTGTTTGCTGGGTATTGACAGTAGACACTGGGGACTTTCGCAAAATTAATGGTAATATATCTGAAACTTTTAAGCAGCTAATTGGATTTAGCTAAAACGTGAAAGATCTTTAGGGGAGAAGTAAGGTTTTATAACGTGTGTCTCGGTGGTCTTCTGAGGAACTACAGTGGCCCAAAGTTGACCACGTGGGACTCAAAAAACTTCTGAGGCTTCTAACTTTTTTAAATGTTATCCGATTTTTAAATAAAATTTTTTTTAAAGCTTACATAGACGTATCGTATAGCATTAGAGATGTAGTTTTGTTTTTTTTTTATGAGGCTTGGGTAAAATTTCAACAATTGTGTAAATAAAAGGAGTTCTTTGAATTTCATACCCTACAATCAGAATCTCTCGAGATCAGTAAAAGATATTTCGAATAATTTTTTCAGATGAAGTAAAAAGATTCATATAGAAGTCACAAATGTCAATTTGAGAAAACAAAAATATATTGATATATATTTTATAGTACAAAACTGACTCTTCGTCTAAATATGTTACAAGTTTCCACTAAATCCAATCAGGTGTTTAGAAGTTCTAGAAGTTCCCCACTGTGCTGTGTTTATTTATTAATTCTTGTTACAAAAAAAGAATTTTTAAAATTATAGTGGGTGCTGATAAAGTAGCACCAAATAAAAATACGTTTCCGACTGATGCCCAGGTTTCGAGCTGGCTCATCACCTTGGAACTGCTCTACCCGTAACTTGTGAGAAACACGGCACCTCCATACTTAAAAAGACTCCAGTGCGCTAGTAATCTTCAGGAACGGTTCACGCAGCCTGCAGCTGAGCTGCACCAACAACTGTTGAAGGCTCCCAAACTAGTGAACTATGTTTGAAAAATTAAAATTCTCCGTTCAATACACGCCCGGTCAAAGACAACACCGGTAAAACTAAAAAAATATTTTGGAAAAAATATTACAAGATTAATTCAACCAGGTAAATTGTCTAAAATTCAAATTTCGAATGTTTAAATACATTTTGCTACAAATTTTATTTTCTTAAATCCAAAAATATTTAAAAAATTTGATTTCTTACATTCAATCGTAAGAAATCATAAGATATTCGTCCTCGGCTTTGACATTCACATATTTGTCAATAAATTTGATAGAAATCGTAAATATTTAATATAGAAAAATCGATAATTTTGCAATATTTATGGGATTGATAAGAACACTTAAATGCACGTTTTGAAAATTTTTAACTAAAGAAGAAATATTTCGATTATGGCTACAACAATATTGATATGAAAGCATAAAGCCAAATTATATTTATAACTTGGTTTAAATTTATATGATAACAATATATCCAAGCAAAACTAAAGTTGTTCCAAAGGTTTACTTACCATTTTCATTGCATACCAATCAATACAGATCCTGAATATAATATTCTAAGGCTGTTGTTTATATCAAAAATTGTTCTAGACAATCTTTAAAACGCATACTATTTAGTTCTTTGAATCTCTTCCGTTCTATGTAGGTTATTCAATTAATCAGATTTCTGTTTCAATCTCTTAATCGATCGATTAATTAATCGAGGTTTTGGTTTAATCGGCCATTTATCAGTTTATATTGGTTTAATCGGTTAACCGATTAATAAAAATGTTCGATAAATTTCTTAATTTATAAGTATGAAGATGCATACATACATAAATTGTTTATTATTTTAAGGTTTTATTACTAAAAAAAACCGATAAATAACAAACATAGCAACTCTTTACCTAATTCGAATAGAAGAAGAATTCATTCGATTGTGCCATTAGAATCCTGTTTTGATTTTTTCCAGTTCTTAATACCTCGAATAGTTACGGTTAATTTTGTTAGCAGACTGTTTGCATTAGTGTCGATAGTTCCATCTATTGTCACGCCATCATAAGACTCATCTTGTCAAAGTTCAGCACTGGACGGACACTGCAGAAAAGTTTATTTTCAATTATGGTAGAAGAATCTTTACTAATCTCTTTACTATAGGTTTGGATCAAAAATAAGTTCACAGCAGATAGTTAATTGTACACATTAAAAACGATTTCACATACTTAAAAGAACATAATATTTGATTAGATCGGTTAATCGACCGAAATTAATCAATTTAATCGTTAATCAAAAATAGCCAATTTTAAATTAATCGAACGGTAGCAATTATTCAGTTAACCGATTGAACGATTTGCACGAAAATCGTTCCCGTACTTAAAATTTGTGTAAATGAGAGCGGTTCTAAGAGAGTAATATTCTTCTTCTTCTTCTTGCACGAAATAGCCCCGAAAATTTCTTCGTGCAAATGGTGTTAATTGTCAACGAGCTGACTATTTGAAAGATAAAGAAAAGAAATATGTTGAATTTATAAACAAACGTTTTTAAAAAGGTGTGAGTGGTATTAAAAGATTGATACACCCAATCCTGTTTTTACACGGTCTTTTTTTACACGAATTTGAAAAAACACGGTTGGCGGAAATACACTAATCCTGGTTCCACACGCTTTTATTTACACGCACAAAACTATGTCGAGCCCTAGCGGAGAAGAAAATGTAGCCCACGGAATACAAATTTTATATGAAAAGGTGTTATTACTTGTTTTTCAAATTTGTAAAGAATTTTTAAAGAAAATTTAAATGAGTTTTAGGTTAATTCCCTGTATAACATATTTGTGACAGTTATTGATTGTTAGAACTAAATTTGTAGACTTTGAAAAACATTTAAATTTTTAAGGTATTTGGATATGTTTTCATTCTATGTACGAGTATATAGTATATCCATAAATACATATGTACATAAAACGTGACTTTATTTATAAGATTTTTATACACTGCATCCTCTGAAACGTATCTACCGTGTAAGAACAAGATTAGGTGTATTTCCTTAAAACAAATTTATAAAAATATTAAGAAAAACAAAACTAAGGAGTGAATGTACATGAAATACTTTAATTTTTTTGTTTTAAAAGTAGCGATTACTTTCAATGTATAATTTGAAATGTCAAGACAGCTTGGTGCTTTATATCGCGATAGTAATTTGGTTTTTGCCGTTCCCGTACTTTTGTGCATTTTTGTAAATTTTATGAGATTAATTTGTCTTTACTCTCATTAGAATTCAATTTGAGTTCAATTCATCAATGATTTGTACGCAAATTATTTGCTGGGATATATTACACTGTACAACATAACACAAAATAGTAAGATTCTGACAACAATTGCCGGAAGAGGGTACCAACAAAAAAAAAAAACGATATATACGTTTATAATCGTTTTAAAAGTTTACGTCTGGCCTTTATTTTAGGCGAAGTTAAAGTCCCCCCTTTATTTCATTTCTATAACGAATCAACATAGTCCTTGCAATCCTTACATACAAGTTGTGCTCAGCAGTTTTTTAAAGGAACCTTATAAGAAATGGCTGCCTAAGAAAAATCGAGCCAAAGGAGGAAATGGTTCTCCCTCCAGCCCTTTCCACATTTGATCGACTTTGAAAGAATATTTATAGTTTCCTTAAAAATTCCTCAGAGTGCAAGGCAACGATCGCCACAAAAATAAAAATTTTCTAAGGTCTTAGGTGTTGCCTATATATACCGAAAGTTATTGAAATGTCACACGGTAAATAACAACAGGGCGATCATTTTTATTAAAAATAAAATAGTTTTTTGGAACATATTTTCCCCGTTTTCGGAATTCCGGTAATTAAATAACATAAGCGGTAAATATTATTTTTCTATCTATTAGTAGACTATTTCTTCTATAAATGTTTAAAATTTTATTGCAATATCTCTGTCCGTTCAAATTTTATGTGAGTTCGAATATTACACTTGTTTTCAAAAATATCACGTAAGTTGGTTCCTTTCACATTCAAGGCGCTGAATTCGAATCAGTACTCGGTTTCTTCAAATTGGGTCTAGTTTTCGAAATATAGCGTTATGTAAAAAAAAGAAGCAGTTGCACGACATATGTTAACGCAACTAGAGAACGGGTTGTTCTATTTAGTTAAATAAAATGAAACCCAAAATTCAACAATAATAATATCTTTATGTCGTACTCACATTTACTTTTTATCTGCTCAGTAGTTACAGAGATATCGTGAAACTTGTGCTAAAAAAGTTTTTATAAAAATTTTTAATTTTAAAAAATTCATAAAAAATATAAGTAAAATAAAAGTTTAGTTATTTTTCCATATGGGCCTATTCACATATTACGTAACGCTATTTTCGGAGGCCTTATAAGCCCCCCCCCCTTCGTAACGCTTTTTACGAAATTTTTAGTATAAATTATCTAATCTGTAACAAATCTTTTTAAACCCCACCCTTTGGAGCGTTACGTAATATGTGAATCGCCCCTATGCACTTAGGTAAATATGTTCCAAACAAAACAAGCCCTATTTAATTACAATCAATTACTGATTATATCCCGATTTTCGAAAATCGAGTTTTCATCAGATGTCGACATTTTGAGGTGCTGGGAAGCTGATTTGACTATAATTTTTGGTGCTACTGCCTACGTTCGTTTGTGACCCGGTCCTCATAAATAGGTAAGTCGAATTAACAATGTTCGTCTGTCCAAATGCCCGTCCATTTTTCTGACGGCTTGTCATTAAGTGAAATCGGGGGTTCGAAGCCCATAAAAAGGCTGCATATGATAGGATTTGTCTCGAATCGATTGGTATTGAAATTTATCATTTGTCATTAGGTTTGAGTTCATAAATATTGCAAAATACAGCAATTTATTGTATTTTTTTTGTTCTACATTGCTATCGGATGTAAATAACTCTCGATTAAAACTATTAGGGAATTCACAATGTGTATGTTAAAATTTGGAAATAGCAATATAGTTACACATTAAAATTTCATTGTGACCAACAACATAAAGCACAGCATATTAAAGTAATAAAAGTAACGACGAAGTTTGCCGAATATTTCTCACTATTTACATGTATAGAACACGAACTCAAAATACACAACAAACAAAACAACAACACAAGCACGATAGCGCTTGGTACCTATCAACATCAGTGATGCCATTAGGATACGAAAGATACATTTTTCGTATCTTTTGATGACTTTAGGTACCAGGTATAATCCTGACATTTTTCGTATCTTTTGAATCTGTACGCAAAATGTACAGAAATAAAATATTATACTTTCCGTCTCTGACAAAGTTTTTGAAAGTTATCATTTCGTTATGAATACTAAAAAACGCCCTTACTCGTATATTAATTTTTACAAAAATTAATTTGTTTTGACAACATCCAAAGATAGTTACATATAATTAATTTTAAAGTTTGCTTACTGTATTTATAAAAATTACATACACAGAAAAATATATTACTTATATCCAAGGAGTTTTTTCATAAATGCTATGAGTCTAACATGATAATTTTTTTCCAAATTATTTTCATTCCTGCTAGGAACTTTTACATAAATTAATTCATAAATTTTTTAAAAATTATTTTTAAAAATTCAGTATTGAACTTGTATAGTCTGTTGTACTAGGCACAACTATTTCCTTTCTGCCAAACAGACTATTTGGAATGAATTGTATTTTTACTTTATATAAATAGAAAAGCATTTTAGAATTTGTTGACAAAAAAGTTGAAAATTTTTTCAAAGTAACTTTGATTTCATAAATTTATTTACTGAAAGCTAAATTCATACTGGGAATGAAAAAATTTCTGTATTTTATTCATAAATTACTAAAATATATGAACAATAAATTATGAACTTTTTTATACTATTTATGTTCAAACTTTTTTCTGTGTACCTAATATGTATGACTTAAATAAGTATAAAAATGAATTTATATGACATCATTTTCTTTACAATATTCATTAAATATGAAATAAAAATGTTATGTTAATATATCAACCCCTTTACGCGAAATGATCGTAAGCGACATTTTGTAAAAAAAATTTTTATTGAAATCAAAATTTTATGAGGATACCCATAGCTTAAAATCGTAAAACTATCAAAATTTTTGATAAATTTTGAAATACAGGCTATAAAATTTTATCATAAGCGACAGTTTATGAATATAAATCATGTTTAAATACAATAAAAACCCTCCTCCTGAAAAATTAAATTTTTGTCGCTTACGATTATTTGGCGGCAAGGGGTCGATATGGTAAACGTTAAAAACGGATTTTGAAAATTTTTTCACAACGTATCTTTTTGCGAAAAAATTTATCTTTTTGGAAACTAAAATGTATCTTTCTCGAAATTTCACTGGCAACACTGATCAACATGCCAAAGAAAAACCAATACACTTAAACCACACACAAATTCTCTATTTAAAATATTGCCGCATTGAAAAAAACATGATTCTTGGACGTTTAAATTTGCCATCTTGGAGTAAATTTCATTTACACACAAAAAAAAAGCAACAAACTTGCCAACCCATAGCAAAAGACTAAAATTGAAACGTCGTTATATTAAGACACATTTTAGAACGCTGTTGTGAATTCCCTATATATTTTTTTTTGTAACGAAGAGCAAAATGGATAGAAAGTGGTATTTCCTTCTTATGAACAGGAAAATAAATTTACTATGTTATTAGTCAAGTTAACGATTTATTGCTATGAAATAGTAATAAATTTAAAGAAAAAAAAATAACAAAAATAATTAAATCTAGGGGATTTCAGAATAAAAAATTTATAGATTAGATAAATAAAAATTTTGATAAGAGTACAATAGTTAGTAAATTGGACTAACTGATTATATTAAACCAATACAATAGTAAATCCTAATATTCATTTGCGTTATTTATCTGTGACATATTGAAATAATTTTCCCCTTGATATGACTGCACTGGCGATTAACATCAATGTATGTACTTTGTACGCGTACAAATATTTATATTTAGACAGTGTACCAAATAAGTTAGTGAACTTAAAAATACACACTGTTGCCAGAAAATTTTCTTCTAAAATCTTAAAAATTGGGCTAAAAAATCTGCTAAATCTGCATAAATTTTTTTAATCCGCAAAAAATCTGATAAACTAAAAACACGTGCAATTTAAGATTTGTTTGATATACATATAAGTACTCCCAAAATGTTTGAGGTTCTTGCGATGGTCGTTCGTGAGCTGGACCGTGTCTAAAATTTTTTCATTTTTGTAGCCACATTCAATGGACCATAAAACTTACCTAACCGAGCCATCAGTAAGTGTTTATAAAAAAATTTTATATTATTTTGTTTATATAACTACTTATTTTTTAGCTTAAAGTAAGTCAAATAATAACTAGTTAATTGCTTTAACAATGTAAGTAAATTTGTAAGTAGTATCCCTTACATTTGGAGCTTCTCAAACAAAAATAGCCAAATTAGAAAAATTTTACTTTCAACTGGTCATTTCCGGTTTTGATCATGAAATTTTTTTTTAATTACAAATATTTTTTTTAATGATCAGAAAGAAGATTTATTATAAGAATCACTTTTTATTTAAATTTTTTTATTTTATTTTTTTCTACCTTGAAACAATAATTTAAAAAAAAAATTCAGAAACGGCAACACTTTCGCTGTATTGTAAGGAAACTGATTGTAAGGAAAATCAGTACTTTTTTGTGTTTTCTTATCGAAAAACATGCATAAAAAGTTTAAAAAAGTTGAAAGTAAAATAAATAGTTTTGTGAAATAAACAACTTTGTGAAATAAATTACCTTCAGCAAAATTTTTGAGTACACGCGTTTTAGGAAAGCGAAGACTTTGTCTTAATATCAGTAATTGTGATGTTGCACAGGAAAAGGCACGTGATCTTCTCAAAATCAAAATCCATGTTTTGCATTTTCTAAAATTCTACATTATTCCTAATAAAAAGACAACTCAATAAACAGAAAATTCCAAAAATTAGAGAAAAAAAATCAATAAAAACCATATATATTCAATAAAGGCTACTTCACAGTATAACACAAGTATTAAGGAAATGTCTCTCTGATCTAATTGTTGGGTGGAAAATTTCAAAAGCCAATAACAATTTATCATGTCAGGGTTTCATTTTTCTTAAAAGTATTAATACTTGTATTATAGTCTTTTACTATGCGCCAACGATTTGGCGTAAAAGTCGATTATAGATAGCTCAGTATATGTCTGAAGAGTGCTATCAACCAACCCTAACCTTAATAAAGATAAAATAACCTGAATACGGATAAAATGTCGTCCTTTAATATTTGGCGTGGGAAGATTAGTGCCATTTTCCTGCGGAACATTACAATTGTACATTCTTTCAGTTATACAGGAAATGCCTTTATTTTCAACCTTGGTTTTTTTATATTCTGTAGGTGTAACCTGCAGTCGCACGACGGAGCTGATACGTACATTTTTTGTGTTGTATTTATTTATTTTATACTATTTTTTTAATTTTTTTCAAAATAGCACTTATTATAAATTTCTGCAAATTTGATACATTTTATTTGATTAATGCGAATTCAGTGAGTCATTGGTGAAATAATTCAGGATAATTTATCAATACCATAAAACTGATAAAGTTTTTTAGACTTTTCAAAACAGTTTTTATGACTTGATTATTTAGACTGTAATAAAATGTTTCTAATATTGCGGTAAATTATTTTAAGTTTGAAATGTTTTCAAAAACGTTTAATAAAAAAAGCTTTCAATTTATGTTTACTTGATTAGTTGAAAACATAAGGTCCGAGTAGAGCAAATAGAAATGCACGACTCCGATTAAAAATTTATTAAAGTTCTTTAGACTTAAGCAATTATTATTCCTTATTGTCAGAGATTTGATGAGCTTTCTGCTCGTACCTTCGACGCTGTGATAACAAATGTTCTTTTTCAATGTCGCACGTGACATAGAAAAATGCGATTTTACAATGCAAAACCTTCCAGTTATTTATAATCGCATATTTTCTTATTCATTCTTTGTGAATCTTTGTACCCTTAGAAAGATTTAGGGAGCAAAACTCCATGGATAATGCCTGTCTTTAACAATCTCTATCAATACAAAACTTCCAATAGAAATATCCAAATAAAAAATGTTACGCTTTTGTGACTTTGCATTCGAATATCTCAAAATGGGTCATGTATAAATCAAGGTCGATATATAAGGTCTATGCATCAGCCCATATGTTCGGTAATTTTGCTGTCAAATTGTAGTGTATTTTACCAATCCACTCACATTTTAATATTCGCTTTGAGTTTTTCTCATACATTTTTTGACACCACAATTCCCAAAAAATGTTGCTTTGTTGTATCAATTCGCCGATAAGTATACCTTATAGATCTACCTTGGTATATATGTAAATTTAGTTAAATTTGATTGTTTCCCTATGAAAATATGATAAAACAAAATGTTTTCAAGAACTTTTAATTTTTTGGTCTCGGTGTACTTTTCGATGGAAATGCCCATTCATATGCATTTTTACAAATATATATTTATATAATTAATAAGTAAACCGATCTATATGCATTTTTACAAATATATATTTATATAATTAATAGGTAAACCGATTTTTTGTGAAGGGGTTTAAGCCCAAGTTATACAAGCCCAAGTTATACAGTTGCTACTAATACATACACACCTATTACCCATATGCATGTAGCTTGAATAAAAACAAAAAAAAAACATGTATGGATGTGTTGTTGTTCAACTGGTTTTGCAAAAAGAAAAACAATAATGTAAGTTCAATAGGGGAAACAAAAAACAAACAAAAAACATGTATGTATGTGTTGGTGTCCAACTGGCTTGGCAAAGGAACTACAAAAAAAATCGCCAAAAATTAAAAAGATCACTAAAAATTAAAAACAACGCCAAAAATTAAAAAGATTGGCAAAACAAAAAAGCACCTAACGGGTTAAACAAAAAATAAAAAGCACCAAAAATCGCCAAATTATAAAAAAGCCAAAACAAAAAAGAAAAACAAAAAAATCACCAAAGCAAAAAAGCGATTTCAATGAAATTAATTATGTATAGCTAGAGTACGGACGATCCGTGTGCGTTGTCCGTTGGCCATACTAGTTGTAATATAACTGTTAAAAAAATTTTATTTATACAAAATTACTCATTGCTGTATCTGTATGCTTTAAATAATGCGATAGTTATAGTGTGACTCATTTTGCAATTAATTGTTCATACGTTACATTGAATATTTTCATCTTTTTTAATGAAAAATCAAGTAAATAAAAAAGGGTAAAACGTTCAAGAAATTAATTTTGTATGAACGATCATTTGAGTATAATACCTTCCGAAAACATGGACACACTTTGTCCTAAAAATTTTATTTCTAGCTCAGAGTAAACGAAGGTTATTTGTAAGAATCTGCTGAAATCTCATCAAAAATTTGTTTCCACATGAGGCTAAATTGATAGCAAAATGTCTTTTGTTAAGTTTTTATACGACAGAAATCATAACTGCTGATACAGTTGCTACAGCTGCTTAATTCAAATTTGGACATATTCAAAACGTGCGTACAAAATTCTAAGCGATATAATGCAAATAAATACATATTGTTGCAAGACGTGCAAAACAATCGAAAGCAGTGCCAGGCATATAGAGACAAATTAACTCATCCTAAATAGGGATGTAACGAATACCGATACCGATACCGATATATCGGCGATACTTCAGATTTTCCGATACATCGGTATCGGCGATATTTAACTGTCGATAAGACGACTCTTTTAAAAAATTTTTCAGAGTTTTTTTTAACAAACAATTTATTTTTGTTCGATTTTACCATGAATTAAATTCACTTCGTTATTTTTTAAATCTTATTAATACCAATTTTAAAAATTAATAGTATTTTATGCTGTTATTTTGTAAATAAATTATTTATTTTTGGTTAATTTTACCATGAATTCAAATTCAAGTCGTTGTTTTTTAAAAAAAGATACTCCAAAGAAGTCATGAAAATGTAGAATTCGCAAATTTGGATAATTTCTAATTAGTTTTACATATCCTTGCCATTGCAAGAAGACCTGTTTTTCGATTACCAATCACCGAATTGGAAGCGATGCTAGGACAAATTTCTTTTTCGGTCTTCTATAATGATTTTTCCTCAAGGAAAAAGGATAAAAAATTACCCATTTTCAAAAATTTTTTTTATGCGAATTTAAACTCAGAACTGTATTTTCATGTAAATTTAAGTGAATATATATAAACTTCGAAGTCTTTTAATAATTAACCTATTAAGTTATTTAGAAGAATATTAGTTGATAAATGTCCTTTAATAAAATCGATTTTTTAAAAAGCATGGCGAGTATTTTTTAAAATTATAAAGGAATTAAAAATTTTTTCTTGCTTTTCAACTAATTATCTGCATATTTTTAATATAGACTTTTTGGAAGCAAAGAAAATGTAGGTCCTTAAAAATTACTTCTAATGTTTTATCAATTTTAAATATTCTCTCTTATAATGTAATTTTGTATTATAAAAAAATTGCACTTGAGTTTCGTTAATCTAAACTTGAACTTAATTTCAATATTCGTATCGGTATCGGAATCGGTATCGGCGATATTTATTTTTAAATATCGGTATCGGTATCGGATCGGCAAAACGGCGTATCGTTACATCCCTAATCCTAAATTGCCGATGACTGATCTAAAGTCTTTGTCAGAGTGCTCTTTATAGTGTTAACCAAGGCATAGTTGTCCTAATACGTTCCTGGGATGCCAAAAATTTTTTGAAAAAGGCATTTGACATCTGAAGGAGGACAAATATACAAACAGCGGAAATAGGCAAAAAAAAAATCACATGAGCTTATCGGTCAACGCCATGCTTGCCTTGATTTTAATGATGTAAAAATAAATATTTTAGCTAAAAAATTTGTTTTTTCTGAAAGTATCTCCAATTAAGACAGAAAAAGTAAAAAAGTTTAAACATATAAAAATCTTTTTTTAAGGGAAAAAATCTTTTTATCTTTTCGACCCAGCAAAAAACTTAAAAAATAAGATAAATCTTCACATATGGTACGTGCACATTAGAATCTAAGTACACAGAAAAAACTATAATTCGTATTCTATTACTAAATTCATAAATTCAAATATTTATTTTACGGAAATGGGACCTATCACAAAATTCGTAAAATTAAACACTAAAATTCGTAAATATTTAATAAGAAAAACATCGCTTTTTTTCTATCAAAATTTTGTATTGGAATATTGAAAAATCAAAGAAAAAAATTTTTAAATATAAAAACAAACTCAAACACATGTGTGTTAAAATAAAAACCTATGATAATTTTTTCTGTGTACTTAGATTGCTCGCTTAGAACTTTATCCTGAAATCATTGATTATTATCTAAGTAGGAACTTCGTTTCATTTACCACTGGGTATGTAACATTTTTGTTCTCTCAGAAATCTTCAATAAACAAACTAATTTACTAAATATATGAATACGGATATCGTGCAGTTGTTGTCATTTTTTACATCAGCATAAACAAGTGTTGCTTTCGTGAGCGTAAACTTGCGTAAATAAAATTTTTCCTTACTGTCTAGCAAGTGTCCATAATAGGCTCGGTAAAAAAACGAGATTACAAGAAATTTTTGAAACAACATAAACCTCTATACACTCTAAAGCACTTTTGTTGCAAATTAGGTCCATAATAGTCGGCAGCACCTTACAGATTATTGTCGACCTAAAATTACACACGCATTATTTTTCAACAAAATTTTTTTACTAAAAAAGCGATTGGCTGCGTGCAGGTTTGAACCGCCACCTCCTGGCTCATAGTCTGACGTATCTACCATTCAGTCATAGCCGTATTATACTTTATGTTACTTTGTCTCCACTTGGACTAAATATGTTTAATTTGAAAGGTTTTTTCTTTAATAAAATAACTACAAAATCGAAGTAATTTTAGATAAGGAGAAATTTTCAACACAATTTTAGATAATATATGATCGTAAATTTGAAGTAATGTTTTAGAGTGTACAAAATTTAACTTCTTATCTCAAATTTCGACATTTGTTAACTTATTCATCTTATTTTACAGGTCCAATAATATTATTATTACTCAATTAGGCAGCAATATATTAGTTCGAAAAGCCTTATTTTCATAATTGGATATACATATATTTATATATGATTTGACTGACCACAATCATAAAGGGTACGTTCGCAAAATTCAGGTATTGTGCAATGATCAAAGCTCTGCGCTCGAAAACAAACACTTCGCTATACTTTTTTTCATCAAACGTTTCTTTACACAAGCGTTTCTTTGACAGTGCTGTCGCAAATTACTGAAACAAAGGCAGCATTTTTGTTACTGTTGCAATAGTTTGCGCCCCGGTTGCACAAATTTACTACATTTACGAGTTCACCCATACATTAGGGTAGAGCGAAAAACGTTTTTCTTTAATTTGAATTTTCCTGTATTATGAAGCGATGCTCCAAGTCTGAAACACACTGAAAAAATTGTTTAGCTCCCTCGCATAAATTCTTGAGGTGGCGCAGAGAACTTGAAGTTTTAATTAAGCCATTTTATTAATGAGAATATTTTGATTCTAGTCCAAGGAGACAGATATTGAATCCTCAGTTACGAGTTCTGGGACTGTTCACGTATTACGTAACGTACTTAGAGAGTTTCAAACTTGTTACGCAGCTGAGAGTTTATACTAGTGGAAGTTAAATATGTTGAAAATGGCATTACGTAAATATTAAGAGCAAATTAATGCGGCTTTCTATTGCTTGACTAGATCAAGAATCAAGAATAACAAAAAAATTTTTTTTTCGGAACCAAAAAGAAATTTGAAATAGTACATTTTTTTAAAAATTCACCCTTCGTGCGCCACCTCTAAATAATATCGAAGATCTTTGATATTAAGCGTGAATTAAGCCTTTATATAGGGTCGTCGATTAATAATACAGGAGATTTAAGAAAATGAAAACAATTTCTTATTGCCATTTGCACTCCACCCTAATGTACATACATACGAGTATATACATACATATGCTCATTAGAGTGGGCTTCGAACTCCCATCAAAATTTGAGCAAATGTGTTTTTTCTCATGACTTAATAAATATAATATATCATATAATTTATGAGTTTGAGTGGACCTATGAAATTTAATTATTTTGGCTTGAGTTCGGCTTTAATTTAGATTTTCAATTCAATTACTTTTTTATTTAGAGATAAATGTGAAGCATGTAGACAAAGAACATTTTGACTGCACGGAGGGTTGAACTGACATGTTTCGATAGCTCCCGCTAATCTCTTCAAATTCGCAAGAGTTGAATATCATCTACCTTTAGTCAATTCATAATGTTAATCTTAGAGCTGTATTTCATTTTATAGTTATTGATATTCACTTTCTTCTTTTTTTATGTCATGTGCTAAGCTTCTTGTTATTTCTCTGTTCTAGTATGAATGATCATTGATAATTAAAAGTACTAGTATATGAATGTTTGTTTGTTCAGTTTATTTGAACATGTACATCCTTTTTGCCTATAGATTTTAACAATTAAGTTATGAGTTTTAGTCGAACTGTATGGGCTTACATTATACAAAGAAATTTAATTATTTTGGCTTAAGTTCTGTTTTAATTTCATTTTTCAATTAAATTATATTTTTATTAAGAGATAAATGTGAAACATGTAGAAAAAAAAATTAGATTGCACGGAGGGTTGAACTGACATGTTTCGATAGCTCCCGCTAATCTCTTTAGAATCGTGTGTCTTTAACTCTAGTAAATATTAACCGCATTGGAGTTTGCTAGACAAAATAAAGAATAAATGTGTTAACATATATTTTATATATCTTTTATAGTATAACAGATGTTTCACTTCGAAATTAAAATTTTAAATTTTTTGTCTCGACTTTTTTTGGTTGTCATTTTTTATTAAGTCTCTGATTTCAACTCGTAGTACACTATTAAATTGCTGATCAAAGCTTTGAAATATATTGAGCCGTTAAGTCTTAATAAAAGTCTAAGCTCAAAACTTTGAAATTTAACTAAAAAATCATCAATGTTTTTCTATATTTTGTCTGTAAAATCCAACGGGGCTAATATTTACAAGAGTTACAAGCATCACAAAGTTTCTCACACCCGAGGTAGCCAATGTTCAGCCCTTGTAGCTCCGCCCGTGGGGCAGCTAAAAACTTAAAAAGACACGATTCTGAAAGCTTGGTTCCTTCTCTGCAACCAGTTCAATTTTAATGCAAATCTATTTAGTAGTTTAGAAGTTCCATACTTATTACTACTTTTTTCTAATTTACAAAACTGTGCGTATGTATGCCTTACTAGAACTATACGCAGAGATCAAATACTTTAAAATCAATAGAAGTCATATTAACTCAATAAGAAACTAATTTTCATTCAGTAAGAGTATATGTTTCAACTTTGTAAAAATTTTGTTTCAATATACCCCACAAAATAAATGGAGAATACATTAATTCAAAGTGGAAAATTATTCAATTAATATGAACATTTTGAATTAATATGACGCATTTTTATTTTAAAATTGCTGCTTTTCCCTAAGTGTATGTAAATTTAGCTCCTACTAAAATGAGTCCCAGATGTAAGCTTTCAAAGCGGCTACACGTCCCTCTACAGAAATCATCCTTACAAAATATCAGTCAGTACGATAAACTCCCTTGTCTCTTACCTTAAAGAAGCCAATTCAAAGAAATCTCAACTCTTTAGTCGTTCACGTGCTTTCAAATTAAGCATTTCCAAAATAAAAGCTTTTTAAACCACTGTACGACTGATCATAAAACTAATAACCCAGATAAAGAAAATAATGGCAAAGTAAAACCGTTCTATGGCGGGCGCACGAAAAACGACAACATCAACAATTTGTAATGCAAAAATTAACACTAATACCAACACTAACTCTGCACGGTTTCAAATGCCGCTAATCAGCTATAAGCGTTATCGCACATCATAAACTGTAAAAAAACAACAAATCATGATAACTTTTATACGAATATGTACTGAGAAGTCCATGTTCTGATAAATACAAATTTGTTCGTGTTGTTGTAAAAGGGTTGTATTGTTATAAATAGAAGCTCTGTTACGACCAAATGTTTAGTAGGACCATAAATTTTGGCCAATTATAAAAAAGTTTTGCGCATTGAAGTCCAAAGTGAAAAGGTGTGTAAAAAAGAAATGTTTAAAGAAAAACAAATTTTGGAAAAAAAAAAGAATTTAAAATAAATTAATATACCAAAAATATTTTACAGTATGTCGCTAATACCAATTGCTACCATATTGGTAGCATATCTATGCTTAGCATATACTGCTCCTTTGGATGAAACAATCCAGACACCCGCAATAAAGGCTGATGTAAATTATCGTTTACCTTTAACTATTAAGCCCAGCAATTATCGAATAATACTCAAGCCTTATTTGAATGAAAGTGATTCCAAAAAATTTACTTTCGATGGCGAATGTTACATTGAGATACAAGCCACAGAAAAAATTAACGAAATACAATTGCATATGAAAAATTTGCAAATTTTTACTGCTCAATACTACCCGAAGGCATCGTCGGCACCGAAAGATTTACCCAATGCCAGCCCCAATAACTTAACCGATATTGTGGTTTACAAACTAAACGAATATTTGCTACCAAATACACCCTACATTTTGCATTATAAATATGTTGGCAGCATGGACGAAGATATGCACGGTTTCTATCGCAGTAACTATACAACCTCCAATAATGTTACCAAGTAAGTAAAATAATATACATTTTCATGACGCATTATTAATTGTGATATTTGTCAAGATGGCTGGGCTCTACTCAATTCGAAACCAATCATGCACGCCGTGCTTTTCCATCATTTGATGAACCTAAATTCAAGGCAACCTTTGATTTGTCATTAACTCGCCACCGTAGCCTTAAAACTGCCGGTCCCACTCGTGTTATCGCAATGCAACCTGCAGGGTAAGTGAAATTTATTCATTGTTTTTGATAGAACTGAAATGATAAGTATTTAATCACCGCTATTTTTCCAGAGAATATATAACTGACATTTATGCTACAACTCCCAAAATGTCAACTTATATTTTGGCATTTATTGTTTCTGAATTAAATGATCGTTCCGATGGTCAGTTTGGTGTTCTGGCCAGACCTGAGTACTATTCTCAAACTGAATACAGTTTTGATGTTGGCAAGCCCCTCCTCCAGGCTTTGGACAAATACTTGGGCATTTCATATTACTCAATGGGCAATGACAAAATGGAATTGGCTGCTATACCAGATTTTTCGGCTGGAGCCATGGAAAACTGGGGTCTCTTGACATTTAGAGAGCGTGCTGTTCTTTACGATAAAGATCACAGCACTTTGAGTTCAAAACAATATATTGCTGCTGTTGTAGCTCATGAACAGGCGCACATGTGGTTTGGCGATTTGGTAACTTGTGATTGGTGGAGTTATACTTGGCTAAATGAAGGTTTTGCCCGTTACTTTCAATATTATGCCACCGATATGGTAAGTTCAAAGCTTTAAGCGTTCTTCTGATTTCAGTAATTTTCAAAAACACATCAGGTAAAGTTTTCGATGATAACGATCGTTTAATTAAGGGCTTTGGTACCAAAAATTCTATTAATTCTTCTTAATCATAAGAAGATTTAAAGAAACAAACGGCAATTAGTCATCCATAATTGGTCAGAGAGAGAGAGATAGAGAGAGAGAGAGAGAGAAAGAGAGCGAGAGAGAGAAAGATAGTTAATGATTTTATGCTATAACCAGTTAGCTTATTCACTCGAATAACTTTTGCTCGACTAATCAAGCATTTAATAAATAATTATGACTAAAATAATTATGAATCGAATAAATAAAGGAAACATTCGCTTAAAGAATTATTGGAGTAATTTCTGTCGCCTAATCGAATAACTCGACCAAAAATTGTTTCTTTCTGCCGAAGACATATTTTCAGATATTTTAATAAAAATTATAAAAAAGTTTAAATTGTACGAAATTCGCCATTAAAACCATATACTAAAGGCCTAACTATAATATGCATGTCTTGGCTTAAGCTAGCTTAAGCAACGGTGCGAATACATAGAAATTGTATGTTTCAAACTATAATGTACTTAAGAAAAAGTCATTTGTCATTTGCTTAAGCAAAGAGCCAAACTGAACGCACTTTCCGTAGGGAATCAGCTCTTTGTAAATTGTTATTTTATTTGTTTATTTATTCATACATACAGTGTTGCCACGACCAAAAAAATTTTTTAACCAAAATGTTAAAAAAAATATATTATTACATACATGAGAAACAATAACGAAAATGTGAAAGTTAAAAAATAATTTATAAAATACTTATGTACCTAATAAAAATAATAAAAACCTACCCCCGTGTTGACTAGCAATAAATACCTTAGCAATAAGGCAAAAAAGCCTTCAAAGTAACGCAGCAAATATGGCGTTTTCTTTTCTACAAAAAAAAATGCAAGCAATCACTTTTTAATAAAAATTTGCAATATGTATAATCATTTTTCAAGTAAGTGAATTTATTAGAAATTATTGTACCATATCTTATGAAGGTAAAGGTTTGCTTTAAAAAAATGCTGAATTCCGATTTATTTAATAAAAAATAAAACAGTGCTAAATTTTTTGTAGAAAAGAAAACGTCATTAGATCTTAGATCTGTCAAAAAACTCATGCGTGGTCAAAAAGTATTATAGTGTGGCTTAAGTGAATATGTGTGAAAGATTTGTTTGCAAGTCTTTCCGATTTGCAAATTTTTTGAAAAATATCATAAACTAATATTCTCTATCCGATCAGAGTTGCACTTTTTGGTGTAGTTGCTAAAAAAAAAGCAATGTATGCTTTATTAATTAGACATATGCTTAATATAGCTGTACTATGAATGTATATTATTGTAAAGTAGTTGACGAAATATGTAAAATAGCATAAATATTTCAAAACGTTTATTTTTTAATAACTTTTGTGTAATATTATGGCACCAACGACACACCTTGTTTCATTCATAAGAAAATCTGGAAGAATTCTATCAGATTTTCCTGCGAATGAATCGTTCCGTCATGTAGAATATAATCTTGGTCTTAAACAAGTGCGATATATATGTAAAAATAACCAAAATGGCAACGCTGCATACATACATTCATGTAAGTTCAATATAGTCAGCTGAAAGTGTTCTATAATTTGCTTAAGTATTTGACAGGCTTTTCGTTGTTTTTTGACATTACCTTAAGCTAGCGTATGCATATTATAGTTGGGCCTTAAGACATTTAGAATGATTATCTTAGACCAACATACCGCGCTATAACCGCCAAAAAAGCTCAAGCGCCATAAAGTAAATTTTACAGGAGAAGTATTTTTTAGTTAACCTTGGTTTAAATCGAAGTAGAGCCCTTTTATTGGCTATATAGGATTGTAGTGGACTGTTATATGTAATGTTAATAGTTTTATTAAATTTCCTATAAGACAACGCATGTTTGTAAGGGTTTTTGACACTAGTTTTGCTGTATTTGCAAAAAAGAATTTTAGCTTAAGCGACATTTTGCAGTTACAAAAAAATTTAAACAAATTAAAAATTTAAAGGGAAAATGCACTTAAGCTAAAATTTCTTTTGCTGTATTTCCGTAACGGTACATGGCAGGACTTTGAAACTTTGACAGATAGTCCGATTTATCGTAAATAATCGATTTTCGTCCAAAAACAATTTTCGAAAAGCATGTCGCTTGAGCTTTTTTGGCGGTTATGGCTCGATACAGTGGTTCGAATTTGAAAAAAGGGTCATTAATCTGTATCTTTGATACTTGCGATCCGTTTACAACTTGATGTTTCTGAAAATCATAGAGGAGGACTTGAGCATTTAGAATGTTGAAAATCGGACCACCCTGTTGAAACATGCGTTGAGCTAAAGGGCGTCAAAGTTGAAAATCTCGGGCACAAAACTCTGTCGGCCTAATAACTCTTCAACTTGGTGTAAAGTTTATAAACAGATGAAGAAAATACAGTTTATTTCATGACGATAATTTTAATATTTTCAAATATATTTGTCTTTGAATTTTAAAATTGTGAGTTTTGGCCCTCTACTTCACCAATATCTCCTGTAATATCATAGCCAAAAATTAAAAAAATATATATATTATGATTTTTAGCTAAAATCCCTGATAACATGTAGAAAAAAAATTTTAGTTATATCAATCAAAGTCAAGACTTCGAAATGAAAAATGGCAAAATTTTAACAAAAATTTTTCTTAATTTATTTTTTATTTATTTACTAAATGTTACAAATACAATTACAATTTATATAATAACTTAATTAAAATGAGAATAGTAACAAAAATCTTCACTCGTTGCAGTGAAACCGACAACAAGAATCGAACCCGAAACCTCCACACTGATAGGATAGCACACTACCCAGTAGCCTACCGAGGCACACATTCAATATTTAGCTTAATTGTTCGCCGTCTTTTTAAACAAAATATTTGAACTAAAATTTTTCATTTTCAATATTTCAGTAAATTAAACTTCCAAAATTACTGCAGTTAAAATTTCAAGTCGATTTAAGCATGCACGTTACATCCAGCATTGGACGAAACTTGTGAATTTTTCTGAGAAATTCTAAATTAATCGCTTAAGAACAAAACACGCCCATCAAATTTTTAAAATTTTTTTACAAATTATATTAGACACATGTAATATAATTAATGTGGGAATTTAATTTTTTGATAATTTATTTAGTTTTTTATTTAATTTTTTGATAATATTTTAGTGGGACTTCCCATCATTAGTTTAATTAAAGACAAGTGTTCGACGGGAGTTCCCGCCATTCAGCCGAATGTGTTAATAAAAATTAGCTGGAAATTGTTTTTCGCATTTGGTTTATTGGCGCCCCTTAATCTCGGTAGAGCGACCGCTCGCTCTACACAGAAAAAATTATCACAAAAAAAATTTCAAACAATAGTTTGTCTAAAATAAAATTGCATTTTTCGTAAATGTTCTTTACTGAATCAGTGAATTTTTCGTTTGACATTTAATTATGATGCAAACAATAAAAACTGGTTTTCTGTACCGTAAAAAGCAACCGCGGTGACGACATGTCGCGACATACACATAATTAACAACAACAACAACAATGATAAGAAAATTATTACGATTGTAACAAGTTTGTTTACTGAAGATTTCTTGAGCCCAGTACAGACGATTGTCAGATCTTACAATATTGTCAGATCTGCCAATGTGCTGACCATGTACTGACAATAAAAAATTGTCAGCACAAGGTATATTGTTAGCTCACGCGGTTGTATCAAAGTTGTTAGAAAAACTTACAGCTTATTGGCAGACAATTGTCTGACAATAAATTTATCTGACAATATTGTCAGTAAAAAAATTGCCAGTTCACACGATTGTCAGATGCAAAAATTGTCAGATCTGTTGTTTGGCGCTGCCAGGCTCAGATCATTTAACAGAAATTAACAATTATTTATCATCTGTGCTTGTGTTAACTTTAAAAATGAAAAAATAAATTATTATTAAACATAAAGAAGCAAATTTTAACTATTTTAGCTGTATAAATTCTTTTATTTTCCTTTTTGCCTAAAAAAAAATTTGTTTACAGTGCTTCCAATATAAAGAAGTTTCTGATAATGACGCCATAATCAGATGCAGAAACTTCGCACATCTGACCATTAAAATATGTCTGACAATAATCTGACAATGGCAACGCGATGTGTTCACACGATTGTGAGATGTCTGACAATTTTTTGTCAGCATGTAGTATTAAAATCGACTGACAATACTTTTTCAGCCAACGTTGTCAGACAAAAATGTTCAGTTCACACCATTGTAAGAAATTTTTAGCACATTTTACTTACAATATTGTAAGATCTGATAATCTTTTGTACATAGCTTAAGTAAATCAATTGTTTAATGTGTTGCATTAATTCTTAATCATTCATTTCATAGTCTTTTTAATAAACATACAGTGTTGAATATGTAACAAAGTAAAACTCTTAATGAATAATTGTTCTTACACCCGTATTCTAAGCTTTGTGAAAAATGAAAAAAATTATAACAAATGACAATTTTTGTATTTTGAACAACATAAAAATTTTCAGTTATTACAATTTTAATTTTGTCACAAGGCTTAGAATAGTTAAAACTTAAAAACATTAAAAACAAATTTATTGACTCAGACAAAAAATATCGTAAATATTTTTCTTTGATACAGTAAAAAATTTTGTTTAGAATTTGTAAGTACTTTTAGATAAAATGTTTTATAAATTTAGACAAAAATATTCCGAGACATATTACAGAAAAAACCAGTAAATAATTTTGTTTGATTGAGTAAATTATTTTATTTAGAATTGGTAAATATTTTTAGTCAAATTGCTTTATAAATTTGGACAATTTGTTTATTGAAAAAAACAGGATTTTTTTGTCTGTATTTACAAATTTCTTTGTATGTCAATTTCTAGAAAAATTATTTACTAGCTGATTGAATTTCTTTACCAAAATTGGAACTTTGCTTTTCTGTGTACCCTTCGGCTGGCGCTGTATATCGTTATGTCCAAAAATGAAGGCTCGTGTACAACATATATTAGCATAACTGGAGAAGGAACAAACAAGTTTACCGAAATATGTAAACTAGTGTAATTTTAAGAAGAGTCGGTAGGGCAGAACCTGTTGGAAACTTCACAAACAATAACACTTTTGAAGATATTTTTTTTACACAGTAATACCGTATTTACACTACGCAGCTTTGTTGCATGCAACTTCTTTTTTTCAGTGAGAAAGACAGAGAAGAAATACAATATATACATTTCTATTTCAACACTCTCACTTAAAAAGAAAATTGCATGCAACAAAGTTGCATAGTGTAAATATGGTATATATTTATTAAGTTATGAGATGTACAAGACAGAAAAACAGCAATTGCTCTAACTTTGATAGGGGTGTGACACGCCTTCATCTTAACTGATTGCCCTAAAATTTTTTTAGATTAGTTTTTTAGAAACATCTATCGATTTGGTGTATGAGCCTTGATGATATTCAAATTAAAATTTTTTACGACCACTCTAAAGTACACTCGAACTAGCTTCATAACAGTAGGCTCCGCAATAGTATACTAGTACGGTGCTTAGCTTTTTTAAAATATCACTTCGAAATTTTAAAACAGTGTAATTATTACAATTTATAACCTGGAAAATTGTATATTTTTAGGTTGAAAGCCAATTTGATATGCCTAAACAATTTGTTGTTGACCAAGTTCAATCCGTTATGGGCATGGATGCCACGAATGATACCAATCCAATGACTGATGAAAATACTAATACGCCAGCTGATTTGAGTCGCATGTTTAATAGTATTTCATACAACAAAGGTGCCACTTTTATTCGCATGACTAAGCAAATTTTGGGTGAAAATAACTTCCAAAAATCCCTTAATGAATATCTGGAAACGCAGTAAGTTTCGCTTTGATCTAAATGGAGTTCTTAATATTATATAAACTTTTTTTTTCAAAATGTAGCAAATATTCCAATACAATACCCGCAAACTTGTTTACATTTTGGCAAAATTATTGGCCCACTGAATTTGCCAAATATGCGGAGAGATATTTTGACTCATTCACCAACCAAGTGGGCTATCCCGTTGTCACATTTAATCGCACCTCAATAAACTTCGTAAAAATCAGTCAAAAACGTTTCTTATTAAAGGATTTTGAGAAAGCCAATTCAACTTTGTCATATACTGTTCCTATTACCTACACAACAAGTGAAGAAAATGACTTCAAGACAACTTATCCAAAATTGTTCCTTGAAAAAGATCCAGAAACGATCATGGTTGATGCTAACGATAAATGGATAATAGGAAATATTCAAGAGACTGGTTACTATCGTGTTAATTACGATAACAAATCATGGGATGACATTCATAGTGCTTTGTCTGCTGCTAACTGGAGTGGCATTCATGAATTGAATCGTGCCCAAATTGTGGATGATCTGTTAAATCTTGCCCGTGCTGGTGAAATCGATTATAGTTTAGCTTTTGCAACCGTTGATTATCTTAAGACTGAAACCAACTATGTGCCCTGGACTTCGGCTCTCAATGCCTTTAGCTATTTAAACATTCGTTTGGGTACTGACACCAAGGACTTTGCACGTTACATACACAAAATCACCGCCAAAGCTTACAATAAGTTAGGCTTTGAAGAAAAGGAAAACGATACGCCTTTGGATATTTACACCCGTACCAAGATCCTCTCCTGGTCTTGTAAACTCGGCCAAAATGAATGTATTTCCAAAGCAAAGTCATATTTCAATAAAAACTTAAAGGCAAATCCTGTACCCGTCAATATACGGTCTGTTGTCTATTGCACTGCCCTCCGCGAAGGAAATGAAAAAGACTTTGATAAGCTCTACCATAAATACAAGACTGAAAGTGTTCCCACTGAAGAAACTTTAATCTTGAACTCATTCGGTTGTGTCAAACATCCCAAATTGGTTTCCAGAGTCTTCAATTTGATTCTGTCTAATGAAATACGTCGTCAGGACAAATCGAGTGCTTTGTCCAGTTTGTATTCCGAAAATAATGAAAATGTTGAACGTGTATTTGATTTGGTTGACCAAAATGTTGAGCAGTTAGCCGAAGCGTAAGTTTTTGATTACAATTGCTCAATTCACAATCTGTTGTAGGTATTGTAGATCGTATAAATGTTGTTGGTAATTTCAACTTAAATATGTTTCTAAACAAATGTTTATATGAAAATTACCAACAACATTTATACGATCTACAACACATACAATATGTTGTGAATTGGCCAAATATTTCATTAAAATGAAATATATGTTTTTCGTTTTTAATATGAATTTCTATTACAGTTTGGGTAGTTATTCTTCCGTTGCTTCTGTCGTCTCCAGTATTGCTGCTCGATTCACTACCGAAACTCAATCACAAAAATTGAAAGAATTTAATGTGAGACACACTAATAAATTTGGCAGTTCAATTTCTACATTGCAAGGTGCCGTAAACTCAGTCGAACTCAATTTGGATTGGTCAAAAGTTAAATTGAAACCAATCAAAAGCGCCTTGTACAAATACGGAGGAAATAGTGCCCCTGTTAACAGCATATCAATTGTATCATTAATTTGTGTAGCTTTAATTGCCATAATTCTCCATTAAAATTATTATAGGAACTAATAAAAGCGAGCGAGCATTTTTTTATTGTTAACTGAAACTAGCGATGTGCAAATGTCGTGATTTGTCAGTGCCATGAATTTATGAATAATCACGGGTGAGTGCATGATAGTAAGTTAAACTAAAATAGCGCGCGTGATAATGCGTGATTTTAAAAATGTAATTCTCTCACACTCACGAATTATATTTAAAAAATCAATTAAGAAAGAGAAATTAATTTTCAATCGTTGGTATTTAAAAAAAAAATACGAGTACACTTAAAGAAAAACGGTTCACAATGGGAATGAATCCATTACGTTGACTCCCTTAATGGCATTAACGGCAAGAAGCAATGCATTGCAGTGATGAAATAAATTACATAAACTGTATTGACATTTTTTTCAATCACATTTTTATATTTTGTATTGTCATTAATGATAATCAGGGCTCGGACTTTCATGAAAATTCATGTTTTTTGTGGTGACTAATTATCAATGCAAATCATCGATTTGTAGTTTCATATTTTTGCATATTTTTGTAGTAAGTGAATATTTTGGTGTTATGCAAATTTTTTTAGTGTATATTTCCCGATTTAAAAAAAAAACATCTATACGCCGATTATGCATGGCAACCGAGCCGCAGTTGGGTTGTCAGTTGTAATTGATTGGAAATTGGAAATTGGAATTGGTTGGAAATTGATGTTACTGATGGCAATTGGCAAATAAGAGCGGTAAACTTCAGTTGCTATTTGTTGCCTTTCTGGCAACCATTAATTTTCATTTGCCGAATGGCAACTCAACTAAAGTTCGGTTGTATTAAATAATAGAACCAATTGTGTTTGTATTATGTTTTTTTTCTCTAATAATAATAAAAAAATAATAATTATTTTCATATTATTTTATTTCTGGTACTTTATTCGTAGATAAATGCATATTTTTACGCATATTTTTAATTTTTAGGTGCATTTATTAAGCGCGTAAAATCAATTTTTTGTTGCATGAAAGTCCGAGCCCTGGTCATTAATGATAACAAAAAGTTTTCAATAAAATATAAATATATGACTCGAATTCAAATCCAGACATCGGAAATAAAATTTGTTATTGCATAATTTACTTCTTTGACCTTTTTCATTCACAATAACATAACAACATAAATAATCAAAAATGTTTTCAGCCTCCGGTGGAATAAATTTGTTTTTACTTTTAGTAGAAATTGAGCTTAAAAATACTATGCAACAAAATGAAACTTTTGTCATGACCTTTGATCACCAATATTTTAAATTTTTTTTTTTTTTTGATGTGCTATGATCCCCGAACTACAAAGATATTTAGTCGAAATTTAAAACTATATGGATACTGTTTTCTTATTTTTCTAAAATTTGGAATTTTTTAAGAGGCTTCTCCACCGATCTCGTCGTAACTTGTAGTCCAATTTTATTACAAAAATCACTAGCAAGCTTGAAATAAAATTAAATTTAAGCCATTTTAAAACTATTTTTTATATATACAGAAAAAATTATGATAGCTTTCTTTTAACAAACATGTTTTTGAAACTGATTATAAATCTTTATTATTGTCTCTATTTCGTTTGATATATAATTTTGTTTGACTTGTTATTTCATTTCATTTATCTGCCGCCAATATTGGCAACCTGATAATATTATGAAACTCTATGATTTATTTATATATCAAATTTTTGTAAAAAATCAGATTTTTTTCAAACAAATTATTACAAATTTCTTTATAGGACCTAAATTGAACAAATTTTCATTTGATTTAGGGAATTTGGTGTTTGAAGTGAAAAATTAATTTTTTCTGTGTACTCAATGGTTTCGGAGTTATTCAGACCGCAATGATAAAAAATATATATATTTTTATGCCAAATTGGAATATTTTTTTAATATATATAAAAAATCGAAAATGGCAAAAAAAATTTTAACTTATATTAACTGAACGTAAAAACCACTTATAATACAAATAAAATAAGCTTTATTTCATGAAAATCGATGGATAAATATTGATTTTATGCTGAATAAATTGATGTTAACTAACACAGCGTCTTCACGAAACATTAACTTTGAGATAACATGGGAGAAAACGTCGGCAGAATACTAAAAACAAAATGTCGAATTTTCTCTTAATCTCATACTAGGGGAAGAAGTAATTTTACTTTTCCGATAAGATTTCATTTTATGCAAATGCTCATCGAGTTAACATGTACCACTTTTGCATAATTAGTTGTTTTATTTTTAATTTTTCACACAAATTTAAATTTATAAATCAACTAAACACATTTATTCATTTATTTAACACAGAAATTTTTATAAAAAATATCGCTTTTCATTTATTTTAATAAATACTCACACATGCACACTATTTTATATTTATGTACATGTGTTTTATGACAGTTCATCTCATAAGATTATTGTTATAAGAATTCTTATAACATGATTTAGTTCTCGTATTCAATTTTCACAAAAAAGTTGTATATATAAGAATTAAAATCACATTCAACAGAGCCACCAGACAAGTGATAAGCAAATACACGTGAGCACTGACGATGGAAGTGTAGCGGCTTCCGAAAGTGGCGCAACTCTGTCATAAATTAAAATTTTATTATATTTTCAAAATCTTCATGCCGCATTAGAGTCCTAAAATTGGGTCCTAATAGTTTTTTTTATTATTTTTCCCATGCATCTGATAATAAAATTGAAAGTAAAAAAATTCTAACGATCCGCTCTAATGTACTGATCTTACTGTTTGTCTGACCATGCATCATTCAAAGAGTACTATTGGATTGAGACAAACTTTTGTGGCAATTTACACTGTACAACAAGGTTCTGACAACGGATTCCGAGTGAGAAAACGAAAAAAAAATGGGCAAAGAGGGAGCTAAATTCCCCTTCCCGCTTCTTGAACATTAATATTAAATGCAAAAGACTACGAAGACTAGTTCTGCTGGAAAAAATTAAAAATGAATGTATGTATATCGAACTGATATTTTTGCTCAAAAAATCTAACTCAATAATTGAAAAAAACATAATATGTCCGGAATATCAACAAGGTGTAGTTAAATCTTATATAAAATATACATATATCTTTATGTGTGCTTTTTTGATTAAAAATTAATCAAATTAATGCTATTACTGCTAATAATTACAGTATACAACAAAGTTAAATATTTTTATGGCACGTGAAAACCATTATTTATTGATAAGCTATTTACAAACAAAAGAAACTTATATTTCGGTGGAAATTAAAAATTAAATGAATAGTTTCTTTTTTAATTTATTTTTTATGACATTTCGCATTTTTGCAAAGGTTGCTTTTTTCATAACCAAGGTAGATCTATAAGGTATACTTATCGGCGAATTGATACAACAAAGCAATTTTTTTTAGAATTGTGGTGTAAAAAAATGTATGAGAAAAACTCAAAGCGAATATTAATATGTGAGTGGATTGGTAAAACACACTACAATTTGACAGCAAAACTACCGAACATATGGGCTGATGCACAGACCTTATATATCGACCTTGATCACAACTGAAGGGCGGCTGGATCAGTTTTGTGGTGGAATAAACCAAAGTTCATATTGAAATTTTTTTTTTTGGGAATTATTGAATAACAATTAATTTTCATTTTGTAACATCCTATTTCCCATCTTAATATCTGTGGCAATAAAAAATAAGTGCTTAAGTCGAGATAAGCAAATTTTGAGTTAATATAACCATTCTCCATATTCAAAAATGCCTCTGGGCAAACGTTCATTTATTTCGTACGATTTTTCAGGGAGTTATAGCGTAATGACTTGCTGCTTATCTTTTTTCAGCTCATAATGTCATATCGAATAATTGCTTAATTCAACTTATAATATGTTAAATTTCAAATTGAATATCTTTTTTATAGTAGATAGAACCATATATTCCTAACTTAAAAGAATCGAAAAACGAAAAGTCAACGTTAAGTGCAATAGAAAACAATTTTCTAAAAATTCACTTGAGCGTTTAAAAGTGCTCTCCTACAAAACTATTAAATAAGACATATGTGCTGTTGCCACAATGCAAACAAGCGACTTGAATAAGAAATTTGTATGGAAACCGCTCAAAAAACTGAGTGCTTTTCATATAAATTTTAGACAAGCACTGCTTGTATAAAATTTATATGAATAGCACTCAGTTTTTTGAGTTATTTCCTTACAAATTTTTACTCAAGTCGCTTGTTTGCATTGAGGTCTTGAGTCCAAGACTAGTTTCAGTCAAGCCAAAACATCATGATTTTTCTGATGCGCATTGGTGTGTTATTGTGTTGGTTGTTGTTGGACTGTTAAAGAGATGAAAGCATAGCACTGATCACTTTGGCACTACTGGGAGCGATAAATACTGGCTGGATTAATACTGGGCCCTAATGCACTTCACAGCACCCTCCTTCGTCGGTATTGTAGCAGAACCGTCGGCGAAGTAAAAGAACTAATAAAATGGCTATACAGCTTAAACAAATTAATGACTCTACTTGACACCGGAGGGGCTGCAAAAGTGCTCTCCAAAAAAATCGCGTAATAGCAGAGTTATAAAATAGTTAAGCTTTCTATCTCTCTCACTTCACCACCTGTTCTCTCTACACTATCCCTTTTCCAAAAAAAGGGAACACATTAATTAATTAACTGGTAGGCAATAATTGCCTGATTGTGTTACTTCTCTTTAGCTATTAGATGTCCTATATGGTCTGGCCAGACCATATTTGACTTTCATATGCAATATCTTTTTTTGAAGCAAAGTTCCAAAGGACATGAATTCTATGAGATAAATGTGCTGAATCGAATGAAACCAACTTGGACTCGATCGGGTAAATTAAGAGGGTGAAGTAATCGTTTTAAAAAAAATTTCGCTAAGTTCATGGCCTGGCTGGACCACAAGAGACTAAATGATACATATGCAATCAGTGTCAAATAATATTATTATCTTTGACGCTGATTGCAAATGTATCATTTAGTATTTTGTGGTCCATTGAAGAAAGAAATGTGCTGAATCGAATGAGACCAATTTCGAGTCGTTAGGGGCACATTAAGGGAGGGAAGTTCCCATTTAAAAAAAAACGTGCAGAGTTCACCTCTTGGTCTATCCGGACTACGATATTATATGATACATTTGCAAGGACTGCCAAATAGAATAATATAATGATATAGAAGAATAATAATATAAATTTAGTTTATTAGGTTAAACAAAAGAATAATAAGTTTAAAAAATCTTGTTTAGTATTTTTATTGTTGGTTCTGTGAGGTATTCTTATATTAGAAACAACTTACGTTAGAAACAACTTACATTAGAAACAACTTTCAGTTGCTCCAGTATAAAAGTTGACAAGAATTTGTAAGCTTGTCTGATGATCAAAAATACGAGTATCAAGTTTTATAAAAATATAATAAAACAAAAAAAATGTCCACTGTTTCTTTATTTAAAGGTCATTAACAAATACATCAAATTAGTTAAGTGTTTATCTTTATTATATTTTTTCTTGTTGCACAGTGCTTTAAGCATTAAATCCAGTTAGAACTAAATGCCTTAAATCAGCTTAAAACGTTATCGCTTTGATTAAAAAAGTGCAATAAAAAGAATTGTGAAATTTATCAGATAAAAGCGTTTAATGTGAATAACGTTCACGTCACTCTGTGATAGCCCAAGTTTTATAATCAAAATGGCAACTTGATAAAGAAAAAGCCAAAGAAATGCTTAAAATTAGTGTGAAACATTAAAAAGTTTTGTTTTTTGGGAATTATTTGAAACAATTGCTAAAATTGCAATAAAAAATAATTATATCATATGAATCGTTTATTTCAGAAACCCCATAAGTCATGTTTTTTTCGTAATTGATTCTCTTGAGTTTTCCAACTTACAATTAAAATAGAATGAATAACTAACTATTCAGTACTTCATAAGCCCCATAAGTCAGCAGACTTTTAGCGGATTTTTCAGACACTGAAAAGTAACCAAAGTAATGTTTATTATTTTTTCTGAAACATATTTTAATATGAAAGTAACTGTGCTCTACACTCAAAATAAAATGATTGGTAAGTCTAATCAATTTAAATAGTTAACTTACTGTTAATGTAAATTGTTGTTGCAATTTTTATGAAATACCAATTTTCATTGGCTAAAACAACTTTTTAAAATTGTAATTCATTTGATGGCTGTGGTTACTTTGTGCTTTTGTTATTTAACGTGATGACTTACCTGAGATGGTAAGCTCGTTCGGTTCATTGCGAAGAATTGTGAGAAATTAAGAACAAAATATTACATTTTACTTCATTGTGAAATATCAATTTGGTATAAATAATTTTTGAATGTTAAAATTGCTTATTTAAAATTTAACGATTTTTGTGGTTGAAATTACCAATTTTTATGGTTAAAATAACCAATTTAAAATAATAACAACGAAAATATTTATTTGGCAAATAAAATAATATTATGACAATATGTCAAATAATCAATTTCTTAAAGATTTAATTTGGATGTTATTTTGCATTATAAATACTTTTATTATCCAAGGGATTTCTAATTGTATAAAGATGTAGAAAAATACAATAGATTCATATCAAATATAAATTATTTGCTGGGTTTTGTATAATTTTCAAAGCCTACTATGCTTATTTTTGAAAATCATTTACATGCTGCCGATTTGGCAAAGCATCAATGAAATGCATATAGACAATGCTTAAACACCAGCAAATAAATTTTATTTCTGTATTTAAGTCAAGCAATGTACCACATGTACATACGTATATGCATACTTTGTGCTATCGTTATTTAACGAGATGACTTAAGTGAGATGGTAAAGGCGTCTGGTTTACAGACGTGAGAACCTAAGTTCAAGATCAACAAATTACAAAAAAAAAAATGTTGAAAAAACACACTGGCTGCTTAAGTCTTAGCAGGCATCGAACCGGCGACCTTCCGGTTAGTAGTTTAGAATAGTATCAACATTCCATATCATCATACAATTTGTTTATTTTACTGTATTTTATTGTTTGGTGCAATTCTAACCTATGAAATTGGTTATATTTACCAATATTTTATTTTGAGTTTACTAAAGCAATTTAATCCACTTCAGAGCAATTTCATATTTAAAAACTGTTTTTTTTTCTCCTGAAACATTTTTTAAGCTGGACTTATGGGGTTTCTGAAATGGGCGTTTTATATATAAGTAGGGTTAATTTTATACCATGGCTTTAAAAAAAATTTTTTTGTTGCATGTGTATGTTTTTATTCGCCGATAAAAAGTGTTCTACTTGCAAGTAATTAGCAAATATTTAGCATTAAGTATTAGACTACAAGCCACCACGTGTCAATATACACATCGAGCCTTTGCTGAAATATAGTCATAACTCGAAAAAAAATATTTTTCCACAAAACGCGTTTAAAGTTCTGCGAAGATATGATAACGAATATAGTTAAAGGTCACCTTATCTGTCAGGTTAGCTAAAGTTATTTATTACTAACATGTACAGATTATAGTAACAGCCCCAGTTGTGTGAAGCATAGGGTTTGGGATTTCCCGGACTTTTGCACTTCCCAAGAAACGGGAATGAAAAAATCACATTCCTGGGAATTCCCGGGATTCCCGGGAAAAGTTAATTTTCTAAATTAAAGAAATTTATTAAATGAAAATTGGCGAAATTTCGATTATTTTATTAATGTAAGCACTCTTTTTAAATAAAAGTTAATATAAAAGCAATTCTAATACAAATTTTTAAAATTATTTTATGAGACTTAAGCAAATAGAGTTTATAGTTATTACACAGTAGGAGATTCTATAAAGACTAATGTGTTGTATCCACAATGCAAACAAGCACTGCTTGTCTAAAATTTATATGAAAAGCACTCAGCTTTTTGAGTGATTTCCATAAACATTTTACACCAGCCGTGCTTGTTTGCATTGTGGAAACAGCGCACATAATTGACGACTATATCGAAATTAGTTAAGCGTTTACTTTAAGGCCTCCAAATCATTTTATAAAGAACTTGCCGAAATGTTTCTTATTTTTCTTAAAAATTTTCCAGGACGATTCTTATCGTTAAGTACAAGCAAGTTACAGTACTATACTCAGCTGAGCTGAATTTTACATATCCAGAGCCACAGTCTGTCTAAATGTCTTTGCTTATTAATTTTATTTATCTTAAAACATCTCCTTCTGGGCTTCAATAATTGCGTCGACTTATAATAAATTTAAGTAGTGTCAACTCAGAGTTTTTACAGCTTCTATGAGCTTAAAATGTCCACTACATTTCCCAAATTTTGTTCACTAATTCTGCGGAAACTCACTCAAAGTTCGTTTAATATCGAATTATTTACTTAAGGAAACGATTAGAGAGCACATATACAAAGTATTCCACTTTGTTCTGTTATAGTGATTAAACGATATATATTACTAAATTCATCTTGCATGTACTTTTCGAATCAAGCAATAATTTTTCTCGGCTTATGAGAAATGGTATGACTTCAATTTCATGCAATTTTTATGAAATTTCTGTATAAGTTTAATCCGTTCTCATTTTCATTCTGTATTAAAAAAAGCTATATGGCCATTTTACTGCCTTTTTATCGATGTCAAAGGAATTCTTGCTTTCTTACAGTTACATTTGAAACAAGGACAAAGTCTTAGAATTTCTTTTGCCGAGAAAACGGGAAATTAAAAGTACACTTTTCCCGGGAACTCCCGCCCGGGAATTCACGATTCCCAAACCCTAGTGAGGCATCAAATCTATAACTTTTTAACTTTATGACAGTCTGGTAGTAAATGAACGGTATGTAAGTACGTACTAATAATCAGTTTTATTGGTGTAGTAAATTTGGTCTAATTGCTAATATGCGATAATAGCTAATACAATGTTCATTTTAAAGTTGGCTTTATCTTATAAATAGAACTACTGCTGCGATAAAGCGTTTAGTAGGCCACCAAATTTTGGCCTTATTGAAATGCGTTAATCGCATTTAAGAGCAAAGTGGAAAGTGTAAAGTGATGTAAAAATATTGTCTCTAAAACAAACAAAAAACAAAAAATTTATTTAATAGAAATCAAAAATATTTAATAAAATGTTGGCTATTTCGTTTGCTGCCATATTGGCAGCATGTTGCTGCTTAGCATATGGCGCACCTTTAGATGAAGGCGTCCAGACACCCATACCAAAGGCTGATGTCAACTATCGCTTACCCTTAAATATTAAGCCCGTCAATTACAATATTTCACTCAAGCCTTATTTAAATGAATCTGATCCCAAAAAGTTTACCTTTGAAGGCGAATGTTACATAGAGATACAAGCAGCCCAAACAACTAAAGAGATTCAATTGCATATAAAAAATCTAGACATTTCGGTCGCTGAATACTATATAAAGGGTGCCACAACACAACCAATTAAACTACCCAATGCAACTCCTAACAATTTGACTAGTATTGTGGTATATAACCTAAATGAAAACTTACAACCAAATGTTTCTTACATTTTGCATTATAAATATATTGGCAGCATGGACGAAGATATGCATGGTTTCTATCGCAGTAATTATACAACATCTAATAATGTGACCAAGTAAGCTGAATGGTTTGTAAGGACTATAATAATTTTTAATATATACATATATATATTTTTTTTAAGATGGCTCGGCTCTACACAATTCCAAAGAAATCATGCCCGTCGTGTCTTTCCATCCTTTGATGAACCTAAATTCAAGGCCACATTTAATCTCTCTTTAACTCGTCATCGTAGTTTAAAGTCCGCCGGTCCCACTCGCATTATTGAAATCAAACCCAATGGGTAAGACTTAATTTTTTTATAGCCCAGTTAAAAATGTTATATCAGTTGTTATTTCTGAAAAAGGTAGAATTTAACTTAAAAAAAATTTGCGGGGTTACTCTGTAATTCGATCCAAAAAGAAAACTGTTCGAATTTGTATCTTATTTACATTGCAATTCAAAAGCATTTGCTTTCGATTCGAAATAGAGAGTAACCCCCCTGTTTCCGGTAATTTTAATTGTATAGCCCTATATCTCTTTAAAAATATCGCTAAGAATTTTTTTAAGTGGACTTAAACCACTTTCAAAAATAACAGCTCATATATGGACCATATATTATTTGATCCGAAAATTGAGAATATGTTATGATAAACATATGTAAATATTTCATGAATATTCTGTATATGTTCAAATATCTTTGAGGTTAGGTAATAAAATCTTAAGTAAAAAACTTCATTTTGAGTTTTTTATTTGGTTGAACTCAAGGCGAATTCATACTAGGTGGCCGCAAGAGCCCAGCTGTTTACGTAAATGTTTACACATTTGGCCTGTCAGCAGTGTTAAGGCCGGGGCACATAGAATCCGTCATACGTCATCCGTTGCCTTTTTCAACTGACGTTAACGGAATGACGGATAATGTTGGCACAATGAGTACTTTGTTAACGGAGAGAAAATCAGCTGTTATTTATTTATTAATTTTAATTTCTTTAATTCTTATTTCTTAATTCTTAATTTCTTTATTTTTTTATAACAAAGCACCAATACTTTATACAATTGAATAAATTTTAATTTAAATTATTTTATTTTTGAGCGAAAAACAAACCCACAACAAAGAACAAATCAAACAATAGTTGTCAAAGTACTCAACGTACGTTAAAAGTTAAAAGTTGGCCAACTTTGTACTTTGCGTTGACGGAGAAGTACTGTATGTGATCAAGTTCATAAGAAAACATGTATTTTAACTTAGCTGTCAGTTGAAAAAGGCGACGTATAACGTATGACGGATTCTATGTGTCTCGGCCTTTAATGTATCAGCTTTTTTGACAGCCCAAATGTAAGTTCTCCACGGCGAATTCTCTTGCGACTACCTGGTGTTGATATATCTTGGGTTGAACTCAATTCTTATTTCTCTTTCGTTTGGTACCTTCGATACCTTAAATCTAACACAATTGCTTCCAATCGTAATCATTTGCTCTTTAGGTAATAAGTCAGAAATATTTGTATTAAAATGCAAATGAACTGTCTGAAACTAAATGCAGACAAATAACTGAGATAGTTTAAGCATCATAAAAAAAGCTTTGATTGTAGGTATTGACACAGTCTAACCAGACACATCAACTTTGATAGGTAAAAATTGCGTACATCAGCTTTTTCTGCTGGCCAGTTGAGAAAGAGACAACAATTACGTGTTGTTGTTTCATTTTATCCAATTAAAAGTGTTACAAATTTTACAAATGTATGCGTAAAACAAAGCAAATTGAAACACTAATACTTTCTAATTTATTTCTTGTGATGCTGGCTACTTCGGCTGAGACGGCGATATCTTCCGGCTCGTGTCGCGTCTGGTTAGACTGTGGTATTGATACAAATGCCCATCAAAGCGAAAAATAAAAAGTGTGTGAGTGTTGGACTTAATCATATATACGAGATTTCGTGTAACTAAATTGAGTTGAAATAAAAAATGAATGCAAGAATTGACAGCAAAAAGTCTTGTATTCTATTTCTTAACAAAAATAAGTTAAATAGCTGATGTTTCCTTATAAAAAGCATCCACCTTCATTAGTGGTAAAAGTGAACAAGAACGCTGATGAGACGGTGTACCGGCCTGTCGAAATCAGTAGTACTGATCCATTCTGCTAATCTGGGCTCAAATCGTCACATCCGTGATCGTATCGGCAAACGTACTAAAATGAATTACGTGACACGTCAATCGTATAAACTGTATGGGATTACAGTACGTTCACGTATGTCATAATCCGAAAATGGTGTTTTTACGTGACGAGTTGTACGTTCACGGATGTGACGATTTGAGCCCTGATTTGAATATTCCAACACTCCACTCTTAATAAAATAATTTGAATTTCCATTAACTCAAATATTGAACTAAAAATCCGAAAATAATAAATTTCAGACTTATACCTATCAGTTCAAAAATAAAATTGCTTTAAAAGAAATAATTTAACATCACAAAAAACTATAAATTCTGACTTAATAGCAAATACCAAAAATATAATCACATAAGTATATGAAGATACAGACAAGTATTTATCAATATATGACACATATCTGAAGCATATATACCTTAAATTTTCGGATCCAAAGATATATGGTCCAAATGTATAGCCTTGAGGCCTGCGACATTTAATTCGTTAATGGTCTTCATCATTTTCAGAGAATATGTAACGGATGTCTATAAAACCACCCCGAAAATGTCAACTTATCTTTTGGCCTTTATCGTTTCCGAATTCAATGATCGTTTTGATGGTGAGTTTGGTGTTCTGGCCAGACCTGAATACTATTCTCAAACTGAATATAGTTTTGATGTTGGCAAGAAAATTCTAAACGCTTTAGACAATTATTTGGAAGTGCCATATTACTTAATGGGCAATGATAAAATGCAGATGGCTGCTATACCAGATTTTTCAGCTGGCGCTATGGAAAACTGGGGTCTCTTGACATACAGAGAGCGTGCCTTACTCTTTGATAAAGAACACAGTAATTTGAACTCCAAACAATACATTGCTTCTATTGTGGCTCATGAACAAGCTCATATGTGGTTTGGGGACTTAGTTACTTGTGATTGGTGGAGTTATACTTGGTTAAATGAAGGCTTTGCTAGTTATTTCCAATATTTTGGTACTCATTTGGTGAGTAAAAATTGACATAATAGGCAAAATAAATTTTTTTGTGTGCTGCAGCTTATGCTAACATTATAGAGCTGATTTTGACAATACTTAAGACATTTCTGTGGCTATTAGGAAAAAAGTGCTTAAGTCATATTTTATAGTTTTATAGGAGAGAACTTTTAAAAGTTCAAGTGGATTTTTAGAAATTTGTTGACTTTTCATTATTCTATTCTTTTAAGTTAGGAATATAGTTCTTTGTACTATAGTTATTCAATTTGAAATTTAATATATTATAAGCTGAACTAAGCAATTATTCCCTATGAGATTATGAGTTGAAACTAGACCCGTCAAAAAATCCTTCAACGTAAATTTAAAAATTTTTTTTTGATTACTCGTTTAAAAGATATTATCTTCATAAAAATAATTGTCCAAATTGGAAAAAAAATTTTTTTTGAAATTTTGATTCTTCGATATTTTTTCCAGAAAAAGTAGAAAAAAATTTTTTATATATTTTTATTGTGATTTTTTGGTTTTTAAACTTCAAACCGTTCGTTAGCCTAACAATCAATTCGGTTCGTTTAATTCAGAAAGAATTGGACATGATTAATATTCCAAGGAACAGGGGGAAAATTAACATCAATTTAATTTTTCAACGTTCGAATTATTTTTTTTTTAATTGAAAAATTTTGTTTGGTCGAACAATTATGAAAAAAAAAATAATGTGAGTCCGATCACAGGGGAGATGTGTAAACATCTAGTAATGAAACATTTCACCTTCTACCGAAACATTCTTCTCATCATTCACCCGTTTCAACTTCGGCGAACCGGGCTTCATCCGCTTCTTTTTCACCCCCGTACCTTCCTCCACACCCGACAAATCGCTCAAACCGATAAGCTTCGCTTCAGACACCTCTGACTCACTCCCACCAGGCATATCGCCCTTCCGCTTCCCCGCAGACATAAATAATAGTATTATTTATCCACCAGCAAAAAATAATAGACCCGTACAAAATAGTTGGAATTACCGCAGTTAAACAGCAAAATAACCAACAGTCAAAGACAAAGGCAGTCTATAAACCGTCAGCGAAATATCGCACCAAGTTCAACAACAAATTCGGTAAAACCGAAAACCCGATTTTTTGCAAAAAACCCGGGTTCAAAAACCGAGACGAACCGGGTCTGAATCCCGAAAAACTGGACCCAAAATCCCCTAAATCCCAGAAATTCGCGGCAAAAATCAAAAATGGCAACGCCGAAATACTCACTCAATTCAAAAACATGGCAACACAGCACCAACCAACAAACGTACGACCTTACTGCTGGAGTTTGACCTTGAGACTCCCTTTGCCAGTGTTAGTGTATTTCTATGCAGCTGTTAAGTTTCTCTGTACTTCTTGTTGTCCGTATGATTACACTAATACACTCATACACAGCTCACATCGCGTTATTACAATTGTAATATTAATCTTACTCAAGTAAGATTAATCTTACTCAAAGTTTGTGATTGTATTGTGAAAGAGATTTTTACCCCCTAGCGTATAGATGTTTACACATCAAAAGTTGTTCCAATATTCGAATAATTCTTGTTCGAATGACAGCACTATAATATATACAAAAACAAGTTTTTTTTTAATTGTAAAAAATCGAAAAAACTAGTAGTAATGAAGGGTACCTCTGTGGCTTATTGGTAGCGATGCTAGCCTGTCATTCCAGAGGTCGTGGGTTCGATTAACGCCGTAGACGCTAGGTAATTTCCGCCGACTAGCTAAATCGCTTTGTGGGGTATGTTTTAGTGTTGTTGTGATGTTACAAGAGTGATGTTATTTGCAGGCCGGCCTTAAAAGTTGCTGAGTGGATAGAAGTAGAGATGGACGCGTGTCGACATTTTCCAACACGACACGAACACGAATGCCAGATGTCCAACACATACGAAACACTCACGCCCAAAAATTTCAAAACACGACACAACACGCACGAAATCAAATCCAAATTTAAAAAAAAAACTTTTTTTATATTCAAAGACATATTTTTCTTCTATTTTAACGTTCCATGTTCTATTTGTATTTTTATTTACGTACTTTTGTTGAGAAACAGTAACTTATCAAGATTTTCGCTCAATAATCTTGTGCGGTAAGCTTCTGCATTCATACATATTTTAATCTGAAAATCGCTTCGTGTTTTTTCGTGTCAAGTTAGCTCAACACTACACGATCCGAACACGAACGAAATCAGACCTTCTGTCACGAACACTTCGTGTTGAGTCATGCGTGTTCGTGTCACGAAAAAAACACGACATTCGCCCATCTCTAGATAGAAGTAAAAATTAGAAATTTTCAAAAATATCTAAGGATACACTCATTTTCAAAAATCCGATTGGATATTTCAAAGCGAAAATCCTAAACAAAAAATTATACATTTTTTTTAATTGAGTTATGAAATTTTTTTTTTGGTAATTTTTTCTTGAAAAAATATCGAAAAACGAAAATTTCCGAAAAAAAATTTCCAAACTATCAAGAAAGTTATGAGCAAAAAACTGAAAAGTGATTTTTTGCAGATTTAATATCTTTTAAGCGAGTAATCAAAAAATATATCAAAATTTACCGGGTAGGGTCTTTTAAGAGGTATTAAAAAATATTACAGAATTAGGGCAATTAAAACAGTTTGTTTTAAGACCGTCGGACTTGGCGTGGAATGCCCCATATGTAATCAATGACCACTTATCCCGCTAGGTTGTAATTATCCTTTATTTTGAAAGCCATCGTAAATATTACACAAGACTCTCTAAGCTTGGAGTTTAATACACTAACAGCAATTTGTGCTTTAAAAGAGCCTGTTGGCTTAGTAAATATATAATCCATGGAATTTTAAATTTCTACTGTTTCTATAAAAACGATGAAAAAATAATTTTTGTTGAACATTGTTATAATTTAAAAAAACTTTCAAATATATGTTTTATATGTAATTTTAATAGGTTGAACCTAACATGAGGATGGATCAACAATTTGTTGTCAATCTTTTACAAAGTGTCATGGGTATGGATGCAACAAATGCTACTAATCCAATGAGTGACGAAAATACCAACACTGAAGAGGATTTGGCTCGGATGTTTAATAGCATTTCATACAACAAAGGCGGCAGTGTTATTCGTATGACTAAACACATTTTAGGAGAAGATAATTTCAAAAAATCCTTAAATGAGTATCTTAAAACACAGTAAGTCTAGCTATTGATCATGATAAAGTTCATAAAAAAACTACTCCAACATTCTGTAAATTAGTCAATATACCAACACTGTTCCTGCAAATCTCTTTGCCATTTGGAAAAAATACTGGCCCACTGGATATGCCAAGTATGCTGATAATTACTTTAACTCCTTTACAACTCAAGTAGGCTATCCCGTGGTGACATTTAATCGTACCTCAGAAACTAACGTAACAGTTAGTCAAAAACGTTTTCTATTGAAGGATTTTGACAAAGCCGATCCAAATTTACTATACGCTGTTCCCATTACGTACACAACATATTCTGAAAGAGATTTCCAAAATGCCACACCTAAATTTTTCCTCGAAAAGGATTCACAAAATCTTACAGTTAATAAAGATGAGCCATGGCTAATGGGCAATATTCAAGAGACCGGTTACTATCGTGTTAATTATGATAATAAAACTTGGAATGAAATAAAAAAAGCATTATATGGCGATGGCTGGAGTGGCATTCATGAACTTAATCGCGCCCAAATTGTAGATGATCTTCTTAATTTCGCCCGTGCTGGTGAAGTCGATTACAGTTTAGCTTTTGATGTCGTTGAATATCTTTCAAACGAGTACAACTACTTGCCCTGGACATCGGCTTTTAATGCTTTCAGCTATTTGCATATTCGTTTGGGTACCGACACTCAGGACTTTGCACGTTACATACGCAATATCACCAACAAAGTTTATAATGCATTAAGCTTTGAAGAAAAGGACAACGATTCTGTTTTGGAAATTTACACACGTGCTAAGATTTTGGCTTGGACCTGCCAATTCGGTAAAGCTGAATGCATTTCCAAAGCCAAAACATATTTCAATGAAAACTTAAAGGCAAACCCTGTACCCGTCAATTTACGTTCGGTAGTTTATTGCACAGCTATGCGAGAAGGTAATGAAAAAGACTTTGAAAAGCTTTACCATAAATACAAGACCGAAAGTGTAGCCACTGAAGAAACTTTAATCTTGAGTTCATTTGGTTGTGTAAAAGATCCCAAATTAGTTTTCAGAGTCTTTCATTTGATTCTGTCTACAGAAATACGTCGTCAGGACAAATCGAGTGCTTTGTCTAGTTTGTATTCGGAAAATAATGAAAATGTTGAACGCGTATTTGATTTGGTGGACGAAAATGTTGACCATTTAGCCGAAGCGTAAGTTTTTGATTGCAAAATTTAGTTAAAGTGAAATATATTTTGTTTCTAATATGATTTTCTGTTACAGTTTGGGTAGTTATTCTTCCGTTGCTTCTGTTGTCTCCAGTATTGCTGCACGTTTCACTACCGAAACTCAATTAGAAAAATTGAAAACATTTAATGAGAAACACAGTAATAAATTGGGCAGTTCAATTTCTACATTGCAAGGTGCCGTAAGGTCAGTCGAACTCAATTTGGATTGGTCAAAAGCTAAATTGGGGCCAGTCAAGACCTTTTTGTATAACCATGGCAGAAATGGTGCCACTGTTAACAGCATATCAGTTGTATCCTTAATTGTTGTAGCCTTAATAGCCATAGTCTTTCATTAAGAATTAAACTGTATCTGAAAATTTTATACCTGAAATTATTTTTTTCTATTTTTGACTGAAACTGTATTAGTATTTAATATAATAAAGTTTATTAATAACACTACTTTATCAATTATTATTAATAACAGTACTTTAAATTTTCCGGTGACATTTTTGGTTCGCTAGAATTAAAAATGATTTCTTTGGTGATTTGGGACCAGGGTGACCGTTGAAAATTGTTAAAAAGTGGCGCAAAAAGGGGATCTTGAGGAAAAAAGTGGCACTAAAAAGGGGATTCTGCGAAAAAAAAGGGGCAACTTTTTTAAAAAGGGAATAATTGAATCAAATTCCAGTATTTAATGAATTGATAGGGCATATAATTTTGATGGTTTTTTTTATAAAAAAAGAAAGAATTTTCAGCACCAACGAAGTACACCGCTTTTTAACGAATTATTTAAATAACACATGCATACACACGTGGTTATACCTGAATCCAAAATAAATATAAAGTCAGCTAATATAAAAATTGTAAATATATCCTATAAATGACGGAGTTCTGAGGGAGCAAACATAAAAAAATATAAACAAATTCATAGCATTCTCCCTTTGTAGGTATCGGTCTTTGTTGGTAGCACTAATATTAGTGCGAATGTATAAAATGACAATGGGTTTAAATAAAATCTTTCTTAGCTATCCTAGAAAGAATGAATTTTGTAACATGACTGATTATTTGCAAAAACCAAAGACGGCTTATTAGTTTCATTATAAATATTCGTCGATCCGCACATATTTCATTTCAAAACGTTATTATTACTTTTGTCTTAGGGGATGATTTAGTAAAAATAAATCTAACGTTCACTCAAAAGTTTGCATGATAATCACTTTAAAAATACTGCATGCTTAGCATAAAAATTTTTATCAACACGTTCTTGTTCGTGTTAGTGAATCAGGGTGTTAGTTTCTAATAATTTTAGTGCAATAATGAATATCTATAAACTATTTCAAAATAGTTTTTTTTTCATAAGGCTTATAAATAATAGGCTCAAAAACAAATTTTTGTGTTAAGATACTAAAATACAAAATTTTTGTGTTAAGATACTAAAACAAAAACTATCACTTCATAAAAAAGGGGCAGAAAGGGACATAATGTTACAAAAGGTGGCTGATTTAGGTAATTTTAAAAAAGGGGCACTAAAAGTGGCAAGGCAGTTGAAAAAGTGGCAAATTGCCACTTTAGTCGCAAAACAGTCACGCTGTTTGGGACGCTAAACGCGAATTTGCACTTCGTTTTTTCTTATCAGCACTAGTTTTCGGGATAAACCAAAAACGAAGGCACTTGCACTACAATGTCAAAGTACACAAGAGACTAAAATAATGTATCGTCCTCTATAATAGTGAACACATATTTGAACCTTACGAACATATACATACATATTTACACATTTTTGCGCTGTGCGTCGCACTGTGGAATATGTTTTGAGAAGGCGTCCAAAAATATTTTTTTTATGGCTACCGATATTAAAGATATGTAAATCATGTTAAAGTATATACTAGTGAGCCTCGAGATCCAAAAAATTACAGCTCTATTTCAACTAAAGGGTGGGCAAATTTGAGGTTAGAAAGTAAATAGGCTGTCAAATGATGAAATGTCAAGAATTGAGCTGTCATCCTTTGGCATTTATTTGGTGAAGACTTGGGATATTTTAACCATGGAACGCTACACTATTGAGCAACGAATTTTAATTATGAAAATTTACTATCAAAATAGTGAAAATTTTACTGTATCACTTCGTCAAATTCGAGCAGCTTTTCCTTGTAATCAGACTCCTTTAGTTCTAGGATGAGTTGAACTTTATAAGCGCGAAGATAAAGGACTTCATGCAAAATGTTGCCCAGAGCGCCTCTGGTCATATGCAATTGTTGCGAACTTTGTTGCATTCGAAATGATACAGTAACATTTTTTTATACTAAATTTTCACAATTAAAATTTGTTATACAAGAGTGTAGCGTGCCATGGTTAAAATTTCCAAAGTCTTCACTAAATAAATGCTAAACGATGACAAATCAATTCTTGACACTTGATCATTGGGAGCCTACATACCTCCTAACCTCGAATTTGCCCACGCTTTATATCACAACGAACATAGTGATCTAAAATGGACATTCTCCCCATATACAGAAAAAAAGTTTGTAAATATAATTAACTTTTTTCTTACATCAATTATATAATTAATTGACTTTGAACCTACAACGATTTTTGTAAATGCATTTACGAAATTTTAACTTAAAGGAAAATCAGAAAAAACTGTTTAAAAATTTTTCTGTTGATTTCAAATTTATTTCAATTTAGTTTATTGTTATATCAACAATGTGGACTGTTGATTTTCCGAACAAATTTTAACTATCATAATTGTTGTACTAACAATATTTTTTATACAATCACAATCCTCGAAGCGACTTTTTGCTTGTCTGCAAAGAGCACTAAATGTCTTTGGGCGGAATCGAACCGGCGACCTCTGGACTAATAGACTAACGTTCTTACCTCTCAGCTACAGAGCAATTCGTTATTAAATATACAAATAATGATTACACACAAAACGTGATTTTCTTTGATTCATCTACGTGTGTGCATTCATTTGTTATAGTGATTGTTAATTTTTTTTCTAATACATAACAAATAGTTTGGTTAGTTCAGTTTGTTGAAAAAATTTCTTAATTTGCTTTATTTCATTTACGTGTGTTCTTTCATTTGTTATAGCAACAATGATGATTGTTAATTTTTTTTACAGTACATAACAAAAAATTTGGATAGTTCAGTTTTTGAAAAAAAAATTCTGTGTTTGTCGTATCAACAACTCAATTTGTTATATTAACAATATATATGTTTCAATTTAAATTACATATATACAATTGAAACTGTTAGTTGCAGTTTGATGATATTTTTTTTCTCTGTGTACTGAGAAAGTAATACTGAAAATTTCTTCGAAAATTTTAATTTTTTAATGAATATAACTTTTTTGTTTTAAGAGATTTTTAAGCAATTGTAATATCTAAGCTATTAGTGCTAGAAACATAAAGTTGCTTAGACATTAAAAAAATTAAAAAAACTTTTAAATTGACCGAAAATCTCATACTTAATAGAGCATAACTCCTTCCCGTCAAAACACGTCAAAGAACTCTTTCACTATTTCCTAGTCCGAATTCTCCCCTACACTCCCATATACACCACTGTACATCGGCCAGGCTCCGCCCGAGCAAATTTTATTATTGCAACTCAGTTGGCTCATCAATGTTATCGGGCACTTCCATATAGCTAGAGAGCAGAAATTCGGTAGACAGCTAAGTTTTGGTGAGAATAAATTGAAAACCGACACTTTTCATCTGGGGGGACTTGGGTGACCCCTATTTGTAATGCACAATGCCACTATAGCTAGAAAGCTGAAATTGGGTATACAGGTAGGTCTCATTGGGAAAGTAATCTGAAAATATCTCAATACGAAAAAAGTCTGAAAACAGGAATTTTCATTTAGGGCGGTATTTTAGGGTGCCCCTATTTGTATGGGCCCTTCCACTATAGCTAGAGATCTGAAAACTGGTGTACGGATAGGTCTTGATGAGTAAGTATTAAGCAAGATCTGAAAATTAAAACTTTATATATATTGGCACTAGGGCTGTCCAAAATGTTTTTAGGATTTCAATTGTAAATCCCCCTGAAAATTTTCTTCATAATAAAAACTTCATTATGCCAATAATTGGACTCAAAAGTTTACGGAGGGGGGAGGCAAAGCTTTGCATTTTCTGACCAGATTTAAGGCCAGATTTTGTAAATACAAACGCTTTTTGCGTTTAGAAATTTGTATGGAAAAAAATGTTTTTAAACGTATTTGCGTTTCTTTTCATACACATTTGAAATGTTTAGAAACGAAATTTTTTTACAAAATCTGCCTATTAAGCGTGGTACGGAGTTCTTAAGGAAATTCACATCCCCGTAAGAACTGTGTGTAAAAAACGGAAATTCACGTTGGTAAATTCCTTAAAGAAATTTCCGTTTGCTAGTACGGAGTTCCAAAACAAAAGTATATGGAATTTTTGTCCGCTATTATCTATTACAGAGTTGTTACAACTATAAGTGGAGACTTTTCTCCGCAGACTGAAATGAAAATTAATGTTCATGCAATTGTTTGGTGAAGGAATTTTTGGCATTTCTTATTTTTCGCAAGTTGTAATTAATGTTCAGTGTTTTTGCGTGTTGTGAATTAAAAAATTATGGAATTTGTGTGTATGCAAACATTATTCTCTACAGAAGGCTACACGATTATTTTTCCGTGTAGAAATAAATATAAATTTCCAAATGTGAATTTCCGTAAGAAGTGCGTACCACGCTTAAGGCTAGAAAATATATAATCAAAATTGAAAAAAAAAACTTTTTTTACATGCTTTAACACTTCACTTTTAAACTAAAATTCAACTAAAAATTAAAATGTATTTTAAAACCTCAGTCGCCAGACCCACCTACTAAACAGAAAACACCACGTATCAAAATTTCAATCTAATCAAAAGTTATAGATTTTCGACCTAAGTCTGCCGGAGATGGGGTAGGCCAACACACTCATGGCGACGCCAAATTGAAAGAAATATTGCCAAGGACAACAAAAGCTGGGACGAAATTAAAGTACAAGCAATGGACAAATCCAAATGTAACAATTATATATGGCAACATGTTGCTAACAGAAGGGACTGAAACTTATATATATATTATATTCATCGGTGTTTCAAAAAGCACAAGCTATATTCCACAACTTTTGACTTTAGTTAAAATTAAGAGAAGGAACGAACTCACTTACGGTCAACCCAATGTAGATACATATATATGAACTAGTAATCTACTTTACTGCTTTTGGAGATATGAGTTAAGTGGTTGAGAAAAAAATAATTAAAAATAATAATCAGAAAATTACCTTCTTCTTATTATTAATTGAATGTCTGCTGCGATAAACTATTTACTAAACCTCATAGTTTTGGCTATTTTGAAACCAGTACGGCAAGTGTAAAGTGGTCTTAAAATATTTTCTATAAAAAAGAAACAAATTTATTTAAGGAAATTTAATATATAAATATAATGTAATAAAATGCTGGCTATATCGATTTTTGTCATATTGGCAGCTTTCAGCTGCTTAACCGATGCCACTCCATTAGCTGAAGACGTTCAGATACCCATTACAAAGGCTATTGAAAATTATCGCTTGCCCTTAAATATTAAACCTATCAATTACAAAATTTCTCTCACGCCTTATTTAAATGAAGCTGATTCGAATAAGTTTACCTTCGATGGTGAATGTTACATAGAGATACAAGCAGCACAAATAACTAGAGAAATTCAACTGCATATAAAAAATCTAAATATTTCCGTCAGTGAATACTACATAAAGGAGGCCGCCACACAGCCAATTAAACTACCCAATGCCACTCCTAACAGTTTGACTGGTATTGTGGTATACAACCTAAATCAATACTTACAGCCAAATGTTTCTTACATTTTGCATTACAAATATATTGGCAGCATGGACGAAGATATGCACGGTTTTTATCGCAGTAGTTACACAACCTCTAAAAATGTTACCAAGTAAGTGGAACGTTGACATAAGCATAGAATTCGTTTTAACCAATAACAAGTAAAAATTTTTGAAATAACTACTTGTTATATTTTAAATATTTTCTAAGATGGCTTGGCTCTACCCACTTCCAACCCAATCATGCCCGTCGTGTATTTCCATCTTTTGATGACCCAAAATTCAAGGCCACTTTTGATATCTCTTTGACACGTCATCAAAGCTTAAAATCTACCGGTCCTACACGTCTTATAGCAATCATAAGCGATGGGTAAGACAATAGGCTTTTTAATTAATTTAAATCTTTAGTAGACTTTGTTTTCTTTGGTTTCAGAGAATACGTAACTGATGTTTATAAAACCACCCCGAAAATGTCGACTTATCTTTTAGCCTTTATTGTTTCCGAACTTAATGATCGTTCCGATGGTGAGTTTGGTGTTCTGGCCAGACCTGAATACTATTCTCAAACTGAATATAGTTTTGATGTTGGAAAGAAAATTCTAAGTGCCTTAGATGAATACCTGGGTATACCATATTATTTAATGGGCAATGATAAAATGCAGATGGCCGCTATACCAGACTTCTCAGGAGGCGCAATGGAAAACTGGGGTCTAGTAACATATAGAGAGGAGGCTTTGCTTTATGATGAAGAACAGAGTAATATGAGATCAAAGCAATATGTAACATCTCTTATGGCCCACGAACAGACCCATATGTGGTTTGGCAATTTAGTAACTTGTGATTGGTGGAGTTATACCTGGTTAAATGAAGGATTTGCCAGTTACTTCCAATACTTTGGTACTCATTTGGTGAGTAAATAGAAACTTCTATAAATCTGTATAACAAAATTAAAAATAGTTTGGTTCTAGCGACTGATTTTGGTAGACGGTGTTTTGAAAGTTTACATCTGTGATTAATTTTAGGGGTAGTCAAATTTCTTCCCCCTAACCCGCTCTCCACATTTGTGCACATAGTTATAGTGACTCGACATAGGAAATCTTTAAAGTTTTATATTTAAGTTATAAGATACGCTCGACACTTTAATGTATAACAACACAAGAACCATTCTTGTGGATTATTTTAACCCTGTAACTCTACTTTGTATGGGTCTTTTTGTGCCTTTCTTAAATAGGAAGCAAAAAATCTCCCTTCACTGACGATATAACGAGCTAAATTTTTTACAAAATGCTGAATACATACCCTACGGTAAATGGAACTGACACAAAACTAGTCACGTCACCGGTCCCCAGGTGGTAGGGACCAGTCCGAGTTCTAGCACTTCCTATGAAGCGGGACAGCCACTTTTACATGGGGATGGCCTAGGATGGGGCTAATTGATACTTTTTATGCACCTTGTAACTTGTCTCTGAACTATCTTATGGAGTCCTAATCGGTGTAGAATAATATAGATTATATATAAATATTATTCCAAAATTCAGCTGTAATTATCGATTAATTTATTTTTTTATTGTTACAAATCCAAGTAAAAATTTTATTTTTAAGCTGGTATCTTTGATAGGATTCGAACCGATAACCTCCGACATGGTAGGCTAGTACACTATCCACTCGACCATAGGAGAACTTATATTTCAATGTTATAAATACCAGTTAAGCTGGAGTTAATATCTGAATATAGTTACGGAACAGGTTCCTGAGTGGCATGGCAGTCTCATTGAAGGGAGACAATTAATATTATACAGATACTATGTAAGAGGCCTTAGATCCATGTGCATCGAATTTGTTCAGTGCAGTTTACGACAATACTAGCCGGAGTACCAACTAAATTTACTGAAAATGGTTAATATGTGACCATTTACACAATATGTCTTTTTTCACCATTCACTACTCCTTATTTTTGGTAGCAGTCTCATTTTCTCAAGTCATAGGACGAATACTTTTGGATCATTTGTCCCAAATTTTCTGAATACATCTTCAACGTAATGCTTACAAGATTTCCTATGCCGAGCAGAGGTTCAATTCGTCGCATAGTTGTCGGCGGCGGCTGCTGAGCAAAAATACCGGCGGCGGCTAAAATTCGGCTGTAGCCGATATTTCCCTTAATAGTCCAAGAGCTAGTGAAATTGATTAATGGTCTGCGTGTATAGCTGGAATATTTTACTGACGATTTTTATAATTTTAAGCAGTCTGGCAGGTATCCGTCAGACATACAAAAGAAAATTGGAAAAAACTTTAGTGTAAGTCTGAAATTTTTTACGGTTTGGTACAGCTCAAATTTTATGGAGTTTTAATGGAATGTTGATAAAGGAGGCGATTCAAAATACTTAATTTGAACACAAAAATTAATTTAACTTTTATTATGTACAACCGTTTTCGAGATATCCGCGAATAGCTCATTTTCTAATATTTTCAGTTATTAGTAGAGATCTCGAGACCGGCTTACCTAAATTGTAAAGATATTTCATTGTGTTTAAGATACTGATCTGCTTTTTTAAGCGATACAAGTTTTGTGTTGATGTGTTCTGCTCAATTAAGCTTTCAAGTGAAATAGAATTTCATTACGAACGAAAATAATTTTATGAAAAGACTCCGTCTCAAACGTGAAGACGCTGTGTAAGAGTATGAAAAAAATATAGTCAACTTTTAATTTCTAAAAATCATCAAATTTACAACAAAGATCGGCAAATTGCAAAAGTTTAGTTTTTAGAACCCAAAATCGTCAAAATTACGATAAATCATCGAATCTGGTAGCTATGAATATGAATAGAATTTTCAACTCATGCTAGTTTATCGTTTCAGCTGTAAGCATTTTAGCGATTTTGGCATATGTATCTTCAAATAAACTTGTTTCAAAATTGCTAAATTTGATGGAAAAAGAACAAAATTTGTGGGCTAAAATCGGCTAAAGCTGTTAATTTTGTAAATGCGTCTAGCAAAAATAAGCCGATTCCAGCAGCTTCATCGGCGGCGACTTGACAGTGAAAATAAGGCCGGCGGCGGCTGGCAGCCGGCTGTCAGCCACTCGATTTGGACCTCTGATGCCGAGTACTAATTGAACCAGTCATTACGAAAAGGGCATGACAACAAAATTTTTCAAGATGAACAAAAAGGTGTTTTTTATAAAAAAAAAATTATATGGAGAGAGTTAAAAGAACTAAAAAAGAAAGTTGGCAAATAATAGCATGTCCAATTTTCGTATTACTTATATTTTTATTGTTATTACATAGATATCTTATATATAAGTTTTTGGAATTATGCCCTTGTCGAAATGACCAAAGATATTCAATATAACTTATAATTATTATTCTAGATTTTATTGATATTGTTTGCCAGCTGATGTTTTGGTTACTTTGTGCTATCGTTATTTAGCAGGATGACTTAGCTGAGATGGTAAAGGCGTCCGGTTCATAAACATGCGAAGAACTGTGAGAACTTAAGCTCAAGGCCAAAATAATGAATTTTACTCAATGGTAAATTATTAATTTGGGAAAAACCTCATTGGAAAATTAAAATTATTTTTGATAATTAAAATTGCTAATTGAATTTAAAAAAATTTTTGTGGTTGAAATGATAAATTTTTTTTTTGGTTAAAACTACCAATTTAAAATAATAACAAAGAAAATAGTTATTTTACAAAAATTACTGTATTTAAGTCAAGCAAGTCACCACATGTCTGTGTATATTTTGTGCTACCGTTACTTAACAAGATGACTTAGCTGAGGTGGTAAAGGAGTTCAGATATAAACATGAGAATCTAAGCTCAAGACCAAACAATCACAAAATTTTTTTTTTAAACAAACCCATTTGCTGCTTTAGCCTTGGCAGGCATCGAACCTGCAACCTTCCGGTTAGTAGTTTAGCATACTATAAACTAAACTACAATTCCATTTGTTGATTTTACTGTATTTTATTGGTTGGTGCAATTCTAACCTATAAATTTGGTTAGATTTACCAAAATTTTATTTTGGGTTTATAAATATATGTGGAAAAGGGGGGAAACTTTAACTCTAAAATATACACTCTAAAACATTATTTTAAATTTAAGATCATACCCAGTAAAAAGTTGCTTCCAATAAAGCAGGTTTCTGCTATTATGAAATAAAAGTAGCGCTGACAACTGCTGATATTGCTGCTGATTTTTGTATGGCGAGCTCCCGGATTGGAGTACTACATTTTTGGTCACAAAAGCGCTGAATAATCATCAACATTTCCAGCACTAGAACTGAAAATATATGAAAAAATGGTTCGATGTGGATTGGCGTCGTTAACACCATTTTGAATTTTTCTTATTTCTTTTCTCTTCTTTATTTATTTTTATTAATTTCATATTTTTACTCAACGCTTGTTATTTTAACTTCAACTAGTATCGAACTAAGAACCTTCAGGTTTGAAGTCCAACGTACCAATCACTCGACCAAGAACACTGTTGCAAAACGGCACCAAGAAACTCAAATAAACTTACTCTTCATTTTCGCTTAAAACCTGCTTTGGATCAGCACTATAAAATCAGCTTTTTTGTATAGCTTGTGTACGAATCTTTTGTATAAGTAAAAAGCAAATACTTTTCTCCCTTCAAAACATGCATTTTGTGACGCTATGAAATCAGCTTCTGAGCAAGCTCATATTTTAAAGCAAATTATTAAGCGCTTTATTTCTTTAGTGCTTCAAAAAACATGAAAATTTTTTACTGTGTATATTGTGTAAATTTGTGTTGAAAATTTCTCATTGTCTGAAATTACATCGATTTTGTAGTTATTTTATTAAAGAAAAAACCTTTCAAATTAAACATATTTAGTCCAAGTGGAAACAATTTAACATATAGTATAATACTGCTATGGCTGAATGGTAGTTACGTCAGACTATCAGTCAGGATGTCGCGGCTCAAACCTGCACGCAGCCAATCGCTTTTTTTAGTAAAAACATTTTGTTCAAAAATAATGCGTGTGTAATTTTAGGTCGATAATAATCGATAAAGTGAATCCAAATTGATTATTAGGCTAAGGTTCGTAACGTCATATTCAGAAAGAATTGGGCATGATTAATATTCCAAGGAACAAGGGAAAAATTAACATCAACTTAATTTTTCAACGTACACAGCAGAACAGAGTAACGCCACTTTTGGAAGCCGCTACACTTCCATCGTCAGTACTCACGTGTATTTGCTTATCACCACTTGTCAGATGTCTCTGTTGAATGTGATTTTAATTCTTATATATACAACTTTTTCGTGAAAATTGAATTCGAGAATTAAATCACTGTCAAGCTGATATTAAAGTGCACTTTCCCAGCGTTGCCATTGGTTTATTTTTCTTCGGTAAAGTGTTGCCGACTATTATCAACCAAATTATCAACAAAAGTGTTTTAGAGTGTATGAGTTCCAGATGTAAACTTTTAGAACGTCGTAACATTTGTATATTTCTTTGTTTACCTCTGCCAGAATCAAGCTGTAGGACCATGTAATATTTTTTTCGTACAGTGTAATTTATTAACTAGATTAAGTGGAACGCTTTGAAGCTAACATGCCACAAAAACGAATCCGTTTATTATCGGCCCTGTTCTGTAAACCGAATCCGAGGCAATTTCTCGTTTTCCGAAAATAAATAATGCTCCCATTGATGTATTTTATATCGTATGTACTAAACTAATTTAAAATATGATATTTTAAGCTCTAAAAAATATGAAACTGCAAAAAAGTTTGAAAAAATGCTCCTATTAGTGGATTTGATTGCTCTAAATCCAGCGTTTTTAAATCGATTCGATTTACAGAGCACGCAGGTATATGTCTGTATTTTACAGGTTGACAGCAGTATGAATATGGATCAACAATTTGTTGTTGATTTTCTTCAAACAATCATGCATATGGATGCAACATATGCTACCAATCCAATGAGTGACGAAAATATCAATACTGGCGAAGATTTGGCTCATATGTTCAATGGAATTTCGTACAACAAAGGCGGCAGTGTTATTCGTATGACGAAACACATTTTAGGTGAAGACAAATTCAAAAAATCCTTAAATGAATATCTTAAAACACAGTAAGTATTGCAATTGATCGGGTCAAAGTTCATAATAACTTGAGAATTTTGAAAATTAGCCAATATTCGAACACTGTACCCGCGGACCTCTTTATCGTTTGGAAAAAGTACTGGCCCACTGAATCTATCAATTACGCTGATACTTACTTCAAGTCCTTCACAACCCAAGTGGGCTATCCTATTGTTACATTTAATCGCACTTCCGAAACGACTGTAGAAATGAGTCAAAAACGTTTCTTATTAAAGGATTTTGACAAAGCTGATGCAAATTTGTTGTACACTGTTCCCATTACCTACACAACAAACGCTGAAAGAGATTTCCAAAATGCCACGCCAAAATTTTTCCTTGAAAAAGATTTAGTAAATCTCACAGTTAATAAAGATGTGAAATGGTTAATGGGCAATATTCAAGAGACCGGTTATTATCGTGTTGATTATGATAATAAAACTTGGCATCAAATCAAAGAATCACTGTACACCGGAAACTGGAGTGGCATTCATGAATTGAATCGTGCTCAGATTGTAGATGACCTTCTTAATTTTGCTCGTGCTGGTGAAATCGATTACAGTTTGGCTTTTGATGTTGTGGAATATCTTGAAACAGAAACTAATTACTTACCCTGGACTTCGGCTTTCAATGCCTTTAGCTTTTTAAACATTCGTTTGGGTACCGATATTGAGGACTTTGCTCGCTACATACGCTATATTACCAAAAAAGCCTACAATAAATTCAGTTTTGAAGAAAGGAAAAACGATACTACCTTAGATATTTACACCCGTTCTAAGATTTTAGCTTGGTCTTGCAAATTCCACCAAACTGAATGTATAGCCAAGGTCAAGTCATATTTCAAGCAAAACTTAAATGCAAACTCTATACCCGTAAATATTCGTCCGGTTGTCTATTGTACTGCGATGCGTGAAGGCAATGAAAAAGACTTTGACAAACTTTACAACAAATATAAAACTGAAACTGTTGCCACTGAAAAAATTTTAATTTTGCTCTCATTGGCTTGTGTCAAGGATATCCAATTAGTTTCAAGATTCTTCCATATGATCATGTCCTCGGAGATACGTTTGCAAGACAAGTACAATGCCTTATTCAGTTTGTACTCGGAAAATAATGAAAATGCTGAACTTGTATTTGACTTAATTGATCAAAATGTTGATCAACTTTCCGAAGCGTAAGTTTTTAACGTTTATTACCCGTAAAATTAAGCAAACAAATTTAATACGAAATTCTATTTCAGTCTGGATGGTTATTCTTCTGTTGCTTTTGAAGTCTCTAATATTGCTGAACTTTTCACTACTGAAGCTCATTTGGAAAAATTGAAAATATTTTGCACCAAACATAAAGATAAATTTATAAATTCATTCTCCATATTGCAGGGTGCAGTAAAATCAGTCGAATTTAATTTGCAGTGGTCAAAGGCGAATTTGGGAACAATTAAAAATTGCTTGCAGAAACACGGCAGAAACAGCGCTTCGGCTAACAGTATATCAGTGTCTTTGGTCGTTGTAGCCTTAATGATTATTATATTTCATTAAGGTTTTTTAAAAATTAAAAGAAATTTAATATTTTGACTTGAGTTCGGTTTTACTTTAATTGTTCAATTAAATTATGCTATTATTTAGAGAGAAATGTGAAGCAACTAGACAAAGAAAAATTTTACTGCACGAAGGGTTGAACTTACTCATGGTACTCATTTACCGCTTAGACCAATCGACCAATATCGAAAATTCTTCTCAAATCGATTTAGTAGATTTCATTTGTTATGTAACATGAAAAGGTAGGATTTATATTATAGATTTCCTGAAATAAAGTTATATTTTTCGATTTTTTAACATTTTTAGTGTAGGGTTTGAAAGCTCTAAAAACAAAAAATTATAATAATCGCTGGACGAAATTAAAAGTTATGGCCATTTTCCAATTTTGGCTTGGATTCACATTGAAAAATTATAAATTTTTATTTTTTTAAATAATCCTCTACAAACATAAAAAAAAATAATCCTTTACATACATCAAAAAAAGTTGGCTAACTTTTCTTTCAAATAAGGCTTATTTTAAAAAAATCCACCAACAATGTCAAAAGTTATATAAACTTAAAATGAATTTTTTTTTTGTAGCAAAATACTACCTACATAATGCATTGTTCGAAAATATAACAACCCACAGTGCGGTAGAAGCAAAATGTTAAAAAAAAACAGAAATTTCTAAACAGATAATGTTTTTTATATCGTTACCACCCTCCAGCTGCTGTTAACTTGTTTTAACGAACCGAAATTTTTAGATAAACTAGTTTTTTTTAGACCTGGCGATGCACGGGCTTTAAACATATTGAGGAGAAGTTCTTAATGCGTTATTTATTGTCTATCTGGTCTAGCAATATGGAGGAAACAACTCTGCCAAAAAAATTTTCTCCAAAAAAAAAAACCGACTGCAATACAAAGAGCCTAACCTTTCATATAAAAAATGCCCTTTCATATAAAAAATTTAGAAACTCGGTATATAAATGCAGGGTCAATTTTCCCCACTGATATAAAAAAACATTATGTGACCAAACTGCAATCAAACCCATTCAAACAAAAAATAATTTTTCAAATTGGTCCATAAATGGAGGAGTTATGCTCAAATCACAGAGCTATGCGGGGGTGGGAGGGGGTTAGAAAAGTTCTCCACCGATTTAAAAAAAATTATAAGACGCAATTTTGTGTTAGGTCAAATGGCGTGTCCTTCTACTAATTGTGTGCTTGTCCGCAGTTTATTATAGTACCAAACCTTTCATGAACTTTCAAATAAAAAATTTGGAAATCGGTCAAGAAATGGCGGAGTTATGCGATAATCAATATATCGGGCTACCACTTTTTTCGCCCCACTTCCATTTCTATAGGACCAAACTTCAAGCAAACTCTTGATTAATATTCCAAGGAACAAGGGAAAAATTAACATCAACTTAATTTTTTCAACATACACAGCAGAACAGAGTAGCGCCACTTTCGGAAGCCGCTACACTTCCATCGTCAGAGCTCACGTGTATTTGCTTATCACAACTTGTCAGGTGGCTCTGTTGAATGTGATTTTAATTCATATATATACAACTTTTTCGTGAAAATTTAATACGAGAATTAACTCACTCTCAAGCTGGTATTATTAAAGTGCACTTTCCCAGCGTTGCCATCGGTTTATTTTTCTTCATTCCCATTTTTCTGATTTTTGTTCTACTCAAGACAAACTTTTTTGGTTTGATTTTATACTTAAGTATATATGAACATGTAAACATGTGAAAAGCTCAAGCCAGTAGCTAATTGTTTATTAGTATGATTATTTCGAACGTATTTGCTTTGTGAGTCCAAATTGATTATTAGGAAATCGGTTCAAAAATTACAGAGTTAATCATGCGGAGAGCAAATTTCTCCACAGATTTTCGAAAAAAAAATTATGGAACTAAACTTCAGGCAAACCATTTCAAACATAAAAATAATTTTTTAAAATCAGTTCACATAGGCAGCTTTAATCATGAGGGGAGCAAATTTCACCACCGGTTTTCGAAAAAAAAATCATGGGACTAAACTTCAGGCAAAACCTTTTAAACCAAAAAAAAGAAATTTGAAAATGGGTTCACAAATGACAAAGTTAAGCATTGTGGAGCAAATTTCCCCACCGATTTTCGGATAAAAAGTTAAGGGACTAAGCTGCAAGCAAATCCTTTCAAACCAATATAGAATTTTAAAAATCGGTGGACAAATGACAGAGTTATGCGTGGGGAACCAAATTTCCCCCTCATCCCTTTTTCGAAAAAAAAATGTTCGACCTAAATGCAAGCAAAACCTTGTAAATAAATATCGATCTGCGTACCAAATTTCATTTATATATGGATTATATTTAAAAAAAATTTTTGACGTAACGCTCAATACATTTTTATACAAATTTAATATTTTTTTCAGAACACACACTTTATTTTGAATTCAATACAATTCAGATGTATAATCTTCGATGTATTTTAACATAACCTCATTAGGTATTCACTAAAAATTTCAATTATGTACATTAAAAACAATATGGATAACACTCAATACATATTTTTGAATACAAATAATGATTGATTGATTAAATATGTTGTAATATAATACTATTTAACAAAGTTCACAAAACGTTTAAATATTTAGAAGTACAAACGTACGATGTTATTTTAGTGTATGTTGCTATTGCAATTTTAAAAATTAAAATAATTAAGCATACTAAAAAAGCGTAACGCTCAATACACAAGACTGTGAGCAACAAATTTTGAAAAAATTTTAATTTCTAGTATTTTTAAAAAATTTGATGTGAAAAATAAGAGAAGCAAATGCAAATATTCTAATACCCTTATAAATTTAATATCGGTTTTGGAAAAGTACAAATCAACAGCATGCATTACGGACACGCCATTCTGTATAAAGAGAGCAAAAACAGTAATTTCGTTCTTCGTTTTTGACACATAATGGACAGTCTTACACAAAAAATCGTATGTACATTTATTTATAATCTAATAAATCATGCTAAAGCAGTTTTCATTTTAAAATTTATGCGTTTATTTTATGAAATATTTGACTATAATTTCAACGGGCACGAAAAAAGCATTTAAAACTGAGAATCAGGCACATCTATTCCACATATTTTTATTTAAAAGCTCGAAATATTTGTTTTTGCAGACCAGTGTAATCAGACAATTATTAGATGCATGAAAAAGGTCAAGAATGTGTTATAAAGTTCAATAGGTATGTCTGAGAGAACGGTTTAACACTGATGTGGTTGAAAGAACATGTCGACATCACTGAAAACGACAAACCAAGTGAACTTTTAAAATAGGGATTTTATTAAAGTTTTCTGGGTCAAGACCTAAAATCGCAGCGGATAATGAGATGATAAAAGCTAGCATGCTATAGTGGTTGAATTTAATAGACGGTCTCGAATGGTGATCACGGAGTCACTAATTTACTTATTTTTAATTTAATGGCACCAGGGTACATACGAGTATTTAAAGTAAATTCAAATCCAAATTTATGTATCGGTCTGTCGTTTGTTTAGCTGATAATAATTCTAAGAATCATATTAGAAGAATATTATGCGTACGTACAAAAAAAACCCCAATATAGTTCTATAATCCTAAAGTCGAAAACTTTCTCTTATGGTCAAGCTAAATTATTATACAAAATAAATAAAATAAAGAAATTCTCTCTTCAAGTTGATAACAAAATTTTTTTTGTATTGTGATTGTTTTTATGCCACATGAAACTCATTTTTCACTCCAAACTCAATAATGTTAATGTTGTTTAATAAATATAAAACAATAATTTGGTTTAATTACTCTTTCTTTTGATAAGTCTAGTTTGTGAAACCACATTTAGTTGAGTTTGTAAATTAAACCAGAACACATGTGCTGTTCAAACAATATTTATATCTAATCGCAAGTATGAAAGCTGATCATAAAAAAATAATAATAATAATAATATATTGCCAGCTTTTAACAGCTGTTTTGGCTAAAAATGCATTGGCTAGAAAATATCGGTTAAGTAAAGATATTATACCCGTTTTGTATGACATACACATTAAACCTTATCTGCAACTGGAAGACGGTGAAAAACAATTTACATTTGATGGCCAAGTCAATATAACGTTGCACTCAGTTGTTAATAACGTAACAGAGATAACGATACACAAGAGCTTAATTAATATTACAAATGCAATATTGTACGATGCGTATGAAAATATAGTGCAAGAGATAAATAGCGAATCTATGTTTTATGACTCCAATACAGATAAACTTAAGATAAATTTAACAACACCTTTGGTGGTGGATAAAAATTATACTTTATACTTTGAGTATTATGGTCAGATACGCAATGGCATGCATGGTTTTTATAGAGCTACGAATGATAATCTTAAGTAAGTAAATATAATTTATTGCTAAAGTATTCATCTATTTAATAAACCATAAGCTTACAAAATTTAAGAATGTTAGCCCCTTAACAACCAAGGGCTACCATAAACCAAATAGAAATTACCTAAATTAACCAGAAACACCTAAGTTCTCTAAAACACAGGAAAATTGCGTTAAATAAAAATTACTCCGAAAAAATCATAGACATATTATTATATACTAGCAAAACAAACCGGAAGTTGTTCCTAAGGCATAGCATTTTCATTACATACCAAAATATAAAAGTACTGAATTTAATATTCTAAAACTGTGTTACCAGCAACATTTGCTTTAGATAACCTCTTAATCCCATATGTCGTATTTCAGTCCCATATGGTCATTTGATCAGCCATGTCACATACATCAATTCCATTCGAAAACGGAATTCAATCGACCCCATTTTTGTAGCAGCTGGTGTCTAAAAGAGAAAACTAAAATAGACAAATTTGTCAGGTATGTCCAGACTGTTGGCGGCGTTGGTATGCTGAGGTATGCTCTGGCCAGGGCTTGACATCTTGGGGTGGAATGAATTCCGTTTCCGAACGAATTTTAACTCTGCCACATGGCCGTATATATAAACATTTCAAAAATAAAATGAGATAATTTCACTAAGCAGCTCATAAACTGGCAAAAAACAAACATCAAAAGCATTCCGAAAAGTTAATATATGACACATTAGGGTGTCTGTTTAAAGTGAAAGTATTTTTGGTCTCACCACCAAAAAAGTCAAGGCTTGATGCAGAAATTACTTCAAAAAAATTACGGCCCTGTGCCGACTTGCGGTTGAAATTTGATTAAATTACATTTATACGGCATGATGACCCACAAGTCGTTAAATATGACCACATCATGAAAATTTTTCTCTGAAACTAATGGACGGATTTCAAATCAATGTTCGCAAGGCTTAGGTGTTGATGAATTTTGGTTTTTCTTTTTTACTGAATAGGGCAAATCATTCTCCAGTTATGCTAATATATGTCGTGTAAGTGCCTGGGTATAACGCTATATCTCGAAAACTAAAACGGATAAAAAATATATTGGAGTTCAGATTTGCTTTCAAAGGCCCAAATAACTAAAGAAACCACTTCAATTTCTACGGAACGAAATAGTTTACCAAAATCTTTTAATCTATGGGCTTTGTTATTTTAGGGGCTATTCACATATTACGTAACGCTATTTTCAGAGTTTTCATACCACCCCTCACCCCTCCTTGTAACGCTTTTTACGAAATTTTCAGTATAAATTATATAGTCTGTAATAAATCCTTAACGCCCTACCATGGAGCGCTACGTAATATGTGAACAGTATCTTAATAGTTATGGTTTTTTTCCGATACTTTGCTGTTTATTTTGCTAAAGATTTGATTTTGATAAAAGTCGGTAAGGGAAATGCTGTTGAAAATTCACAGATGAAAATGTTTTAAAAGAAAATTTTTCATGATGTGATCATATATTTCGACTTGTTGCAAAGCCACTTTTCGACATAGCTAGAGCAGAAAATCTATAAATTCAGGTCGGAGTGAAACCATTGTTCGATATACCCTGAGGAGAAATTTTGTTGGGGGTTTTTATTTTCGACGATTTTTCATGTTGGCGAAAACTTCAGAAGAACATAAAAAATTGTTAGCAGCTTGTAATAGATTTTGGGTGTTATATAATTGTTTGAGCCTCATTTCATTGGGCTTTATTTCATAATTTCCTTTGAATTTTTTTTTAAAGAATTAAGCCCAAAAATCGAAGCTACTCTAAAAATATTTTAGTTCCACGAAAATAACGCATTTAGTTCATAATAGAAAAATCTTAAGTCAATCAGTTACCCATTATTTTACTAATGAGTTTGAAAGCTTTAAACAATATTCAGCCTTGTCACAGATTCCGTTCGGATTGGTTTTGATTCCATAGTTGTCATTCCCAAAAAGTAGATTTTTTGTGCTTTAAGCCCCGTTCACATCATGACAGTAACTGTCGTGATAGTACTGCCATGGCAACTCATTTCTATGAGGAATTGTGTACGTTAATGTTACTGTCGCACTATCAAGCCCAATTTGATATTGGGAATTTGTTGCCATGACAGCAACTGTCGTGATTACTGTCATAGTGTGAATGGGGATTTAGATTCCGTTTATTTTTTATTTTGTTTTTACAATGATAAAATTTTTATACCTTGAGGCGTTTGGTTACTCTTGTTTTTAGATGCAAAGCTCACATTGAGCTTTTTTTTAACATGGAAAATTCATGACTAAATTTTTATTTGGCGCTCCTAAAAGTATGTTCGTTTTTTAGTATTTAGTGCAAATGAAGTCAGTAGAAAGTGTTTTTCAATTCCACTTTGAAATTTAAAAGTGGTTTGATTACGAAGAAAATTTTCGTTTTTCGTTTTCTGAAGAAGCAACTTACGGAATTGAAACCACTTCCAATCGGAATGGTATTCTGTGACATGGCTGATAGTTTCTCCAAACAAATCGAATTACTTCGAAAAATTATGTTTCACTGCGGAAATTAGAAGCCCGAAAAAATCGAAGGTACGCTAAAAATGCAAAACAATGTATTAGGTCCATCAGATATCCACGATTTCGAATTCGACAAGTAATAAAATTCGCAGTTAGTCCGAAAAATATTTCCAAAAAAAATAATAATTTCACTAATAAAATTGGAAATTAACCCACTAATCGAAAATACTCCGAACAAATTAAATATCTTCTGAAAATTAATCTGAAAAAAATTAAATTTATATAAAAATAAATATTCGTAATATTCGTAATAGTAATCCGTAAATATTCGAAAATGCACCAAAAGAGTCTTAAGTGGACAGAAATCTCGCAAAAAATCGAAGTTGCGCTGGACAAATATTTAATTATTAAGTCCATAAGATACCAATTAACTTCTCTACATACATATATGGAAAACTAACAAATATTTAAGCAACTCCGAAAGCTTTACATATATATAACAAAAGTATGTACCTTAAAGTTGCTACAAAGAATTTAAGATACACGGAAAAATGTCAAAATTTCCTAAAAGCTTGCTATAAAACATGTATACATATTCTCAAATGAATATAAATTCCCCATAAAACTACAAATCTGCTAAAGAAATATAGAGCGCGTAATAGTCCAAGAAGAAGATTACTCGCAAAAAAAATCGAAGTTGATCAAAAAAGTCTTAAATTGTCCGAAAAGGATAAAATTTAACAGAAAATTGCGAAGCACATATATATCTGGGGTTTCTGAAAGCTGTGACTTTTGGTCATGGATGAGAAGTAACTGATCTCGATACCAGCGCCACCTATCGGGTCAAAACTTATTATATCCTTCAACCTGAATCAGAACATGTGTACTTTTAAAATTTGGTTGGATGGTGTTATTAAAATGGAACAAGCCCATTTAACGATAACTTCAAAATAACTGAAACTGATTCATTTGGTTGCCATAGAGTGTAACGTTCTCTCCTACTTCTTGAATTTTCAGGTGGTATGGAATTACTCAATTACATAGAATTGACGCCCGCACAGTGTTTCCCTGCTTTGATGAGCCTGATTTTAAAGCAAAATTTCGCATGCACATTAATCGGACCAATGACTACATATCATTCTTCAATACACGCCGAATAAAATCTACAAGTGATGGGTAAGTAGTGTGTTTGTTATATTGTAAATTAATTATTTGAAACAATAACATTGTTATCTTTCAGCAGCGATCACTTTATTGACCATTTCGAGGAAACTCCTTTGATGTCTACATATTTGGTAGCATTTTTGATAAGTGATTTTACGTCTCAGGGTAATGAAGACTTAAAAATCATCATGGATGCAAAGTTCAATAACAAAACTCATTTTGCCTTTGAGGTAAGCCTGCAGGCATTAAACGCCCTTGGCAACTACACGCAGTTGCCTTATAAGTCTTTGGGTAATAATATAATGCAAATGTTTGGTACCGATCATTTTCCTCACAATGGTATGGAAAACTGGGGTCTGGTGTTCTACAAGTAAGCTGTTGTTTTATAGTTTCGGATAAAATCTCTCAAAATTGCTTATATGTATAGGGAAGCAACTTTGGCTCAAGAACCTGGTTGCACAGATGGTTGGATCCACAAACAAAAGACCATTAGTTTGGTGGTACATGAAACCGCCCACATGTGGTTTGGCAACAGTGTGACTCATAAATGGTGGAGCTATTTTTGGTTAAATGAAGGTTTTGCAAATTATTATCAGTATTTTATAGCTCAAGAGGTAAGTTTTATGGGCGGTTTCCACAATCCAAACAAACTTCTTGCATAGAAAATTAGTTTAGAAATCACTTAGAAAAGTGAGTGATTGTGAAAACCCCTTTTTTAATATATATGAAAATTATTTAAAGTAAATTTTTTTTTAGTTATATCCTGAATATGAATTTGGTCAACAGTTCCTGGTTAATGAACTTCATGACATATTTGATTTTGATGCCACTAGTGGCTCCCAACCCTTGACTAGTCCTGAGCACTCAATTAACACACCTCTAGAAATTGCTTCGAAGTTCAGCAATATTGCTTATGCTAAAGGTGCAGCTATTATACGTATGTTTAGCAATCTAATGGGCCAAGACAATTTCGATATGGCCATAAGGGCATACTTGAAAGAAAAGTAGGTAGATTAGTCAAATAAAGGTTTAACCTCGGAGCTTAGGCTAAGAAGCCAAAATTCTGTATACATGTTTTTCTTGGCGTTATAGAGGATGCCTCAAAAGTAGGTATTTTTCAATATCAAAAATATCAGCAAAAATATGGCATAGGCTTGAATTTTTCATAAGCTCGAGGAGACCACATGTGTGGTCTTGTGACTCCACCCCTGTTAAAGATATAAGAGCCAAACTCCAAACTTATATTTAACAACAGCTTAAATTTTCTTATTCCCTAAATGCCATATGCCATTTTATTATCATCGTGTTACCCGTTTGGAAACTGCAGATCTATTTCCATTTTTTCAAATCCCACACTGTGCAGCGGTATTTCTTAAGAGCATCCGCTTCTGAGATAGAGTGCAAAGAGTAGAAAGCACTACTACATATCTACGGTAGTCTGGGACTCTCACCCTGCTGAATATTAAACAAGCTTTTTAACGACATCAGAGTTCGTCCCAAATGTAAATTTTTTAAGGCTTATTTATGACATGCCAATAATTTTGTTTTTAATAAGATTTATCGTTTTGTTTTCTACAAAAAATTACAATAAATAGCAAACTACTACTTTAAACTAAAATCAAAAATATTTTCAGTGAGTTTACAAACAGAACTTGGAAAATATAAGCAGCCGAAATAGTGTCTAGTGTACTATCACGTCAGTGGAATTGTGATAAAGCTAACATTCTAAAAGTTTTAAAATACCAAAATAATTTAACTTAAAGTTACCTGAAAAGTTTTTTCAATACCACATTACGTGCAATGAAACAAAGTATAAAAAATGAGAGATAATTAAATAGGTGAATCCTAAAAATATCATTTTTTCGCAATTTACCCGAAATTTTGAGAGTGTACCTCATCTTATATTTAAAAAAATTTTAACGATGTATTAAACGGTAATTTTTTATGAATTTTTTAATTTGAAAAAACATATGTCAAAAAAATGCGAATATCAAATAGTTCTGGGGCAAAAGTTAAGTATGAGTAATATGATGGTATTATCATATAACTCATATGCGGTAAACGCGCCGTTTTTCACTCTATTTCAAATTCTTGACTTTGACTCTTTTTCACGACTACATGAATTGAGATAACTAAAAAAAATTCTGTATGTTATCAACGATTGTGCTAAAAATCATAAAATATATATATATTTTTTTAATTTTGGCGGTGCCGAAAACCAGAGTTTTAAAATTCAAACCCAAATATCTTTGAAAATATTATATATATATGTATGTTAAGAAAATAAACTCTATTTTCTTAATCTATTTATGAACTTTACACCAAGTTTAAATTCATTAAAATCTATTATTAGTTGCTAAAGTTATGAGGCCGACAAAAATTTTCATTCCCGAGGTAGTCCAATTTTACAGCCTGTAGCTCAACGTGTGCTTCAACATGGTAATCTAAGTTTCTTTATTCTTTAAGCTTAGGTCCTTCTCTATGATTTTTTTAAGTATACAGATTTATTACCCTTTCTGCAATTTGAACCACTGTACCACATCTGTATTTTTAGGTATTGATGTATTCTGTACAACTTTTATTATAATATCAAAAGTCTTATTCAAAACAGGAGGCTCGATATTCAGAAAAATTCAGATTTTTGCAACCTTTAATTGTGATACCTCGTGACGAGTAGTTAAAATTATATGATACTTTTGAGACAGCTTATACCACACCAATACAAACGTGTATGCAAAATTGCCGATTGCACTATGCAACAAAATGAAACTATTGTCATGACCTTTGATGATCACTACATTTTTTATTTTTATTTTTTTATCTTTTTGGATCCATAACTATAAAAACAGTCGAAATTTATAATTGTATGGATACGTTTTTTTTTTAACTATTTTCTAAAATTTTGGATTTTTTTCAAGAGGCTGCTACTTCGACTACATTATAACTTGGGAAGGGGTAATCCTATTTTATTCCAAAAAATCATTAAAAAACTTGGAATAAAATTACCTTTAAGCCAATTTAACAATATATTTTCGACTTTTCTACCTGTCCCACAATATCGACAAGTCGATATAGTTCTCATATGTATTCATATTGAAAACAAATTTAAATTTTTTATTATTGTTTTCAATATAAATATGAGAACAAAATCGACTTGTCGACATCGTGGAATAGGCACTTAATATATTTTTAAGAAAATGAAAATTTTCCAATTTTGCCTAAAAAATATATTTCTCATCATTGCGGTCTGAATAATTCCGAAACGATTGAGTTTGTAAGACTATAGTCTTCAAGCAGCTTAAAAGTAGTTTTGTTTTAGGTTTTTGAATTGGTTTTTATTTATAATAAAATTGGTCAACCATCGTTATAATACAATCGATGGAGCAGCATCACCAAAACTCGATATTTTTCAGAAATCAGGTAGTTTTACTTTATTGTTTATCCATTTATTATCCATTATTTATCCATTATTTATCCATTGATTTTCGTAAAATAAAGCTTATTTTCTTTGTAGTATATGTTGTTTTATGGTAAGTGAATAAAAATTATAGCATTTAGCAATTTCCGATATTCTATAAATTTTTAAAAATTAAAAAAAATATTTAAATTTTGCTTAAAAAATATATTTTTCATCATTGCAATCTGAATAATTCCGAAACCATTGAGTATATAGAAAAATATAGCATAATTGGCTTAAAGATAGTTTAATTTTAAAGTTTTCTAGTGGCTTTGTACTAAAATTGGACAATCTCTTTTCAAGTTATGACGAAATCGGTGGAGCAGCCTCTTCAAAACTCTATTTTTTTAAAAATCAGCTAATTTCATTTTATTGTGAATAAAATCAATATTTAGCCATTGATTTTAATGAAATAAATTTTTTTTATTTGTATTATATGTGGCCTCATGATCAAAGAATAAATATGGTAACATTTTGCCTTTTTTTATAAATTTTTAAGTAATAAAAATATTTAAATTTTGCATGAAAAATATATTTTTCACCATTGCGGTCTGAATAATTTCGAAACCGTTGAGTATATAAATAATAGTGATTAAACGGTTAAAAGGTAATTTTATTTAAAGTATTTTAGATGTTTTTTTAATAAATTTGGATAACCCCTTTATAAGTTGTGATAAAATCAGTGGATCAGCCTCTTCGAAAATCTGAAATTTTAGAGAAGAAAAAAAAATATAAAAAAAAGTATCCATAGAATTTAAAATTACAACTGTTTTTGTAGCTAGGCGACTATTACCTAGTTTATACGCAGAGCTTATTTGCAAATAAAAACGTAAAATGCTGCCAAATCCTTTTTTATTGTAACTTATTAAATCACTGATTATTCATCTATTGTTGAATATATTTATCTATTTATTATTTTTTATTAACAAACATATGTAAAGGTGGTAACCCAAACTTCTTATTTGCAAATAGCGCGTTAATCGGTAATTGTTTTCGTGAGTTAGTAAGTTACAATAAAAATACATACTTGGCAGCACTACGTTTTCATTTGCAAATAACACGTGCGTATACATGTAGTATATAACACATCCAAAAATATAGTGGTAACTCTTGGGATTTTTCTTGCTGCATAGTGTTATTATGCAAATTTTAGGATTATCATTTTACAATTTTACATAACGTAATATACTTTTAACAACTCTTTGCTTGCAGTCATTTAAAAAACACAGAACCAAGGGACCTTTTTAAGCAGTTGAAAAAATATTGGCCCTCAAGTCATATTGTGGATTTGGATGAATTTTTGAAAGATTGGACGGAACAAGTGGGTTATCCCATAGTAAATGTGTCAGTAAGTCCTTGTGGTCGTTTCTCGGTAAAACAACAGCGATTTCTACTGGATCCTAATGATGGTAGTGATGCAAGCTTAAAATATACAATACCAATTACTTTTTATAGCGATAATATAAATCAGTTTACTAATTTGGTGCCTAAATTCTATTTGAATAAAGATCAACATGAAAGATTATTTGCTAACGCTTCGCATCACAAATGGATTATAGTTAACCAGCAACAGTTTAACTATTATAGAGTTTTTTATGACACTGAACTTTTAAAAAAGCTTAAAAATGCTTTTATGTTTAACAATCATTCGGGTGGTATACATGTTACAAGCCGAGCCAGCATAGTGGATGATCTTTTTACCTACGGTCGTATTGGCTTGAGAGGTTATGATGAAGTTTTAGAATTTATGGAATATTTAGCCACAGAAACTGAGTATTTACCCTGGCAAGCAGCTTTTAAAGGTTTAGAAACTATTTATCAACGTTTAACTTTGGCCCAGCATAATAAATTTGCTGAATATTTATTTGACATACTTGACAAAGTATTTCAAAAGTTGAGCCTCGATAATAGCACTAATAGTATCCTGGATATCTATAATCGTAATAATGTTATCGGCTGGCTTTGTAAATATCATCATGAGAATTGCAATACCCAAGTCCAGGCTATATTCAATTCATATTCTTCGACAGATAGCCAACCAACTACCGATTTTCGTGAAACTCTTTATTGCGCTGCTGTTCGAAATGGCAATTATTCTATTTATAAAAATTTAAAAGAAATATTTTTAAAGCAACAATTGGCTAGCGAAAAAGAAAAACTATTGCGCGCCATGGGATGCACACGCTACTTTGTCCCACAGCATTATGAATTTCTTTTAACAAATAATGTGGCACCAGTTTTGAAGGCAAAAGGTTTGAAGAGTTTGTATAGTCAAACTCCTGAAAATATTATGCCCGTGTTTAACTTAATGATGGAAAATACCCAGCAGTTGGCAGAAGTGTGAGTATTTTCCTTAAGATTTTTTTCCTAAAAATGCGAATAAATCTATTCCATTTTTCCTTTTCATTTTAGCTTACAAGACTGGGGCTCTACTGCTAACATAATTAAGGATATTGCCCAGTATTTTACTACACAAGAACAATTAACAGCCTTAATAGAATTCACCAAATATAAAGGCCATCTATTTGGCAGTTCAGCAAATATTTTAGAAAATTCTATACAAATTGTTCAAAACAATTTAAAATGGTCTGCAGAACGTGTCACAAAACTAATGAATTATCTTACTGAACGCAACAACGATTACCGTCTTAACAAAGATACGGTTCCATATTTATATGATATACACCTCAAACCCTATCTAAGGCCAGAAGATGGTGAAAAACAATTTACATTTGATGGTGAAGTAAATATAACGATACAAACTAATGGAAAACATTTAAGAAAGATAACGCTACATAAAAATTATATGGATATTTTGAAAGCAACTCTGTATGACGTAAATGGAAACATTGTTGAAAATATAAATAGTGGATCCATGCTTGAGGAGCCTTTGACCCACAAGCTTACTGTATATTTATTAATACCTCTAGATGTGAATACAACTTATATTTTGTACTTCAAATATCGGGGTCAAATACGTAATGATTTGTCAGGAGTTTTCAGAGGAACGTATGATGATGTCAAGTAAGACACGGGGCATTACAGGTAAGGCGGGCAAGTAAATTAACGACTTTCGAAAACATTATGAAACTTATTATAGAAAGTCTAAAAATGATTGCAATTTTTAAAAAAATATATTTTAAAAAATATCATTTAGATATTTACGTTGTACAATGGCGTAAAATAAAAAAGTGATAATAACCATAGATTATACGTAGATAGTCAACTGGGCTCCTGTCAAAAAAAATTTACAACTGTCTTCACACCTATGGGTATTTTGTTATCCAACACACTGAGAGAGGCAACTCAACACTCATCAGAGAGCGTAATTTTTGCACTTAAAAATGCACTAAAATTTATTTTTTTTTTTGCACACACAAACACTATTTTATATTATTTAATTTTTTTATTTGTCATATAACAAATTCTATGTTTCTTCTTGCTGTAATTTTAAAATATTTTTTAGTTTTTTTGACATTTGTGTGTTCAAATTTATCAAAGTTTTCAACCGTTTTTTTTTCATTCAACAGCATTGCATTTTTGTTACTACATATTTCGAGAAATTTTTTTAGTGCCAAATAGAATAAATGCAAAAAAATGTTTAGCGAATCAAAATTTTTCGAGCTCAAATGCATTAAAAATGATTCTAAATTCATATTTTTATTAATTAATGGAAAATTAATTGTATATAACAACTAAAAATTCGTGTTTAAGAAATATAAATTTTGTTAAATACTTTTTGTACAACTAAGTATGGTTTTTGTGCTGTGGGGAATGATTTATTTTAAGCCAATACTAATACAAAATGTTCTAGTAACACATCCTTAATGATGAAACAGAACTGTGGCTAGACGAGTTTTTCAATACAAATTGTCGTTAGAGTAGGAATACAGCCTCACGGTTGCGGCTGCGTTTCTTTTTTTTTATATGAATATTTGACAATTTAAAACTTCCAAAGAAACTGCATGAAAATAGAATCTATTTTAATTTCATTGCGTTTTCTCATTTTTTCAATAACTCTATTCCAATTATTGCCATAGTCAGCAAAAATTTTCATGTTTTTGTGAACAACAAATAAAAATGATAATAGTTTTTTGTGAATTACAACGAAAAAGAGAAAACAAAATATGAAAGAATTAAATACAAAATTAAATTATAAAAAAAAAACCAAAAACATAAAATATTTATTGAAATTTTAGATTTTTAAATTAAATTACTATAAATTCTTAAAAATTTAGAGTAAAATAAGTGCAAATTTTGCAGAAATTTTAAAATAATGGCAAGAAAAACCGCACCCGCAACCGCAGTTCATTTAATTTGTTATTTCTTTGAGAAACGGAAACCGGGCCCGCAGCCGTAATATTGTATTTCTACCCTTAATCATACGCCGTAAAAGCAGTCTTGGAATAGAATCTATTTTATTTTGAGAACGTTTTTTCTCGTGCTCTCAACAATGTTGCCGTGTTTTAATAAAGTTTCATACATTTGTCATACGAAATATAAGAACAAAAGAAAATAAACATTAATATGAGAGAATTTTGATGCTACTGCCGTCGATTTAGTTTTGGGCCTGTTTATTTGGCAGCGTTCTTGCCTGCAGTTACAGACTTAATGATGAAACAGAACTAAGTCTGCAACTTCAGGCAAAAATGCTGCCAAATAAACCGGCCCAAAACTAAATCGACGGCAGTAGCTTCAAAATGCTCTCATATTATTGTTTATTTTCTTTTGCTCTTATATTTCGTATGAAATGTGTATGAAATTTTATTAAATCACGGCAACATTGTTGAGAGAATGAGTGGCTAAAACTGAGAGCATGAGAAAAAACGTTCTCAAAATAAAATAGATTCTATCCCATGACTGCTTTTTACGGCGTACGATTAATGACAATTTGTATGGGAAAACTCGTCTAGCCCCAGTTCTGGTTCATCATTTAGTTCTGTTTAATCATTTAGACTTGGGATTTTGACAGCAGACTTTTTGAAGTTTTAGCTGACTATCTCTGTACCTATGGTAATAACTTCGTAACTTCTAAAAAAACTGCATAATCGATTTGCATCCATCAACTGCTGATGGCCCCCATTATGAGTTGCATTCGATGTTCGATCTTCGCTGGCTATCGAACATCGAGTATCGAATGTTAAATTCGTATTATGAGCCTGCAGCACTATCGAACATTTCATTGTATAACGAATTTTCAATCGAACACAATTTTGCTTTTAAATTTTTTCTTTTATAAATTTGTAAACAAACAATATTTATTTATAGTGCCAGCTGATAAATGCGTATTATTGTGAACAATCCAAATAAGAAAAAATCACAACAGCGTTATTTTTATCGAATGTGCGCCATAATACCAAATTAAAATTCGTTCGATAAGTTAATTCGACCACAATCGAAAATCTAAAGTTGCTCATATTAGGCACCGATATCTTTGAGGTTTTTCACACATAAGCCATAGCGATTCGCGGCTTGTGTTTGTTTATTTAAAAATAATACCTAAGGCTGTTTCTCACTATAATACAAGTATTAATACTTTTGAAGAAAATGCCGCCATGAACTAGTAGTTGTTTGAAAAATTTCAAAAAACGGTAACAATTTATCATGTCAGGGTCTCATATTCCTCAAATTAATACTTGTATTATAGTCTGAAACAGTCTTAAATATATATATGGGTAATTTTCATTTCAAATGCTTTTTTCGTGTCCGTTGTAAGTATAGTAAAATATTTAATAAAATAAACGCGTAAATTTTAAAATGAAAACTGCTTTAGGAGCATTCAACTGTCACGTACAGAGAAATTCAACTATTTTTAGCGCATATATTGCATATAAATCTTAATTGATAAAGCAGATAACTAATCTATTTTCTATTATTTAATAGACTACATACTAGCCTTTAAACATATATAGAAACTTTTTAAATAGTTCATCAGACAATGAAAAAAAGAGATGACATAGTCCGGCTCTTGTGGGACAGTTCCAACAGTCAACCAACATTTGAAATTCTTCATTTTAGTGAAAAATCCTGCGAAACTATTACACATGGGAAAAAGTGTTTAAGAAGCAAACCTGCGGAATATTTGGTGGCAAATGATCCAAAAGTACTCGTCCCATGACTTGAGAAAGTGAGACTTTTACCAAAAATAAGGAGTAGTGAATGGTGAAAAAAGACATATTGTGTAAATGGTCACATATTAACCATTTTCAGACAATTTAGTTGGTACTCCGTCTAGTATATTAGTTAACGACACTGAACTAATTCGATGCACCTGGATCAAAGGCCTATTACATAGTATCTATATAATATTAATTGTCTCCCTTCAATGAGACTGTCATTCCACTCAGGAACCTGTTCCGTAACTATATTCAGATATTAATTCCAGCTTAACTGGTATTTACAACATTGAAATATAAGTTCCCCTGTGGTCGAGTGGGTAGTGTACTAGCCTGTCATGCCGGAGGTTGTCGGCTCGAATCCTATCAAATACACCGCTTAAAAATAAAATACAATTTCTACTTGGATTTGTAACAATAAAAAAATAAATTATTCGATAATTATAGCTGAATTTGGGAATAATATTTATATATAATCTATATTATTTTACATCGATTAGGACTCCATAAGATAGTTCAGAGACAAGTTACAAGGTGCATACAAAGTATCAATTAACCCCATCCTAAACCATCCCCATGTAAAAGTGGCTGGTCCGCTTCATAGGAAGTGTTAGAACTCGGACTGGTCCCTACCACCTGGGGACCGGTCACGTGACTTGTTTTGTGCCAGTTCCATTTACCGCAGGGAAATTATAAATAAGAATCAGGCTTGCTGCGGGCGAAAACAAAAATTAAATAAAACACATATATAATTAAAAATACGTTTTTATATTTTGTCACGTATAGACAAAGCGCGTCACGTACAGGACATAGTTGAAATTATATCTATAAAATAAACAAGAATCAATTGCTTAATATAATTTTGTCTACAGATAAGCATTGTTTTCTGCGCTCCGAGACTTTTCTTTAGTTTTAGTAAAGTGGAAAATTAAAATTCCAGTTATCGCTTTGATATTTTCCCACGGTAATGCGGACACATTTTTTTTTTTAATTTCCTAAAATGGCATATAAATCATGCTGGTTTTTGAAACTAATTGATACTGCTTGCTGTTACTCTTAAAAAATTAACGGTAATTAAAATAAATGTGATCTATTAGCTATAACTTATATAAATTATTTTAGATGAGTATAATTTCACTATAGTTTGGAAAATTCAAAAGTGCACGCCTCATAATCTCATTTAGACCCTGAAATTAAATAGGCTTATATTCCTAATTATACTGAAGTGTAAAATAACAAAGGAATCGATTAGTGAAGGCTTTCGGTCGTTATCATGACCACATACAGGATCCGTACATACAGACAAAAGGCCGTCCAAGACAGAATTTTTTTAAACAGTTATTTAATTAGTTTAAATAATACAAATGGCATTAAACATGTCATGAGTGTTAAAAATAGTATTTTTTTCTTAATATGTATGTGTATATATTTTTTACAAGTGCAACATATGATAATCATAGAGCCTTTTTAAGTTTGAAAAATCAGTAGTTTCGCGTGAAGTGAGAGTAGTACCCACCTCAACGCTTCGCTTATGAGGCGTGCAATACGAGTATAGGTGCAAAAGTATATAACAAATTAGTGTTAATCAAATTGTTCAGATATCCGTTTTTTTTTTCATGGAATGCTCCTTTAGCATGATTTAATATATTATAAATAAATATATATTGGTTTTTTCTGTCATTATGTGTTAAAAACAAAGAACGAAAATACTGTTTCTACTCTCTTCATACAAAATAGCGTGTCTGTAATGCATACTGTTGATTTTCGACATTAAGAGCCTATTGCACCAATTCAATTCATATTTAAAAGTCTTTCTTCCAAAATATAAAAAATAAAATAAAAATAATGAATGAAAATCGACATTTAAATATGAATTGATATATAAATACAATTGGTGAAATAGGCTCTAAAAAACTATGAAGAATAGGAGTAGGAGTTTGTGTTCAAACTCACCGAAGATTATACATCTGAATTGATTTTAAATAAAAATTATAGTCCCTGTTCTAAAAAAAATTATTGAATTCGTATGAAAATATTTTGTTAAAAAATATTTTAAATATTTCAAAAAAAGTTAACAGCAGCTGAAGGGTAGAAACGTTATAAAGAAAATTATCTGTTTACAAATTTATATTTTGCTTTGAAAAAAATTTGCTTCTACCAACACTGTTGGTTCACAGAAAAAGCTACCACCAAAAAAATTTTCAAACAAAAGTTTGTATAAAAATAAATTTCATTTTCAGTAAAAGTTCTTTACATAATCAATCAATGAATTGTTTGTTTAACTCTTATTTAGGACGCAAACACCAAAACAACAAGAAAAACTGTGTCGTAAAAAAACAACCGCGATGACGACATACACACAAATAACAACAACAACAACAATGATAGCAAAGAGAGTGCGATTGTATCAAGTTTGTTTGTTGAAGATTTTTGAATGAATCAATTCGTTAATGTCGTTGCCTTAATTCTCATTCATTTTTTTAGAGTCTTTAGATAAACATTCACAGCCACATTCATAAAAATTTTTTATTCTGGGCTTAAGACTCACAATTGCTCTTGAACAATTTCACGCTAAAAAATGTTTAATATAAAATTGTATTTATAAACACTACAGTAGACATTGTGTGTTTTAAGGAATTTTAGGTTTCGATACTGGCTACACCACCATGTTTTGTAGTTAGTGTTGCAATAAAAAGAACATGATGTCATCCGGATATTGAAATAAATGAATAGCTGTGTATTGTTTTCGTGTAAGTCAAGTTTTTTGAACTCTCTTCATAATATATTTCTCAACTTATTTAATACAAGTTTTCTATGAAGTAAACTAAAAAAGTGAAATGATTACAAAAGAATTCACACGACTCTATATCATGTATGAAAAAGGTACTCGAATAACGAGCCTATTTTCATTTGTTTCGATTGTTTCTACATCACTAACATTTCTTTTTGCTTTTATGTGTTTTGATGGTGTTTTTTTTTTTACTAATCTTGTTGCGAATTTTGCTTAACTTAAATAATTTAGTGGCATATTCTATCAAATTAAAAAAAACATACTTAAACACTTATAGCCAAGACTTCAAGCTTTAATTTAAAGCATATCAAGTATTCCTGTGTGCTAAATTTGCAAAGGTATTTGAAGTTAAAATTGATATTTCGATGATATGAATTTATTGAAGGTTTATAGAAGGTGCATACCATCTTTAAACCTACTTTAAAATTTTCATGTAATATACATTTATGAATGCAATTTTATGAAATTTTGCTTAAAAGTAGTTTATTACCCTGTTTTAAATATTTATGAATATGGCTGTCAGACTTAAACACATTTAACAAAGTGAAACTTCATAAATGCTTAATTAATGATGATGATGACCCAGACAAAAATTTTGTTTGATATACTTATTACTAAAAATCCAGTAAATATTTTTGTTTGATTAAGTAAACTATTTTGTTTAATATTTGTTAGTATTTTTAGACTAATTGTTTTATACATTCAGACAAAAATATTATTTGATATTTTTTGGAAAGTCCAGTAAATCTTTTTGTTGGATTTAGTAAATTGTTTTGTGTACAATTTGTAAATATTTTTAGAAAAATTGTTTTATAGATTTAAACAATTTGTTCACTGAAAATAACAGTTTTTTCAATGAAATTGTTGAGATATTTTTATCTATATTTGTAAATTTGTTTGTAGGTCCGTTCCTAGACAAAATATTTACTATTTCATTGAATTCCTTTACAGAAAACTAAATTTAGTTTTTTCTGTGTTGTTATATTTTCGAAAAATGTATTATATTTTCGAAAAATGTATTTTGGTACATATAATTATTTAAAATTGACATAAGTTTTAACATTGTTCGTGGATTTTATTAACATTAGTCTTTGCTTATATATAAATGTTTGTAAATAATTATTTTGAAAGAAAAAAATTTTTCTTATTTTTCCATGTGAACCCAAATCAAAATTTAAAAAGTGGTCATAACTTTTAATTTCGTCCTGCGTTTATTATACATATTTTTTTTTTTGTTTTTAGAAAGTAGATGTACTCGTATAGTGCTTTCAAACCCTATACTCATTTTTGGTGGTGAAAGCAATTGTAACACTCAATACACCAAAATGGCAAAAAATATATAATATTATTTCAGGATCCATTGAATGAGACGAAATTTATAATATGAATCCTACCTTTTCATATTTCCTTTAGTTACATTGTAAAAAAATCTACGTTTAGAATGAAAATCATCCATGTATCAACCAGACATTTATTACCAAACTCGAAAGTGTAATCATTTTTTACTTGTCCTCTTTATATGAAATGCCCTCCACATAAGAAATTTACTTAAAACTCCTATATTTATTTATTTCATTATTTAACTACACAGTACAGCAAAATCAAAATAGTTTTACCGATTGATTCTGGTAGAGGAGACAAAAAAATATACGTGTATAACTGTATTAATAGTTTACGTCTGGTCTTTGTTTAAGGGAGGACTAAATTTGCCCTCCTTTTGCAAATTGTTATAGTAAATCTGTATAAGTAATCTTGTAATCCACCACTTTTATGCAGAGCTCTAAAAGAAAATTTTTGTGGAACATCTTAACCCTTTAAGACATTACTGTATGGGACTTTTTTATCCCTTCCTTGAAAAGCGTCAAAAACGTTCCTTAAATATTGGTGTAGCAGTCTGGAATGTCTCAAATGTCTACTACAAAAGTTTACAGACACTAAAACTAAAAACTAAAATTGAACGACAGAATTAAGTCAAAACTTAAAATATGTTTAAGAGTTAATTTCGTACTCATTTACAATTACAGTAGACGCTCGTAAATTAGAAACACTTTGTTTCTTCCTGGAGTAGTTCTAATTTTCGAGTAAGTCTCACTTCCAAAGTTTTTTTTTTAAACAACATAAAAGTGCATTTTCGTAATTTCTGAAGGATTCGAATTTTCGAGAGGTCTAATTTACGAGCTTCTACTGTAATGCTAAAACGTCCAACAAAACCGGGTTTTAAGAGACTACTTTGTATTAATAATATTTTCTTTGTAAAATTTCACTATAAGTAATCAAAAAAGAAAGCTGTAGATTGAATATTTATTTACAAAAAGTTGGCAGCAAAATTAGTAATAGTTTCAACAACAACGAATCCTATCAGCTGCACTTTGGCAGTAGGTAGTATTGTATTAAATTAAAGCTTTTAAGAAACCCCCGAAGAAAATAAATAATAACTTTAAAGTGGCTAGACCGACTTTGGATCAAGTCACCTTTCAAACAGAAGAAGGGTACTGTTGGCTGAGTAGTTAGCGCGTTTGACTAAAACCCTGAGATCTTGAGTTCAAGACTAGTTTCAGGCAAGCCAACAACTTCATGCATTTTTCTCATGTGCATTGGTGTGTTATTGTGTTGGTTGTTGTTGGACTGTTAAAGTGATGAAGGCATAGCACTGATCACTTTGGCAGTACCGGCAGCGATTAATAATAGCATATCCTAATGTACTTTAAAGCACTTTCCTTCGTGGGTATTGTAGTAGAACCGTCGGCGAAGTAATAAAATGGATACACAGCTTAAGCAACTCAATGCCTCTACTTGACACCAGAGGGGCTTTCAACACTGCTCTACAAAAAAAAAAGGCGCAATAGCAGAGTTCTAAATTAATTAAGTTTTCTATCTCTTTTCCACTTCACCACTATCCCTTTCCCAAAGAAATTAGCACATTAATTAATTAACTCTCTCTCTCTCTCTTTAAAAAAATAAAATAAAAAATTAAAATCGATTTAGACGCTTAGCACAGATTTTCTTCAAATATAGATCATAATCGGCCCAACCGTTCTGGCTCTACAAGGTAGGCTTCCCACACGAACTGTTTTCAGCAGTACGCGTGCTCTTTGTTCCCCAATGCAGTTACACAGAGGCACAGGTACACACTACAAACTTAAAACATCCCTCATGTTTATGTATATTATATCATGTAATTCCTATAAGGAACATAGGGCCACTTTGTGGTTTCGGTAATCAAAGTAGTTTAGGATGAATAGCTGATTAGGCTAGAGCATCCAATCCTGGTGCTGGAGATGCCGCAATGCATCGGATCGCCGAGCGGATGTTAAGGTTATACCGCCTAAGGTCAGTCGCCAGATTTTCGTTAGCGAAAACAGGGGACACCAAGCCCTTAAAGGACAGTGGGAGAGGTTGACAGTTGAGAAGGAGTTGCTATATGCACGCTTCACTTTTCTTTGAACCCCAGTTTCGGTCGGCGCTAAAAATAAATATCAAATGTACGTTATTTTTTATCCTTATGATATTTCAACCTACAATTAAATTATAGTCAATTAATTCCGGTTTTTGCTGGGCATTTTAACACTAATTGTGAATACGTAAGCTTCGACTTATTTCTGGCGTTCAAGTTGAGTTTAAAGATTAATAATAGTAGAATTTTATAAATTAAGTTATAAATTTCAGTCAAACAGTATGGGTTTATATCAAAGAGATTTAATTAATATGGCTTAAGTTCGGTTTTAATTTAATTTTTTCATTTCAATTATACTTTTATTTAGAGATAAATGTGAAGCAAGTAGGCAAAGAAATATCTGACTGTGTGGAGGGTTGGACTGACATGTTTTGAGAGATTCCGCTCATCTCGTCAAAGCTCTTTACCGCTTAGACAACTCGACCAAAGTCCTCGTAGTCAAATTTTTCTTTCTCTGCCTCCTTCACATTTATCTCTAAATAAAAATACAATGTAATTCAAAAATTAAATTAAAACCGAACTCAGGCCAAAATACTTAAATTGCTTATCAAAGCAATTTTATGCAGAATTTTATGCAAAACGTGAAAAGTGTGTGAAATTTAGCTCTCCCTAAAATAAAAGTCAGACTTAAGTAAACTTGCAAGACGCCAATACCCGTCGCATACATATTTTTGCTCTCCTTTGCCGAAGTCTGTTGTTAGAACCTTGTAATTTATTTTTGTGCTTTTAACATTTTATGTTGTACTTTTTTAGTTGGTATGGTATTACCCAACTGCAAAGAATAGATGCACGAACAGCATTTCCCTGCTTCGATGAACCTGAATTTAAAGCGAAATTTCGCATGCACATAAGACGTCCCAAGTTATATAATTCAGTTTTCAATACCAGATTAATAAAAACCATATATGATGAGTAAGTAGAAATAATAGATGGGATCGTCAGTAACTTTACACTCAGCTCCTGCATGCTCATGATAAAACGCATTACTAACGCACAGCCATTCTTTTTTTCTTTGCTCACGCTCACACACGCTCTAAAGTAAAATTCATCACAATCATGAAAACTAACTCTCATAAATTCTTCGCGCATAAGTAAAAAATGTTAATGTATGTAAACTTATACCCCCTTATTCATTATACTTATAAAAGGTTAATGAGAAGCTTATGAAACAACTTTTGAATGGAAATCTGTTTCATAAACATTTTGTAAGCATTTCATAATTTGGTATTAATAAGTCCAATAAACTTTACACATATGTACGTAATCTAGATTCTTTTTTTGCTTTCAGAAATGATTATTATGTGGACCACTTTGAAGAAACTCCTCTGATGTCAACTTATTTAGTAGCATTTTTAATAACTGATTTTGAGGTTTATGGCAATTCAGATTTTAAGTTCATCATGCATTCGAAATTTCGAAATAAAACCAATTTCGCCTATGAGGTGGGCTTGAAGACCTTAGCGGCTTATAATAGCTATACGCAATTACCCTATAATACACTGGGCAATGCAATTATGCAAGTGGTAGGATCTTCATATTTTCCCCATAATGGTATGGAAAATTGGGGCTTAGTTATTTATAGGTAAATAAGTAAGATATGTTATTTTTTATGTTTTATTAACTTGAAAATTAATTTCTTTAAGAGACTCAGTGCTTGTGCATGAGCCGGGCTATACAGATGGTTGGTCAGATAAAGAATATACGGTGACTATTATGGCACATGAGATCGCTCACATGTGGTTTGGCAATAGCGTTACATTTAAATGGTGGAACTGTTTCTGGTTAAATGAAGCGTTTGCTCGTTACTATCAGTATTTTATGACACATGAGGTACATACACAAATTAAATCTTTTTTGTATAAATGATTTCATATTACATTGTACAACACAAACAAAAGCAAGGTTTTAACGATTAACTACCCTGCGGTAAATGGAACTGGCACACCTACCACTTCCTATAAAGCGGACCAGCCACTTTTACATGGGGATGGCCTAGGATGGGGTTAATTGATACTTTGTATGCACCTTGTAACTTGTCTCTGAACTATCTTATGCAGTCCTAATCGGTGTAGAATAATATAGATTATATATAAATATTATTCCCAAATTCAGCTGTAATTATCGACTAATTTATTCTTTTATTGTTACAAATCCAAGTAGAAATTGCATTTTATTTTTAAGCGGTGTCTTTGATAGGATTCGAACCGACAACCTTCGGCATGACAGGCTAGTACACTACCCACTCGACCACAGGGGAACTTATATTTCAATGTTGTAAATACCAGTTAAGCTGGAATTAATATCTGAATATAGTTACGGAACAGGTTCCAGAGTGGAATGGCAGACTCATTGAAGGGAGACAATTAATATTATATAGATACTATGTAATAGGCCTTTGATCCAGGTGCATCGAATTAGTTCAGTGTCGTTTACTAATATACTAGCCGGAGTACCAACTAAATTGACTGAAAATGGTTAATATTTTACCATTTACACAATATGTCTTTTTTCACCATTCACTACTCCTTATTTTTGGTACCAGTCTCACTTTCTCAAGTCATGGGACGAGTACTTTTGGATCATTTATCACCAAATTTTCCGCAGGGTAACTCTGGTAGAGGAGACCAAAAAAGAAAACTGAAAAACGTGCATAGCCGTTTTAAAAGTTTACACCTGACCTTTGTGTGGGGGGAGTTAAAGTTCCCTTAATTTGGACATTATTATAGTATATCGGCATACGAAATCTTGTAATCCTTACAATTTAGGTACCCAGCAAAAACTTTGCTTACTGGTAGGCAGAAAAGTATATGAGGATTTAGTTATGATTTAAATGCACTTATAATTTGACTCGATATCTACTTATTTTTGTTTGAGAAATTCAATATATAAGCGCCCCTTACAAATGTATTTACATTTGCACAGCAATTAACTAGCTAGTTTTCTACTTACTTGAAGCTAAAAAATAAGCAGTTAAATAGACAAAATGAAATAAAAATGATAAGCTCTGTTTTGGGACACCCGATGGGAATTATGCTCCTTGTCTATATAAAATAAATTCAGTAAAGTGCGACTCGCACTCGAATGGTTGATTTGTTTGCAAATGTTTGTTTGTTTGTTTTTGGGGACTTTTTGCTTTTAGCGTTTTGACTTTTTTCTTTTTGCGAGTTTTCTTGTTTTTCAAATTTTTAGGTTTGGCGATTTTTGTTCGTGTGGTGCTTTTTGTTTAAGCACTTTTTTCATTATGGCGAAATATTTCGTTTCGGCTTGGCTTTTTTCTTTTGTGTTTCCTTTCGGCATTTTTTTCGTTTTTCAGGGTTCCGTACACCAAAAGTGCAAAGGAACCCTGTTGTTTTCGCTATGCTGTCTGTCTGTCTGCCTGCCTGTATGTCTGTTTGTATGTCTGTCTGTCTGTTTCTCAGTTTGTCTGTCCGTCTGTCACCGGCTGTTTTCTCGAGAACCATAAGAGCTACGGACCTGCAATTTTCAGAGAACATGTAAAACTTTGGCCGCTAGAACAGCAAATATATGACAGTTAAAAATAAAGGGTGCTCTAAAGCGAGCAATGAAAAATGTTGAAATACTCATGTAATATACAGACACTTATATATGGACATTAAAAATTTTCAAAGTTAGTGTTAATTGGTGTAGTCTGTAGAATAGACTACACTATATAACACTGATATTTAAAACAATAAAAATTAAAGGGTGTTCTATCAACTAATGTAATTTTGAATATGCAATTTAGCAATTTGCTGTATTTTGGAAACCGTAAGAGGCAAACTCTTGAAATTTTTAAAATCGCTAGAGCTAAAAAATTCCAAAATTTACAAAAAAATTCAAAACGAAAAATCGCCAAAATGAAAAAAGTGTTCAAAGGAAAAAAGCACCAAAATTAAAAAAAACGCCAAAAATCACCAAAACTAAAAAGATCGACAAAAAACTAAAAAAAACCGATTAGAGGCATCAAAACAAAAAAAATACTAAAACTTAAAAAATCGCTAAATTTAAAAATATCGTCAAAAAAATTTTTTTGAAAAAATCGTTAAAAATTAAAAAAACACCAAAACGAAAAAAGCGCCAAAACCAAAAAAAAAGCGCCAGAAACAAAAAAAACGCCAAAAACCAAAAAATCGCCAAAGAGAAAAGAGTGTCAAAACCGAAAAAAATCGCTAAAAGTAAAAAAACACCAAAAACTTAAAAAATACCAAAAACCGAAAATAACTCCAAAACTAAAAAAAGCGCCAAAACTAAAACAAATCGCTAAAACTATAAATATTGTCAAAAAGCGAAAAAAGCGTTGAAACGAAAAAAGGCCAAAACAAAAAAAATCACCAAAAGCAAAAAGTCGCCAAAATTAAAAAAATTGGCAAAAAAATTTTCAAAAAAAGAAAAATCGCAAAAAAAAAACAATATATGATATAAAGGAAAAAAGCTAAGGAACCGAAAAAATCGATAAATCAACAAAATAAAAAACTTAAAAAATAAAAAAATAAAAATAAAACGGAAAAGCAAAACGCAAAAATTTTCAAAATGAAAAAAAAGGGCAAAAACGAAATGGGATATATTTGTATTTGTTCGGAACACTTCATGTGCGAGCCAAAGTCGCACTTTTTAAGATACAGCTACTTGTCAAAATTAGATAGCCAACATTATATTAACTAATAGAATACCCTTTATTTTTTAGTTTGTTTAAATTTCAGTATGTATTAATTTAATGTGTGTAATACACTAACTTTGAAAATGCCAAGTGTCTATATACATACAGTGAAACCTCTCATAGCCGGACACTCACCGTCGCAGTGTTTTTGACCGATTGTGGGAGGTATTCACTTATGAAAGAGGTACACATTTATTATATTAATTATTTTATTTTATAATCTTACATATGTATTATTAAAGCAATGGAGAACTGGTCTATTGTGGTCTGAAAAATTTTGGTTTTGCGGACCAACCAATGTACATTTTATATATCTAACAAACATCCTATTTTTATGTTAATATGTATGTTAATTTGTGGCAACGGCGAAATTACCAATTTCATTAGCATTAAAAGAAGTGTTAATCATAGTTGAAAAAAACACGAACTACATAAAAATTAATAAAATCCGGTTGTATTTCAACGCTTCTGTCCACTTATAAGAGGTATTTTAAGGACAATTTTCTAAAATTTAGTGTCCGCAATAGGGATGAGTAAGTGAAAAAAATATATCGATATATATCGATATCGATATATTTTTAAATATCGATCGGCATCGATTTATATCGACTAAAATATATCGATATGCCGATATATCAATGATAATTCATACGTAGTCCCCACATTTTTTTTTAAGTTAAACAAAGAAAGTGCCCTTTTTATAAATAATTATGCTGGAAAGAGTTAATTTCCAAGATCCTTACTGTTCCACCAATATTTCATGGAACATACATCAACAAAAGTACACTCAAAGAATGATAATTTTTCGAATAGATAAAATATTATAAATAAAACAAAAGATTTTGTTAGTAATATTCTATTTGATGAAGGCTGTGCCGAAATATTTTTAAAAATTGTACGAAAAACTAAACCAAAGCTAAAAAAATATCGATTCTGATACTGTCGATATATTTGGAAAAAATATCGATATATCGATATATCGAAACTAAAAATACCGACGATATATATCGATATATTTTTAAGAAAATATCGATATATCGATATTTTTTGTCCATCCCTAGTCCGCATACGGTTATTAGAGTGTTCGGTTATGAGAATACATTTTGTATGGAATAAGTCACGAAAATCTCGGTTCTAAAAAGTTTGTCCGGTTATGGAAGGTGTCCGGTTATGGGAGGTGTCCATTAGGAGAGGTTTCACTGTATATATCATGATTCTCCATAGCACATTAAGATTTCAACATGTTTCTTTGTTCGCTTTAGGGAACCCCTTAACTTTCATAAAGCTTTACGGCCTTATTCATAAAAACTTAAAGCATGGTGATAAACTAATTTCAAGCTAAATTTAATAACGTTGTATTCAAAGACGTATATTACATGAACATTTTAAAATAGGTTTATAGATGGTATGCACCTAATATAAACCTCCAATAAATTCATATCATCGAAATATCAATTTTAACTTCAAACATCTTTGCAAATACAGCACACGGGAATACATGATATTATTTACAAACAATCAAAACAAATTTAAATAAGCTCTTTGTTCGTATATAATATAAAAAGTACTGTGAATTCTTTTGTAGTGCTAAAATATTTCACAAACCCGCATTTTATGAGGCTACTTTGTATAAAAATATTTATTCCTGAAGTAAACGACAGCTGTAGATATAAAAAAGTTTAATTGACTGATTGAGTATTTGTGAAATTTTATTTTTTTTACCATTTCAACCAATTAGATATATCCCGAATACGATTTGGACAAACAATTCGTAGTCAAACAGGTTCAACTTATATTCAATACAGATGCCACAAATAATACACAACCCTTGACAAGTTTAGAAGGCTCAATAAATACACCTGATGGCATTACTTATGCCAAAGGAGCAGCCATCGTGCGAATGTTTGCCAATTTAATGGGTAAAGAGAGATTCGATCAAGCCGTAAGAGAATATTTAAAAGACAAGTAAAGAGATGAAACTAGATATATTATACGTACTAAGTTTCATTTAATAATGTTTCTTTGCAGCCACTTAAAGAATGTTGAACCCGAGAATTTATTCAAGTATTTGAAAAAGCATTGGCCTCCTCCACACCAGGTAGATTTGGATGAATTCTTTAGGGATTGGACAGAGCAAGTAGGCTATCCTGTAGTCTCAGTATCAATCAGTCCAAATGGCAAATTTGTTCTAAAACAAAAACGATTTTTACTAGATGCCAAAGATGGCAGTGATGCCTCTATAAGATATACAATACCTATAACCTTTAACAACGCTACAAGAAATAATTACAATGATTTCACTCCTTTATTCTACTTTAACAAAACGCTAGAAGAAGTGGAATTTTGTGAGATGGCCCTCAATCAAGATTGGGTGTTAGTGAATACGCAGCAATCTAACTTTTACCGGGTTTTCTATGATTCCGATCTACTTAAAAATCTTCGTAAGGCATTCGAACAACAAAATCACTCAGGGGTACATGTTAATAATCGTGCTAGTCTAGTAGATGATCTTTTTACTTTTGCACGTATTGGCCTCAAGGACTATGAAGAAGTTTTCGAGTTCTTAGAATATTTAGCTACAGAAACTGAATATACACCCTGGTATGTAGCTTTCAAGGGCTTTTATACTTTTTATGTACGCTTGACAGTGGAACAACACAATGAATTTGGTAGATTTTTATATGAAATTCTCGATCGCGTCTACAAAAAATTGCAGTTTGAAAATTCCAACGATACTGTTTTAGATATCTACAATCGCAATAAAGTAATTAGCTGGCTTTGCAAATATCATCATGAAGACTGTAATGAGCAAGCTAAATATATATTCCATGCCCACATGTTAGCCGATACCAAACCAAATGTGGATTTTCGAGAAGCTCTATACTGTGCTGCTTGTCGCAACGACAAGTCTGCTGTATACGACAATTTAAAGAAAATGTTTCAAAACGAAGATTTATTGAATGAAAAGGAAACAATTTTAAGAGCTATGGGCTGTACACGCTATAATGTTGCTTCTCACTATGAGTTTATATTGTCAATTGGCGTGCCACTGGACTTAAAGGCAATTGGTTTGAGCAGTTTGTATAGCCAAACACCGGAGAACATAATGACAGTACTTATGTTAATGATCGATAACGTTGAGGAGTTACAGAATGCGTAAGTACACAGAAAAAAATCATAACTTTATTGAACTATTTTTTTATCAAAAAATGTTCAAACAAACGTTTGTTTGAATTAAACATTATTTTCTGTCAATTATTTGTTTCAGTTTTTTTATTTTTCAAGAGAAGTAACACAATCAGGCAATTAATGCCTACCAACTAATTAATTAATGTGTTAATGTGTTACCTACCTTCTTTGGGAAAGGGATATTGTAGAGAGAACAAGTGGTGAAGTGGGAGAGAGATAGAAAGCTTAATTCATTTACAAACTTGCTATTGCGCGTTTTTTTTTTTGTAGAGCAGTGTTGCAAGCCCCTCTGGTGTCAAGTAGAGGCATTGAGTTGTTTAAGCTGTGTAGCCATTTTATTAGTTATTTTACTACTTCGCCGACGGCTCTGCTTCAATACCGAATAGAATATCCACTACACAGAACAAATTTTCAAAATTTCATTTTCAAACAAGCATTTGGTGAAATTAACTTTTAAATTAATTAAGTAGTTTTTCTCATTCAATAAATGTTTCATTTTGAGATCTTATTTACATTAAAAAGCAACAACAAAACTAGTTTTATTTTCAGAAAATTTGTTGTCTGATTCTACAAAAATCATTGACAGGACCGATTTCAATAAAAAATTTTATATGGATTCAATTAATTACACTATGTAACAAGAAAAATGCCAAGGAGTACCACTATATTTTTTTGATGTGTTATGGGCCGCTAATTTAAAAAACAGTTAAAATTTTAAATTCTACAGATAGTTTTTTTCTTTTAATTTGTTCTAAAATTTCGGATTTTTATCATAACTTGGTAAAGGACTTTCGAATTTTATTACAAAATAAACAAAAAAAAAAACTTGAAATAAAATTATCTTTAAGCCATTTTACTAAATGGTTTCGGAATTATTCAGAGCGCAATAATGAAAAATATATTATTTTTTATGCAAAATTGAAAATTTTTTATTTCTTAAATATTTATAAAAAAAATTTAAAAGCTCAAGATAATACAATTGTTATTCTCTACTCATAAAGTGATATCTACTAGAAATAAAATACGCCTCATTTTATGAAAATCGATAAGCACATATTGATTTTATTCACAATAACGTGAAAATAGCTGATTTTTGCAAGAAGTTTTGAAGAGGTGCAGCCGATATTTTCATAACTTAGAAAAGGATTGTCAAACTTCATTACAAAGACCACTAAAATACTTTAAACAAAACTGCCTTTAAGCTGCTTGAACACATTTTTTTAACTCAATAGTTTTCGAATTATTCAGACCACAGTGATGAAAAGTATATATATTTTTTTTTAATATAAACATTTTAATTTATTAAAAGTTTATATATTATCGAAAATGGCAAAAACTTAAAATTTTTATAAACTAATCATAGAGCCACATATACTACAAATAAAATTAGCTTTATTTCATGAAAATCGATGGATAAATATTGATTTTATTCATAATAAAGTGAAATCATCTGATTTTTGACAAAATTGCGAATTGTTACACTGTACAGCAAAATCAATTTTTCCCAATGTTTGCACATAGTTGTACTAACTCGGCATAGGATATATTGTCGGCCTTACGTTTAACATTTAATATGTGTTCAGCACTTTTATGTAAAACATCATAATTAACACTTTTTGAAACATTTTTGTGGAACATTTTTAACTCCGCCTAAATTAGTCCTAGATATAACCTTTCAAAACGTCGATACACGCATGTATTTTTTTGTTGACGTCTACCAGTATCAGTTATTAGAACGTTGTTATTTAAAAAAATTTGGTTTTATTGTAGAGTCCAAATATTCCCAATTTTTTTAAAAACTAGGTTACTTCAATTTATTATGAATAAGATCAATATATCCATCGATTTTCATGAAAGAAAGCTTATTTTATTTGAAGTATATGTGGCTTCCTGATCATTTAATAGAAATTGTAAGTTTTTGCCATTTTGGATTTCTTAAATTTATTTATTTTTTTTTTGCGTTTATTTATTTATTGAATCTTCAATTATAAATTGAACTAACAATAAGTATTCAAATCTTAACTCTAAAAATTTCAATTATGTGACTAGCCAATGCTAGACAAAATTTTAATCTATGCGGTTAATTTTAGGTTGGCTTACGTATCTCGTGTAGGGCTGTGAGAAAGAGTGTCCCTCCTTCTCAACCGTATGTGGCCTCTATAGTTTAGAATGTTGCGAGCTAGTGGATTTTGATGCGACTCAAGTTTCTTTATAGATTTTGTCACATGTTTTGAAAATACGGTCTTTACCATCTCGACATCTAGATCTTTATGAATGCGCGAATTTCTAACGAAGTATTTTATTTTGTCGCTTTCAATTTTCTCTATATTTGATGACGAGGCAGTACCACATAGCTGAATGCCATATGACCATATTGGTTTTAGAATCGAGTTGTATAACAAAAGTTTACAATATAGGCTTAGAGTAGAATTTCTTCCAATAAGCCAATTCATTTGGGCTGCTTTTAATTTCATTTGGGTCACCTTTACATATATATGTGATTTCCATGTAAGACGATGATCGAGGTGGATGCCGATATATTTTACTTCAGTGTGTTGAGGTATACTTTGGTTATTGATTTGTATAGGTGGGCATGTTTCTCTACGCAATGTAAAAGTAATATGTAAATATTTTTGTTCGTTAACTTTTATACGCCATTGTTTTAGCCATTTTTCCAGCTGATATATGTACTCCTGCAGTTTGCGGGAAGCTTCTTGAGGCTTTTCGTGAACGCTTAGAAAAGCTGTATCATCAGTGAATGTCGATATGTGTAAAGCCTACAGTACACGGAATGTAAAAATCCACATGCGCATGTGGCTCTGGCGTAATTTTGACGTCATCATGAAGCTACATTTGCTACATGCCGTGTACTTCCACTTTTTGCGACACTCACATGAAGTAAACATTCGTATGTGTACCACATGTAGCTATCAAGACGCATACGCCCATGTGTATTTTTCACATGCCGTGTACTACATTGTTACATGTGAATTGTGACACGTGCAATATTTTTACATGCGCATGTAGCTGCCACAAATATGTAACAGCAAGAGTTTCTGTCAGAACATGTTCTAACCGTATGTACCCATTGAAAACGTTGCCAGTTGGGTGTTTCCTAGCAAATTATGTAGGAACTTTTTCGTTTGGTTGGTTTGTGTATATGTTTATGCATATTTATTATTAGAAGTTTCAATGCAGTTAGTAAAAACTCAGAGAATTAAATCTGTAAAGAGATTTTTATAAAACTAATTATTTGTAGTATAATTGGTAAAAGTTGTAATTAAGACTGAGGCCACACGGGCGTTTTTAAAACGCGGCGTATCTGCTTGTTATATTAAATTTGAATTTTCAAAAAATTTAATATAAAAATGAAGTTTAAAAAAACTTAAGCACGCTATAATACAAACGGAACTAAAAAATAGAAAGTAATTTGTAAGTATAAAGAGTTTCAACAATCCCAACAATCAATTATGACTAATTAATTTTTAATAAAATTAAAATAAAAATTTAGTTATGTATTAACAAAATAGTTCACTTATAGTAAAAAATCGTAGGGCGCTTTATGTTAAATGTTAATACATAACTTAATTTTTATTTTAATCTTACTCGTATTAAAAATTAATTAGTCATAATTGATTATTGGGATTACTGGAACACAGCCTCTTCATACTTACAAATTACTTTTTATTCTTTAGTTCCGTTTGTTATTAAAGCGTGTTTTTAAGTTTTTTTAATCTATAATCTATTTTCTTAATTTTTAGTCGCAATACCATGCCAAAAGTAATTATAATCAAAAGCCTCGACTTTTAGCATATGCTATGCTTATTATACAATAGTTTATTTAAATACGGGCTGCTGTCAAGCTTGGTTTAATTGCCTGTTAAATAGAATACTCTATTTTTCACAAGTCACCTTTTGTGTGGTTTTTACAGAGAAATAAACACGTTTTACCAAAGCCTATACAACAATATGATTTTGTATTGCATTCAATAAACACAAATATCTTTATTACATTTTACAACGTAACTACATTTATCCGCTGATAACACTAGTTCACAAAACAAATGCACCTCAAAAATTAAATGTTTTTTAAGCTAAATTGGGGCTGCTGAACATTAATATGGCATTAATTTATTTTTCTTAAGAAACGTTTTCGAGATATTCGCAAAAAACTTGTTTTTTTGCAGTTTGTAAAGATATTTACAAAAATCTTGAGTTCTGTTTACTTGAATTGAGCAAATTTGGGATTGTTGCATAGATATGTTTTGCCTCTTTCAGTTCATATTTATACTGTGTTGATCAGACAAAAGTTCACTGAATTACAAGCCTTTATATATGAAAAAAAATTACTTTTCGCGTTTTTTTCAAAATTCACCATTTTGAAATGCTCCATTAAAGCAAACGAAAATTTTAAATTTTTGTTTCGACCCATGTCTTAAATTTAGAAAGTAATAATTTTGTAATAATTTTAATAAATTTCTATAAAAGTTAGTTTGTAATATATTGATAGATTTTCAACGACTTCGGTATTTTTTGAGGAAACTTTGGTATGAAGTTTTTTTTTGAGTGGCAACACTGGTAGTCATAAGCAGCTGTGTTTGTTTTGATTCTTATTAAATAAATTTGTCTTGCTATTCCATTTAATTTGTGCATTTAATTTGTGATTTAATTCGTGCCTTTATTATATCAATTTAGTAAAATATGAGTGAAAATAATGTTGTTATTGTCGACGACGATGATTCCAACGGTGCGCCTTCTCGATTAAAGTCTCGTCGGCAAAGAAAGTCAACAGCAGGCGACAGAAAAATTCAGCATATATGGACCGACGGTCCATAGTTTTTTAAGTTGTGTTCTTTGTTTATTTACTTTTTTTGTAAAAAAATGTTTAGTTTGAAATATTTATTGAACAAAATCCACCTAAATTGGGGTTTTAACAATAATTAATGAAAATTAAAATAATAGTATTTCCCATCCCTTGATAAAGTCAACAAATAATTGACGAAACGTCGGGAAAAATGAAATAAAATAATTTGTTTTATTTGCATTATGAATCTTTAGGCCTTATTAGCTCATTTCAAAATACACAAAATACAAATTTACATTGGCCATACAACAAAAATAATTGAAATCAATTATTGTTTACAACTCGAATAGAAGAATACAAATGCCGTGTACTTGAAATCCTCATCAACATATGGCTTTTGCACATGCTAATATATAAAACGCGTCCATCTGCTGCATGCCGTGTACTAGTAACATACATGTAACCATTCAGATGTTTACACATGTATTGCTTCTGCAAATGTGTCCGCTTCGCCCACATATGTTACATTTGAGTTTTTGGACAAAAATACATGCCGTGTACTATCAAAATTTTACAGCATGTATCCACTACCACTTGTATAAAAAATGCAAGCAATATGCTGAAAATTCTCGTGACGTCAGACCCACATACGCATGTGGATTTTTACATTCCGTGTACTGTAGGCTTAAGTTACTGTTTATCGGCATGTCAGAGGCATAAATCAAATATAAGAAAGGACCGAGGATGCTGCCTTGAGGAACTCCGGCTTCAATCGACTGCTGAGGGCTTACAAAATCGCCTTCTTTAACGACAAATTTTCGTTCTGTTAAATAGCTTTGTAATAGCTTAAAGGTGTTAGCGGGTAGGGTTTGCTTTAATTTATGAAGTAAACCTTCGTGCCATACTTTATCAAAAGCCTGAGAAACGTCAATAAAGAGCGCAGAACAATATTTCTTTTCATCAAAAGTTCTCCTAACCACATTCACAAGCCTATGTGTTTGTTCGATCGTGCTATGTTGTCTCCTAAAACCGAATTGATGATCTGGAATGCATCCATTACCATTTACTATGGCTGACAGCTTTCTTATAAGGAGCCTCTCAAAGAGTTTTGACATGTTAGACAAAAGGCTTATGAGCCTGTAAGACTCCACCTTCGTATGATCTTTGCCTGGCTTAGGTATCATTGTAATCAGCGAAACTTTCCATTCTGTAGGATAGTGATTAAGTCGTAGAACACCATTAAAAATGAAAAGCATTATCTTTTTTGCAATAAAGGCTAGCTCTAATAACATTTTGTTGCTTATTTTATCAGCCCCTGGGGATTTTTTCAAGTTTAAGCCACCAATAGAATGTTCAATCTCTCGAATACTAAATCTCAGGGGAATATCTCTAAGAGCGACAACTGATGGCAACTCGACTATGTTATCACATGTGTTTGGGGTAAATACTTTTTGCAAGTGGTTAATTTCTTATAAATTAAAAAAAAATTAAATAAAATTTAAATTATTTTGGCTTGAGTTCGGTTTTAATTTAATTTTTCAATTAAATTATATTTTTATTTAGAGATAAATGTGAAGCATGTAGACAAGGAAAACTTGGACTGCACGGAGGGTTGAACTGATGTTTCAATAGATCCCGCTAATCTTTACAGAGGTTTTTTTCTTTGTCTACATGCTTCGCATTTATCTGTAAATAAAAATATAGTATAATTGAATAATTGAATTGAAAGCGAACTCAGGCCAAAATAATTAAAATTTCTTTGGATATAAGCCCATACAGTTAATTAAATATAAAAATGTTAGAATTTTGCATAAAAAATTATATTTTTTTCATCATTGCGGTCCGAATAATTCTGAAGCCATTGAGTATATAAAAAATACTGTTAGAACGGCTTAAATGTATATTTATTCCAAGTTTTTTGTATTTTATTTTTAATTAAATTGGACCACGCCTTCCCTAGTTATAATGAAATCGGTGCAGCTGCCTCTTGAAAAATTTCAAAAAAAAAGTATCCATTGAATTTTAAATTTCGACTGTTTTTGTAAGTAGGGGACTACAACACATCAAAAAAAAGTTTGATTTTGTCGCATAGTATTATGAAAAAATATTGTTAATAATAATTAAGTTATGAATTTTAGTCGAACTGAATAGATTTATATCCAATGAAATTTAATTATTTTGGCTTGAGTTCGGTTTTAATCTAGTTTTTCAATTAAATTATATTTTTGTCTAGAGATAAATGTGAAGCATGTAGATAAAGAAAAATGTTACTGCGGTGAGGGTTGAACTGACATGTTTCGAGAGCTACCGCTGTACTCGTCAAAGTCCTTTACCGCGTAGACCACTCGACCAAATTCGGTGGTTTGCAGTCAAGAGCTCAATAGCATTTACATATAATCAATTCATACTGTCACTTTTAGAGCTGTATTTCATTTGATAGCTATTGATATTCACGTTTTCTTTATTTGTTATGTTAAGCTCAAAATATTTTTAAAAAATCCTCATAAATACCGCCTCTTATGCAAACTATTTACTTATTCATTGAATTTCTTTACTGAAAATTAAATTTAGTTTCTTCTGTAGATAATAAACTTTGCATTTTATTTTAATAATTCTTTTATCATTTCCAACAGTTTACAAAGCTGGTCTGTAACAGCTTCGGTTATAATTGTTTACCGAGCAAAAAGGTCACCTTTTTGGAACATATGTTAAGGCTTTAGAAAATTGTATAAAATCAACTGAAGCCAATCTTAAATGGGCCAACACAAACCTGGAAAAACTCTTCAAATATCTGAGTCAACGCAATGGGGCAGCCTCTATTAGCAGCAGCTTATTAATCATTCCTTTCAATTTGTGATTTTGATAAGAAATACTCAAGTAATTTTGTAATATCTAATATATGCACTATGAATAATAATTTTCTGAACCTAAAGCACTATAGTTAACTACTTACCTTAAACCTGAAATTAAATTAATATACATATATAATTTGCTACTTACCTTAAAATCAACTTCACAAAGGCTAAACATCTGAATTTTAAATAAAGCTGATTATCTGACTTATAATACTTCAACGAGACATAAAATTAAAAAATCAAAAAAACCCGACTGCTTAAAAAAATAAAACAACTTTAAACCGACACAGATTCTAAATGGTCATTCGAAATTAAAAACCATAAGAGAAACCTAAAGATGATTTTCAAATACCTGTCGATTGGTGCCCATAGTTTGCCGACTTTTTATTTTTTTTCGTACAAACAAAATGGCGTCTGTTGGCCGCCATATTGAATTTTGACTACTGTCATATCTTTAGTTACACTCCGCGGACTAAGACGAATCGATTAACGTAAGAGTCGTCTAAATTGGTCTACGCGTTCTGTTTATATAGTGCCGCAAAGGAACACACATACATACATACATACATACATACATACATACATACATACATACATACATACATACATACATACATACATACATACATACATACATACATACATACATACATACATACATACATACATACATACATACATACATACATACATACATACATACATACATACATACATACATACATACATACATACATACATACATACATACATACATACATACATACATACATACATACATACATACATACATACATACATACATACATACATACATACATACATACATACATACATACATACATACATACATACATACATACATACATACATACATACATACATACATACATACATACATACATACATACATACATACATACATACATACATACATACATACATACATACATACATACATACATACATACATACATACATACATACATACATACATACATACATACATACATACATACATACATACATACATACATACATACATACATACATACATACATACATACATACATACCCGCAAGGGTATCTTCTTATGAGGATAACGGGATTGACGACCCCGCGGGCCCTGAGTTATCACAGGTTTGAAGGCATTCTAGGTAGAAATCCTTAAAAAACCTGTGATTCCGCACCGCTGAAAAGCATTAAGATCAAGTCCAGCACGGTCTTAATTATGGCATTTCTGGACATACGAATTTGAATTGTTAGAACCCTGGGCTGACGGTTGTGGTATTCTGGGACTTGAGTATGTAAGAGTGAAATTTTACAGAAATGGCTCTCAGGCTAATGCCACAACTGCCTCCGTCCTATTAAAACTTGGCAAGTCTCAAAGTACGTTTGAAGTTCGTCATCATTAGGTTGTTGGTGCAGGTTCGGATGTCGTTCCCCGGTTAGCACGGATCTGGCTCTGGCGGGATGATCCATAAGATCTTTTCGTCAACCCTCGCATGGACCTCACTGCTTGCAAAGGGACCCATGGGGTCTTAACGTGACTGCACATCGAACGGAGATAGCGGCTTTGAGTTTGGACCCATTAGAATGAATTTTGAAAATAAAAATCGAAGTAACAATGAGTTAAATATGGGAGATGTTGAAAACCCATTTGCAAGGAAGTCGGTGATCACGAGATCGCCTCCTACAGCAGTTAGTAGTAGACCTGTTACAGTGTCAAATACCGTCGACAATAGTAATGAGGGCCACAGTAACAGTGTGAAGAGATTAGGAGTGAAAATAGGAGAGTTGTTAGATTTTCTGAAGACACGCTCAAACGTGCACAGGGACATAGTGACAATGTCCCGTGAGATACAGGCGTTGTATATGCAGGTTTCAGATGAATTGAGTAGCAAAGGTGTTAGTAGTGACGAGAAATCGCGGACTAGCAGAGAAACGCAGACAGACGAACCGGCAAGGGTAAACCTTGTGATAGGTGGAACCCCAAAGCGCAGAAGAGATGATAACATTCTTAGCCCAAAGGGTAACAAATCTAAGAGGAAGAAGGGCACAACCCCCAATAGGGCATTGAAGAAAAGTGAAAATGCTGTACCCAGGGAGACAGGTATAAACACGGCTGGTAAACAAGATCCGAATGTTAAAGATCCTGACTGGGTTAAAGTTGGTCCAAGAGCTAGAAATAGAAAAAAGACAATACGACCAGATGCTTTGATTATTAAAACTTGTGGGGATGCTTCCTATGCTGATATTCTCAGACAAGTGAAGAAAGACCCTAAGCTGGATAATCTGGGCCAAAACGTAAAAAATATCAGGAAGACTGAGAAAGGTGAATTATTGTTAGAGTTGAGTAAACCCTCGCATCAGAATACAAGTGAGTTCAGGTCGACGGTAGAAGAGGTATTAGGTGAGGTCGCAGAAGTTAGAGCACTATCTCATGAGATTAGGATCGAGATTAGAGATATAGATGAGGTAACCACAAAGGAGGACGTCTATGAAGCCCTCATTAGAGAATCCGATTTTAAATCCCTGCAGCCTGCTGCAGTTAAATCGTTAAGGAGAGCGTACGGAGGAACGCAAACTGCCACCATTGGCGTAAGTGCTGTCTTAGCTTGCCGTCTTATAGAGATGGCGAAGATACGTATTGGTTGGGTTGTTTGCAGAATACGCGAAAAGGTAACACCAAGACGGTGCTATAAATGTCTTGATTATGGACATAGAGCAGCAAACTGTAGGGGGCAGGACCTTTCTAAAAACTGCTTACGGTGTGGCAAAACTGGCCACAAAATTGGAACTTGTTCCAATAAACCGTCGTGCTTGCTTTGTAGGAATGGAACAAACACCGCTAGTGACCATGTCACCGGATGTGCAGTTTGTCCATACTACAGAAGAGCTCTACAGAAACTTAGGGTTTAAAGCAAAACTTAAGGCATCAAAATGCGTATATTACAGTTAAATCTCAACCATTGCCAGGCAGCTCAAGAGCTTCTTAAGCAAAGCGTTCGAGATTTAAATGTAGATGTCGCTGTGCTGAGTGAGCCATATCGGAACATGGGATCTGTAAATTGGGTTTCCGATAATACGGACACATCGGCGATATGGAACACCAGCACGCTAACAATACGAGATAAAATAACATCAGAATGTGGATATGCCCGAGCCACTGTCTCTGGCATCACACTATACAGTTGCTATATTCCCCCTAGGTATTCTATAGAGGACTTTCGAGTAATAGTTGACAATATAGTAACAGATGCAGTTACAAGAAATCCTGTCATAATAGCGGGTGACTTCAATGCGTGGGCTGTTGAATGGGGCTGCCCCTTGACAAACACAAGAGGTAGAGTACTCTTGGAAGCCTTTTCTGTATTGGGTGTTGTACTCATTAATAATGGAGTTGAACAAACTTTCAGAAGGGGTGATGCTGGATCGGTAATTGACATTACATTTGTCAGTAGCAGCATCACAAGCCAAGTTAACTGGAGAATATCCGACATCTATACTCATAGCGATCATAGCGCTATAATCATAGATGTACAAGATGAACAGCCCCGTGTGATTGCACAAGCACGAGGTTTGACAGGATGGAAGGTAAATACCTTTGATAAGGATATCTTCGCAGCTTGTATGGAGAACATGGAACTGAGTGGTTCAGCTGAAGATATGGCAGTGCAATTAGTAAGTCATATCACTAATGCCTGTAACGTAGCTATGATAAAGCGTAAAAGGTCACCAAATAAGCCCCCGGTGTACTGGTGGAATGATGAAATTGCTAGCTTGCGATCGGAGTGTATAAGTGCCCGAAGGCAGTATACACGAACGAGAGGTAGGTTAGAGAATAGTGTACACCATCAAATATATAAGGATAAAAGGAAAGCGTTGAAGATTGCAATTCGTAGGAGCAAGCGTAGGTGTTTTCTTAATGTTTGTGATGAAGTAGATAGTAATCCTTGGGGCTTTGCATATAAATTGGTAACCAAGAAACTTAAATGTCTTGGTCCATCGCCGCCAAGAGAGGAGCCTCTCCTCAAGGGAATTGTAGATCATCTCTTTCCCCAACAGGAAACTCCGACATGGCAACACAGCTACCCGGCTGAATTTTTCGACATTCCTCCGGTTACGATTGCCGAGATAGAAGGTGCTGTCTCAAAATTTAAAGACAAGAAGGCACCAGGTTTAGACTGCATTCCGAATATGATACTAAAAGAAGCTGTTAAACTCCATCCTGACTATTTTTTGAAAGTAATAAGCGCATGCTTGAGCCAGGGCATTTTTCCAACAATGTGGAAGACACAAAAGTTAGTATTGTTACCTAAGGATAATAAGCCACCAGACGACCCTTCCTCTTATAGGCCGCTGTGTATGATAGATACAAGTGGGAAATTGCTAGAAAGTATAATCTGTAGAAGATTGGAAAGTTGTGTTGAAGCTAACCGCGGTTTATCAGATAACCAATTTGGCTTCAGGAAAGCAAGGTCAACAGTAGATGCTATCAAAGTTGTAGTAGAAACTGCTGCTCAGGCTATCCAAGGGAAGAGGTGGAGAAATGGAGCAAAAGAGTATTGTGTAGTTGTAACGCTAGACGTAAAGAATGCCTTCAACACGGCAAACTGGGAGCATATTGTTGATGCCTTAGCCAGTTTAGACATCCCAGGATATCTACTGGCAATTATACAGGACTATTTCCGAAATAGAGAGCTAGTTTATGATACTGATAAGGGTACTAGAAGACGAAAGATCATTGGTGGGGTGCCTCAAGGATCAGTACTTGGTCCACTACTGTGGAACGTCATGTACGATGGAGTATTAAGGTTAAACCTGCCGGAGAAGGTAAAGATAGTTGGATTCGCAGACGACATAGCGTTAGTATGTGAAGCAAAAGAGTTACTAGAGGCGGAAACCATTGCAAACGCCAGTATTCAGATCGTAAGGTCTTGGTTGAGACCAATGGGTCTAGCTCTAGCTGACCATAAGACAGAAGCGATTCTGATTAGTAGTCGGAAAAATAGGGAAACCATTAGGCTAAATATTGGCACGTGTAGCATAGAATCCAAGGAATGTTTAAAATACCTTGGAGTCATGATTGACACTCGTCTGTCTTTTCATGAGCACTTGAAGTATATAGGTTCTAAGGCATCAAAAACCTGCTCAGCGCTATGCCGGATCATGCCGAATACAAGAGGTCCAAAATATCTGCAGAGGAGATTGCTAACCAGTGTAGTAAGAAGCATTATCTTATATGCATCCCCTATATGGTCAGGCTCACTGAAATACTCTACATATGTGAATCTGATATCCCCTGTGTATAGGCTGGCCGCCCTGCGAGTATGTAGCGCATTCCGAACTGTATCGGACGAGGCCGCCTTTGTCATTGCCGGCATGATACCCATTGAGCTAGAAGCCGTTTCGGACAGTACGAATGGTGTGACTGATATGTGTCTACGGAAGTGGCAAGAACGATGGACAGCGACTGACAAGGGAAGATGGACTTACTTACTGATACCTGACATTAGGGTATGGTTATCAAGAAGACACGGCGACTTGAACTTCTACATTACACAGTTTTTGACTGGACATGGTTGTTTTAGGTCGTACTTGTACCGTTTCGGACATGACAGTGTTCCGTTTTGTCCGAGTTGTGGTGGCAATGTCGTGGAAGATGCCGAACATGTGTTCTTCATCTGTCCACGATTTGATAGTGGTAGAGCGTATTTAGAAGTAGTCTTAGGGCGTAGTATTAGGCCGGACAACATCGTTCCAATCATGTTGGAATCTTTGTATAACTGGACGTATGTATGTAATTTTATAAAATTGGTTCTGTTGGAACTTCGTAGGTTAGAAGAGATTCGCAGAAGAATCCATGTAGTTTAGATTTAGGGTCTAGGACCTTTCCCACCCCGAGACGTATAGCCTTGCGGTAGTACCACGGGGAGCATTTGGGTCAGTGTGAAGGGGTGTTTTTTAGCGTGTTAAAGTCTCGCACTTCTGGCAAACACCACCACTGCCAGAGTCTTTCGATGATTTTCATCCCACAAATAAAAAAAAAATAAAATAAAAAAAAAAAAAAAAACATACATACATACATACATACATACATACATACATACATACATACATACATACATACATACATACATACATACATACATACATACATACATACATACATACATACATACATACATACATACATACATACATACATACATACATACATACATACATACATACATACATACATACATACATACATACATACATACATACATACATACATACATACATACATACATACATACATACATACATACATACATACATACATACATACATACATACATACATACATACATACATACATACATACATACATACATACATACATACATACATACATACATACATACATACATACATACATACATACATACATACATACATACATACATACATACATACATACATACATACATACATACATACATACATACATACATACATACATACATACATACATACATACATACATACATACATACATACATACATACATACATACATACATACATACATACATACATACATACATACATACATACATACATTATTACATACATACATACATACATACATACATACATACATACATACATACATACATACATACATACATACATACATACATACATACATACATACATACATACATACATACATACATACATACATACATACATACATACATACATACATACATACATACATACATACATACATACATACATACATACATACATACATACATACATACATACATACATACATACATACATACATACATACATACATACATACATACATACATACATACATACATACATACATACATACATACATACATACATACATACATACATACATACATACATACATACATACATACATACATACATACATACATACATACATACATACATACATACATACATACATACATACATACATACATACATACATACATACATACATACATACATACATACATACATACATACATACATACATACATACATACATACATACATACATACATACATACATACATACATACATACATACATACATACATACATACATACATACATACATACATACATACATACATACATACATACATACATACATACATACATACATACATACATACATACATACATACATACATACATACATACATACATACATACATACATACATACATACATACATACATACATACATACATACATACATACATACATACATACATACATACATACATACATACATACATACATACATACATACATACATACATACATACATACATACATACATTCATACATACATACATACATACATACATACATACATACATACATACATACATACATACATACATACATACATACATACATACATACATACATACATACATACATACATACATACATACATACATACATACATACACACATACATAGGCTGATAAACACAATACCCTTTTTTGCGTCGCGCAGTCGGGCAAAAGAAGAAACACCTTCTTATTTCTTGGAAGATTCATCAACAGGTGAGCATTACCACAAGGAACCAGCCACATAAAGGAAAATTAATTCTTGTCTCATTTTTCCAACCAACCCTCGAAATTTATAATCGCCTTCCTACGATTAATTATAATGAACTCCCTTTTTTATGGATTAGCTCCTAGCATCAGGCTTGTCAAATATGGCGATTTCTCGCCAAACCTGGCGATTTTTCAACTTGTTTGGCGTAAAAATTTTTGACTCGGCGACATGGCGATTTTTCTGGCGATAAATAAATTTGTTGGCGATTTTTATGGCTATTTTTTAAACAAAATTGAAGTTAATAATTTTAATAATTCAGGAAAACTACTTTGTTGAAAGAGTATTTTCGAAAATAAATCCCACCAAAACTTGTGAGGTAAAAATTAACACAATGTTATTTTGGTGATTTTTCTTATATCAATTACATTCATTAATGGATTTTGAATTTTGATGAGAAAAATTCACATTAAATAGTTTTTGGCGATTTTATTTCTACTTTTGGCGACTTTCTGCAAAATTTTTGTAAGATTTTTTTATAAAAACTTATATTAAAAAAACTATTATATAAAACCAAACTTACTACAAAATATATATTAAGAAAAACTACATAAAACACAATTTGGCGTCTTTTGCCGATTTTTAAAATCAATTTGGTGAAATAGGTCAGAAAAAATCTGACAACCCTGCCTAGCATCTCAAGCAATAACCTCTCTACAATCTATATTAAAAGAAAAGTATACATACAACTGCAATTATATCCCAGCTATTGTATTCACTTGTGTTATTTAGGGCACTGAATTCGAATCTATCCTCGGTTTCTTCAAATTGTGTCCAGCTTTGAAGATATACCGTTATGTCAAAAAGGCCGCAGTTGCACGGCAAAATTTTTCAATATCATCAGTTTCTGAGATATTGTGGAACTTGTGCCAAAAAAAACTGTTTATAAAAATTTTTATTTTTAAAAGATTCATACAGTCATCGATGCAATGACATACCGATATCAGGGAAATGACAAATTTGAATCAATTTAATGACAAAATGACATCATAGCGCTGATGTAATTTGATATCAATGCCATTTCAAGTGTCTTCGTTTTTGACACCATGACTCTTATTATCATTGCGATGTCAAGCTGTACCTCAGTCGAAAATCTTATCATCAATTCCAATAATGACAATTCTATCATCAATGCAATGACACACCGATATCAGGGTACGATCGATGATCTTTTACTGTTTATGGCCCCGATTACCGCTCACAACAATTATTATTTTAATGTTGTATTTTGTAAACTGCGATTACGACTTACAACACTTATCGACAGTGTTGTACTTTTATTTGTCTAGGTTAATTTAGTGTGATTATCGTTTACAACATGTGTTTATATTTATTTGTTGTCAAAACTTTCAAGAACTTACAACTGCTCATCAACTGTTGTCTTGTTGCCGTGGTAAGATGAAAAATTAAAATGGATACAAATTGTAAGTATGTATATAGATTTTTCTATGCAAACCGGATATAACACACAATAACTAGATGTTGTAAATAATAATCGAAAAACAACTTATGTTGTGTTGTAGCCGAGACAACATGTACCCATGTACATAAATATCTTTAGAATGGAAATGTTCAACAATAATATTTATCATTTCCAAAATTTTATTTTTAATTTTGTGTTGTTATAAAATTTCCATAACGCAAATTTTTGGACTTGTAATGCCATCATCCCTAACTAGATTATTTATTAAATTTCACGCACAAGAACACCACGCGATACTAATGAATTAAATTGAAAAAAAATTCAACTGATCTAGAATAAACAAAACAGAGTTGTTTTCTGCCGCAATTTCTTTTAGCTCTTTTGTGTCAAGAGTGTGTTATTGTGGCAGCGATGTCATATCGTAACGTGTTTTTCCGATATGATAAAACTGAGTTAGTTATCAGCGTTGTCGTCTAGTCATTTTTTTACGATATGACAAAACTGAGATAGCAATACACGGTGTTGTCATGTAAAAAATCATCAGATTGATTTCTTTTTTCGTTTTATTGATGACATTTGCCATACCATTGATGTCATAATTCTGATGATATGGCGTTGTCAATGGGAAGATAAATTTTTCTGTGAGTGTAGGAGCCATAAAGTCAGCGCAGAGGGGGGCCGAAAATGAAATTAAGATATTTTTAATGTTTGTACATTAGTTTTTAGTTGTTTTTTTTTTCTTAAGAGTTCTAATATAAAATGATAACAAAATGATAACTTAGAAGTGTTAATCTTTAATTTGCTTTGTTAAAAACTTTGTTCGTACACATAATTTAGTATAACAAAAATATATTTAAAAAATTAACACGCTTGTAGCCGTTGATGTAGTTATTAGAGGGTTGCACGAATATACTCGAAAGAACTCGTATGTATATATGTTTTTGTGTGGATGCATGTATGTTTTTTAGTATGTATGTATGTATATATGTATATTTGGTCGTGTCTATGTATGTACACTAGGGCTGTCATACGTCCTGGTTTTCCAGGATTGTCCTGGTTTTAGACAAATTGTCCTGGTGTCCTGGTCCACTCTTAAATTGTTCTGGTTTTTTGATGCAGGTCAATGCTGACAAAATTTTAATTTCTGCTGATTTTTGTTATGAACAGATGTTAAGCTTTCTGTTATAACGCTGTTTACATGAAGCAATTTTGTCAGCATTTCGTCACCGTATTATTGGTTTGACCCATAAACATAGGAAAAGCTGACGATTTGTTGCCTGGTGACAGTGCTGCCAAATTATTTTGATTAAAAATCTGCACTTATCGTGGACGAAATCGGCATTTTCGGCACTTCAATTCGAAAAATCGGCAAGAAAATCGGCATAATGATTTTCAGAATGAATAAATCGCTTTTAATATGAGTACCAAAACAATTGGTTTTATGAGTTTCAAATAATCTGTAGAATAAAGAATTCCTTCTAAAGTTAAATTTTCTAAGGAACATCGAAATTTAGCTTAGTTACCCGCGTACTGAAGAGTGTGCTAGGCTATTAACTGGGAGCTCGGAGTTTGATTCCTACCAAGACTCGGGTGTTTCTGCAGAAAAGCTCAAAAATGCTTAATCAATATGTGCGTTTATTAAATTGACGGAGCTAAATATTTGTCCGATATTTGCAGACAAACATGGGAGAACCATAATTTTTTTTTTAATATTCTGCTAAAATTGGAAAACCTGTGTGGAATCGCCTCGCTTTATTTTAGAAATTGTTTGCCAAAAATTATATCAATTAATTTCATTCTTTTTGAATATTTGTTCAAATGCAAGAACTTTCAATCTATAAAATTCTGCAATTTCTAATAATATCAAAAATAGTGGTGATTTTTTTCTTCATTACGATATTTGGATTTATTAAATTTAGTGATTTACAGTTACCATCAAAATCAAAGTTTTCGTATGAAAGTGAGCATTTCTATATCAAAATTTACACAAAGCCTGGCTTATGTCTTTCAACTACTCGATGAAATAAACAAATGTCACCTCACCAGCCTATGTGTTTATTTTCGCTCCTCGTAATTTTAAATGAATTTTTTATTTTTGTTCATTCTTTTTTATTTATGAATTACATGTTAAGTTTTGTATCTATTGTTTAATTATTGGACTTCAATTTGAAATACATATATGGTTGATACATGTATCAAAATAAAAATTTGTTGAGCTTCATTTTTATATGATTAGTTCTTGGAATATATAAGCTTTTGTTGTACATTCGTTTGTGATACATATGTATTATAAATGTCCTGGTCGACGGGTTCAGACTTCTGGCGGCCCTAATGTACACTCATTAGGGTATTCATTTTAATCGACTTTTCAATTGTTCGATTAATCAAGTAATCGAAATTGAGGTTTTTAAATTACTCGAGCAATCGAGTAAAACTTTTATTTCGTTCGAGTTATTCGAGTAAGCTTTACTGCTAAAAATTATTCGAGTTAATCGGAAAATGTTTGAATTTAATCGGTTTTTTGTATATTTTTGTGGACAAAAATAAAAGAAAACAAGTTTTTTCGCGTTTTTATATATTTTAATAATAAAAACAAAAGAATACACAACATTTCTACACAAATTAGATCATAAACTGATCCTTTAAAATAATTTTTTTTTCACTATTCATATGTCGCGCTTTGAGAAAATTTTGCGCCAGGAAATATTTAATACCATTCCGACCTGTCCTGTATTCAATGCAGAATAAAAATAATCGGAATTGGCATAACATTATTGTTGTTATAAATATAAATACGGTTACACTTTGGAAATATTTGCCCAAAAAAATTTAACCACTACTTTTGCTCAGAGTTAGTTTGATTTAACTTGTTTTTTTATATCAAGAAATAAGTTATGCTGCAAAAAGCTATTTTTATATTATTTTCAATAAATGCGAACCCATATTAAAAAAAAATATTGTAATTAAAGGAAATATAATTTTAACTTGTCTTTGGGTTACTTTTTTTCGGCAAATATTTGCCAAGTGTGACCGTACCTTAAGGATTTTATAATTCCGAACATTACATTCGATATTTTACGAAACATGTAGTTAACTAGTTGCTCTCGAAATATCTTCTTTATTTCAAATAATTTTTATTTGATGTTTATGTTTCCGAATTTTCCTAAAAGACATTTGAAGTTGGTTTCTTTCTCCCTATTATTGTTACTACATTATTTACTTAATTTTTTTATCATGCAGACTATTTCATATAAATTAAAAAATTTTTCCACTTTTTATTACGAAATCTACAAAAACTCATTAAAAAAAAGAAAATTTACATAAAATTTTTTAATCGAGTTATTCGATTAATCGACCTGAATTACTCGAATAAATTTTTACTCGAAATTAAAATTTTTTGTTTGATCGAACATTATTTGTCTTTAATTATTCGATTAATCGAGCAAACATTATTCGATTGCATACCCTAACACTCATGCATATATACATACGCACATACATAAGAACATACATATACGCACGAAATTTATACTAGTACATTCTACGAATACATTTGTGTGCTCTTTGCAACCCTTTAGTAGATATGACCACATGTTATTGCGTAATATTTCATTGACATCTAAACGATTTTCTATAATTAAAAAGTTATATAAACAGTGTGGTTTATATGCCTTATTTTAATGATAACAGACAGCGTCGTCAGTCTGTTGCGTTTCAACATAGATTTAACACTTTTTAACAATCTAAAAGCAGCGTATTTTTTCAAATAAATACCTTTTCGGTATTATTAAAATAGCCAACTAATTACATTAGAAACTTTTTACATAAAAAACATAAAAATATGCTTTTCGGCAGTAGGTTAACACGAAAACATCATAGCTAGTATTGAAAAGTTAACCGCAAAATTAAAAAATAAAGTTTGGTACTATTTTCATGCAGGTAAATAAAATGTTTCTGAAAATATTATTATTTTTAGATAATCTGCTCTCCAGGCCAAATTTTTGACCGACCGAGTAACACTTAAAAAAACCAGATTAATTTTATCAAATATATCTAATAGAATTTGTAAAGAAACTTGAAAAGCTCGATAAGCATTTTTTTTAGAAAAATTCTCTATATTCGTTCAATGCTGGATGAAGCGTGAGTACTTTAATCGATTTAAAATTTCAGTAAAACGTCCAACAATTCAGCCCTATTTTTGTCAAAATTTAGCCATTTTCACCCTCATTTCAAAGTTTTACTTTGATTTTTGCACGGCAACTTGAATTGAGATAACTTAAAAGTTTCTTCCCCATATTATTATGGATTTTGTTTAAAATCATAAAATATTATTTATTTTTAATTTTGGTTATTAACGGAGATACATACGAAATCAGGAACAAAGTCAAGGCCGAAAACCAAAATTTTAAAATTCAAAGCCAAATATCTTTGATAATATAAGGAATATCTTAATGAAACATGTGGTTTTTTTGTCTTCTAATAAGCTTTAAAACAAGTATAAATTCATTAAAATCGGATAATATTTGTTAATATTTGAGGCCAACAATGTTTGTCATGACCGAGATAGTCAACTTTGATAACCTATAGCTCAACGTGTGATTCAACAGGGTAGTCTAAGTTCCAGTATTCCTAAAGCTTATGTCCTCCTCTATGAGTTTTAGTCGGTTCGCAAGTTTTGTAATCGGTTCGCAAGTTTCACAGATACAGATATATTACCCTCTTAAGCAATTGGAACCACTGTGTGGTGGTTGTTTCTTTTTACGATACAGGAAACTGTATTTTGTTGTTTTAGTGTTTGCATTCTAAATAAAAGTCAATCGAAAAATTCACTGATTCAGTAAAGAACATTTACTGAAAACTAAATTTTATTTAAGACAAACTTCTGTTTGAAAACTTTTTGGTGCTAACTTTTTCTGTACACAGATTAAGATGTTGTTTTATGCTGCAAACTTATTCATAAGGCCGGCAAATTGTGTTTTATTTCAAAGCTTACTTAAATATTTAAATGAGTATATATATATATTAGGGCTGTTCAAAAAAAATTTTTTTTGAATTTGATTATGCATAGTAGCTTATTTTGTTCCTTTTTTATAAACATTGCTTTGTGCAAAAACTCAAACAAATCGAAAAATATTTAGGGGTTGCTCAAAGGACTTCTTTTTATTGAACTTTAATCATATAATCTAAGCAAAATGTGCTAATCAGCATTACATAAAAACCACTTAACACAATCTAAAATGCATTATGATCTTGTTACCGCGGATTATACGCTTTAAGTGTAACTTTTCGAGCATCGGGAACTCTCTTTCTGTGATCCTCTACCACCTGAATTAATTTCTGCATTTCTGTCTCATTCTTCGTAATAGATTCGTTGAAGGCAGACATTAGAGCAACAGAGCGTTCTGCTGCATCGTTAACCACTCTCAAAGAATCAACAAATATTACAATCATGATCAATTTCCAATTCACAAATCGACACCGGTACAAAATAGTAAATTTTCTAAAGAAATAGGTATACAAAAGCTATTCTATAGCAAATCTTTGGGAGCGTTGAGCAACCTCTAAACGTTGTTCGATTGAATATATTTTTTGCAGGTCTTATTTGCACTCCAAGTGGCACAAAATAAGCTACTATGCGTTTAGATCCGATAAAAAAAATTTTTTCCCACTATGTCGTGAACAGCCTTAATATATATATATATATATATATATATATATATATATATATATATATATATATATATATATATATATATATATATACATTTTCTTTACTTCCAAAGCATCAATAAGTGTGCATTTCAACTTCTCAGTAAGTGATTACTAACATCATCCAGATAATTAATTAAAAAGTTATTTTACTTATACAGAATTGAGGCTCATTCGAAATTACGTACTTACACCGAAGAAATTTGGCGACAACTTCAACATGGGTGGGCCGATTTTTTTCGAACACAGGTTAGAAAATTTTTGATCAATCAAGTCACCTTTCAAACAAAAATATATATGCATATTAAAATCGATCCAGCCATTTGGGAGCTACGGGTGCTGTTGGTTGAGTAGTTAGCGCGTTTGACTACAAACCCTGAGGTCTTGAGTTCGAGACTAGTTTCAGGCAAGCCAACAACATCATGCATTTTTCTCATGTGCATTGGTGTGTTATTGTGTTCGTTGTTGTTGGACTGTTAAAGTGATGAAGGCATAGCACTGATCACTGTGGCAGTACCGGCGGCGAGTAATACTATCATATCCTAATGCACTTCACAGCACTCTCCTTCGTCGGTATTGTAGCAAAAACGTCGGCGAAGTAAAAGAACTAATTAAATGGCTACACAGCTTAAACAACTCGATGCCTCTACTTGACAGCAGAGGGGATTGCAACACGGCTCTACATAAAACGCGCAATAGCAGGGTTTTTTATCCCTCTCTCCCACTTCACCACCTGTTCTCTCTACACTATCCCTTTCCCAAAGAAGGTAACACATTAATTAATTAACTGGTAGGCATTCATTGCCTGATTGTGTTACTTCTCTTTAAAAAAAAAAAAAGAAGATGCACACGGAAAAAACTAAATATATTGTCTAGGAACGGACCTACAAACAAATCTGTAAATATAGACCAAAATATCTCAAAAATTTCATTTAAAAAACCTGTTTTTTTCAGTAAAAAAAAATTTTAAATCTATAAACAATTTACTAAATGAAACAAAAATATTTTCTGGATTTTTGAAAAATATCAAACAATATTTTTGTATGAATTTATAAAACAATTAGTCTAAAAATACTGGCAAATAGTAAACAAAATAGTTTACTTAATCAAAAAAAATATTTATTGGATTTTTTGTAATATATCAAACAAAATTTTTGTCTGGGTCATGATCATCCATTAAGCATTTATGAAATTTTACTTTTTTAAATGTGTTGATATGTGAATGTTTATCTATAGACTCTAAAAAAATGAATGAGAATTAATGGAACGACATTAACAAATTGATTCACTCAAAAATCTTCAGTAAACAAACTTGGTATGGGAGAATAAAAATATAAAATAAAATAGTTTAAAAATTTTTTAAAAAATCAAGATTTATTACCAAGAAGTGGTTTTATGCTATTTAGGGTTTATAAAAATAGGTTCAATGATAAAATCAAAGCTTTATGAATCTTTATAAATTTATTGAAAAGGAAGCATTAAAAGAATATATCATCGTGAAAAGCCACATCTCTTTGGAATTTTCCAATTTTGTTGACACATCTAAATTCTACTTTCATAGACTTATTAGATGGTCGATGGAGGTCAATAAAACAACGTGTATCATCAGATACACCTTCCGTCATTAGCACTTGCATGGTATGAGCAGAACCTGGATCCTCTTTAGAATGTTCTAATACTTCAAAATTTCTGCAAGAATACCAAAATAATACATATTAATAATATATTACGTAGTATGCCAAATTCATATTCATACAGCCTCAATTAAAAAATACGCACTGCTTTGCAAAAATATAAATTACTAAAATTACTTTTTCTAATTTAAAAACAAATAGTGTTATGGGTTTAGCTTGCATTTCGTTGGTGCTAATGACAACTCAAAAGTAAATTCTTAACCATCGTATTTGAAAAGTTTTCAAACTCTTATACTTATATAAAAATTCTTAAACAAGAAATGAGAATTACGTAAACAAAAGCAGACAAATATTGAACAACTTAGCAAACAACACAACAAAAAATGTATTTATATTCGATTGTAATCCATTAATTTTTCTTACAATCTTCATCAAATTAGTCCACCTTAATCTAGTTTTCAATATGTATAATATTTTTAGATTACGAATATGAACTTTGTTTCTTAAAAATCTCTAGTGAGTTCCGTTATCTTCTATACAATTATTAATTGAAATATCCTTTTCATTATTTGAGCCTCTATATACATATAAAATCATGCAATAAAAATATTAAAGGAATTCACAAGTGTACTAATGTCTTATGCTGCGTACACATTGAACATTTCTTTTGTTGTCATTGGGCGCGTTCATAAGACGTAGCTGATGAGTTCAACTGTTGTAAAACTGTTGGCAACTGTTGCGCCCAACAGTTACGTCTTAGAAACGGGTTGATGGATATACTGCAATATGAACAGCTGATAAATGTAAATCATTAAAAACAGGCACAAAAGACATAGTTGAAATTAACTAAATTAATTAGTTTAGCACTCAGTTTTGAGTGCATTTTGGTTCCATAAAATATTCTATAAACATGGTATACAATGCGATAGTCAGCACCATACGAATTGTCCATTTTCATTTTATTTTAAAATTTTCACCACAAAGCAAAACACACTGCACTAAAATAAGAACACTGCAATAAATTTAAAAAAATGGTTCAACATTATAGTAAATTAAATACTATGTAATATCCCAGGAAAAATGTTGATGGCAAAGTAATGGGTTAAAATGCTAATAAACATACCCTTCACTACTTCTACTTTAGCATTTTAACCAATTACTTTAACATGGCGATGTCATTGGAGGCAAGTATTTACCACAATTGATTACAAATAACAAGTTATAAATTTCAATATTTAGAAGGCATTGGATTCACAAAACACAATAAAAATTAAATGTCTCTGCTAAGCATTGAACTCATGCCATTTTCAGTTATTGTGTTATTTTATACCAAATGTTTTACTCGCTAGGCTAGTACACAACTATTTGGTTATTGGCTTAAAACTTGTTTTCGCAAACATGAACACAATTAAAAAAAATCAATTTTGCTTCCCCAGGGGTTGAACAGTTTATCGTCTGTATGATAAGCAGATACACTAGCATTCTACCAATAAGAGAATAAATGGCTTGTTGAATTATTAGTTAGTAATTGTTCAACTACTGTAAAGTAATTCAGACGGTATGTTGTTTATGGTTGAAAAGTATGTTGCTCTGTAATGACAACTCATTACCAAGTTTTTGCCGGGATAGTAAATAAACAACACAATAAACATATATTTTGTGATCTTAGTTTTATTTTAATTATATTCCTTTATTTGTTTACTTTGACACATTTGTAATGCAAAATTTATTAAACTAGTTTGCAGTGGCCACATAATAAAACGGCGTTGTATTAGAAAATAAACGGCATAATTCTTTTGATCAGCTCTGCATGCTAAGCACAACATGTTGACCATAGGTAGCGCAAAAATTTTATGATGGAAAAAATGGCAGCAAATACACAACTGTTGTGTGTAGGGGAACTACTCAACTGTGCGTTTCTAAGACAAACACACAACAGTTGCACAACTGTTACGTCTTATGAACGCGACCATTTTGTGGCGTCATATTTCAAATTAACCACTCAATGTGACAAAATGGCATCACTTAGGACGAACTTGTGAATTCCTTTATTATGTATATTTACATATTTTATTATAAAAACATTTCTCTTTTAAGCGTTGAGGGTGCACGAATATAAACTTTGCATACTGTATATTAGAGTGACCATTATGTATTAAAGTAGAAATATTTTTTGTCTCACCCTCAAAAAGTTGAGGCTAAATCCAAAAATAACTCTCCAAAAAGTTCACGCCTCTGCGAGCACGCCTTCCCGTGCCAACTTACGGTTGAACTTTTATTAAATGACCACATATCGAAAAATATGATACACCATGAAACATTTTATTATAAAAAGTTGTTGTCTGTGAACTTTCCAACAGCTTTGCCTTACGAACTTTTATCTAAATCGCATATTTAACAAAACAAAGAGCAAAATATCGAAAAAGCCCTTAACTATTAAAATAACCAAAAAGCTCATAAATTTACAAAATTTCGTTATTGATTAAAAAGAAAAAATACCAAAATTCGAAAATAAAATTATCTTCAAGACGAACAAATATTGATTCTAAGTCTCTCCATTAGTTTCAGAAATATCGTAAAAGTTTTAATATAAAAATTAAAAATTTCATAAAATATTAAAAATTTTTTGTTTTTAAAAATTAATAAAAAATAAAATAAAATGAAAATACAGCTACGTTATATGAAAGAAAATGAGCCTTCTTTCGTTGAAATTGGTGGAGAACTTTTGATTTCGTTCACAATTTAGTGAGAGAACTTTTTAAAATTTCTATGAAATTTTTAATTTTTAGGTTAAACTTTTACGATATCTCTGAAATTAATGGGCAGATTTGGAAACAATGTTATACAATGAATAGGGCGAACCCTTCTGTAGTTATGCTAATATATGTATATCGTGCAAGTGCCTTCTTATTTTTGACATAACGGTATACATATCTCGAAAACTAGAGCTGATAAAAAATTGGAGTTCAGATTTGCGTTCAATGGCCCAAATAAGTAAAGAAACAACTTCAAATTCTACGGACCGAACTTTGCAAATGTATGGCCTTTTTTTGTTATTTTAATAGTTATAGGCTTTTTCGATATTTTGCTGTTTATATTATTAAATATACGATTTATACGGTAGGGCAAAAGCTGATAAAAACTTCACAGACACCAACTTTTCGGGTCATCAACCACAATTTCAAGCACAAGTCGGCACGGGAAGGCGTGGTCCCGGGAGCGTTGACAGTCACTTTTGTATCAAGCTTCCACTTGAATATTTTAATTTAAAAAAAGCGACATACAAATAACGAACGCCCTAGTGTATACATACACATACATATGTATATAGTTCTTTAATACTTACTTGTATAATGATATTTTTTCTTTATTAGCTAATTGCGCCAATGTACGCCTGAGAAGTTTTTCGAAACAAGAATGTTGCGCGTTTTCATTTCCTTCTCTACAATTTAAAGAATTTTCGCCAGAGACGAAAATGGCCAAAGTAAAAAGTCCCAAAAATATGAAGTATTTCATTTTATAGTTAGAAGTGAGTATTTTTTTTAATGTTTTCAAATTGAAACACAAAATAAAACTGACTCTAGCTACAAAAGCTATTTCACAGAAAGATTCGTACTTTCTTTTCTTTAACACGCACGATGCGTAAGATTATATAAGATTTTATGAACTAAATAGAATTTACCTTAAATAACAAGAAGTTTAAAGTCATATTTAAAGTTAAACAAAAATCTGACTATGACTATGCTTACTAGTTATACAGTAGTATTCCGGTTTAACGATAACTCAGTTGAAAGAATTTGATTTTTTCCCCCATTTAGAGCAGCTTATATTAAAAACAAATTCAAAAAATATATACTAGATATAACGAATATCTTCGAAAGTGTTTGAAAAATAAAATAAAAATGTTAAATACATAATACACTTAATCCTCGGTTTGCCCAATAATTTCTCACTTAAATTAACTTTTAATGAATTTGTATAATTTTCCTGTACATCGGAGGGCTTTGTAGATAAAATAAAGCTTAGATATTAGCGTGGGCCAATATTTTTATTTATATTTTTTTTACTTTATACTCTGAAAAATAGGTTGGTAGACCCCACAAAAAAACTCTCTCCAAGTATGAGCCCTTAATTTAAATAGGAAAGTCCTCCTCCTCGCAGTTTTTTTAATTTTCATATCTTGATATTTACTATTATATTTGTAGGAAATTGAATTCCCTACAAAAAAGGTCTTAAAAAATTTTTTGTAAGCCTCACCGTTCAAAAATTATTAAGGGTTGAAGTTTTATTATTTTCAGGCAGATTCCTTTTTTTCTTATGAATTTTATAACTCGTTAACAAAAAAATATTATGATACGCACATATCATAGTTTTATAGGAAATTTGCTGGTCTACAAAAATGGTCTATTATGATTAGTCGATTAAATTAACCGTTTAAAATATGTATATTCATCGTCAAACTTGTGTGCATTGAATTTTGACGATGAATATATTTTAAACATTTAATTAAATCTTCTTTCTTATAATAACAAAGTGCGAGTCGAAGGACTTTCCTATTAAAACTAAGAGCTCATACTTGGAGAGATTTTTTTGAGGTGTCTACCAACATATTTTGCAGAGTACAAAGTGAAAAAAAGAAAAATAAATTGTTGGCCCACCCTATTAGATATCTCTCAAAAATATCTAGGATACAGCATTTGTGGAAGGATTTATGTAGGTTTCTCATTAAATAGACAACAAGTGTAGTTGAAGGCTTGCAGAAATTTATGGTGGCAATGTTATATCGCGCAGAGAATCGTATCGAATAGTGTTTCAGTGAAGTCTTGCTCTAGACTGCAAAAAATAAATTAATACAAAATTGGGAGCATCAATCGATGAAGACGAGCGTCATGTACGAGGGTGCTGTTGACTGAAGTGGTTAGCGCGTTGAGCACCAACTCTGAGGTCCTGAGTTCGAGACTAGTTTCAGGCAAGCCATCAACATCATGAATTTTTCTGATGTGCATTGGTGTGGGATTGTGTTGATTATTGTTGGACTGTGAAACTGATGAAGGTGTAGCACTGATCACTTGGCAGTACTGCTAGCGATTAGTACTCACATATATTAATGCACATCACAGCACCCTCCTTCGTCGGTATTGTAGCAGAATTGTGGCCAAGTAAGAGAACTAATAAAATGGCTAGACGGCTTGAAAAAATGAATGCCTCTATTTGACATCAGAGACGCAGGAAAACTGCTCTACAAAATTTAACAAAAAAGCGCACAATAGCAGAGTTGTAAATTCATTAGGATTTTGATCTCTCTCACTTCATCACCTATTCTCTCTACACTATTCATTTCCCAAAGAAGCGTAGCTCGTTAATTAATTAACTGGTAGGCATTAAAGGCCATGTCAGATAAAACTTTTGCTTCGCGTTGCGTTACAGATTCGCTTTGACATCTAAGATGAAATGTACATACTTATACGAAACATGCTACATAAAGCACTTTTAACGCGGCGTGAAGCGGAAAGTTCGGCAACTCTCATCTTTTTGCTTGCTTTGATAATCAGCTGAAATAATTTTCTTTTATTATATTGCCAAACGAAACATATCGTGCGTTTGAATTTGTTTTAATAAGAGGTAAATATGTATGTGTGTTTATTTATTTATAATAAATCGTAAAATAACATAATTGACTTTTATTTTTATAACAAAAAATAAATAAATAGCAAAATTATCAACTACTTTTTTTGGTAAACGAGCAATGCGCGAGTGTTGTCAAAGTTTTCATTGTGTCATACACCTTTTGCTTTACACTTTTCTATTAAAGTTAGAAACGTCACGCAAAGCGACAAAGTTGTATCTGACACGGCCTTAATTGCCTGTGTATGCTACTTCTCTTTTCTAAAAAAAAGAGCTGAGCCATTGCTCATAATCAGGGTTGGTACTTTAATGAACTATAGCCTTTTTATCAAAAATTTCTCGAAGGCTTGATCTTTAATTCAATCAACATTGCACTCAAAGAAAAAACCTTGTTAAGACAACCATAATCTAGGAGCAACATACTATGATTGAACAATATGGTTGGAGTCAAATCATACTATTTTGAAATTAAATCTGTGTTCGGCAAAGTTTGCTATAACCGGAGCAAATAACTTTTCCATTGCAAAAGAACGAATTTTTGTTTATTTGTTTTTAAATAGGTTTATAAAACATATATAAAACTAGTTAAGAACATACATGATACATTACTAAATTTTTACCAAATTTTTATAAATAATTCCTTCGATGATTTAAATATCAAATGTTATAACCGAACTCTACTGTAACAACCATAAATGTATATGGTTCTAAATAACCATATACATACATATATGTATGTTGTTTTCTTAACCCTATTTTGATTAAAAAGTTGACAGAAGATAAAAAATTATATTTCTTATCTACAATCACGATTCTGAAATAAAAGATAAAATTTTTTAAGTTGGAAATTATTATTATTATTCGGCTTAAGTTCAAAAATTTAATTAATGCAAATTCAAATTATTTTTAAGAGTGGAATATTAGAATATCTAATCAGACTAGTAGAATGGATTAGTACTACTAATTTCGACAGCCGCTACACTGTCATCATATCATCAGCGTCCTTTGTTGACTTTTACCACGTTTGATCGTGGATACTAGTATTAAGGAAGCATCAGCTATTTAACCAAATTTGATGATGAAATAGATTGTGATTAGATTAGTTTTTTATTAATATGGCAAGCATGAAGTTTCACCTCTGACTGACTGTTTATTAGAGATGTGCGCGTGAGTGAGTTTTCGCTCACGATCACGAAAAAATATTTTTTTCACGCATGCTCGCGCACAGCAAATTTTAAGACTCTCACGATCAAATTTCATTTTATCACGCGCGCTCACGCACGACAAAAGCTTAAGCTTTCACGATATTTATTTTTTTTATATCTCACAACAACACAAATCGAACATTAAACTTTTAATAATTTTTTTAGTGTTCATATGAAAACGAGTTTTTGAAATAATATGCATGGGGATTCTCATTGTGAGTGTACATTTTGGGTTTTTCATTTTATTTTTTTAACTTTATCAATTTAATTAATAGAAATATGAGAAGGTGTTATAGCTTTCGCCTCATTCAATGGATCCTAATATAAAATAACATTTTTCGATTTTTTTTTAATTTTTGTGGATTGAGCGTTACATTTGCTTTCACGGTTGTTCTGGGAATGACTTTTTGAAAGCAAATAAGAAATTTCTGAACGGATAATGCTATCCATATCATTTCTGCCCTTCAGCTGCTGTTAACTTTTTTACCACCCTAAAATTTATAGATAATTATATTTAAGAATTTTGTTAACGTAATGCTCAATATATTTTCTTACGAATTTAATATTGTTTTAGAACCCACTATATTTTGAATTTAAAACTATTCAGATGTATAATCTTCGATAAGTTTTAACATAAACTCCTTATTTACACACTAAAAAATTTCAATTAAATTAAAAAACTACAATACATTATTGTTGATTGATGAAACTTTTTGCAATTTAAACTCTATAAAAAAGTTCGCAAAACTTTTAAATATTTAGAGGTGCAGCCCTACGCTGTTATTTTATTAATTAAACTGAATATTGAAGCATACTAAAAACGAGTAACGCTCAATACACATACATAACTGCGAACTACAACAATTTCTTAAAAAAGTTATAATTCCTATTATTTTTCAAATATTTGATGCAAAACACCATACAATTCCGATACATCAGTTTGTATGAAGAGAGTATAAACATTATTTTCATTCTTTGTTTTTCAGTGTTACATTAAAAAAGCTTATGTACCTTTATTTATATATTAAATAATATATTAAATCATGCTGGAGTAGATTTCATTTTAAAATTTATGCGTTTATTGTATGAAATACTTTCAATATTTTCAAAGCCATTAACCCATTATGAGTAAAATGGAATTTTAAGCATTTTACGCCTGGCTTTTTACGTAAAAACACCGGTATATTACACTGGACAATATAACGGTACTCTATATTTTATTTTATAGGGATCCTTCCAAGCTTTCATTTGGTGTATATTTGAAAGCTGCCATTTATTAAATATGAAAGTTATGTAGCTTATGTAGTTTATGTACCAGATTTGCAAAATATTTCGTAAAAATTCGTATTACACAGAATCTTCAGTAAATAATCGATATATCGTATTTCAAACGTTTTGACTTTTTGTGTGCTGTGTTGTCTTCAGCTTACGAGTGCAAACATATTTTTCCTGATGTCAGACATTTCGGCATAAAAGGTTCAATGGGTTTCTCTTGCTGTCGACACACGTACTTTCGGTCCGAAGTAGGGCAGAAAGTCTGCACAAGATGCAGAATTCGTATTCGAAGACGGTCCATATGAGTGGCTAACAAGAAAACGAACCTCTTTGTCTGAGAAAATTCTAAAAACTTTGGCGAAACTCTCTACGAATTCTGACGAATCTTTTAAGGAATTTTCGACATGTCGCAGAAAACTTGGATCTAAAATTAGAAACTTATCAGAAATGTCGTATAAAATTCGTAAATTAAATCAAAATATTGTAGGAGTAAAGAGGAAATCTTTTCAGCAAGCTACGAAATGTAATTTCGTGAGTGCGTGAAAATTAAATTTTTAAAATCACGCACGATCACGCACGGTATTTAATTTGTAAATCACGCTCACGCACGATTGCGTGACTATTTTTTAATTTACACGATCACGCGTGAGTCACGCGTGAATCACGCCTGACATGCAAAATTCACGACATTTGCACATCTCTACTATTTATTCCAATTTCCCAACTCTTATTTTATTTTTGGTTTTGCTTCTGCGTACGCACCGCCTACGATCAATCAAGCTATTGTTGTCGTATATGTTTAAACAGGCTTTTTTCTGTCTTTTGTAATTTACATTCTGATTTTCAGTTGTAAATTAGACCGCAGAAACCACACATGTATGCAACTTTTTGCACTGCCGTCGCAAATTTAAATACTTGTACGTAATTATTATTCGAACTGAAATAGGTTTAAGTCGGAAACTATTTTTATTCGGCTTAAGTTCGACAATTGAATTAATGTAAATTCAAATTATTTTAAAGAGTGGAATATTAGAATATCTAATCAGACTAGCAGAACAGACTAGTACTACTAATTTCGACAGCCGCTAGACTGTCATCAGCGTCCTTTCTTCACTTTTATCACGTTTGATGGTGGATACTAGTATTAAGGAAACATCAGCTATTTAACCAAATTTGATGACGAAATAGAATATGAGTAGCTATATATTCGTCTTTTATTAATATGGTAAGCATGAAGTTTAACCTCTGATTATTTATACCAATTTTCCAACTCTTATTTTATTTACGAACTCTTATTTTATTGTACGCACAAGCAAAACCCAAAATAAAATAAGAGTTGGAAAATTGGAATAAATAATCAGAGGTGAAACTTTATGCTTGCCATATCAATAAAAAAACGAATATAGAGATACTCATATTCTATTTCGTCATAAAATTTTAATAAAATAATTTATGAACTTCAATTTTTACTAATACATCGCACATGTTTTTCATATTATGCTACTGAATAAGATTTCGTTTATTTTGAAGTTCGGGCTGAATCAGGCGTCGATACTAAAGGGTGGGGAATATATATTAGAAAAATGCACTAAATATGCGACTAAGTGTGACATATGCAAAAATATGCTGTAAAAGGTAAACTATGCAAAAATCTGTACTAGCAAATCGATGCCAAAACTCTTAAAAAGTTTTGAAACGTATGAAATATCTTACATACTTCGCACAGATTCACTATTGTCTGAGTGTTGTGCTTTTCTTCGTGGGATGACGGGAAATCGCTCCGAATTCACTATTATCTCTTTTCCTTATACGAAACATATTTGTTTATCTCTATTCCAGTATGTAAAGCCTTTAAGCGCACATATTTACGCGGAAAAGAAGACAACGTCATTCCAATTATTAAACTTTTTTTTTAAGATGAGGTTCAGAACTAAGCTTCGTGTAATTTTAAAATTTTTATCTCTTGCCACACATTCCCAAACCAAAGCCTCAAATATTCGAATCACTTTTTTGCTGTACCACTAAGTCGAACGAAATGCGTCAAACTTTTTACTGTAATACAATATGTGCATTTGATATCTGAGAACAGTCAACCTTTTACATGCGAAAGCACGGGTGCCTTAGAATGTTGAAAATCACGAAAATTCACTCAAAGCGACGTATTTTTAATGTTATATTAAAAAAAAAAGTGATTTTACGATTGTGCAGGAGATAACACTAGTCTCCGACGGTTTTCCTGGTCAAAATTAAGATTTAACTGTCGTTAGCATGTTGAACGAATCGTTGTCAGATTAACGGTCTGGTGTGAAACACCCGCGGTCTTGCCAGGAATCGAACCTGCGACCTCCCAGTTAATAGTCTAGCATACTACCCACCAGACTACGGGGGTACCCAACAATGCACTATGGTTCAGACGCTAGGAAGTTTTCCTGGTACCTTAATGAGGCGTGGTAACCGAGTTCTTTTGTCAGCCATGAAAGCATATTTTTGAGTTTTTTATGTAAAAAGCTTGTAAAGCAACCAATTAATATTTTATTAATACCAAGAAAGTAGTTTGTGAAACGCAATAGACTGACAACGCTATCTTCTTTAAGCACTAAAAGAAGTTTTATAACTTTTTACTTTTAGTAAATCTCTTAGATAACAATAAATTTTTCCGCATTATTATCTTATCACATTTAAATTAGTTGCGCATGTTAATAATAAAAAACATAGTTCTTATTATCATTTTATAATACACACAGAAAAGAGATTCATTGTGACTACTGAGTTTGTAGCCAATCGAATTTTGTCTGGTAAAGCACTATCCTTTAATTCAGTTGTGTATCCTAAACGAATTCGGTTAGAAGAATTGAATATACAAGAAAGACCATTGAAATAAAATACTATTGTGAATAATGTGTTGAAATTTTATTTATTTTAGCTCATATTGCAATTTTCCATTATAAGCTGCAATTTAAATATTTAATTATTAAAAAATATTTAAAAATATCAAAAGCAACTAATTTGTTCCTTATAGTACATTTACATCAGCAATGCTGAAACTGGTTTAAGGCTTTAAGCGAGTTTCCAAAACTATACCATTTATATTGGCATTTTTGTCAATTATTAGGTTTATCGTTGACAATATTTTATAAGTTCATAGAACGTTGTGTCAAACTCAATATGAAAATTTATTTTCTTCCTTTAGTGCTGCCAGTCAAATGTGAAAAAACGGGCTTGTGAATAGGATAATTCATAAAAACTGATTGTAACAACTGGTTTTTCTGATAAGCAGGCTACAAACTAGTTTATGATTTGTATGGGAAAACAGGTTATAAACAAGAAAAAAAACCGACATAAGCCACTTATAACCTGTTTATGGCGTAGATGTAAATGTACTATTATACAGAAAAAAACTAAATTTCATTTTCTGTAAAGGAATGCAATGAAATAGTCTAGGAACGGACCTACAAACAAATTTGTAGATATAGACAAAAATATCTCAACAATTTCATTGAAAAAAGCGGGTTTTTTTTAGTGAACAAATTGTTTAGTTTAAATCTATGAAACAATTTGTCTAAAAATATTTACAAATTGTAAACAAAACAATTTAATAAATCAAACAAAAAGATTTACTGGATTTTCTGAAAAATATCAAACAATCCCCCCTTTTATGAAAGGCGACGTCGACGTCACATCAACACGACAGTAAACAGTTTTCACTTGTCTACTTGTTGACAACAATTGACTACTATTGAAAGGCAGTCTCTTACTATTTTCTGAAGCTTATAAAATTAGTCTAGCATGTTAATATTAATCAATAGTTGTCGACAAAGAGTAGACAAGTGACAATTTTTCGATGTCGTGTAGATATGACGTCGACGTCGCATTCACAACAGAGGGGAATATTTTTGTCTGAATTTATAAAACAATTAGTCTAAAAATACTAACAAATATTAAACAAAATATTAATCAAACAAAAATATTTACAGTATGTATGTGAAATACAGCGGACATTTTTAAAAGACGAATAGAATTTTTTGGGATAGTCTTTTGCGTTTTATTAGACGACATATGGTTTAAAAAAGTGTTATTTTTATTACGATTTTAATGAATCATTTAGACGACATTGATGATTTTTTTTTTTAATTTGACGCCTAGTTTATCTGGCAGCTATGGCGGTGGAGACTGATTTAAACCGTGTTGTGAACTTTTCATAACTAAATAGCGCTGTCCACCTCCTTAAGAAGCACAAAAAAGCGCTATATTAATTAATATTAAAAAACTTTAAAAAACATAAAAATCTATTTCGTTTACAGGACATTAAATGCATGTTAAAAACTTTCCACTACATAATTTCAATATTTCTGGTAATTATTGACTTAAATTTTTAAATAACCACCTCAATCACTTCGGCATAGTTTTCTGCATAAGAATCTGCCAAAGGCTGAAAGTATATTGTTGCTACAGTTTGCTTACTTCAAACGAAGTCACATGTTTTTTCCTGTTATAGACAATACTTAAAGTAAAATTATATTCAACAATAGCAGTCGTATAAAATAGAGCTTGTTTAAAAAATTGATGTCAAATAAGTATTGGGAATTTAATACAACGTTGATGATGACTAAAATTGAGCTAAAAAGAATTCAGTATTCCAGGCATACATGAGCAATATCCTGATACTCATAATTATAGCCAAATATGTTTGTGTAAATTGGCAAATTTTGAAATAAAATGCTGTTCGCAATAGTTTTGGATATATTTTTTTAAGATAAAAATGGTTAACTATTTTTTATTTCAAAGCCTAAACAAAACTTTTTTAATAATCTGGACAAAAAGCGCCAATTTAGCGCTTGATATAAAAAAGCGCTTAGAGAAAAATGCGACTTTTGATTCATCAAAAAGTGCTGAAACTAGCGCCAAAGACGCTGAATTGGCGGCAGCTCTGGCTTTAATTAAAAGAAAATTTATAAAATTTTCAAGCATAGTTTTAGGAATAAAGTTTTTGTTTGGGTCAGCTTTTCTTGAGGAGGGTTTTGTAATTTTCACAAAGTTATATTTGCTTATCGTATAAATATATAAGGCCACTCTACATTTTTGAGCAAAATATTGGTTTCTACCCCAATATTGGATAAGTTCGAAAACGTTTTTAAATGCAAGAGTTTTACGTATTCTAACATTAGGAATATTTTTAAATCGTTTAATAAAAACAAATTGTTGTTTTTTTGTAAATGTTGTAAGAAATCCTTAATACTTTCAAAAGGTATTCTGAAAATACTTGCAAATTTCGCAAAATTTGATAAACATTAAAGAAAAAAAGTGAGTTATGAATTTAGTCGAACTGTATGGTTTTTATCCAAAGTTATTTTAGCCCCTATTATGATTCACTACTCAACTAAGTTGACTTGTCAATGTTACGACCCAACTCAACCATTTGTTTTGTATTATGATTCACAACCAATTTAGTTGACTTCGAAATAATGGTGGAAAAAAGGTTACTATCTATGCTCGTTGTTTTTTATTTTTTCTTAACCAAAATATTTTAAATATTTTTAGTTTCGGTCTTACTATATTTTCTTGAGATTTTTTGTTATGTAGATATGGGAACAATATTGGTTGACAATTGGGATAGTTTTGCGTTTGGAATACTGATGCACACTTTAAAATCACCATTTTAAGAGTAATACGCAGCTATTACGTAAATTCAGGTTTAGAGTTTTGCATATATTTCTACACGGAAAAATAATCGTCTAGAATTCTGTAAAGAGTTTTGTTCTCAATTTAATCTTACGATTAAATTATTTTTATTTTAGAATGAAATTCTAAGGCAAATAATACTTGAACATTCAATGAAAAATTTGGTTGTCGGGAAGGTTGACCACCACAGTCTTCTCGTCAGAATTTTTCGGCCTTAACGACACTGCCAGCAAAGACAGCAACAACCAATGAACTGAAATTCCTGTTTACTTTTTACCAATTAATAGCTTAGTCCCCATCTCGTGACTTTTTTCTCAACTATTATCGGAATCAAAGGTTCGGAACCTTAATCTATTTCTTACCACGTTCAACTTTTAGCTTTTTGATTTCCGTCATTACCAGCATGAAATATCATAGATATTTTTAAATGTTAGGTTTTTTTGTGAATGCTTATTTCTGTCCAACTTTTTTAACCGTATACATTCTTTAGAGTTTTAACAATTGAGCTATGAACTCTTTAGAGTTTTAACTGAACTGGTTCCGACAACCAGTACAAACTTTCATGCAACTAAAAATTGATTTTAATCGCTTAACAAATGCACCTAAAAATAAAAAATATGCACAAAAATATGCAACAAAGTACAAAACTAAAATAATATGAAAATATTTTTTTTGTTATTATTATTAGAGCAAAAAACATAAAAAAACATAAAACAAACATAATTAGATCTATTATTTAATGCAACCGAACTTTAGTTGCGTTGCCAGTCAGCAACTTAAAATTAATGGTTGCCAGAAAGCAACTGAAACCAACAGATCTCAGTTGCCACTTGCCATCAGTAGTATAATTTTCAGCCACTGGCAACCCAACAGATGCTCGCTTGCCATACACAATCAGCCTATTAATATTTTTATTTAAAAATTGAGAAATATGCATTTAAAAAATTTTCTAACTCCAAAAATATGCATTTATTGCCAAAATATGCAAAAATATGTAATTACAAATCGACGCCAAACTACTTCAAATTTGATTATTCGCATAGATAATTATTAGTCAATACCTCTTTATATATCACCACAAAAAACATGCATTAGCATGAAAGTCCGAGCCCTGGTAATGAATTAAACTAATTACCGGTATTTAAATAAATTTGTCAAAATATATTTATTAATTTATGTATAAGGAAAAATATAATTGAAGAATTTAAAAATTTTAATTTATTACAAATGTGATTTTACAGTACTTTAGGTCAAAAAGATACGCCCAATGAATCTTTGTATATTTATTGACAAGGAATGAATATACGTCAAAAGATTACTTTTATGCCAAAAGTGACGTTCCTTTCCAATGGCTCTTCGTTGTCACATCTAATTACTACTTTCATATAACTTTCAGAGGGTCGATGTAAATCAATAAAGCAACGTTTCTGATTTTCCAATTTATCATTATACAGATATGCTATTAAGGTATGAATAGCACGATTTTCATTTGGTATTTCACGTTCATACACTGATGCAATTCTGTAAGGATAACAAGATAATATATTGCGTATAGTATACGTTATAGGACGTTCTAGGAGAGAAGAAAGCTTCTTCTATTTTGAAAGCAAAATTAAAAAATGATTAGGAAATATTTATATTTTTAAGATTTCAGTCGCTTTGAGAAACCTCTAAACATTTTTCATAGTTCTTTAGTACTTACTTGTAGGATGGTCCTTCTTTTGTACCAGCCAATTCATTCAATGTAAAGATAAGAAGTTTTTCGAAACAGTTAAATTGGTCTTGTGCATCTCCTTCCGTGCAATTTAGAGAATTTCCGACGAATATGATTACTTCTTCTTCAAGATTGACGTTCCTTTCTAATGGCTCTTCGTTGTCACATCTAAATACTACTTTCATAGAACTTTCAGAGGGTCGATGGAAATCAATAAAACAATGATTTCGTTTTTCAGATTTATCAGTCAGGACTGCTTCTAAGGTACGACTATTAATTTTGTATATTATTTCACGACCATAGAGTGCACTAGTGCTGTAAGTATAACAAAATAATATACATCGTACATACGATATACGTTATACAGCAATTCCATGAAAAATCGCACAGTAAAAAATTTTCAGGGTTTTTGAAGCACTAAGGCATAATGCATAATAATACGCTTTAAAAGAAAAGCTTATTGCAGACCAGTGAATGTATATGAAGAAACTATACAAAAAAAGCAGATTCTTCACTACTGATACAATGCAGGTTTTTAAGCGAGAAAGTTCCATGTACTTACAATTTTAGTGATGAAAATGGTGATGATTTTCAGCGCTTCAAAAATCGCTTTTTGTATCAAAAATGTAGTATTCCAAACCGGGAACTCACCATACAAAAATCAGCAGCGATATCAGCAGGTTTGTAAGCACTACTTTTATTCTCTCATAGCAAAAATCTGCTTTATTTGAAGCAATTTTTTTACTGGGCAATCACGTTTTGATGAAAGGCCTCCGATTTTGACAAAACTTGGTACGTTTGTTCAGTTAGGTGTTATGAATTGGATTATGAATTTAGATTTTTTCAATTGAAAATTATGAAAAATAATTGGAAATTCAAAATACAATCTTCTGAATTAATATATTATAACAATAAATTGGCTTAAATGTTTAGGATTTAAGCGATTCTCTTCTTTGGTTTTGATAAAACTTGACTTGGAAAATTCCTTTCACTTGTTGTAAATGTTGGAGAAATCGAAAGCAATCCATAATACAGAATATTTAATTTCTCACTCCTTTTCTTGGATTTCTCTAAACATATAGAATCTTCCATTATACTATTAGAGTCCTGTTTTAATTTTTTGAAATTCTTAAGACTTGTAATTGTTTCGCATAATTCTGTTAAAAGATTGCCTGTATGTATGTATTACTATCGACTATCTAACTCATACTGGCAAAGCTCACCATCGAACATTCTGTAAAAAACCTATTTCCGAACTCATTAGTTTCCGGTTTTGTACTGTATTTTAAGACATTTGTTCACGCACAGATTTGCTCCACCTAATAATGTGGTGTTTATTTTTTTTCTGTTTGCACTCTCTTGCTAAATTTCTGTTCTGTTTATTTATTTCTGTTCTTAGAAACGTGCGAACTTTTGCTATAACTAGAAACAGAAATAAATAAACAATGCCTCAAATTATACAATACTAAAAAAAAGTAAAATTTACTTTAATACAAGTAGCACCTGCAATCAAAATGTTTAAAAAGTATTGATTTTTATAGAATAACGCATTGCTGATGGTATGAATGGTAAAGCTTAATGCACCATTGGATGCAGCTTGACAAGATCTTTCAAACGATGTAATTTGTTTGCATGTTGTCTTGGGAGAAAATACGAAAATATGCTAAAAACTACAAAAATAGACCTCTTTTATACACGGTCCAGGTCACGGGCACAAAATTTTTTTTTCACTAAGTCGCTTTAATGTACATAGTTCTTTAATACGAGTACTTACTTGTAGAATGGTCCATCCATTGCATGCAATATAGAGTAAAGAAGTTTATCTAAACAATTAAATTTGTCGTCTGCATCTCCTTTTGTACAATCTAGAGAATTTTCGCCAGAGGCGAAAATGGCCAAAGTGAAAAGACCCAAAAATATTAAGTATTTCATTTTATAGTTATAGGTGTACGCAATTTAGACAAAGTTTATGGTGTATGAGGACGATTAGCAGGATACCAAAGCCAAAAGAATAAATACCGTATAAGTATGTATCTATTATGAATTCTTTCTAATGGAAACACAAAATATAACTGACTATGGCTACAAAAGCTATACAGGCTTTTTATAGCATTTTACCAGAAACATATACGCTTTCTGAGACATGTATGTATGTATGTATAGTAGGGTATTCACTCGAAAAATGTTTGTTCGATTAATCGAATAATTGACGTCAAATAATGTTCGATAAAATAAGAAATTTCAATTTTGAGTAAAAATTTATTCGAGTAATTTAGGTCGATTAATCGAATAACTCGAGTAAAAAATTTCATGTAAATTTTCTTTTTGATGTGTAAACATCTATACGCTAGTGGGTAAAAATCTTTTTCACAATGCAATCACAAATTTTGAGTAAGATTGTAATAACGCGGTATGAGCTGTGTATGAGTGTATTAGTGTAATCATACGGACAACAAGAAGTACAGAGAAACTTAACAGCTGCATAGAAATACACTAACACCATCTAGTGCGCAATAGTAGTAGTAGTTTCATCATTCATGGATTAACGAGATTCCTTCTGTCCCTATCTACTCCCCCCTAGGGGTACGGTTCATGCATCTTGGTGATTACTCACACCTTGGTGATGTGCTTCCTGGAAATAGGGTAATTTGGTTTTTGCTGACATTACCTTAGGCCAATTACCCATAAAACTTATATGTTACTGCCCAATCTCTTGCAGCCGAGTAACGAGCGTGCACATATTTATATAAGGAAGTAGGCTCAAGACCACAGGCGATAGAAAGTTAACCTCTATGGATTTTCTTTCGAGGCTTGACCAGTAACATAAACTGGTCCCACGGGAACCAGTGGCCCCACAGATGACTAGCCTTCCAGAGGGTTGTTTTGTGAGGTTTCCTTCGGGAGCTAATCACGTGGTGGCTGTGGTTGCTACCAAAATCGCTGCGAGAGGTTTGGTTAAAGGACTGATGCTCGACCAGTGCTAGTGCCTGGTTGGACTTCGGTCTACCGCATGTCCCTCTTTGCAAAATCTATTAGTAAAATCTATAGGTAAGATTTTTCGGAAGTGATTTTAAAGTTTCATTCGTAATTTTTGTGGCTATCGGTAGCTTGGACTGTCCTCTTTTAGAGGTGATAAAAATTTTTTGAATCGGGTTGCGGATTCATGTGATATTGTGCGATTTTATTTTGGGATCGATTTTGAATTTTCGTGTCGATATAGACATTCATTTTATATACACAATGCGTGTGTGTGTTTATAGCGTGTTTAATTTTTTGAGACTCCGATGGCAAAGGGATTCTCAAGGTCAAATTCCGGCAGTAAGGTCGTATATTTGTTGGTTGGTCCTGTGTTGCCGTGTTTTTGAATTGAGTGAGTATTTCGGCGTTGCCATTTTTGATTTTTGCCGGGAACTTCTGGGATTTTTGGTCCAGTTTTCGGGATTCAGTCCCAGCTCGTCTCGGTTTTTTAACCCGGGTTTTTTGAAAAAAAAACCGGTTTTTCGGTTTTACCGAATTTGTTGCTGAACTTGGTGCGATATTTGGCTGACGGTTTATTGACTGCGTTTGTCTTTGACTGTTGGTTAATTTGCTGTTTAACTGCGGTAATTCCAACTATTTTGTACAGGTATATTATTTTTTGCTGGTGGATAAATAATACTATTATTTATGTCTGCGGGGAAGCAGAAGGGCGACATGCCTGGTGGGAGTAAGTCAGAGGTGTCTGATGCGAAGCTTATCGGTTTGAGCGATTTGTCGGGTGTGGTGGAAGGTACGAGGGTAAAAAAGAAGCGGATGAAGCCCGGTTCCCCGAAGTTGAAACGGGTGAATGATGAGAAGAATGTTGCGGTAGAAGGTGAAATGTTTCATTACTAGATGTTTACACATCTCCCCTGTGATCGGACTCACATTTTTTTTTTTTAATTAGTTTTTGCAGATTTCTTAATAAAACTAAAAAAAACATTTGCCCTTCAATTCGGTCGCATGATCAGAGAATTAAGTAAATTATACAGTAACAATAGGGAGAAAGGATCAAACTTCAAATATATTGTACAAAAATTCGCGAAAGTAGAGATTTCGAGAGCAACTAGTTATGTAATTAGTTATATAAAATTTTACTGTATTTTTGCTTTACTTTTTTAGTTTTTTCTTTACACTTATTTAATCTCTTCAAAAGGTTGCAAAAAATAAACAGATTTTGACAGTTCCAGTAATGAACATTTAATCCAAAGAATTTGTAATTATTTTGAATTAAGTTCGTTTTCAATTTAATTTTTCATTTCAATTGTATTTTTATTTAAAGAAAAATTGTAAAATGAAAAATTGTATTGCACAGTCGGTTGAACTTACATGTTTAGAGATCTCCCGGTTATCTCATCAGAGTTCTTCACCGCTTAGACATCAGCACCATTGTGGCAGTCCGCCGCCGCTGTCAACTTGTTGAATGCCATCTACTTTCATCAATTCTTGCTGGTTACATTTAAATTCCGACTATTTTTATTCCGCATTGAATACTATTAAATATTTCCTGATGCAAAATTTTCTCAAAGCGAAACATTTGAATAGTAAAATAACAATTTTAAATATCAGTTTATGATCTAATTTATGTAGACATATTTGCGCAAAGTCCTAGTCTTAAGCAAAGTATACTTTACGAATTTCAAACTAGTATTGCTGGCTTTAAACACCTAAAGTATACTTTGTTTTGACTATGATTATGCGGCATTATTTTTTCTTCTGTTTTTATTATTAAAATATATAAAATACTAAGAACTTGAGTTGTTTTATTTTTGTTTACAAAAATTTGCAAGAAACCGAGAAAATTCAAAAATTTTCCGATTAAATCGAATAATTTTTAGCAGTAAAACTTACTCGAATAACTCGAAGGAAATAAAAGTTTCACTCGATTGTTCGAGTAATTTAAAAACCTTAATTACGATTAATTCTGTTTCGAACAATTGAAAAGGCAATTAAAATGAATATCCTACTATATATACATGTATGTATCAGCGTTTTGAAAGTTTACATATGGGATTCATTTAAGGGGAAGTTAAATTTTCCCCTCTTAGTTATACTGACTCGTATTGTATATCTTGTAGGCCTTACGTTTAACATATAAAATTTTTTCATTAGAGTGGTCGTAAAAAAATAAAATTTGGATTTCCTCAAGTATCATACCCAATTCGATGGGCATTTATAAAAAAACTAGCGTAAAAATTTTGTAGCTCAATCAGTTAAGATTAAGGAACACCGATGTTTGAGCAAATGCTCTTTCTGTCTTTTATATCTCATAACTTAATAAATATAGTACATACATATTTACAAACAAAGTTTCTTCTACAGCGATATCGTAGACTTTTTTGTTCCCTAGAAATGATAGCTGTTCCTTTACTTATTTGGGCCGTTGAACGCGAATCTGCACTCATTTTTTTATCGGCTCGAGTTTTCGAGATACAATAATAAAGGCACTTGCACGACATATATTAGCATAACTGGAGAAGGGTTTGCCCTATTCAGTAAAAAAGAAAAATCAAGAATTTGATTACCGAAATTAGGCGACGACGGTGGAAAAATGCTGGAGTATCTAAAGCTCCAGAATCCCAGCATCGCAATGGACGACTGGTCTGTGATCCGCTCAGAGGACCACGGCAGCAGTGCTACCTTCGAGGCTGCCAACAATTTTCTAGTTGGCATGCAGCTCCCGGAACCAACACAATACTTCGATAATGGCGATAAAAATCGTGCAAAGAAATCTGAAGCACTGGAAGTATGCAACAGATAACTTAAAGCACCTCTTAGCCGAAGAGAACCTGGACATATGCGTGGTACAGGAGCCATGGGTAGTACACTCCGTTCGGTGAAGGGGTTCCCGACGTCCACGTACAACGTACTATATGCTAAAGGAAATAAAAAGCCCAGATTTCGTCTATTAGCCAAAAAAACATGATAATAATCTTATTTTCTCAGAGGTCCTCACAGTTGTGAGGGTCGAGCTGACAATTGTCAAGAGCTTCCTCATCGCATCATGCTACTTGGCACATGACAAGCCAGCAACGCCAGACGAAGCGAAAGCAGTCATGTCATCCATTGGCGCCAATGAAAACAGCATCCTTTGCTGTGATGCCAATGCTATGCATACAATACGGGGCAGCAGTGAAATCATATCTTGGATCTCATTAACCTGTATATCCGGCACTTCGCCGACTTTTATTTTTCCGAGTTCGAACAGGTTTAGTGGGTGGGAAGAGGTATTGGACATTACCCTCATAAAGGATAAATTTAGGTTTTCGATCGACAAGTGGGGGTATCTAATAAGAGACCCACCCTTCTCGGGTCAGAATTGGATACTCTTCGAAGTTAGATTATAAAACAAATAAAAATAGCGCCTCACAAGACCAAGTAGAACCGATTGGAATAATTTTCAAGGGATTTTGAAACATAAACTAAAAAGCATTTATTAAATTTATTATTTAAGATATTCTCCCAATTTTATTTAAAACAAAGGTTTATTTGTTAAGGACTAATCAATGTCTATATTCATTTCATATGTGCTTTACCAAATCATCTGTAGACTTCAAGCATACTTTTGAAAAGTTTCAAACCTCTTAACTTATGCACAGACTTTTAAAAACCATTTAAGAATTTACAAATAATAATTTTTGAAAATCACGAAAGATTAAAATAAGCGCAACAAACAATTTATATTCTATATGAATCTATTTTATTTTTCTACATCTTTATACAATTAGTCGCCGATACTTTTACTGTCACCACATGGGTGACTAATTGTGTAGAAAAATAATACATATTCATATCGAATATAAATTGGTTGCTGGTTTGTGTATAAGTAAAGCACCAATGAAATGCATGTAGGCATGCTTAACCCTCAACAAATAAATCTTTATTTTAGTTTTAAGCAAAACTTATCATACTTATTATATAACTTTATACTAATATACCACATTTAATTAAGATAATATCTTATACTTTTTTCTAAAATAAAACTTTTAAAATTTAGGTAAAACTAATAATAAAGACAGACCATAGTAAAATGTTAAATAATAAATACAATAAAGCGAAAACGTATACTATAGTATTATTAAATAAATATATGCCTAAATAATGTGAAATAAACAAATAGTAACAGACAAATTAAGTTGTTTTCACTCTCTAGTTCTTGTTTAAAAAAATTTGCCAAAATGAAGAATAAGTTTTTGAATTGTAAACATTAACTAAAAGTTGTTCAGCTGTTAAGAAAAAAACCAACTAACGTACACATTAGGCTGCCCCTTCTTTTTCGAGTTCTAAAGGTGTTCGTAATTTATTGCTTATCACTCCGTAGTTCCAGAGCCATTATAGATTTTATGCCGAAATCGAACAAAAGAATGTGACATAATATTTCTTAACAAAAATTTTAGGAATACATCAGCAACTGGACTACCACCACGTTGAAGGCAAGAAACGTCATTGCAAAACTAGGCAACAGCGAAATATCGAAATGGACACACAAAGAAACAACACAGGGTGGTGTGATATCACCTTTGCTTTGTCTTCTCGTTGTTAAATCAATTCTTTTCAGATTAAAGGCTGCGGTAGTCAAGGTTTTGATGTCAATATTTCGAAATCGGTAAACTGTATATCAATAATTTCTTAACATGTAGGCAAATAATGCACTTAGAGCTCACACTACAAACTTCACAAAAATATAATTTTTAGCTATTTTTACATACATATAAACTTTCTTCCCGAAATTTGAGATTTTTTTTAATAATTTTGACCTAGCGGCCACATTTGTAGCTACACTAAAATGAAAACTTCACATGATTTTTTACGCTACAGAATGATTTTGTCATTATTTTTCAACCAACGTAACGTTTCATTCCTGGTATGAAAATTGCTTCATTAATTATAAAAATTTCATAATTAAAATTAAATTTTTTCGTTCACATATATATATAACCAAGCTCCACCAGGCGGCTTTTTATATTTATTTAATCCAGTCAGAGACTTAATTTAATATTTTTAACACTTGATAATTACTTACTTTAATTTTATTTCCTATAAATAAATTTGTAAATATTAGTCTTGTACCCTTTATCTCATGTTTGCAAGCCAACACCTTTACTGCTTCAGCCATGTCAGCATTGAAAATCAATGATACAAAATCAATATAAAAGAAAAAGAAAATTATACGATAAAAAAAGTTCATTTCCAAAATCTGATTTGAACTTGAGTCATAAGTTTATTTTTTACTCTTTCATTTCCCCCATGAAAAAATTTCATATCCTCAATGGCAACACAAAATGTATAAAATTGCCTGAAAAAAGTTTTATACCGTTTATGTAATTTTTCATTGCTGATATGCAATGTTTCATGCCATTAATGAAATTGTTCGTTGTATTAATGTAAGGGGTTAAAATAATGGTTTCATTCCCAATACGAACCGTTTTTCTTTGAGTGTAGGATATCTTAACTTAATGCGCCAACCATACCAACAGCTTACTAAATAAAATATAATTCATGGATTTTTCACGCACCCTGAGCAAATTTTTTTCAAGCCCTTGGTCAAGGGTTGTCATCGCTTAATTTATAAAAAGAGGACAGCAGAGGAAAAACCCGCACATTTGCTTTAAAAAATAGGACTTGAAAATAACACGAAATAATTTTGTTTCCAATAATTTTACTACCAATAAAATCTTAAATACATATCGATGGTGTTGCGAAAAAAGGGCCAATCTCGCAAAATTTTACATAGCAGATTGTTAGTAAACTCGAAAAAAATTTTTTGAGTTGTGAGTCTATGGTAGCAAAGGCTCCATATGAAGTTTTCGGTTTCCTTTTCGTCTTGTTTTTTAATTATACCATATTTACTCTCTAGAAATATACATAAGAAAACCAAAATACACATAAACATGACTGTAATATAAAAATATTGTCTGTTGCGATAATCGGGGTGCTGCGATAATCGATTGTTGCGAATATCGAGCTCGCACTGTGGAATGAAACGCTTAATCTATATATAATTTATCATTCATCTTTAGACCCGAGGAATTTCCATTAATATGTAGTTCCAAAAGCAAAAGTGTTTTATTTTTAATAAAGGTCTCTGGTTTGCAAAGAAAAGGCCCTTGGAGAAAGATTTTCATTAAATTATCAATTATCATTAAATCCATGAATTAAATTCTAGCGCTAAAATAGCTAATTGAAGCTCGTGCATAAAATTCTGCACAGAATAGAAATTAATTTTTAGCTTGACAAATAGCTTTTTAGCTTAAATCTTGGCAAGCCCTAAAAAAGATTGACTAGCAAACCAAATCAAGCCCGTCTGGCCAGCATGGAGCCACCTGAAAAGTAGTGATAAGCAAAATACACATGAGCACTGATGATGGAAGTGTAGCGGCTTCCGAAAGTAGCGCTGCTATGTTCTGCTGTGTGCGTAGAAAAATTCAGTTGATGTTAATTTTTCCCTTGTACCTTGAAATATTAATCACGCATCTTAGCCTAATAATCAATTGGCATTGACAAGCAAATAAGTTCGAAATAATCATATTAAATAAAATATGAACTATGGCTTGAACCTATATTACTTTGGCCCTTTTTACGGAACACCATCGATATTTTAAATACATATGTACGTCTTAGAATAACATCACAACCCTCATGGACAGTATTATTTACAACATAAGCTGGACATCTAATACCAATTGCTATTTCCCTTTTTAGCTTGGTTTTTTATAAATGCAATTTTCAAGCAATATAAAAGCAAAAATATATATAAATGTAAAACAGATACTTTACGCGAACTTAATCTCCCTTTTTAATGGCGCTTTTCACAATGTACTATTAAAAGTTAACGTAGACTTTAACAGCAACTTCGGCATACAAAACTTGTCGTTAAAGTCCACGTTATCATTGTGAAAAGGGCCGAAAGTCGGTAAAAAGTAGGACTTTCCCGGACGCACATTTTTTCCCCGGACAGAGCTCACAAAAAGAGGACAGTTTCCCGGAAAAAGAGGACGGATGACAGCCCTACCTTAATCCCTAAACTTATTTTAAAAATTCATGTTCAAAAGAAAAAAATTTGCGCTAAGCACATCCTTAAAGCACGGCCCTTGACCGTGTAAAAAAAATTAAATTTACATTTTTAACAAAATTTTTTACAATATTAAAAATTATGAAAGCACTTTTTCGGAAAAAGTAATGAGTTTTTAGCTAAGTTTCAAAGTTTTGAGCATAGATCTTTTTTATGACTCAACATATTAAGATACTTAAAATATGTGATCTGTGTGTTTACTTTGAATTTATTAATCAATTTATTTGTGTGCATTGCAGTTAAAATTGGCAATTCGTTCTTCAATTCTTTAAATTTAGGAATACATGGTTCTACCTTCTACAACATGTCAAAACGGAATTTTATTGAGTCTACTTTAATGCCTGTGTGTAGCAGGCAGCCATGTGCCAGCAAAAAAAAAGTTCTACATATACAAGCACTAAAAGCTGTTAGAAGCAATGCATTGCATATTTTAGAGCAAATGCTTCCAAAAATGCTACCACAAATGCACTAATGTTTGCAAAAGAGCACGAGAAAATAGGCACGAACACTTAGTAGCTTTTGGCGATAATTTTAAAATGTGAAAATATAGGCAAAGGAATATAAATATTTAAGATTTAACTCCTCTCACTGACGATAGTGCTTCTATGAAGGACTAACGTAAGCGAGACCATTAAAATGTTTTGTAAATGTTGAGTAAAAATACAAAAGTAATTATTAAAGATATGAAATAATAAGCCTTCAACATAGCGTTAGCCCATTTGTGATCACGTCCATCCTTCATCCTCGCCAATTCACATCGAAACATTTTTTCCATATTTTTTTCAGTTTTAAGCCTAGTACCCAGTTCTGCCTGAATTTCAGGCTGCCATAAGAAGTATGTGTAAAAACACAAACTGAAATTCAGGTTTGAAAAATTTTCAGGCGACTTTCCGTTTGGTAGTACGCAGCTGAAAAGAAAAATCAACATAATTTTTGTTTAATACAGGGATGGCATATCAATAATTGTAGAATTTTTTCCGTCAACTAAAACAAAAGTTAATGTTCAGGCAATTGTTTGCTCAAGAAATTGTTGATGTTTTTTGTTTTTGTGGTATTTGGAAAACTTTTTCATATTTTCTACATTGTAATTTATAAAAATAATTGAATTTACGTGAATAAAAACAAATTTGTCTACACAAGAGTTATTCCGTGTAGAAATATATACAAAATTTCAAACCTGATAATCAGGCGGGTCTGCATACTAGGCTTTGGTACTGAAAATTCTGATGATTCTCAGCACTATTATAAGTATTTTGTGGAAACAAAAACTATCGCTTCTAAGCGGCTCATCGCAAAAAAAAAATCATGCATTATAAAAGAGCAACTTTAAGTTATTTCGGTATACCAACCTTGTGCAACAAGTATATATATTCAATTTCAAATTTAATAATATAGTTCACATGAGGATACTATGAGTTGTATCGGTTGTGGGCTAAGATTTTGCAAAACTTTAAAAATTGTTATATTATACACGACAAAAACCATGCAACGAAATACAAATAAAAATTTTATAATATTTACCACATACAACCGATTAAACCTTGTGAATTCCTTTAATATGTTAAAAGTTAAATTAAGCCATTATTCCATATCGTCGTTGCTCTGACGTAATCGGTTATGTGACAATTTTCGAAATTTGATTGTTAGACCATTCTAAAACTTTTTCCCACAAAAGTGTTTAAGGATATCTTGATGTTTTTAGAAGTTAACAAAAGCCATATATAGAATGTTCCTACAAAGCATTTATGTGTATAAATTCAAACAAGAAAAACGTCCTTTCCGATAAAATTAAAAATATTTATTATACTCTATAAACCAAAACAACTATGTGTTAAGAAATATTCTTAATCAAAAAATAATTTTATTAAAAATTCTTTAGAAAAATTAGTTATGTGTAGTTTTTCGAATATTTTTATTATAGCTCCCCCATGGTCAATTATCCCTATTGGTTTTTACAAAATATTTGTAGTAACGCAAAAGTTGCTTCAATAAAGTGCTTGACTATAGAAATATATATCGCAAGGCTTCCATATAAAGTGTTTTTTTTTTGCTCTCCTGAAAAAATAGCAAAAAACTCAGCTGATTTTGTCAGAGCAGGGACGATATGAGATTATCGGGCATGTTCTGAAAATCATTTCGTTTTGAAAATGGCCACTTTCTTATCATAGACACATTGTCTTGACAGTGCTGTTGGCTGAAGTGGTTAAGACGTTGCTTATATAGCGAATGATGAGAATCATGAGTCTGAGCTCGATACTGAGAACGGTCATCTACATTACAAATTTTTCTAATGCGCATTAACGTCTATCGTACGTATTTTTAGCATGGGACTGTAATTAAATTAAAATAGTCAATAAAAGAGATAAGCTATTGTGGCTACCAGGTAATGTAATAATTTCATTAAAATAATGAAATAATAACATTACAATAATGGCAGAATATCAATTAATTAATGATAGAATTTCATAAAAATTATGAAATAGTTTCATTAAAATAATGAAACTGTTTCATTAAAACGATGAAACAATTTGACCAAAATAATGAAATATGTTCATTAGCTTCGCGAAATTATTACAATGGATCCATGAAATTATTTCATACATTTAATCAAATTTTCTTTAAACTAATTTTAACGCAACTTGTTTCATTAATCCAATGAATCGTGGCGTTGGTTGGGTTTTAATGAAGTTTTTCCTTGGATTAATGTCGAAATTCACAGAATTTATGAACAAAATTCTTTCAGTGTACGCTATAACTTCATGATAAATTGTACAAAATAGATTAAACTTGGCCTGGAGGTACTTTTGAATATGGACAATACGGGGGTGCTATTAACTCAAAATTAGCTTATGTCGACTTGAACACTTATTCCTTATTGCCACAGATATTATGACGCACTAGTATCTTGTTATATTTACATTAGCTTGTTAAATTTATTATTTTGGGCTATACATTAGTGATGTTACGAATATTCGTACTCGAATCACTGAATATTCGCCTCTTTCATGATATTCGTATTCGCCAAATTCAAAGCGAATATTTTGCGAATACGTTCCAAAAAAATAATATATAAGAAAATATTAAAAAAATAAATAAATATATCAATTTTTAATAATTTTTACTTAAAAACCAAAAATAAAAATATTATTTTAGTAAAGAAAATGATATTTAAAAATTAAAGTCCTGTTAATTTAATTAATAAATCATGTTAAAGTAATAATCAAAGCTCAGCATAGGAATGTTGAACTTCAAAAATAAAAGTTTTGCAGTTTTTTCTATTGCGACGCGGTGTGTAAATAAGCCCCGCACCACTAAACATTCGCTCGCTCGGAACACTCGCTGGTAGTGTCACTAAATATTGCCTGACTATATGCAAAAGAAGCTCGTATTTTTCCTTATATATTTTCCGCAAAAATTTAAATAAATTAAGTAAAGTGCGACTTTGGCTCGCACACGAAGGGTTCCGTACGAATGCACATATGTATATCCCTTTTTGTTTTTGCCCCGTTTGTTATTTTGGTAGTTTTTTCGTTGTGCTTTCTTGTTTAATTTTAGTTTTTTATTATTTTAAGTATTTTTCGTTGTTTTTTTGGGGTTTTTTTTTTGTTTTGGCGCTTTTCGTGATTTTTTTTTAATTTTTTTCTGGGGATTTTTCGTTTTTTGCAATTTTTTATTTTTTGCCGATTTGTTTAGTTTTGGCGATTTTTTAGTTATGACATTTATTTAACGTTTTCACTTTCTGACGATATTTTTAGTTTTAGCGATTTATTTTAGTTGTGGCAATTTTTTCAGCTTTGGCGCTTTTTTCGTTTTTTTTTTTGGATTTTTTTGGGGTTTTTCTGGTTTTTAGTTTTAGCGATTTTTTTTTTTTGTTTTGACACTTTTTTCGTTTGGCGATTTTTTTGGTTTTTGGCGTTTTTTTAGGTTTGGCGCTTTTGTTTTGGTTTTTGCGTTTTTGTGATTTTTTTTCATTTTTTGGGGTTTTTTTCATTTTTTGATGATTTATTTAGTTTTAGCGATTTTTCATTTTGAAGACTTTTTCGATTTTTGACGTTTTTTCATTTTAGCGTTTTTTTCGTTTTGAAATTTTTTTTACTTTTGGATTTTTTTAGTTTTACCGTGTTTTAAACTTTCAAGATTTTACATCTTACGGTTTCCAAGATACAGCATATTGTCTCAATTACATAGTCAAAATTACAATAACTAATAGAATACCCTCTAATTTTTATTGTTTTAAATGTCGGTGTTAATTGGTGTAGTCTATTCTACAGACTACACCAATCAGCACTTACTTTGAAAGTTTAAAGTGTCTATATATAAGTGTCTGTATATTACATTAGTATTTCAACATGTTGCGTTGCTCGCTTTAGAACACCCTTTAATTTTTAACTGTCATATATTTGTTGTTGTAGCGGCCGAAGTTTTACATATTCTGTGAAAATTTCAGGTCCGTAGCTCTTACGATTTCGAAGATAGAGCAGATTGTCTAAATTACATAGTAAAAATACATTGACTGATAGAACACCCTTTAATTTTTATTGTTTTAAATATCCGTGTTAATTGGTGTAGTCTATTCTACAGACTACACCAATTAACACGAACTTTGAAAATTTAAAGTGTCTATATATAAGTGTCTGCATATTACATTAGTATTTCAACATTTTTCGTTGCTCGCCTTAGAACACCCTTTAATTTTTAGCTGTCATATATTTATTGTTGTAGCGGCAAAAGCTCTACATATCCCGAGAAAACAGCCTGTGACACCCAGACGGACAGATGGACGGACAGCGTAGCGAAAACAATAGGGTTCTTTACACTTTTGGTGTATCGGAACCCTAAAAAGTGTTATTCCGGTGCTAAGTTAATAATTTCAAATTCAGTCACCGGAAAGTCATAATTATATTAAATACCTATAGTATTGTGACAGTTTTTCTCAATTTATTATTGTTGATGCAAAGGGTAGATTTGTTTTTCAATAAAGTGGCACTAACTACACTCTAAAACATTACTTCAAATTTAGTATCATATATAGTCTAAATTTGTGTTGAAAAATTGCATCGAATTTGTAGTTCTTTGTAACAAGAAAACATAATTTGTCTGAATTTTTGCAAAAATACGAATCTGCTGTTAAAAAGCACGCCATATTTTTCTTCGGTCATCAAAGTTTAATTTCTGGTATTTAAAGGTTTTAAATATAAATTTTGTAAGTATTGGTAAGTAAATATTGTTAACTTATAAACAAAATTCGAAGCCTTTTTCTAATTTTAATAAATGTATCTAATGAATTAAGAAAATGTACTTCATACATTTTTATTAATGAAAAAACTTTTCAAATTAAATATATTTAGTCCAAGTGAAAAAAGTTTAACATAAAGTATAATACGTCTATGGCTGAATGGTAGCTACGATAGACTATCAGCCAGGAAGTCATGGTTCGAACTTACACGCCTGACAATCACTTTGCAGCCGTTATTTTTTTTTTTTTGTATTAAACATATATTGTTAAAAAATGAACAAAGAGAATGCTTGTCTAATTTTAGGTCAATAATAATCAGAAATAATCAATATAATCAAAAGTGTTTTAGAGTGTTTTTAAATTGAATATTCCTATTCGTATTCGAGTTCGGCGAATATTGGCTCAGATATTTGTATTCGTATTCGCGACTATTAAAAATTGATCAAATTGATTTTAAAAAAACACTTGTTATCATTTTATAATAGAATTCTTAAGAAAAATTAAAATACTTTATGATTGATGTGTACACACAAAAAAAACTAAATTTAATCAAAATTCATTATTAGGATAAGGTTCGTAACGTTATATTCAGAAAGAATCAGGCATGATTAATATTCTAAGGAACAAGGGAAAAATCAACCTCAAATTAATTGTTCAATACAAACAGCAGAACGTTGCTGCGCTACTTTCGGAAGCCGCTACACTTCCATCATCAGTGCTTGTCACAACTTGTCAAGTGGCCTTGTTGAATGTGATTTCAATTCTTATATACATATATACAAATTATGTAAATCACTTCAATCTCGTACTCAATTGTCCCGAAAAGTTTCTACATACAATATATAAGAATGGAAATCGCATTCTCGCGTTCATTTTGGATGGAGCTAACAAAAAACCACTATCGCCTTGAAGATGCTTAGGCGATACTTTTCAAGAATTTAGCCGAGCACCTGGTAATTAGCCGAGGAACCTTCAATTAGCAAGGATACCAACCATTAGCCAAAACATAAATCTAGTGTAAGGATTCCCAAAAACTGGAACAAAAATCTCGCCAAAAACTTGGAAGCTCCCCGGATTCCCCAAGTCTAGAACAAAAATCTTCCCGAAATCCCAGAACTTCCCCGAAAACAACGGCAACACCAAAACAGCGAAAATACCAAAGCGTAAACATAGACTTTTTAAGGAATTTGACCTTTGCGCCGCCCTGTTGCGTTCGTTTATATGATGCGTTTCTAAAAAGTTTCTATATTATTTTCACCGTGAAGCACAGTATAACCAGACGCGACACGACCCGGAAGATATTGCCTACTCAGCCGACGCGGACAGCATGACACAAGAGAAATAAGAAAGTATTACTAGCGGAAATCACTCTTGGTAGCATATTTGCACCTCTAGGATATAAACTATCATTTTCTGCTACAAAGAATGAGTGTCTTCTTGAAACATGTAGGAAATACATACTACACAAGTGCTTTTACTATTATTCACTGGATTTATTGAAAAAGTAAACAAGCAGGCCTACTATTAGTTGGTATTTTATTTTCATGTGCTTGTTTTATACACTCTCAGAGAGTCTCTCTGAATAATTTTGCTAATTGTATATATGCTAGACAAGTTTCCTGCAGTTTTTAATATTGCATATCTGCTACTGTGTAGGAAATGCAATTCTCTTATATATTTGTTTCTTGTTGTGTTGCATATGGTAGCATATATCCTAGACATGCAAGAGCTGCAAGGTTTGCAATAGCAGTTTCCTACGAAGAGTGATTTCCCCTACTGTTTCTGTTTACGCATACATTTGTAAAATGTGCAACACTTTTAATTGGATAAAATCAAACACCAACACGTAATTGTTGTCTCTTTCTCAATTGGCCGGCATAAAAACCTGATTTGGGCAATTTTCAACTGTCAACGTTGACGTGTCTGGTTAGACTGTGCCGTGAAGGCTATAAAGACTTAAATAAATGTTTCACATAACCTGTACAAATATAAACATGCATTTTATTTAATTTTAAACATTATAGCCCACGCAAATTAGACATAATAATGTAAATCGAAGGAAATAATAACTGGAGTTCTGAAAATTGTCACAATTAGTCTTTGGTAATTATATATAAAGAAACTAAAAGAGTCCTGGGGCTGAACGCCGTATACGTGATCGAGAAAATTTTTTCGAAATTTTTCTTTTTGGGATTACGGCATACGATAACGCGTGTGCAATCAAGTACCAGCTGCTTAAATTCCACTTGTTAGCTCTACAGGGATCGAAATCAATATATTCTTTTATTATGTTTGTGTTGTAAAACAGCATGAAACATTACCAATAAACCTTATAACAGTTGTCCAATCGACTTGGTTGTTGTACTAGCTTAATAAACACAAAATTGTTCTTTCATCTATTACAAATTCTTAGCCGATTCAACAATCGATGTAAAACAGATCTGGCACTCTTTTAAAAAATTCGATACGTGACGAAATTTTATTCGATACGAATGCTTACTCGATCTCGTACGCGGTAATTCGGCCCCTGGTGTTTAGCAGTCGAGCTAGAGGGAGGAGGGTCCCCTTAAGATGAAATTTCTCCACAAAAGAATTAAAGCTAAGAAAATTTCCTACAAAAATGTTTCAAAGTATTTTTTACTTAACATCAACTTTTTTGGAGTTATAAACCCAAGAAAAACAAGAAAATGTAAAAAAAGTTTATTCTAAATCATCCATAGCACTGCTTTACAAATTTTAGTTTTTGGAAAGCTTAAATTGTCTAATGCATTTTTTTTTTTGTAAAAAAACACGAAAAATATTGAAAAAATTAATTTCAGCCATTGTCCAGATTACTTTTTAAAGCGCCATCCAGAGTCACAGGCTAAAAGTCTACTAAAATACGTGTCGAATACTGGCTAAAAAAATTAGTGACTTATAGTGGATCAAACGAAAGCAATACCAATTAAATTTACTCTTTTATAAAATAGTTTTGGGCTTTTGTTAGGGAATTTTTTGGTAAATTTAGATGATGGTGTTTTCGTCTGATCCACTATAACTCACAAATTTTTTATCTAATCAAAGCGAATTGGGCACTATTTGACGCGTAGTTTAGTAACCTTTCAAACAAGATGTAAATTTAATCGAACCAGCCTATGATTCTGGATGGCGCTTTAAAAGCAGTATACATCGAAAAACACAAATGTATCGTTATCTGGACAATGATCGAAATTATTATTTTTTTATTTTTTACGTATTTAGTTTACCCTAACTGCGGTAAAAAATGCATTAAAAAATTTTAACTTTCCAAAAATTTAAATATGTAAAGTGGTGTTATAAATAAGTTTAAAGCTATTTTTTCAATTTTCTTGTTTTTCTTGGCTTTATAACTCCCAAAAGGTTGGTCTAAATTAAAAAACTATAATAAACATTTTTAGGTAATTTTGTCACCTTTAACTTTTCAAAGCTGAAATTTTTGCTAAAATTTTTAGTTTCAGACCTATGAGCAAATAACTGAAATATGTCAGCTTAAGGGCGCCCTCCACTGTCTCTCTAGCTCGACCGCAAAGCTCCAGAACTCTTTAGTTTCTTTAAATATATGCATCAAGGGTCAACTCGGCCAATTTGCAAGACTCCGGGAATTATTTCCTTTGATTTGTCTAATTTGCCTGTGCTATTATTCTACAGTTGGTTTTTCTACTAAAATAATAACATCAAATGTGAACTTATTCCAAATCAGAAGTTGTAATTAAGGCAAATTTGCTTTTCTCCAAAATTTATTGCAACGCAATACGACGGAAATGATTATTTAATGGTCCTTCATCTGAATAACCTGCAATTTCCTGAGGCACAATACCAGACTCTTCTATAGAAGTACAAGGCCTGCACATGCACTCCAAGGGCGCTTTAGTTAGGACTTTTTTAAATTTACGTTCACCATGTTTAGCCTTGGGACAAAATAATGAAACGGCAGCCTCACGTTCACCAGATTCTTGACAGCACATGCAAGAGCGTTCCATTTGCCAAATTTTGCTGCCAGATACCTAAAAGGAGAAGACTAGAGTTTAACAATACCTGTTTTGAGTATTAAAAAAATACCTGTATATAGCTGGCACAACGTCCGACACAGGCAAATGATGGTATGGGCTTGGGCACGCAACCGGGATATTGTAAAACATGTATAACAGGCGTCACTTGACAATCATCGCCAATATGGGAAATATCTTTAAGAATAAATAAACTGTTGTATTAAAAGTTATTTAATTAGTTTGGCTTAAGCTCCTTTTTAATTTAATCTTTCGATTAAACTATTTTTGCTTTAGAAAAAAATTCTAAAGCATGTAATAATTTAACATTCAAAGAAAAATTTGGTTTTACGAAAAGTTGAACTCACATCAGATGTTTCGAGAACAACACAGTCTTCTCGTCAGAATACTTTTAATCAAGTAACAGTTGAGTCGCCATCTTGTGAATTTTTCTCAACTATTGGCTGAAGAAAGGTTCGGAACTTCACTCTGTTTTTTATCATGTTCAACTTTAAGCTTCTTGATTTCTTTAAGCTTTTCGATTTCTGCTGTCTTCGCTGGCAGTATCGTCTAGGCGGAAAAGAATTCTGATGCGAAGACTGTGGCGGTCTCGAAACATCTGATGTAAGTTCAACCTTCCGGACAACCAAATTTTTCTATTAATGTTCATTTATTAAATGCTTTAAAATTTCTTTCTAAAATAAAAATAGTTTAATCGAAATATAAAATTGAAAACTCAACTCTACTAAACTAACTCAATTCTGTATTATATATAATTAATTAATTTTACTTATTAGTTACCATTGTCAGTTGCCACGCCACCATCGTCTCCGGAGACTTTTATAGCATGCTGTTGCAATAACAGCAAACAGCAACATATCAAAGTAAAAAGTTTTTCGCCAGCCTCTAAACCAAAAGCAGTTAACATATTGCTTTTGGCTGGATTTGTTATTTTCTACGTTTTTTACTTGGCCTTTAAATACTCTTATGTTTTTCGTTGATTTTTTGCTAGCACACACTTGACTGTTGAACAAAGTTCTCAAACTGAAAATAATAGGAAACATCCTGGACCATTATAAGCCTTTTATAATGAAAAATCCTAAGGCTCCTTCGCACGCAGTTAAGCTGGCGTACAGGACTCACGCGTAGCAAGCAAACAAGTAAACAAACTTAAAGCTAATGGACAACATGTTTTTGTGTTCATAAATAATTATCACCCTCATTAGTGATTGTGTTTTGAAAGCGTTGTGGTTCTAAGGATATTACCCAGTAAACATAAAGTCAAACTTTTAAAATATGATTCTTTTATATGATCATTATTTGTTTTCATATGATGGTTTGAAATTTAAGTTTTAATGCAGCTTCTGAATTTGATATCGTTTGTTATTTACCCTAGAGGGAAGATACCCTCTTGTAAAACTAGTCACGGAGCTGTACACAAGTCGTAGTGATCGGTTCTACTACACGGACATAATGAAGGTACTGTGTGAGTGGTCAAAGGTCTAACCTGAATGTTTAATGGTAACTACGTTAATTTTCGGATTTCGATATTATTTCTGTATCAGCAGAAAAAAAGATCTTACTCTCTTTCTTTCATTCTTTCTTGATGTTGATTTTTCTCAAAGCCGACTTATAATGAAAAGAGACGAATGGTGTCATGGTCACACCCGGTTAGAGCTATGCTTCTTATGGTTAATAAATCAATGCAAAATAACCCCCATTTTTTGTTTAGAATATGTTTGAACTAGTAAATCTATAAATTAGTAAAAATATAAACCATTTTTAAACCTATAAAATTGGGCATTTACCCCCTTATTCAAAAAATTTAAAATTAGTTTCAAATGTATTTTATTTAAAATTTTTCATAAAAAATTTTCTTAAAATAGATTTCAAACACATTTTATTTTTTATAAATATGTCTTAACCAATAAGTCTTAACCAATACATACCATATGACTTTGATCTATATGATTATTTGTCGAGTTATGCACAGAAAAAATTATCACCAAAAAATTTTCAAACAAAAGTTTATCTAAAAATAAATTTCATTTTCAGTAAATGTTCTTTGCATAATCAATGAATTGTTTGTTTGACTCTTATTGTTTGTTTGACTCTTATTCAACGATATACACACAAATAACGACAACAACAATTATAGCAAAAGCAATGCGATTGTACCAAGCTTGTTTACTGAAAATTTTTTTGTGAATCAATTCGTCAATGTCGTTGTGTTAATTCTCATTCATTTTTTTATAGTCTTTAGATAAACATTCACGGCTGTATGCAAAAATAGTTAAAGTAGCTTTGCCAAGCAATGTTGAGTAAAGTTGTATTCTAAAAAAATTATTATATCAAAAATTTAAAGTAGGCACTCACGTTTGTTAAGACTACTTTAAGTTGATATTTCCAAAATGTGTATTTTTTACCTCAAATATGTTCGTTAATATAGCACATATTGATTCATGTTACATATGAAAATGATGCTTGAAGTCTTATCTCTTAGCTTAAATTTATTACTTGTTTCATGTAATGGGAAACAACACCAAATTATCTAGTTGATTCGAAATACATAGAAAAATTCATTAAAAAAATATTAAAAAATACAAATATAAAAAAATTTCTTAGTGATGTATATAAAATCAAAACAGATCGAAAAAAGTTGGATATTCAAATACTCATTTCATTCGAATAAAAGAAATTGTGTTAATTCTTCTACGTTCATCATATTTTTTACTTTTACTTCATAGAAATGTTTTTATGCTTTACTACAATGTCAGAACCTCATATTTTTTGAATTAAGTTGTTTTACTTCAAAGTAATAAAAAGTTATTTAATAAAATAAAAAGTTATTTGACTACTCGAATGAAATTTGTATTCGCTTTTGTACATCATAAACTATGACGTGGTTGTTGAACACGGTGGTGCTGCCAGTATTTATTATTAAATCACAAAATAATTAAAGTTGTCTTTTGCATATAATTTCTTAACAAAGTTATGTTAGCCTTAAAGTGCTTGGTAACTACTATGAACTTCAAAGCCAAAGTAAAATATTTTTTAACATACAGCCGTCAGACTTGAACACATTTAACAAAGTGAAATTTCATAAATGCTTAATGGATGATGATGATGAGGCCCTGACAAAAATTTTGTTTGATATATTACAAGAAATCCAGTAAATATTTTTGTTTGATTTAGTAAACTGTTTTGTTTACAATTCGTAAATATTTTTAGACAAATTTTTTTATAAGTTCAGGCAAAAATATTGTTTTATATTTTTCAGAAAATTCAGTAAATCATTTTGTTTGATTTAGGAAATTATTTTTTTAACAATTCGTAAATATTTTTAGACAAATTGTTTTATAGATTTAAACAATTTGTTCGTTGAAAAAATACGTTTTTCCAATGAAGTTGATGAGATATTTTTGTCTATATTTACAAATTTGTGTGTAGGTCCGTTCCTAGACAAAAAATATTTACTATTTCGTTGAATTCCTGTACAGAAAATTAAATTTAGTTTTTTCTGTGTGAGATGCGAAAAAAATTAAAACAATTTAAATAAGTGATTCTTATAGAAAATCGTCTGATCTTTTCAAAAAAATATTTAATTTAAAAAAAAATCATAAAAATCATAAATCATCGGTAAATGGAACTGACACAAAATAAGTCAAGTAACCGGTCCCCAGGTTATAGGGACCAGTCCAATTTATAACACTTTCTATGAAGCGGATCAATAAATTTTACATGGCGATGGCCTATGATGGATGATAAGGAAAATATTATTTTTGTTCAAAACGGATTTTCATTGCAAGTCTGTGTAATTGAAAGTTTATTTTTTTGTTTATTGTTACAAATGCAAGTAGAAATTGTATTTTATTTTTAAGCGGAGACTTTGATAGGATTCGAACCTACAACCTCTGGCATGACAGGCTAGCATACTAGCATACTAGCATACCCACTGGAGCACCAGGGGAACTTATATCTCAAAATTATAAATACCAGTTAAGCTGAAGTTAATATCTAAATATACCTACGGGACTGGTTCCTGGTGACATTTAACATTATTTAGATGCTATGTGATAGATTCAGCTGCATTGAATTTGTTCAGTACCGTTTACTACAATACTTGCCTGTGTCCCAACTAAATTGACTGAAAATTATTAATATGTCATACACGATATGTCTTTTTTACCATTCACTACTCCATACTTTTGGTACCACTCCCATTAAATCATAGGACAAGTACTTTTAGATCATTTGTCATTTTCCGCAGAGAATATCATTAAATTTTTTAAACAGTTACATTTCCTTCATGAAACCCTTTCATTAAGATGGTAAAAAAAATTGAGTTTCACCTGGGGATCGAACCAAGCTCCTTCAGGTTTGAAATCTTACGCGCCAACCATACAGTCAAATCACTGCACAGAAAAAAATAAGTTTCGTTTTTGATAACAAAAATCCCGGTATTCAATAATTTTTTTTTCAAATTTCCTGTGATAAAGAATTCCCCTATATTGATAAAAAATTATTTCAAAATAAAAAAAAATATATATATATAAATTTAAAAAATGTTGACATGGCTGAAATACGAACCCGGGCTTTCCGGAAGTAAAGCATACTCTCTATAGCTGAGCCATATCTCATTTATTTTTTTATTGGATACAACTTGTTTTAAGTACTTATGTATAAAAAGAAAAGAAATAACCGGCATGGAAAAGAAATACTTACAACGAAATATTTTATTATGTTAAAGATAAATGTTATTGAAATTCATTTTTTTTTTTAATAATATGGTTTTATTGAATATAATTCTTGTCTATTTTTTTCTGTGTGCCTACAAGACCGATAGCACGAACTTAACATAAACTTACTCTCATATTTGTGGGAATCATTTTCGAGTCTTGTTTTAAGCTAGCACCTGATTAATCACTTTTTGATCCTCTAAGATAGTCTTAAAAGACTCACTTTGGTGACTTATGCTAAAAACAATCCTCCAAATGCTAAGTGGGATAGTTTTTTAATAAACCATAGTTTTATTACAAGTATATTTAAATTATTTTGAGAATATATTCTTAAAATTGTCTATATAAAAACTAGTCTTCAACTCGTTTTTTTGACTCCAAATTTTTTTTCGTGGCTTTAGCGACACATAATGGTGACGATAGGAAGAAGTAGTAAATATTAAACACGATATCTTTTGTAAGAACTTCATTTAAAAAGAAGCGAAGGAAATATTTTTTGTGATTTTTGTCTGTCACACTGGGCGTGTTGATATAAAAAGCTCTTCATTGATCCCAATTTAGCTTTCGACCAATCCAAATTGAATTCGACAGACTTCACAGCACGTTGCAATGTGGAGATTGAACTGACAAATTTATCTTTGTGTTTAACATTAAATATTTTCAATTTTTCTAGTTGATCTTCGGTAGTGAAACGTTCAGCAATATTGGAGACGATGGAAGCCGCGGAAGAATAGCCCCCGAAACTGGAATAAAGAAAAAAATAATATTAATTTTTTCTTTCTTTTTAATTGTATAAGCCTCATAAGTTATGGACTTACGCTTGGGATAGTTGTTCAATATTTTGATCAACCAAGTCAAATACAATTTCAACATTTTCCTTATTTTCCGAGTACAAACTGGTTAATGCTTTATTCTTGTCTTGAAGACGTATCTCTGGCGAGAGGATCATATGGAAGAATCTTGATACTAGTTTGCTATTCCTGACACAACCCATTGAATTTAAAATCAAAGGTAGCTCAGTGGCCACAGTTTCAGTCTTGTATTTATTGTAAAGCTTGTCAAAGTCTGTTTCGCTGCCATAACGCATGGCGGTGCAATAAACGACCGGACGAATATTAACGGGTACCAGGTTTGCCTCTAAGTTTTGATTGAAATATGATTTGGCCTTATATATACAATCAGTTTTGTGATATTTGCATGACCAGGACAAAATCTTGTCACGCGCATAAATTTCCAAGGGAGTATCGTTCAACTTTTCTTCAAATCCTAATTTTTTGTAGGCCTTGTTCGTAATGTAATGGATATACCGAGCAAAATCGTATGTGTTAGTACCTAAACGAGTGCTTATAAAGCTGAAGGCATTAAAAGCCGAAGCCCAGGGTAAGTAGCTAATTTCGGTTTCAAGATACCCAACGACATCAAAGGCCAAACTGTAATCGATTTCACCAGCACGGGCCAAATTTAGAATATCATCTACAATTTGAGCACGATTTAGCTCGTGAATGCCACCCCAGTTGTCGGCATACAATGATTTTTTGATTTGATCCCAAGTTTTACTATCATAATTAACACGATAGTAACCAGTCTCTTGAATATTCCCCATTAACCATTTCAGACCATTCTTAACTAGAATAATGGCTGGAGTTTCACTAAGAAAGAATTTAGGTGAAACATTTTGGAAATCTCTTTCGTCATTGGTTGTGTAGCTAATGGGAACAGCGTATAAAAAATCCGGATCGGCTTGATCAAAATCCTTTAATAAGAAACGCTTTTGAGTGAGTTCTATGGTGGTTTCGGAAGTTCGATTAAATGTGACAACCGGAAAGCCCACTTGGGTTGTAAAGGAGGCGAAGTAATTATCAGCGTACTGGGCATATTCTGTAGGCCAGTATTTTTTCCAAACCGTGAAAAGGTCCTCGGGAATTGCGCTGTTATATTGGCTAATTTGAAAATTTTATGAGTATATATGAACTTTAGACCGATCAAGAATAAAACTTACTGTGCTATAAGATATTCTTTTAAGGATTTCTTGAATTTTTCTTCTCCTAAAATGTGTTTAGTCATGCGTATAAAACTAGCACCTTTGCTGTAGGAAATGCTATTAAATATACGTTCCATATCTTCTTCGGTATTGGTATTTTCATTGCTCATGGGATTAGTGGCATTTGTTGCATCCATTTCCATAACATTTTGAAGAAAGTCAACAACAAATTGTTGTTCGATATTCATGTTGCTCTCCACCTATTAAAAATTAAAATATGTAAGTGTTTTCAGAACTAAATTCTAATATAATTCTTGCAAAAAAAAATTACTACAAAATAGGCGAGGCATTGCCCATATTTTTTATCATAATTTTGTACTTTCCCGAGAACTAATTGTGTGCGCGAAGTTAAAATAATTATTTATATTGTAACGATACGCTATGAAAGAAAATGAAACTTTTGTCATGACTTTTGATCACCAGTATATTTTTTTTGATGTGTTATGGTCCCCTAAATACAAAAACAGTCGAAATTTAAAATTTTATTACAAAAAATAAATCTAAAGCATGTAAATATTGAACGGGCATCAGATGTTTCGAGACCACCACAGTCTTCTCATCAGAGCCCTTTCACCTACACTGCCAGCAACGGCAGCAACAACACTCTAGCGAAAATTCTAATTACTTTAGTAAGCCCAATCAACAGATTTGTCGCCACCTCGCGGCGAGTCGTACCTATTAATGAACTTTTGTAAAGGTTCGGAACTTCACTAACTGTTTTTTTTTTCTTTATCTTGTTCAACTATTCAAAAAATCACGGCATTGAAAATATCGTTGATATTTCACGCTGGTAAGACAGAAATCAAAAAGCTTAAAATAGTTGAACATGATAAAGAAAAAGCATTTAGTGAAGTTCGTAACCTTTACAAAAGTTCATTAATAGGTACGACTCGCCGCGAGGTGGCGACAAATCTGTTGATTGGTCTTACTAAAGTAATTACGATTTTCGCTAGGGTGTTGTTGCTGCCGTCGCTGGCATTGTTAGGGTGAAATCAGTAACTTCCTATCTTTGATTGCGGGAAGTTAAAAAAATAAAATACGTGACGAATTCATAACCTTTCTCCTTTGAAGTCGGTTAAATATGATTACGACTTCTCAACCTAGTTAAACAAAATTTTTAATTTGCAAAAAAAAAGAGTTTATTCACCAAATCCGGGCCAAAACATTGAAAATATCTGGCAAATCCTTCATTTAGCCAGAGATAACTCCACCAATCACAAGTTACCAAATTGCCGAACCACATATGAATTTGTTCGTGAGCCACAATAGCAGCAGTAAATTGCTTGTATTTCAAGTTAGTGTGTTCCTCATCATAAAGTAAAGCCTCCTCTCTATATGTTAAGAGACCCCAATTTTCCATTGCGTTACTTGAGAAATCTGGTATAGCGGCCATTTGCATTCTGTCATTGCCCATCGAGTAATATGACCAACCCAGGTAATCCTCAAAGGCACTAAGAAGTTTCTTGCCATAATCAAAACTATATTCAGTTTGAGAATAGTATTCAGGTCTGGCCAGAACACTAAACTCACCATCGGAACGTTCGTTAAAATCGGAAACAATAAAGGCCAAAAGATAAGTTGACATTTTAGGTGTGGTTTTATAAATATCAGTTACATATTCCCTGGAAAGACAGAATGAGCACCTTAAGCTACTAACGACTTAAATTTATATAAAAACAGATCTTACCCATCGGTTTTGATTGCAATAATACGAGTAGGACCGACAGATCTTAAACTACGATGACGCGTTATAGATAGTTCAAAGGTGGCTTTAAATTTCGGTTCATCAAAAGACGGAAAAGCACGACGGGCATGATGTGGTTCAAATTGGGTAGCGCCAAGCCATCTGAAATAGTATTTAAATAAAATAATTGTTAGCAATTAAGTTATGAATTTTTGGTCGAGCTTTATAATTGTTAACCCAAAGATATTTATTTCTTCTGTTCGTTCAATTAAATTTTTCCATAAAATTATTTTATTCGAAAAAAGAAATTCTAAAGCCCATAACAATTGCAAAGACAAAGAAAATGTTTGACTGTATGTAGGGTTGAACCACGATGATTTATTATTTTTTTGTCTTGTACAAGACAAGCTGAAAAACTACAGCTTACTTCAAGCCGAATTGATTAAAGTAAAATTATATTCAATTAGTTGATTGTAGCTGCCATGATTGGCGGTGAGGTCGAAGCGGAAAAGAGTTCTGATGATAAGATCGTCTTTGGTCTCGAAACGTCATGATGTCAGTTCAACCCTCCGTACAGTCAAAAATGTTCTTTGTCTTTCTAATTGTTATAGGCTTTAGAATTTCTTTCTAATAAATAAAATAAATAAAATTTCTTTCTAATAAAATAATATATTTGAAACATTAACTTAAGCCAGAAGAATTAAATATCTTTGGATTAAAATAATTATTATCAGGGAAACCGCATATATGCAATTGCATGTTTTTTCCTGTGCGACGTATGTATGCACAAATAAGATATTTATACGTTTCAGAACTTCCTATGAATTTAGGCTTCGATTTGTTAGTGCATATTTTAACCTTTACAGCATGTTTTTGAATATTTTACACTTAGTTGTATATTTAAGGAATTTTTTTATATATTTGGTGTTTTCCTGCATATATTGGTTTTTTAAATTTTAATATGCATATTTACAACAAAAAAAAAAATAGTAATGAAGAAAAAAGCCTGTTTTGTCATCAAAAATTTTGACATTTTTCCACATATAAAAAACTTTTCTTTTACGATTTTAAATTTACTCTAATGCATTTTTCTCCAATTTCTTACGAATTTTCCTCATGGCACTGATTTATTCCCGGTTTATTAAGCGCTTTAAAAATTTTTCAATTTTGTAGTTTTGATGATTTTTTGAGCAATTTCAATTTTATCGAGATTGTTGGCATATAAAAATAGAAGGCATAGATAAATAGCAGTAGGAGAATAGTCGCGTTTGCGAATATTTAAGCTATTTACACGATTTTGCTGATTTGTTCCTAATAGGAACCACAAAATATATCTTGGTGCCAAACATTTTATATTTGAACAGATGAAAGGCCAGGCTGGCATTGTTAAGCCGACTTCCGTGCCAATAAGGAACCAGAATATATAGGTAGGCATACAATATCGACCAATGAAATAGTGTCCATGGACGTTATTTTCACGTTCAAAAGGAAATAATGACCATAAAAAATTAAAGTAAAGTTCATGCAAATAGTACTGCAGAGTGACGATTGACTGCTTAGCCGGGCTTTGGACGGGATTAATTGTTTTCTTCTCTGCTTATGTTGAATAGTGGCTTCGCAGAGTTCAGATTTTTGGCTAGGCAGAAAGCATTTACTCTGCACTATTCGACATTCCCATGGACATTATTTCCTTCTTGAAGTTTAAATAATGTCCGTGGACGTTATCCTCTTGGACATTATCGCATACAACCAATATAAATTCGTAGTATTAAAAATTAATATCATATAAATTATAAACGCGCATCACAAACGCCGACCTCCTGTCAGTCAGCAATCAAGCTCCTATCGCCCATGAAATCCGTCGTCGAAAATGGACTTGGATTGGCCACACGCTACGTAAGGACATCTCAAATATAGCAAAGGCCAGCTTACAGTGGAACCCTCAAGGAAAACGGAATGTTGGACGTCAAAGAATAACATGGAGAAGGTCCGTAGAAGCAGAAAACCGACAACGAGGATTCACGTGGCCACAAATTCGCCATATGGCACAAGACAGACGCAGATGGAGAGCCTTCGTAAACACGTTTCCATAAACAAAAAAACCCATCAGAACTATTTTCTTTTCCTAACTTCTCTTTCTTTCTTTACTTATATTGTTAAACTTATTCAATGTAACTAGTTTTCTTTTATGTTTGTATCGCTAGAAGCTCCTTCTCTGGAGTAGCACTCTTCTTATACGTGCTAACTAATTTAAAAAAAATATTATAAACGAAATGATAAAGTTTTAAGAGCATATTTTTTTACATTTTGGTAGCATATTTTAGGTTTTTAGTGCATATTTAATGAGCATAAAACACATTTTTTAGGGCATATTTTCGGTTTCCCTGGTTATTATGTTTATTAAATCTTCTACTCACTTGGTAACATTTTTAGCCGTTGTATAATAACTGCGATAAAAACCAAACATATTTTCGTCCATATTGCCAACATATTTGAAATGCAAAATATAGGAAACATTAGGCTGTAGTTCTTCATTTATATTATAAACCACAATACTACTCAAACTATTAGGACTGGCATTCGGTAGACTAGTTTTCTGCACTGAGCCCTTCTTGTTATATTCACTCAAGGAGATATTTAAATTTTTCATATGCAATTGAATCTCTTGAGTTTTTTGTGTTGCTTGTATCTCTATGTAACATTCGCCATCAAAGGTAAACTTTTTGGGATCAGCTTCATTTAAATAAGGCTTGAGTGTAATTTTATAATTGACGGGCTTAATATTAAAGGGCAAGCGGTAATTGACATTATACTTTTCGATGGGTAGCCGGCTATTTTCAGCTGAAGGAGCGGCATATGCTAAGCAGAAGAACGCTGCCAATGTGACAGCAATAGAAATAGTCGACATTCCAGCGAATATGGCTTAACTTGTAATACTTTTAAATTAATTTTTATTTTCTCGTAAAAATTAAATTCTATTACTTTGCACTTGGAGTGTTACTTCACAAATGGAAAGAATTTGTTGATATATTGAATGCGTTATCGCAGCAGCAGTTCTACATATTTATTTATTAAAGAAAGGAAAGTTTTTAAAAACTATAGACACGCATAATAGTTCTTTTATATGGGCAATTATCTCATATGCTTAACATCACTAAAATTGATAAGCAATGATTTTTTAAACAAAATATGATCATATATTTAAATATGTACAACAATCTACTCAAATATAAACGTCGCACACAGGAGTATTTGTTCAATCTGGCTGGCCAAAGTTATTTACCCCTAAAATCGGTCGAACATGAACGCCATTGATGTATACATACCATGTTTCTCATTTTTTTATACATTTTCTTACATCAAATTATAAACTTTAAAACTCGAAAAAGCGGGATAGAAATTTTAGGCGGGATCGCCCTTTTAAAAGCGGGATAATCGTGCTCAAGGCGGCATGTCTGGTCAGGTTAATGATGACCCACAAGTCGAAAAGTATGATAACATCATGTCGTGCAAGTGCCTTAATTATTGACATAACGGCCCAAATAACTAAAGAAACATTTTCAAGTTTAGGGAACGAAAAAGATTACCGATTTTTTTTTTAATTTATGGGCTTTTTTGTTATATTAATAGTTATGAGCTTTTTCGATATTTTGCTGTTTATTTTGTTAAATATGCGATTTAGATAAAAGTCCGTAAGGCAAAAGCTGTTCGAAACTTCACAGATAACAACGAAACTTTAATCAAGCCTCAACTTTTTTGGGGCGAAACATATTTCCACTTTAAACATATTTACACTATTTAATAGGTCAAAACATATTCTTGACAAATTGTATATACAAAAATAACGTATCGACGTTGTTGCGTAAAAAGGGTTAATCTGCTGTATAAAATGGTGTGAGATTAGCCCTTTTTACGCAAAAGCGTCGATATTAACGGAAATATCGGCTGCAGCCGATGAGCAAATGAGATTTGAAAATTGTACCAATTGTAGTCTAAAATTTTTCTTTTTTGAGCTTGTACTACACAAACGCAAATAGTGGTTATGTATATCAGGGATGGCATATGAGATTTTAAGATTGTACCAACTGTTGTCCGAAACTGTACTTTTTGGATTTAATTGTACCAAAACAGATTTTTTAAACCAGAAACATGTATTAAGTATAGCAAATATGTCACTTATATAAATACAGAGATTTATGGGCATTCCCATAGGAAATTTCACATTTTGGTCACGTACGACATTAAGCAATTAAGCTTGTATTTCAGAACCATCTACATACTTGGATTTTTACTAGCACAAATATATAAAGAATTAAAAACAAACTTACGTTTCCTTTAAAAAAGAACATCATTTCTTGCTGTCGCACGTGACAAAAAGTGGACTTTCCTACGAAAATGCTCATATAGTACCATCTGTGGCAAAAAGGAAAGTGTACTTAAGTCAGACTTAGCAATTTCTAATCAAAAATAACTCATTAATTTGGACATATCTGCTATTGGGAAGTAGAAGGATATATTCCCAATAAGTTCCCAATAAATTAGTTTTTTTAGACTTTAATATGTATCGTGACATGCAAGAGTGCCAAATCGCAGATGCTACGTTTTCTGAGCTGGTCTTATCTGATCGCTTTCAATATTCCTTTTTCAAACTTTGTTCGCAATACTTCGCAAAATTTATATAAATAAATTATTAATTGTACTAAATAAGCAATTGGTGTTCCATTGTACTTTTAAAGTTCGATTTGTACCAAAAATGGTACAATTGTACCAATTTTGCCATCCCTGGTGTATATATTGTAAATATTTTTAAAGTTCGATTGTACCAAAAATGTTACAATTGTACCAATTTTGTCATCTGTGGTTCATATTGCGGTTCTTAAAAAAACTAAAGTACTTTTAACGTGAGTGAAGAAAACAAGTTTTGATAATGCAGAGCATTGGCAAGTTTTTTCTAGGATAATGCAGAGCATTTGTCTTATTTCAGCAAGTTTTTCAACAGTTTTGTATACGTGTGAGCACGTTTTATATATGGGAATGTATGTGTGACAAGTTTTTCCAATGTTTACAAGCAAATGGCGTGTAGGTGTGAGCAAGTTTTATGTATGGGTAACATGTGCTTTCTATATTTTTAGAGTAACATCAGTTGTCAGCCTATAACTCCTAAACTAAATTGCGTGCCACCATGGCACTACCCTCAATCGATAGGTATTAAAAATACACATTGTTTGCCACGGTTGTCAATCTTGGCGAGACTTGCTGAAAAAAGTTATAGCGCCGCGAAGTTTGAAAAAGCGCAAAATATGCAACATCAGTTGTCAGCCTATAACTCATAAACTAGATCGCGTGCCACCATGGCACTACCCTCAATCGATAGGTATTAAAAATACGCATTGTTTGCAACGGTTGTCAATTTTGGCGAGACTTGCTGAAAAAAGTTATAGCGCCGCGAAGTTTGAAAATTGCAAAATATGTAACATCAGTTGTCAGCCTATAACTCCTAAACTAGATCGCGTGCCACCATGGCACTACCCTCAATCGATAGGTATTAAAAATACACATTGTTTGTCACGGTTGTCAATCTTGGCGACACTTGCTGAAAAAAGTTATAGCGCCGCGAAGTTTGAAAAAGCGCAAAATATGCAACATCAGTTGTCAGCCTATAACTCATAAACTAGATCGCGTGCCACCATGGCACTACCCTCAATCGATAGGTATTAAAAATACGCATTGTTTGCAACGGTTGTCAATTTTGGCGAGACTTGCTGAAAAAAGTTATAGCGCCGCGAAGTTTGAAAATTGCAAAATATGTAACATCAGTTGTCAGCCTATAACTCCTAAACTAGATCGCGTGCCACCATGGCACTACCCTCAATCGATAGGTATTAAAAATACACATTGTTTGTCACGGTTGTCAATCTTGGCGACACTTGCTGAAAAAAGTTATAGCGCCGCGAAGTTTGAAAAAGCGCAAAATATGCAACATCAGTTGTCAGCCTATAACTCATAAACTAGATCGCGTGCCACCATGACACTACCCTCAATCGATAGGTATTAAAAATACGCATTGTTTGCAACGGTTGTCAATTTTGGCGAGACTTGCTGAAAAAAGTTATAGCGCCGCGAAGTTTGAAAATTGCAAAATATGTAACATCAGTTGTCAGCCTATAACTCCTAAACTAGATCGCGTGCCACCATGGCACTACCCTCAATCGATAGGTATTAAAAATACACATTGTTTGTCACGGTTGTCAATCTTGGCGACACTTGCTGAAAAAAGTTATAGCGCCGCGAAGTTTGAAAAAGCGCAAAATATGCAACATCAGTTGTCAGCCTATAACTCATAAACTAGATCGCGTGCCACCATGGCACTACCCTCAATCGATAGGTATTAAAAATACACATTGTTTGTCACGGTTGTCAATCTTGGCGACACTTGCTGAAAAAAGTTATAGCGCCGCGAAGTTTGAAAAAGCGCAAAATATGCAACATCAGTTGTCAGCCTATAACTCATAAACTAGATCGCGTGCCACCATGACACTACCCTCAATCGATAGGTATTAAAAATACGCATTGTTTGCAACGGTTGTCAATTTTGGCGAGACTTGCTGAAAAAAGTTATAGCGCCGCGAAGTTTGAAAATTGCAAAATATGTAACATCAGTTGTCAGCCTATAACTCCTAAACTAGATCGCGTGCCACCATGGCACTACCCTCAATCGATAGGTATTAAAAATACACATTGTTTGTCACGGTTGTCAATCTTGGCGACACTTGCTGAAAAAAGTTATAGCGCCGCGAAGTTTGAAAAAGCGCAAAATATGCAACATCAGTTGTCAGCCTATAACTCATAAACTAGATCGCGTGCCACCATGGCACTACCCTCAATCGATAGGTATTAAAAATACGCATTGTTTGCAACGGTTGTCAATCTTGGCGAGACTTGCTGAAAAAAGTTATAGCGCCGCGAAGTTTGAAAATTGCAAAATATGTAACATCAGTTGTCAGCATATAACTCCTAAACTAGATTGCGTGCCGCCATGGCACTACCCTCAAACGATAGGTATTAAAAATACACATTGTTTTTTTACAAAGTTATAGGCGCAGCAACCTCTTTAACAATTAGAAAGCACTAAAAAAAGGCAGCATTAGTTTTCTAATGATAACTCGGAAAGAATACACAAACACTAAAATGATAATGGGTGTCATGGTATACTGCGTCACTTTTTTGATAAAGTTATAGGCGCCACAATATATTTAAAACTTAAAAAGCGTAAATATGTTTAACTTTAGTTTTTCTTTAATATATTCGCAGTGTATGGTAAATATATTTGTTTCGATTCGGATCTGTACCAATGCGCTTACATCTGGCAGCACAAAACTAAAATACAAAACAAGGTAAAATTAAACAGGTACACAGCTGTCTACTTTTCACCGCAAAATAGAGGCTCGCATGTCAAAATTTGTATATATTAACATAGGGGCTGAGATGTCAAATGTTATTGTTATGTTTTTATTGTTTAGAATCAACACCTTCTGGCATTTAAGTTAAATTTTTAACTTCCATATATTCTATAAACTTCTCTAGAAATTATTTTTGTAAAATATATTAACCCTCTAGCTCTTTAATATATGTGTCTTTTTGCCCATTCCTTTACAAGGTGATATTTTGCACTTAAAAAAGGAATGGGCAAAAAAGACCCATAAATTAAAGAGCTAGAGGGTTAATATATTTTACAAAAATATTTTCTAAAGAAATTTACGGTAGGTCTCTGAATATATGGAAGTTAAAAATTTAACTAAAATGCCAAAATGATGCCATTATATAAACATTATAAAACGAACCCATAAATAAATTTGGATTTGACATAATTATGGGTCTTTTTTGCCCATTCCTTTGCAAGGTGACATTTTGCACTTAAAAAAGGAACATGCAAAAATGACCCAATAAACCAATAAAATAAATTTGTATTATGCATGAAATACAATAAAAAATATTTATCAAATGATGGCCTTAAAGATATAAAAAACATCAAACAAAAGATGGCTTTAAAGATATAAAAATATCAAAGATATCAAAATAAATAAATAAATAAATAAACAAAAGTTTATAATGATGTACAAATATCATGAACATTTCTTATTATATCCACAAAATGGTGTATGCCTATTGGGGAGCCAGCCATTCAAAATAACTGGCAACGCACTGAGTGTAGTACCTCAACGGTAGTGTGGAAACCTACACGTTTCAGATAATAATTTGCCCATTCCTGTTTTAAGGACAAAATTTTGCCTTTTCAAGGAATGGACAAAAAAGACCCATAAATTGAAGAATTAGAGGGTTAATATATTTTACAAAAAGATTTCTAAGGGAATTCTACTGTAGGTCTCTGAAGACATGGAAGCTAAAAATTTAACTTGAAAGCCAGAATTATGTCGAATTTAAATTTATTTAAGGGTTGGTTTTATAATGTTTTTATAATGACATAATAAATTTGGATTCGACATAATTCTGGCCTTCAAGCTATATTTTTAGCTTCCATGTGTTCAGAGACCTATAGTAGAATTCCCTTAGAAATCTTTTTGTAAAATATATTAACCCTCTAACTCTTCAATTTATGCGTTTTTTTTGCCCATTCCTTTTTTAAGTGCAAAATGTCACCTTGCAAAGGAATGGGCTAAAAAGACCCATAAATTAAAGAGCTAGAGGGTTAATATATTTTACAAAAAGATTTCTAAGGGAATTCTACTGTAGGTCTCTGAAGACATGGAAGCTAAAAATTTAACTTGAAAGCCAGAATTATGTCGAATTTAAATTTATTTAAGGGTTGGTTTTATAATGTTTTTATAATGACATAATAAATTTGGATTCGACATAATTCTAGCCTTCAAGCTATATTTTTAGCTTCCATGTGTTCAGAGACCTATAGTAGAATTCCCTTAGAAATCTTTTTGTAAAATATATTAACCCTCTAACTCTTCAATTTATGCGTTTTTTTTGCCCATTCCTTTTTTAAGTGCAAAATGTCACCTTGCAAAGGAATGGGCTAAAAAGACCCATAAATTAAAGAGCTAGAGGGTTAATATATTTTACAAAAAGATTTCTAAGGGAATTCTACTGTAGGTCTCTGAAGACATGGAAGCTAAAAATTTAACTTGAAAGCCAGAATTATGTCGAATTTAAATTTATTTAAGGGTTGGTTTTATAATGTTTTTATAATGACATAATAAATTTGGATTCGACATAATTCTGGCCTTCAAGCTATATTTTTAGCTTCCATGTGTTCAGAGACCTATAGTAGAATTCCCTTAGAAATCTTTTTGTAAAATATATTAACCCTCTAGCTCTTTAATTTATGGGTCTTTTTAGCCCATTCCTTTGCAAGGTGACATTTTGTGTATTTTTAATACCTATCGATTGAGGGTAGTGCCATGGTGGCACGCGGTCTAGTTTAGGAGTTATAGGCTGACAACTGATGTTGCATATTTTGCGCTTTTTCAAACTTCGCGGCGCTATAACTTTTTTCAGCAAGTCTCGCCAAGATTGACAACCGTGGCAAACAATGTGTATTTTGAATACCTATCGATTGAGGGTAATGTCATGGTGGCACGCGATCTAGTTTATGAGTTAGAGGCTGACAACTGATGTTGCATATTTACGCTTTTTCAAACTTCGCGGCGCTATAACTTTTTTCAGCAAGTCTCGCCAAGATTGACAACCGTGGCAAACAATGTGTATTTTTAATACCTATCGATTGAGGGTAGTGTCATGGTGGCACGCGATCTAGTTTATGAGTTAGAGGCTGACAACTGATGTTGCATATTTTGCGCTTTTTCAAACTTCGCGGCGCTATAACTTTTTTCAGCAAGTCTCGCCAAGATTGACAACCGTGTCAAACAATGTGTATTTTTAATACCTATCGATTGAGGGTAGTGCCATGGTGGCACGCGGTCTAGTTTAGGAGTTATAGGCTGACAACTGATGTTGCATATTTTGCGCTTTTTCAAACTTCGCGGCGCTATAACTTTTTTCAGCAAGTCTCGCCAAGATTGACAACCGTGGCAAACAATGTGTATTTTGAATACCTATCGATTGAGGGTAATGTCATGGTGGCACGCGATCTAGTTTATGAGTTAGAGGCTGACAACTGATGTTGCATATTTACGCTTTTTCAAACTTCGCGGCGCTATAACTTTTTTCAGCAAGTCTCGCCAAGATTGACAACCGTGGCAAACAATGTGTATTTTTAATACCTATCGATTGAGGGTAGTGTCATGGTGGCACGCGATCTAGTTTATGAGTTAGAGGCTGACAACTGATGTTGCATATTTTGCGCTTTTTCAAACTTCGCGGCGCTATAACTTTTTTCAGCAAGTCTCGCCAAGATTGACAACCGTGTCAAACAATGTGTATTTTTAATACCTATCGATTGAGGGTAGTGCCATGGTGGCACGCGGTCTAGTTTAGGAGTTATAGGCTGACAACTGATGTTGCATATTTTGCGCTTTTTCAAACTTCGCGGCGCTATAACTTTTTTCAGCAAGTCTCGCCAAGATTGACAACCGTGGCAAACAATGTGTATTTTGAATACCTATCGATTGAGGGTAATGTCATGGTGGCACGCGATCTAGTTTATGAGTTAGAGGCTGACAACTGATGTTGCATATTTACGCTTTTTCAAACTTCGCGGCGCTATAACTTTTTTCAGCAAGTCTCGCCAAGATTGACAACCGTGGCAAACAATGTGTATTTTTAATACCTATCGATTGAGGGTAGTGTCATGGTGGCACGCGATCTAGTTTATGAGTTAGAGGCTGACAACTGATGTTGCATATTTTGCGCTTTTTCAAACTTCGCGGCGCTATAACTTTTTTCAGCAAGTCTCGCCAAGATTGACAACCGTGTCAAACAATGTGTATTTTTAATACCTATCGATTGAGGGTAGTGCCATGGTGGCACGCGGTCTAGTTTAGGAGTTATAGGCTGACAACTGATGTTGCATATTTTGCGCTTTTTCAAACTTCGCGGCGCTATAACTTTTTTCAGCAAGTCTCGCCAAGATTGACAACCGTGGCAAACAATGTGTATTTTGAATACCTATCGATTGAGGGTAATGTCATGGTGGCACGCGATCTAGTTTATGAGTTAGAGGCTGACAACTGATGTTGCATATTTACGCTTTTTCAAACTTCGCGGCGCTATAACTTTTTTCAGCAAGTCTCGCCAAGATTGACAACCGTGGCAAACAATGTGTATTTTTAATACCTATCGATTGAGGGTAGTGTCATGGTGGCACGCGATCTAGTTTATGAGTTAGAGGCTGACAACTGATGTTGCATATTTTGCGCTTTTTCAAACTTCGCGGCGCTATAACTTTTTTCAGCAAGTCTCGCCAAGATTGACAACCGTGTCAAACAATGTGTATTTTTAATACCTATCGATTGAGGGTAGTGCCATGGTGGCACGCGGTCTAGTTTAGGAGTTATAGGCTGACAACTGATGTTGCATATTTTGCGCTTTTTCAAACTTCGCGGCGCTATAACTTTTTTCAGCAAGTCTCGCCAAGATTGACAACCGTGGCAAACAATGTGTATTTTGAATACCTATCGATTGAGGGTAATGTCATGGTGGCACGCGATCTAGTTTATGAGTTAGAGGCTGACAACTGATGTTGCATATTTACGCTTTTTCAAACTTCGCGGCGCTATAACTTTTTTCAGCAAGTCTCGCCAAGATTGACAACCGTGGCAAACAATGTGTATTTTTAATACCTATCGATTGAGGGTAGTGTCATGGTGGCACGCGATCTAGTTTATGAGTTAGAGGCTGACAACTGATGTTGCATATTTTGCGCTTTTTCAAACTTCGCGGCGCTATAACTTTTTTCAGCAAGTCTCGCCAAGATTGACAACCGTGTCAAACAATGTGTATTTTTAATACCTATCGATTGAGGGTAGTGTCATGGTGGCACGCAAACTAGTTTAGGAGTTATAGGCTGACAACTAAAATTTGACCTAATTATATAGTAAGCACGTGCTACACATACATTCATACGTGCTCACATATATGGAAAACTTGCTAAAATCTAGAAAGATACTGCATTATCATACACACATACATTCTTAGAAATCACACGTGTTGAAAAACTTGCTGTTTACGGCATTATCAAACTTGTTTTCTTCACGGCTATGTACTTTTAGTGGTTTGTATCTGCGGTATTTTTCCTAATCAAAAATTAATTTGGGTAAATTTTAAATTGGAGTTGCCCGTTATTGAACTGTATTATCATTGCATTTTAAAGGTAGCACAGTATTCTTCCTACAGTGGCCAGGGATGTCAGATGTTGCGATCTCTCGCCAAACGTGGCGATTTTTCGATTTGTTTGGCGTCAAAATTGTTAGTTTGGCGACATGGCGATTTTTCTGGCGATAAATAAATTTATTGGCGATTTTTATGGCTATTGCTTTAAGCAAAATTGAAGTTAAAAATTTGTATAATTCTGGAAAATTACTTTGTTTAAAGAGTATTTTAATAAATAAATCCCACCAAAACCCGTCTGCAAGATATTAAAACAATGTGATTTTGGTGGTTTTTCTTATATTAATAACAATAATCATTAATGGGTTTTGAATTTGGATGAGAAAAATTTACAAGTAATAATTTTTGGCGATCTTATTTCTACTTTTGGCGATTTTCTGCTAAACGATCGTTTTATAAAAATTTATGTTAAAAAAAGTATTATATAAAAACAAATTTATTATCAAATGTACATTAAGAAAAATTACATAAAATTGATTTTGGCGACTTTTGGCGATTTTTAAAACCAATTTGGCGAAATAGGTCGGAAAAAATCTGACAGCCCTGACAGTGGCTGCCATCATTACCAGTTTTGTGGACTTATACCAACATCGGGGATTTTCTTTCGTCATATGGGATGAAAATTTCTTGTTCTACCAAAACTTTCCTCAAACCATATTAAAATCCACCAATTAAGGGGTGAAAAGCAGAGGGCACAAGTGCCAAAACTAAAATATTGAGCTATATGCAGGAATATACACTTAATATCAATATCTATCACTCTATAAAAATTCAGACCTGTACGATGACCAAAAGTATTATGTATGAAATGCATGGAAACAAAAAACTTTGAAACTTAATTACTCATAATTTTATTTTTTGCACTTTTACCCGTTTGCGTTTAAGCCCCTCAATTAATGAGTGTTGTGTTTTTTCTTCATATGTTCTGACAAAGTGTGCTGCATCCTGGAAAATTTAGCATATACGTTTGAGAGAATATCAAAATGTTAAATATTAAGCCCATCTGTCTTAAAAGAGCACAAAAATACTTAAACAACAGAAGCACGCCATATTTTCCTTCAGTCATTAAAATTAATTTCTTTCTCTTTAAGGATGTTATATGAATATGTAGTAAATATTGTTAAATTATAAACCAAATTTTGTAACTTTTTTTGTGTTAATAAATGTAATTAATTAAACAAATGTATTTTATGTATATATTTGTATTAAAGAGAAAACTTTTAAAACTTATGTATCTAGTAATGCTATTTTTTATATTTTTAATTAAACATATTTTGTTAAAAAATTAACAAAAATAATATATGTGTACTTTCGACCTATTTTTAACAAAAGTGTTTCACAGTGTAGTTTAAACATTTAAAAGTTTCTTTTTCTACTAAAGGCTTAAAATAATATAAAAAAGTCGAATCAAATACTTTCAGTACTGCTCAAATCTTTAAGGTTTAGAATAAATGAATTCTTATTGCTAAGACCATCATCTGAAATTTACACTTTATTAACTGCATACAGTTTAGAAACCGCATTCCAAACGTGTTATAACGTAACGATAAAGCAAAGTGACGCAAAAATTTAAGCAGACACGTTTAATTTCTTAATATTAATTAATATTAATATTTTTAGTTTTGGCCATAAAAAGAAAAATTTTTCCAATAGTGCATTGTAACGAAGCAAGAATGTGTCGTTTAAACAGTGTCAATTGCAACTGTAAAGCGCAGTACTCACGGTCAAAATGCATGGCAAGCATGGTAGTAGTATTAGGCTGAGACCACACCGAATACGAAAAAACTGTTTTTGTGACGTACACGACAACAGAACATTAGTTCTAATGAGACCACACACACCAAATGTTTTTTGATGTGCGTTATAATCATACGAGTGTGTTTGACGTATAAGACAAAAACGTTTTGTCGTATTTGGTGTGTTTTCAGGCTTAGTGAAATTTTGTCCGTATGTGTCACACCGACGATACTTGAAGTAAAAGCAAACATTTTTGATTTTTTGCTTGCATGGCGCTTTTATTGTGTACGTGTAATTGGTAAGCGTACAAGCATGTATGTCTCACAGTCATAACAAGATAAGCTGCTCAAACCAGTAGATTATAAATAGAGCTGTCAAACTCTGTACGAAAAAAACTTTTATATGTAATTCAATATTAAGGTCGCACTTAACTTATCATAAGATAATTTTAGTTTATCTTATGATTTTTCGCTTGCATGAACGTGTATTCATAATAGATCATGCATGCTAAAACATTTTTATATGCAATTTGACATGTGGTTCATTATAACATAAATTCCACGCCCAGTGCTATGCTTGTACGTGTATGATGATAGCTTCATGCACACGTACACGATACTTGTGTCATGAATATTGATCGTGATATACTGTGCTTAATTCAGAGACCGAAGCAAGTGATTAACTTCGTTGTGTGAACGTAGTATCACTCAAACTTGATGGTGTGTACCCCGATTAAGAATTAACAGTCTAAATGGCAGCTCCGTGTACTCGAATTAAATGGGACTGTGGTAGCACTGTTAGTTACAACCTTGCCTTTGTTTGTGTAGTTTTCGCAAACGAACTAAAATGTTTTTGTTGCTTTTTATCATTTGTTTATCAATCGTGAAAGAAAACGGACGCGTAAAAAAGTCGATTAAATTACATATAAAAAACAACATTAAAAAATGCAAAGCATAATAAACAAATCAAGCGAGCGGCTTGTTAAACGTAATGTTAATAATAATTAATTTATAGCTGAATTTGATTGTAGCAGCAAGCTAACAGGCGTTTGTTTTGCAGTGTTATCGTAGTCGTTGACGTCGCTGCTCTTGTCGGGCGTTTATGCTGTGTGGTGTTGTTTTCTTGTTATTGTTGCCGGAGTTCATGTGAATGTGACATTTAAAAATATAAATCAAGAAATTAAACGCAAAAAAATAGAACTCAATTCATGTGCATATATTATTGGAGTAATTACGTACCTATTCTTTGTGCCTAATTGTTATTGTTTTTAATTAAATAGAGTTGGTGGTGTGGAGATTTTAGGTTTGTATATATCAGAGCTAGAAATCATTACTGCTGTTATATGTTTTTTTTCTTGGATAAGGCCGACGCTGGCAGAATTTAAGGCAAATGTATCTTTCGGTCTTATGTATACAGCCCGGTGATGCCAGATATACGCAATTTTCCCTTTTTATTGGGAATTGCTTGAATCCTTGGGATCAGAAAAATAATTTTTCCTCTGCACTAAATGTAGGCATGTTTTTGCTAATTCTTGTTCATCGACATTTTAGAAATATCTACCATAGAGCTTTTTTTATTGGTGCATTATTGTTTATTAAGGTAGTTCGTTTCAGAAAGAAATTTTTGGTGGACCTGAAAATAAACTGTTATTTTCTAAGAAAATTCCCGAAATATTTCATGTTTTGCAATAACCCTTACCCTATGTCTATATCCAGGCGCGGATCCAGATTGAGCTTCTGGGAGGAACTTTCAACTGAAACATGCTATACTTTAAAATTTTCGTTTAGAAACTCAATAGAAATCTTATATCAGCGCATGATATACCTGATACATTTTTATCATGACAAATGTAAAACTTTATATTGAAAAATAGCCTGTTTTATGTTAGCTGTTTTTCTTATATTGAATTTGACATTTATCATGATAAAAATATTAGTGAGCTGGATAATTTTAAAAAAATGTCTACATACTTCTTAGTTTTTTCACTAATTTTCTCTAAAAATATGACAAACTATTTTCTTTTTTGTATAGCAAGTAATGTACCTGTTAGAAATCTTAAAAATAGCCAAAATCCTAATAAACGAGAGTTAAAAAAAATTAAAACAATGATTTTTTTAAATTGTCCGGGTGTTGCGAAAATTTTAATATTTTTGGAATTCTCATAAAAAAGTCAAAGTTCATTTTTAGAGGACACTAAAAATTGTTTTTCGACGCACTAATGTTTATTGTACTAACAATTGTTCAGCTATTTTATCATTAGTAGGTTAAGAGAACCGCTTCCATAATAAATTTTATGGTATATGAATCCATTTTGTTGGCTATATATCGCACTTGACAAAGAGGGTATTAACTCGAAATTTTCAACAGAGGTCAAAAACTGTGTGTGGCTACATTTTAAAGAAGTTTGAAAATCCGAATACGGCATAGAAAGTAAACTCCATTTGAAAATATATATACATTGTTTTTCTGTTACATTTTTTTCAATTATAGCATGCAAATGGTTATAACTAAAGAAGGATTGAATTATTTCATGAAAAGTGTCACAACTCAAAACAAATTTCGAAAATTTTATCATAAAAAGAGGCACATTTCGAATTAAAATCATAAAGTAAAACAAATTTTATCAGCAAACCAGTCTCAACTCAAAACAGCCAAATTGAAATAAAACAAATATACCTCTTATGAAAATATTCGATTCATTTCTATTTCAACTTTTGTATCAAGGTCGAAATATCGATCTACCTTGTTTTGTATTAACTCAAAATAATGCCTTTTTGTTGATATATAGAAATGTAGTCACTAAACTATCACGAAAATGGTCTCAAATGTGGTTTTCGAGATGCAAGATCAATCGGAATACGTTGAAACTTGTAGAGTAGATAGATATTGATGTCGTTAGTCGATTTCTTGCAAAAAATTTAATTAAAAAAATTTTGAGTTAATACCCTCTTGTTGATCAAGTGCGATATGTATATAATGAAATAACTTTTTCTTTCATACTGTCTCATGCACTTATCAAAAAATGAGGAATATATATAGGAAATGAGTAGAGTCAATGCTCTTTATAAGGCAGGGAATAAATACCATTTGGTAGTAAGGATAATTGAAGCATTTCGTCTGGTATCACTGTTACAAATAATCAAGCATATGGATGTAGTATGTAAAATTCCTTTAAAACATTCATTCACTAGTTTTATGGATACTCAAAAATGAAAAAATCCTTGAAACTTTTGTTGAAATTCCAATAAAAAAGTGGAAGAATAGAAAATGTGCCAACAACTTTTCCTGCCTTCAAAACTAAAACAAGAACAAGTTACGCCATCACCACCAACTCCTTACCCGATTAAACAAGCTAGTCGTTGCGACTGGTTTCAAGAACGCTACTGTTATTGCCATCAACATGCACAGACGTTACGGAAATCTCCAGAGTTCAGTTCGTTGAGTGACCAACTATACCACCTACGCTCAATTCTGTTAAGAAATAGTAGCAGTAACATGATAGTACCTGTTCGTAGACCGTATCATATGTCACTTATTTTGATTAATGTTTTGCTGTTATTAATGACGAATTTTGCCCATGTAGTCCAATCACATAATTGTCAACATGTTCATCCTAAAGCTCATGAGGTATGTGGAATATTGTTTATATACTTATATATTTTTATTAAAAATATAGACGATAGATATGCCGAATTGGGCGGTTTTTGAAAATCCTGGTATGTATTCGAAAACGGTATCATTTTTAAATGAACATATTTGGTCCTGTTTGTAAACTGAACCCAAGTAAATTTCCCGTTGATGTATCTTAAATCGTATATAGTAAATTAATTGCAGACGTATTTTAAGATCTAAACAATGTGAAACTGCAAAAGAAATCTGAAAAAATTGCTATTATATAGTGAATTTAATATTTCTAAATCGAGTATTTTTAAATCGACTCGATTTACAGAACAGGCAAGTTATTGAGAAATAATTGAATGCCCTTTACTAACGCTATAATTCATAAAACTTAATATAGATTAATAAACCTTTTATAAGCAAAATTTCATAGTTGTATCAAAAAACTAATATGTAGTAAAACATTTTTTAGAACACCCTTATTATTTAAATGCTGCCTATTCTATTTGATGAAGACTGTGCCGAAGTGAAAATACGAAATTTTACTAATCGGGCCTGTTCTGTAAATCAGAAGATGACAAATCACGGTGATTTCAAAAAAATGAGAGTGGTTTTGAGAGTATATTAGGAAAAAATAGGCCATAAATCATTAAAATCAATACACAAATGTCGATTTTATTGACAATTAAGTGAATTAACTCATTTGATAAAAGTCACAACCTAGTGCGCACCGCATTCATTAAGTGTGTTCGTTTACCCCAAAATTTTTACAAATTTGTACAGTCTTTTACTGAAATGCGTTCGTTTACACATAAATTTGCAAAAGAGAGCATCATTTGAGAGAGAGATATATGCATAAAATCCAATCCACAATGGTCGGTTAATGGAAGGTTGATACAACTAAGAAAATCATCACTATTAAAGTGCTGAATAAAACTTTGTATGTATGGATTGAAAGGAAATTGATAACTAACCAAAATAAACTATTTTCTTTAAACTTTAGTAAGCATTTTTGCGTTTTTTCGATGAATTTGATCAATACAAAATAAACACAAGTTACAATTTAAAAGTCTGAATTTACAAATAAACAAATTGGAAAAATATTCTTAACTCGACTTAATTTCTTTTTTTTTATACTTTGATGTATAACAAAGGAATTGTTTATAAATCTGTTTATAAAAATAACTTAAAAATGTTTTTTTTATCGAAATATCCCAGCAAATGTTTTTGCCGAATTCTGAAAACGATTCCGAGATGTCTGATAGAATTCTGAAGGAGTTTCGTGGTTAAACTCTAAGGAATTTTCGACATATCTGAAGTTTTTCGGAACAATGTCTGACAAAACATTAGAAAATCATCAATTTTTTTGATACCTTTTTCAAACTGTCGTGTTAATATCGAAGGAAATTCTGAGTTAAAATTAGAAATTTATCGGAAATGACGTGTAAAATGTGCACAGTATAAATAGGTATTTGTCATTTTATTCGACCTTACAAATTTAATTTTTATTTATACAGTATCAAAAATTCTCCGACTTCTATGACTCTTCTTGTGCAATATATTTTTCTGCTGCTCTGAAAACATTTAATATTATTCTACGATTTTAAAATCATAAACCTTAATGCAAAAGCTTATAAAAACTAAATTAGAATTTTTAGGAAAAATAAAATCAGGCCTAGAAGTAATGGATAAAAGAAAATGTACAGACTTTTTTAATGTCTTAAAAGATTTTAAATTGCTTTCCGATAATAAGCTGGATAGTCTGATATTAATAGGACTATATATCAGAATATCTGCTCAACGTCGTTCCAGAAAATTGTGAACTATTCTGTTGAATGTCGAAAGCCAGTTTCAACAACTCGATTGTGTGGTAAATTTTTAGACTATTTCCAACCTCAGACATATTGGCAAAAATTGTTCACTGGATATCTTATTTGAAAACATTTTCTTTTTATACGACCTCTACTCACTTATTTTGTTTATAATTCTTAAAACTTTTCAATAACACATTAATGGAAAGAATAAAACACAGAAGGAGTCACTAAATCACAAACATTCCTTGGGTTGAAATAAAATCTGCTTACCAACAACATCGTAATTTAACAAAATGTCATAAAATTGAAGTGCCTGTTAAAATAAGGCAATGAAATATAAATAACGTTTTTAGTATTTGTCGTGCGATTTTCGTTTGCATTAGCAATAAAACAATTAAATAAATAATTGTGTACGCTTTTATTGAGAGCAAATTAAGAAAAAAAAAAATCATTCTGAAGAAGTATTTATAAAACTCCGATTAATTATTTGGAATTAATCTGCTTAATGGTTTATATGGATTTTGATATTTTTTTTAACATTTTCTTGAGAAATGATCATTATATAATCACTATTACTAAATAATCTTAGTTTATCTTCAATACAAGAATTATTTCTTTTTGTTTGTTCAATTTTGTAATATTATGACGACATTAAAGAGACGTGTTTGTATTTTTACTTGTTTCTTTTTTGCATTACTTTTTTATGCACAGTGGACTTGCGATAATGTGAACTTCCATTATAGCAAACTATTCATTAATGTAAACATTATTTTTTTACATTAATCATTATGTTTTTATTAATAATTCTAAATGGTAAACAATTCTAGAAACAATGGATTTATATATTTTAAAATTCTGTGAATCGCTTGCCTGCTGAAAAACATTAATCGACTATTTGCTTCACTAAAGCGCCTATTCACATTATTTTGTTAACTAATAATGATGGTTTAACCAATGATATTTATATGAAAAATCGTAAGTTAAACCACCGGTGTTAGTTAACTACAGACTGTGAATTTGGCCCTAATTCATGTAAATATTTCAGGGACCGTAACGATTATGAGCAATATCAAAAAAATTGCGATTTAATTGTTATTTTCCAACTTTAATTTTTTGTTCGCTGAATAAAAATTATTTTTGAGTTTTTTTTTATTTTTTGATCGTAAAATAATTATTGTATTTGAGTTTTATATTTTTTTTGCTCGATTATTTTTAAGTTTTATTTAGTTTTAAATTTTATTTATTTTTAACGATTATTTTTAATTGTTATTTTGTTTCAAAAAAAAAAGGAGAAGGGCTATCAATTCGTCATGTAGTATTTTTTAATGTATGTTCTCTCAAAACTCTGCCATTTATGAACCGATTTCGGATTTTTTTCTCTATTCAAAAGGATGTACTTCCAGATTGGTCCCGTTGAAAAGTGAGCGGGTCACGCCCATACAAAGTAAATATACATTCGTTTTCAACTACTTCTACTCAACCGATTTTTATGAAGCTTTACACACACATTAAGCTTCTGTTTAAATACTACATCATGATCAAAAAAGTGGGCTGTGCCACGCCCATGTAAAGTAAATACTATTTGAGTTATGAATTTTTAGTCGAACTGTATGGTTTTTATCCAAAGTTATTTAATTAGTGAATCTAAATTGATTATTAGGCTAAGGCTCGTAACGTTATATTCAGAAAGAATTGGGTATGATTAATATTCCAAGGAACAAGGGAAAAATTAACATCAACTTAATTTTTCAACGTACACAGCAGAACAGAGTAGCGCCACTTTCGGAAGCCGCTACACTTCCATCGTCAGTGCTCACGTGTATTTGCTATCACCACTTGTCAGGTGGCTCTGTTGAATGTGATTTTTAATTCTTATATATACAAATTTTTCGTGAAAATTTAATACGAGAATTAAATCACTCTCAAGCTGATATTAAAGTGCACTTTTCCAGCGTTGCCATTGGTTTATTTTTCTTCATTCCCATTTTTCTGATTTTTATTCTACTCAAGACAAACTTTTTTGGTTTGATTTTATACATAAGTATATATGAACATGTAAACATGTGAAAAGCTCAAGCCAGTAGCTAATTGTTTATTAATATGATTATTTCGAACGTATTTCTTAATTAGTTTGGCTTAAGCTCATTTTTAATAATCTTTGAACTAACAGCTGTTTCGTGACCACCAAGTCTACTCGTCAGAGTCCTTTACCTACACCACCACTGACAGTGGCAACAACACTGTAGCGAAAATCCTACTAATTCTAGTAAGCTCAATTAACAGGCTGTCGCCATCTTGTGGCGAGTCGCACCTATTAATTAACTTTTTCTAAATGTTCGGCACTTTACTAACTGTCTTTTCTTTTAGAATGTTCAACTATTCTAAGCTTTTTCATTTCAGTAAATTAAAAATGAACTTAAGCCAAACTAATTAAATAACTTTGGGTAAATATTATTTTTCAAGCACTTCTACTAAACCGATGCTTATGAAACTTTGGATACAGCTTTAGTTATCATTATAATAAAACATTATGTTTAGAAAAGTGGGCAGTGCTACGCCCATGAAAATAAATCAGCATTTTAACTATATATGCTTAGCCGATTCTTATGAAATTTTATTAACACATTTAGTTATCGTTACAATACAACATTGCGGTTAGAAAAGTGGGCAGTGCCATGCCCATGAAAAGTAAATATCCGATTATTATGAAACTTCGCATAATTAGTTCTCGTGAAAGTACATGATGATGAAATATGGGGACGGTAGCACGCCTATTTAGTAGTCGGTTTTTTTCAAGAATTATTATTTTTCAGGGACCGACTGTTATGACTTTTTTTTCGAAAAAATCGAATAATAATAGTTATTTTTTTACCAATATGTTTTCGGCCAAAAAATAATGGCTATTTTTTTAATATTATTTTTTAGGTCATATATTTTTTTATCAAAAATAAAAGCTAAAATGTGACTGATACTTTTTTGGTCAAAAATAAAAGTTAAAATTTGACCGATATTTTTTCCGTCAAAAATATGAATTAATGTATGACCGACCTCCATTGATTTTTTGTTCCCAATAAACAAGTCTCCAGTCGGTTGGCTGGGTTTGTTGATAAACCCCAAAAAAATAAAGAAAAAATTTATTTAATTTGAAGAAAATGTTGAAACTTTATTCATGTTAATGTTGAAATGTTTGGTGTGTGTTGTGGTAATGTAATGAATTAATTGTTATTGTTGTTGTTTTCTGTATATGATTTTATTTTCTTCTATTTGTTCTTGCATATTATTTGTTGTAGAATGGTTTAATTTTGTTGCTTTAAATGTTTTTGTGTTTAAATTAGTGTCTTTTGAATTTATTGTTTGAGTTTTTATAATTTACGGTTTCTCTTTGTAACACTTTTTTACTTTCATTTTGGTCTTTTTTAAATGTTTTAATTATTATGCACTAGTTTGTATCTTCTATTTTTGTGATCGCTAGCCGAAATCAGCTAAAAAACGCGGATAGTGGCGTTTTAACATCAGCGTTGAATTTGTATGTCCGGTGCTGCGTCGTTGACGATCGAGAAAGTGTTGCCTGACCGATCGTCAACACCCAACATTTTCTTAAAACATCTTGCCCCTTATCCCCATCCCTTAAGGGATTCCCATTTTGTATGGGAGCCCCTTAAGGAATGGAGATATTGGTACCTACCTAACCAATATCTCCATTCCTTAGAAAAAAATGCTAGGAAAGAAAAATTAAGTGGGGTCAGCCATACATTTGACCATTCTAGGGGCATCTTAGGCGCTGGAGGGGCCAAATTTAGCAATTTCATCAAACCACCATATTTGTGTGAGAGTCCCCTAATTAAAATGACAGATGACAAATCAGTCAGAGAACACGTTACTATAAAAACTCATTTTAGAGAAAATTTCAGATAGCACTATTTGAATACAATTTGTATACGCAAGTGCTCTTAAAAAATTGCTGCATACAAAAAAATTGCCACAAATATGTTTGTGTTCGTGTTTGTGTTAGAAAAAATAACCTTACAAAGTGGTTATAATAACGAAAATGTAAAAAGCGTTGCTTTTTATTAGTTCAGGCTAATGAGAGCTTACTGTATGTTTATATTTTTTGCAACATTTACATTATAACAATTGTGTTGTTGCTGCCTGGGAAGGAGTGTTATGAATTTACTTATTTGCTGTAAATCATCAAAATTCAAAACTAGCCGATCAACTTGGGGAATGAAAACCTGTTTGTTCTTTTTTTCTACCAACTGTCTCATATTCGAATCTACCGTCTGCAGTACGTGAGTGAACATTGTGTTATTTTCTGTTTTACTAAGTACAAGCTGATAATTTTATTAAAAATAATACATACTATAATATATAATTTTATTCTATTTTATTTATTTGTACTTTTTAATTTTAGTTACTGCGAATAAACCACAAACTATTTTTGGTTTTCGTTTTAATGGACAAAGATTGAATGCAAAACACAATTCGTACTTGCAATAAAAATTGGTATTCAATAAAGTCATTGAAAAATTATATTTTTTCTTATATTTTCTTCTAAAGGTCTTTCTTTATGCTAGTTTTAAGATAAGAAATTGAATATCACACATGAAAAATAGTTAGATAAATAAATAAATTGTATGTATGTGTGTATGTAGTTTTTATTGTCGAATACGTATCCAAAGTCCCATTAAAGAACGTACTGCAAATCATATGAGTGGTCGACAAGAATGCATACTCCATTATCTGAGGAAATTCTGAAAACATTTTTGATGGGTTCTGAAGAAATTTCCTCGAAACGTTGTGAAGAATTTTTCGACTTGTACGAACAATGTCGTGTAAAATGTCTGACAAAATATCAGAAAATATTCCGAGTTTTCTGATACTCCTTACGAACTGTCGTATTAATGTCAGAGAGAACTCTAAAAGTCTGTTATAAAATTAGAAGTTTTTAAAAAATTTCTGTCGTGTAAAATTCTGAAATAAAGTCTATAAACTTTTAGAAGTCTCTGAGTATTCTTGCGCCATGCATTTAGCTAGTGCTTATGCCATCTCTTAGTAAACTATTACCCATATTTTCTAAAAATTAAAATTATTACACATATGTACAATCGACCCTTAACCGCAAGAAAATCGTAACCAACAAAATTTTAAAATTTGGTTTTTTGATGAAACTCGCTTATCTCATATTTTTTATATTTTTTATTTTAATTTTTAAGGAGAAGTAACACAGTCAGGCAATTAATGCCTACCAGTTAATTAATTAATGTGTTATCTTCTTTGGGAAAGGGATAGTGTAGAGATTACAGGCGGTGAAGTGGGAGAGAGATAGAAAGCTTAATTCATTTACAACTCTGCAATTGCACGTTTTTTGTAGAGCAGTGTTGCAAGCCCCTCTGGTGTAAAGTAGTGGCAATGAGTTGTTTGAGATGTATGGCCATTTTATTAGTTATTTTACTTCGCCGACGAAGGAGAGTGCTGTGAAGTGCATTAGGATATGTTAGTATTAATCGCTGCCGGTACTGCCAAAGTAATCAATGCTATGCCTTCATCACTTTAACAGTCCAACAACAACCAACACAATAACACACCAATGCACATGAGAAAAATGCATCATGTTGTTGGCTTGCCTGAAACTAGTCTTGAACTCAACACCTCAGGGTTTGTAGTTGGACTATCTGTCAAAGTGTCGTTGTCATGTTAAGGTGAGTGAAAAGAAAAATTAGTTATACTCACGATATGCCCACTAAAAAGTATAATCAATGAAAGCATTTCGTCTATATTGTCATCAAAGCTTATTAAGCCCGTATTAAAAAAAAATGCAGCTAATAATTAAAAATTATTATTTGTATGTGTTTTAAAAATTTCGAGTTTTTTTTCGGTAAGTTCAATTAAAATCTCAGAACATGCTAATCACGGAAAAAGTCAACAAAATTTTTTGTAGTTTGAAGAAAAAAGTTACTCACGAATGATTGTGCACAAGGTGGATTTATACAGGTGATATTATAAGCACAGCTGTTCTACTTTTTTCCGCAAATTGGATGCTTGTATGTCAAAATTTCTATACGTTGACACAGGGGATGAGATGTCAAATATTATTGTAATGTTGTAGTTGTTTTAGAATCAACACCACCGGATAAAATTAATTCACCTTGATTCTGCATGACGCATGCAAATCTCGTGAGTGATGCCCACCTCTACCTAATCATAGTCAAAACAAAGTTTATTTTAGGAATTTAAAACCAGTATTTTGTATGGCAATACTGGTTTTAAATTCATAAAGTATACTTTGTTTTAGACTATGATTATGCGCCAATGTCTGTAGACTTGAGCACTTAAGTCGAGTTAAGAAAATTTTCCCGGTTTTTTATATTCGTAAATATTTGTTTTTAACCCCCGACCAAGAAAAGGGGGGTTATAAGTTTGTATTGTGTGGCTGTGTATCTGTGTATATGTGTGTCTGTACGAATCCACGTACAGACCAAATGGCTGGATAGATTTTGTTTTAGTTTTTTTTCTGTTTGAATGGTGACTTGATGGAGAGCGTTATTCGCTACGTTTGAAGAAAATCGGTCCAGCCATTTATAAGATATCACATCTTTTCTAGATGTATTCTGTTGAAACTGTGTGTCTTTGACGCGGCACGCTGGATCGGATTTGAAAAAAAGGAATTTACTTTTTTTTTTATCGAAATATAGATTTTTTTGTTCAACATTTGCTAAATGCAATTTGTTCGAAAAATTAATATTTAACGAAATATGATTATGAATGTGTTTTTTCACTATAGAACGAAAACGTAGTCGCTGTGGTGCTACAAGTCCGGCTTAGACCCCGTCTTCTAATTTCAAAACTTCTACTCTATGAGTGTTTATGTATCATAAAATGACAATATCACATCGAAATAGGTGCCGGTTTGTCTGTTTTGACAGCTGTCAAAACTAATAAAAAATAAATCGCTAAAATTAAAAATATCGTCAAAAAGCGGAAAAAGGGTTAAAACAAAAAAACGGCAAAACTAAAAAAATCGGGGAAAAAAATCAAGACGAAAAATCACAAAAAAAGACGACAAAATTATAAACATGAAAAATCACCAAAACCAAAAAAAAAATCGCTTAATCAACAAAAAAGCTTGAAAAATAAAAAAAATTAAATTAAACGAAAAAGCAAAACGAAAAAATTTTCAAAATGAGAACAAGGGGCAAAAACGAAATGGGATATATGAGTATTTGTATTTGTGTGCAAGCCAAAGTAGCACTTTACTACATTTATTTACTTGTATTGTAAGATTTTTTTTATTTAAACAAGTTGTATGCCTCGCCTGTAAAACTTTTAAATTGTTAGGGCTTTTTGCGTTTTCTGCGACGATATGTAGGTATGTGTGTATAATAATAAAAGTAATTATGAAGATGAAAAATATTTTTAGAAAAGTAAATGCTAAATTCTGATTAATATTCTGCATCTGATTCAAATGTTAAAAAAATATGCAAAAAATTTCAAGATTTTAATTTCATTCAGATTACATTCCCATTAATCAAATTAATAATATCAATTAATTTTCAATTCCCAGGCTATTATTAGTTTACATATTTCCTTTTGAGAAGTGTGTATAGTAAATATGTGTGTAGGTATAACAGGCTATTCGATTTTCCTTTTCCTCACCACAAAGAAAAAGTCTCAAAGCTATGAACAATTTAAACTATACCCAACAAAAAAAAAATCGAAAGCTGTTCCAAAGGCAAAGCATTTTCCAGAAGTACAACCTAGAACAAATGTTGCTGACAAACAACGTCAGCAAAACTTTTAATCGCATACCGTTCAGCTATTTGTGTCACTTCCGTACTACAATAACCACGTGTTAAACTCATTAATGTTTCACCAGGAATATAACTACTTTGATTGTATGTTCAGTTTTTGCTGGGTAATAATTGATTAACAAAAACCAATAGGCCAAGCATATAAATTGATTGCTTATAAATTATTTTGAAAATATAAGAAACTATATAACTTTTCATACAGTTAAAATTAAATATAAATAAAATGCATACATACAGACATAGCCAGCAGACAATTTTTTGCCGAATTCCGTCCGAACTCGCTCAGAATGTCTGGACAAGATGCCGAATTCGAATCCGAAGTTTATATGAGTGGTTGACAAGAAAGCGAACTTTTTTTGTCTCAGAAAATGCTAAAAATTTCGTTGAAATGTCTGAGAAAACTCTGCACGAATTCTAAAGAAATTTTCTAGGCATATTCTAAAGAAACTTTCGACATGCCTGAACAATGTCAATTTCTGATACTTTTTACGTACTGTCGTATTGATGTCGGAAAAAAGTCGGAGCTAAAATTGGATATTTATCAGAAATACCGTCTAAAATTCGCAGCTGAGTATGGAGCTTGAGTGTCTGAGAAGACCTAGAGTAGAATTTCATGCCAAATATTTTTGTAAAATATTTTAGTCTGCTATATAACCCCCGAAGGGAATTTTTTCGCCCCTTTGCTAAGAAAGGGACAAAAAGGACCATACAACGTAAAGGTAGAGGGTTAAAATGTTCTACAAAAATATTTTCGGGTGTGTTTTACATAAAAGTGCTCAACACATCTTATACCCCAAACGTAAGTCTTACAAAATTTCTTATGTGCAAATCTCCCTTATAGGTGAGCCACTGCACAGGTAGCGATGCTATCCTGTCAGTCCAGAGGTCGTGGGCTCGATTCCTGCCATAGACCCTGGGTGTTTTTCGCAAAAAAAGGTGATGTGAACAACCCACTTTTTTAATTATTCATTTTGGCATTGAAAGTCTACATACCGAGTTTAGTGACGCTAACTTTTCGGTAAATATTTTTTGCCGCAACTGCGATTTCCGGCCATAGTGCAATGGTGTCAATATCGTCAGCATATGCGAGCAGCATGACACTTTTGTTATAAATGATGTCGGTGGCTCTAATTTTGGTCTCTTGCAAAACCTTCTCCATTAACAAGTTGAAGAAGTCACATGAAACCTCGCGTAGTATAGAATGGTTCGGAGAGGTTAGTTCCTATTTTGATAGTGCCTTTAGTGCTTTTCACATTTATCATACTATTATGTACACGTGCGGACTATTTTGTTAAATGTCTTAAAAGAAATTATTTAAATGGCCTTTCGATAATGTGCAGCTTAGGGATGGGCAATAATATCGATACATCGATATTTTCTAAAAAATACGAGGGCGGATCAATAAGTCCGTGACTTTTTGAATGAAACACGGTTTTTTTGCAAAACAAAAATTTATATTTCAATATAATCTCCTTTTGACTCAATACACTTAGTCCAACGTTTCTCCAGTTTTTGTATCCTTTCCAAAAAATGGGATTTTTCGAGGTCCTTAAAATAGGCATTTGTTTGGTCAATAATTTCATCGTTGGAGCTAAATCTCTTTCCACCGAGCCATTTCTTTAAGTTTGGAAATAGGAAGTAGTCACTAGGGGCTAAATCCGGAGAATATGGCTGTTGAGGTACCAATTCGGATTGCGGTTAAACAACTCCAAACAATCCTTTGAAGTTGTCACACGTTTACGCTTATGGTCAATTGAGAGCAAACGCGCCACCCATCTTGCAAACAACTTTCTTAAACCCAGCTGATCACTTAAAATCGAGACCACACTGCCATATGAAATGCCCATGGCATCAACAATCTCACGCACTTTTACTCTTCGATCGGCCAACACTATAACGTGGATTTTTTTGACATTTTCGGGTGTACTGACCTTAATTGGCCGTTAGTCAATAAACCACTTTTTTACCATTGAAACCGATGGTGCAGAGTCCCCATAGTATTTATCGAGCTTTTCCTTGGTTTGATTTTTTCGCAAAAAAGAATGTTTAATGAGCACTCGAAATTCACTTTTTTCCCTTTTTAGAAAAATACACGAGGTTGTATGTTTTGAACAGCTGTTAAACGCAAAGTAAATGACGAGACTTGCTCAAAATTTTACAGTAGTCTATTAACAGGTGGTACTTGATGGGAAGAGTGTTGCATTTCATATAACTACGAGGTAAGTTCGCAAAGTAACGGACTTATTGATCCGCCCTTGTATATCGTCGATATTTTTAATTGCAATGTATCGATATTTCGATTTTTTTCCAAAAAATATCGACAGTATCCAATTCTATATTTTTAGCTTTGGTTTTGTTTTTTGTGAAGTTTAAAAAAAAAAATTTGGACACAATCTTCATCAAATAGTATATTACAACAAAATCTTTTGATTTATTTAAAATCTTTTGTGTATAAGAAAAATTATCTTTGAGTATAATTTTGTTGATGTACATTCCATGAAATATTAGTGAAGATGCTAGAAATTAACTCTTCATATTTGCTGTTTATAAGAAAAGTAGTTTTTGTGCATTTTTGAGGGATTATGTATGAATAATCGTGCTTGAAAAATATCGATATATATCGAAATATCCGATATATATCGACGCTGATCGATACTGTAAAATATATTGATGTACATATATAGTTTTTTCACTTCCCCATCTCTAGTGCAGATATTAATCGTATAATATTTCAGAAAATGCGCTGAAAGGTCGTACCAGAGAATTATCGACTGTTACAGATTTTTCTCATGTCGGAAAAAAATGTGCTCTGGGTACATCGACATTTGGCAGAATAGTCGGCAGATTCTGCACATTTTCGGAAATACTATCCGATTAATAATTGACTAGTCTGTGCATTATCTGAAAGCAATTTAAATTCCTTTAAGACATTGGACAGACTATTCGGTAAATTTTCTGATCTATTTCTTACGACTTTTAGGAGTAAACTCTGCATATTTTCTGATATTAATTTTCGTAATAACTCTCATTTATCTCATGAGAGTTTATACATAAATCTGTGAGTTTTTAAAACTGAGTAAATATCAGTAAATGTTTTCTGATGAGCTGCCATAAACAGCAGAAAAGTGATAATTTTATAAAACCTTTCTGATGAATTGCTAATTTTAGCTCCGACTTTTCTTCGAAATTAATACAATAGAACGTAAAATCGGAAAATTTTCTGATGTTTTATCAAACATTTTTCAGACATTGCTCAGATATGTCGAAAATTCCTTTAGAGTTTCCCTAAGAAACTTTTTCGGAATTCGTACAGAACTCCCTCAGACATTTAAGTAAAGTTTTTAGCATTTCCTTAGACAACGGGATCCACTTTCTTGTCAACCGCTCATTGCGCGGCATCTTATGCAAACTTTCTGACCAACTTCGGACCAAAATCGGCAAACAATATTTGCTGGGTACTTACATATGTATACACAGTTACGCATATATATGTACATACATACATATGTATCGCTGAACTTTCATTACCTGTATGATTATTTTATATCCTCGTTTGTGAATGAATTTCTTTGGAATGACTTTCATAATTAAATAAAACCTGTTGCATCGTTTAAACTGAGACAATAAACAAAAAGCCATTTAGTTGTTGTGTCTTTGCATTTTTGCTAAATAAAATCAACGATTTTGAAACGAATGGCCGGCAAAACAAAATCAATATCACAGAAAAATAATTGTTTTAACTGATTTGCTCGAATAAAAGCGATTAAATTTGTCTGTACATACGTAAATACATATCAAAAACAATTATAACAAATGTGAATATATGCACTGTTTGACCTGCTGGTTCTGTATTTCAAGGTAGAGCTTTGTGCAGATTTTAAATAAAATTACGATTAAAAATTTTAAATTGTACATATTTAAGAAAAAAAATTTAAGATTTCGATTACTGTCATTTATTTTTCTGTGGAACTTATTTTGTTCGATACTTTTATTGTTATTGTAAAAAATGAATTTCAAAATTTCTTTTTTTTTAAGCATTAATAATGAAACCGAACAAGTGTGAAACTTCAGGCAAAAACGTTCAATAAACTAGGCCAAAAATTAAATCTACGGCAGTAATTTCAAATGCTCTCATATTATCGTTTGATTTTCTTTTATTCACACAAAAAAATTTCTCAAATTTTCTTTTCAGACAAGCATTTGTTTGAAAATTGCTTCAAATTCTATAAATAGTTTATTAGTTTCAATAAATGTTTCTTTTATTTACACTAAAAAGCAACAACAAACCCCAGTTTAATTTTCAGTCAAAATATGTTGTTTAATTAAAATAAATAAATAAAAAGTTGGGTCCTATTGCAGTCAAAAACTTGTCTGAATTTACAAGTTTTTTGATAGCAAATATTTCAATTATTATTATTTTTTTTCAATAAACAAGTTTGTAAATTTGGACAAATTTTTGTCAGGACCTATAAATTAGGACCTTTAAATTCAGACAAGAATTTGTTCACATTTACAAATTTGTGTATTGAAAGTAGATAAATTAAGTAGAGTGCGTATGAATAAACATGTGTATATCCCTTTCCTTTTTGCCCCTTTTTCATTTTGACTGTTTTTTCGTTGTGCTTTTTTGTTTAATTTTAGTTTTCTTATTATTTAAGTTTTTTTCGTTGTGTTTGGCCATTTTTTTAGTTACGCGCTTATTCCATTTGCGTGATTTTTTTTTTGTTTATTCCGTCGATTTTTCGTTTATTGCAATTTTTTGTTTTCTTTTGCCGATTTTTTTAGTTATGGCGAATTTTTGGTTTTGGCTTTTTTAACGTTTTTCACTTTTTAGCTATATATTTAGTTTTACCGATTTATTTTGGTTGTGGCGACTTTTTCAGTTTTGGCGCTTTTTCGGTTTTGGGGATTTTTCGGGTTTTTTGTGATTTTCTTAGTTTAAGCGATTTTTGTTTTGACACTTTTCGTTTTGGCGATTTATTTGGTTTTTGGATATTTTTTTAGTTTTGGCGCTTTTTTCGTTTTGGTTATTTTTATTCATTTTTGCCGACTTTTTTTTATGATATTTAGTTCTAGCGATTTTCTTACGTTGTAGTGCTTTTTTTCGTTTTGACAACTTTTTTCGGTTTTTAGTTTTTTTAGTTTTTTGGCGATCTTCCTAGTTTTGGTGATTTTTTGCGTTTTTAGCGTTTTTTTAATTGTGGTGCTTATTTCCTTTAAGCGCTTTTTTCATTTAGGCGATTTTTTGATTTGAAATTTTTTTAATTTTGGAATTTTTTTAGTTTTAGCGTTTTTTAAAATGGTAAGAGTTTGCCTCTTACGGTTTCCAAGATACAGCAAATTGTCTAATTTACATAGTCAGAATTGAATTAATTGATATAATACCCTTTAATTTTTACTGTTTTAAATATCAGTGTTATATGGTGTAGTCTATTCTACAGACTACACCAATTAAAACTTTGAAAATTTAAGGTGTCTGTATATTACGTTAGTATTTCAACATGTTTCGTTGCTCGCTTTAGAACACCCTTTAATTTGTAACTGTCATATATTTTTTTGTAGCGGTCAAAGTTTTACATATTCTGTGAAAATTTCCGGTCCGTAGCTCTTACGGTTCCCGAGAAAACAGCCTGTGAAAGACAGACCGACAGACAGACAGGCGGGAAGACGGAAGACAATAGGGTTCCTTTACACTTTTGGTGTACGGAACCTTAAAAACTGAAATTTTTCCCATAAACAAATTTGTAAATTCAGACAAAAATTTCTTACACAGAAAAAACTAAACTTCATTATGATGATTTAGGGCCTATAAACCAATTTGTAACTTCAGACAAAAATTTTTCCACATTTACAAATTTGTGTATTGAACAAAAAATTAAGTTTTTTCGTATAGAAAAAATTTGTAAATTCAGACAAAATTTGCAAATTTGTTTATTGAAAAAATTTTAATATTTCCTACAAACAAATTTGTAAATTCCAAAAAAATTGTTATAGAAATAGGACCTAAATTTTATTTTTTTTTGTAAAATCAAACAATACAATTTAATTGAAAATTAAACTGGTTTTTGTTGTTGCTTTTTAGTGTAAATATGAGAAAAATTTATTGGAGTAAACAAACTATTTATAAAATGTAAAGCAAATTTCATTTGTTTGAAATTTGCTCTGCTTGCCTAAGAAGAAAATTTGAGACATTTTTTGTGTGTGTACATTCATTAGCGGAGTTCAGTGTTTGATGCAAATGGACTTGCGAAAGTGCAAAATTGCATAAAAAGCCACTGAACTCTGCTATTATATTTGTAAATTCAGCCAAATTTTTATCAAATTTACAAAAAAATCTGTATGAAATTGTTGCTGTATATAATCTCATGTGCACATGAGATAATATGAGACTTTTAAGACAGCTTAAACAACGCCAAGACAAACCTGTATGCAAAATTTCACATTCTTATTTCCAATTACGAGACTAGCACTTTTTTTACCTTACTGGGCTAATATATTTTTATTCCATTAAAAAAGTCTCCACTGATTTGATTTTTAATACAGGTCATTAACACTTTTGTGAAATTCAATTACTTCAGGCATACATTCATATATACTTGAGTAGATCTTAATGCATTTTAGATAAATTGAATTTATACATATATATTTAAGTATTTTACAACTTTCTTAATTCAATTAGTTGCCTTTGATGCGCATCTTATCTTAGTAAACGTATTGAAATAAAAATAAAAAATATAAAAACACAAGATAAATTTCCATGAAACACTTTTGCGACATTTAAGTTAGCGGTTAAACAACTTACATTCATCTATTATGAATTCTTTTAGAGCATTAAATTACTATATTTGTCATTTATCTCTATTAAAAGATTGACTTTAATAAATGCTCATTTAATTTATTTAAAAGTGCTTTTTTTTAATTTTTTGTACAATTAATGCGAGGGTTGCCTTCTATGGAAAACATATCAAATGAGATTATTTTTTTATTGAAAATGGCCTTATTACTTTTTAAATTATGTTCTCCTTGTGCTTGAACCAAATTATATATGAGGCACTGAGTTCCAAAACTTGTGCCATTTCATTTGAAGTTAATGAGAGGAAGCAATATTGTTTCTCACCAGGCAATGTCAGGAAAGAGTTTTTGAGCTCAGTCCAACTGTCAATATACTTTATGAAGGGCGAGGAATAGATTTTGTACGTTTTTCATTTCAGATATTAAAGCAGCGCGGTATTACCTGTTAAAAGACATTGAAAATGCAAGTAAGGAGTTTTGGAATTCAGCCCCTCATATGTAATCAAGTTTTTTAATGCATTGACCCTAGAGAGAACAGAACCTGACAAAATACTAGGTATGAGCAGCCTTGCCAAATGTGCAGATTTATCTGTATTTTGCAGATTTTCTAAGCATTGAGCAGTTTTGCAGTTTTCACATTTTTGTTTTTTGCTCTCAAATTTTTTATATTAATTCCAGTTTTTAAGGCCATAATTTAACTTTTTTAATGCGACAATGTAATACAAGAGGGAACTCACACTCATTTAGGTCTGAGAAAGTTGTGTTTTTCTATATGTATGGAGTTTGCTATTATAGTTCATATATACGTAAAATGTTTTTTAGAATGCTCTCGGCGAAATTTTTAGTGATTCATACAAACAAAAAACTGTATTTTCTTACCCCCAAAAAATAACTGTATACTTCAAATAAAACAAAAACTTAAATACGGAAGCCAAAATTTTAATTACTCTATTTGTTGAATTTTGCTCCTTACGTTTTAAACCGATTCGGAAAAAATTAATCGAAATTGTATAATAAATGTCCTATAGTGCAACTGATATACATAATTCATATAATTCAAAAAATTATAAATTTGGAGTGCTACATTTTCCTAACTTCCGAGATGGTAAAGCGTACCAATTTGGCACTTTTTGCTCTATAAAATTTTTAAATTCATAAAGGTGGGTTTGCTTACATCTGTAAATATTTGCGCCGAACGCGTTCGCCGCAAATATTTGAATCGCCGTTTAGGTAGTGTGGATGTGTGTGACGAAACACACGATCCATACCTGGTTAGTTTTTTGACGAACAATACAAAAATTTGGGCCGCAGGCTGTTCTGATGTGGACGCATTTGAAGAAAGAGTGCTTGCTGTTTTAATAAGAAAAATGTGCAGTTATTTTTTACGTTAAAACCAGTTTTTTGTTCTAAATTTGCAGTTTAAAAAAAGTTATGGCAACGCTGGGCACGAGACACATCTATATCTAGGGTTGTGTCGTTCCGGAACGAAATAGTTCCATGGAACGATTCCCTAATTGGAACGGTCCGGAATGATTCCCTAAAAGGAACGGAGCGGTCTTTAAAATATTCATTTTTACGTTCCTCGTTCCGAAATTGCAAACCGTCTTGAAGTGTAATTAATTTGTTTTGACAAACTTCAAAGACAAACTTTCAAGACCGTGTGTCACATTTATTTCGTTCACTTATTTCTGTACTCTTTTTAATCCCCGACTAAAAAAAGGGGTGTTGATAAGTTTGTAGTGTGTGTCTGTGTTTCTGTGTGGATGTACGAACCCTCGTACAGACCAATCGGGTGGTCCGACTTTGAATAATGTTTTTCTGTTTGAAAGGTGACTTGATCGAGAATGTTCTTAGATATGTTTGAATAAAATTGGTCCAGCCGTTTAGAAGATATCACATCTTTTCTAGATGTATCCTGTTGAATCTGTGTGTCTTTGACATCGTAGCTCCCAAACGGCTAGCTCGATTTTAATTTAGTAAATATTGTTTGAAAAGTGACTTAATACAAAATCTTCCAACCTATGTTTAAAGAAAATTGGTCCAGCCGTTTTGAAGTTATGGTCTATTTTCTTCGGGGGCTTTTTAAATTTTTAATTTAATGTTATTTGTATAAAGAATGATTTATTTATTTGTGTTTATGATAGATTTTTTTTTTATCTTAGAACTCTTAAATTATACTCTCTTTATGACGATGATTAAGGGCCATTGCAAAAGCATTTTTTCCAAAAATTTAGTTTTAATATAAAGTTTAATGACTCAGCCAGTTTCTACCAGATTTTTGAAAACAAAGTTTCGTTTTACTCAAAATTAAACATATCTAATAAATAAGTTCATAAACAGTACGATTCCTTTATAAAATACCCCTTAAAAACATCTCCAAACTTAAAAAATGGCGAAAACAAAAAAAATTTTTTTATTAATATGATTATTTCGAACGTATTTGCTTTGTGAATCTAAATTGATTATTAGGCTAAGGTTCGTAACGTTATATTCAGAAAGAATTGGGTATGATTAATATTCCAAGGAACAATGGAAAAATTAACATCAACTTAATTTTTCAACGTACACAGCAGAACAGAGTAGCGCCACTTTCGGAAGCCGCTACACTTCCATCGTCAGTGCTCACGTGTATTTGCTATCACCACTTGTCAGGTGGCTCTGTTGAATGTGATTTTAATTCTTATATATACAACTTTTTCGCGAAAATTGAATACGAGAATTAGATCACTCTCAAGCTGATATTAAAGTGCACTTTTCCAGCGTTGCCATCGGTTTATTTTTCTTCATTCCCATTTTTCTGATTTTTGTTCTACTCAAGACAAACTTTTTTGGTTTGATTTTATACTTAAGTATATATGAACATGTAAACATGTGAAAAGCTCAAGCCAGTAGCTAATTGTTTTATTAATATGATTATTTCGAACGTATTTGCTTTGTGAATCTAAATTGATTATTAGGCTAAGGTTCGTAACGTTATATTCAGAAAGAATTGGGTATGATTAATATTCCAAGGAACAATGGAAAAATTAACATCAACTTAATTTTTCAACGTACACAGCAGAACAGAGTAGCGCCACTTTCGGAAGCCGCTACACTTCCATCGTCAGTGCTCACGTGTATTTGCTATCACCACTTGTCAGGTGGCTCTGTTGAATGTGATTTTAATTCTTATATATACAACTTTTTCGCGAAAATTGAATACGAGAATTAAATCACTCTCAAGCTGATATTAAAGTGCACTTTTCCAGCGTTGCCATCGGTTTATTTTTCTTCATTCCCATTTTTCTGATTTTTGTTCTACTCAAGACAAACTTTTTTGGTTTGATTTTATACTTAAGTATATATGAACATGTAAACATGTGAAAAGCTCAAGCCAGTAGCTAATTTTTTTATTAATATGATTATTTCGAACGTATTTGCTTTGTGAATCTAAATTGATTATTAGGCTAAGGTTCGTAACGTTATATTCAGAAAGAATTGGGTATGATTAATATTCCAAGGAACAATGGAAAAATTAACATCAACTTAATTTTTCAACGTACACAGCAGAACAGAGTAGCGCCACTTTCGGAAGCCGCTACACTTCCATCGTCAGTGCTCACGTGTATTTGCTATCACCACTTGTCAGGTGGCTCTGTTGAATGTGATTTTAATTCTTATATATACAACTTTTTCGCGAAAATTGAATACGAGAATTAAATCACTCTCAAGCTGATATTAAAGTGCACTTTTCCAGCGTTGCCATCGGTTTATTTTTCTTCATTCCCATTTTTCTGATTTTTGTTCTACTCAAGACAAACTTTTTTGGTTTGATTTTATACTTAAGTATATATGAACATGTAAACATGTGAAAAGCTACTCTGTTCTGCTGTGTACGTTGAAAAATTAAGTTGATGTTAATTTTTCCATTGTTCCTTGGAATATTAATCATACCCAATTCTTTCTGAATATAACGTTACGAACCTTAGCCTAATAATCAATTTAGATTCACAAAAAAAATTTTTGTTGGAGAAATACGCACAGATTACTCAGTTACTTGAACAACATATACACCTTTGGAAGGGTCTCAGCTTTGTCCCTTCAAGTCCGCTGCGAAACTTCAAATTGTTTGATACATCAGTAAGTTAGCGGATTGTATTTTTACTAGGGATGTAACGATACGCCGTTTTGCCGATCCGATACCGATATTTAAAAATAAATATCGCCGATACCGATACCGATACGAATATGGAAATTGAGGTCAAGTTTATATCAACAAAACTCAAGTGCAATTTTTTTATTATACAAAATTACATTGTACGAGAGAATATTTAAAATTGATTTTAACCCAGTATAAAAAATTGGAAGTAATTTTTAAGGAGCTACATTTTCTTTGCTTCCAAAAAATCTATATGAAAAGTATGAATATAATTAGTAGAAAAGCAAGAAAAAATGTTTAATTCCTTTGTAATTTTAAAAAAATACTCGCCATTTTTTAAAAAATTGATTTTTTAAAGAACATTTATCAACTAATATTCTTCTAAATAACTTAATAGCTTAATTATTAAAAGTCTTCTAAGTTTATATTTATTCACTTAAATTTACATGAAAATAAAGTTTTAAGTTTAAATTCGCATTAAAAAAATTGTGAAAATGGGTAATTTTTTATCCTTTTTCCTTCAGGAAAAATCATTATAGAATACCGAAAAAGAAATTTGTCCTAGCATCGCTTCCAATTCGGTGATTGGTAATCGAAAAACAGAACTTCTTGCAATGGCAAGGATATGTAAAACTAATTAGAAATTATCCAAATTTGCAATACTTCCAGATCGCGAGTTCTACATTTTCATGACTTCTTTGGAGTATTTTTTTTTGCTGGAATAAGATTTAAAAAACAGCGACTTGAATTTGAATTCATGGTAAAATTAACAAAAAATAAATATTTTTTTTTACAAAAAACAGCATAAAATATTATTAATTTTTAAAATTGATATTTATAAGATTTAAAAAATAACGAAGTGAATTAAATTCATGGTAAAATCGAACAAAAATGAATTATTTAAAAAAAAATCTCTGAAAAAAAATGTTAAAAGTATCGTCGTATCGACAGTAAAATATCGCCGATACCGATGTATCGGAAAATCTAAAGTATCGCCGATATATCGGTATCGGTATCGGTATTCGTTACATCCCTAATTTTTACCCGTAACTTCAGATTTTAGAGATGTTTGGCAAATTTCAAAAACAGGTTCTTTTTGTACTCGACAATACTTACTAGAAAAATAGTATAACTTTTCATTTATTTCTACTTCATTCTTTTTTGTATCACTGTGATCAAATATGACAATTTTCTAGCAATTTTTAAAAATTTTTAGTAATTGAAAATTTAAAAATTTTGTATGTAATTGAATAACACAATGCTAGTTGTATGTTCAACTTTAACAATGAAATTAATTGAATCTGCAGTTTTCGTAATTGACATCAGATGTTAATATTCGCATTGTATGTTAAGTGGTGTTGTCATATTACAAAACATAAAAGAAAACCCTCGTATATATAAAAAAACATTCTAGTACCTTTACATTTCACATTCTCTAAGTTTAATTGACTTGTAAGCATTTGTACAAATGATTTAGTAAATTTGTTATCTCTATATTTATCTTTAATTCATAAGTTTATGCAGTGTGCTATAATTGTGTTTTATTGTGTCTAATAATTTTTATCGTCTTTATTACTTTGAACCCGAAATGAAAAGAATGAAAAAAGACAAGTAATCATATCTCACAAACCAGTAAACGAAAATGAAACTGATATTGTATATTCTACTCGCATGTTTGAATATCTAAATTTTATTTGCTTGCATTTCCATGGTTTTTCTATTTTTTTTATATCAGCAAAAATGCAAATCTGAATGTACTCGTAGATGTTTCTTTTGAATTGATTGTGGGTTTGAAAGAATTAAGTTAAGAGAGTGAGACTAAGATCTACATATTTCACAAAGAATGTTTTGTTCTTTATTTTTGTAATTTTTTTTATTTGCATCAAAAAGAAAACAAATAAATATTTTAAATTATAAACATGCACTAACTCGCATAAACTGTTTATATAAACTTTCAATTTTATTTAATTGATTTTGCAATAATAAAAAAAGTCTACTTCCAAATTCCATTTAACGTATTCGTCTCGCATAATCAATTAATGAACTATTTACAATGCGAAAGAAAAAACTTTAAATAAAATGTTTATATTCGTATTTACTCAGTAAACGCCGCATCATTTAATAATTTTTGGTGAAGGTAAATAAATACTGTCAATTAAATAAATATATGAAAAAAAGAAATATCGGAAATGATTTTCTGAAAGTAGTCAGGAGACTTGATTATGATAAAAATTGCGTAATCAAAGAAATGTAACAAAAAAAAATCTAAAATATAAATTTCAAATGTGCTTTGATGCCTCCTCACAGCATCTTAAGTGTGTGTGCGTCAAAATCTCGAAAAGCTCTGCTATAAATTGGTACAATAATTAAATGTATTTTTAATTTCCTCAATTTGTAATTGTGTCAAATTACTTAAAACGTTTATCCCACATATATTTTATTACATATAAAATAATTAATTTATATGTCTTTATGAAGCATATTTCTACGGAGACTTTATGTAATACAGTCAATGATACAAATGTACATATTTACTATATGGCTGATTCTCATTCTAAACGTACATTTTGGATTTTTTTTTTGTTTACCAATATAACTAATATATGCATATATGAGAAAGTAGGATTCATATTATAATTTTGCGCCTCATTCAGAGGATCCTGAAATAAAATTATATATCGATTTTTTAACATATTTTAGTGTTACATTTGCTTTTGCGGTTGTTGCATATTTTCCAGGGGTTAGCACTTTAAAACAAGTTTTATCTCATTAAAAAACTAACTGGGATATGTGTGGCTCAGCTCTAGATTGCATGCTTAACGTCCGAAGAGCGAGCGTTCGTATCCCAGCCGTGTTAACATTTTTTTTATTTATATATTTTATTAATATTTTGCATGCATGCAAAAACGGCTTAAAATCATCGAGTTTTCTTTCGTTGGTCATAAGCACATATTTGAATGACGACCAGTTTGTTTAAATGTCAATGCATGATCTCCAATGACACGCTAATGTTGAAATCATGTGTTTTTCACCCGAATTTGAACGCATGCAGTATCATTAGAACTCATGTTTCAAATGGTTTTTTTTCATGTCTTTTTTTCGAATGACAACCATATTTAGTATGCTATTTATATCAGCAAATCAATTATGGTTTAAAGTAGTGATGCTACGAATATAAATTTTTAATATTCGCGAATACGAATACGAATATTTCAACCAATATTCGCCGATCTAAAAATTTACTGCCACTTGATATTTCAAATTTAATTGAAAAAAATCTACCCTTTGCGTCAATAACAATAAATTGAAAAAAACTGTCACAATACTATAGCTATTTAACATTATTATAAGATTCCGATGAAAAAAGTTATCGGAAAAACGGATAGCAAATGACGTCGACCCACTGGCATGGTGGAAAATAAATAAAAAAAAATACGAGCTTATTTTACCTATTGCCAGGCAATATTTTGTGACACCACAACCGAGTGTTCCCAGCGAGCGAGTGTTTAGTGGTGCAGGAATTATTTACACACCGAATCGCAATAGGATTGAAGGAGATAAGACTTCAAAACTTTTATTTTTGAAGCTTAACATTCCTCTACTGAGCTTTGTTTATTAATTTAAAATGATATGTTCAAACAAGACTTTACTTTTTAAATACTAAGTCGTAGTGAAATATATTTTGTTTGTTTTTTCTTTACTAAAAGAATATTATTATTTTGCGTAGAGACAAAGTTTTTTTTAAGTAGAAATTACTGAAAATTAATATTTTTCTTTAATTTTCTGTATATTTTTACGTATTATTTTTGCGCAAAATATTCGTGAGATATTCGCTTGAATTTGGCGAATACGAATGCGAATGTCATGAAAGTGGAGAATATTCGGCGATTCGAATACGAATATTCGTAACATCACTAGTTTATAGCTATGCCCAACTTCCCATTTTTAAACACACGTAAATATTTTTCATTAAGAAACTAAATATTCAAATAATGAAACTGACAATTTTTTGAAATTATAACAGCTAACAAACAAAAATATTAATTATCATAATTTAGTCATACCAGCTTTATGCTCGTGAGCAAAATGCACATTAAACTATGTGTTGACACATTTTTATTCAATTGTGCTGAGTGTGAGTATATTTCGAATGAGGCAGTTGTTGCTGTCATATATGAAGTAACACTAATCCGCACAAAAACATAAATGTGAAAATAAGGCCAAATTCCTATATAAAAATTTCGACCGTAAAAAGTACTGAGATCAAAATAAGGACGAAGTTCTTGATATGTACAATACCATCTCATTTCTGGGCAACCTGTAAGCTTGGCAGCATTTTCCCATAATTCTTTCCCATATTAGAAAGGCAACCAAAAATATTGCCAAGCTAACAGTTTGCCTAGAAATGAGATGGTATTGTACCTATTAAGAAGTTGGTCCTTATTTTGAGCTCAGTACTTTTTACGGCCGAAATTTTTGGATAGGAGCTTGGCCTTATTTTCACATTTATGTTTTTGTGCGGATCTCAGTTCTTTTTTCTAAGATTTTATTTGGTACAATAAGTGCCCCATTCAAATAGTAGTCTCCTACCCTCCCTCCCCCACCGTAGATGAAATGTTCAAATTTTTCTTAGTACTTTCCCATCAAGACCTACTTGTGCACCAAGTTTCAGCTTTCTGGAAATGTCCCATATACTATACTATACTGGAAATGTCCCATACAGAGAAGGGGCACCCTAGTCCCCCCATATGAAAAGTGCCCGTTTTTTATTTTTTTTGTTTAATTGCTCATCATTTTAATATTAACATGCTGGACTAATTTCATAAGAAAATAGTAAGAGACTGTCAATAGCAGTCAATTGTTGTCGACAATGAGTAGACAAGTGACAATAGCTTACTGTCGTGTTGATGTGACGTCGATGTTGCCTTTCATAATAGGGAAAATATTTTCACGAAGCTCGGTTCGTGGTTTACGCTGTCATTCGGCAGAGCTTATAGTTCTCTTTAAGATTGTACTCAGGATCGATGAATGCTTGTTGCCAACACAATGAACAGAGTTTCCAAGACCCATCCTGTAAGCAGCCGCTGCTGCAGAGAATCTTAGAAAGATCTGAATAGGCGTTGGACTAATTAAGGGCTGAATGGTAAAGGCTAGACATATCCTCATTACACCGGTAGCAAGAACATATGCCAACATCTTGACCTTGCATGGCTCAGTAGCTTCAACAACCAGCCGAGCTCTCGGCCACCATACAATCGCAACGTGGTTTGCTAATTCCGAACATTTTCATTTCGCATGGATACAGAACATACCCGTATAATTTCATAAATCTACATGATAATTTTACGCCTCATACTTCATCCAGGCGCATCCAGCACAATTCTAGAGGCTTTTTGTATAACTAATTCTACATAGGCATTCCAAGCCAGCTTTCTGTCAAGAAAATCACATAAGTACCTGACATCCATAGAAGGATGAATTGTATCAATTTAACGATACTATACCAAAATCGAGTTTTCTCTTAAAGGTAAAGTAAACCACAAACATCATTCATGACGCCTGAGAGAATATAGCCGAATTTTCCAGTTACTATAATCGGCTTTCCAGTCCGTTCATGCCCACTTTCACTGCGAACGTTATGAAGATCGTCTATCACCACCGACCAGGGGAGTGATTATGGAGGATACCCTTTGGCAACCACAATACATTCCCAACAAAAACTTTGCTTACTGGTAGGCAAGAAAGTATATGAGGACTTAAGTCGTAACTACTTGAAGTTTAACTCGATAACTACTTATTTTTGTTTGAGAAGTCCAAAAAATAAGGGGTACCCCTTACAAATGTATTTACATTTTCACAGCAATGAACTAGTTACTATTTGGCTTACTTGAAGCTAAAAAAAATAAGTAGTAAAATAAACAAATTAAAATTAAAAAAATTTCATACACATTATTTTATTATTATTATATATATTTTTAATTTTTTTATTTTTTTGGCCCAGCTGGGATACGAACTTCTGGTCGTTCAGATTTGAAGACAAGTACTTTAACCACTGAGCTATTGTTGACTTATAAGTTTAAGCGACAAAAATTAGTTTTCATATACAAACACATGTTGACTTAAAAAGTGCTTGTCTACTTATTTTATTAATACATATCAACAAATTGTAACTACATACTTTCAGATAATGATAAAAATACGTACTAATTTTATTAAAAACTAGGTAGTAGATCTAATTTGAATCATAGTAATAAGATAAATAAGTACCACTCATTACTTTATAACCTATTAATAAAGTACTACCGATTACAAAAATGACAAAAGTTTTTGCCGGGTTTAAATTCATAAATTAGTGTTACAATTGTTACATTTCATTACGAGTTTTTAGTATAAGAATTTTACTTAAAAAGCGGAATTTAAATATTTCGAGATTCCCCGAGATTTCGGGATTCGAAATTTGTCGATCCCGAAAAATCCTGGGATTTTCGGGATCGGGATTGGCATCCCTACTGTGTACCAAATTTCAGCTTTCTAGCTATACTGGAAGTGCCCCATACAAAGAAGGGACACACTAGTCCCCCCAGGTGAAAAGTACCCGTTTTCAGATTTAGTTAATTGCTCACCAAGTCCTATCTGTATACCAAATTTCAGCGTTCTAGCTATATTAATATTGATGATTCAGTGAGTGAGTCAGTGAATATGTATTAAAATATGCACTTTTGACACCTTAATATCTCGGGAAGCTTTTACGGTAGAATTTTTCACCTATGAGGCTCATTATTTTATGATCAAGTGTAGCAAAGTTATGAGCTCGAAAACAGTTCGAAGGGTTTCGTGTAAATACACACTGTGTGGCCGAAACTTGGCCTGGAGAACTACCGTGCGCTTAGATCAAATTGTGAAGCCTACGGTAACAAACGAACTGGCAATGAGGTAACAATTTGACAATATTATCATAATAATACTCTATCTTCTCCACCAGGGCAAATTGATGCATACCCACAGAAATGAAAGTGTAACTAACTTGAGACCAAAAATTAAATCTACTCCACTTAAACGTAAACGTTTTGAAGCGCACTAAACAGCATGAGAAATATAAAATAAAAGCAGCAGCAACTAAAGTGAGTCGTTATTTTGAACTTGTGCTCTGAACAATAAAATTGAAACTTTGAAACAACAGCATAAAATCTACACCGCAACACTTTTTAGCGCACAAACTGAAAACAACGGTACTCGTTGACGATTTTTCAAGTTTTTCTACTATTATTACTTTTGTTTGTATGGCTTGTACTTATATTATGTTGTATGTAATTAATATACTGCATACATACATTCATATATCATTTATTAACTATGATATCTATAGCTGAAGCAGCAAACATCAAAAAGCGTTTTGAGCAAATTTTGCAGCAAGCTTAGGCGGCAGCTGCTGCTGCTTTTAAAACTTTTTATATGTTTAGAGTATCGAAGACCAATAAAAACGAAAGTGAAAGCATTGTTTGGTTTCGGTTAATGCTATGTATTTAAATGAATAATTTCTTTTGATAAACTTAAGAAGCAAGAAGCTATAATGTTCTTATTAAAAAATTATGGGGATTTGAGGGAAAGGTGCTCCTCTATAAGCGCCCATGCTTGAACTTTTTAACAGTTTGAGTTGGAACGAGTTATCCCCGATTTTTAAGATTGTGAGAAATATGGATTCTTTAAGGGATGGCCTAAGGGGCCATTCATATATTACGTAACGCTCCAGGGGGTTAAAGATATGTTACGGACTAGATACTTTATACTGAAAGTTTTGTAAAAAGCGATATGAGGGAGGGGGGTGGTATAAAACCTTCGAAAATAGCGTTACGTAACATGTGAATAGGCCCTAATATTATTATTTTATTATTATTTTTTTTTTTGGGAAGTATATAAATGGATTCCCTAAGTGATGTCCACATTTTTTTTGGGAACTACAATAATAAACTTGAGTCTGTATGGCAGATTATTTCTCAGGGAAGGCGCTATATGGGGTGGAATCTGACAGAGACATAGAAAATGATAAATCCGGTAAAAGGGGCATTTCTAGAAGACCTGCGCGGTACTGCTCTTGAGTAGTTTGTCAGGGAAGGAGCTATAGCGGCTGGAATCTGACAGAGGCATAGAAAATACGCAATTTAAAATTATAAATCTGATCAAATTTACACTTCTAGAATACCTGAGTGGTACTGTTTCACACTCATAGAAAGCTCTTGGGCAGTACAATAATAAACCGGTGTGTCCAATTTTTTCTCGGGGAAGGCGCTAGTTTTTAGTTTTTTTAGTTAAAATTTCTGCCAACTATGAATTTCTTCATTGGATCAATGAATTTTGTCATTAATAACGAACTAACGTAGGATTTCATTATATTAATGAAGAATGTTTCAAAAAGTTTCATATAAAATACTTTATTGATCTCGTGAAATTCTTTCATTCAAAAAATGAAATTATTTTATTATACATATGAAATTAAATTATTTGTTGCATCTTTTGTAAATGTTGTTGAAGGCTGTTTAAGACTATAATAAAAGTAAGTATTAATACTTTTGGGGAAAATTAAACCCTGACATGATAAATTGTTATTGTTTTTTTTTTTAATTTTCAAGCAACAATTACATAGAGAAGGCACTGTCTCCAAAAGTATTAACACTTGTATTTTAGTGTGTAGCGGCCTTAAGTAAGCACATCAAGCACATTAACTGAAACTGTATACCAACATTTTATTAATTATTTTACCTCGATTACGATGCAATGCTATTACATTGACAACCGCTCACAGTATCGAACTCGGACTCCTCATTTTCATCGTCAGATTTGTAGGCAACGCCTTAACCACTTCAGCCAACAGCACAATAAAAACAGAGTGCATTCAACGCTTTTAAAGTTTTTTTTTTCTACAAAAAATTGTTTCTATGAAAACTTTTTCATTCATCCTTATTATAAATAAAATTTCACATGGCAAGTTTGGAACGTGTGAACAGTTGGTATCATGAATAAAATATGTTGTGAAAATTTCCGAATGCTTACATTTTTAAACTTCGAAAAAATGCCTTTTTGAATTTGTTTAAAACCAGTTATGTTATTTTATTCAAATGGAGTTCATGATACGAAATTGAAATCCATGTGAACAAAAAATTTTATTCGAAAATTTTCACATGTGGAATTCATGATAAGGCTGATTGTATGTAAGAAACAATTTCATTGCATGTATGAAACATTTTCTTAGACTTTTAGGAAATTTTAAAAAAATCTATTAAAGGGTATTTTTTATCAAAATTGATTTTATTTCGTGAATTGTTTTTGCATTATATACGCAAATCTAATGAGATACTTTTAGGCCCCTATTATGATTCACCACTCAACTAAGCTGCGTTGTCAATATTACGACCCAACTCAAGAATTTTTTTTTTATTATGATTCACAACCAATTTTAGTTTTCTATTCGGAAATTTTGACATGTGGAATTCATAATAAGGCTGATTGTATGTAAGAAACAGCTTCATTGCATATATGAAACATTTTCTTAGACTTAGGGAATTTGAAAAAATCTATTAAAGGGTATTTTTTTTTTAACTTATTTTATTTCGTGAAATGTAAAGTCTTTTTGCAATAAATGCGCAAATCTAATGAGATACTGTTAGGCCCCTATTATGATTCACCACCCAACTAAGTTGCGTTGTCAATGTTACGACGCAACTCAACAATTTTTTGTATTATGATTCACATCCAATTTTAGTTGTCTTCGAAATAATGCTAGAAAAAAAGGTTCATATCTATGCAATGTTTTTGATGCCATAGTAGCCATCACAAAATATTTTAAATATTTTTAGTTTTGACCTTACTATTTTTTCTTGAAATTTTATGATTATGGCAACAATATTGGTTGACAAATGGGTTAGGTTGGCATGTGGAATAATGAGTAACACAATAGTCGAAATTAAAACCAAAACACAACTGATAAAAAGCAATTGTCTCATTTTGATAAAAGTTGTAATCCGTAATAAGAATTGGACAACTACGAATCAACTATCAATTAAGTTGTGAATAATTACTTTTCTTAAAATTGGAAAAAATGTAACTTTATAATATCAAGAAAACATTATCATAAATGCAGTGAAAGCTAAAAAATAAACAAATGCAGAAAGAGAACAGTTTTATTCAGCAAATGAAAATTATCATTCTATTAATGCAACATTTCATTCATATGACGAAAAAATGTCAATGAAGCCGCTTCGCTTCATCAGCTGAATGAATGATTTTTCTCTTATTATAAAATCCACTTATTTCTAAGTCTGTATTTTTTCCCCCAAGCTATATTTAAATATAAACAATGACGTTGATTTAATTATTTCTTAGCTTATATGGTTTTATGTATTAAAATTTAACTTTACGCACATAAAAAATGGTTGCTTTGAAAAAAAGCGGTCTTAAAAAAGCTGCTTTCAAAAAAATTGATTTTATGCTTGTTATTGACTTGTAACGTGTGACCATATCTGTGTGCAGAGCAAGCGATTTGGACTGAATGGATCGGATATAAAAAAGTATTGAATAATAATAGATCGCGAAAAATTCAAATATTTTTCATTATCATTTGTTCTCATTTCATAGAATTCATTACTTTAAAATACTGCTTTTCATTTGTTCGTTTTATTGTTGTTGCGTGTGTGCGTGCGCCCAGCTCTGCTCACAAATAAACAATTGTAACAAAATATATCAAAGAAATTAATTAATATAACAAAAAACAAATGCAAAATACAGTTAGGTGGAAATTTGTAGTAGTAGACTTTTATTAAAACGAAACTAAACAAACATGCAATATGGAAACACATGCATACATACGCACGTACCAGGTATAAGATCTTCAACTTTTTAAATTTGTGTTTTGTTTGTTTATTGATGATTTCTTTATTGATAATTTCTTTTTTCTTGTTTTCTTACATTTGCTATTTTTGTTGCTATTTTTATGAAACCACTTTTAAACATTTAACTTACTGACTGACTAGCTGACTGATTGAGTGACTTGATTGACTCAGTGATTTTAGAAAAAAGTACATTATTGCCTGTACATTTTGCGACTTGCAAATCGGAACATGACATGACATAATATTTTACCAACTAGTGCTAATCTTAATTAAGGGACAATAAATGTTGTTTAGTGGACAAGTAAAAATTTTCATGTGTCCGATTTTAATAATATGTATATTAAACTTTTTTAAGTTGCCTATAAACATTTGTGACTCGGTCAATGCAACAACAGCGGTTGTTGCAACTACCTTGGTTTTTATTAGTTGCAGTAACCGACGGCGCATTGCATTGAATTATGCTATAACTACACTGAAAAAAATTCCATGCAACATATACACGAAAACGCTCGTACATATTACGAAATATTTCGTGGTTTCGCAGTACGAAACTCGTTCGTAAAATATACAAAATGAACGAAAATAATGAAAAAATAAAAGTAAAAAAAGTATGGCTCAACCGGATTACGAACTCGCAATCGTCATATTTCAAGACATGTACTCTAGCCATTGACCCACTTTCTACTTATTTTATAAGAGCTAAAAATTTGTTTTATTTGCTTACACCTAAAAAATATGTCAATTTATGAAAAATAATTTAAATTTAATTTTTTTATTCCGAATATATTTTTTAACAAGGAAAAATGTTTACGAAAATTTTTCGTTACTTTCGTAAATTAAAAAAAATATTGATTAAATGTTTTTCGTCATATATACGAAAGATTCGTATATTCTACGAAAAAAGTCACTACGAAAGTTTTTTTCGTAAAATGTTCCATGGATTTATTCGTAGTTACGTTTTTCGTAGAATAAACGAAACTTTTGTACATATTACAAAAAAAAAATTAGACAGTATTTTTTGAATATACGAAAATAACGAAAACCTTTCGTACACATTTTTCCTTGTTAAAAAATATATTTGAAATAAAAAATAAATTAAAATTATTTCTTTTAAATTATCATATTTTTCAAATGTAAGTGAATAAAACAAATCATTAGCTCTTATAAAATAAATGGAAAGTGGCTCAGTGGATAGAGTACTTGCATTGCAATATGAAGGTTGTAAGTTCTTGCCCCGGTTGAGCCAAAAAAATTTCTTTTTTTATTTTTTAATTATTTTCGTACATTTCGTATATTTTACAAAAGAACTTCGTGGTGCTAAATTAAGAAATATTTCGTAATATGTACGAACGTTTTCGTGCATATGTTGCATGGAATTTTTTCAGTGTACGAAAAAAGTAAAATGTTGCATGGATTATTTTCAGTGTTCAAATAAATGTTTGACAACTATTGTATAAAAAGTTGTCAAATGACCTCTTAATAATTATAACATATATTTCATAAATAAGGCCATAGAAATGTTGTTATTTATAGATGACAGTGTTTATATGTTTCTATATTGTTGTAGAATAATAACTTTAGCTGTTGACATAAAGCAGAGCTCGGACTTGCGGACTTCTTTCGCTCATTGCGCATTGCGCACTTCTGGTAAGCGCCCAGTGGAATTTCTATCACATACATCTTCGATATGAGACGAATGACAATGTAGGTGCGACCCATTCAAAGTCTGTACATAATTCTTACTTACATTTACACAGCGATGGCCTACGCCATCAGATGGGTCCAACACAACCTACATTATAAGCGAAGGTTGGATGAGTTCAACTGTTTGGTGACGGCTTGTGTGGTGGCTAAATTTTATTCGTGCATGTTTTGTTCTTCGGTTTTAATTTACATTTAATTTTACAATGTGATGGAACAAAGACTATTCTGAATTGAGTGCTAGTTGTATGCGCTTAACTATTTTGTTATAATTTTGCTATTGACATAATAGTATACAATCGGATGCTTTTCAATTTGTAATAACTTGTGGACTGCTGGGCGTGTTAAAAATGCACACAAGTGCAAAGAGCGGAGCGGAAAAAAGAGCAATTGATATGCGCAGCGCAAGCGCTTTCGTTTTATTATCGCCGCTCTTTGCGCAATGCGCATTTAATTTTTTTTTTGTCTAGCATATTGAGCGGAGCATTGCGCATGCCCATTGCTTTGTTGCGAAAAACATTGTATTTCATTAAAACCATATCTATTTGTGGCTAGTGAATCGCACACCGCATTACAGAGAAAATTCGTTCTTTAGCCGAACAGTTTTTTTATGAATAAACTCCCTATGGAAGTATTTCATGTTATTTTTGACAGAAAATTAAGGAGGAGAAGGATTTGAGTACAATAAGGAAACATATTTGGCCGACCGTCTGAAATATTTTCTTGTAAACAATATGTTGGATAAATTAACATGTGTTTTTCTATATTTTTGCAAATAGTTATTGACTCATTGCAGTGAAAATTTTTAAATTGAAATATGTTTTGTATTACAAATCGCGATCTCATTTCTGTTTTGGCCCACCGATCATTTAAAAAAAAAATTGAGTAGGTATGGGCATATATGTTTCAATACCCTTTTTCCGAATCCGAAACCTGTTTCGCGAAATTTTTTCTGGTTTCTGCGATATCAAGCATTCATTGTGTCCGATATCATTAATTTTGATCAATTTTTTGTAAAAAAAATTTTTAAATGAAAAAATTAAAATCAGAAGTCAAGTAAAATACCAATTTTTATCATTATTGACTTTTTATTCCATGTAAATATCTTTTCTAATAACATTTATACGCTTATTTTCAATAAAACGTAAAAAATTTCATCTCAATAACAAGTTACTCAATACACAGCAACTAGTATACACATGCAGCAAATAAAATAAAAGAAAGTGGCTAATGCAGCACAAAACAAAATGTTCAACTTTCTGTAAAAAGATGTTAATTTCTAACCGGATTGATGAAAGTTCACAAAAATTTAAATTTTTCTTCCAAACATATGCCGGAAGGAGTTGTGAAAATACAAAAAAAAAATCTATCGGGTATATTTTAAGAAATTTTCATGTAAATCTTCTTTGTTGTTTTTCTCCATTCCCACTTTTTGGCTAAACCTGAAATGAGGTCGCGAAATATTGAATTTTTAATTTCATTTTAATTAGAACAGAAATGTTAAAATATTTCTTATACACTGGATATAAAAGTATTATGAATATACTCAAACATAAGGAGTACATAAGGTTAATACGTATTTTTGTTATGCACTAGATATGTTGAGTACGTGGGCAGCGTATAACTTTTCATTATGAATACTGCTGTTAGTATTTACAAACAAATGTTCTTCTACTATAAAAAGTAGTCTGTGAAGTTTCCAACTGCCCATAACTAGCGTTGCCACTTTCTGTATAAAACTGCTTTATAAATTTTTATTTTTAGAAGCATTATATTTTCCAATGCATTTTTTTTAAATTTGTTTCGGCCTGTGTCCAGATAACGGTACATTTGTTTTTCGATGTATACTTCTCTTCAAAACGTCATCCAGTATTGAATTAATATAAAAAATCTATTAGACAATTTAATTTAAAAAAAAAAACTTTAAGTAGTTTTATACTGAAAGCGGCAACGCTGGTTATGGCCTTCTTTCGATATTTTGCAGTTTTTCGTTAAATATGCGATTTAGAGAAAAGTTCGTAAGACAAAAGCTTTTGTAAACTAAAAAGAAAAGTTTTTTTGTAAATACATACTAGCCCAATTCAAATGCTCTTGCATCGTAGCATTTGCAAAATGGTGTAGTATATTTATACTTACCACTAACAATTCTTAAGTGGTGTACGTGGTGAGTATCAATATGCCATATTATTTTGCAAATGCTACGATGCAAGACCATTTGCACAAGATTGTGAATTGGGCTACTATATTTATTAAGTTAAAGAGTATTGCCTCAAACTTTGGTGGGCTGTGCGATACGCCTTAATCTTTCTTAACTAATTCTGAAAATTTTTTAGGGTAGTTTTTTTTTAAATACTCATCGGTTTGGGGTATGAGAGTAGGATGAAGATAAAAAAATGTCCCATACACTTAATAACCACTCTAATAGGCATAGGTTTGTGATTCAGTTTCAAATTCCCACAATATTCACTTGCGAGTCGAATTAACCATTTCCGTTTGTCTGAAAAGTTACAGACTTCGATGTTAAACTGATATGTCAGGATTTGCCTCAAATCGATTTCTATTGAAAATCAGCAAGAAATCATCTGCCATGAAATTTGAACCCAAGGTCAGGTATGGAGGGTATGTAAGGTTTGGTATTACCGATTATAGCACTCATACTTGTTTTTAAACTCAATTACCTAAACGACCCACAAAATCATCGGGATCGTATGACCAATTAAAATTAATAATCATTATGTGTCACATTAGTTTACCAAAAATTTTTTTTTTTTACGTGTTTAATGTGTTTAATGTGTCAATAATTTCGTTATCTAATTATGGAATAAATTATGACATGGTAAATTATATATTAAATTGTCATATTATTTAACTCACTGACTGTCAACACAATTAAATGAAAATAGCACACTCTCTTGGATCTTATAAAAAAACCCTATTTGCGGTATTTGGCTTGTATTCAAAATGATTCAAATATAAAAATAAATGTTTGTTAACAATTTTCTATTAATAAAATGTATTTTTTTTTTGTTGAAAGACATATTTCAATATGACTGCGGAGCATAACTAAGCTTAAGATATTGAGATACTTTATCAACATTTGTAATTCATGTACATTTTAAATATATTTCTGTGAATTGTTGTTTAATCAAAAATTCACAAAAATAATTTGAGCTACATATTATATATATGCTTTAGTTATTTTAGTTATTTTGTAAGAAATTTTTATTACAAAAATATTGCAAAATCTATTGTTGGTATGCGAATACAATTGTCGATTACTTTTAATCTGTATGTACTCGTAGTATAAAGGGAGTAAATAGATATTTCGTTTGATTTTTTTTTGCAGGTGCAATAATTGAACGCATTCATCATTTATATTTGCAAAAAGCAAATTGAAAGCAATAAAAAGTTAAACATATGTTTAATAAATTTATTATTTGAGATATTCTCACAAGCTTATTTTAAAAAAAGTTTTTATTTGTTGTGGGTTAAACATGTCTATATGCCTGCATTTCATTGGTGCTTTACCAAATCATCAGTAGATTTCAACCATATTCTTGAAAAGTTTCAAATCTTATGCACAAACTTTCAAAAATCATTCGAGAATTACAATAGAATACTTATACAAAACATTACTCCTTATTCTATTGTAATTCTCAAATTATTATTGAAAGTTTGTGCATAAGGTAAGAGATTTGAAATTTTTCAAAAATATGGTTGAAGTCTAATGAAGTCTTTTTTGTTAATCATATATTTTGAGCTTTAGTTTTTTTTATTGAATTCAAAGTCGTGTGTTTTGAGTTGCGACATTCTTATAGCAAATGACCGATATATCGATTTTTTTATATAAAGAGAAGTAACACAATCAGACAATTAATGCCTGATTGTGTTAATGTGTTACCTTCTTTGGGAAAGATATATTGTAGAGAGAACAGGTGATGAAGTGGGAGAGAGATAGAAAACTTAATTAATTTACAGCCCTACTATTGCGTATTTTTATGTAGAGCAGTGTTGTAAGCCCCTCTGGTGTCAAGTAGAGGCATCGAGTTGCTTAAGCTGTGTAACCATTTTGTTAGTTATTTTACTTCGCCGACGGTTCTGCTACAATACCGAGGAGGGGTGCTGTGAATGAAGTGCATTAGGATATGTTAGTATTAATCGCTGCCGATACTGCCAAAGTGATCAGTGCTATGCCTTCATCACTTTAACAGTCCAACAACAACCAACAGGATAACACACCAATGCACATGAAAAAATCCATGATGTTGTTGGCTTGCCTGAATCTAGTCTTGAACTCGAGACCTCAGGTATTGTAGTCAAACGCGCTAACTACTCAGCCAACAGCACCCTCAAATTTTTTTAAATTCCAATGTATTTCACCAATATGCCTCAGTACAAATAAAACCGGACTCCACCGCATTAAAATAGCGATTTTATCAAAAACATCAACAAGAAATAAATTCAATAAAGTGTGATTTTGAAGGGTTCCGTACGAATACCATATACATACATATATTCCTTTTGCCTTTTTGGCTGTTTTTTATGATTTCTTTGGTTTTTGGCCATTTTTTTCGTTTTTGGCTTTTTTTTTTTGTTTTATTGCGATTATTGTTTTTTTGGAGATCTTTTTAGTTTTGACGAATTTTTTTAGTTTTGGGGACTTTTTTTAGCTCATTTTCAGGTTTTTTTTTGTTTCGCGATTTTTGTTAAGTTTGACGATTTATTTATTTATTTATTTATTTATTTATGTATGTTCAAGTCCTGTACAACGAGAATTAATCTTATATTTAGAATACAGGAAAGTAGAGTCCTAACTTACTTTTGATGCTTTTTTAGTTTTGCAGCTTGTTTTCCGTTTTGGTGATTTTTTTTAGGTTTGGGGGGTTTTTTGCGATTTTTTGCTTTTTGGCAATTTTTTCGGTCTTTGACGATATTTTTAGTTTTGGCGATTTATTCGTTTTTGGCAGTTTTTTTGTATTGATGATTTTTTTTTGTTTATTTATCGATTAGTTTTGTTTGAGAAGATACAGTCAGAATTACACAACCTGATAAAATACCCTTTAATTTTTAATATTTTAGCATTCGCTACTGTTGACTTTAAAATGCTGCACTAGCTGTGAAAATTTCAAGAGTTTGCGTCTTACGGTTTCAAAGATAGGGCTAATTGTCAAAATTACATCAACGGATAGAATACCCTTTAATTTTTACTTTGATTAAATTTCAGTGTTAGTTTGTGCAGTCTGTATATTAATACAATAACTTTGAAAGTTTCAAGTGTCTATATATTATATTAAGATTTCAACATATTTAATTGCTCGCTTTAGAGCACCCTGTAATTTTTAACTGTCATATATATTTGTTGTTGTAGGCGCCATATTCTGTGAAAGTATCAGGTCCATATCTCTTACGGTTCTCGAGAAAACAGCCTGTGACAGACAGACAGACGAACGGACAGCGTAACGAAAACAACAGGGTCCTTTACACTTTTGTTTGTACGGAACTCTAAAAATACCTGACCAATTACAAAAATTATGAAAATGTTATTTAGGGCGTTTTTCGTTTCAGGTGACGATATATTCCACAAATAAAAAAATAAAAATCTTCATCAAGTCGACTCGATTCAATGACACTTAAATTTGTGATATTTTTCTTTCCAGGTTGTTCATGGTGCACGAATCGAAACAGTTGAGGCGACAACGAATTCTCTGGATCCTGTGCAAGAACAGCAGCAGCGTTACTTAGTACAAAATGACGTTGGCACACTTGCCCATCACCAAGATCATTCGAGACGAAAAAAACGCAGCACGGTTGACAGACCTCTGAGAATTTCACTCGTGTACGATGATTCTGTTCTTGGGTGAGTTTTTTCTTCTTGTTTTGCTTATTCTGGAAACTCGTATACAAAGGTATTCGTCATTAGTTCCGTTAGTTTACTTTTCCCATAAAATTTAGTAACTGGGTAAATACTGCGCGATTAAAAAAATATAAACATTTTATACAATAATTGCAAAAAAAAAATATTTTTGAAAACTTTTGAATAAAAAATTTATCAATATTCAAAATGATTTCAATCAATTTCGCAATTAAATCAATTTCTTACGTCATTATATTATGAAAAATAACCAAAAACTGAAGTCTTGGTCAAGTGGGTGATTAGCAGGGCTCGGACTTTCATGCAAATGTTTTTTTTTTGTGGTGATACATAAAGAGGTATTAACTAATTATCTATGCGATTTATCAAATTATGCAACTACAAATCAATGCCAAGATTTGTAGTTGCATATTTTGCTGGTAAGTGCATAGTTTTGCGATAAATACATACTTTTGGAGTTATAAAAATTTTTTAATGCATATTTCTCAATTTTTGGAAAAAATATTAATTGTTTGCCAGTTGCTGAAAATGATATTGCTGATGGCAACTTCTGGCACCCATTAATTTTCAGTTGCCGACTGGCAACGCAACTAAAGTTCCCAATTATATTTGTTATATGTTTTTTTTCTCTAAAAATAATAATAAAAATTTTAAAAATATATTTTCCTACTATTTTAGCTTTGGTACTTTCTTTGTTCGTAGGTAAATCCATATTTTTGGGAATATTTTTCGTTTTTAGATGCATTTGTTAAGCGCTAAAAATGAATTTTTAGTTGCATGAAAGTCCGAGCCTGGTCATTACATTTTTATGTAAAACGCACACAATTCAATAAAGTCCATTAAAAAAAATTCATTTGAGCAAAGGAACATAACTAATATAATACTGCAAAAGTTGAAGGTAAATTGTTAAAAAAAAATTAAAATCTTGGTTAAATATTTTTGCAATTAATTTGTTAATTTGTATGAAACGAAGTAATTAAAAATTTATGCATAAATGTCGTACAAAAAGCATATTAATATTGCTAATTCAGTCACTGTATTTAAATTTTAAGCTAAATTTTTATACAGAAATAAACTTTTCACTGAAGGTAATTTAATGATTTGACGAAAATAATAATAACCAAGCCATAAATAACCTGGAGAACACAATATCAAACGTTTGTTTGCCTTATCTTTTGGCATCGAACGTAAATCTCAAAACCAATTGAAAACTGGACTGAGTAAAATTTTATTTTTAAATTTAAATTGATGTAATTTTCAGTAATTAAGTTTGACCAAGGAAATTTTATCAATTCGATCTTACATTTAGTCATGACGACTACTAAGAACATTTTTTCAGTATTTTATTTCAATTTAAAGCTCTTCGCTTTAAAGAAAAATTCTTAACAAATAAAAATAAACTAACAAATTATCCAACGGGCATGTTTGCTGGGAGGCTGCGGCCCACTGTTAGCAATTAAGTATAAATTTATAAAAAAAAAATAATACAAAAGAAAAAAAAAACAAACATGAATATTTGCTGAATGATCATTCATAGTAGCCAGCCATCAACTATTTACTTGTCCCCAAGGTCTGCTAATGAAATGGAACTAGTTTATAGTAACAAAAAGTTAGCAATGAAAATCTAACAGAACAACAAACATATTTAAGAGAGTTAGTTGCATGTTGATTAAAAATATTAAATAAATTAAAAGTAATAATACAGAAAGGAATTGTTAAGAAAGAAAATTTATTAAAAAAAAACCAGTAATAAAACACACTTGCAAGTAGTTTTTATAAAATTAAAAAAAAGTAAATAAATAAAGAAGCAAAAAAAAACGGCAACTAATTAACGCTTTTAAGTCTGATTTCCTACAATAATTTTGCATTATAAATAGAATTATAAATAAATTATGAAGCAAAAAATAATAATTTATTAATCACTCTACCGTTAAGTCTTTTTAATTAAGCAGCTTTTTTTATTAAAAGATTAATTTTGATTTTAATTTCTTCTATTACAGTCTGGACTCTGACAAATTCATTTTGATAAATGTAAGTCATCATAATTAATTTAAATATTTTAAACAATTTATTAATTACAGCGAGAGGAAATGCTAGTAAATTTAATTTAGGCCCCTATTATGATTCACAACTCAACTAGGTTGAGTTGTCAATGCTACGACCCAACTCAACCATATTTTTGTATTATGATTCACAACTAATTTTAGTTGTCTTCGAAAAAATGTTCGAAAAAAGGTTCTTATCTATACTCTCTGTTTTTTGAGACCATAGTAGCCATCACAAAATATTTTAAATATTTTTAGCTTTGGCCTCACTATTTTTTCTTGAGATTTTATATTTTATGGATATGACAACAATATGGGTTGACAAATGGGATAGATTGGCGCCTAAAAGTACCATTTTAAAAGTAATTAAAAGTAACACAATAGTCGAAATAAAAACCAAAACACAACTGATAAAAAACTGATACAACTGCTTTGATGAAGTTGTATTCCATAATAAGAATTTAACAACTACGACTTAACTATCAATTTAGTTGTGAATCATAATAGGGGCCTTAATCTAATACACTGTACAACAAAATCAATTTTTTTTCAAAACAAACAATCTTTAAACGACTGACTAATCTATGCAACAAGAAAAATGCCAAGGAGTACCACTATACCTTTTTTTAATTCTTTGGATAATTTTTTTATTAATTTATTTTCTAAATTTTGGGATTTTTGAAGAGGCCTATTTTTCCATAATTTGGAAGAGGATGTCGAATTTTATTATAAAAAGCACTAAACAACTTGAAACAAAATTACCTGTACGCCGTTTTAATATGATTTTTGTATGTACTTCCCGGTTTCAGAATTATTCAGACCACAATGATAAAAAATATATATTTTTATGTAAAATTGTAAATGAGTTATTCCAGGTAAAACGACCCTATGCATTTTTCTAGTTTTTAATAAAAATCTCTCAATTGATGTTTTTTAGAGAATGAAAATTATAGAAAAAATAAAAAAATACACTGTTTAGTATTTTTTAATCAATTTGAGGCACTTTTAAATGATCATGCAAGAAACATTTTGCTCTCCCTCTTTGTATTTATTTAATATTTATTTCAGATTTTCTTTTATTCCCTTTCTCACTATTAATAAAAACCGTTATCTCTGAAAAGAATATACTTTTTTGCTTTTTATTGAATTTAAAAAAATATTCTGCTGTCTATAATAGAACGGATAGCAAATAATTTAATGTCTTATTATTTTCTTATGAGTTTATCTTTTTATTTACATTAATTAAATCAATAAAAAGTTTAATTTCTTCGAATTTTGTAAATTTTCGTACTAGGTCACACCCGTCGGTCACACCCACTCATTTTAAAAATTGTTTTTTTTTTGTAAGAAAAATAATTTTGTGTCAAATAGTAAATACAGATATAATTAAAAACACTTTGAACAGATATTTATACCAAAATTATTGTGTACCTTTTAGTAAAAATTTTACAGAATTTATACTGAAAGTTATATAATTTTTTAAAACTAAGATTTGTAAGATCACACCTGTCGCATCTTTCGGACGACCATTCCGAGCAGAAATCATGTTCTATCAGTGTCTACCCGTTATTCAACGACTTTAAGCTTAATGTCCTTGCGAGCCGTAACGTTTTTTGAAGTAAAAACTTTTATATTCTTGATTTATAACAAAAAATGTGAGAAAATGGTCACACCCGGCTAAATGGAATTACTCATATACTACAAATAAAATAAATTTTATTTCATGAAAATCAATGGATAAATATTGATTTTATTTACAATAAAGTGAAATCATCTGATTTTCGGAAAAAATTGCTTGTATTTACACTATGCAACAAAATATTTATTTTAAATAACGAGGTTCTAACTACTGATTCTGGTAGAGGCCACCAAAAAACATATACGTATATCGGCGTTTTGAAAGTTTACATCTCCGATTAATTTTAGGGGGATAGGATATCTTGTAGGGATTACGTTTAAGATATAAGATGTGTTCAGCACTTTTGTGTAAAACACCCCTGAAATTTTTTTTCGAATATTTTCACCCTCTAACTCCTCGATGTATGGGTCTTTTTGTCCCTTACTTAAATAAGGGGCAAATAACTTTCCTTCAGCGGTGATATAGCGGCCTGAATTGTTCTACAAAAATGTTTCTCGATGTGTTTTACATAAAAGTCTAGTTGCGCTACACTTAAACGTAAGCCCTATAATATATCATATTCCGAGTCAGTATAACTATGTGCAAAAGGAAGGAAATTTAGCTCCCCCTAAAATTAATTTCAGTTGTAAATTTTGAAAATACCGATACACGCATATATAGGTCGAGTTCCAAAACATCAAAATATATTGTAGTAATGCAAATTCTTAGGTGCTTTGTTTTTGTAAACAGATTAAAGCCGCATCACTGCAATGTATTTTGATGTTTTGGAATTCACCCATATTTTTGGTGGCCTCTACCAGAATCAGTCGTTATTAAAAAAAACCTCGTTATTAAAAAAAAATTAATTTGGTTTACAGTGTAAATATTCCCAATTTGTGCAAAAATTAGGGGTTTCGCTTTATTATGAATGAAATCAATATTTATACATCGATTTTCGTGTAATAAAGCTTATTTTATTTGTAGTATGTATACATGTATGTGCCTTTATGATCAGTTAATAAAAATGGCATTTTCGATTTTTTATAAATTTTTATAAAATAAAAATTTTCCAATTTTGCATAAAAAAGTGTTCTTTTCATCATTGCGGTCTGAATAATTCTGACACCATTAAGTATATAAAAAAATTAGCTTTTAACGGCTTAAAGGTAATTTTATTTTAATAGGCAGATTTTGTAAAAAAAAATTTGTTTTAAACTTTTCAAATTTGTATGAAAAGTATCGTTTCAAAAAGTTTCCCATATAAATTTCTAAACGCAAAAAGCATTTGTATTTAGAAAATCTGGCCTTGAGTTTTTTGGGTTTTATTTTTTAATAAAATTGGACTACCCCTTCTCAAGTTATGATAAAATTGGTGGATCAGCCTCTTGAAAAGTCCAAATTAAAAAAAAAATATTAAAAAAAAGTATCAATAGAATTTAAATTTAGCCTCTTTTTGTAGTTAGGACCATAACTCATCAAAAAAATATATAGTGTTGATATAAGGTCAAAACGAAGGTTTCATTTTGTTGCATAGTCTTATACGTGCACCGGCAGTATTAGAGCATATGCATAGATTTCATTTTAGGTAAGGTAAAGTTCTCTGGGTTCCGTACGAATACAACACATATATCCTTTTTCGTTTTTGCCCTTTTTTCATTTTGGCACTTTTTCCGTTTAGCTTTTTTGTTTAATTTTAGTTTTTTTACTTTTTTTCGTTGTTTTGGCGATTTTTTTGGTTTTGGCGCTTTTTTTCATTTTGATGAATTTTTTTTTTAATTTTTCGTTTTTTGCCGATTTTTTAAGTTTTAAAGATTTTTTTGGTTTGGCGCTTTTTTTTACGTTTTTTCGCTTTTTAACGATATTTTTAGCTTAATCGATTTGTTTAATTTTTGGCGCTTTTTTCGGTTTTGGGGTTTTTTTTTGTGATTTTTTACTTTTAGCGATTTCTTTTTTTTTTTTTTGGTTTTAACACTTTTTTCGTCTAGGCGATTTTTTTGGTTTTTGACAATTTTCTTTAGTTTTGGCGCTTTTTTCGTTTTGGTGATTTTTTTCCATTTTTGGTAATTTTTCGTTTTTTACGATATTTTTAGTTTTAGCGATTTTTTTATGTTTTAGAGTTTATTTCATTTTGACAACTTTTTTCGATTTTTTGCGTTTTTTTTTAGTTTTTTTGGAGATCTATTTAGTTTTGGTAATTTTTTGCGTTTTAGCGATTTTTTTTAATTTTGGTGCTTTTTTCCTGTAAGCGATTTTTTTGATTTTGGCGACTTTTCGTTTTGACATTTTTTTAATTTTAGAATTTTTTAGTTTTAGCGTTTTTGAAAATTTCAAGAGTTTACCTCTTACGGTTTCCAAGATACAGCATGTTGTCTAAATTACATAGTAAAATTACATTAACTGATAGAACACCCTTTAATTTGTATTGTTTTAAAAATCAGTGTTAATTGGTATAGTCTATTCTACAGACTACACCAATTAACACTAACTTTGAAAATTAAAAGTGTCTATATATAAGTGTCTGTATATTATATTAGTATTTCAACATGTTTCGTTGCTCGCTTTAGAACACCCTTTTATTTTTAACGGTCATATATTTGTTGTAGCGGCCAAGGTTTTACATGTTCTGTGAAAATTTCAGGGCCGTAGCTCTTACGGTTCACGAGAAAACAGCCTGTGACAAACCGAAAGGCAGACGGACAGCGTAGCGTAAGCAATAGGGTTCCTTTACACTTTTGGTGTACGGAACACTAAAAAACCTAGCAATCCTCTTATGTTTAAATATAATTAGCGATATATTCAATGGGCATTTTTTATGAATTTTTAATTCCCAAAAAAATGTGTAGAAAATGCGAATTTCCAATTTGTTTAGGCAAACTTGTATATTGTATTTATAATGATAGACCATAAACTATGAATAAAGAATGGCACATACTATGTAAATTATTTATTTCACTACCAATTTAACTTATTTTATTTGATATTTATTGTTTTTTTTTTCACATATGCATGAACAAGGATACAGTCTTACCAGACGCAATACAATTTTGGGAGCAAGCATTAATGGTGAGGCAAACGAAAGGTCCAATACGGCTTAACAGGTATTACAATAAATAAAATAAAAGTTTCCCATTTCATCAAGTGAAATATCTTATAATCTTTTTACTTTTTCTGTAATAAATTCTATTAATTATTTAATAGAAAATGCAACAGTACAAAAGTTTTCGTTAAAAATGGTTTGACACATTGTATTGACAATTGCAAAGCGGTAACAATGTGTGGTGAAGTTCAAGTGCCTGAAGAACATTTAGATGTGAGTACATTGTTAAGTTTTTCAAAGGCTTTAATCATTAACTGCCTTTCTTCCCCCTCAAGGTTTGTCGTATTTGTAATGCTACTGGCCAAAATTGTCGTGTAGATGAAACAACTCAAGCTGGTGAGGGTATTGAAGAAGCTGATTTTGTTTTCTATGTCTCAGCACGTCAAACAGAACGTTGTCACAAAGGTTTGACAGTAGCGTATGCAGCCCATTGTCAGCAAGAAGCTACCCTTGACCGTCCCATAGCTGGACATGCGAATTTATGCCCCAATAGTATAAGCACAAAACCTCAGGAATTACAAACACTTATATCTACAGTTAAGCATGAGATATTGCATGCCTTGGGCTTCTCGGTAAGTTTATTTGCTTTCTTTCGTGATGATGAGGGCAATCCAAGAACGCCAAGAACCCCCGATACGGGTAAACCACATTTAAATGAAATGTAAGCGTGTTTTTTTTCGAAAATGTTGAAAGCTTCTAATAATAATTATTTAAATATTTTTGCATTTAGCCTACAAATTCATCAGTGGAGTAATGATACTATACGCAAAGTGGTTAGAGATAATTGGTCGGTGCGCAATAGTCAAGTGCGCAAGGAAATTGATATGATGGTGACACCCAGAGTTGTAGCAGAAGTACGTAAACATTTCAATTGTGATTTGTTAGAAGGAGCTGAGCTAGAGGATCAAGGTGGTGAGGGTACAGCCCTGACTCATTGGGAAAAACGTATTCTGGAGGTAAAGTTAATAACGTACGAACGCGCTTACTTGGCTTAAATTATTAATTTCTTAAAATTGTTTTTGCAGAATGAGGCAATGACTGGTACGCACACCCAGTCTCCAGTTTTTTCACGCATTACTTTAGCTTTAATGGAAGACTCCGGCTGGTATAGAGCCAATTATAGCATGGCAAGCCCCTTGTCTTGGGGACGTGGTTTAGGCTGTAATTTTGTTATGCGCAGCTGTAAAGACTGGATACAATTGAACAATGCCAAGTTAGTGTGTCTTCTTATAGTCTTATGTGAGTAAAATTATTTGGTTTGAATTATATTTTTTCCAGGGGCCGTTCCATACACCCTTTTTGTTCTAAGGTCAAACAAGATCCTCTGCAAACTGAATGTACAGATGATCGCAACTCGGTGGCATTGTGCAATCTAATTAGACATAATTTTAAGCTACCAGAACAGTATCAGGTAAGTAAATTTTCAAGGAGTGTAGCGAAGTGCTTAACGCATTTTATACAAGACATTAGCCCAATTCATAATCTTGTGCAAATGCTACGTAGCATTTGCAAAATGGTATATTATATTGATAGTCACCACTTAACAATTGTTAGTGGTGAGTATCAATATACTATAACATTTTCTAAATGCTACGATGCAAGACCATTTGCACAAGATTGTGAATTGGGCTATTATTTTTTACCATACGAGCGGGTCAATATTGACATGGTATAAAACAAGCTGTGTGTGAGATATTAAACAGATTCGAAATTTAGCACAATCACACAGGTTGATAACGAAAATTTTATTGCTTACCTTTTTTGAATAAAATTTCATACATTTTTCATACGAAATATAAGAACAAAAAAAAATAAACAATAATATGAGAGCATTTTGAAGCTACTGCTTCAAAAATTTAAATTTTTTTTTAACTCGAAAAAAGTCTACTCCTGCCGATTTGACAAAAAAATTGAAAAATGCGCTTTATTTTAATATAGCATTCATTTACTTTTTTGCACTTAAAAAACTGCGTAGGATGCCACCAATTTTATCTAAATGTGTAGGTTAAATGGTTCGAGAGATATGGATGTGTCAGAAGCTAAAAGGCCGAACTCCACTTTTCGAAAATTTCTCAATTTTGTTATATTACTATCTATGTAGTTAGTTGTGAACTCTTTTAAAATTATTTTGTTCTTCTATTATTTAAATATTATCCTTTAAAAAATTTTTAAAATCTCTAAGTTTTGAATTATATCAAAAATTTTTTTACATGATTTTTGAAAATTTGTTAAAATTAGCTGACCCACCTCTTTCGCAGAAATCCCCTTTTTGTAGAGTTAGGCCTTTTAGCTTCTGACACATCCATATCGTTGTGGAACATTTTCGAAAAAACTGTTTTTTCATTAGTCCAAGAATCTATGAATTTTTTAGCGTTTTGCGGAAAGTTTCAGGAAACCCGTATCCCTTATATTTTTAAAAATTTCCTGCGGAATAAACTTTTACGTGCATTTTTAGTTCTTTCAAAATTTTTTAATTTTTATATCTTAATTTTTTTTTATTTTTTTTTATATTTTTTTTTGATAAATCTCGATTTTGGGGAAATGTTGATTATTAGATTTGAAAAATTGTTTTATATCTTTAAGCAAATCGTTTCTTATTCTGGGTTTCTATTTTCTAATTACAAATGCAATTTTCGTTTATTATTGTATTAAAGTACAGTAGTACTTTCATAATTTTTATATATACGTACGCTAGTAGTACTTCTTTTTATTTAATAAATTCAAAATTGCGTATTTCAGAATTTTGACAGTATAAATAACATAAAAGATGGTGATGAAGTTTACTATGGAGGTTCCGTTTCATTAGCGGATCATTGTCCGTATATACAAGAATTTACTTGGCGTAATAACAACATTACAATACGGGGATCTCACTGTCATTTTGTGGAAAATAATCCCAGTTAGTAAAAATTAAATTATTCAATATAAACTGCTTTAATGACTTTCTACTTTTACAGCACCAGCTAAAAACTATGCTTTGGAAAGTTATGGCCAAGGCTCCAAATGTTTCGATCATGGCGATGCCATGTGGGAAGAAAGAACCTGTCATCATACGCGCGAATGGCAACATTGGGGCTCTGGCTGCTACAAATACAATTGCAGTGATGGCCGTCTTCATATACAAGTGGCTAATTATACCTATACTTGTTATTTTCCCGGACAAAGACTATCTATAAGTATTTCGGCCAATGGATGGCTGCATCGAGGCGCTCTCATATGCCCCTCCTGTGAAGAATTGTGTAGTGAATACTTTGGAGCTCGAGATGAACAGTGTCGTTTAAGAGAAGAAGCACCGCCTATAAATAAATATCCACAAGATAATTTACGTTGTGGAGCTTTAAGCTTACAGCGTCATACAATACAACAATATTTGCCATTGACTATTGCTCTGCTAAGTCTGCTTACGAATAGTGGATTAATAAACACAATACAACAACGACAAGTGTAGGATAAATACAGTTAATATGTTACATATATAGAAAAGGGATACAAAATGTATATAAATAGATTTTAGTATAGAAAAAAAAACTATTTTAAAATAACTATTTCTATTTTTGACTATTTTATAAATGAGATGAAAAAAAATCAACATTTGTGCTGTGGTTCTCAACCTATTTTATATGTAACTATTAATGCTACATATGTGTTGAAAACTTTTGAGATTTATTGGGAAAAAGAAGAAAGAAAGAAAAGCTTTTTAACGTATACATTCTTCTGTGAAGGTATGAATTTAACATTAACAAAAGTATTCATATTTTCTAGACGCATTTAAATAAGCTCAATAATTATAATTTATTTTAGTTAAAGAAAAATAACTATACCAAGGGTTTTTATTTTTATTTTATATACTCACTCCCGTCTATATGTTAAATAATTTTTATTTTATTTTTTAATTGTTTAAGTACTACATACTCATAATCTCATTAAACAAATAATGGAATCTGCCAATTTATAATAATTCCAAAATACGTTCTATTATATTATGCATTGAAGCTTGCTTTAAAGGTTTCAATTATGTATTTGCATTCCTTAGGTTTTTATTTGCATTAAAAATGTTAAAGAATTTAATTAGTAATTTCGTCCTCTACTAAGTGATTAATATATGTATATTCAAATTTATATACAAACAATTTTATTAACACGTTTTTATTTTATAAATCAAACAATATATATGTGTATTTTTATGATGTATTTAATAGAAAATGTATCTTTATAGAAAAATACAAAAGCGAATAAGTTATAGTTAATATAAATGAAAAAAAAGATAAATATATAAATGAAAGAAATGAAAAATGTTAATGCATTCTAATTTATTCGTTTTATTTGTTACACAAAATATTTAAATAAGGTTACAAGTAGTAGATAAAGAAAAATATTGTTTGTTTGTTTCTTTAATCAAGTACAGCAGTCGAAATCGATTCGACAGCCTACTACCTCTTTCAATTGAAGCTACATAAAAAAAGGATCACATAAATGTAGAATCATATAGGCATATACCTTTTAGCAGTAGAGGTTTTTCCACATTGCACCAGATTTCTATATACCGAAAAGAAAAGTAGTATTTTGAATTTTTTCGAAGTCGTTTTTTTTAAGTTTTCTGGTAGTTTACTTTTATATACACCGTCCTTAAAGAACTGTGAAAGTAAGGTATGATTGAAGATGGCGTATTTATGACAACTTATAAAAAATAATATGGCTGGTTACTCTGTATTTTTCGACTTCAACTTTTTGTACTAGAAAAATGTTCTGCCTTTTCCTCCAAATGCGAACGATAGTTTCTTTCTTATTAAAATATTGTGGTATGTGATGGAAATCCTACGATTTTAAATCGGTGCCGATTTCAAAAACAAATTTTACTGAAGGATGATTTATTTACCCCTTTTAATGTTTTCAAGGCTTAGAATATTTTTTTTCGATACAAAGCAATAAAAAATGTAAATAAGTCATCTTTAAGCAGATTTGGTTCCTTAAATCGGCGCCGATTTGAATCGATCGATTTCCATCACATACCAGATTTAAAATGACAAATTTGAATTTTTTTATTTCATTTTTTCAATATACATACATATTTATAAGAAAGAAACTGTCGTTCGCATTTAGTGGAATAGTCAGTTTTGTGTTTTCAATTATCAAATTTATTATTTGAGATATACCAATTTTATTAAAAAAATAATTATTTGTTGCGGGTTAATCATGTCTATATGCCAGCATTTCAGTGATACCAAATCATCAGTAGACTTCAACCATACTTTTAAAAGATGTCAAACCTCTGTCTTATGCACATACTTTCAAAAATTATTTGACAATTTGCAAATGATTTTTGAAAATCACGAGAGAAGAAAAGTAGTAAGATTAGAAATTTATACAAAACATAAACAATTTATATTCGATATGAACAAGATACATTAATACAGGTAGTGGTAAAAACACAGCTGTTTATCTATTTTCATTATTGAAAGTGTCAAAAGTTGTTTATTTTTTACAACCTGTTGAAGTGATGAAAGAGGTGCAAAGAAAAAAGTAAAAAATAATTTTAAAATAATATTATTAATTAAGTTGGGAGTAAGGTGCAGAATAAATGTTTTCCTTGTTATAATTAGGGATGTAACGAATACCGATACCGATATATCGGCGATACTTCAGATTTTCCGATACATCGGTATCGGCGATATTTTACTGTCGATACGACGATACTTTTAAAAAAAATTTAAGAGTTTTTCTGACAAATTATTTATCTTTTGTTAATTTTACCATGAACTAAATTCATTTCGTTATTTTTTAAATCTTATTAATATCAATTCTAAAAATTGATAATATTTTATGCTGTTATTTTGTAAAAAAAATTATTTATTTTTGTTAATTTTACGACGAATTCAAATTCAATTCGTTGTTTTTTAAATCTTATTCCAGCAAAAAAAGACACTCCAAAGAAGTCATGACAATGTAGAATTTGCGATCCGGAAGTTTTGCGAATTTGGACAATTTCTAATTAGTTGTACATATCCTTGCCATTGCAAGAACTTCTGTTTTTCGATTACCAATCACCCAATTGGAAGCGATGCTAGGACAAATTTCTTTATCCGTGTTCTATAATGATTTTTCCTCAAGGAAAAAGGATAAAAAATTACCCATTTTCACAATTTTTTTTAATGCGAATTTAAATTGAAAACTATATTTTCATGTAAATTTAAGTGAATAAATATAAACTTTTAGAAGACTTTTAATAATTAAGCCATTAAGTTATTTAGAAGACTATTAGTTGATAAATGTCCTTTAAAAATCGATTTTTTAAAAAGCATGGAGATTAATTTTTATAATTATAAAGGAATTAAAAATTTTTTCTTGCTTTTTTTACTAATTATCTGCATATTTTTAATACAGATTTTTTGGAAGCAAAGAAAATGTAGCTCCTTAAAATTTACTTCCAATTTTTTATACTGGGTTAATATCAATTTTAAATATTAATAATCTCTTACACTGTAAGAAAAAAAATTGCATTTGAGTTTTGTTAATCCAAACTTGAACTCAATTTCAATATTCGTATCGGAATCGGTATCGGCGATATTTATTTTTAAATATCGGTATCGGTATCGGATCGGCAAAACGGCGTATCGTTACATCCCTAGTTATAATGTTAATATCTGTAGAAAATTGTTCCACGTCACAATCGCTATTATTTATTGAGGCCTATTTTTTGCAATTCATTACTAAATAGCAGTAGTGGAAGTGACAACATTTTCACTATCATTAGTTCGGTGAAACTGAAATTTTAGTGCAGTTCTCCCACCTTTGGAATTTGTTTTGTGTTCTCGGAAAATTTTCTTGTTTTTGTCGTTTTGTATTTGTTTTAGTATTACCACTACCTGTATTAATGTATCTTGGATGAGAATATATTTTATTTTTCTAAGCCTTTATTTTTCATTTTGTATAAAGGTAGATATTTATTAGAAATCATATGAGAGGGGTTCAGGTGCTAAAAAATAATTCTGAATAATTAAGCTGCAAAATTTTTTGTTTCAATGTATTTCATACTTGAAATTTTGGCTTTGTAATGCATTCAGTGGATTGACGTCATTGTGCAAGTCTGAATTTTTATAGAGTGATAGATATTAGTACTAAATATTGATTCCTGCATCTAACTTAACTCGTTTACTTTTGGCATTTGTGCCCCTGTGCTCTAACCCCCTCATCTAATAATCATAGAAGTGGAGTGTATTCCTCAAGATATTTTTTTATCCCGCTTTTTTTCATATTTTCTTCAGAAATCCGGTTTTCAAGTGATCTTATCCCGATTTTTCAAAAAACTTTACGGTCACGTTAAGGAATATACATAAAAAGCCGCCGAAAAGTATGCTACTTATTTAATGTAAACTATGTATGTACTTTTTAAATTCACCACTTGATTACCGTTTATATATTTTGTGACCAAAACAACAACCAAAAACATTGAATAACACTGAGGAAATGTCGATAGTAATAGGTAGATTTTATAAAAAAAATCCGTTTCTAAACGTTTCAAATTTGTATGAAAAGTAAAGCAAATACGTTTAAAATTGTTTTTCCATACAAATTTCAAAAGATAAAAAGCGTTTGTATTTACAAAATCTGGCCTTAAAACTGTACTGATTCATTATTGACTTTGTCACCAGTACTACTGACTAATTATACCCCAGACAATGTTTTGTACTATAGACATTTAGCATGTGCTTGTCATTGAGATTCCACTATTGATCTCAGAGTTTTAACAATTAAAGCCTAGTACGCAGTTCTATCTGAATTTCAGGTTTGAAATTTTGCATTTATTTCTACCCGTGTAGACAAGTTTGTTTTCATTCACTCAAATTCACTTATTTTTAGAAATGACAACGTATAAAATATGAAAAATTATTTGAATGACGACAAAAACACAAAATATCAAAAATTCCTTGAGCCAACAATTATCTGAGCATTCCAGTAATTGATATGCCATTCCTGTATTAAACAAAAATTATGTGAATTCTTCTTTTCAGCAACGAAAAGTTGTGTGAAAAATGTTCAAGCCTGTAGTACGCAGCTCTTATAGAAATTCAGCTTTGGAGTTTTGCATTTATTTCTACACGGAAAAATAATCGTGTAGAATTCTGTACAGAATTGGTTTGCATACTCACAAATATATGTATAGTATATATTTTTTAATTTACAATACACAAAAACACTAAAAATTAATTACAATGTACGAAAATTTAGAAATATCAAAAATTCAGTGACCAAACAATTGCATGAACATTAATTTTTGTTTCATTTGCCGGAAAAAAATGTCCACTTGTTTTTATAAAATGCTTGTAATAGACAATAAATGTCAAGATGCCGTGAACTTTTCTTTTGGAACTGCGTATTAGCAAACAGAAATTTGCTTAAGAGATTTAACAACCTGAATTTCAGTTTGTTTTTTACAAATACTTCTTATGGCAGCCTGAATTTCAGGCAGAGGTGCGTACTAGGCTTACGTTTTGAATTGTTAAAACTCTATAGCGTTACCTTAATATAGAAAGGCCCTAACTCATTATATTTTTCAAATCGAGTTTTATACATATATCGATATATTAGAAGTTCATCTATCGAAAATAGCAAAAAAACTCGATTTGGAAAATAAATGGGTTAGGGCCTTTTCTATGTTAAGGTAACGATAGGCACTTACCTAAAAACGAATGTATACTGTTCAAAAAACAAATGGGGCAGCAATAAACATTCACAGAAAAAAATCTCAGAATTTGAAAATATCAATGATAGATAGATATTTCATGCTGGTTATGATAGAAATCGAAAAGCGTAAAGTTGAACATGATAAGAAACATAGTGAAGTTCCGAAACCTTTGCCACAAGAAAGCGGGCTCGGCTGTTAATTGGTTAAACTAAAAAGGATTTGCAAATTATGTAGTTGTAAATGAGTGATTCCACGTAAAACAGCCCTATGCAAGGAACAAATTATTTATTTTATTTTTAATAAAAATCTCTCAATTGATGTTTTTTTATAGAATGACAATTACAGAAAAAATAAAAAATACATTATTTAACATTTTTTAAGCAATTTGAGGCACTTTTAAATGATCATCCACGAAACATTTTGCTCTCCCTCTTTGTATGTTTAATATTTATTTCAGATTTTCTTTTCTTCCCTTTCTCATTATTAATAAAAACCTTTATCTCTGAAAAGAATATACTTTTTTCGCTTTTTATTGAATTAAAAAAAATACTGAGCTAGAGTATTCTGTTGTCTATAATAGAACGGAAAGCATATAATTTAATGTGCTATAATTTTCTTAAGATTTATTTTTATATTATTTATATTAATGAAATCAATAAAAAGTTTTATTTATTCGAATTTGTTAAATTTTCGTATTAGGTCACACTCGTCGGTCACACCCGTCACATTTTAAAAAATAGTTTTTTGTTAAGAAAACTGATTTTTTTTTATTAAACAGTAAATACGTAATACAGCTAAAAACACTTTAAGCAGACAGCAATACCAAAAATATTGTGTACGTTATAGTAAAAATTTTACAGAATTTATGCTGAAAGTCATAATTCTTTAAAACTATGATTTGTAAGGTCACACCTGTCGCAGCTTTCTGACGAACATTCTGAGCAGGAATCGTGTTCTTTCAGTGTCTACCATTTATACAACGACTTTAAGCTTAATGGCCTTGCGTGTGGCAACCTTTTTTTAAGTAAAAAATTTTATATTCTTTATTTATAACAAAAAATGTGTGTAAAGTGGTCACACCCGCCTAAATGGAATTACTCAAAAATTGTTTTTTTTTTCTGTAATTGTCATTCTCACATATAAGATAGATTGCTTATTACCACGTGTTTGTTGCTTGAGTCTTTTGTTTCGTTCATCATTAAATGTGTGGCAAAAACGAATATCTAAGTGCTTAAGCCGAGATAAGCTAATTTTGAGTTAATATGAACATTGTATTTGGCATATTCAATAGTACCTTCGGCCAATTTATTCTTTATTTTTTAATATTTTCAGGAAGTTGTGCTTAAATTTGGGAAACTTTCGTTCAGAAATGGAATTAATTGTTCATGAATTGGAGCTCAAGAGCACTTTAATTTATGCATTTAACAGCTAGAACATATTTTTCTTATCCTATAATCAGTAAATACATAACTTTGTAAACGATATTTTTTCATTTTGAGCGAAAATAAACACTTTTCGAACAAAGCAAACAAACAAGTCATATTGGAGAATATTTCAGGATATCTTATTTATTGCCAGGATATTAAAAATCGTATGTTTTATTCCTTAATTCTTTTTTTTTTGGTAAATTTTCTTAAACTAAAATAACTGCTCCTTACATGCCGTCTACATTAGACATGCAATGCTGTTAGGACATGATGTTGTGAAAGCGTTGTTAGAACAAATACTCTTACAAAGATGTTAAATCATGAAGAAATCATTAACATGAGCGGTCTACACTTAATATTAACATGATGTTAGGTGTTAATGTTAGTCGTTTCATGTCTAATATAGACGTAGGGCTATGCATTTCCGTCCGCTGATTACGAAAATCACATTAATGTTTTTCTAGCATCTCTGCAATATAAAAGAGAAATTCTTGAAATTTTCCTTTTATAGCGCCTTACAAAAAAAATAGTTTTAGGTCACATTTGCCAGTCATTACGTTTGTTCCAGATAACTTCGGACAAGTTTGGACTAATGAGAGTAAACTCAACATTTACTCTCTCAGATTATAAAAGATATTAGCTATAAAAGCAAACGCTTTTCTATATTTAAAATAAAATATAACAACTTTTAAAAACAAAAAAACAGCTGATCATTTTATTATTGTCCGAACTTACCCTAAAGAAAAAGCTCGCACATCTTTGGACAGGAAATGAAAAAAATTACTCTCTCATTCGCTATCAAAATTGCACAAAAATTGTCATGTGGAACGCTTTTGGGTAACTTTGTAAAAGTTCGACTGTTTCGTTATCCATCTGTTTTGTTTACAACAACATTGTGCATTGTGACATTTCTCTCAGTTTGGTCAAAGCCAGTGAGAGATAATGAAATCAACTTTTTCTTTGGTAATTTAATAGTCAACTAATATAATTTCTTCTCTTTTCAATAAAAACAATTGTTTAACTTTTATTTTCTTTATATTTTTAGATTTGATTTAAATTATTTATTTTGTGTATATACAGTATCGTTTCATATTACAATTAAAACCGTTTACAATAAAAACAAATATATTATATCAATAATAATAAAAAACTATAAGAGTCTACTAAATTTCTATAACGTAACTATTTAAATAAAAGCAAAAAATTAAATATTTAACAAACGTACTAAATACATACATACACACAACACACAAATACAAACACACAGAAAAGCATTCAAACAGAAATATTTATAAATACATACTTATTCGATTATTGATTTATGCAAATATTTGGAAAATTTTTTTTTTTTCAAAATTATTATATACACAAATAGATGATTTTTAAAATTATAGTTAATAAAAAGAATAAATTAAATTAACATATTTTATATACAGGCAAAGAAATTGGTTAAACAAAATAAAAATTGCAAGGTTTTCTTTAATATTTATGGATATTAGTTAATTTTTAATAATAAATTCAGTCACTTAAGCAGATAAATTTATATATTTAAATACTTACAATATTTACAGAGAAATTTATAAAAGATACATTATTTATACACATGGGCATTTCCACAGAAAAGTAGCAATTTTATCGCGCTACGTCACTAAGCGATTAAGCTTGTTTTTTAGAGCCATGCTGTTAGATTTTTTGAGCAATTTTTTTTTTAAAGAGAATTACCACAATCAGACAAATAATGCCTACCAGTTAATTAATTAATGTGTTACGTTCTTTGGGAAAGGGATAGTATAGAAAGAATAGATGGTGACGTGTGAGAGAGATAGAGAGCTTAATTAATTTACAACTCTGCTATGGCGCGTTTTTTGTAGAGCATTGTTGCACCCCATCCCCTCTGGTGTCAAGTAGTGGTATTAATTTGTGTAAGCAGTATAGCTATTTACTAGTTCTTTTATATAATACCTACGAAGGAGCATACTGTGAAGTGCATTAGGATATGTTAGTATTAATCGCTTCCGGTATTTCCAAAGTGATTAGTGTTATGCCTTTATTAAATTAACAGTCCAACAACGACCAACACAATAACATATTAATGCACATCAGAAAAATTGATGATGTCGTTGGCTTGCCTATAACTAGTCTTGTACTCAAGACCTCAGGGTTTGTAGTTAAACGCGCTAACCATTCAGCCAACAGCACTAAATTTAAAGCTAATTATGCTCTACACCAACTTTGAAAAACTACCTTAGAGATGTAACATGACAAAAATTGAACTTTTCTGTGGAAATGGCCATATTTGGGTTTGAAATTTTAAGGAAAGATTTCAATTTGGTCAGTTTTAAAAATTTTTATTATATAAAACTGTTTTCAATGGTTTATATTAACCCTTAAATGCATACCGTACCAAAAATAGTACAACACTTAAATCATTCCGTAGTCTGACAATTTTAGTAAAATAGGGAGTTTCTTCGCTTTAAAGTATATCGGACAATATTACAGTTCAAATAAATACAGGTTCAGCTGTGTAACATTTTATTTGACTTATCAGTAAGCTGCCAAAGTTGTGCGATGCTCTTCTTGCTCAAAACATTAAAAAATTACTTTCGACTGTGATAAAAATAAATATCGCATTATTTATTCTCGTTGAGATAATAATTGGTGAACACATTGTGCTTTATTTCAACTAATTATGATAAATTTGTATCCAATTTTTCGCTAGATGGACCATATATAGTGACTTACATGGCGTACTATATATGGTACACATCAAAAACCTCTCTTATTTTTGATATTCCATGAAAACGGCACTTTTTCGAGAAAGATGAATGCCAAATTTGTGTTTAGAATGTGTTTTTGCACTAAAGTAGTTTGGTCTCCATTTGTGGGGTGACCTCATGCATTTAAGGGTTAAAATGTATTTATTTGTATGTATATTAGAGGTCTGCACCGAGTAAGTTTTCCTTATGCATTTGAAGCTCTTTCTTTTTTTCAAATACAATACATACTTGTTCCCTTTCTCAAAGCACAAGCAATAAAGAGAATTGAATGACTATTTGTCAATTACCTATGAGTATGTACCAGCAGTCATATATCGTCGTTGCTCAGACAAAATCAGTTGTATGTTTTTTACTAGGTTTACACAAGGACCAAAAAACATCTTGATGCCGTAACCAAACGATATTTTTTCAAAGTCATACGATTTATTGAAATAATATTCTTATTATTATAATTATGTGTTAAAATACAACGCGAATAATTACCCAGTAAAAAAATTGCTTCCAATAAAGCATGTTTTTACTATTATGGAATAAAAGTAGCGCTGATCTGCATATCCCTGCTGATATCGCTGCTGATTTTTGAATGGCAAGTTCCCGGTTTGGAGTACTACATTTTTGCTCACAAAAGCGCTTTTAAAGCGCTGAAAATCATCAACATTTTCAGCACTAAAACTCAAAATATATGAAAAAAATGGTTCGATGTGGATTGGCGTCATTAACGCCATTTTGAATTTTTCTTATTTCGTTACTTTATTTTTATTAATTTTATATGATTACTCACTTGTTTGTTATTTTAACTTCAACTAGTATCGAACTAAGAACCTTCAGGTTTGAAGTTCAACGTACCAACCACTCGACCAAAAACACGGTTGCAAAATGGCACCAAAAAACTCAAAGAAACTTATTCTCATTCTCGCCTTAAAAACTGCTTTGGATCAGCACTATAAAATCAGCTGTTTTGTATAGCTTGTGTACGAAGCTTTTGTATAAGTAAAAAGCAAATATTTTTTTATTCATACTTCACATTGGATGTGTGTGCACTTGCTAACTTTCTCGCTTCAAAACCTGCGTTGTTGTTGTACACGCTATGAAATCAGCTTCTGAACAAGCTTATATTTTAAAGCGAATTATGAAGCGCTTTATTTCTTTAGTGCTTTAGAAAACATGAAAATTTTTTACTGGGTAGATATTGGAGGGCTATAATCAAATTGCTCAAAGAGCGACACATATCTTATTCTGTTGGATATACATATCTTTAAACTCTTTGGTGGGCAGATGTATGACCAATTAATGTTTACAGTGGTGGAATACAAATTTTTTTCGGAAGTTGTCAAATAACTGATAACGTCAGAGGAACGACGATATGTTCATAACATATCGTCTTGACGAACCATAATTTTGCTCTAACATTTGTCGAACTTCATACATAAAAACGTCAGAAATATTTTAGTGCTATTTTTTCATATCAACTTTGACTTTTGTCAAGACAAATCAATGGAACGTGAAGACACTATGTAAGAAATGAATGAACAAAAATGTGAATATATTAAAATATAAATATGTATGTATCGTCACATAAAATCAAAAACGGCGTAAGTAATTTACATTTAAAACATTTTACAGGAGAAACAAAATCTGCCTAAAATGAAAAATAAAAGCACACAGTTTTAGCAAAACCAGAAATATGCCAGTTGTGTTTAATACTCATGTGTTTAATACTCATTATTTCTCGAAAAACGTAAGTTACCTATTTACTTAATAAATCTTTTGTACTTGCGCTTAGTCTTAAGTTCTAGGACGTCTTAAGTTCTAGGAGTGCCAAATTTGCCAGGAACATGTATTTTGACACGGTGCATCACAATCAAGCAAAAAAAACGCCTTTTTTTATTTCATATGACGGTATGTATATGGGCGATTCTCAGTTCAAATATTTTTTCGTGTCGGTTGAAAGTAGAGTAACATATTTCATAAAATAAATGCATAAATTTAAAAAATGATTTTGCATGATTTAATAGATTATAAATAAATGTGCATGTTTTTTTTTCACAAGACTGTCCATTATGTATTAACAACGAAGAACGAAAACACTGTTCCTACAAAATGGCGTCTCCGTAATACATGCTGTTGATTTGTTTTAGAATATTTGCATTTGCTTCTCTTATTTCACACATAAAATTTTTAAAAATAACAGAAATTATAAATTTTTTTAAATTGTTCATGTCCACAGTCTTGTGTATTGAGCGTTACGCTTTTTAAGTACGCTTCATTATTCAGTTTAGTTATTAAAATTATGCACTAAAATAACAGCTTAGATGTGTACTTCTAAATATTTAAAAGTTTTGTGAACTTTGTTAAATAATATTATATTGCCAAAAGTTTCATCAATCAATTATGGTTTGTATCCAAAAAAAAAATGTATTAAGTGTTATTCATATTTTTTTAATTTAATTGAAATTTTTTATTTAATAACTAAGGAGTTTATGATAAAATGCATCGAAGATTATACATCTGAATTGTATTAAATTAAAAATATTGTATTTGTTCTGAAAATATTGAATTCGTATAAAAATGTATTGAGCGTTACGTAAACAATTTTTTTTATATAATTTCTCTATAAAATTTAGGACTTTAAAAAAGGTTAACAACAGCTGAAGGCTAGAAACGATGTAAGAAACATTATATGTTTCCTTTGAAAACATTCTGCTTCTACCGCACTGTAGGTTGTTATACTTTCGAAAAATGTATTAGGTAGGTCGTATTTTGCTGCGAATAATTATTTAAAATTTACATAACTTTCAACATTGTTGCTCGATTTTATTAAAATTAGTCTTATTTGAAAGAAGAGTAGGCCTACTTTTTGCTAATGTTTGAAAAAATTATTTTAAGAGATAAATTTTTTTTATTTTTTCATATGAGCCAAGTCAAATTTTTAAAAGTGGTCATAACTTTTAATTTCGTCCTTTTACTAGCATATTTTTTTATATTTTTTTTGTTTTTAGGGACTAGATGTATAGTGCTTTCAAAGCATATACTAATTTTTTGTGGTGTATTTTTTCGTAAAATCATTCCCAGAACAACGCGAAAGCAAATGTAACGCTCAATACACAAAAATTTTAAAAAAATCTAAAAATATAATTTTATTTCAAGATTCATTGAATGAGGCGACAACTATAATATGAATCCCACCTTCTTATATTTCATTTAGTTACAATGTTAAAAAAAAACACAAAATGTACGTTTAGAATCAGAATCACCCACGCCATTGAATACATAAAAATAAAAAATTTTTGGGCTTCATTTTGTAAACTTTGTATAAAAAGAAATAAATACATATATAAAAATCTAACAGTTTCCTTCATTCAAATTTGAAAATTTCTTAATTTTATACTAAAAATTTACATAAATAATCGAACTAAAATAAGGCAAAAATATTTAGAGAGATGACACCCGGCTCACAGGAGTAGAAAATGTTATCACACCTCTCACCAAATTTGTAAAAATTCTTTTAAAAATTGCATTTAAAAATCTTAAGCTAGATCCGACCCTGTAAGGAATTTTCAAGAGAAAAGAAACATTTTTGACACCGACACGGGTAGAAAGAATTTAACAACATGTCATTTTCAGAGGCCACGACATCTCCTCATCGGAGTTCTTGTATTCCCTTCTGTGTTATGCTATCCACCCACTATCTATTGGTAGGTCTTACATTTTGGCAAAACTTGCTACATTTGTTGAGTTTATAGTTACATATAAGAAAATTTAAAATTTTTTTAAATTCAAAATTTTTCAAAATTTACAATGCTTGTTTCTAATTGTCATAACTTTGCTACTACTTATGATAATTGAAAAATTCTTTATAAGAACATATTGAAGAAAATATTTTGACATATTTTTCTTCAAAACTCTGAAAATTTTTGGTTTTTCGAAATTTCTAACACTTTTTTGCTAATTGTTATAACTTCAAATTACATTAATTTGGTAATATTTATGATAATTGAAATATTTTTTATAAAACATATTGAAAAAAATTTTGTTTTTTCAAAATTCTGAAAAATTTTCGACTTTAACTGCCTGTCCCATAATGTCTACAAGTCGATGTCGTTCTCATATTTATGTTGAAAACAAAAAAAATTTTAATTTTTTATTATTCTTTTCAATATAAATATAAAAACGAACTCGACTTTGGTACTACTGATGATAGCAAAGACTTCTTTATATAATTTCGAGAAAAAATTAGTTCAAAACTTTCAAAATTGTTCGAATTTCAAAAAGTTCAATACTACTTTTTTTATTCTTTTTCCTTTGGTACTACTAAATTTTGCATTTCTTTTTTCAAAATTGTGAAAATTGTTTGAGTTTCAAAAATTTTAATACTTTTTTGCTAATTGTACTGGTGATAATTGAAAAACTCTTTATATAATTTTCTTAAAAAAGTTTAGTAAGGGGAGCATTTTTTTTAGTGTTGTGTTTTGTTTGAATTTGGAATTCCATGTCAAATTTGGTTGATAAAGAGACCGGTTACGGTTATATGGTATCTTCAGTGGTTTATTGAATACTAAACCCTACTAAATTTTTAATAAGGAACCAAAAAACCAATACAGTAAAGAGTTAGAGGCTGAAAATTTTGCAGAAATGTACAAACGTAAAAGTTTCTCAAAATCAAAGACTCATGAAAAAGAAGGTAATTATTTTTTTACATTGAATTGTTCTATTGCAATTTTTTTTTTATTTTGCAAGAAATTGCTTCTATTTTACCGGCCCATCAAAAGAAAAATCGGACGTTGTTGAAAAGTTATAGCATTTGTATTGCATACCACGAAATACAAGTACTGAATTTAATATTCTAAGACTGTTGCTTGTTCTAGACAACCTTTCAGGTATTTTTATTACTTCCGTCCTATGACAACCAGACGTTAAATTCAGTTATGAAACACCAGAACTACTTTGAGTTCATTTCATCAATGATTTTACTAATGATTTGAATACTCTCTTTTTGTTGGGGTATTTACTAAAAAATATGAATTAACATTTTTTTTAACTTCCCGCTATCAAAAATAGGAAGCTACTAGTTTTACCCCCATTTTCAAAAATCGTGTTTTCATCAGATCTTGACATTTTTAGGCTATGGGAATCTATTCTAACTATTTCTGAGATATTGTCCATATAAATTTATGTATGTGTGTGTGTGAATGTGTGTAAACCTCTCATAATTTAAAAATGGCTCAGTCGATCGGAACCAAATTTACGGTATTCTTAATACATTGACCTCACTTAGATTTCGTGAGATAACGAAAAGATTCGGATCCGTAGATTTTGAATCGAATCCAAAATCTAATCAGCTCTTCGAGAGATCTCCATTTGTATTTTTGGACTTTAAAAACTGCAAAGTATGCCGCAATTTTTTGGACTTTAAAAACTATGTCGAATGCCGCAAACTTGATCTAAATCGGTTCAGTGGGTGGGGAGACATCGTTCTTGAAAATTTTGATTTTTTTTTTCTTTCAAATTACTTTAAAAATCTAAACAGAGAAAACAGATTCGTTAAGACAACCGAATTTGTTGCGTATCGAATTTCGGAAGTTGCACCATTTATCATAGAATTCTGATTGAAAAAGAAGTTATTTTACAATAATAGATAAATAATTGCTCATGCGAACCGTTTAATTGGTTAGGTGTATCAATGATAATAAAATTAACCAATAGTTAGTTGCAACAACCGATAAAAGGTAAAGCAAATTTTGAAAGACAATTTTTTAGTTGCAAATACCAATAATTGGCACTAAAATCCAATTCATAATATTCATCATATTCGTTACTTAGTCATGACAAACGCACACGATCGGTTGATCTAATCAATTTAAGAATTGTCAGAATCATGTCTTTATTACAATTATGCTCTTATGGTAATGAAACTTGATTGTGTTTTGGATTCATAATATTTTATTGGCCTAACAAACCAATGTTTTTCCTTGGTATATGGATTTTCCATCGTTTTGAGCTTAAAATCAGCGATAAGTTTCACGGATGGCCTACAAGCTTAAATATATCCCATATTTTTTAATGACTTTTGCAAAATTTCCTTAAAATTTCTATACACAGAGTCGTCACGTAACAAATTTATGGGTCATGATATAAATTTGTTATCTGCCGAAATTCTGCTTTCTGCCTTATTAGCTTTAAATCAATCCGGGTTTTTTTTTTATAAATTAATTTTTGTTTAAATAGACAAGCTAAAAACTGCGCATGCGCAAATTCAATCTTAATTGTGTGCTTTTTTTATAAATACATATAACAGATAATTTCTTAAGAATAATTTAATAATATTTGCAAAAAATAATAATAAATTTCATAAGATTGCCTACTTAGTAACTAAAGACGACAACGAAGGAGAACAAATAGAATGTCATGGAAATATTTGCCAGCTTCCATTTTCTTCTCTTGTTGTTTTTATCAACTAATGTCTCCAGGATTTGGGTAATATATAGTTTTTAATAGAATACAAAGCTTTGGCATACCAATGTATACCATTTTGTAACTGAGCTGTAGTGGCCTTACTCTTCTTGGCCATTAAGGAAGATGAGCTTTCAAGTCTTTCTTTAAAAGCTGACCAAACACGCATGGGCGCCAAACTCCAATGAGCTAAAGTTTGGCTGTTAACTATGGCATAACAGGAGGCTGCCACTGAATTCACCACTATGGTGCCTTCACGAGTTAAAGGAGCTACCACTCCTTTTCTCAAAACTGCCTTAAGATCTATCACTTTTTGTGGCCTCAAAAGTCCGGTATAATCATAAACAAATAATTGATCTCCTTCCTCCACACGATCAGCAAACACATAATCAGCCAATTGTTTGGCAGAGTTCCAAACCATAACCAAATGGGCTGGGGTAACGGTTAATTGAGCTCCAGTTTCGGTGGTTAATTGCACAAATTCTTGAGCCAATTCCAAATTACGATCCATAAACAAAATGATTTCGCTGTAAATAGCCTCGCCCTTGTCATTCATGCTAAGCACACGATCTCCTATAAAAAGATCACCCATAGCCTTGCGCTCTCCACTCTCTAGTAAAGCCATACTGTCTTTGGTAAAACAACCATTTTCATGAGGAGAATGAAAAGAATCTGCAAAGAATAAAATATAGAAAAATAAACTATTAAAATCATAAACTCTCTCTTAGTTTTCAAATAGAAAAAAAAATTAAAAATAGCAAAAAGAAAAGTCAGGCAAGTCAAGTCAATGCCTAGAGTTTGTTTTAAGCCTTAAAAACCTTTTGCAAAAAAAAAGCTATATACTCGTACCTGTTTTTAAGCCCTTTTAAGATTCTCTACATCTCATAATCTAATTTGGCGTTAATAATACCTTACCACAAATTTTTTGCTCCTTTGTTGTTAGACCATGTGAATATTGGATTAAAATATAAAAAAAATCCCTAACAAGAATCAAAAAGGTGTTCACAGTTGTTCATCTTGTTTTCAGCCTCTTCGGCATTTGCTTTTGTTTACAGGGTGGTTGCCAATCCGGCAACTGACAAACCGAGTATCAATAACATTTTTTTATTGTTCGAACATCAAAAGAAATTTAGGTTTAAGGATTTGCCAAAGTTGATCTTGTTTTTTTGTACAGATTATTTTATATTGTTAAATTTTATATTTTTCCCAACAACAGGATAGAAGAACAACAACAACAACACAAAACCAAGACTCGAGCCAAAATAGATTAATGTAATTTTTATCCCCTTAAATAAACAAAGAGCCATACAAAACCATTTAAGGATTCTTTTTTGTTTTTTATTCTACAACACTTCAATGACTTACGAAAATTTACCTGTTGTTGCAAAAAATGGAAAAGGATATAGAATTTTGAAATTTGAAAAAAGGTAATATTTCATAATATTGTATTTGAAAATTTTGTATGAAATGAAAATGGGCGTTTTTTATGTTGTTGCTTAATTTCAATACTCTAATTAAAATGATATAAATTGTTAGAAAAAACAAAAAAAAACATTCTCACAATTTTCTTCAGGGCCGGCCACCCAGATACAAATTAATGAAATTTAATGAGAGTTTATTTTATATGAAAAGAAATTTTAACGTTATCGGTTTCTTATTCACATTTTTTTTATCAATGAGGTCTTAAAGAAAATTCTTTATTTTTCTTCTTCTTCTAAACAGAAAAATTATTGCACAATTTTTTTCCAGTTAAGTGTTTTGTTCAGTAAAAAAAAGTTTTTAGATAACACTATGCAACAAGAAAAATGCCTTTGAGTACCACTATATTTTTTTGATGTGCTTATAGTCCCCAACTATAAAAACAGTAGAAATTTTAAATTCTATAGGTAACTTTTTTGTAGTTTTCCTAAAATTTTGGATTTTTGAAGATGCTGCTCCACTGATTTTATCATAACTTGGAAAGGGGTTGTCAAATATTATTACAAAAACCACTAAATAGCTTTAAATAAAATTACCTTTAAAACGTTTCAACGTTTTTTTTTATATATTCAATGGTTTCGGAATTATTCAGAACTCAATGATGAAAAATATATTTTTTTATGCAAAATTAAATTTTTATAAAAAATCGAGAATAGCAAAATGTTACCATTTTTATTCTTTGGTTATAAGCCATATATACTACAAATAAAATAAACTTTAGAATCCAAATTGATTATTAGGCTAAGGTTCGTAAAGTTTAATCCAGGAAGAATTGGTCATGATTAATATTCCAAGGAACAAAGTAAAAATTAACATCAGCTTAATTTTTCAACGTACACAGCAGAACAGAGTAGCGCTACTATGAGTAATTCCATTTAGCCATGTGTGACCACTTTACACATATTTTTTCCTATAAATAAAGAATATAAAATTTTTACTTAAAAGGTTGCGACTCGCAAGGCCATTAAGCTTAAAGTCGTTGAATAACGGGTAGACACTGAAAGAACACGATTCCTGATCAGAATGGTTGTCAGAAAGCTGCGACGGGTGTGACCTTGCAAATCTTAGTTTTAAAGAATTATGACTTTCAGCATAAATGCTGTAAAATATTTACTATAACGTACACAATAATTTTGGTATAGCTGTCAGTTCAAAGTGTTTTTAGCTGTATTATGTATTTACTGTTTGACAAAAAATCAGTTTTCTTAACAAAAACCTATTTTTAAAATGTGACGGGCGTGACCGACGGGTGTGACCTAATAAGAAAACATAAAAAATTCTAAGAAATAAAACTTTTTATTGATGTCATTAATATAAATAATATAAAATTTAATCATAAGAAAATAATAACACGTTAAATTATTTGCTATCCGTGCTATTATAGACAGCAGAATACTCTGGCTGAGTATTTTTTTTAAATTCAATAAAAAGCAAAAAAAGTATATTGTTTTGAGAGATAAGGGTTTTTATTAATAATAAGTGTGTTCGTTTACCCCAAAATTTGCAAAAATTTTTACAAATTTGTACTCGATTTTACTGAAATGCGTTCGTTTACACATAAATTTGCAAAAGAGAGCATCAATTGAGAGAATAAAGTGACAGTTGCTTGACTGAGAGTCTGCAAATTGTTACTGAACAAATTTTTGCCAGTAAAATCCAGTTGAAGAAAAAAAAAACATATGATTCAATAAAATAAACAAAGAAAAGTAAGCAATAAAAATGTATACAATTTTAAAAAATCGTTTAAAAGAAGAAAAGTTGAATTAAAAGTCCAACAAAAACTGAAAATAATTATTGTACATACATCCTAAGCAAGTTTCTTCTCACCTTGTATGTTCCAGAAGACCATACAACGCCAAGTTTTCTTTTCTTGGCACCCATGACCAAAAATTTTCCTCTAATTGGTTTATTTACATTAATGCTTTAGAGATGTAAAGCTAATATATATTTGAATACTTATTACTGCATGTTACTTGGGGTACCGAATATCAAAAATCAAGTAATGATGTATTTTCGTATATGTCATTTAAGCAGAAACAAACTTAAAAGTCATGTACAAAATAAACAAGTGTAAAAGCTTCTCCGAAGCTCTATTTCATAAATACATTTCGCTACGAATTTATAATTATAAAAATGCATTGTACCAAGTACCCAAAAATATATATGTGCTGGATAGTCCAAACAACACATATTTTACAACCCTATCCGTTTTAGTGATCAGCTGTTTTGCTAAACCTGCAAATTTTTGAAATTTTCCGTTCGCGTACTTCTTTGTGCAAGAGCGATTCTTGTGAGTAAAATACTCAAATTACCCAGAATTTAGTCAACTACTGGATTTTACTGGAAAAGTAAACAAACGGACCTAATGAGAAAGGGAAGAAAAGAAAATCTGAAATAAATATTAAACATACAAAGAGGGAGAGCAAAATGTTTCGTGGATGATCATTTAAAAGTGCCTCAAATTGCTTAAAAATATTAAATAATGTATTTTTTTAATTTTTCTAGAATTTTCATGCTCTAAAAACATCAATTGAGAGATTTTTATTAAAAATAAGAAAATTATTGTTTGCTTGCATAGGACCGTTTTACGTGGAATCACTCATATACAACTTTTTCGTGAAAATTGAATACGAGAATTAAATCAATTTCAAGTTGATATTAATCTCATCTGCACTTTCCGAGCGTTGAACTGTAACGTTTAATTCAGAAAGAATTGGACGTGATTAATATTCCTTAATTCAGAAAGAATTGGGTATGATTAATATTCCTTAATCATGCCCAATTTTTTCTGAATTAAACGTTACTAACCTTAACCTAATAATCAAATTGGATTCACAAGCAAATACGTTCGAAAACATGTTTACATGTACATATATACTCAAGTATAAAATCAAACCAAAAAAGTTTAGGTTAAGTAGGAAAAAAATCAGAAAATGGGAATGAAGAAAAAATAAACCAATGGCAACGCTGGGAAAGTGCAGTTTAATATCAACTTGAAAGTGATTTAATTCTCGTATTCAAATTTCACGAAAAAGTTGTATATATAAGAATTAAAATCACATTCAACAGAGCCACCTCACAAGTGGTGAGAAGCAAAATAGACGTGAGCACTGATGATGGAAGTGTAGCGGCTTCCGAAAGTAGCGCTACTCTGTTCTGCTGTGTACGTTGAAAAATTAAGCTGATGTTAATTTTTCCCTTGTTGCTTGGAATACTAATCATGCCCAATTTTTTCTGAATTTAATCGTTTCGAATCTTTGCCTAATACGCAATTTCCCTTCCCGGGAAATAACCCTACTTACATTGGTAAAAAAAACACACAAAATGTACGTTTAGAATGAAAATCAGCCACATATGTATTTATAGTAATGATGCAATTCTCGTATAAAAATTTTTCATACGATTTGTAGTATAAATGAGAATTGCGATCACATTCAACCAAGCCATCTACCAAATGCTGATAAACGTAGATACACATACACTAATGATGGGAGTGTGGCGTCTTCTGTGTTACGTACACAGTGATGCAGGATAGATATATTTTGGAATTATATCAGCCATTTCTTAACGTATCCGATTGGCATAAAATTTCTTAATGAAAGCCCTTGAGTTAATTCTAAAAATTTTGTTGATGTATTTTTTTTTTTAATAAAATTAAAGAATTTTTTAAATTAAATCATGTTTTTGTTTTCTTCTATGTATTCCTTCTAATAACTACAGTAGAACAATTTAAAAATATTTTTACGCAGTAACATGGTGTTTTTTTTAAATTGACGGCTACTACCATATTTAGCTGATATATTTCAGAAGATTTTCCCTTTACTTCTGATACAAATTTTTCAATTATACACTTTCTCCACACAATATATGAAATACCGTTTAAGCGCCTCGCCTGTCATAAATAAAATAAATATCTTTTTTTTTGTTTGTAATAAAATTCTTTTAAACCCTAAAAAGACCACAAACTGTGTGCTTTATTATAATTAGTGTCATAAAGATAGAATAGTGCTATAAATGAATTAAATTTTCTTAGGAAAATTTCATTAAAGTTTATGAAGAATTTAATTATAAAGTGAGTTAAAGGTTGGTTAGAGACAATAAAAATCAGTTTAAATTATATTGACTACCTTAACATGTTTTTTTTGGTCTAATGACATGATAATGCTTTTACACACAAAAGACTAGTATGGAAAAGATACACAAATGTTCCTTAACACACAAACATACATACATATATATGTACGAGCATACAGATCCGACGAGTATGCTGAAGATATTTTTGGTTTAACCCCTTGTTGAGTTTTATATGTTGCATACTGAAACTAAACTGATTGAATATTTTGTTCAATATTACTGCAGTTGTGGTTGTTGTTATTGCTATAATAAACCATAAACACATTTTTTTTAATAGTTAATAAATTATTTAAACTTAAAAGACTGGTTCATAATGGAGGGAAACACTAGACAGAGCAACATAAAATAAATTTGTTGTAATTTTCTCTAATCGGTCAAGATACATGATACCAATTTGGTGTGAAATACATGTCGGTTAAGACAAAAACAACTACATATAATATCATAACAACAACAAGCAAATACCTAACCTAACAAGATTGTTCATTTTCAGCACATAACCCTACAAAAAGGTATTAAAAAGAGAGAGAGAGAGAGAGAAAGAGAGAGAAGATAAATTCCTAGTTTCAAAAGTTAGAGGAACAGATACACTGAGAACTCACTAAACGTTTGATTAAATAGGGAAGAGAGGTCTGCACAAGACCTTAAGACATAAATATGTTTTGCTTTAAACAAATTTCACAACAGTAATGTTGCGACGAACATATCGTCAACTGAAACGTAACTATTTTTTTTTAATTTTATATGAGAGAAATAACTAAGTACAAAATATGTATACTACAAGGGACTGAAGTAAAGCCTTTTTATTTTCGTTTATGATTTGACTGATTGTTATCTTAAAGAATTGGAACTTTGTAGGGAGACGCCTTTTGATGTAAAACACAAAAATTTATTAAAAATTCCACTTCGAATTTTTTTTTAGTTACGTGGTTTTGTATTTCAGCTGACAATATCTACAACACACTTTTCAAACCACATTTTTGTTGAAATTGCGAAGAAGGTTTCCTTCCACACATTATACAAACTCCAAAAATTCGTTTCCAATGGTGCATTTTAGGGTTCCGTACTAGGGATGGGCAAAAAATATCAATATATCGATAAAATATATCGATATATATCGTCGATATTTTTAATTTCGGTGTATCGATATATCGATATTTTTTCCAAATATATCGACAGTATCGAATTCGATATTTTTAGCTTTGGTTTTGTTTTTCGTGCAATTTTTAAAAACATTTCGGCACAGTCTTCATCAAATAGAATATTACTAACAAAATCTTTTGTTTTATTTATAATATTTTGTCTATTCGAAAAACTATCATTATTTGAGTGTAATTTTGTTGATGGATTGTTCCATGAAATATTTGTGGAACTGTAAGGATCTTGGAAATTAACTTCTCCCACCTTAATTATTAATAAGAAAGGTATCGATGCCGATCGATATTTAAAAATATATCGATATCGATATATATCGATATATTTTTTCACTTGCCCATCTCTATTCCGTACACCAAAAGTGTAAAGGATCCCTATTGTTTTCGCTACGCTGTCCGTCTGTCTGTCCGTCTGTCACAGGCTGTTTTCTCGAGAACCATAAGAGCTACGGACACAGAACATGTAAAACTTTGGGTGCTATAACAACAAATATATGACAGCTAAAAATTAAAGGGTGTTCAAAAGCGAGCAACGAAAAATTTTGAAATACTAATGTTATATACAGACACTTATATATAGACAGTTTACATTTTCAAAGTTAGTGATAGTTGGTGTAGTCTGTAGAATAGACTACAGCAATTAACACTGATATTTAAAATAATAAAAATTAAAGGGTGTTCTACCAGTTAGTGTAATTTTGACTATGTAATTTGGCCAATTTGCTGTATCTTGGAAACCGTAAGCAAACTCTTGAAATTTTAAAAATCGCTAAAACTAAAATTTCCAAAATTAAAAAGATGTCAAAACGAAACATCGCCAAAATGAAAAAAGCGCTTAAAGAAAAAAAAGGACAAAATTAAAAAAAAAACGCTAAAACGCAAAAAAATAACCGAAACTAAAAAGATCGACAAAAAACTAAAAAAACGCAAAAACCGAAAAACGGCATCAAAACGGAAAAAAGCACTAAAACCTAAACAAATGCTAAAAATAATGTAATAAAACGAAAAAAGAAATCGCCAAAAAGGACAAAAGTCACCAAAACGAAAAAAGCGCTAAACAAAAAAGTCAAAGCGCCAGAACAAAAAAAAAATCGCCAAAACAAAAAATTGTCAAAACCGAAAAAAAATCGCTAAAATTAAAAAATCACCAAAAATCTAAAAAATTACAAAAGCCGAAAAAATCCCCAAAACTGAAAAAAGCGCTAAACCCAAAATAAATCGCTAAAGCTAAAAATATCGTCAAAAAGCGTTAAAACAAAAAAACGACAAAACCAAAAAATTGCCAAAACTGAAAAAATCGGCAAAAAACAAAGAAATTGAAAGAAATCGCAAAAAGAAAAAAGGATATAAATATATGAAAAAAGCGCTAAAACCAAAAAAAAAATCGCTAAGTCAACAAAAAAAAACTTAAAAAACTAAAATTAAACGAAAAAGCAAAACAAAAAATTTTCAATATGAGAAAAAAGGGCAGAAACGAAATAGGATATATGTATGTGTATTTGTACGGAACCCTTCGTGTGCGAACCAAAGTCACACTTTACTGAATTTATTATACATGCTGGTAATTTGAATCTAAACATTTTTTACATAAACAAATACTTGTATAAGAACTATATAAATTTATACAAGATACAACACCTACAATACCTTGTGAATTGGTTTTCAATCGGTATAAGTATTCGCAATTAAAAATATTGTAAGATACTTTTAACTTTTCCTTATTTTATCGAAATCGCGAGGTCTGGGTGTTTTAAGACAATGTGCTGTTTACATGTTTCTTGTTATTTATGTATGTAGATCTATTGGGTTGGCTCTGGTGAGACTTAAAGGGTCATAAATTAATAAACCATTAAAGTGGTTAAAAAATTATCGTTAATTTTATCTGGCTTTGACGCTGACGACTAAACTGATAAATTATTACAAAACAGAAGACAACCGGCCAAGAAAAGAAATCCAAGCGACCATCTAACCATTTAAAATATTCGGTTTAAGCCACACGCATACACACACCACACCGCCAGCCAGTTAGCCGCTAACATTCGCTCGCTCAGTCTGACAGTTAGTCATTTATCCAGTTTAGTGTTTTGCGTCTGTGTGATCCGTTTTTGGGAAAGTGTGACTTGGATCAAAACACAAGTGAATAAATGACGTACTGATAGGTTTGAATGAACATGAACATGGATGGTATTAATGTGGTGGCTTGACAACATTTCATACAGTTTTTTGGTTAAACGTAATTTGTTTTTTTAAAAGTTAAGGAAATTTTGGAATCTTCCTGCTTCTGCGGGTAAAAAGGTTTTTAAATAGTTTGTCATTAATTGGTTATCATTGTGTCTTCTAAGACTATTATTATTATTTTCGAGCTGACAAAGTAGTCATTTAACTGTAACCTTTTTCTGTAGAACTTCTATGATAATTTGTGTCATATTATCAATTATTGTAAACTAACAAAATGTAGTATAATTTTCAACCTTCATCAGCATAAGTATCTGTGTATATACGTGTCATGTATGTATGTACATATGTACCGTTGCACAATGGGGCATAAATCATGCATTTCTAAACGGATAGTTCTATCAGAATAAAATTTCACACGGACATAGCAGAGGAGTATTTCCATTTAAATTTTAGATAACAGCTCTCTTACTTTCTCAGGAGCGGAGCTGTGAAGTCTCAAAGTAGGACACTTAGGCCATGTAAAATGTTTTACTGCTTGCCATCTTCTTGTTTCTCATTCAATTTCAAAACTTTTTTGCTGTATTATAGCCCTTACTCTGACTTTAGACGACATGTATTTTACACCTGACTTGTCGAATTTCCCACTGCAAAAGTTATACATACCGTGTGAAACATATGAAACATTGTCAGGTGACATTTACAGAAGCAAAGTCACATGCAAATTTTTCAATTAGAGCGTGTTCTATTTTCATCTGACAAAGCATATGACATCAGCTGTTTTGAATTAGCAAAAGTCTGGTTTGGCTGAAAAAAAAACATTAAAAAGCATAGAGCGCTTTATATATTTATGAAAACTGTGTACAAACTCAGATGTTGTGAAATTATAAACCGTCTGTAAATTGACAATTTTTATAAACTTGCGAAGTTACATATGTCTCACACACTTGACAAGCCATATGTAAAAAACATGTCGTCTAAGGTCAGCATTCGTCAGATCTAAAAGACACATCTATGGTTTTATACTTATTTCTTTCCTGGTATTTAGTACATAAATTCCTATATAACTGCAAAACTTTATTTGAAAATATTAACAATCAACGATTTTATAGCATTAACAAATAAAATAAAGTCGGCAGCACTGAATTTTTAGACTTATGTGTTGTTTCTAGAGCCTAAAGAATCGACTTAGGTAGAAAATTTTTATGGGAACCGCTCGAAAAGCTGAGTGCTTTTCATACCAATTGTTCACTCAATTCTATTATTGTGTTCTATAAACAGCACATTAGTGTCGCAATATTCCGATCCGCACCCCTCGAAATTCGATCGAGTATTTTTTCCATATAGTTTTTTCCCGCTAATTTTTTTGGGAAAAAATCCCGGGAATAATTCTTATGATAATAAATAAATGAGACTTACTGAAATAATTTCCTACGCAGAACAATTCTTTTAGGAAATCATTTTCCGTAAAGATGAGATTGATTATTCGAAACAGGTAACGAAAGGAAGTGTTTGTATTAGCCTTTCCTGGATTTTCGTGCTTGCACTTCTTGCCTACAGGAAGCACTTTGTGCTGAGGGGACTTTGAAATCGTTTACAAAAAATTTACTTTTGAACTTGTGTGCGTCAAGTGCAAACTCTATATAAAAACCATGGCTGTTACCAGAGATGCCATTGTTAGCCTTTTTTACGATATGACAAAAAACGATATGACATACTGTCTTGTCATATACTATATGACAACACTAGATATGACAACACTAAGATAGCCATACACGATGTTGTCATATCGCAGTGTTGTCATATCGTAAAAAACTTACGATATGACAATACAGTATATCATATCGTTTTTGTCATATCGTAAAAAAGGCTAAAAATTGCATCGCTGGCTATTACACGCAGTTTTGAAGGCGAACGTATTTCTGCTCTCCCTTACTTTTACATATTTTAAACGTATATGCGCCTCATCTGCTGTTAATTTTGAAAAGCGACTACATTTTTTGTTTTGCCTCAATTAAATATATGATATTATTTATGAAATACTTGTAGTAACATCTCATTAACTTCTTCATTTTGTTAAAATAAATTGATTTAATTACAAATGCTACACAGAAAAAACCAAATTTCATTTTCAGTAAAGAAATTCAATGAATTAGTAAATATTTTGTTTAGAAACGGACACACAAACAGATATGTAAATATAGAAAAAATGGGAGGTTTTCAGTAAACAAATTATCCAAATTCTTAAAAATATTTGTCTAAAAATATTTACAAATTCTAAACAAAATAATTTACTGCATCAAACAAAAATATTTACTGGATTTTCTTTTATATATCAAACATTATTTTTGTCTGAGCTTATAATTTTTAAATATATATTTGTCTTAAAATACTGAGAAATTCTAAACAAAATAGTTTAACAAATCAAATAAAATATTTACTAGATTTTATGTAATATGTATATCAAACAAAGTTTTATCTGCGCTAGTAAAAACTTTTTTTTAATGTTTTTAGGTTTGAAATAATAACATCATAGTCCATTAAGTATTTATGAAATTTCTCTTTTTTAAAGGTGTTCAAATCTCTACGATTATCTAAGACTCTAAGAAAATTAATCAGAATTAATGCAACATTAACGAATTGATTCACTCTAACACTAAACAAACTTGTTACAATCGCATCCTTTTACTATCATTGTTGTTGTTATTTATGTGTATGACGTCATCGGGGTTGATTTTTTACGACACATAAAACTTGCTTCTTTTGTTTTTTTTTGTGTTTGCGGCCTAAATAAAGTCAAACAAAAAATTCACTGATTCAGTAAAGAACCTTTAATGAAAATGAAATTTTATTTTAAACAAACTTTAAATAAACTTGTTTGAGAATTTTTTGGTGATAATATTATCTGTGTATATATATATCATAATTTTATATTGAGCAGGAATTTCCGGGATCCCGGGAAACTACAAAGTCGAATCCCCCTTTCCCGGGAAATGAAAAAGTCCGGGAAAAGAAAATCTCTACTCTAATGTAACAATATGTATGTATATCATCATGACTAAAATTTTTATTCTCATTTCCCATTTCCTAATATCTGTACGACTATAAAGGTACGTTCACTTGGCAAATATTTGCCCAAAAAAACGTAACCACTACTTTTGCTAAGGGCTAGTGCGATTTAACTTTTTCTTATATTACAAAATAAAGTTAATTATGCTGCAAAAACTATTATTATATTATTTTTAACAAATGCGGACCAATATTTAAAAAATATTGGAACTAAAGAAAATAAAATTTTAGATTGTCTGTTGGTCACGTTTTTTTCGGCATATATTTGCCAAGTGTATAAAAATAAAAAAACTAAAACCAAAAAAAAATTTGGAGCGAGATGATACAAAAAGTGTTCATATTTCACAGATTCCTGTCGATTTGAAGTGTGTTTTGTGAGCAGAGGGAGGCTTGCGGAAGATATTCAAATCAAGCATCATATTACAAGATCTTCTTCTTTTAATTTTTTTCTCACTCAGCTGGTTAAGAAAGCAAAAACTAAAAAAAAATAGCGGCATCTTTTTAATCTGTATTTTGTTGTAATTTTATTAATACGATTCTCACCACTTTTCAAACCACTCTCCCAGCACTTGAGTTTCAAGGCAAAGTCAAAGTTAAACCCGAAGAAGAAGAAGAAGAGTTCACATAAAAAAGCCGCAAAAAAAATTATAAAAAAGTGAAGGTAGTATCAATATATTTTGACTTAAATGTGACATCAGTAACCACCGACAATGACAATTTGTAAATTATTGATCCTTACTAGAGCACAAAAGCAATAAAGAAAAACCACCAACAACAACAATAACCGCAACTACAGTATGCCAAGGAGAAACCTAACCACATGCATGAATTGCAAAAGAGGAGAACAACAACAAAAAACACACGTTACTTAAGAGTTAAGAAAAAGTGTTTTTGTAAGATTGGCTGGCTGTTTGTCCATCTGTCTGTCCGTCCTTTTTCGGTTTTTCTTTCTTGATTCCTAATGTGTGGTCCTTGTTTGGAAAACAAGATCCTGCTGTGTTATAGGCCACAATTATTTAATTGAAAATCCTGTAAACATCTATTATACATAGTTTGTTTTCATAACTTGGCCATATCGTTGTTTTTTAGTTTAGAAGACAAAGTAGCCGCCTTTTTATTGTTGTATATATTTTTATCGTTAAGATCTTTTAAGGTTTGCTGTTAAAGATTTGTTTCTTCTGTTGCTCTCTTTCTCATTCTTGTAATATAAGCCCTTTTTTATTGTTTGTTGTTGTGTTTATAGTTGTTTTGTCTTTAATTTTTATTTGATTGATGGTTTGTAAAGAGAAAATCCTATAAATAATGTCAGTTCAAAATATGGTTATACAGGAGCGGGTCTAGGGGAAGAGATAAATGGATATTCCCCTTCACACTAAAAAAAGTACGCTTAAATTATTTTTTATTTCTAGTGGGTTGGCACAAGGATATTTTAAGTTATGAATTTTAGTCGAGCTGTGTGGTTTTAATCCAGGCTTAAGTTCTTTCAGTTTAATTTTTCTACTACAAATTGGTGCAATCGAACCATATTTGGAGTTCGCTATATTATTACTAGAATTGTATACAAAATTGTATACAAAGTTCGGACAAAGAACAAATTTTCTCTGTAATGTTTCGAAAGCAAGTTCCCCGATTTCACCAGAGCACGTTTCATTGTAGTAACGATAAAACAGCGAGACATATCCCAGCAAAAATAATATATTTCATGCCTTCCACATGCGATGTTTTGAAGCGCTTTCGTGGGTACTCTAAAATAACGTAGAAATCTCTCAATGTTCATATTGTTTAAATTGCGAACTTATTCGGCTTTTTAAATTTATTCAACACAAACTTTAAAAAAACGAAATCTTATTCAGTAGCATTGTAGTTTTCAACAAAATACATTCTAAAGCATTGTTGTCAGTTCAATAGCACAATTATGGTAGCTAAAATTGCACACATTCTTACGCTCTTTCAGTTACATTTCCTTTACCCACTAATACAATTTTATTTTTGACTTCACTGTTCTAAAGAATTGTCCACGTATTGTTTCAAATAAACACTAACTTATTTAAAAGCTCAAAACACATTTAAAGCATAGGCGCTCATACTGGCACCAGTATGCCGACAATTAATCGGCTCGCATATGGATACAGCCGAATGAAATCAAATGTACTCACCAAAGAGCAAAAATAAACAACAACTTCATTCAGTTGCATGAAAGCTGGTTGGTTTTTATGCCGTCGTTTTTCTTTTTAATAGACACACAGTGGAACAATATTACTAAGGCATGCTAATAAACACTACTACTACTAAATTAAAAACTCATTTCTCTCGATAGCCATCACTGATTTAAAGCATGCTCTCTTTCTACATTTCTCATTTATTGCATGGAGTAGGGCAGAGCCAGACAAAGAGAAAACTAAATAAATGAGGAAAAATTGTTTGTTTAAGTGTGTTGGTGTTTAATTGAATTTGTTGATTGGTACAAAAGACTGTTGTGCTTTTGTTGTTGTTTATTTTGATTGTTTGTGTTGTGTACATGTGAATTCTCGGCTGTGTTTATGTAATATTTAAAAATAGCCGAAAAGTAGTCGGCAAACGTCGTGGCTCACGGCTGCACAGTGCCTGCACCTGGAGTAGAGAGAGATTTGTGATAAAGCATGATTTGTTTTGTCTATAGTTTAACGATGATATAAATGGATGACGAAATAAGACCAAGAGACATGATTTCAGAGCATTTTTGATGCTTCGAAAGAAACGTTGTTTTATGTCAAAAACAAGAGCAGCCAATTGGGACATCGCGAACAAACATCATGGCTGTTCGAAGCGCTTTTCCAAGCAGGAGAAACAACAATAACAGGCTTTTTTCGCTTACAAACCTGCTTCTGCCGAAGCAGTAGTTTTAGCTGGAATCTCACATTTCGAAGCTGCTCCAACGAGTCAATAGAGTTGGCTACCCTACTGTCATCGATGAGCTTTTTCGCCCTCTCTTGTACGCGGTCGAGTAACTTCAAAATATGCTTTGAAGCACCGCCCCATGCATGAGTATGGAGATCAGATGGAGTGAAGTATCTCTTACGCCGTCCAAGGCTTCTATTGAGACTTGAAATATGTGATCAGTCCATCGAACGTCACCCAAATTTGAAGGAGCTGGCGCCTCGCCTTAACCCCAACCGATTGACCTGAAAATTTAGCAGCATCAGCTTTTTACCAATTCTCATCAAACTGGGAGAAATCTAATTTTTTAAAAATAAAGGTCACTCTAATGTACATTGTACATATCTATGTATCAAATGCTTGACATTATGTTTGTTGGGATTATAACATGTTTGGTATTAGCGTTTGATTTGCTATTGATTGAAAACCGTTTAATTTGTTATACATAATTTCAGTCATAAAGCTTGATCTATGATTTTTTAAAATGATTTAGAGCAGCATAATAAAAAACTAGGCCAAAATAATAAATATTAGCAAAATATGTTTTTTTAATACTTTTCAATAGATAATCTTTATGGGGAAATAATTTGATTTTTCTTATAGTTTTGCTAAGTAATAAAAATGGCTGATAAAGACAATTTTATAGTTTAAATAAAATTAGTTTTTCTAAGTAACTAACAAAAAAGTTTTTACAAATTAGTTTAATTGGGGTCCCCAATTCCTCTTATATTTTTCCAAGACTCAATTTTAAAAGGCAATAAATAGTATTTAAGCTTACGCCTAATTTTATTTATAAAAAATCAAGTACGTATTAAAAAGAGTGACTATAGACTATAATTATAATTAAAGCTATTTTAGCCGACTTCCAAAAATGCGCCATTTGTAAATCGATTTTGGATTTTTTTTTCTTTCTTTAAATGGATGTATTTCCGGATTGGTTCCATTGAAAAGTGGGCAGGGTCACGCCCATATGAAATAAATACACATGCCCTTTAAACTACTTCCACTCAACCGATTCCTATGAAACTTTGCACACACGTTAAGCTTCTGTTTGAATAGTACATTATGATTAACAAATGGGCGGTGCCACGCCCATGCAAAGTAAATATTGTTTTTTAACAACTTCTACTAAACCGATACTTATGAAACTTTTTCATGCACATTTAATCATCGTTACAATACAACATTATGGTTAGAAAAGTGGAAAGAGCCACGACCATGAAAATTAAATATTCATTTCAACTACTTCTACTTAACCGATTCTTATGAAACTTTTCACACAATTAGTTCTCGCGAGAGTTCAACGTTATCAAAATTCAATGTGATAAAAATTATTGGCAGTGCCACGCCTATTTTTTAGTCGGGTTTATTCGCTAGAGCTATTTAAGGGAATTATGTACTTCTATAAATAAGTGCATTTAAAAAAAGTAGGTTTTAAAAAATTTACATTTTAAAAATAGCATCTCAGCACATTTAATAAAAGTACATTTAAAAAAAGCCAAATTTTATAAAAATTTACCTTTGAAAGAATCGCCTTGTCTAAAGTACCTTTGGAAAAATTACCTTTTGAAAAATGTATGTACATTTAAAAAGAAATACCTTGAAAAATATTTCTCAAAAAAAGTACCCTTTATAAAGGTACATATAAACAAAATACAGTTAAAAAAGGTATCTTTTAAAAAATGCCTTTTAAAAAAGTACCTTTAAAGAAATACTGAAGTAAATTAGAAAAAAGTATCTTACGAAAAATGTACCGGATAAAAAAGTATCTTATAAAAAAAGTACTTTTCAAAAATATATCTCTCAAAAAAAAGTACCTCTTAAAAAGTAAAGTACACACATACCTTCTTAAAAAGTATCTTTGACAAAATTATCGTTTTAAAAACAGAAACCTGCCTAGCAAAACTCCCAAGTCCACAATTATTAATAGACTTTTGGCAGGTTTCTCGCGAATTTTTCCACTGTACTATATACATATGTACGTATTTAGGTACATGTGCATATATATAGAAAATTAAATTTCCTTTTTACTCTAATACAAAGAATTTTATATTTTATTGCTTCCTAATCCTTTTTATTATTTACAAAAATTAAAACTTGTTATTTAAATGAAAGTTTGCTGTTTAAAGAACAGAAAAAGAAACCTATTTTTTTAACAAATGGTGGCTTCTTTTATTCAAAAATATCTTCTGTTGTTGTAACTTGTTAAAACTGGCTTTTCTTGTCAGAGTTGTTGTAGTACATATTGTCGTTGTTGTTGTTGTTGTTGTTGTTGTTGTTGTTGTTGTTGTTGGAAATTAATTTTAATGTGTTTTAGTTGGTGGAGCCACGCGAGTTAAAAGTTGTTGTTCGTTCTTGTTTTTAATGCTCTTCCTGTTGAAATTTATATAAAAAGCCCGGTAAACATGAGGGAAGGTAACCCTATCTATATAGATATATAAAAATGAATCTATGTTTGAATATTTGTTTGTTTCTTTCTTATAGGAAGCTAAACGGTAAAACCAATCGTGTTGAAATTTTGGAACTGTCTCAGTTACTATCGGAAGATTAAAATAGGCCAATTTATTTTTTTTTTAACATGCACAACTACATTAGTGAGACTCTCTAAATTTCACATAGATCACCTTTAGAATAAAGCGCAAAATCTACCAAGATCTTGGAGGTACAGATAGGTAGGAAGAGACGGGTACCGCCCATATAAAGTAATTATTTGTTTTCCTACACTCTAAAACATTATTTCCTATTTAGGATCATATATTGTCTAAATTTGTGCTGAAAATTTCTTCTTGTCTAAAATTACGTCGATTTTGTAGCTATTTTATTAAAGAAAAACCTTTCAAATTAAACATATTTAGTCCAAGTGGAAAAATTTAACATAAAGTATAATACGGCTATGGCTGAATGGTAGATACGTCAGACTATCAGTCAGGAGGTAGCAGTTCAAATCTGCACGCAGCCAATCGCCTTTTTTAGTAGAAACATTTTGTTCAAAAATAATGCGTGTGTAATTTTACGTCGATAATAATCTGTAAAGTGTTGCCGACTATTATCGAAGTAATTTTCAACAAAAGTGTTTTAGAGTGTATATCTGCAGAGTTACAATAGTGAGGCTCTCTAAATTTGGTGTGGGTAACTCTTAGAACAAAGTGAAAGTTCCCACAAATACTATGTGTCCATTTTCAATTTTAGCGGCAAAAATTCACATTTTTAACTTTTGCTTTAAAAAAAATCTGACGTTTTAAATAAATGCCAAAAATGTATTCCAATTGGCAATTCAGTTTATATATAAACAGCTTTGAATATTTACATGTATACTAGGTTTTTATTTTAAATGTATACTAGGTTCGTAGATATGAGATGGTGTGCATTACTGGCTTACACGTGTGCATAGGATCATCGCTTCTGTAATCGAAATTTTCGCCGCTGAGCGTATAATGGCTTCTGCAGAAATTGTCATATTGCGGAGGAGGAAAAGAATGTTATCCCACTCTCTCTCTCTCTCTCTGAGAAAAGGGCGGCTTTATTGGGCAGTCCGCTGCTTCAAGATTTAGCAGCCTTATTTGTTTTTCCGGTGATTGGGTTGGTTTAGCACGGAACCGAATGAAGAAATGTAGATGAAATTTCTCTCTCTCTCTCTTCAAGTCTACATTTCAGGTAGCACAAAGGGACCAATTAGAGCACAAGAGGCTGGTTTTGATTTTTAAACTGATAAACTGTGTCACCTAATCTAATTATTTTTATTATGAACGCAATTACAGAAAAAGGTAATACATTTTAACAACACTTTAGCAGAAAGTTGCTTACTGTTTTTGGCGACCGCAACTATGATTTCATTCCACGTGGTATTAAGCATTCTGTTTGTTCTGAGGAATATCAAATATTTAACCGAATTAAAGATATACTGCCTGTTCGCCGATGTCACAGGAGTTCTTTCTTTCGCAATATTACATTTAAAACAACAACAAATTCTACAATTTTGTTCTTCTTATAAATATAATTGTGCGAAAGAAAGAACTTTTTCGACATCGGCGAACAAGCAGTTAAAAAAACGAGTACTTTAATTATTATTTCTTCATGACGGTTGACAAATCTTCTATTTATATTAAATAATTTCTAGTCGATTTGCTTAGGATGAAGTTATCAAAAGTACATTGTAGAGGCCATAGAATTTTTATTGATTAATTTAATCTACATAACTACAACTAAAATTGTTATGTACAAGGCTAAGGTTACCTTCCCTGCCTTTATCATCTTTCTTGTCTTATTAGCCCAGCAGCATCTTTTACCGGTAGTACGTTCATGTAGTAGTGGTAGTTGTATATAAATGGTAGTTTACGAAACAGGTATTTCTTTATTCTTTTTTTTTTTTTTTGAAAACCTAAACTATTTACATTCACTATACATATAAAATATATACATTAATGAAACATGTTGATAAGAAAACCATATAAAAACAGAGTATAAATATGTTTCAAGCTGGATTCTTAGTTGATGAACTCTTAAAAAAAACTCAGCAAAAAAAACATGGTGGATGCCAGGTTAAGGTGGGATTTTTATGAAGAATGTTTAGCTTTTGTGTATGTAGTTTTTGGCTGTTTTTAAGGGTTCCGGTTTTTTTTTGCTACATTTTTGCTACGGTTTAAAGCTTTTGGTCCAAAACAACATTTTGGTCTTTTAGATGATTCGTGAGTTTGGTAAAGAAAAAACCATATACAATCATGTTAATGTATCATATACATATGTACACACATATGTATGTAGGTCTGAGTTTCTGTGTGTTTGTGTTAATGCCATTAACATTAACTACCATTTGCTACTTCAATATAAGAAGAAAAAAGAAAAACGAACACCCGTTCAATATTAAGCTTAAATAAAATATATGATTTTTGTGAACATGTTCTTTTTTTTTTGCTGATGAGACTTGTTTTCTTAAACTTCTTTGGAATTTGTATCGTATTACTGTTGTCTTTTTAAGATTTTATTCAGTTGGTTCTTTAATATTTTACACTTTAAAATAATTGAAAGAAGCTAAAATTTTTTTGCAGAACAATATAACAACTATATGGTTGCGATCTGACCTACTGCAATAATATTTGGTTGCCGCAAAAATATATAGTTGTTTGTACAGATTGTTTGCGCAATCGGCCTTCGGCCTGTCTTCGCGTTCTTTCCTCTGAGTATGTCAAATAGTGGGTGGCTTCGTTGATGAAATATTTCCTAACTTCTCTGCCTTCGGTTGGTGCTCATGTTTTGCTCCTCTGGTTATCTCGAATAGTGGCTTCGCTGACTAACGACTTTGTATTTAGGTGACTTTCGAACAATTTGAAGGAGTTTCTCCTCGGCTTGGCATACGAATTTTCTTCATTAGAAACTAAAGGCAATCTCTGAATAAACTTATGTAATTATGTATCTATATAATTTTTAATATTGACCAAATAAGAATTAAAGCAAAAAATACCACATAAAGTTTTCGTTGCTACCGTTGTTTTCCGGGGAAGTTCCGGGAAACTTCTGGGATTTTGGAGAAATTTTTCCTCCGGTTTTTTTGGGAATCCTTGGACCAACTTTGTGTCTTAGCTATGTGTTGGTGCCCTTGCTAAGCGAAGCTGTCTCGGATAAACACCAGTTTTCTGGGCAAAGTTTTTGAGATGTATCGCCTAAGTATCTTCAAGGCGATAGTATTTATTTTTTTGATTTCACGTCGATTTTCGAAAATCGACTTTTCATCAGATCTCGATGTTTTGAGGTCGTGGAAATCTATTCTAACTATTTTTGCGATGGTATCCGTATAGATGCATGTGTGTGAGCGTTTGTGTGTGTATGTATATAAACCGATCGGAAACAAATTAACGACATTCTAAAGATACTCACTTAGATTTCGTTAGATAATGAACCGATTCGTTTCGGTAGATTTTCAGAATTATCGAAAATAAATTTTTTGGAAAAATGTTTTTCAAAAATAAATTTTACACCACTGAACCAATCAAATCCAAAACTGATTAGCTTTTAAACTCAAAAAATTTGAAGAAGTTTTATCATATTGATTTTAAGGATTTCTGTACTCTTTTGGACTTACAAAATTACATCGAAAGGCGCAAATTTGATCGAAATCGATTAAACAGCTCGAGAGATATGGATGTCGAAAAAAGTTTTTCTTAATTATTCTAAAACTTTTTGTCAAACTGATTTTGTCGAGGTGATTTTCAGGATTCGGCTACTTATATTGAACTTGAAAATCTGCGTCCATTGATTTGAGAGATATCGTTGGATGTCCTGCAAAGTCAACCGTATCCCACATTTTTTTAAAATAACTTTGAGCGAACATTCCGAACAAATGCAAAATCTAATCAGCTCTTAGCCTTGAAAAACTACGTCAATTGTCAAAAACTTAATTTAAAGTCGATTTATTCGTTCTAGAGATATCGTTGTGCCTAATTTAATTTGATCAAAAAATTCCTGTCAAATCCATATTCTCAAATCAGTAGCTTTTCCACATTTTGAAAACTGCTTCGAATGCCACGAAATTTATCAACATTGATTTAGTCGTCCGACAGATATATTTGACTAAAATGTTTGAAGACAACTTTTTTATTAGCTACGAAAATGTTTGTCAAACAGTCTATCTAAATTCTGTCACTTTTTTAATTTTAAAACTGCGTTAATGCCATAAATTTGGAAAAGAAAAACACTGGCAAATAATTCGATATACCCGGAAAAGAAATGCCATAATTCCGGTGCAAGGCCGGCTTTTTAAACAGTTTTTACTGTGCAATACCATTTTCATAGACTTTATTTCCATTTTTTGACGGATATTATATCCTTGAATATTATTGCATGCCACTATAAATTTGATATCGGTTCCTGAGATATCGTTGAAAACAAATTTTTTTCTAATTTAAACACTGCACAAACTTTTGTTAAATTGATTTTTTAGATCACTATTTTTGGAATTGGAAAATTGTGCCAATTGTCATATATTTGATCAAAATCGGTTAAATGATTTGAATGATATCATTGTAGAAAATTTTTAAATAAGTTTTATCAACTTCAAATATGTTCAAGCGCCTTGAATGGTGGGTGAACCAATTTTTTATTATATACAATATATAAATTTATTTATTTTCTGCCTAGAAACTTTTCTTTAAGTGTAAATACCGGTTATTTGAATGAAAGGAAGAAAAATTTCCGATATACATTTATGTTTTATGAGAGCCATGAGAAACTCATTGGGTGTCGTATCATCAATTCGTTTAATTTGACAGGCGCAAACCTAAACATGTCAAAATAACATACCCACCAAATACTATAGCAGCCAGCCAGCCATGCACAAACACACTAATACATACCTGCATACATAAAAGTAAACACCAACACACACACACACACACACTAACATACAAACTGAGAAATTATTTTGTGGTTGAAATTGTTGCAATTGACCATAAGCGAACTTGTTTTAAGCAGACTCTAACCGACTTAATGCAGTAAATGACGATCTGTCTGTTGCTGTTTAATTTAAAGAGCATGAAATGTTGCAGCTTTATACGTAACTATGTATCTATCTATTTGTCTGTTAGCCAAGTTAGCAGTAGTGCGTGTTTTTAACAGATTTTTTTCACCATTTCTAATTCGATTTGATTTGGGTAGTCACTCTAACACTCTCAGGCATACGCACACAAATCTTATTTTGCTTCAGGCTCTTTAGAGTATTTCTTAACAAAACTCTAGCATACTTATCAAAAATAAAAAATGAAAAAATAACACAAAACAGAAAGACACCTAAATACCGAAGTATGTTTGTACGTACAAAGAAAGTTTGAAACAAATTGCCTACGCTTGTCATGTTTTAAAACAGCTACAACATTAGCAACAGACACAGCCGGCAGAAAAATAACTAGAGATACAAATACTTATCATGAGGAGGCAAATAAATACTAGTGGTGTACCAAGAATCACAAGTTATTTCTGGTCAAAGTCATAATTGACGTTAAACATGCAAAATTAAAACTCGTTAGTGTCAATTCCTAAGAAAATTCACAAGTTTTTTTAACTTAACATTTTCCTAAGGCTGTCAATATTCTGTTGTAAGTGGGAATATTTTGTTTTTCTAAATACATAATAAGAAAAAAGCAAAGTAAAAAAGGAATAAAATAAAACTTACCCGATTTAACTGAACAGTGTATATGAGCTCTGGTTTCATAGTAGACCCAATCGAAACCAGCCTCCACGGCCAAACGTGCCAACATGCCATATTTACTACGATCACGATCTGAGGTTGTTATATCGACAGCTCTGCCCTCATAATGCAAAGATTTGGCATCATGCAGATATTCTTCATCCCAACTTTCAGTAACACGTAATCTTACACCCGGCCATTGATTCATAACCGAAATGGCCAAAGTATTAAGTTTTTCTTTGCAGCGCTACAAAAAAAAAGTTACAAGTTATATAAAAAGAGGACATAAATAATGGTTTCCTATTTATAATTAATTTATGTTTTTATAACAAAAACAACAATAAAATGGAAATAAATTATTGCTCTTTTTTCAGTTTTAGTATTTAAAAATGAAGATGCTCTTTTTCTTTTCTCTTTCTTAGTTTATGTAACTGTGTATGTGTGTACGAGTAGCGGTTAGTTAGAGGGTTCATCTTCTTTTATACTTGGCTGCTTGTTTTTGTTGTTATTATTGGTGTTTTATATATTCAACTCCCTCACTCTTCTGTTTGATAAAACAAAATTTGTGTTTTTATCAATTTTACCGTGGTTGCAGTTAATATTATATAATTTTTTATACTAATAGGCGTGGTAGACATCTATATGGTGTGTGTGTGTGTTTTTTTTTAGGAAATTCGTTAATGGCTTTAAGTTCATTTGGAAAATGTATGGAAACTCTAACTAGGTAATAAATGGAAAATTGTCTAAAATTTTACAAAAGAAAATTGGTTAAATTTTAACATAAAAATAGAAGATTTATATACCTATGAAGAATTTTTTGTGGAATCTTTAAATGAGGGGTATAGTAGCAAACACTGCTATCTCCACTTTTATAGTTTCTGTAATAAATAGCAAGAACCTCTCTCTACCTGTAAAGATACACATATTTAATGACTGTTCCTTTTTCTGTTCAAGAGAATGGAATTTTCCGAATATATAAAAGAAGGTTGAACGAAATACTTAAGTAGCTGCTAAACACATCAATAATCAGCTTCAATATATATATATGTGTTTGTGTGCGTTTGTTTACAAAAAATTTGTACACATATACGGAGGGGAAATATTGAAGAATATCAAAATGCTTTTGATTTTCATAACAAACGCACACAAGCACATATATTGAAGCTAAAATATTGATCCGTCTACCAGCCACTTTAAAGTGGTTTATGGGCAAATACCACAAAAAAAGTTGGAGATTGCTGTGTTTGCTAGCTACAATCGGTGAGTATGTTTACATAGTTGGCTTGTTTTGCTCATGAAATATCTTTGGATTGAATGACCTTAATCCAGATTTTATAGTGCTCATAAGTGCTAGGAAGCTTATTTGGAAGAATAGTAATGTACTGAAATTTTATATAAAACGTGTATTTCTAGTTTCTTATTTTATATAAATTATTTTCCTTCTGTGGATTTCCATTTATTTTTTTTTGCTGGATTCGCGAGCACTTACATCTATTATTAAAAATTTCCAAAAAAAAGATTTGCTCAAAGAGTCGGACTCAATTTCAAAGCACAGTAAATGTTAGTGATCAAAGCCAACGCGACTATCCCCAATGGATATTACTGTCTTTGATTCAATCAGTAGCTTTTGAAAATGTCTTTATATTGGATGAAAACATATTTTGAATTTTTGTTTTCACTGGTCAAAAGTATTCATCAAACGCAACCAAATGGCATTGATAGACACGTTCATGAAAAAAAGTGGAGATTGCAGTCTTTGCTACTATACCCATCAAAGAACGATCCTCAAAATCAAAGGAACTTGTATGGTTTTATTAATAACCAACCGGGGATATTTAAAAATATTTTTTTTTTGAGAACAAAATGACCATATCGGCTATGTCACAGAGTTCAACTCCATTCGACAACGAAACTCAATTCACCCCATTTTTGTAGCAGCTGGTGTCTGAAAAAGAAAATTAAAATACGCAAATGTGTCAGGTATGTCCACATAGGTATCGGTGGCTGGCATGGTGACGTATGCTCCGGCTACGGCTCGCCGTCTGGGGATACATTGATTTCCGTATTCGAACGGAATTGAAGTGTAAATTCACTATGCATTTTTTTATATTTTTAATAGACAACAGGAAATAGGAAATGTTCTTCAAAATTTTACTTAAAAATTTTAGCACAGTTTAATAAAAGATATTGAGCCAATTCAAAATGAATATCATATATTATATTTTGCAGACATGTAAAAGATTGCAATCGATTTAATTGTAATCACATGATTTCGCGTTAATCATTGCTAAGTTTTTGATTGCATTCAAAATCGGAAATTTATTTTATGATTTCAATTTAAAATTATGAAATCAATACGAAAAAAAAGGTTGAATAAATCTTTTCAAATCAATTTATATATTAATTGATTGCAATCAAATTTGATTGCAGTCGATTTGATTGCAATTACTTTAAATGCAATCAAATCCAGTAATTGCGATCAAAATTAAATCAGAATCAAAATCTTCGTTCTCTTGAAATGAAAGTTCTTCTTCTAGAAATAAAGCTGACTCTAATAATTTTTAATTGTCAACAATGTAAATTTATGTTTACAAAGTTTTCTAAAATTGGTAAACATAATTTTTAATCATTTCGTTGGAGTTTCACTATAGTTGTGATTTCAGGGGAATTGATTGAAATCGCTTGATTTCAACAAAAATTTTATTCCAATCGAATTGATGGCAATGAAATTAATTGCATTCAATGATCGAAAATCAATGCTTTGAGAGGCACAACAAATTTAATATGAAACAAATACGTGTAACAAAAACGTGAATCAAATACGTGCGACGAATACTGGTAATGAAAATACAAAATAAAATGTATATATTCTTTTGTTTTGAGACTCCGCTGACAAGGTGTCTCATGTTGAAGGTGAGATTCCGGCAGGAAGGTCAAATACTGCTGTAGTTTTCCGGGGAATTACTGCAAAGTTCCTGGCATTTTGGGAATTTTTTTCTGTTTTTGGGAACCTACAATCTGGTTTGTGTACTTGATAAGGGGTTTGTGACTTGGCTAAAATTCTCGTGACTGTGCTGACTGAAGGTGTGTTTGCTAACTGTTGGCGATAAGTACTCTACCTGGCTTACGATGTCGACAAGTCGAGTTCGTTCTCATATTTATATTGAGAACAATAATAAAAAAATTAAATTTGTTTTTTTTTCAATATAAATATGAGAACGAACTCGACTTGTCGATATCGTGAGCCAGGCAGATTGTCTTAATATCTTCCAAGTGATAGCTGGTTTAGCTGCTGAAGACTTTTGAACGTATCTTCTTCTTATCATTTGAAAGTTCAAATTATTATCTTCATACTGCCGAGCATGCTGTCGGTGCAAATTTGGCTGCTGGTGCTATTGGTGGTGCTGCTGCTACTGCTGCTTCAAACTTTGTTTCTGTTGCTTCCGCTGGTATTTTTGGTTATGCTGTTGTTGGTTCGGCTGGTACATTGGTTAGTGCTGTTGGAGATAGAGATGTTCAATGACACAGATGCTACTGGCAGCGCGGTGGCCACTGGTAGGAGGAATAAGCGGCAGAAGAAAAAGTTTGCTGCCTGCGTTAGTGGGATTATTGGTGGTGGTGATTCTGTTATAGATTTGAAAAGGTCTGGCTCACTAATGGAGGTGTTGCTAGCTCATGGAGTAGATAAACTGCTGGCTCATAAGGTGACTACTGTTTCAGTGAAGTATGCGGTTCTCTTGATGAAGCTCATAGCTGCAAATGAGGGTTTTGAGGGGAAGGTAAAGACCGACAGTCCACCAGCAAGGTCCACCAGCAGGGTTCAGTGGTGACCCCTGCAGTTACCCCTCGTGCTTGCTTCCTAAGGAGGTATAGTAGTACCTCCTCAGATGTCATGATGTATTATGTGAACATAGCATAGCGTCTTGACGAGCCATTGATTTATCTTGACAAAAGTCAAAGTCGATATGAAAAAATAGCACTAACATTTTTCTGATGCTTTTATGTATGAAGTTTGACAAATGTTAGAGCAAAATTATGTCTCGTGAAGACGGGGGTGTAACATAACATAATATGTATGTACTTACTTTTATTTTCTATTTTTTAGGAATTCTGATTTACTTTATAGTATTCATATGGACAAAAGCGGGGGAGTTTTACCTCCACCTGAAATAAAGGCCATAATTAAATTTTCAAAACGTCTATACACGTACATACATTCTTTTGTATGTTCTATTAGAATCAGTCATTAGAACATTGATATATTTTCTGTTGTACAGTGTAGTCTCCTTGTTCATAAAACCAAATATATTCGTTTATATTTTTATGAAAATCTATTTTTGTAATTTTCAAATATGTTATTTTTTTATATCATCATTACTCACACTAAAACAATATTTACTTTAACTCAAAACGAAAGACTTAAACAACAAACCTGTTAAGACCAAAAAAACTCTTTGAACCTTTTGCGCACATTTAATAAGCAAATAATACTTTTACTTAAACTAACAAAAAAAATCCTTCTTTTAGTAAAAAACAAATTCCTTAACCTTTAAATTCTCCTTCCATTACTTGAACAATATTGACATATTTGCATTGTACAAAAACAAAACAAGCAACAATTTTCCTTTTTTGATGGGTCAAAGTAAAGAAATTAATAAGTAAATATTTGATAAGAATTGAAAACTCTTTTTAAAAATTTTCTCCATCTAATGAAAATAAAGGTTTTCAAATTCAAATAAATGAAAATTCAAATTTCTGGAGTCTTAAATATGTTTAACAAAAAGCCGACATTTGTTAACTCAAATATTTGGTTACTGAAAGGAATACTTAGTGAAAATTTTCCTAGAAAATTTTAATGTTTTAAGAAATTATTCAAAATTTTTAACCACAGAAGCACAATTGCCAACCACAAAATCAATTATAAACGGCTTTGGTTATTGCTTTAAAATAAAAAATTTTGCTGCAACATACCAGCTTGTAGAGAAATCTGGCATAATACATCATTGTGTGCAACGAATTGCAGCATTAGTTTTGCTTACAATTTGTGTACAAACATTACAACCTATTTGTTGCTTCAGTGCTTTAACAACTCTGCCAGGATGATGGCTGGCATCCTGGCTGTAAAGCGGAAAATTGATTTTCATTTAACAATATACCATGCAGACAGGATATGTGTTGCTTTGAAAAAATATTTTATATATTTATATATTTTACATTTATGTTTGCCTATTTGTCACACTGTTAATGGAAAAAAATCTGTTTTTCTACAAAAAAAAGAGAAAATTCAAGAAATGCCAATTGATTTAAATAACTCGAAAACGTTTTGTATTACAAATAAGCGCTTTAATAGGCGTTGTAAATTGTTTATTTGTGTTGATAATGTTGTGTTTTTATTGACACCCATATATTTCGGAGTTTTTTGCTTAAGTCTTTTGTTTTACAAAGCCCTCCTTTATATTTCAATATATCCCCATACTTATTAGTTGTTTATTTTGTTGCCCATACATACGCAAATATTTTTTGTGTTATATGTAATTTTGTGTAGTTCTTATAAGTTTACTTTATAAAAAGGCTTAAAACTTGAAGTATGCGCTAAAGCAATAGACACTATTTGCTTTTAATTAATGCATGAATTCCAACAATCTTAAACAAACACTTTAAAATGTTGTTAAGAGAACATTATGGAAATCCTGCTAATGTCTTTACATTACTGGCTTTTTCCCAGCCAGCGTTATTTTAAATTGATTATATCATCAGCCTGTCCATAACAATGTGTTTAACAAAAACTTGAAAATAATTTCTTTTTCACACATTTTGTTATTACCAAAGTCTGCGGCCCTTGATGGTTGGTCGGTCGATGTTAACAACAATAATTAAGGGGCTTTTATACTCTTCAAAAGACTCATTGGTATAATGTTGATTTGATTGTTAAATAAATATTTATTATAAATTTAACTCTTTCCCGTCCGTGTTAAGTCTAGTAATAATTCCCTCATACAAATGAGCACACTCTTTCCATTTAATGTTTTCTTTTCTTAAATATTTCGTTGTTATTTTGTTTTCTTTTTGTCTTTTATGCCATCTCAGTGTTTAAATATTATTTAAATTGGCTATTTTTTTTTGTAAAAGAAAAAATGGCTAAAAGCCGACGGGTGCGTAAAATAAACAAACATATTTTTCCTGTCTCTTTTACAACATTCTGTATGTTTAGTGTTAATGCTCATGTATGTTGATTAAATATTAAATCTAAGTATTGATATATAATGAACATTCTACTCTAATCATTTTGTAAGAAACCAAAAAAAAAAGAAGTTTAAGAAAGAAAAGAAAATAAAGTTGGCAGCAGTATACCGCCACCAAAGACGCTAAATGCTAAATAATGTATTTGTATAGAAAATCATTCAGGCAAATCCATGTTGTTTTAACAATGATGCACAGACAAAACAAAATTGTTTTTCAAATTATCATTATTAATAAGAGTTAATCATGACTATTGTAAGCATTATTTTGTTTGGTAAAATGAGTAACAAGTCTACCATTGATTTTTATTTGTCAAACAATTAAGAATGTAGATTTTTTTTCATTGTTAATCAATTGTAAGCAAATAACGTTTAATATCGATTGGATTTGTTATAAGGTTGAAGCCGTTTTAAGCAATTAATACTAAAAATAAACCAAATGCTTAAAGTGTTAAAGTTAAAAGGTGTGAAGTTTGTTAGAATTTACAAATGTAAGCATTTCTACATTAAAAAGTTGGAATTAATTACAGAGACTTTTAGATGTCAGTAACTTCAGTATGTTTTTAAATAGCACTAGTTTACAGTTTTCTAGTTTTCGACATAACCTCAAACAAATTTTTTCTGAGGTAATTAGTTGCAAGAAATTCATTTATATTTCTAAAGAAGCATTTTAGGTTTTCCTTGTTTTTTTTTAGTTATTACCCAAAATCTCCTAAATGATCCATCGGAATAAAATAAATTGTACAGTTTCTCGCTGAAAGAAAAGAAAGTGGATCAAAAATCTTCAAAAATTTTCAAAACAAAATTTTTCTAAAAAAAATTAACTTACAGTAAGTCTTCTTTACTGAATCAGTAAATCATTTGTTTGACTTTTATTTTGGACCGATCGAAAATATTTTTTTACTAAAAACTGAACTTAAGCAGTTTTGTATGAAAATTAGTTTTTTTTACCTAATGGCTTTTCATATCTTTAAACGGATGCTAACGATTTTATGCTTTATTTATTTCGCACAAAATTTCCTTTATCTCTAGTCTTCTCAAGAAAAATAAATTCCCAGCAAAAACGTTGCTTACTGGTAGGCAAAAAAGTATATGAGGATTTAAGTCGTAACTACTTACAATTTGACTCGATAACTACTTATTTTTGTTGGAGAAGTCCAAAAAATAAGGGGTACCCCTCACATATGTATTTACATTGTCACAGCAATTAACTAGTTATTATTTGGCTTACTTTAAGCTAAAAAATAAGTAGTCAAATAAACTTATTAAAACTAAAATAAATTTACACACATTATATATTATTTATATTTATTAAATTTTTTATTTTTGACCCATCTGGGATACGAATCTGTGCTCGTTCAGATTTGAAGACAAGAACTTTACCCACTTAGCTATTGTTGGCTTATAAGTTTAAGCGACAAAAATTAGTTTTCATATACAAACACATATTGACTAAAAAAGTGGTTATCTACTTATCTTATTAATACGTATCAACAAATTGTAGCTACTTTCAGATAATGAGAAAAATACGAAATAATTTTATTAAGAACTAGGTATTAGTTCTAATTTGAAGCATTGTAATAAGAGAAATAAGTACCACTCATTACTTTGTAGCCCATTAACAATGTACTACCGATTACAAAAATCACAAAAGTTTTTGCTGGGTTAATTTCATACTTGTGCTCAGCGAACCAAATTAGCTTAAAAGACTTTTCTTTTTTTAGATTAATTTTTTTTTTGTAACTTATTACAACTGCCAACTTTTCTAAGCAGAAAATTTCATATGTGCTCAAAATTTCATAAGAATCGGTTAAGGCGAAAAAGTTGATAACTAATATTTTCTTTATATAGGCCTGGAGCTTTTCTAATAAAAAGGTTTCGTTATTAGAAAAGCTCAATGTGTGCTTGAAATTGCATTGTCTGAGAAGCTTAATACTATGTATGAGGAAAATTTTTTAAGTTGAAGTATTTGAAAACGAATATTTACCTTGTAAGGGCCTGGCACTGTCCACTTTTCAAATCATGAAAAGAAATTCATAAGATCTATATAGCATACTCTGCTATAGCATAATTAATTAATGTGCTACCTTCTTTTGAAAAGGGATATTGTAGATAGAGCAGGTGGTGAAGTGGGAGAGAGATAGAAAGCTTAATTCATTTACAACTCTGCTATTGCGCATTTTTTGAAGCAGTGGTGCAGCGCCTCTTGTGTCAAGTAGAGGCATTAATTTGTTTAATCAATGTAGTCATTTTATTTGTTCTTTTACTTAGCCGACGATTCTTCTGCAATACCGACGATGAAAGGTGCTGCTGGCAGCCCTGCCAGCAGCGATTAATCAGTCCATTCATTAGTTCGATTCTCGCCATAGACCCAGAGTCTATTTGTGCAGTTAAGATAAATCGCTTCGCGGGTTGTATTTTTTATTTAAAATAATCCAGAGACGAACTAAATATATCGTCGTTGCTCTGGCGTAATCAGTTAAATGAAACTTATCGAAACATTTCTTATTGCACCAATCTAAACATACATATATTAGTCATACAGCTACCCGACAAAGGGTTTAAGGATATTTTTACTAGATCCTGCGAGCCAAAACAGTTATATGTGCAAACATATTCTAAATTGAAAAACAATTTTCTTACAAATGCTCCATCAAAATGAGTTATGTGTATTTTTTTTTTGACCAATTTCATTATAGCCCGCTAATATCCAATTATGTATCTTGTATTTTGCGATATAATTGTAGTGATGCGTACATTGTTTCTTTAAATTGTGTAACTTTACAAAAATATCGCATGGCTAATAAATAAAACAGTTTTTGGCTCTCCTGAAAACCTAATAAAAAAAATACATAGCTGATTCTGTTGGAGCAACGACGATATGAAAAGTGCTGTTTAGTTTCGTTGATAGTTTACTTCATATTTTATATGGAGTTTGACATATATCGTACACCAAAAATATCTATTATTTTGTATTGTTGTATTTGTTGCCACTTAGTAAAATTAATTCGCCTTGGCAAGTACTCTACCCACTTAGACATTCTCTAATTTTTTTAAGAGCCCAATACTCAGCCAAAAATTTGTACGAACGGCTCCCTTTACTTTCGTAAATTTATAAAATTATTGCCTAAACCTTTCTGTGTAATATGTCGGAATGTTTTGTATATTGTACGAAAAAGTATATACAAAAAAATTTTTTTCGTAAAATCTTTCATGGATTATTTTCAGTTTAGGAAGTTTTCGTGATGCAAAATAAAACTTAACAAAATGTTAGTACGAGGAATGGTAAGTACGAGTTAAAATCATTGCGATCGGCAGTGCTACTTGTTTCGAAAAACTAAATCTTAGGCCAAATCCAGGGGCGTATTTGATATCGAAAGAAATTTTTATACTAATTCTATTGCGATTTCGATCCACATTGAATTTTGCGATTCCCCTTGTGCATTAAAATGTTTACGTAACATATACACGCGGATTCATCTTCAGCTTTTGGGTGGCCAAATGTCGTATGCAGTATAAAATTTTTAAAAATTTCTCTTAACAACGCCATAAAAACTATTTTTTTTGAAGGGAGCTACTTTTTTCCCTCCTCAGTATCCTCACCTGGTTCCAGAGCAGAAGATATTCACTTTTTATTTCTTTTGTATTGAAAAATACTAAAAAATAAATTAAATTTTGAGTATCTCTTTTCTTTGATCAATCTAACTACGCCAATGTGCTGTTGTTACATTAAAAGAGCAATAAAATTAACTATTAAAAATTCATATTTCAGATAAATGTCTAAAACTTTGAAGTCTTAATGACTTTCTAGCTTAATTATTTGCTTTTTTTTTATTTTTTACATTACGAAATTAAAAATTTAATGAATCTATTTTAGTCGTTTATTAAATGTTTATATTCGTTTTTTCTGCCAGCTGACTAATTTGAATGTTTGTTTGTTTGTTTGTTTATTTTCAGGCTTAAGCATCATTTTGAATAATCGTTAAAGTAAAAGTCAACAGAAAATTACCAACAAGAAAATTAAATAATAATTGTTTAGTTGCCTGGCTTGGCTTAGTTTTACTGTGTTATTATGGTAATCATCATTAAGAGTGTGTGTTTTTGCAAGAAGGAGCAGCAAAATTTACAAAAATAAATATAAAAAATATAAAATAAAAATTTAACTGACAGTTTTAAGCAAATTGAAAGAAATCGTAAGGCCACAAAAAGAGGGAAAAATCTCAAATAATTATTGTATGTAGTTAAATTAAATCGATGTTTGTTTTAATAAAACGACAAACATTATTATTTAAACATTTGTTTGTGTGCGTATTAAAGCACTTCATAATGTTGTAAAACACTTGAAGTGTAATCCAAAATATTACAGTACAATATACAAGTACTCACACATAATCACACAGTTGTGTTTAACAACTACAAAATTGCTTAAGATCATTCACAATAAGGCAGGAAACTACTCTATAGACAGAAAAGAACTAAATTTAATTTTCAGTAAAGAAACTCAATGAATTAGGAAATATTTGAGGGTGCCTCTGTGGCTAATTGTTAGCGATGCTAGCCTATCAGCCCATAGATCGTGGGTTCGATTTCCGGCATAGACCCTGGGTGTTTTCCGCCGAGAGCTAAATGCTAGCGGGTTATGTTTGTGTGTTGTTGTTTTGCTGTGTTGTTGTTATCACCAAAAAAATTACAAACAAAAGTTTGTCTAAAAATAAATTTCACTTTCAATAAATGTTCTTTCGCAGAAAATTGAATTTTTTTGTTTGACTTTTATTTAGGACGCAAACACCAAAAACAACAAGAAAACTGTGTCGTAAAAAGACAACCCCGACGACGACACACATAAATAATAAAAACAACAATGATTGAAAAGGAATGCGATTGTGCCAAGTTTGTTTACTGAAGATTTTTGAGTGAATCAATTCGTTAATGTCGTTGCGTTAATTCTCGTTAATTTTTTTTAGAGTCTTTAGATAAACATTCAGACCTCAACACATTTAACAAAGTGAAATTTCATAAATGCTTAATGGATGATGATGATGACCCGGACAAAAAATTTTTTTTTTGATATATTACAAGAAATCCCGTAAATGTTTTTGTTTGATTAAATAAACTATTTTGTTTAATATTTGTTAGTATTTTTAGACTAATTATTTTATAAATTCAGACAAAAATATTGTTTGATATTTTTCAAAAAATCCAGTAAATTTTTTTGTTTGGTTTAGTAAATTGTTTTGTTTACAACTAGTAAATATTTTTAGACAAATTGTTTTATAGATTTAAACAATTTGTTCACTGAAATAAACACGTTTTTTCAATGAAATTGTTAAGGATTTTTGTCTATTTTTATAAATTTGTTTGTAGGCCCGTTTCTGGACAAAATAAATACTATTTCATTGAATTCATTTACAGAAAATAAAACTTAGTTTTTCTGAGTGATGTTACAAAAGTTGTCGAGGCTACTTTCCATTGGTTCAGAGATGCAACTTTTGGTACAATTCTAGAAAAGATTTTGCCTAGAAACGGGCCTAAAAATATCTGAACAATTTCATTGAAAAAAACGGGTTTTTTCTAGTAAACAAATTGTATAAATCTATAAAACAATTTGTCTAAAAATACTTACAAACACTAAAACAATATTTTACTGAATCATACAAAAATATTTACTGGACTTTTTGTAATATATCAAACAAAATTTGTATCTGAGTCATCATCATCATCCATTAAACATTTATGAAATTTCACTTTGTTAAATGTGTTCAGGTCTGAATGTTTATCTAAAGACTCTAAAAAAATGAATGAGAGTTAAAGAATTGCTTCACTTAAAAATCTTCAGTAAACACACTTGGTACAATCGCATTCCTGTTGCTATCATTGTTGTTGTTGTTATTATTTGTGTATATGTCGCCATCGGCGTTGTTTTTTACGCCACAGAAAAATGCTTTTTGTCTTGGGTTTTGATACTAGCGTCCTAAGTCAAACAAAAAATTCAATGATTTAGTAAAAAGCATTTACAGAAAATTAAATTTATTTTTAGACAAACTTTTGTTTGAAAGTTTTTTTTGGTGATAATTTTTTCTGTGTAGCAATAGCAACAACGATAACAACAACAACAACAACAACTAATGAATGAGTCTCTGTGTATCTATGTGGCACTTGTATGCTCGATTCGTGTTCAATTAACACACGCCATTCCACCGCACATTCAAATTTACAAGTACTATTTCAAATGAACAAATTCAAAAAAGTCGTTGGAAAATATTCCATGATGCCACACACATACCAAGCGGCATATCTACAAAGCCTTAGTGCTGAATGATCGCTTAAAATCTAACAAATTGTTAGTAAATGAATGACTAAAGTAAATGATACCCGGGTAGAAGTAATTTAAAAATAAAATCATGTAATAAGTGTTTTGTTAAAAAACACAAAACATGAACCAAAGTTAGTTATCAGTGATCACTATTAAATTAAATCCAAAGCTGTGGCAGCAACATGCCACCCAATTTTTGTACAAGCGAAACGTCTAGGGGAGCTCTAGTTTATTGCAATCAGTATCGAGCATTTGTGTTAAGCATGTGTAATCAAAGACTTTGATGACACATTTACGTATGTACTTATAAATGTTAAGGTAACTATATGTGTGCGTATTTGTTAGTATCGATAACCAGATTTTGATCTAAAATTTGGTTTTTTGATTTTATATTGAAAATCAAAAGAGCTGGGGTGAGTGAGATCCTGCTATAAAGTTGCCAGTTCTTTTTTTTTTTCTTCTTCTTTTGTTGTTACCATTTATCATCAGGGAGTTAAAACTGCCAACTTCCGTAATTGTAAGTTTTCGCTTCCGTTTGCTTTTAGTAAAGCAGTAAAAACAGACTTTAAAAACAATTTGTTTTTAAAAAAGGATATTAAGTATCTGATTACTTAACAGATTATTTAACTTTTTACTAGTCAAAAATTTTGTAATTAAATGATTTAATAAAGTTTAGCGTTTACCCTCAACAAAAAAAAGACAGTGGCACCAAAATGAACTGCAAAACAAAACAAAAAAACACTTGATTTAATAAAAAAAAAGCTTAAGCAATTCACCCTTTTTTATTAAAACGCACATTAAGAACTAAAACTGTGATTTACTTTTGGTGGTGGTTGTAATTCTATACTTTTTTATTTCATTTAAGTTTTTACTTAAATTGTGTCATTTTTGCCATAAAATAAGGGCGCTTAATTAAATAATTTCATGTAATTTGTGTGGTTTTTGTGGTTTTTTTTTACTTTTTAAAGCAAATAATAAAAACTTGGTTTTTTTTACTTACAAATGAAAATCGTTTTTGTTATATTTTTTCCTAATGGGTCAAGTGTAAATAAACACTCAAAGAATAATAAATCTCAGAAAATACTATTAATTTTTTCAATACAAAAGTCATAAATAGTCAGTGCAATAAAAATTGTTTATTATTTCAGCTTCATTAGAATTTTCAATATAAAAAAATACTGTTTATAAACAATTCAAGAAGATGACAAAAGCGAAAAATGAAAATAAAACAATAAAACAAACAAAAAATCTAAACAAATAGTTTTGTAATGGAATAAACTTAAGGAATTTCATTAAAAAATTTATATTAAAGTCTTCAATAATATTTATGAAAACGTTTTAATTGAAGATAAATTAAAAGGCAATAACCTTCAGCTAATAGAATGAAGAAATTAACAAAGTAGAAATTAATAAAGTAATTAAATTGACTTGTATTAGCTAAAACGCACAGTGGGGGATTTTGGAGAAAAAAATGGAAATAAATCTCTAAACACGCGGCCCGATTAATATAAAATTTCATACAGCATTTGAAGAGGTGTAGCTGAGCTTTAGCTCGGAGTTTGAACTTTATATATTATCTGTAAAGGGGGCGGAGCCACAAGACCCCCAAGCTGATGTTTTTGATCTGATAAAAAAGAGTTTTTGCAAGTAGACTTTCCCATGATATAATAAATAGAAGGTAGTTCCATTCTCTCAATTTTTCTTGACATTCACTTTCTGACAAGAATAAGGATTGTGACGTTTGCATTAAAATCGTGCTACCGTACTACACCTTTTCCAATTGTAATTCAGTAAGCATCAATTATAATTCAGAAAGTATCAGTTGTAGTTCAGATTAGTTAATTGTAATACAGAAAATGTCAATTGTAAATAAGAAAGAGTCATTTTGTGGCAGCTGAGTGTCATAAATTGAACACAAGTGTCAGGTGTGGCCAGATTGTTGGCGGCGCTGGCATGCTGGCGTATGCTCCGGTTATGGCTCGCCGTCTTGGGGTGGTGTTCTTGCCAACCAATCTGCCTCTTTCAGCCACTGACAAAAAATCATGTCAGCTGACTCCCGATGTAACGTGAGCAAAAACATTTTAAAAAGAAGAAGGCCGAAAGTTAGTTGCTGAAAAGAACAAAAGAAAATGTACCCCTACACCGCACTTACTTCATTAGTGTTCTCGTATACCAAGATTTTGACTCGGTTACCTGGTGTTGTACTGACCTTTGGCATGGCCCACCCTTACCTTGTGTTACCGATGGTTAAATCCCCCTCTGGGATTTAACCTTCCGTAACACAAGTTTTGTTAGCTACACTCTAAAACATTACTTCAAATTTACGAAACTTGTGTTGAAAATTTCTCCTTGTCTAAAATTACATCGATTTTGTAGTTATTTTATTAAAGAAAAAACCTTTCAAATTAAACATATTTAATCCAAGTGGAAAAAATGTAACATAAAGTATAATACGGCTATGGCTGAATGGTAGATACGTCAAACTATTAGTTAGGAGGTCGCGGTTCAAACCTGCACGCAGCCAATCGCTTTTTTATTTTCAACAAAAGACTATACTTTTTTAAATATCCAAAGAAATTTAATTATTTTGGCTTGAGTTCGGTTTTAATTTAATTGTTCAATTAAATTATATTTTTATTTCAAGATAAATGTGAAGCATATAGCCAAAGAAAATTTTTGACTGCACGGAGGGTTGAACTGACTTTTCGATAGCTACCGCTAATCTGTTCGAAATTCTTTTCCACTTAGACTACTCGACCAAAGTTGGTGGTTTGCATATCATCTACTTTTAATCAATTCATACTGTCACTCTTAGAGCTGTATTTCTTTTGAGAGTTATTGATATTCACTTTTTTCTATATCTTGTGCTAAGCTTCTTTTATTATTTCTCTATTCTGGTATGAATTATCATTGATAATTACAAGTACATACTAGTGTAAGTGAACGTTTGCTTGTTCAGTTTATTTGAACATGTATGTACATCCTTTTGCTAGGTGCCTTTAGATAACTTAATTGTTAAACTATAAAGCCGAAGCTCTTGATGGGTACAATACCATCTCATTTCTATGCATGAGTTGGTATTGTACCTATCAAGAACTTGGTCCTCATTTTGATCTCAGTACTTTTAACGGCCGTAATTTTTGGATAGGAACTTGGCCTTATTTTCACATTTATCTTTTTGTGCGAATAGTAGTTTTTCAGTACACTAATACAGGATTTAGACGAAGACTTTTTAGCTTGATTTTTTTAAGTTTATGGTCAAACGGATTATAAGAGCATTTAGCAGGATACCAAATCCAAAAGAAAATTACTTCCTTAGGCCCTATGCTTTGCACTTGTTACTCGGGTAAACGTATTTTTACCCTGTTCGACCATTCAACTCTAGAAAAATCAAGCTTAAAAGTCTTCGTCTAAAATTTGACTTATAGGGGACTTAGACTCTAAATCCCCTATAAGTCATACTCGTTTTTATACAGATACCATTTTGTTCTTGATATAAAAATTTATGTTAATTAATAAATATTTAGTTTATAAATTTACACAACTGATATTGAAATATTAAAAAAAAAATAATCAAGAAAATTTTAACTAAAATAGAAAATACTATTGAAAATCACAAAAGAATAAAATAAGTGTAGTAGGCTTGGAAACTTATACAAAACCCAACAAATATTTTATATTCGATATGAATCTATTTTATTTTTCTACACCATTATACAATTAGAAATCCATTGGATAACAATAAAAGTATTATAAAGCAAAATGAAAAATAAAAACCAAATTAAACCTTTAAGAAATTTATTATTTGACATATTGTCATAATTATATTTTAAATGAAATTTATTAAATAAAAACCAAATTAAACCTTTAAGAAATTTATTATTTGACATATTGTCATAATTTTAAATTTCATTTAAAATATAATTATGACAATATGTCAAATAATAATTGAGTAAGTTTTTAGCACAAAATATGTCTTTTTAAGAAAACAACTTATAGATTCTTCTTAGTGAAACAATTCTCTATAGAACTGCAACATTGGGTTTTTGAAAAGTAATAGTGGAAAAAATATTTTTTTATCACCAAAATACCACTGTGCCTCGTTCCGCTAATACTTGCATCCTGACGACATGCTTTTATTAGGATTGTGTCGAATTATGGTTTCGCTGAGTAAATATTTTCTGCAAGGCCGGTCTTTGTTCGGCACTTCTTAAAGGCTTCCTCCCTGGGTATGTCGAAAAGCGATTTTTTTTATTTATTAATTTTTAATTCAAAATAAATTCATAACAATGTGGTGTATGTGGTGCCTCAACGCCTTATAGGCATTTTAGAGGCGAGTTTTTTTAGAAATACACTAAAATTTATTTAGAGGGATAAGCTAGCTCCTAAGCGAATTTCATTGGTGTTCTAAGCCAGATCTAAAAAAAACCTTTATGCTACTTCAAAAATTTGCTGTTAATTCTTCAAGAATTTTCAAGCACTTCAAAAAACAATTTAAATAGCATTTCTTAGCATTCTCATAATTTATCACTTGATTACAAGACATTAAAAATGTTCAAATTTAATTAATTACCTCATATTAAAACAATGACAAACTAAATTTGTTACCCAAAACAATTCTATAATAAATGATGCTGAAGAAAATAAAAATCTCATTTGAAAACGTTTAAGTTCTTAAAGCCAAACAAAAAGGATCAAAATCTTTAAAATGTGCAATAAAATAATGATCAACACCATAATGACAACGATTTATGATGCGGCCATAAAACGGATTTTTTTTTGTAAGTTGACCAACTTCGAGTAAAAGCATGAGTGTTTGGTTTACTTTTTTTTTTGCATGAACATGAGCATAAATTTTACACTTCTTGGGAAATGTTACTTGCAGCCAACAAACAGTTGCATCAACATTAAGAGTGAGAGAAAAGAAGCAATATGATGCAGGTAATATTTATTTATAACCCAAACAATTTGTTAATGAATATTTGTATAATAAATCATGAATGAGTTGAATAAGCAAAAGCACGACTGAATGAGGAATTTTTTGATATTCTTTCTGTTTTTTTTCTTCGTCACATTAATCCGTGTAGAACAAATTCTTTCAAAGTTGATATTGTGAAAAATGAGGGAAAAATCTTAAATTTCATAAATTACATTCAAGATTAAATTGAATGTAATACGATATTTAAACTGTTATGATTTTTTTTCTGTTCATTCTCCAAAGTTTTTAACAAAATAGTTTCCATTGTCAAGGGGTTTTCAATCAAACTTTCAAACAAGAATTTTTATGAATTATGAAATGTCTTAAGAAATGATCCTATTAATTGTAAATGGTGGAGGGCTTTCAAAAACACTGATGTTAGATCATACTATGGTGCCTTTTATGTTAAAGATGTTTAACTGTTGATAAGCTTAAATGTTGATGATGTCACTCCTAATTTGTCTACAAATAATTTGACATCTTTTGCCACAACACAAAAAATACAAAATACCAAAGAAAAAAGATAAACAGCCCTCATCTACATCATATTAAATATTTGTCTGCAGCCAGCCATACGTGGGAACTCTGTTAGGCTTGATTTGCTACAAAATTTAATTTCCATTCGATTTCAGCTCATATCATAAACTTATAAAAATAAACACAAAATACTTTAATATAAACACAACCACTCATTAAATGCTTTAAAGCCTCCAGCAATATGGGAAATCATTTTCAAAAACGGACAATAAAACGAAGAAAAAAATTTCAAATTAATTTTTGCTAATAAAAATATACAATTTATCATCACTAGTCAGTCCATCATTATTTGATGGTTGATCAATTTATACAAAACTAAATTTAAGAGTAAAAAAAAATTCCAAGCAAATTGCCCAGATTTGCATAATATCTTCTTCCTTATCTAAGTTGGATGACACAACGTGAATATGAAATATTTTCTAACACTCAACTGTGTTCCTCTTTTTTTAATTTTTTTTTATTTTTTTTCATTTTGCCTTTTTAAGGGATATCAATGGCTTTGATGGTTTCATATAAAAGTTTTTATTACAAATTTGATACTTTTTTTGTTCGTTTTAAAGCGTCTAATTTAAGTATTACCGACAAGCGGCTCTTAAATAAGCTGAAACTTTTATGGACAATTTTATATTGCTGGTATTACTAATGCAAATATAATAAAGTATCAAGGAAAAACTAATAAACAGAGTATTAACAACAACAACAAAAAAACGTATCACATTGCATACCTAAAAATTGTATTAACCCTTTGGGAGAAAATTCTTAGTTTAAATAGTTTATTATTTTAACTAGATGGCGTTAAATCTACCTTTACACACCGGAAAGGTTCATGCTAAAATCGTCGGAAATAAGGTTAATTTAAAATTTTTCGGTAGTGATTTTACTTCATTGGTACTTCATGTTAATTCAACATGATTTACAATAACCTTCAAAGAACATTTTTCTTTTTGTAATAACTAAATTTAAGGTTGATTTAATATTGCACTACAGTTAGAACAAAATGAAGTTGATACTGAAATAACACGGAGATGTTCAATGAAAGTTGAAACAACTTGAACTTGATACTGAAATAATACGAAGAATCATGTTGAATCAAAGTTAATTCAAGTTGAAACAACATGAATTTGATACTGTAATAATACAGTATGTTGGATCGAAGGTACTTCATGTTAAAACAAAATTAATTTAATGTAGCAACTTAATTTATTATTTTACATATGTGATGTGTATTACACAGAAAAGACTAAATTTCATTTCCTGTAAAGGATTTCAAGGAAATAGTAAATATTTTGTCTAGAAACGGACCTACAAACATATTTGTAAATATAGACAAAAATATCTCAACAATTTCATTGAGAAAATAACGTTTTTTTCAGTGAACAAATTGTTTAAATCTATAAAACAATTTGTCTAAAAATATTTCCAAATTGTAAACAACATGATTTACTAAATCAAACAAAAAGATTAATTGGATTTTCTGAAAAATATCAAAAACTATTTTTGTATGAATTTGTAAAACAAATAGTCTAAAAATGCTAACAAATATTAAACAAAATAGTTGTCATAATCAAACAAAAATATTTACTGCATTTTTTGTAATATATCAAACAAAATTTTTGTCTTTGTCAGCATAATCATCATCCATTAAGCATTTATGAAATTTCAATTTGTTAAATGTGTTAAAGTTTGCATGTTTATCTAAAGACTCTAAAAAAAATTAATAAAAATTAACGAAACGACATTAAAGAATTGATTCACTCAAAAATCTTCAGTAAACAAACTTTATACAATCGCATTCCTTTTGCTATCACTGTTGTTGTTGTTACTTGTGTGTTGTTTTTTTATAATACAGTTGTTCTTGTTGCTTTTGGTGCTTGCGCCATAATAAAAGTCAAACAAAAAATTTATTGATTCAGTAAAAACATTTACTGAAAATGACATTTATTTTTAGACAAAGAATGACTTAAAGATCATTTTATTTATTCAAATGGTGCACGTTGCTTTTAGTTTTAATTTTTAGAGCGTTTTACATTTTTTCGGTGGCACCAATTCTTAATTTAAAATAATAGAAATGGCCTCCTCAAATCAGTCGGGATTTGTGAAATTTAGAAAACGCGTAAAGTTTTTCGCTGTTTAGTTTTAGTCTAGTTTATCGCTCTCTGGGCTTAGCCTTTACACTTTCGCAGACTATATTCTAAAAACTAACAGCCGTATTCATAAAAACTTAAAACAGGGTGGTAAACTACTTTTAAGCAAAATTTCAAAAAAGAAATATTACATGAAAGTTTTAAAATAGCCCAGGAAAAATTTTGATGACAAAGTAATGAGTTAAAATGCTAAAAACATACGCTTCACTACTTCTACTTTTTCATTTTAACCAATTACTTTAACATGGCGATGTCATTGGAGGCAAGTACTTACCACAACTGATTATAAATAACAAGTTATAAATTTCAATATTTAGAAGGCATTGAAGAATACACAAAACACAATAAAAATTAAATGTCTCTGCTAATCATTGAACTCGTGCCGTTTTCAGTTATTTCGGTATTTTATGCCAAGTGTTTTACTCACTAGGCTACTGCACAACTATTTTATTACGGGCTTAAAACTTGTTTTCACGAAAATGAGCACAATTAAAAAAATCTATTTTGCTTCACCAGGGGTTGAACTGTTTACCCTGCCAATAAGAGAATAGATTGCTTGTTTAATTATTAGTAAGTAATTGTTCAAGTACTGTAAAGTAATTAAGTCGGTATGTAGTTTGTGGTTGAAAAGTATGTTGTTCGGTAATGACAATTCATTACCAATTTTTTGCTGGGAGGTTTATAGATGGTATGCAGCTAATATAAACCTTCAATAAATTCATATTATCTTAATATCAAATATAACTTCAAATATCTCTGCAAATTTACCACACACGAATACATGATATACTTAAAATTGAAGCTTAAAGTCTTGGTTATAAGCTATAAAAAGCTATTCATTTATTTCAATATCTGGATGTAATGATATTCTTTTTATTGCAACATTAACTACAAAATATGGCGGTGTTGCCAGTATCGAAATCTAAAATTCCTTAAAACACACAATATATATAGTAGCGTTTATGAATACAATTTTATATCAAACAGCTTTTAGCCTGAAAGTGTTCAATAACAGTTGTGAATCTTAAAACTAAAGTAAGAATTTTTTATGAATATGGCAGTAAATCTACATCCATTTGTGTTTCAAGTGAACCTGAAAAGAAAGATAGAAGTTTTATACATCCAATCCAACTCATACTGGTATCAGCTCCACATTTTCTAAAATATTTTAAGTTCACTAATTCGTAATGGATTTTTATAAACAAGGCCTAACTTTAATACTTTAAATTTGTTCCAAAACTCTTTGTTTGCATGCCGGCAAATCACTAATCATTTCCTAACTAGCTCAGAGATGTCGGAGGAGGTAACACCCACTATTTCTGGTGCAAAGCATTTGCACAATATGGCGCCCATCGTGGGGCCCGAATTTAATTTTGAATCTAAAGTTGACTGACTAAAAGAATGTAAACAATAACAATACGTTTCCACACTACAAAGTGTGATTTCGAAATAGTTAAAAAAGTAAATAAAATAATTAGCCGATGGCCCTGGTAGTTTAATATTAAATAAATAAATAAAATAATAATAATAAATAATAAAATAAACTGATGCAAGAAAATGCCGCTATTAATTTAACAAGCTTAAATAACACTGTACAACACGAAAAAAATTACGGGGTTCTGTAAACCGATTCTGGTAAATCACATCGGAATTTTATTTAAGGGGGGTTAAAGTTTCCGCCTTTTGGCCTGATCGTGCAGCATATCGGAACATGAAACTATCTGTTCTCTACATCTGAGGTAAAGGGTGTATTCAGCAACTTTGTAGCAAATATTAAGGTAAATATTTTTGTGGAACTATCTGTTCCACATAAGGGTAATGCGGAGAGATAAAATATTCTAAAAAAGGGGAGTGCGGAGATAAAATATTCAAAAAAAATGCTGGCCGTAAGATTTGACTAAAGATTTCAAATGCAATTAAGCTCTAGAGTCAACTTGTACGCCAGAAATCATTGAAAACTTAAGCTGTGTTTAAGGGTTAACTTCATACTTATTCACAATTATCACTCGGTATAGGAAATCTTGTAAGTCTTATGTTTAAGGTATAAGATGTGTTTAGCACTTTTATGTAAAACACCACGACAAACATTTTTCTGAAACATTTTAACCCTGTAAATCTTCGCTTTATGGGTCCCCTTCAGCGGCGATAGAGAACGCTAAAGTGTTTTACAAAAATATTTGCCATAAAATTCTACTGTAGGTCTTTAAGGAGACCCAGGCTCCAGACTTAACTCGAACGCTAGAAATCATTCAAAACAAAAAATGTGTTTAAGTGTTCGTACTCGAAATTGTTGTATAGCGTAATTAAAAATCAAGTGATAAGCCAATCACCTATGAAACCACTCATTCATTTAGTTATTCATAGTCTTACTAGTCAGATTAAATCGTATACATATATGCAATTTATCTATGTAAGATTTATGCATATAAATTATGAATATATCTATATATTTTTGGAATGTGCTCTTCAAGGCCTTCATTTGAATGCAGGTACTAAAGAAACGAATTTTTCACGCTAACGATAGGATTTATAAGTTTAATTCAACTTTAGTTTATGTTAGACGACTTATCATTAAGATTTGTTTCAACGTTTGTTTGAGTTTGCTGTTGGCTGAGTAATTAGCCCGTTTGACGACAAACCCTGAGATCTTGAGTTCAAGACTAGTTTCAGGCAAGCCAACAACATCATACATTTTTCTCATGTGCTTTGGTGTGTTATTGTGTTGGTTGTTGTTGGACTGTTAAAGTGATGAAAGCATTGCACTGATCACTTTGGCAGTACCGGCAGCGATTAATACTAAAATATCCTAATGCACTTCACAGCACCCTCCTTCGTCGGTATTCTAGCAGAACCGTCGGCGAAGTAAAAGAACTAATAAAATGGCTACACAGCTTAGACAACTCAATAACTCTACTTGACACCAGAGGGCTTTGCAACACTGCTTTATATAAAATGCGCAATAGCAGGGTTGTAAATGAAATAAGCTTTGTATATCTCTCCCACTTCACCACCTGTTCTCTCTTCACTATCCCTTTCCCAAAGAAGGTAACACATTAATTAATTAACTGGTAGGCATTAATTGCCTGATTGTGTTACTTCTCTTTAAAAAAAGAAAAAAAAGGGTGCCGAACTCATCTTATACATAAACTGTAAGGTTTACAATATTTCTTATGTCCATTCACTATAACAAGGTGTAAAACGGGAGGAAGTAATTTTAACTGCCCCTAAAATAAATCCTAGACGTAAACTTTAAAAACGCCAATGCACGTAAATTTTTTGTGCCACCTCTACCGGAATCAGTCGTTTGAAACTTGATAGTTTTTTGAGTTGTACAGTGTAATTACAGCTGAAGCAGCACTTTCACTTACATTTCTGTATGTAAGCATCGACCGATGTGACTCCATTCAGAGATTGTTGTAGAAAGTTTCGAGTATCCTTCATTGATATTATTACTCATAGTATTTATCAAAGCTTTGTAAGAGCTTTATAAAAATATATTTTGCATGGAAATTTTTTCATAAAACTTTGGTAAATTAAAAGGAAGCTTAAATATAAAATAATATTAAACATTTCTAACTTCAAATCAGAACCTTTCAAAAGGTTAATATCAATATTGGGTAGCAGACATATGGCTGCGTAGAAAACTAAGTTTGAATTTATATAAAGTCTTTTAAAATACATACCAGCAAGTCATTGTAGCGAATTTAATTTGCAGCTACAATCGCGTCTTAAACTCTACAAAAAAATAAACGGCAAAAGTATATAAACAAAATTTTAATCACACATCAGGGATTATGGCGCTTATCGTTTCAATTTCAAATAAAAGACAACAAGAAACAATAAAAAAAACAATTTGCTAAATCTAAAAGCTAATAGATCTTTATTAATGTCATTAAAATGACGCCTTCTGGCAGTTGAAGATCATTTTGATGAGTAATAAAATAGTGTTAAGAAAATTGAATTCTGTCTTTAGAGTTTTTTTGCCTTTTTAAATTAAAATAAACCGAAACAATTAATTAAAAAAAAGTGGTTTGATTTTGTCCTCACATATCCGAGATAAACTTAAGCCAGCAGCAAACAGTAACACACAAATTTCGAAAAATTAAACTGACATAAAGACAGCAAACAAAAAAAGGAGAAAAAAACAAGCAAGACTGAATGAAATGATATGATAGACGGTTTATTAAGGTGCATTTTTGTAATTCTTTTGTTTTGTTGTATGTTTATAATTAATAATAAACAGACCCCTTCAAAAAAGCGCCAACAAGCGTCAAAATATTGTGCAAAAGTAGTTGGTAAGCATTATAATGATTTAAGTGGTTCCCATTAAGCCAGAGATTAAAAATTATAATAAAAAGAAGGAAAAAAACACAAATCTTTTGGTTATTGTATGATTTTTAATAACCATAGATGTTCTGGTCCAAAAAAGATCCGTCAACACGACACAAACAACAAACATACACACTCAGCTTCCCAACAAATTCAAGTTTAAATGTTCAGTATAAAAATTAAATAAGATTAAAATACTTGTATCCCCAAAAAAAAAAATAAATAAACAAATAAACAGAAGAGAAAGAAAAGAAAAATGACAACATGCAATCTAAAGCAGATAATGCTCGCTCGTACTACCAAATAAAAGAACAAAAAAAAAACAACTGCTACAATAAAATAAAACATGATCACACCGAAAGGAAACGAGCTTAAATGCACATGATGAGCCCTCCTGTTTCTTTTAACGATTGTAGAGTAGCAAAGTTTTTAGCTGAACAGTTGATATTGAAAAAATCAGATTTTTTGGATTTTTTTCATTATTTGTGTTGTAGCTTTAATCTGTTAAATCAAACAAATAAAATTCCTGAGAACTTGAAAAGACTTTGTGTCAAAAAAAAATTTAAAAGAACGCAAAAATTGGCTTGATATAATAAACCATAATAAATAGAGAATTTATAAGCAGATATCACTCATCATTTTTAATAATATAATGTTGTGACAAGCTTCAATTTTTTATGTATACGAGGCCATAATGGCCAACTATCTGAAATAGGAGCTTCAGCCGGGAGCTAGAATTAATATACATATTATACAAAACGTAGGCACATATTGCTGAAAGCATTTCGTGCAGTCTTAGGCACTAAAAGAATTTAACTTCATAAAACCTATAAAAACAATTTTATTAGATTTTTTTCATTAATCCAATGAAAATTTCACAAGCCCAATGAAAGTTTCACCATGCAACAACATGCAAAACTTCCACCCAAGCTAAATAATCTAAATATGAAGGAAAAAACTAGAAATCATTAATCAATGGAAAAAATAGAAGCAAACCACAAGAATAGTCCTTAAACAGAAAACATTTATTTTAGATAGTTTTAATGAATGACATTCATTTTCTTAGATTCATTAATATTTTACAAAAATACGTTGGTTCAATGCTCACCATGAGTTGTTTCAATGAAAATATTCATTGAAACTCTATGTAAAACGGTTCATTGAAAACATTCGTTCTTGTTATTCTTTAACAAAGTTAATGAACCAATTCATTGATTTAACGTATTAGGTTATTATGTCAAAATTAATGAACAATTTGTTGAAACAATGAACTTTTTCCTTAAATTTTTGTACCTTTTTGCTTCAATTCCCTAGCTCACTGATCAAATTTACAGTCCGTGTGAATATCTCTGAAACGAATCAATCGAATTTAATGACATTTTCCGAAATTGAAGTAGTTTTTTAGTTAAGATCTGATTAGATTTTGTACTCGATCGAAACGCTTACTTAAATTTATCAATTTGAATCAGTTCATAATCACACGATATCTAAGTTAAGATAAAATCTTAAAGATGGCAAAATTTTTGTTACGATCGGCTCGTCGTAATCAGATTAAAACTCGATTTTCGAAAATAGGGGTGAAATCAGTACACAGAAAAAACTAAATTTTATTTTCTGTAAAGGAATTCAATGACATAGTAAATGTTTTATCTAGAAACGGACCTAAAAACAAATTTGTAAATATAAACAAAAATATTTCAACAATTTCATTAAAAAAAACGTGTTTTTTCAGTGAACAAATTGTTTAAAAAAATTGTAAACAAAACAATTTACTAAATCAAACAAAAAGATTTACTGGATATTCTGAAAAATATCAAACAATATTTTCGTCTGAATTTATAAAACATTTAGTCGAAAAATACTAACATACATATATTAAACAAAATAGTTTACTTCATCAAACAAAAATATTTACTGGATTTCTTGTAATATATGAAACAAAATTTTTGTCTAGGTCATCATCATCATCCATTAAGCATTTAAGAAATTTCACTTTGTTAAATGTGTTCAAGTCTGAATGTTTATCCAAAGACTCTAAAAAAATGAATGAGAATTAACGCAACGACATTAACGAATTGATTTACTCAAAAATTTTCAGTAAACAAACTTGACACTTGCTGTTGTTGTTATTTGTATGTATGTCGTCATCTAGGTTGTTTTTTACGACACATTTTCTCTTGTTGTTTTTGGTTTTTGTGTCCTAAATAAAAGTCCAATGAAAAATTAATTGATTCAGTAAAGAACATTTACTGGAAATGAAATTTATTTTTAGACAAACTTTTGTTTGAAATTTTTTTGGGTGACAATTTTTTCTGTGTACCTACAGCCGTGTGGACAGTTTTACCTTGCTTATTTATTGTAGTACCATGCTTGATATATAATTTGTTGGCATTTTTTCTATCCTTCTTGCTACTACGCTTATAAATTAGGAGGTCTGATTTTATACATATCTGTGAGATATAATGATGTCGTTTCATACATTTGGCGGCAAAAAAATATGTACTTATCGTAGAGCTATAAGATTTGGCACGTTTGTTTATATTGGCAAGGCTTAGAAAAATTCAAAATATGATATGATATCGGAGCAGCAAGGATTCGTGTCCTTCTCAGATATCCTTAAATGAAACAATGTCATAACTACTAAAATAACATTTATATTTGCAAAAAAAATCTCACATACGCTACATATGATATCCATAATGCTGAGCCAAATTTTGACCAAATCTGAGGAAGGACACCTTTTGCTCAAACTGTATGAAAATCGTGTTTTTTTAGCAATTGAGTTCCCTTACTTAATTGTGAATAAAACCAAAAGTTGTGAATCGATTTTAATGAAATATGGCTCATTTTGTTTGGAGCATATTTACCTACACAGAAAAATATCGTACTTATATCCAAGGAATTTTTTTCCAAACTATTTTCATGCCAGCTAGGAACTTTTACATAAACCAATTCATATTTCTTTTAAAATGTATTTTTAAAAAATCAGTATTGAACTTGTATAGCCTGTTGTACTAGACACAACTCTTTCCATTCTGCCAAACAGACTATTTTAAATGAACTGTATTTTTACTTTATATAAATAAAACAACTTTTTAGAATTTAAAAAAAGCTCAAAATTTTTCCAAGGCAACTTAGATTTCATAAATTTATTTATTAAAAATTCATACTGAGAATGAAATAATTCCTGTTTTTATTTATAAATTAATAGAATATATGAACAATAGATTATGAACTTTTTTCTTACTATTTATGTTCAAACTTTTTCATGTGTAGAAAAACAATGAAATTATACAAAAAAATTTCATTTAATATATTTTATTTTTATTTGTTTTATGATTTTTATAAGTTTGTTCCGTGATTGGTTAAAATTGGTGGATGTTTTAGGTGGCTTGAAAGAATAGATTCTCACCTTCCATTTTGTTGCAGTACCAAGGTAAACTGAGCTAATTTTTTCCCCATAGAAAACTTGACATGGCAAATTTTATAAAGCCATTTTGATTTGCTTATATCTATTTGCTTATATCTATTATATGAGTAATTGCATTTAGGCGGGTGTGACCATTTTACACACATTTTTTTGTTATAAATCAAAAATATAAAATTTTTACTTAAAAATACATTGCGGCTTGCAAGGGCATTCAGCTCAAGGTCTTTGAATAATGGGTAGACACTGATAGAACACGATTTTTTGCTCAGAATGGTCATCAGAAAGCTACGATTCGTGTGACCTTACAATTCTTAGTTTGAAAGAATTATGACTTTCAGTATAAATTATGTAAAATTTTTACTATAAGGTATACAATAATTTGGATATAGATATTTGTTCAAAGTGGTTTTAATTGTATTACGTATTTACTGTTTGACAAAAAATTATTTTTCTTATAAAAAATTTTTTTTTTATGAGACGGGTGTGACAAACGGGTGTGACCTAGTACGAAAATTTAAAAATTCGAAGAAATAAAACTTTTTATTGATTTAATGAATATAAATAATAAAAAGATAAGCCCATAAGAAAATAATAAGACATTCAATTATTTGCTATCCGTTCTATTATAGACAGCAGAATACTCTACCTGAATATTTTTTTGTTAAATTCAATAAAAAGCAAAAAAAAATTATATTCTTTTTAGAGATAACGGTTTTTATTAATAATGAGAAAGGGAATAAAAGAAAATCTGAAATAAATATTAAACATACAAGGAGGGAGAGCAAAATGTTTCTTGCATGATCATTTAAAAGTGCGTCACATTGATTAAAAAATATTAAATAGTGTATTCTTTTTCTTTTTATTTATTCTATAATTGTCATTCTCTAAAAACGTCAGTTAAGAGATTTTTATTAAAAATGAGAACATTATTTTTTTCCTTGCGTAGGTAGGGCCATTTTACGTAGAATCACTCATATGTAATACAAAGAGTTTTTTTATATTACAAATAAAATACTGTATTTCAATAAAAGCGCTACTAAAATGTTAGAGACCTCGCTTTTTTAAGTATGCAATAAAAAAGGATATTATGTACATGAGCATATTAAGTAAAATCGGTGCAAGATTTTATGTAGCCAACACACAAATTTCACCCCTAAATAGGGTCTTAAATCTCATATATTTTAACGAAATAATTCTATCAATAAATTACATTCGATTTCTTTTTTGAAAGGATGTACATACATGTTCAAATAAACTGAACAAACAAACATTCACACACAGTAAATCATACTAGAAGAGAGAAATATTAAAAAAGAAAAAAGTGAATATCAATAACTATCAAATGAAATTACAGCTCTAAAACTGACAGTATGAATTAATTAAAAGTTGATGATATTCAACTCTTGACTGCAAACCACCGACTTTGGTCGAGTGGTATAAGCGGTAAAGAGCTCTGATGAGATTAGCGGAAGCTATCGAAATGTCAGTTCAACCCTACGCGCAGTCAAAATTGTCTTTGTCTACATGCTTCACATTTATCTGTAAATAAAAATATAATTTAATTGAAAAAATAAATTAAAACCGAACGAACTCAAGCCAAAAATAATTAAATTTCTTTGGATATAAACCCATACATTTTTAGTTTTCTTAATAACAACTTTGTTAAATTCAGTTGCTCCTACTTTTTAAGAAAAAATCTTCAAATAGTAATTATTAGATAAAAGTGACAAGTAGTTAGCAGTAGTCAAAACACAAACAAACAAAAATTTCTTATTTGCTCTAAACAAATCCTTAACATTTAAGTGATTAAATGTCCTTGCTAGCGAATGGTGTAAAACATAAAATTGTATTGCTATATATATAACTGAATATGACAAAACATTATTATTTTTTAGTAGAGAAAACTGACGACCTCGAAATGTAGTTAATGAAACGAAACTAAACGCAATTTGTTACACATTTTGCTACCATTTTATGTCATTTGTTTAGTAAACATTAAACAACTGACTTCTGACCTTGGCAAGGAAAAACAAAAATCCTTTAATAAAAATAAAAAATTAACAAATATTTAACATTTAACCTTGACTGTTAGGGTTGGTGTTTATAGATTTGGCGCATTTCAGTTGCAATTTGTTTTTTTTTCTATAAAATTTTCAAACTGTTAACCGTTTCACACTGCGTGTTGAATGAATACAAATTTCGAAAATATCAAGGTTTCTGAAACTTGTTTTAAATACTACCGTTCTTTTTTCATTTAAATATTTCTGGTATCTTTTCATTTTAAAGTAAATACAATAAAGAATAATTTGTTTGCCCAGTTTTAAGAAGACACGCGTCTGTTTCTCTCTCTCTCTCTCTTAAGTCATAAATATTAAATGACATTTTCTTTACAGTTAAACATAAATTTTATTATTAGATTTCTTTTTTCAATTTACAGGCGTTTATAAAATATTGCCAATTAAATTTTTAATTATTGCGAGCAGGTTTCAAAAGAAAATTTAAAGTTTTACAAATAAAATTTATATGGGCAAATAAATTTTTATAAATAATCACAAAACAAATGTTTACATCTGTTTTATTAATAAATGCTAATTGCAAAAGGTATTAAGTGCCTTTTTGTAATATTTTGAAGAAAAAAAATACTAACAGAGGACTATAATTTTTTTTGCAAATTTTTCGTTCTTCAGTTTTAAAGGTTTTAAATACATTTTGACGATTTTTTTAATTTGCGAAAATTTTTGTTTGGTGTAATTGTTGGTGCGATAACTTTTTTTTACAATATTAGAGATTTTAAATAATTACACTATGCAACAAAATGAAACTTTTGTCATGATATTTGATCACCATTATATGTTTTTGATGTGTCGTGGTCCCATTACTACAAAAACAGTAAAAAATTTAAATGTTATAAATACGTTTTTTTTTTTAATTTTTTCTAAAATTTGGGATTTTTCAAGGGGCTCCTGCACCGATTTCATCATAGCTTGGGAACAAGTAGTCCAATTTAATTGCAGAGAACATGAAAAAACTTGCAATAAAATTACCTTTAAGCCGTTCTACTAGTATTTTTTTATATACTCAATGGTTTCGTAATTATTAAGACCGTAATTATTGAAAATATATTTTTTTGTGCAAAATTGCAAAATTTTTATTTTTTAAAAATTTATAAAAAATGAAAATAGCAAAAATTTACCAATTTTATTAACTGTTCATAAAGCCACATATATTATTAATAAAATAAGATTTATTTCATGAAAATCGATGGATAAATATTGATTTTATTTATAATAAATTTGCAAAAATTGTGAATATTTACACTGGACAGCAAAATCAATCTTTTTTAAATAACAAGGCCCTAAGAACTGATTCTGGTAGAGGCCACCAAAAAATGCATACGTGCATCGATCGGCTTTTTGAAAGTTTTCATCTGGGATTTATTTAAGAGAGAGCTAAATTTCCCTCCCTCTCTTTTTGCATATACACTCTAAAACATTACTTCAAATTTACGATCATATATTGTCTAAATTTGTGTTGAAAATTTCTCCTTGTCTAAAATTACATCGATTTTTTAGTTATTTTATTAAAGAAAAAACCTTTCATATCAAACATATTTAGTCCAAGTGGAAAAAATGTAACATAAAGTATATGGCTGAATGGTAGATACGTCAGACTATCAGTCAGGAGGTCGCGGTTCACATCTGCATGCAGCCAATCGCTTTTTTTAGTAAAACGTTTTGTTCAAAAATAATGCGTGTGTAATTTTAGGTCGATAATAATCTGTAAAGTGTTGCCGACTATTATCGACGTAATTTTCAACAAAAGTGTTTTAGAGTGTAGCAATTCAGACTCGGCAGAGAATATATTGTAGGACTCACTTTTAAGGTGTAGAATGTATTCAACATTTTTATGTAGAATACCATGAGGAAAATTTTTTTGAAACAAATATGCCCGCTATATCGCCTCTGAAGAGGAGATTTTTGTGCCTTATTTATTTAGAGGCCTAAAAGATCCATACTTCGAAGAGCTAGAGGACTAAAATATTTTACAAAAATGTTAGCCGTTGTGTTTTACATAAAAGTATTGAGCAAGATATACTATGCCGAGTCAGTATAACTACATATGTGCGAAATCGGGGAAAATTTAACTCCCCCTACAATGAATCCCAAATTTATAATTCACTGACTATAAAATTGTAACACAAAAAATTTTAACATTTTACAATTTTCGATTTTTTATAAGTTGTTATAAGATAAAAATATTTAAATTTTTCATAAAAAATATATTTTTCATCATTGCGGTCTGAATAATTCCGAAACCATTGAGTATATTAAAAAATAATTTTAAAACGGCTTAAAAGTAATTTTATTTAAAGTATTTACGTGGTTTTGGTAATAAAATTGGACAACCCCATTACAAGTCATGATAAAATCAGTAAAGCAGTCTCTTCAAAAATCCCATATTTTAGAAAAAAATTAATTTTAAAAAATGTTTCATAGAATTTAAAAGTTCGACTGTTTTTGCAGTTAGAGGACCAAAACACATCAAAAAATTATAGTGGTACTCTTTGGCATTTTTTTTTTTTGTTGCATTTCGAGACATTGGCTTTCTTTAGAGATTTAAGAATTTTTTTGGAGTTTGTTTCTAATTTCAGCAATTTTATGCAAATATTCAGTAATTCGAATTCGCTTTGGCGACCAAATTTTTAAACGATTTTGAAATTTGTAAAGGAATTTTCGTATGAGCATATGATTTTTGTCAAGTTTTCATCCCTTTTCACATTTTTGTGATTTTGAACTAATTTATAAACTACTTTCCTATTTAGAAATATCGCTACGAATTTTTTTTATATTTTTAGAGTTTCTGTGGCTTTTATAGCTTTTGAATAAATTGTAGTTAGGTCGTTTTGCTTTTCCGCTCATACTTTTATTTGCTTGCAATTTTGTATTAACTATTTAATATTTAGACTTTCCTACCTGGTTTTGCACGAATGATAAGATAAAATTTTTTAAAGCTTAAACACTTAGAGAAATTATCAGCCACTAGTACATGCTAAGGAAAGAAGATTAACTTACAATTAGATAGAAAAATAATTGCATTGATTTTTTTTAAGAGATTAAAAATTTGAAAAATAATTGACCTTGCGGACCATCCCTGGCAGTGCCCTTTTCTTTTAAGCCTAACAATTTCGAAAGCGTATAGATTTTCATGGTAATTAAAAATAAATCTTTTTTTCTACGACTTTGAACAAAGATATCTCTGGAACCCCTTAACCTTTATTATGTGACAAATAGAGAAAATCATTTAGGCAAGCACATTTAGAGTGGCGTAAATTAAAACACTTTTCTTGAAATTTGCAGAAGAAGACTTTATTTTTTTTAGCTCAAGAGCTGAATGATTTCAAACATAACGGGAGGGAGTTTAAAATTAATTTCGACAAAAATCTTTTTCGAAAATGAAATTTCAAAATCTATATAATCGAATTGGTTTACTTTCACAGATTATCGAACTTAAATCAAAATCTGTAAAATGTCGACTCAAGAACTTAACATGCTTTAAGGCGCCTCTTTAACTTTTTCTTTACACCCAAATGAAATAAGTAAGTATTTATTTATTTGTAGTTTCTGTAGCACACCTGAGTGTGCAAATTAACTTTCAACAACTCACAGAAAAATTTCATAATAAAATCGTCGAAAACAAGATTAACTTAATGTTATTCGGTAGTGATTTTGCTTCATAGATGTTTCATGTTAATTCAACATGATTTTACAATAACCTTCAAAGAATATTTTTTCCTTTAGAAATAACTATATTTGATGTTGATTTAATGTTCCAGTACAGTTAAATCAAATTGAAGTTAATACTTAATAATACGAAGAATCATGTTGAATGAAAGTTATTTCAAGTTGAAACAACGTGAAATTGATACTGAAATAGCACACAGACAGAATCATGTTGAATCAGAGTTATTCAAGTTGAAATAACATGTACTTATTTTAGCCGTTTTATTAATTATTTTACTAACGTGATGTGTGTGTGTTTATTCGCATGGTTGCCCAAGTCAAAATTTGAACTCGGTCCAATTGCTTGGTAGTCATCGCGGTAACCACTGCTGCCACAACCGCTTCAAACTTTACTTTAGATATACAATAAATAAATACTATCGTATGTAACATGAATTTCATTTTAATTCAACATGATTTAATTGATTATTTAACATAAAATTTATTTGAAAATAAAGTTTTAGTCATGTTGATTTAAAATTAAATGTAACGCTTATAACAATGTTGCTTTAACAGTGAAAAATATTAGATCTAAGAGATTTAAGGTTAGATTAATAATTTTCCGTTTAAAATTAATATTAAACAATGATTATTTTATACCAGCAGCGGTAAATTTTCGCTGGTAATTCGGTATTTGTCGGCTATATAAGAATATACGTCAGAACAACAACAAGTCCCACAACTGAGCACAACAGTGAATTGTAGCAATGAACAAAGCAAATAAAACCAACACACTAAAACAGAAAATTATCAGCCATGTCACAGAATACCATTCCGATCGGAAGTGGTTTCAATTCCTTAAGTTGCTTCTTCAGAAAACGAAAAACGAAAATTTTCTTCGTAATCAAACCCCTTTAAATTTTAAAGCGGAATTGAAAAATACTTTTCTACTGACTTCATTTGGAATAAATACTAAAAAAAGTGCATATTTTCAGGAGCATCAAATAAATATTTGGTCATGAGCTTTCCATGTTAATAAAAAGCTCAATGGGAGCTTGGCATCTAAAAGCAATAGTAAACAAACGCCTCAAGGTATAATATAAACTTTATCATTGTAAAAACGAAACACAAAATAAACGGAATCTAAAGCACGAAAAATGTACTTTTTCGGAATGACAACTACGAAATCAAAACCAATCCGAACGGAATATGTGACACGGATGTGTTTCTTGTAAATTGAATATGATTTCCAATTAAAATTGCTTCATGTTTGGTTTTACACAATTTTTTTTTCTATACGTACATATAATATGATATCCAATCAACAAGGCGACATGTTGATTTTACGTTGGTATTTTTTCTCTGTGTAAATATATAATGCCTGCCGTCTTGTTTCTTTCTCCCAGTGTATAGTTCATAAAAAAATATTTTTCTGAATATCTGTCATGTTTACTAATTGCAGGTAATATTAAATATTTAATGATTGTATATTTATATAGAAAACAGTTGTAAATATTTTTTGCATTTATTTTCCATCGCCCACTAGACAGCTGAACTTTATTTGCAGTAAAAAACAGAAGAACTATAAATTTTATTATTTAAAATCAAGTAAAGTTGGAACATGAAGTTTTAGAAAGCAAAAATGTGAAAATTTTAAGAAGAAAAAAAGTCAGTATTTAAAGAGAAGACTAGCCAAAAGTTACGGTCGCACAGTGATTCGAAAATGGGCAAAAATAGAGGAGTTATTCTGGAGCTATGAAATTTGGCACACAGTTTTATATTGGCTTCGATAAGAAAAATATCAAATTTTAAGAATGTCGGAGCTGCTTTGGAGTATATACGAGCATTTTAAAATTTACGTTTTTCGGTGGTGCTTTTTCGTAAACTGAGCGAACTTGGAGGTGGTCAGACTGGGCCAATAGTAAAGAAAAAGCTTGACGTAAAAAGATCAAAATTTTCTCTTTTCTAACAATTTTTTTTTAACAAGCGCAACCCATTAAGCGATTGGCTTGTCTGTGGAAAATACCCAGTCTTTTGGCTTAATATAACCGGCGACCTCTGGACTAATAGACCTCTTGCTTCCTATCAGCCACATCTTGCAAAATAAAATAAAATAAAATTATGTAAGCCAGTAGTAGACTAGTTCTTAGTATGCAATTCTATCAATCTGGGTGTTGTCCCACCACTTCAAATTAATGTCTTTGTTACTATGCTCATTAAACTGCGTTGAAATAAAATTTGTAATTGTATTTGTACATTTACTTTAGCGATTACAAAAGTAATCATATCCAAAACAAATTAATAGGAGGTTAATCCTCAGGTTACTGTCAACTTTTTTTTCAATCTGACACTCAATGGAGAATAAACTTATAAAAAGTTTAACACTATTTTCTTTATTAAAAATTCAATGATTTTCTTGATTTAAATTATGGTTTTACTTTAAATTAGTGTTCATTTTTGCGGTTGTTTTATCATATTTCAATTAAAAACAAACAAAAAACTGAGTATTAAAGTTATTGCTAATGCTTTTAAAACTAAAATTCAATTTCGAACGAAATTAAATTGTGTTTGAATTAAGTTTGAATTAAGTTTAGCCAATTTTATTGTCGACTGTTTTAATATTAAAACTTAATTTAGAAAAAATCAAACTGAGTTTAGCTTTGATTTATTTATTTCACCTAATAACTTTCTTCATTTCATTGTGTCTGAAGTAGGTTAGGTTAGGTTAGGTTATAAGGGCAGTCACGACTCAAGAAGTGACTCACTTGGGTCCGTTGATTTGGTCCCTTTGTGATACCCTAGAGCAGACAGGGCGTAAAAATCGATCGCTAATTACGATTGTCCTTCCGCCGTGTCAAACCATCTCGATTGAACTAAGTACTAGGATAGCCTGACTAGGCCTACATTAGCCAGACTGTCTAAGTCTGGGAATATACTAGCGCCCAAGATTCTTATCATTAAGCTGGCTAGAGCCGGACATTGACATAGAAAATGAAGAACTATCTCCTCCTCTTCCTCAGCATTACAACTTTTGCAGTAGTCGTTGTGATTTAGACCCATCCTTCTGGTATGGGTCCCAATATTCCAGTGCCCTGTGAGCGAGCACTGTTACTAATACTTTCGTTCGACCTTTACCGAGCCTGAGCAATTCACGTGTCCTGTTGAGGTCGTAGTGGGGCCACATGGACCTGGACACGCGGCAGGTGCCTTCGCATCCCCACCCGTGTTGTGCCAGTGTTTACAGTGTTTACAGTGTGATAGAGGGATGCTAACGAAGTAGCAGATCACCGAGTAGCTCAACGTCACGCCCTGTTTGGCAATTCCGTCTGCAATATTGTTTCCGGGACAATCTGAGTGTCCCGGAACCAAACCCAGTGTTACTCTCGAATGTCTCGCTATCTCATTTAGAGATACCAGGCAACCGTCAAAGAAGTAGTGTATACACCATTTATAGCGGCGATGGCCGCTTTACTGTCGGTAAATATAAAGATATCTGCCGATATCCTATAGTACCTAAGCCATCTTGCCGCCCTAGTGACAGCGGAGATTTCTTGCTTGCAAGACGCTACAGCCATCCTGAAGCCTGAATGGAACCCTTGCATTGAAGTTTTCCACATAGAAACCTCCGCCAGTTCTGTTATCCCTTTTGCAGCCATCCGAAAAGACTTTGATCGCTCCCTCAGGGCTAAGGGATGAGAAATAATGTTCCCTGCTGGGAACAAGTGAGAGAAATAGCCCACCAAAGTAAGGCTTCGGTGTGCAGTAATCAATATTGTTGCGGATTCCTTGATGCTGTTGGAGAATCCTGGAGTGCACATAATCAGTTCGTGACCATGGGCATGTAGCGTTCAGCCTGATCGCCGAGAATACAGCTAGCTGCTTGGCCATAACCTCCACCGGGAGCCAATTCATCATCGTGAAGAGTGCTTTCGTTGGAGTCGATCTGAACTGCCAGCCCAAATATTTTATTGAGTGTTTTGCGATAAAAGTATTTCTCTGTCTGAAGTAGAATTTGAAACAAACTTAAGCCTCATTTACCTTAAGCTATCGTTTATTGTAGCGATTAATAGCTACACTATACAACAAAATGAAACTTTTGTCATGACCTTTAATGACCACTACATTTTTTTTTTTTGATGAATTATGGACACCTAACTACAAAAAACAGTCGAAATTTAATGATAATTTTAATGAATTTTATAGAATTTTGATAATAATTCATACTAGAATAGAGAAATAATAAAAGAAGCTTACCACAAGGCAAAGAAAAAAGTGAATATCAATAACTATCAAATGAAATACAACTCTAAGAGTGACAGTATGAATTGATTAAAAGTAGATGATATTTAACTCTTGACTGCAAACCACCGCCTTTGTTCGAGTGGTCAAGCACAGAAACGTTCTGAAGAGATTAGCGGAAGCTATCGAAACGTCAGTTCAACCCTCCGTGCAGTCAAAAATTTTCTTTGTCTATATGCTTCACATTTATCTCTAAATAAAAATATAATTTAATTGAAGAATTCAATTAAAACCGAACTCAAGCCAAAAGAATTAAATTTATTTACACTGCACAGCAAAATAATTTTTTTAAGTAAAAAAGCTATAACAACTGATTTTGGTAAAAGTCACAAAAAATATACATATGTGTATCGGCATTTTGAAAGTTTACATCTGAAATTTATTTTAGGGGGAGTTAAATTTCTTCCCACCCTTTTGCACATAGTTATACTTTCCAAATTTATCATTTTAATGACTTTAAAATCTGACGTCAAATTCTTTGTGTTTTTATCCGACTTCAAAAAAAGGAGAAAGGTTATCAATTCGTCATGTTTTTTTTATATATGTTCCCTCAAAACTCTGCCATTTATGAACCGATTTCGGATTTTTTTTCTCTATTCAAAAGGATGTACTTCCAGATTGGTCCCGTTGAAAAGTGGGTGGGTCACGCCCATACAAAGTAAATACACTTTCGTTTTTAAATAATTCTTCTCAACTGATTCTTATGCAACTTTACACCCACATTAAGATTCTGTTTAAATACTCTATCAGGATCAAAAAAGTGGGCAGTGCCACGCCCATGAAAAGTAAATTAGCATTTTAACTACTAGCCAGCCGATTCTTATGAAACTTTGCATAAATATTTAGTTATCGTTACTATACAACATTGCAGCTAGAAAAGTGGGCAGTGCCACGCCCATAAAAAGTAAATATTTATTTAAGCTACTTCTACTTATCCGATTCTTATGAAACTTCGCACACAAAACAAGTTCTCGTAAAAGTACGTGATGATAAAATATGGGGGCGGTGCCACGCCTATTTTGTAGTCGGTTTTTTTTTGCAAGAATTATTCTAATATAAACTTTTTATAAAATTTTATTATTTTTCCAAGTCTAGTGATAATTACATTAAAATTTTTATTAAATATAATTTTTATTATGATAACTTACATAATATTCATATTCCAAGTATTGTAAAGTTATTTTTATCAAACTATAAATTAAATTGGACCGTAACTGTTTAAGATTGGCCATTAAATTAAGGAGAAATATTCAAATAACCTTAGGTATTTATGGGAGTGTCAAAATTTTAAACTTTGTATTGCAAAGGTATTTAGCTACTTAGCCCATGTTCGAAACTTAATAACTTTTAAAAAAGAAATGACAAAGCTATAGGGTTTTATTTCTGTAATATGTATTAATTCAGCCAGCTTCTTTCTAATCGAGAAATGAAAATCAAATTTTGTTTCTTATTTTATCTCTTTAACATTTACTCTCTTTAGCATTTACTCTCTTTAACATTTACATTACTCTCTTTGTACAAAATTTCGTGTCCGTAATGCATGCTGTTGATTCTCCACATTAAGAAACAATCAATTTTTCCAAAAGCGAGATTAAATTGATAACGGTTTTAAAATATTTGCATTAGCTTCTCTTATTTTACACATAATTTTTTTTTACAAATATTAGAAATTATAATTTGTTTTTTAATGCTTTTGTCTGCAATGTTGTCTTGTGTATTGAGCGTTACACTTTTTTATACTCTTCTTTACTCAACTTAATTGTTGAAATTGCATTAACAACATACACTAAAATAACAGCGTAGGTTTGTTTGTACTGCGAAATATTTAGAAGTTTTGTGAACTTTGTTAAATAGTATTACATTGAAAAACGATTCATCAATCAATCATCGTCTGTATCCAAAAAATTGTATTGAGGGCTATCGAGATTGTTTTTTATTTAATTGAAATTTTTAGTGAATAACTAAGGAACTTATGTTAAAATAAATCGAAGATTAAACATCTGAATTGTATTGAATTCAAAATATGCAGGCGTGTCACAGATTCCGTTCGGATTGGTTTTGATTCCGTAGTTACCATTCCGAAAAAGTACATTTTTGGTACTTTAGACTCCGTTTATTTTATGTTTCGTTTTTAGAATCATAAAGTTTTTATAACTTGAGGCGTTTGTTTACTCTTGTTTTTAGATGCAAGGCTCACATTAAGCTTTTTATTAACATGGAAAGTTCATGACCAAATATTTATTTGACGCTCCGAAAAGTATGCAAGTTTTTTTAGTATTTACTGCAAATGAAGTCAGCAGAAAAGTGCTTTTCAATTCCACTTTGAAATTTAAAAGTGGTTTGATTATGAAGAAAATTTTCGTTTTTCGTTTCCTGAAGAAGCAACTTACGGAATTGAAACCACTTCCGATCGGAATGGTATTCTGTGACATGGCTGATAGTGTGGGTTCTGAAGAAATATTGAATTCGTATAAAAATGAATTGAGCGTTACGTAAAATTTTTCTTAAATTCTATAAATTTTAGTAGGTTAAAAAAGTTAAGAGCAGCTGAAGGATAGAAACGATATACAGAGCGTTATCCGTTTACAAATTTCTGCTTTTCTTTGAAAAAACTAAGCTTCCTTCACATTTTGGGTTGTTATATTTTCGAAGAATGTATTAGGTAGGTCATATTTTGTTATAAAAAAATTACTTAAAATTAACATAAATTTTGACATTGTTGGTTGATTTTATTAACAGAAGTCTTATTTGAGAGAAGAACTCGCCTACTTTTTGCTCACACAGAAAAAATTATCACAGGTTTTTATTTTAACACACAAGTGTTTGAATTTGTCCTTAAATTGTATTTTTTATTTTTTTTATTTGATTTTTGAATATTCCAATACAAAATTTTGATAGAAAGAAAATTCGATTTTTTTTGTATTAAATATTTACGAATTTTAATTTTTAATTTTACAAATTTTGTGGTTGGTCACATTTCCGTAAAAAAAATATTTGAATTTATGAATTTAGTAATAGAATACGAATTATAGTTTTTTCTGTGCATGTATAAATGTTTCTAAAGAATTATTTTAACACATAAAAATTTTTATTTTTCAAAATTGAAAAACTGGGCATAACTATTAATTTCGTCCTGTGATTAAAAAAATTTATTATGTTTTTACAGAGTAGATCAGAATAAGTCATTTGATTTTGTTGTCCAGTGTAGTTTTTTCCATAACATTTTTTTAACCGAACATTTCTTAAAATTACCTCATTATTTGTTTTAAGCTTGGCTATACTTTAATATAAGCTTTTGATTAATACACACAGAAAAAAAGGGAATGCAAGATCAACATGACGCAATTGTGATTTGAAATAATATTAAATATACAAGAAATGATTTGTCGTTTAAGTGTGTTAGTGTTTATTTACTTTGTTCATTCCCTATAAGCAAATCTGTAGTCGACTACAAAAATAATCAACTTATAGTTAACTTTTTTAGACTAACTACAAGCTAACTACAATGTAATCCAGAACTGACACAAAATCAATTCTTAAGTTGAGTGCATAATGGGATTTGGTGAGAGCTAACAATTTTAATCTCTCAGCTACTTTGAAACCCATTTAGAGTCTATATTAACTTATTGCTATCATTATTTTAAATGGTACCTTAGCTGGGTGGTCAGCACGTTGACTAAAAAACGTGTGATACCTAGTTCGAACCCCAGCATCATATTTTTGCACACTAACTACCATTTGACTTAAATAAAGTTAACTTTAAGTTAGTTGGAAAGTAATGCAGAGTCGGACAACTGACTACCGCCTAGGACATCGCAATGTTAAAATAGTCAGTTTACTCCATTAAAAGTAATTCAGTCATTAACCACCATTAGTTAAGAAATATTTAGCTTAAAGTGCGTTAAAAGTCCACTGAGTTGCTTATAGGGTTGCTACAGTTCACTGTTGTGCTTAGTTGTGTGACTTGTTGTTGTTATTGATTCTTACATGTGTCGGCTATGTAGACGACAAAAAACGAATTACCAGCGAAAATTTACTGCTGCTGATTTAAAATTACCCTTGCTTCATATTAATTTTAAATGAAAAATTATTAATCTAATCTTAAATCTTTTTGATTTAAAAATTTTCACTGTTAAAACAACTTTGTGATAAACGTTACATTTCATTTAAAATCAACATGACTATAACTTTAATTTCAAAGAAGTTTTGTGCTAAATAATCATTTAAATCATGTTGAATTAAAATTAAATTCACTTTACATACGATGGGTATTTAATTAGTGTATAGCTAAAGTAAAGTTTGAAGCTGTTACGGCTGCAGTGGTTAGCGCGTGGACTAATATGCCAGTAGCACGAGTCCAAATCTTGGCTGGGGCAACCAACTACAATATAATGTTTTCTGATGTTTATGTTAATAATCATCACGTAAGTAAAATAATTAATAAAAAAGCTACATTAAAGTCATGTTGTTTCAGCTTGATGTAACTATAATTCAACATTATTTTTAGTGTTGTTGCAATATCAAATTCACATTGTTTCAACTTGAAATAACTTTGATTCAACATGATTCTGCGTGTTGTTCCAATATCGAACTCACGTTGTTTCAACTCGAAATAATTCTGATTTAATATCATTTTTCGTATTATTTCAGTATTAACTTCATTTTGATTTAACTGTGCTGCAATATTAAATCAATATTAAATCAAAAAGATAAAAATGATCCTTCAAGATTATTGTACATCATATTGAATTAACATGAAATGCCTATGAAGCAAAATCACTACCGAATAATGTAAATTAACCTGGTTTTCGACGATTTTACAATGAAATTTTTCTGTGTGTAAACTTTATTTATCAAAATAAAAAAGTAATTAGTTTTTAATTCATTAAATTTAATTAGTAGTTGTGTTAAAACGTTTTGCAAAAATCATCTTGCTGACAAAATTGATGAACATTAGCAATCAATCAAATATTTTGAAAAATACATTTAAGAAAAAAAGCTATTAACCAAGTTATAGCAAATTTATATTAATATTTTTCTTTTCAATTATAAACAATTAATTTGCAAAATTTTAATGCATTTAGTTTACCAGGCAAAGATAAACAGACATTGAGTAAGCTTCAGAATTGCAATGGGAACAAACTGCTTATAAATGTTATTATTGTTTAGATTAAAAGTTTATTGCACCGTTTAATTAGAAAACAATTTAGATCTCACTCGCGCACAGTAAGCAATATGAATCATGGCGACAAACAGCAAATATTGCAATAGCAACAAAAAAAAACTATCATAATATTTATATTGAAAATAAAAAGAATAAAAATTTATTTTTGCTATTTATTATTGTTTATCAATTGTATTAACAAATAATTAAGAACAAGACAAGGCAAACAAGTCGATTACAAAATTATTGGCACGTAGAAAAAAAAAGACTTTAAAATACTTGTAGATAACCTGAAGAACAAACACTTAACACAAAGTATTCATTGTTAATCCCCAATAGTTTTTCCTCCGGTCATTTAATATTTGTAAACGCGATAAGATAGTGCTGGAGTAATAAAATTTCTTGTAGTACTTACCCTGGTCATAACATGATCGGCACCGGTGCCCTCTTCATCCTTAAATATTATATCCCGATTATTGTTAAATTCCAATTTTTTAAATTTAGCCGACTCACGACTAATGGCACCTTCGCTAATACCCGAAGCTCCCAATGACTGTTCGGACATATTTGGTACATGCTGTTTAAATACTAAAGGGGTTAATTTACGTTTTATTCTAGGGCCGCCAATACCTCGACCGGGACCACAGCCAGCAGCCGTTGAAAAGAGATTTATTAAAATGAAAAAAGTACATAGGCGACGCAAGCTTAAAGCTGATGGTGCTGTTGTTGCAGTTGTAGAAGAACATGAAACGTTTGATGTCGCTCTTGATGCTAAAATTTCAGTGGTGAAATTATTTTCATAGGCTAAGTTGCTGATTTTATTATGCTGTAATGCTGCCTTGCTGTCATGTTGTTGTTTCGAGCTGCTTGAAGTTAAGACCGGTAAAGAGTTGAGGCAGATGTGGCAATTTTTGCAAGACATATGGGTAAAGCCTTCAAGGCAGGGCACTCGTAATTCAAATTCCATTTTCTTTAGTTTTTTTTTAATATTAAATTTGTTGTATAATCCTTGGGATTTGTTTTCTTTATTTAGTTTTGTTTCTTTTATTAAATCACTTAATCCAATACAAGCAAGCTCAAATTTTGTTTAATAATAAAACATAATTTTTTCGTTTCGATTTTATTTTTATGCAAATATTTTATTCTTAAAATTTTTAATATATCTTCTCAATTACACAATTCTTTTCAATTTTATTTTCAAAGCCAACAAAAAACGCATCACTTCTTTTTAAAAATTTTTTTTATTGCCGTGGCTTAAATTATTACGCTGGCTTTCTTTATTTTTCCCCTAAAGCATATCAGAAATATATTTTTAAATTTCTTAAAACTGTTATTTTTTCTTCTTTAGTTTTGAACACGCTCAGAACGACCGTTGCGCTCGCTTACTGATTGACAAATGACATTAACAAACGAGGGTGCTTTCAAGAACCCCGTACGCAACGACGATTTTTCGTTTGAATTGCTTTTGTAATTTCGTACTGTTTATTCTACTCTGCTGACTATTACTGTTATCTGCTTGAAACATTTTCATACCAGATACACCACTACAAACCAAAGTTACTTACTTACTTGGTTACCTCTTATTTTTACACACTCTATTCATTTGGTTCACTCAAAACATAAAATGAATAGCTTTCAATCGCAGGCATTGAATTTCCTAAAATGTGTTCACTCATTTAAATATGCATGAATGCCATAGTTGCTCGTTCATTCAGTCTCAGCTTAGTTCATTTTGTCTTTATCATGCCTGTGCGCAGTGTTGACAACTTGTGGACATTTACACAAATTGAGTGTAGTTTTTATTCCAGGCAAAATAAGTGGAAGTCCAAATTAATTACATTATGCATCTTTTGCCATGACCTTTGATCACCACTATATTTCTGTGGCTTTCTTGCATTAGCACGGATGTCCAATTTTGTCGATTTTTAGTTATTGATGCCAAATTGAATTATTTTATATGCTATTTTACATGGACCAAAAATTTCGCTAATAACATGAATCCATTCTGAAAATTTTTTTCTTCTGAAAACAACGTAACTTCGTAATTCATTCAAATATTTTTCAGTTCTAATGAGCTAAATCGACATACAATTGCATGCTGGCAAATTTATTGCCATTGAAAGAAAACAAATAGCCACATGCGTTGTTACTTTTGAACACATTTCCGTAATATTTTTTGGTTATTGTTCAGTTATTAAAAACTTATAGTGACTTGTGCGCAAGCATTTTTCAGATAAGAAATCGTGTGTGCTTGAATTAGTTCAATGTAAACCGCTGTTATCGACATAAGCTTTTTTCTGCACGCACTTTCACCCTGCATTTAGACATGCAAGTACTTGCATGCAAGTTCTGTATAAGTATTATCAACGAAAGATAAATTTGTAATTATTTCTCTGCCTTTCTCAAAGCTGAATCAAAAGAGTGTTGGCAGAAAAGTTTGAGTATATTGAGTTTTTCGAACTTGCACTTGCATGTGTAAAGGCCAGGTTAGTGTCCTTGACAAATTGTTTTTTTTAATTATTCTCTACGATCTTACGCTTATGGAATTTTTGCCTGAAATTTTTACACAAACTTCTTACCACATATATTTACATGAGTGCCCAAAAAAAGTTTGATAAAAATCACACAGAGTTCGTAGTATTAAAAATAGTGTTTAATTTAATTTTTTTTATTTATAAAAATCGTATATTCCAAAAGCAAAAATAATTTTTTTAATAACAAGGTTCTAATTACTGATTCTGGTAGAGGCAAACAAAAAAATGTATACGTGTATCGTTTACATCTGGGGAGCATTTTAGGGGGAGTTAAAATTTCCTTGCTTTGTACATTGTTGTACCGACTGGGCATAGGATATCTTGTAGGGATTACGTTTAAGGTATAAGATGTGTTCAACAGTTTTATGTAAAACACCATGAGAAACATTTTTGTAGAATAGCTCAGCCCACTATATCGCCGCTAGAGGAGAGCTTTTTGTCTCCTATTTAAGTTAAGAACAAAAAGAGGCATACCGCGAAGAGCGATTAAAAAAAATTATTTTGTTGTACAGTGTAAATATTCGCAATTTTGCAAAAATCAGGTGACTTTACTTTATTAGGAATAAAATTAATATTTATCCATTGCTTTTCATGAACTAAAGCTTATTATGATTATAGTAATGGGTGATTTTATAAGAACTATCGGAAAGTAAAAATAAAAAAAACACATAAAATTCAGAAAAATGCATGAAATATTTATTTGGATCGATAGTTGGGTCGATATAATTTAATGTTTGAAGATTATTTCATGCAAATGTTGGCCGCGGCTGCGCCTCAAATGGTCCATCCGCTTAGTCCAATTTTGGCATACTCTTTCCAACATTTCGGCCGGTATCTCACGAATAATGTTGGCAATGTTGGCTTCCAGTGCGTCAATCGAAGCGGGCTTGTCGCTATAGACATTAGCCTTAACATAGCCCCACAAAAAATAGTCTAGAGGCGTTAAATCGCACGATCTGGGCGGCCAATTGACTGGTCCCAAGCGTGAAATAAACTGTTCACCGAACTCGCCTCTCAATTGGTCCATTGTTTCGCGTGCTGTGTGGCATGTGGCACCGTCTTGTTGAAACCACATGTCATGCAAGTCAAGCTCTTCCATTTTGGGCAGAAAAAAGTTTGTTATCATCGCACGGTAGCGCTCACCATTCACAGTAACGTTGTGATTCGCATCATCTTTGAAGAAATACGGCCCAATGATGCCGCCAGCCCATAATCCGCACCAAACGGTTGTTTTTTGTGGATGCATTGGTAGCTCTTGCAATGCTTCTGGCTGCTCTTCACTCTAAATACGGCAGTTTTGCTTGTTCACGTATCCATTCAACCAGAAATGAGCCTCGTCGCTGAACATGGAAGAAGCGCGCGATGAACTTTCTTAACAGAGCACGCATTTTGGTAATAAAATTCAATAATTTGCAAGCGTTGTTCGTTTGTAAGACGATTCATGATTAAATTATAGACCAAACTGAAGATGTTTGACAGTGACACAAGATACAAAACGTGCGTGAGCTGTCAAAACTAGTGTTGCCAAAAAGATAATAGCAAAAAAATCACTCGTTATAAGTGGCTTTATGATTAAGCAATAAAAATGATAAGGTTTTGCCATTTTCGATTTTTTATAAATATTTAAATAATAGAATTTTTTCAGTTTTGCATAAAAAATATAGTTTTCATCATTGCAGCACAGAAAAAACTAATTTTTCACTTCAAATACCAAATTCCTTGAGTCAAATGTAAATTTCTTCAATTTAGGTCCTATAAAGAAATTTGTAAATTGAAATGCAAAAATTTTTAATAATTTGTTTGAAAAAAAATTCTGATATTTTCAATAAACAAATTGTTTCAATCAAAAAATGTTTTTGAGAAATATAAAAAATAAATCAAAGAATTTCATAATTTTATCAGGTTGCCAACATTGGCGGTAGGTAAATGAAATGAAATAATAAGTCAAACAAAATTATTTATCAAACTAAATAGAGGCAATAATAAAGATTTAAAATCAGTTTCAAAAACATGTTTGTTTAAAAAAAGCTATAATAATTTTTTCTGTGAGTCTGAATAATTCCGAAACCATTGAGTATATCAAAAAATAGTGTTATAGCTATGATGAAATCGGTGTAGCATCCTCTTAAAAAATACAAATTAAAAAAAAAAATTTTTTAAGTATCCATAAAATTTTAGATTTCGACTGCTTTTGTAGATCAAAGGTCATGGCAAAAGATTAATTTTGTTGCATAGTGCTATCGATATTTTCCAATGAAATTTTGTAGTCATATAAAAATTTACTTACGTAATATCCATCAAATAAAGAAAATTATGATTTGCTTCTGAGAATCATTAGAATTCCTAAGAAAGTTCCAACTAATCCCACAAATAGGTAGAATTCGAAAGGGTGTATGATCAGCTAAAATTGTAAATTGGATTAAAATATTTTTCTAAAAACATGTCTGTGAATATACTTTTTAGACCTGAATATTATAATTATATGATCCTTAAGAAAAACTTTTTTAAAGACAAAATAATTTTCGATTTTTTAACATTTTAGTGTATTGAGCGTTACATTTGCTTTCGCGATTATTCGGGAAATGTTTTTTGCGCAAAATATACACCACAGAAAGCACTATACATCTACTATTTAAAAACAAAAAATCATAATAATCGCAGGAAGAAATAAAGCTTATGACCAAATTTTCAATTTTGACTTGAGTTCACATGGAAAAATTAAAAATTTGTATCTTTTAATATAATTCCTTACAAATATTTATACATAAGCAAAAAGAAGGCTAACTCTTCTTTGAAATAAGACTAATCAAATCGACTTACAATGTTCAAAGTTATGTCAATTTCAAATAAGTATTCGTAGCAAAATACGACCTACCTAATACATTCTTTGAAAACATAACAGCCCACAGTGCGGTAGGAGTAAAATTTTTACAAAGAAAGTAAAAAATTTGTAAGCAGATAATGTTCTTTATATCGTTTCTACCCTTAAGCTGCTGTTAACTTTTTTCTAACGTCATAAAATTTATAGCTAAATTATAAATACAATTTTTTTTACGTAACGCTCTATACATTTTTATACAAATTCAATATTATTTCAAAACTCACACTATATTTTGAATTTAATACAATTCCGATGCATGATCTTCAATTTATTTTAACATAAGCTACTTAGTTATTCACTAAAAAAATTCAATTAAACTAAAAAATATCGATAACAATCAATATATTTTTTTGGATACAAACGATGATTGATTAATGAAACGTTTTGCAATATAATACTATTTAGCAAAGTTCACAAACTTTTAAATAATTAGAAGTAGAAACATCCGCTGTTATATTAGTGTTTGTTGCTAATGCAATTTTAATAATTAAACTGAGTAATGAAGCGTGCTAAAAAAGCGTAACACTCAATACACAAGACTGCGGGCAACAACAATTGGAAGAAAAAAATTATTATATCCAATATTTTACAAAAATGTTATGCGTGCAATATGAGAAGTAAAAGCAAATATTCTATAATCGTTTTAAATTTATAAACAGTATTTTCGTTCTGCGCTTAGCTTAAAAGCATGTTTTTCGCGAATACCTCGAAATTACTTCTTAAGCCAAATAAATTAATTTCACTTTAGTATTCAGCAACTTTAAATTATCATAAAAAAATACGAATAGACGAATTTTCAAAAAGTTAAAAAAAAATTACAGCGCATTGATGTACATCAATTAAGCTAAAAACAGAAAAAGTCTACCAGTTTTAGCCTGATCAGTCCAAAGTGTCACTAATGAGACAAGTATGTTCAGAAAAATATATACAAATTTGCCACAGAGAAAGTTCAGTGGCATTTTCAAATCTTTATTTTTCATGTCTGATTTTAAATCGTTTTTATTTAACTTTGACTTCCCCTAGCATTCATTTTTAAATGGATTGTGGTAACACTAACTGTGCGTAAAACTCGAGTTAAAAGATCTCTTAGAAAACACACAAAATCCTCCAACTTACACATACAAACGCAGAAGTACACAACACACAAATGGTTCATTTTTGTATTATTTTCACCCAAAAGTGAATGAATAAAAATGAATTTATTTGCAACAGAAAAGAGTAAAAATAATCACCTATACATAGGCAACACTAAAAAGAAAGAGACAACTATGTTTAAATACTCACCTAAGAAATATTATCAACAACTACAATAATAAATCGATTATTTTCTCTCTCTGTTTAGGTGTATTAGTATATATTTTATCTTGCTAGTATTGGTCAATCGAACATCAATTGTATTAATTGATTTTTTTTATTTAAATACTATTTAGTGTTCGTTATTTTAGCTTACAGACACACATCCTTGGGTATCTTTTTTATACTGGTACATATGTATGTAGTTTTTTGTGGTCTTAGCAATTATTATGAACATTTTTTAGAGATTTTTTCTATACTAATATTTAACTCTTTTTTTTTGTCTTAACTTGTACGCAGCTCCAAATTGTTCATAATGATCATTACAGTATCATATTGATGATATTGATTGTTTGAATATATATATTTTTTCTTTTTAAATGAATAAAATTTATGAACTCCTTGTTTGTGGATGCAATGTATTATTAATGAACAAACGTGGGAAAATTTCTTAATATAAATTTTTTAGTAAGTTTAAAAATGAATCCAATTTCCACTTTAGTAAATGCAAATCAGCTGTGCAAAAAGTCGTAAGTGTAGCATACAATTGGGATCAACGGAAAGATTTTATTGAATGTAACCTTAAAAAAACCGGAAATGAAGATTACGCATTTCGGCGATCGTCGACTCTTGAATAAGTTTATTACAATTGAAGGGCTTAGTGCAATAACTCGGTAAGCCACATTAAATCAAAAATTGGTTTTATGTGATCATTCCCTTGCTATGTACCATAGCTTTGCATCCTAGAGAAAATTTTGAATAAATTCCACTATTTTGCTATTAATTGTGCTGCGTATTTATCGTAGAAAATTTCAAAAAACCATTTTAAAATACAATTTTAGATTTTGTTTAAACTTAAAAGTCGATTTATTCAATATTTTGATATTGAGGCTTGCAGAGTTATTGCACTAAACCTCATTCATAATAAAGTAAAATAACACCGGTAAGCAAAAAAAATGTTTGCGCCTTTAAATAAAAATATGTGGAATATGAAGAGTTTAATATCACAGATCTTTTTAATGGGCATGACTAATATTTTCAAAGAAGTACAGCAGTATATTTCGCCCCAACTCGATAACGGTATGCCTGATTTCGTTTAGCAAAGCGGCAAAATATGCAAAAATAAATTTATTACCCAAAGTAGCTTTTAAGTATCTATGCATATTCATATAATTTCTAATAAAATCAATATCCATCTATGGATTTTCATGATATGTAGCTCCTAAGAAAACTAGTTAGAAGGTAAAGTTTTTGCAGTTTTAACATTTTTTATGAACATATAGTAACAAAAAAATTTTTTTTTTGTATTTTGCATAAAAAAGTACTTTTTTTAATACTAATTTGTAAATATCTCTGAGAGCGTTGATCAAATCAAAAAACCTTGAGGATAATTTTTAGGGACGTAACCGATACCAATACCGATATATCGGCGATACTTCAGATTTTCCGATACATCGGTATCGGCGATATTTTACTGTCGATACGACGATACTTAAAACTTTTTTTTCGCAGTTTTTTTAACAAACTATTTTTTTTTGCTAATTTTACCATGAACTAAATTCATTTCGCTGTTTTAAATCTTATTATTATCAATTTTACAAATTAATAATACTTTACGCTGTTATTTTGTAAAAAAAAATGTATATATTTTTTGTTAATTTTACCTTGAATTCAAATTCAATTCGTTGTTTCTTAAATCGTATTCCCAGCAAAAAGAGACAGTCCAAAGAAGTCATAAAAATTTAGATTTGGATCATTTCTAATTAGTTTTCAATATCCTTGTCATTGCAAGAAGCTCTATTTTTCGATTACCAATCACCGAATTGGAAGCGATGTTAGGACAAATTTCCTTTTCGGTGTTCTATAATCATTTTTCCTCAAGGAAACAGAATGAAAAACTATCCATTTTCACAACTTGTTTCTTTTTATTCGAATTTGAATACAGAATTGTATTTTCATGTAAATTTAAGTGAATAAATATAAACTTTTAGAAGACTTATAATAATTGAGTAGTCCACTTGCAAGCACCGCTATGTTAATATATCGAAATTTGTAGAAAATCTATTAAAACTTCAAACAACAAATAAAATGGTGGCTTTTAGCGAATTTTTATTTTTTTCAACTTAGCGGTGTTTGCAAGTGGACTACTCAATTAAGCTATTAAGTTATTTAGAAGAATATTAATTGATAAATGTGCTTTAAAAAATCGATTTTTTAAAAAGTATGTCGAGTATTTTTTTAAATTATAAAGGAAATAAAAATTTTTCCTTGCTTTTCTACTGCATATTTTTAATATAGATTATGTGGAAGCAATGAAAATGTAGTTCCTTAAAAATTACTTCCAATTTTTTATACTGGGTTAATATCAATTTTAAATATTAATAATCTCTTACACTGTAATTTTGTATAATAAAAAATTGCCCTTCTTGAGTTTTGTTAATCTAAACTTGAACTCAATTTCATATTCGTATCGGTATCAGAATCGTTATCGGCGATATTTATTTTTAAGTATCGGTATTGGTATCGGATCGGCAAAACGGCATATCGTTACATCCCTAGTAATTTTGTCATGCATATTTTGGAGTTTCGCTGATCGAAATCAGTCATGCCGTTCTCGAGTTAGGGTGAAATATATTGACGTATACCAGGCTTGGGGGGTAATGATTACATTTTGTAATTAATTACATGTTCAAATACACATTACATGTAATTTGTAATTGGTACACTACAATTACAATTACTTGTAATGTGTAATTGTCTGAAGAGCAATTACAATTACATGTAATTGTAATTGAGGCATGAACAATTACAATTACATGTAATGGGTAGTTGATATATAGCAATTACAAATTATTTTAATTGTAATTGTAGATTATCAACTATAATTACATGTATTTGGGCAAAAGTAATAGTAATTGCTCATAAAGGGGTAGTAATTAGCTAAACAATAAAAATTACTATAAATGTATTTTTTTACAAATAAAATCTATTATTTATTAAATTCAAAAATCACTCCAGAAAATGTAACATTTTTAATATCTCTAAAATTAACTGGAAATATCTAGAGCTCTAAAAGAGGATAAACAGTAGAAAAATGACTTACATCGCAAAAATTAAAAAATTTTGCGAAAAATTTTAAACAGCCCCCTAAATTCTTTAAACATCGTTCAATACACATTTGTCGTGAAAATCGGGAAAATTCGCGAAAAATTTAAAAATGGCAAATGGCCCTAAAATTGCTTAAAAATAGCTAATATTATACGGAATGCAAAAAAACTCTGCAAAAATCACGCAAATGACGAAAATTCGCAAGAACTTGCTAACATCGAAGAAACAATGAAGTTTTATACGAACTAAAAATCGGTAAAACTGTAAAAAATCCAAGAACTGGTTTTTTGTTGACTATAAGGCGAATCGGACTATAACTTGATTTTTATATAAGCCCATTTGTGGCTTAGATGCGAATTCCAATATAACTATTTCTTTTAATAAAGAAAAATAAAACTAACATTAAGAAATTACTTCCTAAAATAAAAACTATTTCTACTTCAATATGAGTAATATTTACATAAAATTATGATTACAAAATATATTATTTTTGACTTTTGAATTTTGGATTATATCTTTCATAACTTGCATATATTTAAGATATTTCAAACCAAAACTTGGTGGGGTATAAGCGAAAATGGACTATAGGACTAATGGACTAAATAAAAAATATTTTGCAGGTATTTTACTTATGGATAACAGAAAAATTAAAATTTTGGAATATATCGCTAATTCTACTATAAGCGGTGTGACTTATAAGCGAATTCTCACGAAAATTCGCGAAAAATTAAAAAATTGCCAGCAAGCTCTAAATTGATTAAAAATAGCTAAAACTGTATGTAATGCAAAAAAAACTATGGAAAAATCCCGAAAATTGCGATAATTCTCAAAAATTTGTTAGCATTAAAAACATAGAAAAGTCTTATAGTGATTAAAAATCGATAAAACTACAATAAAGCCAAGAACCGGCTAAAAAATCACTTATCGCGAAAATAGCGGAAATGTGCGAAAAATTGCAAATTTGCAAACAAGCCTTAAAATTGCTTAAAAATAGCTAAAATTGTAAGGAATGCAAAAAATTAGGAAAAAATTGCGAAAATGACGCAAATTCGCAATATTTGCGATAAAAGTAATTTGCTTCCAGTTCTTGGTTTTTTAACAGTTTTACCAATTTTTTAATCAATATCAGACATTGATATCTTTTTAATCTTCCCACGTTTTTGCGAATTTTCTTAATTTCCGCGATTTTTTCCGAGCTTTTTGCATTCCTTACAATTTTAGCTATTTTTAAGCAATTTTAAGGCATGTTTGCAATTTTGCTGTTTTTGGCGAATTTTCACTATTTTCGGGAAAAAAAGTGTTTTTTAGCCAGTTCTTGTATTTGTAACAGTTTATCGATTTTTAATCACTCTCAGACTTTTCTATGTTTTTAATGTTATTTTTTTGCGAATTTTCATCATTTTCTCGATTTTTTCTGAGATTTTTGCCTTCCTTAAAATTTTAGCGATGTTTAATCAATTTTACGGCCTTTTTGCAATTCGCCAATTTTTCGCGTATTTTGAGATTAAAGTAATGTTTTACCATTTTTTTGCTGCTCGTCAAGCTTGTGAGTATAAAAAAATTTAAGGGATTGTTTCTTATTCTCACAATCTGTAGAAATTTTTCGTCCAAAAATTTTAAAATATAATTGAGTATATTGCAATTAAATTAAATTTTCCTTGTAATTGTAATTGCAATCATGCCAATACAAATTACTTGTAATTTCAATTGATATGATTGCATTAAGAATTACAAGTAATTTGTAATAGGCTTCCTATAATTACAATTATTTATAGCTGTAATTGGTGCTACAGCAATTACAATCAGAAGCAATTGTATTTGGTAGTAGTCCAATTACAATTATAAGTAATTTGTAATTGCACCAAGGCAATTACAAATTACTTGTATGTAATTGAACTGAAAATGTAATCATTACTTCCCAAGTCTGACGTATACCTAGTGGCAATATTAGTCATGCCCTTTAAAAAAATCTGTACGTGATAGAAAAAAACTGAAAACGGATTTGATTGTGTATATTCCACATGTTTTTATTTAAAGGCTATTTTTTTATTAGACCAGTGTAATTAGGGGTACGGCTAACATATGCTGACAAACGAAGAGCAAACTCCTTTAATATTGTAAATCATATTATAATATAATAGAAGCAAGGGTCGGTAGTACACAATCCGATCCGAAATTTTTCAAAAACAGTTCTTGTATTCGCAAACGTACTTGGAAAGATCTGAAATAGAAATGAAAATGACAAGTGAAAGCGACTAAATAGTTTTACATTCACATAAGGGCGTATAAGCGTGAGGCAAAAAACAAACAGTATTTTGCCCAGTCGCGCATTATGATACAGTTTTCTGGTAATTGAAAGTTTTCTCACAATATCATCCCTTTTCTGGACCAATTCAGCTCCAAAATCAACTCTAAAGCCAACTCGAAACTAAAATACATAGCTTTAAACTATTTAAATTTCTTATTTAACCTTCTTTCAAACTATAAAATTGTAATTTTTATCGCTAATTCAAAGCAAATCTTTTGAGTTGCATTTATTCATTGTTCTCTTTTATATTTTTAAAATCAACCAAATTAATTAAAGTGCTATAAAATTTATATACTTTTATGCTTTAACAAAACTAATTTAAAATTTCTCACTAAGCCATTTATTTGTTAAATGGATTTTTTAATATAAATAAATAAACGGAATACCGTTTTGAAATTTGTTTAATACCATTTCATTCATGCCGTATTAACTGACAGGCAACATACAAATAACAGGTGGTTGTTGCCTGCCTGAGCTGTAGCATCTTTATCTTTTACTCGCTTTTATTTAAATTAATTCTCGAAATAGTTAAACAGAAATCAAACAGAGGTTATAAAATACAATCATGGTAGACTATGAATGACTAGATAATAAAATATTTTATATTATGTGTATGTATGTATGTAGTATGTATATACATATTTATGTACATGTGCAACTAATAGACATGGGTTCGTTCGCTTAATATCATTCATGCTCGTTAATAAAAATTAAATACACATACACGACTTTGATATCCTGCAAACTCAAATGAGTGAAAGTTTACACTCACGAACTACTCATGAAAATAGTAAGTCACTCACGGAAAATAGAAGCACACAGCTTCTCTTTGTATTTACAGAACTGTCGATTTATTTTTTACAAATTTCAAATTACATATTACAACTTTCTACTCACACTCTTCCTCGTGATTGCAGAAGCAATTACTTACTTTCATGCGTGACTCATACCGTTAACAGAAACCGATTTTTAGTTTATACACTGAACAAAAAATTCAAGAAAAAATTCATTGTTTCAACGATTTTTTCTTTAAATTTGACCTAACGTACTAGTACGCACGTCATATCAATGAACTGGTTCATTAATTTTGTTAAAAAATAACAATAATGAATGCTTTCAATGTATTCATTGAAACAGCTTGTGCGTACATTTTATCAACGTATTTTTCCAGAAACTTAACGAATCTAGGTCAACGAGTTTCATTCGTTGAATTTATGTAAAATAATTTTTTTTGGGTAACAATGTGCAAAATGGTGGTAACTCTCCGTAAAATTCAACAAACGAAAATGCTTCTTACACTCAAAATAATAATTTAGGTAAATCTAACCAATTTAAATTGTTAACTTACTGGTAATGTAAATAGTTGTTTAAATTTTTGTAAAAACTATTTTTATTGGTTGAAATTACTACTTTAACCCTAATCATGCCGACATAAAAAAGTTACAAATCTTACCAACACGTGTCTCTAATAGGGTATTCACTCGAATAATGTTAGCTCGATTAATTGAAGTCATATAATGTTCGATAAAACAACAAATTATAATTTCAAGTAAAAATTTATTCGAGTAATTTAGGTCGATTAATCGAAAAACTCGTCTAAAAATTTTATGTAAATTTTCCTTTTCTTATTAAGTTTTTGTAGATTTCTTAATAAATTTTTTAAATTATGTGAAATTTACTATTCAATTCAAACGTTATTTCATACTAATAGACCACGTGATCAAAGAATTAAGTAAACTAGGATAGCACCCAGTGGTTGAAATTCGACCACTTGATCCGTAACCTGGTTTTTTGTAACCGGTTCTGTAACCGGTTTTGTAACCGGCTCTGTAACCGGTTTTGTAAGCGGCCCTGTAACCGGTTTTGTAACCAGTTTTGAGCATATCTAGAGAAAAATACCTCTTAAACCATATATATCTCATCAATACTGGTGTACAATAAGATGCTTAAAAGTGTACGACAGAAAATTGTGTGGCCTATTTATATATAAGAAGATTATGCAGTAGCAATAAATAAGTTGTACAAAAACTCGGAAATATCAAGCAAAAATTAATTGCAATAAAGAAGAGATTTCAAGAGCAACTAGTTAACTATATTTTTCGTATTACACTATCGAATGTAATCTAACGGCAGAATTCAGTAAAAAATTAAAAGTATTCACAAAATCAAAGAGCAAAAATTACCTTTGTCATATAAAATATTATTCTATGAATACAGGAAAAACAAAGGAATTGATCGGACGAATTTAAAATGCTTTTTAATTCACTTTTAGTAATGTGAGAAATGTTCAATCGAAAAGAATGAAATAAAGAAAAAGCATGATATTTTATAAAATTAACTGTATTGATTTTGTTCGATTATTTAATGAATTATCCGGTTCTGTTTTCCATGCAAAATAAAAATGTTTGGAATTGTAAAAGCTTTGCTGTTACAATTTAATTGGCCAATTCACAACCTGTTGTATGTGTTGTAGATTGTATAAATTTTGTTGGTAATTTCCAACTAAACTTTTGTTTAGGAACATGTTTATGGTAAAACTACCAACAAAATTTTTACGATCTACAACACTTACAACAGGTTGTAAATTGAGCAAATATTTATAACAAAAATGCTTATAATTTTTTATTTCGCATTGAATACAGAACAGGGAGCAAATTACGGCATTCGATATCGATCGAAATTCCAATTCAATTTAAATACAAATTTCGATCGATATCGAATGTCCTAATTGCCCCCAGGTCTCAATATTATTAAATATTTCTTGATGCAAAATTTTTAATTATCAAAACGAAACATTTTAATAGTGAAAAAAACTATTGCTCAATTTACAACCTGTTGTATGGGCTGCAGATCGTACAAATGTTGTTGGTAATTTTCATGTAAGCTTTTGTTTACAAACAAGTTTATGTGGAAATTACGATCTACAACATTTATGTACGATCTACAACACGTTGTACAACAGGTTGTGAATTGAGTATATTGAGCAGGGACTGAAACCGAACCCGAACCTGAACCTAAACGGGTTCAGGTTCGCTGTTTATGAAGACTTTGAACCCGAACCCGTTGAACCCTAAAATTCAGCAAGGTTCGGGTTCAAAAATAGAGAGATATTTAATAGAAGAATAATTAAAGCATTACATTTCTTGCATGCAAAATAAATGTAAAACAAAATCAAAATAAAATAACGACCAAGGCAAATTCATACCAGCTGGCAGCACCCCGACAGCTTACCATTTTTTAGCAATTTTTAAAAATGCCGAATGGTTGCCAAAATTTTTGCATTTTCTTCTTCTGGGTATTTCAAATAATTTCTAATTTGAAGTATATTTTCTTATGTCAATGCGGTACGTACGTTACAAAGTTGAAAAAAGTTTCTTTGAAAGCCAAATAAGTTAAATTTAATTAAATTAAAAAAAGAATATATTGTTTAAACGAATAAACGTGAATGTAAAATTGATTTATATATTTTATTGTTATTGCTGCCGAATTATCATCCCTAAACTGGAACCATGTGTTTTCTACTTCAGCTGTTGATGAACAAATTAACTTTGTCGATCGCAATCTGAGTTATCTATATGATAAATATGTACTTATAAAATCTAGAGTTCTGCAGAATGACAAGCCATGGTTCTCTTCTGAAATAAAATCTCTAATTGACATTAGAAATCGTGCATACGCTAGGTGGAAGCGCTTTAGAACACCAGAGCTTTATGAAGACTTCAAATACGCTAGAGCTGCTGCTAACACAAACATAAGAAATGCCAAAATAATGTTTTATCAAAATAAATTCCAAACATGCATTGACTCCCGCAAAAAATGGCGAGAAATTCACAAATTGGGTTTAGTTTTTCGTAACAATCCTGATACAGAAGTAATAGACGTAAACCAGTTAAATCAAGAATTTGCAAATATACCTATGCCACAAATGAACATTAATTTTTACAACAACGTCGTTTTGAATCAGCAACAAACACCTGAATTCAATTTTGTGCACTTTATGCAGGAGGATGTACTAGAGTCATTTCTTAATATTAAATCTAATGCTGTTGGATTTGATGGAGTGCATCCAAAATTTATCAAGCTTACACTTCCTTACACGCTGGCTTACATCACCCATATGTTAAATACAATTATTACCACGTCTACGTTCCCATCTGTGTGGAAACATGCCAAAATTTTACCAGTGTTAAAATCTGATAAATGCTTTCGACCTATTGCGATCTTACCATACATATCAAAGGTATTTGAAAAATTAGTACACTCTCAAATAAGCCGTCATTTGCACACTAATGCGTTGTTAAGTGAAAGACAATCTGGATTTAGGGCAAAGCATAGCTGCCTCACTACTTTGATTAGTGTGTCTGAGGAAATAAGGTGCCAAATTGATAAACGCCAAATGTCATTTCTTATATTGTTTGACCATTCCAAAGCATTTGACACGGTACATCATACAATTCTCTGCCATAAATTAAAACATTTGTGTAGTTTTTCCTCAACTGCGATAAAGCTTTTATCTTCGTACCTTAGTGATAGAAGCCAAAGTGTTTGCCATGATTCAATGATCTCCTGCAGCTATTCAATGCCAAGAGGTGTACCACAGGGCTCGATACTTGGCCCACTATTGTATTCGATATATGCTAACGACCTTCCATTGCATGTAAAACATTGTCAAATACAAATGTATGCTGATGATGTACAACTTTATATTAGCTGCAGTGTTGATGACGCAGCTAAAATTGTACGGTTGATAAACCAGGATCTGCATCAAATTTACTTATGGGCATCTGCAAATGGATTAAGTTTAAATCCCAAAAAATCAGCTGCTTTAGCCGTGGGAATTCCTAAAAACTTCGCAATGTGTCTCCCACCAATACATATTAATAATACGACCATAAGCTTTGTAGAATCTGCTAAAAACCTCGGTGTTATATTTAATAAAGAACGCAATTGGTCAGATCACATTAAAATAAACTGTGGGAAAACCTTTGCTATGCTTCGGAATCTTTGGATGACACAATATTTCACACCGATTCATATCCGGATGCTATTAGCCAAAACTTATTTATTGCCAACTCTTATGTATGGTTGTGAGCTGTTTGCTAGTTGCGATGCTGTAAGTAGGCGAAGGCTAAATGTAACATATAACACCATTGCTAGATATGTATTTGCTATCAAAAGGAGCAGAAGCATATCACAATTTGCAAAACAAATCTATAGTATAACGTTTGATAATTTGCTAAAGTGCCGAACACTACTGTTCTTACATAAAATTGTATATAACCAGCAACCAACCTACCTGTTTCGAAAAACAACCTTTTCTAGATCGAATAGAGGAAACAGGATAAATAGCATAAAATATACTAAAGCTATCTCTGCGCAACATTTCTTCGTTAATTCAATTCGTCTTTGGAGCCAGCTACCCCCTCAATTACAAGTCATAAACAATGCAAGTCATTTTAAATCTGCCATATTTAAGCACTTTTCGTAGTAATATTCTACTATTTGCAAACGTATGAACAAACTAATTGTTTCACCTGTCTTAATTGTAACGTTTATTATTATTTATTTGTAAAAACTATTTCTTATTTATTCATGTAATTTATTCTAAATATTGTTCTTTTTTATTTTTTATTTTTTAAATAAAATTTGTGAACATGTTACATACATATGCCAAATACTAACCAATACTATAATATAAGACAAGTTCTTGTTGTATTGGAATTACTTTATAAATAAATAAATAAATAAATAAATAAAATAATTGCGCGTGCTTAAATTTATGGTTTTAAACCCGATGTCGCAGATTCGATTCCTGCCAATAACCTGAGTGTTTCTGCAGTAAAGCCAAAATGGATTAAGCAGTTTGTTTGAATTAAACTATGTATGTATGTATTAGTGCTTTAGATATAGGTAACCATAAACAAAACATTAAACAAATTCTATTACGGCTGCATTTAATAATATAATTTTTTGAAAAAGTTCTGATTACAACGAAACTTAAATTACAATAGTATGATTCTAACAATAATATGTTCCGGTATGTGATGGAAATCGCTCAATTTCAGTTTTGGCATTTCTTATGAATTTTTTTATTTAGATTAACCCGAACCCGAATCCGAACCTGAACCCATTTTTTCATGGTCTCAGTCCCTGATATTGAGTATAATTTATGTAGAAATATTTTTTCTTCTGTTTTCATTATTAATATATATAAAAGGCGAAATAAGTTGATTTTTATTTTTGTTCTCAAAAATGTGCCAAAAACCGAGTAAATTCAAAAAATTTCCAATTAACTTAAATAATTTTTAGCAGTCAAGCTTACTCGAATAACTCGAACGAAATAAAAGTGTTACTCGACTGTTCGAATAATTTAAAATCTCAGTTTCGATTAATTATTTAATCGAACAATTGAAAAGTCGAGTAAAATGAATACCCTAGTCTCCAAGACACATATTCAAAAATTAAAAGAAAACAGCCTGAAAGAGTTACAAACAAATTTATGCTACAATTTTTGTTTATTAAATACACTCATTGCAGACAATATTGTTACATTTTTCATAAGCTTGCTTTATAATACGACTTACATATTTTAGGATCGCACAAATATCATATTTTTCCATTTATTTGTTATAGTAGCGATTGTATTTGCTGGATTTCCTTCTTGAAGATCTTCTTGCATACACTGACATTTTCATGAAACGATCTCGGCTCATATAAACGTTAAAAATTGGCCAAAAATACAACCTTTTCTCTATACATGTGTCTCTGAGACATATGTTGATGGTTTATATTACCCTTTTATGTTTTGTTTTATAACAAACGGCAGATCTTAATATATATTAACTTTTTTTTTTACTAAATCATGTAAAACACATGTAGGATAAAAGTCCTGAAATTTAGTTGCAATATGTTAGATATTTCCGTTGTTACATTTAATTGAACATCATTCAGTTCATAGGACGCTAGTAGTAAAATTCAAGCCAATATAAAAAGTAAAATTGGTTTGATTGCAAACCAACTGAAACCACTTTCGATCAGAGTGGTTCTATCTGTGACATGGCTGTATATTATAGAAGAAATTTTATTTCAGAATCAACTCCATAAGCTTCTAAATACGACGACGAGTAATTCTGGGTCTGCTACAACAGCAAAAAAATTAGAAAATATATGTACAGTAATGTGAAATTTTTTAGGTTCCAGTTATATGTCAATTTTTTCCTAAAAAATTTCCATTCTACGCGTATGCTTGCTAGTATAAAATCATGTATGATCATCAACATTTTCATCATTATCAAAACATTTATATTTGGACGCTACTTTAAATGTTCTCTTACACATAAAACCAGACCCATTTAACGTGATTGCAAATGTATGTATGCACGTATGCACAAGAGTGTGTATGTGGGGCGGAGCTGCCCAAAGGCATACTTTTATGAATGAATGCAACACATATTTATGTGTATACAAATCCACACACACACACACATACACACACAACATTTTACAATGGAGATGGTGCTATTTTTTATATACATGTTTAGGAATATCAGATGCACCAAGCAGCAGCATCATCTATGGTATCATCTTTATGAAGAAAATTTTTTATATTTTTTTTTACTAAAATACAGCATTTATAAACAGCCATGGCCACAGCAAACCTAACCAGGCCATTAACCATGTGTGTACGATTACTATGATCAGAGTGTTCGAATAATGATTTCTTTTTAAATTATTTATTCAAAATTATTCAAAATAACATTTTAAAGGGACTATAAATTACACTATGCAACAAGAAAAATGGCAAGGAGTATCGCTATATTTTTTGTAGTGTTACAGTCTTCTAACTACAAAAACAGTCGAAATTTTAAATTCTATGGATATTTTTTTTTTTTTAATTTGTAATTTTTCAACATGGTGGCTTCCTGATCAGAGAAACAAGCCGTCTTGAAAAGTCGGCGGCGGCGGTGGCTTAGGAAAAAATACTCGGCGGCGGCTTATTGCCGGCTTGAGCCGACGGACAACGGCTGGTTTTGTATTTCGCGATAAAATGTATATAATCAATTGCACTTTTTAATGTTGAACTTCTTTATTCGAAATTTTATTAAATTTTCTTTTTATAAGTTTTCTTAAACAAATTTTTATATGTATAAAATTTTTCGATCACCTGACGACTTTCATATAATTTGTAATATGTAGGACAAATTTGCAACTAAAAAAACAATTAACCGGCTGCAATTTTGAGCTGAGGCTAGCCGCATGGATCGGCGGCGGCTTAAAGTTACATTAAAAGTCGACGGCGGCTTTTAAACCGGCTTTGAACCGCTCGGCCTGTTTCTCTGTCCGCGATTTTATCATAACTTGGGAAGGCGTTGGCCAATTTTATTACAAAGCTTAGAACAAAATTACCTTTAAACCGTTTTAATATTGTACCGGCTTTTGGAAAGCTCACGTCTGGGATTCATTTTAGGGGGAATTAAATTTCCCGCTCTTTTGCACATGTTTATATTGACTCGGCATAGGATATCTTGCAGACCATATGTTGAGGGTATATAATGTGCTCAGCTTTTTTATGTAAAACACCATGATAAACATTTTTGTAGAACGTTTCAAGCTTCTAACTCTTCGCTGTATGTGTCTATTGGTTCCTTATTTAACTAAGAGGCAAACAACTCTTCTTCAGCGGCAATATAGCAAAATGTTCTACAAAAATTTTTCTCGGGGTGTTTTACATAAAAGTGATGACAACACCTTATACCTTAAATGTAAGCCCTACAAGATATCCTATGCCGAGTCAGTATAACTATGTGCAAAAAGGGGGCCACTTAACTCCCCCCAGATGTAAACTTTCTAAACGCCGATATACGTAAATTTTTTCTTTTTGGTGGCCTTTACCAGAATCAGCGGTTATTATTGTACAGTGAAAAAATTCGTAATTTTAGCAAAAATTAGGATACTTAACTTTATTATGAATAAATTCAATATTTTTCAATTGATTTTCATTAAATAAAGTTTATTTTATTTGCAGTATATGTGGCTTTATTTATGATCAGTTAATAAAAACTCAAAGTTTTTGCCATTTTCGATTTTTTATAATTTTTTTACAAAATTAAAAAATTTTCCATTTTGTTTAAAAAAAGATACATTTTCATCATTGCGGTCTGAATAATTCCGAAACTATTGAGTATGTAAAAAAATATTGTTAGAACAGCTTAAAGATAATTTTATTTCAAGTTTTTTTTTTAAATAAAATTGGACGACTCCTTTCCGAGCTAAGATGAAATCGGTGGAGTAGCCTCTTGCAAAATCCCAAACTTTAGCAAAATTTAAAAAAAATGTATCCATAGAATTTTAAATTACAACAGTTTTTGTAGTTAGGGGACCATAAAACATCAAAAAAATATAGTGGTGATAAAAGGCCATGACAAAACTTTCATTTTGTTACATAGTGTTATTAAACAAGACCAATTAACGAGCTGAAATTCGAATATTAAACGAAATAAGCCTCCAATTTTAAAATGTCAGCGATAGGTATGACATAATTACGACAACTATATCATGTTTGTGGCAAACAAAATATGATTATAACAAACATAATATTGTTGCATTTGCCATTTAGCTTAGGTTATAATCAGTTCTTGTTTTCATATCATAACTAAAAACTAAACGCTACAATTGCAAGATAGGTAAGACACAATCAATATTTATTACTGCATGTAAATATTTTTGTTTAAAATATGACAAAAAATCAAGAAAATAATTATTTTCATACACTGACATAATTGCACTGAAAGAAATCGTTACATTGCTTAAATGAATTTTGTTTTTAGCAAATTTATGGAAAATTGAGTACCCCCGTAGTGTAGTGGATAGTATGCTAGACTATTAAACGGGATGTCGCAGATTCGATTCCTGCCAATAACCTGAGTGTTTCTGCAGTAAAGCCAAAATAGATTAAGCAGTTTGTTTGAATTAAACTATGTATGTATGTATTAGTGCTTTAGATGTAGGTAACCATAAACAAAACATTACAAAAATTCTATTATGGCTGCATTTAATAATATAGTTTTGTTGAAATTACAACGAAACTTAAATTGGAATAGTATGATTCTAACAATAATATGTTCCGGTATGTGATGGAAATCGCTCGATTTCAGTTTTAGCATCTCTTATGGCTCCCTATTTGTTTTCGAATGAAATATTTAAGTCTTAAACCACAAATTTAGAATTGGTTTCCAAAATACGTTTTTTTTAATTCTTTTAAAGCTCTGACTGCAATTCACTCATTGTACTTCATGTTCATATTCAACTTAAATATACTATATTAAAGAAATATATATTTAACTTTTATTATAGTTAAGTTCTCAAAATAAAACGTGAAAAAATAATCATGGATGCCAGAGATAAAGTAAAGCAGACCCCAGCATTCAGCAAAGATGAAAACAATTTCAAAATCCTTATTAAGCATAAATAAATGGCAGCCGATTATATTTATATACAATGAACGAATCGAACGAAAGTCTGAAGTTGCTTAAATGCCGATCAATATAAAACAAAACATGATCATGTTGAGGATGATCATTATTAGCAGCGGCATGATCATCATATAAATGAGATGCGTTTTGTTGGACTGCTGCTTCTGACGCCACTATAAAATAACATTCATTTTATTGATTCGATATTCTTTATTTTCATTCTTTGACTTTTTTGTATCGATCTTTTATTTCTACTCATTTTGTATTCATTGTTTGTGTTGTTTTATACAAAATATTTGAAATATGTTTTACTTTTTTCCAATCAGCTTGTTGATGGTGTTTGGGTGCTTTTCTTGCTACATCGCTATGCTTGGAATACATTTGAAAGCATAAAAATTGTTTATATGTGTTAGTTAGTACGAGTGTTTAAGTAAAGAAATTTTAATGCTGAATTTCTTTAAATCGCTTTGTACTTCATTATATTTTCAAATACTTTCAATGATCTCACTGATTTTATTAACATTCAAAAGTATTTCCGTTTACAGTGTCTTCGAAAAGATTATGTGTCTAGTGTATTGTTTCGAAAATTTTGTTTAATTTTATGCTAATGCCAAATTTATGGAGAATTTTTGGAGTAAGTAAATATTTTTAGCATCGACCAAAAAAGGGAAATTTTATATATCTAGGCGGCTGATTGACTGTTTATGCTAAAACTCTATTTAGCCAAGGGTCTAGGAAGGCCGAAACACAGATCAGAGATTTTTATTGTTGAAAGTTTCTTTCTAAGTCCATTGTTATGTTTGTTATATATGTTTATGTTTTTTTTTAAGTAGTTACTAATTTTTTTCATTTAAATCAGCCTTCCAAAATATCAATGACTAATAACACATTTCGCTAGTGAAACATTTTGACTAGTTCCAAGAAAACTAACCTATCGACATTGTTGCATGGAGGCTGCTAAAAATATTTAGTATTTGGTTAGCATTTTCTCAGCATTTAATTGTGTAGAAATATTTTTAATCATCGATAAACAAAAAACAACCGGAAATGCTTACAAAATTTAACAGAGTATTTGTGCAGGTATAATCGTTTCATTTATGATTGGATAGTGGGAAACAAATTGTTTATTTTTCAGTTCTTGTACATTCTATTCGCCTACGAGATAAGCGCCATTTTTATAAAAAAGATGCTATGAACAAAAGAAATAATAACAATCAAATCAAAACCTTTTAATTTCTAACGTCAATGCAAATGTAAAGCTACGTAACTTACAAAAACTTCGAAAATTTTTTTAATATAGAACTGTACAATAGAGTGGAGCGTTGGTGTATGAAGGGGGAAAAAAGTCATCCAATAGATTTCGAATACCTCCGCAATATTGCATCTAGATAAATTATATACATAAAATATTTTTTTAATTTTTTGCGACATATCTTTTAGGCCTCTAACACGAATGAATTTTATTTTAATTTGCTTCATTAATATAGAAAAAAAATTGTTATAATTTTTTTAAGGCTACACGTAAAAAAACATTTTTGTGCAGAATGAAAAAAGTTTAAGATCGAGGAGATCTGATAAAATATAAGAAAGCTATAAGCCATTAAGTGAAAAAAGCTGATTTTATATTCCATACAAAATTATTTTCAATCAAAAAAAATTTTTTAATACAAACTGATTTAAATTAATATTGTATGAAAAATAACTAAAAAAATAATATAGCTGTTTTCTCTTAAGGGTAAATAACTTTCTTATTTTTTATCGGAATTTAGCAATTGCATCCATCATGTGATCGTCACAAAATTATCTTTGAAATACAGCCCGAAAAAATATATAGCTAGTATATTTTTTCATCTTTATTGAGACATTTGAAATGATAGTTTTTGGGAGAAGGTCTAAAAATATACTTTTTTAAATTTTTAAGGCCTGTAACTCTATACATTTGTTATACGATCGGCACAATCTGTGTATTAAATAAAAGAATATAGAGATATCTATACATTAGTGTAAAATTTATTTTATTCAGATGAGCCGTTCTCGAAATTTTTGCCAATAAACGAAAAAAAACTAAATAAAAAAACAAAAAAAATATTGTTTTCGAGAATATCGAGAAAACGCGCATTGAGAAAAATAAATCAATATCATTTTCGTGTTCAGCGACCTCAAACTATTTTAGAAATAGTTTCTTTTTGCAAGATATGACAAAGACTTAGAAGTTCCAAAATTTGCTTCATTGTTTCATCTTAAGTTTGTCTGAAATCTGACCTTGTATATATAAAATAGTGGATATTTTGAGTGTATTGAGTTATAACAGCTATAAAGAATATATAATGTTGCATCATATGATATTTCACAAATTGATCGATTTGATCTCATATTCAAAATCTTGATGCTGCGGTAGAGGGCTAAAAGTAGGTCCCAATATTTTTTTTTCATTATTTTTCCAATGTATCTAAAAATAAAATGCAACCTTTTTTTGCTATTCGATATTGAAAATCGCAAAAAAAATCTGACGCTCCACCCTATTGTACATATACATAATTAAAATGGGAACCAAAATTGAGTTTGTCCAAAAAGGGGGCAAAAGAGGCAAAAAATAATACAAAATGACACAAAATGGGATTTAAAACAAAGGGGCACAAAAAGTGGCAAGGCAGTCAAAAAAGGGTGAAATGCTACTTTAGTCGCACAATGGTAACGCTGATGATAGTTCTTCAAAAAAAAAGAAGAGCTTTAGAGTGCCATATAACATTTCGTAAAAAGAACTTGAGTTGCATCTAATGGTGTTTTCTATTCTACAAAAAATGTGACATTTGTTTACTTTTTATTAAAAAAATTGCAATTTAACATTCCTTTGAAGGAAAAATTTGCCTTCGTAAGGGATGATACAAATAGTGCAAATAGGGCAAATAGTGCAACACACTTTTGTAGAAAAGACAACGCCATAAGTCCCTTAGCCCGAAACAGACTAAGGCTTACACGCCAAACTCGGCTGAGAAGAAGAGACACTTTTGCTCTCAGCCGAACACGAGAGACGTAAGACGAGGAAAGAAGCAACCGTTGAACTTAGTATTTTGTCTAGCTGTGGCTGGACTTATCATTAAAATTTTATTTTTAAGAATTTGTATTATTATTGTTAGTTCAAATTACAATTGAGATGCTTAGTGCAATAACTCGGTAAGCCACAATATCAAATTATTCAATAAATCGACTTTTAAGTTTAAATAAAATTTAAAATTGCATAGTTTTTGGAACTTTTCTATTGCACCTATCAATACAATGAGCATATTAAACTTTAATTTCATGTGGCTTACCGAGTTATTGCAGTAAGCCCTTCAAGTCAATATATATAATAATAATAAATTAAAAGTTTAAGAACATAATATTTTTACTTCATATTCAAGTGAAGAGTATATAATTAAATTTGACACAAACGAATACACCACTTCCTAATGATTTTAGATATACGCAACTTCTTATTTTTCGTATTTTGCAACACATAATTTACAATTACATAATATCAAGTATGTTTCTTAAGTCTTTCGTTTTTAACAACAAAAATAACTTGTCTGTGTCTTAAGTCTTTCATTAGTTATACAAAACAAAAAAACTCAACTTGCTTGTGTCTTAAGTCTTTAATAGCAGATGTAAACAAAACAGCATGTGTCTTAAGTCTTTTGATTTTTTCATATAAATTTTCAAGAAAAGTTAACGTTTATTAATTAATATTAATATTTATTTATGATTAATGATATTTGCAACAAAAAAATGTCAATTTTAAATGCAAGACAAAAAGAAAAATCCTTTTTTCAATAAATAGACAAATACCAAAATTTTACCAGCAACTTTAAATAGATTTTGTGTGTTTCTTCCTTCCTTTTTTTTGCAAAATCATCATTATTGGTAGGAGGATTAATTGGCAATAAATATAACAATAAAAATCAAAATAAATAACAACAACAAACACATACATAAAGCCATTAACATTAAATACAAACATACTGCTTTAGAACTAAAACTATGACTTCCACAACTACAATTAGTGCCAGCATAACAACAACAACTACTGGCTAGTAAATTATATCGATCTGCTTGCTGAATTCTTAAGAAAACTATTTCAAAAACATTAAAAGAAAACATACAAGCTGTAGAATAACAACAACAACAACAACAGTAACAATAAAATAAATTACTAAACAGAAGATAGAATGAGTAGCTGATCAATGAACAAATGATTTTTTGCGGTTTAAAAGAAACAAAACAAAAAGAGCGGAAAAGAAATCTTTGGTTTATTGTTTGAAGCAACAGTTGCAGTAGATGATATACAGTAGAAGTTTGTAGCGCATACACAAGCTGATATGAAGGGCACATTTGGTTGTAGTTGTTTGTAAACTGTTTGCCAATAAGCGCAACATGCGGTCTAGGCAACTGCACCAGCAGCAATATTACAGCCTTTTCTAGTACACATCATTATACGAATTGTTGACTGTGTTGGGAAAATAGTAAAGAAAACCTTTAAATGTGCTAACTACTCGTTGTATGATGAACAGCAAGTATTTTTTTTTTGAGAACAATAGCAATTTGCTGCAGTTTAAATAATTTCCTTACTTAGAAGCTAGTAATGGCCTTTGCCGCATACTACATCAGTACCAAATTGCTGTTGTACATCTGTATACATATAAAAATATATATTATCTTTTGTATCTGTGTATGTGTGTGTGTATGCCATGGTACATTATTACTTGCAGTTTTTCCTGTTTTTTTCCTGTTGTCCTTAATTGTGCAGCCTGTTGTGCAGCAATTGTTGCCACGATCAAAAGCCCTTCTCTTATACATGTATGTAAGCTGCCTTTTTGACAAATGTCCTCCAATTGTATTCAAACTAATGCTAAGTAATTTTAAATACAATCTGTACTACTCCCAGTTTATAAGTTACTGTGTTCACGTGTCAGTTTATCTGACGTTAAGTCTGTTTCTGCAACTATCTTAAATTCATATCAGATTTTTTGTTACTTTTCTACTCTTTTTTTTCACTTGGTTCTCATTGTCGTTGATGGCTGGAATATTTGTGCGGTCGCTTTTATTTAAATAGTCTTTTGTGATAATTTGTAAATGTTTATGTTACGGTATGGTATGCCCCTGGTATTATTGTTAAATGCGGTGGACAACAAATAAAAAAAAAGAAACATGAGACACACATACATAAATACGCCAGCCAGGTTACTCACATATATAAATAGTTACTTACTTTTGTGTTAAACTTGTAGTCGAAGCAAATGTTTTTGACACATTTATACTGTATGCCTCTGTTGTTGTTGTTGTTGTTTTTGTTGTTGTTTTTGTTGTTGTTTATGCATTCTTGCTCCTTTATAGGCCTCTATTGTTTCTTTTCTTTTCAATTTTTATTACTTTTTCCTTAAGTTCTGTTGTCATTGTTATTTGGTTTTTAGTACCGTTTTATTTTTTGTGGATTTCTTGGGCGACATATCTTTTTTTTTTTTTGATATTTCGACAAATTCCTTGGAATTTTGCTTTTAAGTTGTGCTACTGTGACACTATCGATAACCCAATGACAATTTAGTAAAATTTATGAGACTTAAATGGAAGAGAGATAATAAAATATGATGCTTATTTAAGCATCAAAGATCTCTTATAAAATAAATTTTTTCAAAATGTTACAAAAAATATATTGGATTTTTTAAACGACTTCTTGATTTACTCTCCAATTCGGGCCCATTTAGTATCTTAGATTAGATTTAAGCACCAAATGCTTAATTTAATCAATTTTATTAATTTTCATTGAAAGCAATGAAGAGAGGAAGTCAATAAGAGTTTGCAAAACTATACACATATCGGTATTTGAACCGCGATTGGTTGAGACAGGTTTTTGTATGTTTCAAAAGTGATAAAAAATAAGAAAAGTGAAATGAATTAAAATATGTTTAAGAATGTTCTATTTAAAGTTATGACACTCGTTAAACAAATTTTTTAACTTTTCTTTAACTCTTTCGTAAACTAGTGTATAGTATGCCATAAAAAATTGAGATCAGCAAAGACTAGAAAAACGCTTATGTCATCATAAGTGGTATTTACTAAGCGTAAAGGTACGAAGGTTGTTCAGAAACTGGGTAAATATATGGGTGATTCTAATTTGTATTGCTTTTTTCGTATCCGTTGAAAGTATAGTTACTAAAATATTTCATAAAATAAACGCATAAATTTTAATGCTATAAATAAATGTACATAAGATTTTTTAGTGGGAGACTGACGATTATGTGTTAAAAATAAAAACCGCAAATACTGTTCATACAAAATGGCGTGTCCGAATTGCATTATGTTAATTTTCCACATTAAGAAACTATGAATTTTTTTTAAAACGAAAGTAAATTTATAACGATCTTAGAATCTGCTTTACTTATTTTATGCATCAAATATTTGAAAAATTAAAAGCAATTATAATTTTATTTTAAAAATTGTTGTTGTTCGCAGGTACGAGCGTTACTATTTTTAGTATGCTTCATTACACAGTTTAATTGTTGAAATTGCACTAACAAATTATACTAACATAACAGCGTACACAGAAAAAATTATCACCAAAAATTTTTCAAACAAACGTTGAAAAACTGAAGCCTGAATTCTTTGGTTAAAACCCATATAGTTCGACTAAGTACACACAACGTCAATTACAAACGCTTGTTAAAAATAAATTTCATTTTCAGTAAATGTTCTTTACATAATCAATGAATTGTTTGTTTGACTTTTATTTAGGACGTAAACAGCAAACACAACAAGAAAAATTGTATCGTAAGAAAACAACCCCCATGACGACATACACACAAATAATAACAACAACAACAATGATAGCAAAAGAAATGCGATTGTACCAAGTTTGTTTACTGATGATTTTTGAGTGAATCAATTCGTTAATGTCGTTGGGTTAGTTCTCATTAATTTTTTTAGAGTCTTTAGATAAACATTCAGAGAGGAAGATATTTAACAAAGTGAAACTTCATAAATGCTTAATAGATGACGATGATCCAGACAAAAATCGTGTTTGATATATTGCAAAAAAAAAACCCAGTAAATATTTTTGTTTGATTAGAAAAACTGTTGCTTAATATTTGCTAATATTCTTAGACTAATTATTTTATAAAGTCAGACAAAAAATATTGTTTGTGTATTTTTCAGAAAATCCAGTAAATCTTTTTGTTTGATTTAGCAAATTGGTTTGTTTGCAATTTGTAAATATTTTTAGACAAATTGTTTTATAGATTTAAACAATTTGTTCACTGGAAAAAATACGATTTTTTCAATGAAATTGTTGTGATATTTTTGTCTATATTTACAAATTTGTTTGTAGGTCCGTTCCTAGACAAAATATTTACTATTTCATTGAATTCCTTTACAGAAAATGAAATTTAGTTTTTTCTGTGTAGGTTTGAAAGTCTTATGAACTTTGTTGAATAGTATTATATACCAACACGTTCCAGCAATCAATCAATTATGGTTTGTATCCAAAAAAATGTATTGAATGTTATCCATATTTTATAATTTAATTAAAATTTTTAGTAAATAATTAAGGAGTTTATATTAAAACTCATCGAAGAATATACATCTGAATGGTTTTATATTCAAAATATAATGTGTGCTCTGAAAAACATATTGAATTTGTATACAAATGTATTGAGTGTTACGTTAACAAAACTCTTAAATAGAATTTAGTTCTAAATTTTATGACGGCAAAAATAAAGTTAACAGCAGCGGAAGGGTAGAAACCATTAACAGTTTAGAAATTTCTGATTTGTTTTGAAAAAAATGTTGATTCTACCCCACTGTGGGTTGTTATATTTTCGAAGAATGCATTAGGTACGTCCTATTTCAACACGAATAATTATTTAAAATTGTCATAACTTTTACATTGTCGGGCGATGTTATTAAAATTAGTCTTATTGGAAAGAAAAGCTAACCTGATTTTTGCTCATGTCAAAATGTTTGTAAAAAATTATATTAAAAGATACATATGTTTTATTTTTCCATGTGATCCCAAGTTAAAATTAAAAAAGTGGTAATAACTTTTAATTTCGTCCTGCGATTATTATAATGTTTTGTTTTTAGCGACTAAATGTATAGTGCTTTCAAATGCTACACGCATTTTTTGTGGTGTATTTTTTTCGCAGAAACCATTCCCAGAGCAACCGCGAAAGCAAAAATGTAACGCTCAATTCACAAAAATGTTAAAAAATCGAAATATATAATTTTATTTCAGGATCCATTGAATGAGGCGAAAACTATAATGTGAATCCTACCTTCTTATATTTCTATTAGTTACATTGCACAGTGGGGTAGAATCAAAATATTTGGAATAAAAATCAGACATTTCTAAACGGATAGTTCTATCGGAATAAAAACTTCACATGGACATAGCAGCGGTGCATTTCCTAAATTCCTAATCATATGGCATACTGCAACAAAATGGTTAGATCTTAACAGGTTTTCCATGTGTACTAACTTTTTGTTAATGCTACAAAATCGTTGATTATTGATATTTTCGAATGAAATTTTGCAGCTATAAAGGAATTTGTGTACTAAATATCATGCAAGAAAATAAAACAGACGAGTGGTTTCTTGGGGACACCTGGTTATAGCTGTGCTCCTTGTCTATAGGAATATAAAAAACTTACGATATGACAACACAGTATGTCATATCGTTTTTTGTTATATCGTAAAAAAAACCGCAAGAATGGCATCGCTGTAATATGAGCACCACTTTTTTCGTGTGGAATGTACAACAAACACAATGGGTTTTTTAACGTATACAATTGCAGCATACTTTCAAGGGCTAATTATGATTGGTTACTTATCATATTTTTCGTATGAAAAAACCAATGTTGATCAACATTTTTCGCAAATTTAAATAGAGTACTAAGATTAAGGCCCAAATTTACACTCATTTGTTAATTATTAGTAAACTAAAATGATAACTATTGTTTAAGTAAAACTTCATATTCACAATGTTTAGTTTAGCTAATAATTTTAATCTGTCTAAAGAATGGTAATCCTATAAAATATCAATAAACAAGCAAAAATAAAAAAAAATAAAGAATGCTTCACATCTTAAGGCTCCATTACTCATACGTAACGTTGATGTAGTTGCATGTTGCTGATCGTTTCTGTCACATTGAAAAGCTATGAGACAGAAACTTAAACATTTTTAAACACACAAAGCTAATGGAGCAAATAATATTTTTTTTCTCCTAAAAGTCTGTTTATATGCATATAATAATTTCCAAAGCATGGTGTAATAAGTATACAGGTTCAACAAATACAACAAAAAACTATATATTGCTTGTCAAAAATATACACGTGCTGGATGTGGCTTATATACAAAATTACCAGAGCAAAAATTAATCTGCTGACGTTACGCTACCACCTGTATACTTATTATACCATGTTCCAAAGCATCTAACTAATTGTTAACCAATGGCATTTAGCGGTTTAACTAATGGTAAACAAAGAAGTGTGAATAAAATATCATTGGCTAAACTACTGTCATTAGTAAATTAATGACTGTGAATTTGGGCCTAAGAGTCTTTAAAATGCGAACTTGTTGCCAATATTGAATATATGATCTTCATAATTTAACTTTTTTCGTTAAAATTAAGCATGCTTTCAATATGCCGTTCTGCCCATAAATCCAAAACTCTAGTTCATTTCCCAACTACTTGTAGGTTTTAAAACTTTTTTAAATAATTAAAAACTTGCCAAAGATAACAAAAAAATTCGCCATTCGCCAACAAAACTATACAATGTAATAAATTTAATTTTTTTTGTTCCTCCATCAAACTTATTACGCTAAAATTTAGTTGCAAATAATTTAAGTATTAAATATTTATGATAAAAGTTTGATACACAACAACAATATTGCAAAGTCATTCCACAGCAAAACATGTCCTACTAACCACACACTTCGCCATCATATTTAGGTCCAATACATCAACTCAACTACTGAGATGTATTTTATATTTATGGACATCTATCTTTTGGTTTCGTCACGAAATCAAAATCATCTTTAAGATGATTTTAGTGATGATACTTTAGCATAACAGGTTAAAATCTGTGTATAAGTGGAGAGACTCAAAGGAACGAGTGGTGGTACTCGCAGTATGTAGAAGCGACCAGTGTCTCATCATCGTCATGATGATCATCATTAATGTTGTTAAAGGCCATTGTCTAGTCAGATTATGGAGAGGGTTAATATTTGTTTAATAATTTCAAGTTGACAGCTAACAATAAGTGGCGCTTATAACGCATTCATACTCGCACATACTCGTACATACATACATACATATGTATGTACATATGGGAACTTTAACATATGAAAGAGTATATTTTGGTACAAACAAAACAATACAGGCAGGCAGGCAGGCGTATGGCTGGACAAAACGGACGGACAGACTTCATTAAGTGAATGTTGTGGTAGTAACAAGAAAGAGGCTTAAAATCTCAAAAAGCCATCCACTTGTTTGTTTTATTTTTATTGATTTCTTGAGTTTCTCGCTTAAAATAAAAAAGATGATGATTTTCAAAAAAAAAAGTGAACATAAACTAAATGCTGAAACTTTTTTCACATACTTGTGGCTCATAAAGTATATTTATACCACTAAAGGTATCATTTTTATTGTAGTATATGCAACATTCGTGTATAACAACAGAAAAAAATTGAAATAAAAATAACAAAAGAAACAAAGAAGTATTAATGTTTGTATGGGGTTTGAAAATAGTGTGAGAAAATTCATTGCCGGTTGAAAAACAACTCAAGAGTCTGTTAAGAATTTTAAAGAGTTCGATAATCGGTAATATCTGTTAATCTAGTTTATTTATTTATATTTTTCTTTATTTTACCCAACAGATCAGCATGCTTAACTTGCAACATTTAATAACAAATACATATACAAAATGTATGTATGTTTTGCTTTAATCATGTATACACTGGTAAAAAAAATACAAGACTGTGAGGTCTGTTAAACAGTCCGATCGCAATGGCTTTCATTACTTGCAACTGAGACGGTTTTTGTTTTTCCTTCTTAATAGTTCGTTTATTTTACTTCGGTTTTGTAGAAAAATAACCCTTCATACTTTAAGGCGCCACATTAAATTTTTTTAGCACTCAAAGAAAGTTAAAAAGTTGTTTGTGCATATGACATACAGCATATAAATGATTTCTATGCTGGGGGATAAAAAAAACGTTTTTAAATGAAAAAATACGTGCAACAAATACGTGTAACGAATACTGTTAAGAAATACGTGTAAGGAATACTGGTAAACGCCGTTTCAGACTATAATATAAGTATTAATACTTTCGAAGAAAATGCCTCCCTGATCTAATTGTTGTTTGAAATTTTTCAAAAAACAATAACAATTTATCAGGTCAGGGCTTCATTTTCTTCAAAAGTATTAATACTTGTATTATAGTCTGAAACGGCCTTAAAAAATACCTGTAACGACAATTAAAAACCAAGACAATAGGCCGGCGCGAAGTTTAAGTTAAATTTTGTTAAAAACTCAGTGATACCGGTTTGGCAATTTTTTTCGGTTTTCGGTCTGCCATTGTTTTCAGGGGAAGTTCTGGGATTTAGGGAAGATTTTTGTCCTAGTTTTTGGGAAACCAGGGAACTTCTGGGACTTACGGGAGATTTTTGTGGAGGTTTTTGTGAATCCAAAGAACTTCTGGAATTTTGGGGAGATCTTTGTCCTAGTTTTTGGGAGTCCGTGGAAGTTCTGGGATTTTGGGGAGATTTTTGTCCAAGTTTTTGGGAAGCCTTAAACCAGGTTTGGGTGTTGGCTATAAGTAGGTGCCCTTGCTAAATGAAGCTGTCTATGCTAAACACCAGGCGTCTCGTCTAAATTCTTGAGAAGTATCGCTTAATTATCGCCTAAGTAGCTTCCAGGCGATAGTCGTTTTTTGTTGACGAATTATCTTCTAGAGGTTGAAATTACTATCTTCGTTTACTTGGCGTCATCAAGGTTGGTGAAATTTTTGTTTTTAAACTATAACTTTTATTTTTGTGGGGGGTCATGGCGACGGGTCTAGTCACTAGCCGGAGTGTGTCGATAAAGATGAGGAGGTGTCTGACATAGCGACTGAAGGTGGCTGCCCGAAGGGTGCTGACCGAAGGTTGCCGGCCGAAGGTGGCTGACCGAAGGTGTCCAGCTAATAGCCTAAGGCCGAAAGTGGCTGCCCGATGGCATAACGCCGGATGTAGCAGACCGAAAACGCACAGTTGTTCCAATTGAAAAAAGGTAAGATATCATCTGTATCATGGAAACTTGCAATCCAATTACAAAACGATATACGTAAAAATCATAGAGGAGGACCTAAGCTTTAAGAATGTTGAAAATTGGATCAACTTGTTGAAATACACGTTGAGCTACAGGGTGTAAAAATTGAGTACCTCGGGCATGATAATCCTTGTCAGCCTCATAACTTTTACAAATACATATCAAGCCATAACTGCAAAAAAAGCTTAAGCGACATGCTTTTCGAAAATGTTTTTTTTTATGAAAATCGATTATTTGAAATTTAAGCTTAAGTGGATTTTCCCTTTAAAATTTTAATTTATTTACATTTCTTTGTAACAGGAAAGTGTCGCATAAGCTAAAATTCTCTTTTTTAAGTAGAGCAAAACTAGTGTAAAAAATTGCAGGGCATATTAATGAAACACTTAAAATACACCTTGCTAAGCATAATAATTACTAGTTTTAAAATAATTTTATTAAATTAACAGATTTCTCTAACATCAAGAATGCCTTAATATGTCTTAACCCTCACAAACATGTGTTGTCTTATAGGAAATTTATTAAAACTAATAATAACTTTGCATATAACAGTCCACTACAGTCCTATGTAGCCAATATTAAGGCTCTACTTCGATTTAAGCCAAGGATAACTAAAAAACACTTCTCCTGTAAAATTTACTTTTTGGCGCTTAAGCTTTTTTTTTTGGCGGTTATGGCACGATATTATCCGATTTTAATAATTTTAAGCTTGGGGTTTATAAATAGATAAAATTTATACATAAATGGATAAAGAATAATATTCTAGTACATAGTATTCTTGTATATTATACAATTTGTTTCATTAAAATATCTTTAATATATTCAAAGATATTTGGTTTCGAGTTTTAAAATGTTGGTTTTGGCCTCGACTTTTTTCTTTATTTCGTCAATATCTCCGCTAATAGCATAACCAATATATTAAAAAAATATATATTTTATGATTCTTAGCCCAATATTTGATAACACGCAGAAAAAAGTTTTAGTTATCTCAATTAATGTAGTCGTTAAAAGGAATCAAAATCAAGACATCGAAATTATAGTAAAAAATTGCTCAAATTTGACAAAAATAGAGCTTAATTAATTTCTCGATATTTTTCTCAAAAAATTTTCACAGCTAACATTTTTTTACTTTGAATAAAGCATGCACTCTACATCCAGCATTGGACGAAAATGGTAACTTTTTCTACGAAACTCTAAATTAATCGCTTAAGCGAAAAAAACGTACATCAAATTTTTTAAATTTTCTCTACAAATTTTATTGGACATATTTAATTTAATTAATCTAGCTTCTAATTATTACCCGTCTGCTCTAAAATGTAGACAGAACAGCAGATTTTCTAAAAATAGTCAAGTTTTCAGAAGCATTTCATTTACCTGCATGAAAAGTGTACTAAATTAAATTTTTTTTTAACCTTTAAGCCTGGATTAACTATTTCTAGAATAAGCGGAACCTGAAGACTGTAGAAAAAAGCGATCGTAGATCAAGTGCGGAATTAGAGCCATTCCGATCGGAATGTATGATAAATGAATGATAAAAAAAGTTTTCGAAAACTCTTTCAAATTCTTTAAACGTCTCAAGTTGTGCAATTCTAAGTTAAGCAGCGATTTTCTCTAAGTGCATAGTCGTTGTATTGTTGCTTTGACTCGTTTTGTAGTCAAATCTTTGACTATCTGTCTTGTTAGACATTCATTTGTTTCTTTCGTACATACCATCGTACGTTGTTGTTGTCGCGCTTATTTTTCTTGTTGTTCTGGTTACGTTGTTCATTTATGTGTTTGACCAGTGATAGAAAATTCAATACTTTTGTACGGTTTTTAGTACCTTTAATTTTGTGAAATATAACGGAGATAACATATCCAAAAAGTACTTGTTCCCATATGAACTTTAATCTGAACTTTAATGCAAATATTCAATCTGTTCATGGAACTCGTTAGGGAATTTTTAAAATATTTAAATAAATAATTTTTACAACTTTTATAATGCGTTTTACGCTTACCTTATAAAGCCGATGTTGACAAAATTTATACCATTTTAAAGATATTTATTGGCAGATGTGCGCAATCTATATTTTCAGTATTTCGGTTCAGTATTTTTGCATTTATAAGTACTTAAAGTTGCTACTAATACATGCGCACATGGTGCACTTTCATACGCGTATTAGCTTAAAATTAAAAAAATAAACAAAACATGCATGTCTGTTGTTGATTTCGCTGTTGCAAATAGAATAGCAAACTTTTTACATAATTAGGGTTCCGGACACCAAAGTGTAAAGGCACCTTATTGTTTTCGCTGTCCATCTGCCTCTATGTCTGTCGGTCACAGGCTGTTTTCTCGAGAACCGTAAGAGCAAAGGATCTGAAATTTTCACAGAATATGTATAACTTTGTCCGCTACAGCAAATATATGACAGCTAAAAATTAAAGGGCGTTCTAAAGCCAACAACGAAATATGTTGAATTACTAATGTAATATATAGACACTTTAAATTTCCAAAGTTAGTGTTAATTAGTGTAGTCTGTCGAATAGACTACACCAATTAACACAGATATTTAAAACAATAAAAATTAAAGGGAGTTTTATCAGTTAATGTAATTTTGACTATGCAATTTAGACAATTTGCTGTATCTTGGAAACCGTAAGAGACAAACTCATGAAATTTTAAAAAACGCTAAACATAAAAAATTCCAAAAATTAAAAAAATTTCTAAACGAAAAATCGCCAAAATGAAAAAAACGCTTAAATGAAAGAAACATGAAAATAAAAAAAATCGTTAGAACGCAAAATATCACCAAAACTAAAAAGTCGCCAAATAACTAAAATAACCACCAAAAACAAAATAAAATAAGTCGTCAAAGCGAAAAATTACTAAAACCTAAAAAAATCGCTAAAACTAAATATATCATCAATATCGAAAAAATCGTAAAAAATTTAAAAAAATCACCAAAACGAAAAAAAAGCGCAAAAAAACCGTCACAACCAAAAAAACCAAAAAATCGCCAAAGCTTAAAAAACCGGCAAAAACGAAAAATCGCAAAAAAACGAACAAATCAGACAAATGAAAAAGCGCCAAAAGCAAAAAAATTGCCAAAACAAAAAAATATAAAAAAACTAAGATTAAACAAAAAAAGGTTAACGAAAAATTGCCAAAATGAAAAAAGGGCAGAAACAAAAAGGATATACAGTGATGTGAAAAATAATAGGGACACTGATATGCAAATAAAATATTAGAGCAGAAAGAACATAAAATGTAAAATTTTTTTCTACTTCAATGTGTTTATTTATTGCTAAAACTTTACAAAAAAACTCCACTTCCGTTTTGCTAACTTTGAATTTTAATATTAAATTTTTTTAATACTTCATTTGTATTAATGCAAATTTGGCATGGGAAAAATAATAAGGACTTTTCATATTATTGCAAAAATAGAAACAAGAAATGAATAAAACTAAAACAGATTTTTAATATTTCATGTTACAAAATGCTAACGCATTGTCTAATATTTTGTTGGGCATTGAGTCAACTGAATTTTGCCAAACTGAAACAGGTATTACATTCCACGAAGTCTGTAGAAGTTGCAAAGCTTATTAGAATTCGATGTATACCTTCCATTAGCGAGTTTTGATTAGATTCCACAAAGTTTCGATAGAATTTAAGTCCGGGAATTGCTATGATCGCCCAAATAAATTGATTTTGTTGCCCTTCAACCATTTCTTTGTACACTTTGCGATATGTTTGGGATCATTATGCTTTTGGAAGGTCCATTTGAGTGGCATATTTTCATTGAAGTACGGTAGCATCGTACTTTCAACATAATCTGTCTACTTCATTATAATCTGAATACGATTTAGAGATCCCATACCATAGTATAAGGATGATCCCATACCGTTATATTACTGGCACAGTCCTTAAGAGTGTACTCTCAAAGTTAGTAAAACGAAAGTGGAGTTTGCTTTAAAGAGTTTTAGCAATAAATAAATACATTCAAGCGGAAACAATTGTAACATTTTACTTACTTTCTGCTCCAACATCATATTTGCATATCACTGTCCCTACTATTTTTCACATCAGTGTATGTGTATTCGTACGGCACCCTTCATGTGCGAGCCAAAGTCGCACTTTACTTAATTTCTCTGCTTTGAATTATTGTTGTTGTAGGAAAGATATCTGACTTAAAGAGAAGAAAGTTCACTAAACTGAATAGATTATTTGTTCTGTTCTGCTGTGTATGTTAAAAATTAAATTTATATTGATTTTTCTGTTGTTCCTTTTGAATATAACGTTACGAAACTTAGCCTAACAATCACTTTGGACTCAAAAGTAAACAAGTTTGAAATTATCAGATTAAAGTAAGTGAAAAAAGTACTTTTTCATTTGAAGTTTGGTACGATGCCACATAAAGGTACCAGTAACACCACCAGCCATCATCCATCACCGTTCATCATTTGTTCATTCATGAATGTGTGTTTGTTCCCTTTTTTTGATGGTGCTGTTGCTGTTGCTATTGTTGTTTTTACTAGTGTGTGCTACAATATATCTCCTCGTTCACGCGCGTTAAACGCCAGTTCAACAATTTTTATGCTGTCAGCGAACGCGTGCCTGTATTTGTGTGGTCTTGGATCTCATGAATAACATGGTTGGAATGACGACGACAAAGGCATTTGTGTTGCTGCGATCAGCTTGCAACTTTTTTTTTTCTTCTTTGTACAAGGTATGAATGTTGGAATATGTACTCGTGTGTTTGTGCAATATGCAGGGCGAACCATTTAGCTATAAAATTGAGGGGCATTATTAGCAATGGATGATTGGTTTGTAAAACATACATATCTATTTTTATTTTCGAAAACTTTAGAAACTTTAACAAAGAATATTTTTGAAAGCTTATAAATTGGGTTCATTGAAGGTTCGCATAAGTGCATTGAAGGTTTGCCAAAAATATAATAGCTTAAAAATATTTTATAACACTTTATATATAAGCAGTGCATTGACCACCCATACCAGTGCTAGAAGACTACAATCTTACTAACTTTGCCAAAAAAAGACGAAATAGCATGCAAGGGTAACGATAAACAAAAATGCGACCGAATATATATAGGAACAACAAAGAGAAATTTAGCAACAAGAATGTCTGAGCACAAAATGGATATCAGCAAAAGAAAAGAGACAACAGCACTTGCACAACACATACTCGCAACAGGACACACAGCTGATTTTGAAAAAGTCAAAATACTATATAAAGAAAAAATGATGAGAAAGAGATATACTAAAGAAAGCTTAGACATCCAAAAGAAAATAAATAAAACTATGAATCTCAAAGAAGATACAGACAATATCAACGCTAGCTACAGAGTTGCGATTAAATAAACAGTGTTACATAGTTTAATGTGTTTTAAACGTTTTTGGTTTTATTTTAAATGTAATTTAACATTAAATTTTGTAAGTTAAAACATTTCTTAATTTTAAATATGTACATAAAAACTAAACAATTATTTTATATTATTTTTATATTTCGAAAATAAAAAACAGACATACCCCTGAAGAAGTCGACAAATAATCGACAGAAGACCGCATCCCATTATCGATGATGGTTTGTGAGAAATGATAGTTTATTTCTGATCAAATATTAATCTTAAATTATACAAAATATGTGTGTTTAACACAGAGGCAGGTGATGCTTGCCATGGCCAACGACGTTCGTCGGCTAAATAGCCGACAATTTACAATGTACACAACACAGGCAATCAAAATAAACAACAATAAGAGCACAACAGTCAGTTGTACAAAAATAAACAACTTTATAGTTAACTTTTCTTAAACTAACTAAAAGCTAACTACAATGTGATCCAGAAGTGACCCAAAATCAATTCTTAAGTTGAGTACATAATTGGTTTTGGTGAGAGCCAACAACTTTACTCTCAGCTACTTTGAAACCCATTTCAAGTGTATATTAACTGGGTTGTCAGCGCGTTGACGATAAAACGTGTGATGCATAGTTTGAACCCCAGCAACATCTTTTTGTACTAACTACCAGGAGACTTAAATTAAGTAAACTGTAAGTTAGTTGAAAAGTATTGCGGAATTGGACAATTGACTATCGCCTAAGACATCACAATGTTAAAACAGTTAGTTGTTTCAATTGGAAAGTCAGTGAGCACTACTTGAGAAATAATAATGATAATTTCAAACGTATTTGCTTGTGAATCCAAATTGATTATTAGGCTAAGGTTGGGCATGATTAATATTCCAAGGAACAAGGGAAAAATATTAATCATTTAAAACGTTACGAACGTTAGCCTAATAATCAATTTGGATTCAGTTAGCTTAAAGTTAATTTAAAGTTAACTCAGTTTCCGACAGAGTATCGACAAAGCAATTAGGCACCAACATACTTAACAAAAATTATTTCTCATTTGTTTAGTTTTATCTTTGCCTGGCTCTGGTTTAACAGTATGCCACGCCCACAATTACAAATATTTTGAACTAGTTTTTTGACTACCTTAGTTTAGATATGTTTACTATTAAAGGGCGTTAAAATTTTGAAAATCGGGGACAACAAGAAATTTTGGTTTTGGTTAACGAATTCAATTTCTGAGCCATCGTCCGCCGCGGAAGGGAAGTTTTTTAGCCCTTGTTTAAGAAAGGGACTAAAAGACCCACACCGCAAAAAGTTAGACTACTGAAATGTTCTAAAAAAAATTTTGTTCGTGGTTGTTGGTGTAAATTGCTGATCATGTTAAACTTAAGGCGGTATAACTATGTACAAAAGATGTAAACTTTCTTTCGACATTTTTCAACACGACACGAATCCCGGATGTCCAATACGTACGAAACACGCACGCCCAAAATTTTCAAAACACAAACACGACACAACACGCACGAAATCAAATCCAAAAACAAACAAAAAAAATTTTTTTTTATTCAAAGACATATTTTTCTTCTATTTTAACGTTTCATATTCTATTTGTATATTTATTTACATATTTTTGTTGAGAAACAGTAACTTATCAAGATTTCTACTCAATAATCTTGTGCCGCAAGCTTCTACATTCATATATATTTTAATCTGAAAATTGTTTCGTGTTTTTTCGTGTCAAGTTTGCTCACCACGACACGACCCGAACATGAACGAAATCAGATTTTCTGTCACGAACACTTCGTGTTGAATCGTGCGTGTTTGTGTCACGAAAAAACACGACACGCACCCATCTCTAGATCGAACTCCAACAGGCTTGACTTACTAGGATCATATTGACTTCTTGGGAAGTTTTTTTTTTAAGTTTCAATAAGGATCATTCCGTTGAAGTATAACAAAGGCGGTTACTGCAAAATGCAGCAATTTTTCAACGATAAGATTCGCTCATTTTGCTAAATATTTGAAATTTTAGAAAAAGTTCTGCACTTATACTGAAGAGTAATAATCCCAACTACCGACTGTACTGCACATTTATTATTTTCTTTTACCTTATTTTTTTTTTGCTTGATATCGTTAAAGTTGTTTCCCATGTGTTGGGCTTCCTTGTAATGTGGTTAAGATTGTTTCTTGTTTTTTTTTTGCATCCATTTCATTTTGATTTTTTTCCTGAAATCGAATTCACACATCTCACGCGCTTGGCCAACAGTCAGACAGACAGATTGAAAATTGTTTTGCTGTATTCAGTACTTAAGAAATCGAAGTTATAGTCAGTTAAGTTTGTCTGATGTTATGTGTTGTAGATGTTTCTGTTGTTGTTGTTGTTTCTTAGCCGGCTCATTTGTAGATGTTAGCCGCTGATTTCTCTTGTGTTCTGTGACTATGTTCAGTCTTGTTCTGCACATATTTACAAACATTAACTGATGGACACAGGGACAAACTAACAGACAGACAGACAGACATATTCGTACGTATTTGTTCTTTTTTTTTTGTTATTGTAGTTAGTGCTTGATGCCCCCTTGTTGGTATTTAATTTTAATTTTTCGTTTCGGTTTTATTGAATTTTTATTTTTTTTTCATGTATATTTAGTGTTGCTTTAATGGATTTTAACATGCGACCCAGCCTTGGGAAGAAAGAAAGAAAGAAGCCTTGTGTGTGTGACTTTAATTCGGATTTTGACTGTTGTCTGCCGCAGGATCAGCAAAACAGCCAAACTAAACAGCCAACAAACAGTGCGGGTATCAATGCAACAATATTTATGCAATATGAGTCAGAAGCGTATAAAATTCATACCATTTCGTTTTTTCTTTTTTTTTTGTTTTTTTTTCGCAATTTTCGAAATAATCAGTTATTTAAATACTTGGGAATGAGTTATATTAATGAATTACACAAATTTAATTTTTATTTGATGACCAGTAACAAGTAAAAGTGAACCTAAAAAGAATTTGAATTGAAAAGCTTAAGCATTTTCTTATATAATTGAACAGCTTAGTGTAGTAATCATATAAGCCACAAAATTAACAAAAATCGAAATAAGATCATTTTTTTAAAGATCAATATTTTTGTAACAGAATCTGGCAGAGGATAGAAAAAATATATATGTATTTGTATCAGCGTTTTGAAAGTTCACATCTGAGATCCATTTTAGGAGGAGTTAATTGTGAATAAGTACAAAATTAAGCCTTAAACATATTTTAAGTTGTGAAAGATTTCTGTCGTTCAAGGTGATTCTAGAGCTTAAGTGTGTTAAAAGACTTTCATGGCAAATATTTTTGTTGGACATTTCAGCCCGCTATATCGCCGCTGAAGGGGAGTTTTTTTGTCCATTTTTTAAGTAAGAAACAAAAAGATCCATACAAAGCGGAGTTGGAGGACTAAAATTTTTCACAAAAATGTTTCCTGTGGTATTTTATATAAAACTGCACAACATATCTTATACCTTAAAAGTTGAGCTTACAAGATTTCCTATGCCGAATAGCAATTGTGAATAAGTACGAAATTAACCCACAAACACATTTTGAGTATTGACTGATTTCTGGCGTTCAAGTTCAAGTCTGTATCTTGGGTGACTTTAAAGACTTATAAATAGTAGAATTTTATGGCAAATATTTTTGTTGACCATTTATATCGCTGCTAGGAGGGGGCTTTTTCCCTTTTTTAAGAAAGGTTTAGGAAGACCCATACAACGAAGTGTTAGAAGTTTAAAATGTTTCACAAAAATGTTTATCGTGGTATTTTACATAAACGTGCTAAACACATCTTAGATCTAAAACGCAAGGCTTACAAGATTTCCTATGCCGAGTACTAACCGTGAAAAAGTACAATATTAACCCTTAAACACATTTTAAGTTTTGAACAACTTCTGGCATTCAAGTTATGACTGGAGCTTGGGTGTATTTGAAAACCTATAGTAGAATTTCATGGCAAATATTTTTGTAGAACATTTCAGCCTGCTTTCTATCGCCGCTGAAGAAAGAGGCAAAAGCACTCGTACAACGAAGAGTTAGAGGTTTAAAATGTTCTGCAAAAATATTTCGCGTGGTGTTTTACATAAAAATGCTGAACATATATTATACCTTAAGCGCAAGGCAGCAAAAAAAGAGAAGGGGGGGGGGGGGATTGATGGTTCAATCATATTACTCATACGTATTGAAATTTTGCCCTAAAAATTATGAATAACCTCTGCATTATATTCACATATATGTGGTCACAAGCCTTAACCGCCTAAGTCGAGTTAGGACGAAACTGAGTTATTGGTGCTATCGTGTTCGGCATGTATGAATCTACTTGCTATCAATTTTTGGTAATTGTATCTTTTTTGGAAGAACATCTATCCATAAAAGACCTAATAGCTTAAGTAATTTTTTTATATTATTGTTTTGGATTAACAGCTTAACTCATAATTCACCGACGTTAGTTTCTAAACACAAGTTAATTGTTTCATAATTCTATATTCTATAATGGCCTAAATCAATTTAAGATATGATAATTAGAAACATACAGTTTTTATTATTGCCTAAACTTACGTCGTTATTCCGCAGTAGGAAGTAAACATTTTATTTTCCTAAGTCGAGTTACTTTGTTATTCCGAATTACAACATAAATTTTTGATAGGCATAAATTGAGTTGAGTTCTTTTTCCAAACTAAAAAATTACTTTACGAAAATATTATTTCAAGTTAAATTCTTATTCCAAATTAAAGTTTTAATTTCTAAAAATTTTTTTTTAAAAATTATATGCAAAATGTCTGACAGAGCATTAAAGAAGATAGAATTAGAAAAGATTCAGGAAGAACGTCCTAAGGAAAAAAGTAAGTGGATAAAAGTTATTTTATTGGTATTTTTAGATTTTTTTTTAATTTAATCTTTATTTAAGAACGAGTATGTAACGTAAGTGGATATTATTGATCTGTAAAATTTATACTGATGTTACATACCTCTTACGACAAAAAAAATTATTGTAAAACTTTTATTTTTAAATTAAATAAAATGTTTTTTTGTTTAAATTAAATATCTTAGAAAAATTTTTTATGTTCGAGGAATCTAAAGTGAAAATATAACATAAGTCGACAAATTATGAATTATCAGTAAGTAATAAGAACTTAACTCAACATGAGAGATAAAATCATACAAATGTTGGCATATAATAAAGACTTAAGTTGACTTAAGTGCACTAAAAGTTAGTTTTTTCTTGTGGCACAGAAGCCTAACTCAACTTTAGTATTTTGAATTTTTTTTGTACTCAATAAGCCATAAGAGCCTAAGTGTCTTTTTCGTTATTATCTCTTGACTGCAACGCTAAGGAACTATTTTTTTTAAAGAGATGATTAAAAGAATACGCTTCCTTGGAATCTGTAAAAAAATAAACAACAAAAAAGCAACTCCTGATTTGCAGTGAGGGTTTTAAGCTTTAAACTGCTGTCCTGAAAACCTTGGAAAACAGACTTAGGCGGTTAAGGCTTGTGACCACACACATATTTTTTTTTTAAATGCATTAAAAATGTTTTTAATAAATAGTAAGGAAATAAAAATTAAAAAATTAAGTTTAGTACAGTTTTTATGCAGGCAAATAAAATGCTTCTGAAGATTTGACAATTTTTAGAAAATCTGCTCTCCTGGCCACATTTTTAAGTGGGCGGGTAACAATTAAAAGCCAGATTAATTACATTAAATTTATCTAATATAATTTGTAGACCAGTTTTAAAAACTCAATGGGCGCTTTTTTTTCTTTAGCGATTAATTTAGAATTTCGAAGAAAAATTCACCATTTTCGTACAATGCTGGATGTAGCGTGCATGTTTTAATCGATTTAAAACTGCAACTACAGTCATTTTTGAAGTCTCTTCTTTTGAAATGTTGAAAATAAAAAAATATTAAAGCAGTAATTGAAAAAATTTTCATTTTTTGAGAAAAACATCGAATAATCAAGCTCTATTTTTGTCAAGATTTAGCCATTTTTTACTCTCTTTTCAAAGTCTTGATTTTGATTCACTTTCACGAGTATCTGAATTGAGATAAGTAAAAATATTGTGCTGCATATTATCAAGGATTGTGCTAAAAATCATAAAATATTTTTTCTTAAACTTTGGCTATGCCACTACCGGAGATCTTGACGAAATAGAAAACAAAGTCGAGGACAAAAACCAAAATTTTTAAACTCAAAGCCATATATGTTTAAAAATGTTAAAGATATCTTAATAAACTAAACTGTAGTTTATCTATATACTTAAAAACTTTACACTAAGTTTAAGTTCATCAATATCGGATAATATTTGTAAAACTTATTAGGCCGACAAGTCTTATCATGCCCAAGACAGTCAACGTTGACACCCTGTATCTCAAAGTGTGTTTCAACAGGGTGGTCCAAATTTCAACATTCTTAAAGCTTAGGTCTTCCTCTATGCTTTTTACATACATCGTTTTGTAGTCAGATCGCAAGTTTCAGAGATACGGATTTATTACCCTTTTTCCCCATTGGAACGAATGTGCGCATTTAATTATAATCAATAAGTTAGCTGAAGAATGAATGAATGAATTAAGGGTAAACGGGAAACACAGGACACTGCGACCTAAGTAGATCTATTGTATCCCCTGCCATGTGCTAGAGCACCTCATCTAGACCCACTCTCCTGAGGAATCTCAAGATTGCCAGTGGGTCGAGTGTTGGCAGTTCCCAATCCTCCAATAGGTGTTTGCCCAATTGGCTATATCTTCTGTGACATAACGCTTCGCACTCCTTTAGAATATGCTCTGGAATTTCATCGTCATAATCACAGAATCTGCACAGGTTGTTGCTTTCAATGCCAAGTATGTTGAGGTGTTTTCTCAGTCTGCAATGGCCTGTGAGGAAGCCTGTGAGCATTCTTAGATTGTTTTTACTCAGGGACATGAAAGCTATGAAACGGTTTTGGTTATATGTTCCAATCATTAGCTTTGCATGCCTCAATCCAGGGAGATTGAGCCAGAGATGTTCTCTAGTCCTCTTGATCTCCATCGATATATCTTCCCGGGTTTTGTCCAGTCCAAGTCTGCAAAACGGTTCTGGACCGATCATGGGTGTACTTGCCCCTCCTGGCCAATTTATCTGCATTTTCGTTTCCTACTACCCGGGCGTGTCCAGGAACCCAGCAGAGTGTGACCTTATTCATGCGGCTTAGCTGATTTAGCTTAATGCGGCACTCCCAAGCTAACTTAGAGGTAAACTCATATGAGCTGAGTGCTTTGATGGCAGCCTGACTATCCGAGCAGATGGCTATTTCTCTCCCTCGGTAGCCCCTGTCAAGATTAAATTGTGCGCATCTCTCAATGGCATAAACTTCCGATTGAAAAATTGTAGGAGTTTTTCCCAAGGATTCATGGTAGTTAATACTTGGTCCTACAACTCCCACACCAGAGCCTGCCGGCGTTCTGGAAACATCAGTGTACCACCTGATGGTGCCAGTTCCAAAGGAATGTCGGGATGTCATTTCCCCCATTTCCTTCTATTGGCCAGGACAGTCTCAAACCTCTTGTCGAAGTCATACACTTTACCCATCACATCAGAGGGTTGCGCAAGCAGGGGAAATCTTCTTGCCAGGGATGATTGCTCCATGAAGAAAGGATCGTCATAATAGTCGCAGACAAATCAAAACCAAATAAGCAAAGTCCAACAGAACGTGGATCGGGCTGAAAAGTGCGGCAACAGACAAGCGGAATTGGGATGAATTAGTTGAGGCCCATAAAGTATTTTCGAAAAACTACTCATAGTTACAAAAATAATTCAATACGCTTTCCTCAAACACATTTCTCCAAGACAAATTTTGTTCACTTCGTGATTGCAAGTGCTGAAAAAAGACAAAAAAATATACACTTAATCAGCTCATTTTTTCATGGCGATGATCATGGTGATGTTCAACCACTTAAGCTTTTGTGTAAAAACAACATCCTTAACAGCAGCAACATCTTTAAGATATGAAAAATAAGCATACACCTCAGTTTAGTGGAATTTATTCCCATGTCATTTGTATTTATCCGAATCTGTGCATGCATGCATCACTGGACCCCGAACTGAACGCCTTTTGTCGTATCACTGAAACACTGTTGTCTCTAAGTCAAAGCAAATTGTGTGCAGACGACAACCGAGTGAGCCTCTAAGTACAAGGGGAGTTGATTGTAGAGAAGAGCATGTGTTAAGAAAAATGTATTTAGAGAACTAGTTTTACTTTGTATTCTAGGCATGCTGGTGATATTGATGACCAAAACCTACCGATTCATCCATTGCCTTTCTAGCGTTTTTAACAGAACTAAATAAATATTGAAAGCAATAAACATTTGGCTTCTCGACTAAACTAAATAAGTTTAAGTGTGTTTAAATATGCCAGAGGGTACTTGAAAAGCGTATGGCAAAGATGAGTAAATGTTACTGTGGCTGCTTGAATGCAAAAGTAAAACCAAAAACAAAAAACAAGAAGTACGATGAGCCCAAACATTCAACAATTCATTTGTAAGTAACTCGATATACTTATTGGTTTCTAATGCATTTTTCAGCTTTTTAGCTTGCACCGTGGTGCTAGCAAGGGTCTCAATGGTTGACTGCTTGACTAGCTGTTAGTTTGACAGGCTTTTAGTTTGTTTGCTTGCCTGCACGGCTGACTGACTAACTTAGCTGTGTCTGGAGCAGTGGTAGTGCAGACTAAAAAAAAAATATTGTTTGGTGTGAGCTGTTGTGATCTGATCTTCGGTAGTGGTATTAATGTTAATATTATTGCTGTTGTAGTTGTTGTCATTTCCATCCTTCTATACAATAATATTGCTGTCGTTTGTTGTCTTTGCTGTTCCTATTTTCTTGTCCCAGCATGGATGTTGATGATGCTTCAAGTTTAATATTGGTGGCAGCCAACAACATCTCATTAGGCATTTTTAATTTGACAACGCGCACAATTTATGTGGGAATGAGTTAGTTTCTCGATATGTATCCACACGTTCAGATTTTTTCACTGCATTTTTATTCAACTTGTTTGTTTGTCTCTTCTCTCTCTCTCTCTCTCAATCTTTGAATGTCAACTGCTTTGCATGTTAAATTCGTGTTCATTTGATATCAGTTTAGTTCATTTCACTTAATTTCAAGTGGTATTTTTTATGTTTGTTTTTGTCTTTGGGGTTTAATTTTTTTTTTGTTCTGGGTGTGTTGGTGACACCATACATGGTAAATATTTGCTTTGCTACCTCTACGACACAGGAAATTCATTATAATTAAAACTTGAAATATTGATATTTAATGATGAACAAAACAAAAGACTTAAGCAACAAACACGAAGTAATAAGCAATACATTTTTATTCGATTACGATTTAAAAAGTCATGTTTGAATTTAAAAGCAGTGCATTTATGTATATGCAAATGTTTAAAGATATAACGGTAAAAATTAGCCGAGATTATTTTTAGTATTTTGGATTTTCTCCCAAGACAATATACATATCAGTGAGCTGCAACAAGTGTCAAATTTTCGAGTATACCCAATTACGTACTCTGATTTTTTGATGCAACTGTTTTTGTTCAACAACAAGTAATACAGTGAAACCTCGATATAACGAACTTCGTTATAACGAAAAACTTACTATAACGTTTGTTTTATTGAGTCCCTTGAGAAATCCTGTTTATTGCAAAGTTTTTCATACAAAAATACACTGAACGCCTTTTGTGGTATCACTGAAACACTGAAACAATCCAGGGATATTGAACTAATTCTGAGCAAAAAAGCCTCTATTTAGAGAAATATTCATTCAAATGCCTTAATATAACGAAATCAGAATAACTTCTAAATGGTAAAGTCTTGTTATAAAAACAACAAAGTCTAAATGTATTTACAACATACTTAGTCGCTCATACTGGCACCAGTGTGCCGAACATTAAACGGTTCGTATCAGGGATGGCGAAATTGGTGCAATTGTACCATATTTGGTACAATTTGAACTTGAAAAGTACAATGGTACACCACTGGCCTATTTAGTACAATTCATAATTTTTCCATTTTTTTAGAAAATCTTTTTGCAGCTCTTTTATTTTGATAAAATGTTTGTCCTTTTCGTCCACTCGTACATATGCAAGATTTAATCTATTAAATTGGAATTTTTTGAAATATTGAGAACAAAGTTTCACTCAAAAGGAGGAATATTTAAAGTGTCAGATAAGACCAGCTCACAAAACGTAGTCTCTGCAATTTAAAGCTCTTGCTTTAAATTCATTTTAATAAATTTATAGGGGAAATCACTCTTCGTAGGAAACTGCTATTGCAGACCTTGCAGGTCATGCAAGTCTAGGATATATGCTACAATATGCAACACAATAAGAACAAAATATAAGAAACTAACATTTCCTACACAGTAGCAGATATGCAATAATAAGAACTGCAGGAAACTTGTATAGCATATATGCAATTAGCAAAGTTACTCAGAGAGACCCTCTGAGAGTGTATAAAACATAAACATGAAAATAAAATACAAACTAATAGTAGGCTTCAACAAGAAAAGTAAACAAAGTTGGTTTGTGTGTGTATGTTTATATTATTTGTTCATTTATTTTATATATTTAAATATCAAATGTATGCATCTTTAATAAATCTTAGTTCAGAATTAATCAACAAATATAAATTAAGAAAAAATTAAAAGTAGTTTTTATGGTACATTTGAAAAATTACATAATTATACATAATACATATATTATACATAATACATATATGTATTTCCTACATATTTGAAGAAGACACTCATTCTTTGTAGCATGAAATGATACTTTATACCCTAGAGGTGCAAATATGCCACCAAGAGTGATTTCCGCTTATGTATTTGTATTGTAGTAAAGGCGAATATTTCGGAACTTTATTCTTCTACCTTCCAATAGTAAGTTTGTCTAAATTAATGAGCTATTTTCGATTAGGAATTCCTTAATCCGACTTAAGCACACTTTCCTTTTTGCCACAGATAGTACTCTGTATATACTTACATATGTATGAATAGAAGTGATATATTTTCGATACTTAATACATGATTTTGGCTTCAAAAATCTGTTTTGGTACAATTAGGTTCCAAAAAGTACAATTTTAGACAACAATTGGTACAAATTTTAAAATCTCACATGCTATCCCTTTTTCGTATATGTATACTGCCGAATAAAAACAAAAGTACTCACCAAAGAGTAAAAAATAAACAACAACTTCATTCAGTTGTATGAAAGGTTGTTGTTTTATGCGTTGTTGTGTTTATTTTTAATAGGCACACAGTGGAATACTTCCAACACATGCTCATAAACACTACTGCTAAATTAGAAACTCATTTCTCTCGATGGCCAGCACTGATTTACAAGCGCATTTGTAAAGCCTCTATACAACGAAGTACTCGTACAAAAGCCTCTATACAACGAAGTAAGAATAAAATTTAAAGCAAAGAAAACTATATATAACGAATTTTTTCGTATTTCTTCATATTTCGTTATATGAAGGCTTTGTTGATTATATTTATGGCGAAGCAATAGCTATAGCGAAATATTTTCGGATCCCCTTGAAACTCGTTATATCGAAGTTTCACTGTAACTGTAAAGGCAATAGCTCATTTCAAACAATCAGTTTTAATCATTTGTATTCGCAATAAACATGAATGTTTATGATTAGTTTCTTTGGTATGATTGTAAGCGCGTCGGATCGAAACGAACATGCTATTTGTATCATTCTTGTAAAACTATTTATAACCGGCGCGAGCTACTTCCCAACTAGCATTTGGAAGATTGTTTTAGTAAAAAATCACCAAACTGAGTCTTTTAAGATGATCTTAGATGATTAGAAAAATACTTGCTTAAGAACCAACAACAAAATTTACAGAATGTGCTCAATCACAAATTGATCCTGCAGATACTCGAAATTAAAACTTACGATCCTTTATTAAAATAAAAAAGTAGTTTGGTAGAGTCCTACCTTAAATACAAATTACAACTTACATGTACCCTTCTCGTTCCCATTGTCACGTGTTGTGAAATTATTTTGTAAAAAAATTCGCGGGAGTAAAAATTGGCGATGCCAAATTTTTTAGGTTTGTGAAAAACCTAACTCGCGATAGAAAATCAGAAATTTTGGCAGTTTTTTCATGGGAATAGTTATTCGCGATAGGAGTGATTTTTTATTGAAAACTCTGTTTTCTTTATTGGTTAATAACGATGGTAATAAATTGTTCAAACGTAACTGATTTTTTAAACTTTTCAGTTGAAGATATTACATTATCAATATGTTGAAAGCGTTACTAGCAATGGAATAAAATAATTGCCAACTATTTAATAGATAGTATCAACTGTTTTCAGTTTTTCTTATTTTGAGGATAAGAAATTTTTTTTTTGCGATTTATACAGTGAAACTTCGACATAACGAATTCCAAGCGGATCCGAAAGTACTTTGCTATAGCTATTGCTTCGCCATAAATATAATCAGCAAAGCCTTCATCTAACGAAATTTGAAGAAATACGAAAACATTCGTTATAACTATATTTTTGTTTGCTTTAAATTTTATTCTTACTTCGTTGTATAGAGGCTTTACAAATGCGCTTGTAAATCAGTGCTGGCCAACGAGAGAAATGAGTTTCTAATTTAGTATTAGTGTTTATGAGCATGTGTTGGAAGTATTCTACTGTGTGCCTATTAAAAATAAAAACAACAACGTAAAAAACAACAACCTTTCATACAACTGAAGAAGTTGTTGTTTATTTTTTTACTCTTTGGTGCGTACTTTTGTTTTCACTCGGCTGTATACATATACGAGCCGATTAATGATCGGCACACTGGTGCCAGTACGTGGGAGTATGTTGTAAACACATTTAGACATCGCTGTTTTTATAACGGGACTTTACCATTTAGGATTTATTCTGATTTCGTTATATTGAGGCGTTATATTGAGGCATAGAGAAATGAATATTTCTCTATATATAGAGGCTTTTTGCTCAGAATTAGTTCGTTATAGCTATAGTGTATTTTTGTATGAAAAATTTTTAGCAGTAAAGAGGATTTGGCTGAATTCGTATATGCAGTAAATTTGTGCAACCATTCTGCAAACTATTGCAACAGTAATAAAAATGCTGCCGTTGTTGCAGCAATCTGCGACAGCACTGTTAAATGTTTGTGTAAAGAAACTTTTGACAAAAAAAGTGTTGACAAATGTGTTTATTTTCGAGCGCAGAACTTTGATTATTGTACAATTACTGAATTTACGAACGTACCCTTTCTCAAGGGACTCAATAAAACATACGTTATATTGAGTTTTTCGTTATAACGAAGTTTCGCTGTATAATGTTTTCTGCGTTTTGTGCAATATAATAAAAAAAATCTGTTACATGTTGTCAACGTATTATCATCGATAAGTAAAATTACTAGAGTCCGACCGAAGCCAGTTTTTTGAGACCGAGCCCAACCGAACTTAATATTCGGCAAAAAGGCCGAATCAGAAACTTGCCGAAACTTTTTCAGCATTAACAGATATTGACATTTTAAAAACTTAACAGAACTGAAATGTCATTTATTTTATTAACGGCCCTAAATCACAATGTGATTTAAAGTTAACGTGGTCTTTAACGGCAAATTCGGCATACCAAACTCTCTGTTAAAGTATACGTTAACTTTTAACTGTATGTACACTGTGAAAAAGGGCGTAAGAGTATTTTTACATACATACAGTGTCAGTCAAAATAATGGTAGAAATTGAATATATTTCATTCCATCGAGCATATGTAAAACAAACACTTACGAGCATATGACCAATAAGAACTTGACATGAAATTAGCTTAAATGATGAATAGAACTGGAATATTGGGTTTGGTACAGATACATTGAGGAGTGTGTTATCACGCCATTGATGACGTTACAGAGCACCAATCAAAAAGTTGAGTCGGAATAACTAAAAATATATAAAGTGGAATATTTACCTATTTTCGACACTAAATTTATACGATTTCATTTATTTCTACTAAAATAAATTTTTCTGTTTACGCCCGCGTTTAATCGATGATATTACACAACAAAGAATTTTTCTCGACAGTATTGAATTTATCGTGAAGATTGAAAATGAGCTTTTTTCATATTTTGAAATTATTTAAAAAAATCTATTTAAAAAAACAAATAATCAATTTCAGTGCTAAATTGCAGAAGTAAATTCGATTGCGAATAATCGATTTATTGTAACATAAAATAGATTTTCGATTGGAATCGAAATCGGTTTACCATTCCCTAGTTTATGCTTTTTATTTGGCAACAAATAGTTGAATACTTTATGTTACTATGTATATCGTTTGCTTGCGCTTTATAAAACTAAGTAAAATTTTCATTCAATTTGAAAAGATATGGGACGGGAAAAACAGATTCATGGCGGTGACATATTTTAAATTTTGAAAATACTATTTCGATTAACTTCCTTATTTATAGAGAATAAAAAGTTTCGGTCTCGGTATTCGGCCAAAAAGTTGGCCTAAACCGAATACCAACCGAAACCAGAATTTTGGCCGAAACCGAATGTTCGGTCGGACTCTAAAAAATACATAAACTTGTTAATTGTTATTAGATAAGAAGGTACTTCAATTAGATAATGAAAAAAAAGAACAAAGGTACATAATTTTAAATATGGTGGCACACAGCTCATGTTATGCAGTGCATATATTTTACTTTTATTTTTTTGACCAGCACTCAATGGATGACCCCTACTTATGCAATGCATTGTGCCGGAACTAGGACAATTGGTTATGGGAAGGAGGATAGATGGAGTAGTGTCTGTGGGCATTGGGCTTGAACTTTCCCACACTGAAAGTGACTGGAAAGACCCCTGTGGCGGGAGTTTATTCCACATACCGAGTTTATTCCATATCGGCCAAAATACGAATTCTCTCTTAATGAAAAACGTGTTGTGCGCAAAAATTATGGTTTTCTTTAACTAAAAGGAGTATAAAACAGTGATGCCAACTTTTGGAACCCAAAACGCGCAAACATTTTTGAAAAAGGGGCTAAATTGAAAAAACGACATTGCTTTATACAATATCCAGTCAAATTTTTCGAAAAAGCGCAAAAAAGCTAACTTATAAAGTGCTTCTTTTGAAAACCAAAACACGTTTCAATTTTTGGACCAACTTAAAATCGCAACAAATTTGTAGAAAAATTGAAGCTTATTCTAGACTATTTTTCTTTTTATTACTCGTAAAGAAACTAACAAAAGAAAATGCGTAAAAACGATGTTAGCACGTTAATGCACAAGTCGCTATTGCTAGAATAAAAGAAGAAATATTTCGCAAAAGTAAAAAATGTACCCATATTGACCAAAAATTGAAAAGGGGCTGAAATTGCTAAAAGTTAATTGTAAAAAGTGCTAGATTTGCGCGTTGTTTTGTTTGGGGCTAAAATTTTTTTCGCGTTTTGAGTAACTTAGAATTTTGGTACCATGTTATAGAGAAAATAGCCAAGTTTAAAAATAAATGTTCATTTATTGCAAAAGTTATCATTAAAATGCCTTAAAAATAAAAATACATTTTTATTATTTAGAAAAAATTTTGCCTTTTTGAGGCTATGAATGGCTGGTAACCGAACTTCAGTTGGGTGCTGCCAGTTGCTAAAAATCATATTAGGGATGGCAACTGGAAGTTGATTTTTAGTGTTTTTCTGGCAACCACAAATTTTCAGTTGCCGGATGGCAACACAACTGAAGTTCGGTTGCCATCCATAATCGACCCATAAAAAAAGCTACGAAGCTAAGATGCAAATTTCGAAGCTAAAAGACAAAATAAAAGGGTAAATCTAGGATCGAAAAGGGCAAACTAGCAATGCTGATGATTTCCAATAAAAATTGCGGAATGTTGATTTCATATTGGTATTTTTTCTGTGTGCAAGTGGGCATCGCGAACAAAAAGCATGCCTTTTCGAAGCAGGAGAGACAACAACCAGCACCACTCGCTTACAAACATGCTTCGACCAAAGCAGTAGATTTTTACTGGCATTAATCATGCCTGATTCTTTCTGACTATGAAGGGATTATTGTTGAATGAAAAGCAGAGTCTATTGGCTAAAATCCGGAATTGCATTATTATCCCATGCACCGAGTTGAATAACTTCAATCTTTTTACAACAAAGGAAATCTTTTCTTAAACTGCTTGAATCCTTTAATTCAGGAACACGACTTTTACTGTCAGGCCCACTATGACGACATGTTCTTTCTTTCGCCACAATTACATTTAAAACAAAAACAAATTCTAAAATTTTGTTTTTGTTTTATATGTTATTATAAGAAAGAAAGAATCGCGTCGACATAGTGGGCCTGGCAGTTAAATTTCAAGTTTTTTTCTTCAAATGAAACACACGTGTTGTTATGTTTTTATTATTTTTTTTATATTTATATATTTTTAACACAATTGAATAATATTCCATAATTTGATAGTTCTAATAATATAAATAAAATTTTCTTTTTTATTAATTTTCAATTTATTACTTTTGCTTTTGTATTTGTTGGTAACTAAGTTATTAATAGCAGTTTTACATAATAATTGTTTTATAATTTGTTACTTTTCATGTTTGACCATTTCATATAATTTCTAAATATATATTTTTTTTCAATTTTTGTAGAATTTTCTTATATTTTTTCACTTTTACTCTTTTTACTGAAATTTTTATAGATTTTTATGACATTTTTGTTTAAATATATTTATTTAATATGTTTCTTTAATAAATTTCTTTCTCCTTGTGCTTTCCGTTTATAGTTTTTAAAATTTTTAAATTTTTTAATTTTTTTTACTTCAAGAATCCAATGCAATTTGTTAAGAATCTATGTATATATTTTGTTTTATTTCTTTATTGTTGTATATATAAGCTTTCATTTGATGATATATGTTTTGTTGTTTTTAAATAATTTATTTTGTTTTCTAGTTCCATATTTATTTATATATAAATATTTTCTTGTAGTAATTTAGTAATTTGTTTTTTTTTTGTTTCTTTTTTGCTAATAAACCTATTTTGTAATTGAGTTGTTGGATTTGATTTCTGATTATTTGTTGTATTTTATTTGTTGTTGGTATTTCTATTTTTTTATAAATTTTTTTAATAATTTGTTGTTTAATTACTTTTATTAAAACTATACAAATATATTTAAAATTTTGTAGTTCTAGTCTATTTTGGAATTTCATGTTAATTCTTTCTTTTTTTATTTTGTGTTTTAATTTAAATTTGTAACTTTTTAGCTAATTTTTATGATTTATTTACTAATTTTTTTCAATTTCTAAAATCTTTAGATGTTGTTTATTTTTAGTTGCCTTTTTTGTTTTACTAAATTTATAATGAAAATGAAACACACATTATTTTTATTTATATTTCTAATTTTCTTTATTCTGGTTTTAAGCCAACAATTGTCGTTTTATTATACAATTTATAAAAAAAAAAAATTTGAATATAAAATAGATCGGTAGTATAGTGTTGTAAATAGTAAGTTGTTATTTTCTATTTTATTTTACTTTATTTTTAATATTATAAATTTGTTATTTTGTTCCTTTCATTTAAATTTGGTTTCGTTAGTGTTTTTATTTTTAAGTTGATAAGCCCGTGATGTCATGGTTTATGGGTGAAAGAAAAAATGTTTTTTATAAAAACTACTCCACTTTTTATAAAAATTATGTGAATACTTCAACTCTTTTTACTACATTATACATATTTTTTGCAACTAGTACAAGTTTTAGGTTTAAATTCGAGAAAAAGTCTTTAAGGTCCAAGTGTCAGAGAAATTTGAAAAAGAGTAAAATGAAAAACCCATAACTAAGCCATTTAAAAAATTGTCGGGTAATGTGGTAAACTATGGTCTGATAATGTGGTATAGCATACCTTCATACATACATGTGGTATACTATGGTCTGATAATGTGGTATACTCTACCTTCATACATATTTCCGCCATCCATTTACTTCCGTCATCTTTTTTTGACCTGACTATTTTCTTGAAAGGGTAGTGCGATGCAGTATAACCCTTTAGCCGCCTTTAGCTATACCACATTAGCCGACTACGCGGTTTATTGAATTAGCCCCCCTCCTATTGTCGTTCTCAACCCAACTCAGTTTGGTCGTGTTAGAGTATTTTATTTCCATCAAATTTCACAAGAATGTATCTGCTTTGCTCTCAAACTTGATATCTTAAGTTTGTAACGCCACAACAATTTCAACTAAAACTGTTGTGTTTCAAAACACTTAAAAAAATGCAATCGCGTGAAAGTTTGTTCGATCTCAGACAACCAAACTGAGTTGAGTTGAGCTGAGTTGAGAACGACAATCGGGTATATAAGAATATATACTAAATATGCATTATTCTTGCATGTGTTCTTTACTAACAAAATACTCAACTTCTACTTTAAAATTAACATAAGGAAGTTTGAAACAGTTGTTTTTAGAAGAAACCCAAATTTTTAACAGAGCACAATAAAAGCTAACCACGCATATTTTTGTTAATGACTATTTGCATGACATGCAAAAATCGAATACACTCTTGACTTTCTGAGAGCATTAAGCTATTAAGATTGGTACCGTTATTCCTATGCCTCTTAGTTTTTGAGAAAAACAGCTATACCACATTAGCCGAATATACCACATTACCCGAACTTTATCTACTTTTTAAAAATTTACCTTAAAACCACCTTTTAAAAAATTACTTTTCAAAAGTGGCTTTTCTAAAAGTGGCTTTTCTAAAAGTACCTTTTAAAAAAAGTAGCTTTTAAGAAAGTGGTCTTTAAATAAGTACCTTAAAAAATTTATCGTTTCTATTACCCTTAAGAAATAATCCCCCGTATTGTGGTTGGCGTTTTTCGACTTCAACTTCGACATTTTTTACTAGATTAAAGAAAAATTTGCCTTTTCTTTCTATAATCTATTACAAAATGTCAAAGTTGAAGTCGAAAAGCGCCAAACACAAGAAGGCGCAATACTGAAAGCAAATCAGTTAATGGTCGTCCACAAAAAAAGGTATAGCTAAAACCTTGAGAAAATTAATGTTTTAAACCTCATTTTGAAAATGATAAGATTTCTGAAATGTATTAAAGCTATAAACACTTAGACGACAGCAGGCTACCGACTACAATCTGTCAAAATTAAAACACACACGTTTATATGAAAACGATTATTTTAACGACTTCACAGCTACACGACTGCACGACCACCGCTGCAGCTGTCGCCAGCTTAGCCTAATTTATATTTTGATTGTCGACAATAAACAGATTAGTGCTGCCAACATAATGAGAAATGTGAAATAAATGAACGCTTAAAAATTTTTTGAAACTGGTCAAGAATATGCAAATTGTTGAAAATAAAAAAAATAAGGTAACAGCCCTTTCAAAAATAAAAATGATTGTGTAATTTTTTCGGCGCTCTCTCTTGGCTCCGGAGTTACGGGGTTCAAAACTTGTACTTTTAATTGGCTATAGCTCCTAGAATATAAACGATATTGGTATCATTTCAAAGTGTTCTAAAATGCCTTTCTATTGGTATATAAATTTTTAAAATAGTTTAACCCATTGCGAGTGAAGTGCAATTTAAAAATTTTATTATCTGAGTTTTCATGTAAAAATACCATTATCTTAAAAAGTGCCCGATGCAAGGATACTTAAGCTTGCATACAGTTTTATAGACAACCATCGTAGCTTTCATTTGGTATATACTTGATAGCTGTTATCGATGAAATACGTGAGTTATGGAGCTTTGAAAACGAGATTTCAAATTAACTCATTTAACTCATAAACTCATTTTCAAAAAGCCAAAGCTCACGTATTTCATCAATAACGGTTATCAAGTATATACCAAATGAAAGCTTGGAATGTTCTCTATAAAACTGTATATAATAATAATAAATAATAATAAAAATGCAATAACAATAGAGCTATAATAAATTGATTTGTTTTTAAATTGTTTCGAGATATAAGTATATTTTTTTCATAAGCAAATTCATTTTATTCAATAAAAATTTTTTACTACAAAAAAGTTTGAATAAGCGATTTTATTTTTATGTTTGATAGTGGCACCACTGAAATCTAGACATCTACAGAAAACAGCTGAAACGACAAACTTTATTTTGAACGCACCGCGTTCAAAATAATTAGGTAGTTGACTACACGACGATAATTGAAGCCAACAGCATTTCTAGTCGTGGAGTCGTGTAGCCTACTGTCGTCTAAGTGTTTATAGCTTAAGGTTCTGATCTTTACCTGTCTCGATAACCCTCAAAAATTTTGCTGGGGACTTATTGACCATTGACCTTGGTGTAGCGAATACTTTACAAAAGCTGTTAAAAAAAGTGTCATTTAAAAAAAAAATTTACTGCCAATAACAGTTTTATTTCGAAATGTTTTTCAAAAGTAAAATGATATTCGTATGAAATACTTTCAAATCCATAAGAATTCCAATTTAAAAGAAATATAAGTTGAGTAGTTTCTATATTATGGTTGGATATATCTGATGTCCTAGTTTATTTCTTTGTACAGAAAAAAAGCATACATACATAAAACAGTCTATTATATTTTTGTCAAGTCTGATAGTTTATTGAAAGAAATTAGTTGCCAAGTTAGGTGAGTGAACACAATGACCACATTTTTGTTTTGTTATATTGCTTCTAATACATTCTTTGTCTAAAAATTTAACAAATTTGGCCATCTAAATATTTGTATTTTGCCACTATTGACTTTTTGAGAAATTTAACATTTACTATTTTTGTTTTTATTTCATATTTTATTGTTCTAATATTATCGTTAGTTTGTTTTCACATTATTAAATACGATTTTTTTTTATGACTGTTAACTATGTGTGTTAAGTGTTTAGAACAAATTGCGCTAATAATAATTTAGAGATTTTCTTCCAAATGCAAATAAGGAATGTATAGTAAACGATATATGTAACGGAATTAATATCTGATAATATCGCGAATTTCATTATTAAAGCATTTAATAATTTTGAAATAACCCATGTTTTAACTTTGTTGTTATTATAAACTTCTTATTCATATGTAATATCTTTAGTTTTTCTATGAGATATTTGGGTAAAGGTTCCCGACGATTTGCATTAGCCCCAATGAAATGCGCATAGGAACTAGCTAATTAATACCCCTCCATAATCAATTTCAATATATTTTAACAAAATTTTTAAATATTTTACTTAGAAAGTAAACTATTAAATTGGGAATAAGCACGTTACAAAATTAAAAGTAATTGTGATTTTTTTCAAATTTATTCGAATTAATTACATTCGATTAATAGCTATTGCAATAAATTTTTTGAAATATGTATTTTTTATTCGAAGAATTCTATTTGGATAATATTGAGTCTGTCATGTCTCGCGTAGTGAACTATTTATGCTGACAATAGTATCGGAACGACGTCGACTTGAATATTATCCTCTAGATCAGTGGCGGCCATTCTCTCAATTTCCTATGCACTCGTGCATTTGCTGTTTCTTTAACAGCAACACACGTACACTGCGTGTGAGACTCTCAGCCTATCTATTTAGCCGCGAAGCACACACACAAACACAGAATAAGATAGTGTATGTTTGGACACCACTGCTCTAGATCAGGAACCAGCAAACACATACTAATATATTTTGCTTGTATGGGTTCTATTTTGCAACTCTAGCTCTTGTTGTTAATGTATATCAAGCAATAGCAAGAAACAAGCGATAACACAACCAGGGTTGTCAGATTTTTTCCGACCAATTTCACCAAATTAATTTTAAAAATCGCCAAAAATCGCCAAAATCAATTTTATGTAGTTTTTCTTAATATTCTTTACATAATACTATTTTTTATATAAATTTTTATAAAATAATCGAATAAAAATTTAGCAGAAAATCGCCAAGAGTAGAAATACAATCGCCTAAAATTATTTCTTGTAAATTTTTCTCATCCGAATTCAAAACAATTTAATGACTACCCAGCAAACACGAAGTCAAACCTTTAAAATAAGATAACTTTATCATTTGATATCAAGCACAATTCTCAAAAATTTTTCAAAGGTTTCTGTTTACCACTTCAATTCAAGTTGATAATGATTTGACAATCAGTGTTTTATCAATTTGATGTGTTATTCTCAAATTATAAATCAACGTAGAAACACTATTTAAAGCGAAACATAAATTGGAAACATTTAACAATGGGACGATCAAACTAATTTATTTATTACAACTGCAGAAAATTACATATTTACTGTTTGGTGGTTTGTGATCAAAAATTAACTATCAACCTGAATAAGAAAAAATTTTAAATATGAACTTACAAAAAAAAATTGATTTCATTTTTGTTCCACATTGTATTACAATCCATATTTGAAAAACTTTTGATAAAAACGTTTGAAAGTAAGTTGATAATAAATAAATTTCTCAATTGGAAAATAATTTGCCCTTTTTGTTGATAATGCTATGTTTTTCAAGTTATTTTCAAATCATTTTCAAACGTTTATCGTTTGAGAAAAGGTTTGATTTCAAATCATTCTTAATTTGAAATCAAACAAATATTCAAGTTGGGTATAATTAATACAAGAAAAACTATCAATATCACTTTGTTTTAATTGTTGCAGACGAGTTTTGGTGGAATTGATTTTTGAAAATTAGTCTTTCAACAAAGTAATTTCCCTGAATTACAAAAAGTTTGAAGTTCAATTTTGTAAAAAAATATCCATAAAAATTTCCAACAAATTTATTTATTTTGACGCCAAACAAGTTGAAAAATCGCCACGTTTGGCGAGAAATCTCCACATCTGACAACCCTGAACACAACCTGTTCTATTTTGCAACTCTCGCTCTTACAAAGTTGTTGTTAGTGTATATCAAGCAATAGCAACAAACAAGCGATAACACAACCTGCTTGTTTGAATGTTCATGTCACACTGATTGAATTTATTTACTTTTAGTTAATATGTGTGAGTGCAGACGTGTGAGAGTAAAAGAGTAAAACGCCCCATGTGATATGTTTTGCCGGTTCCTGCTCCTAGCATTATATCAGTGGTCACACGCCTTAACGGCTTAACTCGAGATAGAGCAAAATTGATTTTTTCGTCAGATAGAGTCCATTCGTGTCTAAATCTACTTGCTATCAATTTTTCAAATATGTAACTTTTTTAAGGCCACACCTATAAACTAAAGTCAAAGAAAAAGGTCATTACTTAACGAATTGTTAATTAATTTTGACCTAATGTACTGGTAAATTAAGTCAGGGAACTGGTTGATTAATTTTGTTTAAGAATAACAACAACGAATTTTTTCAATTAAGCGTTTTACATTAAACTTCAATGAATATTTTCAATGAAACAACGTATGTGTACATTGAATCAACGTATAGGTATTTTTGCAAAAAATAAATGAATATAAGCCAATGAATGTCATTCATTGAAATAAGGTATAATCATTTATTCTGTGTACGTGTAAAAAAGTTAAAGAAAAATAAACTAACGGCAGAGTTTTCGAGACTTTAAACTGCTCTCCCGAAAAAACTTGAAAACGATTTAAGCGGTTATGGCTAGTGACCACAGATATCTATGAATCATTAACTATAATATCAAAACTATTCAAGAAACTATTAGTGATGAGGTCGATCTGGACACTAAATGTGAAACTACAGCACATTGAAGAAAATAAATATTGTTCTGCCATCTATGTATTTTATGTATTTGCTCTATTAGCAAATAATCGATTATTCGTTCATCCGGTTAACCAAAATTTTAAAAATCGTGCACTGGTTTTGAAACTTTTTATGGCGTTCTTCAAAGCAAAAAATTTATGATTAATTTCTACTGATCGTTCGTTATCCATTAATTTCATGTGAAATGTTTTAAAGTAAAAAATTTTCCACTTCAATTCTCAAAATGATATTATAAGTAATCAATAAAAAGTGTTTACTGGAACTGCAATACATATATTTAATTTTGTGATTGGTGCAAATGTTTGTTTTGTGGTTTTAGTTTTACTATTTTTTTTTTTATTAAATTTTTTATTTAATTTTTTTATTTCAACTGTTTTATTTGGATCACATATTTTTTTTAATACATATTTTTTTGTTTTGTTCAAATGTTAATCACATATCAAATCACTCTTTTACAGTAGCGTATACAAAAATATAAAATATCCTATTTGCGTATTGGGAGAGAGGAGGTGGTTTTCGTTATAATTTATTATTATTTTCTTTGTTTTAATTAATTCTTTCATTGGTAAAAAGAAAATTTCTTATGTGAAGCAAATAAAGAAAAAAATTTTATTTAACTATTTGAGATTGCAAACTAATTGCTAATAGATACGTAGTAATAAAAATACATATTACACATCATTTTTAGTCATTCTTAAGTTTAAGCTAAAAGAGTTTATTGGATTCAATACGAAAAGATTTAACTTACAAAAATTTTTTTTAACTAAGTTGACTCTAGTTTCATAGACACGCATTTTCTCTATATCGCTGGATAAGAGAATAGATACAAAAATTAATATTAAATTGAGATTGCAGAATAAATAAACTGTAAATGTAAAATAAAGTTAAATAAGATAGCAAGAAGTATTTGTAAGAGGCCCATGCTCAATTATTCTATACGTCTTGAATATAAGTGAATAGAAATGAAGCAGAAACTTGTGGCGTTTTATTTTCTGAGTAATATGCTGCATTTATTCTGCCTTTTACATTTCTTTATATTCTTTTCTGAAAAATATGCGTTATTTTAAAAGTGTTACGCGTTCTTTTCTTTAATGGTACACTTTTGTTTTAGAAAAGAAAACGCCATTATATTCAACACGAATAAAATTTTATTTTCAACTCCCACCACATATGTACGCATTTCCTTTCTTTACCAGCAAAAATACTGTACAAAAAAAAATAACAAGGCTCTAACGTCTGATTCAGGTAGATTGGGGCCAAAAATATGCAATCACGAATATCCCCTACGAACTTCTTTCTCACGGAAAACACTTTCCTCGAGAATAAATTCCTCCAATCATAAACCCCGCAAGAACAAAAATACAGTGGCATCATTGAATATCAATGGCGGCTGTTCTGCTTGTTGACATTTTTATTTATTCAGTGGTTTTGTGTGGAAAAATAAATAAAATTGATGTTTTAATGAAATTTAAAGTAAAATTAAATAAATAAGTGAATAAAAAATTAATAACATATCTGTACGAATATTTATGAAGGAAATTGGTGCTGTAGAAGACAAAAATTGTGCAAGTTTCTCTTTGCTGCATTTATGGCAACCACAAGCAATGGATTCATTAAAGTTAAAAAATGTTGTGTTTGGCTTTGTGTTTGGCTTTGTAACTATTTGTCGACGTTACGTCAAAGCAATATCAAAAATATGACGCTTACGTACTCGTTGTGTACAACAATTGACCACCGCTGATAGCCTCTTACTATTCTCTAAGGCCTAGAAAATATCAAGAGGCTGTTAAAAGTAATCAGTTGCTGTCGACAACGCGTACGCAAGTGTCATATTTTTGATGTTGTCTTGACGTGACGTCGACAAATAGTTACAGAATAAGGGGTAATATTCCATTCAGCTGAAGCTTGAGGTGGTTACAATGCTACATAACAAAGGAAAAGGTCACATAAAAGTAGAATCTTATAGGGCATATACACTTCTTAGCAATAGCATTAAAGCTTTCAGAAAAACTTGTTTTCTTAAGTCGACTTAAGTGATTATTCCATATTGCCACAGATGTTTTCTTCTATCCTTACTCCTATGCTCAGTGGTATTGACGAACTTTTCTACGTACTTGGTGGTTATGGACGTCATGAATGATGCTTTGTGCACTGATGTGACATGGTGTGGGAAACACGGTCTTTCGGTTAATCCGAATAAAACTATTATAGTATTTTTCTCTGTTAGGAAAAAACATGATCTTGGTCCAAAGATTGGCATGTCTTCCCCCTTCCGGTACAACGGGGATATGGTTACCCTCCAACTGAAATCTGCAAAACATCCTCTGCAGTAATGGTTGATTATAGAAGTTATTTTGGGAGCTCTTCTGATTATATTGGCGAAGAGCATTCATCGATCCTGAGTACAATATTAATGCTATGCCAATAATATTGTTGCCAAGTGACAGATAAACTGTAAACTGAAATTCGGCAAGAGATTCAATGTCTGCTTTCCGTTTAGGGCTACTTAGGGATCCTTCTGTGAATTTCAGAACCTTACGGTTCCTACGGGATATTTTGTACCAATTGTCTTCAACATATACAGCCATCTCACAGATACCATTCCTATCGGAAGTGGTTTCAATTCCGTAAGCTGTTTCCTCAGAAAACGAAAAACGAAAATCGTACAAATATTGAAAAACGAAAATTTTATTCGTAATCAAACCACTTTTAAATTTCAAAGTGGACCAAAAACTCCGAAGATAGCGTTGGGTAATATGTGAGTAGGCCCTAAGGCACATATAAAGCTATATTTTCTGATAGCCAGACATCTCTAAAATTTCACCTTTCATTGGAGTTTCGATTCCTTCTGCTAGAGTGCTTTGACTGCCTACAAAAGCTATCAATAGATAACAATGATTGTCTTTTTTTAACGATTAGACCGGTTTCGGATATGTGGGATCTTCAGTGTTCCGTACATGCTCATAGTGGACATTAGGGTAACAGACGACCTAGTCAGCGGGCCGCTGCTACTTCGCTTATGGGCCCAGAGCTCTTTTATGACGTCATGTTGCTTAATGGCCGATCACTAGTAAATGCTGTTTTCACTATCTCACAAGCCGTTCGACTTCTGTAGAAAATGCAACCCTTATCTAATGAGTTTATGGAGAGTTTTAAAAAATCAATAACAACACATTATATCAGCGTTGAGTTTTGTGCAGAAGTCAAATAACTTGTAGAATATTCTAAAAACAGCTTAAGGGAAAATGAAATGTTGACTGCACAGGTGCTTTGGGTTGCTGCTACAGGTATGAGGCAGGCTAAACAGTTAGTAAACCCATTTCCGTATAGTGGTGTCCCTGAATTTAACAGAAATGGCCTACGCCTGTACCCATGTTCTGTAACTCCCGCTACGAGAAACTTTTACCCTGAAACATGTAAAATGAAACAAAAATGCAACAAACAGTTGTTTTTCTCACGATAGTGTTTCTGTAACTTGTTATGTGAGAAAAAGCTATCACGTAAAAGTTTTACTCGCAAGTTGTGAGAAAAACCGCACTTTCATCTGTATTCTCTAACTGTCAAACAAAATTCCATATGTAAAAAGTTTTGATTATGTTGCTTTTATATGGAGGTTGACACAGTTAGGAAACGCAAGATAAATGAACAGCTGCCCTTATGGGTTTACCCTGGTCAGAACCTTGTTATTTCTTTTTATTTTTTGTGCTATTCATCATTTTTTTTTTTTTAATTTATTGAATTTTATTTTTAATTGATTTTATAATTTTTCTTTCGTGAAGAGCTGGGGACAAATTACGGCATACGATGATATCGATCAAAATTTACATTTAAATTTGTATTGAAATTTCGATCGATATCGAATGCCGTAATTTGCGCCCTGGTTTTAAGGTAAATGCAACTCAATTCTCAAAATATTCATAAATTTCAAACTGCAATTAAATTTTTATCGATGAACAAGAAAGAACAGAATTGAATTTAAGGCAGTAAAATGCAATTGAGCAGAAATGCAACATTAATGAAAAATAGCTGATTAATGTTTCAAAGTTGATAAATAATTATTTTATTCATAAAAAAAATAAGTTTAAAATCTACTAATTTAGACTATAATAAAAATGATTTTGAATACATCATCATCCATAGTTCTGCTCAATTCTCTTAATTTACATAAGGAAATAAAATCATTTTTTGATTTTATTTTTATTTTTTAATTGTAATACTTGATTTATTTTTTTAAATAATTCGCTGTCTCTGCATTTATTGTTAATATACAGGATGTTAAGTTCGTATAATTTTGTTTGCCATGTTGCTAATAATTTTTTTTTCTTTCTTGTTAGAAAACCCTGCCAAAACAACATTTATTTTCATTTTAATATCATTTTAATAATAACAATTAATTATTGTAATTTTACATTATTTATTTCAATTAATTTTATTTTTTATAGTTTTACTTTATTATTATTCTGTCATCACATATATTTGTGTTTTTTTTTTCTCTTCTTTTTGTTATTCTTTTTTTGAGATTTTTTAATTAATATTTTTTATTTATTGCATAATATTAATAATATTTATAGATTTTAACTAAACATCCATTTCTACAAAATTTAGACACATAAAATTTTAATTTATCTTTTGTTAATTGATTTGTTTTAATAAATTGTGAAATACATACATACATAAATTTTAGGTTTTTAATTTTTTACTTATTTATTCCCAATTTCTTTTATTTTGTTTTATTTTAAATTAATTTGGTGTTTATTTACTTTTTATTGCAATTTAGATTTTTGTATTTTAATAATTTTTAATGAATTCTTGATTGTTGTATTCTATAAAGCTTTCATAAAATTGGAGAGACATCAAAATTAATTGGCGTTTTCATGTGTGTGTTTTGCAAAACCAAACAAAAATAAAATATCTCTATAAAATTACCTGCACTAGGATTTTGTGTTTCATAATAAACTACTTGCCTGAAAGTTTTTAATTTAATTTAAAATATATAAAGAATTTTTAATATTAACGGCCCTTTTTACAATGTACGATTAAGAGTTAACATGGACTTTAACGATAAGTTTTGTATGTCGAAAATAAATTATATTTCAAAACTGCTACAGTCGACGTATTTAAAATGACAATTTGTATAGAAAAACACGTTGCGCCGGAGTTCAGTTTGATCATTTTATTTAAATTTAAAATTAAAATAAACGTAAACAAAGTTGACAGCTAAAAATAAAAATAAATGCCAAATGTTGTTATTGAAATTCCTGAAACCTTCATTTTCCAGTTTACCGGGTTTCATAACAACAATCAATAAAAAAAGTGCTGCCAAATCAATTTATATTCGATTCTATGAACTAGCTGAGTCTGATTTTTTCAAAAACATTGTCCCAATGTCACGACACACAAATGTCAAATACAAATAGTTCGAAGAAAACAATTATTTTCCTTCCGCCGCTATATCTGAAACTTTAACGTTATTTCGTCTACCCTTGACGCCAGTGATGCCAACTTTTGGGACCCAAAACGCGCAAGCATTTTTGAAAATTTGCAAAAGAATACGAAAATAAGGATTTTTTCTGGTTAGAGAAACGTTATGTTCGCCGGCGAAAGTAAATTAAACGTATTTGGGTCGGATGGTAAACCTATGGTATGGAAGGGATAAAATTGGGAACTACGTTCAAGAAACTGAAAGCAAAGTATGGAGGTGGTTCAGTGATGGTCTGCGGCCATATTATCCATGGACCTTACGACACTGCACTCATGGACATGATGACACTTTTAAAAGTGTCATAATGTCCATGGACGTTATGACACTTTTTAGAGTGACTAATGTCCATGGACATTATCATATAATATCATATTATCGAATAAAATACAGGAATTTGTTCATGCCCAGTATGAATTTAGCTTTCAATAAATAAATTTATGAAATAAAAGTTTCTTTGAAAAATTGTTCAAACTTTATTTGTAAACAAATTCTAAAATATTTTTTTATTTATATAAAGTAAAAATACAATACATTTACAATAGTCTGTTTGGCAGAAAAAAAAGAGTTGTGCCTAGTACAACAGGCTGTACAAGTTCGATACTGAATTTTTGAAATATTTTTAAAATGAAAAAATTTATGTAAAAGTTCCTAAATTTAAGAAAAAAAAAAATTGGGAAAATAATTTAATGTTCGATTCATACCATTTATGAACAATATATTTAATATGTTTTTAAATACATCAGGCGAGTAGTTTATTTGTGTGTGTTTTTTTTAATACTGTGTAATTTATTTATCGACTGAGTGAATGAGTATTTTGTAATAAACATTTAATGATAGTAGAAAAGAAAAAAAAATATTATTAATAGCAGTATAATAGTGGTTGGCATCAAGTTAGCATAAGTGATGAAATTGAAATGAGTGTTGACGAGTTTTCCATACAATTTCACATTAAAAATAATTCTAAATGATAGTCGTGCTTAATAACAATATTCTACGGCAATTTTTATATTTGAATTGTATGGGAAAAACTCTTATGTTAACTTCATGCCAAGTTTTTGTTACGCTAACTTCATATCAAGTTTTTGTTAGGCATACAGCACTTAAAGAAGAAATATTCGCAAGCAAGTTTAGAATATTTAACACAGCGCGGATGCAGGGGTGTGACAAGTGACATGTTTAAAAAAGTGGGCAGTGCAACGCCCATGACAAGTAAATATTCATATTAAATACTTCTACTTAACCGATTCTTATGAAACTTGGCACACACAATTACATAGTTCTCGTAAAAGTACATGGGCAGTGCCTGCCACACCTATTTTGTAGTCGCTTTTTTTGCATGAATTATTTAATCAATAAAGGGTTTCAAAAATTTAGCAAAACCCCACATTTTTATTTAAATTGGTAAAAAAATTCAAAAGTTCAACTTTGGGCTTGAATTTCTCAACAACTGTTAAACCGATTTTAATGAGAACAAAAGCTGCTAAAAGTTCGTTAAAAGTTCTTGGAGTTATATGTCAGTTAAAATAATATTAAATGTCTCAACCGGCTAAAAAGTTACAGAATTTTGGCCAACGAAACGATTATGAGCCACTGTGCGGCGTAAGAAATAGAAATAAATATATCGCAGAGTTCGCCGCGTATGTCGAATTGCCGCCGACGCCATGAATGTGTGTATTTCATATACATACACAAATCTGTGGTTTTTTGAATAAGTGCGTATATCTAAAAATCAATTTTTTCAGGAGAGCCGAAATACTTTAATATTAACTTTCATAAAAAAAAATTTTTTTGACAGTCATGTAAACATATGTTGTATGAAGTTTGTGTAAAAATTTCAGACAAAAATTTGCTAAGGGTAGATCCTAGAGAATAATTATTAAAAAGACAAGCAGACTTTTGTGCTGTTTCCACAATGCAAACAAGCACTGCTTGTCTAAAATTTGTATGGAAATCACTCAAGAAACCGAGTGCTTTTCATATAAATTTTAGACAAGCAGTGCTTTTTTGCATTGTGGAAACAACACATTAATGTTTTTTAACTGAAAAATGCTTGCGCACAAGTAATTATAAGTTTTTATTAACTGAACAATAATCAAAAAATAGTTCGGGAATGTGTTCAAAAGTAACAACGCATATGGCTATGTATTTTTTTCCGATAACAAATTGCCAGCACGCAATTGTACTTCGATTTAGTTCAATAGAACTGAAAAATATTTGAATAAATTAAGAAGTTACGTTGTTAAAAAAAAATTCAGAATTGTTTAGCGAAATTTTCGGTCCGTGCAAAAAAATATAATAATGCAAACAATAACTCAAAATCTACAAAAATGGACATCCGCGCTTATTCAGGAAAACCACAGAAATAATTTTTTATTTTTGGCGACAAATATTCGCGGCCGAAAATTCGTCGCTCGTCCCTTCCAGTTGTGTTCCTAGTAGTATCAGCTGGATCCGCGAATGATTTAACATTTATATAGTTTTTCGAATTTCCCAACAGAACGAAAAATAAGTATAAGTTTTAAATTAGTGTTTGTTCATTTGTGTAAATTTATTTTTGTTATAAAATATATTACTGTCTTCGGTATCGGTGTTTTTGTAAAGTTTTCAGTCAATATTTTATTTTCATTTTTTTAATAAACGGTTCAGTTTTCAGAATAATACTTTTGCAAAAAAAATATATTTTGTGTTTTTGTGTAAGAAAAATTTGTTTTTTGCATAAAATATGTTTGTAGTTTACAAAATTTGGTTTAGTTTTCTAAAATAATACATTTCTAAAATATCGCTGTTTTGCAAGTTTTTATTTTAATTTTTTATCAGTTAAATTAATTCTATTAATTAATGGTGGTTTTAGTTACATAGTTTACATTTTTAGAATTTTTTATTTTGAATATGAAAAAACCTGATATTTTATATAGAATTTATTTTAAATTTATTTCTTTGTGTGTTTTTATTATTATTATTTTTATTGTTATTACTTTTATAGTTATTATTTTTTAGTATTATTGTTTTTATAATTATTATTATAAATTAATAAAGTCTCTAAATAGAGAAAGGAACTTAAAATGTACATATAGAAGAAATAATGTTATATTAAAAGAATATTTATTGCCAATTTGTTTGTTAAATAATATTTTATTTTTTTTTTAACAAGTTTTTGTTTCGAAACTGGCTTGTCATACCAATTAGATTTACAGATTTAGTCGAAGTTCGTCAATAAGCTTGTTTTATCTTTTTGTGACTAAATCTTGCAACTTCCGACTAGAGCAAGCTTTTACTTTTCACGAAAAGAAAATCGCATTAAAATTCGTTTTTTTTTAAGAAACATAACCCGCGAAGCGATTAGCTTGTCTGCGGAAAACACCCAGGGCATATGGCGGGAATCGAACCCACGACCTCTGGACTGACAGGCTAGCAGCACTACCACTCAGCCATAGGGGCACCCCATATATCAAAGGTGCCCAACTTTGAGGCCTGGTGCTACTTCGGTATGAAGTGTATATACTCATGGTGTAATTCATATAAACCTAGCCTCTTCACAAAGGGACCAAAGGACCCAAGTGGGCCGGTTATTAGAAACCGGCAGCCTGTTCAACCTAGCCTCTTAGAAGCGGCAGATTTAATTAAGTTTTATTTTTTTTATTTTAATTTCGCCACTGTACAGCATATGGGGAATTATGAAACTGAAAGCTATGCGGTGATATCTTTTGAAATAAATTTTAAAGCGTGAAGCCTGCTGCAAACGGAATATCAGGTATGTTCACGATTGTGAAATCGCATGTGAGTTGCAAATCGCCAACCTTGATTTTTCATGTTCTGTAACTCACGCGTTTTGCTTGCGATTTGCCGTATTAAATAGATGCAGAAGAAAACAATGGACAAACAAAACCAAACAAAATTTTTTAAATTTCATATTTTTAATACAAATACTAGTTTTGGTGCAAATAAAAAGAAAACATATTTAATTTAATTTATTCGTCATTGTATTGTTTCTTTAAAGTTTAGTTTAGTCTAAATTCATCAGTTCACTCAGTTTATTCTTGCGATTTGAGCTCGCCAAAAGTCTGGCGATTGCGATTTACAGAACACCTCTCTTGCGAGTTCCAGTCACAATCGCAAATGTTATGCGAAATGCGAGTGTCAGAACATGCCCGTATATGTATTTGTTAAAGCTTTCTTGAAAACGTGGAATTGCCAAGCAATCGAAAATACTTCAATCTACATTTCTATTATTGCATTCAAAGATTCTTATTTGAAACCATTTGTATCTAATATAAACTATGCATTTAATAATACTTGCGCAAAACTATTCAAGAAGTTGAAAATTTTCTTTGAGAATAAAAACATTCATCAAACTAGAATATGTATTGGCTCTATAGCCATGTTTTTATGACTAACTAGCTAATACCCTGTACGCGTTGCTGCCACAGACGAATAAAAGAGAAAATTTTTAAAAATTAATCGCATGTGAGTTGGAAATCGCAAAACTTGATTTTTCATGTTCTGAAACTCACGCGTTTTGCTTGCGATTTGCCGTAGTAAATAGATCAGCTGTTTGTTGAAATCGCCTGTGCAGAAGAAAACAATGGACAAGCAAAACCAAACACAATTTTTTAAATTTCATATTTTTAATATAAATTGTAAGAATATGTTACTAGTTTTGATACAAATAAAAAGAAAACATATTCAATTTAATTTAGTCGTCATTGTATTGTTGCTTTAAAGTTGAGTTTAGTCTAAATTCGCAAAAAGTCTGGCGATTGTCACAAACGCAAATGTTATGCGAAATGCGATTGTCAGAACATGCCTGAATAACTGCTCAAGGTAGTCGCAAGAGAATTCGCTCTGAAAAATTTATATTTCGGCTGTCAAAAAAGTTGATACTTTAACACAGTTGGCAGTTTAAATATGGAAAAGAATTCGTAGTCACGTGATCTCTCGAGGCTACCTGGTATTATTAATTCGCCTTGGAATTGCTTTCAAAAGCACACAAGTTTATAGGGAAATTTCGAGGCTAAAAGGCGAAAAAGTGGCTAAGTTTACCCTCGAAAAACTTAAAATGGCATCGCTGCTTGTTAAAATGATCGAATCAAGGAAAAACCAAGACGGTTTCATAACACCAAGTCAAGTCAAAATCGATTTTCAATTCTGATAAGTGACAATTCTGACTTGGATTCCATAACACCCCATAATAATCACCGCATACGATATCGAGCAGAATTGATCGAAAATTTTCATTTTGGCATCATGGCATTTGATATCGAATAAGTAATCAAGTAATCAAACATCCTACATCTATCGAGCTGTCATTCGATAGGTACAAGTCTATCGTATACACAATAATCTAATATTTAGAGACAAAAATATCTAAGAATTTCTAGTTTGCAAGTTTATTATTATAAAAAAGGGTAGAAATATATAATTTTAATTAATATAGAATAAGTAAAATAAAATTAATAATGAATAATAAATATTTCTATAATACAATAGAAAAGGAGCTAATGGCAGAAATTATGACCCAGCACCCAAAATTTAATCAAAATTATTTTAACAAATTCTGTTTTGTCTTAAATTTAGCTGGCAAAGATTAAGCACTGATGTAAATTAAAAAAACAAAAAAACAGCTTTAATCGCGCTGTTGATACAAATGCCCATCAAAGCAAAAACAAAAAATAATAAGAGCTTTTGTTAGTGCTCGATTAATCAGATAGAAGAGACTTCGGCTAACCGAAATTAACGTTGAAATTAAATGAATGTAAGAATTTGCAGAAAAACTCTTGTATTCTATTTCGTTAGCTGATGTTTCCTTATAAAAAGCATGCACCTTCATAAGTGGTAAAATTGAACAAGAACGCTGATGAGACAGTGCAGTCGAAATCAGTAGTACTGATCCGTTCTGCTAATCTGATTGAATATTCGAAGACTCCACTCTAAATAATAATTTGAATTTACATTAATTCAAATAATGAACTTGAAAGTCGAAATAATAAAATTTCAGACAAATAGTCAATTTTATCTGTTATTTCTTTCCTAACGCGTATCACATTATTTGTTTGATGAAGATAAATAAACAAAAATGAACTAATGAAAACTATTTTTGCACACAATTTTTGTTAAAGTTGCTTATTTCTTTTCATTTGTTTACATTTGGAAAACATATGTTCGCAAATCTATTACAATTTACTAGAAAATTATGATTCGATTCATATCGTATGCGGTTATTTGCTTACTCGACACGTATCGAAATATTATTCGATACGATAGTGTATGTACTCGATATCGAATGCCGTGATTAGACCCCTGATTAATTTTTATATTTTAGAAGATTATTCGACTGGGAAGAGTTGCATATATTTTTAATTTTAATTTGATAATGTAGATTTTTAAGCAAATAATAATACATACATACAAAATATAAAAATTTCATAAAAGTACCTAAAATTTTAAATTCGTTCTGAATTTTATATTAAAAAAATTGCCTAAAATTTATTTAAAGTTCTTTTAAAGAATATTAAATTAAATTATGTTTGAATTTAAAATGCTTACGGAAAGATGAATAATTAAGTTTTGTTTGAATACAATAATTATCAAAAGTGTCTAAAGAAGTTTGCGATTTTGAATCAATACTAATATTTCCTTAATAAACTAAATTGTAAAATAAAACTTTGTTTTATATGAAAAAAATATATATAAGAATTGTAAAAAGAATTAATAACTTTTTAAGTTATTTTCTTAATAAAAAGTAAATAAAAATGTTTTACTGGTATTAAAAGGAAAATAAATTTCATATTGTGTAAGTCTTTTTCATCAAAAATAAAAAACCGTTTATTTTGTCTGTGTATTTTTAAGATTCTTAATAGTTATGTACTTCTTTTCAATGTTATTACAATAAAAAAATTTTTGTTTGGTTATATATAAATATCTAGTTTGTTAGAGATATAAATATATATATATATATATATATATATATATATATATATATATATATATATATATATATATATATATATATATATATATATATATATATATATATATATATATATATATATATATATATATATATATATATATATATATATATATATATATATATATATATATATATATATATATATATATATATATATATATATATATATATATATATATATATATATATATATATATATATATATATATATATATATATATATATATATATATATATATATATATATATATATATATATATATATATATATATATATATATATATATATATATATATATATATATATATATATATATATATATATATATATATATATATATATATATATATATATATATATATATATATATATATATATATATATATATATATATATATATATATATATATATATATATATATATATATATATATATATATATATATATATATATATATATATATATATATATATATATATATATATATATATATATATATATATATATATATATATATATATATATATATATATATATATATATATATATATATATATATATATATATATATATATATATATATATATATATATATATATATATATATATATATATATATATATATATATATATATATATATATATATATATATATATATATATATATATATATATATATATATATATATATATATATATATATATTATAGAAAAATAAACATAAAGTTAAATTTAATTTGATAATTCTAAAAAAAAATCTGGCCTATTTTTAAGCAAATACACTTTAAATTGTCAATTTGTTAATAAAAAGATAAACTAGTTACTAAAGTGAAGCAAGTAGAGAAAATTAATTAATAATTTCTTTTTTTTAACATTTTCATGCCATCATAATTTTTATGTTAAATATTTTGTTTAGAATCTATTTTTTCTTATTTGTTTCAATAAATTTTTTAAAATATGTGTTACCTATAATTTGTTAAATGTTTGTTTGTATTTTGTTGTTTATTTTTGGTTAAAGATATAAATCAAATACACTTCTTCACTTAAACCAAAACCAAAAAAATATTAAACAACTGCCTACCTTTCTTGACTGCGATCCATCTTTTGTTAATTGTGGAATCGCTTGTGCCCCTGATGATACTGCTGGTTTGTTACTTAAGAGTGTGTTGTTGCTACTGGCATTTGACAGTAGGGACATTCTGTTACTGAAATTGCACAGGAATCGCACAGAATAAAATGATTACATGGTTCTAGTGTCACAGTGCGATTGTTTTCCTCACATTTCATGCATTTCTTAGCATTTTCCAAATATAGGACTTTTTCAACATCTTCCAAGTCTGTGCGTAACTTTGACTAAAACAAAAATAAATGGATTTAACATTAGTTTTGCTCAATAATGGACGCAATTTAAAAACTCAATCTCCCACACACCTGTAGTTGCTTTAATTTTTGTATTGATAAATTTCTTAATTCTGATGATAAATTCATTTGTATTTGTGCTGCTTCATAGCGATCTTTCCATTCTAATACCTCTTGTTTAGCAGAGTTGAACTGAAACATGCATTAATTTAAAAACTTTTTTAAAACTAATTTTATATTGTTTAAAAATATTGTTTAAAAAATTAAATCTAACGCGCCCAAACTCGATGGAGTTGCATAATTTTGTTACAGAGTTCATCTGGTTCATTTCATATTACAATTTTAATATATATATATACATATAGACAGGCGGCTTATATTCAAAAGCCTCTATATTAAAAGTCACAACTTTTCAGTAGAGCACAAAAACTGTTTACTTTAGTTATTCATAGGACATTTTAAAATCTTTATTTTATAATATATGTATTTTAAAATCTAAGACTTGATCTTATGTGTAATTAATTTTAAAAATTTTGCATTATTGCCCATTTTATGACAGATAAGAGTGTTTTATTATTCAAAAATAATCAATTCGTTATTAGATAGATGCTTTTGTACAGTGAAAAAAAAATTATTTAATGAATTCAGTAAATTTTTAACAAATACTATGATAAGGTTTTATTGCGGTATAAAAATTAAAGAGCAAAACGTTTACTATATATTGCAAAATCCGCGATTTCATCAATTTTTGCTGAGATTTTGTTATTCTTTACAATATTAGTGATTTCTTCACAGAGCTGTAAAGCAATGATTATTTTTTTAATGATTCATTCAGGTAAAGAATTGTGATGTTTTAAATGTATTCATATTGCCTAAAATATGAATTGATTTAAAATATGAATGAATTCATAATGAATTAAAAATTCTTTTATGTATTCATTTCGTCCAAATAAATGCATTGAATCAAAATTTTAATGAACTCATTGAGGATTCAAATGGAAGGAATTTCACTTCATATCTTCATTCATACATATACGTTTACATATACACAAGCATTGATAGCCATTTTAATAATTTTTGCAAATATGTATTCCAATATGAAAAGAGAATTTTTATAACATGTTGGTCTTTAACAGTTTAAGCGACTTTTTTTTTATCGATTTTAGACTTTTCTATTTATGGGTACCCCCGTAGTCTCGTGGATAGTATGCTAGACTATTAACCGACAGGTTCGATTCCTGACAAGACCCTGGGTGTTTCTGCAGAAAAGCCGAAAAGGCTTAAGAAATATGTCTGTTCGTTTTTTTTTTATATTTTCAATATGAGCAAGTTTTTGCGGATTGTCATTATTTCTGCGTTTTATTGCAAATTTTCGTCATTCTTTGGTATCTTTCCGGTATTAGCAATTTTTTGTGAATATTGCCCATTTTCGCAATTTCTTCCAAGTTTTCGGCATTCCTTAACATTTTTAGCGATATTTAATCCATTTTAGAGCTTGTTGGCAATATTGCAATTTTTCGCGATTTTTGGTATTTTCGCGATAAAAGCGATTTTTTTGCAAGTTTATAACTTTTAAAGAGTTTAAGCTCTGTCAGAAAGTTTTTGCAATTTTTCGCCATTTACGCGATTTTTTTCGAGTTTTTGGCATTTTTTACGGTTTTAACGAATTGTAATCAATTTTAGGGATTGATTTCAATTTTGCATTTTTTCGCGAATTTCCGCCATTTCCGCGATAAAAGCAGTTTTGTACGAATTTTTAGCCTTTTTACAGTTTCAGTAATTTGTTCATCAATTTTACTGTTAGCTTATTGTTTTCACAATTTCCCAATTTTCGGGATACAAGCAAATTTTCCTAGTTTTAACCACTTTTTACATTAGAGTTTCAGTATTTTTTGCAATTATTAATAAGTTTTAATTTTATGCCTAAAGGCACCAATTTTTCTTTATTTCGGATTGCAGGTGATTTGTTTTATATTGTATTTTCCAATCCTTGACAGTTCTTTACAGTTTTTGTGACTTTGAAACAAGTTTAAATTTTTGTTTCGAATGAAAACTGAATTGCAATTCTATTCATTTATGTCCTCAATGAACTCATTCAAACTTTAATTCAATGAATATTTTTGTATAGAGCGAATGCATGCAAGAATTTGTAGTTCAATTTGAATTAATTGAAATTTTTATTCAATTCATTTTTTTGGGGCAAAATGAATGCATTTACATTTTTGTAACACATAGTGAATTAAAAAACAAATATGAATCATTCTTTTACAGCTCTGTTTCTTCAATAGATATAGCCAAGATGTATTTAACTAGGTGGCATTACAAGCTCAGCTGGCAATTTTTTGCTTTGCGAACTTTTAGTCAAGTTTATGTCAAAATTTTGTTTGTTTGTTTGTTGATTTTAAGTTACTCCAGTCGCCGAAATCACCACTGAAGATTTATTTGGCTGCGTGAATGCATAAAGCCCTAACTAATTCTGGTCCTGTGGACCTAAGGAGCCTCCTCCACGAAAATCGCGGCGACCTATACCGTTGTATAGGAAAATGGATTCCTCAAATTCCTCTCCCGTTTCAATTCAATTGAGTTTTGTTTGGTCCTCCACCATATATCAAAATAGGCCTTATAAAAAGCTAGGTTACAAAAAGTTTTTGCATGCGATTAACACCCGAACGACGCGAAACTGTAACTCGGTACCGTTAACCGACGCCAACCACTAATCACATGCGAGAGAGTGAGACGCAAAACTCTCGAAGGAAAATAAACGAACAGTGGCCTGGTTACACTTAAAAATAATTGCCAACGACGCTTGATGTTTACTCGCCCAGAGCTGCTTTACGACTCATGTCAAAATTTTGTTTATGTTTGTACAAAGCGAAGCAAATACAAAGAAAAGCAAATAATAATTTAAACCATTTAAAAGTGAAAAGTGCGATTAAGGAATAAAATTCTAGATAATTTAAAGTGGAAATGAACTGTTAAAAATGCGTTACTGCTTTCTATGTAAAAAGAAAAATGTTCCTGGAAATGGAGTATTTTTTAGCGTCCCCAAAGACGAAAATAAAAAGCAAAAGTGGATGACAATATGCCAAAAAAGATTAATAATGTTTCCATTGATTGAAATCACACAAAACAATTAAAATTCAAAACTAATAATGTTTATGTAAGTTAAAACAATTCTTCACAATTTTTCTTTCTTTTGTTTTGCACACACGTTTTTGACAGCAACTTGTCTATTACACAAACAAAATATGAATGTGGTTGTTGTATTGCTGTACAACAACTCCTTATGGTGCCACCTAGTTAAATACACCTTGGATATAGTAATTTTCATGCAGCTTATCGCGAAATTTTGCAATGTTTGGGATGGCAGCTACTTTTTGCGAGCTTTTAGGCTCTTTTTCCGAATTTTTGGCATTCCTTTTTTAATCTTTTAATTTTGGCTTGTTTCAGAGAAATGTCGCTTTCAACACTATTTACTGATCTTGTTCTAAAAATAAATCTTTGTCTTTTAAAAATTATACATTTTGTATGATAAACAAAAAAAATCACTTTTAATTGTTTTTTATTTATAATTTTCATATAACTTTCACTTCTCCGTTCGTAGTTTTTGGCTTTATTCTCTTCTTCCAAAAGGTGGTTCATATATCCCCCGCAGCTTTTAATTAAATTTTCATAAAACAACACAAAATAAGCCAAGAAAATCAGCCCACTCTTCCCTTTTCCCAAAACAACTTACCTTGCGCGTAATATCTTCCATACTTCTGGACAATTTTAACAATTGAGCCTTAGTGGTCATCAATTCCACTGTCATGCGATTAACATCGCCATTATTCTGCGTATGCAACGATTGCAATGAAAATGCATTTTTATTTGTAGTTAAGCTATTTCCCACCGAGCTACCATTCAAATCATCGGTTAATGTATTCAATTCAGACAGCCGAACTGATGGACTTATTGAGAGGGCATCATTAAAACCAGGCGAAATGATATGAGATGGAAAGAAGAAATTATTACTGCAATCATTTTGATTGGCAGCCGTCAAAGAATTGCTTAGCTTATTTGAATTGGAGCCGAAATTATTGAAAGCATCAACATTAAATAGATTAGAGTGATTGGTAGGACTGTAGGGAATGTTGACGGCAAAGCCACTAGAGTTAAAATCTACAATGCAATTAAAATAATGAAAAGAAAAATAGTATTAGTTTTAAATAGAATTACTGTTTATATAGAATAGGGATGTAACGATACGCCTTTTTGCCGATACGATACCGATACCAATACCGATAATCAAAAGGAAATAACGGCGATAACGATACGCATATTGAATTTGAATTCAAGTTAAGATTAACAAAACTCAAGTAGAGTAATTTTTTACTATACAAAATTACAGTATAAGAGATTATTAATATTTAAAATTGATATTAACAAGATTTATAAAACAACGAATTGAATTTGAGTTCATGGTAATATTAACAAAAAAAAAATAACTATCTTGCCCTGTTGTGTAAACGAAATCCGAGTAAATTTCTCGTTTTCAAAACGAATTAAAATTTTTGGTATTTTCTAAACCGATTAGTTTTAAAATCGAAAAAAACAAACGTGTTCGAAAGTAAATCTAATGCCGTTTCTTCCTCGAGAAATTATTTCCCAATGGTAAAAAGCACCTCGTATTTATAATTCAATGTGTTTTTTATTTATTTGAATTAAGAGATATTTTTTATAAAATTTTCTTTTAAAAAATAACAAGGGTGTGATATCTTCGTAAGTTAAAAACGTTCTACACCTCTGTTAACTAGGTTCCGCAAACTGTTAAAATACTTAATTTAAAAAGTATTCTTTTTTTCTTTATAAAAAAGCGATATAATTACAGTATGCTAGTCTCAAAATGTAGCAAGCGGAGCACCATACTGGTAAAGATAATCCGAGTATGCTGAATTCAATGGTGTCAGCCGTTTTTTAACTTATCTCTCGTTTTCGCGATATTCATGGTTTAAAATGTTGTTATTAAATTACTTTAAATGAAGTTTATTTGCTGATAGTTAAGCATTGTCGATATGCATTTCATTGGCGCTTTACCAAATCGTCAGTAGACTTCAACCACAACTTTGAAAAGTTACAAATCTCTAATCTTATGCACAGACTTTCAAAATCCATTTGAAATTTTACAATTTTCCGATTAAAATTTGGCTAATTTGAATGAATATGAACAGAATAAAGATAATTAAGTGACTTCTTTTGCGAAATAAAAATTTTTTTAAATTATTTTTCGAAAAAAGTTTTTTTGAACTTGTTTTTTTTTTGCAAAAAACGATTTTGCGCGAATAAAAATTGCAGCACAAATTTATTTTATGTAAATTTATGAGAATTTAGATGGTTAAAACTAAAAATTTTTAAAGTTTACATTTAAAAAATTTTTAAGTTTACATTTAGATTTTTCACAAAAAAAAATCAGTTATGTTGTATTTATTCAACCGTTTTATATTCGAAAATTTTCGCAAAAGTACAAAACTTTTAGCATATTAATATTAAATCGCGAACAACGCGAGAACGAGAGCTAACTTCGAAAAACGGCTAGCACCATTGAAATGAGCGTACTCGAGCAGAGGTTATCAATTCATGTTCATTTTTTATGTATGTTCCCTCGAAACTCCGCAATTTATAAACCGTTTTTTATAATTTAGCACAAAGGGACCAACAAAGTGTGCGGAAGCTGCCTTTACAAAACGATTTCGGATTTTTTCTTTATTGAAAAGGATCGGTCCCGTTGAAAAGTGGGCAGGATCACGCCTATAAGAAGTAAATACGCATTCGTTTTCAACTACTTCTACTTAACTAAATATTACTTTTCAACATATTCTACTAAATCGATTCTGATGAAACTTTGCATACACGTTTAATTATAGTTATAATACGCCATTATGGTTGGAAAAGTAGGCGGTGCCACGCCCATAAAAAGTAAATATTAATTTTAACTACTTCTACTTAACCGATTCTTATGAAAAATGTGGGCCGTGCCACGCCTATTTTGTATTCGATTTTTTTACAAGATATACTTAATCCATTTTTAAATAAAACACTTATATTTTGTACTTAAAAGCAGAAAATATTAAAATAGTGAATTATATTGAGAATTCTAGAATGTTCCATACAGCTGCTTTCAGCGCCCTTATTCTGTAACTCGCTAAAGCTAAATCTCTATCGCTAAAAATTTATAAAGTCGATTTATCGATTTTTGGCTACGAATACAATTTTCCCACGTGTATTGCTAAATTAAGCAATGTCTTAAAAGTTTAAACGGACGAAATTTTAGTGTTTTATGTCATCGCCAAAAATTTAATTTTGTATTTGTTCAGCATTTTAGCGATGCAGATTGAACTTTAGCTTTAGCGAATTACAGACTAAGGGGGCAGGTTAGGATATAGCGCATTTCTAAGTGACCTGCGTGGTACTGCTTCACACTCATAGAAAGCTTTTAGGCAGTAAAATGCTAAGCTGGAGTCGGTATGTCCAATTGTTTCTCAGCGCAGGCGCTATATCGGGTGGAATCTGACAGACATAGAAAATGCGCCATTTAAAATAATAAATCCGGTTAATAGGACACAACTAGAAGACGTGCGCGGTACTGCTCCACACTCATAGAGAGTTCTTGGGCAGTACAATATTAAACTGAAATCTGTAGCAGCTGTATGGAGTGTGTTAGAATTCTCAATATAGGTCACCATTTTAATATTTTCTACTTTTAAGTACAATATTAAAGTGTTTTCTTTAAAAATGGATTAAAAATAACAATAATATCGCTTTTTATTTAAAAAAGGAATAATTTTTAAATGAAGTACTTTAACAGTGTGTGGAACCTGTTAAACAAGGGTGTAGGACGTATTTAACTTACGAATTTGTCTTCACACCCTTAAAAATAACTTTAAAAAATACTATCAATATGACTCGTATATATATACTGCAAACGTGGTCAAAAATATATTTGATGAAATAAACAAATTTTTTTTATTATTTCTATTTTTGACTATTTCGATCCTGTATCTGCATATAACATGCTTTACGATATTTTTTGAATATTTTTAACATTAAAATTTATTTTTTTTTGTACTCAAGTTCTACTGAAGTATATCGTACGATTTACGGAACACCAAATTAAGTCGGTTTTGAAAAAGAGCTCGTTTTAAATTCGACTCGGTTTAAGGAACAGAGCAGTATTTGTAAAAAAAAAATTTCTGAAAAACTATGTAAGACGTATCGTCGTATCGACTGTAAAATATCACCGATAGCGATATATCGGTAAAGCTGAAGTATCGCCGATATATCGGTATCGGTATCGGTTACATCCCTACTGCAGAAATGATCATATATATATATTTGATGAAATAAAACAAATTTTTATTTATTATTTCTATGTTTGACTATTTTGCAAAAATATATAAAATTTACTCTTGTTTTTGCAACACATGTCTTTATTTTAACATACAAGGACCACCTACACAAAAGTTAATTCCATGGTATAAGTATATAAGGTAGTTCCACTTTCTCTTTTTTCTGGCATATTATCATTTGACAAAAAAGGAGATTTGACGTTTAAACTAAATATCGTGTTACCATCCTTGCTTCACAAAATCCCTTTTTTTTAATATTAAAAAAATTAATTGTTATTAATTTCCAAAAGAAAATAAGAATTGTGTTCAGAGGGTGGGCTATTCAAACCAAATTGTGAGTTTTTGGAGTATGTGGAGGAAGCTAATTGCAATATCCGCGATGCTAGAAATTTTTGAGGAATTTTCGCCATTTTCGCGATCTATCTGTTTTTAAGAGATTTTGTTGTTCTTTACAGTTTTAGTAATTTTTTCAATACCTTTAGCAATTTTTAGTGTACTTGCGATTTTTTCGCTTTCTTTCCGACTGCTAAAAAATAGTTTTTGGAGTTCTAATACATTTGTCATATTTCCGATTTCGCAACTTGTTACGAATTTTTGCAATGTTCGCGATAAAAGCGACTTTTTGAAAATTTTCATCTTCTTTGCAGTTTTGCCAAGTTTTAAACAACATTAGGCTTTGCTATTAGGCCGCTGTTACCAAGCTTTTTGCGAATTTTCGCCATTTTTACGAATGTTTTAGCGATATTTAATCAAAACAAAATTATGGCTTGTTTTTTTTTGCAATATTTCGAAAATTTTCGCTATTTTGACGACAAGCGTAATTTTTCCACAGTTTTTCTTTTATTTCTTACATTTTTATTACGCTTTTTAATATTAAAAATTTTGCGAATTTTCATAATTTTCCCGACTTTTCCTGAAAGATTGACTTTGTTACATTTTTACCGGGTTTTAATCAATTTTAGGACTTTGTTGGCAATATTACAGGCGTGATTTATTCCTATTTTTTTTATTTCTGCGAATATTTTTCCAAATGTGGCAAGGCTTCCATAAATGTTTACGTATGGAATAATCTTCAAAAATCTCCATTCTTGTCAAACAATTTAAGTGGAAGTACCCTGTTTTTTATATCATGCCTGTATCTGCATATAACATGCTTTACCATGCTTTTTTTAACATTTTTGACATTTAAAGAAATTTCTATTTGTACTCAAATTGTATTGAAGTAAAAATTATTCGGTTTTGAATAATAGCTCGTTTTAAAATCGACTCGGTTTACAGAATAGAGCGGTATTTGTTTAAAAAAAAACTCAAAAAAATTTAAGAAGTATCGTCGTACAGTAAAATATCGCCGATACCGATATATCGGCAAACCTGAAGTATCGCCGATATATCGGTATCGGTTACTCCCTAATATAGAATAACTCACCACCTATAGAATTATTAAGAGCCGAGTTCGGAATGTTTATGGGTGCTGAGGAACGGTTCATTAGACTGCTATTAGCTAAACTGACCGATAAAGCATTATCACGTTGATCATCCATGGAACAGGCTAAATAACAATATTTGGAGTAAAAGAAATATGGATTGATATTTAAAATGCATTTTAATCGTTTTATAAAAACAAATAAAACTAAAACAAATTGTACATCAATTAAACACAACCACAAAATTAGGAAACATAAATCGAAAAAAAAACATGCTTTAAGGCCATTTTGCTTAAATTTTCTCTTTTCAAAGTCTTCGATTCTTATGACAAAATTCTTGCAATTTATCCACAACCATATAAAAAATACATAGAAATTCGATCTCACACACACAACAATTACTTATTTTTCTTTTTTCTTTGATTTTTTTATACTCACAAATTCTGTCCATTGGCAAAGAGAAGTTTAAATATTTGCTCTGATTAGCGGATTTTTCCAAAGCATTAACCAACATATTATTGGTGGAATCATTACCATCAATATTCAATAACTACAAAAAACAACATGATAAAATAATGATAAACATGTAAATGATTAAGATTTCGAAAAAGTATTCAAGATAAGAAGCAGAAATTAAACTACAAAATTCAAAAATGTTCACATGTAAATATTTTTCATTTTAAATTAACTTTTAAATAGTTTGTGGAGTGAGTAAGAAAGATGTGATTGAATAGATAAGTTTTTTATTTGAATTAATTTCATGAACATTTCAGAATGGAATTAGTGAAGTTAGAAATGTGAGTAAAATAATGGATAGTGTTTTTATGTTAATTTGTTGAATAATGGAATTTAGGGTGTAGAAGGATTTTCATGTTATGTGTCATATTGCGTTATACATACAATACGAAAATTAGGATTCTTTAATCACAAAAAAATATGTGCTATAAATATGTGTTACCAAATGACGAAAAATCGAGTTATACATTATTTTACCAGTTCTTGTATGAAAAAAATTATTTTTCTGAGATTTTTATATAATTTAGCTGGAAAAGTTTTTCGTCTAGAATGAAAACTCTTCTGAAATTTGTTTAGGGTAGTTTTTTTAAATAGTCATCGATTCGGGGTATGAGACTTGAAGAAATCCAACTTTAATTTAATGTGATATTTATTGAAAGTATCTAAAAAATAAAATTATACTGATGATTTGGTATTAGCACCAACGAAATGCTGGAATATAGAATTCTTCAAATAATTAATTTCTGAGAATATCGCAATTTCAACAATTAAGTTATGAGTTTTACAATTAAGTTATGAGTTTTGTCGAACTGTTTGGGTTTATATCCAAAGAAATTTAATTATTTTTGGCTTCAGTTCGGTTTTAATTTAATTTTTCGATTAAATTATATTTTTATTTAGAGATAAATGTGAAGCATGTAGACAAAGAAAATTTTGACTGCTCGACGGGTGGAACTGACGTTTCGATAGCTCCCGCTAATCTCATCAGAGTTCTTTACCACTTAGACCATTCGACCAAAGTCGCTGGTTTGCAGTCAAGAGTTAAATATCATCTACTTTTAATCAATTTATACTGTCAGTCTTAGAGCTGTACTTCATTTGATAGTTATTGATATTCACTTTTTTTTCAACTTTATTTACTCTTTATTTATCTACATATTTTTGGTATGTAATTAAGTCGAATAATAACTAGTCAATTTCCTATCCTAATTTTTTTAAGTTGCCAAACAAAAATTGGTAGTATGTAATCGAGTTATGACTTAAATTCTAGTACATATATACTTTTTGGCATACTAGTAAGTAGAGCTTTTCCTTCGTATGTATGTGTTTGTATCTAAACATCTCATATCTTTTGAACGACTAAACCAAAAAAAATCAATAAAGTTCGTTCGGATAGAATACAAAATCTATCCTCAAAAGCAACGTCGATTGCTGCAAATTTCATCAAAACTGATTGATCCGTTCAAGAGATATCGAGCTATAACCGCAAAAAAATCTTAACCGACATTTACGATAATTTGGACTGTTTGTCAAAGTTTCAATGTCAAGTACCGCAAAAGAAACTAGCTCAAGTGCATTTTGGCTTTAAATTTTTATATGTTTACATTTTGCAAAGTATCGGTTAAGCTAAAATTTTTTTTTTCTTTTCCGTTCATGTAGAGCAAAACTAGTGACAAAAATCCAGGGATATCAATGAAACAGGTAAAAAAAACAGTTTGCTACGGACAATAATTACTGGTTTTAAAAAAATGTATTAATTGAAATTATCACCCCTATCCCGAATAACAAGTGAAATTTATGTTCCCATGAAATTTTCATTTCCCTTCGATGGAAAATTGCTATCGTGAAGTTCCCGTTAACAGTTTTTCCCGCTATCAGTTCTTAGTGAATGTAAATAAAGAAGAAGATTAATAAAATAAATTAAAAATCAAAGAAATTTTTGTTAAAAAAAATGTAGTGCTAAGAATTGGAATTATCTTTTTATTCCATGAGGAATCTAAACAAAATCGAATTGTTCGTCCAGAATTGCTAGATGCATCCTATGTCTTGGAGTACCCGAGCCATTGCAGGCAGTATAATTCAATCAAATAGTCTTTTGGTGTTATATTAAAATTTCTCAAGAGTAAGTAAAACTGGGTTTTTATATATTTTGGACGCGATAAATGATTATCTACAGACGCGGAAAATCATTTGATATTCCATCATCTCGAAACTTTGTTCATGTGTGCCGGGAAGGTGTTGCATGGAGGTAGTGTTAAGATAAATGTGTTAGTATTAAGATAAATGAGCACTACTTACTGAATTTGTCCTAAAAATAAATATTTATTAGCTTTAATAATTAATTGGAAGGATAAAATACCAATTACATGATGTACTCGTATTTATCAATTTCGCCTGGTTAAATAAAGTGAGCAAAAATAGGGGAAAAGGGAAAAATCCACGTGAAAAAAATCATTCATGATAAGAGACATTTTTCGATGTTTTATTCACGATCGCCAAAGAAGGGAAAGGGAAAACATTTCGAGGGAAAAAATATACACGATAGGGATGAATATACTTTTCCTGTAAAATTTTATTTGCGGTTTTAAAAAAATATTTCGTTTAGTCGATTTACAGTATAGATGTTTGTCATTCTGACAACAAACGTGCTTTTTGTCGAGCCGTGGACCGACGTCTTTTATAGTTTTCATGATTTTGGATCAATATTGAGTTTCTTCGAACTTTGCAAAAATAAATTAACAAAAAGCGAACATTTAGTAACACATTGCGTTCAAACTAATTGAGCTGAAGTTTTTTTAGCCAGAGAGAATGCTTCGCGGATTCATGGAGTTTCAATATATCCCAGCAAAAAAAAAAGTGAGGAAACAGAAGTAGAAAAGGCACCAACCACAACTACTGATACAAACCACTTTAAACTCCGAGCAAAAAGCAGTGAATTTTACATTAGCGTCTCATTTTAGCGAATTGGTTTGTTTTTGACAATCCACAACTTTTTAAAATTCACTTTTTATTTGCTATGAAAATTCGAAAATAAGGAGTGATTTTTATTACTGAAATAAATAGTATTAAATAATTTAATTTAAATTTCACATTTGGGGTGTAAAAAATAACTACTTTCCCAAAGCAGTTTAGTTTCTGATTTAGGAAGTGGTACTTATTAGTGATTTATAGTTATTAAGTGATTTATAGAGACTTCTTTTTTATTATATAAAAACTAAAAAAGCAAAAAATACATGCAAAAGAAATAGTTAGTGCATGGGTTCTACTGAAAATGAACTGCTTCAATTTAGGTGCAGAACGCATGATTTTGACACAGGCGTGTCATTGACGTACATGGGTTCACATTTAACAAAACTGCTCATCTTTGAAATGAGTGCTTCGAACCAATGCAAGTTCGATGATTCAGTTACGTTTTTGCATATATAAAAATTAAAATATAAAAAAATTGCCGCAGCTGGGATACGAACCATGCTCTTCTGACTGTTAAAACATGCTCTCTACCACTGAGCTATTGTCTTCTTAATTTTTGTTGGAGCTAAAACTTGTTTTATGAAAATATGTCAATGTGATGATTTAATTCCGTTTTTGCATGCCTTTTTCGGTGTATATTTTATGCAATATATTACCTAGTAAAATCGCATGCGTTTTTAATGAGTTCAAAAACTATAGCTTTATTTACGATTTACGATGGTATTCAGAATGCATTCGAAGAAACAAGTGCTCAAAAAATCATGAAACAATTATTTCATTTTGAACGCGTTCCTTTATTTTTTGCTGGGAAGTATTAGGCATACTTGATGAAAATAAAATTGCTATCCCTTAAAATAGCGGCTATTGGTCAATCTTAGGTTATCAATCAAAGTTTCTTTAGTCGAGATGTCGGTGGAATTCCCACCATATGTGGCATCTAAAGAAAATATATGATTATCTATCATGACATCTCGAGATCTTTTCAAAAATCTTTTCGAACTAATCTAGTTTCTTTGCCATTCTTTCTTAGCTTTTACTTTTGCGAAAAATTGTTATTATTCTTTGCTATTAAGATTTTTATTTTATTTTATATTTTTTTATTATATAGTCAATCAACTTTGCAAAAAAAAACCTTTTTATCTTCACGCGTCTTCTTTAATTTAAGTGTGTTCCCGTACTCAAAATTGGGTAAATGAGAGCGCTTTTGAGAACATAGCATTCTTCTTCTTGCACGAAACAGCCCGGACTTTTTCTTCGGGCAGATTGTGTAAAGTATAAAACAATCAGCTGTTTGAAAAATAAACAATAAAAAATTAAAAAATATAATTTTAGGCAACAAAAATACTAAAGAAATAATTGCTTGCTTAACAAAATTCAAAGCAAAATACATTTGTATGTATTTATGAAAATACCTAAATCTAAAAAATGGCATTAAAAATCATTGTGTTGGTTTTTATTTTTATGTTTGTTTTCGGATAGAAATTTTGGTTTTTTGCGTTCCCGTACTTTTGTACATTTTTGTCTCATTTTTGTCTCTCAATGAGAAAAATATGTGTTTGCTCTCATTTTACCGAACTTTACCCAAAAAGTACGGGAACACACTTTTTGATTGCAAGAAAATAAATCAACTGCAACCAACTTCACGTTGTTTTGTTTTTTAAATAAAGTTATGAGATGGTTGAAAATAGAGTAGTGATTCAAAACTTCATTTTATATATGATTAGAAACAACTTCTTTGATATTTAATAATAAGCATTAGCTACTTTTGAAGTAATTAAAAAGTGGTTGATAAAGAAATACTCCATTTATTTTTTGCTGGGATGTAATTAAAAAAAAACTCCAGCATGAATATGTATCGAGGAAAAGTTGGAAAAATAAAATATTTTTGTATGTATTGTTTTTAAATGTGTTAAATATTTGTTAATGATAGAGAAGAGTTAGTGTTTTAAATATTTCTATATGCAATACACAAATACATATTATAATTTTTTTCATAAATTAATATTAAAAGTAGAAATGGGAATGGAGTGGGGGGTTTAGTGAATTAAAGAAAAGCGGTAAATTTTTGTTTCTTTATAGTAGTAGTAGTAGTAGTTTTTTTCATTTGTTCAAATTTGAAAAAAATACCTACATTTTCGCCAATTGTCATTAATCCTGTTTTGTTGTTTGTCGCATCCTTAGTTTTGATATCAGGCAAAGCATTTGATATTAAATCACTTAGAGCTAAATTTGTTGTAATCGCATCTAAATCACGCGGCTTCTCCTCAGCGACAATATATGCTAAGTTTTTGTTTTTATTTATACATATTTTCATTGAATTTTGAATTAAACGTTTTTGGTTTTTTAGTCAGGCAAATGTTGAATTTTCAGTTTAACCAATCAAGTTTTTTTGTGAGATAATGGATGATTGCGTTTATTGTTAATTAATTTTTGAGATTTTTTATTCATTGATTTGACACGCATGGCAATTGTGATGCAGGATAAATAAATAAAAGAGTGAATAAAAGCACAAATCAATTTTTTTGTTTTGCTTGATATTTTGATTTTGATTTCTACCAATATTAATTTACATAGAATGAAAGATTTCTTGCAAAAGAAATGATTACGAAATGTTAAATGAATAAAAGAGAAGTGGTTTGTTTAGCAGGAGAGATGAGAACTTTTTATATATTACAATGAAAAGAGTTTGAAGTTTTTGTATAAAATTTTTAGCGGACAACAAGTTCATTTGCTTATGAAAAACTATATGAAACTGTGCTAAAAATACATATAACAGAAGGCTAGTTAGTACAAGACGATTTGTAAAATAAATTTTAATAAAACCTTGCAGATTATTTTTAATAAAACTTTTGTTGATCGAAATGTTATTAACACTTAAAAAAAAGCAAAGCAAAATAAGATAAAACAAGGCAGAAGCAGCGACGATTTCAATTTTAAAAATCGGAGTTTTTATTCATTTTTTACTCGGCGACATTTTTTATTCGATATTTGAATGTCGTTATTTTTTTCGGTAAAAAAAAGAAATTAAAATTTCTGCGATAGTTTTTCGGTCAAAAATGAAAGATAAAATACGACTTGTTTTAATATATAAAAGCTAAAATGTTATTTATTTTTTTATCATTTCACAAACACTGCGACAGTAACAACAAGCAGATGAAATAAAATTAAAATTAAACTTCCATTTCTTATTACAATTATAAAAACCAGATTTTATGTTATATTTGATCAGAAACGTAATGTTTCAACTTTTATTTTTGACCGTCAAATATCAGTAATATTTTCAATGAATGTTGTATTTGTCTTCCGCTGTGGTTTACTTAAATTAGGAATGATTTACCGTCATCCCACGTAAAATTTGGTTTATAAGACCCTTAGAGACAGACAAAGTTTACTCTGACAAATTTTATTGAATTTTCAGACAGAAAGTTTAGTTTTGCATTTTTTTGTCCGGATGTTGTTGCTGTTGTTTTCTTTTATTCAAAGTTGCAGCCAACTTCAGGTATAAATACGAACAAATTTGCGAGTACAAGAAAGTCTGTACTCTCCCTCTTTACTATTTTCTCTCTCTTCTATAAGCTCAAGACTTCGAAAAGTGCCGGTCTACCCATGCAATTTTTGGTGCAACAATTCTGCTTTTTTTATTGAGAAAGAGTTAGAGAGGAACAGATATTGTATATATTTCTATTTTAGCTCTCTCCCACAAACTCAAAAATATCATGTGTGGACGGGCACAAAGTAAACTTTTCCTGTGTAAAAGGTATTCGATCAAACTGATTTCGGGTATATCCCATCTTCAGTGTTCTCTTGATCACTAAATCGATTTCTGTTGAACGTTGATATTGTTTTGGTTGTGTCTTTTCTTTCTCCCATTTTGTCCCGGTCTACACGTGCAATTTTTGTGGCAGCAATTCCTCTTTTTTAGTGAGAAAGAGCGAGAGAGGAATATATATGGTTCAAAAACTCAAAATTGCTGCAACAAAAATTGCACGTGTAGACCGGGACTTTTGGGAGGGGTAAGCCTGCAATTTCTACTTTAATAATTTCTATAATAAATAACAAAACCCTGTAACTCTAAGGCCGCGACCGGAATTATGCTTCGTTATACCTTAAGAACAATTTTCCTAAATATGTACAAATTTCATAGCATATCATGAAAAGAAGTACTCCCGTACATTTTAAACATCAATTATAGATAAATAAATAAATGTTAAAAATAACAGCAAGTAGATAAAAAAAAATATTGGTTTTCTGCATAAAACATCATAAGGAGACAATTCATTAAATATTTTCTTTAGTGTACATACATCAAACAACAAGCGACAATACTACCTGTTTGGTTGAATGCTCATGCGAAACTGACTCAATTTGTTTATTTTTAGCATTGGCGTAGATATGCGCTTCTTTGGTGCTAAGTACACTAAGAATCGCTCTAGCAAAAAGATGCAACGGTATATATATGACATTATACACTTATATGAAGGTATGGCTGCCTTCCTAAACGTCTGTATTAGAGATGAGCGATATTTCAGTACCTGTGATTTAATCACTGTTACTGAAAAATCACTATTCACAGTTGTGACAAAATTTGTCAAGTAACATACAGAAAATTATGATATTTCACTGTTTGTGTGGGTAATAACGTTTTTTATTTGCGTACAATGACAAACGAATAGTGTTGCTATTACTTGTGTTTCTTATTAGTACATATTTATTTTTTAAATTCAAAGCATATTTTAAGGCGTATTTAAATATGCCTTGGTATATTAAAGAACGTTTTGGTTGTAGATCATGTGTGTTTGGATAATTACATTGCTATAAAAGATCTGAAAACAGTGATCAGTCACAGTTTTAAGTAACAGTGATTATTAAATCACGTTCACTGTTCACGATGTTTTTTTAAATCACGGGATCGCTCATCTCAAGTCTGTATGCAACGTCAAATCAGTGTTTAAATCAAGCATTTATACTTTACAACACTGTAAATCAAATGCGTTGTCAATAAAAGGCAATGACAATTTAAATAGTTCGCTAGTTGCGTTTATTTGCATTTTAGCTTCAAAACAAATGACTATAGGATTACAAAAGCTCAATTCACAATCTTCTGCAAATGGTCTTGCATCGTAGCATTTGCAAAATGTTATAGTATATTTATACTCACCACTAACAATTGTTAAGTGGTGAGTATCAATATGCAATACCATTTTGCAAATGCTACGATGCAAGACCATTTACACAAGATTGTGAATTGAGCTAATACTTTGTCAAAGTTTGCCCGGTTGCGTATTAGAATACGTGACATTGTTGAACTGCAAAGCAACATGCGTTTAGGAAGGCAGCCTATATTTCGCAGTTTTGTTAAGAATATCTTCGATATAAAAAAATTATATTAGAGTTATATAAAATAATCGGGGTAAGTCAAATTGTTAATACTGCAGAGATAGAATCGTTTGAGATTTTCAATATGTATTTGCGGTCTCCTGTAAAATTTCCAAAATGTGACCTGGTGTAGCTTACATACTACCTAAAGATATGAATTTTGATTTTTTTTTTAGCAAATAAACAAATATCTTGTTTTTTTCTCCATTATTCCTTAGCAAACAAGCATTAAGCTAAGCGAATTGACTTAGGCGAATGCCGCTGCAGCCTTCCACCCTGTTTAACCTTATTAAAAGTTCTCATCTTTATTAAAAAAAGCACCACTATAACAAAAAATATTATAACAAAGATTTAAAAAAACAATGAAAAAATTTTCCGCTATATATAATTCAAAACCTTTTCATGTCCTATAACTGAATTACAGGATAAGAACTTGAAACATTAAATATTAAAATTTTGATTAATTGCCGAAAAGAAATTCCTATTGAAATTCTTAGGATTAAATTTTAAATTATTTTCATTACTAGTTTCAATAGAATGGTTGTGGAAAAAAGCACACCAATTAGAAAGAGTATACTTATAATAAATGTATGTATATGAAATACGTACATAAGGATAACCACAGCGAGTGTATGTACGAAATATTAAGAGTACTTACGTTCAACATGAGCAAATGCACAAAAAACACTACGAGGACAATAACCAGCCTGTTGGACGTCATTGCACTTGGTAGACTTATAGATTTCCGGATGAAATTGTTGTTCCGTACGAGTATGACAATATTGACAATTATCGCCAGCTTCACAATTGCTGGGTTCGCCCCATTCCTCACCGTGTTTGACGTTGGGACAAGGTGTTGACCTAAGAGAAAACAATTTTTATACATACATATTTAAATTTGTTTAAGTATTGTTTTTCAGAAATAAGTAGCTAACCTGTATTTTACTTTACGGGGACTACGTCTCTTATCTTTACTATTGTGATATTGAGGACATGCATAGCCTTGTCTGCACAATCTTGGGGGCCTTTTGCAAGGTTCCGTTTTATAATTAGCCAACACATAATTTGTATCCTGCCACTTGGGATCCTCATTCATTAGATTTCTTTCTTTGTCTAGTGCATTTTGGGCATTTGCTCCATCTAATGTAAGTTCAGCATTTTGTAATGCTTCTAATTCCTTAATATCATAAACTGGTGGTCTTTGATCTTGAGCACCATGAGCGAATGCACAATGGTGACCATTTTTAACACAATAACCACGACTATCGGTGTCATGCACACACATGCATGTCTTGTAGTAACGCAAATGATAGCGTCTCTCAGTATCACCAGCGGTGCGATGCAAAAATGGACAGCTGAAATTAAAATTAATTTTAAATAGGATATTGTATAGAAAAAATTTTCTTCCAAAGAATTTGCGCTTATGGCGTTTTCTTTTTTACAAAAACAATGATGCATTGTTTGCACTTTTTAATGAAAATTTGCAATATAAACATTTTTCGAGGAAGTGAATTTATTAGAAATTATTGTATCAGCTCTTACGAAGCTATGTCAAAACGAAATCCTATTGGTTCTACTTGAATGCATGTGCGTAACAGGCAGCCACGTAAACCTTACGAAGCTAAGCTTTTGCTTTAAAAGAATGCTAAATTGCTATTTTTTTATAAAAAAACTAAAAATATGTTTCATTTTCTCTAGAAAAGAAAACGTCATTAGTGTCCATAATTCGAAAATTACCTGATAACTATATGTATTTAATTTTACCCATAGAGCAGCATATGGTCAGGAACAAAGCCAAAAGATATCGTGATAGATATTCTATTATACAGCATAAACTTGTTTAAAATAAACGAGTTTTTTTTTTGAGTTTAATAAGAGATTAAGGATAAGAAAATTGTATTCTTCTCTCAAGAGTTGAGTATGTAGTATACAAGATATTTGTATGAAGAACGATATGATTAATTACATTATTAACTCAAAAATTACGCCTTTTGCAGCAATGGCTCGATATATTTATTTTTTTTAGTTATTACAGCGCCCATGTTCGCATTTTCTAACTTCCCGCTATCAAAATACAGGAAGTTACTGATTTCATTTAAATTTACATCAGATCTCAAAGTCTAGAGGTCATATTTAGTTATTCAGACTATTTTTACGATGACGTCAATATGGCAGTAAGCATATTCATGTATGTACATACCCAGCAAACAAGAAGTCAAACCTTTGAAATAAGATGACTTTTTTATCATTTGATATCAAGCACAATTCTCAAACCTTAAAATTGTATTTCATTTACATATATTCAACATTATTTTGCAATCCACATTTGAAAAACATTTGAGAACAACGTTTGAGAGTAAGTTGAAAAAAAGTTAATTCCTCAAGTTGAGAATAGTTTCCATTTTTGTTGACAATGTTTTGTTATTCACGTTATTTTCAAATCACGTTATTTTCAAACCTATTTTCAAAAGAAACGTTTGATTCTTTTGAAAATGGGTTTGAAAACAAATGGGCTTTGAAATCAAAATTGCGTGTTTGTCCTGTTAGCATTCTATGAAATTATTGATCATATTAGTTTTTTCGACTGCTCTGCGCGATCAAAAATAAATTTATCCGCTCGCTTTATTGTCGAATATGACCACTGCTGCCAGAAATGCAGATTTATCTGAATTTTTCAGATTTTACTCCTCCAACAAGGCGAAATGCAGATTTGATGATTTTTGCTCTAAAAACGCAGATTTTTTAGTCTCTAATAATTGTCAGGTTTTTTCCTTATATTGATGTTACAGAAAATGGCCAAAAGTAGAAATAAACTCGCCAAAAATTATTTCTTGTAAATTGTTCTCATTCAAATTAAAAACCCATGAATGACTATAAGAAAAATCATCAAAATCGCATTGTTTTAAGTTCTTGCAGACGAGTTTTGGTGGGATTTAATTTTTAAAATATGTACTCCTTTAACAAACTAATTTTCTTGAATTATAAAAATTTTGAAGTTCAATATTGTTAAAAAATAGACATAAAAATCGCCAACAAATTTATTTATCGGCAGAAAAATCGCCATGTCGCCAAATCAAAAATTAAGACGCCAAACAAGTTGGAAAATCGCTACGTTTGGCGAGAAATCTCCATATCTGACAACCCTGATAGTAATAAGTAATGTAGTATTTCAGTTATTAGGTGGTATTGTTGTTGTCTGATGTATGGTAGATATGAATGGATACAGCTAGACGGAGAGTAGCACATGGACCGATATTCAAGTACATATCTCTAACTTAGTGTCCACACTAGGGATGGGTAAAAACTATCGATATATCAATATTTTCTTAAAAATATATCGATACATATCGTCGATATTTTTAATTTCGATATATAGATATTTTTTCTAAATATATCGACAGTATCAAATTCGATATTTTTTACCATTGGTTTTGTTTTTCGTGCAATTTTTAAAAATATTTCGGCACAGTCTTCATCATATAGAATATTACTAACAAAATCTTTTGTTTTATTTATAATATTTTGTTTATTCGAAAAATTATCATTCTTTGAGTGTAATTTTGTTGATGTACATATGTTCCATGAAATATTGGTGGAACGGTAAGGATCTTGGAAATTAACTCTTTCCATCTTAATTATTTATAAGAAATGTACTCCTTTTGTTTTATTAAAAAAAAATTGGGGACTACGTATGAATTATCATTGTTGAAAATATATCGATATTTCGATATATCGATATTTTTTATTCGATATATATCGATGCCGATCGAATTTAAAAATATATCGATATCGATATATATCGATATATTTTTTTTAGTTGCCCATCCCTAGTCCACACCTTATGAATTTATATCATGATGAATGACAAACTTCATACAAAAAAACCGGTATAAAAATGTTTTTATACAAAGTTTTGCATTCATCATGATGTAAATTCATCAGGTGTGGACACCTACTAACCGATATATCGACCAAAATGCAGAAAAATATTTATTCAGAAGGAATTGCTGCTTTTTTACCTACCGTCCACACGATGAAATTATACCATGAAGTTATACCATAAAACCGGTATTAATCAGGTATGTGATGGAAATCGATTTTGAAAACGAAGCAATTTTAAAGAACATTTATAATACAGTGTTGATCCGATTTTTATAATTTTTGTGATAAAATTATTTTTAATAAAGAAATACTTTTATAATATCTGTGGTAAAGTTGTTTTTGATAAAGAAATATAATTAAAAAGTGGCTTTTAAAATGGCTTCGTTTTCGAAATCGATTTACATCACATACCAGAATAGCTCTGTTGCTTTTTTTCGGGCAAAGTTCGTGCTAATGAGAGTAAAGACAAATTGCTCTCATAAAATTTAAAAAATGCACAAAAGAACAGGAACTTTAAAAACGAAATTTCTTCCACGAAATAAAAAGCCAATGTGTCATGAAATTTCAAATTAAACAATGCAAGTAATTGCTACTTTTGAAACAAAAAATTAAAGTGTTTAATGTACAATCACTTCTTAGTTTTGTTTTTCTTAATATTTTTATACAGTTTTTATTTCAAAAATTTCAATTTTTAATACAACTCAAAATTTTTTAAAAAGTTTGTTTACGAATTAAACTTTTTTCTTTTGTTTATCTTTGAAATAGTCAGCTGTTTGACAATTAACACAATTTGAACGAAGAAAATGTTTGGGCTGTTTCGTGCAAGAAGAATATTACTCTCTTAAGCTGTGTTCTCACTATGTGTATTTGTCTTATGGAATGTCACTTTTTTATACACATGTGATTTCATGTGTATGTCAAAATTTGCGGTTTACATAAGGTTTATAATTTTTGTGTTCACCTGTTTGTATGTTACGTACATTTGACATAACCTATAAAGCAAAACAATCATAAAACAGACGAGTGGTTATACATATTTTATTGTTATATATACTTCTTTTATTTAATTTTACACTTATTTTATTTAATTTAATACTTTATTAATCTAATGATTATTTTATTTCATTTTCCCGTCCGCAAACAATTGCTTTATTAAAAACCAACTGATGTCAAATGCTTTGTCACTTCAAAATAGAACTCGTTCTAAATCATGTGTACTGTACACAGAGAAATAACACAGGCTATTGTTTGAAGGGGTTCAGACTATATGTACAAATTTACCATGTGAAAATGTGACATTCCATATGGCAAATACACATAGTGAGAACACAGCTTTAGAACCGCTCTCATTTACTCAAATTTCAAGTACGGGAATAGCCTTTTCACACACAACAACATCTAATATCTATCATCAATTTGCGAATTTTCCCATAAGAATTATACAGGGCTGAACGGCCAACATATTTCAAAATCCTTATAAAATGTTCCTATCTCAATTTGTTCCACGCATCATCATTCGATAAATTTAGTGTAATCTCTAGAAAACGGCGTAATAAAGAGTGCGTTACGTCTGCTACTTATTTTTAGCTCTAGTAGTTTTGTGTATAATTGCGTCAAACACGATAGATGCTGTTGAGTGTGAAAAGCCTAGAACGCTTTTCGTGCAAATTGGGATCCCGCGGGATCCCAAAGTAGAGTAAAAAGCCCACCTAATAATACTGTTTTTTCTAAGAAGTTTTATAATCATCATGATATAAATTGTAGTTTTGATGTGACGTCGACGTCACAATAGGGGGGATTAATAAAACGGTAAGAGTTTTTTTAAATGAAGTCTTACATTCATCATGAAATAAATTCATCTGGTGTGGACACCCACTAAGAAAAAAAAGTATTAAGATGAAAATCCTAAAGCTGAAAGTCCATAACACGCGTTTTCGCGTCAACGCTTTCACACCTTCTACGCATTCCACCCTTTTCAGCGTTTCAAGCTACATGCCACCCTTTTACGCTTTTTTTATATTTTATGATCGCAAATATTTTTAAACTGTATTACAAGAGCAAAATGGTACACTATACAAACATAATCATCGATAGCATTGGAAATAAAATATCATTGGCTATGAAAACAGTTAACCTGTTACCACGCCGCTGTAACGCTTACAAAAGTAGAAAGTAGGCATACTTTTTGCCTTGGACGTTTCAAGGAGTCATGCTCTGTAACTTGATACGTATAACTACACTGATTCAACTTTTTTGACAGCCGCGTATGACGCAAAAAAGCGTGCAACGCGTGTTATGGCCTTTCAGCTTAAAGCTGAAAGTCCATAACACGTTTCGTGCGTTGCGCGTCTTGTGTGTTTCTCATACTTCAGACGCCTTTCTAAATTCAAGTTACATGCAACGCTTTTTGTGCGCCAATGCTTATGTTTTGATCAGCTGTAGTGTAAATATTTTTATCAAAAAAAAAAATAATTTTTGCAAAAATGTTAATTGAAATTGAAATGTTAAAAGAATTTGTGGAATTTATTGAGTTTATAAATATAATATTTTGTGCACCAAGGGCTCCATAACAAAACGAGACGGTTTTGGGTGCGTCCCTTGTATTTGGAACGGGAAGTGAGTGGTTTTTTTAACTCAGCGAGAGCTATTCCAACAGATTGTCGGCTCTTCTTGACTTTAATGTAATTTTAATTGTCAGTACAATATTGAATAAAGTATAAATTTAAATTGATAGAATTAATAAACATAACAGAGATGAAACTTATTACATAAAATTAATCGATAAATAAAATAAAAATTTTGTTGATGAAAGATTTGTGTTAAAAAATTAATTTTAATATATTTTATTCTTGAAAACATTTGTAAACTCTATTGCGATAGGGGTTTTTTATTAGACTTCTTTTTTGTAAAAAAATTTAAAAAAAAAAATAATCCACCATACAAAATATTTATCGATAACATTGAAAATATAATATAATTTGTCATCCCTGGCTATCAAAAACAGCTGTCATTTTTTCTTGGCTCATGCGACGCATACAAAAGTAGAAAGTAAACCTACTTTTCGCGTCAAGCATTTTACGCTTTGTGCTGTAACTCGTCACATACATTTACACTGATTCTACTTTTTTGACAGCCGCTTATAACGCGTTATCGTGTGTAACGCGTGTTACGGACTTTCAGCTTAACGCACGTTTTCGCGTTAACGCTTTTATGCAGTTTTTTTTATTTTATGATCGTAAATGTTTTTAAACTTTATTACAAAAGCAAAATAGTACACTATACAAACATAAGCATCAATAGCATTGAAAATAAGATAGAAATGGCTACAAAAAACAGGTGACTTGTTAGCATGCCGCTGGTGACGCTTACAAAAGTAGACCTACTTTTTGCGTTCGACGCGTCAAGCCATCCTGCGCTCTAACTTGATACGTACACCTACTGATTCAGCTTTCTTTACGCGGCGTATGATGCGAAAAAGCGTGTAACGAGTGTTATGAACTTTCAGCTTTTTATTTGTTTTTTATATGGATTTTCAATTTGCCCAAATACCTCAAGTTTTGTTCTACGCGACAGTATTCCTATTAGATATGGCAGCGCTTTATTTTGCCATTTTTGTTGTGATACAAAAGAAAACGAAACGCGTAACAAAAGCAAATATACAAAAAGAAGCCAATTGGAAAGAGATGGAAAATCTAATAGTAAGCAATTAGAGTAGCTAATAAGATAGAAAACAAAAAAGAAATACATAAAACAACACAAGAAATAAATACAAACAAAATAGAAAAGGGGGGAAAATGATGAAAAGAACAAACAATACAAATAAAAAATAAATGCGTAAAAGTGATGAAAGCAGTAAAAAATGATTGCAAAAAAATTAACTTAAACAAAAAAAAGCTATTGACTATTTAAAAACGCAAACTAAAAATATAATTTTTAAAGCAACACAACAAGTATAATTTAAGACAACTATACTGTATGCGAATAAGTTCGAATTTAATACAATTTTACCCCACATTTTGCTAATTATGACGAATATTCATCAAGCATAAGCTCACATACATACACAAATTCTTACATACAACTTTTTTTCCCCAACCAGACCCAAGCGTATTGTTTCAACATTTTCGATACGCAATTTCCTGCCGCTTGAAACTTTTTAAACAAATATTTTTATCTATACTTACTCGTCTCCATCTGGACATATTCCTGTAGTTTCATCATATTTTGTACAATAATTATCAGCACTATAATTAAAGGTACCATCACGCTTTCGTATCGGTCTGCGGCGTCTTTGATTTTGAAAATGCCAATTGAAGCATACGAACGGACGGTGCTGATTACATTTGTGTTGTAGAAAGGATTGACACTGTTCTACCCGAAATTCCTTTAAGTATCTGAGTTTGTCACATGAAATAGAACACAATTATTAAAATAAACACACTTATTAAAATTTTATTATTTATTTACGTATAATGATTAGGTTTTTCCTGCTGTGTGGACAGCAAAAGCTTATTCGTCTCAATCGCCATCTTGTCACTAAATGAATGATGTGCAAATCAGTGATGTTAACCGTACAGTAATAACTGTTTTGTTCGGTAATTTAGGACCGCAAAAGGTAGCAAGGTAATTTCATTAAAAATACGGTAATTTCAAAAATATTCTATCGATGAAAATTCCCATTTCCATACATCACATACATATACAAACAAACACAAATATTAAAATTTTACTAATGTATGAAAATATTGTCTTTTATTGAATTCCTAGACTTAATTGTGAGTAAAATCAAAAGTTGAGGATCGATTTGAATAACCTACGGCTCGTTTTGTTTAGAACATATTTTCCTATATGTTAATAGAAAATAACGGAATGTTTTTTAATTAAGTGAACCTTTTAAGAACAAAAACTCTTATAAACTTTCGTCAGCACGAGTTCCACGATTTTGTAAACTTTTGTTTTTTTTAATATTAAATGAATTTAAGTAAAACTTATGTACCATGTATTTATATACATACATATCTATGTTCCGCGAAAATTTCATATAGCACTATTTTTTAATTCCAATATTTGAATGTGTAAAGCATGTTTTTGAAGACTTTCAATCATTAAAAATCTTTTTAGAGTTCACGAAACTCAATAAAATTAGCTCGGCCGTTCCAGTACATTCTTAAAGGGTTTTCATATTTACTTTGAGCCTATTATATATATATATATATATATATATATATATATATATATATATATATATATATATATATATATATATATATATATATATATATATATATATATATATATATATATATATATATATATATATATATATATATATATATATATATATATATATATATATATATATATATATATATATATATATATATATATATATATATATATATATATATATATATATATATATATATATATATATATATATATATATATATATATATATATATATATATATATATATATATATATATATATATATTGAATTGAGTGAATATACTTTTTACTGCCGTATTCATAAAAAACTATTCAGGTTTGATATGAACAAAATTTCAATTAAAACTTTTCTTAAAACACATTTGAAATTCAAATAAATTGTTTATGAATACTGCTATTAGTTTAATTAAAAAGCTTTCCGTACGGTAATTTCTTCTTAAAAGCAGTAACTTTTTTAGGGCAGTACGGTAATTAGAAAATGAAAGTAAGCATCACTGGTACAAATTCAGTGCTGGTAATTAAGCGATTTATAATGCGATTGTAGATTTTCGCAGTATTCTGTTTGTTGATGCGTGAACATTTTTGTTACTACAGAATAAAAACGTGGTTTTTAAGAAATAACGTATCATAAGAAAAATTATACGATGATCCATTATCAATAATAAAGTGCAATTTAAGAAACTTAATATAAAATTTTATTCCAACAATTTGCTTAAACAGCCCAAAATCGCTTTAATTACTTATATATGAAAAAACTGTTTTTATAACAAATAGCTATCAACATTGTAATAAGCGAATTTGGAAAAACGATGTACCAAGGTACATTAAACAGGTATCACTGCAAGATCAGCTGTTCTAGTAAATTTGGGAATGTATGCATCACACAGACAATATATTTTGACACATTTCTGGTATTTTTCTATCAGCAACGGGTATATTTAGTAACTTTGAGGGAGCTTATGAATGTGTACGACACACAGACAATAGATTTGAGATATTTCTGGTATGTTTCTACCAACAAAACACGTGTGTTTTTTGGTGTTGTATTTGTTGTCGTCGGGGTAGTACCTATATTATTGCATCATGTGATGTACACAAAAACAGTACTATTGTTGCCAGACCATGATACAATAGTACAGATACATGCATGGTAGAATAATATACAAGGTAGCCCTGGAACGTCAGCAGATTATTTTTTATTTGACTTTTTCATGGTACGAACTGTCAAATGTTGGGTATATGTGAAATAACTACGTTGCACACACAATACCACGCGTAGGTATGCTGCTTCTGTATACAAACACACATACCCTCTCTATTAATGTTTGACATTTTCTATCCCAAAATGTACATTTGTTTAGTTATGCGGCTACCTGTTATATTATTCTATCATGGGTACTTGCATTAAGGCCATGTCAGATAAAACTTTTGCTTCGCGTTGCGTTACAGATTCGCTTTGACATCTAAGATGAAATGTACATACTTATACGAAACATGTCACATAAAGCACTTTTAACGCAGCGTGAAGCGAAAAGTTCGGCAACTCTCATCTTTTTGCTTGCTTTGACAATCAGCTGGAATAATTTTATTTTATTATATTGCCAAACGAAACATATTGCGCGTTTGAATCTGTTTTAATAAGAGGTAAATATGTATGTGGCATTTATTTATTTATAATAAATCGTAAAATAACATAATTGACTTTTATTTTTATAAAAAATATATATATAAATAGCAAAATTATCAACTACTTTTTTGGTAAACGATCAATGCGCGAGCAGAGGGCGAAGCCGATGTAAAATGGTGATCGGCGCCGGCTAAGAACAAATATAGTCGGCGGCGGCTATTAGCCGGCTAAGAGCCGAAAATTTTTCGCCGGCGGCGGCTACCTAAATTTATCGGCTAACGGTCGGCTAACAGAGTATTTCTTGCTTACTTACATACAAGGTATATTTACAACAGGTATACTCGGCCCAATTATAAATAAACTTGCCTTTCTAGACGATTTACTGCCTTATTTATAAAAATAATTTTCATAAGAAATTTTTTTCATATGTTCCAAAACCGAATTAAATATTTTTAAATGCGCATGTTAGTAAATATCCACTTTTTATTATAAAAAATCGGCTTAGCCGCTAGCCGATATTAGCCGCAATAATCGGCGGCGGCTAAGTGATTGTGAAAATCACCGGCGGCGGCTAATAGCCGGCTATTAGCCGACCGGCTTCGTGCTCTGTGCGCGAGTGTTGTCAAAGTTTTCATTGTGTCATACTCCTTTTGCTTTACACTTTTCTATCAAAGTTAGAAACGTCACGTAAAGCGACAAAGTTTTATCTGACACGGCCTTTAGAAATTTTTTCTCATCTAGGTTGTCAAATCTTCATGTGACTTGTCAAAAATTACATACTGAGCAACAACAAAATTCGTTGTACACACAACCAAACACGTACATACAAAACACAGCTGATGAAAATTTTTGCTAATGCAAGTAAATATGATGAAGTAATATAGGTGGCATTACTACGCCAGATGACAATTTTTTGCTCTAGCATTGTTTGTCGAGATCTCTGTCAAAGTCTTGTTTATGTTTATAAAAAGTCCACGTGTTTTGTTCTTTGTTGAAATTGTGATTAGTTTACGTAATTTTTATTTTATTTGAACTAATAGGTAAAGTCTGAAAAATTTTTTTTATTATTTCGGCTTTCTAGTTCAATAATTGAATTAATGTAAATTCAAATTATTTTTATTAAGAGTGGAGTGCTGGAATATTCAAATCAGATTAGCAGAACGGATCAGTACTACTGATTTCGACGGCCGCTACGCTCGTCATCATCAGCGTTCTTGTTCGCTTTTACCACTTATGAAGGTGGATGCTTTTTTCAATGAAACATCAGCTATTTAACTAATTTTTGCCAGTAAATAGAATACAAGACTTATTTTCCATGGTAAATTCTTGCATTTTTATTTCAACTAAATTTAGTCAGCTTTGAAATTTCACCTATCTGATTAATATCCAACACTACCACACTTATTGTTTTTCGCTTTTGATGAGTATTCTTTTTTAATACATTCACTCAAAGCTGTTTGTTTGGTTTTTGTTATTATACATGCCTTTAACAGTCTTCAGTTGCTTGTCTTGATTTTTAGTTCTAGGCAGCCAACCGAGAAGTAAACACATGCATATAACTTATTGCAACGGGCCGATTGCATAGTAATTATTTTACGTAATTTTTATTTTATTTGAAGTAATAGGTAAAGTCTGAAAAATTTTTTTATTATTTCGGCTTTCTAGTTCAATAATTGAATTAATGTAAATTCAAATTATTTTTATTAAGAGTGGAGTGCTGGAATATTCAAATCAGATTAGCAGAACGGATCAGTACTACTGATTTCGACGGCCGCTACGCTCGTCATCATCAGCGTTCTTGTTCGCTTTTACCACTTATGAAGGTGGATGCTTTTTTCAATGAAACATCAGCTATTTAACTAATTTTTGCCAGTAAATAGAATACAAGGCTTATTTTCCATGGTTTATTTTACTAAAGTTTTTAATCATTTTAATTTAAATATTATAAGAAATAACTCCGACGGTAAACGCGTATGTGTGTTGTTTAATTCAATAATTTATGTAATTCAATACTTGCAGCGCGTCCATTTGATTTTTGTTTACAATAACATTACACAAACAAAAATTCCTTTTTTTGTTGTAATTTGTATTTGTTGCCCTAGTAATGCCACCTATATTATTTCATCATTCATGTACCTGTCAAAGCGAAGTAATATCAAGTGGCCTTATCAATAAAACAACACACAACCAAAGTAGGTGTAGGACTCCTATTATTTGTGCTTCGACAGTTCGGGTTAAAGTTTTTCTCATTTCTTATATAGAGTTTGACTGATGGGGTGTAATCAGCTGATGATCATCTGTGATGATAAGGCTACCTGGTACTGTATTCGCCTTGGTACCTGTATTATTGTATCATGTTGCCAGACCAAATTGACTTTAAACGGTAAAAGCGATTTTTGCCCCAAATTTTACGATTTTTAAAAATTAAAAGTTATAATTTATTTGTTGACAGTATGCATTTATCGTCCTTTTTAATCAATTCTAACGTACGTTTTTGTCCAAAATTTTGAACAACTGGCACGGGAAAGTCGGATTTTGAAATTAGTTATGCATGTATGTATGTGAACAGCATCGGACTTAATTAAGAAGCCCATTATAATTTTTTTTAGTTAAGGCTTTTTGTGTTTTATTTAACGACACATATATTGGTGTCTATTCGGAAATACGCGTCGACTAAGTGAAAACTACATGGCCAGCGTTGCCAGAAGCTTTTCGAATAAAGTCATCATTTGACGAAATAAAAATCATATTTTGATATAAAAATCATCACAAATTTTATTCCAAAATTTTTATTCCAAAGCTGAACAATGAGGCTTTTACTCGTATAGTAAACTAAACCAAAAACGCGTTCTTATAAGTCTGTGCTCTAACCGTGTGCCCAAAAACACCGCTAGTCTTTGTTTATTTTATTTCTTTATTTTGATTTATTTTTGCACTTCTTAGCAACGTATCGCGAATTGATATCACGAAGCATGCTACACGTTCAATATTTATCGAGTTATCCGCGATCTGGATTTCAGAATATTAGGCTATTATGCGATATGGATCGCGATCCATCAATACAGCATGCTACACGTTCAATAAATACCGGGATACTGGATCGCGGTCAATATTATTGCACGTGTAGCAGTGCCTTATGCTAGGAACACAACTGGGACGAACGACGAATTTCGTCCAACACGACGAATTCGTCGATAAAAATTCGCTGTGTAAATTTGTCGTGTGAAGCACAATAGCGACGAAAACGCAACAGCTGTTACAATTGATAAAGTTGTTTACTGTTTGTGCAAAGTGTGACCGTATTAAAAATGCAAAACACACTTGAATAATTAAACATTAGCAAAAACACAGCTAACACCAATTTTTGTAGTTAATTATTATCTATATTTACTTTAAATGCTATAAAATAAAAATAATTGAAGCAAAAATTATCTCTATTTACTAAAACACTTGAAAAATAAAACCAAACATGGTCACTTGGTACTGATATGTTCGTCGTTCGCCGGCGTAAGAAATAGAAATAAATCTATTCAGAGTTCGCCGCGTATGACGAATTTCGTCCGACGCCGTCATTGTGTGTACTTACATATGCACAAATGTGTTTTATTTTTGGCGACGAATATTCGCGACCAAATATTCGTCGTTCGTCCCAGTTGTGGTCCTTGCATTATTCTTGTATGTGTATTACGAGATTTACACGATGACTTTAAGGTAAAAGTAGATAGCACGCGTTAATTTGTCGACGAGTATCTTGCGTTGAAAACCTTTAGCACATGAAAAATGGCAAGTTACACAACACGCTATAGAAAAGCCATTTCTATCAGCTGTTTCTTATTTTTTCACTTGTTAGCATATTGTAAAATCTAGTTCTTTTTTGTTTTTTTAGTGCTAGCTTTCATTTTTTATACAATATTGTGTTTTTTTTAAACTTTATTCTGTTTTATTGTCAGCTGATTAGTTGTCAAAAATACACAACGCGTTAAAATGTTCAAAGTTAACAAACTTTCTGCCGCAAACGCGTCAAAATGTGTTTTATGTAACTTGTTTTATGAAAAAACCCTAGTTTAACTTTTTTTGACAGAAGTCTAGAGCGCGCTCGCGCGTGTTATGTATTGCTACCTTTATTGCGTCCCGTTTTTGAATTCTCTTGAAGTTGCTACCCTGCCGAAAATCTTTTTACACCACCGTCAATAAACTCGAAAAAGTCTATCCAAAGAATCATCGTATAAATATCGCAGATGATGAAACGTCCACGAGGCATGCGTTAAGACCGTAACTTAGCGTCTTCACGAGCCATTGATTTCTCTTGACAAAAGTCAAAGTCGATATTAAAAAATAGCACTAACATTTCTTTGATGTATTTATGTATGAATTTTGGCAAATGTTAGAACAAAATTATGTCTCGTGAAGACGGTGTGTTAAAGGTAACATGCAGGTATGTTCGCATATACATATCGTCATATAAAATGCCAAAGGACCCATCTTCATTTTTAAAAATGTTTCAGAGGAGACAAATAACTTAATAATATTACGCTTAAAAAACTATTTTTTCGGGATAGTATCAATAATTCAGGCTTTATTAATGATACTTCCCCTAAAAAATCGTTTTTATAATCACAACAGTTTGCTTTTTTTATTAAGCTTTCACTATCACTCCTGAACAATTTTTGAAAATAATGAGGACACTTTCGCATATTATATGAAGTGTTAATATTCGCTTTCGTAAAATAATTAAATCGTCTGCAATTTATTGAATTTCGAATTGAAACTAGCCTATGAGTTTGTCGGCGGCTGAGGTGCCTAGAAATAGCCGGCTACAGCTAGTCGGCGTTATCCATTCGGCGTCGTTCTCTGAGAATTTGGCAAGGGGCTTTAATTTGTTTACAACTCTCCAAGTCAGCTGAGTGGTCACATCGCTGTACTAAAAAAAAACGCAAAATAAATGGAAAACTACAATTTTTAATAGATATGCCAGTAATAAAGTAAACATTGATCAAATTATATTATAGTGAATAAATAATACCGTTTTAAAAATGGCCGAACACCCAACAATTGATTTAAGTAAGAACTTTTGTTATTGTACAACAAAAATAATGCAATAATAAACTATATTAACGAATGTTATGTTTTCAGATCGCAACCAAGAGGATTACGGTACAACGATGATGGATCAAGATACGGTTAATATAGAAACTAAAGAAGGTATTAAACACTATTCAAGATGCAGTAGTGCTGGAAGTACACATACTCCCAATTCATCACCTCATAATACAGGTAACTCTAGACTTTTTTTTTTGTTTTTAAGTGTTTTCATTACTCTTATTTTCCAGATGATGACGATGACAGTGGTGATAATTGTAGTGGTCGCGTTGGTTCTTCGGTCACTTCGACTTTAAGCTATAAAGAACGACGACGTGAGGCGCATACCCAGGCTGAACAGAAAAGGCGTGATGCCATTAAAAAGGGCTATGATAGCTTGCAAGAACTTGTACCTACTTGTCAGCAAAATGACTCAGCTTCAGGTTACAAACTGAGTAAAGCGCTGATCTTGCAAAAATCGATCGATTATATAGGTTACTTGAACCAGCAAAAGAAAAAACAAGAAGAGGACAGTGCTGCTTTGCAAAAAGAAGTGATAGCTTTACGAATCATACAAAACAGTTACGAACATATGCTGCAACACCAACAAGCCAACCCGGGACCAGAAGAAGCACGTTTAACCGATGAGGCTAAATTTCAAGTGGTAAACTAAAAATATAAATGATTTTGCGACTTCTGTATCTCAGCTACCTTTTATTATAAAGATAATTTTTTACCTTTTTGTTCCCAGTTTCAAGCTGTTATGGACGAAATGTTCGAAACATTTCAACACATTCCCATGGACAATTTTAAACAGTTGACTACGGGAGTTATACCCTGGTTGGAGGAGCACTGTAAGCCTCACATATTAAGAAATATCTTAAGTCGTACCTTGCAACAAATGCAAATTAATCAAGTTCAAGAATTGCAACAGCATCAACAGAACATGAGTATGGATCAACAAGACAGTGATGGCTTTAGTTGATCTTACATTAAAGCTAAACTGTATATACATATGTACAACATATATAATTGAAAAACAAACGATTTCAACATAGTTTACCATTTTATTCTTATGATTCTTTTGCTTTACTAAAAAATACAACAAACAAGACAGACGTGTAATATTTAAGCATTATTACTAACTAAATTACAAAATATATTTGGTCTAAACATGTATTTTTGTTAAAGAGCATATTTGAATGATACATATTTGATTTTACCTATTTTTCATTAAAGAGTATAATTTTGTTATTTGCTACCAAAAAATGTTCAACATTAATCGTTAGATTTTAATTACATTTTATACGGTCTAGCCATAAATCGTAACCCAACATTTTATCAAGCTTGTCTTGATGTTCTGCAAAGGATTTTAAGCTCTCCATAAGATTAGAATGATCTAATAATTTTAATAAATCCCATAATTTGCATAAAGTGAAAAATTTATATGGAAGATTGGTGATGGAAAAATTGTCTTGCAGGTTTTGCTTGAGTTTTTGCACGATTTGCAGATAAACTGGTTGGGCGATGATATGCATGGTCTCGTGTTGTAATTTAAGTATACCTTCTTGCAGGCTATAGAGTAAACCTTCGAAGAAATTCTCACTTTTGACCGAAAATAATATAGAAGTGACTTGTTGCAATATTTCGGGTAGCTCAACGCGAAACTCGTGTGATCTTATAAAACATTTGGCTGCCAATTTACGTACCTTTTCCGAATTGTGTTTCAGCAGAGTCCACATTAAATGCCTATATTTACAAACAGTGTTATCCGGGTTTATTGTGCCTTTATAAATATATTCTACTTTGTGCAATAGTTCCAAGAATAATATAATGGACCTAGTAGAGGATTTTTCAGCTAAACAATAGTTGAGTATATGAAGACATGCTTTTGGCAGTTTGCGGTTTATTTCACTGAAAGTAACTTCACTCGGTTCCCATAGTAAGGGATCTTCAAATTCGTTGGCTTGTTTTTGGCCTACGACTTTGGGCACCAAGGCCCCAAATAACTGCAGGGCTGCATTGCAAACAGTCCACTCTGGATTGTCTATTTGATTAACTGCTGCCATCATAATTTCATTATAGTATTTTGACATGGCTTCACGCAGTTCTGTGTCTCTTACCAGCACACAAAGAAAATGCAGATATAAAGTTTCCAACCGGTCGCAATTTAAATCGGTATTAGTACTACTAGACTTTATTGGAGGCTTTAAAAGATTTTCTACAGATCTTTTTAAAATTGGTCTTCCACGGTGCTCCTCGTTCTTTACTATGTGCAGAAACATAATAGAAAACCCAGCTCCTCTGCGTGTGGTGCTGACATTTGACTCTTGCACTTGATACAATTGTTCCAAGCACAAGTGCAATAAGTTATACTCAGCTGTGTTCTCGCTTAAATACAATGTAATAGATTTGGTTAACTTTCCTATGGATACGCCGGCTGCTTCTATGGCTCCTTTATGACGACATTTCGTTAGAACCATGACATTAACCTGTAAACATCTTTGAAGGAAATTGCAACTTTGCTCTGCGAGAGTTTTTGCATTTACCTCGTAGCCAGCCATCGAAGAAGCCAAATCACAACAGGCCTTCAGAGATAACCAAAAAGACATGAGCAGATATTTACGACACAGCTCGTGATTTTCGTCATTGTAAGTACTTTGACGCACCAAGATTTCAAGACTTTTGTCCATATCTTCAAAAGAAGCGGCGGTTGAAACAACTTCTGCGTTCTCCAAAACTGACGTATTCAGTTTTTTTAAAACAATACGTTGTATTTCTTCCACAAGTTCGACCATTTTCATAAATTTTGAAGCACATAGCTCCGGTCTATACTCTGTTAACTCATAGAGAACATTGAGGAATCCAAATAAATGCCCACCTTTTGTTTTACATGACATAAGGGGATCATTATCAAAATGTTTAAGATTTTCTTGTATGTTCGCAAGTATAGTATTTACAAATTCTTTTAATATGCTCTCATCTTGGCAATTCTGCACGGCTACTCGTGTGTATAAAAAGCTTAAATTGCACTCATCTACATCAGACAAACTACATGCTCTTTGACTTAAATCAAATGCTAAATTTATTACAACTACTTGCGGCTTTATTATTTTAATCAAGGAAACTATTAGTTCTAAAGCGTCATCAAATCCCTGGGGATCCTTTAATAGCTCAATTAAGCGCATAGCCGTCAGTTCATTATCTATAACTTTATGTTCTTTTAGAAATAAGCCCAATTGTTGATTCTGGGATACACAACAGTTTTTTGAATTTTTTGTTACTGTCTCCGTATACAAAGATTTTAGGAGAATTTCTAATAATTTAAGACAAAAAATTTTAGGCTGGTATAAATCACTAGCAATACCTTGATCAATATCCGTTTGTAAATGTATGAAGAAATTCAAAATGCTGGACTCCAAGGAAGAAGTTTGATCACTGTTTACGCACAACCTGCAAAATGTTTTAGAAATGTAGTTTATAATGTTGGGCATTTTCCCCAACATGGTATTGCGAAACTGAGCATTATCTACTGAGTTATGAGTCCTTAAAAATAACTCCACAAATTCCATGCAATCCTCTATGGCGAAATTCGCCAAATTCTCCACAATAAATTTGAATATCAGTAATTGGCACTCAGTATCATATTGAAAGCAGTTTGTCAACAACTCAGTACTTAGCTTGAAGAAGTGCAATTTAGATAATTGGAATACCTGTTTGGCAAACATGCTGAATATCAAAATCAAACGATAACTATGCTCATTATCCATCAAATAATCCGACGAATTGTCGATAAAAAGAGCGATTTCTGGTTTTTGTTGCAACATTTCAAATAATTCATCCTTCTGCTGAATGCGTGAGAACCACTGGGCATAAAAATTTTGTATTTCTTTTTTGTTACCTAGTGTTAAAATATTCACAGAAACTTCCAGCAGTTCTATTGATTTTTGTCCACTTAATGCTTTAACCACATACTGACTGGGCGCTAACTGGTTTTTATAATTTAATGTAGATCTTAAGCCCAAAAAGAAATCTTCATTCGAAAGACCAAATGTTTGAAGGAAATCATTCAGTGAATGTTTGTTTAATATACAGCCTAGAACAAATAGTTTGTAACGATTTGTCCAGGGCCAATAATTCACCACACACTGAAAGTACGACAAAGCCAATTCCCGATTTGAGCATATATATTGTAGCAAAGTCATGCATTCATCTCGCATGCCCAATTGATTGGATTGCAAACAAAAATATATGTGGTCCAAAGACAGTTCTATATCAAAACTAACACAAGGAAACTTTTTATGCAATAAATTTAAAGCTTTTAAAATGGACAGTATTGAAACATGATTTAAATCTACCGCCAAAACAAGAGCTTGCAATAATTTTTCAAGCAAATCTTTCGGATTTAGAACCAAAGACTGATTTGTTAATAAAAGAAATTGCAGCACTATAAAATTCTTCTCGTTTAGAACCAAGTTTCGTGCAAAATGGTCTTCAACAAACTGTGCATAAAATCGATCATCCAAACTGTTTTTCTTTAACAATTGATAGTAAGAGCGGAATGCTACATTTACCACTACTTGGTTATATTGGATGCTGCTCTTTTCATCCAACTGCCATAGCTCCTTGTCAATAACAGCCTTTATATGTAATATCAAATGTTCAAGATTTGCCTGGCTGCCCATAAAATTTTGGAGTTGCTAAAAAACAATTCTCTTTTTTATACAAATTACACTGGTCTTGCATTAGGCACTTACTTGTATATATTTTATACATTCCTGGGTATCTGTAATTTGATCTTTTTCTAATGGCAAGTCTTTAACGTTCAGAGATTCTTTAGCCATTTTTAGTATATTGTATAGTATACTCTTTTATGTTTGTTTTAAATATGAATAACTTAAAATATAAATTTATTCCTTTTTGGAATTTATAAACAGAACACCGCTTACATTCACACTTGATAAATTAAAATTTTCATATTTTATTGTCGTCTACATTTTTCACGTTACAATGGGAGGCATATTTTGTCTTATTTGTTGTCAGAAATTGTAAATAAAACAGCAGAGTTGCCATATCATTAGAAAAAGCATAAAACAAAACATGATAAGAATGAGTTTTTCAACAACTTAAAGGAGTCAAATCATTTCAAGAACCAAATAATCTAAAAACGGCTTGGGAAGTATGTATACTATTTTCATCTTCACATATATTACAAATTATTAATTTAAGCACCGATTTATTATTTGTTTACTGGTACCAGCATTGAGAATGTGTGCGTCACACGGACAATAGATTTTGACACATCTCTGGTGTCTTTTTATCAATAACGTGCATGTGTTAGTAAATTTGAAAGAGCTTCCACACCAGCAAATCTGTAGTCGACTACAAAAATAATCAACTTATAGTTAACTTTTTTAGACTAACTAAAAGCTAACTACAATGTAATTCAGAACTGATCCAAAATCAATTCTTAAGTTGAGTGCATAGTGGGACACATAGACAATAGAATTGACATATTTCTGGTGTATTTCTACCAACAAAATACATGTGTTTTTTGGTCTTGTATTCGTAGCAGTAGCGGTGGTGCCTGTAATTAACTGGGGTCTCCACTATCCATGAACTTGTTATGAGGATCATGTCGGCCATCATATATGGATAATGTGGACGGCTCATGTCCATGTTTCGCCCATGCTCTGACATCGATGCCCGAACATATGGCTAAGCATCAATGTTCGCCATGAGATTCTCCGTCAACAACAATTTTCAATAGAAAGAAAAGAGACAAAATAAAATTGGTAAATATTCCATTTCTATTGCACTACCACAAAATAAATTGATAAGGGAGAACATGGACATCGTATGTTTTCACCACACCAAAGAAGTTTATGAATTTTTTACAGTTGCTCTGCCGGCATCACGTTCAAGTCGATAGCCCGTGAAGACGTAGGGAAATATACCTATAAAGCAATGCAGGTTCATTACAGGTACCACCATTAAGACAACAAATACAACACCAAAAAATACATGCATTTTGTTGGTAGAAACATAACACGATACTGTCAAGATCAAGGCATATTCATTACAGGTACCACCATAACTAAAACAAATACAATCCCAAAAACACACATGTATTTTGTTGATAGAAATACCCCAGAAATATGTCAAATCCATTATCTGTGAGTCGCACACATTCATAAGCTCTCTCAAATTTACTAACACATGCCCGTTGTTGACAGAAAAATCCCAGACATGTGTCAAAATCTATTGTCTGTGTAACGCACACATTCTCAAATTTACTAAGGCAGCTGTTCTTGTAGTGGTACTTGTTCAATCTACCTTGGTCAAGATATATTATCTGTGTGTCGCATAAATTCGTAAGCTCTCTTAAGTTTACTTACACATCACATTGTTGGTAGAAACACGCCAGAGATGTGTTAAAATCTATTGGCTGTGTGACTAAAGGTGGATTTAGACTATCTGTGTCTTACATCTGACTTGTCAGTTTTGAGACCCATATGTACCTTTGCGTCTCTGTCAAAATTGTCCACTTACAGACGATTTTTAATTTTTGCTTTCACACGTACATGTATAATCGCATCTGACATAACCTCTAAGTGACGCCAACACATATTTGTTAACTCAAAAGAGCTGATGTCAGATGAAAATAGAACGCGCTCTAATTGAAAATTTTGTCGCCTGACTTTAGTTCTGTAAATTTCAGGTGGCAGTATTTCAAAAGGTTCACACGACATGTATAGCTTTTGCAGTGGGAAATTTGACAAGTCAGATGTAAAACACAGATGGTATAAAACCACCTTAAGTTAGCTGATCTTGTGTTGGTACCTGTCAAGGTAGATTGAACAGGTACCACTACAAGAACAGCTGTTTTAGTAAATGTGAGAATGTGTGCGTCACACAGCAATAGATTTGGACACGTTTCAGGGATTTTTCTATTAACAACGGGCATGTGTTAGTAAATTTGAGAGAGCTTATGAATGTGTGCAACTCACAAATAATGGATTTGACATATTTCTGGGGTATTTCTACCAACAAAATACGTGTGTTTTTTGGTGTTGTATTTGTTTTAGTTATGGTGGTACCTGTAATTAATATGCCTTGGTACCTGTTTAATATACCTTTCTTGGAAGAAATTTAAAAACATGCCAAGTCGGCACACCATAATTTGATATGGTAGCATCACTATTTCCGGTTTTCAGACTCCCTTGCAGAACTCTGACTGAATTTATACATGTTGTCGAGCATGCTGGCGTCTTTTCAAATTTTTTTAATATTTTGGCTGGCTATCGAGCTATCTAACTTGTGAAATTGCTAGGTCGTCCAACCCACATGCAAATCTACATTTCATAAAAGATTTTAAACAGGAAAGATGGTAACTGGCGAGCGAAAGTTTTAAATAATTTATTGAATTGTATGAAAGTTTAGCCGAGTTGTGACAAATAAAAACATTAAAACATTAATGCATATATTTCTGCTCACCCAACAAGTTTTAAAAACTTATATGGCAGCGCTCTTTGCGTAGAGCAATATAAAATTAAGTCACATTCTTAGAAAATAGAGACTTTCAGACAAACGCCTTAATTGCGCAATTTAGGAATTTTACGCAAGTAAGGCCTTAATTGAGCTCAATTTACCATACAAGGCTTCAATTAATAAATTAAGCAATTAAGTACAAGTTCACAAATTTAGTAAAGTTCGACAAGGGTGTTTACTGCGAAGTATGTTCAATGAGAAGCATAAATTGTATACAGTGAAAGCCCCATGGTGTAATAAATATACAGATGGCAGTGCTCTGATAATTTTGTGCATAAGCTACGTCAAACACGTTTATGTTTGTGACAACCATTATCTAGTTTTTGTTTAATTCTTGTTTTCGTTGCCCTCATGCGGCCATCTGTATACTTATTACACCATTGGCAAGTCAAATGCTAATTGAGTAAGCTTAATTTACTATGTGTGAACACTAAATTAAATTGTATAAATTAAAAATCCATGTCTGAACAGGGTCTAATCTAAAATAGCACCTTTTTCCAACAATATATTAAATCGCTATATTATTCGACTTGAGGTGCATCTGTTAAATAGTATAAACTTCCAAACTAACAGGAAGTTACTCTGTAGTATATTTGCAAGTACATTTACAAATGTATCAAGTTTTCCATCCCTGATTAGTGAACTAAAAATTCCGGTTCTGCTTGTCAGAGTACTCTACTCGTCATCATCATTCATAAACGCCCTTTTGTTTTTTCTTCTGACTTTGGGGCCAATAAAGAAGTATTAATCTTATAGAAAAAGGACGGTTGAGGCCGGTAAGTACAAGAAAAATTAAAAAAAAGAAAGTTCCTTATAATAGAATTAAAAATATAAAATGAACTTTACCCATTCATTATACATTATAAAGACATATGTATAAAGTGGGAAACGAAGTTGCCGTAGTCGTGTCTCTTGCAAATTGTAAAAAATCGAATTTCCATTTTCATTGAATGTAAATTTTTTTTGTTATATTGTAGCTATTAAATCTTGAAAACATATAACAAAAGACTGATACACTGCAGAAATGGGTCTATTATATGCATTGGGGATTAGACTTATGAATTTTATGGTTATATTTCTAATTGTCATCTTACTGCCGGGTCTGCCGCCACGTACAACTTTCCCCTTTAAAGAATTTGAGTATGTAGTATGCTTTTTCTCATGGAAGGCAGCTTGTCTGATTTCTCTTTATTTAATTTATTGATTAGAGTGGCTTCTCCCAAAGCTTTGAGTGGTGCCTTGGAACCCAATAATCATTTGGACGGTGCCGATCGGTTGTTAGAGGGTCGAGTATATGGTCCTGAATGTTTGATAGCCCGTAAGAATGACATTTACATGGGCATACATGGTGGCGAAGTAATAAAAATGAATGCTGGACATATAACTCATGTTACCAAAATTGGACAACCTTGTGGTATGCGTTGTTTATTTTGTTGCTTTATTTCAGATTATTATTTAACAGCATTTTTAATACAATTTAGAGGATATAACAGAAGAATCTCGTTGTGGTCGTCCCTTGGGCTTATCTTTTGATAGCCAAGGCAACAATTTAATAATTGCTGATGCCTACTATGGCATATGGCAAGTTGATCTCGCTACAAATAAGAAGAAATTATTGGTATCTCCTCAACAGGAATTGCCTGGCATAGACGACAACAATCGCAGAGCTAAAACTTTCAATGGTGTCGCTGTTGACAAACAGGGCAACATTTATTGGACAGACTCATCATCAGATTTTACCGTAGAAGATTTGGTATTCGCAACTTTTGCAAATCCCTCGGGACGGTGAGTAACAATATTTTTTTTATATTTTAATGGCTTGGTGCTTCATTATCTACATAAGTATGCATGTTTGATGTCATATAAAAACAAGTTTTATCTGTTGTTATTTTGCGCTTTCTTGTGTTTTTTATTTGCTTAGCATTCATTACCTTATTAGAAACACTTTTTTTAATTAATCATACACGCATTAATTATAAGAAAATCTATACCTAAGTAGCATAAATGTGTATCTAGGCCATGTCTGGTATTATAATGAAACAGTTATAGGGCATAGACAAATTCTTTAGAGATTGCAGAACATTTTTATATCAGAATTGCAATTTGTATAAACGGGGGTTTTTTTCAATGTTGATCTTATTTTCCAATTTTTTTTTATTATTGGAATATAATATAAATATATGTATAAATATAAACGCATTTGAAACAGTGTTCTAATACAGGTTTACAGAAAATATCCTCTCATCACTCAATTTATTTTATTGTATCAAACAGTAGGAAAGAAAGTTATTTGAATTACATAATTCATGATCTACATAATTGCATAAAATTTACAAATAAATATTTGTTCTAGACTTAGTGAAGTGATGTATATATTTGTATATAGAACATCATCAAACAAAAAAAATTTACAAATGTAAACTGTTAACATATAAATCTGTGGCGATAAGAAATAAGTGCTTAAGTCCACTTAAACAAATTTTGCTTTAAAAGTGTTTTATTTCTAAAATATAAGCGCATTCAGTTCAAGCTTGCAGTGGTTACAACCAGGAAGGTCCATAAGCCTCTTAGCAGTAGCGTAGAAACTTTCGTAAAAACTACTTTGCCTAAGTCGACTTAAGCACTTGTTCCTTTTTGCCACAGAAATATTCCACCTTATTCCGTAACAATTTGTCAACGTCACGTCAAGACAATACCAAAAAATTTGCACTTGTCTACGCGCTGTCGACAAAAATTTACTACTATAAACAGCCTCTTTCAATTTTCTATGCTTTAGATAATAATAAGTTGCTGTCAGTAATAGTAAATTGTTGTCGATGACGAGTAGAAATGTGGCATTTTTTAGTATTGTCTTGACGTGACGTCGACAACTAGATACAGGATAAGTGGGATTATCAATTTACATTTGTCGCATTCACCAATCATTGTATCACTTGATTGATTTGCACAACTGAGGTTAGTAATTTTTATTTAAACATTTGTTTGGGAGCACATTTTCGTGGAAATTATTAATAACATTTATACAACCTACAACCCCAATAATAAGTTATGAATTGAAGAATTGTTTTATAAACAGTTCGAAAATTTTTCAAGAGTTTTGTTTGCTTAGCTAATTATTTGTAATAATTTGTGCAAATTATTACTGAATTTTACTGAACTGCGTTCGTTTACTTTTAAAGACGAATGTTTTTTTTTGATATTTATGAAAATGCTACTGACTAATTACACCGAAAAAGTGGTCTGTGCATTTGACCAGACCCATCTACATACATGTATATCGACGTGCTATATCCGAATATCAGGCCTTCAAAATTTCGAGTAAATTGAATTTTTGTGTTGCGGTTTTTCGCAGATTGAGGTGGGTCAAATGTACATACCACATGTTTTTTTGGTAGGCACTAGTATTGTCAATTATTCGGGTTTTATAATCATTCGAATAAAATTTAATAATTTTTTTTGTTCGAACAGCCAAAATTTGTAGTCTCAAACTTTAAATCGCATATTCAAACAAAGAACGAATAAAAAACTTTATTCAAATAACCACGTTAAAACTACCGTCTTTAATATTTATATTCTATCACTAGTTTTGACTTTTTAAAAACGTTAACAGACATTCCATCTTCACTCAAACTCTTTCCAACACATATTATTTCCTCAATTGAATTAAGATAACTTTTCATTATATATTTTATAATTCGGCCCTTATCAATCTTGTCAGATATATGTGCATCTTCATTGAAGCTATCAGTTTGTAATCCTTAGAACACTTTTGTAAACAAATTGGGTTTCCAATTGTCTTCCTTAAAATACTTCCACACTAAGCTCATGCTGTACCAACTTAAAAAAGTATTTGATTTAAAACGCCATTTTACATTCGTAAATGTAAAGCAATTTTTATAAAATTTTGCTTAAAGCAGTTATTCGAATAATCGCCAAAAACTGTTGGAATAATTTTTTATTCTAAATTGAAAAATTTTGTTCGCTCGAACAAAAATTAAAAACGTTGTTCGAGTATTCGAATAATTTTTATTCGAATGTAGGCTTGCCAGACGTACTGTTTTCAGCAGTATGCTAGGCAAACAAAAAAGTGGTCAGTACATTTTCATTGATAGAGAATTATTTCCTTGTCAAAATTAAAATAATGTCAATACTTTTCAACGTGAAAATAACATTCATAGACATTATTTCCTTGGACGTTAATGCCCAATATTATTACGATCTTAAAATTGCCAAAATATATTTTATATACAAATTTATTTTGTTTTTATTGGTGCTTATAAGCGCTAATAAATATGTACGTGGCGTGGCGATTAGATTAAGATTTGTATATTTCTTTTCGAAAGAAGAATTCATTTGTTGTTTCTATGCTCAAATAATTGCATATAATCTCTTTTTGTTTAATATTTTTACCTTTCAGTTATATTTCTAATCTTTGGAACAATTATTTTTTTTGCAAAATTTGTGTATTTACATATATTTCTTAAATAAACAAGTTTCTAAATACTCATACACATTCATAGTATGTGTTATAATATTATGACGAATTAGTTTTAGACTTTAAACTACTAACAAGTATACTTCAAAAGTTATTGTGATACTTTTCATAAATTTAGCAATAATAAGGCGCTTATTCTATTAAACTTGTTTTTGCACTTTAAAAGCCGTATTGTCAATTGCATTCATTCATAACATTTTAATCAGTAATTAATTATTTGCATGTATATAAAGTTGTAAGTTAGTTACGAATTTGAATAAAAGCTTATCACTTGTATTCAATTAACAATCAACAATCATACACATGTATATAAGTAGTTCATTGCACCGTAAAACATTTTCATCTTGATTTACCATACAAGCTTACAAAATTTAATTTTTTTCAAACATAAATTGATTTTTAACCATTCAACTCAGATAAGAAAGACAAAAGTGCCTGAGCGAACTTCCTGGAAAAAAATCAATAACTCATTCACGATAAAGGCGATAAAACAAATTTATTAATCTGCTCGAAATGAGTTTATTATATTGGAAAATGAGGCAAAAGCGCCCTACATCCATGAGAAACATATCATTTCACTAAATAAATTGTAAATTCATAAAAAATAAGTTACTGTCGAAAAATCGAGAATTTTCCGAAAATTCGAAATGTAGCACGACCTATGTATTTAAAAATGTCCCAAGAGTGCTCTATATACCCTAAGAACACATTATTTCACATGAGCTTTTTAATATGAAAAAAAATCTGAATAAAAAATTCATTTAAAAAAGTGTAAAACTGCATTTCAGATGTTTGCAAATCAGGGGATCAGCTAATAATCCATTATTGAAAAACAGTTTTTGTAGTTAAAGAACGTTTAAATTTGTTTCTGATTTAGGGCCAATAAATCAGTGCTAGATAAATTATCTTTTTGGTTTAAAATGTGTTTAATCCAGCAAATCTATAAATCAGTAAACATACAAACCATATATTAAACGCCTAAGATTGGGCATTTAAACTAGAGATGTAACCGATACCGATACCGATATATCGGCGATACTTCAGATTTTCCGATACATCGGTATCGGCGATATTTTACTGTCGATACGACGATACTTTAAAATTTTTTTTCACAGTTTTTTTTAACAAACTATTTGTTTTTTGCTAATTTTACCATGAACTAAATTCATTTCGTTATATTTTAAATCTTATTATTATTATCAATTTTGAAAATTAATAATACTTTACGCTGTTATTTTGTAAAAAATAATTTATTTTTTTGTTAATTTTACTATGAATTCAAATTCAATTCGTTGTTTTTCAAATTTTATTCCCACCAAAAAAAGACACTCCAAAGAAGTCATAAAAATTTTGTATGCGAATTTGAACACAAACCTGTGTTTTCATGTAAATTTAAGTAAATAAATATAAACTTTTAGAAGACTTTTAATAATTAAGCTATTGAGTTATTTAGAACAATGTTAGTTGATAAATATTCTTTAAAAAATCGATTTTTTAAAAAGCATGACAAGTATTTTTAAACTTATAAAAGAATTACAAATTTTCACTTGCTTTTCTACTAATTTAGCTGCATATTTTTAATATAGATTCTTTGGAAGCAATAAAAATGTAGTTCCTTAAAAATTACTTCCAATTTTTTATACTGGGTTAATATCAATTTTAAATATTAATAATCTCTTACACTGTAATTTTGTATAATAAAAAAATTGCCCTTCTTGAGTTTTGTACTCAATTTCAATATTCGTATCGGTATCGGAATCGGCGATATTTATTTTTAAGTATCGGTATCAGATCGGCGAAACGGCGTATCGCTACATCCCTAGTTTAAACGTTCAATACAAACCATATGTTTTTTTTATCGATATCCTGCCGCAAAATCCATTTATTTTTTACATTTATCGTGGTGCTACCACATTATTACTGTTTAAACTAGGCATAATACATGGGGAAGTGATTCACTGCTGTTTAGTTTAAACTACCGGCTTTGTTCTGTAAACCGAATCCGAGTAAATTTCTCGTTTTCAAAAAATAAATAATGTCCCCAATGCCCGCGGGCGCCCAATTTGCACGAAAAGCGTTCCCGTACTCGAAAATTGTATACATGAGAGCGCTTTTGAAAACATAACATTCTTCTTCTTCTTGCACGAAACATCCCGGACTTTTTCTTCGCGCAGATTGTGTAAAGTGCAAAACAAACAGCTGTTTGAAAAATAAACAATAACAAATGAAAAATTATAGTTTTAGGCAACAAAAATACTACAGAAATAATTGCTTGTTTAACAAAATTCAAAGCAAAATACATTTGTATGTATTTATGAAAATACCTAAAACTGAAAAGTGGCACTAAAAATCATTATGTTGGTTTTTATTTTTATGTTTATTTTCGCAACACTTTCATGTAATTTTTCGGGATAGAAATTTGGTTTTTTGCGTTCCCGTACTTTTGTACATTTTTGTCTCTCAATGAGAAAAATGTGTGTTTGCTCTCATTTTACCGAACTTTAACCAAAAAGTACGGGAACACACTTAATGTTGTATTGTCAGGTCAGGTTAATGTGTGAGAAAAGACAAGTACTGGATTAAATGAAAGTTAACAGAAGCTTGTAATTGATCAAAAATATAAATAACAATAGCAAAAATCACATACTACGTCGAATTTATTCGAAATGAAAAGTTTGTTGGAAAATGGTCGAATTCTTACAATTAGGCGATTACTGGTTACTCAGGCCTGTTTTTTACTCCATGCAGTGATGTTATATGTAGGGAAAAATCCCTATTCGTTGAGATTTTTGTCTAAAAAAATGACCGTAGGGAAAGAAGGACAGACTTTTTCAAATCATTAAAATGTAGGGATTTTTAAAAATGCTAGTTGTTTTCGTTATTTTATTACAGCATTTTTTAGATTTTGGCCGATTTCGGTCCATTATGGCTTACAATTTTTGTAATTGCATGAACTATTCACTAAAATTATAAAAATATGGATTTGTTTTATTATTTGTGGTACATAACAGCTTCCGATATGACAAAAATTGGTTAAAAAAGTAAAAAAAATTATAAAATTTTGAGTTTGATCCATTATAACTCCGTAATTTTTTAGCCGATCAAAGCCAATTAGCCAATATTCGACGCGTAATTTAGTAGATATATCACTCATTTTATTCCAAAAAGCCTGTGAGTCTGTGTGGCGCTTTAAAGACGAGTGTGCATCGAAAAACAGAAATGTACCGTCGTTATCTGGACAATGGTCGAAAAGATTTTTTCGTGTTTACACATCCTAATTAGTAATACCTTTAAAAAATGCACTAGAAAATTTTAAACTTTCCAAAAATAAAAGTTTGTAAAATAGTGCAATTCATATAAAAGTGTATATCTTTATATGTGATGATCCCGATAAAAAGGGAATTTGTCTTCCGTAGGTCGAAAATTAGCTACATTTCCTAAAACTAGATAAAATTCTGAAAATAGTGCAATATTTTTAACTCGAAATCCTAAAAATTTGTATAACAACTTTAAATAAATGTTATATATCAATGGCTTAACTAACATAAAAAAGGCGTATATCGATTTTTTCGAAATAGCGTTCTTAACGTTTTCTAGTAGTCAACGTGTCATTACATCCTTATTAAAGAACTAAGAAAGTTGCAGCTCAATTTTTTCTTTCTCCTGTAAAATATCGAAAATTCGGCACAAGCTTTTTCGTATTAAGCCATATACGTACATATATGTACATTAAACACAAAGGGGCTTATTTGCGTTCATATATTATCATTTAAAAGTTTTAGGGATTTTTGTAAAGATAATTTTTTGGACGCGTACTGAAAAGTAGGGATTTTTTTCGGGCTGCGTAAAGACTTTTCAAAAAAGTATATAACATCACTGACTCCATGCAGAATGAAAATGTTCGGGAATTATCAAAGCTATGACCATTCCGCACATTTTTATTTCGAGTGGAATACAGAAGCTCGTTATCGGTCATCAAGACGCCTCTCATACTAATTTTTTATTCCTTTTAGTAAATATTCATGGCTTCATTTATTTTATATTTTTGTATATTAATTTATTTTAAACAAATTTTAATTTAATTGAGAAACTAACAAGCACCTTTTGTTAGAAAAGTTTTATGTTCACATTCGTATGTTTCATGTAAATTAATTGCAGCAAATTTGCTTTTGAATAACACTTGCTTTTTTTGTGTTTGGTTTGTGTCCATACTAATGAAAAATGAAAAAAGATAAATATTAAATAAAAATCACGAATTAAATTCCAGTCTCTTCGTATATGATCGTGTAAAGAACGAGAGCAAATTATTATTAGATGAATTGTTCTTTGCCAACGGCGTTGCACTGAGTCCTGAGGAAGATTTTATTATTGTAGCTGAGACCGGTGCTATGCGTTTGATCAAATACTGGCTGAAAGGAAGCAATGCTGGTAAGAGTGAAGTATTTGTTGAGGGGCTACCTGGTCTTCCCGATAATATAACACCTGATGCCGATGGCTTATGGGTACCTTTGGTAATGGCTTCGGATAGTGAACATCCCAGTGGATTCACCATATTCTCCCGCTTCCCCAGAATTCGTTTATTCTTGGCTCGCATGTTGGCCTTGTTGGAATTACCCTTTAAACTAATCAATAATGCTTATCCCAATAAGATTGCGCAACGTTTTATTCACTTCATTGGACATGGTGAAAGTATACAATTGTTTTCGCCTAAGCGTTCGACTATTGTGCGTGTAGATTGGAATGGTCATATTGTGGGCTCTCTACATGGTTTCGATAAGAGTGTTGGTTCCGTGTCGCATGTTTTGGAGTTCAATGATAATCTATTGTTGGGCTCGCCCTTCAATCGTTTCATGGCTCGAGTTAAGAATCCAAAACCCAAGCAGCATACAGTTAGAATTGGAAACGTACGGTATGAAGATGCAGGCATGGAACCTGTTGTTAAACCATCAGCTCAGTCAACAACTGCTAAACCCAAGGTGATAACCACTACTACAGTTAAGCCTACAACCACTACTACAACGACCACACCAAAACCAACAACCACAACTACAACTACAACCACGCGAAGACCCACCACTACTACCGCCAAACCAACAACCACCACAACTACAACAACTACACCAAAACCTAAACCAAGCACACCAAAGCCAACAACAACCACACCAAAACCTACCACAACAACAACAACCACAACACCAAAACCATCGCCGCCAACAACCACTCCGAAACCTCGTACAACAACAACCACTCGTGTACCACCCAAGCATCCTGCTCCCGTAGAAGAAAAAATACCGGAAGATATTGCCGCACCAAAGCGGGAAAAAATGAAAATCATTACGAAACAAGGCGGACATGTTGAACTTTAAAAACTTCCCTTCATCAATAAAACCTCTAACATCCATTCTCTGCATCGTCGATAACCAACAAACATTATCATCATGAGCTGGGCTTTTCTACTCTTGGCCATAACGACGACAACGACGTAAACTTAAACATTTGACTAAAATTGTAACTTATTTATTAAAGGCTTAACAAAGATACTTCAAATTTTGCCAAGTCACTGTTTAAAAATGTTCTAAGCATAAAACCACTCAATAATGTAAGAAAAAGTCACTAACATCAGGTTGATATGAAATTCTAAACTAAAACAATTTATTATTAATTATTTTTTGTACATTTTTGGTAACGGTTAACGGTAAGAAAAGAAAAACAGTCAACATTCCAAATTTTATTCGAGTATATTTTGTGCTGATTTCTTTTTTTTCTTCTTTTATTTTGTAATAAATTAGTATCCTTTAATTTTAATTTTTTTGTATAAATGTATTTAGCAAATACATAGAAAGAGATCTTATTTTTACGTTCGAATAAAAAAATAAAATAAAAATATTTGCTATCTTTTAATTTATTTTTTATGGTAACTAGTGTATGTATAATAATTGCACATTTTTCTTTAAACTAAAAACAAATTATTGAGTCGTTGGGCGACTAGGTGGCTCTATTGGTTCCGACCATTCCCATTCATTGTAGTGAACACATTTACCGTGTTTGTCCGAATATAATTCGGATGCTCCACAACGTTTAAGTACGGCCGGTTTATCTTTTTCCTCGCATTTCCAATAAGATGTGGGGTCCCAGAAATTCCTAAAGTATTTTCCAATTTCACCTGCGGTAGCGCAGCCAGGTTCTCCACTATGTGAGCTATAATTCTTTTTTACGTTTCCTGGTGAAGACATTTGCTGAAAAATATGGAACAGTAATTTTTGGATTAGTATAATTTATGCAAATGCATTTTTTTGTTGAAATAGTAAAAGTCGTTTAAGTTAAAGTTTATGAAAAGTTTTATTTGTTGCGGGCTAAGTATGTATATTACGAGTGGCCGCGATATGTTCGGCAATTTTTTAAAACGGTTATATCAATGAGCACCGGGCAAAAAAAGTTTATTTTTTATATAAAAAAACGTCTGGAAAATGTCAAGCTAATCGGTCAATGATTGGTGGACCCATAAATTGGTTTTAGTTTGATAAGTTAACATTTTTTATTTTCTTAGACAAGTTCGTGTCATTATTACTCGAGACCGGTCTGTTCAATGTTGTCCAAATAAATTTAGAAAAATTTGTAATTACAATGCCTTTAATCTATTCCCATACCATTTCTTAATGTAATCAACATTTTCGGAGTTATAGAAAAAATTATGGTGAAACATGAATTTTTGCTTTAAAAATTAAAAATTTTGTATCCCTAAAAGATTACCAAACATCGTAAATACACATAAAATATGAACAAAATCAGACGTGGTTGAGTAATAAACAAAAAAATTATTAAAGTAGAACGAACAACAGATTTTATTTAGAAAAAAAAAAAATTTTTTTTGTTAAATTACTAGAATGTAAAATTTGTGATAAAGTTGTGGCTTCGAGCTTTGATACTACTTCCATAAACTCTGGCCTTGAACGAGGGGCTTGTTCTCTTTTGGATGAAATTCTGGGAATGAGATTTTCCTAAAAAACGGCTTTGATAAAGCTGTTTTAAACTATTTTGCAAGTTCTTCGACGTCTGCACAAATTGCAACCCTGATATAATAGCCCAATTGACAATCTTGTGCAAATGGCCTTGCATCGTAGCATTTGCAAAATGGTATTGCATATTGATACTCACCACTTAAGAATTGTAAGTGGTGAGTATTATACTACACCATTTTGTTATACTATACCATTTTGCAAATGCTACGATGCAAGACCATTTGCACAAGATTGCGAATTGGGCTATTAGCCTATAATATAAACAATCAAATATAATAATATAAATAATCAAATATATACATTTGTTTTTGTTTTCAATATAAATATGAGAACGAAATCGACTTGTCGTCATTGTACGACAGGCAGTTAAATTCACTTACAACCGAGCCACAAACATTTTTTTATTTTTATTTTAGACAGTGAACGTTCAGTATTACAAATTGTCTTTGCTAATGCAACCCTTTGCTCAACATATTTTTTTGCAGCCTTGTCGAATAATAAATAAATTTATTTACATTTTTATTTGGTTTTGTCCAAAATATAAATATTTAGTCGATACAAGCCTGTTTGAGTCATTAGCAAATATTTGCCATCAAACTTTTGTCACTTCCTTACGCAGAAGTTGCACGCGTTCTTAGCTTGATGAATCAATCTATTTAAGTCTATAATACGTAACAGAATGTCCTTACACGCGGCTACGCCTTGCTTCACATAAAAACCGGCCTGAAGCGAGAAAATTCATGTTGTGAAACCTATGTAATATCATGCAGAGAAAATACATGGTGGCGTCAACAATGTTATGCTTCCCGATATAGTTAAAGCAAATAAGTTATTATTATTTTAAATGACTGTGAACCTTAATTAGTTTACGACAACAAACTCTTGTTTACATTTAATCATGACATTATTAGCATTCATAAAAAGTGAATCAATTATACATTGCTAAAAAGTGTTGACTACAACCAATAATGCAACAATAGTATGATTCTAACGAGTGATTTTTTTGCTATTATCTTTTTGGCAACATTAGTTTTGACAGCTCACGCTCGTTTTGTATCTTGTGTCACTGTCAAACATCTTCAGTTTGGTCTATAATTTAATCATGAATCGTCTTACAAACGAACAACGCTTGCCAAATTTTTGGTGAATGGGCTCTTGAAAAGTTAGATGAAGATCCACTTTTTTATCGAAGAATTGTGTTCAGCGACGAGGCTCATTTCTGGTTGAATGGATACGTGAACAAGCAAAACTGCCGTATTTGGAGTGAAGAGCAGCCAGAAGCATTGCAAGAGTTACCAATGCATCCACAAAAAACAACCGTTTGTTGCGGATTATGGGCTGGCGGCATCATTGGGCCGTATTTCTTCAAAGATGATGCGAATCACAACGTTACTGTGAATGGTGAGCGCTACCGTGCGATGATAACAAACTTTTTTCTGCCCAAAATGGAAGAGCTTGACTTGCATGACATGTGGTTTCAACAAGACGGTGCCACATGCCACACAGCACGCGAAACAATGGACCAATTGAGAGGCGAGTTCGGTGAACAGTTTATTTCACGCTTGGGACCAGTCAATTGGCCGCCCAGATCGTGCGATTTAACGCCTCTAGACTATTTTTTGTGGGGCTATGTTAAGGCTAATGTCTATAGCGACAAGCCCGCTTCGATTGACGCACTGGAAGCCAACATTGCCAACATTATTCGTGAGATACCGGCCGAAATGTTGGAAAGAGTATGCCAAAATTGGACTAAGCGGATGGACCATTTGAGGCGCAGCCGCGGCCAACATTTGCATGAAATAATCTTCAAACATTAAATTATATCGACCCAACTATCGATCCAAATAAATATTTCATGCATTTTTCTGAATTTTATGTGTTTTTTTACTTTTTACTTTCCGATAGTTCTTATAAAATCACCCATTACAACAGTAAAATATAGCAAGAACCATACTATTTTAAGGGCCATTATTACAACTTGACAATAGTTAAATGCAGAATTTTGTCGGGCGGATAAAGAGTTTATCTTTATGACAACTTTACTTTAACCGAAAGTGAGCGATAAGTTAAAGGCATGTTCATCCTACCTGGCAGGTTAAAGTAAATTTGTAATAATGATAAACTATTTATCCGTCCGACAAAATCCTGCTTTTAGCTATTGTCAAGTTATAATAATGTCCCTAAGTCACTTTGTTTTCAATGAATCTATGGTTATAAAACAGACACGGATGGCTGTTTTAAGTGTAATTAAAAAAAGAATTTGTATGGGATTTTAAGGAACAGTGTCACAAATTCATAATTTTATGCAGTTAAATAAGTCAAAAGTGCGCTTAAACAAAAGGCAGTTAAATCAAACCTACTGTATTTATAAAAATGATAAAATATGAAAATTTGCAAAAAGCACGAAAGGCGCTGGTGTAAAATTTAAAAAGCACCAAGTTAGTGCTTTTTCTTACTCTGCAGTTACACGTTCAAGAAATTGCTTTCAAGTTGATCACACGTATTTCTTGTTAAAACTACTTTAAATTGACGCTATGACGTAGGCTGTAAGCAACTTGATAGTCACAGTCAATTTTGTTTTCAAGATGCCGTCGTCAAGGAATCAACAACGAAACAGTAAAACCCGGTTATAACGAATTCTCGGTTGTAACGATCTAAGTCTAAAGTGCCGACTTTCGGTTGCCATTTTCATACAAAAATAGTTCGTAATAGCGAATTCGTAGTTAACGAGTCCTCGTTTGTATCGAACTACGCTTATTACGAACTTGTCATAGAGCGGTTTTTTTGCTGTTTGCACAAAGTTTGTTATAGCCGAGTCTTTCTGTAATTTACTTACAATAATAGAGATCAGCTGTTTAAATTGAACGAAAAATTGAAACAAATCTTGAAAGCAAAATTGAAATCAAGCTGGTAGTCAATTTCCAATTATCTGAGTGTGTTAGTAAAAAAGTGTGAATGTATTGAAACTTGAAACAAAAATTGAAACAAAACTTGAACGTGTAACCTCCAAGTTAGTAAAGCAGCACGCTAAAAATTTGGCGTTTTAAGACATCAAAAATCACTAAAAATAGTACCAAAAAGCACTAAGTTGGCATCGCTGGTTTAAAGTTTTCGATTTACTCATCACTTAAGGAAAAACTAAAATAAATGCTTCTCTAAAAAAAGATGAGCATCTATGCAAGATATTTGTAAAAAAATGTTGATGAAAAATTTAAATGATATGACCAATTCTGCATTATTAGCACAAAAGTTGCCTTTTTTGAGTTATGACATTGTTGCAACCAACGAGCGATATGAAAGCTGAAGAAGCAAAACCAAGAGATTGCGAAAATACCCAGCAACAGCTTTTGTCATTTTTGTAAGCGCTAAATATTAATGGGCTACAAAGTAATGAGTGGTACTTATTTATCTTATTACTATGCTTCAAATTAGAACTACTACTAAGTTTTTAATAAAATTAGTACGCATTTTTATCATTATCTTAAAGTAGTTACAATTTGTTGGCACGTATTAATAAAATAAGTAAACAGCCACTGTTTGAGCCAACATGTGTTTATAAGCATTTACCGCTTTTATGCACTTGTTTTTATGCGTTTGTTATATAAAATACACGTAATCTTTTTTATATAAGCGTTTTCCGTTTATATACACCAAAAGTGGTGCAAATTAAGAAATGCATATAGCCGATAAATACTGTATATGAAAACTAATTTTTGTCGCTTAAACTTATGAGTCAACAATAGCTGAGTGAGTAAAGTTCTTGTCTTCATATCTGAACGAGCATAGGTTCGTATCCCAGCTGGGTAAAAAAAATAAATTTTTTTTATTTTAATTTGACTACTTATTTTTAGCTTTAAGTAAGCCAAATAATAACTAGTTAATTGCTGTGACAATGTAAATGCATTTATAAGGGGTACCCCTTATTTTTTGGACTTCTCAAACAAAAATAAATAGTTATCGAGTCAAATTGTAAGTAGTTACGACCTAAATCCTTATATACTCTTTGCCTACCAGTAAGCAAAGACTTTGCTGGGTATGAACATTTTCATTTTTGTACAACTTCTTTGATGTACCGGTTATCTTTTCAATAAAAAGCTATCAAAAGCTTAATGTGTCAAAATTTTAAACGAACAGTTTTTATTTACAAATTTACACGCGTACAGATGTTATTTAATTATCTTTATTAAAACAAAATAAGATAAGCAATCAAATAACAAAATGCACCAACATATGCATGTTGCAATTGTCATGCGCTACCAAACGGCCAATATATCTTTTTAACATTTTTGGGAAATGTAATTGACATTATTGTATATAATTGACAATACTTGCAACTGCAATTACAATGTAATTGTAATTAGCACTATTTAAATAACAATTAAATGTAATTGTAATTTGTACCAGTGCTATTAAAAATTACTCTTAATTTAATAGAAGTAGAAATCTGATCTTACGTCGATGACAAGATGTTCGAAATATACTTTTATTTTGTGTGTATGTATGCGTATTTATTTCAGTCACAACTTTTTTTACCAAGCACGTTTATTGTATTTGCCATGTTTTAAGTAACATGTGATTTCATAATTTCACTATTAACTTGAATGTACTCGCTGTTAACTTGTCGGTTAAAGTATTCAGTTGTCATAACACTTTTGAAGAAGCTTAGATTTCTAAAAACCCCAAAAAGCTTTTCTCCAACTCGAGTATAGTTGCAGTTAATAACTGTTGCATTTATCGTTACGACATGTAAAACAATTGCAAATTATTAGAATTTGAATTATTTTCTATTAAACTATTATATTACATACTTTTCAATTGTTTTAACATTTTGTTATGTGTCTAAATCAATATTCACCTTAAATTATTATTAGCTGTTTAAATGTATTATTAATATTATTAAATATATTTTGCACTTGTCTTTAAACCACAAAATGTTCTTTATTTAAATTTTTTGTTTTCAATGACTAGTTTCTTTGATTTTTCTGTCGTTAAAAAATGCTATTGGTCTTTTCGTAAATTTTTAAAATATTTTATTTGAAGAAAGTTTAAAATCCAATACAAACGTCTTGATAATGTCTGGGCGAATAAAACAATTTTGTCCGTTTGTAAAATTATGAAAAAATCGTCATGAAAATATTCTTGTTAAATCTTTGTTCTCGCAATTTTACCGCCTAGCTCTGCCTCTCCTATCTATTACACAGCAAAAATTACCCAACTAACCAGGCCATTCGAAAGCGATATCGATGGTATTCTAACAAAATATTTTAGCAAGATTTAAATAAATACTCAGGTGTGTTACAAAATTTGAATATATGTTATAGTAAATTTTTTATGTTTCCGTTTTGGTTTTTGCTTTTATACCTCTTCTACGTTTTCATGAAAACATTTTGTCACAAAAACTTTACATATTTTAAGGTCCCATATTAAGTATTTTTTTAATACCAAAGCTAATGGAGCTGGCATTTATTTGAGGCTCCTAAAAGTATACACAAAACATTTGTTCAATGTGTCTTTATTCTAAATAGTTTTTCACTTATCCACCTGAATGCGAAAAAACTTAATAGCGGAATTCATTATTTGATGCAAATGGTCTTGCGGAAGTGCAAACGCAAAATATCTTGGTTTTTTTTTTGAAATCCAAGAACAAAATACACAAAATTTCGTAAAAAAAGCTACGAATTTTTGCATTTGCACATTCACAATACCATTTGCATCAAACACTGAACTCCGCTAATATGTTTTATTGAGCTTTGGAAAAAGTCGTGTTTGAAATAACAAAAATTTTCGTATTTTATTTTATAATAGAATTTATATGTAAGACAGCAACTTTCGCACAACTTCAATTTGAATGATACGCTGGTTCATATATGATGTCATCAAACTTAATTCGGAATCAATTTCGTATCTCTCACTGTTGTTATTTTATTGAAATATCTTTTCCCATCGTTTTTATCTGGTCACCCATACGCTTTCGTTTTCTTATGGATTTGAGATTTCTGCAGAATGTGATACACCCGACGATTTCTTAGAAAACTCTATCAGGGGCCAGATTCCGCAACGATGAATTTTGAAATGTTCACCAATTTCAGTGCTCACTTTTGATTTGTGCACCCGCAACGGTGAGAATGTATTATTTTGACGGTTATAATGAACACTAGAGTCTAAAGTTTTTCACTGGAAAAAGTGCGGTGAGTTTTTTGTTTTTAAGTGTTCACTGATAAAAAATTCATCGTTGCGGCATCTACCCCCAGGTCTCTCACAGACTTGCACGAATGTGAAAATTTTCGTAGTTTCCAGTTCGTAACCTTCTGATTTTACTTCATCAGCTTTCTTGCGTTTTTGCTCACAAAAGCTTCACATACCATCACATGGCCGATGTTTCGTTTATATAAATATTTTTCAAAATATCGAAATTCCACTTTTCTTCTTAAAAATGGACTCTATAGTTTTCACATTGCAAACAAGCATTGTTTGCATAAAATTTATATGAAAAGCACTGTTTTTTTTAAAAAGATTTCATAACAATTTTTTACTCAAGTCGCTTGTTTGCATTGTGGAAACAGCACATTATTCGTTATTTTGCAAACTTTCATAATTCTAGTGTTTGACCAAGTGGGTGTTTAAAAATGCTATATGAGACAGCAACAAGTAAAAAATTGTCCGTCCATCATTAACAATCACATGAAAATGGTCTAAAAGTACGGGGTAAGTGTGAGTATGTTATTTGCTTGCTACCAAAGTGTTTGTATATTTCAACGTTGCCATTGTTGGTCTTTTCCTACCAAATATTTGTTTCAAATTTTAGTAGGTTTGAGAATATATTTATTCATATTTATTTCAAGAAATTTCAAATAGCTGTATCTGTAAAAAATCATTTGAATTAAATAACTAAAATTTCGCCGATCTTGCAAAATTTTAAATTGATTCTAGTGGATTTTTAATTTTGCAACGTCTATGCAAGATTTAGCCAATTTTTTTTTTAAATAAAACACCTTGCGTACCTCTTTATTGTTTTTAAGAAAATTTTATTTCAAAGCAAGCTGTCACAAATAATGACAAAAATATCAAAACATATTGGTAGTTTTTTGAGAAAACAATTTCCAATGGCAACGTTGGTCTTTTTATCTATATGAAGCGACATGTGCATTACACATGTATTTACAGTGACTAAGCAAAGTATGTGCTTAATAAGTTGTTAACATATGAAGCTATTTTAGTTAATGTGATTATTTTTCGAAATAAAATGCGCTTTAATCCAAAGTGTTTCTCCTTCGACTACGATATTTTTGTAATAGATTAAAGACAGCACAATACATTTTTCTTTAATCTATTACAAAAATGTCGTAGTCGAAGGCGAAAATCGCCAAACACGATAAGGGGGAATATTCCAAGTATCAAGGAAAAATTTAACGTTAATCAATTCCACAATCTAAATGGCAGATCAGAACAACGTTGTTTTCGGAAGCCGCCATACTCCCTCGTTAATGTTCTTGTGTATTTCATCAGTCGAATAATTACTTGAGTAAGATTACTCTTTAAAAATTTGATATTAAACTAACCAAAGAAACCGCTGTATAAGATTACTTATTAAAACAAATTATTTTTATTTATTTATTTCTTTAAGTCTATGGACTTTATACATCGAACATACCATTATCTTTTTTTAACTTGTAATTTATTTATTCAATAATTCAAAAACTACATATTAAGTTAAAAAAAAAATAATATTCAAGCAGTTTAAAGGTACCCAAGAAAAATTTTGATGGGAAAGTAATGGGTTAAAATGTTAAAAAACATACCCTTCACTACTTCTACTTTGGAATTTTAACCAATTACTTTAACATGGCGATGTCATGGGAGGCAAATACTTACCACATTTGATTACAAATAACAAGTTATAAATTTCAATATTTAGAAGGCATTGAATACACAAAACACAATAAAAATTAAATATCTCTGCTTAGCATTGAACTTATGCTGTTTTCAGTTATTGTGCTATTTTATGCCAAGTGTTTTACTCACTAGGCTACTGCACAACTATTTTATTACGGGCTTAAAACTTGTTTTCTCAATCATGACCACAATTAAAAATATATATTTTGATTTCCCAGGGGTTGAACTCTTTATCATCTGTGTGATAAGCAGTTACACTACTACTCTGCCAATAAGAGAATAAATGGCTTGTTTAATTACTAGTAAGTAATTGTTCAGCTACTGTAAAGTAATTCAGACGGTATGTAGTTTGTGGTTGAAAAGTATGTTGTTCGGTAATGACAACTCATTACCAAGTTTTTGACGGGTAGTTTTGTTTAAAGTTTTTTTGTGGTTTTTGTAATAAAATTTGACAACCCTTTCCCAAGCTATGATAATATCATCAGAGTAGCGTCATAATAACTAGATTTTTCGCAAAAATCAGTTAATTCATTTTATTTTGAATAAAATCAATATTTGTTTTATTTTGTTTCTAGTATATTTTGTTTCTAGTATATGCAACTTTATTATCAAATAATAAAAAATTAAACATTTTGTCATTTTCGACTTTTTATAAATTAAAAAAAAAATATAAAAAAATTTGCATAAAAAATATATTTTTCATCATTGCGGTCTGAATAATTCCGAAACCATCGACTATATAAGAAATACGTTTAGAATGGCTTAAAGGTAATTTTATTCCCAGTTTTTTTAGTGTTTTTCGAAATTAAATTGGGCTACTACTTTCAAAGTTATGATAAAATCAGTGGAGCGAGCAGCCTCTTCAAAAATTCCAAATTTTAGGAAAAAAAAAAGAAAATTATCCATAGAATTTAAAATTTCGACTGTTTTTTTAGTAATGCGACCATAACACATCAAAAAATATAGTGGTAGTACTTAGCATTTTTCTTGTTGCATAGTGTAATTAATGTCATCTTGCAGAAGTGCGTGTTGATCAGTATTGTTAAACGAAATAAATATTTTGACATCATCTGCATACATCAGTGTGTTTGAATTTTTGGCAACAGATGGAAGGTCGTTAATAAATAGAGTAAATAAAAGCGGTCATAAATGACTACCTTCAGGCAAATCTGATTGTCTTGAGTACAACAAAAATCAGAAAAATGGGAATGAGTACAAATAAACCGATGGTAACGCTGGTAAAGTGCAGTTTAATATCAACTTGAAAATGCTTTGAGTGTATCGGCTTCAAAAAGTGAAGCTACTCTGTTCTGCTGTGTACGTTGAAAAATTACGTTGATGTTAATTTTTCCCAAGTTCCTTGGAATATTAATCATGACCAATTCTTTCTGGCCTAACGTTACGAACCTTAGCCTAAAAATCAATATATTAATGTTCACTGATTCCGGAATATATCATGAATATTGATCGTTGCTATTATATTGTACTGAAAGATTGCAAACTCATTTTTATGCTAAACTTTTTCTACTCACTGTATAGTGTGCACAATCGCGTAATTATATGAATAGCCATGATAATGAAAAATCTTTACATATGAATTATAACACATTATAATTATTTATTATTGTTGTTGCCGGCAACAACAAGAAGACATATATTTCTTACTTTATCTATTATTTATCTATGTATTTATTTTATTTACTTACTACATTTAAAAATTTAATAAAATTTAAAAAATTTGCAGCAATACTAACTCAAGCCCTGTACAGACGGTTGTAAGATCTTACAATATTGTCAGATCTGCCAATGTGCTGACGATGTACTGTCAGCACAAGGTACATTGTTAGTTCACACAGCTGTATCAAAGTTGTTAAAAAACCTTACAATTTATTGGTAGACAGTGGTCTGACAATGAATTTATCTGACAAATTTGTCAGTAAAGAAATTGGCAGTTCACACGATTGTCAGATGCAAAAATTGTCAGATCTGTTGTTTGGCGCTGCAAGACGCATATCATTTAACAGAAATCATCAATTATTTATCATCATTATTAAACATAAAGAAGCAATTTTAACTATTTTAGCTGCATAATTTTTCTTATTTTAATTTTTCCCTAAAATGTATGTGTGCAATGCTGCCAATATAAAAAAGTCTCTGACAATGACGCCATTGTCAGATGCAGAAACTTCGCACATCTGACAATTAAAAAATGTCTGACAATTGTCTGCCAATAATCTGACAATGGTAACGCGATGTGTTCACAAGATTGTGAGATGTCTGACAATTTTTTTGTCAGCAGGTAGTATTAAAATCGACTGACAATGCTTTTTCTGCCAACGTTGTCAGACAAAAATTTTCAGTTCAGACGATTGTAAGAATTTTTTAGCACATTTTACTTACAATATTGTAGGAACTGACAATCGTCTGTACATAGCTTTAGTGTTTTTATCACTATTTTTAGTGCTTTTTGATGTTTTAAAACTCCAAATTTTTAGTGTTTTCCATGCTTTAGTCCTCTTTTAAGCTGCTTTTACATGGAAATTGTACTATTTAGTGCCTTTTTTAAATTTGATTGTGCTTTTTGCACCAAAAAAGTTGGCAGCACTGCTCTTGACACCTGGAATAGAGAAAACGAGAGAACAAGAGAGATCAGCAACTAAAAAGATAATTTGAAAATGTGATCTTTATGATGGCCATATTTTGGCAAATGAATGTTCATTGACACTGTTTGTGATATTCAAGGGGATTGCAATAGAAATGACTTTGTGAGGCGGAATATTTACGAGTACATACAGGTGGTTGTAGTCGAAAGAATAAAGAAATATTGAAAAACTTATTTCATCTTAGTGTATTTTATATACATACGATGACAAATAATAAATGGTTTATTTTAATTAAATTTAAAACGTGTAGTAAGTAAATGTTTTTAAAATACTTTTATTTTACTCTTTTTGGCTTTGAATAAATTCTTGATACGATTGCAAATTTTTTTTTAAGGTGTTACTTTATAGATAATAGGGTTAAAATATTCAATAAAAATGCTCGTAAATAATTTTGGTCAACTCTACCAAGATCAATATTAGAACCTTGTTATTTTTTGGTGCTGTGTATTGTTATTTCGGTGTCCTTGCTAACAAGTTATCTTGGAAAGACAATACTCAAGCGAGAGCAACGAAAGCCTGAACGGCAATCTATGTTTACAGAAACGCCACTGGTTCTAATTGGGATATAAACCTTAGGGGGTTTCATTAGATACAGTCATTAAACCGTTACTATTTTACGCTATATCAGTCTCGTCGGAAGCAATTGACTCTTTGCTATGATCTGCCTATGTCCTGCTGGCTTCCAGTAGATCTGCTGACTATAATGATAGCACTACGTAGCGCAGTTAGACTCAATTCAATCAGTGTATGGAATCACCGACCATGAGCTCATGCCAGCATTTTAGATACCATGGACATTTTTCCTGATCTCATAGATTGCTGAACTTCAGGACCCTCCTGACAGAGAAAGTTTCGCTACTTCCTGTCGTAGGACTTTTTCCCACCATATGCACATCTCCATATTTCCACGGACGGCTTCAAACGGGGAACGCGAGCTTACGGCGGTGTCTAAGTTTCGGAATTCGGTAGTGGTGAAAATGTGAAAGAAAGTTCAATTCTTTTACAAGTCTGCTGCTTGCGCGTCTTGTTAAATTAAAGCAGTGTTTCAGCGCCTCTGGTGGTAAGTAGACTCACTATTCTTTATTAAGCTGTATGTCTAGCCATTTTATTAATTGTTTTACTTCGCCGACGATTTTGCTAACATTACCGAGGAAGGAATCGCTGTGATGTACATTAGCATAGGATGGTATGAATCGCTGAAGATACTGCTGAGTGACCAGGCGCAATGCATTCATCACTTTAATAGTCTAACAACAACTAACACAATGAAACACTAATGTACTTCAGAAAAATTCATTATATTAATGATTTGCCTAAAACTAGTCTCGAACACAAGACTAACCACTTCAGCGCCCAGTACTTTCAAATATTTAATTAACCTGGAATCAGGTCCCTTACAGGTGTGTACACCACATTGTCCAGTCCAAGAATGCCCTACATTCCCAAATATAATGACGATTCATTCAAGCAGGAAAGCAAGCTTCACAATTTCGGATGGTCTAGCAAAGAGGGCAACACTGCTTCGGGAGGTCGATATTGACAATTTCTGCATCCTCAAGCTGTCATCCTGCTGGGGACACATCGATGTTTTTTTTTGCAGTTGGCTATAACCAGATGCTGCACTGAGTGAACCTGCTTAATAGTGACAATGTTCTGGCCTTGCCTCGACACCAACAGAACTAGGCAACTCTTAAACTTTCCAAAGCTGGACTAGTGGAACCTTATTGCCACGAGGCACTGTACTGTTTTAGATGTCATGCCGAGTAGAAAGAAGAAAACACTATATATCTTCTGTGTCTCTGTTCCGCACTGAAGTATTACTGCCTTCGCCTCCTGGACAAAATATCCTTCAGCAGCTCTCAGATATAGAACTAAAAAACATAAGCTCCTAAATCAAGAGCAGCATGTGGCTATTTCGGTAAGACTCCACTCTGGCATAATATTAATGATCTCTCCCAAACGGAACCTGCACTACTCCGCCTATCTTTCCCCTTCTCATTATTCTCTCTCTCTCTTTCTCCTTACATTCCCACACATATCCTAAGTGGGCTGGAACCAGTGATGGTAACTTTTTTAAATAAAAATCCGCTAAATATGGACTAGAAATCGCTAGAAAATAGCTAGATTATGTGCAAAGCTAAATTTTTAGCGATAAATCGCATTGAAAATTCATTCAAAATTTTAGCGATGAATCGCAAAATTTTGCAGAATTCATATTTATGTACTTAAAAGTAATAAAACGTTAGGTTTGCTTTAAATATATTTAATGAAATGGTTTATTATTATCAATCGTATTATATTAAAATCCTTTAAAATTACCAAGTAAAAACAGGATTAAAAATGAAATCTCTTATCAAAAAACCTGCTAGATTTCCGGCTAATAGCTAAAACGCTTTTTACCCGCTAAACAGGTTTCAAAATCGCTAGATTTGACGAGAAAATCGCTGAGTTCCCTTCACTGGCTAGAACTATATTCTTTCAAAACATACAGTTTGCCAAGAAACTCTTTGCAAAACGATACGAATTTGACTAAGACTGGAAAAAAGCAAATTGTGGAAAAAATATATTGAAGAAAAAAACCAAACGATTTACGATGAAAGCTGTGCAGTGCTTAGAAAGTTTTTTATTTTGAAATTAAGCTTGTAATAGCAAAGCCACTCCGCCCAAAATCCACTTTGAAGGACGTTCACGAGATTTAAGCTTAAAAGTCCAAACATAAGTGTTCCCACGGGATCTAAAAAAGAAAACCAAAACTTAAACTAAATTACTACCAAATGCTTCTATAACAATTAATTTAACCTTGTCTTATACAAAGGACACTCATATATCCGATAAAGGTCCTGTTTTTCTTGTACAATGGACTTAATATAAATAACAGGCATAGAACAAAGTAATTCTTTGTGATGCAGCGGTACAATAGAGTTTAATTGACAATCCCAGCTGGCACCATCTAAATACAGGCCATGTATAAAAGCACCTTCCAAAGGTGGCAGGCTAACAAAGAAAATTATTGTAAACATGCAATGGTTATTGATCAGTAAACTTACGTTACACTATCAAAATCTTTTTTGGTAACATCACAAGTCAAACACATACGATCCAAAGGTAAATCATGTTTTCTAGCACTTTCTTGCATGATGGCTGTAAGAAAACTTTGTGGATTGAAAAGACCTCCCAACCATATGCTACAGGGCAATTTAAAATCATTAAGCCATAGCGACAATTCCTTAATGCGATGTAGTAGATCAGAAAACCAGCTCTGCAGACCTAACATGCTGGGATAAGCTAAATTTGTCCAAGGATACGGTACATGATCATAAAAGAGAGCATGATCCAAACGTTCCATTTCTGAAGTTATGGTAAGTTCTCCTTTGAGACCCAATAGCAGCTCACGCAGAGATCTTTTGATTTCACGTATTAAATTATTCATGCGTTCACATTCTTGTAGAGCCACCACTACGAAAGGAGTTTTACGTTCCACACGATTAAGCAAGGCTTGGAGATTAAATTCCACTTGCAATTTATCTAGGAAATCATCAGCTATTATTTTAACCAGCTCCTCACGAGGAGCACCACAGGAAGTAATTAGCTCCGATTGACGTGGCTGCAGCTCAAATACGGTCTTTAAAAGTTGCTCTGAGGCATTTGTTAGAAATCCTATTTCAGCATTTGGATGTAATCCATATAACAAAGGAGACTCAGCGGGTAACATTTCATCAATATAATTGTGATAACCCTGGAAATCTAGATTAGGTGGCGAGGGAAATCCGGGACATAATTCCATATCGCCATCAACCAAATCTTGCTGTAGCAACTCCTCCAAATAAGTCTGACACAAACGTCGATCCCAATCATCTGTGATATGACCACCATACATAATTTCGCCAAAGAGATAGCGTAAATCCTCCCAAGGTATACGATTACTGCCCTCCAAATAGTTGTGCAAAACGGAAGCAGAAATTGTTAAATCTCCTATATTAAAAGGATAGATTTTATTCCAACCCAAAGGTCCAAACTTGCGCCTTTGACCGGCCACAGCATGAAAGTAACATAAAGAGAAAAGTATCGATTTAAATTCAGCTTCTTGGGTACAAGTTTCTAAAGCTTCTTGCGAAAAATTATCCCAAGCTTTGTGCATATTGGCTGCCATACCGGAAGGTGGCTCATTAACTATTTTCAATGAGGATTCCAATATTCCTTGTGGTATAATGTGGTACTGAGGGTCAGGTGCTGGCTCCGCACTGATAAACAATCTAAATTCTGAATCTGGCAGAGTTTCATTATCTGACGTAATACGCTCTATTAGCTTTTCTAGTGACGGCAACCAATTTGATACAAGATGTATGTTTTGTAAAACAACCCATTGTTGCCCATTATCCAAGGCATTAGCGATAGCTTGTTCCGCTATGATCTCTTGACCTTGACCCAAAGAAATATTGATTAAGTTTTCTTTTGTGCTACTAAAGCCTAATTGTAGTCCAAGCCTTTCTACATCATATATGGGATCAACTCCGGGGCAAAGTATGAAAAATATGGGAGTAGCCGCTGTAATTTCACTTAAAATATCCGAGAGTTGGAACGTTTTCACATGTGAATATTCATGCCCCATAGTTTGTTCTACAAACAAACGAATAGCATTGGTAACACGATCCGGTCTTAAAGCTCTCATTATGCACAGTTTTTGTAAGGGCGAACGATGCTTCCATTCTCCTGGAAATTGTTCACGTTCTGGTACATTATTGGTGATGAACTTGCGCCAACGTTTAGGATAATTTTCTATATCCTTATCTATACCATAGAAATTGTCCATTAATGCTAAAGACTTAATGCCACTCCAAGCTATACGCCCCATAAAATCTACTGGCGACAATGTGTTGGGATCATGAGGAAAACGTAACAGAAAATCAATTTCTTCTAGAGAAATCTTTTCACTAGCAGCCATGATACGTAAAGTCATGTGAGTGGTAAAAGTCAGTTTATCAACTTCAAAGAGTCCCCTTAAAGCATAATAAAACGTTTGACAAGTAATCGAATTAACTAAAGAAGTAACACGCTTTTCATATTGTCTATGCTGGGGAGCCACTACAATGGCTTGTTTAAAAACATGCATAAATGATTTGAGAGAGAACTTGTATATGGGGTTTATGCGACTTAAATCGGAGAGTACAAAATATAAGATGGCTGCACGTTTTGCTGCTGCTCTGTACATATTACGGGCCTCATCAATTTGTAGGGTGGTAATACGAGCCTCATTCACCTTTATTTCTATCTCATCTACCGTATGCTTAGTGGACTCTAAATTAGTCACTAGTTCATAATCATTCAACACATTTTCACCAGCTGAAGCTAAACGTGCTAAAAGATCATCTTCCAATTCTTTAAGGGAAATTTTAAATTTATTTTGTTCTACCGTAAGCTCTGTTTTCAATTCTTCCAAGTCGGGTCTTTCAATTTTAACAACTTCCGCTAGCAATTGCTCCTCCAGGCCATCTTGAGTAACTGTGAAATTTATGAGCGTAGTCTGAGCTTGCATTTCTGGCTTGTAATGAGGATTAGCTAGTTTAGTGTGAAGTATCAAACGAAATTTTGCATTAAAATCAATTTCCTTATCGCCGAGTCTTATGAAACGCCCACGTTTAATTAAAGCACGACTTAGTAAAGGCTCCAAAACGGTATCCAAAGTTTCCTCAATTTGTTCAAGGAGCACTGTGTCTCCATTCGACATGGCTTTTTCTAAAGTGTCAAGAAAATTTTTTTGTGTAAGACGAACGATGTTTAGGGAGTCGCCATAACGATTTTTAATCCACTTCATGCCTTGTCTAAACAAAAATAAATAAATAAAAAGGTCATTTAAGACGGAAGGCCAAGTATAGTGATAAATATTTTGAATTAACCAGTTTTTTTTGTTGCTACAAATCAACTTACAACTGGGGGTCAATCATCAGAGGCCAGCGCGTAGAATGTACAAGAATAGTGGCATTTTCTGTAGACATACGATCCATTGGCAAACCTTCATTATTCCAAGTAGCTATTTGGGCATCGTCTGTAAACAATGACAATTGGTCCACACAGTCCGTGTGGGGAATAGGAGGCTTTAAAATAAGAAAATATATATATTTTTTTCCAATTATATAAATCTATTAAAGGGCCAAAGCTTTTACTATATCTAAAATTTATAATAGTAAATCATAAAACTATTGATAGCATCTACGGATAGTTCGGATTCTTCTGCCAGCAGTGCTAGAGTTTTGATCTCGAAGTAATTTTGCCTAACGACTTCTAACGACCTGTACGGTTTATCCATTAGATTGCAGGGAACTCCCTGAGCACACTGTACCTTTTCAAAGAAATCATTACCTAAAAACAAGAAATTATTGCGTTTGTTTCTATATATAAGCTAGTTTATATCTAAGAAAGAATATCACAAAGAAAAGAAAATTATTTTTATTAAAAATAAAATACAAAAAGTATCCTAGTGTACTTCTTTGGCAAGCTTACGTATCGGAAATCTTTTAAGTATGGACACTAATGCCACCTGTATAGGTTTCCACAACGCTACTCATTTTCTTTCTCAGTTGTACTAGCTTAGAACTTCCTGAGCTGTCGCCTTTAAGCCTCTTCATCGGTATATCCAATCTATTTGACTGATTTGACATTTTCTCCTCAAGCTTATGATCGCTCTCTTTATCTTCCCTACAATCAAAATGATCCTCACATATGCTCTCATGTTTCTGTTTGATCCGTATCGACTCTGAGTCGTCGGCACACGATGTATTATGGGCTAGAACCAGTGCTGCATCGTCCTCTCTCTTCCGTGCAATAAAAATTATCCCCACACATCTCCTACGTTTCAGTCTGAAGCATTTTGGACTCTGATGTATTTTAGACTATAGTTAGCGCGGCACCGCTCTCTTTCTCTTCCCTCTAGTCAAAACGATTCCAACACAGACTCCCACGTTACTGTCTAATCTATATTGGTTGTAAGTCGCCTTCACATGAAGTATTCTGGACTAAAGCTGGCGTGGCATCGCTATCTTTCTTTTCTCTACAGTCAAAACAAGGAATAATATAAGCGTTCCTTCCGAGACGTCGCGGCTCATTTCGATATGTTCCCCTAGTCAAAATTATCTTCGCACAGGTACCCCTTTCGCTTCAGCTTTTCTCTCCTTTCTATACGATACGCGTCGAGTTTGAAATCATAACAAAGCTTATTTTTTACCAGAGCTAACTCGACGGATAACATAAGCACCCATCCGAGACGTCGTTTTTCATACTTTGTTCATTCCAGTATGTCGGAGAAAGTAAATTTTTCTTCACAACGTTTCGAGTATATTTGAATTGGAGGTCGACACATAAAACCCACCAAGGACCCTTTTGTTGTCCCACTTTGTATTAGGATGATTTTTTTAAAAGAGAGTGTTCTTCTATCTACCAACCCGTTTCCTCAACACTCCTGCTTAGTCATAAATTTATCAGGAGCCGTTGCCAATTTTCACCGAAGCAAGCGTTCCGCTTAGATTTGATGAGATTGAAAATACTATCGAAGGCTTAAACTCACAGAAAGCTCCCGGTGCCAATAAAATCAGCAACAAGATGCTCTTGTATCTACCCTGTACAGCAAAAAGAATAATTCTTTTCATTTTTAATGCTATTTTGCGCCTAGTATACTATCCTACGGATTGGAAGGTTTTGATAATTACCATGATACCTAAGCCCGGAAGAGACCATACGAAAGTTGAATCATATCGGCCTATAAGCCTTTTATCAAACATGTAAAAACTATTTGAAATACTCCGCTGACTTCGATACTTAATGGAACGAGATCAGATCATCAATTTGGTTTCAGGAAGCAACAAAGAACCATCGAACAAACTGAGAAGGAGGGACACTCTTGCTCTCAGCCGAACACAAGTTTGGTAAACAATAACCTAATCAGCAACCTCAGTAACAAATATTTTTGTCTGGCATTGGCTGGACAAAAAATTTAAAATTTTAGAGTTATGATTTGATTACTTTGTGTCAGTTCAAATTTTATTGAAGACTGGTAGCCTGCTATCAGTTGCTATGACGTGGTGATACAAGCCTGGGTTCGGACCATGATACAATAATACAAGGTAAAACTGTCAATGCAGCTGTAGCTGTGAGTTTATATTTCCCAAATATTAAAATTGCTTAATCAGAGCAACAAGTCATGAAAAATTGAAAAAAATTTACTACAACCCGCCTGTTACGAATAAATTTTTATATGAACATTTGTATATGAAACATAAAATTCCCTGCTGTAACATAGAGTCTTGATATAGCGTCTTCAGGAGCCATTGATTTGTCTTTACAAAAGTCAAAGACGATATAAAAAAATAGCACTAACTTTTTCTGATGTTTTTATGTATGAAGTTTGACAAATGTTAGAACAAAATTATGGCTCGTGAAGACACTATGTTACGAGCCATAGTTTTGTTCTAACTTTTGTCAAACTTCATACATAAAAACATCAGAAAAATGTTAGTGCTATTTTTTCATATCGACTTTGACTTTTGCCAAGACAAATCAATGACTCGTAAATACGCTATGTAAAGAAAGTTTGTATATCACATTAAATAAATTAAAACAAACAATGTATTTTTAACAGCCTAACAACATTTAAGAATCGTGCCAAGCCGATGTATTTGGTGGCGGCTCGAATTTTCAAAAACGACGATGGCGGCCTACTTTAAAACGATCGACTTGTTTCTCTGTTTTTTGCAGACGGGAAACATTTTTCTCTAACAAAATCCTGTTGTTTTTGTATTGTTGAAATTGTTGTAGGAATAGTTCTACCTGTTTTTATTATATCATGGTTTGGACAGTATATCCAGTTATACGCTATTCTCCATATTACTAAAAACTCATTTATAATATTATTATTTCTTTCTTTACGTTATCCCTGTCTCGAAACCAAAGATAAATAACATATATTTTTTATACTCTAATATCATTTATTAAAATGTGACAACATTCTCATATAAATAACTCAACATTCTGATGAAATCCGAAATAATGCCCTTCGGGCTTAAGGCATTAAAACAAAAATTTTCTAAACTAATAAAATTCAAAAGTTTTTTTTCCAACCTTCCTTGCACAAGTATTTATGCACAAAGTGCTCGCATCCATAAAATTTTTATACTCACTTCAATTTTACGAAAGTTTGACATCCACATTTTCTGTTGCAATTCTTCGCGATAACGACGTGTAAAGCAACCAGCATACGACAGAAAAGAGGAAATTAGCAGGATATCACCAGGTAGTGTCGAACTCTTAGACTGTAGACTTTTGAACAGCACCATCATCAAATGAAAGAGAAAAGTAATAAAAAGAAAAAAAAGCTAATAGTGGGTGAAGCATAAAAATAAATAATAGGAAATGTGCAGCATAATAACGTGAAACGGAAATCGAAAAATGAAAGTAAATTTTTTTATCGTAATTTTCAAGAAGATTAAAACAAGTACATGTTACACATTCATGGGATATTGATGGCAATTCCTATTAAGAGCTCCTCTTTATGTTTGAAGTAAAACGAATGAAAAATAAATGCTATAAAGAAGGGTAATTATTTGTAGTACAGACGATAAATTGGTCAAACGTTATATGTTCTGTCTACATGTGTTCAAGTATGATTAAGTCTTCTTGTGGCCACGCTAGATATTCGCTCATAATGAATGACATGAAAAAAAGTGATGAAACCGTATAGATTTTTCCTTTATATTTTCTGTAATAAATTGATGTTTTATGTGGGAAGTGGTTTGTATCAGAAATTTACTGCGTTGGTTGTAAATAATGCTGGGCGGCGTTTTTTTTTAATAATATTGGAATTTTTTCAATTGAAAAGCGGTTTGATTTTATTGCAACATAATAAAGGAATGGCTTCATAAACGCACATACATAAATATTATTATTAATAATCGCTTGCATTAGGAAGCAGCGAATGTGGGCATAGAATATATAAAAGAGAATGCTTCAAATGTGTACGAACTTTTAAAAGTAACAATTTGTTACTAGAGCAACAACTATTAAACTTTCTTTTGTGATTTAGTCGTTTAAAGGATGAATTTATATAAAATAATTATTTAAATAAGCTTTAAAATCGATCCTAAAGAGCTATTCACATATTACGCAACGCCCCCGGGTGGCGGGAAAGATTTGCTACAGATTAGATAATTTATAGCGTTACTTAATATGTGAATAGCCCATAAAGTAAAAACTACAAGATGTTGGTCTTACTTCTGAACTGATTCCTTCCAACGTATGTTTTCATTTGCCAAACCATTAACAAGTCGATGTGCCAAATCAATGGTAAAAGTAGTTTTATCTGCCTCTTTTTGACATTTTTGTTTCTCCCGCACTGCATCTTCGAATTCTGCTTGAATTTCACTAAGTTTGCGCTCCAAATCATTGATTTTCACCTTCAAGTAATCCAGACGTTCCCTTGCAGCCGTCAGTGCATTTTGGGAGTCTTTGAGAGCCTGTTGTTTTGGACCGACAATAAGAAAAACTTGATGGTAACGATAAATGTTGATAACCCAGGCACATAAACCGGCAGCTGCTACAGATTTTTGAACGATTTTATCGGGCTTGAATTCGGGATCCTGAAGGGCAATTGATTGGAATAAATAAAATTGAATAAATAGAGAATAGATGTACTTACAAAGAAGAAAAGACAAAGTAGTAAGAGAACGAATAAGGAAGGATGTAGGAAAGGTGGCACGAAAGGAGGGAAGGATGAAAGAAACGAGGGAATTATGGAAAGAAGGAAGAAAGGAAGTAAGGAAGGAAGGAAGGAAGGATGAAAGAAAAATTTCTTTCTTAGAAACAAGTGGAAAATGTAAAAAAATAAAAGAGCATTAATTGAAGGAATGAAAATTTAGTATATTTATAGAAAATTAAAACGAAGAAACCACTAGACCTTAATTTACGATATCGGGAGGAGGTATACTGTCTCAGGAGGAGACATCGTATATAAGTAACATATGAAGTAGACGGGAGAGGCTTCAGCAGCGATCTACGAGTTCTAGCCAACTTCATTATTTACAAAAAATGGCTAGCTGAAATAAATGGAGGAGGCAGAGAAAGAGTAAATGAAATGAAAATAACTGAAGCAGCAATGATGAAGGCAGGAAGAAGAAAGGGAACAAACAAACTAGGAAGAAAAAAAAACGATAAATGTTCGAAAAAGTAAGATGAAATGAAGGGATGAATAATATTGATATATAGAAGTAAATGATGGAAGGAGAAAGGAAAAGCGATGCAGTCAGAAAAGAAGGAGGGTGAATTAAGGAAAGGAGTAAGAGGGAATGAAGCAAGAAAGGAGAAAAAGAGAGTAGGATGGAGCGAAAGAAGCAATGTAACGAAGGGTTGAAAGCAGGAACTCATGGATGAAGAAAAGAAAAGAAAGAAGGAACAGAAGGAGGGGAGAGGGGGAGGTAGGAAGGAAGAAAATAACATAGAAAGAGAGGAAAGAAGAGCGGTAGGAAGGAAATAAGGAAGAGAGGAAGGAAGGATGGAAGGAAGAAGGACGGAAGGAAGGAAGGAAGAAAGGAAGGATGGAAGAAAGGAAGGCAGGAAGGAAGGAAGCAAGGATGGAAGGATGGAAGGATGGAAGGATGGAAGGAAGAAAGGAAGAAAGGAAGAAAGGAAGGAAGGAAGGAAAGAAAGAAGGAATTAATTAGCAAAATATTAAGAGAAAAATTGGAAAGAAGGAAACAACTATCAAAATATTAAGAGAACAATAGTAAAACAAGGAAACAAGCACAATATCCAACTTTCCTTTAAATATTCCTGCAACACTTCTATTATATTGGGATGTATATTATCCTTATTATAATTCACCAAATCATTCAAAAACTGATCCACACGCACCATCATTAACTTGGCCGCTCTCCAGCTTCGATCTCTAGGTATTTTCCCATTCAAAGCAAAAAGAACCATTACTGCTGCACACACATTAACAACAGCCTTCGGTGGCGAACCAAAAGATTTCAGTTCTGTCAAGTTATTTTTGTTTAAAGTATTCAACGCTTCCTGGGCTGCTACTAAAGCTGGTTCAGCCTTGCGTAAATCATCTTCACATAATTTGGTCTTAAGCGAAACATCTTCCTCAATAATGCGAACACGTTTTTCTTCCTCGGAAGCAATGTGTTTCTCATATCTAACCTTTTCACTCTCTGCACTAACAATGAGTATCAATTTGTCAGCAGCTGCATTTTTAGCATTTAATTCAATTTCCTGCACAGCCAATTGATTCTGCAAGAAAAATGGAAATTTTTTTGTACTTGCATTTATGCTTCATTGAAAATATTGATGAATCTAGTGTTTTGTGTTGCTTTCAACCATAAAATGCCGCAGGTTTGTTCTTGTCAATATTTATCAATTGCAAACTACATATTGTTTAGATTTAAATTTTGTTAAAACAAATAAACTGATGTTGAAAACAGTAGGTTTTATATTGATTACACAAGCATGAATCTGAAATAAAATTTTATTGAATTGCCCGCCCTTAAGTAAAAATTTAACAAACGAGCGTTGATTTTTATCTTTATAGGGCAATAATGCATAACATGCACCAAATCTATAATCGGATTCAAAAATATTGGATTGAGGCCATACGTAATATATGGGTTTACCCGGAACTTTTCACACACAATTCCTTTATGAATACAACATTATCGTCGCCCTTAAGCCTTATAGTTTTTATAAGTTCACGCTGAGTAAACAGCCTTCAACTACACAATTCTAATTTAAACTTTAACATTTTTATTAAACATATTTTCACGTGTTTTTTTATTGTAAAGTTATATACCGCTGGCATCGATATTATGATACAAAAGATGCATATATACGTTTTAATTTATCAATCGAACGACATACAATAATGATTCGTTTTTAATTCAATTACTGGGGGATATTAAAACTTTTTCATTTCATAAGCATTAATAAAGTGTTGTGCATGAGGTTAATGAAAAGCCAAACTGGATGTCAAACGAAGGCTATTAAATGTTGCAACATTTTTTTTATTATGAACTTCTGATAACAAGTAAAAATTGAAGCAGAAAATTTATTTCGATCTCAATTCATTTACACTGACTCTGAACGCACTACACACATTCACAAATGTACGCACGTTTTAAAAGGTTTAAGGGAGAAAAAAAAATCGAAAAATAAGATGGAATTAAAAAACAAGATTTAAAAGAATTTACGAATCGCATTTCGGTTGGATTCAACGTTTCAATTACGCGCACTAATTGAATGTCGTTCGAAGGTGTGTATGACTATCATCATGTCTACTCCATACGAAAGCTGATACACAATGTGTCATAGTAGTGTAAAAGTAAATGTGGCAAAAAGTTTATGTATGTATGTAGTTGAATGAGTATTTGTATGATTGTGCATGTGTGTGAAATTGCAACAAACTCATAAATTAAGAGTCACTGGTCACGATACTTTCTTTCGCCATAAAATAGATGAAATGTTTTAGTTCGAATATAAATGCATGGTTGTCTTGGAATTCTTAGTTATTCGGTTTCTGCACAGAAATATTGTTTTCAAAAATTGTAATGAATATTGTATTTTCCCAGCAAAAACTTTCCTTACGAATTTGAGAAATGATATACCCTCATCGAACGAGAAAAAAGAAAAAAGAGCGTTAACAAGTTTTTCATGACCGAAGTGCCCTTGGTTGTGTGGTTTACGTGGCTGCCTAGTACGCGCAAGCATTTATGAAGAATCAAGATGATTCCATTTCCAAGTTCTCGGATCGAATAGTCGGTACTAGATCCTTCCCATTGCATTGAGATATCTAATCGGATCAACTAGACTAATCTTTGATAACTCTGATATGTCGTTTAGTATATGAATACCCAAAAATGTGTCTCGAGAGGTACAAATCCAGCTAGTGGCAAAAAACATGAAACACTGTCTCTTTCCTACTTTGTTCATGACAGCTGCGGCTGCTACCTTATAGGCACTCAGCTGGTACCACCTGTCTTCAGCTTTTTGAAGATAGTGCTTAAAAATATTGTTTCTAATAGTGTCAAACGGCATGACTACCGGTTCAGCAATGGAGGCGTCTATAGCAGAGCCAGTCCTGGACAGATCATCTGCCTGTTCGTTACCACGGAAGCTGCGGAAATTCAGATGGGAGTATACGTTAGTCTGACCACTTAACCTGGATGGTATATCCTTGCACTGGATAACTACAGTGGAAAAGGTGATGTATGACCTTAGCGATAGAAGTGCCTCCCGGATATCAGCGAAAAAATGGATTCTACATTGAACTCTCCTTCCAATCGGAATCCTGCCCGCTTCTATTTTAGCCAATACTTCAGCCCGAAATACACTAGCTCCATCAGGAAGTCGAAAGGAGTATCTTACCCAAAGATCATCCCAGAAAACTCCAGAGCCAACACCGAAGATCATTCTTGATCCAACAGTATATACTCTGAAGTCGCAGTCTCTTTCTATATTACCTCTCTTTCACTCCCGTCTGGATGGAAGTAAGACCTTGAAATCACTGTCAAAGTCTAGATGAGGTACAATGTAATCGGAAGGTTTCCTCAGTATCGGCGGTAAATGATCCAAAATCTTGGCATGACCATAACTTTCTGATTTCCATATGACGCCAATCTTGCCGACCGAAGGGTTCTACTTTGCGACTTCATAGCTCCGCCCCTGGGCAATCTGGGGACTTAGGAATACTCCTCTGCTACTATCATGTGAAATTTTACCGACCGGACTATCAGTTTAGAAATGGCTAAGGTGAATATCAAATCATATTTTGTTCGACATTGGTTTATTTATTACAAAGCAATTGTCCTCTTTAGAAGCGACGATTTCCGTGATTTAACTGGAGCTCAAGCTCAAGCTGAAGTCTGCCGACTGCAACTTATTTCTTAAAACTATATGCTGGACAAAAAGCGACAAACACATATTACTAACCGGTAGTCATAGCAAAATTTCGAATCAATTTAAAAAATTATTCTCCCGCACTAAAATAAAAATATCATCTAGTGTATGCATTGTTATGTATGAATGTTATTCTATATATGCACGTCCATAGACAATTCTACTGCACGTACACACAAGAAATAAGTTTTCATGAATTAACTACTTTTTTCTCACCTTTAATGTATCTACTTGACATGCACATTCTGCCAATTTCGCCATGCCGCTTTGCAACCGTTGTATACGGCTTGTATGTTCACCACTCCTATCCACCAGCAATTTGCGGTATAGAAATATATATTCGAGAAATGTTTTCGGTGTCGTATAATTGTAACGTTTTTCGTTTTGCAAATAAATCTTTGAAATCTGATTCACTGTACCATGTACGTAGGCCATAAAACAGCCGACAGGATTAATAAGTTCATGCTGAAAGGAATATATACATACATATCGTCATGTAAAATGCAAAAGGACCTTCATTATTTTTTAAAAATTTCCAGGAGAGATAAAAAACTTAATAAAGAGCAAACTATTGTGATTATAAAAATAATAATTTTTTTTAAAGAGAAGTAACACACTCAGGCAATTACTGCCTACCAGTTAATTAATTAATGTGCTACCTTCCTCGGGGAAGGGATAGCTTAGAGAGAGAGAGAGAGAGAGAGATAGGAAGCTTAATTCATTTACAACTCTGCTATCGCGCGTTTTATTGTTGAATTTAGTAGAGCAGTGTTGCAGCGCCTCTGGTGTCAAGTAGAGGAATTCATTTACTTAAGCTGTGTAGCCATTTTATTAGCTCTTTTACTTCACCGACGACTTCGCTACAATACGAACGATCTTACGAAGAAGTCCAACAACAATCCACACAATGACACACTAATGCACATCAGAAAAATTCACGATGTTGATGGATCGCCTGGAACTAGTCCAGCACCAAGACCTTAGGGTTTGTAGTCAACGCGCTAACCACTTTATCTCTCCTGAAAATTAAAAAAAATTATGATAGGCCCTTTTGTGTTTTGTATGACGTTATGTATGTATGGTAGAAGCAAAATTGAATTAATGTTCATTTGTAATTATTTTTTATACAATTTCCCAACTGCTGATATCATGGCAGCTTTTATAAGTTTTACTTTTTGTTTTTATTTTTTTTGGTTTGGTCTTATACTTACTGGTAGCATTTGTGCATTGATTTCACTTAAAAATGTTTGCGATACAGATTCTAAGGCTGTCTTTGGCCATTCATGAAACCAATCAATGCAGGTGTGACTCAGTATGGCGGGAAATTTACGAGCACGCACACGTAATGTTTGACCCACAGGAGAGAAACAAAGTATTAAACGTAAAAGACGTCGTACTTTCTCCACAAAATATCTCCAGCAATTTTCTTTGGTATCTAAAGTACCACATTGCTTAACTTCGTTACGTATGCCATTGACTATGGTATCCAATTGATCATCGCTAAATAGTTCTGGTATTTCACCAGCTGCTAGCAAATCGTTGATAAGCATTAGCAGAGATTCATCAGGTATTTGGGCATCGGACAGCAAGAAAACCGAGGCTATATTTTTTAAGCCAACTTTCATATAAAGAATACCCATTTCTTCCTTCATGTCTTGGAGAGAAAAGCCTCGTTTGATTTGTATTTGAAACACGCTAAAGGAAGAGATAAAAGAAGCCAAACGAGCCAAAGTTTGTTTGCCGGAGCCTCCCACTCCCACCAGCAGGGCATTGTTGCGAGGACTTTCCAATATACGATTGATGCTGAAAATATAAAATTAAATAAAAAGTCAATTCTCGACATTATATTCCACAAAAAACCTTATATGTATTATCAAAATTACTTACTGCATATATTTTTGGATACTTTTTAAATAAAACCAAAAAAGCTTCAACTATAACAAAATCTTTGAACTACTTACCGACAAACATGTTTCATGGCATCTTCAAATAATACCAAATTCATGTAACCAATAACTTCGTTGTAATTTGCCTGAGCCTCCATCAACAGCTGATACAAACAATCCCAGCTCTTTAAGGGCATATACTTTTGATCGGCCAATGACTGCGCAAAATGACAATAAATTAAAGGATCTGAGAAAACATATTCCTCATCAAAATCTTCTATATCTTTTTTAAATATATCTCGAATAGAGCTGCGAAATGATTTGATATCGTATGGATCTACTAGACGATCGCTATAAACGCGAAAGGCTTCGTGAACATATAAACGTATAAGATCGGCTGGCTTAATGCAGATGGTGCCCCCAAAATTGTGGCCACAAACCATATTACTAGAGTCTGCATTTGAAGAACCCATGCTGTTCATAAGACCCTGATAGATGTGAGTCAAATCCCGCAAATTAAAGATGTAGTGAAATTTAACAGCCGTTGGAAGAAAGGCACATTCCATTCGTTTATGCAAAGCTATGCCCACTTTAACCAAAACCTGGCCAATTGATTTTATTTCTTTGCTAAAATTGTTCAAAGGATTTTCCAAGTGACCACTTAATATGCTGCCATATACATATTGCAGGGTAAATTCACTAGGCGGATCTACAGAAAAAACACAAAAGTGACGTTGCAAACGTGGATCAATGGTAAAAGATCCAGCGGTAGGATTCATACAGGCAGCAAATTGACAATACCGTATATTTTTCAACTGTAAACATTGGCGATCGTACCTGAAACATACCAAACAGATTTTTTTCATATACCTACCATGAAATTCCTAGACCATTTTTCTAACCCACCATTGTTTGTAATCCATAAATTGCCTCATTATGGCATGCGGTTGTACTGTACCATAAGCATCGACTTCCGGCATATTTAAATCATTGATGAAATAAATTAAACGTTTTTTGGCCCCCAGGGGAGCATAAGTTCTACCCGACTTCTTTTCCAAGGGACGATCAAGAATTTTTTGGAATATTTCCGATGAAGTGTAAAAGTTAAAGTGTGTAGTTTGTACTGTGGTGGAAATAAATGTTGTTGTTTTTATTGGCGTCTGAAGTAAACGTTTCATATTCGATGTTTGCTGGATGTCTGCCAAACTATCCATAGAATCTTGACCATTGGCATATAAAGAGAAAAGTTCACGAAATATAGCACCTTTGCCGCAACCAGAATTGCCCACTAACATACAGGGTAGATTACGATTAACCAAAAGTTGTAAGAAATACACCAAACGAGTGGTTTTAGTTGTGGGTATCATTATATTCTGTATGGGCAAATGGGGTTCGGGTATAATTTGCTCTTGTTTTTGACTAGCCAATTCTGACCAAAGCAGAAATTTCTGTCTTCTTACATCCAAATAATAATCAAATACTGTGCCTTGGGAAGGGAATTTAATATCCTTGAATTCTGTTACCCACCATTTGTGAAACTCACGACGCCAATCGATAATATGGTCTTGATACAACGCAGAACCAAAACCCCACATAACAGAGTAAACAAAAATAAATTCTATATATAATTCCAAGGAGTCTGGTGCTACAGCGCTACGATGAAGACTGTGAGGGTTTGCAGTATTAATAGTGGGTGTATGATTCTGATCATCTTGGCTATTAAGCAGACATTCAAGAAGACTGCAAGACATTTGTATAACGGCCATATCCGAGATGGGTATAATACGATGAAAATCTCTATGTCTTTGTAAAAGTTTGGGAAAATACTTTTCAAAGAGTGCAGTTAAAATACCACGTTCGATCATATCGGTGCGAGTTTCCAGCCATGAAGAAACATAACTGGACAAAAAAAAAAAAAAAATAGATAAATTTAAGAATTATACAAAAAGAAATGAAAACTTACGGTGACCATCCCAAATCCAAAGGGTTAATGTATAATATTCCCGCTCTTGAAACTGTGGCCGGTGTGGCAGCCTTTAAATGACCCACTTCAAAAAGTAAACGCATTTCTTTCTTCAACGAAATCCGTTCATTGTTGGCCAAAGTTAATATCTTATTATCATCCATAAGAGTATTTAAACTTTCAATCCACATGGGATCAATATCACCATCCAAAACAATCCATTTAGGACTAGTACTCGTCATATTGGCCTGCTCTCTCATTATAGAGGAGAAAATACCATCTTTCCATTCTCTAGTGGTAGGATTAACAATGCCAAACAGTTCGTCATTACTCAAGGCCTTGGGATTAAGAATATTACAAATGGGTTTTAGATTTTGTATGCGATATGTTTCACATAAAGTTTGCCAAATTTCTGTCTTTCCCGTGCCAGCATTGCCCACTATAAATACGGAATGCCGAACATCAAGAAGTTCCTGCAATTGCACCACCTTCATTAGGAATCCCTCCTCAGGTTGAAGTTTAATATCACTGACAGCATGGCGTATAGTTTTTTCAAAGTCAAAAACTCTTTTGCGGGGCACATCCAAAGCTGGAAATAGATCGCCTATCAGGCCCATGAAAATGGCGATATCTTCGGTAACTATTTTGGGTATATTAAAATCTCTTAAGGCTCTCATCAAGACTTGATCCTCGGGACGACTGTGATCGTCTCTTTTTAAAGTACCTGCTACCACTAGCACAGATTTTATAGCCCTCAAACCCCAATCATAATGATCTTGTTTGGAAAGCAACTCTTTGCACAAGGTATACAAAGTAATAAACTTTCTAGCCAGCAGTCGAGCATCTTGAAAACCTTCTGCCATAAGCATAATTTCGCAAATCAAAGCAAAGTCAGGCACAATCATGGCACAAGGACGAAACAGACTCTTAAGGTTTTCAGGTAATTCGGTGCGGCCGGCATAGCCAGGATTCATGGTAATAAAAATACCAATCGATGACACCAAAGATATTGTTTCGCCCATGAAAACGAATGAGGTTTTGTGCATCTGTAACAGTGAACAAACAAAAAAAAAAAGGTTCAAAAGAATTAAACCAAAATGGAACCTCAATCTCTTCTGTCATCAACAGCAGCAAAACAAATAATCTTTGGCCAAATGTTAAAATACAAAAGCAATCAATTTACTGCTTAAATTTTGTACAGATTCAGTCACACACACACACACACACACTTTCACGCAGACACTCGGTAACAGGCAGTGAAAAAAAAAATCTTCTGCAATTTCATTTTTAATTAACAGTTTTAAAAACATGTTGAGCATAACTCAGTAACTCTCTACACACTCGTTCACTCACCTTTATAGCCTCCTGTATAGTCTTCACTTGCACCGCAACCACAGACAGTACTTCCACCGAAATGCGATTGAATTCATCAAAGCAACCCCATGCACCTGTCTGTGCAAGACCTTTGTAGATATTACCGCAGGATTTATAATCCATTTGTTCAGAACAATTGAACACATAAACCATTACGCCCAATGCACGTCCTAGATCTTTTGTGGTTTCAGTTTTTCCAGTGCCGGCTGGCCCAGCTGGAGCGCCACCCATTACAAGATGCAATGACTTAAAGTGTCGTAGTAGTCATTGTTGTCGTTATCATGGTTAGTTTTTTTCATTTTTTATTTAATTTTTATTTCATTTATGCCAGTGGTTTATGTGTGTATAATCATGGTATGATAGTTTGGTGAATGCGTATGAATATAATCGAATATTTCATTTAGGGGGAAAACAATTAAAAGGAAAAAAATAAGATTGTGAAATAGCTGAATTAAACTAATTCGTTTTATCTTTGTGTGCTACAAAGTATAAACTTAAAAGTTAATGTGTTTTATGAATTTGTAGATTACTAAAAGATACAACTTAAATTTAAATCATAAAGTAATACAAACTTAAGACAAAAGAGGAGAATTCCTGCTACACTCTAAAACATTACTTCAAATTTACGATCATATATTGTCTAAATTTGTGTTGAAAATTTCTCCTTGTCTAAAATTACATCGATTTTGTAGTTATTTTATTAAAGAAAAAACTTTCAAATTAAACATATTTAGTCCAAGTGGAAACAATTTAACACAAAGTATAATACGGCTATGGCTGAATGGTAGATGCGTCAGACTATCAGTCAGGAGGTCGCGGTTCAAAAAAACATTTTGTTCAAAAATAGTGCGTGTGTAATTTTAGGTCGATAATAATCTGCAAAGTATTGCCTACTATTATCGACCTAATTTTCAACAAAAGTGTTTTAGAGTATAGTCAATGATAAGTAAATACTAGTACCATGGAAAGTTAGCACCATGGAAAGTTAGCACCAAAGATCTCATATGCCTACAAAAGTAGTTCGACAGATGATGATCGCCATTATAGCAGGCACCGCGGAGTCGGGTCATCTGGCATACTGGTAGCACACGTGGTGGCTGTGGTTTAAACATACGTCGTAAAAGATATTTTGATTACGGAGAAAGTCAGCAAAGTAAGCCGCAGGAAAAGCACACAAGGAGCACTTAAAATTTAAAATGTTTTAGGTTGCTCTAAATGGTCAAGTTATAAAACCGAAAAGTTTTAATCAAAGTCTATCATTCAAAGGTCGCTTTCGCTAACGAGCTGATTAGATCGAGTTTTCCCATTTGCCTCCCCCTTGTATCTGCACCTGATATTCTATAATTAAAAACCGATACTATCGATAGTACCATCGGTATAATATTACTCTCAACACCTAAAAGAAATTGGATTAGAGACTAGCTTGTTAATCGGCCTTTCAATGTATTGCTTTATGCTTATGGTTGCATATGTTGTAGACGTGGGAATAATAGGTGCCTGTTTATGTTGTATAAAATATAAAAATCCTCCACTATCAGAACACATTCGCTTTTCTGTTGGCCCTTTATCTATATCAATAAATCGTCCTCAGGTTCATCATGTTGACTGAGCTTGTATGCAGAGACTATATAAGTTAAATGTTTCTGTGTATTATTGGTATTTTCCGACGTTCTAAGAAGTCTTTTTTTAAAACGCGGATCCACAAGAGTAGCTAAGATTGCAGTTGCTCATACAATTTTAAAAATTTTTTATACTATTGCTATCGAAAGTTTACTCTGCTATCGATATTTCTAAGCTATCGATAGTATCGATAGCACTATCGATAATTTCCCATCACTACCTCAGAGATCAGCTACGTTTTGGTGTTATGCCGTATGGGTCATAGTGGAGTACCAACGTTTCTAGGTTTGGCTGCAGCCTAAATTTGGAAGACAAATAAGCCCTTCTGAGTGTGCACAATGAGCTATCATACTGGTAGCGCGGGAAGCAGTAACTCCAATGGTGACATATTTCTACTGGATTGACTAAAGAAATGATGCTTGCTCTTATGTAAGGCCTTCTGGGGTCCGGAGCGTTGGAAAAATTTGTTCTGACGCTACGGTGATCAACAGTTGATGCTTGGCTCAACAGAGCTTCTTGATCGGAATTTGTCGCCGAACTTCCTTTTTACCCCAAATATGGAGGATGATTATGTGAGTGGCTATTGGATAGATCTCTTTCGGGAGTACATGCGGTGGCTTACACTTAAATCGCAGGGGTGGTGTCTTCGTCCCTATATACTGTGCATTGCAATAGAAATCTATCAATCAGTTTTACATCACCACAACCACTCAGCAAGGGGAATGGGCTTTGGTCTAACAAGCGAAGTATATGAATTATCACCTCTCAACGCCAGTGTAGCCAGATGAGGGGATTTGTGCCCAAATTGGGGATTTCAGCTTCTATTTGGGGACAGATTTTCGTCGGGAGGGATTTGGGGATTTTTCATTATAAGCACTTTTAATAAACATTAATTTTTTCCCAATTGCATTTCGATTATTTTCAAACAGTTTTTCCATTAATGAATTTCATTTGTTTGAATGCATCACGATGTAAATTGAACGTGTGTCCAATGAGAACTGTGTTATCACTTTCGGATCAAAAGAAGTTAAAGAAGTTTGCTTACAATATGTTTTTCGGCGTATTTACGATGAGGAACAAATATACAAATAAAACAAACAAGAATTAATATTTTTAATTAAAATTGAGAATAAATATAAATTTATTTCTATAAACTTTACCTTCTAAAAAGATTTAAATTTGCACGTAGTGCTTCGTTGACATCTAGTACTAGTACAACTAGTGAAATTTGGCAGAACAATGCTTAAATACCGTTAACGGTTTACTTGTTGAAACATATGCATAAACCGAGACATAAATAATTTTTACTTAAACAATATGTATGTATTTAGCTGTACTAGCAAAATAATTGCTTAAAAGATTCGATGATAATTGTATACATATCGATAGTCATATCGTCCCTACTATGTCCAACTATCGAATGTACAAAATTCGCGATTTAGATTCGTAACCGTGGTCCTCCAATTTCTATGACACGCTTCGCAGCAAAATGCTGAATTTCTCATAGAGGATTTAATTAAATAGACATTGTAGGGACGATATATTAACATCACGTAACGTAAATCGTTACAAAAACACTCTTGTTCCAAATTGATTTTAATACGATTGTTTTGAAAAGGTGTGATGGATTCCGACCAATTTTGGCAATTAGTTTCGAGCCAAAAGTGCACGAGAAGATAAAATATAATCAATATAATAGAACTGTGAAAACAAATTTTGCAAAAAAAAAAATTAAGCAAACTATTAAAAACAAATTTGAAACGACTATAGCAAACACATACAGGTATGAGATGGAAATCGATTTTGAAAATGATTTTGAAAGCGTTTTCGAAATCGATTTCCATCACACACCTGATTCACATCTTTTATCGTTTTCAAATCGTTTTTGTGTCTAAATCGTCTTTCATCACATTCCTGATTATATAGTAATTAATTTTCAGTTATTTGCAGTCTAACTAAGGGGTTGAGAATCAAAGGGGTGCAAAAACAAGTAATTATGCTTTGTAATACATACAGTTCTTTGAGATTATCATACAGGTCTGAATTTTGACCTACGATATCTTAATGAACTTGACGCTCATAATAAACTGACGTTATGTTGCTTGCCTGGCAATGCTGGAGGCGGAATAATTGGCTTTAGCGAAGCCTTAATATGCTTCAGTACACATATGGGCCGCACAAAAAACCAAAAAATATAATAAACAAATAGTTTTTCTATTTTCGAAAATCGCAAAACTGTTAACGGTTTCTTAAAACTTTTTGACAGAAAAAAGGAAATTATTTAATTTATTTTATTTCTCTGAAATTTTATTATTACTTTTAGAAAAAAATGTTTCGTTATCCTAGCGAAAGTGAATTATATATAACAATTCTCAAAGTATTAAAAGTTTTACTATACAATGGAATAAAATATTGACAATTTGCTTTTAATTAGAAGTCCACAATGCGTAATATGCATATTACATATTATGTAAGCGATAAAATTTTATTTTTGTTGAATGATAGTGCTTATTATAAAAAATATTTTTTGGGGACAAAATTGGGGATTTTTGGTTTTGAAATGGGGATTTTTGGGGACAACATTCTTAAAATTGGGGACATGAGGCAAAACTTTTCTGGCAACACTGCTCACCACCCACAGCATGGGAGTAATGGTGAGTGCCTGCCTGAGAAAGAAATATTGCGATAAGAGAGAGAGAGAGAGAGAGAGAGAAAGATTTATGCTAATGTACACGATTTAATTATTTTTGTGGTGGCTTAAGGAAGTTTAACGATGATACAATAAGACAAAGTGACATGATTCATTCAGATGCTTTGAAAGAATAGTAGTGTTATGTAAAAACAGAGATGCCCAAGAGTGCTTTCGAAGCAGAAGGAATAATAAAACCCAAAAATTCTCTTTTAAAAACCTACTTCAAGCAAAGCAAAATAGAAGGAAAAACATATAAGGAAATCAAAGAGGAATTAGGAATGGTACATCAACAACATTTAGAACTATCCACAACTAAGTAAATGAACTTAAACGTGATGAGGCCCGCTCGGATATCCAGTTGAATCAAATACTTCGGTAATTATCGACAAAATCCAGGATGTAGTTTTGAGTGACCGACGAATGCTGGTGCGTGAAATAGTTGAAATCATTAGCATATCACATGGGTCAGTGATGTTAATTTCCATATTTACACATTTTCCATTCATATTCTTGTCGGAGATTGGGACCATCAGGCATGTTATAAATACTTAGGAATCAGACGCTCTTGATATTCGTGGTATTAAAATTCAGTTTGATGTTCGATGAAAGTATAAGAAATATTTCGCTCTATCTGATCTCCTTACAATTTATTCCGGTCATACCTTCCCGAAAATGGAATACAAGTCTCATGTATAGGCAGGTGCTTCAAAGGCTATTTTGAAGTTATTGTCCCTCATAAAGGAGGCGGCGGAGAAGCTCGTCGGCGGGAATAGGCTAAGCGACTATATTGACTCATTGGAACGTCAACATATGCGTTTCTATGTTTTATCGTTACTACAAAGGAATATACTCTGATAAAATCAGGAAAGCTGGGAGCGCATTATAGAGAAAATTCGTTATTTAGTGGAACAGATCGCACGTGGAATACACTGCCTGTAGAATTGCTTCGTGTGATTTCTAATCTTGTAAAGTTTAGATATAAGATTCAAAAACACAAATGCCCCTATCTATTCCATATCTAATTCTCCGAGCTCCGTTACAATGCATTGCATTAGTGTGGGCCATCTCGTGAGTGCTGGTAAATAGTGACATCCATTGTGGAAATTCCTTCCTTAATCGAACAGTTCGCATGTGGAATAAGCTGCTTGCCTGCCATTTTCGATGTTTCAAGCTTAAATCGAACGTCCACATCGAAGGTACCTAGTTCCGGCACAGTGCATAAGTACGCGTGACGGTAAAAAAATTACTTAAAAAAGGATATCTTCCATCAGGTTAATTCCTGTATACACAATTGTACACTTTCGATGTCAAAAAGCAAGCGAGCTTTCCACTTTATTTTTCTTGTTTCCAAATTTAAAGAATTGTCTCGGAAGAAAAAGTTTCAAGTTGAAAGAGAAAACCATTCCTGCAATAGGAACCTACTTGGAGGATATTCTGGAATCTTACTTTTTGGAAGGCATTAAAAAGTTGGAGAATATGTACATGAAGTACTATATCAACGATACCGACTTCAAAAAAGGAGAACGGCTATCAATTCATAATTTTTTAAATCTATGTTCCCTCAAAACATCGTTATTTATAAATCGATTTCAGATTTTTTTTATATAAAACGATGTTCTTCCAGATTGGTCCCGTTAAAAGGTGGACAGGGTAACGTCCATACGAATTAAATACACATGTCTTTTCAACTACTTCTACTCTACTGATTCCTATGAAACTTTGCACTCACATCAAGCTTCTGTTTGAATACTATATTATGATTAAAAAAGTGGGCAGTGACACGCCCATACAAAGTAAATATCCTTTTTCAACAACACAAATTCTACTAAACAGATGTTTAAGAAACTTTGCATACACATCTAGTTATCGTTAGAATACAACATTATGGCTAGAAAAGTGGGCAGTGCCACGCCCATGAAAAGTAAATATTAATTTCAACTACTTCTACTAAACCGATTCTTATTAGTTCTCGTGAAGGTAGAACATTATGTTTTAAGCTATGGGCAGTGCCACGCCTATTTTGTAGTCGGTTTTTTGTAAGAATTACTTTATTTTTTATTATTACTTATTAACGGCCCTTTTCACAATGTACGATTAAGAGTTAACCTGGACTTTAACTGCAAGTTCGGCGCACAAAAGTTGCCGCTAATGTCCACGTTATCGTTTAATCGTAGATTGTGAAACGGGCCGTAATTAGTATTTAAAATAAGAAGCAAAATTAATCTAAAAAATGTGTTTTTCCATTTTTTTTTGGAAAAATTGTTGCCTTCTCGTGTCACTATCATCTCTTTTTTGATGTTTTAAAAATTTACAAGTACCATCATAAATACCTGGGTCAATGTTATGTAGCAACGATCTGTCAGCGGTGTTATAACCAAACGTGATGTATTTCCTAAATACTCGTACGCATAACGAAATTCTGCATCACAAATATTAGCAAAGCAATCAGCATCAAGATCACCTGAAGTACCACTCATCAGACTGTCATCATCCCAACGATGACGCAATTGACTTTGCCATTGAAAAGCTAGAGAACTGTCAACACGTGCCTGTATAATTTTGCCCACCACATCACGTGAATGCACATCTATAGTGCACATAGTCATTATTTTTTGTCGATCTCCTGGCGAAAGTTCTCCCAATAGTAAATTTATCAAAGCATTTAATTGTATTATTTGTCGTTTATGTAATTCTTTCATAGCGCTTTCATAGCCTTCTTCCATCCAGGCAAAAGAGCGATTAACATCAGCTGTCCAGCAAATTTGACTGCAACATAAAGAAACCTGAGCTGGCCAATCATTTAGCCACCTGTCACGTGCTTTATCCAAATAAACATTTAAAGCTCTTTTGAAGAGTTCATGTAAAGTGCAGCGCATTTCCCTAATCAGATCGTTTAGCCAAACTTCAACACGTCCATCACATAAAATGCCTGAAGGGGACGTGAAAAGCACAAACTCATCATTTTCTTTGGAAAACATGCCCAAGGCAGTTTTGGAACTGGGCTCGTACGACAAACGTAATATTGAATCGAATAGTTTAATAAAATGTCGATCTATCACTAAAGGATTGTTGCCATTTGATAAAATATCTAAGAGATCAGCCGATGATATAAAATAGAAACGTGGAAAGGCTAAACGTTTCGTTTCCAAATATTCATTTAAAGCCTTCTCGCAAGCAGCTAAACGTTTTTGTAGCAATGCTAGCGAAGCAAAAACATTTGTGTGATCTTCAACTATAGAAATCACTACACGAACTTTTATTACTTCATCAAGTAGCTGGGTAAAATCCTGATCAATTTCTTCAAAAAATTCAGCTTCATTTGGCAATTGAGCTCTTATATCGGCGGAGCCAATAAATATGCACTCCAAATAAACCCACTTACGTTGTACTTCAAACCAATTGTTAATAAAAAGATCTACATTACTTAGCAAATGCTGCCAATAAATTAGTTTGTCCAGTAGATATTCTACATGTTTTGAGGTGGTAATATTTTGAATTTGCATTTGATTATCATCCAAAGTTTCTATAAGACCTTCGGATATTTTTAGCAATTGAATATCGTTACGTTGTTGATGAGTTTCGATATCGAATTTAATATCGGACCATGATGCTTTAATTTCATCCAGGATTTTTGTAACACTCATCTCTTTGATGGCACGATCAACGACATTTTTTATTTCCTCCTCATGCTTGTGTAGCTCTAATTTGAGAAGATCCTCGAGAGTGGTGGACTCATTTGTTTTGAAAGTAAGCTGAAAATTAAAAAATATATTTGTTGAGATGCGTTTATTTTTTTTTCGAATATATTTGTAGGTGGGAGGTAAACTAAGTCAAATTTTTTATAGTATTGATAAATTTCGGTATGTCCTATGTGTCAAGGGACGTGGTATCGCTCCAAAACATCATGAGAGATAAAGAATACCAAGTCTCTTTTGAAAAGTAACGATAATATTATGTATGTATATGACAAAATTTTATTAAGGATATCTTCTATATAAAAAAGAGCGCACGGTCTCATGAAACACCATGTTGGAACGAAGTTCCTGTCGCCTTCGGCCTATCTTTTATCAGCCTAGGCCATCATACGTAATATACTTTTGCTCTAAAAATATTGGATATCCGTATTTTCTTCACATATTTTTTTTGGAATTAAAAATTTATAAAAAATGGCCGCTTAATATATCGTTAAATTTTTTTTAAACATAAGAGGATTGCTATGTTTTTAATAAATAAGAAATAGATAAAAATTAAAGAATGATGTTTGGTACAATTTTCACGCAGGTAAATGAAATGCTTCTGAACAGGTGACTAATATAATTTGTAGCGTAAATTGAAAAACTCGATGAACGTTTTTTTCTTAAGCCATCAATTTAGAATTTCGTAGAAAAATTCACAATTTTCGCCCAATGCCGGATGTAGCGATCATGCTTTAATCGATTTAAAATTTCTAATGCAGTCACTTTTGAAGTCTTTTGTTTTCAAATATTGAAAATCAAAAATTTTAGTTTTGAAAAATTTTTGCGAAAACGTAATTAAGCTCTACTTTTTGCAAAATTTAGCCATTTTCACTCTCATTTCAAAGTCTTGACTTTGATTCCTTTCAACGACTACATGAAGTGAGATAACTAAAACGTAATTTCTGCATGTTATCAAGGATTGTGTTAAAAATCATAAATGATATTCTTTAAAAAATTGGCTATGCTGTTACCGGACATATTGACGATATAGAGAACAAAATCGAGCACAAAACCCAAAATTTTGAATTTCAAAACCAAATATCTTTGAATATATTAAAGATATATTTTAATGAAATAAACTGTGTTTTCTTTATCCTACTAATATTATAAATCAGAAAGTTTGTCTGTTCGATCCACTGTCACGCGAAACCCGTTTAATGGATTTGGATGGAATTTGGTAGACGCATAGCATATGGCCCAGATTAAAATATTGGGTACTTTTTAAGGGGTAAAAACTTAAAAACTGCTACCTTTGGTACTTTTTTCAGCAGCTCGCCGACGTAGTCGTTGGTAAATGCTAGTCTATTTATAAAATTTATACCAAGTTTAAATTCATTAAAATATTTGTAAAAGTTATGAGGCCGACAAGGTTGTTCACGTTCGATCGCTATGTCAGACGCCATGGAGCCATGACCCCCACCAAAAATTTAAAAACACAAATTTCACCTATCTTGATAACAACCAAGCAATAGTAATTTCAACCTCTAGATGGAAAAAGAAGATAATTCATCAACAAAAAACAACTATCGCCTGGAAGATACTTAGGCGATACTTAAGCGATACTTGGGCGATACTACTCAAGAATTTAGCATAGACACCTTGTGTTTAGCCGAGACACCTTCGTTTCGCCATGGCACCACCAATAATTCCCGAAAACTTAAACAAAAATATCCCCAAAATCCCAGAAGTTCACTGTATTTCCAATAACTAGGACAACTATCTACCCAAAAGCCCAGAAGTTTCACGGATTCCCAAAAAGTAGGCTAAAAATGTCCCAAAAATCCCAGAACTTTCTCGGAAAACAACGGCAGCACCGAACACCATGAAAATACCAAAGCTACAACACTAAATTTTAAAGGAATTCAACCTTCGGTCCACCCTGTTGCCTTCGTTTTTAATTATCGTTATACGTATTTTTTACCAGTATTCGTTACAAGTATTTGTTATATGTATTTTTTCATTAAAAGCGATTATTATGCTACCCCCTGCATAGAAAACATTTATATGCTGCATATCTTATGCACAACGTGCTATAAGCAACTTCGTTCCAAATATAATATTAGAACTATATAAAATATTCGATGTAACTTAAACTGTTAATTCTACAGAGATAGAATCAGTTGTGATTTTCATTCCCTCTCAAAAGGATATATTGTTACCTTAATATAGAAACGTCCTAACTCATAAAAAAATTTTCATGCATTGTTCATGAAAAAATGGTACAGAAGTAGTACATACTCTGTTTATCTTGTGGAAAACATATGAAATGTATCTGCAACATTTAAAGTTTTCATGCGAAATAAATAATATGAGTGGCATTTATTTCGCATGGAATTTACAACAAACACATGGTGTTTTTCACAAACGTAAGAAATCGTAGCATAGTTTCAAGGGCTAGCTAATATTGTTTCAATGTCAAAATTTTCGTACGAAACAATCAATTTTGCTCAGCACTTTTTACAAATTTGAACAGAGTACTATGCTTCAGATTTTATCCAATTTCACATATAAAATAAGAAAGAGTGAGTTGTCTTCCTATGCACATATATAATTGATGGTCTTTACCTGAATTGAAAGTATGAAAGCCAAAAAGTATGCTTGTGATTCACAAGTTATTTAAGTCAGTAATTTAATCAACTTTAATATAATTCATAAATATTTGTACATATGAATTTAAAACTTTAATACGATTTCCTGCTATGATAGACCCACTACTACTCAGTTTTATAATTTTAAAATTTATCTTACTTATTTCATTGTTTAAGTAATTTATGTTTATTTAATATTAATAAAACAACAATAATTCCTGACAAACATGCCTGTGCATGCACACATTTTAAATAAAATAAAAATTATAATAAAAACAAATAAATGAACAAACAAATAAGAATTTCTATATGCACATGCATATGTACATATGTGTGTATATGTACATACATACATGCATGCAAATACACATATATGTATATTTGGGTGTGTATATATACACATATAAAATGCATATATGCATGTATGTACGTACGAGTGACCCAATTTAAGTTCAAATCGGTAGAAAAAAAAGATACAGGTCTGTTGCCCAGACACTCAGTAAGTCAGTCGGTTGAATAGCAGGAAATAAGAAGAAAAAAGTTGCATTAAGTCCTTAAAATAAATGTGCATATTGTTTGTACGTAGTATTTGTATAATACATCAGAGATAAATTACAGTGCTGTCAGCAACTACGCACGGAAGTATGACCAAACATGCTGCTCCTTCTGCAGTTATGGATGGTATAAACATTAAGGAATCAGATGCCCCTGATGTTCTTGGCATGACAACCCAGTTGTGATGTTCGATGGATTGATAACATTTTGCAAGTTTCAAAAGATGCATTCAAGTGCCTCACTTCACTTGGTCTCCTTAGTACCCATTAAAAAAGACCTTCTGCAAAATTTAAATTAAATGCTAAACTTTGACATCGGAAGTAATGCATTTGCGATGAATTTTACACAGCCTTGCCATAGGCAATAAGTTCTGTATCATTGAATCTCCCATTCTATATGACAATAACGTAGAAAATTCTCTATTGTGATTCGATCATAAGTTTTGGTTCTATAAATTAGTTTACTTTAGTTTTGTTTTTCAACATACAAAGAAAGTATGTATATATTTTTGAGTATCCAAAACAAATGTAAAAGTAATAAGTTATACATTTACTTACATACATAGAAAGTTAGTGTTAAAGTAATAGAATGTTTGTTAGTCCTCAGAGGACACTGTACAACAAAATGAAATTTTCTTATGCCATCTAATAAAGAAATATGGGAAATATGCAGGCCATCCGTAGAACTTCCCGCTAATTTCAAGCTCAAATTTATAGATTCTCGGAGTAATTAAAAAAATTTCCTATTCAATCACGATATCTCGCGAACCATTTAACCGATTTAGATAATATTTCGGGGTTTCAAGTCCAAAAATGTTGATGAACCCTAAAAATCGATAAGAGCTTCTAGAATTTTCGACAACGATATCTCTCGAACCATTCAACCGATTTTAATCAAATTTGCAGCAGTTGACGTTGTTTTATGAGCTTAAAGGCTGCTTAGGTTTATAGTTCGATCGGCTCAATAATTTTAGGAGTTATTTGAAAAAAACTTAAATACGGCCATCATCGCAAAAATAGTCAGAATAAATTCCCATTCAAAAAAGTTTAATTTTTCATGAACAAAATTGTTTTTCGGCGCTAATTTCTGAATAACTCCGATACAGTTGGTAACATAAAAAATATATCGATGACTTAAGGGAAATTTTATTGCCCATCTTTTCGTGTTTTATTTATCTAAATCGAACAAAACGTTCTCGAGTTATGATAAAATATATTATTATAAAATATATTTATGATAAAATATATTAGCGTGACCGCTTTGTTTCGGGTGTAATATTGGTCATTCCCATAGAAAATAGATATGTAGAAAAAATTTAAAATGGATAGAAAAAATTTAAAATTGATTTGAATTAAGCGCATTGAAATTTGTATATTTCACAAATTTTTATTTAAGAGCGTGACATTCTTTTGCAGACTAGTGCTATTATTGTAGGTCCATTATATATATAAAACAAATATTAATTTTCTTGTTGCATAGTGTAGTACACACATGTTTATACATGCTCATTCTAAATAAACATTTTAGGTTTTTTTTGTTTACCAATAAAAATATGAGATGGTAGATTTTGTATTATAGTTTTCGCCTTATTCAATTGATCCTAAAATAAAATTATATTTTTTGATTTTTTAACATTTTTGTGTATTGAGTGTTACATTTGCTTTCGCCGTTGTTCTGTGAATAACTTTTGCGAAAAAAACAAACGACGAAAATTGAGTATAGGGTTTGAAAGCATCTACTTTCTAAAAACAAAAAATTATAATAATCACAGGACGAATTTAAAAGTTATGACAATTTTTTAATTTAGACTTGGGTTCACATGGAGAAATAAAAAATTTGTATATATGAAAGTAGTTCTTTACAAAGATTATACAAAAGCAGGCTAAGTATTCTTTCAAATAGGACCAATTTTAATAAGATCTGCATGCAGTGTGAAAGGTTATGCAAATTTCAAATAATTACTCGTACCAGAATACGACCTGCCTAATACATTTTTCGAAAATATAACAACCCACAGTGTGTTAGAAGCAAAATTTTTCAAAGTCAATCAGAAATTTTTAAACAGATAATGTTCTCTATATCCTTTCTACTCTTCAGCTGCTGTAAACTTTTTTTGACGTTATAAAATTTATAGACAAATTATATTTAAACAATTTTTTAACGTAACGCTCAATACATTTTCTTACGGATTCAATATATATTTTTTAAGTACACACGATATATTTTGAATTTGAAACAATTCAGATGTATAATCTTCGATGAGTTTTAACATAAACTCCTTATTCACAAAAAAAATTTCAATTAAATTAACAAAGTATGGATAACACTCAATACGTTTTTTTGGATACAAGCCATGATTGAATGACGAAACGATTTGCAATATAATACTATTTAACAAAGTTCATAAAACTTTTAATTATTTAGGGCCTTTATTAAAACTTGCTTATAAAGTACGCGTTTGTAAAAGTTAACAATAGCTAAAGTGAGAATAAAGTGTAACTATGTATTGTGGTTATTACAACTTCCCTGTAAAATAAAATTAATCTTTTTGAAAACATGTCAATACCAGAGCGAAAATCGATTACCACCTTTAGGCGTCACTTTAAAATACTTTTAATACACACCGAAGAAATATACACAAGGAAGAAAATATTATTTTTCCTCCCAAAACTATGCTCGAGAATTATTTCAATGTTTCTTTTATTTAAATACTTTAAAAATCTATGACAGCTTTACGGCTCTTTTCACATTGTCTGATTTAAAGCTAATGTCGACTTTAACGGGAAGTTTTGTATGCTGAACTTCCCGTTAAAGTCCACGTTAACTCTTAATCGTACATTGTGAAAAGGGCCGTTAATAGCATAAAACTTACGTTAAAGATAAAGGCAAGAAGAACTTCCCTTTAGCTTATCGAACAGTTTTTCCTTAAAATATACTTGAAAAACGAGTTATCTACCCAATAACATCTTAACTTTAGCTATTTGCAAGTTATAAAAATGGCCCCTAGAAGTACAAACCTACGCTGTTATTTTTGTGTATGTTGTTAATGTAATTTCAATAATTAAACTGAGTAATAAAAAAACGCTCAATAGACAAAACCGCAAAAAATTATAGTTTCTATTATTAAACAAAAAAATTGGATGTGTGAAGTAAGAGAAGCTAGTTAGTGCAAATTTTGTGTAGTGTAGTGTAGTTAGTGTAAATATGTTTGGAAAAATGCATACCTTTTTTAAGTGGAGAATCAACAGCATGCATGACGGACACACCACTTTTTATGAACAGAGCATATTCATAGACATAAGCAAAATATACTTTAGGTACTTAAAACCAGTATTGCCATACAAAATACTGGTTTTAAATTCTTAAAGTATACTTTGTTTTGACTATGAATATGCGCCAGTATTTTTGTTCCTCGTTTTTAACGCATAATGTACAGTCTTACACAAAAAACTATGTACATTTATTTATAATCTATTAAATCATGCTAAAGCAGTTTTATTTATCAAATTTGTGCGTTTATTTTATAAAATATTTTATTATACTATACAAAGCATTTGAAATGAGAATCACGCATAAACAATTTGTTTTCTATAAATGGATTTGTGTAAGAGGAGACAATCTTCTAAACATGTCTACTTATTTATATGTAAGTTTAATAAATTTTAATATAATTTATCTCTATTTTTATATTCTGTATTTTATAAACATACAAACAAATAAATACAAACCACATGTAACATTACAAAAAGTTACGTACACATGTTAATGTGGTTATTGAGTTTGATAGGACTCTCTGGCTGTGTATCCTTACAAACAAACTTTCATTTGCATATTTATGTTTGTTACAACAATAAATAGCTGTATATTATTATGTAGCATATTATCATTTAATTATAATTTCAATTAAATTTTTGTGAAAATTATATTTATTGAAACAACAACACAAAGGCTGAAAGGAAAGAGTTCTTGTTTTATTTCATAAGGACATACATAAATATATTTTTATGGTTATTTTGTTCTTATTTATTACACGAATATTTGTATTTATATTATTTGTAGCTCCTTGCATTTGTGATATAAAAATTTAAAATAATTAAATCACTTAAATGTAATTAAAGATAACAAGAGCATTAAAGGTCTGGGCCGAATATAGCATATCCTAAACTAGTTATGGTTATTAAATAAAATTACCATTCATATCATGCCCTGATAAAATAATAGTAACTTTTATGCTTTTGCTTTAAGCTATTAATAGCTTTAATTTACAAAATATTTTATTTTTTACAATCTAAGCCAAATTCCTTTGAACTCACCAAATAATCCAATTTGTAACGTTTGTTCAACTGAAAAGAAAAAAAAACAGATTATATTTATAATTCTGTTTCGTTTGAATTAAGTAACAAATAATGTAAATTAGGTTTTTTATTATTGTGTAATTATAATAATTCATAAATATTTAAATTTCCGTCATTATTTCTAAGGTATGACGAAAACTTTTATGAAGTTAAACACTCAACACGCTTGACCATAGCAGTCGATAAAAATTTCCCCTTCCAACGTTTGGCGAACATTTCTTTCATAAAATATGAGACAATGAGTATCGCTAGAAAATTGGAAGCGAGCTCTCAGAGACCAGCTATCGTACATTGGAATCGATTTCGAAAATAGTGGTAATTATTCTATATCTTTGAAACTACTAGTAATACTGGTAGGGGAAAACCCAAGCTTGCAGAAAATCAAATTCTTGATCACCCTGTTGAAATACACGAAAAGGTGCGGGGTGCCAAAAGCGACCATCTCGGAGAATCAAAGCCGAAACATATTTAAGAATATTATCAAAGTAACTTTTCATACACTTTTGTACGAATTTCAATTTTTTTTCGAAATATGCACTACGGATTGAAGTAATAATAATTTAAGTTGATAATTTTCTATGGATTTATACCAACAATTAATTATTTACACACAAAAAGTTGTCAATTAATATAAAAAAACTATGGGCAACGTTCAATACATATTTTGGTGTTACAAACGATAACACAGGCCAACACGAGTTATGTAGTCTAGGGTTTCTCAGCCAATTTGGATACACATAGTACTGAATTTCAATGCCTATTAATTACTTTTTAGGGTTTCTTACTCACATCAAAGGTGAAAAGGAACCCTATTGTTTTCGCTACGCTGTCCGTCCGTCTGTCTGTCTATCACAGACATCTATCTCAAGAACCGTAGGAGGTGTGGACCTGAAATTTTCACAGATTATGTGTGGCCACTACAACAGCAAATACTAAAAGTTTATGAAAGTTAAAAATTAAAGGGTGTTATAAAACGAGAAACGAAACATGTTGAGATCTGGACATTTTCAAAGTTAGTGTATTATTCTACTGACTACACCAATAAATAGTGAAATTTAAACAAAATAAAACTTAGAGGGTATTCTATCAGTTAATATAATATGGACAATTATCTGTGTCTTGGAAACTATGAGAGGCAAACTGTTGAAATTTTCACAGCTAGTGCAGCATTTTAAAGGCAACAGTAACGAGTGCTAAAAAACAAAAGAAAAACTAAAGGGTATTCTATCAGGTAATGTCATTTTGAAATTATGCTGTATCTTATGAACCGTAATAATTAAACAAACAAAATTAGTCCCCCTTATTCCGTAACTATCTGTCGCCGTCACGTCAATACAATACCAAATAATTGGCACTTGTCTACTCGCTGTCGACAAAAAATTTACTACTATTAACAGCCTCTTCCCATTTTCTACGCCTTAGAGAATAGTAAATTGGCTGTCAGTAATAGTAAATTGTTGTCGATGACGAGTAGAAATGTGGCAATTTTTTTGGTATTGTCCTGACGTGACGTCGACAAATAGTTACAGAATAAGGAGGAATAATTAAGTAATGCAAGGAAAAAAATCGCTAATACAAAACAAAAAAGCAAAGCCAAAAACACCCCCAAAATTAAAAAAATTGTCAAAACGAAAAAAGTCGCAAAAATAAAAAAACGCAAAAAATACTTAAAACGAAAAAAACACAATTACTAAAAAATCGCTAAAACTAAAGAAATCGCAAAAACAAAAGAAAAAAAGAAAAAACTAAAAAAAATCCTAAAATAGCCAAAACGAAAATAACCGCAAAAATAAAAAAACGCAAAAAAATTAAAACGAAAAAAACGCCACTACTAAAAAATCGCAAAAACAAATGAAAAAGGAGAAAACTAAAAGAATAGCCAAAACAAAAAAAAATCGCCAAAATAAAAAAAAGCGCTGAAACGAAAAAGCACCAAAACGAAAAAATCGGCAAAAATTAAAAAATTAAATAAAAAATTGCCAAAACGAAAAAAATCGCTAAAATGAAAAAACAACGCTAAAACAAAAAAATCACCAAAACGAAAAAATCGTAAAAAACTAAAAACTTCGCCAAAAGAAAAAAAGTCAAAACAAAAAAACCCCAAAAAAGAAAAAATACACTAAAATTAAAAAGTCATCAAAAACAAACAAAAGGCGCCAAAATGAAAAAAAAGGAAATTTAAACGGAACCCTTCGTGTACGAGTCAAAGTCACACTTCACTGAATCTATTTTGAATTGACTCTGGTTCTCGAGATTTCCTGTTATATAGAAAATTAAGTAGGCTGCACCACATTATTTGCTATAACTCGAGAACTAACCGTTCGATCTAATTATATAAAATACCAAAAAATTCGGACTAAATACCCTGTTCAGACATATACCCTGTTCAGACATACGCCTTAATTGTACAATTTAGGAAATTAACGTAAATAAGGCCTTAACTGAGCTCAATTTACAATACAAGGCTTCAATTAATAAATTGAGTAATTAGTAGTTAATTGTTTCATAAATTGAGTAAAGTTCGAAATGCAAGCCTTTGTGCAAAGTATGTTTACAAGATATAGCGAAGAAATGCGAAGTATGTTCAGTGAGAAGGAAAATATGTATACAGTGGAAAGCCTATGGTGTAATAAGTATACAGATGGCAGTATAACGTCAGATGACTATTTTTTGCTCTGGTAATTTTGTGTACAAGCTACGTCAAACACGTGTATTTTTGACAACCATTATCCAGTTGTGGTTTTATTGTTGTATTCGTTGCCCTTATACTTTTTACAGCATTTTCAAGTCAAATGCTAATTGAGTAAGCTTAATTTACTATGTGTGAATACTAAATTTAATTGCTCAATTAAAATTAAATTGTCTCAATTAAAAATCCATGTCTGAACAGAGTATTACAGTTTCGGAGATATTGAAAAAGTTTTAGGAAACAAACACATAAACTTAGGCTGTATGTGTATCCATTTTATTAATTGTTCCAATTTGCCACGACGGCTGCCAAGGAAAAATGTTGATGGCAAAGTAATGTGTTAATATGCTAATAAACATACCCTACTTTAACATGGCTATGTCATTGGAGGCAAGTAATTACTTACCACATTTGATTACCAATAACAAGTTATAAATTTAAATATTTAGAAGGCATTGAATACACAAAACACAATAAAAATTAAATGTCTCTGCTAAGCATTGAACTCATGCTGTTTTCAGTTATTGTGTTATTTTATGCCAAGTGTTTTGTTCACTGCACAGCTATTTTGTTACGGGCTTAAAACTTGTTTTCACAAACATGAATACAATTAAAAAATGATATATAAGCTTCTTATTCGTATGATTAGGAGTTTAATATAATATATTTAGTTTTTCTACGAGATTTTTGTGTAAAGGTTTCCTGACCCCAATGAAATACGCATATGAGCTACCTAATTCCCCTCCACAATCAATTTCAATGTATTTAATATTTTACTTAAAAAGTAAAATATTAATTTGGGAAAAAGCAAGTTACAAAATTAAAATTAATGTAAGTTAAAAAAATCTATTTTGCAACAGTTTATCGTCTGTAAGCAAATACACTACGACTTTACAAATAAGAGAATAAATGGCTCGTTTAATTATTAATTATTCAACTACTGTAAAGTAATTCAGACGGTATGTGGTATTTGGTTGAAAAGTATGTTGTTCGGTAATCACAACTCATTACCAAGTTTTTGCTGTGTCTATTTACATATTGAGCTTGGTAACGAAAAAAAAAATCAAAATAAGTTGCTGTAAACGGTATAGACTTTAAAAATGATATCAATGGAAATTTCCTACATTTCGCTCTGGTGTAAATGCAATATAAGTTGATTGTACTTTCAGCTTTTGCTTACAGGGAAGAGGATTATCTTGCACAGGCTTTCAAATCGGTAACAGCAAATTTATACATATATCGAAGTTGTAGTTCATCGAAGTAGGTGCTTACCATATACAAATCATGCTTTTTGCAAGCAGGTTTGTAAATGAAAGCAATGCTTCTCCCCTTAAATACGAAAGAGTCGGCAACCTTTTTGCATATATGAATTTGTTAAATTAAAAATTGCTCAGTTCCTCAACTAGGTAAGAAATTTAGGTCTCAGCAAAATAAGTTTCTTTTGCAATTATCACATCAAAACTAATTTTTATTAAGCGTTTTGTAGTCACTACCCTACGGTAAATGGAATTGACACAAAACAAGTCACGTGACCGATCCCCAGGTGATAGGGACCAGTCCGAGCTCTAACACTTTCTATGAAGCGGACCAGCCACTTTTACATGGGGATGGCCTAGGATGGGGTTAATTGATACTTTGTATGCATCTTGTAACTTGTCTCTGAACTATCTTATGGAGTCCTAATCGGTGTAGAATAATATAGATTATATATAAATATTATTCTAAAATTCAGCTGTAATTATCGATTAATTTATTTTTTTATTGTTACAAATCCAAGTAGAAATTGTATTCTATTTTTAAGCGGTGTCTTCGAACCGACAACCTCCGGCATGACAAGCTAGTACACTACCCAATCCACCACAGGGGAACTTATATTTCAATATTATAAATACCAGTTAAGCTGGAGTTAATATCTGAACATAGTTACGGAACAGGTTTCTGAGTGGCATGGCAGTTTCATTGAAGGGAGACAATTAATATTATATAGATACTATGTGATAGGCCTTAGATCCAGATGCATCGAATTTGTTCCGTGGCGTTTACTACAATATTAGCCGGAGTGCCAACTAAATTGACTGAAAATGGTTAATATGTGACCATTTACACAATATGTCTTTTTTCACGATTCACTACTCCTTATTTTTGGTACCAGTCTCATTTTCTCAAGTCATAGGACGAGTACTTTTGGATCATTTGTCAGCAAAATTTCCACAGGGTAGCAACGTGTTAGAATGTTTTTGAAACTATCATGCTCAAGTGTAAACTTATTCATATCGCTTTCAACTTCTTAGAAAAATGTGTACTCGCATTATTAAGCACTTGACTTATGACTTTGTTATGTAAACAGCTTATATACACTTGTAAATATCTACATGTGTTGATAATTGTTTTCAAGTATGTAAAATTAATATACATGCATATCACTCAAATTAAGTTATCAAAATGGATTGTTAATTACATTTTCTGTTTAAGAACATATTCACTAGAACACACATTGTCTATTTTAATTATTTGTTTTTGATGGTCGCGCACTAGTTGGCTTTTATTTGTTGTTCTTGTCATCGTTTGAAACATTTAACTTCCCAAACATCATCGTTTTCGTCACTATTATCGTTGTCTTTCGCATGATCTTATAACATAAATCCTCTGTAATATGCTCCTTTAGCTGTTGTTTTTCTACTTGTATTCGTATTAGTACTTGTGCTTGTAATTATATTATCAACATTAATAAATGGGCAATTATAAAAGCTCATCACGGGATTTTCATCAAGACAAAATATGTCAGAGACAAAAACAACTTAAAAATAATCATTCACACAGTAACAGTTAACTAGGCAGCCTAATACAGAGGTAACTGTATGGACAGACATCTAATCAGTCACATCAAACCATGTAATGTGAATTCAAGTGGAATTAAATGAATTTTCTGTCGTTGAGATTCTTTGAGTGTGTTTTGTTGCTTTTTTTGTAAACTAAGAGGTGAGCCGCCATTTTGTTAAAGGGAAATAAAATATTTGGGTTAGAATCATTTCTTAGTGAAATAATCTTTTGAGTTCATTTGGGAAATTATTGCCTGTTCCACGATGTCGACAGAATTCTTTCTTTAGTAGAATTACATTTAAAACAAAAGCAGGAACTTTCGAGTTTGTTTTTGTTTTAAGTGTAGTTATACGAAAGAAAGAGTTCTTTTGACATCGTGTGACAAGCAATTAGTCACATATCCGAAATCATTTTGAAAATTTTATTAAACAATTTTGGAAAAACAGTTTTTAGTGCAATGTCTGAAAAGAAGACATATTACTGGGAAATTTCTTGACACCATTTTGGACATATATGGAATCGCACATGTGCCACACTATTTGGATCCTTAATGGAATCCTTTTAGTCGCACATATGAAACTATGTTGGAAATTTCATTAATTTAGACAAAAATGTTTCTTTAGTGAAACGTCTTAAGAAAAAACTATTTTGAGTGCAATTTCTTGACAAATATGAAGTTTTATATGCACAGAATTATTTTTAAAATACAATACAATACAATACGAAATCCGTTTTTTGATTCCGAGTCCGAACCGAACTGAATATTCGGGTTTTTAGTCGAAATTCACCGAAACTTTTTTAGCATTAACTAATATTGACATTTTTAAAAGCTTATAAGAATTGAAAGCTCATTTATTTTATTAAGAGAATTTTTACATACATACACTGTCAGTTAAAATAATAGCACAAATATTCTATCGGCCAAAAATATCACTTAAACATTTACGAGCGTATGACTAACATAAACTTGGCATGAAGTTAGCATAAATGATGAATAGAACTGGAATGTTGGGCTCGGTACACATACATTTAAGATTGTTTTGTCACCAGAGCTCGGACTTTCATGCAAGTAAAAATTGATTTCAAGCGCTTAACAAATGCACTTAAAAAAAAAAATGCACAAAAATATGCATTTACCTACGAACAAAGCACAAAAACTAAAATAATATGAAGATATTTTTTTTTAATTTTTTATTATTATTAGAGAAGAAAACATAAAACAAACATAATTGGGTCTATTATTTAATGCAACCGAACTTTAGTTGCGTTGCCAGTCGGCAACTGAAAATTAATGGTTGCCAGAAAGGCACTAAATATCAACTGAAATTAACAGCTCTCAGTTGCTAGTTGCCATCATTAGTATCATTTTCAGCCACTGGCAACCCAACTGAGGCTCAGTTGTCATGCATAATCAGCATATTAATATTTTTTTAAAAATTGAGAAATATGCGCAAATTAATTTTTATAACTCCAAAAATATGCATTTATTGCTAAAATATGCAAAAATATGCACTTACCACCAAAATATGCAAACATATGCAACTACAAATCGATGCCAAACTACTTAAAACTAGATGATTCACATAGATAATTAGACAATACATCCTTATCTATCACAACAAAAAACATGCATATGCATGACAGTTCGAGACCTGTTTATCACTCTCTATTGATGACGTTAATTTTTGCGAAATAAACCGAAACCGAAAACAAGTGCTCGGTTGGACTCTAGAAAATATAGTCCAAAAGGCTCCTAATAGAACCCAATATATACATACACTTCTAATGAAACGTCAAAATTATGCATCTCTGCATGAAAATCGAAATCAATTAAAAAATTCGAACACGTTCTAGAGTTAGGTTATGTTATGTTGAGAGGCTAGTCATAAGTCAATAAGTGACTCACTTGGGTCCGTTGATTCGGTCCTTTTGTAAAAACTTTAAACAAGAGACGTAAAAAAGGAGGGGAGAACGGCATATTTCCTCCATCTCGCTACCCAAAAAATAAAATAAAATAAAATATACCAAATTTCTATTGAGTTTCTAAAGGTACGTTTACACTTGGCAAATATTTGCCCAAAAAACGTAACCACTGCTTTTGCTAAGATTTAGTGTGATTTAACTATTTTTTATATCACAAAATAAAGTTAATTATGCGGCAAAAAGTTATTTTTAATAAATGCGAACCCATATTAAAAAAAATATTGGAATTAAAGAAAATACAATTTTAGATTGTCTGTTGGTCACGTTTTTTTCGGCAAATATTTGCCAAGTGTGAACGTACCTTAATAGAAATTTCGCTAAATAGCATGTTTCAGTTAAAAGTAACCCCCCGCCGCCCCCCCCCCCCAAAAAAAATCAAGCTTGTTCCGCTCCTGCTTTGAACAGACAAGGCGCAGTTTTTGTTAGTTACACGTAAAAATTTTAAATTTTTTACTCAAAATATTAACTTTTAGTTTTAGAATTGATATATTCAAATTCGAACAGTCGAAACTTAGATCGAAAGTCGTTAAAAAATCAATATTTTAAGATTTTAATAGATTTTTTTATATCAATTGACTTAAAAATATTATATGTATGAAATTTCAAGTATTCGAAATTGAGTTCGAAATTTCGAACATTGTTCAAAAATCAAGATTTTTAAATTTTAGTGATTTTTTATGCCCATTGGTATCACGCATTTAAAATTAAGTTTGGTTTTTCGGCAAATTAATATTACACTGTACAACAAAATCAATTTTTGTTTTGAAAACCACAACGTTCTAGCGACTGCTTCTGGTAGAGGACACCAAAAAAATATGCACGTTAATCAGCGTTTTGAAAGTTTACATCTGTGATTTATTTTAGGTGGAGTTAAGAAATCTTTTAAGCCTTACGTTTAAGTTATAAGATTTGTTCATCACTTTTATGTAAAACCGCACGAGAAAAATTTTTGTAAAATATGTTAGTTCTCTAGCTCTTCGTTGTATAGGTCTTTTTTTGTCCCTTTCTTACGAAAAGGGCAAAAAATCTTTCCTTCAGTGGCGATAAAGCGGGCTGAAATGTTCTACAACTCGTGGTGTTTAACATAAGAAAATTGAGCACCTCTAATACCTTACATATAAGGCTTACAGTATTTTCTATGCCGAGTACTAATAATTTTAATGATTTCTGGCATTCAAGTCAAGCCTGAAGTCTTCGAAAACTTGCAGTAGAATTTTATGGCAAATAATTTTATAGAACATTTTAGCCCTCTATATCGCTGCTGAATGGGGCAAACTTTAGCTCTACATAAAATAAGTCACAGATATAAACTTTCAAAACACCGATACACGTCTACATTTTTTCGGTCCCCTCTGCTAGAATCAGTCGTTAGAATAATGCTATTTGTTTGTGCTGTACAGTGTTAAGTAAATTAATTTGAATCAGGGTTATTCATCTGTGACAGTACGCAATTAGGCAGGATTGGTTAAATATTTGTTACAGAGTTGCGAATTTATATTGAAAATTTGTTAAAAGATATTTATTAAAAGGCGTTATGGAGTTCAAAAACCGCAAAAATGGCCGTGATTGTTCAGCTATGGTATAATACTGGTCCCAGTCATAGATAAACTCTTAACTTTTCTACATTTTTAAATCATTTACGTGATACATCCTCTTGATTTCTATCTTCTCATATACAATCCACACGGTCAACTCGTCTATTCAATTTGTATGAAAAACACTCAATATTTTTTCGTGATTTCTATAAACATTTTCTAGACGAGTTGACCATCTGTCTTGCATAAACAGAACATTAACTTATTTCCTCATTAATAATGAACTTATTCTTATTCAACCATTCTACTCATGTATTTGATTAAAACTTTAAATTATATTTTTAACGCTTCAGAAATTATTTAGCCATATTTCTAATGCTATTTTGCATTAATTTCTAATAAATATGTATTGATGAGTACATATTTCTCTATGGCCAGACAGACGGTGATTTCCTTTCCTTGTCTAGGTATTTTTATTTAATCATTTCCATCGTGTTGGGACTTAAAAATTTTTGATGCCAAAAGTTTCTAAATCTAAATTTTCTTTGTAGTGATAATTTTAGTAATTGTTGGGCGATTTAAATTAAATCACAAAGGTTCTGGTTAAGTAAGAAAACAGTTCGTATTTTAGGTAAGAAGAAATAATGAAACAAAAAGTTTCTGCTTCCAATTTATTTTTACTATAATTTTCAAATACTTATCCTCAAATAAACATTAGTTTGAATTTAAAATTTTAATGTCAATACCTCTGTTTAGGTTTGAAAATGGGTGGGATATAACATTTGATGTCAGATGATAAAGTCTTCAATTTAAAAAGTGCTTGACCTTAGCAGTCATACAGTTTTGGAAATATTTAAGTGATTTTAATTAAATTTTCCTATTACAAATTCTCTTATTAAACTGTGAAAAGTACTTGATTAAAAACAAAGAATAAAGTACCGAAAAAGGTAGAAGTACTGCTCCTGGCAACACACATAAAGAACATATTTTATTGCATGTCCAGCAGATGTAACCTTAACAAAATCCATATAAAAAGTGCAATCAAAATACATAAAAACAGTCATACATACTTACACATACATAAGTATACAATATATATGTATGTAGATCAGAAAAGTTGGCTTTCCACTACGTAATCACTCATACCTTTGTTACATGCATCAATTCCATCCAATGACGTTCGGTAATTGCTGGATTCTGCAATTCAGTAATAGTACGCAATGAAGCAACTAATTCCCTCAACACACCCACAATGTACAAATAGGGAGTCCAATCGCGTATGCTCTTGTCAAGAGTGCGTAAGTCGCGCGTAAATTGTTTGCACTCGTTTTCGATGTCATCTGTGTCAATGTGCAGCCATGGAGATGAGCGCCAATCATCAATACATGATTCGATGACATTAACAAAGTCCCACAATTGCTGTGCCACAGGCAAATATTTAAATTGGAAAGTAATACGTTGGCATGATTTTGGTAGTAAATCCAAAGAAAATGGAATTAAGTAAAAAACTAAGATTTTTTTATTGCTTTTAAAAAGTTAAAGGAAACGTAGAATTGTGTTTAAGATTTATTAAATAAGAAATCAATGCACATTTTGCTTAAACAGAAAAACTTTCTTGCATAATTTTTTTATTCAAATCAAGCATAAGTTTAAATTATAAACTCTGCTTCTTAATCATTCTCTTTACTTTAAATCTTCTATTTATAACAAAACTTTCAATAAAACTATAAAAGTGTCTGTAGCCAATATTCAATTGAATGCTTAAGTTACAAAAGAGAAAAAGAAAAATATTGCATTCAATTTAAACTAAATATTTTACTTAAACTTACTTTGACGCGTCTCAGTTCAGCGGCACACAGACGCAGGCCATCATCATCTGGCACAGCAATACCAAGAAGTTTGGAGCAATAAGTAATGCGTTCATGTTGTGCAGTGAAGCATTCCATTTTCAAATAAACTTCATCGCAGAGGCGATAAACTTCTGAGCAAGGCGCTTGGAAAAACTACAAGTTAAAGAACAGAAAAAAAGTATATAAAAAAAAGGGAACAAATTGAATTATAATATTAAGGCCATGGCGAATAATTTAAACACACTATCGTACAAGAATAAGTTGCAGTATTATATAAATAGAAACGATTACCGCTAACACAGTTCAACAAATTTTGTTTTTGTTGCGTAACTTGTTTCCATCAATTTTGATACATGTGATCTTTATGATAATCTCCCTTCACGAAATTTGTGTACTCCTTCTTGTGGAATAAAAACTAAAGTATATATATATAAGTGAAAATAATAAGGCTCTGAAAAATGATTCTGTCATCAGAATTCAGACTTCAATGCTGTGACAAATGTCGTTAATAAATCGAAAACAGAAAATATATATAAAATAAATTAGTAAACAATGCTACAATGCTTGTAATTTGTACACTCACAAGATGTATTTTGTTCAAGAAGTACTCCGTGCAATCATTTTTAAAAGAATAAACATTTAAAATTCTAAGCAATTTTTTCATGCTATGACTGGAATGACATCAATACGGTGTCACTTATTATATATTATTTAAATATAAAATATATATAAATTAAATTAGTAAACAATGCTACAATGCTTGTAATTTGTACACTCACAAGATGTATTTTGTTCAAGAAGTACTCCAAGCAATCATTTTTAAAAGAATAAACATTTAAAATTCTAAGCAATCTTATTTTTAACTGTACACTCACAAGATGTATTTTGTTCAAGAAGTACTCCAAGCAATCATTTTTAAAAGAATAAACATTTAAAATTCTAAGCAATTTTTTTTTTAACTGATTCTAACATTCAATAAAAAAAAACTAAGTACACATTAATAAGAATTTTCGGTTGCTTTTTCCCGTTGTTCCGTTCCGTTGTTTATGTTATAAGTAGCAAAAAAGTACAGGCATAAAAATAGCACACACACACACAAACACGCAAAATACTCTGTACGTTATGGAAGTTATGATTACTTCTTGTGACAGTTAAATAAGTCCCAGTAAAGTAACATTAATGAATTTTGAAGTCATTTAGTTGCATGTTTTTTTATGAAATTTAAAATAAACAAAATAAAAAAAAACAATATTTTTTTACCACGCTTTTATTAGCTTCATCTGTATGTATGTATGAATGTAACGGAAACTTTCAACGTAATTTTCACCAGCTTCAAGGCGTCCGATCAACTTGAAACTTTGCGCACACATTAGGTTCTCATAAAAATACAATCTAATGGACATAAAAGTGGCCCATATGAACGAAATATTTTATATTTTGAAAGCTATAGCAGTCAGAGTATTCAAATTTAGTACGGACTCTTTTGAGAGCAAGATGCGAAGTATGCCAAAATATTGGTAGAATAAGATCGAGGGAAGGGGCACTCCCCATACAAAGTAATTAATAATAATCTTATATCTTGAAAGCTATAACAGCAATAGTCATCAAATATAGTTAGTGTGTTAATTTGAAGGCAAGATACGAAGACACCTCAAAAATTAGCGGGGTATGTGCGAAGGAGGGGGTACCCCTCCAAATACAAAGTAAATAGCAATTACGTGATATTTGGAAAGCTAATATAGTAAAAGCCTTCAAATTTGGTATGGGTTAATTTAAGGACAGGACACGACCATAGGTAAAAAATTGGCATGGTAGCAGCGAGGTAAAGGGTACTCCACATACACAGTAAATAAATAGTAATTACGTTATATCTGGAAAGCTAAATTTAATTTGGTACGAGCTAATTTGAAGACAAGACACGACCATAGATAAAAAAACTGGCGGGGTAGCAGGGAGGAAAAAGGTACTCCACATACACAGCTATTAGTAATTACGTGGTATCTGGAAAGCTATGACATCAAGAGCCTTACATTTTGGTACGAAATAATTTGCAGACAAGACACGACCATAGGTAAAAAACTGGTGGGATAGCTGCGATGAAAGGGATACTCCCCATACACAGTTATTAGTAATTACGTTATATCTGGAAAGCTAAATTTAATTTGGTACGAGCTAATTTGAAGACAAGACACGACCATAGATAAAAAACTGGCGGGGTAGCAGGGAGGAAAAAGGTACTCCACGTACACAGCTATTAGTAATTACGTGGTATCTGGAAAGCTATGACATCAAGAGCCTTACAATTTGGTACGAAATAATTTGCAGACAAGACACGACCATAGGTAAAAAACTGGTGGGATAGCTGCGATGAAATGGATACTCCCCATACACAGTTATTAGTAATTACGTTATATCTGGAAAGCTAAATTACATTTGGTACGAGTTAATTTGAAGACAAGACACGATCATAGATAAAAAACTGGTGGGGTAGCAGAGAGGAGAAAGGTACTCCACATACACAGTTGTTAGTAATTACGTGGTATCTGAAAAAGCTATGATATCAAGAGCCATAAAATTTGGTACGAGATAATTTGCAGACAAGACACGACCATAGGCAAAAAACGGACGGGGTAGCTGCGAAGAAAGGGGTACTCCCCATACAAAGTAAATAGTAATTAGATGATATCTGGAAAGCTATGATAGTAAGAGACTTGAAATATAGTATGAGTTAATTTGAAGGCCAGATACGAAGATAGCTATGCAACAAGAGCAATACCAAATAATACCACTATATGTAATGTGTTATGGTCGAAAATAAACGAAATTTAAAATTCTATGAATAAATATTTTTTTAGATTGTTTTTTATTTGAGTTATTTGAAGAGTGCTCTACTCATTTTATCATGAGTTGCGAACGAATTGTTTAGTTTTGTTGAAAAAAAAACACTAAAAATTTAATTAATTATATACTCAACAGTTGCGGATTTATTTAGACCACAATGATGCAAAATATTTATTTTTTGTGGAAAATTCACTTTTCTTATATTTATAAAAAATAACAATTATAATTTTTATTACTGCATCATGAAGATACGTATAATTCAATTGAATAATGCTATATTATCAACGGATAAATGTAGTTACGTTATAACTGGTAATAAACCAAAAATCTTTAAAAGATTAGATTTTTTCACTTTTTTTCCCTGTTCAGGTCCATAGGTAGCAAACTGTTCAAAATTCAAGGAAACAATCAACTCCAAAAATGTACCTAAGATCTCAATAAACAACTTTTTAGAACATATGAACTTCCTAGGAATGATTTTTAACAACGTTCAGGTAGCGCTTAGGTAGCGGCAAAAGTAAAAAATCGAACTTTTTAAAGTTTTTTACGATTTTGATCTTGAAGATAATTTTTTTGGATTTTATATGTTCACAATTTTTGTTTTTTACGAAAAGAGCTACAACTTTGCCTCAGGGAGTAAATCAAAATTCTGAACGGTTTGCAAGATATGAGCCTGAGAAAATGATCAGTTTTTTCCAAACATGACACCGAGGCCTCAAATCTTTGGGGCCCATAAAAAAAGTGCATGACTTGGGGTAAAACTGGTAGACATGGATCTTTTTGTGGTCTTTTATCACGTAGTGGTGTCCGTATGTGGCTATATATTTTTTTCGTGCTGCACTGTGTAACTGTACTTTTTATTGTAAATATTTTATATATACATACTTCTATCTATGTCTTACAAACAAAATGACAAACTAAGTACCCCGCAGTATCTTCTTGCTAATGGTTACATAAAGTATTTAAATAAATTTATTTTTTCCTTGTAGTTCTTATCGACATTCTCATTTTTCAGTATTTTTTCCCCTTGAAGCACCCACCCACTCTCGTACTTACCGCCATTTTTTGGAATTTCTTTGAAAATATCTGCAAATGACACGTATGAAGCATAATTATTGCTGAAACTCTTTGTTGCTGATGCCTTTTTGTATCTTGCACCGCCTCGGCTTTTGTAACAGCATTTGCTTTTAAATGTTGCCACTGCACGGGCAACTGATCAATGTTGCGCACTAATTGTCCATCGTATTGTACATTGTAGGTCTTTAGCAGTTGCATCATTTCCTTGAGTGGCTTAAATAGATTATCAGCATAAGATTCGCGTTGTTTAATTTGTGCCATAACTTCGAGCACTTGCAGCAAAGTGCGAAAATCATTACGTGCAACATGAAGTTGTAGCAGCTCAAAACCATTTTTAATGAATTTGTTAAATTTCTGGCCAAAAGAAAAATATTAAATATGGAATATTAATGAGTTGTAAATTTTTATAATGAGTGATTGATTAAGGAGAAAGAAGCAGGTTTTTTTTTGTTTGTTGGAATTGATTTTAATGGAGAAAACGATTAATGAAAATTAATATTATGTATTCATCATGGCGTGAATTTTTAATCCATTGATATTGAATAGCATAATGTATTTTTTTCAACAAAATATACATACTTTTAGGAGCTAAAAAAAATATTTGCTCTATGAGCTGTACTAGTTAAAAATAACTTAAGGTGGCGCCTTAAGGGCTGCAAATTTTTGGAATGCAAAAAAAATTTGCAGAAATAAACCGAATCTAAAGAAAATAAATTACAAATGATTGGACGGTCAAGCAGGTAATTAAAATCATTTTGATTAATATGTGTGTGTTAGTTTTTCTCTCTTAGAACTTACTGTTAATGTTGTTTCCACATAGTTTAATAGTCTTTTCTTAAAATACTGAGCCCATTTACAGGCCATATTCAATAACGTATATTTCAGCGGCTTAATATCAATCGATAACCAGCCACTTATATTATGGAAGTCAGTAAATTGTTCAATTTCATCGTGCAGCTCATTATAGCGTTCAATCTGAAAAAGGGGTAAATCGTGAAATATAAGAATATCAGCAATAGCAGTAAAATTTAGGAACAATTTTAAAAATATTACACTGTTCAACAGAAAAAATTAGCATGCTTCTAACGACTGATTCAGGCAGAGAACATAAAAGCATATGTATCGGCGTTTTGAAAGTCTACATCTGAGGCTCATTTTAGGGCGAGTTATAGTTTGCCTTTTGTACGTATGCAGTCATAGTGACTCGGCATTGACAATTTTGTCAGTCTTACGTTTAAGGTATAAGATGTCTGCAGCTTTTGGAACTTTAGTTTCTTATGGCACGCCATGCACATAACAAAAAGCATTGCTTTGGGGGTAAAACAAAATATTTTTGAAAATTAAAAAATATTGGTCACAAATACTGGTTACAAATACTGGCCGCGAATACTGGTCACAAATATATAGCATAATTTTCAGTGTTGCCGTAACTTTCCGGGGAAGTGCCAAGGAATTCTTGGGATTTTGGGCTAGTTTTTAAGAATCCCCAATAAGCGTTGTGTCTTTGCTAAATGGGTTATGGCTAAGTATTGGCTAAGTGTTTCGTTGCGGTGCTAGATGAATGTGTCTCTGCTAATTATATCAATTCTTGTAAATGATATGAATTTTGTTGATATGACGCAACATAACATAACACAATGGTATTCCCGCTGCAGATTTTTAGATTTTAAGTGTTGCCGTAATCTACCAGGGAAGTGCCGGGGAACTCCTGGGATTTTGGGGATTTTCGCTTCAGTTTTTGAGAATATCCAATATGATATGTGTCTTTGCTAAATGGTTTGTGACTTGGATAGTCGGTTCGTGGTAGTGATAGCTGAAGGTGTTTCTGCTAAATATCCTTACTAATATTATAAATGCGAAAGTAAGTTTGTTTTGCTTGTTGCGTTATCACGGCTAAACCCATTTTGATGAAATTTAGAGCAGAGATCGATCTAAGTCTAGAAGGACAAATAGGTTATATGCTTTTTTAAAAACAGATCTGAGTCTAAGAGAAACCGTAGGCTATACATTTTTTCAAAAATAGGACCACGAGGGAGGTATGCGGAATTTTCTTCCTCTTCACACGGAAAAAAAGGAATGTAAAATCCACATGCCGCGATTTTGATTGCAAATCATATTAAATTTACAAGAAATAATTTGTCGTTTGAGTGTGTTAGTGTTTACTTGCTTTGTTCATTGCTGCAATTCTCTGTTCTGCATAGTTGTGTGACTTGTTGTTGTTTATTCTTACATGTGTCGTCTATGTATACGACAAAAAACGAATTACCAGCGAATATTTACTGCTGCTAGCTTAAAATTACCATTGATTCATATTAATTTTAAACGGAAAATAATTAGTCTAACCTTAAATCACCGTTAAAACTATTTTGTTATAAACGTTAAGTTTCAATTTCAATCGACATGACTATAACTTTAATTTCAAATAAGTTTTATGTTAAATAATCATTTAAATCATGTTGAATTAAAATTAAATGTATTTTACATACGATGGTATTTATTTAGTGTATAAGTAAAGAGAAGTTTGAAGCTGTTGTGGCTGCAGTGGTTAGCGCGTGGACTATCATGCAGGTGGCACGAGTTCAAATCTTCGCTGGGGCAGTCAGCTACAACCAAAATTTTCTGATGACTATCACGTAAGTAAAATAACTAATAAAATAGCTACATTAAAGTCATGTTGTTTCAGCTTGATATAACTTTAATTCAACATGATTCTTCGTGTTGTTCCAATATCAAATTCACGTTGTTTCAACTTGAAATAACTTTGATTCAACATGATTCTTCGTGTTGTTCCAATATCAAATTCACGTTGTTTCAACTTGAAATAACTTTGATTCAACATGATTCTTCGTGTTGTTCCAATATCAAATTCATGTTGTTTCAACTCGAAATTACTTTGATTCAATATGATTTTTCGTATTATTTCAGTATCAACTTCATTTTGATTTAACTGTACTGGAATATTAAATCAACATGAAATATAGTTAATTCAAAAGGAAACATTTTCTTTCAAGATTATTGTAAATCATGTTGACTTAACATGAAACACCTATGAAGCAAAATCAGTACCGAAAAATTTTAAGTTAACCTGGTTTTCGACGATTTTACATGGAAATTTTGCTGTGTATTTGAAACTATGTATAGGATTTTGATGAAACTTTCTTTCAAAAATGGGACCATGATGGTGGGTGGTAAGGGGATATTTCCGCCTCTCTGAAGTTATCTAACCAATTTTAATGAAATTTAAAACACTATTAGTCTGAAAGGATACTAACTATATATATTTTTCCAAAATAAGGCCACTAGGAGTTTCATAATAATCGGTTTAGTGGAAGTAGTTGAACAAATATGTTTACTATGTTTGGACGTGGCACTGGCCTTTTTTCTAACCAAAGTATTTATTCTATTGCGTGGCACTGCCAACCTTTTTAATCATGATGTAGTATTGAAACGGGAACTTAATGTGTGTACAAAGTTTCATAAGAATCGCTTAAGTAAAAGTAGTTGAAAACGAATGTGTATTTAATTTGTGTTGGCGTGATGCTGCCCACTTTTCAACAAGACCTAGTTAAAAGTACAGCTTTTCCAGTAAAGAAAAAAAAATTCAGTTTATAAAGAGCGGAATTTTGAGAGAATAGACATAAAAAAAATACAAGACGAACTGATAACCGTTCGCCTTTGAAGTTGATACAGGCCGAAGGAAGACATACTATTATAGTATCTTTTGCCACTCTCATAATTTTTTAAACTTCTCAGTAATATCTCAGTCACCAATATTTGCTGAGAAAAGGTACTCAACGATATGAATGTAAAATTTTCCTTCGGGATTTTATATTGAGAACAAAATTTTTTTTTTTATATATTATGTCCTTTTTTTCAATATATTATTTTCAAAAACAGATAATAAGTTCATATTTAAAAAACATTCTAATCCTTCAAACCTCAAGTATTCAATAAATCTCCCTTCCCCACAACCGGTATACTTTTTTAACGCTATACGTTTTTAAAATTAAAATCAAATTGTTCAAGTGGTTCAACTGTCTTGCGCTTTGCTTACGAAATTGTTTATTATTTAATTTATGGTCTATAATATTTTACTTTTATATTTGACCAAAAACGTTTGACCAAATAAAACTGTGGCTTAGAGAGCACTTAAGTACAGAAAAAAACAGCAAATATTTGTCACACATACATGCAGTAATACCAGCAAAGCCAATTGCAAAACGACAACTACAATTGCTGACTGGCACTAAATCCCATTATAGTCTTCGGAACTCTAACCAAAGACAAAACAAATACACAAACAAAAAACAAGTTATAAGAAAATAAATAAAACAAAAATATGTTGAAAATATTACGAATTTAAATTGACCATTTGACTGGGCCACAATGATATATGAAGCAATTTCTTAAAGTTTAATAGGCTAAAAACCACAAAACTTTAACCTTAACCGCAAATATTTTATAAGTTAACATATACGCTTGCACACATTCGCATACACATACACACGCACTTATAGATATGTACATACATGCAATAAATGAATTCGTAATAATACTCGTAGCAAAAAGTATATGTGTTTATTTGAGGTTTTAGTTTGGTTTTCGTTTTATCCTTTTATCGGAAGCAAACAACAAAACATTCATTTCTTTGATTTAAGCTATTGTTAACCAATAAGATGAGAATTTAACAGTAACGTGTTTGTCGTAAGCCTTCAAATAACGTCTATCGATTAAAATATTATAACTATCCGAAATTGAATTTATGATGTTTTCTTTTAATATCCACAGAAAAAGTAAAATTCGTATTCTATTACTGAATTCATAATTTCAAATATTTTTTTTACGGAAATATGATCTACCACAAAATTCGTAAAACTAAAAACTAAAATTGTTAATTATTTAATAAGAAAAATGTTTTTTTATTAAAATATTGTACTGGAATATTTGAAAATCAGACACAAAAAATAATAAAATTTAAAAACAAATTCAAACACACGTGTGTTAAAATAAAAATCGATCATAATTTTTTCGGTGCACGTTGCAACAGGTTTTAATAAATTTAAACTTGATGTAAACTTTACAAACAGATAAAGAACATTTCATTAAGATATCATTAATATTTTTACAGATATGTAGTTGGATTTTAGTATTACAATTGTCGGTTTTGGCCTCGAATTTGTTCTCTATTTTGCCAATATCTCTGGTAATAGAATAGTCAAAATTAAAAAAAAAAATTATGATTTTTGCATATTATCAAGGGTTGTGTTAATGATCATAAAATATTTTTTTGAATTCTTTGGGGAGCAAAGTCGAGGCCATAAACCAAAATTTTAAAATTCAAAAGCAAATAAAGTGTGTTATCTTTATCTATTGATAAACTTTACAACAAGTTTAAATTCAGTAAAATCGGATAATATTTGTAAAAGTTATGTGGCCATCAAGGTTTTTTATGCCCGACATAGAAAAATTCAACCATTCTTAGGTCCTCCTCTATGATTTTTACATACATCATTTTGTAATTGGATGGCAAGTTTCAAAGATACAGATTTAATACCATTTTTTTTTCTCTAATTGGAACTACTGGGGAGTGGAGGACGTATGACAAATATTAAGTTTGTGTTGTTGAATTATTACTTATATGTAAAAATGTGTATAAAAACTATAGCATACTTTTTGGATGTTCAATCATATTGTTACTCAATGCGGATGAGTAATATGCAAAATATAATCAATACACATACGTTCTCTTACTTTGCGCGATAAAAAAATCTATAACTTAGGGATGTGCGATTAATCGATTGATGAAATTTTTTGATTGGCCCTTAAACAACTAAGACCGTCTTCAAAAGGTCATCAACAAAAATAATTTTATGCGAAATCAGTACTTTTTACACTCGAGCAAATGGTATCACTTTGAACGCGTTTCGATAATTAGTGTGGTAGCAATACCCGTTACAACAAAATTGTTAGTGAAAAATACCAAAAAATTAGTTGTAATTTTTGCAAAAATTAAAATAAAAATAAAACTACTTTCTAACCGCTCAACAGTTTTGCTAATTTTTTTTTTGGTAAATATTTAAAAGGTTTATTTTGATAATTTGTTTCTAGTTTGATTTTTGAAAAAAAAATTTTGTTCCAATAGAATTTTTTGAAAACACCGTCTGTAGACGGTCTTACTGACTTAGTTAAACAAAATTAAGTGTAACTTTTTTATCGGAGTAAAATGTATTCATTATACATTTCACATTATACATTTACATTATACATGTAAAAAAAACGAAAAAAAAACAAAAGCGCAAAATAAAAAAAAAAAAACACAACACAAAAATTAAAAACACAAATTATTCAATTGTTAAAAATATAAATTATTCAAAATCATGATTAATCAAATAATCCTCATTTTGAATAATCAAATTTAAAATTATTTGATTAATCAGCATTTTGATTAATCAGGATTCTTGATTAATCGATTATTTCATTAATCGTAATTTTGATTAATAAAAAATGTTGATTAATCGATTAATCGCACTTTCCTACACACAAAAAATATACCAAAAATATTTTTAATTATTTTTATATCTTATTAATGTTTTTGTTCGCTTCTAACAACAGTTTTGTTAGATTTTAATTTTGATAGTAATCTTGACAACTATTAATTTTTAAAGCAAAATAGAACCGAAAATATTTGGGTGTTATTACATATATTGTAAAGAAAAATAATGTTTTAAAGATGACGAAAATTTCTTATGCGTTTTGGTCTAGTAAACAACATTGTTTGCCATATACGAGTATGTACATTTTTAAATATTTAAATTTGTTAAAAAAAATTTTGTGATTTTGGTTAAATTATTGTTCAATAACATAATTATTTTAATTGAAAAAATCGGTGGATTTTTCAAACAAATTTTTGTATTTGAATATACAAATTTATCTATAGGTCCTGAATTAAACAAAAAATTATTTGAATTTCACAAATACTTGTTCAAATTCAAAAAATAGTTTTTTGTGTGTACTATACACAGAAAAAACTATAATTCGTATTCTATTACTAAATTCATAAATTCAAATATTTATTTTACGGAAATGGGACCTATCCTAAAGTTCGTAAAATTAAACACTAAAATGTGTAAATATTTAATAAGAAAAAAATAAAATTTTTTTCTATCAAAATTTTGTATTGGAATATTTTAAAACCAAAGAAAAAAAACAATAAAATTTAAATACAAATTCAAACACATGTATGTTAAAATAAAAACCTATGATAATTTTTTCTGTGTAACTTGATTGGTGTGAGTGATATTTTTGACAGATTTTTTTTTGTTGAAATTGCTGTTAACGAAAGAAGATATCAAAAATAGTAGTGAAAGCTAAACAAATGTTTAGTTTAAATTGGAAAAAGACTGGAAATTGGACTTTTATGTATTTGCACAGGAGACATTATTTATTTACACAGGAGACACAGGAGACATCCACCTATTTTATGCCTATTGATTGTTCAGATGACTCAATTGTATATGCATTTAAATCTTAGTTATACACATATTGATTGAAAACTGAATAGGAGAATTTAACCACATCTGTACTTCCCCCGATTAATTGTAACCATCTAAACATCATTATTTTTTAAAACATCTGGATTAATGATTTCATTATATTTTATAGACAGAAAGTTTACTTTACTGTCAACTTTTATAGCGCTTAAAGCATTTATTTATTTTTGCAGATTTTAAATAAAATCGTACGTTTCTTAAGAAACTTGGGGTAATATGCATAACGACAAGATACAGTGGTTTTTAATGTCCAGTTGTATGCACAGTTGAATTTCAGAATTTATGCTAAGTTCATGCCAAGTTTTGGTTATGCATACTCCCGTTAGGACTTGAGCTTAAATTAAGCTAAAAAGAAGTTTCGAGATGTTTTATCTGCTAGTTAAATAACTTCAATAGTTTGCTTGTATTACCATACAAAAAGTGGCAGATAGCTCTTAATAATCGTATGAATGTTAAAATACAAAAGACAGAAGTATCAGTAGTATTTGAAGTTAAGTCCTAAACCGTTTAACATTTGTCAAATGTTATTGCTCTCGTGGGTACAACTTGTGTGATTGTGGTCACATACTATATATTTCATTAGTTTTATGTCTATTCGTATGCATATGTATGTGGGGCTTATAGCGAGTATATAAACTATTTAAGTGTGTGTTTGCATATTTAAGGATGTGTAGTGGTCGATACATATGTTTTCTAGCTAATATATATGTGTAATTTCTATAATAGTTTATACTTTAGTTATTATTGCTGTGGAAATTTCTTGCAATATGTGGCAAATTAATATAAAAATTTACCACAACTATAGTGGCATTATTACATATACAATTACGAATATACATATTTATATATGTACAATCATGGAATATATGTATGTATGTAGTATAAGAAATAGAAATACCACATTATAGCAAATAAATAAAGGGAAATGTGGTACTATTTATACACAGTAAATAAGAAAAGTGTGCACAATCGACCCATATACCATTCAAATCGATACACAAGTTTAGTTTTTATTTAAAATGAAGGGACGATAATTTCATTGATTTCTTGCTGAGAATAAGAATCATATAAAGTCCTTAATAAGAAAATAATTTCAATTAGTGGCCAACTATATTTAAATCTACGAGTGTACAAATCTAATTTTTGCTTTTCACTGTTCCAGTTTGCATATAAAATCACATCTTTATTATTTTTCTTGAAGTGTGAGTATGGATATAAGTTGTTCTACTCAAACAAGAATGAGTAAGTGAATTGTAATGTTCAAATGAGACCACATGTGTGACCAAAATTGCTTTTCAGGCAAACAAGTTGAAAAAAAAAGATATAAGAAAACTAAAAGAAATATTTTACTCAGGTCAGTTATTCGTAGAAGAAAAAAATATCTACAAAATAATGAAACAAAATTGAATGCATGTTGTTTATGTCTCTTTGTATTTCTACAAATATTCATAGGCAGTTGTAAATGTATTTGTGTATGTATAAAAGAACAAGTGTCATTATTTGTACATGTGTGTGTCAGTTGGCAGTGCTTTACAATTTGTAATTTCCATTTCCTTTCGCTTGTTTTTTGCCCATTAAAAAAAGCTGAAGACCAGAGCAGAAATAGAAAAGACATGGCAACATTATTTATGAGCAGCATAAACATTTTATGAGAATTTCAAATATAAAACACTGTGTGTGTGTAAAACATTTTTAGGCAAGTGCCAACAAAAATTATTGTTTTGAACTAAACTGATTTGATTTGACTTGGCTTAATCTTACTGACCACTTTGTGCAACTGAAGAATAAATTTTGTTGAACTAGCAGTTTACAACGGAGAGGAAAAAACACACACACACACATACATATGTGTGCTTGTATAAATGTTGTAAACGAGGAAAATAAAAAAAGTTCCAAGATGAAGGAATATATGGAGGAAGATGTAGAAATAAGAACTGGCTTTAGATATGAGTAAATTAGTTTGCTTTATATTTTTGCTTTAATACTTGTATAAAAAGGAAAATATAAATATAACAAGAAGCTTTAATTTTATTTGCTCAAATCCTTATTGTCTTGTGAGCACTTGTCAGCATTGGTATATATTTTTTTTTACTACCATTTGCTTAATCATAAGATACGCTTTATAGATACAAGCTCTTTCAAAAGTGATCAGTAAGTGTACAAAAAAAAAAAGAACGCACGGTGTTATGGGACACCGTGTAGGAACGTAGTCTCTTGCATTCTCAAGCCGTTTGGGAGCAACCACAAGAAAAGCTGCAGGTGTCACCATTGGAGCAGCATTTTGCGCCCTAAAGACAGCAACATTAGCCGCAGCTATAAGTTTCTTCAAGAGAACCCTATACTCTACCGAAATATCAGTCACCTAACGAGCCAGCACTCCCCTGCAAAAATTATTGGTCTACATGGTCCATTTTAGCTGATATGGACTAGTTACAACAAGGTCCTATGTAATGCAGCTATTGACCAATTTGAAACAAATGTTCGTGTTTTAGCACGAAATGTAGTGTTGCCAGGAATGTTATTTCATAAAATATCATCAATTGCCAGCAATATGGTAGCCCTGATGGCACAAAAGTTTATTTGTGGTTATAATGAATGTTTGTAATTGAAAGTTTTTTTTTGTATAAGTCCGAAGTCGAAATTAGTAGTACTAATCCGTTCTGCTAGTCTGATTAGATATTCTAATACTCCACTCTTAAAAATAATTTTAATTTACATTAATTCATTTATTGTGAACTTAAGCCGAATAATAATAACTTCCGACTTATACACATTATCAGTTCAAATAATAATTACGTACAAATATTGTTTATTTTTTTTTTGGTAAAAGCGAAAAAATAAATAAAAGTAAGTTTTGTAGCTCCCATCATAAAAGGAGACTTATTAAAGTAGAGGGAAAATCATTTACGTAGACTGCAAAGTGAAAATAAAAACTAGTTTTCTGTTTGTGAACCGTGGAGTAGTGACATAGAGTAGTTTCAAAACTAGCCCATGTAGGTGCTCCATGGAGTAGTTACATGGTCTAGTTTTTGGGTTAGTCCGATGTAATGCACGTGGTCCAGTCCTAGGACATCGCAATGTTAAATGGACCACGTCTAATGCATACGTTTGGTATAGTTTGGGACTAGTCCTGGTCCACTATGGAGTAGTCCTTACACGCATGTATTGACTAGTCGCGATTTTTGCAGGGTCTATCTACTTTATCAGCTGCAACACTTCGTCAGTGACCCTTTTCAACTCTATCATGGATTGACCACAATCATTAACTCCAGCGACACTAGCGGCCAAGTTTTTCTCCTACCAGAGGCCACAGCACTGTAATTACCATCAGTGTCATTGAAGCCATACCATTATCATCCGTAGAAACCTTAGGCGACGTACCAGCAGCACTAAACAACAAATGAAGCGCACAAACAGGACGTGAAACAGCAATAAAAGTTGAAGCAGCAGCAGCCATGCTCGGCAGCAGCAGCCATACTCGGCAGCAGCAGCAGATGGCCTTAGACGCCAATGGCTTATTAATGACATAAACCAGTAGAAAGATAATAATTTGAATTTCCAGATGATAAGAGGAAGACAATTTCAAAAGGCGTCAGCACCTAAACCAACTATTATTTGGAAGATAGTAAGGCGATAGTTATCGCCATTAGGCAGAAGAGACACCTTCAGTTATCACTGTCACGAACCACTTCCCAAAGTCACAAACCCTTTAGCAAAGACACAAACCATATTGGCAGATTACGGCAACACTGAAAACAAAAAAAGTCCGCAGCGGCAACACCATTAAAAAATGTCATATCATTTAAAAGAATTGATATAATTAGCCACGTACCACTTAACCAAACCACGAACCATTTAGCAAAGACACATCAAAGTTGTATTTTCCCAAAAACTGGGCAAAAAATCCCAAAATCCCAGAAGCTCCCCGGCACTTCTCCGGAAAATTACGGCAACACTGAATATCGAATGACCAGCATTTGTGACAAATATTTGTGGTCAGTATTTTTTCATTTTCAAAAAATTTTTGTTTTACACAAGCACAGGGCTGCCAGTTTAGGGGTCCTGACCCCAAATTAGGAGAATTGTCATCACAAAAAAGGATAAAAATGTTCTTTTGGGGTTTGGGATGTTCATTGGAGTTATTTCAAAAATACATTGGGGTTTTTTGGGGAAATTCCTTAAAAGTTTCTTTCCTTTGATCTATAATTAAAACTACTTCTTCTAAAATATTTTTAACTTATACATACATATACATACGAGAATATTGAGAGATTTGGACCCCAGATAATGTACTAATCCCTATTAACACAAAGTTCAGTTATATCAATTTTATTTAAAAGTTTACTAACTCTCAGTTTGTCTGGACTTAAATTTTATCTGAAAGTTTAACATTATCGTTCACATTTTATTAGTGCTTTATTAAATCATCAGTAATTTATTAAAAAACTTTAAAATGTTCAGCCGTATGTAAACTTTCGTAACACTTTGTATGTGATAACAATTATCTCCTGATACATAATAAATAAGTCCGTGAATGCTATAGACTAAATTTACATGTTGAAATATTTCACTAAACATTTTTATTTGCTTCTTGCAACTGTGGAGATGCAAATGGCGTAAAGAAACTTGACAATAATCATCTAAACATTCATTTCATACCACTTTTTCTACCATATTTCTTCTCTGACCATAAAAAATTTCATGCAGCAAATTTAATGAAATATTTCATCGTGTAAACTTAGAATTAAAAAAAAAAATATGTTTTTTTTCATGAGGATTTTCTTGGGGATTTTCCTTTAACTAGGGATTTTTCGGCGAAATATTTTTTCAAATTTGGGGAGCGTGATGAAAAAGACCTGGCAGCCCTGCCCAAGCATTGATTTTTGTTAGACTACTTTTACATGATGAAATATTCCATGAGATTTTCTTCATGAAACTTTTTTTATTTGCTTATTGCAAGCACGTAAAAGAAAATTTTTCAAAGAAAGTTGACAAAAACCAACTGCAATTTTATTTTCTACTACTTTTTTTCGCTGTCCGTTCTTTTAGCAAATAAAGAAAGTTTCATGCCACAAATTTCATAAAATATTTTATCATGTAAACTTAGTCTTAAGTTCCAAAAAAATTACATGGCCATGACGACTGATTCTGGCAGAGGGCACAAAAAAATATATAACTATATCGGCGTTTTGAAAGTTTACATCTGGGATTCATTTTAGGGGGAATTAAACTTTTGCTCTTTTACGAATAGTTAGTGTCCCAAATTTAAAAAAAAATTAAAAAATTGATATTAAAATTTCGCCTAATTTTGTAGTAGGAGGATCATAACACATCACAAAAATATATAGTGGTACACCTCGGAATTTTTTTGTTGTATAGTGTAATCAACACTTTTATTTCTTCTAACACTTTCTATGGCTTTCATTAAGGAAATGAAACAAAAAACAAGGTAAAAAAAAACTTCTGTAACATGTTTTATTATCTAAAGACATGCAGTTTTTGCTCATTTATTTACATACCTCACGTTTGAATTTTTCCATTACACAATATTCTTTATTTATGGCGAATTGCTTTTTATGCTGATTAACTTCATTGTGTTGCTGTTGTTGTGTCGTTGTTGCTACTGTCAGTTTCTTTAAATGTTGATTTAAAACATTCGAATATTTTTCACACCATAAATGTTTATATACCTCGAATTGCTGGGCATACAATTTGGCAGCATTTAAAGTTTCATTAAGAATTTTCCTTATGCCAGCCGTGAGTTGTCTTATTTCAAAGTTGTCTGAAAAGAAGCAAAATAAACGAGATAGAGATTGAAAAAAAGTTAATTTGAAAAACTGTAAGAAGAGATATGGAACAGGTAAATTTAATTTGAAAGATGTTTTTGTATTTAACTTGACTTGTTTGCTGCAAGTGAGCAAATTACGGATATTGTTTTAAAAAATTGTGAAATTTTAGTATGGTGTATCAGGAATAGAGTTTGACGGAAAGTTTAATAAGTATACACATAATCTATATCTATATAATTAATAGGCAAGACGTTTTCCCGTTATGCATTTTATGCTTTTATGATTGACAGATTTGCACAATCCATAATTTTTTTAAAATCGGTTTGGTATTTTGGGAGCTATAAGCGTTTTAAGTTGCTACTAGTTCATGTGTACCATGAATGCATTTGTGTAAAGTTAAAAAATTAAGCAAAACATATATGTGTGCTTTTTTTCTCTGTTTTAATTTGGTGTTGTTGTGGGAAAGATATAAGACTAAAAGGGAGAGTTTGCGATAAATTGAACAAGCCATTTGACCTTAATTTATAAACTTTTGTTACTAGAGGCATGCGAGTTCCCAGATAAAGTTTTTTTTTGTATTGGACATTTAAAAGAAACATTAACTACGATCAGCGACACCATGGGTAGTATGAATAAAAAAAGTATTTGCTTATTACTTAAAATTTTTTTTAAAACACAAAATTTTGAAAATTATTAAATATAAATCTAAGAATTTTTTATTCATACTACCCCATATATCAAGTTTTTTTACGATATGACAAAAAACTATATAACGTACTATGTTGTCATATCGTACGTTTTTTACGATATGAAAACTCTGCGATATAACAACACTGTGTATGGCTATCACTGATACTAGAAATACAGAAATACAGATACGATATGGCATACTGTGTTGTCATATCGTAAGTTTTCTACGATATGACAATATCGTAAAAAACTTACGATATGACAATACAGTATGTCATCGTTTTTTGTTATATAGGAAAAATCTGCACTTCTGGCATCAGTGATGGCTATCTTAGTGTTGTCATATCGTAAAAAACTTACGATATGACAACACAGTATGTCATATCGTTTTTTGTCATATCGTAAACAAACTTATATGGTAACGCTGACTACGACATTCATAAAAAAATAGAATGGATTTGAAATGCAAAAAGTGATAAATTTTTTATGCAAATTTTGTCTTAAAACACATTTAAAACCTATTTTATTTTTTTTATGAATACGGCAGTAAATTTCTAAAATATTGTTACGAAGCCAAATGAAGATTAAAATTTAACGAGCAAACATACAGCCCTGGTTGTGTTTGAAATCAACTCTACAGGAGAGTATTGCCAACATTGAATTAGTTCGTAAGTATTTCTTAATTCAAAATAACGGAAATAGTACTTTCGGGAAAGTTCTATAAGCAAATTTACAAAATTCTTCAAGAATAGTGAATGAAAAGTATAGATAGCAACTGTAAACTTCAGTGGCTCTGGTTCATAGGAATGTTACTTAACCGCACACATTGTTTATTTAATGCAAACTCACATTATCATTTCTTATCTATAGAAAAATTACATGCTATACAAATTTGCCTATAAGCACACTATATTTCTAACTACATATTGTTTTAAACGTAGTCGAGTGGACGTCAGCTTAAAAGTCAAGTTATTAACGTAATGTCTTAGTAAATACAACCTGTGTTTATTCTAATTCGTAAATAATTAAATAAACAGTGGTTGAACTAAATTGCAATTCAAATAATTAAACCCGTTTTTAAGCAAAGATCTAGAAACGTAACAATATGTTTTTAGCAACGTCATACAGAGGGGAAAAAGACAATCTAGCGGCGAAATTTTTTTTTAAAATATAAAAAAATTTAAACCCAGCATCAAAACGGACAAATCAGTGTATTTAAAATAAAATTTATTTATTACTATATTACCTGGTTCATTGAGCAAATAAGGTTGCAATTTTTTTTATTGATTTTTATATCAAATTTGATATCGTATTGAATCTGTAATGATGGACGCTTTCGTACAAAGTACCTTTTTTTGATAAAGTATTACAGCAGCTATTTTAAAAGGCTTTACTTTTTATATATTTTTTTCTATTTCAGTTAAGGTTTAGAAGCGTAAATATTGTTTTGAAAACTTTTCTAAATTTTATAAAAACTCCAAAACTAGCGTTACGTAATATGAGAATTACCCCTGAGACAATTAATTTGGAAGAATGAGATTTCCGACGACTAAAGAATTTTATCAGAAAAATTGGTTTTATATAAAAAAATATAGCGCCCACAGTGTTAGAAATAACTGTCTACATCCTTGCCTATAACTCATCTGTACACTTTTGTAGATCAGACTATTAATTTGGAAGATATGGGTTTTCCGAAGACTTAAGAATTTTATTAGTAACTTTGGTCTTATGCAACAACATATAGCTTCCACTCTGTTAAAAATAGCAGCCTAATTTTTTACAGACCTTAAAGTCTTCATCCTTTCCTATAATTCATCCCTAAATTTTTTGTGAATTCAGACTATTAATTTAGAAGCTATAAGCTGTCCAACGACTAAAGAATTTTATCGGTAAAATTTGTCTTATATAACAACATATAGCGCCCGCTGTGTTCAAAATAGCTGCTTAGCTTTTTACAAACCTTGTAGCCTACATCATCCATACATCTTTTGTGGATCAGACTATTAGTTTGGACGATATGATTTTTCCGCCGCTAGATTGGCATTTTTTCCCAGTGTGCGTCATAGGGGATGGCCCATCACGGATGGATAATGTAATTTTTTCTTTTCTCCTACATCCGCTCATGATTAAAATCGAATTTGGTTTAGTTAAAAAATACTTTATACTGTTAGTCAGGATCAATTTCGTTTATAATTTCCTATTAGTCTTATATATTTTTGAATATTGAGATTCTGGCCCACTGTACATTGTACAACATTTTTTTCTAATTGTTTCTTTTTTAAGTCCTCTCCATTTTAATCCTATTAATGTCACAAAACTAGAACTCAAATACGAGCCATATTCCTTGAATGTCTGCTAATTGAAATAACGTTTTTGGAATATCTGAAATCTACGTTAAATAGAAAACCTTTAAAAAGAAACAGACAATTTTGAGTAGGAGGAAGTATTTTTTTTGAAGAATATCAAAAGAAATAATACCTTTTGCGGTTGGCGTTGTAAATTTTTTATTTGTCATACTAGCAGTTTCGCTTTCGCAGTCTACATTTCTTGTAACAATGCCTTCATGCTCTTTGCTTTTATTTTCATGTTGTAGATTTTTGTACTCATGCATTAGTTTACTTTCATTTGTATGCTCCACATGGATATCGCACCATTCATCGTCTGAGGACAGCGTTGTGCTGTTGCTAGGATATAAACGTGGCATGGAATTGCCAGCCGTGCTGATATCTTGCAATAGTTGTTCGACAATTTGTTGAAAGTTATTTTCCACATTTAACTCAAATGTTGGCTCAAAGCGTATTTGCATACCCACCAATTCCAATCTCACCTCAAAAAGAGGAGTCTTGATGTTGTTGGCTACAACTGCCACCTCTTTAAGGCATGATTTTGAAGTGTGGGTGGAAAGGGTAGAGGAGGAGGAGGAAACCGGTCTCTGCTTTAAATTATTTTGAGAAGGCTGCTGGAGAAGAACATTAGCAGCGGGTGTGCAAGTTAGTGGTAATTGTAATTTATATTCCTGTTCGTGTTCATAAACATGTTGATTTTGGCTGTGACTTTGTCTGCTTTTAAGTAGTTGGGGTAAAAAGTGTTTGGCATTTGTTGTGGTTCCTTTAGTTTTGGATAATGAGTACGGCTCTTCCACAATAAGTGTTGAAGTTTCTATTGCTGCCGTTGTTTTCATTGATTTTGTGTTTTTTAAGGGGTGGAAAAATGTCCTGGTTTTAGTTTCCGTTACTGTTGCAAAAGCTAAATTTGCTGTTGACGTTGCTGTAGTATTCTCTTTAGCTGATGCCGTTGGTGTTGCTGATTTCACTGTCGTTGTCGTTGTCGTTGTTGCGGTTGTAGACATTTCATTGTACAAATACTCTAAGCTGCAACCGTGTGTGACGAGCCGTATGAACGTTGTGTACATTAAGTTGAATTAAGTTGAAATTTGGAGTGCATGTTGCATGCAATTGCAAAAATACCACAAAATGTTAGTGTGTGTTTTAATATTTTTTTTTCTTCTTTCATTTGGTTGCTTTTATATATCAGCGTCGTTTGTCTTCTTGATTCTTTGTATTCATTTGAAAATGTTTTTGAATGACTACAACAATGGCAATGAATGATGATTCTACTTGACGATGAGTATGTGTATAAAAATGTTTGAAACTATGATTAAAATTACGATGATGATGTTGAGATGTTGTTGTTTGTAGGTATCATATCAAGCAATTTACCTGTCATCGTTTGCCGGTTAAATGAGGTGCATTGATATATGAATTTATTGTTTTATGAGAGAGTGGAAGTCTTTTTTTTTTTGTAAATAAACTTTTGTGCATGTTGTCTTCATTTGCAAAAAATATTGTACACAAAATTTCTTTAAAATTGAAATGGAATTTTTTGTTTTATTTGTGCAACAGCTATTATTGACACAAAATTAAATGGAAATTTAGTGGTTAAAAAAACATACGCTTTTAGCACGCACTAAAAATTATAAAATAATTAAATTGTCTTGTGTAAGTTCCAATATTAATTAGTACCTATCCTGGCAAAGGTACCCAATATTTTAAACATAAACATAAGTACATCCTTTTAATAGCTTTTTTACACTATCTCACAAGCCGTTCGACTTCTGTAGAAAATTCAACCCTGACGTAATAAGTTTGTGGAAAGCTTTAAAAGGCAATAGCAACACATTATATCATGGTTGCATTTTCTACAGAAGTCAAACCCCATGTGGGATAGTCTAAAACTAGCTTAAGAAATACGTGGTGGATGATAGATATCTCAGTTCTTTTATAGCTAATGATTAATCCAAGAAATATAGAACGCATTTTACTTGTTGGACTGCTCATCGGACACACAAAGTGGCAGGCTTACAAAAGGTGGCACTGCCCACTTTTCTCATCCTAATTTTGTACATGTCGCCACGTAAACTTTTGTCTATGAAGAGTTTTATAACAATCCGTTTAGCTAAATTAGTTGAAAAATTTACTTTTTGTTGGCGTGAGGCCGCCTACATTTTTATTAAGGGGCTATTAACATATTACGTAACGCTCCAGGGGGGGGGGGGGGGGGAAGGGGGTTAAAGTGTTGTTACGGATTGGATAATTTATACTGAAAATTTTTTTAAAAAGCATTATGGGTGCGGGGGATATAAAAACTTCGAACATAGCTATTGGAATAAAAAGGTTCCATGTGAAATAAAGTAAAACAAAGTTCTGGTTGCAACAAATAACCTTTTTAAATCAATATATTAACCAAAGCTCTAAGTTAGAATCAATTTTAGCTATTACTTTCATTTTAAGATAGCATATGGAACTGCTTTTTCGCGAAAGTTGTGATGCCACTTAGTTGGAACGATTTTTAACTGGCTACGGCAATTTAGCCAATATGTTAGATGGAACCCTTTTATTCTAAGGGGTCGATATGTAGTTGAAAAGAAATCACATGGTATGAGTGTGGCATTTCCCACTTTTCATGTCATTTAATAAGCTTTTAAAGGGAACTTAATATGTATGCACAGTTTTATAAAAATTGGGTTCATAAAAATAGTCGGGATAATGGGCATATCACTGCCCACATTTTTTTGATCAGTAAAATATATTGTCAGAAAAATTGAATTCGGTTAAGTACCTGCCAAGACCTTGGGTATTTATGCAGATAAGCCAAAAAGGCTTAAGCAGTATGTGTGTTTGTTAAAAAAAAGATCAAGGTGAGTGCAAAACTTCGTAAGAATCAGTTGAGTAGAAGTATTACAAAATAATATCTGCTTTGTATGAGCGTGGCACTGCCTACTATTTTGTCCTTGATTTGTCTTCTCTGTATGCCATGATTCTTACGAATTGGGCATTATGGGCATGGACACTTTTTATCATTAAATTAATATGTATGCAAAATTTTATAGAAATTGATGAAGTAGAAGTGGTTGCAAAAGGAACTTTACTATTTATGGGAGCCGCTCGTCCCACTTTTCGTATCATTAAATAGCATCTGAATAAACAGCCCCTAAGAAGTGATTAAGTAGAAGCACAGGCGTGACAATTTTTTCCCAATATTAGAAATTTTAGATTTTTAAAATTCACAAAAATCGAAAACGATAGAGAAATTTTGTTTTATTTCTAAATCTGAAGAATGAACAGAGGTGTATGTTAGCCTTCAGAGCTACTCCGCAACAGATTGTCAACACCAAACTAACCTAATTGGAAACCCTTTTATAAAATTCATGCTTTTCTTAAGCACTTTTTTGCAAGTGTGTTCCTATCTTTTCTATAGCGGTTTTCTATATGGGACATTCCACGCCAAATCTGATGGTTTGCAATTTTTATTTCATTTACCAAATTTTGTGATTTTTGTGATATTTTAGTACCCCACAAAAGAGTCTGTCTGTCTGTCTGTCTGTCTGTCTGTCTGTCTGTCTGTCACAGGCTGTTTTCTCGGGAACCGTAAGAGCCACGGACCTGAAATTTTCACAGAATATGTAAAACTTTTGCCGCTACAACAACAAATACATATATGACAGTTAAAAATTAAGGAGTGTTCTCAAGCTAGCAACGAAACATGTTGAAATACTAAAAATTCCAAAATTAAACAAATGTCAAAACGAAAAATCGGTAAAATGAACAAAGCGATTAAAGAAAATAAGCACCAAAATTGAAAAAATCGCTAAAAACGCAAAAAATCATTAAAACTAAAAAGATCACCAAAAAACTAAAAAAACGCAAAGAAACGAAAAAGTTATTAAAACGACTTAAAAAAATCGCTAATACTAAAAATATCGTCCAAAAACGAAATAAATAGACACAGATGGAAAAAAATCACTAGAACGAAAAAAGCGCCAAAAAAAATTTCCAAAACAAAAAAAAAATCGCTAAATTAAAAAAATTCCCAAAAACTGACAAAAAGCGCCAAAACTAAAATAAATCGCTAAAATCAAATATATCGTCAAAAAGCGAAAAAAACGTTAGAACAAAAAATTACGTCAAAACGAAAAAAATCACCAAAACTAAAAAAATCTACAAAAAACAAAAAAAAAATTGTAAAAAACGAAAAATCGCAACAAAAAAAAAACAAAAAAAAAAAACACCAAAATGAAAAAAGCGCCAAAACCAAAAAAAAAAAATCGCTAAATCAACAAAAAACTTAAAATATAAAAAAATAAAATTAAACAAAAACGCAAAATGAAAAAATTGCCAAAATGAAATAAGGGCAAAAACAAAAAGGAATATATGTATATTCGTACGGAACGCTTCGTGTGCGAGCTAAAGTAAAGTTAATTTATTTTAAGAAAGGGGAAACATTGCCAACACAGCGAAGAGTTATAGTTGTAAAATATATCACAAAAATGTTGCTTGTCGTGTTTTAAATAAGAGTGCTGACCATATCGTAGACATAAGCACTTACAATATTTCTTATACTTTATAGATTTTTATTTTATTTTCAAAGCTAGAAAAAAATAGGAGTGATGAAAGGCCTACTGAATACAAGTGTAACATCACAGATTTTCAAAAAATCTAAGGATACATTTGGAATATTTTTTTTTGAAAACAAAATTAAACAAAAATTTCCAATTGGAATCATTATGATAAAAAAACTGAAAAAGTATTTTATTTTGAAAATTTAATATCTTTTAAACGAGTAATCAAAAAATCTCAAAATTTACCAGGAAGGTTTTTTTTTGAAGGGCACTAAAGCATATCACAAAATTGGAGGGAAAAAATAACTTCTTTTAGTCCGTCTGATATGGCGTGGAATGCCCCACATACAATATATTCTTTGAAAATTTACGAAATATCCTTCTGTAAGCCAATCGCCTGTTTGAAAGAAGAACATCTTCCTCCCCTTCTTTGACATGATTTTGTTTGCATTGTTGATACAATTGTTTGACTAGTTTTTGTTCAGGCACGAATAGGTAAATCAAAATATGACATGTTCGTGCATGCAGCAACATGTTTGCTTTTATATACTTAACGAGAGGTGTTTATTTTAAGTGGAGGCGTTAAAAGTAAATGACGCTATTAAACAGTTTTTCATACTAAACAAATAAATATTTCAATGATTGAAATTTAAACAAAGCGAATAAACAAAAGCTAAATGGAGCTGAAAAAGGTGCTAGAACTCAAGATAGTCACAGTAAATTGTTAAACTTAAACCAAAAATGATAATTAAATGCTATAAACAATTTTTTGGTATGTAATTTTTTATTTATGATGATTTCATTAAGTTATTTTAATTAAAAATTTTGCTTTAACCTGATTTTTAAGGAATAAACTACTTCTTGGTAAATGAGATCATCAATGGACTTTAAATACAAAGTGTATTTACTGCGTTGGTGTGCTGGAGATAAGCGTAGAAACTGTAAAAAGTTCGTCAGATGCATAAAAATTAAAGGTTTTAAATACATTGATTTACCTCTAATATACTTTTGTCCTGTATATCCTTTTTCTGCTTTGCACCTTCGAAAAATAAATAGAAATTTTCGATCAACAAACGATTGAGCAACAATTTAGTTTCTTCACATTGTAAAAGACGGGTTCTTAAACGTTCTTTCTGGTGTTTCAATTCTAACAAATTCTTGCCATAAAGGCTACGCTGATGTAGAGGTTCACGACTCCACCGTCTTACATTCTCGAGTATAATTTGTATATTTCTTCGTGAGTCGTGTAGGCATGAGTATAATGCCTGCGTTTTTTCAAAGATTTCATCGATTAGTTTAGAATCTACAGAAGAAGAAAAAAAAAATAAGTGCATTAAGAGATGTTACAGGAAATTGATTTAGGAAATGAAAGTATGAAGAAAAAACAATGTGAATTACAATTACGTTATCAAAATATCTCCTTTCTCGTATGTATGCCAAATATTCGATTTTGGTTAAAATAAATAAGAACATTTTGTTCCAAAAGGAAACAATTTAGATTTTGATCAGATGAGTAATTAATTCAGTTACAATTTTAATTAAAAGCAATTTTAATTTTTGATAAACTGTTGAAATTGTTTGAGGAATAATTTTTTCTGTGCACTGTAACCAGTTACTGATGTGATCAAAAACAATGTTTTCTAAACATTTTCTAAATTTTGAGTAATTGAGAATTATAATTTGAGTAATTGACTTTAACAACACAATTACTTCAACATGAGGTTTTAGTAATTGAGACTGTATTTTAGTTTTTTGTTTAACTTTAAACATTTCAATTAAAACAATTAATCAAAAATTAAAAATGTGATCAGATTAGTATTTCAAAATTTCAAGTAATTGGTAATTTGAATTTTAGTAATTGAATATACAATTTTCGTTGTAGGTTGAACTTTAACAACATCATTAATTGAATCTACGGTTTTAGTAATAAAAATCGTATATTAATTTTTCTGCATGTGCATTGTACATAGAAAAAATTCCTCCTTAAATATTTCAGTTAATCAAAAGTTGAGATTGCGTTCAATTAACTTCGTAATTGCATCAATTACCTATGTGACCTATAATAAAATGTTGTATTAAATAGTTTTAAAAAATTTCGAGTAATTGAAAGTTAGAATTTTAGTAATTGAATATATAATTTTCGTTGTAGGTTGAATTATATCAACATAATTAATGGAACTTGCTACACTGGCTCAAGATTTATATACATCGAAATATATGCGGGAGCATATTATGATTACATACAATAAAAATAAAATAGTTTCTAACCATAACATGATCATGTTTGACCATATTATGTTTGTATTTTATTATAGCATATGCGAAATACTAAACAAAGTTGAGGCCAAAAACACAAACTTCAAAGTTCAAAGCACAATATCTTTAGAACCATCAAATATGTATAACTTATTAATTGAAATTGATATTTCTGTTTTTTTACAAAGTTTTTAATATCGAAGTTGGTCGACTTTGAGACTCTGTAGCTCATCGTGTATTTCAACATTAGGATAAAGAATTTGAGTTTTTTGACTATCTTTATTTCGATATAACTGGAATTTACTCAGTGGGAAATGTGAAAAAAGTAAAAACATTTCAAAATGTTTTCAGAGATATCATCGTAGCTCTGCTTCTGCGTCTTTAAGCAAACGAACTTGTGGGTCTTAAGTCGTTATTGGTGAAAATAATTGAACTAAATCTAAAAGTTAGGTTGTTTTGCATAGAAAAAGGGATTAAAATAAAGAAATTTGCCAATAAAAATTCAAAACTAACGCAAGTGGACTTACGCTGTTACCAAACAAGAATGTTTTGCGAACATATAGAAAAATCCTATGATCGGCAAGAAATAAAAGAAAAATAGCAAATAAAATACTTGTTATGGCGAATCACATTGTGACGGGCGTTACACATAAACAGCAGCCTATACTTTAATGCGAAATTCTTTTTAAGATATTTAAAACGATTACATGTTTCGTTTGATAACACTACGTACTTTCGCAAGATCATTATTAATTCTAAGTTAGTCGATTTTCCATGTCTTTTGTGAGTTGATTTTCCATGTCTTTTGTGACGGGCGTTACACAAATATGTACCTGCACTTACAAATCTACCAATTAAATGATTACTACATACTTGAATAGTAAACATTTTTTTACTATGCAAAGTAATCATTACATTTTGCTTGATAATTCCATGTAATAGTAATAGATGGCATAACATTCACTATTGAAGTGGAGTGTGTTTTAAAATTTTTTTATTTGTTGCGGGTTAAGCGTGTATTTATGCCTGCCTTTATTTATATATATTTTTTTTAAGTTGGAAGAGTATCTCAAATAATAAATTTAGCAATTGAGTGTGTCTTGGTATTTAGCTTTAAAGCTAATTTAATTCCAAATGTATCAAATTTAAACGAGATAATCTCAGGAATTTATGTTTCAAAAATACACTTATTTGTTGTGGGCTAGCTAATCTATGCTAACCACAAAAAATCTATTTTTGAAACCTAAATTAATTCATTTAAAGTAATTTTGGTTTTATTTAGAAAAAAATCATCCTCATTAAGATTTCAATATGATTTATAACAAGCAGCATTTAATTCCAATAAAATGCAAATAAGAAGAAAATATCAAATCAATCAAACAAATTTGCTATCAACTCATTAAAATGCGCAGCAAATCTGGTTGTGACAAATAGAAAAAATCAATTATAATTGGCAAATAATTGCCAATATGTGAAAATACAATCATGGAACCGGAAGAAGAAATGTATCGTGTTCACAAACACATGCTTAAATAATGATTATCACACTATACAATGGGGCAGAATCAAAATATTTTAGGAGGAGTTCAACCATTTAGAATACTAATGGGAATTAGTATTAAATTTCACATGCAGGAGTAATCCTATTAACTTTTTTCTTAATACTATAGAATCGTTGATCTCCACCGCATTTTTTATATGTTATGGAGCCTAACAAAAACAGTGGAAATTTAAAATTCTATGGATCGCTTTCATCATAACTTGGGAAGGGGTAGTCTAGTTTTATTACACAAATAACTTAAAAACTTGAAATAAAATTACCTTTAAGCCATTCTAACAATATTTCTTATATGCTCAATGGTTTCGGAATTATTCAGACAGCAATATTTTTTTATGCAAATTTGAAAAAAAAATTATAAAAAGTCAAAAATGGCAAAAACTTTTTTTTAAACATATTATAAATATTCGCAATTTTGGTAAAAATCGGGTGACTTCACTTTATTATGAATAAATTGAATATAATATATTGTATATATCTATCGATTTTCATAAAATAAAGCTTATTTTATTGGTAGAACATATGACTTTATGATTAGTTAATAAAAATGATAAGATTTTGACATTTTCGATTTTTTTATATTTTTTTAAAAATAAAATTTTTTCAATTTTGCCTTAAAAAATATATTTTTCGTCATTGCGGTCGGAACAATTCCGAAACTATTTAGTATATGAAAACAAATATTCAAACAGCCTCAAGGTAATTTAATTTCAATTTTATTAGTGGTTTTGTAATAAAATTGGACAACCCCTTTCCAAGTTATGATAAAATCGGTGGAGTAGCCTCTTCAAAACTCCATTTTTTGCAAAAAGCAGCTAATTTCACTTTATTGTGCATAAAATCAATATTTATCCATCGATATTCATTAAATAAAGCTTATTTGGCTCGTAGTATATTTAGCTTTATGATTAGCTATTAAAAATTGTAAGTTTTTGACATATCCTTTTTTTATAAAATAAAAAAAAAATAAAAAATTTCCAATTTTGCACAAGAAAAATATATTTTTCATCATTGTGGTCTTAATAATTCCCAAACTGCATAGTGTATAAAAAAATAATATTTGCACGGCTTAAAACCAGGAACCGAAACTAATGATTATTGCACAAATTTTTGACCAAAAAAAAATCATAATGATCCCAGAATATTAGCAACATGTTGTTGAACAATAAAATTACTATTTTTTGACATGCCTTCCATTTATGCTATAAACTTTTATTTTAAATTTTTACTAAAAAAATTAATTAATAAGAATTATAATTGAGTTTTATTTGTTGATCGTGAAATAATTCTTATTTTTGAGTTTTATTTTTTAGCTCAAAAATAACGATTATTTTCAATATTTATTTTTTTGCTCGAAAGTAACGATTATTTCATGATTTTTATTTTTTGCTTAAAAATAATCATTATTTTAGGTTTTAATTGTTACTTTGTTGATGTATTTATTTATTAGTCATATGCAACAATCCATTTGAATTCACAGTAATTCATAACTACTTTTCTAAATATTGCCTTAGGTGATGCTTTTCAAAAATTTAGCCGAGACACCTTGTGTTTAGCCCAGGCACCACCCTTAGACACAAAACCGGTCTAAAAATTAAAAAAATTGGGGTTAAAAATCTCCCCAAAAATCCCAGAAGTTCCCCGGATTCCCAAAAACTTTTTACAAAAATCTCCTCCAAGTCCCAGAAGTTCCCCGTATTAACAAAAAATTAAAAAAAAATATTCTCAAAGTCCCAGAAATTCCCGGATTACCCTTATTTTTTCGTAGTATATGTAGCTTTATGATTAACTTTTAAAAATGGCAAGTTTTTGCCATTTCCGATTTTTTATTAAATTTAAAAAATAAAAATTTTTCAATTTTGCATAAGAAAAATATATTTTTCATCATTGTAGTCTGAATAATGACGAAACTGGGTAGTATATAAAAAAATATTTGAACGGCTTAAAATTTTTAATTACTTTTAAGTTAAAAGTAATTTCCCATATAGCCCACATAGCATTTGGAAGATTGTTTTACCAAAAATGAGCAAACGGAGTCTTTTAAGACTACCTTCGATGATCATAAAGTGATTAATCAATTGCGAGCCTAAAACAAGACTCGAAAATGATTCCTACAAATGATTAGAAAACGACTTGTGCGCAATCATGATTTGGTCAAGCATATGTTCAAAATTTAATAATTTAAGACTAACTTAGACGCTCAAAAAGTGATTAAGCAGTTGCGCGCTCAAAACACGACTCGAAAATGAGTCCGATAAATGCTTAGAAAAGACTTCTGCGCAATCATAAATTGATCAAGCATATGCTCGAAAAATGTGACTGTTTTGAGTATTGTTATAAAAGTACGTTATGTTAGCTTTGTGCTGTCGATGTTGTAGGCAGTAATTTAGCTGAGTGATTGGTACGTAAGGTTACAAATCCGAAGGAGCTTGGTTCGATTCCCAGTTAAAATATTTTTTTTTTAATTTTACTTTCTCGTAATTGACTCAGAAATGATCATAAGTACTGTTTAGAAATGACTAAAAAATTAGTTAAAACTGATTTAAAAGCGGGTAATAAAAGACTCTTCAAGAGGAGTCGTACGTAGGATACCATTTTCTACCGACAAAAGTATCTTTTATGATCAGAAAATGAGCGCTTTTTTAATCGAGCTGAGAAATCAATAAAGACTCGAATATGATCAATAATTTCATAAATTTCTAGATGGGCTAGTTTTAAGTTTGTTAGTGGTATTAGTAATACAATTGGACAACTCCTTTCAAATTAATGATAAAATCGGTGGAGCAGCCTCTTCTAAAATCGCAAATTTTAGAAAAAATTAAAAAAAGTTATTCATAGAATATAAAATTTCGACTGTTTTTGGAGTTAGGGGACCATGAAACATCAAAAAAATATAGTGGTACTCAGTGAAACTTTTCCTATTGCTATTAATATTGTTATTAATATTTTCGAACGAAAATTTGCAGTTATATATGAATTTAAGTACTAAATACCAAGCAAGCAAAGAAAGGTAAGATTTACTTTTGAAAATCTCGAAATTCCTAAGAAAGTTGCAAGAGATCTCAAAAATGGATTTTTTTTGGTTTTGTCCATAAAGTCCATATTTGTCCCAAGACCCATAAAATGCTTTGGCAAAGAAATTGATATACATAAGAGTCTCTGAATGTGGTATTTGTTTTTGAGTCCAAGTTTTAGGATTTTAGAACATATGGGCTACACTCAAAACTTAGATGCAAAATAGGTTGAATTTGGAATGGCCCAGCGCCAAAAATGGTAAATTGGATTACATTTTTCTTTCTAAAAACGTCGGTGAAAATACCTTTTAAAAACATTCATAATAAATACTTATACCTTCCTGAAGAAATTGAAAATTTTCCCACTCGGAAGGAATATTAAGTTTTTTTTTATAATTTGAAATTTTGCTCCGCTCTTGAGCAATGTGGGAGGAAGCTCATTTTTTTTAGAAATATTCCTCAGCTATATGACCTTGTGAAATTTTATACTTATCGGATTATCCGTTTAGAAATGGCTGATATATTTTCAAAATATTTTGACTCTGCCCCAATGTGCACGGCTTTTGTGTGGGTTAGATGTTGATGATGGGTACTTACCATACAAACGCCATGTCAATGTTTTGCTGGCACATTCCACACGTTCATCGATGACATCGACAACAGGCTGAATTAATTGCATTTCGTTGGTTGCATTTAAGCCTTCCCTGATGCTGTTGTAGTACTCGGCAATTTTCATTAGTTTGATCTTTCGTTGCCAAAAAATATCGCGTTGTGCGTATAAATTTAAAAGTGTTAAAGGCAATTGATGAGCATGTGTATGATGGTATTGTGTCGCTACAACTGTTAATTGTGTTGTTGTTAAGTCGCACTTCGTTGCTGTATTATCGCCTAGTTTTTGTGTTCGATGAATTTCTTGCAGGGCCAACAAATATTTCGTTTCTCTCAACAAGATAAAAAGTTCTAAGGATAAATTGATTTCAAGGATTTTCATTTCACTTACAAATGATGATTTATTTAAAGCATCATCATACTCATTTCCTGGAATGGTAAATTTTTCATTGGCATTTTGTAAACTAGAATCCTTTTGAAATGCGGCTGTGGCATCAGCTTTGCCTGTTGAAATTGAGTAGACAGGATGATGATGGTGATGATGATGATAGTAAGCAGCTTCATATGCATCAGTAGTGGAAGAATGTGTTTGGTTTTTGGCCAGCCAGGTATTTTTGACTTTGCTGTTTGTCTCGCTGCCGCAAATAATACTCGCGTTAATATCGCCTTCTATACGAATGCCACAATCTTGCTGTATCCTAGAACCAGCACCAATTTCACTGTGGCACTTGTTATATTTATATTGTTGCTGCTGCTGCTGTTGTTGTTGTTGTTGTTGTGGTATTATTGTCAACATCATCACTTGCGCATCGAGTCCTTTGGCAATGCGTTTCTCAACTGTTTGTTGCCAATTGTTCCAAATTTTCAATTGCAAATTACTAAGTTTTGTTGTCAAAATATCGCGTCGAGTAGTTAACTTTTCATATTGAGAACTTAAAGGATTGTCAGCAGTAAGACTTTTACCAATGTGTGTGTGTGTGTATTAGTGTTTGTACATTGTCATTGTGTGTGTGTATGTGTGTGTATGTGAGTATTAGAAAGTTGAGAGAAAAGATGGTGGAAATTATTTGACGGTTTCTTGTAAAGCAACAAAAAAAAAATAAAAAATAAAATAAACGAAGAAAATAGGTTTTAAAAAATCTCTCTTGAAAACATGAACACCATTCACTTCTGTTTGTCATGTAATAAAAATCTGAATTGAAGTATGAAATGATTTTAGTAATTTTTTTCAAGCTGATGTCAAGAGGAATGGCTTTGTCATTATTTTTATTAAACAAACTGAATGCGTAAAATTGTGTGTAAAACTGCACACTGAGAAAAAATTTATATAAAAAAGGTCCAGGCAATGGTAAAACCATTAAGGTCAAATGCCATAAATCCCACTTCATGATCAAAAGAAAATAATTAAATAAACTAGAATCGCTTAAAGACCTTCCTAATAAATGTATTTTTCTCAGTGTACATTACTCCCGTAAACATATTGGGTGTTTTTTATTGAGGTATAGAACTTTAAGTTGGCATCACTTTTTTAACTGGCGGCCATTTTGTCAGCTGTCAAGTGATTAATATTTAGTTTGGTTTGCCATTTCATCATGAACAGGTTGACAAAAGAACAACGCTTGCAAATCGTGCAAATTTATTTCGAAAATAATGGTTCAGTTCGCGAAGTTCAGTTCGCGAAGATGAGGCTCATTTTTGGTTGAATGGCTACGTCAACAAGCAAAATTGCCGCATTTGGAGTGAAGAGAATCCACATGAGACCCTTGAGACGCCATTACATCCACAAAAACTGACTGTTTGGTGTGCTCTATGGGCTGGTGGAGTCATTGGGCCATACTTCTTCCGAAATAATGCTGGAGAGTCAGTTACAGTTAATGGAGACCGGTATAGAGCCATGATAACCGACTATTTTGTTCCCGAATTGGATGGCATGAATGTGGATGAGTTGTGGTTCCAACAAGACGGCGCTACATGCCACACAGCGCACGTCACAATCGATTTATTGAAGGAAACATTCGATGAGCGCATAATTTCGCGGAATGGACCTGTCAATTGGCCACCAAGATCGTGTGATTTGACACCATTCGATTATTTTCTTTGGGGATATGTGAAGTCGCTCGTCTACGCCAACAAACCAGAAACGTTAGGGGACTTGGAAGCCAACATTCGTGGCGTTATTGCCAACATACGGCCCCATATGCTCGAAAAAGTGGTTGAAAATTGGACCTGTAGAATTGGCTTTATTCGAGCCAGCCGCGGCGGCCACATGCCCGAAATCATATTTAAACATTAATGGCATAAAATTATCCTTCCAATAAAGCCAAATTGATGGACATTAAAACGATTTTCTTGTGTTTTATTTCAATTCGAAGTTCTATACCTCTAAAAAAAACACCCTGTACAACCTTAACAATTTCTACGCACAGATGTAATTTATTTTATTCGTTTCATACATATATATTTTTTTCTACAATTATCAAGCACTTACTTACAGTGTAGTTATTAAATCATTCAATACATTGCCAGCAAAGACATCACATCTTTTCATGTGATTCTCCAACCACATCATGGCACCAGCAATAGTTGGAAAATTCATTTCCATTGGTATGGCTTCAACACCTTTATATTCAAATGCCAACAGCACTTCACTGACAATGGTTTCAATCAAAAGCAATTCTTCCTTCAATACGCTAAAGATGTGCGGCAAAATTACCATTAATTCGGTTTGAATGGTTTGTCGTTGCACGATATTGGCAAACATTGTTGTCAGCTAAAGAAATTTTCTTTCGTAAAACCAGCCATTCATGTCAACCATTATTACCACAAAAAACGAAAAAGAACCCACACGCACACACATACACACATATGCGCACATATTTACAACAAATCCATTCATACAAACGTAAATAGAAAGCGAAAAAGAAGAATAAAGAATTAAAGTGATTGAAAATTTTGTTTGAAAATTGGTATAAGGTCGAAATAAATTGTTAGAACTCATAGGATGTAAATGAAAAGAATATTGTTATAGATAATGCGTATTTACTCACGGTACTGGCTAAGTGGTATATACAGCAAATAAATTTGGAGTCTTACTATGCTTGCATAAGCTTTAGCCTTTAACAAAAACAGAGATATGTTACTACAAAATAAGCAGAAATATTTGAGGTAATCCGTTGAAGGCATTCTGTAAATCTTATCGAAAGAAAATACTTTCGAATTGCAATACAAAATACACACAATTTCAAACATTTAATAACACTATGCAGCAACAAGAAAAATGTCAATGAGTACCAATATTTTTTTTTGGTGTGTTATGTTCCCCTAACTACTGCTACACCGATTTCATTATAACTTGGGAAGAGTTAGTCTGATTTAATTACAAGAACCGCAAAAAAACTTCAAATAAAATTACCCTTGAGCCGTTTTAATATTATTTATTTTTTGGTTTCGGAATTATTCAGACCGCAATGACGGAAAATATATTTTTTTATGCAAAATTAAACATTTTTTAGTTTTAAAAAATTTATAAAAAATTTAAAATGGCAAAATTTTAGAATTTTTATACTTTGATCATAAAGCCATATATACTATAAATAAAATAAGCTTTATTACATCAAAATAGATAGATAAATATTGATTTTATTCATAATAAAATGAAATCACCTGGGGCCTAATCGTCGCTTTCGATATGGAGCCGATTCGATCCAGGGGCCTAATCGTCGATTTCGATATCGAGCTGATTCGATAGAATTTTCTTAGTTTGAGATTATGGCATTCGCTATCGAACAATATAAACATATTGTTGGATATTGAATGTCATAATCTCAAACTAAGAAAACTCGATCAAATCAGTTCGATATCGAAAGCGACGATTAGACCCCAGATTTTTGCAAAAATTGCGAATATTTACACTGTGTTCTTTATTATGAATAAAATCGATATTTACCCATCGATTTTCACGAATTAAACCTTATTTTATTTCCAGGATATGTTGCTTCCTGATTAAAAAATGAAAATTGTAACATTTTGCCATTTTCGATTTTTTATAAATTTTTAAAAAATAAAAAAATTTCAGTTTCGCATAAAAAATATATTTTTCATTATTGCGGTCTGCATAATTCCAAAACCAATGAATACATATGAGTGATTCTACAGAAAACGGCCCTATGCAAGGAAAAAATAATTTTCTCATTTGCAATAAAAATCTCTCAATTGATGTTTTTTAGAGAATGACAATTATGGAAAAAATAAAAATATACACTATTTAATATTTTTTAATCAATTTGAGGCACTTTTAAATGATCATGCAATAGATATTTTGCTTTAACTCTTTGCATGTTTTATATTTATTTCAGATTTTCTTTTATTCCCTTCTCATTATTAATAAAAACCGTTATCTCTGAAAAGAAAATACTTTTTTTTGCTTCTTATTGAATTAAAAAAAATATTCAGCTAGAGTATTCTGCTGTATATAATAGAACGGATAGCAAATACTTGAATGCCTTATTACTGTCTTATGAGCTTATCTTTATATTATTTATATTAACTAAATCAATAAAAAGTTTTATTTCTTCGAATTTTTTTAAATTTTTGTACTAGATCACACCTGTTGGTCACACCCGTCACATTTCAAACATAGTTTTTTTTATAAGAAAAATTATTTTTTGTCAAACAGTAAATACATAATACAATTAAAAACACTTTGAAGAGATATGTATACCAAAGTTATTGTGTACCTTATAGTAAAAATTTTACAGAATTTATAATGAGTCATAATTATTTAAAAGTAAGATTTGTAAGGTCAAACCCGACGCATCTTTCTCACGACCATTCTGAGCAGAAATAGTGTTCTATCAGTGTCTACACGTTATTCAATGACTTTAAGCTTAATGTCCTTGCGACCCGCAACGTTTTTTTTTAAGTAACAAATTTTATATTCTTGATTTATAACAAAAAATGTGTGTAAAATGGTTACATCCGGCTAAATGGAATTACTCATATATAAAAATAATAATGTAAGAACGGCTTAAATATAATTTCATTTTAAGTTTTTAGTCGTACGTACTCCTTGGCATATTTCTTGTTGCATAGTGTAATAGAATGAAGTTAAAGGGCAACTCTTCTGTATTACATTCTTCTTAAAAGGGACGTCAAAGTAACGATGCACAGTGGCTTGAAATAAAACAATAGTGGTAATAAATCTGCAACTACAAAACTACTTAACCGATTTGCATGAATCAAATTGCTATGCATTAGAACAGCTGTGGCCATTCTCTCAATTTCCTATACTCGCGAGTATAGGTTGTTTTTTTACCATCCACACACGCACACTGTGTGTGAGACACACAGCCTATCTATTTAGCCGCGAAGCATATACACAAACAAAGAATAAGATAGTGTATGTATGGCCACCACTGCATTAGAAGAAGTCATGTTGTAACTATTTGGAGGTATCCTATTGTAAATCGGGTGGAACTAAAGACGTCAAAATTTAAAACCCCGCGTGTAAAAAATCTGTCGGTGGCTGTAACTTTTGTAAATGGTAGACGATTTCAATGATTTCGTTTGCAGAGCCAATCTTCATTAAACGGCAAAGATAAAACATTTTTTAAAATGTTATTGTATATCTTATAATTTTAGAGTAGTTTTAATATAAAAACTTAAAAATTTTTTAGTTGTTTTCTCTTTGCCCAGACTTTTGTCAGTTTTTTGCCTAACATTTCATTAATATCTAATAAAAACTTTCTTTGAAAATAGTTTTAGAAAGCCTGCAGCATACAAAATAACATGTAAAAATTTTTTTTCGATATCTCAAAAACTTTAGCTGTGACAAATTTTTAAATTTGAAATTTAAAAATAAAAAATATTAAAAAAAAAAAATTTTTTAAACAAAAAAGTGTCCCCTATTTTCTTAGGATTCCTGGGAAATTTATTAAAAAGTTTAAAAAATTTCATTTGTATTTGGAAAACAAGCCTTTGAGAATCGCTATACAGCAATTTTGATGGCTTTTTGGAAATGCGTCCTACTTTTAGTTGAATATTACAGTTTTTTTTACAAAAATTCAAAATTTTGCAGCCTTTAATCAATTGTACGCTTTTTGCATTTTTCTTATATCTTTATATAGACTCGACTATTTTAAAAAATTTAAACAAAATGTGTTGAAATAGTGTTAGTAAGTTCTTAGATATTTAAAGTCAAATATTTTAAGTTTTCAATTCGTCTAAAAGATTCGAAATACTGTTCTGTCACAGAACCTGTATGAAAGTGAACATATTTACACTTTCCAATTCGTAACGTTTTGGTTTTGATTTTTCAGCTTTCATATTTTTTCATAAACAAGTTCTAACACAAAAAAATGTCATACCTTACCCTACGTCTACATTAGACATGAAATGCCTAACAGCAACATCTAACATCATGCTAATGTGAAGTGAATCGATTTGGATTCACAAATAAAATACGTTCGAAATAATCACATTAATAGTAGACCGCTCATGTTAATGATTTCTTCATGTTTTAACATTGTTGTTAGATCATTTCTTCTAACAACACTTTCATAACATCATGTCTTAACAGCATATCATGTCTAATGTAGACGGCATCTTAAGGCGCCACTATAAACATAGAAAGCTTATGGAGCTAATATTAATTTGTTTCTCCCAAAAGTATGCAAAGCGATTTTTTCATGTTTTTTTATTCAAAGTTATTTAATTAGTTTGGCTTAAGTTCGTTTTCAATTTAATCTTTCGACTAAATTAATTTTATCACCACAGTCTTCTCATCAGAGTTCTTTTCCACCTAGACGACACTGCCAGCGAAGGTAGCAACAACCATCGAGCGAAAATCCTACAACTTTCTACCAATTAACAGATGAGTCGCCATCTCGTGACTATTATCGAAAACAAAGGTTCTGAACTTCACTGGGTTTTTCTTATCTTCAACTTTTTTAAACTTTTGATTTCTGTCAGAACTCTGATGAGAAGACTGTGGCGATCTTGAAACATCTGATGTCAGTTCAACCTTCTGTACAACCAAATTTTTTTTTGAATGTTCAATATTTACATGCTTAAGAATATAATTCTAAAATAATTTATTAATATTAAAATAAAATTATGACAATATGTCAAATAATAAATTTCTTAAATATTTATTAATATTATTATTTCGAACGTATTTGCTCGTGAATCCAAATTGATTATTATATTGGGCTAAGGTTCGTAACGTTTAATTCAGAAAGAATTGGGCTTGATTAATATTCCAAGGAACAAGGAAAAAATTAGCATCAACTTAATTTTTCAACGTACACAGCAGAACAGAGTAGCGCCACTTTCAGATGCCGCTACATTTCCATCGTCAGTACTCACGTGTATTTTGCTTGTCACCACTTGTTTGAAAAATTAAGCTGATGTTAATTTTTCCCTTGTTCCTTGGAATATTAATCATGCCCAATTCCTTCTGAATTAAACGATACAAAAATAATTTAATCGAAATATTAAACTGATAACGAACTTAAGCCAAATTAATTGAATAACTTTGGACTAAAACCATACAGTTCGACTAAATTCATTACTGAAGTTTTTTTATTTATATATTTTCGAAATATTTTTTCCATTTATTTTTTTACTGTAGAGGAGAATTGAAAACGCAAATTAAAAATTTTTTCGTTTTCTAGAGGAGATATTTTCTTTTTCAGGGTTGTTTCTGTGACACACCTGATAATTATTAAAATCCATGAATTGTAGATGTGATTACCTTTGTAACCATATACAATACGAATGCCTTTGTCATAGCAAGAGGTTCAAAAGATGCGCGCAATTTTGGCCCATTAACTAAAAATTGTAATGTTTTGATAATTTTTTAGCATATTATTTTACTACTTTAATGTTTATGTGATACTTGGAATTATTTTTAGGATATTCCCCAGCACCTCACAAAAAAAAAAATATCTGGTACTTCATTTTAATTATTGTACGGTCCATTTAAAATTTGCCTATCAAAAAAATTTCGTAGTATGCTTTTAGGATATACAAATATATATAGTATCTCTTAGTTTTGTAGGCTGAAATTAGCGCCTTAAGGTGTGTAATGCTTTTTTGCTAAAACTTTATTATAAAAACGTGTTAAAGCTGAAGAAGCAGAACAAAAATATGTACTACGAATTGGAAAATATAAAAATTTTCATTTTCGTACAAGTTGTGTGATATATAAAATTTTTTAAAGGAAAGTTCAAATTGCTGTTGTTTTAATTTAGTCAAATTTGTGGATATAAAATATTGAGATTAATTCAAAATCCAAGAATTACCTTCGTTAACTGTTCCCAGTTGTGGCAGTCATTATAGGCCTGCTGCAGTATGGTGGCTAATTTCTTCTCCAGGATATTCATGCGTTGGAAAAATACGATTTGTTCCCTTTTAAAAGTATGTCTTTTGATGTGGCTGTAATTAGCATTTGCATTTGGTAGTTGTTGACCAAGGTCAATTTCCAGATTAGTCCAATCCTCAAAAAGCAGTTTGAATTCATTGTAGATCTGGAAAGATTTTCAAAGTGTTGATTTATATGTCTGTCAAATAATTATTATGAAAGTGACACAGTTTATATTTTAACAATATTTTAATTTTACTTCTTTCAATTTCAAAACGTTTTCATAAAACAGTTTTGCTATGAGTTTTCACGAAATACTTGTGGCATCCCTTAAGGTGCCACTTCAAACTTTTGCTAACGCACAAATCTTATTAAATAAATATCTATTTGTAGCTCCTAAAAGTATGCACCAAAAGTTTTAATTGTTTTTTATTTTAACAACATAGAATAAGGAAAACACATTTTTTAAGTTTTTCGCTATCACTCCTTCGAGTTGGGCTTATGACAAAAAATGTTTCATATATAAAGTATTTTGAATTTTCGTACTTACCTGGCGTAACCTGTCCGTCAGAATTTTTCCACGACAGCCACCTATTTCGAGTTTTTCCAAACTTTGAAAAGTAACAGCAGCTTCAAAAATCGTTTGTAATTCTAACAATTGTTCTATGAATTTATTTAAAGCCAAACCAAAAACATCATCATTTGAAAAGCGCCAAAACTGTTGCAATTCTACTGAAGCTGAAGCCATTGTTAATGATTCACAAGATGCCGTGCTAGAAGCTGAGTGCGCCAAAGCTGGCAATAAGGCTTGATTACTTGCATACTTGGCTTTATAGTCCAATAATTTAGATCTGAGTTAATAATTAATTAAATAAAATATTTTTTCCTATACAAAATCTTCTAATGCACACTTACTTAAATAGCTCTAAAATTTTAATGGTCCGATTAATTTTCAATAGACCCTCATCGGCTTCCGTTTGAAAAAGCGTGGTTACTTCTAAGTCTTCGCTGGCTCTTCGCACCATTAAATTACAAATACAACGCAAAAGTACCGTCATTCGTTGGGTGGTGCGATAATGACGTGCATTTGACCAAATCAAATGAATAATATGCACTAGAGGTTCTATTAATTCCTGAGCGCTGCTGAAACTAACCGTATTAAAGGTGGCCGTTTGACGTAACAATGGCTGTAACCATAATGTTATGTCTTTGGCTTCTTGCCAGGCATAAACAAGTTTCTTGAAAATCTTCATATATGAAGGATAATAAGAAGAGTCTATTGATTCTAATATAAAAGCCAATGACTTGTGCGTAGTAGTTCTTAATTGATCATAAATATTTTTTAGATTTTGTTGCCGATTTATCCAGAAATTTATTTCCTGTTGCGGCATATTCACCGCAATAGTAGAACATTTTGTAGTTTTGCTAGAGGAACTTGTAAAGTGATCTACACAATCCGATTTCTCTTGTAATATCTCATGTATTTGCGTTGTCCAATTTATAAACATCTCTTCAAGTTGGGAGCGAAACTTTGATTCTAAGGCGGGCTCCAGGTTTCTGAATTGTTGATGTAAAAGAAGAGAAGCAAATAATATGTGATACGAGTAACAAGCAGGATAACAATTAAAGAAAAAAAAGCAGAAATTATTAAAAAATAATAAATTTTACGTGGTATGTAGTAAAAATTTGGTCCGTTATAAATATTCTGAGCGACGCTCTGGAGATTTTCCGTTTCTATCGACTTTTTATTTGTTTGTTTATAGAATTGTTATTTATAGAATTGTGTTCAATAAAATAATGTTGTTGAAAAAAGACTTATTTCAATAACATTTGTCATTAACTTAATACAATATTTATCAATACCGCGCATTTTAAAAATCAAGCAATAAAAATTATTTGATAAAAAAGTTATTGAAAAATTGCAAATATTTAATAAAAATAGCCGTTAAATCAAATACATTCGCTGTATACATTGACATGCGTACCAGTAGGGATGGGCAAAAATATCTATATATCGATGTTTTTAATTTCGATATATCGATATATCGATATTTTTTTCCAAATATATCGACAGTATCAAATTCGATATATTTTTTAGCTTTGGTTTTGTTTTTCGTGCAATTTTTAAAAACATTTCGGCACAGTCTTCATTAAATAGAATATTACTAACAAAATCTTTTGTTTTATTTATAATCTTTTGTCTATTCGAAAAATTATCATTCTTTGAGTGTAATGTTGTTGATGTCTGTTCCATGAAATATTGGTGGAACAGTAAGGACCTTGGAAATTAACTCTTTCCAGCTTAATTATTTATAAGAAAGGTACTTTTTTGTTTTATCATTGTTGAAAAAATATCGATATATCGATGTTTTTTATTCGATATATGTGTCCTTTAATGTAAAAATGGTGTAACTCCATATTTTTAATAAATACATATTTTTGTAGAATAGTATCACATTTAGTCATATCTTTCGAAGTAACAGCGAAACAACTCCAATAGATGGCGTTACTTGCTTACTCGAGGAAGTAAAACTGCAAAATATTCGCTATAAAAGGCTCATTTTCTCGAAATTTAATTACAAGGAGATAATTCACTGTTACAATGAACGACACATATATCGATGCTGATCGATATTTAAAAATATATCGATATCGATATGTGTCGATATATTATTTTCACTTGCCCATCCCTACTTTCCAGGGTTAAGTACTTTAAAACAAGTTTTATCGCATTAAAAACTAACTGGGATATGGCTCAGCTGTAGAGAGTATGCTTTACATTCGAAGAGCCCGGGTTCGTATCCCAGCCATATCAACATTTTTTTTTAATTTATTTATATTTTAAAGTAAATTTAAAAAATTTTTTTTTATCAAAACTCTCCCAAGCTTTAATATAAAACGTACTTAAAATTTAAACTAATTTTTAAAAATTTTTTTGTGATTAAAGCCTAGTATGCTGATCCGCCTGAATTTCAGATTTGAAAATTTGTATTTATCTCTACACGGAATAATTGTTGTGCAGACAAATTTATTTTTATTCGCGTTTATTCACTTATTTTTATAAATTCCCACGTACAAATTATGAAAAATTATTTCAAAGACCACAAAAACACAAAATATCAAAAATTTCTTGAGCAAACAAACAATTGTCTGAACATTAATTTTTGTTTTAGTTGACGGAAAAAAGTCTACAATAATTGATATGCCATCCCTGTTTTTAACAAAAATTGTGTTGATTTTTCTTTTCAGCTGCGTACTACCAAACGGAAAGTCGCCTGAAAAATTTTCAAAACTGAATTTCAGTTTGGTTTTTTTACACATACTTCTTATGGCAGCCTGAAATTCAGGCAGAACTGCATACTAGGCTTAATAAGCGGAGTACCTTATCACAGGGAATATGAAAAAAAATTAATTGAATACTGGGGTTCTTGTTATCAAAAACCAAACTTATTTTTTTCTGTGTATTGAAAAAAAACTAATAATAAATCTGTATCTTTTAAACTTGCGATCCGATTACAAAATTAGAAATGTAAAAATCACAGAAGAGGACAAAGGCTTTGAGAAAATTAAATTCTTGACCACCTTATTGAAATACGTGGTGGGTTACAGGGTGTCAAAGTTGTCTTCCTGGGGCATAAAAAACTTCGCTGGTCTCTTGAATTTTACAAATATTATCCGATTTTAATGAATTTGAATTTTTTGAAAAGTTTCCCGAGGAACTTATTATGTGCGCAAATTTTCTTAAGAAGTGGCTAAAGAGAAGTAGTTAAAAAATAATAATTATTTCGTCTGGGCGTGGCGCTGCCCAATGTTCTGATCATAATGTTGCATTTTTACGAGAACTAAATGTGAGTGCGTAGTTTCATAAGGATCGGTTTAGTGGAAATAGTTGAATAATAATATTAAATTTTTTTAAATTTTTCATGGGCATGGCACTGGCGGTTTTTCTCTCATGTGTGCAAAGTTTCATAAGAATTGGCTAAATAGATTTTTATCTATAGATTTTCGTTATATAAAGCTTATTTATTAAATTTTGGCGATTTCTTTTCGTTTCGGCGATTTTTTTCGTTTTGACGATTTTCTTTTCATATTTGTGGCATTACATGACGGCATAGCCTTCAATTATTAATTTAGTTTGATGTTGTAAAAAGCATTTGTTTCTGTAAGTTTGACTCATATACAACCGTATGCATGTAAAAACCTTTTTTCGTTATAAAAACTTGACTTTGGTAAAGTGATTTATACACTTAGACCCTGAGCCTTAATTCACAAAATAAATAAAAATTCAATATTTTTGTTACAACATTCAAGTGTCTCTTATTACTTAAATTAGTCATTCGTTAAAATTCGTAATTAAATTTTGTTACAATTTTCGTAGTTTGACCTATTAAGTTCATAATTGCATTGCATTATTTGTATTTAGAGAACTCTGTTATTAAAAAGAAAAAGTTTATTTACTTTATTTTTCAGCTCATTATGCTGTAACTAAAATAACAACTGCAAACAACTTGCGTCTACTACTTAAAGTTTTCACTGCTTCTAGTGCGCTAATTAGCTATTGCAAACAGCTAAAATTTTGTTATGAGCAACAGTTATACTTTTTTTTTGCAAAAGTAGTTTTGTAAAACAAAACTTTAAGGACGCTATAATAAGCGTTTAATTTACACATTTTACGAAATAAAGTAAACATTTTATGTATAACTGGAATAGAAAAACGCAAAGAATTTTACATTTCCACTAAAGTATGTGTATAACGTTACTTATGTAACGGGTGTTTTTTTGGTGGCAGATTTCTTTAAATTGACAAGAATGTTTCCTGTGCCGCCTTTCATTGTCTTTGAAGTTAAATATTTTACAACTTTTCATTTGAAAATATTACGTTATTAGTAGGCTGAACGCTTTACTAGCTATGGAATAAAATACTTGAAATTTATTAACTAGATACTCTTAACTAGTTTCGGTTTTTTTATTTTGAGGATGGTGACGTGTTTTTGGTGATTTATGTACCGTTTTCTGCGTTATATGAAAAATAATCAGTTACGAGTTGTCAACCATCGATATGTAAACTTAAGCTGTACAATATACTTTTTTTTGCTATTTTAAGTGATTGATGATTTTCGATCGGTTGCACATATCTCGTCGATTTAATTTTTGAAAAAAATTTTCATACTGCTTTATTCATAATACATACTTACCATAGGTTTATGAAAAGTTTATGAAACGAATTAGTTGAAAAAATTGAGCTACATATGCAACCATATTCTACTAAGCAAGCTTCATATCTACACGAAATGCCTATTACTCTAGCGATTGTAATTAAAAGACGAGACCATTCTTTATAATGCAGTTTATTTATGTTCATACATTTTGAAGATTTTTATACACAGATGTGCACAATCTTTTTTCAGTCGAAAAATTTAAAAATGAGAAGAAAGCACCAAAACGAAAAAAAATGTTTAAAAGTGAAAAATCGCCATAATAAAAAAAACATTAAAACGGAAAAAATCTCCAAAGCAAAAAAACAAAAATTTGCAAAAAAAAAAACACCAAAACGGAAAACCCACCTAAAGTTAAAAGAAATCTTCAAAATTGAAAAAAAAATCGCCAAAACAAAATCAATTTGCCAAAACGGAAAAAGCGCTAAAACGAAAAATAACACAAAAAAACAAAAAAAAAACACAAACTAAAAAATGTTCGAAATTAAAAAAAGTATCCAAAACGAAGAAAATGAGTAAAACAAAGAAACTGCTAAAAAGAAAAAACACTAAATTGGAAAAAAAACCACCAAAATAAAAAAAATCTCCAAAATTAAATAATTCCAAGAACGACAAATCGGAAAAACGAAAGAGGCACCAAAACGAAAAAACCGGCAAAACTAAAAAAACCGCCAAAACAAAAAATCGAAAAAACGGAAAAACGCAAAACGGATAAACATTTAAACGAAAAAACTCCCAAAACTAAAAAAATCAAAACTAAAAATATAGTAAAAAGGAAAAAAATCGCCAAAGCGAAAAAAGCCATGAAGAGAAAAGAAACACTAAAACGAAAAATCGCCAAAACAAAAAAAAAACAAAAAAAAAATTGGAAAAAACAACAAAACGGAAAAACCGCCAAAAGTTAAAAGAAATCGTAAAAATTAAAAAATCGCCAAAGCAAAATCAGTTTGCCAAAACGAAAAAGCGCTAAAACGAAAAAAAAAACACAAAAAACGAAAAAAAACACAAAAAACGAAAAAAAAACACAAAAAACGAAAAAAAACACAAAAAACGAGAAAAACCATCAGAACTAAAAATAATCGTCAAAATAAAAAAATATCCAAAACAAAGAAACTGCTAAAAAGAAAAAAACCACTAAAATGGAAAAAAATCATTAAAATAAAAAAATCACTAAAATTAAAAAATTTCAAGAACGAAAAATCGGAAAACCGAAAAAGCACAAAAAAGAAAAAAAACCGGCAACACTAAAAATATCGCTAAAACAAAAAATCGGAAAAAAACGGGAAAAATGCAGAAACGAAAAAAAACATTTAACCCTCTCCTGCACCAAACTTCGTTAGGGCACCTAGATTTTTCTTTTTAATTTTTCCAAGTATACAAAATAAAAATAAGGCAAAAAATGCAAAAGAAAAATATATTATAAAAAAATAAAAACTAAAAAAATATATTAAACATAAAAAATTTTAATTTCTGGTCAAGCAAAAAGCAACAAACTGAAGTAAAGCCCTACAAAATGCCTTTGTAATACTCCATTTTGCAAAATTTTATCGTTAGAAGTAAGAAAATTAGTCTCAAAAGGTCTTGGTTGTATACATACAACAAATGCATGAAAGGGTTAAAAAAAATGCCAAAACTAAAAAAACCAAAAGTAAAAAATATCGTCAAAAGGAAAAATATCGCCAAAGCGAAAAAAGCTATGAAGAGAAAAGAAACACTAAAACGAATAAAAATCGGCAAAACTAAACAAATCGTCAAACCAAAATAATCAAAAATCGCTAAAATGAAAAATCTGTGGACTTTTGACAAAACAACTTAAGTATAATTTTCAAAATTTTCAGAAGAGCTAAATACAATTAAAGAGCAGAATGAAACCTTTTGTGCATGCATTTAGGGAAGAATACAAATTAAACATAATGAACCGATTTCGATCAGAATTTTGTTTAACATTTTTTCCTTTCGTTTTTTGACGCATTTGAAATTGAATGTTGATCAGTCGCAAATTAACAAATAAGAGTATAAGTGGGTAAAGGCGAAAATTTTCGACATGAAAACAAGGGTTTGGATTTTTCACCTCTCCGACTTAAATGAACATCGACACATATCTTCTACTCCTGGGTGCGCGTAACATGACAGAAAATTATTTCGATACCTCTTATGTTTTCTATTTTATAGGCCTCTAAACCTGGGCATCTCGACCATTTTTGAGAAAAGCTCGTCATATTGAAGATTGAATCAGTTATGAACGCGTCATCGGATATAAATGAAATTGATTGCATTCGAAAGGTTTCAGTCTCCTCTTACCGAGTATTGACTAAAAAGGACATAGCTTCCTGCTACAAATGCGTCTAAAATGCCAAAGTATCCTTTATCCTTAAATATCCTGGAAAATGGTATTTTAATTTTCTTTATGTTTTTACAGAATGTAGCCAACTAACATGTCTTTATTGTGTACAATTTTCAAGATGGGATGAAAACAAACTCAAAAGTTATAGCTGTTTCTTTATGATAACTCGATAATTTCAATGAAAACTGTATAAAAAATAATAATGAAAACAATTATTTGAATACATTACGATTTTTTTTGTTGTAAAAAGTGATTTTGAAAATAGTCTAACTTTGTAGCGCGTCATCAGATTTTAGTAATTTAAATGTCTGTCATCTAAAAGGTTTAAGCTTACTTTTTCAAATCTAAGACAAAGAAATAGCCAATGAAAAAAATTTGTTTGGTCCTTAAATATCCTGAAAAGTGGTATTTATTTTCTTACAGCATATAGCAAACTAATCTATCACCATTGCATAAAAAATACAAATAGAAGTTTTAAGCAATACTACGGCTACGGCTGTTTTTCTTGTTATTGCTTACACAATTTTCATAGAAATGATCGTGTTATCATAAAGAAACCACTGCAAGTTTTGAATCTGTTTTCATCCCATCTTGAAAACCTTACACAATAAAGACATCTCAATTTACTACATTGTGTAAAAAAAAAACAAAGAAAATTAAAATTTCAGGATATTTAAGGATAAATGACACTTTGGCTTATTAGACGCACTTGTAGCGGAATATATGCCCTTTTTAATTAATACTCCTTAAGAGGAGACTAAAACCTTTCCAATGACATACATTTCATTTATATCCGCTGACGCGTTCTAAAGTTATTCAATTTTCAATATGACGAACTTTTTTCAAAAATGGCCGAAATGCCCAAGTTTAGAGGCCTATCAAATAGAAATCATAAGCGGTATCGAAATAGTTTGTCGCCATGTTACGCACACACAATAGTAGAATATATGTGCCGAATCTCATTAAAATCGGAGCGGATAAAAATCCAGACCTTGTCGAAAATTTCGGCAAAAAGGCCGAATATTAGGCCGAATCCGAAACTTCCCGAAACTTGTTTTTAGCATTAACTGATATTGACATTTTAAAAACTTAACAGAACTGAAAAGTCATTTATTTTATTAACTGCCCTTTTCAATGTAATTAAAAGTTAACGTGGTACACAATAATGAATTTTTCTCGACGGTATTGAATTTATCGTGAAGATTGAAATTGAGCTTTCATCAATTTCAGTGCAAAATCGCAGAAGTGAATTCGATTGCGAAAAATTGATTTATTATAACATAAAATAGATTTTCGATTTGAATCGAAATCGGCTTACCATTCCCTAGTTTATGCTATTTATTTTGGCAACAAACATTTGAATACTTTATGCTACTATGTACGCATATCTTTTGGTTGCGCTTTATACAACTAAGTAACATATTTTAAATTTTGAAAATACTATTTCGATTAACTTCTTTATTTATAGAGAACAACAAATTTCGGTTTCGGTATCGGCAAAAAAGTTGGCCTAAACCGAATATCAGCCGAAACCACAATTTTGGCCGAATCCGGAACCGAAACCGAATATTCGGTCGGACTCTACTACGTATCATTAATTAAATAAAAGGCGTTATACTGCGCCCTTTTCTGAACATAATGTTGTCTTTCCACGAAAACTAATTGTGTGTACGAAATCTCATAAGAATCGGCTTAGTAGAAGTAATTGAAACAGAATGTTTACTTTGTATGGATGTGGCACTGCCTACTTTTCTAACCATAATGCTGTATTGCCCCGGGAACTTAATGTGTGTTCAAAGTTTCATAAAAAATGGTTAAATATGTACTATTCACTTTGTATAGACGTGACGCTGCCCACTTTTGAACGAGACCATTTCGGAAGTACATGCTTTCAAATAAAGAAAAAAAAATCGGAAAACCGTTAGGAAATGGCGGAGTTCTGAGGAACCAAACATAAAAAAATACCTGATGAATTGATAATTGTCTCCTTTTTCGAAGTCGGTTGAAATTGATATTAAGAAAGCGCCATGCTGGCTTAGAAAAGTCACAACCAGGATTATTATTAATTACAGCATTTCAAAATTTGTCATGGCATCCAGCAATCTCTGAAAATTTTCAATAAAGCACTATATCGCTTAATGAAAAACTATAAACGTATTTTTATCATCTGATTGAGCCCCTATCATTAAACAAAATGCCTAAATTTATGCTTTTCAATAATTTTCTCTCTATCATTCCTTAATAACTAACGAATTTCAAAGAAGACAATAGAATCTATTACATAGATCTAACAAATTGCAGATAAAAGTTATTTGCACAAATACACAAACATCCCGCACAGTATGTGTATGGGGCACACACACATACAAACACACACACACATAAACATTTCACCAATTGAGCAAGCAATTCCTTGATTATCCTATTTTCACCACATTTTACATAATTTTCTCTGCAACTATTCTTTCTTAATTTTCTTCGTAGTCATCAAATTTATCATTTGCTTTTTATATTTCGTAAATATTTGAGAAAATAAAAACTAAAATGTTAAATAATTTTTATTTCTTTTTTCCTAAATACAAGTAACAAAATGAAATTGTTTTAAAAGTATTCAAGCTTTTATGTCAAGATGCTCTTCCTTTGAAGAGCAACAAAAAACAAAGATGTTTTATACAATGGAATACTTCAATACTTCTTGTTTTATAAAATACTTATGTTTGATATCCAAAGGATCTTTAAAGTTATTTTCAATAGTCCTAAAACTATAAATTCTCAGCCAATTTGTACGCATTAAAATTTTTTTTGTGTGCTATTATAAAGTGTGCTATTATAAACTTGTATGTGTCCGTCTTTTAATATCTTTTTAAGTATTTGTGACTAATACATATACATGCATTAGTGTGTATGTATATTTCTTTGGTTATTCTATTTCTTTGCACGTTCTTTAAAGTGCTCTTGTTAACTATAAACACTTAAGTTTTATAGTTTTTCTTGAACGAGAATAAAATAATATTTAAATACGTTTTTAAGAATTTATGTAGTCTTGTTTCTACTTCTTTTGAATGTAGTTGAGGGTATAATCGAAATGGCTAGAAATTTATTGGTTATTTAAGTTGGATTTAACCCATAAAATGTTGACATTGTTGAGTTTATAAATAGCTCTGATGGAAAATTAGCCTAAAACAAATAAATGTAGGAAATTCTTTTTTTTACCCTGAATAATTTAAATTGTATTTTCCATCCTGAACACTGGCAATCAATCACAAGAATGCAAGAATTGTTCTAGTAGTCTTTGCCTTAAAGAATCAGACTAGAGTAAGAAATTATTGTTATATGGCTATGAAAACTATATTATGGTTGTGACAAACAATGTATGGTTGTAGCAACAAAACTCTGGATTTTTTTTTTATTTTGTATGCAATTAATTTTCATAAATAAGTTCTTTGGATACATATTCATATATTTCTTTAATTTTTTCTTTTAATTTTTTTTCCAAGTAAATACGATTTATGTTGATATAATCGGTTTCCTCTGATATCAAATTTCAACCGAAATATCTACAAAAAGTTCTTGCGATTAGTATTAACAAAACTGTTGATATAAAAAATCGAAAAATTTTAAATGATGCTAAAACTTTAAATTGAACTTCTTTTTATATTGGATATTGTTACTGAACAACAACATTTCTAAAACCCCACATACGACTTTATTCATAAAAGCCACAGAATCTATAAATCTTAGTGATCTTAAGAGTTCCTTTCTATAAACTTAGCTAAAACTTGTACATACATATTGTTTAACATTTAAAGGTTAAAAGCATCTTTAGCTTAAAGTTTACTTAGAAATCTTTGAGTTGTTTTGTTTGGTGAAAAGTACTTATTCAATTCTTTTTTTTTTTAAGAAAAAATATTATCTATAGTGTTTAATGTTACCGTTTGTTTTCGAAATGAAAAAAATAAATAAGAAGAAAAAAAAAACAACGAAATTGTTAAGCCAACTGGCATTTTTAAAAGATAAAGGTGGAGTCCAGCAGCCATCATCTCTCTACTTACCCTTTCTTGACATGACTTACAACTTGTTCAATAACTGTTGGCGAAACTAATAACGATAAAATTGTTCGATTGTTGGTTTTGCCTTTAATCTGTAATAATAGAATAGAGCAAAAACGAAAATACATTTTATAGAAACATTTACACGAAAAAAATATATATAATAAAAATACTTAAAACCTGAAAGATAAGCAGTTGTTGTAATAATAAAGACTTGACTAGACAACGGTAGCAATATGGCTAAGAACTACATAAAAACCTTGATACTAAATTTAATACCTGCAATAGAATGTATTCAAAAGGTAAAAAGGTCCAGCAAACAAAAATTCAATAGTTAGATATACGACGCACAGTGGTTCCAATTGAAGAAAGGATAATAAATCTCTATTTTTGAAACTTGCAATCCGATTACAAAACAGTGTGTGTAAAAATAATAGAGAATGACCTAAGCTTTAACAATTTTTAAATTAGGATCACCCTGTTGAAATCCACGGGCATGAAAAACCTTGTTGGCCTCATTGATTTAATGGCAGTTTTTCGAAATTGGCAATCACTATAATAGGGTGGAGCGTCAGAAATTTTTTTATCGGTTTTCAATTTCGAATAGAAAAAACGTTGCATTTTATATTCAGATACATGGAAAAAGAAATGAAAAAAATGAAAAAATGAAAATGAAAGGTATATCAATGACGTTTCTAAAACTGTAAAAATCATTTTTTTTGTGTCAAAATATAGCACCTTTTGTGTTTTACATATAGCGCCGCCATTCAAAGTCCGATCTTATAATGTCTCATATCGTTGACTGTCATTTAATTTTTGGCACTGCTGACTTTTTAATCCGATATCGAGTTCTGGGCACCACTTATGTCATTTTAGACCCTTCCCCTCGTATGTTCACTTTTTGGCACGTGGCAAGAAAGGCCTTCTAAAACTTTGTAGGTCTAGTTTTTAATATACTACTTTTATGCCACGCCCCAGCATTAAGTTCATTCTGCCTTTACCCATACATATTACTTCACTTGTCGTATATTAATAAATTAAGTAAAGTGCGACTTTGGCTCGCACACGAAGGGTTTCGTACGAATACAAACATGTATATCCCTTTTCGTTTTTTCCACCTTTTTAATTTTGGCAGTTTTTTCGTTATGCTTTTTTTGTTTTATACAATTTTTTTTATTTTTTTAATTATTTTTCTATTTTTTGATTTTGGCGCTTTTTTAAATTTCGTGATTATTTAATTTTTTCTGGCGATTTTTCGTTTTTTGCAATTTTTTGTTTGTTTTTTAGTTATTTTACTTTTTGACGAAATTTTTAGTCTTAGCGATTTATTTTAGTGTTGGCGATTTTTTTCACTTTTGGCGCTTTTTTCAGTTTCGGGTATTTTATTCGGGTTTTGGTGATTTTTTTAGTTTTAGCGATTTTTTTGGTTATGACACTTTTTTTGGTTATGACATTTTTTTTTGGTTATGACACTTTTTCGCTCGGACGATTTTTTTGTTTTTTTTCGATTTGTGCTTTTTTGCAATTTTTTGTTTGTTTTTTGCCGATTTTATTAGTTTTGAGGTTTTTTTTGGTTTTGGCGTTTTTTTTGCTTTAACGTTCTTTTTCGCTTTTTTACGATATTTTTAGTTTTACCGATTTATTTTCAGTTTTAGCGATTTTTTTATGTTGTAGTGTTTTTTTTCGTTTTGACGACTTTTTTCAGTTTTTGGCGTTTTTTTTAGTTTTTTGGCGATCTTATTAGTTTTTGTAATATTTTGCGTTTTGCGATTTTTTTATTTTGGTTCTTTTTTCCTTTAAGCGCTTTTTTCATTTTGGCGATTTTTCGTTTTGACATTTTTAAAAATTTTTAGTTTTAGCGTTTTTAAAAATTTCAAGAGTTTACCTCTTACGGTTTCCAAGGTACAGCATATTGTCTGAATTACATAGTAAAATTACATTAAGTGATAGAACACCCTTTACTTTTTATTGTTTTAAATATTAGTGTTAATTGGTGTAGTCTATTCTACAGACTACACCAATTAACACAAACTTTGAAAATTTAAAGTGTGTATACTGTAAAGTGTTTGTATATTACATTAGAATTTCAACATGTTTCGTTGCTCGATTTAGAACACCCTTTAATTTTTAACTGCCATATATTCTAGCGGCAAACGTTTTACATATTCTGTGAAAATTTCAGGTCCATAGCTCTTCTGGTTCCCGAGAAAACAGCGTGTGACAGACAGACAGACGGACAGACAGAAAGACAGACAGACAGACAGACAGGCAGAGGGACAGCGTAGCGAAAAGAATAGGGCTCCTTTACACTTTTGGTGCACGGAACCTTAAAAAACCAGCAAAATGCTGTATTTTGGAGCGTAGGAAAAAAATTTGTTTACAGTTCTAGAAACGTTATTGATACAACTTTCATACTGAGGGTGACTGCTGCAGTTTAGTTTCGTATTATATATTAATCGAACTGGCTTAAATGCAATATATATGTACAAAAAAGGGGCTTACTATTGGGGCGTGGCATAAAAGTGGGTATATTAAAAACCAGATATACTAAATTTTGGAAGGGCTGTCTTGCGACGTGCTAAAAAGTGGTTGTAAGAGGGGAATGATCTGAGGTGGCATAAGTGGCGCCCAGAATTTTATGTTAGACTAAAAAGTCACCACAGGCAAAAATGAAGCCAAAGTCAAGCCATAAAGAACGATATGCAATATCTTAAACTAAAAGGGCGTGGCAAAAAAGAAAAAAATATTTATGGAAATTTTTCAACTAATCTTTAATAATAGGATGTGACTGGCTCAACTTTTTTCTTTTGTAGGGAGGCTGAACCACATTAATGTACATATAAGCTTTATTATTTTAAACGTTTGATTTTTGTTTGCTGGGTTATACGTTGTTCAATAAACTACAAGTAGTTAATTTTACTTGTTAAAAATTGTTTACTTATTTGGTAGTTTTCTTATAAACCTTTTCCAAAAAAAAAACTTTTATGTTTTGAGTGTATTTGGGAGTCTCATTTTTTAGATTGTTGACCAATTTAACTTTGAGATGTTTAAAGATTTTAAATTTTAAAGTCTTTTGATACAGTCTAATCGTTTAGCTACAATATTAAAGATTGGAAATCTTTTCAGCTTGAACAAAGTTTTGAAAAAACTGTTATGGCGTATAAGCATTATTGGGCATGCAAGGGTTAAACAGGAAATTATTATTAAAATAACTAAGAGCAATGTAGATATTAAATTTATATTTTTGAGTTATAAACTAACAGAAAGATGAATTTATTTATTAGCAATATATTACAAAAGAAAAAAAAATTGCGATTACTTGATAAACGAAGTTGTATTAACAAGTATTCTAAGTATTCTAAACTTTTCTCATTACTGGCCATTTACTTACCTCCGTCACTGTATTTCTAACATCTTTCATGCGTGCATTTAGATCTTTGCCAACAATTTCTGGCCACCGTTTGCGATTGAGTGAATTTTGCAATAATGGTTGCAATATTTCATCAAACAATATGGTCAATGTTTCGATTTTACTGTGTATTGGAAAATCGCCACATATAACTTCGCTGCGATAGTTATCTCTGGTTAAGACTGTGTGTAGCTGGCGTTTCAAAAAATATGTACATTTTCCACGTGGTACACCATCCAGTGTAGAGAAACTGCTTGAGGGTGGCGGTAAGGGAGCCAACAAAGCTGTGGCTGCTGTCATAGCGGCTGTGGCAGCTACTGCGGCAATAGCAGCAGTGATTGCGCTGGAGGTGGACGTAACTGAAACTTCAATATTTTTTCCCTCTTCTGATGTAGTTAATGCGTTCTCTAAAGCTGATGTTGTTGCTGTCGTTATAGTTTTTGGTATTAGTATGGCGTAATTATGCTGATACAAATCGTTTATTGAATTTTTTGGTATTAAATGTCCGGCCGGATTGAGTGTCATAACAAGTAGACGTCTTTGTGGATTGTTCAACCAATCCAACAAAATGAGCTGGAAAATTAAATTGAATAAACAAGAGGATGAAAGAAAAAAAATATAACAAGCAATTTATCCCTCAATATCATAAACAACAACATCTTAAGTATCATTAGCAATATTTTTTGTGGCTTAAAGCGTTTATTTTGCCTTTCCTTTAGCTTAAGTTATTTTTTGTTGTTAATAATATTTTTTTTCTTCCTATTTACACAATTTACAACAGATTAATTGTTGTAAAAAAAAAAGAATTCAAAAGCAGAAACCTTTTGTGCAATTGATTGTGAATTTTGTTCATAATTTAAGAGATTAATGTTTTGGCCACAAGGCAGAAAATAGTATTTTGAAAAAAAAAGTTTCTTCATTCCTTAATTTATGGTGTCTTATCGAAATTGCAAACTGTCTTCAACTATAAATTTCAAAGCTTAAATTTGTTCCTTTTTTTTCTATAAAGCGATAGTTTTTATGAAGTTTATTTTATATATTTTGTAACTTTTTGTGTAATGGAGACTAAGAGGCTTAAGATGGACAGACCGACCTTTATTCTAATGTTGAAGTATTAAAATAAATTGTAAGGAAAATATGGGGGGCTTTGTTAGGAAATGTATTTTAAGTGTACAATTCGATTTTTGTGAGTACAAAATATATAACCTTTCTTTAGATATATTATGCATACACCTTTTCTTATCTTTGGCTACACTAAAAACAAAAATAGAAATCTAGTTTTTCTTATAAAATTAGTAATTTGAATGGAACAATTTATTCTTTAATTTTAAAAACTTCATTCACGGATATGCTTGCTGTAAACAAATTTGTTTAAATTTATGACTGGAGTTTGATTACTGATTTTGAATAACTGTTTCCATCAAATAACACTATGAAACAAAACGAATTTTATGATAAATGAACTTTTTTTTATTAATATGATTATTTCGAACGTATTTGCTTTGTGAATCCAAATTGATTATTAGGCTAAGGTTCGTAACGTTTTTAATTCACAAAGAATTGGGACAAGGAAAAAATTAACATCAACTTAATTTTTCAACGTACACAGCAGAACAGAGTAGCGCCACTTTCGGAAGCCGCTACACTTTCATCGTCAGTGCTGACGTGTATTTGCTTATCACCACGTGTCAGGTGGCTCTGTTAAATGTGATTTTAATTCTTATATATATAACTTTTTCGTGAAAATTGAATACGAGAATTAAATCGCTCTCAAGCTGATATTAAAGTGCACTTTCCCAGCATTGCCATCGGTTTATTTTTCTTCATTCCCATTTTTCTGATTTTTGTTCTACTCAAGACAAATTTTTTTTGGTTTGATTTTATACTTAAGTATATATGAACATGTAAATATGTGAAAAGCTCAAGCCAGTAGTATTTTTTTTAATTGAGAAAAGAATACACTATGCAACAAAAACAACACCAAAGAGTACCACTATATTTTTTGATGTGTTATGGTCCCCTGACTACGAAAACAGTCGAATTTTTAAATACTATGGATAGTTTTTTTAAAATATTATCTTGCCTAAAATTTGGAATTTTTCAAAACGCTGCTACACCGATTTCATCATAAATTACAAAAAACATAAAAAACTTGGAATAAAATTACCTTTACACATTTGTAACATAATTTTTTTATGTACTCAACGATGCAAAATACATTTTATTTATGCAAAATTGAAAAATATTTAATTTTTTAAGTTTATAATAATTTGAAAATGGCAAAATGTTACAATTTTTAGGGTTCCGTACACCAAAAGTGTAAAGGAACGCTGTTGTTTTCGCTACGCTGTCCGTCAGTCTGCCTGTCTGTCTGTCACAGGCTGTTTTCTCGAGAACCGTAAGAGCTAGGGACCTGAAATTTTCACAGAATATATAACCCCACGTCTATACCTGATATATTATATATATTATCTATCATGACAAATGTCAAACTTTATATTGAAAAATAATTTGTTTTATGTTAGCTGTTTTTCCAATAAGGAATTCGACATTTATCATGATAAAAATATATCAGGTATAGACGTAGGATAAAACTTTTACCGCTGCAACAACAAATATATGACAGTTAAAAATTAAAGGGTGTTCTAAAGCGAGCAAAGAAATACTAATGTAATATACAGACACTTATATCTAGACACTTTAAAATTTCAAAGTTAATGTTAATTGGTGTAGAATGGACTACATCAATTAATACTGATTTTTAAAACAATAAAAATTAAAGGATGTTCTATCAGTTAATGTAATATTGACTATGTAATTTAGACAATATGCTGTATCTTGGAAACTGTAAGAGGTAAACTATTGAAATTTTCAAAAACGCTAAAACTGAAAAATTCCAAAATTAAAAAAATGTCAAAATAAAAAATCGCCAAAATGAAAAAAGCGCTTAAAGGAAAAAAGCACCAAGTCAAAAATCGCTAAACGGAAAAAATCGCCATAACTAAAGAGATCGACAAAAAACTAATAAAAACCAAAAGCCGAAAAAAGCCGTAAAAAAAAAACACTAGAACATAAAAAAAATTGCTAGATTGCTAATCGCTAAAACTAAATATATAGTAAAAAACGGAAAAAATTGCCAAAAATGGAAAAAAGCGCAAAAAAACAAAAAAGCGCCAAAACTAAAAAAATTGCAAAAAACCGACAAAATCGCGAAAGCGAAAAAAAGTGCCAAAACCAAATAAAAAAAAATTGCTAAAACTAAAAAATAAACACCGAAAATCGAAAAAGCGCCAAAACTGACAAATTAGCGCCAAAACTAAAATAAATCGCTCAAACTTAATATATCGTCAAAAAGTGAAAAAAACGTTAAAACACAAAAATATGCCATAACCAAAAAATCGCCAAAAACTAAAAAAATCGGAAAAAATTGAAAAAAACGAAAAATCGCAAAATACCAAAAAAAAGAACTTAAAAAAATTAAAAAGCTAAAATTAAACGAAAAAGCAAAAGCAAAAAATTTCCAAAATGAAAAAAGGGAAAAAGGGAAAAAATGAAAATGGTTTCTGAAAATTGTTTCGTATTTTTTTTTTGAAAGTTACATTTAAAAACCATAATTTTGAAAAAAAACGTCCTAATAAGTTAATTTTGAAAAACTTAAAGCTTTTTGAAAAAATAGCTGTTTGAATCCCTAACTTTTTTTGGGTTGAATAAAAATATGTATGTGAAAAAGTTCTGAAAAACGTCTTTTGGGAGTTAGAAAGATAGAAAAGTTTCAACGAAATCAAAAGGGGTCGAATAAAAAAATTTTTGATTTAGCACTAAAAAGCAAAACATAAAAACCTTTGGAAAAATTAAACGGAATTTGAAATATATGACTAAAAAAGTTTTTTAAAAATATTTTTAAACAAACACAACCCGCGAAGCGATTAGTTTGTCTGCGGAAAACACCCAGAGTCTATGGCGGAAACCGAACCCACGACCTGGGGACTGAAAGGCTAGGATCGCTACCACCCAGCCAAAGGGGCACCCAAATAAAAATAACTAAAAATAACTAAAATATTATTATAAACGTTAATTAATAAACTGTTTGCAGTCGCTGCCAAGAAGATTAGTTACTAATCGCAAAAGTAAATTTACAGATTGCCAGCCAATAAAATATTTTCTAGAACCAGTTAACTAATTGTCGGATATAATAATATTTTAGTTATTTCTTATTTTTTAGTGCATATATTTTAAAGTCGTTTTAATTTTTAAAATAGTCTTAACTCAACGTTAATGTTTCCGAGTCGAAATGTTGTAAAACCACTTACTCGTAGGATCATTATTGACTATATGAGAATTGTATCATACAGTGTTCCTTGTGCGATGTCACATTGAAATAAATTTTTAGACAATAATTCACAAGGGTCCAATATTTTCTTTCCTTGCCATTTTCAGCAGTTATGTTTCAATTTGTTTAATCTCCAAATGTAGGTCTGTACAAAAATATTTATTATTTATTATATTGAATTGTTTTTATGCATTTGTGTAAAATAATTTAAGTATTTATTATCGCCAATGCCACTTTTTGTAAATTATGTACATATGTACCTGTTATGTTGTTTGTTTTTTTTTGTTTGCCTTTTGGTAATACGATTCTGAAATACAACTTTTTAGTTTATTCCTTTTATTTTAATCCAATTGTATTCATATGAATTGAATTATTCATTTACAATAATAAAAATAATTTAAACATATTTATTAACACGGAATGTCTTGACTGTGTGTTAATACAGTGGGTTAAATAGTGTGACGTTCACTACATGGTAATTTTATTTATTACGCTTTTACTTATAAAATAGGTGATATCTGCCTGCTGGCATTATCATAGTGGGGAATAATGTGTGACGACAATTGGAAAATGTTTAATTATGCGTCATTCAGAATTGACAGTCAGTCCGTTGATGCTCTAATTGTATTGTAACTACGACCGTATCCGATCTTTCATTGATGTATGATCTGCTGCTACTTTTTGCTATACGCGCACAGTCTTAAGTCATATTTTTGTAGGATGGATACCTCACTTATGTGATAGAGATCTCTGGAAGAGCTTAATTTTGCAAGTTTTATATTCAAAATGACGTAAAATCGTCACATCTAACACCCCTGATTATTGCCTATGGTAATATTTATGTTAACGTCTATGTTATTGTGTGGTAATATAAATGTTAATGTCTACTTTTTAACCGACTTCAAAAAAAGGAGAAAGGTTATCAATTCGTCATGTATTTATTTTTAATGTATGTTCCCTGAAAACTCCGCCATTTATGAACCGATTTCGGATTTTTTTCTCTATGCAAAAGGATGTACTTCCAGATTGGTTCCGTTGAAAAGTGGGCGGGTCACGCCCATACATAGTAAATACACTTTCGTTTTTAACTACTTCTACTCAACTGATTCTCATGGAACTTTACACCCACATTAAGCTTCTGTTTAAATACTATATCAGAATAAAAAAAGTGGGCAGTGCCACCCCCATGAAAAGTAAATTAGCATTTTAACTACTTCTACTTAGCCGATTCTTATGAAACTTTGTATAAATATTTATTTATCGTTACTATACAATATTGCAGTTAGAAAAGTGGGCGGTGCCGCGCCCATGAAAAGTAAATATTGATTTAAGCTACTTCTACTTATCGGATTCTTATGAAACTTCGCACACACAACAAGTTCTCGTAAAAGTACATGATGATAAAATATGGGGGCGGTGCCACGCCTATTTTGTAGTCGGTTTATTTTGCAAGAGCTATTAGGTGGTTATATTAATGTTTATGACATTTTTATGTCTTTTAGTACAATTTGTAAAATTTTATACATTTTTACATATTTCAGCAACCAGTTTTAGTTTTGAGGCTCGAGTTCCTGACAGTAGTCTAACATAAAAAGCAATTATACATCTGATATTAACAATATTCTTTAAAAAAAAACTAGTTTTTGAGCCTAAAGTTCTAAAAATTTGTGACTGAAATAATGTACTTAACAGTATATTTTTAACTGTTAGATACTGTATCGATATTTTTGTACATAACTATTATTTGGTGCTACGTATTTTAAACAATATTACACACAGAAAAAAAAGGAATGTAAAATCCACAAGCCGCAATTTTGATTGCAAATCATATTAAATTTACAGGAAATAATTTGTCGTTTGATTGTGTTAGTGTTTACTTGCTTTGTTCATTGCTACAATTCACTGTTCTGCTTAGTTGTGTGACTTGTTGTTGTTTATTCTTACATGTGTCGTCTTTGTATACGACAAAAAACGAATTACCAGCGAATATTTACTGCTGCTGGTTTAAAATTACCATTGTTTCATATTAATTTTAAACGGAAAATAATTAATCTAACTTTAAATCACCGTTAAAACAATTTTGTTATAAACGTTAAGTTTCATTTTCAATCGACATGACTATAACTTTAATTTCAAATAAATTTTATGTTAAATAATCATTTATATCATGTTGAATTAAAATGAAATACATTTTACATACGATGGTATTTATTTAGTGTATAAGTAAAGAAAAGTTTGAAGCTGTTGTGGCTGCAGTGGTTAGCGCGTGGACTCTAATGCAGGTGGCACGAGTTCAAATCTTGGCTGGGGCAGTCAGCTACAACGAAAAGTTTTCTGATGACTATCACGTAAGTAAAATAATTAATAAAATAGCTACATTAAATTCATGTTGTTTCAGCTTGATATAACTTTAATTCAACATGATTCTTCGTGTTGTTCCAATATCAAATTCACGTTGTTTCAACATGAAATAACTTTGATTCAACATGATTCTTCGTGTTGTTCCAATATCAAATTCACGTTGTTTCAACTCGAAATTACTTTGATTCAATATGATTCTTCGTGTTGTTCCAATATCAAATTCATGTTGTTTCAACTCGAAATTACTTTGATTCAATATGATTCTTTGTGTTGTTCCAATATCAAATTCATGTTGTTTCAACTTGAAATAACTTTGATTCAACATGATTCTTCGTGTTGTTCCAATATCAAATTCATGTTGTTTCAACTCGAAATTACTTTGATTCAATATGATTCTTCGTGTTGTTCCAATATCAAATTCATGTTGTTTCAACCTGAAATAACTTTGATTCAACATGATTCTTCGTCTTGTTCCAATATCAAATTCACGTTGTTTCAACTTGAAATAACTTTGATTCAACATGATTCTTCGTGTTGTTCCAATATCAAATTCACGTGGTTTCAACTCGAAATTACTTTGATTCAATATGATTTTTCGTTTTATTTCAGTATTAACTTCATTTTGATTTAACCGTACTGGAATATTAAATCAACATGAAATATAGTTAATTCAAAAGGAAAAATTTTCTTTCAAGATTATTGTAAATCATGTTGATTTAACATGAAACACCTATGAAGCAAAATCAGTACCGAAAAATGTTAAGTTAACCTGGTTTTCGACGATGTTACATGGAAATTTTTCTGTGTGTAGCACCCAGTTAACCAAAGAACAGTATTATATGAATTTTCAAATTCTCAATTGAAATGCTTTTAAATAGTGCGATAGTTTTTAAAGAAGACAATAAATGTTGAAGTAAGCCTGTGTCGTCACGCTCATCATTAATATCCATGTGGGCAGATTTACCCACAAACATAATTTTTTAGTCCAACAATCAATATAAGAAACATACCAGAACAATATATAAGGAGGATAAGAAAGAAATATCCTTTGTCATTAGGGTGGAACGTCTATATATGAAGGGGAGTATAAGTCATCCTTTCAATTTGGAATACATGCAAAGATTTGTATGTTGGTGAATTGTATACAGAAATATAAAAAAAATTTTTCGGCATATCTTTCTATCTATCAAAAGCATTTTTGGATGCAAAATCAAATCGGTTTTTTTTCATTCAAAGACTTAGAACTTTCTGATTTTTTGTCGGATCTTTACGATCGTTGGTTCGCCACTGAACTACCTTTTACATATCGTTACCTAAAACGCAAACGGCCCTATCTAACATTTTGAAAATTCTTCAGAAGCAAAAAACATGTTAAAATTAAAAATATTGAGATTTGCAATGCGAATTTCCACAATATAATAAAAGCACTATGAAGAGTTCATTTCTGCATGAATTTGGAATATATTTGTAATATTTTAAGAGTTATGTTAGTTAGGGCTTTTTGCTTCATATTTTTCTGAAACCAGAAGCCCTATCTTCACTAAAAGGGTTTGAGATGTGATGTTTTAACAGTAAAAATAGGTTTTTTCACACCGCTCTATCCGTAAGAGGTAAATTTTTACACGGTTTGCATTACTATGGCCGCTTTAACAGCAAATACTAAATATAAAAAAAGTTAAAAATTAAAGGGTGTCATAAAGCATTTAGTGTAATTTTGACATTGGGCTGTATCTAGTGAACTATAATACATATACCCTGGAAATTCTCAAAGGATGTGTACAGCTATGGCTGCTATAGGAAAATAAAAGAAACTTAAAAATTAAATGGGGAATAGAAAAATAATGTAATAAATCAGCTCGTTTCGCTGTTCTATTTTCTCAATAAAATCGCCATTTTAGTTTCGGGAACTCCGATTTTTAGGGTTCCGTACATCAAAAGTGTAAAGAACCCATATTCTTTTGGCTACGCTGTCCATCTGTCACAGGCTGTTTTCGCGAGAACCATAAGAGCTACGGACCTGAAATTATCACAGAACATGTAAAACTTTGGCTGCTACAATAACAAATATAGGACAGCTAAAAATTAAAGGGTGTTCTAAAGCGAGCAACGGCAAATGTTAAAATACTAATGTAATATACAGAAACTTATATATAGACATTTAAAATTTTCAAAGTTAGTGTTAATTGGTGTAGTCTGTAGAAGAGACTACAGCACACTGATATTTAAAACAATAAAAGTTGAAGGGTGTTCTATCAGGTAATGTAATTTTGACTCTTTAATTTAGATAATATGCAGTATCTTGGAAACCGTAAGAGGCAAACTCTTGAAATTTTAAAAATCGCTCAAATTAAAAAATTCCAAAATTAAAAAATTTCAAAACGAAAAATCGCCAAAATGAAAAAGTGCTTAAAGAAAAAACACGAAAATTAAAAAAAAAACGTTAAAACACAAAAAATCATCAAAACTAAAAGATTGACAAAAAACTATAAAAAAACAAAAAACGGAAAAAGGCATCAAAACGAAAAAAGCACTAAAACATAAAAAAATTGCTAAAACTAAAAATATCGTTAAAAGCAAAAAAAAAAAAAATAGTCGCCATATATGAAAAAAATCACCAAAACGAAAAAAACCTTCAAAACAGAAAAAATCGCCAAAACTAAAAAGTTTCAAAAACCGAAAAAATCGTCAAAACGAAAAAAGTGTCAAAACCGAAAAAAATCGCTAAAACTAAAAAAATCACCAAAAACCGAAAAAAATCCAAAAAAGCGCCGAAACTGAAAAAAGCGCCAATACTAAAATAAATCGCTAAAACTGAAAATATCGTCAAAAAGCGAAAAAAGCGTTAAAATAAAAAAAAAAGAAAAAAGAAAAACGCCAAACCGAAAAATCACCAAAACTAAAAAAATCGGCAAATAAAAACGCTAAAACCAAAAAATCGCAAAAAAACGAAAAAGTGATAAAAATGAAAGAAGACCAAAACAAAAAAAATCCCTTTGTTGGCTAGATTGCTGAAGTCCAATAAATTAAATTAAATTAAAAAATAAAAAATGAAAATTAAACGAAAAAGCAAAACGAAATAATTTTCAAAATGAGGAAAAAAGGCAAAAACGAAATGGGACATGTGTATTTGTACGAAATCCTTCGTGTGCGAGCCAAAGTCGCACTGCACTCTACTGAATTTATTTATTTTTATGGTGATTTATTTTGATGAAATATGTACATCTGGGAGGCTACTCTGTAATTCGATTCGAAAAGAAAACTGTTCGAATTTGTATCTTATTTACATTGCAATTCGGAAGCAGTTGCTTTCGGTTCGAAATACAGAGTAACCCCCTTTGATGTTTAAGAAAGTTGATGTACTTTTTTTGTTAGTTGGGGCAGTTTGCGTTTCAGCTAACGATATGTTATTGAAAGAAATTAATAAAAGATTTTTTTCGTATTAATAATTCCAACAACAATAAAATTCATAAAATTATTCCATCTTACAGCTAAGATGGAGCGCTAAAAGATATGTCCAAAAAATCTTTTTTTAAATATTTCTGTATATAATTTAGCAACATGCAACTCTTTGGATGTACATATTAAAACATGACATACATGATTGACTTAGAACTTTCTTATTTTTCATCGGAGCTTTGTGATTTTATGCATCATATTTTCACCACAATATCAAGAATTTGCTTCCAAGCAAGCGTTCGTTTATTTTTCTTTAAAATTTTGAATCAACTTTGTCTTAACTCGACTTAAACTGTTAAGGATTATGACCACAGATATATGAGACAAACTTTTAAAAATTAAAATTTTTCAATCTAAAGACAACAATTGTAATTACCGAAATATAATCATAATGTGTGAGCCTACATAAGCCCCTCGCTGTACCTTGTGCAAGCTTAACATATTTTTCATCGGAGCTTAGTGATTTTATGCTTCATATTTTCACCACAATATTATTCTTAACATAAAGATAAAACTATAGTATATTTTTCCATCTTAACGGAGCAACTTAAAATTATATATTTCTGTGGTCACAAGCCTTAACCACTTAAGTCCTTTTATATAGTTTTTCGGCAGAGCCGTTCAAGGTGTCAAGAATTTGCTTCCAAGCAAGCGTTCATTTATTTTTCTTTAACATTTTTAGTCAACTTTGTCTTCACTCGACTTAAGCTGTTAAGGATTATGACCACAGATATATGAGAAAAACTTTTAAAAATTAAAATTTTTCAATCTAAAGACAACAATTGTAATTACCGAACTGTAATCATAATGTGTGAGCCCACGTAAACCGCGCGCTGTGTACCTTGTGCCTTAGATATGCTTAACATTTACTTCTAATATTAAAGCCGAACTAAAATTTTTTCGCTGAATTAGTCAGCATAAAGCTCGTGAAAAAGCCATCAGGTACCACAGAATTCTATTTCCCATCAATTATGCAGAAAATATATTTTGGTCTATTGGGTTATAACGATGACAATAACAGTAATTAATTGTTGACGAAATAACAACAAAAAAATCCACAATAAATTGTTTTAAACAATAGAGTATTAAAATGTTGTTCATATTGTTGGTATGAAAATACCAATATATTCTAGTTTATGAGTAGTTTTGCTGTTGTGTGCATTCATGTTTTATTTACCTGATACTCCTGGGTGGCCATCATTTTATGCCATTTATCATGCTTAAGTCGTAAACTGGTTAATGTATAACTTGTTATAAACTCTAATCTGGCATCATTTGACAACGGGAGACAACTACCTCCACTATACAGGATGCTGTCGCTGGTTGTTGTGCTGCCACTGCTGCTTCCGGTGCAATTGCTATTTGAGTTGCTGTTGATATTATGTGGCATGCTGTGGCCATCCATGGTAAGAGGATTTTGTGCTTCTTCTACAGTTGCATTAGCAGAACTATCACTCATGGCCGCGAAAAATTTTAATTTATTAAAATCTCTTTAAAGTCTGTTTCGTGTACGTGCGTGTGTGTGTCTGTTGTGTAATGTTAAATTTGAAACTTAAATTAAAGTGTATTTTCACCGTGTAACGATTTTGCAAAACAAACGTCTATGTGCAAGCTTTTAACACAAGTGAACATTGGATTATAGCTTGGTGATAAATGACCCCGGCTGTAGAAAACATTTGAAACACTAAAATGCCCATTTAAAAGGAAATTAAAAAAGAACAGTTTGCTTTTGTAGTGTTGAGTGTTTTAAGGGAATATTGCATACAACTATTCTTACCCATTAACTTATACAAGCATAAAAAACAATGCACACACACAAACACACACACACAGACACACTCACTCCAATGGAATGTGCATTCAATAATATCGATCAAACTTCAAACTTTCTAATTCAAATTAAAAATTTATACTTTGAAAATTTTACATTTCCTTTTTGCCGTTCACACATTCGCATTCCCACAAATTGGCTCGAAAATAACGAGGTTAATGCTTGCCAAGAATCCTACAATGAAGTTATAATTCCATTTATATTCGCAATAGGTAAGTTACAGCTGGTAGGTTTGGCCTTGCTTAGAATATTATTGTAAACTTATTTGCTTTTAGTTTTGAGTTTTGTTTAATTGGAATTATGTTTTGTTGCATTATCATCATCGTCATCGAAATGTCTTTGAATATCCGTAATTTCCGCTTGTATAAAATGAAACGGATGTGATTTTGTACATATGTAAGAGAGCGCACAATTGAAAATGTTATTGGCTGTATTTAAAAGGTTAAAGAGAGGGTTAGGAGGTTGGTTATTTTTTCTAATGTTCAAACTCAATTTTTGTTGCTATTGTTTTTTAAATTTTATTTATAACTGAATTTATTTTATTATAATTTTAGTATATAAAGTTTTTAACATCTTGTTAAAAGTGTGTTTCAATTTAAGATAATTTTATTATAAAGTTTCTATCAAAGATACAAAAGGAAAATAAGTCCATTTTGTAAATTAAAAAATGTGCCATTTTAATTGATACAGAAGTAGTTTAAGTATAAAATTCAATAATAATGATGCCAATTTATTTTTTTTATTGTTAAAGCAAAACGAAAAAAAAACAGATGGCGAGAAATAACATTGAAATATTTTTACATGAGGGAGCAAAAAAAAAAAAATTAACAAAAAAAGCTGAAGGACACATTTAAATGCTTTAATTTTTTTTAGCATTTTTTCAATTTTCTTTTCTCCATTCATTTAAAAAGATTCTTGGCGATTTGTGTGTGTTTTATCTTTTCGTCAGCACCATCAAAGAGATTTTTATCAAAAAATAATTTTTTAACAGTTTGTAACAAAAGTAATAGTTTTGCAGCGTGTGTTTTTCAAATTGAGTCGACACCAACTGTCAGGCCGACCGACAAACACTTAAACTCAATTTTCAGCACTAAAGATGCTGAATAAACATTTTAAGTTTGCAACAGTAGACAAACGCCAGCCAATGTCCATTTGCCAGCCTTTTCCTTGGTTTTCAGATTGAATGTCCAAACGAAAGTGGGTCCACGTTGTCTGCAAAAGGAAAAAAAAACTTAACAAAAAGCAATAGAATAAAAAAAAGGTACTGGAAAAGAGCAGGAAAAAAACTCTAAATGGAATATTTGTGTGAATTCGTATTGTGTAATAGGCATTGGAAATTATTCGTATTATGGAATCTTAAATATGCATGTGAGGGTATGGTTGTATGTATTAAGTAAATATAACTGATGGTTGGTAGTAGATTAAAATTTGTAAAGAGATTGTGTTTTAAATTAAAGAAATCGTAAGAAATTTTCTTAAGTGTTGCAGCCGATTGGCCAATCATTAAAAAAATTTCACACAAACATGTTCTGATTACATAAAAAAACAATTTAACAAATTGATCATTGTTAGAAAAGTTCTACGCTATATTTGGGGGGAAAATATATTCAAATTAAGCAATTGTTACATAGTCAGAGTATTTTTTTTTTTAACAAACATTTGCTTAAAATTTATTGCTGAGTTTTAGTCATGATATTTTTTATAGTTTAAGTGGAACGGGACAAAAATAGAGAAGAAAACGTAAGTATCTTGTTTGTTCACACTTTTGGTAAAAAATATTGGTCATGCAGACTCTTGCACAATCATGTTTTTGGCCCATGTTCATGAATTGTCACGTGAGTGAAAAAAATTAATCACGACAGTCTCACAAATTATGTTATTTTAGAAAGAAATTCTAAAGCATATAATAATTGAAGAGATATAGAAAAAGTTGGCTGAACGAAAGGTTGAACTTACATTTTTCGAGACCATCCGGTCTTCTCATGAGTCTTCTTTACCTCTTAGACGTCGCGGCAGCCACAACCGCCACGCAGCTACAACCAAATAGTTTGAAAATCCTTTAACTTTAATTAATTCCTGCTGAGAAGGCCATCTTGTGGGGTTTTACCCCTCGGATTTCATTAATGGTTAGGAACTTTGCTAACATTCTAATCTTAAGCCGAACTAATTAAATAACTTTTGGCTACAGTTCTACTAAATTCATAACTTAATTGAGAAAAATTTTCTTTATTTTTACTAAAAGAGTTTATCAAAAATATTTCTTAAGGACTTTCTGCCACTAATAAACCATATTTCAGAAATTTCGATTTTAAACTTCTTTTCAGAACGTTCAAATATCGAAACAATAACGCAAAAATTCTACTCGTGCACACACGCTCACTCTGACTTAATTTAAGAAAAAAGTTATTCAGGATCATGCGTGATCACTCGCGATCATGCACGATAAACGAGAATCACGTGAGCGGTGCCCATTTGCATTAAAAAGGTGTTCAACGAGGAAGTAACTCTAAAAAAAAATTATACAAAAAATTAACTAGAAACAATTGCGCGAAAATCTAGACTTATAAATATATTATTTGATTCTATAATGCTAGATTTTTGAGATCTCAGTTAAACTAGGTTTCGTTAATCTGAAAACAGATTTGTGCCGCCATTACCAAGTTTGTATATAAACTTTTTCGGGATAGCTTAGTTTTGCTTATAAAAAATATTTTGTGTTTATTAAGAGCTTATTTGACAATATTCTATACAATAGTTGTCAAATAATGCTTCAATAAACATTGTATATTTTTTATAAATAAGGCTGTTTAATGAAATAATAAAAAAAATCACATTTACCCGGAAAAATCATTGTTTCAGACTACGTTAAACTAAGTTTAGACTTAATCCACATCTCAAAAACCCATCCCAAATGTTTTGTTTAGCTTCTGTATACACACTAAAGCCTAGTACACGGTTCCACCTGGATTTCAGGTTTGAAAATTTCCATTTATTTCTACACGGAATAATAGTTGTGTAGACAAATTTCTTTTATTCACGCAAATTGACTTATTTTTATAAATTACAACGTACAAAATATGAAAAATGATTTGAAAGAAGACAAAAACACAAAATATTAAAAATTCCTAGAGCAAACATGCGTACTACGAAGCGAAAAGTTGCTTGAAAAGTTTTCAAACATGAAACTCAGTTTGTATTATGGCAGCCTGCTTTCTAGGCTTAAAGCCAAAAATTCAGTATATTGGGACTTTACTCGCACTCGAAGGGTTCCGTAAAAAATACCCTATTTCGCTTTGGCGATTTTTGTTTGTTCTCAGGGACTTTAATTTTAGCGTATTTGTTCGTTTTTTTTCTTTTTTTGTTTTGAAGATTTTTTTCGTTTTTGTGCTTTTTTGTAGCGATTTTATAATTTTTCCGATTTTTTTCGGTGTTGGGTATTTTTTTTCAATTTTGGTGTTTTTAGTTTTGAGCCTTTTTTTGCTTTAGCGTTTTTTTGCCTTGGCGGTTTTTTTCGTCTTGTTTTTTTGCGATTTTTTAAATTTTGGTGACTTCTTCGTCTTTGGTGCGATTTTTGGTATTGTCGTTTATCGGTTTTTTTTATTTTGGCGATTTTTTTTATATTGTTAGTTTTTAAACCTGGGGTTTTTTATTTTTGGCGTTTTTTAGTTTTGCCTTTTTTTAAAGGCATAGAAAGATAAAATAGATTTATATCGAATATAAATTATTTGCTGGGTTTTGTATAATTTTCAAATCCAACTATGCTTATTTTTGAAAATCATTTACATATTTGTGAATTCTCAAATGGTTTTTGAAAGTTTTTACGTAAGATAAAGGGTTCGTAACTGTTCAAAATTGTGTTTGAAGTCTACTGACGATTTGGCGAAGCACCAATGAAATGCATATAGACAATGCTTAAACTCCAGCAAATAAAAGTTTAACTTTCAAAAGCTTAAGCGTTTGATTACACTTTACAAAATAATTAACATTTAAAAAAACAAGGTTCTAATAATGATTGATTTTCGTACAGGAGACAAAAAATATATAGCGATAATATAAAAAAGGCGTATCTCGATTTTTTTCGTAATCGCATTTTTAACGTTTTCTGGTAGTCAATCTGTCAGTGTAATTACATCCTCCTCAAAGAACTAAGTAAGTTACTGTTAAAAAGATATATGGCCACTTAAAAAATTATTTTTATATGCAAATGCTTTAGTTTTTATTCAGTTTTTTTCTTCTCCTCAAATAGCAATATAGGGCAAGTTTACATAACATATATTTTTATTACAAACTAGTTTCATAAAATCCGGGTTTGTAGGATATTTTACCACTAATCGGGAATAAGATACGAAATTAACCCTTAAACACATTTTAAGTTTTGCCTTATTTCTGGCGTTCAAGTTGAATTTTGAACTTTGGGGTCTTTAAGGACTCAGAGTAGAATTTTATGACAAATATTTCAGTAAAACATTTCAGCCCGCTATATCGCTGTTTAGGTGGAGTTTTGTGCCCCTCTTCAAGAAAGAAAAAAAAGAGAGCCACATACCAAACAGTTAGAGAGTTAAATGTTCCACAAAAATGTACTTCGTAGTGTTTTGTTTTACATAAAAGTTTTAAACACACCTTATACCTAATATGTAAGGATTACAAGATTTCCTATGCCGATTCTATTATATAACAATGTGAAAATGAGGGGAAATTTAACTCCCCTTTACCAGAATCAGTCATTAAAAACTTGTAATTTTTTTTTTGAGTAAAAAATTCAAGAAAAAAGTTCATTGTTTCAACAAATTGTTTGGTAATTTTAAGTTAACGTACTATTATATTAAATTAATGAAATGGTTCATTAATTTTTGTTAAAGAATAATAACAGTGAATTCTTTCAATGTACCGTTTAACATTGGACTTCTATAAATATTTTCATTGAAACAACGTATGCGTACATTGAATCAACGCATTTTTGCAAAAAGTTAATGAATCTATGTCAGTGAATGCCACTCGTTGAATTTATGTAAAACAATTTTTTCAGTGTAGTGTTATTTGTCTTGTATTTCTCCCCATGTTTTTCTTTCTGATTTTTTTTGCATTAAACATTAAGTTTTATAATTTACCAAATTCTTGCTTTCTATTTTGTTAAAAAATTCTACTACACACATTTTGTTGCGATTAGCAATACCAGACAACACAGAATAGGTAGATACTCCCCACCTTTCTTAATGAAAATATAGTATAATTGAAGTTAACAAAATGATTATTTTTATACAAAGTGATGTGTAACCAAAAGCTGACACAAAGATAGACAGACATATTCATAGACAGATACAATGTCAGACACATGAGTATGTTATTTTCTCTTTTAGTTTGCAATTTTCTTTTTCAATTATTTTGTTTTAGGGTGTGAAGCAAGTTTTTTTTAGAAATAAATTGGCGTCAAGAAGGAAGAACACATGGATAATTTTTGGAACTTAAAGGTAATCATATAAAAAATAACTAAAAAGTACAGATTCTTATGTATGACCAGCAACAAACTCAGAAGTTGTCCCAAAGTCAAAGCATTTTCATTGCATACCAAAGAGTACAGGTATTGAATTTAATAGCCTAAGCCTGTTGTTTGCCAGCAAGATTTGTTCTAGACAACTTTCTGATCGCATACCGTTCTGCGCTTTGGATCACTTTTGTCCCATGACAACCATCTGCTAAATTCGTTGGTAAATCACCAAAAAGAAAAGTACTTTGAGTTCAGTTCATCTGAGATTTTACTAATTATTGGTATTTTTTTTGCTGGGTATTAAACCTTTCAACTAACCAAGCTCTGGCCAATTTATTCGTGTGTCAAAAATAGCTTAAAATCTTTAAAATCTGTTTTTATTTGTAAGGATAAAAAGGAAAAAGGAAAGAATGTAATGTATTCAAAACTAAAATGATAAACCGGAGGAATGAGTGTTTCAAATGTGTCATTTATGCAAAAAAGAGAAAGACAGTTATGATATATAATGACACAGAGATTTAAGGGATATTTTGCTTATTACAAAATAAATACAATATAAACGTTTAAGTAAATGCGTAAAGGATATGTTGATACGTAGGGTAAATTTCTTCAATTGGTAATTAACAATGTACAATATAATGTGATAATTGTTTTGTCGTAGATTTTATAGTCCTGCATAAATAGTCTCAAATATTTACATACTTACGTTTTCTAAACTAAGTAAACATCCTTTATATCCTTGTACCATATGGTTTTTATACAAAACATTTTTAAACTTGAAGTATTACTTTTAAGATAAATACAATTTTATTATGCCTTCTTACAAAATCACCACTTTTGCAATCATATTAATTAACGATCATGTTCCTTTTGCTTTGAACTTAAACTTAAGAGTTTTTTTTCTACTTTATAAACAAGTGATTAAAATCTGTATTTAATATAATTTCTATTACTTTCACGCCTTCATCCTAATCAAAATTAATACGTTGTATTTTGAGCAATTGAAATGTGAAATATGAGTATTTAATTACATTTCCTGTCTGCCATAAAATTTAATTGTGTGTTAAATTTGCACATGTTTCACTCTGAATATTCTATTGCCGGATGTTAACAAATTACACTATGCAACAACAAAAATAACAAGTATATCCAGGAAAAAAAATACATATTGGATTTTTGGAAGCAGTAAAAAAATATCATGCTTTTAAAATGCGCCGTTTTGAAATATTTCCGATGATGAACAAAAAGAAGGCAGAGCTCTATCAATTTGTTTTTAAGCACAAAATAGTTTAATCTCACTTATGGCATGGAAGAGAGAGAGAGAGATTCTTAATAATACGCACGATTTAATTTTTTGTACCTTAAAGCGGCCCACCCACTTGCAATAAAATTGTGCAATGTTTTGTACAGATTCCGTTCGGATTGGATCGTGTCACAGATTCCGTTCGGATTGGTTTTGATTCCGTAGTTGTCATTCCGTAAAAGTACATTTTTGGTGCTATAGATTCCGTTTATTTAGTATTTCGTTTTTATAATGATAAAGTTCTTATACCTTGAGGCGTTTGTTTACTCTTGTTTTTATATGCAAAGCTCACATTAAGCTTTTTATTAACATGGAAAGCTCATTGCCAAATATTTATTTGACGCTCCTAAAAGTATGCACGTTTTTTAGTTTTTACTGCAAATGAAGTCAGTAGAAAAGTGTTTTTCAATTCCACTTTGAAACTTAAGTGGTTTGATTACGAAGAAAATTTTCGTTTTTCGTTTTCTGAAGAAGCAACTTACGAAATTGAAACCACTTTCGATCGGAATGGTATATATATTGACAAAAATCAAAAGACCTTTGCTTTTTATTGTACAATAATGAAAATTGTGTAATGTGGTGGCAGCATTGTTTCGTCTTGTGTTTACTTTTTCACTGTCAAGAAAATTAGGTAATATTTTCTTTGAAAATATTCTGCCATTTATTGCATAGTATAGGTCAAAATGACAATAAGATTTACAATAACATATGCAATAACATTGTGTAATGAATGGGCGCTTAACGCCATAACAACGAAGTTTAAAGACACATGGTCGATTTAACATTACGATGTCCTAGGGCTGTACCATATAACCCAGCTTTGCACTACATTGGAGTAGTCTCAAAGCTACTCCATGTCACCACTTGACGGAGCAGTCAAGTGTTCGTGTTGAAATTGTTAAAACATGAGCACTTGTGGCTTAACTATAAGCTCTTGTTTACAAATGACATGGTCCATGTCTGCATTACATCGGACTAGTTTTAAAACTACTCTATGTCACTATTCGGTGGAGCACTCAAGTGTTCGTGTTTTAACGATTGCACTCATTAAAACGCAAACACTTGTCGGTTAACTAGAAGCTATTTCCCCTATTGTGAATGGCGATGTCGACGTCACATCAACATGAAAACAAAAAATTGTCACTTGTCTACTCTTTGTCGACAACAATTGACTCATATTAACATGCTCGGCTAGTTTCATAAGCCTCAGAAAATACTAAGAGACTGTAGTCAATTGTTGTCCACAACGAGAAACCACAAGTGACAATTTTTACAGCCGTGTTGATGTGACGTCGACGACGCCATTCATAATAAGGGGGATTGTTTGCAAATGATATGGTCCATGACTGCATTACATATGACCATGTTGTAACTACTCCAGTTCAGCTAAAATGGCCACGTAGTCCAATATTATCTTTAGGAATGTTCCCAGTGGTAAAATTCAACAGGCCTGAAAATTTCAGGACTTCTGGAAGGCCTGCAAGACCCTCTATTTTTATTACAACAAAAATTTGTTATTATTTTTACGTAATTTTATTTTCGAACTGAATAGGTATAAGTCTGAAATTTTATTATTTCGGCTTTTTAGTTCAATATTTGAATCAATGTAAATTCAAATTATTTTATTAAAAATGGAGTGTTCGAATATTCAAATCAGATAAGCAGAACGGATCAGTACTACTGGGGGTTACTCTGTAATGCGGTGCGGAAGGAAAACTGTTCGCATTTGTTTGTTATTTACATTGCAATGCGAAAGCATTTCTTTCATATCGAGTTCCAGAGTAACCGCCCTGATTTCGACAGGCCGCTACGCCGTTTCATCAGCATTCTTGTTCACTTTTACCACTTATGAAGATGTATGCTTTTTTGTCACGAAATAGAATACAAGACTTTTTCATGTAAATTCTTGTATTCATTTTATTTTCAACCCAATTTTAGTAGCCGAAAGCTCCTCTGTCTGATTTAATCCAACACTCACAAAAGCTCTTTTTTAATTTTTTTCGCTTTGATGGGGATTTGTATCAACATTTTTCGTCATGCAAACTGCCTTCTTGTAAAAGGGAAGGTGGAAGTAGTACTTTATTATTTTGTTTTTGAAAAAGTGCTTTGGAAATAACAAATATTCTCGTATTCTTTTTTCGCATGTATTTTGTATATAAGACTCAAATTCATATACGAGAGACATCACACATGCTGCTATTATGTCGTAGCTAATTAACTTATCACTGTCCAATTCACTGTATAAAAATTTACTTTGGATGAAAAGACATAGTTCGAGATGAAATATCACATTAATCAAATCGAAAGAAGTCGCTATGAAAATACTGAAATAGAAAAAAAATGTGTACCTCCATTTGCTTTTTAACAGACCTTCCTTAGATAGCCTTCTAAATGCTGTGCCAGAAGAGGCCTGTAAGACTCCCTTCATTGGGAAGCGACTGTGGAAGGCCTGCGCCGCAATGACAGCATGGATAAAAATGAAATTAATATGGAATGCGGATTGGAAGGCGGCCTTATGTGTGCTACATAGGCGTTCTAGAAGGCCTCGTTACTCCTGCAATTTACCGCTGGGTTTAGTTGAGTTTGTATACACACTGATACTAAAGTTTACAAGATTACGCCTCTAACGCGTGATGTGTACTCTCTAAAACATTTTGTTGAAAATTAGGTCGATAATAGTCGGCAACATTTTACAGATTATTATCGACGTAAAATTACACACGCATTATTTTTGAACAAAATGTTTTTACTAAAAAAGTGATTGGCTGTGTGCAGGTTTGAACCACGACCTCCTGACTGATAGTCTGATGCATCTACCATTCAGCCATGTACTTTGTGTTAAATTTTTTCCACTTGGACTAAATATGTTTAATTTGAAAGGATTTTTCTTTAATAAAATAACTACAAAATCGATGTAATTTTAGGCAAGGAGAAATTTTCAACACAGATTTAGACAATATATGATCGTAAATTTGAAGTAATGTTTTAGAATGTGCGTAGTGCTGTTCACGTGCATATTGACCACAATTGTTTTTTATAAACAAATACAACCCCCGAAGCGATTACCTTGTCTGCAGAAAACACCCAGGGTCGACTGCGGGAATCGAACCACGACCTCTGGACTGACACGCTAGCACCGCTACCAGTCAGCCACAGGGGCACCCTGCACTGTAAAACACTTTTGTTGAGAATTAGGTCGATAATAGTCGGCAACACTTTACAGATTATTATCGACCTAAATGTCTTTACAGATTATTATCGACAAAATGTTTTTACTAAAAAAGCGATTGGCTGCATGCAGGTTTGAACCGCGACCTCCTGACTGATAGTCTGACGTATCTACCATTCAGCCACAGCCGTATTATACTTTATGTTAACTTGTTTCCACTTGGACTAAATATGTTTAATTTGAAAGGTTTTTTCTTTAATAAAATAACGACAAAATCGATGTAATTTTAGACAAGGAGAAATTTTCAACACAAATTCAGACAATATATGATCGTAAATTTGAAGTAATATTTTAGAGTGTAGCTTGCCGCTTTTAAAGTATCTAAAGTTAAAAAAGCACTAAATGAGTTGCCGCGTTAATGCATGTTGTGACCCGAGGTTCCTTATAGGAATCGCTGTATATATTATATATAATGTCTCATTAATTTTAACATGACTTGAATTTTGTTGTAAAATATAGAAAAAAATTAATAGAACTCACAAGAGTATACTAACTGTTGTATCCATTGTATGTGCTAAGTTCTGTTTGTATTTTATCACATAATATATGTTGTGCAGAATGAATGAAAGAACAATTTAAAACAAATAAAAATCCTAGCATATACTACCGATACTACACTTAGTACACCTGGTGAATTCCTTAATTGTAATTTTAAGTAACTCTGATATACTTTTTGTAAAAACTACACACAATTTGTATCATATCATTACAGCAAGACTTAGCGCAACAAAGCATTTACTAAATTTGGTTGTATTTAATCATATTCATTTTTCAATCTGTCACAAAATTCAAAAACATACTTGCCTCCATAAAAAAATCTGTATATTATTATCTGAAACTTTTTAAGGTCTTTGTGTAGAATTCATGAACTCCATCATTTGAACGTTAAATAACAACAATCAAAGTGAAACGACCACAAATCGATCATAGTAAATGATTTTTTTAATTGAAATTTGCCAGGAAAACAATTGTATCAACAACGTATTGAAAGCATTTACGTACATATTTTTGTGCTTAAATATTAAATGGAAACTGTCATTGTCACACAGTAAATGCAGGCAAACAAGAAATAAAGTTAAAAGGAAAAACAAAATTTCCCACAAAAAGTAACGACAACAAATTTTATTGTGGCACTAAAGAAATAACTTAAAACATTTTCACGGAACATCAGCGTTGAAAATAAATGTAAATGGAAAAAGAAATTTTTAGTATGTAGAGAAAAAAATTTTACACTAAAATACTTTGGCATACAATTGGTACACCAAAATATATTACAAGTTGTATTATTCTGGCTGACAGCCACAACGAAAAAAAGGAGGAGAGAAAAGAAGTACTTTGGCAAAACGTTTGCCATTCAGTCAATCAATCAATCAGGCCCACAGCCAACAAAAACATCATGAACATCAATACCACCGTCACCATCACCATCATCATCAACATTGCCATTCACTCAGCCATAGAAACAAGAATTAAACTCTACACATACACACACTAACTCACTCACTTGTTCACTCATAGACCCAAATAGGGACAGACTAAAAAAAAAATGTGTCTTGGATCATATTGTTCGGCAACACTCAAACACAAACATTTATCCAGCTAGTCGTCCTATCATCTATAATCGTATACAAAACAAAAAAGAAGGAAGTTAAAAATTTTAATTGAGCCGAATTTTATTTACCCTTCAAATCTGCTGACAACAAAGCACCCAATATAATGTTCTTGATCTTTCGATGATATTAATATTAAAACATAGAAAATTTGGTAGACATTGTTTAATCAACTCACACACTTTAATGCAGTGGTCGCCATACATACACTATCTTATTCTTTGTTTGTGTATGTGCTTCGCGGCAAAATAGATAGGCTGCGTATCTTACACACAGTGAACGCGTGTAGATGGTAAAAAAGAGCCTAATCTTGCTAGTATAGGAAATTGAGAGAATAACCACCGCTGCTTCAATGAGAAATGAAAGTTGTAGAAAACACCAACGGAGTGACAAACTGCATACACCTCAACAACTAATGAAGGAAGCACAAATAAAATAGATGGATATATTGAAAAGACTGTTGACAAACTCTAAACATATTGTGGAAAAACTCTAAACTGGTTGTGTACAAGAGAACGAGACTGAAGTGAAAAGCTGTGGCGAACTGTATGGAGTTGCAAAGAAAATAAAAAATAAAAAATTTTTTTCAATGCAAATTTGAACAAATGAGTGAAAGTAATGCATATTCCTACAGACATACTATATACATACACATTTAATCTTACACAAAGTTCCCACATGCAATAACGTTTGAAAAATGCTATGTTTTGGGTGTTGTTAATACAGACTAACGATTGTGATGTGTCCCTAAAAAGTATTCCTGGTAGTACGCCATACATTTGTAAACTTTTATTTATTTCTTTTTTTTCTATGAATTTTATTGTTTATTGTTTCTATCCGCAAACAATTATTTATAAGATGCTCAGCAATATCCATTAGTGAGCATTTGTTTTGTTTCTGGCTTTTAGTTTTGTGGAAAAAAGTTAAAAAAATTTTTTTAACAAGGATTTAATCTTTAAATAAAAATGGTTAGTTAAAAAATCGACTACAAAATAGAGTACTGAACAAGAGGACAGTGAAGCTAAAAAAGAAAAAAAAAAAAAAAAAAAAAAAGAAAGAAAGGTGGACTAATCCTGCAGTATACTATTTTATGTATATAAACATTTTCCAAATCGCTTATTAAATGGTGCTCAGGGGTTCTAATTGAAAAAGTTTAATAAATCTGTATCTTTGAAACTTTCCGTACGATTACAAAACGATATATGTAAAAATCATAGAGGATGACCTAAGCTTGAAGAATATTGGAACTTGGACCACCTTGTGGAAAAACACTGTGATCTACAGGGCGTCAAAATTTAACTACTTCGGGCATAAAAAACTTTGTTGGCATCATAGTTTTTACAAATATTATCCGATTTTAATGAACTTAAACTTGTTGTAAAGCTTATAAATAGACAAAGAAAATTCACTTCATCTTATTACGATATCTTTAATATTTTCAGATATTTTGACCTTGTTCCCGATTTCGTAATAGCATAGCTAAGATTTTCAAAAAAATATTCTTTTGACTTTTAACAAAATCCTTGATATGCAGGAGAAATTTTCAAGTTATTTCAATTCATGTAGCCGTGAAAAAATCAAACCCAAGATTTTGAAATGCAGGTGTGAAAATGGCTAAATTTTGACAAAAATAGAAGCTCTAATAGTTGGACGATTTTCTCAAAATATTTTCAGAGCAAAATATTTTCTTCTTTCATATTTCAAAAGAATAGACTCCAAAAAGACTGTAATGGTAGTATCAAATCGATTATAGCAAGTACCCTACATCAAGCAATAGACCCAAAAAAATATATATATTTTCAGTCAAGAAATTCAACGAATTAGTAAATATTTTGTCTAGAAACGGACCTACCAAAAAATTTGTAAATACAGATAAAAATGTCTCAAAAATTTCATTGAAAAGCTGGGTTTTCAAGAAAGAAATTATTCAAATCTAAAAAACAATTTAACTCCAAATATTTACAAATTCTAAACAAAATAATTTACTGAATCAAAGAAAAATATTTACAGAATTTGCTGTAATATATCAAATTATATTTTGGTTTGAATTTATAAAGCAATTTGTCAAAAAATACTTACAAATTAAAAAAAAATAAAAAATAGTTTACTGAATCAGACGAAAATATTTACTGGATTTTTTATAATATATCAAATAAACATTTTGTCTGAGACAGTAAAAACCTTTGTTTTTAAATAATTTCGAGTTTTAAATAATAACATCATCATCCATTAAGCATTTATGAAATTTCACTTTTTTAAATTTGTCGAAATCTGCATGTTTATCTCAAGACTATGAAAGAATGAATGAGAATTAACATAACAACATTAATGAATTGATTCACTTAGAAATCTTAATAAACAAACTTGTTACAATCGCATTCATTCTGCTATGATTGTTGTTATTGTTATTTATGTGTATGTCGCGACATGTCGTCATCGCGGTTGCTTTTTACGGCACAGAAAACTGTTTTTTGTTGGTTTCGGTGTTTGCGTCCTAACTAAAAGTCAAATAAAAATTCACTGATTCAGTAAAGAGCATCTGCTGAAAATTAAATTTTATTTTAGAGAAACTTTTGTTTGAAAGTTTTTTTAATAATAACTTTTTCTGTAGAACTTTCTACGAAATTCTAAGGAATAATTTTTCTTTGTATTGGATTAAAGTTGAAATTCGCAGAGCCTATGAAGAAAATTATATCAGTGTATATAATCACTTTCGAGTAAAGAATATTGGTATGGGCGTGGTAATGCCCACTTTTTTAATTCTTAAATAGTTTTGCCAGAGAAACTTAATGCATGTGAAAATTTTCATGAGAATCGGTGCAGTATAAGTATTTGCAAAAGAATAACTACTTCGTTTTGGGTGTGTCACTGTCTACTTTTCTTATCAGTTCATCGTAAAATCGGACGAACTTATGAAAATAAGAAGCGGTTAAGAAAAAGTATTAAGAAATATATAATTATAGTTCTTAGGTGTGGCACTGTCCACTTTTTTTATAATTTAAATGTACAGTGGAAGCAGCTTAATGCGCGTTAGTAAAAGAATTTGAAAAATTTTAATTGCTTTATTTTGGCGTAGCACTGCCCTCTTTTCTTATCACTTAATTGCATTGTCGGAAAAAATCAATGTGTGCAAATATTCATGGGAATCGGTTAAGCGGAGTTAGTAAAAAATGAATATTTGCAATGTATGGGCGTGGCACTGCCCATTTTCTTGTATGACAGGAGAACCCCTTGTGTGCGTTAAGTTTTATAATAGTTTATTTAGTAGAAGTAATTGAAAAATAACATTTAAATGTATTGGTGTGGTGGGCAGTGCTCACCACATCAGAAGAATCAAGATAATCTAATGTATATGCAAAGTTTTAATTTGATTGGTCGTTTTAAAATTAGTGGTAATATTGTTGGTTACAAGTGGATCTAATATAAAAGTGTGTTAGATAGTACAAAATTGTTTGCGTACATATTTAATTTTACCAGCATGCCTCAGAAATTATGAAAAAAATACTCACCGAATTTTATAAACAGGACACTCGTAAATATTCTTGACATCTTGTTTATCTCGTTGCACGGCCTTGACAAATATGACGGGCATGGCTGGGAATAATTCCTTGAGATGAGAATCAGCAATAGAATTTAAACTCATATCCCAGCGTGCTCCCTCCATGTACAGCCCATTAATGTAAGCACCCTCACGAGGAGCCGCTCTAAATATTTAAAAGAGAACACATTTTATATCAAAGAATATACCAAGGTCTTTCCCAACACTTACGTTATTTCATCCTTAAATTTTTTCGTCACATCAGTATTCAAACACATGCGATCCAGGGGCCATTCATTTTTACGTGCTGTCTGCTGCATAATGGCAGTAAGAAAACTTTGAGGATTGAAAAATCCTCCCAACCAAGCTGAAGAAGGCAACCGGAAGTCAGCTACCCAAGCTTCTAGTTCATGTAAACGTAGCTGCAAATCAGCAAACCAAGACTGGAGACCCAATGTACTAGGATAGGCTAATTTTGTCCATGACTCTGGCACTTGATCCATAAATATACATTGCATTAGTTCTTCCATTAACGAGGAAATGGTTAGTTCACCCTTTAAACCCAAATCCAATTCATTCAAAGATCTTTTAATTTCCGCCATTAAAATATTCATACGTTCACATTCTTGAAAGGCTACCAGAACATAAGGAGTTCGATCTTCGACACGGGCCATAAGTTCGGGAATGCTAAAAGGTGTGGGTATTTTATCTAAAATATCCTCAAGCAAACCTTTTACCACATCTTCTTGGGACTGAGCTTCTGCGCCAGTATCTGAGGTGCTGGTCAAGCGTGGCTGCAGTTCAAATACCACACGAAATAGTCTTTCCGATACAGTGGTTAGAAAACCTATTTCAGCATTTAAATGTAAACCATAAAGATTGGGACTCTCTGTTGGCAAATTTTCGTCTATATAATTATGATAACCATCATATCTGAGAATGCCTGGAGCGGGAAAACCAGGACAAAACTCCAATTCACCGTCTATAAGTTCAGGCTGCATAAATTCTTCTAAATAAGTTTGGCACAAACGTCTATCACGATCATCAGTTATATGGCCTCCGTACATGATTTCACCAAATAAATAACGCAAATCTTCCCAAGGTACTCTGGTATTGGCCTCCAAATAGTTATAAAGAACATATACCGAAATTGTAAGATCTCCTACATTAAAGGGATACACACGATTCCAGCCCTGGGCGCCAAACTTGCGGCGCTCGGCTACTACAGCATGAAAATAGCAAAGAGAAAATAAAATGGCCTTAAACTCTGTTTCTTTTGAACACATTTCCAAAGTTTCTTCACTAAAGTTGTCTAAAGCTTTGTGAATATTGGCCTGCATACCAGTTGGAGGCTCATTGGTTATCTTAATGGCTGATTCTAAAACCCCCTGGGGTAGTATATGATAGGCAGGATCAGCAGCTGGTTCAGCGCTTAAAAACAAGCGATAATTGGGATTAACATCCACTAGAGAAGACTCCATTTTCTTTTCGAGTGTAGACAGCCAACGTGCTACCAAATGAATATTTTGTAATATAACCCAATGACCATGTTGTGAGGCTATTTCTATGGCTTTTTCAGCTACAGCTTCCTGACCCTGACCCAAAGAGACACTATGAAAATTATCATTATCTCCATGAAAACCCATATTTTTGCCTAATTTTTCCACATCTTTAAGGGGATCGACACCGGCAGACAAAACAAAGAACATGTGGGTTTCGGCACTAGATTCTTCAAAAGTTTTGGCAAATTCTATAGAACGGCCTTCAGTGTATTTTGTACCCAATTTCTCCTCTATAAATACAGTCATCGAATACGACATTCGATCTGGACGTATGCAACGCATTATACACAATCTTTGTATGGCAGTTTTACTTTTCCATTCACCCGGAAATTTTTCCTTTTCCGGACACTCGGCATCAATAAAGTTCTTCCAGCGTTTGTGAGAGCCCTCAATATCTTTATCCAGACCCTTGAAGGCGGTCAAGTTACTCAAAGCTTTAATGCCACCCCAGCCCACATTGGTAATAAATGGCAGACTGGAGGAGACATTAACCATATAGGGAAAACGTAGCAGAAAGTCAAGTTCCAAAGGCTCCACTTCACCGGCATTAATAAGTATTTGTATTGTTAGTTGTGTTAGAAAAATCAATTTATCAGCTTCAAAAAGCCCGCGGGAAGTGTACATAAAACTGCAGAAAGTAATAGAATCTATAAGATTTTCCACACGCTCCTTAAGCTTTTCTGATGCTAGAGATTTCGCTATAGCATTGCTAAAGACCACCGTAAAAGCTTTTAAGGAAAATTGATAAATAGGATTTATTTTAAACAAATCATTGAGTATAAAGTAAATTATTGAAGCTCGTTCAGCAACCGAGCGATAAGCTTCACGGGCTGTATCTATTTGTAGGGAAGTTATTTTGGCTTCGGCCGCTTTAATCTCTATCTCATCGGCTGTTCGTTTAGTTTTCTCCAAGTTCATGACCAATGCCACATCTTCCAAAACATTTTCTCCAGCCGAAGACAAACGCTGCAATAGATCATCTTCTAAAAGTTTCAAAGTGATCTTAAATTGATTCTGCTGTTGTGTTAGTTTGGTACGTAAAGTTTCCAAATCTGGCCTTTCTGCCTTGACTACCTCCGCCAGCAGCTGGTCTTCTAGACCATCCCTGGTCACGGTAAAGTTGATAAGAGTAGTTTGCGCTTGCATTTCTGGCTTGTAGTGTGGATTGGCCAGTTTGGTGTGTAATATTAGACGAAATTTGGGATTGAAGTCTACCTCTTTGTCTCCCATCTTGAGGCAGGTGCCTTTTTTTATAAGCTGACGTCCTAGCAAAGGATTCAAGACAGCATCAATGCTTTCGCCTATATTTTCCAAAAGTAATACATTGCCATTGCTAACGGCCTTTTCTATTTGATCTAAGTAGCCTTTTTGCTCCAGACGTAAAATTACAATATCAGCACTATATTTTTGTTTAACCCATTTAATGCCCTGCCTGAAATTGTATTTGAAATTAATGAGTTTGTTTTTTTTTGTCTTTGCAGGCTAGCTGAACAAAGGTAAGTGTTTATTAAATACACTGTACAACAAAATCAAGTTTTTGCTGTAAACTTATAAATTTTTGTTTTAAAATTATAAGATTCTAATCGAGGGTTAAAAAAAATACATGCATATGGAATTGGAAGAAAAGTGTAATAAATCTGTATCTTTCAATCTTCCGATTACAAAACGATGTATGCAAAAATCATAGAGGACCTAAAATTTAAGAATGCTGAAATTTGGACCACCCTGTTGAAACACACGTTGTGATACAGAGTGTCAAAATAGACTACCTCGGGTACGAAAAATAAAACTTGTCGGCCTCATAACTTTTGCAACTATAGTCCGATTTTAATGAATTTTAGCTTGGTATAAAGTTTATAAACAGATAAAGAAAATACAGTTAATTTTATTAGGATATCTTTAATATATTCAAAGATTTTTGGTTTTGAGTTAAAATTTTTTTTGGTTTTTGGCCTCGACCACCACATTTTGAAATTCAAAGCCAAATATATTAGAAAATAAAAATATTAAAGATATTTCAATGAAATAAACTGTATTTTTTTTATCCATTCATAAACTCTGCATCAAATTTAAGTTCATCAAAATCGGATAATATATGTAAAAGTTATTGACACCCTGTAGCTCAACGCATGTTTCAACAGGGTGGTCCAAATTTCAAACACCCTTAAAGCTAAGGCGTTCCTCTACGATTTTCGTATATATTGTTTTTTAATCGGATCGCAAGTTTCAAAGATACAGATTTAATACACGGGAGCTAAGTAACCCTCTTTGCACATAGTTATATTGACTTGACATAGGAAATCTTGTAAGCCTTACTTTTAAGGTATAAAGTGTGTTTAGAACTTTTATGTAAAACACGATGACCAACATTCTTATAGAACACTTCAAACCTCTAATTCTTCGTCGTATGGGTCTTTGTGTCCCTTTCTTAAATAAGGAGCAAAAACTTTTTGTAGAACATTTGAGCTCTCTATATCGGGTCTGAATGGTAGTTTTTTTTGCCTATTATTTATGCAAGGGTCAAAAAGACCCATACAGCGAAGAGTTGGATGGTTGAGATGTCAAATAAAAATGTTTCTCGCGATATTTTACATTTTATTTCTGATCACATATTACACCCTTATCTAAGGCTTACAACATTTCCTATACTGAGTATTAATTGTGAATAAATAGGATATTAACCCTTAAACACATTTTAAGTTTTGAATGATTTGTGGCGCTGAGGCTCCAGCTTAGGTATATTTAAAGACATATAGAAGAGTTTCATGGGAAATATTTTTTTGAGCATGTTATCCCGCTATATCGCCGCTAAAGTGGAGTTATTTTACCCTTTTGTTAGTAAAGGGCCATAAAAAGTTATAAAACGAAGAATTAAGGGGGCTAAATTGTTGTACAAAAATGTTTCCTGTAGTGTTTTGTATAGAAGTGCGGAACATAGATTATACCCTAAACGTAAGACTTTCAAGATTTCCTCTGCGGACTCACTTTAAATATGAGCAAAAGGAAGAAACTTTAACTCCCCCCTTCAACGAAAAAATGTTCACCAAAAAATTTTCAAACAAAAGGTTTTTGTTAAATAAAATTTAATTTTCAAGAAATGTTCTTTACTGAATCAGTGAATTTGATTTTTATGTAGGTCGCTAACACAAAAGCAACAACAAAAACCAGCTTTCTATGTCGTAAAAAACAAGCCCGATGACGACATATGTGTATGTATATATAACAACATACATATTTATACAACAACAATGATAGCAAAAAGAATGCGCTTGTAACAAGTTTGTTTACAGAAGATTTCTTAGTGAATCAATTCGCTAATTATGCTGTAGTAATTCTCATTCATCCTTTTTTTTTAAGAGTCTTTAGATAAACGTACAGAGTTGAGCACATTTGACAAAGTGATATTTCAGAAATGCTTAATGGATGATGATTTTATTATTTAAAGCTTCAAAATATTAAAAATAAAAAGTTTTTACTAACGCAGATAAAACGGTTGTTTGATATATTACAAAAAATCCGCAGCCAACTGTTTTGCTTTGAATTTCTAAGTATTTTTAGGCAAATTGTTTTATAAATTTAAAGAAAAATATTGCTCTATATATTAGTGAAAATCCAGTAAATATTTTTGTTTGATTCAGTAAACTATTTTGGTTATAATTTCCAAATATCTTTAGACAATTTTTTTTGTTTACTAAAAAACAGTTTTTTCAATAAAAATGTTGAGCTATTTTTGCCTGTATTTACAAAGTTGCTTGCAGATCCGTTTCTGTACAAAATATTTACTAATTCATTGAATTTCTTTACTGAAAATGAAATTTTTTTTCTGTGTAAAATGTATCCTAGATGTAAATTTTCAAAATGCCGATATAATTGTATATATATTTTTGGTGACCTCTGTCAGAATGAGTGCTTAGAACCCTGTAAGTTTTTTTGTGTTGTACAGTGTTACTTAAAAAAACTTACAATTGTGGATCTATCATTAAGGGATAACGTTCCGAATGCACTAAAATGGCTGCATTTTCGGCTGACATACGATCACTTGGTAGACCCTGATTATTCCACTCGGCTATTTGGGCATCATCACAAATCATTTCAAAGGGATCACCACCTTCAGTTGAGGGTATTTTGGGCTAAACAGATCAAACGCATAATTAAATGTTTAAAATAGTTAAAAGAGAAATCGATCTTACATTACAGGCTTTGAAAGCAGGTATCCACATTTTGTTTAACAATTCAATACGATAAGCTCGAGTAAAACAGCCCACATACGAAATAAAACAAGCTATAAGCAGAATGTCGCCCGGCATGGTAACCTGACTCTGCTGTAAGCTAAAATATAAAATAAAACCAATAAGTGCCAATGAAATATATATGGAGAAAATAAGTCCAACTACCTTTGCACTGACTCAGTCCAACGTATTTTTTCGGAGGCCAAACCGCCTATTAAGCGATTAGCCAAATCTATAGTGAAGGCCGTCTTGTCTGCTTCATCTTGACATTTTTGCTTTTGGGCCAAGGCTTCTTCATATTCCGTTTGTAAAGTATTAAGTTGCTCCTCCAATTCATTAAGACGATCATTTAAAGCCGTTAATTTATCTCTGGCATCTTGTAGCTCTTGTTCCGCTTCCACCAAGGCACGTTCTTTGGGTTCTACTATCAAATAAACTTCATAGAATCTATTGATATTAATCACCCATGAACATAAACCAGCTGCTGCCGAAGATTTCGAAACAATATTCTCCGGATCAAATTCCGGATCAGCCAAATAAGGTTGCAAGGCTTTAATAACATCTGGATGTATATTCTTTTTATCATAGTTAACAAGATTATCCAGAAACTTGTCCGCGTTACCCATAATGGCACGACAAGCTTTCCAACTGCGATCTTTGGGTATTTTGCCTTTTGGAGCGAACAATACTAAAACAGCGGCACACACATTAACCACAGCATTGGGAGGAGCACCAAAAGATTTCAATTCAGTCAAATTGTTTTTGTTTAAAGTGTTCAAAGCCTCCTGAGCCGCTATAAGAGCGGGTTGGGCCTTGTTAAAATCTTCTTCACACAACTTGGCCTTAGCTGTGACATCTTCTTCTATTTGACGCACATTTTTTTCTTCTTTAGCAGCAAATGTTCTCTCCTTAAATACCTTTTCATTTTCTAAACTCACCACCTTGATAAGATTATCAGCTTCCTCGTTTCTAATTTTCAGTTCCACTTCTTGCTCCTTTAAAACTTCCTGTAAACCATCGACTTCTGTAGAACAGCTAGCCAATTTGATAAGACCATTTTCTAGTCGTTGCCGTCTATGCAAAGTATCTTTGACTTTTTCGTTTAAAAGCTGAGTATACAAACTAACTAGCTCCAAAAAAGACTTGGGAGTTGTGTAATTATAACGCTTATCATTTAGTAGATACACTTGAGAAATCTCATTAACTGTTTTATGGACATAGGCCATAAAACGGGATACTGGCTGGGCCAACGTTTTAGGTAAGACTTCAATATCAGACAAAAAGCGTAAAGAAACAGACTCTAAAGCTTCTTGGGGCCACTCATGAAACCAATCAATGGTAGTACAATTAACCAAAGAGGGAAAATTACGGGCTCTTATCCTTAGAGTATTGCCGACAGGCGAAAAACATAAGACCACTTTTAAAAGACCTCTTACTTTTTCTATAAAGTATTTCCAACAATTCTCACGATTGTCCACAATACCCAACTGTTTGACTTCATTACGCACAGCATTTACCAAATTTTCAATTTCATCATCACCAAATAGTTCATGGATATCACCCGAAGCCAACATATCATTAACCAAGACCAAAAATTGTTCTTTAGCCACCTCGGCATCGGTCATAAGAAAACAACATTGGGAATTTTTAACACCACACTTGACATACAGACTAGCAATATCTGTCTTTAAATCAGTAACACTATAATCTTTGGTAAGTTGGATTTGAAAAACATCTAGTGAAGATATAAAGGCAGCCAGTCTCGTCAATGATTGTTTGCCTGATCCGCCAACACCAATTAGTAGAGCATAACCACGAGAAGATTCCACAATACGACTTATGCGACACACATGACACATGGCATCTTCGAAGAGTACCAAATTCATGACACCGACAAAATCATTATAACGCTCTTGAGCTTCTTCTAGCAAATTTTGTAGGCGTTCCCAATTACTAATCGGCATGTATTTATTTTCCGCCAAACCCAAAGCGAAGTGACAATAAATAAGGGGTTTGGCGAACACCACCTCTTCTTTGTAGCCCTCAATGCCTTTGCGCACCGTATCGGATATGATTTTATGGAAATTTTTGATATCGGTGTAATCTACCAACTTGTCGCCGTAAACACGATTACACTCATGAACCCATAAGCGCAGCAGCATGTTGGGATTCGGGCAAGTGTTAGAGTTCGCATACAGCATGCCCTGGAAGAAGTAAGAATTGGATTAAATGACAAAAGCAGTAGCAGGTTTAAGGTAAAACGATAAGGAAATTATATCCTCTTTCCTCCACCTTCCCCGCAAAGCGATCAAAATATTTATTACACTGGTCGAATTTTTTTTTGATCCTACAAAAATTGTTGGGGAGTACGTGATCCATTTTAGGGACTACAAACATGGTCTGATGTAATGCATTCATGGACAATGTTCAGAAAAATTTTCGTGCTTTTTTTTGTGCTTTAGTGTTGCCAAGAGTATTGGTCGCAAAAATACCCTTAATTACTAATGTCGTGAATGTTTATTTGTGATTAGTATTCTATTTAATGTTTATTATACATACACTCTAAAACACTTTTGTTGAAAATTAGGTCCATAATAGTCGGCAACACTTTACCGATTATTATCGACCTAAAATTACACACGCATTATTTTTGAGCAAAATGTTTTTACTAAAAAAGTAATTGGCTGCGTGGGTCTGAACCGCGACCTCCTGACTGATAGTCTGACGTATCTACCATTCAGCCATAGCCGTATTATACTTTGTGTTAAATTTTTTCCACTTGGACTAAAAATGTTTAATTTGAAAGTTTTTTTTTAAATAAAATAACCACAAAATCGATGTAATTTTAGACAAGGAGAAACTTTCAACACAATTTACACAATATATGATCGTAAATTTGAAGTAATGTTTTAGATTGTATGTGTTGTAAAACTGAAACTTTTCTGTTAAAATTTATTTCTTATTAAACCGTAAAATGATTTTTTTTAAACAAAAAGGTGCCAACGTCATATTCTTTCTGCAAGAGAGCACAAAAAAAAATTATGCGTGTATCAGCATTTTGAAAATTTACATCTGGTAATCATTTTACGGGGAGTTAAAGTTCCCCCACCACCTATTTTGTGCATAGGTACAGTGACTCGGTATAGGAAATCTTGTAAGCCTTACGTTTAAGGTATAAGTTGTGTTCAGCATTTTTATGTAAAACACAACGAGAAAAATTTTTGTGGAACATTTTAGCCCTCTAACTCTTCGCTGTATATGTCGTTTTGTCCCTTTCTTAAAAAGCAATCAGTAAAGGTGACTTTGTCTCGCACACGAAGGGTTCCGTACACATGTATATCCATTTTTCCGTCTTGGCGTTTTTTTTATTTTGGGACTTTTTAATTTTAGTTTTTTTTTCGGTCTACGGTTTCTTGTTCTGACGAACTTTTTAGTTTTTTTTTTAATTTTGTTAGTTTTTTACAGATTTTTTTGTTTTTCATTTTAGCGATTTTTTGTCTTAGTTCTTTTTTTATTATTAGTTTTTAGACTGTATGAATTAACGCTCAAAGAAATAACGCCGAAATAAACAATTTCCATACATTTTGGGAGTTATTGCATTATGAAATAATGACCAAATTTTGGGATTTATTTAATTTTGTTTTGAAAATAGTTTCACTTTGCCAATCATTTCATTTTGTAAATAAAACTACAAGTGAAATAAACAAGAAAAATTTATGTTTAGGTCTTATTTCATTGTGAAAAAATTTGGGACTTATATGTATCATTTTCTAAGGGATTTATTTAATTTTCTTCAATATTTAGGGAAATACCTGAGGAAAAAATTTTTAAGCACAGCAGAAGGCGGGCGGGTAATGTGGATAACCCTCAGGAAGCGAAGTCGGTTTTGGAAATACCTCAGAGCAGAAAATCTGTAAGACCAGCCGAAGGACGCTAATGCAGAAAATCCTCACTAAGCGAACACAGGTTTCTATGGAAATTTTTGCGCCCGGCCGATGCCCGGCAATACATTTATATTCAGGGATGAATAATTTTCTCCTCTGAGGTATTTCCTAGACCGGCTTCGCTTACGGAGGTGTGTGTTAATTGTCGGCCTTTGACCGGGCTTAGGGATTTTCTCTTCTAAGGTATTTAGAAAACCGGGTTCGCTTAGTAAAGATATTCTACATTGCCGGCTTTCGTCCCAGCTTAGGGAATTTTTCCCCTGAGGTATTTACTTAGAAAACCGGCTACTCTCACTAAAGAATTTTGGGAGATTTTTTTAAAATATCTCACTCATATTTTCGTGTGAGAGTTATTTCATTGTGAAGCAAGTCCCAAAAATTGGAACTTATTTAATTATTATTTGAGGTTTGGGAATTATTTAATTTCTGTTTGCAGTTATTTAATTTTTCGTAGGTTCCATTTCATTGGGAGTTATTTCCTTGTTTCGAATTTTTTGTTTGTTTTAGCATTATATTCGTTTTGGGATTTTTGGCGATTTTGCAGTTTTGGCGATTTTTTGGTTGAAGCATTTTTTTCAGTTTTACGATTTTTTTCCTTTTGGCTATTTTTTAGTTTTGGGAATTTTTTATGCTTTGGCTGTTTTTCGATTTTTTCATTTCGGCAATTTTTTTTTCGTTTTGGCGATTCGCTTTACGGCTTGCTTGTTCGATGCATTTCTTGAAAGGATACCGTTTAAAAATATTAATTTACCCTTTAATTACACAAGGAAACACACTAAAATTTTCCAGACTTCTGTTTATAGTTTTCGATTAAATTACCCAGCTGTAAATTGCAGAAGTAAAGAGGCCTGCTAGAAGGCCTCTTTGGCAGACATAAGGCCTGCCAATCCGCATTCCATACTCATTTAATTTTTACCCATGCTGTCATTGCGGCGCAGGCTTTCCAAGCCGCTTCCTAATGCAGGGATATTTTCAGGCCTCTTCCGACATGCCATTTTGAAGGCTATCTAAGAAAGGTCTCTTGTATGTAAATTTCAGTCTTACATACAAATTACATGCGAAAAAAGAATACGAGAACGTTTGTTATATCCAAAGCACTTTTTAATTTAAAAACATAATACTCCTTCCATCTTCTCTGCTTAAAGAAGAGAATGAGGAATGTCTTTAGAAGAAAAACAAAAATAAAGTACTACTCCCACCTTCCCTGCTACAAGAGGGCAGTTTGCATGTGTATCGGTCTTGCACACCTTCAAGGAGGCCTAAAATTTGCAGGCCTGTTTCCTTTTACCGCTGGGTAAGAGTGGTGATTACGATGGTATTATTAGTTTTTTTCTAACAGCTCTTGTTTTAAACATATAGTGACATTTAATATTTTCATAATTTACATCCTTTTTTGTGTTATTAGCTTAATATTTAACGAACGGGCCTTCAAACCTTACAATACTTTCCGGATTATTAATCTACACAATAATCTATTTCATTTGAGTAGTGTCACATTGGACATCAGGACATCTCAGTGTTATTGCAAGGATATTAACAATCGCGTGTTTTTGTTTTCGTCTTTAAAACATTTTTTATTGTCAATTTGCTACTACGAAAAATTGTCCTAGATTGAAGAAAACATTTAAAACTCTTCTTTATTCTACGCCAATTTGTCGTAGTCACAAATTCGACTCCGACATACATAACACGGGTGAATGTTTACATATAAAAGGTGTCTTATGAATAATCCAGACAGTCATTATAACTATGGGCAATACGATCGGAAGTTTAACTCTCTCTAAAATGAGTATTAGATGTAAACTTCCAACATGCCGATACACGTAAATATATTTTGGTGTCCTCTGCCAGTATCACTCGTTAGAACCATGATGTTTTTTTCTGTTGTATAGTATTATTTTTACTCCACGAAGCCTGGGTACACTTCGTAGTAAGGCACTTCCGAAAAATAACGAATAAATCTGAGATAAACATGTTCACAAAAAATTGGTTCTAATGTTCCTGGAGCAGCTTTTAGTGCTGTTTAACTGTATAACTCTGGATTTACTTACCGTAAATATATTAGCAACATCACGTAAATTAAAATTGTAATGAAATTTAACAGCGGTGGGCAAAAATGAGGCAGCTACTTTTTGATGCAAATTTATTGCTGTTCGTACCAACGGCTCACATAGATTTATTACTGGCTTGTCAAACTTGTGTACAGGATTAGTCAAGTGTTGAGACAGAATGGAATTAAGTATATGGAATAAGGCATCTGCGCTGGGAACACTAAAAAAATACACAGTCACATACATAAATAAGTTTATAAATAATAAACTAAATAATCTTATAATACTTACTTAACAGCAAAAGAACAAAAATGTCTTTGCAATCTGGGATCTATAGTAAATGAGCCCGCTGAAGGATTCATGCATGATACAAATTGGCAATTGTGTATATCCTTAAGCGTTAGCTTAAAACGGTCATACCAGTGGCGATAGTCCATAAATTGCCTTATGAGCGTGTGAGGTTGTACAGTACCATATTTATCCACCTCCGGCATATTCATATCATCGACAAAATATAACATTTTCTTATTGCCCTGGGGTCCAAAATTACGTCCGGCTTTTTTCTCTAAAGGTTTTTCCAAAATATTCTGCAACATTTCCGAACTGGTGTAAAAATTAAGAGGCACATTGGTGACAGCATACTTTTCCGTAGGCAGAGAGTTTAATTTAAGATTCATGATTATACTTTTTCCCGACCCTGGAGGACCTATTAGCATGATAGGATAATTGTCACCTATTAAAACATCCATGAAGTAACTTAATCGTGTTGTTTCATTCGTGTGCACCAGATTGGATTGCAACGGAATATCAGTATCCAACTCAAATTTCGGTACCAAATCAGTCCAGGGTCTAAATTTCTTAGTTTCATGATCCACATAAAAGGAAAATATATTTCCAGTACCGGGAAATTTCACAGTTCTAAATTCATTAACAAACCATTTGCTAAATTCATTGCGCCAATCAATAATTTGATCTTGAAATAGTGTCGAACCAAAACCCCAAACAATTGAGAAAACAAAATAGATTTCATACCATTCTTTAGGACAATCAACTGGCACATTGTGAGGTGTTAATAGGCTATTAAGCAAAAAGCAAGTCATTTGCAACATGGCTATATCGGCTATGGGAGTAATTTTCTTAAGTCGTGTCTTAAACACTTCCAACATAGGCGGCACATATTTATCGAACAAAATATTAAGAGTAGATACTTCAGAGGGATTAGAACGTGTATTAAGCCAGGATAAAATAAATGGAGTCCAGCCTAAATCTTGAGGATTTATATATAATATACCAGCCCTGGAAACAGTGGCCGGGGTGGCAGTTTTCAAATTGGCTATTTCGAATAATAAACGCATTTGTTTGGTTAAAGCTATGCGTTCATTACTAGCCAGCGTCAACACTTTATTATCATCCATAACAGTGTTTAAACTCTCTATCCACATGGGATCAATGTCACCATCCAACACAATCCATTTGGGCCCATTGCCACCCATATTCGCTTGATCACGCATTATAACTGAAAACAAACCATCTTTCCATTCTCGAGTAGACGGATTAACAACACCAAATAATTCATCATTAGTCACCGCCTTGGGATTTAAATCATTGTAATAGGGTTTAGTTTTCAAATTAACATAAGTCTTGTTTAGCGTCTTCCAAACTTCTGATTTACCCGTGCCAGCAAATCCTATTATAAATACCGAGTGACGTACTGCAAAAAGTTCCTTGAGCTGTACAATTTTCAAAATGAAGCCATCATCTGGCTGTAGTTTAAGATCTATAGCTGCTGTTTTAACTGCACCCTCAAATTCCAAGTCACGTTTGCGTGGCACGTCCAAAGCTGGAAACAGATCACCTATTAAACCCATAAACACTGGTACATCGTCGGTTATAATTTTGGGGGTATTGAAATCACGCAATGCTCTCATTAAAACTTGATCTTCAGGCCTTTTGGGATCATCGCGCTGTTATAAAAGAAAAAAAGTAATAAAAATGTTGAAACTTTATATTTAACTTAATGAATTTTTTACACTGTACAACACAAAAAGCAGAAAGTAACACGGTTCTAAATACTGATTCTGCTAAAGGGCACCAAAAAATATACCAGCGTATAGATGTTTGAAAGTTTAAACCTTGGATTCATTTTAGAGGGAGTTAAAGTTAACTCCTTTTGCTTATATATATAATGATTCTGCATAGAAAAATCTTGTCAGCTTTACGTTTAAGGTGGAAGATGTGCTTAGCACTTTTATATAAAAGACCACGAGGAATATTTTTGTAGAACATTTTAAGCCTCTCACTCTTCGTTTTATGAGTATTTTTCCCCCCTTTCTTAAAAAATGGCTAAAAACCTCCCCTTTACCGACAATATAGCGGGCTGAAATATTTTATATAAATATTTGTCACTAAATTCTAAAATAAGACTTCACAGACACAAAAGCTTCAGACTCAACTTGAATGGGAGAAATCGTTCGAAACTTAAAATGTGTTTAAGGGTTAATTTCGTACTTATGCGCAATTAGTACTCGGCATAGAAAATCAGGTACGTCTTACGCTTAAGTCGTAAGATGTGTTCAGCACTTTTATGTAAAACACTACGAGGAAGAATTTTGTAGGATATTTTAATCCTCTATCTCTTTGCGGTATGGGTCTTTTTGTCCTTTTCTTAAATAAGAAAATAAACTGCCCTTCAGAGGCGATATAGCGGGATTAAAGATTTGTGACAGATTTAACAATATATACTGTACATTTTGAGAACAGTGTTACGAAAGGGGGTTTAAAAGCTCCAAAAATAGTGTTCCGTAATATGTGAATAGCCGCATATTGAGTTTTAAATGATTTCTGGTGCTCAAGTTAAGTCTGGAGCTTTAATCATTGTTTAAGAAAGGGAGAACAAGACTCATACAACGAGGAATGAGAGGGTTAACATCTGCCACAAAAATGTTCCTCTTGGTGTTTTACATAAAAGTTTTGATTAAATCTTATACTTTAAATGTAAGGCTGATAAGATTTCCCATGGCGTGTCACTATAACTATGTGCAAAAGGGAAACACTAATTCCCACTAAAATGAAGTCCAGGTGGCAAATTATGGCATTAGATACCAATTAACAGATTAGTTGCCATTTCAACGAATCGCACCTATTATTGAAGTTTTTGTAAAGGTTCGGAACTTCACTAAGTGTTTTTTCTTATCATGTTCAACTATTTTAAGCTTTTGAGTTCTGTCTTACCAGCGTGAAATGTCATCGATATTTTCAATGCTTGGATTTTTTTTTGAGTATACAACCAAATTTTTCTTTGAATGTTTAATATTTATAAGCTTTAGAATTTCTTTCTTAAATAAAATTAATTTAATCGAAAGATTTTTATTATTTTTACTGCGTGACAAAAATATTTTTGATTTGTAAATATCTATACGCTAGGGGGTAAAAATCTTTTTCACAATACAATCACAAATTTTGAGATTAATCTTACTAATAACGCGGAGTGAGCTGTGTATGAGTGTATTAGTGTAATCATACGGACAACAAGAAATACAGAGAAACTTAACAGGTGCATAGAAATACACTAACACTGGCAAAGGGAGTCTCAAGGTCAAACTCCTGCAGTAAGGTCGTACGTTTGTTGGTTGGTGCTGTGTTGCCGTGTTTTTGAATGGAGTGAGTTTTTCGGCGTTGCCGTTTTTGATTTTTGCCGGGAACTTCTGGAATTTAGGGGATTTTGTGTCAAGTTTTTTGGGATTCAGACCCGGTTCGTCTCGTTTTTTGAACCCGGGTTCTTGAAAAAAACCGGTTTTTCGGTTTTACCGAATTTGTTGCTGAACTTGTTGCGATATTTGGCTGGCGGTTTATTGACTGCGTTTGTCTTTGACTGTTGGTTATTTTGCTGTTTAACTGCGGTAGTTCCAACTATTTTGTACGGGTCTATTATTTTTTGCTGGTGGATAAATAAAACTATTATTTATGTCTGCGGGGAAGCGGAAGGGCGATATGCCTGGTGGGAGTGAGTCAGAGGTGTCTGAAACGAAGCTTATCGGTTTGAGCGATTTGTCGGGTGTGGAGGAAGGTACGAGGGTGAAAAAGAAGCGGATGAAGCCCGGTTCGCCGAAGTTGAAACGGGTGAATGATGAGAAGAAGAATGTTTCGGTAGAAGGTGAAATGTTTCATTATTAAATGTTTACACATCTCCCCTGTGATCGGACTCACATTATTTTTTTATTGCTTCGTTGGCTAAGATGTCAGTACTCTTTTTGTTTTTTAGCTACAGCAAACATTTTTTGTTTTTCTATTTGTATGTAATTATCATTCGAACAGAAAGAGGTATAAGTCGGAAGCTATTATTATTCGGCTCAAGTTCAATAATTGAAGTAATGTAAATTAAAATAATTTTTAAGAGTGGAATATTAGAATATCTAATGCGACTAACAGAACGGATTAGTACTAGTAATTTCGACAGCCTCTACACTATAATCATCAGCGTCCATTGTTCACTTGTAGCACGTTTGATCGTGGATACTAGTATTAATGAAACATCAGCTATTTAAGCAAATTTTATGATGAAATAGAATATGAGTATCATATTCGTTTTTATTAATATGGTAAGCCGAAATTTCAGCATCTGTTTATTTATTCCAAGTTTTCCAAGTCTTATTTTATTTTTGGTTTTGCTTGTGCATAAGCTCCGAAAATAGTGTTACGTAGTATGTGAATAACCCGTTAATATAAAAAAGACCTATCTCGATTTTTTTCGAAATCGTGTTTTTAACCTTTTGTGTCAGCCAACTTCTAAATACACCCTCCCTAAAGTAAGCTACTGTTGAAAATAGCTGTTTTATTTATAAATTATATAATTTACATGTAAGTGTTCTAGTTTTTATTCAGGTTTTTGCTTCTCCTTTAAAATAATCAAAATTCGAGTTCTGCCTTTTTTATATTAAGCCATCGATTTGAATATAATAAAAAAAACGTCTCATGAAAACTTAATTTAATATTAATTTTTGTCGCTTACGACTTAATTCAAAAAAGGGCTCGATATTTTCTTTAAGATTGGCAGACTATTAAAAATTTCAAATTCTTCTTATTATTTTAGTTACTTTATTTTCTTTTTAACTGCGCACAACAATGAATTAAATAACATTGAATTTACTTACTTTTAACGAACCAGCAACTACCAGCACAGATTTTACAGCACGCAAACCCCAATCGTAATGGTCCTGCTTGGACAACAACTCTTTGCACAATTCATACAATGCAATGAATTTGCGCGCCAACAAACGTGCGTCCATAAAACCTTCACCGACCAACATAATTTCACTGATTAACATAATGTCAGGCACTACCATGGCGCAAGGTCGATACAATGCTTTTAAATTTTCCGGCAATTCTGCACGTCCAGCATAGCCTGGATTCATGGTAATGAACATGCCAACAGTGGCACGTAATGAAATAATTTCACCAAGAAAATTAAATATTAATTTTTTTGCTTTAATGGCATCTTGTATACATTTGACTTGTACGGCTACCACCGATAAAACTTCCACTGAAATGCGATTAAACTCATCGAAACAGCCCCAGGCACCAGTTTGAGCCAGACCTTTGTGTATATTGCCAACCGATTTGTAGTCCATTTGTTCCGAACAATTGAAAACATATACCATCATGCCTAAAGCTCGGCCTAAATCTTTAGTGGTTTCAGTTTTACCAGTACCAGCAGGACCGGCTGGAGCCCCACCCATTCTTAAGTGCAAAGATTGAGTGAGAGTGATGTAACAACGATCTGTTAAAGGTGTTATAACTAAACGGGCAGTGTTGCCTAAATATTCATAGTCATATTGGAACTGGGCATCACAAATATTGGCAAAACAGTCATCGAATTTGTCATCCCAGCGATGACGTAATTGCGATTGCCATTGAAAAGCCGAAGCTGATTCAATTTTGGAGGCAATTATTTTAGATATCACATCACGACTGTGCACATCGATAGTGCAAATAGTGGTAATCTTTTGCCTATCTGAGGCACTTAAATCCAATAATAGCAAGTTTATCAATTGATTTAACTGCAGCACTTGTTTTTTGTTATAGTCCTTTAAGGCATTTTCATAACGCTGTTGTACTTTAGAAAAGGCTTCATTAGTTTCGGCAGTCCAACAAATTTGTGTTGTTACCAAAGCCGGCTGAGCTGGCCACTCAAAAATCCAAATATGTCTGGGCTTTTCATCATAAGCTATTACAGCTCTTCGTAATTGATCTTTCAAAGCTTCACGCATTTTATCAGTGACACGATTTAGCCAAACTTCTACTTTACCACTGCAATCACAATTTTCGGTAAATGGTATATATTCCTCATGTTCTTTGGCCACCATGCCACTGGCAAGTTTGGTATTTGGTAAAGGTACTAGACTGCCCAAAGAATCATAAAGTTTGGTTAAATGTTTGCTCACCATTTTGGGATTATTGCCATTCGATAGAATATCTAATAAATCAACCGAGGAAACAAAATAAAAACGAGGATAAGCCAAACGTTTAGTTTCCAAATAATCATTCAAGGCTTTTTCACACAAAAGCAAAAGCTTAGCAAGATGTTCCAAATTTTCATAAATTTTACTGCCTGCTCTATTAGTGGCTCTCACCACATTCTTATCAGCATTGATTTGTTGAAGCAACTGCTTAAATTCATTATCAATTATGTCAAATCTTTTGGAGTCCTCAGGCAATTGAGAACGTATATCTTCAGATCCTATAAAGATACTCTCCAAATAAACCCATTTACGTTGAACTTCAAACCATGAAGTTATAATTTGTTCTGCATTAGACAATTTATGCTGCCAACTGTTTACCTCTGACTGGAAAAAACCCACATACTTAGAAGTGGCCATATTTTGCAATTGAGATTGATTCTCTTCTAAAGTCTCTATAAGTTCTTCACTAGACTTGAGCAATTTCTCGCCTGTACGTTCGTGTATTTCATTTTGAAGCTGCATAGAAGACCAAGTATTTTGTAAATCACGTAAGACCTTTTCCATGGCCATTTCTTTTACAGATTTTTCTACAATATCTTTAACTTCCTCCTCATAGTTATGAAGATTTAAATCAATTAAATCCTTTAAAGTGGTGGAGTCGTCCATGCTAAATTTGACTTGTGTAGTTTTCATCAGCTCATACCAATGACGATCACGTATGGCTGGATTCTGAAGTTCGGTGACAGCTCTTAAGGAAGTCATAAGATTTTTAAGCGAATTCTCTGTGTAGATGTAAGGCTCCCACTGGCGCATGTCTTTATCCAAAGAACGTAGCTCTTTACCAAATTTCTTACACTCTTGATCCATGATTTCAATGTCGATTTTTTTCCAGGAAGTCTTTTTCCAATCCTCTATAGTCGAGGATATGGTTATAAAGAAATCCCACATGATTTTATTCAATTGTAGATCACGACGACAGCGCTCAATTTGTATGGCATCTGGACCCTGCAGCTCAAAGAGAGCAGCCGAAGAGTTTAAAGAAGCATGGCGGCTTTCAAGTTCCATTATTTCCTTATCAGCTTCATCGATAAGTTGGTAGACATCTTTGCAGGGAGCTTGGAAGAACTGCAAGATAAGGTTAAATTTAGCTCTAAAATTTTAAATTGTTCGCAAAAATTTGCATAAAAAAGAAAAACCTTCTTCTTAAGAAACTTCTTGCGGTATGTTGAGGCCATGTTATCGCTCAGTAATATACGTTTCTCTATAAGATCCACCTGATATGATTGTATGGGAGAAATAATTTGCTTAACTACGGCAGCTTGTTTCTTAACACTCATCCACTTGTCTGGCAACTCGCTTAGCTGAAACAAATTTAAATTATTTATTAAAAAATATATTTTGATTATTTCTTTAATAAGCTTTACCATTGCCATTTCATTTTCCCCAAATTCATAATTATAAGCCTTCAGTAAATCCACTACCTCCTTCAATGGCTCAAACATATAATCATAGATAAATTGTTTTTCATTGATTGTATTCAATACCGATAAAATTTTTATCAGACCATCAAAGTCATCTTTATGCAGTTCAATTTTCAAAGCAATATTAGCTTTCTCTACAAACTGAGCCAATTCCTGTTGTCGTTAGGGTTGTTTATGCGTTCCAGATTATTCATGTCATCAACTGATTGTATTTTGAATGTCAAAATATATCACTTACCTTGAGGGAATTTTTAACTCTATCGATAAGATCTTTCTTAAATAAGCTTATCCATTTGGCCACTTCGTTGAGTACAGCATTTTTGAAATTGCTCTTATTCAAACGCAACCAAACATTGAAGTCTTGATATGTTTCCCATTGCCTTATTTGTTCTTCTAAAGCGATAAATTTATCCAGCTGGAAAAATAAACAACACACAACAATGGACGAAGTATCGTCCAGGCTTAAGGTGGCAGTAAGTAAAAACACACACATAAAAAATCCAAAAACATTTGCACAGAAATAGAGAATAAAAAGCAAGATATAAATTGTAAATTGACAAAGTCAACTGATGTATTTATTAGTGTTGCTTGGAAAATGTAATTTTAAGTTCATGCAGTTAGCGAAACAGGGGGATTGAGATGTTCATGGGAAAGCAAACAAAAGAGGGAAGGGTTTTACATAGATTTCATTTTTTATTCGGCGCGGAGGCACACGTTTCTCAGGCTTCCTGTGCGATGTCTGCTTTTTCTGTAAAATTTATTGTTGATTTCTGAACATTTTTAAATAGAACTATAACGGGATATTCCCTCCCACCACAAAACGGATAAATTTCTATAGAGTTTCTAAAAGAAGTTAGGAAAAATAGTATGTTTTGCTTAGAAGTTCAACCCCCCCCCCCCATCAAAAGCTCAAGCTGGATCCGCGCCTGTTTCACGGGAGCAGTCTTTGAGAAGGTTGACAATGCGATTAGCAAGTACGCCATATTGGACTCCAGGAGGTCGTCAACGTCACAACCGCTAAAGGCTAACGTGCATCATATAAATCTTATTGAACAAGGAGTGCTTGATACCGCTTCGGGAGAAATAGAAGAATATGTACTCCGGCTTTGAAGTAGCCTTTCTTAGAGTCTATTGAGGTGGCAACACGAGATATTTAGCTTAGGAACAACGCTTTGGTGGGAGTCGATAAGGACTCCCTCTTGGACTCTGGCCAAGAGCTCGCCACTAAAGGCTAACCACGACTATGCTGAACGTGACTCAAGTCAATCTTATTGAACAAGGAGAGCTTGGCAACACTTCGACAGAAAGAAAGAAAGATGTACTATCGCTTTGAAGTAGTCTTCCTCAGAGTCTATTGAGGTGACAACAAAAACTGTCTGGTTAAGGAAGGTGGTAATCTGCAGCCGAAAGTAATGTGTATTGTGACGAAATCGATAAAATGTGGCAACGCTTGCTACGTTTTACATTGCAGTCTTTTAACTTAGACTACGACTACGACAACCGTAATAAAATCCAATATCTCATAAGGACGCTTCTGGTAAGAGGAGTCTTTGAGAAGGTTGGCACAGCTTTGGTGGAAACGAAGGAAGATGTACTACGGTTTCGAAGCACCCTTCCTCAGAGAGGTGACAACAGGGACTGTCTGGTTAAAGAAGGAGATGATCCACAGCCGAATAAAATGTGTACTGTGAAGACAGCAAATTTAATGTTTCATGAATACGTGTTGCTGGGAAAAGCCTTTGAGAAGGTTGACAATGCGGTTAACAAGGGCGCCCTCTTGGACTCTGGCCAAGAGGTCTTCAACATCACAACCACTGAAGGCTAACCACGGGTTTGAAGAAGGTTACTCAAGTCATTCTTATTTAACAGAAGGGACGTTTTTGACATAACGCTAGTGTACACTATGTATTCTAATTTAGTTAAGAAATGGAGGATCTCAAGTCACTGCTCGTTTTCTTGTAATAAATGAGCGACTTAAAAGCAAAGGGGTACAAGTGCAAAAAATAAATTGCTGAATAATTAAGTTTCAAAGTTTTTTGTTCCCATGCATTTCATACATAATATTTTTGTTTTCTAGTACATACCGTCTTTTGCGGTTATCGTACAGGTCTGAATTTTTATATAGTGATAGATATTGGTATTAAGAGATGATTCCTGTATATAACTAAATTTTTTTAGTTTTGGCACATGTACCCTTTTGATTTTCTTCCCCCCAAATATATTGAGTTCGTTGTAGGAGTTCATGTAGAGGAAGCAAATCCAAAGGAAATAGGGAAAGGATAAACTGGTAGCAATGACGTTGCAATCGTTGATGCGATTAAACTAACCACATCAGAATGGAATAGGGCCAGTATCTATAGAGAGAGAGAGAGAGAGAGAGAGAGAGAGTAAACCGCATTGGTGGAACTCAGAAACTGCGAAGGCTCGTAATGAATATCGCAGGCTTTTCAATGAGGCTAAGAAACTGGTCAACAGTCTTCACTACACAAGTTTAAAAATTTTATAAAAAATATGAAGCGTAAGTTTTGGAGATACATACTTTTGTAGCGGCGTAGAAAGTACATTTAATGGTTATCGAAAATGCTTCCCCTATCGCAAGTTTCAATGTGAGTAGTTCAACATCTGGTGAGGGTTGGGGTAGTCATGGAAAACAAGGTCGCTGTAAAGTAGCCAATCAACAGCCTCCATAGGAAGGTCGTCCACCCGCTCTCCTATAGAACCTCGCCAACAAATTTTGCTCATGGAACTTGACCCCATGATGTTTAAAACTGTGGTGTATGCTTATACTATTATAATGACAGTGTTCTACAATCACTTGAACACTTCCTCACATCGCCTGCAGGCTTCACTGATAATCGGCAGCAGATGGAGTACCGAAAGTTGTCTTAGGGTAAATTCGCAGAAAACGGATCTTGTACTTTTCACAAATAAATATAAGGTAGTAAATTTTCTGAGTATAACCATAAACGAGGTGGAAGGTAATGATGAAACAGAACTAAGTCTGAAACTTCAGGCTAAAACGCTGCCAAATTAACAGGGCCAAAAGCAAATCGATGGCAGTAGCTTCAAAATTCTGTCATATTATTGTTTATTTTCTTTTGTTCTTATATATCGTATGAAAAATGTATGAAATTTTATTAAAACACGGCAGCATTGTTGAGAGAATGAGTGTATAAAACTGAGAGCATGAGAAAAAACGTTCTCAAAATAAAATAGATTCTATCTCATGACTGCTTTTTACGGTGTATAATTACTGTCAAGTTGTATGGAAAAACTCGTCTAGCCCCAGTTCTGTTTAATCATTTAGGCTGTTGAAAAATGTGAAGTATCTGGGTATCTACCTAGATTCCAAGATGTTATGGCACTGCAACGTCCAGTAAAATGTAGACGATGCAACATCTCTTATATACTTATTAAGAGGGCCATAGGGAACGATTGGGGAAAAATCCTCGGAACTCCAAGAGACTCTTCGACATACTAATGAAGCCAATACTTAAGGATGGCGTGTTAGAATGGTGCATTGCATAAAGTCGGATCATAGAAAGGATCCTGCTTACCAACCTAAAAAGCACCCGAACATTTGAATGCTTCATAAGCTGCCAGATAGTCAATAAATTGCCCATAAATTCATCTATCGCACTTGAGGCAATTGGTGCATGCAGAAAGTCATTCAAAGACATTCCAGAGTTTTGGGACATCTAACAGGAATGCCGAAAAACAATATCTACTGCTAGTCCATACCTCTGCCCGATAAAAAATACATCTTTTACAATATCCTATCATCGGGAGAATGTGATTGCTATTTATACAGACGGATCCAAATCGGATTTTGGAGTGGTGGGAGCGTGTTTATCACCCGTTACAAATAAATAATAAGGCTTAAGCTGTCTGATAAATTTAGCTCACTATAGGCGGTGACCCAGCAAAAAATATTGAATTTCTAGAAGCAGCAAAATTTTGTTATGCTTTCCAAATGCGTTGTTCTGCAGCGCTTTCGATAATGCATAAAAGGAAGGAAGGTATTTCTCAATTTGTTTTTACACACAAAATAGTGTAATCACACTTATTGTATGGAAGAGAGAGAGAAGAGAGAGAGACAGTCCTAATAATTGACACGATTTAATTTTTTGTAGCTCAGCCAAACAACAACGAATTTTAACGGTTGCATAGCCGCATGATGCAAGAAGACAAAAGGAGGTAATTTGAGCGTTTTTTGACGCTTTAAAAGAAGCTCAGTTCTATCTGAAAAAAAGAACTCCCAAGTAGGACATCGCGAACAAAAATCATGCCTTATTGAAGCGCGTTTCGAAGCAGGAGTTACAAAAACCATAAACTCTAATTCACAACCTTGCTTCGGGCGAAGCAGTATTTTTTGCTGGGAGCTACTCTATGTTCCAGAACATATGTAATAATGTGCCTGGCAATACTGTTGCAGACGAACTATGTAAAAGATCACGAAAATTGTTTACATCTTCACTTACCTGTTCCTTATACAAATTTAATGGCGGATTGTTTTCATCTTTCAATGGTTTCACGCCAGACAAACCTTCTTCCTCTAGCTCTGCTTCACGTTCGAGGATTGCTAATGGTCGGCCATATTTCTTAACTTCTGCTAAATACTCTTGCTTATCCCCCAGCCATAAGTAGGAGTAGTCCAAAAGGCTCTTACAATGTGTGCGTATAGCCTGTACACCAAATTTAACTTTATTCAAAATTTCACTTCGTTGTTTGTGTATGTCCGTTTGATCGGTTATTTCATCACCAAAATCTAACGTTTCTGCACCAGGCTCAGGAGGATCTTGAGCACAACGAGGCAATAATCGCATCATATGATATATATCATCGAGTATATTTTCGACTTCAAAGATGAAACCAATTTTCGAGTTGGTATCTATATTGGGAAAATAGCAGACTTGACTATCTTGTAAATCCATGTTTATTTCAAAGACAGGAGCATTATTTTCATAACGATTCTCGATTTCCATGCGAAGATACATCAGACTAGTGATGACGGCATCTAACAAACATTGAGTTATTTCTTTATCCACATATTTCTCATAATCAAAGAAAAGTTCTCTCTCATCAGCGGACACCGTCTGTAGTAGTTGCCAACGATGCAAAATGGTTACAAATTCCTCTTCATGTTCTTCTTCAACTTCCTCCAAAATGTCTGATGTTGAAGGTATTGAAGGTTCAATCCATTCTGGTTTTTCTTCAGCTTCAACTTCAATTTCTTCTTCTCCCCCTTCTTCGCCTTCTTCTTCGCCATCATCAGCCTCTAATTTCTGCAGTTTATAGCGTCTTGGTATATCGAAAAACAATTTGACATTATCATATAATATTTTATCTATCAAAGTTGCAGTAATACAAGCTTCTTCTACCCGCTTCGTTATTATATTCATGCGTGGTTCTGTTTCGAGTAAAGCTTTAGGATTTTGATCTTTGCGCATGTATAAAGGAATGCTCCACCAAGAGTTAATACTGCGTTTTATGGTCTCTACATTCGCTTGGCATTTCATTAAACGTTTGTGCAAATATTTGACTTTTTTGAAAACTTCCTCAATAAAATCTTGATCTGTAAAAAATATTATAATTATTTTAATCAAGTCTATTGAACATTTAATAAGAGTTCTTTCTCACCAAAATCATTCCATATTACATCAGCTATCAAGGGCTGCATACGACGTTCGTACAACAATAATTCATCTTGCATGAGAGCCAGTTCACTAGGCTTGGCCCTATATCTGATGTCATTATACCACTCGGCAATTCTTTGTAGTTTTAAGCGAGCCTCCTGAAAATTAAAAATTAATAGTTTTCATGAACATTTTTTTTAGCCGACTTCAGGAAAAGGAGACGGTTATCAATTCGTCATATATTTTTTTTATGTGTGTTCACTCAGAACTCCAGCATTTTTTTTCAAGAGAAGTAACACAATCAGCCAGTTAATACCTACCAGTTAATTCATTAATGTGTTAACTTCTTTGGGAAAGAGATTATGTATAGAGAGATAGAAAGCTTAATTCATTTACATTTTGAAAAAAAGCAACTATCGTCTGGAAGATAGTTAAGCGATACTTAAGCGATCCTCAGGCGATACTTCACAGGAATTTAGTAGAGACACCTTCATTTAACAAGGCTACCAGTCATTAGCCAAGACACAAAACTTTTCTAAGATTTCCTAAAAACTTGGTCAAAAATGTCCAAAAAATGTTAAAAGTTCTCGGATTCTCAAAAACTAGAAGAAAAATATCCCTAACATCTCAGAAAATCCCCGGATTCACAAAAAACTAGGAAAAAAATTCCCACAAAATCGCAGATTTTCTCCGAAAAACAACGGCAGCACCGAAAACCGCGAAGTTACCACAGTGGGAAGACTGAGCTTTGAAGGAATTCAAGCTACGCGCCGGCCTTTTATCTTCGTTTTCAATTGTCGTTCTACGTATTTTTCGCCAGCATTCGTTACACGTATTTTTATTATAAAAAATATTTTTATTTTACCCCTCCCCCAGCATAGAAAATATTTATATGCTGCATACCATATATACAACGTGCCATAAGGAGCTTCGTTCCAAGAGTCAGCTCATCGTTCGGAAAAAGTAATCAAATAACAAGATGCAATAAGTCAACTGTTTGGTATCAGGGTTTTCTGCTGAACGCTCCCATTTAGTTGTCGTGACAACGCAAAATACCGATTAGAAAAGTGCACGGAGAAAACAGATTCGTTGAGACAACCAAATTAGTTGGCAATCGAATTTTGGAACTTACTCCGACTATCATAGAATTCTTATTGAAAAATAAGTTATTTTACAATAATAAATAATTGCTAGTGCGAAACGTTTAATCGGTTAGGTGTATCAATGATAATAAAATTAACCACTAGTTAGTTGCAACAACCGATAAAAAGTAAAGTAAATTTAGAAAAACAATTTTTTTAGTTGCAAATACCAATAATTGGTACTTAAATCCAATTCATAATATTTTATTCGGTTGCGGGTACTGAAAAAAGCATGCGATGAGTTGATTTAATCAAGAATTGTCAGAATCATATCTTTAATACAGTTATGCTGTTATAGTAACGAGCATGGAATGTTTTTTGGATTCATAGAAAATTGCTAGCGTGAGTTGAAATATAGTCTATTCAACTAATATTTTATCGGCCTAACCATTTGCCAACACATTTTTTTCTGTGTGTGGGCAGTGAGTGCCATGCTCAAATATAGTAAATATATTTAATTCAACTGTTTCTATTTAATCGACTCTTATTAAATTTTGAGCATATATTAAGTTCTCGGAGCAGTACAAAATTATGAACAGAAAAGTGGGCAGTGCCACGCCTATTCAAAAACTTCTACTAAACCGATTCTTATGAAACTTCGAGCACATATTTAATTCCTGTAAAAATATATTTTGATAAAAAAGTGGGCAGTGCCACCCACGCCCAAACTAAATAAATTGTTTATTTTTCAACAACTTTCTAGTTAACCGATTCTTAAGAAACTTTGCACACACATTAAATTCCACAACATTATGATTAGAAAAGTAGACAGTCCCACGTTTGTTTTGTAGTCGGGGTCTTCTTTGCAAGAATTATTTTATCAACAGTTCTTACCCATAAGTTTTCTTTTATTTCGAAAAAATTTTTGGCTTCCTTTGGCACCTTAAAATCCATCATCAATATGTATTTCGTGTCTTTTAAAGCATTTTTTAGATTTGTACTGAAATTTACAGACAAGACATTGTTTTCGTTGGACAGTAAATTTAGTTTCATGTCTTGTTCGATATCTTTTCTCACTGCTAGACGCCATTTTTCTAATATTTCATTTTTAAGATTATCAATATTTTCATTCATTTCCTCGTAGAGCTGTAAAGTATACTGGCCAAGTTCGTTGTCAAACAGTCTGGAAAGAAAAGTGAAATTATTGAAATGTTTTGCAGTAACTGGAAAAATCTCAAGACTATTTAAAATGTGAAGAAATTGATAATCTCACAAACTAAACTGAGTTGTACTTAAATTTAACTTTTACACTCACGGGTAATCATAAAGTTCATGTTGCGAATGCACCCAAGTGATTCGGTGTTGCAGTTTGGCTAACCATGATATGGCTCCTGTAGTAGGCGGGAAACAATGATCTGTGGGTAAAGCCTTAACGAAACAATATTAAAATTAATAATATCATATTTTACAGTCAAAAAACCTACCCCCAAGCCCGAAACCCTATAAATTCTTTCAAACTCATTAAAATCCACTTTAACAGCATTTATTTCCTCAGCAAAATCGTCCACTATTATGTGCATAAGCGGATCCATATGAGCCTTAATTATTGGTCTTAACATCAAAGTGCCACACAACATCAACTCATGGGAGTCTTCTAAAGCCTTTTCAAATTGAAAGGCTATTTTGCATTCCAAAACATTGGTCTTTTCTTTAAATTCTACAAGATCTTGTTCAAACATTGAATGTTTAGCATCAGGATCTAAAGGATTATATTGTATGTTGGACCATTCTCTATAACAAGCGTTATACTCTTCTAGAATTTTCTGTAGAGCAGCTGTTATTTGACGACCTTTTAAGCCACCTACAATAATTTTTTCCAATTTGATAAAATCTTTGCCAGTGCTAAAGAGCTCTTGTAAAATTCTTAAACGTTCCAGGAATTTATCGTAACGTGCAAATATCTCTTGAGGATGCCAAGTCCAATCTTGTGAATTAAATTCAGTGCCAATTTTAAATTTTTTCAAAGACTTGCGAGTTTCTTGGTAGGTAGAGCGATAGTACTCCAAATGGGTGATATTTGCTGTAACCTTTTTAAAAGCCTCATCAACATCACCTTGAAAAATGGCATCAGCTTCTATGGTACGCATGGCACATTCAATCAGGGTATTGTGTAAAAGTTGGAATAATAAAACCATATTGTCAAGACTGTGAAAATATTTAGAATGGCCCCAAACAAGACCAACAGTGAGTAAAAGTGGGCGTATGTTAGGACGATTTTCATCCAAATCTTCCGCCTCAAATTTGTCCACCATTTTACGCTGCAAAGAGAAATTGATTTAAAACGCTGAAATTAATATTTATTAATTAGTAGCCTACCAAAGCTGATAAATATTTGGTTATATCTCTTGCTTCTGCCAAAGCTTCCAATACTAATTCAACTATCCGCCTATAATTGCTTTCAAATACCGAATGTATTTTCTCTAAAACAAATCCTATAGTTTTTATACGCTTATCGCCCAATTGATCGGCTAAATTTTCCAAATTGTCCAGTCGGGCATCCCAAAAGTTAAACAAATGCTCGGGTCTTGGAAATTCTTCTTTGGCGAAAATTTTATCTCTTGATTTAATTTGTACCAAATCTTCCACCGAATCCAGCCATTTAACCACCATAAATTCCAAATAATGTTTCATTAAATGATTGACTTTGCTTAGGTCCCTAACAAAAAAATTGGGTATATCTTAAGCATGCTTAAAAAATAAAAGGAATTTTTATTATAATACCCTTTAGCTATGGACGGTGCACTTTGCATAACTTCATCGATACAAATGGGTAAAGGCAGACTGGTGCGATTCATTACCAAACCCTTCATTTGAGCAATACCATTGCATAAGTTCTGACATTCAGTTTTCATATCATTCACTATCACAGAAGTCCAGCCAATTTGATTAATGGGATTATTAAGTAGTGGAATAATGACATCATCAGCCAGTACGGACAAGTTTTCCAAAACGTTTGGTAACAAATCACCAATCATAAGAGCCTGTGCAGAATTGAAATTTTTAATAAATATTGAAATAATGTGTATTGATCTTACATTAGACATGTTTTCCATGGTCAGGTTGGTGGGCATTTCGTTGCGTACAAAGTAGACTATTTTACTAATGGGTTTTTCGGGAAAGTTAAACGAAGGCATCAATATAGCAGCTGAGTTCAGAGTGAATATGAGTCGTTCCTGATATGAATCATTGAGAAAATCTGTAACAATATCCTGAAATTAAGCAATATAGACGCAATTTAGTAAAATTACACAGAAAATATCATCACAAAAAAATTCTCAAACAAAAGTTTGTCTAAAAATAAATTTCATTTTGAGTAAATGTTCTTTACATAATCACTGAATTGATTGTTTGACTTTTATTGAGGACGCAAACACCAAAAACAACAACAAAAACAGTGTCATAAAAAACAACAAAATTGTTGAGACATTTTTGTTTGTATTCACAAATTTGCTTGTAGCTCCGGTTTCTAGACAAAATATTTACTAATTTATTGAATTTCTTTACTGAAAATATAATATAGTTTTTTCCATGTGAAATTTTATATTGAACGGATTGGTCGCTTAGAAATGGGTGATTTATTTCTAGAATATTTTGATTTTGCCCCATTGTGCAGTGGCGTGCAATAACGTTCAAGGAAATAATGTGCATTAAAAATGAGAAATACTTCCACTTCTAAATTAAACTAATCTCCAGTGTTTTCTTCTCTGGATGTTTCAAATAGTGACTTCTGTGGCCGGTGGCCGCACTTAAGGGTCTGTCTCGTAATGGTCTTTCTGAGTGATCATTTTCTGCCTAGCTTATCGATAGCTTCTAATAAGGAAAATCCTTATGCTAGGCCGATTAGAAACTGCTTAGAAAAGTACCAAATAGAACCACACAAAACAGAAGTAAAAGTAAATTTAAAAAAGCCTCTAGAACTAAAATTTTTGTAATATTTTTAAGTCTGCCAATATTCGTGTATTGTTCTTTATATTCTTATATAATGATTTAAAGAACCCTGTACGTATTCCAGCCTTTTTTAATTGTTGTTAAATATTATGTGGCCTAATCTTACATAAATAAATTCCGGACAACAAGTGTGCTAAAAATAACCAGCAAAATAAACGACTAAACTTAATTTTATTCATTATTTTATGCTATTTTGTTCTACAACATATTCTTTTGTTCCTGATAACTTCAACTTTTTTTTTTTAAATTAATGTCACATAATGGGAAATAGTTTATGAAAAAGAAGAAACAAACCATTTTGTTTGTTTGCAAACAATAACTAAATAAGCGGAAATATAAAAGAATGAATGTGATTGAACGAATGAGTGGACTTTAAATTGTAGAGGGCAAACAAACAAAAAAGCACGTAAAGTAAACGGTTATAAAATATCACACCATTAGCTCAACACCAAAAAGGTCTTCCGTTCGAGCGAACAAACAACCAGCCAACATTATAACCAGCCAACAATTCCAACCAGCGTCTGTTCAATTTATTTAACAGATTTTGTGACGCATGTAAAATTAACACAAAAACATTAAATATTTTGGCTACTACGAGTATGAGAGATTTTATTTGTTTGTTTTTTTTTTAAATATAATTTTGAAATATCCAACACATGCTTTCGCACCTGCTAAAAATCGTTGATAAAGGGTCATAATAAAGCCACGAAATATTGCAATACGGGTAGTATATATGAACAATTACAGGAAAGCTCAAAAGACCTTTATACTGCAGGTTTTTTTAGGGCCTACTGCAATTTTGGTTTTTGATTGATTTTTGTATATTTTTTGCCTCACAAAGTAAACCTTTTAGATCACCTAGGATTTCTCTTATGAAGGAATATATCCAGCAAAAATATATCATGTTTGTGGAAGCAGTAAAAATCTGTCATGTCTTCCACATGCGATCTTTTGAAGCGCTTTCGAGGGTGCTCAAAAAGAAGGCACATTTCCTTCAGTGTTCGTAATGTTTAAATTACGAAGTTAGGCAGCATTTTACATTTCTTCAACACGAGCTCCAAAATAAACAAAATCATATTCAGCAGCATTGTAGCTTTCAACAATGTAGGTTCTAAAGAATTTTCGCACTCATTGCTTCAAATGAACACTAACACATTTGAAAACTCAAAACCCATTTAAAGTATGCTCTCTTTCTACATTTCCCACCTATTGCATGGAAGAGAGAAATTTATAATAAAACACGATTTGTTTTGTCTGTAAATTAACGATGATAAAATGAGACATTATTTTAGAGCATTTTCGATGCTTCGAAAGAAGCGCTGTTTTATACACAGACAAAATTTTCATAGGTTTTTATTTTAACACACATGTGTTTGAACTTCTTTTTCAATTTTATTATATTTTTTCTTTAGTTTTTAAATATTCCAATACAAAATTTTGATAGAAATAAATTCAATTTTTTTCTTATTAAATATTTACGAATTTCAGTGTTTAATTTTACGAATTTTGTAATAGGTCCCATTTCCGTAAAATAAATATTTGAATTTATGAATATGAATTATAGTTTTTTCTGTGTATCAAAAACAAGAGCTTCAAATTGGGACATCGCGAACAAAAATCATGTATGTTCGAAGCGCTTTTCGAAGCAGTAGAAATAACAAAACTAGCTTCTCTCGCTTATAAACTTGCTTCGGTGGAAGCAGTAGTTAAACGTTAAAGTTTTAATACCTCAAGGCTGCAGTTTAAACTTTTTTTTTACACACAAAGTTCTCTCTCTCTCTCTCTCTCTCTCACATTAAGCTTTTATTAATCTGCTGATCAAATGTTTATTTAGTTTAAATAGAGCTAGGAGGAAAAGTAATGTGAGTTCTAATTTGAGAATTGGAGCTTATTCGATACTAAAGAAAATTTTCTTTGGTGTTACACAGCAAAAACAAATCCGAAGCACTAAAAACTGTTGGAAGCGATGCGTTACACATTTAAGAACAAATGCTTGTAAAAATACTACCAAAAATGCACTAACGTTTGCAGAAGACCACGAACAAATAGGCACCAACACTTGTTAGATTTTGACGTTAGTGCTTCTTGGCAGCACTAGCGTAAGCGAGACCATTAAAATATGTTTTACGGTTGTATAAACGAACATTACACATACATACACATAGAGCTTTACACTGGATTTGCCGAGACGGGAATTTATGTTAACGCCAGCATGACGCACAGTGGTTCCAATTGGAAAAAATGGGTAATAAATCTGCATCTTTGAAACTGTCTATCCGATTACAAAATGATGTGAGTAAAAATTATGGAAGAGGACCTAAGCTGTAATAATGATGAAACTTGGATTACCCCGTTAAAATACACGGTCAGCTACAGGGTGTCAAATTTATCTATCTCGGGTATGAAAAACTTTGTTAGCCTCATAACTTTTACAAATATTATTCGATTGAACTTAAACTCGTTGTAAAGCTTGTTAATAGATAAACCAAATACACTTCTTTTCATTAAGATATATTAAAGGAATTCACAAGGTGTACTAATGTCATAGGTACTAACATAGTACAACATTTCAAATAGGACATATTTGAATAACCTGTCATATATTCAAATACTAAAGACTAAAAAACTTCAAAAATTACACATCAAAATATTAAATGAAAAAATAATAATGTACATACAATAAAAATACAAAAATTAAAATTGTAAATAGAAACGGTTTCATGCGAAAATTATTCAGCTGAACACAAAGCACACCATAAAAACATATCTAAATAAGTTGTAGTGTCATATTTTATATTTTTATTGATAATATCAACAACAAACATACCACTATTGTACAACGTTAGTACCTACAGCAGTTAGAACACTTAGGACTACCTTGTGAATTCCTTCATTAAATATTTTTAGGTATATATAGCTTTGAATTTAAAAATTTTTGTCGTGTTATGAGGTCAACAAAGTTTTTCATGCCCGAGATAGTAAAATTTCACACCCTTTAGCTCACCGTGTATTTCAACAGGACACTCCAAGTTTCATCATTATCTTAGGTCTTCCTCTATGAGTTTTACATATATCGTTTTATAGTCGGATCGCAAGATTCAAAGATCCAGATTTATTATTATTTTTTCAAATTGGAACTACTGTGCGACGGATTGTAACCAGTCTTTTTGGATGAGTGGTTAGTGAGTTGGATTTCAAACCTGAGGTAAACAGTGAGTAAAAATTAAAAATTAATAATTAAAGATAAGAAATAATAAGCCTTCAAAATCATGACGTTAGTTCATTTGGAACATGTTCATTCATCATCCCCTGTAATACAAATTACCCCATTTTTTCATATATTTTAAGTTTTAGTGATGAAAATATTGATGATATTCAGCACAACTACGAGTATAAGTATTTTGTGGAAACAAAAACTATTGCTTCCAAGCGGCTCATCGCGAATTAAAGTCATGTATTATAAAAGCACAACTGCAAGTGATTCCGTTCCTTTTTCTCGCTTACAAGTATACTACCACCAAGCACTCATTTTTGCTGGGCATACATGCATATGACATACCCTTCGGAGGTGTTTCTTAGATTTTGATTTTTTTCAAAATCTATTTTTTAAATGTTAACATATTTTTCGTTTTTGTCATTTCTCTCGGAGAATTTTTGCGATTGTATCATGGAAGTCATTTTTCCCAATTGTTACACCCTCTTCAGTTAGACGATTTTAAACTAATGTGGGGTTTCCACAATTCAGTCGGTCGACTTGTGCAGACAATTTAAATGATTTGTAAATAAATTGTCTAGTGTATTGTGGAAACCGCACTTAAGTTCGAAAATTTTTGGAAGTTCTTTTGGAGGTCTCTTAAAAGGAAACGTGTGTGTAATACCTGATTTCCAATAAAAGCGCTTGCCCTCCTTCATCGGTAATGTTAGCAAAATCGTTAGTGAAGTGATACAATTAATAAAATGGTTAAAAATTAAATCTTAAGCAAGCTAATGTGTTTATTTAACATAAGAGACGATGCAATACTGGTGTAAAAATCAACCTAACTCGCAATAGCAGAATTGTAAAATAATTAAGCTTTCTACCTGTATTTCAGTCCAGTACCACATTAATTAATTAATTAGCTGCTAGGAATTATGCACAGAAAAAATTATCACCAAAAAATGTTCAAACAAAAGTTTATCTAAAAAAAAATTTAATTTTCAGTTAATATTCTGTCCATAATCTATGAATTGTTTGTTTGACTTTTATTTAGAACGCAAACACCAAAAACAACAATAAAAACTGTCTCGTAAAAAACCACCCCGATGACGACATACACACAAATAACAACAACAACAATCATAGCAAGAGGAATGCAACATTACCAAGTTTGTTTACAAAAGATTTTTGAGTGAATCGATTAGTCAATGTCGTTGCGATAATTCTCATTAATTTTTTTAAAGTGGTTAGATAAACATTCAGACTGCAACACATTTAACAAAGTGAAATCTCGTAAATGTTTAATGGATGATAATTATGACACAGACAAAAATTTCATTTGTATTTTGGTTTGATTAAGTAAATTATTTTGCTTAATAATTGTTAGCATTTTTAGACTAACTGTTTATTAAATTCAGACAGAAATATTGTTTGATATTTTTCAGAAAATCCAGTAAATATTTTTGTTTGATTTAGTTAATTGTTTTGTCTAAAATTTGTAAATATTTTTAGACAAATTGTTTTATAGATTTAAACAATTTGTTTTACTGAAAAAAACACGTTTTTTTTTCAATGAAATTGTTGAGGTATTTTTGTCTATATTTACAAAATCGTTTGTAGATCCGTTCATAGACAAAATATTTACTATTTCATTGAATTCCTTTACAGAAAATGAAATTTAGTTTTTTCTGTGTGTGCCTGAATGTGTTACTTCTCTTTCAAAAAGTATATATAATTTAAGTCCTTATGCTCTTTAATAGAGGCCTCCTAGTCGGCCTATTTATACTTTCTTACTGCTGGAAATGTTGAGCATATGTGTTAATATTTGCAGAATACAATAATGAATATTTGCTTTTGTATTTGTGTGCATTATTTAGCAAATTTGCATGACCCTTTTTCATATCCAAGAGGAGGTCAGTTTGTATATCGCTCATACAGTTGCGTGTAAAAGTGTTCGTTGATGTTGAAGGCAACTTAATTTTTACAAAAAAAAACCATATATAAATTTCCCAAAATATTTCGACATTATTTAAGTTTTAGCTTCAAGATAAAGATTATTTCAAATATTTCCACTTAAATCATTTATCATTTGGTTTTCAAAAATTGTTGCTTAATTAAAAACCACACAACTTTTGAGAACATATTAAACTTTTTTAAAAATAAATTTATGCGGATAAAAATATGTTGCGCGCTATGAAATGCCTTAATTATTTATGTTTTATCTCTTAGTTTGCTGTAAAATCACAATTTTTCGATTTCATAGCCAAAACTGTGCACAAAAGTTTAGATTCTCGTATATTCCACTGCTTACATAAAATATAAATATGCACGTGTCTGTTGGTTAAAATTTGTGATTACGAATATGAAAGAACAAAAAACAAAACCTTAAAATATGAAAAATACAATTACACCAACGCAATACATATAAACAGGCATAATAACTAAGGGGATGACTAAATGTGGATTGCCGAACTTTATACACCCTTCACATTAATGGAAAATAAAATTTTGTTTATTGAAAAATTTTTAGAAAAATAAGTAATTGGCTTTAGAGACAACAGAAATCTGCGGTATTCCTTAATTAATTTTGAACGCGTTTAATGGGATCCCATCTATAACAACTGGTATAGAACGATCTCTCAAAAAGTTCAATAGAAACCGAATGAATTCGCAACCAACACCTTGTACGTGTTTGCACGGCTCATTTATAAATAGTTTGCTGTGGTGTTGAAACAACAACTTAATCTCTCACTGTGATCAACGAAGAGGGCCCTCCAGTCCAGTATACTCAATGGTTCTCCTGGGATCAGCAGATATGGCTCTGATCTCGCGGAATCAGAAACTTTAGAGCAGACCTGAAGTACGCCCATTGCTATATCTTTTATGAGGGTGGCTTATGTGAGCTTTTCAATATCAACATCGGAGTTCATCAAGGCTAACGTAACACTTGCCAGCAAGAGTCACGTACATCTTATTCAGGGCTGGAGAGTCTCAACAGACTGCTCCTTTTCTGATCACCGTTATTTGGAATTTTCCATCAGCATAATTAACAAATTTACAAGACCTTATTTAAACAGGCGTAGAACGAACTGGGAGAAACACAACAACATCCTTACCTGTCTAATTACGCATCCAGCAACCATAGACGAAGTAGCAGACATTGATAAAACCGTAGATAAATTAATCAATGCCTTTAAGGAGGACACAAGTCTATTTTGCAGACCTTCCGTACAACGACCAAATCGTAGATCACCCTGGTGGTCTGACAATATAGCAGAATCCCGTAAGAACTGCCGTAGACTGTTCAATGAGGCTAAGAGAATAGGCAACTGGATACTCTATAAGTCCTCCGTGAACAAATTCAAGAATCTTGTCAGGAACGCTAAATGCAAGTCTTGGAAGGCATTCTGCAGCAATGTAGAATGCTTCTCCGAGACTAGCAGACTGCGTAAAATCCTAGCTAAACAGCCATGAATACCTGGATATACCCAGAGATCGGACAGCAGCTGGACCAGCAGCTTTTTTTAGTCTATAGAGGTCCTGGTTGACACCCCCTTTCCAGGTTGTCAACCATACACGGAAGCGCAGAGCGCGACTCTCTCTACCAGCCGGTCCCCTGTATCCATAGAGATTACTGCAGACATCTTACACTGGGCAATAAAAAGTTTCCATCCGTACAAATCACCTGGTCAGGATGGCAGCATCCCTGTAGATCTGCAACACAACTTACAACTGGCTACCCGCTGGCTATTTAACATACACAGGGCCTGCTTTTCATGGTCATATATTCCGAACCAATGGACAAATTGCGATGTTATTTTCATCTCGAAAGGAGGTAAAGCATCGCACTCCAAAGCGAAGGACCTTACACCTATCAGCCTAACGTCTTTCCTTTTTAAGACACTGGACGTTCATATAAGAACAACTGTCGACAGTAATCTTCTCACAGCTTCTCAACACACCTGCTTCTCAATATGGCTGCAAACGGGGAACGAAAGTTTACGGGAATGTTTATATTGCGGAATTGAGGATCAAAATGTCTTTCAAACTCCCGGACGAATGTAGCATCCTACAAGCGGAAAAATCTGCCATCAATGAAATGGCTAAGCCTTTATCGAATATCGAATAATATCCAGATCAGAACCGACAGTCAATCGGCGATTAAAACCCACACTGGTGCGTACACCACATCCAACCAAGTCCTGGAATCACAATGGGACCATTATTATTGGACCCAAGTGGGCTGGAACCTTTTCCTTCTAGTTATTCATCGCCAAACTGATAACTTAACCACACCTAACTTTGTTTAACGTAGTCCTCGTCGTGGTAATGAGAGGACAAATATACCATAAAATTTGGTTTGGCGTTCAGCTTAGACGATTTCAAATGATGGCTGGCTTCTATCACATAGGTTCTCGGATATGCATGCCAAAAATGGAATCGTTTGCTGAAAGCGCGGGTAAAGTTGGCATTCCAGTTGTTATGGGGAAAACCAAGTCTATGCGCGTTAGCTGTTCAGTATCTGAATACTTTATCCCTTGGAATCAATCAATCGGAGATGTCGACCTGTTCTCCTCTGCGGTTGCAAAACTTGACTCTTATTCAAACGTGCTGTCCAAGGCGTACAAGCTTTTGTCAATCCATATCGCATACATATTAGCTCCATTTTTTGGCCAAATACCATAACCAGCTTCGATTTCTACAATCGGCCCCGCCAAACTCAATTTGAAACGGATATACGTTTTCGGTCATTTAAATGGTTGATACATACGATAACAAAGCCCATGATATCCTAAAAAATAGTATTTATTTTAAATGGGTCAACGTGTTGTATTATTACGGGAACTCAATGTGTGTCCTAATATTAATAACAATCCGTTAATTGGTTAAAAAATAACTTTTATTTTAAATAATTGTGCCTCTGTCCATTTTTTTCCTTTCCTAAGATTGTTACGGGAACACGCATACCGAGTGAAAGTGGTAGAAATAGCTTTCGCAAGATTTTATTATAAGACCACAAAGAAACAAAGCTAAATCTAAATAAAAGTTGCAGCTTGGGGAAGGCCTATGATGACATCCTCAAGCAAATTGTTGTTGATATAACATTACGAATGATACGTCAAACTTATATATACCTTTTCCAACAGCAATATGGTGAAGTGTATTAATATCGTTATGAATGTTAGAGGACGCATCTATTTATTTGTACTCTTAAGCTAGAAATTAAGCATGCGTCTGCAGTGAATAGGAAAATTAGAAAATCGCAGCATTACCAAAACAAAATACATACATGCATATTTTCAGTCATGCTTGCTTACAGACATATCCACGTACATACATATGTATACGTACTTGTGTACCCAGCTAACATATTTGGTGAAACATGTCGGTGATACTATAATAACATCGATTTTATATTAAAAACCACACCCATTTCCCAATAGTATTTAATTTCGTACGATAGAACAAAAAGAATGCAGACTTATTCGAATATGTGATATATTGTCCGTATTTCTTTAGAAAATTGTATGACCGTGGAGCCTCGATAGTGGTTAAATTGCCAAATTGTCAGTTAGGAGCTGTGTTAAATTCCCGCCAAAGGCTCCGGGTCTTTTTTTCTACAGATAAGCTAAACAAGCTGGATATGCTTGTTTATAAAATAAAAAAAAATCATTTTGACTTAGTTCATTAAAAAAAAAATGTTTACTGGGTGTGGATTAATGTTGGCTTTAGATCGCGGTTTTTCCAGTTTAGTGGTAATGCTGTGCATGTAAAATTTAAATAAAAAAATAAAACGAATTAGAATTTCTATTAAAAAGAGTTAACAGCGAGCCACCATCCCGAAAACAAAAACATTGCGAAATACAAAACTATTACAAAACAAAATAATAAACATTTTAGTTACGAGAGAAAATCGCCAATTATGCATTTTACCCAAAACATTTTACACCAGAATGAAAATGTTACACATGTTCATTATGCACTATTTTTTTGCCATTGTATTTGTGCAACAAACACTAACATGCAACTAATAACACAGTTGTGGCAATAGCAGCCAGCATTATATAACGCATAAATACGATTTGTATAGTTGGCACCAATGCGAAAAAAAAGAAATTTCTTACAGCAACAACTAACTACGAAGCCAAAAACTCTTTAAATTTTTGTTAAAAGGAGCAAAATCGACATTATTATGAACCTTTTTAAGCCAAAACATACGCATTAATGTTGCAACAGAAATAGTAATAATAACAAACTTAACATTAACAGGGATAATAGCAATGAACAGTGGAGCAGAAAGTTTATACTTTAAATTATACTTTTGAAATGATTGATGAGATGAAAGAAAATTTTGGTGAAAAACTCAAGTTATTTAAAACTTCAAAAGTGTTCCAAAGTACACCAAAAGTTCTTTTAATGCACTAGTAATTTAGAATTTTACAAAAAATCGTATCTTTAAGATATCAAACTTACTCACAAAAAATTTAAAATTTTCCGAAAAATCGATCTATAACATATGTTCGAAAATGCATCAAGGTGCCTTGTGTGCATCAGAAATCCATAGTTTCACTACAGAGATCCAACTTATGATATCATAAATCCACTGAAAAAGTAAAACCTCAAAAAAAAAATTACTCCGAATAAATAAAAACTTCTTCGAACATTCGAAATTTCGCACATCTTTGCGAAGTCATCAAGAGAGTCACTAGAAACCTTTAATTTCCAAAGAAAAATAATAAAACGAAAAAAAAACAACACCCATCTCTAGTATCGGTTACGATAATATAGTTGCAACAAACCAACAACACATTACACCACATCATTCCCGCAACCGAATTTTGCAAACGGATATGCAAGCATTCAGTTGCGTATTCAATGTATCCGGTATTATAGCGACCTTTTTAGTATCGTCTCCACATTGCAACTATTTTTGTATGTTGCAAAAGTCCGTCTGGCCAAGGTGTTCAGTTAAATGTTTAGCATTTGACTATTTTTTCTTTTTACCAGATTTTTATACTCAGTTGTGCCCACTACATTTTTTGGTCTGCTGGGGACGAGAACTTCTCTAACAAGCAACTTAGTTGGTTTTTGTTTTGCTGTGTTGGGACGCAAATTTCTGTTGAATTTAATGTTGCACAGTAGAACGAAATGAAAATAAATGTAATATAGAATTTTTGAATTTGACAGCGGATTTGTATGAAACAGTTTGTGGTTCCTAGTAGAGCAGCTAAGTGTTTCAATTACTGTAATTGAAAATGTTCTATTCTACAGCAAAAGTAGCTCTATTCTCTGGTGCAATCCTCACACAGAAATGGCAGGAAAAAGTAAAGATTTTACATTTCCTTATTCCCTGTTTTCATTTTTTACTAGTAGCCACTGTGCGATGCTAGCTGGTACGATTAGTCTGCAGACACACATTAATGCCAAAAAAAAAAAAAAAGAGATGCCTTCCTGCACATTCAAATCTAAAACTGAACTTAATGCAACATAAAAATTTTACACATTGGCCCAATTCACAATCTTGTGCAAATGGTCTTGCATCGTTGCATTTGCAAAATGGTATAGCATATTGATACCCACCACTAACAATTGTTAAGTGGTGAGTATAATATACTATACCAATTTGCAAATGCTACGATGCAAGACCATTTGCACAAGATTGTGAATTGGGCTATTATTGTTTGTTGAGTTGCATAATGATGCACATGCTCCAAAGTGCTAGAATATTTTTTGACTTTTCGAGAGGATGGCACGCGTATGCATGAAATTTTATTTATTTTTTGCTGCAAGTTGTTTTGTACTGCAGAAACACAAGTAATCGATAGCAATGTTTTTTGTATTCAAAAGTCTTGTTGTTGCCCACATTCTAAGTCATTATTAAACCAGGAATTGTTGGTGGACACAAATGCTATTTAAAATTTTTTATTATCATATTGTATTGAACATTGTTTGATAAATATTGCATGTGTGTACTAGTACTGCACACATGTTTATTCGATTAACTATAATTAAGGTGTTGAAAAAAGTCTTTAGGGGTTTTAAATTGGAATTTAATAACTAATGAGCTTGTATATTGCAATGGTTAAATAAGTTGAATAATATGGTGGAATTTAAAAGGAAATAAATATAAAATTTTTGGAAATGAAAAAAGGAAATATTTATTATGACAAAAAATTGCAATATAACAAGTAAAACCATATTGCTTTTAAAAATATGTAAATCAAAAATATAGTTAAAGAGAATTTAATTATGTTATGTGTACGGATCTAGCTGGTAAGATCTATTAATACTTTGTTGCTTTATCTCCGATATATGTATGTATTGGGATTGCGATCAATTTGCGTTTATTATTGACTATCAGTTGACACGCTACGTTGTGGTTTCTATTGTAAAACAAATTGGTAGTATATCTATATCTTTGAAACTTATGATCCGATTACAAAACGATGTACTTATGTTTAAATCATAGAGGACCTAAACTAAAAGAAAATTATTTTTTTTAGCACCGTGTTGAAACACAATTTGGGCCACAGGGTGTCAAAGTGGACTACCTCGGACATCAACTTTGTAGGTCTCATAACTCTTACAAATATTATCACATTTAAATGAATTTAATTTTTTTTGAAAAGTTTACAAGCAAGTGAAGAAAATACATTTTATTTCATTCATATATATCTACCAGTTTCAAAGATATGTACTTGGCTTTGAATTGTGAAATTTCTGTTTTTGTCCGCGACTTATTTGTGAACCGACTTTAAAAATTTGTTATTAACTCGTCAAGGTTATCAACTTGTCTTGTATTTTTTATTTTATTTTATATTTGTTACCTCAAAACTACACCATTTATAAGCCGATTTCGATTTTTTTTCTTTATTTATAAAGATGTAGCTCCAGATTGGCCCTGTTGAAAAGTGGTCAGACCCACGCGCATACCAAGTAAATACATATTGCTTTTCAAATACTTCTACTCAAACGATTGTTATGAAACTTTGCACACACATTAAGCTTCTGTTTGAGTACTACATCATGAATAAAAAAGTGGGCAGTTCCACGCCCATCCGAATTGAATATTCTTCTTGAACAACTTCTACTAAACCGATCCTTATGAAACTTTGTATACACATTTGGTTAACGTTACAATACAACATTTTAATGGAAAAGTGGGCAGTGCCACGCCCATCCGAATTGAATATTCTTCTTGAACAACTTCTACTAAACCGATCCTTATGAAACTTTGTATACACATTTGGTTAATGTTACAATACAACATTTTAATGGAAAAGTGGGCAGTGCCACGCCCGTGAAAAGTAAATAGTCATTTTAATTACTACTACTTAACCAGTTCTTATGAAACTGCGGACGCACTACTAGTTCTCACGAAAGCTCAGCATTATGGTAAAAAATGTGGACAATGACGTCCGCGCCTATTTTGTAGACAGCTTTTTTTTGCAAGAATTATTATTTCGTAAATATCACGCTTATTCAAAGTTCCTTTTTAAACAGTAGCTTTCAGTAAAAGTACACTCTCAAAATTAAATACTTTTTCTAAAAATTAATGGCCTTTTCTAAATATTTTTTATAGGGTGCTTTTTCCATTAAGTATCTTTTCAAAAAATAAAAGTAAATACCTATCCAAAAGATTAGTTTTACAAAAAACGGCTTTTCCACAAAGTGACTTTTCCAAAAAGTACCTTTCCCCAAAAGAACTTTCAAAAAAGTGCTGTTTTGAAAAAATACATTTTCCATAAAGTTTCTTTTAAACAAAAGAAAAAAAAATGGCTTTTCCAAGGGTAATTTTTTCTAAGAAGTTCCTTTTTCTAAAAGATAAAAAGTACATATCTCAGAAGGTACCATTTCCCAAAAGTATATCTTCAAAGAAGTACCTTTTCGTAAAAGTACCTTTCCAAAAAGTATATTTTAAAAAATTATTGTATACTAAAAGTACATATTGAAGAAGGTACCTCTACCCAGATGGCACCCCTTTAAAAAAGTACCTGAAAGAAGTACTTATTCAAAAAGGAGCTATCTTGAAAAATTAACTTTTTAAAAAGGTACATTTAAAAAAAAAGTATCTACATGCTTCAAAAGGTATATTTTCAAAAAAGTACATTTAAAAAAAGTACCTTTTCCAAAAAGTAACTTTTGCAGAAAGTACTTTTTTAGCTTAGTACTATTTTTCAAAAATATTTATTAAATAAAGTACATTTTATCAAAAGATACCTCTACATACGAGTACATTAATTTAGAAAGTACACCCAGAGAAAAATGCCAATAAAAAGCATATTGATTCAACAAGAAGCATTAACGAAAGTCTAGTCATGTTGAAAATTTTTACTTTAATATTGAGTCATATTTATTCAAAGCTTAAAACTATTTAGTGTATTAACCTTTTGAAAAAGTACCTTTTCAAAAAAGTATTTGTTCAAAAACTATCTTTTAAAAAAGTAAATTTTCAAAAACGAAATTAAAAGTTATGAACATTTTTTCAAAATAAAAACTTTGTATGTTTTAAAATAATTCTTTACAAACATTTATAGCATTTATAAATTTTATACATAAGCCAAAAGTAGGTCGATTTCAAATATTTTTTTTGTAGCAAAATACGACGTACCTAAAACATTCTTCGAAAATATAACCCACAGTGTGAAAGAAGCAAAATTTTTTCAAAGAAAACCAAAAATGTTTAATTTCGTTTCTACCCTTCAGCTGCTGCTAACTTTTTTTAACGTCCCAAAATTTGTAGATAAATTATATTTGAAAGTATCTTGGTATATACCTGGACTCGAAAATGTCATGGCACCGTAATGTCAAGTCAAGCACAAATAAGGCCGCGGTGGCCATATGCATGCAGAAGGGCCGTTGGGCAGAACTGGGGAATAAATCCCAGGAACTCAAAATGGATCTTCAAAATGGTAATAAAGCCCATACTCACATATGGCGCGCTAGTATGGTGGACTGCATTAGATAAGATCACATACTGTCGGATCATAGAAAGGATCCTGCGTACATCAGCTTTGATGATCACAGGCGCTCCACGCACTACTCCATCAAAAGCACTTCTCACAATGATGCACTGGCTGCCAGCTGATCTCATGGTCAGGCAACTGGCCATTACGAAAAGAGCATAACGCTTGATGCACAAGTTTGTGGACACCAACAATAAACAAATATATTTTGCGATTTCAAAACAAAATGGTTTTCAGAACATAGCCGATAATTTCTAATAATTTTAAAAAATTTGACGTGCAAGATAAAAGAAGCAAATGCAAATATTCTAATCTCGTTTTTAGAAAAATTCGTGATTTATAATGTAGAAAATTAACAGCATGCATTACGGGCACGCTATTTTGTATGAAGAGAGGAAAACAGTATTTTTGTTTTCGTTTTTAATACATAATGGTCAGTCTTACACAAAAAAATAAACTTATGTACATTTATTTATAATCTATTTAAGCGTGACAAGGCAGTTTTCATTTTAAAATATATGCGTTTATGTTATAAAATATTTTACTATACTTTCAATGGACACGAAAAAATCATTTGAAATGAGATATGATTTAAAATACACCAATTGGGCCATTATTTGTATTTATAAAACGAGAAATTTACTCGGATATCAAGCCATATTGAAAGTATATGTGTAAAAAAAATTATCAGAGTTAAAATTTTAACCCTTTATATACTTGTGTTCCAAAAAAGTGCCAAACACATCTGATGGGGTTTTTAAGCAGAGAAGACCACTATTCAAATTTCATTTCTGAGTTTATTAAGTTTGGTAACCAAAAAAGTACCACAATAAGGCTTTTACCCTTTTTGACTCGCTAAATGTACAAATATAAAAAGCACCAAACACTCGCCCACTTATTTTTGCATTCCGGTGATTGTAAGTTAACAATCCTATCCTTCTAACACTCGAATTGTCCAAAATCCTCTTGTGAATTTATACATCAAGAGGCGAACCTGAATACATACCGATTTTCAAGTCTGTAGCTTTATATGTTTGTGCTGGGCTAATAATGATTCAGTCAGTCAGTTACATAACTCTTTTATATTAATGTTGTTTTGTGGGTATTTTGCTTGTACATTTGTAGCTTGTGGTTTTGAGAGATGGTGCCCTCGTAGCTATTTCATATACAATTTATTGTCGAAAATTTGGATCACAATCATTTAAATCGTTTAATTTTTTTTGGTCAAACAAATGATTTTATACTGAAAATTAAGCATACAATTTTTTAACTGACATTTATTTGGCATCACTGATTAACATAACGCCTGAACAAACTAAAGGCTATTTAAGTTTTCAATTAAAAAGATTTATCATGGTGGCATTGAAATGCAAATAAAAATATAACATTTGTTTATATTTGCAATTAACACTTTTTTACACACACAAAAACCCCTTAAAAGATTAAAAAATAAACAGAAAACTTTTTTAAATAAAATTATAATTAAGGCCACCAAAATCCCTGCAGCTAAACAAAATTCAAATAAAATTAACTAAAAATAAAACTGACCTTTAACTACAGCATGCTGTAAACAAGCACTCATACTTTCAAATTATAATGATTTCAAACCCATTTCTCCTTCAATTCCTGCTCACAAATTTTACAACTTACATTTTAAGGGATCCGAAAAAAGCAGCACAGTGAAAAGAGCATTATTTAGCAAAAATCACACGAAAAGACAATTATAAGGCCTGCAGTTAAATATGACACAAATTAAAAAAGGACGATATCAGAAGGAAACGAATACAACTGGACAGAAACGGAAAACAAATAAAAAACAAAACACACACACTCACACAGAAAAACTAAAATGGACCAGCCTCAAGAAAAAAGATAAAAGGAATAAACAATAAAAATAACTCTTTTTCAGTTTTATATTTTATGTTTAGTGTCCCTTTTTTTTTTCTTTCCTTGGCAAATTGTTGTAAGCGAGTGTTTGGTGAGAAGTAGAATGATTTTCTTCTTTTTTTTAATATTGTTGCTAACAAATAAACAACAAAACATTTAAAATGCTAATTTTGATTTAAAAAACTTTTTGTTATATTTCTCATATTCAAAGGTTTTTGTTTATTTTCTGTTTTTTTTTCGAACAAAAAACTTAGTGATAACAATAATAAAGAGAGGAAGAAATGCGAATGTTGAAATGAATGCTTGTGACAGACTGACAAAAAGCCTGTCATGATGAGTCTAATTTTAATGACAAAAACAAACAAAAAAAAAATTATATTTAAAGTAAACTATAAAAGGAATTTTTTTTAAGTGGACAAAGTGGTGAACAGCTCTATAACTTTTAAATACTTAAACAAACTTGTTGGAATGAAAATGAAAAAATGTGCCCAATAAAATAATAACCTTTAAGGTTTTTCGAAGCTGGTGAAGAATATTTATGTGAGGCAGTTCTTGATCTTTATGCTGACACCTTTCGTTTAAAAAAGAAGCATCTCTTTCACAAGCTAAGACAACTGAGTGGTTCCCAAGAACTAGCAATCGGTTCGTAGTCTGGAACTTTATATAAGATCATACTGTCACATAACATGACATTGCCATTATAGAGCTCCATTTGGCATAATTAAAATATTCAGTGATAGCCTCTAGATCTATTCTTAAGGTACTTGTTCTGTGATGATTTCTTTAGTACTAGTGAAATTATTATACTTTCAACAAATAGTTTTGATTTGGAACAAATATTCTTGTACTATGAGGATATTTTCCTAAAATACATATGTGTCCTACATAAGAGTAATTCCATTTAGCCGCGTGTGACCACCTTACACATATTTTTTGTTATAAATAAAGAATATAAAATTTTTTACTTAAAAAAAGGTTGCGACTCACAAGGCCATTAAGCTTAAAGTCGTTGAATAACGGGTAGACACTGAAAGAACACGATTCCTGCTCAGAATGGTCGGCAGAAAGTTGCGATGGGTGTGACCTTACAAATCTTAGTTTTAGAGAATTATGACTTTCAGCATATATTATGTAAAATTTTTACTATAACGTGCACAATAACTTTGGTATAGCTGTCTGTTCAAAGTGTTTTTTAGCTTTATTACATATTTAATGTTTGAAAAAAAATCAGTTTTCTTAACAAAAAACTATTTTTAAAATGTGACGGGTGTGACCGACGGGTGTGACCTAATATGAAAATTTAAAAAATTCGAAGAAATAAAACTTTTTATAGATTTCATTAATATAAATAATATAAAAATAAATCATAAGAAAATAATACATTAAATTATTTGCTATCCGTTCTATTATGGACAGCAAAATACTCTAGCTGAGAATTTTTTTAAATTCAATAAAAAACGAAAAAGTATATTATTTTCAGAGATAAGGGTTTTTATTAATAACGAGAAAGGGAAGAAAAGAAAATCTGAAATAAATATTGAACATACAAAGAGGTATAGCAAGATGTTTCGTGGATGATCATTTAAAAGTGCCTCAAATTGCTTAAAAAATATTAAATAATGTATTGTTTTATTTTTTCTATGATTGTCGTGCTCTAAAAACATCAATTGAGAGATTTTTTTATTAAAAATAAGAAAATTATTTTTTCCTGACATACGTCTTACGTGGAATCACTCATAAACAATGCATACTTGGTGATTTCCTGTATTTTCGCCCCAAATGCCGTAGGTTATTTGCCCACGTTTTGTCCACATACTCCAGCGCCAACTCCATCTTCAGTAGAACCGGTTTCTTCTCACGTTGCCCTAAGCGGAATTGTGACATTGAATCTCCTTTCGAACCTCAGATCACAATTTTAAACAGCATATCCGTTTGAATTGCTTATGTTTATTTTTATTTATTTATTTTTTTTTTAAATTTTGAATATCTGATTTTGATTTATTTGTTAGAAGTTAATATCTAGGAGTAAACCGTTCGTTTTTGCTCTAAAATTTTCACAATCGGAGACATGAACAAATTTAAAAACGTAAACACCCTTAAGCTGACTTTAGACGACATGTATTTTACATCTGACTTGTCAAATTTTCCACTGCAAAAGTGATACATGCCGTCTGAAACATATGAAACATTGTCAGATGACATTTACAGAAGCAAAGTCAGATGAACATTTTTCAATTAGAGCGTGTTCTATTTTCATCTGACAAGGCATCTGACATCAGCTGTATTAAATGATCAAAAGTGTGCTTTGGCTGAAAAAACATTAAAAAGCAGAGAGCGTTTTATATATTTACGAAAATTGTGCAAAAACTCAGCTGTTGCGAACACTCAGAGGTTATGTCAGATGTAATTGCACATGTACGTGTGAAAGCAAATATTATAAACCGTCTGTAAATTGACAATTTTGACAAACATGCGAAGTTAAATATGTCTCACACACCTAACAAGCCATATGTAAAAACATGTCGTCTAAAGTCAGCATTAGTAAACATATACTTGTTTCATTCGATACATTACTCATTCGCATTGTGTTTCATTCAAATTAAATGTGCAAAAAGTATGCAATAGCTTTTACAGAAATCATTACGTATTAGTGATATTTCCCTAAATTTAACTAAATATTGCGCATACGTTAACAGCTGATAGTTTGCGGAAAAATTTTTTTAGAAAAATTTGTACATACATATGTACATATGTACTAGTGATGTAACGAATATTCGTATTCGTATTCGAATCGCCGAATATTCGCCTCTTTCATGATATTCGTATTCGCCAAATTCAAGCGAATATTTCACGAATATTTTGTGAATACGTTCCAAAAAATAACACATAAAAAATACTGAAAATTAAACAAAAAATATTAATTTATATTAAACAAAATTTGTCTATAACGCAAAACAACAATCTTTAGTAAAGAAAAACGAAACAAAATATATTTCACAACGACATGGTATTTAAAAACTGAAGTCCTGTTAAATTAATTTATTAATCATGTTAAAGTAATACTCAAAGCTCAGTTGAGGAATGTTGAACTTCAAAAATAAAAGTTTTGAAGTCTTTTCTCCATCAAGCCTATTGCGCGGTGTGTAAATAAGCTCCGCACCTAGGCTTGCCAGACGGGCTTGAATGAGCTTGATTGTCAAGATATTTTAGATGCTGTCAAGTTACAAGCTCAAATGTAATTTGTCAAACTGAAATAATATTTTTGACAGAAAAAAGAAATAACTTCAAAAGTTTTATGAAAAAATATTTCATAAATTTTAGTCAATGGTAATTGTATAACCAAAACTGTTTACAACAATTTTTTTCATGGTCATCACTCATAAATTCTTCAAATGTATTTTTATTGACAGTACTCATTATTGTTTGCGAGATCAATATGTAGCTCTTGTTGTTTCTACAGCTAATTTCAATGACTTCTTACAACTAGACTTATAGTAGGAAAAAAGCCAGCCAATGTAATAAATGGATATTTTTCACCAAAACGAAAAAATATACCTCATTTGTATTGAGTTGCTAAAAGAAACTTTGCAAAATAGTGTCTTTCAATTAAAAGTTCCCCCGTCAAAAGTTCAAGCTGCGGTAAAAGGTAAAATAAGAAAATAAAAATCGTGATTGCTTATGGAGCTCATGTTTTGACTTTCATATTACTTTAAATTTCTATAAGATTTTTGTGTAGAAGTTCCCTAATGATCTGCATTAGTTCCAGTGAAATGCGCATAGGAATTTCCTAATAACTCATTATACACCCTGCGGTAAATGTTGCACCAATTGTTAGGAACGTACTTGTCCTATGACTGGTCAAAATGTTCGTGAGTTGTGACCGGTGAAAAGGCACCAACCACATCACAAATTTAGATCAAATGTTAGCAAAGTACCCCCTGTTCAAGCAGATCTTTCTAAATCAAAAATATTTGTTTAAAGTAAAGTAAATTAGCTACAGAAATTTTTTATTGTTCAGGCTTAAGTCGGTTCAATTTAATTTTACAATTAAATAATTTTTATTGAGAAAATTTTTTCAAAGCATTAATAATTGAAAAAGAACAAAGACCAATTTCTTGAATTATGTAGAGGTCAAAAAATTGCTCTTTGCCTTAAAAAATTCTTTCTTAATAAAAATGATTTAATTGTAAAATTAAATTGAACGTAGTTAAGCCTGAATAATAAAAAATTTCTTTGGATAAGACACATATAGTTCGACTTCAATTTCAAATTAACTAGATTTCAAATTAACTAGTATTACAGAAACCACCACAAGACAAGTACCTTAAGTTTGGGCCTAGAACCTGTCACTGACTGTCTTACTTATGCCAATTGACCTCCTCCAATGCAACGTAATGTACAAGTTAATGGTATTTTTCATATAAAGTTTCGGAAGTTCAACCGTTTGCTAATCCTTGGTAACCAGTCACTCGAATTCTTTTTTGACAGGTTGTTTTCCCTCTAGGGATGTTTTTATATTGTTTATGTTATGTTTGCAATATTCTTCATTTAGACTGTTAAATAAACTTCACATTACAAAAACATTTCAGTGTGTGAAGTTCTCTTTTCAAAATCAACCTGATTTTAATTGAATGTCAAGCTGAAGTACTATTTGAATCTGGCAACCCTATCCGCACCACTAAACTTTCGCACTCTCGGAGCACTCGGCGCTGGTGTCGCTACCTGCCTGGCTCACGATGTCGACAAGTCGAGTTCGTTCTCATATTTATATTGAGAACAACAATAAAAAAATTAAATTTGTTTTTGTTTTCAATATGAATATGAGAACGAACTCGATTTGTCGACATCTTGAGCCAGGCAGTAAATATTGCCTGGGTATAGGTAAAAGAAGCTCGCATTTTCCCTTATTTACTTTCCACCAAAAATTTAAGAAAGTGGCATTCAGATGCTAAGTTAATAATTTCAAATTCCGTCATCGGAATATCATAATAATGATATTCAATTTATTGTTATTGACGCAAAGGGTAGATTTTTTTCAATTAAATTTGAAATCACTAATATGTACATACATATTATGTACATATCGTCACCTTACATCCAAACGGACGTACGCAAAAATTCAAAATCGAGTTTTTTTTTATTGATTATGGTTTGTGTTATCAAACAACATTTTGAAGCAACATATTTTTCTGCTACTATCAAAAGCGACGACTTTATTAAACAAATTCAAACAGACGTATAACTGCATATTCTTCTTAATGCAAAAAGGCGTATGAAAAATATGCAAACACATGTACTGTGTTGATTTGCAAGAAGGTAGATCAAGGTAGATGTGTACAGCTATGGCTGATATAAGAAAATAAAAGAAAACTAAAACTTAAATTGGGAATAGAAAAATAATGTAACTATCAGCTCTTTTTGCTGTTCCATTTTCTCAATAAAATCGCCATTTTAGTTCCGAGAACTATGATTTTTTTGTGGTGATGTATTTTGATGAAATACATCTGAATTTATAAAAAAAATCGATTTAATTTTTTTTGTTAGTTAGGACGTTTTGAGTTTCAGTTAAGTGAGGGAAATTAATTGACAAAAGTTGAGATTTTCACACAACTTACATACAGAAATTGAAACTTGACTGTTGTGTGGTAATTGTGATTTTTATCAATTCAGTTCCTTTAATTAATTGCGAATAAAATCAAAACTTTTCCATAGATTTTCATGTCTTAGGTTGAGGCCACACGCGCGTTTTTAAAACGCGGTGTTTTTACTTTTTATATTAAATTTGAAAGTTTTAAATTTTTTATAACTTCAAATTTAATGTAAAAAGCAGTAACGGCCGTGTGGCCTCAGCCTCAGCCTTATGGCTTATTTAATTCCTAGTACACCTAACGCTCAGATTAATGATAAAAATGTAAAACCTTTGCAGTTTTTTTAATTCTTTTATGAATTTTCGATGAACATTTTTTTCTCCACTTTCTCTGAATACAAAAATAAAAAATTACATATGGATAACTTAAAGGTAAGATAAGTTTACATTTTTTAATGTTTTATTTATCCAAATCGGACAAACCGTTCCCAAGTTATGATGAAATGTATTAACTTGGCCGTCTTATTCATGGCCATAAAAAAATATCTGTACGTGAGTTTAATTTGAAAACTAATTTTTTTCAGAGCAGTGTTATTATTGTGCAACTTCGTTGAAAGCAAGCGTGCTGAGGTGTGCTGCTCTTACGGTTGCTCTGTATGAATGGTTCTTCTGTTTGCTGCGAACCAACAGAACATATTGCCCAACATGTTGCCTCAACAATAGCATGTATTTACCTTAGTACAAGGGTACACCTTGATTAAGCTTCCTTCAATTACTGTTTGTTTTCTTTCAGGTTTTAATGCTTTACTACGTTTATTGCCAATCATAACAATTACAAATTGACCCAAACAACAACAAAATCATTTGCCGGAAGTTTAAATAAAATAAACAATTTTGCTAATAGATTTTTAATGGATCAATTGCAATTTTCTTGTAATTTTTTCTATTCTTACTTTTCATTTGTTTCCTTTTCGAATAATAACAAATTGCTTATAATTTAGTAAATTTACCTTGTAATCATTTGTTGCCCACAATTTGTTCCATTTCTCCTGCTTCAGTCTCATAGTCTTCATGATATAATTCCACAAAAATTCTGGCCTTTCGTCTACTTTTTCCTTCTTTTTTGTATCCCCTTCGTCGGCCATTATGGCAAAGTAATCGTTTACAGTCGTTTAAGTGGCGCGTTTATTTAAAATATCTTTAACAATTGTTGTTGTTAGACGTCGTTTAATGTCCTTGAAAATATTAGTTTGCAATGTTTTGTTTTCTTATTTTCCTGTTTATTTTTGATGTGTTTTTATCTGTTTGTGGAAAATATTTAGAGCAAAACTAAGCGGCTTGTGTGACAATAACTGTCAGATTTAAAGAAAAATATAATTAATTAAAAGCAAAAAAAAATTTTTCTAAAGAAAACTTACAATTCTTTGTACGCCTTAATTTTTAAATTGTTGGTTTGACCCAATTCAAAGACCCAATTTAATATTGGGATTAAAAGTTATATTTTTTTGCTATATACTTTTTTTGCAGGTTTTAGTAGTTTGAACAGAAAGAGATTTGTTTTAAAACAACAAATTATTAATTTGTTCTGTATATGAATCGAATTAATTTTTTATGCTATATTGACAGTTTTTTTGTCAACAATAAAAACAGGGTGCTCACGACAAATTTGAGCCAGATGGCCTCGAGAGCTCCGTTTGGATTTTTACAACTTTTTTGGAAAATTTTAATATTCAAAGAATATATTTTCCAAGGCGAATCTTGGTAAGTCTAACTAATATAAATATTCCTTGTAGGATAGCAACCAAACTTCATTTGCGTTGCCTACTGGGAACTGAAAATTTGTAGATGCCAGAAAAGCACTAAATAGCAGCTGAAATTAACAGCTCTCAGTTGCTAATTGCCATCGGTAATATAATTTTGAGCAACTGGCAACACAGCTGTGGTTCGGTTGCCATCCATAAACGACCCATAAGCCAATGAAATGTCGCAGATGCAGTGCAATCAGATATTAATGCGCTCTAATAAAACTACCTTAAAAGATCTGGCACTGTTTATAACAACGGTTTATACCTGACTTGCCGGCGTTTCTGCTTTTTATATTCAATTTGAAAGTTCTCAATTTTTTAAAACTTCAAATTTAATATAAAAACCAGATACGCCGCGTTTTAAAAATGCCCGTGTGGCCTCAGCCTTAAACGTAGGGCCGACAAGATTTCCTATGCCGAGTACTAATTGTGAATAAGTACGAAATTAACCCCTAAACACATTTTAAGTTTTGAATGATATCTGACGTTTAACTTAAGTCTTGAGCTTGAGTGTCTTTGAAGGCTCATAATAGAATTTTATGGCGAATAATTTTGTAGAACATTTCAGCTCTCTATTTCGCCGACGAAGGAGATTTTTTTGCCTCCTTTTCGAGAAAGGAAAAAAACTTTAAAATAATTTACAAAAATAATGGTGTTTTACATAAAAGTGCTGAACGTATCTTATATCTTAAATGCAAACCTTACAACGTTAAGAAAGCCAGCAGACGACATCACAAGGAAAGGCACAAGGCAGTAGAAGATCTGGACGTCCACGCAACACTTGTAAGAGGCAGATTATTGCCGAGCTAAGAAGCTGCGGAAGAAGTTAGAGCGAATGTAAACGTCTAGCTTTAGATAGAGCTCAATGGAATTTGTTTGTTACGGCCCTATGTTCCTCCTAGGAATTAAAGGATTAAATATATAATATTACAAGATTTCCTATGTCGAGTCACTATAACTATGTGCAAAAATGGGGGAGGGCGAACTTTAACTTCGCCTAAAATGAATTCCAGATATAATTTTTCAGAACACCGATACATGTGTATATTTTTTAGGGTTCCGTACACCAAAAGTGTAAAGGACCCCTATTGTTTTTGCTACGCTGTCCGTCTGTTTGTGTGTCTGTCTGTCCCTCTGTCTGTCACAGGCTGTTTTGTCGGGAACTCTAAGAGCTACGGACCTGAAATTTTTACAGGATAATGAAAATTTTGGCCTACAACAACGTTGGCTAGAACAACAAATATATTCCAGTTAAAAATTAAAGGGTGTTCTAAAGCGAGCAACGAAAAATGTTGAAATACCAATCTAATATACAGACGCTTATATTTTCAACACTTTAAATTTTCAAAGTTCGTGTTAATTGGCGTAGTCTGTTAAATTAACACCGATATTTAAAACAATACGAATTAAAGGGTGTTCTATCAGTTAATGTAATTTTAGCTATGTAAATTATACAATTTGCTGTATCTTGGAAACCGTAAGAGGTAAAATCTTGAACTTTTAAAAAACACTAAAACTAAAAAATTCCAAAATGAACAAAAATGTCAAAACGAAAAAGCGCTTAATAAAAGCACCAAAATAAAAAAAAACCGCAAAAACGCAAAAGATCATCAAAACTAAAAAGATCGCCAAAAACTAAAAAAAATTCGTCAAAACGAAAAAACCACTAAAACGGAAAAAACGCTAAAACTAAATATATCATCAATAAACTAAAAAAATCTACAATAATTAAAAAAAATCACCAAAACGAAAATAAAAGCGCCAAATCTAAATAAAATTGCCAGAAACCGAAAAAATCTTCAGAACGAAAAAAAGTATCAAAACCAAAAAAAAAATCGCTAAAATTAAAAATCACTAAAAACCGAAAAAGTCCCCAAAGCCGAAAAAAGCGCCAAAACTGAAAAAGGTGCTGAAACTAAAATAAATCGCTAAAACTAAAAATAGCGTCAAAAAGCGAAAAAAAACGCAAAACAAAAAAATCGCCAAAACTTAAAAATCGGCCAAAAATTGCAAAAATCGAAAAATTGCAAAAAAAAGAACGAAAAAATCACGAAAATGAAAAAAGCGCCGAAAACAAAAAGAATTGCCAAAAAACGAAAAATAACGTAAAAAAATAAAAAATACCAAAATTAAACAAAAAGCAGAAAACTGCCAAAATGAAAAAAGGATCAAAAACGGAAAATGGTATACATATGTATGTGTATTCGTACGGAGCCCTTCGTGTGCGAGCCAAAGTCGCACTTAACTTAATTTATTGTTACACTCTGCCAGAGTCATGTTTTTAACAACTCGATATTTTCTGGTGAAGTAGCCCAATCAAATTAGGTTTTCACCCCGAAACGAAAAGGGGCCACTTTTTATTCAATAAAATTTAATAAAATGTAAAATTAAAAATAGGTTTAGGTATATCGATGCCAACCGTAAAACAAGTGAAGTGTATATCGATGGCTTAATATAAAAAAGGCGTATCTCGGTTTCTTTCGAAATCGCATTTTTAACGTTTTCTGACGGCCAACATATAATTACATCCTCCTTAGAGACCTAAGTAAGTTACAGTTAAAAAATTATTTTTGTATGTAAATGCTATAGTTTTTATTCAGTTGTATTCAGCCATCGATATGTGAATTATACATCTGTATGTGCTGTAGGATTAAAGGACCAACATTTACCGCTTAAATTAACAAATACAACAGAAGTGAACTAAAAAACGCAAACCAATGATTAAAAATAACTAATTTTTGATCTCGAACACAAAAAATTACTCTAAAAGGAAATAAAGAAAGGAAAAAAGTGCTTTTAAAAAATTGCAATTAAAAAAAAATTTTTTTAGAATACCTCATTTTATCACAAAAATTAATAAAGAGCACATTGCGAGTAAACCTTTACCGGTATTTAAGCATTTTTTTTGCCAAATTTCACTAGTTGTACTAGCGTTTATATATAAATTATTACTCGTCATTTGGGAGCCAACGAAGCACTACGTGCAACTTCATTAAATCCTTTTACAAGCTATAATTAGCAAATAAAGAAAGAGATTTTATCTCAATTTTAATTCAAAATACTAATTCTTGTTTGTTTTATTTGCTCCTCATCGGATATACGCCGAAACACATATTAATTGTAAAATTTGTGATTTCAAAAACTTTTGTGGGTAGAACACTTTTTGCTGATTGAAAATCACTTGCATAAAAACAGATTTTCATGACATGCCCATATGCATCAGTGATGAAGACTTTAGTTTTTGTAATGTAAAAAACTTTAACGTATGCTCGTATTGCAAATATTTCTTTATTTAATTATTACAAGTAGCAAGATGTACTTAATTTTTTCTATAATAAAAAACTGTTTCATAAAGTTTTTGTTTTATTTTTTAAAGCTTTCATTTTTTCCAATTTTTTAGATTTTTTTTCTAATGGCATCGCATTCAATGCACTATGATTACTTGCATTATTTTTGGCTTTTGGTTTCTTGTTAGATTTTTTTAGACTTTTTGTTGCATTTTTATGTAGACTCTTTGCAGCACAATGGCTTCCGGTCACCTTTTTATTACTCCTAAAAATATATGATACGGTAGCAGAATATTCTTTAGGCTGAGAGCTTAAATGATGAGAAGTTTTAGGTTTTTTAATCCGTTTTGTTTTCGTGTTAACAGGATGAAATTTGCCCAACGCTTTCATGATACTTTTGTTGACATTCTCCAGATATTGCAGTGACGTGAGACAAATATTGCAGTTATTATTGGCATTGCAGCTAGAACGTATGTGACTTTCTAAGTACAAGAAATTCTTTGCCATCTTCTTGCAGTTTAGACATTTGCAGTTTTTCGATTGTGTTGAATTTGCTAAAGGTTGTTGTATTTCACACAAACCCAATTTTTGTCCAAGATTTATTGCAGAGTTTTGTGGTACCATGTACAAATGATCGCCAGCCATTTCTTTGTCAAGTCCAATAATTTTATTAATCACTGAAATTTTGTTTTCTGAAATTATTCTCATATTTTTTGGGGGAATGATTTAAAATTTTATATTTTATTTTTTAGTTTAAATTTTCTGATACTGAAATCAAATACATACATATTAATAATAATTTTGATTGATTAACTACTAGTTAAATTTTCAATACATAAGCTGAATTCATCCACCTTGTCCGGCCAGCTGTAGCTGTGTATTTTTGTTTCTTATATGTCAAACTTTTTTTATATTTCATATATTTTAAAATACGAATTTTTTATTCCAATTCTTTTTCTTTTAATTTCTACTCAGCTTTGACACACAGAAAACATTTTGTACTAACAAAAAGCCTTTTGTTTTTGTAATGTTGTAATTGTTGTAGGGATAGTTTTACCTTGTTTATTGTATCATGATTCAGCTATAAGGTTAAAAAAAAGTTTAGCCAGTCCCTGCTAAGCTTAAATATTAGTTAAAAACAATTCCTTTTAGTTTTTTTTGTACACTGCGCCGCCATTTGTAGTCTCATAATAACAAAATGCATAAATTTGTTAATGGCTTGACTATATATTTGTTTTCGGGAATTTTTAATCCGACAGCTCACCTATTCCTCTACCTGATAAAAGATTTTCCGTGATGCTCTCGGGCACGTCCTCCAATCGTCAGGCGGACGTGCTGGAGATTTACACAGACGGATCTAAATCGGACTTGGGAGTGGGTGGCGGCGTCTTTATTCCCCGTTATCAACAGGTAATTAAGTTTAAGCTACAGGATAAATGTAGCGTGCTACAGGCCGAAATATCAGCCATAAAAAGAGCAGCTAACTGGATGAGGTACTATAGGATTAACGACGAAGATATCCAAATTTGTACGGACAGCAAAGCTGCGATCAAGTCTCTATCGGGTGCTTACACGACATCCACTTTGGTGTGTGAATGCCGGATGTCTCTAAATGATATAGCGAGATAATCAAACCTAGAGATACTCTGGGTCCCAGGGCACTGTTTTATTGGTGCGCACGCTAGGAGATTAAGGCCCCTATTATGATTCACAGTTCAACTAGGTTGAGTTGTCAATGTTACGACCCAACTCAACCATTTTTTTGTATTATGATTCACAACTAATTTTAGTTGTCTTCGAAATAATGTTCGAAAAAAGGTGCTTATCTATACTCTCTGTTTTTTTGAAACCATAGTAGCCATCACACAATATTTTAAATATTTTTAGTTTTGGCCGTAATATTTTTTCTTGAGATTTTATATTTTATGGATATGGCAACAATATGGGTTGACAAATGGGATAGATTGGCGCCTAAAAGTACCATTTTAAAAGTAATTAAAAGTAACACAATAGTCGAAATAAAAATCAACACACAACTGATAAAAAAAAAAAAACTGAGAAAACTGCTTTGATGAAGTTGTATTCCATAATAAGAATTTGACAACTACGACTCAACTACCAATTTAGTTATGAATCATAATAGGGGCCTGAATCTATCGTATAATGATTTCTGTAGAAGTTGTCATAATGAGGAGAAGGAAGAAAATGTAGAGCACCTTCTCTGTCTATGCCCCGCTCTTTCCGATCAAAGGGTGGCTTCACTGGGCAGCCCGCTGCTTCAGGATATAGCAGCCTTATCAAACTGCGACATCAGACGGATAAACTCTTTCATTCGATCGTCGGGTTGGTACAACACTGATCCAAATAGGGAAACGTAGTAAGGGGGTTTCAACTCATTTTCACGTTCCCGCTTCAGGTAATACAACGGCACCTAAAGGGACCCAAGTGGGCTGGTTTTTTAAATAATTAAACTGGCAACCTGTACAACCTAACCTAACCTAATCCGACAGGATATTCAGTGCGCCACTATGAAGAGTCGAATCCTTCCTCCCTAATGTAAATTTTTTGCATGTGGCAAGAAAGCCCTTCCGAAACTAAGTATGTCAAAAGTGTAAAGGAACCCTATTCGTTTCGCTACGGTGTCCGTCTGTTTGTGTGTCTATGTGTCAAAGGTTGTTTTCTCGAGAACCATAAGAGCTGCGGACCTGAAATGTTCACAGAATATGTAAAACTTTTGCCGGTACAACAGAACATAAATGAGAGTTAAAAATTAAAGGGTGTTCTAAAGCGAGCAAAGGAGCATGTTGAAATACTAATGTAATATACAGACAATTATATATTAGAGGGCTGCACAAGTATGCTCGAAAGTACTCGTATGTATATGTGTGTGCATGCATGAATGTATGTTTCTTTGAATGTATGTGTGTATATATGTATATATATGTATATGAGGTCGTGGCACACATGTACGTGCATGTTTACATACGCATATACATAAGAACATGCATAGATGCACACACGAGATTCATACGAGTATATTGTCCGAATATTTTTGAGTACTCTTTGCAGCCCCTCTATTATATAAAGACCTTGAAATTTTCAAAGTTAGTGTATTATTATACAGCCTACACCAATTAACACTGATATTGAAAACAATAAAAATTAAAGGGTATTCTATCATATAATGTAATTCTGACTATGTAATTAAGACAATTAGGTGTATCTTTAAAACCGCAAACTCTTGAAATTTAAAAAAACGCTAAAATTAAAAATTAAAAAATTAAAAAAAAAATATGATAAAGTAAGTATATGGTGGTATATGTACTCGTATATGGTAGAGTAGGAAAATAAAAAAATAAACATCATTGATTACTGTGTCCATATTTACGCTTTGATATTGCTTAAGCTTCTTATTTATTTAAATAAAAGTTTGCTACAATATCTTTAGCTTTTCTATGAGATTTTTGGGTAGATGTTCCCTGATGATCTGGATTTAGCGCCACTAAAATGCGCATAGGAACTAGATAATACCCCTTAGTATTGCATGTCAATGTGTTTTCATAAACAATTAATATTCTAATGAATAAGTAAAATATTAATTTTGGGAAATAGTTCGATTATAAATTAAAAAAAAACATAAATTTAAGCAATTCCCAAAAAAATCACTAAATTCAAAAAAAAAAAATGTTAAATCGAAAAATCGCCAAAATGAAAAAAGCGCTTAAAGAAAAAAAGCACCAGAAGCAAAAAATCGAAAAATCGCAAAAAATCACCAAAACTGAAAAGATCGCCAAAAAAAAACGAAAAAAGTTGCCAACTACCGAAAAAATCGCCAAAACGAAAAAAGCACCAAAACTTAAAAAATTGTTTTAACTAAAAATATCGTCAAAAAACGAAAAAAATCGCTAAGAATGAAAAAAACAATTACAAAAAAGCTTCAAAACTAAAAAATCGCTAAAAACCGAAAAAATCGCTAAAAACCGAAAAAATCGCCAAAACGAACAAAAGTGCCCAAAACTAAGAAAATTGCTGAAACTAAAAAAACTACAAAAAACCGAAATAAATCGGTAAATCGAAAAAAATCGCTAAATCTGAAAAAAGCGTTAAAACTAGAATAAGTCGCTAAAAGTAAAAATAGCGTCAAAAAACTAAAAAAAAAATCATTAAAACATAAAAAACCCCTAAAAATCACCAAAATGAAAAAAGCACTAAAACTAAAAAAAATCGCAAGAAACGAAAAAAAGTTGAAAAATTAATAGCTAAAATGAAACGAAAATGCAAAGCAGAAAAATTGCCAACAGAAAAAAAGGCAAAAGCGAAAAGGTATTCGTACGGAATCCTTCGTATGCGAGCCAATGTCGCACCATACTGAACTTATTTCTTTTTCTACATTAAATCAGGTCAAATAAAATAAAATAAAAAATAGCGTCCTAAAATGAAAGGTATATCAGCGACGTTTCTAAAGCTGCAAAAAGTTTTTTGCCACGCCAAGAGCTACAGCGCTTTTTTATATATGGCCGCCATTTAAAATCCTATCTTATCATAGCGCACATACTTAGTTGCATTGAGTTTGACTGTCACTTTTTTTTTGATTCTGATGACTTTTTAATCCGACATAGAGTTCTGGGCACCACTTATGACATAACGCATGCTTCCCCACTAATGGCGAATTTTTTGCATGTGACAAGAAAATTCTTCTAAGATTTTGTATGTCTAGCTTTTTAATATACTCACTTTTATGCCACGCCCAAGAAATTAAGCCCATTTTATCTTTATATATGGAGTTTGTTTGACAGAGAATTTAAATGAAAGTGGGGCTACCATAGTTAGAACCTTGTTGTTTTGGAAAAAATTGATTTTGTTGTACAGTGTTATCGTAAGAATATACCAATTAGACTAAAAGATATGCTTTACGGATCCGTATATATAAACGACAAATCTTAAAAACTGTCTTAACTCGACTTAAATGCTTCTGTATAAACTGATATTTTTAATCGATTATATATTCGATTTCATAGACATAGTAGTATCTCCAGGATTTTCATATCGTCTCTATAGTCCGAACATACTTTGTTATTTATTTATGCGTTTTCTAAACCAAACTCGCTTCCTTACCCCCCTCAAAGTAGTTTATTGTGAAAAGTGATTACATTTAGTGATTCTCATGTGCATAATAGTGGTTGAGTTGACAAGCGATGACGTGAAAATGTAATTGCCGTCATCAGAATTAAATTTTCCTATATGCTCACAGACACACATGCATGGTTTGATATCATGAACACAGTTTCAGCAAATTACCCAACAGTTCTGGTGGATGCTGCCACAATTTTATTTTTTAAGCGCTGTCATTACAAATCAAATTTAAATGAAATTTTCTTAAAAATTAAAAATTTTCTAAAAACTTACAAGGATTTACTGCCTAGAGGTTAGAGTAAAGTTTGTCTTCTTTGCCCTGCAGAAAAATGAATAAAAAACATAAAATATCTTAAGTGACGTAAAAATATAAATAAGATACAACATTATGTTTATTAAAGTGGGCTGTGCCACACCCAAACGTAGCTAATATTCTTTTTGAACTACTTCTATTTAACCGATTTTTATGAAATTTTGCATACGTTAAGTTCCTGGGGCTGGTTGTTTTTGCAAGAATTACATGCAAAGAAAAAACGCCATATAAAATTTATATTATATTATAATTATTATATTGATATTTAAGTATTATATATTAAGTACTATTATTATATTATAAGTATAGAATTTTCTAATAAAAATCATTTAAAAACTGCTGGGAAATTTGTATATATTTATTGGTGTAAAAACATTAGAATCTAATGGTATTATTAATAAATACCCAGCAGACAAAGTAACTAGTATGTAGTTAGAACTATACTAGTTTCTTTTTACTTCAGACTAATTCCCTATCTGTCCATATTTCATATATCGAACTAGCGATTTTAACATTAGGTTGTCATAGGAGCCAAACTAGTTCATTTGTATACACTTATATACAAGTTAGAATACTACTTGTTGTTGTAGCAAGTCTGCTGCTGTTGTTGGGAGCTTTTTCCTGTAATTAAATAATTATTTCTGTTATGAGTGTCATTAGGTGGTAGTGGGTGGGAGCTGGAGAAACCTGGCCACCTCAGTTGGTCTTATCAATAGGTCTATACGGCTTAAGGATGTAGACCTATTGGCACAGTTGAACAAGTGTTCAGTATCGTACTGGCCTCGGAGATAATCTGGGCATCGATTTAAAGTGCCAAGGACTATGCGTTCTTGATAGCAGTTGAGTATACTGCTCCAGCCGGCTCTCACTTGTGCCAGGGTTGAGCGAGATTATCTAGGCATTTGCCGCTCACTGTCCGAAATCTTGGGTAGGTGGGCATTAAGGATATTATTGCATCTATAGCTATGAATAGTTTCGGTGACCGTTTGTTGATGTAATTCTTTCAGGGCGTCCGCAATGGAAAAACCCTTTAACGTTGGGTGGAATGGCGTTTCTAATGTCATCACGGTAGTACCTGAAGTCCTTTCTGATGTGTCTAGGGAACTGCTTTGTGAGCAGTACATTATGCTATCTAACGGGTAGCATTAATGTCTCCTTATGTAGGTGGTAAATATTGGTAATTTTTGCATATTTTGTAGCGATTCGGAGTGCATTGTTCTGCGTTGTTTGCAATACTCGCCATTCGGTATGGCTGAGGAACGAGGTCCATATTGGGGGAGCGTAATGCAAAATAAAGTGACCGATGGCTTTATATGTCGTTACAAGTACCTCTTTATTCATGCCCCAGAAGGTACCAGAGAGAGAGAGAGAGAGAGAGAGAGAGCTTTCAGGACCTTGTTCCGGGATTATACCTTTTGGTTGATATATGCTGCGTGCGACGCGAAGTGAAGGAGGCTGTCGAATACTACCCCAAGGCCCTTAGCGTTACGCACCGTAGGTATGCGCCTGCCCTCGACAAAGATGTTTAATTCAGACCTTACTTCCCTAGTGCAAGAAGTGAAAAGGGACGCTGACGACTTTGAAGGTGATAACTTCAAGTTGCGCTCCTTCAGATAGTCTGTGATAGTTGGTTATTTTGGCGCTAATGTCAGGGACTATAATAGTTGTTGTAAACTGGTGCTCTTACTAGAGTTTTTTATTTATAGTTTTGTAACTCTTAGAAAAGACTTTGGCTCATTCCTCATATTTCAATGCAAGTACTCAACCTTCCGGGCCACTTTCTACTTATTTTTTTAAGAGATAAAAATATGTTTTATGTACAAGTAAATTTTACCCTTTTTAACTAGTATCGTTACTAGTCTTGATACAACTAGTAATATGGATGTCCCAAAATATATCTAGCTATAAATTTAGCTGCCGGGTTGTCTGTATTTGAAGCATTTGTACTTGTATGTATAATCGTAGCAGTAATAAATCTCTAAGGAGTATATCACTATCGATGTAGTATAAACAATTTTTTTTAAAAAAATTTCTATTTGCATGTTCTGCTCAATTAATCTTTGGTTCAATTTTCATTTCCCTTTGAATGTTCATGGCTTTCTCTATTTCATTACAATTGCGTTTAATTTTGTTTTCAATTCCTTCTTCTCTTCTTTTTTCATTTAATGTTTAATACTTAGTTAAACATGGCTTATGTATCATCATGATAATGAAGCAAACATACTTGAAACATTTAAATGTTTTTCAACAAAAATAAATGTTGCAAGTTTTGTTCTTATTTTTTTTTTGCTGTTCTCTTAAACATACCAATTTACTTACAACGTAACTTTTTTGATTTATTCAACAATACATCGGTTACAATTGAATGACCTTTTCAACCATTTGAAGGCCATTGGTTTAGATTTATTTAGAAATGAGTTTATTGGAAAATTCACAAGGAGTGGTTACCAGTAAGTAAATACAATAAGAATAACAATATACTATTTAAAATAGTACTTGGAAATGTATAAGATTTTATATAAACCGAATGCTCATCATTTACTGCATTCTATTCGATTTAAAACGTTACAGCAGTTAAATAAATAACTTAAACGTAAATTTTATCTTTATATTTACTTGCTAAATCTTTTGATTTGGATTCACTTTCTATATATTATATATAATCATGGCACAAGGATATTTGTGTGCACATTAAGGAAGAGCGAACAAATTTTTTTTTATTAAATAGAATTTTTCCAATTTTGAATTACTTTACAAAATTTTTCGAGTTATAAAAAATTATAAAATTTTCGTTTTCAATTTCACTGTTGTTATAATTGAATATATTTTGAATATATGAATTGAAAATATAAATACGTAAAAGAAATATAAAAAAATAATTTAGGGTATACTTTTAGGAGCGACAAATAAAAGTTTGCTGCCCAAGTTATTAGTGTTAAAAAACTTTAAAGTGGCGCCTTAAGGCAAGCAAAGCTTTTGCGTAAGAAGTTTTTTTTTATGAAAAAAGTTGACGGAACAAAACAAAAACCTTACGAATTAGCAAATACGAACAGATACATATTTTTAAATTTTATGACAGTCCTGTATATTGGCTTAATTAAATTTAATAAATAAGATTTGATTGAGTTTGTTAATTTTATTAGTTTTTTTTTATCAAAACAGGAATCCAAGAAAAATTAATTGCACAGGCCAGGACAGTGTAATTTCTTTCTAAGCAGTTTAATGCGCCAAAAAAACTATGGGTTTACTGCTTTTCCTATAAGCTGGATAATTCCATGTTAAATCAACCAACAGTTAGATTTGGTCAGATGTTACCATCTTCACATTAAACAGTGTACTTTAGATGTTTCACTTGATGTTGAAAAATCCTTCAATGGAATTATTTATAAAATGATCATCTTCTATTGTCAAAATATTTAATAGTTATTGTACTAATAGAAAATTCTCCGTTCAGTTTAATAAACTGTTTTCTAATTATGGTGGTGTACTCTGTGGCGTTCGTTAAGGTTCGATTTTGGATCCACATCTTTATGACATTTTTATGCATGACTTTCCTCATATTGGATTGAGTTTTGTTAGATTATTATATAAGAATCAGCCATATACGAAAATTAAAATCTTTTTAGTTGGTCAAATATTAATTATTTATCTACAATTGGCTGTTTGAATGCAACTGCACCATCTTTTGATTGTAAGCTTCTTTGAGACATAATTTTTTCTCAAAAAGTGTACAAGGCATACATACACTCTAAAACACTTTTGTTGAAAATTAGGTCGATAATAGTCGGTAGCACTTTACAGATTATTATCGACCTAAAATTACACACGCATTATGTTTGAAAAAAATGTTTTTACTAAAAAAAGCGATTGGCTGCGTGCAGGTTTGAGCCGCGACCTCCTGACTGATAGTCTGACGTATCTACCATTCAGCCATAGCCGTATTATACTTTATGTTACATTTTTTCCACTTGGACTAAATATGTTTGATATGAAAGGTTTTTTCTTTAATAAAATAACTACAAAATCGATGTAATTTTAGACAAGGAGAAAACTCAAATTTAGACAATATATGATCGTAAATTTGAAGTAATGTTTTAGAGTGTAGAGGTCAAGTCCTACTTGTCCGTACAAATATTTTTTCTTATATTTTATACATTTTTGTTTTTATTCCCTTTCTGTTTTGTTTTATTTTTTTAAATTAGTTTCAAGCTTATTCTTAGATATGAGATTCTGCCTCAAACCATGTTAAGCCCCGGGAGTAAGGACATATTTCTCTTTTCTTATTTATAATAATTATTAGAGATAGCAAATTACAATTAAGCTATGAGTTAAGTCGAACTGTATGGACTTATATCCAAAGACATTTTAATTATTTTGGCTTGAGTTGAGTTTGAAATTAATTTTTCAATTAAATTGTATTTTTATTTAGAGATAAATGTGAAGCATGTAGACAATGAAAATTTTGACTGCGCGGAGGGTTGAACTTTTGATAGCTCCCGCTAATCTCATCAGAGTTTCTTACCGCTCAAGCCAAATAATTAAAATGACCAATTGAAAGTAAAAATTTGTTTGCTTGCACCGTTTTATTTTATTTTTTTAAAATTAGCCTCATTATACTGTAAAAGTTTGATAATGGGATCTCTATAAGTTTAAAAGTTATGCAAATTTCTTTACATGAACCCTCCTTTTGGTCATTGTTATAGATATCGTGTAAACCTTGCGTTTCATGTAATAGGTATGCTCAGCACTTTTATGTAAAAGTCCACGAGAAATAATTTAATGGAACATTTTAGCCCTCTAGCGCTTTGCACTATGGGCCTTTTTTGACCCTTTCTTAAAAAGGAATAAACAACTCCCCTTTAACGGCGAGATAGCGAGCTAAAAACAATTCGCCATAAAACTTTATTACAAGTCTTTGAAGACAATGAATTTGTTAACTCAATTGGAACGCCAGAAATCATTAAAAACTTAAAATGTGCTTGAGGCTTAATTTCGAATTTATTCATAATTAGACTTTAATTATTTCTGGCGTTCAAGTTGAGTTTAGAAATTTATTGTCTTTAAATACTTATAATAAAATTTTATGAGAAATTTTTGTAGGATATTTCAGCCCGCTATCTTGCCATCGAAGGGGAGTTCTTAGCCCTTTTTAAGAAAGGGTAAAAAAAGACACCTAGTGCGAAGCGGTAGAGGGTTGAAATGTTCCATTAAATTATTTCTCGTGGAATACAGGAAACGTAAGGTTTATACGATATTTTATACCGCGTCTCCATAACAATGACCAAAATGGGTGTTCATGTAAAGAAATTTTTATAAGTTTTAAACTTATAGAGATCCCTTTATCAAACTTTTACAGTGTAATGAGGACACCCTAAGCTAATTTCGGTAAAAATAAAAATGGGTCCAAGTTAGAAGAATTTTACTTTCAATTGGTCATTTCCGGTTTTCATAATGAAAAAAAAATCTTTTTTTTAATTAAATATCTTTTTTTTTTGAAAAGGTCAGACGATTTCCTATAAGAATCAATTATTTTAATTTTTTGGTATAATATTTTTCCAGCCCGAAACAATAATTAAACATTTTGTGTCTAAAACGTCAACACTTTCCGGCCCCAATACTCGACAATAAACATCATACAAAACAATTTTGCATACACATTTATATTTATCATATGTCACGGAATTCCGGCAAAAACAAATTTTTGGGTTCTCCGCTTCAAAAATAATGTCCCATATGTAAGCTAAACGGCATCCAGATAGTACTCGAAGGTGGTAGAATTTGATTACACTGTACAACAAAATCAAAGTTTTTGCAAAATTACGAATAACAGCGTTTTGAAAGTTTACATCTGCGTGTCATTAACACGCATGAAAATATCTCAACTCGAAAGTTTGATTTTTTTAGGAATTAGTTCGTGTTTGTGTGCTAAATAAAAATCAAACAAAAATTAACTGGCATAGTAAAAACATTTACTGAAAATAAATTTTAATTTAAACAAAAGGTTGTTTATAAATTTTCTGAAGATAATAAACTTTATCTTTAGCAGCAGCTTATTGGCCAAAATAATTCACCAGATGTAAATAATTACAAAAAAAAAACAAGCAGATAATATTTCTTTGTAATTTCATTTAATAGACAAAATAATTATTTGTATTGTATTTATGAATAGTAAAATTGTTTCAGATTATGTTCATTCATTCCCCGCAGGAGCAGATTACATATATAATATAGTATATAACTAATTGATCACTTATCCTTTTAAGCGTAATTTAATTAATTCATAATTTTCACACTTGAATCCTTACAGTCTTAAGCTAAGATCTTAGTATCGTCACAATGTACCGATTTTCGCCGGCTCACTGCAATAAAGCCACATCTAATAAAGCAAAACGGGCTTCTTTCTCAATTAATTGCGAAATAAGGCCGTATGGCCCAAACAAACTTAAAACTTTTGAGTTTAATCATTTAAGCTTTAATGCAATTAACTAAATTATGTGACACCTAACCCACATTACATTACAAGTACAAGTGAGTAAGTTCAGATGATTAATGTGTTTCGCATTGAAAGAAAAATAAAAATCTTAAATAATTTCACTTGGTTTGGATATTCAATTAAATTAAACAAATCGCAAAACAAATCTACTAATAAGGAAATTCATAATAATGTTCAACCTAATTTTTTATGTTCAATGCCATTCGTAATGTTAAAACTGAAACATTTTCACTCATACTTAATAACTTCCTCCTGATTTATGACTCTTTTATGGGCAGGGTGTTAAAATATTAACAAAAAGAAAGAAATTTTGAAAACAAATAGAAAAGAAAGATAGACTTTTTGTTATATTCAATTTATATTAATTTGCAAAAGAAACAAAAAAGAAACTACCATAAATCTCACTTCACTTAAGTTTTCTAAAGCCTAATAATAAAGGGTCCTTCTTAGCCCTTAATGTGTACAATGTATCACACTTTAACACGAAAAATATAAAAAGAAACAAAATCTAAATCAATGTTAATATGCCGTGCTGTGTTTATCGTTTTATTTATTTATTTCTTTAGTTCTTATATCTTTTCTCCTTTCTATAGTTTTGTAGGTCATTTCAGTTCCGGTAACAATTTTATTCGTGTGTGCCGCTTTTTTTTTCATTACTGTTCTTTCCTTTAACCACTCCGTTCGCTTGAACATTGATTAGTCTGCTTAGATTTTGGGAAAAAGCAAATCAACTCATTGATAAATGTGGGTTACAGCAATTTATTTGACCAAAAAACTATAATTTCCAAAACCTTGGCCCACTAAACTACTTATAAGGAATTTGAACGTGAACACATATATGTCGATCCCTTTGAGCGAAATAGTCGTAAGCGACATTAAAAAAAAACAAATATTTTTATGGAAATCAAAATTTTATGGGCCTACTCACACTTTAAAATCGTCGAAATGTCACAATGTCAAAATTGTTGAGAACTTTTGAAATACAGGCTATAAAATTTTAAAGTAAGCGACAGCTTATGAATATAAATCATGTTTAAAAAAAATAAAAATCCTTCTCCTCAAAAATTTACTTTATATCACTTACGATCATTTGGCGCTAAGGGGTCGATATGTATGGATGGATGTATGAGCTTTGAAAATATTTTATTCTGCATGTCTTGCTTAGAAAATTATCAGAAAAAAAGTGATTAAAGGTTTTATGCTGCCAAATAAAATAATGTTAAAAGGAATTAATTATTTGATTTTATTACATTTCTATCGCTTTAAATGCTTTAATGGTTGAAAATACAATTGCCCAGCAAAACTTGGTAATGTGTTTCCATTACCAAACAATTTATTTAATACCACAAACTACATACCGTTTGCATTCCTTTACAGTAGTTAAATCAATTACTTACTATAAAATAAACAAGCCATTTATTCTCTTATTGGCAGAGTAGTGGTGTCTCTCCTTATAACACAAATGATAAGCAGTTCTACCTTTGCCAAAGCAAAATGGATTTCTTTTTAATTGTTTGTTTGCATGTTTGTAAAAACAACTTTTTAGCCCGTAATGACACAAAAAACTATAAATGATGATGGTATGAGTTCAATGCTTAGCAGAGACATTTATTTTTTATTATATTTTGTGTATTCAATGACTTCTAAATATTGCAATTTTTAACTTGTAATTTGTTACCCAATGTGGTAACTACTTGCCTCTAATGACATCAACCTGCTAAAGTAATCTGTCAAAATGTCAAAGTAGAAACAATGAAGGGTATGTTTTTAGCGTTTTAACTCATCATTTTGCATTCAAAGTTTTTGCTGGGTTTTAATTTGTATTTGTCGATCATGTTTTATTAGGGGCAAGAAAACTTATGATTTTAAGGTTTTTCTATATACATAATATATATCAAATTTATTTGAGGTCTTTTCAAAAATAAAAATGTAGAAAAAATTACACTGTACAGCACAGAAAAAAAAAATTAAATGGCTCTAGCGACTGATTCTGGCAGAGGACACTAACAAAACTTATACGTGTATCGGCGTTTTGCAAGTTTACATCTGGGACTCATTTTCAAGGGGAGTTAAAGTTCCTCATAATTAAGCTGCACATACTTATGGTGACGCGGCACAGGAAATTTTGTAAGCCTTACTTACGTACAGGATGTGTTCAGCACTTTTATGTAAAACACCAATAAAAATGTTTTTGTCGAATATTCTAACCCTTTGTTATGGGTCGGTTTGTCCCTTTCTTAAAAAAGGGTTAAAAAACCCCCCTTTAACGGCAACATAGCGGGCTGAAATGTTCTACAAATATATTTGCCATAAAATTACACTCTAGTTCTTCCAAGACACTCAAGCAAAGTCCCGACAAAACTTGAATGTCAGAAATCATTCAAAACTTAAAATGAGTTTGAGTGATATTTTCGTACTTAATCACAATTAGTACTAGGCATAGCAAATTTTATAAGCCTCAAGGGCAAAATACACCATCAAAATGCTTAACAAGCGTGGTAATAGTATGTGTGAAATTTCGTTAGTATTAGTGACACCGACGACCCTTGATGGAAAATCTACTTGGTTTTGATTTTTCGTCAAGCACACGTACACGAATCTGATATCAAACATTTTGATGGTGCATTTTGCCCTTTACGTTTAAGGTATTAATTAAAAAATAAGGTAAAAGATATCTTGAATATTTTTGTAAAACACATCGAGGAACATTTCTGTAGAATATTTCAGTCCGCTAAATCGCCGCTGAAGTTGTATTGTTTGTCCTTTATTTAAGAAAGGGTCCAAACGCGAATTGTTAGAGGGCTGAAATGTTATACAACAATGTTTGTTGTACTGTTCTACATAAAAAAGCTGAATGTATCTTATACCTTAAAAGTAAGGCTCATTAGATTTCCTATGCCGAGTCATTATAATGTATGAAAGTGCAAAACGGGGAAAATTTTAATTGCCGCTGAAGGGGTGTTGTTTGCCCTTTATTTAAGAAAGGGTCCAAACGCGAATTGTTAGAGGGCTGAAATGTTATACAAAAATGTTTGTTGTACTGTTCTACATAAAAAACCTGAATGTATCTTATACCTTAAAAGTAAGGCTCATTAGATTTCCTATGCCGAGTCATTATAATGTATGTAAGTGCAAAACGGGGAAAATTTTAACTCCCCCTAAAATTAATCCCAAATGTAAACTTTCAATACGCTGATACACGTATATATTTATTTGGTGCTCTCTGCGAGAACCAGTTATTAGAAGTATATTATTTTTTTGTGTTGGACAGTCTTACTAATTACACTGGTCTGCAGAAAAAATAGCCTTTAAATAAAAATATGTCGAATATACAAAGTCTAATGCTCTAAATTCAGATCAGCTTTCAGTTTTTCTCTATCACGCATAACTGGTATTTCCACAAAGTACATCAGTATATTCACCTTAACTCGAGAACAATTTGTTTGATTTGTATAAATAAACCCCCATAAAATCAGGAATAAAATTACCTTTAAGTCATCTATACATATTTTTTATATTTCAAACTGTTTCGGAGTTATTAAGAAATTACCCAAGAAAAATTTACTTATCAATTCACCAAAAAGGTAATTAGAAAAAAATTTAAACACAAATTAACTTTCTACTAGCAAAAGTACTTATTTTTGTTCTTGATGTCCCAAAACGAATCCATTATACTTTGGATGTCTACATACAAAAAATAAGTACTTTTTTTACTTGGAAAATTCCAAAAAATTATTTAAATTTTTTAATGTCCATCTGCAAAATAATAAATTTTACATACATACATATCGTCTGAAACAGTCGCGGATCTATCTCAAGCTGTTTTTACATATCCCGGTTGGCCAACTCGTCATAGAGGACATTTTCATCAACGACTACTTAAGGAAATTTCCACATTTGTCATGCACGATATTTGTCGATTACAGTTTGTTTTACGACAATCTAACAGAAACCGTACTCAAAGAATGGGTAAGAGAAAAACTACTCAACTGGTCATGACAACTAGTTGGTAGATATTGTCCCAAAGCTAGTCTTGTGTTAAAATTTCCTGTATTAAATACTCTCTGAGCGATGATTGTTATTGTAGAACACGCGTAAAAAATAAACAAACAAACAAATTTAATGGGGACATTTTTGAGGATGTTGTCATTTACATGCTCATTAATGAAAAGATGGGTGACAGTGTCGCTGATCTGTTTGAGCTGTCACCAACAGGTCATCGACGCTTTAACATAGTCATTGTTCACTTTTGTATGGAAATTGTGATTTTTATCGATTGAGGTGCTTTACTTAATTGTGTATAAAATTTACATTTGTCCATCGATTCTAATGATTTATTGCTTATATTATTCCTAATATATCTAAATGATCAAAATGTAAAAATTGTTGGCCTTTTGACTTTTTTTGTTTTAGTTTTTGAAAACGAAAAAAAGTCGACTTGTCGTGCTGAAAATTTTTACTGGGCCGCATATCAGCTGTTTGTCGTTGAAAATGCAAGCGAGCGATGGGTGTTAATTTTACTTGATAAAATGATTTTTTGCCGCTAATTTCTGAATAAATTTGAAACAGTTGGAAATATGAAAAAATTATATATGGATAAATTAAAGGTAATTTTAAATTCGTGATTTTTTTTGGGAATTTTATTTCGCATCTTCTGGATCATCAAATCGGACAAACCAGTCCAGTGTTACCATGTATAGTTTTTCTTAATAAAGAAATTAATAGTCGACATTAATAAACCGGAATAATAATCAATTTAAATAAAAATTATTATTCGGCTGTAGTGGCGTAGTGCAAATTGTAGTTTAAAACTGCACTCACACATGCACAAGTTTTGTATTTATTATACAATTTGTGGAACTCGTTAGTAAATAAAACATTTAAATTTACGAGTGATTGTATGTTGAGAACATGTATGTATTGTGTACAACAAAACAAAAGTTTTGTTTCATATATAAAGTACTTTGAATAAATACAGTTGTACAGAAGTATATTTGTATGCTTGGAAATATAAATGCAACTGTATGTGTATAAAGGTACCCTACAGACAACGCGACAAGTCCATACACGCATGTAAGTTATACTACATAGAGAGCTATGAGTAGTCCAAAGGTACCCAAAATGTATGGAGAAAAAATAGCCGATTTAATTAAATTATTATACTGGATTCCAAGTTATTATACTGGACTCCAAGCTTTCATGGTACCCCAACGATCAAGCTAGGGCAGACAAGGCTGCTATTGCTCTATACACCTGCAAAAGGGCGATCGGCAATAGGTGGGGCGTAAGTCCCAAAAACGTCAATTGGATTTTTGAAATGGTGGTAAAGCCCATACTAATGTATGGGGCTCTCGTCTGGTGGACTTCCTTAAATAAAGTCACATACTCTAAAATAATTGAAAAGGTACTTCGGACATCTGCTTTGCTGATTACGGGTGCACCTCGTAGTACTCCATCCAAAGCATTGTTCACCATACTGCATTGGCTTCCTGTCGACCTCATGATCCAACAACTGGCCATGATCTCGGCGGTTAGACTAAATGCCTTAGGTGCATGGAAGCGGGGTAACGTGGGCCATGCGACGATATTAGGGCAAATCTTAGATCTTCCCGACCGCACTAACCATTGCTCACCTCCTCTGCTGCCCGACAAGAGATTCATGGTGAACTTCTCGGGCACATCCTCTGAGACTGACTACATACACCAATATGAGGATGTGCTCGAGATCTACACCGATGGGTCCAATTCGGTCATTGGAGTAGGCGGCGGTATCTACATCCCACACATGTAACGTAGGATAAACTTTAGGCTACCAAATCAATGTAGCATCACTCAGGTTGAAATATCGGTAATCAAAAGGGCAACCAACTGGTTAAGGTACTACAACAGGGTATTCGATTAGGACATCCGAATTTGTACTGAGAGTAAGGCTGCACTACATGCTGTATCTGGTGTTTACACAACATCGGAATTGGTTAAAGAATGTCGGGCATCTCTGAATGCGATGGCGATACATACAAACCTAGATCTCTTCTGGGTACCGAACCACGCTGGGGTGCTCGGTGACACTATCGCGGACATCGACTGGTTAGTAGGTGTCCCACTAAAAAGCTGCAAAATACAAATTCAGCACCAACTATTTAGAGAAGCGCAAACCGGATGTACAAATAAAATCACTTGTGAGGTTTCTAGATCTATCTGGCCTCAGTATAGTTTTGCAAGATCTGCAACCATACTGGGGCTTCCTCATCAACAGCTGTGCATACACGTAGCGGTCATAACGGGGCACTGTCTCATTGCTGCTCATGCCAGAAGATTAAATCTTCCTTTCAGCGATTTTTGCAGAAGTTGTCAAACGAGGAGGAGGAAGAGACTGCCAAGCTCCTTCTCTGTCGTGGGGCGTCATATTTGGGAAATCCCCGAACTAGCAGAACTGGGAGAATGCAACATTGTGGGAATAAATTTATTCATACGATACTCGGGTTGGTTTAACACCGACCCAACCTCTGGGATAGGCAGGACTTCTTCTTAAATTTCCCTACTATCCATCCCAGGCATCACAAAGGGACCAAAGGATCCAAGTGGGGCGGCTTTTAGAAACCGGCAACCTGTTTCACCTAACCTAACCTAGCCTAACCTTGGCGATTTAACATTAACCCAGCTTTGCATTACATTATAGTAGTCTCGTGCTAATGTTCGTGTTTTAACGATTGCAAATACTATTTGCAATCTTTAAAACGCGAACACTTGTCGGTTAACTAGAAATCTTGCTTGAAAATGATATGGTCGATGACTGCATTATATAGAACCATGTTCTAACTAGTCCAATATTATCTGCAGGGTATGATACTAAGTGTTTAGAATTATTTGTTAAAAACATATAAACACTTCATTCTGGGCATTAACTTAGATTTTATTTAGAATGCACACACATTTTATGTAAATGTATATAAGTTTGTTAATGTGTGTGTGTATGTAAATTACATTTTAACATCATTTTAAATGAGTGTTAATGGATTTATGCCAAGTTTTATTTTTGTTTGGTTTTGTTAGATTTTGGTCAAAACAGCCAACAAAAAATGCACGATGATGTGAATTTCCATATCTACTCACACAAAATGTTTATTGTGGCTTAAGACTTACAGCTGTGGGTCATAAAAGAATTTATGCAGCCCACCGACATAATTAAAAATGTTAAAAGTTATTATATATTAAACTTTTATTTTCTTTATTTGTCTGAACTACTCGTATTAGATGTAACAACTTCTCTTGTGTCTACTTAGGAAATCGCCTAAAGTTTTACTGTGTGGCAAATAAATTAGTCTAGTACTATACAGGAAGTAAGAGAAGCTTAAATAAAATTTATAATTTATACTTACATATTAAGTAATACACTTAGAATTAATTACCACTTATTATAATCAGCACTTTAAACATAAAATTTATGCTTTTTGCTAGCACTACAATCAAGTACAATAAGCATATTAAAACATTTTGATGTATTATTTTAATCAAATAATTGTTAGCTTTTTGTGCCTTTGAAGTTATTAAGCATTTACTTTAATATTTAAATAAATATTTACACAACTTATGTACGAGTACAATGAATGATAAGAGCAATTAAGTTTATGCCTGTAGAAGAACATAATTTGGTTGCAACAACATGATTTGTAGGCAGTCTAAACTTTATGTGAGATGAGAAATTTATTTTGGGATACTTGCGGCCTTCAATCATTTTCCTAAATGAAAATGTAAAGTTTGGAAACCACCAAAAATGTAATTCAAAGAAAGGCTGTAAATAAGCATATTCGTATATATAAGGAGGAAGAGGATGTGATATTGAAGTTTGCAATGATGATCTATGCATCCAGGCTGAATAAATAAAGTAAGAAAAATAGCGAATTTGACTATTTATTAGGGACTACAACTGATTAATTATTAAGTCACCAAGCTTCTAATGGACTAAATAAATAATCTACAAACAACCGTTTAAAGCCTACAGTGCAAAAAATAACATGGTTATAACGAGGCAAAAAAAAATTATATAAAAGTGTATCAGCATTTTGTATGTTTACAGCTGGAATTCCTTTCAGGAGGAGTTATATTTCTCCAATTTTGTTGCATATGTGTTGCTGCAGTGGCTCGGCATATGAAATCTTGCAAGCCTTACCTTTAAGGTATAAGATGTGCTCACCATTTTTATGTAAAACAATATGAGTAACATTTACGAGGAACATATTAACTAGGGTATTAATTTTAATCGACTTTTCAATTGTTCGATTAATCAATTAATCGAAATTGAGAATTTTAAATTACTCAAGCAATCGAGTAAAACTTTTATTTCGCTCGAGTTATTCGTGTAAGCTTTACTGCTAAAAATTAATTATTCGAGTTAATCGGAAAATGTTTGAATTTAATCGATTTTTGTACATTTTTGTGGACAAAAATAAAACAAGACAAGTTTTTTCGTGTTTTTATATATTTTAATAATAAAAACAAAAGAAAACACCATAAATTCTACATAAATTAGATAATAAACTGATCCTTTAAAATAGTTTTTTTTTCACTATTCAAATGTCGCGCTTTGAGAAAATTTTGCGCCAGGACATAATTAATACCATTCCGACCTGTCCTGTATTCAATGCAGAATAAAAATAATCGGAATTGGCATAACATTATTGTTGTTATAAATATAAATACGGTTACACTTTGGAAATATTTGCCCAAAAAAAAAACGTAACCACTACTTTTGCTCAGAGTTAGTTTGATTTAACTCGTTTTTTATATCGCAAAATAAGCTTTGCTGCAAAAAGTTATTTTTATATAATTTTTAATAAATGCGAACCCATATTAAAAAAAAAAAAAAAAATATTGTAATTAAAGGAAATACAATTTTAACTTGTCTGTGTGTAACGTTTTTTCGGCAAATATTTGCCAAGTGTGACCGTACCTTAAACATCTAGTTAACTAGTTGCTCTAAAATTATCTTCTTTATTTCAAGTAATTTTTGTTTGATGTTTATATTTCCGAATTTTTTAAACGAAGCTGGTTTCTTTCTCCTTATTATTGTCGCTACATTATTTACTTAATTTTTTGATCATGCGAACTATTAGTATGAAATAACGTTCGAATTGAATGGCAAATTTCATATAAATTAAAAAATTTTTCCACTTTTTATTAAGAAATCTACAAAAACCCATTAAAAAAAAGAAAATTTACATGAAATTTTTTAATCGAGTTATTAGGTCGATTCTAAATTACTCGAATAAATTTTTACTCGAAATTTAAATTTTTTGTTTGATCGAACATTATTTGACTTTAATTATTCGATTAATCGAGCAAACATTATTCGAGTGAATACCCTAATATTAAGCCTCTTACTCTTCGGTGTGTGGGTCTTTTTGCAAAAACTCCCCTTCAGCGGCGATATAGCGGGCTAACAGTATCCACAAAAAATATTTGCCATAAAATTCTACTATAGTTTCTATAGGACATTCAAACTTCAGACTTAACTTGAACGCCAGAAATTATTTTAAAGTTTAAAATGTGCTTAATTAAAGCTTAATGTCATATCATATGAAATTTTTTCATTTTCGCGATGTAAGTAATTTTGTTACTTTGTATCCTCTTTTAGAGCTCTAGATATTTCCAGTTAATTTTAGAGATAAGATAATCTTTAAAAATGTTTCATTTCTGGAATGATTTTTGAGTTTAATAAATAATAGATTTTATTTGTAAGATAATACATTTATAGTAATTTTTATTGTTAAAGTAATTGTTACCCCTTTATGAGCAATTATTATTACTTTTTCCCAAATACATGCAATTGTAGTTGATAATCTTCAATTACAATTAAAATAATTTGTAATTGCTAGTATATCAACTACCCATTACATGTAATTGTAATTGTTCAGTGTACCAATTACAAATTACATGTAATGTGTATTTGAACATGTAATTAATTACAAAATGTAATCATTACCCCCCAAGCCTGGTCATATGTAAATATTCACAATTGCCCCTCGTAAGACTTACGTTTAAGGTATAACATGTCTTTAAAGCTTCTATGTAAAACACTACGAGTAATATTTTTGTAGAAAATTTTAGCCCGCTATATCGCCGCTGAAGGAGAGTTCTTTGTCCGTTTTTTAAGAAACGGACTAAAAGGATTATACAACGAAAAGTTAGAGGGTTAAAATGTTTTACAAAAATGTTTCCCATGGTGTTTTTCATTAAAAGAGCTGAGCACATCGTATACCTTAAACGTAAAGTCAAGGTTTCCGCATAGGAAACCTAGCTAATACCGCTCAGTGATCAACAAAGTGGCTTGGTCTCCATAAAAAAAATAAAAAATTTGAGGCTGCCACTCTCTAGGATTAAAGATTAGTCAAAAAAATTACAGAATATATTTTTTATCTATTAAAACATATTACATATCGTTATTCTTGGCCTGGCTATGGCTTCATTTTTGCCTTTGGAGACTTTTAATCCGAAAAAAAAATTCTGAGAACCACTTATATCATCTCGGATCCTTTTCCTTTTATGTAAAATTTTTTGCACGTGGCATGAAAGTCTTTCTAAAACTTAGTGTGTCTAAACACAACATTTTCTTTTAATTTTTTTTTCATACAAATATTTGTATGAAATTCGCTTTAAATTCAATAAATAGTTTATCTGATTCAATAAATGTTTAATGTTGAGCTCGTACTTTAGTATAACAAAAATAACAAAAACCAGTTTATTTTTAGTAAAAGTGTTTTTGATTTTACAAAAAAGTTTTAAGTCCTATTTCAGTAAAAATTTTTCTGAATTTATAATTTTTTTTTTGCTGATTATGCAACAAATTTTTTTTACACAATTATTTTATCTGATTAAGTATAATATTTTGTTTGAATTGGGGTTTTTCATAATGGAATGCAACAACAAATTTTCAAAATTTTTTTCAATAAAAAATTGTTTAAAGTTTGAAAATTTTCTGAATTTACTAATTTTTGATAGGAAATAATTAATTTTTTTTAATAAAAAATTTTGTAAGTTTGGACAAATATTTTGTCTGAATTTAGACATTGGTTTACACAGGAAAAAATTTCAAACTTTGTGTTTAGAAAGGCATTTCTTAAAATTAACTTTTAAATTCAATAAATAGTTTTTTGAGCTCTTATTTTACATTTAAGAGCAACAACATAAACTAGTTTTATTGTTAGTAAAATGTGTTGTTTGATAAAAAAAAAACCTTTATAGGACCCTTTTCACTAATTCAATTAATTATGAAAAAATCTTTTTGATGACTAAATGTCATCAATATGATGAAAAGGTGTCATACATTAATACAATCTCAGGTTTTTAACTTTTTAAAAATGTGTTTAAACACAAAAATAAAAAAATAACGAATAGCATTTGTATTAAACTACAAATTACAAACATAGCATTGTTTACTTATTTCTTTTTTACATATTTTACACTTTAATAATATGTGATAAGTGACATCGTATTGATGTAATTCCAGTCATAGCATTGATGACACTTAAGCTATGATAAAATTGTATGATGACGTTTATCATCAGATGAATGTCTGTTGTCATTTTATCGATGACATTTGTCATTGCATTGATGTCAGAATTCTGATGTTAGGGTGTCATCAATGCGATGATACATTTTTCTATGGGTTACAGCTTCCTTCAGCCTGTTCACCTAGATCGTACTCTGGTTTCTCTCAAGAAAGGTATGGAAAGGTATCTGTATCATTGTTCTCTAAAAAAATAAGCTTAAACCCCTTGTGCTTTAAGCCGCTCATATATAATTTGATCGTTACCAACTTCAACATTTATTAAAGGTCAGCTTAAATTTCCTTATGTAACTTAAAAATGAATAACAATAATTTTTCTTAGCTTGTTTTGCCATTGGTCCAAATGTTTCAATTCTTACTCTTTTTAAGGGTAATCGTCCCATACTAAATAATTACCTTTTATATATTATTTCTTGTTTCATGTTAATTCTGCTTTACTATAAATGTTGACCCCTTGCACTTAAAATCAATCTTTAACACATTCAAAAAAATATGTAAGTCAAAGTGTTAAAGCAACCTTAAAGTATGCAACATTTCGTGCTTATAAAATGCGAAATCTAAAAAAAAACACAAAAAAACTCCAAACGAAAGTGAAATTTATTCTCTCTTTTATTTAACGGCCATTGTTTTGGTTTTTTTTAGAGGTACATAATACCTTTTTAAATAAAAATAAAAATAACACACACTTACATGCTTCAGATTTGTTTTTATTCAGATTTGTTTGTATTTGTAAAAGTTTCAGCCAAGAAATTACACTACGAAACACATAAGGAAGATCACAAGGTGTCAATGAAAGTGAAAAATTTTTCATACATATTATGAAGTATTTTCTTAAAAGTGAGTACATGGGAAATAGCACTTCAGCTATTGGGATTGTTCTGTGAGAATTTTACAGTTAATGGTGATCGGTATAAAGGCATGGTTGGTAAGTTTTTCGTATGCGGTTTTATCAAAAAATTGTTTCGCTTAGACCAGACTGCCAAACACAATAGCTTTCAGTCATTTACTTTTAATCTATTATGCTGAGTAAATCTGTAAACTGTTGTGATTGGCAGAGATGTCTAGGCGGTAAATAGTTCTGATACATCATGATGTCAGTTCAACCTTCCGCGCAGCCAAAATATTTTTGTTTGCCTTTTTAAATGTTGCACGCTTTATAATTTCTTTCTAAATAAAAAAATTTATTATGATTATTTCGAACTTAAAATTTAATAATTAAAGGGTGTTCTAAAGCGAGCAACGAAATATGTTGAACAATACTGTAATATACAGACACTTGATATATAGACACTTGAAATTTTCATAGTTAGTGTAATATTATGCAGACTACACCAGAAGCAGGTGATTTTTTCATGGATATGAAAAAATCGCCAAAATGAAAAAATTAAAATACTGCTGAAAAAAACATCAATAGGAAAAAAATCGCAGAAACTAAATAAAAAAATCGCCAAAACTAAATAAGTTGCCAAAACTGGAAAAATTGTTAAAACAAAACAAACGCCAAAACTGAAAAACATAAATGTAAAAAAAATCGCTAAAATGAAAACAGCTAGAAAAGAAAAGAACTGCCAAAACCAAAACAAGCCGCAAAAACAAAATAATTCGTAAAAAATATAGAACGAAAAAGTGTGCTAAAATTAAAAAGGCCCTGAAAACAAGCAAAGACTGCATAAACGCAAAAAGTGGTATATGTATGTATGCGTCAAATCTTCCGTTCCTGTTGACCCATTTATCTGAAATTTGGTACACCTTTACTGAGTGTCGCCGTTTTAGTATTTTCGCGGCTTTCATTGTTGCCGTTGTTTTCCGAGAAGCTTCTGGGATTTTGGGGTGGTTTTTGAAAAGTTTTTGGGAATCTGGGGATCTTTTGGGATTATGAGGATTTTTCTAACAGTTTTCGGGAATCCGGGGAACTTCTGCGATTTCAGGGATTTTTGTAAAAGTTTTTTGGAATCCGGGGAGCTTCTGGGATTTTGGGGATTTTTGTAAAAGTTTTTGAGAATCAGGCAACTTCTAGGATTTTGGGGAAATTTTTTTATAGTTTTTGGGAATACGAGGAACTTCTGGGAGATTTTTGTCCAAGTTTTTGGGAATCCGGGAAACTTCTAAGATTTCGGAGAGATTTTTGTCCCATTTTTGGGGAATTCGCAGACCGGTTTTGTGTCGAAGGATGGTGTCCTGGCTTAGTGACGGTGCCTCGGCTAAACAGCAGGTGTCCCGGCTAAATTCTTGAGAAGTATCACCTAAGTATCTTCCAGGTAATATTTATAAAAGTATTAATTTTTGTAAAAAATATGTCTGCTATGAAATACTGTTTCTTAAAATAATTTTTTAAATATATGTTCTTCATATTAATCTAAAAACGGCATTTGTATTTGCTTTAATACAATCTAAGCAAATGACAAGTGTGACTTTTTTGTTTCAAGTCATCTTGATGATTTATAAGTACTTCTTAGTTTTTGTAGGTGTGCTCTTTTCATTTGAGAGAAACAATTCACGTGATAACTTGACTCTCACGAAACAAGACATGATTTGATTCTGTTAAAACTGTTTTGCATTGCTTTGAGATTTAGCAATAGTGTGTGTGATTTTAGTGTTATGAATTACTGTGAATTGAAATTCCAATGGTTTGTTGCATAAGATTAGTATGCACATATATGATGTTAGACCTGAACCCTACTTATGCAAGTCAAAGTCGCACTTTACTGAATATTTTTATTAGCTCTATTTTTCGCGGTATGGCTTTATTACGCCACATAGCACTTGCACGATATATTAGCATAACTGAAGATGGATTAGCCCTTTCCTGTAAGATAAAAAATTCAAAACACGAGAACAAAATTATTTTTAAGACGTGAAAAAATTGTTTCTAAATACGCCCAGTAGTTTCAGAGATGTGCCCAACTTTTGATTTTATTTACAATTTAGTGAGAGAACTAAATTGATAAAAATTTAAAATTTTCATAAAACAGCAGTTTTTGACTTTGTAATTGTGTTTGCTACTGTTATATGTAAATTAAAATTTTTATCAATTCTGCCCTATCACTAAATTGTAAATAATATCAAAATTTGTGCACAATTTTAATGAAAAACGGCCAAAAGGAATGAATTAAGCTACATGCTAATTCAAAAACAATGTTTGCACTAAAATTTTGAGTTTTTTATTTTACTGAATAGGACAAATCTGTCTCAAGTTATGCTAATATATGTTGTGAAAATACTAAATTTTTGACATAACGGTGTATCGCAAAAACTAGGGCTGATAAAAATTCTAATTATGTATTTAAAATATAATTAAAATATTTAGTCAGTATATAAACGCGATGCACTCTCGTAACATATTCAAAATGGCGGTCATGTAATAAACATTGAAAGCTACCAAATTTTATTGTGGTAAATATCTTATTAAGGAACATAACACAAAATGGCGGCCATGGGACAGCATGAAATCGGGGACCAATTATTGAAAATCACCAAAACCTATGACAATGGGTATCATATTGATTAACATAGAAATACTATTTTAATATAACTACGGGGCGTTTCTGTGGTAGTCGGGTCGTGGATTTTAATTTCTTTTTAAATTTTAATATAAGGCCAATCATTTTACTTGTATTAGCTAACAGCAGTTCCACTTCAAATATATCTGAGTATTAAATCACCTTTCAATATCAGACGTCAGCAGCAAAGGAGCATTTATGTACATATTTACATATTATGCCATTAACTACTTTGCTTGATTTTATTTACATGTATTTCGAAATAAGGTTCTGGTGTGTATTGTGATGGTGTTATAGTACTGGCACATGTAAAACGATTAGCCGACTAACAAGCCCCACAACAAGTCAGCCATTCAACTAAAGAAACTAGAACAATCATTGTGTTTTCCATTTTTTTTGTTTGATCAAACTTCAGTATTTGGTATTGGGGTCAACTTCTTTTTTTATATATTTTTTATGTATTTCCTACTCTTCTACTAGACTTTCTTGAACTTATTTTTTGTTTGTTGTTTTTATTTCAGAGTGTAATAAAAAAACGGTCTCTGTCGCAATGTTGGCCAAAAAAAGAATACAAATTTATAAAAAGTGGCAACTAGATTTGGTTTTTCACTTTCATTTATTAATAGTGCTGTTATTTGTGTTTGTTTTTTTTTAGAAGTTTATTGTGTTTCACTCAACTTTAAGACCCTGTTGAACGCATATTTAAGAGTCCTTTAAATTTCTATGAGTAAACATAGAGCGGTAGAAAAAAAAAGAATGTTACTAATCGTTGAAACGAGTACAACTTAACAATGTTAATATGAAAATATGACACCTCTTTTCGTTGCTTCCCCCCTTTTTAAGTAGACTTTGGCTGTTTTCATATAAATAAAGCAATTCTTTAAGTTTTTGGAACGTACAAGCGACCGACAAAAAAAAAATGAAATAATAAAATAAAAATACAAATAAAAATAAAAAAAAAACAATGCAAACTTTGAGACCCCAAAGGTATAGATTTAAATAGTTTTGTGGTCAGTTTGATTTTGATTCTTTGGTGAAAACGTGCTTCATTTTTACACTTTTTGATTAAAACTTTCGACTAAACTAAACTTTATTTTTTCAAAATGTTTATTTTTGCTTAGCAAAACTTAACCAAAATAAAGAGAAAATATAATAAATAAAAGAGCAAACATTTTAGTTTATAAAACAAAAAATTAGCAAAAAATAAATAAAATAAATTAAAAAGTTTTATTTCAGTGAAAATTTTTTAAATTTGTAATAAAAAAGCATAAAAGGGATTAGGATGTTTTTAATTTTTATCCTTTAAATCGCAGCAGGTAAAAATGGCTTTTAAAAAATTTTTATTTTCGTATAAATTAATCTGTGGTAAAAAATTTTAATGTCTATGAAATTTCCGATTTATAATTACGGATGCATACATATGTACATACGTACATACATACTTTAATATGTATACAAATTTAATTATTATGTATTATCATTTGATTGAAATTCCTTTTTTATGTGTATGAATGGATGTATCTATGTGCACATGCATGGTAGTATATTTCTTAGAAACATTAGCATATTTTTAGGGTTTCTTATATTACTTCTTGTTTTCGTTATAATATCTTTTGTGAAATGTAATAAATTTTAAGACTTATAGCATTAAAGTTCTAACAATGTGACAAAGTAAATTGTTAACAAGATGTGGACAAAAACAATAAAATTAATTGAACATAGTTTTATGGGTTTTCATAGGAAAATGTTGAAAGAAAATTAATTTGAATTATGCAAAATTCTAGCACTTGAAATTCTTTACCAAGAAACTGTGAATACATTTCACACATAAACAATTCATGCAATTGAGATTGATTTTTTTGTTTTCTTGCGAAAAGCCTTGAAAATTTTAACTAACTTTTTTGTCGAGTTTCTATAAACAATTATACATCTGTACATATGTATATATGTAGGTAATTTACAAGTGCACTTTATAGCTGGAATAGAGTGTAAATTAATTAAATAAAATTTTCTAAAGAGCAGTGAGAATTTAAACTTTTTGATTTTAAATTATGTAAGTTGACATATCACTAAATTGGGTGCTGTTGGCTGAAGCAGTTAGCGCATTCACTACAAAGCAAATTATGTCTATGAATGTGAGTTCGATCACTGCTCAGGGCATTAAACAATTTTAACTTTGCCAATTTCAAACTGATTTGTAAAATATAGGGCTTATTGTAATCGTTATAAGACACACTTTTTACGAAAATGAAAAGTGGGTACACTCTAAAACACTTTTGTTGAAAATTTACTAAAAAAAACCGATTGGCTGCGTGCAGGTTTAAACCGCTACGTCCTGACTGATAGTCCGATGTTAAATTTTTTCCACTTGGACAAAATATGTTTAATTTGAAAGTTTTTTTCTTTAATAAAATAACTACAAGATCGGAGAAATTTTCAACACAAATTTAGACAATGTGTAAATTTGAACTAATGTGTAGTTTTTTAAGCAAAGTGTTGAAAGAAAGCCCCAAATTTGAATATATCCTAAAAAAATTTTAGTTTTCTCTTGATAATATTTCTACGAAATATAAGTCAAAATACAATCTTTTAAATATCTCAAAATACTCTGTACGTAAAGTTAACTGAAATTGTAGTATAAAATAAATTAAAATTCAATTACAAACCGGCCTACTTATTTTTTATTTAAGTTTAACAAAAAGTTTATTCATTTTTAAATGTTAATAAATTAACAGACTTAATTAAAACCATAATAAATTAAGTAAAATGCGACTTTGGCTCGCACAGAAGGGTTCGGTATGAATACCCACATAAAAGGGATACGTTTTTGCTTTTTTTTAATTTTGGCAATTTTTCCGTTTAACTTTTCTGTTTAATTAAAATTTTTTATATTTTTTAATTTGGTTCGTTTTTGTGGTTTTTTTTTTGTTTTGGCGCTTTATATTTATTCATTTTGCTGATTTTTTCGTTTTTTTTGGCGATTTTTCGTTTTTGCATTTTTTGATTTTTTGTTGATATATTTAGTTTTGGCGATTTTTTTTGGTTTTGGAGATTTTTTATGCTGTAGTGCTTTTTTTTCGTTTTGACGACTTTTTTCGGTTTTTGGAGTTTTTTTTTAGTTTTTTGGCGATCTTTTTAATTTTGGTGATATTGCGCGTTTTAGCGATTTTTTTTTAATTTTGGTGCTTTTTTCCTTTAAGCGCTTTTTTCATTTTCCAAGGTACAGCATATTGTCTAAATTACATAGTAAAATTACATTAACTGATAGACCACCCTTTAATATTTATTGCTTTAAATATCAGTGTTAATTGGTGAAGTAGAATCTACAGACTACACCAATTAACACTAACTTTGAAAATTTAAAGTGTCTATATATAAGTGTCTGTATATTAGTATTTCAACATATTTCGTTGCTCGATTTAGAACAACCTTTAATTTTTAACCCTCATATATTTGTTGTTGTAGCGGCCAAAGGTTTACATATTCTGTGAAAATTTCAGGTCCGTAGCTTTTATGGTTCCCGGGAAAACAGGCTGTGACAGACGGACAGCGTAGCCAAAAGAATATGGGTTCTTTACACTTTTGATGTACGGAACCCTAAAAATCGGAGTTCCCGAACCTAAAATGGCGATTTTATTGAGAAAATAGAACAGCGAAAAGAGCTGATTAATTACATTATTTTGCTATTCCCCATTTAATTTTTAAGTTTATTTTATTTTCCTATAGCAGCCATAGCTGTACGCATCCTTTGAGAATTTCCAGGGTATATGTATTATGGTTCACTAGATACAGCCAAAATTACACTAAATGCTTTATGGCACCCTTTAATTTTTAACTTTTTTTATATTTAGTATTTGCTGTTGAAGCGGCCATAGTAATGCAAACCGTGTAAAAATTTACCTCTTACGGTTCGCAAGATAGAGCGATGGGAAAAAATCTATTTTTACTGTTAAAACATTACATCTCATACACTTTTAGTGAAGATAGGGCTTTTGGTTTCAGAAAAATATGAAGCAAAAAGCCCTAACTAACATAACTCTTAAAATATTACAAATATATTCCAAATTCATGCTGAAATGAACTCTTCATGGTTCTTTTATTATATTGTAGAAATTCGCATTGCAAATCTCAATATTTTTAATTTTAACATGTTTTTTGCTTCTGACGAATTTTCAAAATGTAAGATAGGGCCGTTTGCGTTTTAGGTAACGATATGTAAAAGGTAGTTCAGTGGCGAACAAACTATCGTAAAGATCCGACAAAAACTCAGAAAGTTCTAAGTCTTTGAATGAAAAAAACCGATTTGATTTTGCATACAAAAATGCTTTTGATAGATAGAAAGATATGCCGAAAAAATTTTTTGATATTTCTGTATACAATTCACCAACATGCAAATCTTTGCATGTATTCAAAACTGAAAGGATGACTTATAGTCCCCTTCATATATAGACGTTCCACCCTAATGACAAAGGATATTTCTTTCTTATCCTCCTTATATATTGTTCTGGTATGTTTCTTATATTGATTGTTGGACTAAAAAATTATGTTTGTGGGTAAATCTGCCCACATGGATATTAATGATGAGCGTGACGACACAGGCTTACTTCAACATTTATTGTCTTCTTTAAAAACTATCGCACTATTTAAAAGCATGTCAATTGAGAATTTGAAAATTCATATAATACTGTTCTTTGGTTAACTGGGTGCTACACACAGAAAAATTTCCATGTAAAATCGTCGAAAACCAGGTTAACTTAACATTTTTCGGTACTGATTTGGCTTCATAGGTGTTTCATGTTAAATCAACATGATTTACAATAATCTTGAAAGAAATTTTTTCCTTTTTAATTAACTATATTTCATGTTGATTTAATATTCCAGTACGGTTAAATCAAAATGAAGTTGATACTGAAATAAAACGAAAAATCATATTGAATCAAAGTAATTTCGAGTTGAAACCACGTGAATTTGATATTGGAACAACACGAAGAATCATGTTGAATCAAAGTTATTTCAAGTTGAAACAACGTGAATTTGATATTGGAACAAGACGAAGAATCGTGTTGAATCAAAGTTATTTCAGGTTGAAACAACATGAATTTGATATTGGAACAACACGAAGAATCATATTGAATCAAAGTAATTTCGAGTTGAAACAACATGAATTTGATATTGGAACAACACGAAGAATCATGTTGAATCAAAATTATTTCAAGTTGAAACAACGTGAATTTGATATTGGAACAACACGAAGAATCATGTTGAATCAAAGTTATTTCAAGTTGAAACAACATGAATTTGATATTGGAACAACACGAAGAATCATATTGAATCAAAGTAATTTCGAGTTGAAACAACATGAATTTTATATTGGAACAACATGAAGAATCATGTTGAATCAAAGTTATTTCAAGTTGAAACAACGTGAATTTGATATTGGAACAACACGAAGAATCATGTTGAATCAAAGTTATTTCAAGTTGAAACAACGTGAATTTGATATTGGAACAACACGAAGAATCATGTTGAATTAAAGTTATATCAAGCTAAAACAACATGACTTTAATGTAGCTATTTTATTAATTATTTTACTTACGTGATAGTCATCAGAAAACTTTTCGTTGTAGCTGACTGCCCCAGCCAAGATTTGAACTCGTGCCACCTGCATTAGAGTCCACGCGCTAACCACTGCAGCCACAACAGCTTCAAACTTTTCTTTACTTATACACTAAATAAATACTATCGTATGTAAAATGCATTTCATTTTAATTCAACATGATTTAAATAATTATTTAACATAAAATTTATTTGAAATTAAAGTTATAGTCATGTTGATTGAAAATGAAACTTAACGTTTATAACAAAATTGTTTTAACGGTGATTTAAGGTTAGATTAATTATTTTCCGTTTAAAATTAATATGAAACAATGGTCATTTTAAGCCAGCAGCGGTAAATATTCGCTGGTAATTCGTTTTTTGTCGTATACATAGACGACACATGTAAGAATAAACAGCAACAAGTCACACAACTAAGCAGAACAGTGAATTGTAGCAATGAACAAAGCAAGTAAACACTAACACACTTAAACGACAAATTATTTCTTGTAAATTTAATATGATTTGCAATCAAAATTGCGGCATGTGGATTTTGCACTCCTTTTTTTCTGTGTGTACTATTGTTTAAAATACGTAGCACCAAATAATAGTTATGTACAAAAATATCGATACAGTATCTAACAGTTAAAAATATACTGTTAAGTACATTATTTCAGTCATAAATTTTTAGAACTTTAGGCTCAAAAACTTGTTTTTTTAAAGAATATTGTTAATATCAGATGTATAATTGCATTTTATGTTAGACTACTGTCAGGAACTCGAGCCTCAAAACTAAAACTGATTGCTGAAATATGTAAAAATGTATAAAATTTTACAAATTGTACTAAAAGACATAAAAATGTCATAAACATTAATATAACCACCTAATAGCTCTTGCAAAAAAACCGACTACAAAATAGGCGTGGCACCGCCCCCATATTTTATCATCATGTACTTTTACGAGAACTTGTTGTGTGTGCGAAGTTTCATAAGAATCGGATAAGTAGAAGTAGCTTAAATAAAAATTTACTTTTTATGGGCGTGGCACTGCCCACTTTTCTAACTGTATTGTTGTATAGTAACGATAACTAAATATTTATGCAAAGTTTCATAAGAATCGGCTAAGTAGAAGTAGTTAAAATGCTAATTTACTTTTCATGGGCGTGGCACTGCCCACTTTTTTTTATCCTGATATAGTATTTAAACAGAAGCTTAATGTGGGTGTAAAGTTCCATAAGAATCAGTTGAGTAGAAGTAGTTAAAAACGAATGTGTATTTACTATGTATGGGCGTGACCCGCCCACTTTTCAACGGAACCAATCTGGAAGTACATCCTTTTGCATAGAGAAAAAAAATCCTAAATCGGTTCATAAATGGCGGAGTTTTCAGGGAACATACATAAAAAAAACATACATGACGGATTGATAACCTTTCTACTTTTTTTGAAGTCGGTTAAAAAGTAGACATTAACATTTATATTACCACACAATAACATAGACGTTAACATAAATATTACCATAGGCAATAATCAGGGGTGTTAGATGTGACGATTTTACGTCATTTTGAATATAAAACTTGCAAAATTAAGCTCTTCCAGAGATCTCTATCACATAAGTGAGGTGTCCATCCTACAAAAATATGACAAGACTGTGCGCGTATAGCAAAAAGTAGCAGCAGATCATACATCAATGAAAGATCGGATACGGTCGTTGTTACAATACAATTAGAGCATCAACGGACTGACTGTCAATTCTGAATGACGCATAATTAAACATTTTCCAATTGTCGTCACACATTATTCCCCACTTTGATAATGCCAGCACGCAGATATCACCTATTTAATAAATATGTTTAAATTATTTTTATTATTGTAAATGAATAATTCAATTCATATGAATACAATTGGATTAAAATAAAAGGAATAAACTAAAAAGTTGTAGTTCAGAATCGTATTACCAAAAGGCAAACAAAAAAAAAATAAACAACATAACAGGTACATATGTACATAATTTACAAAAAGTGGCATTGGCGATAATAAATACTTAAATTATTTTACACAAATGCATAAAAACAATTCAATATAATAAATAATAAATATTTTTGTACAGACCTACATTTGGAGATTAAACAAATTGAAACATAACTGCGAAAAATGGCAAGGAAAGAAAATATTCGACCCTTGTGAATTATTGTCTAAAAATTTATTTCAATGTGACATCGCACAAGGAATACTGTATGATACAATTCTCACATAGTCAGTAATGGTCCTACGAGTAAGTGGTATTACAACATTTTGACTCGGAAAAATTAACGTTGAGTTAAAACTATTTTAAAAATTAAAACGACTTTAAAATATATGCACTAAAAAATAAAAAATAACTAAAATATTATTATATTATATAACCGTCAATTAGTTAACTGGTTCTAGTCGGCGCCAAGAAATAAAAAATATTTTATTGGTTGGCAATCTATAAATTTACTTTTGCGATTAGTTACTAACCTTCTTGGCACCGACTGCAAACAGTTTATTAATTAACGTTCATAATAATATTTTAGTTATTTTTATTTGGGTGCCCCTTTGACTGTGTGGTAGCGATCCTAGCCTTTCAGTCCCCAGGTCGTGGGTTCGGTTTCCGCCATAGACCCTGGGTGTTTTCCGCAGACAAACTAATCGCTTCGCGGGTTGTGTTTGCTTAAAAATATTAAAAAAAACTTTTTTAGTCATATATTTCAAATTCCGTTTAATTTTTTCAAAGATTTTATGTTTTGCTTTTTAGTGCTAAAGCAAAAATTTTTTTACCCGACCCCTTTTGATTTCGCTGAAATTTTTCTATCTTTCTAACTCCCAAAAGACGTTTTTCAGAGCTTTTTCACATATTTTTATTCAACCCAAAAAAAGTTAGGGATTCAAACAGCTATTTTTTCAAAAAGCTTTAACTTTTTCAAAATTAACTTATTGGGACGTTAGTTTTTAAATTATTGTTTTTAAATGTAACTTTCAAAAAAAAATTACGAAACAATTTTCAGAAACTATTATCATTTTTTCCGTTTTTTTATTTTCGAATTTTTTTCCTTTTGCTTTTTCCTTTAATTTTAGCTTTTTATTTTTTATTTTTTTTTATTTTTTTTTTTGGTATTTTGCGATTTTTCGTTTTTTTTTAATTTTTTCCGATTTTTTTAGTTTTGGCGATTTTTTGGTTATGGCATATTTTTGTCTTTTAACGTTTTTTTTTTAATTTTTGACGATATATTTAGTTTGAGCGATTTATTTTAGTCTTGGCGCTATTTTGTCAGTTTTGGCGCTTTTTTTAGATTTTTGGTGTTTTTTCTTAGTTTTAGCAATTTTTTTTTATTTGGTTTTGACACTTTTTGTCGCTTTCGCGACTTTGTCGGTTTTTGCAATTTTTTTAGTTTTGGCGCTTTTTTTGTTTTTTTGCGCTTTTTCCCATTTTTGGCAATTTTTTCCGTTTCTTACGATATATTTAGTTTTAGCGATTTTTTTAGTTCCAGCGATTTTTTTATGTTCTAATGTTTTTTTTTTGTTTTGGCGGCTTTTTTCGGTTTTTGGTTTTTATTAGTTTTTTGTCGATCTTTTTAGTTATGGCGATTTTTTCCGTTTTAGCGATTTTTGATTTTGGTGCTTTTTTCCTTTGAGCGCTTTTTTCATTTTTGCGATTTTTTATTTTGACATTTTTTTTAATTTTGGAATTTTTCAGTTTTAGCGTTTTTGAAAATTTCAAGAGTTTACCTCTTACAGTTTCCAAGATACAGCATATTGTCTAAATTACATAGTCAATATTACATTAACTGATAGAACATCCTTTAATTTTTATTGTTTTAAAAATCAGTGGTAATTGATGTAGTCCATTCGACACCAATTAACATTAACTTTGAAATTTTAAAGTGTCTAGATATAAATGTCTGTATATTACATTAGTATTTCAACATGTTTCTTTGCTCGCTTTAGAACACCCTTTAATTTTTAACTGTCATATATTTGTTGTTGCAGCGGTAAACGTTTTACCCTACGTCTATACCTGATATATTTTTATCATGATAAATGTCAAATTCCTTATTGGAAAAACAGCTAACATAAAACAAATTATTTTTCAATATAAAGTTTGACATTTGTCATGATAGAAATATATCAGGTATAGACGTGGGGATATATATTCTGTGAAAATTTTAAGGTCCCTAGCTCTTACGGTTCTCGAGAAAACAGCCTGTGACAGACAGACAGGCAGACTGACGGACAGCGTAGCGAAAACAATAGCGTTCCTTTAAACTTTTGGTGTACGGAACCCTAAAAATGGTAACATTTTGCCATTTTCAAATTATTATAAACTTAAAAAATTAAATATTTTTCAATTTTGCATAAATAAAATGTATTTTGCATCGTTGAGTACATAAAAAAATAATGTTAGAAATGTTTAAAGGTAATTTTAATCCAAGTTTTTTTATGTTTTTTGTAATTTAATTGGACTACCCACTCCCAAGTTATGATGAAATCGGTGTAGCACCGTTTTGGAAAATTCCAAAATTTAGACAAGAAATTATTAAAAAAAAAAAAACTATCCATAGTATTTAAAAATTCGACTGTAGTCGTAGTCAGGGGACCATAACACATCAAAAAATATAGTGGTACTCTTTGGCGTTGTTTTTGTTGCATAGTGTATTCTTTTCTCAATTAAAAAAATACTACTGGCTTGAGCTTTTCACATATTTTCATGTTCATATATACTTAAGTATAAAATCAAACCAAAAAAGTTTGTCTTGAGTAGAACAAAAATCAGAAAAATGGGAATGAAGAAAAATAAATTATCAGCTTGAGAGTGATTTAATTCTCGTATTCAATTTTCACGAAAAAGTTATATATATAAGAATTAAAATCACATTTAACAGAGCCACCTGATACGTGGTGATAAGCAAATACATGTCAGCACTGACGATGAAAGTGTAGCGGCTTCCGAAAGTGGCGCTACTCTGTTCTGCTGTGTACGTTGAAAAATTAAGTTGATGTTAATTTTTCCCTTGTCCCAATTCTTTGTGAATTAAAAACGTTACGAACCTTAGCCTAATAATCAATTTGGATTCACAAAGCAAATACGTTCGAAAACAATAGGGTTCCTTTACAGTTTTGGTGTACGGAACTCTAAAAAACACATTCATGGTCTTGGCTGAAATTAAACATGTGACCCCCGGGCTAATAGTCTATCGTCTATCCAATACACGACTGATTTCAAATGTATATTCATGTATTTTAAATTACAATTTCAGCTAATTTTACGTACAGAATATTTCGAGTGTTTGTTTGTGTGTGTGTGTGTTATTTTTATGCATGTACTTTTTTGGTACTTCCCAGTTGGAGAGACTGCCTTGCACGACATATCATCTACGATTCCATGAATTTTTTTAATCGACAATTTAAGTGAATCGGCGTTCACGACAAATTCTTGCATGTTGTTCTTTATTAAACCCTTTTGAGGACAATATAAGCGACAATGTCTTTCGTTTTGCTCTCAGTCCAACTTTGTTGATGACAATATGGGTGACAATGGCTTACAGTTTGTCTTCAGTAACATTGTGGAGGACAAGATGAGCGACAATGACTTAATTGTTGTCATCAATCCAAATTTTTTGAGGACAATGAGCGCCCTATGCTCCAATGGGAGTTAAAGGAACTTATATATATAAGCAAATGAATATGTTGGCCTCTTGTTGTCGATGTTTTAGATGGTGCAGCAGCAGGTAATCGCGAAAACTTATAAACTTGCAGCCTCAGTTCGAATCCCAGCTCAGTCAGTCAATAATTAAAATATAACGGAAACAAAATGATACGGAATAGTTAGATTTGTGTGTTAAAAATATTAATTAAAGTCCGTCCTAGTTATTACATTGTCGCTATGTAATCGTTGGCGACGAGATAAATGACATTATAGCCTACATAGTCATAGCCATTGAGGACATAAGACGGGACATTGTCGCTCTTTTAATCACTGACGACAAGACAGGTGATATTTTCACTTACATAATCATTGACGACAATCTGTGGGACATTATCGTTCATTGACCCGTATATGATTTTTTCGACAGTTGTTCGTAAACTCCATTGATGAGTTGTTCCGGCTGTCCGACATTTGTCGTCGAGGATTTAACATTATGGGTCAGCCGTCACTGATGATGTCTTAAAGACGTAGCCAACTGCGTTATAATATAAACAGCGGACAATATTGCAAGCAGCCAAAAATCCGTTTTATTTTGTACTTACTTTTTTTTATATTGAATGTTAGAATCAGTTAGAAATAAGATTGCTTAGAATTTTCAATGTTTATTGACTTAAAAATGATTGTAATAAAATTGTGAGAGCACGGAAAGCTTAAATCCTCCCTCTCTATTCCATACCGTTAAAATTAAAAAAAAAAATCGGTGTAGAAATAACGCAACGAAAATATTTTTAAATGTTTTTCATTGTACGTGAGGTCCCAAAAAATATATTTTTTATTGATAACTTTCAATTTTGAGGGTGCATTGAAATTTTTGAAAATTGCAAACTGATCTACTCAACTATAGCTACAAGCCTGTTTAATTCGTTTGCTATTTGGTAATAGCGTGTAATCGTTACAACATTAGAAAATTCGGTAATTATGTACGTAATTGCCTGCTCTACTCACCATTCTTTTCGAATTTTCGGTAAACTTTAGATTTTTGGAGTAACTTTGTTGTTTTACGATTTTGTGAGCGGCCCATAGACATGCAATATAATTGCACAATTTTCCGTATTGTACAATAATATCTATGTCGTTTTATCAGAACATCTTAAATCGAATTATTTCAAAATTCAAAGGTCATATTCTGGTTCGTCTTCTTTTAACCCACATTAGGGCTCAATCGGTTCTCAAATACTCTGATTTTTGAAAAAGTTATTACGGTTTAATTTTAACTTTGGTTAATATCTCCAAATATGATTTTTAGACTTAAGCTGTTACGATAAAATGACACAGATACTTATGTCATATTCTATGGTTACACAAAATATTGTATAACGAACAAAACTGTAAAATCTATTGGCAACATTGTTCAATATTGTTATCGTTTTGCATGTAGGCCATGGTTATATTCCCCCCTATTATGAAAAGCGACGTCGACGTCACATCAACGCGGCAGTAAAAAATTGTCACTTGTCTACTCATTGTCGACAACAATTGGCTGCTATTGACAGTCCCTTACTATTTTCTGAAGCTTATGAAATTAGTCCAGTATGTTAATATTAATCAATTGTTGTCGACAAAGAGTAGACAAGTGACAATTTTTTTATGTCATGTTGATGTGACGTCGACGTCGCCTTTCACAATAGGGGGGATTGAAACAATATCGACTGCTTTACGCGAAATGATCGTATGCGACATTTTGTAAAAACCTAATGTTTTTTATTAAAATAAAAATTTTATCCGCCTACCCATAGTTTAAAATCGTGAAAATGTCAAAACTTTTGATAACTTTGGAAATACAGGATGTAACATATGATCGTAAGCAACAGTTTATGAATATAAATCATGTTTAAGTACAATAAAAACCCCTTTTCCTGAAAATTTTAATTATTGTCGCTTACGACCATTTGGCGCAAAGGGGTCGATATAATGAGTAATGAACTATTCAATAATATTGTATAATGTATGCGGTACTTTAAGTAATTTAAATTATGTGTTTCTGGTGGATATATTTTCGAACATGAGTTACATATCGAAGTAGCATTTATGTTTCGGTACATGAGTTATTTATCGAATTTCGGAGTATTTGCTTTTTTTCGGAGTAACTGGATTTTTTTTTGCAAAAAAAAAGAGAAATGTGCTTAATTCGTCATGTATTTTTTTTAAGGATGTTCTCTCAAAACTAAGCCATTTCTAAACCGATTTCGGATTTTTTTTTATTTAAAAGGCTCTACTTACAGATTGGTATCGTTGAAAAGTGGGCGGGTTCGCGCCCATACAAGGTAAATTCACATGCTTTTTCTTCTACTTCTACTCAACCGATTTCTGTGAAACTTTGCACACACATTAAAACTCTGTTTGAATATTATATCGTAGTTAAAAAGTGGGTAGTGCCACGCCCATCCAAAATAAATATTATTTTTAAACCGCTTCTTATGAAACTTTGCATACACATTTATTTATTGTTACAATAAAACATTATGAATAGAAAAGTGGTCGTCAGTCAGTGGTTTTTGTCTTGGCTACGAAATCGAATCAAATCTAAGAGATTTCGGAGCAATGTAAATGTACTCTAACTTCATCTTAAATTTTGTTTATGTATGCATCAAGAAAAATATAGAGCTTATTTTGAGATATCGCATTTTACTTATATCTGAAAGATAGTTATTGAAAAAAATTTAATCATTTGAAGAAAAGAAGTTTTGGAAAAAAAAAACATTTCCCACAAATATATTTTTCTAATAATTCAATAATTGCTATCAAAAGTAGGTATTTGCTTACAATTATACTAGAATGCCTTTGACTGGTAATCAATACAAATATATTTTCTAGAGAATAAATTTCTCTATTTTATTAATATTTAATTTTACTTCTGCACCTGGAAAATGCTAAACCAAAATGCAAAGGAATAAGAGAAAAATAGTTGAACTTTTTAAGTATTTTTCTATTTTATGTCTGTTTTAAGTTAAATTCCCATAAATAAAGCTAAAATTCATACCAAATGAATGTAAGTGTGTATAAGGATATGAGTAGGAGAATGTGGACTGGTTTGTGCTAAATATAGAATCCTGGTTCAACCAGGAAAGTAAACTCATCAGTATTCATTTAAAGAATTTCATATATTACATTCATGTAAAGAAAAGAAGGCATGCTTAGCATAATGTTTGAAAAATTAGTGGGGTTTTATACAATTTATTAAAATGTTATTAAAGGAACAAATTTGAATAATAAATATAATTAGATTTAAAATTCTGTGGAAAAAATTACTTAGTTCGTTGTTAGTATATGGCTGATCCTCATTCTAAACGTACATTTTGTGTTTTTTTTTTGTTTAGCAATAAAACTAACACATATAAATATATGTGATAAAGTAGAGCTCATATTATAGTTTTCGCTTCATTCAATGGATCCTTAAAAAAATTATATTTTTCGATTTTGTAACATTTATGTGTCTTGAGCGTTACATTTGATTTCGTTGCTTTCCAGGAAAGATTTTTGCGAAAAAAATACAGCACAAAAACATTATTATAGGGCTTGAAAGCACTATACATCTACTGTCTAAAAACAAAAAATTATAATAACCGCAGAACATAATGTGTGACCACTTTTTCCATTTTGACTTGGATTCACAAGGAAAAATAAAAAAAATGTATGTTTTAAAATAATTTCTTACAAATATTTATACATAAGCAAAGAAGTAGGCTAATTCTTCTTTCAAATAAAACTTATTTTAATAAAATCGAACAACAAGGTCAAAAGTTATGTAAATTAAAAAAAAAATTTTTGTAGAAAAATACGACCTACCTAATACATTCTTCGAAAAGATGACAACCCACAATGCGGAAAAAGCTAAATTTTTTCAAAGAACACCAGAAATTTGTAAACAGATAATGTTCTTTATATAATTTCTACCCTTCAGCTGCTGCTATATTTTTATTAACGTCCTAAAATTTATAGATAAATTATATTTAAAAAAAAAATTTTTACGTAACGCTCAATACGTTTACGTTATACGAATTGAATATTTTTTTCAGAACACACACTTTATTTTGAATTCAATACTATTCAGATGTATAATCTTCGATGTATTTTAACATAACCTCCTTAGGTACTTACTAAAAATTTCAATTATATTAAAAAAATATGGATAACACTCAATACATTTTTTTTTTGGATACAAAGAAGATTGATTGATGAAAGTTTTTGCAATATAATACTTTTTAACAAAGCTCACAAAACTTTTAGATATATAAAAGTATAAACCTACGCTATTATTTTTAATGTATATTGCTAATGGAATTTTAATAATTAAACTGAGTAATGAAGCGTACTAAAAAAGCGTAACGCTCAATACACAAGACTGCGAACATCAACATTTTAAAACAAAATTATATCTTCTACCTATAACATTTTAGTGTAAAAAAAAGAGAAGCAAATGCAAATATTCTAGAACCGCTATAAATTTAATCTCGTTTTTTACGAAAAATTCATATGTTCAATTCGCAAGCTCAGTCGTATGTCTTATCGTTTAAAAAAAGGCGATATTTGTTTATGTACTTGTGAACGGGCAAATTTGTTGTATCGTTCTTTTGTCGTATTTTATATGTCAATTTAATTAATAGCAAGGCAAGGCGAGAGATCAGGTGACTAAGAAAATTTTTCCATATTTGAACTGTCAACTGTATTAATATATCAGCTTTTTGATTCGCCGTGCAGAATATATATTTGGGCTGTGAAAAGAGCTGATACATTAACACAGTTGGCAGTTCAAATATGGTAAACAATTCGCATTCACCTAATCTCTCGAGGCTACCTGGTATTAATTCATCTAAATTTGATACCATGAAATGAAACCAGGTGTGGGAGCTTTAATTTGACGCGAAATAGAATACATTTTTTCGCGACAAGCAATTTTGATTAAAATAGTTTGAAAATTAAACTGAAATGAATCAGGTATATATTTATCATTAAGTATAATGTATTTTCTGTTGTTACTTATCACATATATAAAAAATTTGTACAATTAATCTAACAAATAGAATATGCCCAGACCTGGCCTTAATACAACTATTTGAAGAACATATAAAATTCAATCGTATAATTATAACGCACTTTTGTGTGAAAATTAACAACAACAAAAATACAATACTGTATAATTAGACAACTACACAACACATACGACGTTAATAAGAGCTTGTGAATTGAACAATAGTTTCTTAATGTGGAAAATCAACAGCATGCATAACGGGCACGCCATTTTGTATGAAGATAGTGAAAACAGCGTTTTCGTTTTTAACATATAATAGACAGTCTTACACAAAAACAAAACTTATGTAAATTTATTTATAATCTATTTAACCGTGCTAAAGCAGTTTTCATTTTAAAATTTATGCATATATTTTATGAAATCAGCCATATATTTATACAAGGATACATTCTGTTAGTTAATATTTAGTTTATTTTTATAATCCAAAATATACAAACATTCTCTATATAAGTGGCTTATACGATTCAGTATGTCCAATATATACATATGTATATATTTCCATTTTTATCTTTCATCAAGGAAAACGAATGTATTGATTTAGTTATTGAAGTTTATTTATATACCACAAATACAGAAATATTCCAGATCCTTTTGAAATTTAAGTGTAGCTAAAAAGGCTGCAAGTTTTTATTTGTAAGTAATATATCAAAACTGTTACTAGTAATTTTGATTTGTTGGTCTAAATTATAGAAAAAAAATAAAATAATGCAGTTTTAAAAAATTATAGGGTGCTGGGTAGGGGCAACAGCAATTCTGTGGCGGGAGATAAAGTTCAGTATGGCTTTTCAAAGCCAATGACCACAATGAGCCTCTAACCATTATTTTAACTTTAATATTTTTCCATTCATTTATTTAGGCATTTCTTTCAAATTTTGAAAACCGTTTTAAATGCCGCAAATTTTTTCAAAACTGGTTTGTTTGTTCCATAAATATCGTTGACGAAAGCTTTCGAAAACATCCTTTTTTAATAATTGCGAAAAATTCTGTCAAATCGGTTTCCGAAATGCAGTTGTTGCATAGTGGCTCCAATTGAAAAAGACGGGAAATAAGTCTGTATCTTTGCGATCCTATTACAAAACTACGTGTGCTTTTAAGCTTTAATAGTTTTGAAATTTGGACTACCCTGTTGAAACACACGTTGAGGGTGTCAAAGTCGACTACTTCGGGTATAAAAAACTTTGTTGGCCTCATAACTTTAACAAATACTATACGATTTTAATGACTTTAAGCTTGTTGTTCTATAAATGGATAACCGATTTAAAATTTTAACCACAGGAAGTCTATACTTTATGAAATATTGAAAATAAAAAATATTAGTTTTGAAAAAATTTTCAGATAAACATCAAACAATTTTTGTTTTTGTCAAAATTTCGCTATATTTCATGCTCATATCAAAGTCTTGACTTTGATTCCTTTGCACGACTACATGAAGTGAGATAAAAAAAAATATTTTATGCATGTTATCAAGGGTTGTGTTAAAAATTATTAAATATTCTTTTGAAAACTTTGGCTATGCTACTACCGGAGATATTGACGAAATACAGAATAAATTCTAAGCATAAAACCATAATTTTAAGCATAAAACCATAGTTTCAACAAGGTAGTCCAAATTTACAAATTTTTAAAGCTTATGCTCTTTTCTACAAGTGCCCCTGTGGCGGAGTGGTAGCGATGCTAGCCTGGCAGTCAAGAGGTCGTGGGTTCGATTCCCTCCATAGACTATGGGTGTTTTCCGCAGATAAGCTAATCGCTTCGTGGGTTGTGTTTGTTGAAAGAAACATATATAGTTTTATAGTCGGATCGCAACTTTGTAGAGTTTTGATGAGGTTTTCCATTGAACTAATGTCGAAATTAACAGAAATTATGAGGAAAATTCTTTCAGTGTAGATAAATAACTTTATTAAAAGATAACATAAAAGTATTTGATGTCTAAATAGGTAAATCACATTTCCGCTAAAAAGAGCGTCATGAATATATATTTACACAAAAAAAAACTTAATATTATTTTCAGTAAAGAAATACAATGAATTGGTAAATATTTTCTTTAGAAACGGACCTACAAACAAAGTTTGTAAATACAGACAAACATTTTAAAAAATTTCCCTGTTCCCTGGCCAAATCTGTAAAATAATTTGTTTGGAAATATTTACGAGTTCTAAACAAAATAATTTACTGAATCAAACAAAATGTTTTACTGGATTTGCTCTAATATATCAAACAATATTTTGGTCTGAATTTATAAAACAATTTGTCTAAAAATGCCTACAAATTCTAAACAAAATAATATACTGAATCCAGTAAAAATATTCACTAGATTTTCGGAAAAAAAGAAAAAAATTTTTTGCTGCGTCAGTAAAAACAATTTTTTTATGCTCTTGAGTTTTAAATAATAGCATCATCATGACTTTGTTAATTTGTTCAACTCTGTAGGTTTATCTAAAGACTCTAAAAGAATGAATGAGAGTTAACGAAACAATATTAACTAATTGATTCAGTAAGCAAACTTTTTACATTCTCATTCCTTTTGCTATCATTGTTCTTGTTGTTATTTATTTATTTATGTGTATGCCGTCATCGCAGTAATTTCTTTATGTCATAGAAAAGTGAAATCTGTTGTTGGTTTTGATGTTTGCATCCTAAATAATAAGAGTTAAGCGAAAAATTCACTGATTCAATAAAGCGCATTTACTAAAAATAAAATTTTATATTAGATAAATTTTTTTTTTTAAATTTGTTAGTGATAACTTATTCTGTGCAAGGGTCAATATTGGAAACAAATACGCCACGAATTAAAAAAATCTAGATTCCCTGTTACCATCAACTATTGTTTTTTCAACTTAAACTGTTTCAACCTCCTTCTTTGATTTCTGAATGTTATAAATAGAAAAAATATTTGTTATAGTGCAACGGGTGTACTACTTTTAACCAGAAATATGCATATTCAAAGTAATTTTTAAATATTTGCAATAAATCTTGATTGTTTAAGACTTTCTAAAAAACTTATATCTTTAGCTAAATTCAATATTTGTTCACTGGACTTTTTCTTGTTTTATTTTGGTTTTTAACCAACCCACAAAATCAAATTCTATAAAATTTTTATATGAATAATAAAAATTCAGCTCACTTTATAATGTTAAAGTGCTTTGTTTTCCTAGAACAACTTTTATTATTCATTTTCTTAAATAATTTTTAGAAAATCTTAATTTATTCAATTCTATTTATTCCTTGCTTTACACATACTCGTATGTTTTGTTCTGCTGGTGTGTATTTTTGTTTTTAGTTTGTTGAAAATATAGTTAAAATATGGACTTTTGAGACTTAATAATAATAAAATAAATATAAATAAATTGTATGCAACAGCTGAAATATAATTGGAAATCACAACTACATACATACTTTGTTTTTCCTTCTACTCATACAAGAAATTTTTATGTTTTTCTTAACAAAATTTTAATTTTGTTCTCTTTTTTGGGCTTGATATTTTAATTTTCTTTTTCTTGCTGCTGCATGTTGTTTTTATGTTTTCTATTTGCTATTATTTGATTATTACATATACCATGTATTTATGTGTTCTGAAAACATCTGGCTGTTTATGTACGTCCATAATTATATATGTAGATGCAGATATATTGAGCCATGAAGGTAAACGGTTAGGGAAATCATCTTACACATAAACAAGTAATGCGAATTAGGATAATACACTTGCGGAAAGACTAAACACATTTCACAGGCCGATATTGCCATTGATCTTAGCTCCCTTTCATATATTGCCTGGATGGCATACAACTGGCGCCAAAGGAGTCAAGAGTATAGGTAGGGACCATGAGTATAATTTTGTTCATACCTTTACACCAGTCTCATGGTGTGTCCACTTATCACAAGTTATAGGACAACTACATTTACAGCAATTGACTCAAATTTGCTAAATCATTAAAATCGTTCCCGGGGTATTGCTAGCATGTATTCAAATCACACGTGTATGATGTAGATCCAAAACAAATTGATATAGTTTGTCTTATCAGTTTTTAATTATATTTCTCAAACAGTTTTAGAAAAAGATTATTAAAACCTTTACTGTAGTCAATAATATACTTACTTTGTAATAAATACATCATCTTATAGGAAAGAAAATTTTGTTTTTTTTGCTGCCTACAATTATTAAAAAAAATTTTTTTTTGTCTCCGCATTAAGATGTAGTTTTACGCATTGCATTATTTACTAAAACAAATGCAAAAATAAATAGCCACTCATTCTCATTACCATAAGAAAGGAAAAATTCAAAAGAATAGGCTTAATTTTTTTATTTTAAAATTATGTCTAAAAGTTGTTCATCATTCGTGACTTTTCTTTTTAATATTAAATATTACACATTATTAAAAAAATCAACAAAATGGTAAGTCATATAAATTAATTAAAACTCTATGTGTAATAATTGCAATGCAAAAAAAAAAAATAATAAAAAACGTATGACTTCGTCACTTTGTTACTTGAATATTTATTCCAAAAATTCAAGTCTTGAATAAAAGGAAACAATTTTCGAAAAGAACAAATTGTGTTTTAATCGTAAGAACTTGAGTCGTAAATAATTCAGTTACGTATATGGACATAGTTGGGTAAAAAGGAACAGTCTCAGACCATCTTACACGTCGATATATTAAACCATTTGATGAAAATTTCATTGTGAAGAAAAAGAAATATGTAAAAAAATTGTACTTCGTGACTTGTCTGTTTGTATGGATCGAAGTACATAGTTTAAAAAAAACATATCTGATTTTACTATTTTTGTTTTGGTCTTTAAAGGAGAAAAACAACTAAATTAATCAGAGTGGAGAACCAAAAATGTTATAAAGAAAAATTAAAACTAGACGAAAAACGTTAGGCAGACTATAAGCAAAATCAAGGTAAAGGGAACTTCATTCCGTTTTTATTTTCTTTAATAATTCTTTGGCTTTGATTTAAAGAAGTACTAAGCAATTAAAACGGGGTTAAATAATATAAAAATAAAGCCCCATAAAGTGAGGTAACGAATGACAAAAATATTATCACAAAAAGCACATATTTTTTAAGAGACTGTTATGTTTCCACGGTAGACAGATAACTGCTCATTTATTACATATTTTTAAATAATAAAACTCATATCTCAACTTTTTTCCCTTTTTGTAGTAACCGGTTTTGTACCGTTGTCACTAGTTAGATAATTAGTTCTGTGTAGGTTCTTTGAACTACAGGGAAAATAATAACTGAATAATAGTGTGTATGAGTAAATAGTTTTAATACAATTTATTTCGACTGTGTTAGAAACACTTTACTAACTATAAGAATCTGTACATAGAAATTTGTGTAAATGTAAACATATACGTGTGTGTTAAAATTTAAGCACACACATGCACACATCCGAACCAAGTAAACATTTTTCGACGACATGTCTGAGCTGTCTAAAATGCCCTCAGATGTTATACAGAAGGCCTGGCATTTTCTAAAATATTATCCGATTAATATCAGACTAGTCTGCAGATTATCTGAAGTAAATTTAATTTTCTTTAAGACATTTAACAGAGTACTCTGCATATTTTCTAAACTACGACTTACGACTTTTAGCAGTCACTTCTGCACATTGTCAGATTTAAGTTTTCGGTATAACTCTCATTTATCTCTTGATAGTTTTCCAATGTTGTGCAGACATTTCTGATAAATATCAAATTTTAGCTTCGATGTTAATAGGACAGGATGTAAAAAGTATCAGATAAATCGGATGGTTTTTTTTTCGATATTGTTCAGACATATGGAAAATTGCGTTAGAATTTTCCTAGAAAATTCATCAGAATTCGTACAGAATTCTTTTATGCATTTCGCATTAGTTTTCAGAATTTCCTCAGAAAAGGAGGTCCGGTTTTTTCTCAACCCCTAATATGATTTTAGGTAGATTTTTTGGCCGACTTCGGATGCGAGTTCGGCATCTTGTGGAACTTTCTGACTGGAATCGGAAAAAATGTTAGTTGGGAAGTCACATTATGCATTTGTATGTGTATGTATATTTCGATACCTAACAAGCACACACATACAATACTCTTGTGTTAAATGTCGACAATATTTCACAAGTTGACACATACACACATATTTTGAAGTATGTAAAAATAAAATATTATTACAGTGAATTGGTATACAAAATGATCTACGCCAATAACCGCTTAAGTCGACTTAAGAAAACTAGATTTTCTAAAAGTTTTGACCCTATTACTAAGAGTTGTATATGCTTATATTATTTTATTTATGTGTGAAACTTTCCTTTGTTAGGAAACTTTGCTGACACAGCAGGCTTTAACTGAATGCCATACTATTTATGGCATAAAACAGCTTGAACTCTAAAATTCGCTGAAGTCGATATAGTTGAACAAAATTTATTTAACATCGCACAAAAGAGGAGAAGAAATTTAAATATGAACTTTATTATTTTAAAATTTTAAAATATGTAGTGAATGAGCAATTGTATGTAGCTTCTGGAAACAGAAAAGTCTTCTAAAAATATGTAGTTTATGTTTTTTTTTTTGGCTCCACTATACCAACGCATAATCTTTTTGTCATTCGTTACCCCACTTAGCTACGAAATGATTTCCATATTATTTCACTTCGTTTTAATTGCTTTAAATCAAACCCAAAAAATTAATATATGAAATAAGTTGAGTTAAAAGTAATTCCCCTTACCTTTCTATTGCTTTTTGCTTATATTCAGCATACGCTTTTAAAATTCTGTTCTGGCTTATTTAGTTTTCTTCTGCTTTAAAACCCAAAACAAAAACACCGGAATCAGATATTAGCAACTATTACAGCAAAACCTTTACAAATATACAAGTCACGAATTACAAATTTTTATATGTTTCTTTTTCTTGAAATCAAATTTACAACAAATGCCCTAATATAATTGAACTACTTATTTACGATTCAAATTATTACGATTGAAAACAAGCTGTTCTTTTTGCAAAAACTCTGCTTTTATTCAACACTCGGTTGAATTTTTGAAATAAATATTCAATTTCAAATGACATATTATTAGTAAATTCTACATTTGTTTAATAACTTTTATTTTGCATTGCAATTATTAATCATTATGGTTTTAATAAATTTATACGGCTCATCATTTTATTGATTTATTTGATAATACTAGTTAATATTAAAAAGAAAAGTCACGAATGACAAACAACTTGTAGACATACTTTGAAAATAGAAAAAGAATCCACCGTGTTAGTGGACACTAAGGGTCGTAACGTTATATTCAGAAAGAATTGGGCATGATTAATATTCCAAAGAACAAGGAAAAAACTAACATCAACTTAATTTTTCAACGTAGACAGCAGAACAGAGTAGCGCCATTTTCTGAAGCCGCTATACTTCCATCGTTAGTGCTCACGTTTATTTTGCAATTAAAAGATTAATTAAAAGATTAATTTGAACAAATTATTGGGCGTTTTTTTTTTCTTAATCAATTAGCTTAGAATTTCGTAGAAAATCCATAATTTTTGTCCAATGCTGGATGTAGCGTGCATGTCTTAATCGATATAAAATTTCAGATGTAGTAATTTTTGAAGTCTATTTTTTTGAAAAATTTAAAATAAAACATTTTAGTTTTGAAAAATTTTTGAGAAAAGTTTCGAACAATTAAGAGCTTTTCGAACTTTATTCGAAATTTACGGGACAGCGAGCTGCGAACAGATATTGTCATGTTAGTTTAATTGTTTTTTGACAAAACTTTTAATAAATGAATTGCTTTTTAATAGTTGATATGACGATATTTTTCTTTTTTATAGCCAAATTGACGACTTTTCTGCAAATTTATCTGACAGTCCTGTTTGAAGGGATAGTTATGATTGGTTACTTGTCATATTTTTCGTATGAAAGAAGCATTATTGATCAAAAATTTTCGTAAATTTGAACAGAATACTAAGCTTTTCGTAATATAGTTAAACTGACAGGGCACTTTTTGTGATTTAATTTTTTTTTTTTGATTTAGAACCGCGATATAATCTTAACCTTTTCTCCATGCAAAAACTTTTGCTACTTACGGCCATTTTCACAATGTATGATTAAGAGTTGACGTAAACTTTAACTGCAAGTTAAAAGAGCCGTTAGTAGTAATTTTTGTTGAATACAAACCACTGTAAATTTGAACAGCACCATATACACAAGATATTTGTCCTCATTTTCTCTAGATAATTGTATGTTGTAAGGATATTGAAAGTGTGCTAAACTAAGTTTCATATTAAAATATTTTTGTTTAAGTATCGATTCGATTATGTGTGTATGTATGTATGAGTGAATGAACTAGTTTGACCATTCGAATATTTTTTTACTCTATACTTGACATTTTATTTAATATCATTTTTTATTTTATTTTCATCTCTTTATTTTGGGATTACATAGAGTCTTATGGAAGCAGACTTGTAATTGAAGTAACCATAGATATAAATTTTATCTTTTGTTATTTCCATTTTATACATATTTTCTTTCCATTTAAATTTTTTAACACACACTCTCAAATAATTTTCAAAGTAATTGGGAACATTGTTTATTGAATATTGTTTCGAAAAGTGTAAGCTGTTTTTTGATAAGGAAAGTATTTTTTTATGAATATTATGGGCAAGAAGATATTTTAAGCCGATAAGCTGCTTTAAGCATTTTTTTGTGTATTTTTTTCCAGAAGCTAAAGTTTTTTGTTTAAAAATATTTTATTTTCTGTGTTAATTTTATCTTTTTGTTGAAGTAAATTTAAATTTTCAAATTTTTGTTACGAAATTAGCAAACAGTTATAGCTGCCATATTCAAATGCATTACAGTTTTAAATTTTAGTATATATACATTTATTTACAAATTCCGTAAGATTTCATAGATTATTTCTTTCTAAAAGTTATGCAGAGAATATATGTTTGTTATAGTTTAATCCTTTGAAATTATCATCTGTATTACATTTACATGTTGTTAATTTCAGTATAAGTTTTAAAATAAATAAAAATAAAAGCAGTTAGACAATAGATATTGAAAAAATTTAGTTATGTATTGTAGGACAAATTTTGAAACTTTATTGAATGGTTTTGACAATCGTTGAGAAGTTAAAGCAAATATTCGAACTTCTATTAAATTATTGCTTTATATTAATTAAAGAATTTTTTTGCTGTTTCAGAAATCCATGTGAATGCTTTTACTAATCGAATCTTCGCCAAATTATATTATTCAAGCAAATAATTAAAGGTAAGTCAAAAACATCCAACTTGTTATTTTGTAAAATTGCAGAAAATGATAAGGAAAAGTTCTTGCAAACGTTAATAAAATCCCTTTCCTTAACATTTTTAATGTCAAGAGAAGGAAGGCATCAATGTCTTACGCCAGTTATGCAAAAATTTCATTTCATCATCGTCTGTATAAACTTTTCCCCATTTAATAAAAATTAATGGCTAAAGATAATAACCAAATTTATTGCTCTCATATCAGGCAAATTTTTGAAAACTTCCTTAAACCAGAACACACTTTAAATTTATTCATAAAAATAACTAGCTTTTAAGGTTTTTCCAATATAAAAATGATTTAATAAAGTAATAAAATACTAATAAAATATGAATTATTAAAATAAAATGTAATTTGCCTGCCAATTGCGACAATATTTATGAATTTAAATTATTTTTTATGTGAACTAAATTTATATCCTGAATTAAATTTATTTTAATCATTTACATATTTTACATGCTAACGTCATAAAAAAATCATACAAATTATTTACGCTCATGGCTGAATACTGTAATGATTTAAACAAGTGAAGCTTTTTTCAATAGGTCTGTTTGATTTAATTAAATTTATGGTAATCACATTTTTATTATTAGTGAGATATAGATTTTTTTCTAGAGCACCACGATAAACATTTTTTGTAGAACATTTCAACCCTCTAGCTTTTCGATGAATTTTTACTTATCATGGGCGTGGAACTGTTCACTTTTCTACAAAATTTTAACTCTCTAGCTCTTCGATGAATGGGTCTTTTTGTTCCTTTCATAAAAAAAATGCCAAAAAATTTCCCTTCATCGATGATATGGAGGGCTGATATGTTTTACAATAATATTATCCATAAAATTCTAGTATAATTCGTCAATGTAACCCAAGCTCCAGACTCAACTTGAATGCCTGCAATCATTAAAACATTTTTATTAAACATATTAACCCGCTGACTCCTCGTTGTAAGAAATTTTTTGTCCTTTTCTCAAACAATTCTCGCAAAAAACTGTCTAAAAAAATGCGTGGCTCTGCCCATAGTTCTTATGATAGTGCTGTACTTTCACGAGGACTAATTGTTTGCCAGGTTTCTTAAGAATCGCTTAAGTAGAAGTAGTTTAAATGAATTTTTACTTATCATGGGCGTGGAACTGCCCACTTTTCTAGAAAATTTTAACGCTCTAGCTCTTCGATGAATGGGTCTTTTAGTTCCTTTCGTAAAAAAATGCCAAAAAATTTCCCTTCGTCGATGATATAGTGGGCTGATATGTTTTACAAAAATATTTTCCATAAAATTCTAGTATAAGTCGTCAATGTAACCCAATCTCCAGACTCAACTTGAATGCCAGCAATCATTAAAACATTTTTATTAAACATATTAGCCCGCTGACTCTTTGTTGTATGAAATTTTTTGTCCTTTTCTCAAACAATTCTCGCAATAAAAACTGACCAAAAATAGGCGTGGGACTGCCCATAGTTCTTATGATAGTACTGTACTTTCACGAGAACTAATTGTTTGCCAAGTTTCTTAATAAAAGGTTAAGTAGAATTAGTTTCAATGAATTTTTACTTATCATGGACGTGGCATTGCCCACTTTTCTATTTATTATATTGTATTGCAACAATAACTAAATCTGTATGCAAAGTTTCATAGAAGTTGTTGAAAAAGAATATTTACTTTGCATGGGCGTGGCTCTGCCCACTTTTTTAATCATGATGCATTATTCAAACAGAAGCTTAATGTGTGTGCAAAGTTTCATAAGAACCGGTTGAGTAGAAGTAGATGAAAGGCATATGTATTTACTTTATATGGGCCTGACCCCGCCCACTTTTCAACGGGACCAATCTTGAAGTACATCCTTTAAATAAAAAAAAATCCGAAATCTTTTATAAACGGCGTAGTTTTGGGGGAACATCCATTTTGAAGTTAAAAAAGAACAAAACACTTCCCTTAATTCATCCGAAAATTAATCCTAGATGTAAATTTTCATGCTTGTATATTTTTGCGATCCCTACTAGAATAAGTCGTTAGAAACTTGAAATTATATTTTGTTGCACAGTGTAATTAGTTATTTATACTTATGACATTTACGACATTTTTCGTTGTAATGTAATGGTAATGTAATGGTATCACCGTAATTTCTCGTTTCGAAAAGTTTGTGTTTCAATATAGTCCTTTAGAAAATAAGGCGTAAGTCTGCGTGACACGGGCTCTGTTTGGAGCTACTAAAGCATAGCTTGTAGACTATAGGTCCACGCTAGCAGAATTGCATATGTGTTTTCATGGATTTCATGTGAACCTAAAGCAGACCCCAGCAAAGAGAAAATGATAAATAACACTAGTTCACAAAAAAAATTCACCTCAAAAATGGGATTTTTTATGCTAAATTGGGGCTGCTGAACACGAATATGGCATTAATTTATTTTTCTTAAGAACCGTTTTCGAGATATTCGCGAAAAACTAGTTTTTTTGTAGTTTGTAAAAAATTTCCAAAAATCTTGCACACTGTTTACTTGAATTGAGCAAATTTGGCATTGTTGCATAGGTATGATTTTCTTCTTTCAGTTTATATTTCTACTGTGTTGATCAGATAAAAATTCACTGAATTAAAAGCCTTTATATTTGAAAAAAAAGTTATTTTTTGCGTTTTTTCAAAATTCACCATTTTGAAATGCTCCATTAAAGCAAACAAAAACATTTTAAATTTTTGTTTGATCCATATCTTAAATAAAATTTTGTTCATAACGTGCAAAAAGTAAAATTGTTAACATCGGGCAAAAATTTAGAAAGTTACAATAAATTTAGTGAAAACATCCGAATTTCAATTTTAATAAAAAACAATTTTTTTTGTATGTAGTATGAGTATAAGAAAAATGCCAGTGGGGCAGAATTATATATTTTGAAAATATATCAACCATTTCTAACTCTTTAGTCCGATCAATATAAAATTTTACATGGAGATATCAGATTTAATTTAGGAAGATGAGCTTCCCATATTTCTTAGGCTCAGGGGTATGAATGAACTGCAAAGTAGTCCACTTCGGTCATGTAAAATTTTTCAACGCTTGTTATTTCTTTGTTTCTCACTCGATTCCAAAAATTGTTTGTGTCCTTATATACTTTGTAAAGCTCTAAAAAGTCTTTGGTTAAACAAATATCTTGTATAGTTAGTGAGGTATACTCATTTTAATATTAAAATTTCTAAATTTTTCAAATCCTTGGTCCAGTATTTTTAAGATAATCGGATCCAAATAACAACCGATTGTCACAATTGTTTCTTTGTCGTTCGGATAGTTAAAAAAATAGTTGATGGAAGTATTCTTTCAGAGTTGGAAAATATAAATCTTTAAAAAAATTGAGAATTGAAATATTTTGAATTTATGACAATTTTTGCCCAAAAAAGCACCATAATTGTTTTCTCTATAACATTTTTTTTCAAGGATCAAATAATTGTTATATACATGTCTAAAATTTATATTCACAGACATGATTTTAGAACAACAACTTAATCGAATTTACAATTTTTGGTGGGCATGCAGCCTTTTGAAATCGACCTATTTTTTAGATTTATTGGAACTTTCTTAGGAACTCTAATAATTGTCAGAAACAAACAAATCATAGTTTTCAAATAAATTCCAATATAACTGTAACCTTTCATTGGAAAATATCAATAATGAACGATTTTATAGCATTAAGAAAAAAATTTAATATGGACAAAACACCACAAGCACTTTTTTTCACTTGTTTTGCCATAAGTCTTTCATAAAAATTTAAGTCTGAATACAGTGTTGAAAACTACACATTATTTTGGTAACTTTGATATGCGATATGTCGACCTTTCTTTTTCAAACGAGTAAACGTAATGGAATGGAAGCAAAAACTCTTACTTACTTGATGACCTACGAATACAAATTGAAATTTTGATATGTTCACTAAATATAGTGTAACTTTCTCATATTTGGTCCGATGTAACTAATTTTCCGCTTGCTATATTTGGAACAAAATTTTCTTTAAGATGTGGCTATAAAATAAATTGTAAGAAATTTCTTTTGCTTTACTGGAGCGACTTAAAATAGTAAATTTAAAAAAAACGTGAACAAAATAAAGTTTTTTTAAATCTGAAGTCCTGTGACTCATTTTGAATATGGGCAGAAAGAGGAAAAACATATCTATGCAACAATGCCAAAGTTACGCAATTCAAGTAAGCAGTACTCAAGATTTTTGGAAATAGTTTTTGGAAATATGTAGCTCGTTTTTCGCGAATATCTCGGAAGCGATTCTTAAGAAAAATAAATGAATGTCATATTCGTGTTCAGTGACCCCAAATTGCCTTTGAAAACATTTCATTTTTGAGGTGATCGCAAAAATTGAAAATTTGTGAACTAGAGTAATTTGTTGTTTAAGCGTGTTGGCGTTTATTTGCTTTCTTGCTGTTTATTTTGATTGCTTGTGTACATTTAAATAGCCGACGAACGTCGTGGCCCATGCCCAAGAATTGCATACCTCTGACCTAAATCAATCACCGGCACACACATACTATTGCAGTTTGCGCTAGTATGTATTTTTTTGCAACTTTCGCTCTTACAAAGTTATTGTTGGTGTATTTCAAGTAATAGCAGCAACAAGCAGGCAGCACAACCTGCTTGTTTGAATGCTCATGCGAGACTGGTTGATTTTGTTTACTTTTAGTTAATGCGCGTGAGTACATTGGCGTGAGAGTAAAAGAGTAAAAGGTACATGTGACCTGCTTTGTCGATTAATGACCTAAACATTGCACTGGTGAAATTTTTAGTAGTTCAGTTAGCAGAACCACAACATAGCGTTGCTAACGCTGACACTGCACTTGTGATATTAGCGTCTTGAATGCGGGCAATCACCATATCTGATTCCAGAGCCGGTAATGACTGCAACAAGAAACCGGCTCGAAGAACCACAAAATTTTGAATCTGTAATTGCAATTGGCTAGCCTAGAACTAAAGTGGTCTTAGAGATCGGGGGTTCGATTCCCGTTTTCCGCAGACAAGCTTATCGCTTCGCAGGTTGTGTTTGTTAAAAAAAATGTGTTATTACGTCACCTAAATATAGTTATCGTTACTCTACCACTTTAAAATTTATACCACTTTTGTTCCCCGCTCCTTTTCGCGGTAGCAAAGCAGAGTTTGTGGATTATAGGCATTTACCAGCAGAATGTAATACGTATTTTCTGTGCTACAAAGGACTTCGTCAGCATTCATGGGCTATGGTGTTCACTGAAACCCGAATTTTTCATTAAATAACTTAAAAATTTTTATTTAATTTCAACTAACGTGATGTGCTTTAATAAGTTCAAATACTATACATTTTTAACAACCCGAAACTCCTTCTCCTTTGATGCAAATTATTTTCAATCTTTGATTTTTTCGCGTTAACTCAATTGAACTTTTAATTACACATTGAAATCTGATTATTTAATGGTACAAATTGTAGTTCCTTCTCTCAAGCACCCACCCTACAGCATGCATGGGCTGTGGTAGATTAACAATGATCATTTTATATGGTATATAAATATGAATAAAAAGAAAATAAAAATAGTGAAGTTCCAAACCATCAAATGAAAGTTGAGAAAAACACCGATAAGATGGCCTCAGCTAAATTGCTTAAAGTTAAAGGATTTTCAACTACTGGGTTGTAGCTGACGTGATTGACAGTGTGATCTAGGCGGAGCAGACATCTGATAAAGCCCTTATGACACTACATTTTTTCTTAATTTTTCAAATTTTGGAGAACAGTGCAAATAGAATATAATAGGAAATTTTACCAGGTGCAAAGAGTTCAGCTATATTAAGATAAATACCAAATTGTCAAAGCTTTTACTAATGTTATCGATAAAAAATGGGGTTCTGTCAAAAAAAAATGTAAAAATGTTCAACTTAAAATTGACATTTCAAGCTTGAAACATTAAAGTGTTGCCAAGTTAGCGGTTTATTCACGAATTCAGCGACTTACCGCCTTTTTTTTTCTTTTGTCGTCTTATTATAAATAAAAAGTAGGCAGCACTTAAAGAAGCCATTACGTTTTGTTTACATTTTGTATAGTTGTTTCTTTCTATCATTTGCTATTTCTTTCTTTCAATCCTATAGCAAAACAATGCAAGAAAAATGTAGTGTTATAAGGGCTTAACTAGATCGTGGTTGGTCTCGATACATCACAGTCTAAGTTCAACCTTCTGTGCAGCAAAAAATTTTTTTGTCTCTTCAATTAATACATGCTTTAGAATTTCTCTTTTAATAAAAATAATTTAATTGAAATATTATTTTAAACGAACTTGAGCCAAAATAACTAAAATATCTTTGGATTAAAACCAGGCATACAGTTGGGATAAATTCATAACATAATTAATTAAATAATTAATTAATTTATAATGAGATGTTTTTTTTATGAAGGAAGTTGCTTCACTTTCAAAATGAAGGGGTCACATGATTACCATTTGCTGAGGTGTACAGTATTTAAAGTGCGTTACATGCGTATACAGCAACCTCACTTGCTTATGTTAATTTTACACTTTATTCTTTCTTTGCACTGTACTTCATTTAAATATTCTTTTCTTTAACGAGTGGTGCAGCACATAATCAAAATACGAATGTGCATTTGAGTTTTTCCGCATTTGACTGCACACAGAGACACACTGTTTCCCTGAGTATAATTAAAGCTATTGCCTTATTTTAAAGTTCTTCTTTCTTAACATTTTTACATATTTTTTTGTACTCTATTTCTTTCTTCTGATGTCTTACACTTGTGTTTATTTTGCTGAAAGGAAACGAATAAGAACAAAAAGTTTAAGATTTTAAGATTATTTTTTCAATAAAATTTTTGGAAATTACTGTTTGCTTTGTAAGAAGAAAGCAGAAATTTTAAGCGAGTGAATTTTAAAGCACCAAAAATATTTAAAATTCTTTAATCTGGGCGTTGGAAACTTTAAACAAAATTTCTTAATAAGAAATATTGCTTCATCTATCTCATTTTGTTTTACGAGATAACTATAATATATTATTTGTATTTCATAATATTAAACACACTTCTAGCAGACATAAATATATATTTTTTAGTTCAGTCTTCTACATAATTGATGGGTCAAGTTTTGTTTTATTTTATATGAAGTGTATTTTTATACCTAAGATGAAAGAAAAATAAACCGGCCATTTATAAATATTTATAAATGGTTATTTGTATGATAATTTAGCAGTCAACATTATTAAAGTTATGAACAATGGTTCAACTTACATTTTGCAATTTAAAACAACACTCTCCCGGATTTTCCGTAGAATCATTGCAAAAGTAATGATTTTTCTCATCAACTTTTGTGTGATGAAAGAAATTTGTAAAACTTGAACTTTGACCACATTGCGGCACGGCTTACACTAAGAGAAAAATCATTCATTTTCGTGGGACGAAAATCATGTAATCCCGAAGCAGGTTGGTAAGGGAGAATACAGCCCTCTCTCCCTTACAAAACTGCTTCCGGTGGACGGATATTTTTGCTTGTTTATTTTTATGGGAGCCCCATAAGGGTTGGAGATACACGCAGAGAAAAGATATTGTTGTTGCATGGTTGCGTCAACAATGTCATGTTTTCCGATATAGCTTATGGTTGTGGCAAATAAGTTATTATTGTTTTAAATAATTGTTTGCCTTTCATTTAATCATGAAATTATTAACATTCATATAGATTGCACCATGGTTGAATTTATTGTTAAAAAAATTCTAGCTACAATCATGCTATATTTGAAAACTCAATAACAGTATGGTTCTATAACAATAAAATATGGTTCTTGTTTTATTTTAAAGCAGTTTGCTTGCAATCAGGCTATGGTTACAAAAGAGACATGGCTCTCTGTTTCCAATTTATATTTAATTCCAAAAATATTTTTTTTAATTGCTCTCCATTTCTAATCAATATATGATTAGGAAAACAACCTTTATATGGTTATTGTATGTACATTCAATTAAACATTAGGTTGTATGAATCATATTAGTATTATATAAGACGACTATATTTAGAACAGATTTATTTTCATAATAGTATGATTTGACTCCAAGCGTATAATTCAATCATAGTATGTTGCTCTTAGGATATGGTTGCCACAACCATGTTTTTTCTTTGCGTGTGGAGGGCAAGTATATGTGGAGAAAATGTTGGAAATCAAAAACCAATGGAGGTCCCCCAAGGGGACCCTAAGGCAGTTATGAGACTTTTTCTTTAATATATTTATAGTCTGTAAATTTTGTATGGGAGCCCCCTTAAGGAATGGTCATATGGGGGTGGGTATGTTAAGAGAAATTGTTAAATAAAACAAAATTTAAGAGGTCCACTCCTGCATATTACCCCTCTAAGGGCCTCCTAGGAGCTGTAGAGGGCAATTTTCTTGAATTTTATGAAATTTTAAACTTTGTATGGGGGCCCCTTAAGGAATTGTCGTGAAGGAAAAATTTACCTCTCTAGTAGTCGCTCTGTGGCAGTTATAGAGCTTTTTTGTAAATTTTTTCCCTTTTCCCCCATTCTCAAAGTATCAGCTGACGGTGTTTCTCCCCTATACAGCCAGCAGAAATATATATTTATTCATAGTTTCATATGAACTATCTATCATCAGCTAAATTTTTAGTTATTATGAAATTACTGAAAAAAACATTTTTTTCTTCATGCTTTCCCGGCTGCCCCACTCATCCTTCCAACGGAGCCGCACCGGACGTTCACGAGGCTTTATGATACTATTCCCTGATGCGTCTCACCAATTATCGTTGGAGAAGAAATAATTAACTAAATTTGTTGCTGGCTCCTGGTGTAATTTTTGTATCACATTCTAACCCTCTAAATCTTCGCAGTATGGATTTTTTGTAATTTTCTTAAATAAGGGGCAAACAACTCCCCTTCAGGGGCAGCATAGCGAGCTGAAATGTTGTACATAAATGCCCCTTTTGTGCTTTACATAAAAGTGCTGAGCACATCTTATACCTCAAACTAAGGTTTACAAGATTTCCTATTCCGAGTACTAATTGTGAATAAAAATTATAATAAATGACAATTTTTACATTGCTTAATATATAAAAGTTGTTATTTGTTATAATATTGTCATTTGTCAAAAAGTTCAGAATATGGGGCTTATGTACGAAATTAACCTTTAAAAGTATTTTGAGTTTTAAATGATTTCTGGCGTTCAAGTTAAGTCTGGAGCTTGCATACCTTTAAAGACTTATATTAGAATTTGAGGAGGATTTTTTTTTGCCATTTTTTAAGAAATGGACAAAAAGTTCCATACCACGAAGAGTAAGAGAGTTAAAATTTTCTAAGAAAATTTTCCTCGTGGTGTTTTATATAAAAATGCTGAATACATTTTATACCTTCAACGTGAGGCTAACAATATTTCCTACGCCGAGTCACTATAACTATGTGCAAAAGGAGGGAACATTAACTTTCCCTAAATTGAATCCTAGATGCAAACTTTCAAAATGCCGCTGTGTGCATATAAGTTTTGGCCACGTTTACCCGAAAAAGTATTTAGAACCATGTTATTTTGGTATACAGTGTAACTAATTTTTAGTTGCATGCTAATCTGAGTCCTGATTGTTACTAAGCAAATGCTTTAAAGAGGCGATTTGTTGCAATTAAAATAATTTATTATTTAATTCCAAGATAAGTAGCAGCTCTTCTCAGCCCAAAACAAACGCCAGAGAATGATAATTAATATTTCTCTAACAACTTGTTTATATATTGTATATATTTTTTAGAATTTCTCTTCTCGTTTAATGCTTTTGGCTCAGCAAATTGAAATGTATACTTTCTAAAGTGTTTTGCTTATAGCTGTTTACGAATTCGAAATTATTGGTTGGCTATTGAAGTTTTTTTTTTATTTATTCCTAATAATTTTAGCTTTATATTTCATATCTACAAATTAAAAATTTCATTTTAATGTTTTGCCCAAAATTTTTGTTTACCGGAAAATTGTTATGCAAGAAAACTTGAAAAGATTTTAATAGGAATTTCCATAATTTTTTTTATTTTTATTCCCTTTTGCTTCAACAAATATGTAAAAACAGTTGAATGTTTTATTATAAACTTAACTATTTCTTTCATTCTTCTTCATCTCCCTTTCAGCTATATGTACATTAGGGTTAGTACGTTTCTGGGCAAAATTAGAGCATCGCAGTATGCTATGGGCAATGTTGTACTGATAATAAACATCTTTTTTTAGGTCATTTTGGTCAAAAAAAAGTTCCCACAACGAATGCAATTTCTAAAACTGTCCGCAGAATTTTTTTTATTATTATAGTTGAAAAAATTGTTTTTTAATTTAAGATATTTATTTTAATTTAAGATTTGTATGTATCAAAAAAATCACTTTATAACATGGTCTATACGGATATGCGATGAAGAATTTGATATTTGCAAACATCGCAAATAGTACTTACCCTAATGTACATCTCTATTTTGTTTGAAATTTTTGTTTTGCCTTATGAATTTTTGTATGAATGTAAGAAGCATCATTTTTTTGAGGAGGAGTTTCAGTTACCGGTGTATGTTTATGTTTTAAAAATGCCTTAAAGGAACTTGCGATATTTCATAATGAAATAAAGTGATTGAGGAATTGTTGAACATTTCTTTTTTTAAATTATGCTACAGACTTGGAAAGGTAAAATTGATTAGGGTACAGAATAAAAGGAATACGATTTGGAAATAAATAAGCTTTAAAAGTAAATCGCTATATAAAGTATCAGTCAATAGCTTAAAAATTTTCTGGTATACATTACAAGATCCTGTAGACTTGAACGGACTTTGCTGAATGCTTTGACGATCCCGTCACCTACTATAGTAGCAGTAGTCTAGTATTAGTAGCAGTTGTAGTATAATACACTACCTAAACGTCTTCAAGAGCAAACTTTAAATTCTCTTAAAGTTTAATTTCAAAGCTAGTTAGCACGTGTTAAAAAAAACATCTTATAATTGAAAAATAGCTTACTCTAGCAGATGTAATGGTCTTAGTATCTATCACCTTTGCAAAAAGTTTTGTCTTTCCAATTATTTAATTGTCTTAACAATATTTTGGTTTTGTGGTTTTCTATTTATTTCTTTAATAAAAAGAAACAAAAATGTTTTTAAAACAAATTCAAAGAATCTATAATAGAAATTAAAAAGTGATAAACAAAAAGTTTTCTAATTAAAATAATCTCCAAAGATAATTTTGCATTAAATACTCAAATATAAATTAAATATATAAAAAGATGTTGTAAGTTTGTTTAGCAAATTATATGTATTATGCTAAAGTAGCAGGTGTTTTACAAACATTTTCTTTTATTATGATTAAGCTTGAAAGCATAAGACATTGCTATAGTGATTAATGTAGTTTAATTTGATTAAGGAAAATTTAAAGAAATATCTGAATTTTGCTCAAAATTAAGATATCGCAATACTCAAAGTTCGGTTTAATCGTCTAATAGTTTGATAAATTAATCTGTTTGAAATTTAGTCGGTTAACCAAAAGTAATTAGCGTCGTATTCTGGCAGAGGGGAGGAAAAAATACACGTCTATTGGCATTTTGAAAGATTACGTATTAAAAAAATTTTACAATAAGTAATTCAATAGATAATAATGCTCAAAACTCAACTTAAAAGTCATAGTCAAAGCTTAAACTGTGTTTAAGAGGTAATTTCGTACTTTTTAGGGCTCCGTACATCAAAACTGCAAAGGAATAAATTTTTTCGCTACGCTTACACTTTTTGACTATATTTTTACTTTTGGCGATTTATTTTAGTTGTGGCGATTTTTTCAGTTTTGTCGCTTTTATCGGTTTTGGAAATTTTTTTTCGGTTTTTGGTGTTTTTGTTAGGTTTAGCGATTTTTTTTGACACTATCGGCCATGTCCTGTATTTCATGTGAAATTAAAATGTGCGGAATTATCAAAGCATTGTTGTTGTAAATTAATATTTATAATAACAATGCTTTGATAATTTCTCACATTTTAGTTCCACATGAAATACAGAACATGGCCGTATATTTTCGTTCTAGAGATATTTTCGTTTTTGGCGATATTTTGTTTTCCGGATTTTTTTTTGTTTTTTTGCCGATTTTTTTACTTTGTCGCTTTTTTAGTTTTGGTGTTTTTTTGTTTTATTGTTTTTTTTCGCTTTTTGACGATATCTTTAGTTTTAGCGATTTATTTTAGCTTTGGCGCTTTCCTCAGTTTTGGCGTTTTTTTCGGTTTTTCGGACTTTTTTGATTTTTTGTGATATATTTAGTGTTTAGCGTTTTTGTTTGTTTTGAAATTTTTTTTCGTTTTGGCGATTTTTTGGTTTTTTTTTGCGATTGTTTAGCTTTGACGCTTTTTTTTTGGTCTTGGCGTTTTTTTCGTTTTGGTGATTTTTTTCACTTTTGGGAATGTTTTCCTTTTTTGATATTTTTAGTTTTAGCTATTTTTTTATGTTGTAGTGCTTTTTTCGTTTCGACGACTTTTTTCGGTTTTTTGCGTTTTTTTAGTTTCTTGGCGATCTTTTTAGTTTAGCGATTTAATTTTAGCGATTTTTTTGGTGCTCTTTTCCTTTAAGCGCTTTTTCCATTTTTAAGATTTTTCGTTTTGGCATTTTTTTTATTTAAACATTTTTTAGTTTTAGCGTTTTTGAAAATATCAAGAGTTTACCTCTCACGGTTTACCAAGATACAGCATATTGTCTAAATTATATAGTAAAATTACATTAACTGATAGAAAAAACTTTAATTGTTATTGTTTTAAATATCAGTGTTAATTGGTGAAGTCTATTCTACAGACTACACCAATTAACACTAACTTTGAAAAGCTAAAGTGTCTATATATATAAGTGTCTGTATGTTAGATTAGTATTTCAAAATTTTTCGTTGCTTTGGAACACCCTTTAATTTTTAACTGTCATATATTTGTTGTTGTAGCGGCAAAAGTTTTACATATTCTGTGAAAGTTTCAGCTCCGTAGCTCTTATGTTTCCCGAGAAAACAGCCTGTGACAGACAGACGGATAGACAGACAGACAGACAGACAGACAGACAGACAGACAGACAGACAGACGGACAGACAGCCAGACAGCCAGACAGACATACATACAGACAGACAGACAGACAGACAGACAGACAGACAGACAGGCAGAGAGACAGACAGACGGACAGACATACAGACAGACGGACAGCGTAGCGAAAACAATGGGTTTCCTTTACACTTTTGGTGTACGGAACCATAAAAACGTTAAAACTAAAAAACTCCAAAATTAAAAATAAAATACCAAATCGAAAATCGCTAAAATGAAAAAAGCGGTTAAAGGAAAAAAGTACCTTAAGTGCAATAAGTCATCAAAACTAAAAAGATCGCCAAAAGAAAAAAAAATCGACAAAAACTAAAAAAAAATCGCTAAAACGAAAAAAGTGCCAAAACTAAAAATATAATAAAAAAATCTTCAAAAACCGAAGAAAATCACTAAAACGAAAAAAGCGCCAAAACTAAAAAATCGCGAATACTACAAATATCGTCAAACATGAAAAAATCTCCAAAAAACAAAACAAAAAAAAATTGCCAAAACGAAAAAAGCGCCAAAACTGAAAAAAGAGCCAAAACTAAAAATAATCGCTAAAATAAAAACAAATCGCAAAAACCGAAAAAATCACCAAAAAACGAAAGATCGCAAAAAATACCAAAACGAAAAATGCGCTAAAACTAAAAAAATCGCGTAAAAGATAAACAAAACTAAAATTAAACGTAAAATTAAACGAAAAAATTGAAAAAAAGAAAAAAGGGACAAAAACGAAAAGGGATATGTATGTATATTCTTACGGAGCCCTTCATGTGCGAGCCAAAGTTACACTTTACTGAATTTATTCACAATTGGTGCAAAAATAACCTCCAAAATCGAAGTTTAGGGGTAAGCTCTTTTGAAAGACAAATATTATGTACTAGAAGCCTGCACATATATATTCGCAGACGTGAAGTACACATAAAGTGGCAAAATATGAACTTTTATTCGAAGTATCACATTTATTCATTTTCGAGAATAACATAGCTATCGAATAGAACTGAAATTCGCCAAACTGAGTATAGGGTTTTACTAAACTATACTATCGAACCTGTCTTCATTTGTCGCATAGTGTTATCTCTAAACATCGAGAAACATGCCAAAAATTTTCTAGGGTTTGTGTAACATATAAGAACGTGTTCTCTAATTTCTATTTTGTTCGGAAAATTCGCTTAAAATTAAAACAAATTTAAACTTTCAGTACTAACTATTTACATAGAAGAATTAACATGATGTTTTCTTTAAAATAAACTCTTGCAAAATCTAACTTAACTTTACTTTATGCTTGTCAGTTAAAGTGTGGGCTTGAAGAATCACAAAATAGTGCATTTGGTCAAAGCTGACGAAAAGTAGAAGCTTTTAAATAAAAGGTCTTGTCTGCGTTTATTGCTATATAAAATATATATTTATTAAAAGAATAAAGTGTCGAAAAATAGCCAGCGTGTAATACGTTAAGCTATTGCCATAAAGTCAAGTTTATAATTTTATTTTCTTTATTTATTGTTTTATTCTCTACATTATGTATGTGGGTACAAGGATAAAGGAAGAAATTAAAATAGAAACAAAATTTTAATAAAGTTTGAGTGAAAGTTCATACTTAAATCTCTACAGTTTGCGGAAAACAAAAACCATATTTCTATTTAAAACTTTAATCGAAGAATTTGCACAGAAGGGAAATTATATCAAGTTACTTTAATACAAAATTGAAAACTGTTGCCTGTACTTATGAAATAGTGTTGCTGAAATAAAGTTAAAACTTTGATTTTGCGTTTTTGCTGTTTTTGAACAACTTCATAGTTTTTGTTAAGTGCTGCTTAAATATATATTTTTTTCTCATGATAAAAATGATGTGCGAGAAAATACTAAACTATTACATTATATAATTTCGTCCACTGCATTTGAATTAACTTCATATCATCATCAACATCATCATCATCATCATCATCTACAACGGTGATGTATTTTAAATTGTATTATAAATGAATGAACAAAAAAAAAAAAAAAGAAAACTAAAATAGATTGCAATGATACTTTCGGCTATAAAGCGCCATAGCTGGAAGTCATCATCATCAGCATCACAGCAGTGCAACGTAGTGCATACTCGTACTTACACTTTCAGTTAGTCATTCACTTACTCAGTGAGTGAATATGAACTAAATATTGCAGTGCAATGCATTTGTTAACAGTTTATTTTATTTTTATATATATTGTTAACTTGTCCGCACAATAAATACTCCTTCATGTTATGCACACTTAACACTCTTTTACACTCACGCATACAATCCATACATTTACCACACAACGTATAAGTACTATTGTGTATGTTTGAAAATTGAAATGCACATCACTCATACGTCATGATGTATATGGTCCAAATGGGAGCAGCAACAATTTTTATGAGTTCTTTTTTTTGCCACAACATTTAGAATTTAATCACTCACAATGATATGATAAATACAACTAAAAAAAAAAGATGAGAAAAAAAGTAAAGAAAACTCAAAATCAAATTATTTTGTGCTGCATGGATGCGCATTAGGGACATACATAGTTTTGGGCTATACGTGTACTTTGACCCTCACGTTTGTAATGGATAGTGCTGGAAGTAGAAAAATATGTTATAGAGAGAAGAGAAGATAATGTAGAGTTTCTCTACATTTGATTTAAATTTTGTCTATGTTGAAAGTAAGTTGAAATAAATATAATATTTCTTATGCTCCCCATGCTACACATAAATGTGGTATGTATTATATTCTTCATATATACCAAAATTTCATAATGTTATAATCCTAATATGCACTCTAAAACACTTTTGTTGAAAATTAGGTCGATAACACTAGCTCACAAAAAAAAAATTCAGCTCAAAAATGAGATCTTTTTTAAGCTAAATTGGGGCTGTTGAACACGAATATGGCATTCATTTATTTTTCTTAAGAATCGTTTTCGAGATATTCGCGAAAAACGAGTTTTTTTTTGCAGTTTGGAAAGATATTTCCAAAAATCTGGAGTACTCTTTACTTGAATTGCGCAAATTTGGCATTGTTGCATAGATATGTTTTTTCTCTTTTAGTTCATATTTATACTGGGTTGATCTGATAAAAATTCACTGAATTACAAGCCTTTATATTTGAAAAAAATTTTATTATTTGCGTTTTTTCAAAATTTACCATTTTGAAATGCCTCATAAAAGCAAAAAAAAATTAACAATTTTTGTTTTGACCCATATCTTAAATAAAATTTTGTTCCCAACGTACAAAAAGTAAAATTATTAACATCGGGAAAATACTTAGAAAGTTACAATAGATTTAGTGAAAACATCCGAATTTGAATTTTAATAAAAAAAATTGTATGGAATAAGAGTATAAGAAAAATGCCAGTGGGGAAAAATTAGATATTTTGGAAATATATCAACGATTTCTATCTCTTTAGTCCGATCAATATATTACAGGAGTGTTCTTATTTAATTTAGGAAGATGAACTTCCCATATTTATCAGGTTCAGAGGTATGAAGTGCAAAGTAGCGCACTTCACAAATTTTGAATTTATGAAAATTTTTGCCCAAAAAAGCACCATAATTGTTTTCTCTATAACCTTTTTTTTTCTTAAGGATCAAATAACTATTATATACATGTCTAAAAGGTATCTTCACAGACATGATTTTAGAAAAACAACTTAATCGAATTTACAATTTTTGGTGGGCATGCACCCTTCTGAAATCGACCTATTTTTGAGATTTGTTGGAACTTTCTTAGGAATTCTAATGATTGTCAAAAGCAAATCATAGTTTTCTATACTAGCTAAGTATTAACTAAATAAATTCCTATATAACTGCGAAATGTCATTGGAAAATATCAATAATGAACGACTTTATAGCATTAAGAAAAAATTTAGTATGCACAAAAGACCACAAACCACCATTTTCCACTTGTTTTGCCGTAAGTCTTTCATAAAAATTTAAATTATATAAATCTGAATACAGTGTTGAAAACTACACTTAATTTTGGTAACTTTGATATGCAATATGTCGACCTTTCTTTTTCAAACGAGCAAAAGTAATGGAATGGAAGCAAAAACTCGTACTGACCTGAGGACCAAGGAATGAAAATTAAAATTTTCATGTGTTCAGTAAATATGTTGTAACATTCTCATATTTGGTCCGATGTAACTAATTTTACGCTTGTTATATTTGGAAGAACATTTTCTTTAAGATGTGTGTTTAAAATAAATTTTAAAAATTTGATTTGCCTTACTGGAGCGACTTAAAATAGTAAATTTTTAAAAAACGTGGAAAAAATAAAGTTTTTTCAAATCTAAAGACCTGTAACTCATTGAATTTTGCTCCGATCAACACATTTTGAATATGGGCTGAAAGAGGAAAAACATATCTATGCAACAATGCCAAACTTGTTAAGTTCAAGTAAACACTATCCAAGATTTTTGAAAATAGCTTTATAAACTGCAAAAAACACGTTTTTCGCGAATATTTCGTCAACGCACAGTAAAAAAAGACACTCCAAAGAAGTCATGAAAATGTAGAGTTTGCGATCCAGAAGTAGTGCAAATTTGGATCATTTCTAATGATTTTTACATAGGGTTGTCATTGCAAGAAGTTCTCTTTTTCGATTCCTAATCATCGAATTGGAAGCGAAGTTAAGAAATATTTCCTTTTTGGCGTTCTATATTAATATTTTTCTCTAGGAAAAAGAGTACAAAGTTACACATTTTCGCAACTTGTTTCTTTTTATACGAATTTAAACGCAAAGCGGTGTTTTATGTAAATTTCAGTAAATAACTGTTAATTTTTAGACAAAAAGTAGTTTATAAATTTCTTTAAAAAAATCGAATTTTTAACAATTTTGGTGGGTATTTTTAAAACTATAAAGGAATTACAAATTTTTGTCTGACTAAAATAAATGTTGACTTTCTTTTCCACTAATTATCTGCATTTTTGAATATCAATTCCTTGGAAGCAATAAAAATGTAGTTCCTCAAAAAGGACTTCCAATTATTTTTACTGGGCGGTTCTTAAAAAAAATAAATGAATATCATATTCGTGTTTTTTGACCTCAAGTTAACTTAGAAAACATATAATTTTTGAGGTGATCACAAAAAGTTGACAATTTGTGAACTAGTGTAATAGTCGGCAACATTTTATAGAATAGTATCGACCTTAAATTACACACGCATTATTTTTGAACCAAATGTTTTTACTAAAAAAAAGCGATTGGCTGCATGCAGGTTTGAACCGCGACCTCCTGACTGTTTAATTTGAAAGGTTTTTTTCTTTAATAAAATAACTACAAAATCGATGTAATTTTAGACAAGGAGAAGTTTTCAACACAAATTTAGACAATATATGATCGTAAATTCGAAGTAATGCTTTAGAGTGTACAAAATCGATGTAATTTTAGACAAGGAGAAATTTCCAACACAAATTTACGACCTGGGGCCCGTATCTCAAAAAGTACAAGTTACAAATCTACAAGTAAAATACAGACGTCGGCAAAGTGTTGCCGACTATTATCGACCTAGTTTCCAACAAAAGTGTTTTAGAGTGTATGCTTGCTTCAGGTTATTTTTCCTGCGCATATATAGCCGTTGAAGCAGCACACCAAAGGCCATGAACTATTTAACGTGTCAGCTTCAAATAGCATTCAAATTATTATTAAAAGTGGAATGTTCGGATATTCATATCAGATTAGCAGATCGTATCAGTACTACTTATGTCGGCAGGCCACTTTTACCACTTATGAAGGTGGATGCTTTTTAGAAGGAAAAAAAAAACAGCTATTTAACCCATATTAAGCAATTTTTTTTTTAAATTTCGACCGCGATATCTGTCGCACAACTTAACCGATTTTGATAAAATTGGCGGTACCCGGCGCAGCTTTTAAATGCGTCCTAAAAACCGATTCGACAGAAACTTTTAGAGTTGTTAAAATAAAGCCCTATTTGCGCAATTTTTCGATGATATCTTTCGAGCCATTCAACGGATTTTATAAGTTGTTTCATGAGCTTAAAAGCTGATTAGATTTTGAATTCGAGCGGTTCGGTTCATAAGTTTAGAGTTTTTTTTTTAAATTCTCAAAATCTGTTGAGCTAAACCGGTTTATCATATCATGAAATCTAAGTGACGTTAATCAGTGTCTTTTGAAAGCCGTGATTTTGGTTCCGATCGGTTAAGCCGTTCTTAACTTATGAGAGGTTTACATACATTAATACACACACACACACATGCGCAGACACCTACATCCATGCGGAAATTATTGAAAAATAGTCAAAATAGATTCCCATGACCTCAAAACATCGAGATCTGCTGAAGACTTGATTTTCCAAAATGTGGATGTAATCAGTAACTTCATACCTTTATGATTTGTTACGGACAAGATACTTTATACTGAAAATTTTGTAAATAGCGTTGCGCAGGGGGGGTGGGGGGTGTATAAAACCTTCGAAAGTAGCGGTACGTAATATGTGAATTGGCCCTTAGCTTACATATAATATAAAATTAAAGAATACCACTTGTTGATTGAAAAAAATACATAGTTTGCAATATTCACAGCTCCTAATCCATTATTGAAAAACGGATTTGGTGGTTAAAGAACGTTTAAATTTCTGGAACGCCAGCAATCAATAAAAATTAATTGTGAATAAGTAAGAATTTAACCCGCAAGCACATTTTAAGTTCTTAATAATTTCTGGCATTTCAGTTGAGTTTAGAAATTTATTGCCTTCAAAGACTTTTAATAAAATTTTATGAGACATTTTTTTTGTACGATATTTCAGCCTGCTATCTTGCTGCCGAATAATAGTTTCTTATCCCTTTTTTAAGAAAGGGTAAAGAAAGACCCATGCAGTGAAGAGATATAGGGTTAAAATGTTCCATGAAATTATTTCCCGTGGAGTTTTACATACAAATGCTGTATACACCTTATGCCATAAGCCTAAGCTTTATACGATATCTTATACCCATTCTCGATAACAATGAGGAAAAGGTGGGGTTCATGTAAATAAATTTGCCTAACTTTTAAACTTATGGAGATCCCACTATCAAACTTTTACATTATAATGAGGACAGGCGATTTCGTATAAGAATCATTTATTTTATTTTTTTTTTTGTTAAATTTTTTTCTGGTTCGAAACAATAATTAAATAAATTTCTTTAAACAAAAAAAATAAATAAAAATAAAAAAAATGGCAATACTTTCGCACTTCATAATTCGACAAATAAACATAAAGAAACAATTATGTTAACAGTTTTTTATTCGAACTTTATGGGTTTATATGAAAGAAAATGAATTAATTGGGCTTGAATTCGGTTTTAATTTAACTTTTCAATTAAATAACATTTTTATTTAGAGATAAATCTGAAGCATGTAGACAAAGAAAAATTCTTGACAGCACGGAGGGTTGAACTGAAGCGGCACCTATCGAAACATGTCGTCAGTTCAACCCTCCGTGCAGTCAAAACTTTTTCTTTGTCTACATGCTTCACATTTATCTCTAAATAAAAATATAATTTAATTGAAAAATTAAATTAAAACCGAACTCAAGCCAAAATAATAAAATTTCTGTTACATAAAAAAAAATTTTTTTTTGCATAGACATTTATTTATACCTTCCAGAACTATAGTTATTCCAAATATCAGGGAATTTCGGAAAACATTTTTTTTTGGGTTGTCCGCTTCCAAAATAATGCCCCATATGTCTCTGCCGATCATTGATCTCGTGCCATTTTAAGTTATTGTTGTGTTTTATATCAAGTGTTTTACTCACTGGCACTCTACGGCACTATGCACTTAAAACTTGTGTCTACGAACATACACGCAATTAAAAAGAAAACGAAAAAAAAACCATCCAAGTTGCTTCACCAGGGATTGAACTGCCGACCATCTGTATGATAAGCTCAAGCACTACTACTCTGCCAATGAGTGAATAAATGGATTATTTATTTACTAGTAAATACTTGATTCAACTGCTGTAAAATAAACAGGCGGTTTATAGTTTGAGTTGAAAAGTATTTTCTTTGAGAATTGCAATACATTACCAAGCTCTAGTTAGGTAAATTAATTGAATTCTAAAACTTTAATAATTAAATTTAAAAATATCCGTTTAGTTGCATAAATTGCATATTCATAGTTAAATATTCAATTGCACAAATTTATTATATGAAATAAAATCATGTATAAATTTCGTTGAAAATATGGTGCAAATTAAGAATAAAAATTTAATACATTCACCTGGACGCATAAGCATATTTATCTAACATACACGAAACTTTACATATACACAAGCACTGACGTATATGTATTGTCTATCTTTAGAATTTCTTCAAGTGAAAATAAAGACGGTTTCTTGCGAAAAGCTTAAACTGGCATTTTGACAGCAACAAACATAAAATGAAGCTAAACATATTGCAAATTTTGAAGCAAGTTCTATTTACTTGCATACAAAATGAACGTACTTCAACATATTTGCTGCTACTTGTGTTATCGAAAATATTGTTATGTTAAATAGTAACAAGTGTGCGCGCATAAGCCCTGCCATTTTGATGAAAATTTTATTAGTGCAGTTGTTCAGTTCTTTTCTAGGTTCGTTTTTGATTTTCATTGTTCCTCAACGCTTTTTGTGTTCTTATGCTGCAAGGTTTCGACTTACTAGATTTTCTTCCTGGTTTCAGTGATTTGTGACAAGTACCATGTTACCTTCAATTCTCAACGCTGAGTTTCTAGTAATCTTTAGAACTTGCTCTAGTATCTATATGTGAAATGTGACTGTCTGTGGTTCTCATTCTAATTCTAGCTAAAACTAAATAGCCACCTACAATTGTCGTCTATTTCTTATTCGATTTTATTTTTTATCAGATGATATTTGAAAGTTATCATGTCCTTTCACTGGCTAAACGTGTGTTCACTACTTTTATTTTAAAGTTTGTCTGATCCAGAAATTAGTCAATTCTTTCTGGATTTCTAGCCACCTTTATGACATCACTTTGTATCATGTCCTCAAATTTGATATGATTCTTACTGTTATATCTTTCAAGTTAGCAGGGAATTATTGATTACTTTGTACGTGGAGTACCCCTTCCCTCGCACCTACCCCAACAGTTTTTTTATCTAACTTTGTATAAAAAGTTAGTTAAAAAAATGCATCAGACTTGCTGAAAGTGTGAATGATTTGCGTGGCAGGATGCATGCATGCAAGGATGTGTGTTTGTTAATATATAAAAGTGTTTGATATATGAATCCAATATGTTTGCATAACGAAGAAGGTTAACTTACTTTAAATGTTATATCGTACATTTTCGTTGTTTCTATCGTTTGTTGATTTGTTTGTTTTTTCCACCTTAAGTCTTTCTTTAGCATCCAAGTTATCTATAAAAAGTTTATTTTTCCGATTTTTTTCTTATTCCTTTTCAATGTGTTTGCATTTTAAACTTTGCATTCAACTTTATGTTTGCATCTTCTTTAACTTTTAAATCACGAGTTACAAAATAAGCCAGTTGAGCTGAGATTTAGTTAGTTTTTGCTTTCCTTATCGGATTTATGTTTTTTTACGTTCTTGCATTTTTCCTGTTTTCTCTTTTCTTCTGTTTGTTAGAATATTTGTGATTTGTTTTTGTGTCACAAAACAGTGGTCATAAGATAACTTTGAAGTTTCGAGGAGAAACAAATTAATGTTTTATTACTTAACAAACAACTTTGCAGGGATTTTTGGTCTCAAATAAGTTATTAGGAGAAGTTGAGCACAAATTAAGAAGTCGTGTTGTTTGGAAAGTTAAAAATTAGCATTTGAATGTCTTAAATATACAATCGTATTCAAAATAAATAAAATTTTATTAAAATAGTATACATCACTTTTTTTTGGCAAAATATATGCCAAAGCACTAAAATTAGTAATAGGGAACTGATCTGTAGTCTCTCGTATTGTATATAACATAATGATTGAGAGTACTTGTTTCAGCTTTTCAGTTTATTCGTAGGGTGAGCCAAACCAAATTAGCTAGAACTAGAATAGTTAAGTTGAATGTTATTATTTCAGCTCAAGTTCATTATGACCGTCATATGTACATTAACAATGAACGCTGATGAGATGGTGTAGCAGCCGTCGAAGTCAGTAGTACTGATACGTTTTCATAGTCTGATTAGTTATTCTAAATATTCCACTTAAAATAATTTCAATTTACTTTAATTCAAATAATGAACTTAAGCCGAAATAAAGACATTCAACTTAAGCCTTTTCAGTTCAAAGAAAATTGCGCAAAAATTATAATTATTCCAGTTAAGCTCTAAATATAGAATATATAGTAAGTTCGGGTAATGTGGTATACCTATTTTTTGTTTAGCTATAATTTTTAGAAACTTGATTCGATTAAAACAGATCTCAGCTGGTATTCTACTACAATTCTTAGGTTTGCATTCAGGAAAGTAAAAAGCCTTTGAAGACCAACTTTCAGAGATATTGGTGAAACAGCAAAAAAAAACCTATAAACAAGCTATTTCTAAAATTGGCGGGTAATGTGGTATACTATGATATGCTAATGCGTTCATATATTATCGTTGTCCATTTTCTTACGTCATCTGTTTTTGACATGCTTACTATTTTGAAAGGGTAATGTAATACAGTATAACCCTTTAGCCGCCTTTCCCTATATCACATTAGCCGCCCACCGACCCAGTGTATTCAAATAATTATTGAAATCAAAATGTACACTAAATATGCAATATTGTTGCATGTGGAACTCACTAATAAAACGTGCGCATTTAACTTAAAAATTAAAATAATGAAGTTTAAAAAGTTATTTTTAAAAGAAGAAAAATTTAAAGGGCGTTTGATTATTTTCATGACATACAAAAATCTAATATAGTAACGCGCTCTTAAATTTCTGAGAATATCAAACTGTTACGATTATTCCAATGCTCTTAGTTTTAGAGAAAATCAGCTATACCCCATTACCCGCCTATGCCACATTATCCGCCTATGCCACATTTCCTGCCTATGCCACATTATCCGAATTCTACACATATGGGCAAATCCCAGAAATGGACCAAGTATATAGGGTTGTTAGAGTTGTCAAAAGTGTTTATATATGTTGATGGAATAATGTGGTACATATTTAACCTTAAAAATATATAAAGGAACATTTTTTGGGTGATACCTTTATGAATTGCAGGGATATACCGACATCGAAAAAAGACCCAACCTTGCATTTCATATAGAATGATATTTTTTGATGTGGTTAGTTACACATTTGACCGCAAGCTTAAGTTTGAATATGCGAGGTCGTAGGTGGCTGGGAACGCCCCCTATCTTGAAAATAAGGGAGTGACTACTTTTTTAGATTATTTCGTAAACTTAAGGAATATGAAAATTTTCTTAAAAGCTTTCTTTTAGATAATAATATTATCTACAACTCCACTCAAAAAATTTTTGTTGTAAATTGTATAACTAAAAGGTTGCAGCTATTAATAAAAAATTTTACGTGTGTCATGTAGCGTGCGTCACAAAGAGTTCAAATAAGTTATTTTAGAATTCTCTTATAAACATCTTTTTTTATGAGTTAGATTTTGAGTGCTTTATTATGCAAAATTCGCTAAAAATTACGTAAACACACTTCAACTTTCAAAGCTAATACCACTTTTTGTAGCCTGCGTCACAAAACTTTTTTCTTTATTGATTTTTAAACTTTACACCAAGTTTGTATTAAATAAATTCGGATAATAGTTGCAAAAGCTATAGGACCGACAAGGTTTTTCATGTCCGACGGAGTCGACTTTGACAACGTGCGTTTCGACAGGGTGGTTCAAATTTCAACATTCCTAAAGCCTATATACTCCCCGATGATATTACCATGTATCGTTTTGTAATCGGTTCGCAAGTTCCAAATATACAGATTTATTACCCTTGTTAGGGTTCCGTACACCAAAACCGTAAAGAACCCTATTATTTTCGCTACGCTGTCCGACCGTCAGTCCGTCTGCCTATCTGTTTGTCTGTCTGTCTGTCTGTCTGTCTGTCGGTCGCATGCTGTTTTCTCGAGAGCTATGTACCTTACATTTTCACAGAATATGTCAAACCTTTGCCGTTACAACAATAAATATATGACAGTTAAAAGTTAAAGGGTGTTCTAAAGCGAGCAACGAAACATGTTGAAATACTAATGTAATATACAGACACTTAGGGCCTGTTCCACGATGTTGATAAGTCGATGTCGTTCTCTTTTTTATATTGAAAACAAAAACAAATTCAAACTTTTTATTATTATTTTCAATATAAATAAGATAACGACATCGAGTTGTCGACATCATGTCCCACGATATATAGACACTTTAAATTTTCAAAGTTAGTTTTACCTGGTTTAGTCTGTATAATAGACTACACCAATTAACACTGATATATAAAACAATAAAAATTAATGGGTGTTCGATTAGCTAATGTAATTTTGACTATGTAAGAGGCAAATTCTTGAAATTTAAAAAAAACGATAAACCTAAAAAACCCCAAAATTCAGAAAAGGCCAAAACGAAAAATCGCCAAATTGAAGAAAGGGCTAAAAGCATCAAAAGTTAAAAAAGCGCTAAAACGCAAAAAATAACGAAAACTAAAAAGATCACAAAAAAAAAACAAAAACAAAATCGAGAAAACCGCAAAAAATTGCCAAACCGAAAAAAGTGCCAAAACTAAAAAATCGCTAAAACTTAAAATATCGTAAAAAACGAAAAAATCGTCAGAAACCGAAAAAAACACCAAACGAAAAAAAGCGTCAAAACAAAAAAACAAAAAAAAATCGCCAGAACGAGAAAAGTGCAAAATTAAAATATTGCTAAAATTAAAAAAAAATCATTAAAAACCTAAGAAATTTGTCAAAACGAAAAAAGCATCAAAATTTAAAAAATCGCTTATACTATAAATATCGTAAAAAACAAAATCGCAAAAAATTTGAAAAAAAAACTTAAACGAAAAAAAAGCTACAAAAACTAAAATATCGCCAGCCAAAAACCAAAAAAACCCCAAACCCCAAAAAAAGTACCAAAACTAAAATAAATCGCTAAAACTAAAAATATCATCAAAAAGCGAAAGGACGTTTCAAAAACGCCAAAACTAAAAAAAATCGGCAAAAAATAGCCAAAAACAAAAATCACCAAAATGAAAAAAGCGCAAAAAAATATCCCAAAAAACGATAAAAACTTAAATTAAACGAAAAAAATTGCCAAAATGAAAAAAAATGGCAAAAATGAAAAGGGATATATGTGTATTCGGACGGAACTCTTCGTGTGCGAGCCAAAGTCACACTTTACTGACTTTATTTTCAATTGGAGCTACTGTGCGGCGTTCGAAGTGTTACCAACATCATGCTACTGAGCAGTCTGCTTGTGCAGTGGGAATATTTTGCTAAAGCTGAAAGTCCATAGCACGCTATTTTGCGTCATAAGTTGAATCAGTGTAATTGTACGTATCAAGTTACAGAGCACGATGCCTTGACGCGTCCAACACAAAAAGTAGTTGTACTTTCTAATTTTGTAAGTGTCATCAGCGGCGTGCTAGCAGGTTAGCCGTTTTTGATATTTTATTTTCAATGCTATCGATGATTGTGCTCTTGTAATAAAGCTTAAAAATATTTGCGATCATAAAATAACAAAAAGACTTTTGCGTAAAAAGCGTCGCTTGAAACTTGAAATGCTGAAAAGCGTGGAATTCGTAAAACATGTGAAAGCATTTTACGTTATATATTTTTGAAACTTTTTTATTTTAACGATATTTGTATTTGTTGAGCCCTCTACAAAATTGCTGCCATAAAATTTTGTTCTCGTTTGATTAAAGTTCAAACAACAAGTTTGAAAAAACAAAAATACAAACTAAAAGTTGTCTTAATGAATAATCATTGATGTTTAACAGTGTGTAATGAAATCCACAAATGGGTGGGTGTGTTTGTTGTCAAGGATGCCCGTATGTTTTAATTAAAAATTCATTTATTTTTTATTACTTACTGTTTTGTATACAACAACTTGCAACTAAGACTCTTATATATACATCTACACATACACATTAAAAGATATTTTCACATGTGAAAGACTTTGGATGTCAAAAGAGTGAACTGTTATACTTTCGTCCTGTTTTTTGGAAAGTGTTTGTATGATCCTGGTTGTTGCTTTTCATTTTTTTATTCTTGTTTATTGCATTCTGTTTTGAGTTTTTGATGTTGAAACTGGCTTTTCATTTGTGTTATGAGTGTGTGTGTGTGTGGTGCGATGGTTTCAAAGATTTCACTTTGCTGTGGCTCTTGCTGCTTTTTTTTTTGGTAAATGTTGCTGCTGCTGTTACTTCTGCTTAAGTCTAAAACGTTGTTGATAATGATGGTGGCATTAAGTTGTACATAAATGTATGTTGTGGTCACGTTTCTATGTGTCACTCAAATCTAAAAAAACTAAAGCTTTCCTCCCCCTTTTTTTCTTTATTAATCCGTTTTTATATTTTCACTTTTTACTCTTTTTTTGGAAGTTATCTTCAAAGCAGCCTTCTATTTTTGATTGTTTGTTTGTTTGTGTGTTCATGCATGTGTATATGCATGTGGCACATAATAGTTTACTTGATATATTTTTTGTATGTATGCCAGGGTATGTGCATATATTTTGTATTTATATTTGTGTGCCTGCAACTCTGTTATATGGTTTTCGTTTTTAAGAGAAAAATTATTTTCTGAAGCAATTTAAAACTTCAGCAAGAAAAGTTTTTGCCTGTCATGATGGACATGTGAAAATTACAGTACAAATGCAAACACATTCAGATGACCAACGCAGGCATTCCACATACACATATTAAAAGATGTAATGCTGTCAGTGGGTGCATGTGTGTGTGTGGGGATTCGAGTGTATGTACGCGTACCATAAAGGAAAATGTGCACAATATGAAATAGCACTTTATCAAAGACACGTTTTTTTTTAAAGTTGGCGTTGTTGTGTATTTTGCTTTTTTTGATCAAATGTTACATCAGGCATTAAAGATTGGTTATATCCGTGGTGTGTTTATTTTGTCATATTATGGTTATGCAACAGTATTAAACCATTATATGCACTATGGGAAAAAGAGGATTTTTAAAATTATGATGCACATAGATAAATCGCCCCAATTATGCATCTTGGTTTTACTATTCACACTTTGGTGCTGTGCTTTCTGAGGAAAGGGACAGCTCGGATTCTCCAGACTTTAATGTTTTGCCGATTACACGGCATAGTAGGGACTTAAACAAAATAAATTTTAATAAATCTGGAACTTTGAGGCCTTTAGTAGAGGAATCAGGTTTTAATGAGTGTGTTGGTGGAAACGTAGCTTAAGTGGGGCAAAGTTTACCACCTCGGAATGAAAAATTTTTCGGAGGCTTTTAACTTTCTAAAGTGTTATCTGATTTAAAAAAAAAGTTTTTTATGCAAAACTAAACCATTTTTTTTTATTTTCGAAAGCGCATAGAAAAATAAATAGCTTAAACATTTAAAATTTTTATCATTTATCAGAGAGCTATATATACTAGGAATAAAATCGATGGACAAATGTCGATTTTTTTTTGAAATAGAATAACATGTAACAGCGTTACAATGTGTAAACATCTATACGCTAGGGGGTAAAAATCTTTTTCACAATACAATCACAAATTTTGAGTAAGATTAATCTTAGTTGAGTCAGATTGTAATAACGCGGTGTGAGCTGTGTGTGAATGTATTAGTGTAATCATACGGACAACAAGAAGTACAGAGAAACTTAACAGCTGCATAGAAATACACTAACACTGGCAAATGGAGTCTCAAGGTCAAACTCCTGCTTTGTTGGTTGGTGCTGTGTGTCCGTGATTTTGAATTGAGTGAGTACTTCGGCGTTGCCGGTTTTTAATTTTTGCCGGGAACTTCTGGGATTTAGGGGATTTTGTGTCCAGTTTTTCGGTGTTCAGACCCGGTTCGTCTCGGATTTTAAACCCGGGTTTTTTGAAAAAAAACCGGTTTTTCGGTTTTACCGAATTTGTTGCTGAACTTGATGCGATTTTTGGCTGACGGTTTATTGACTGCGTTTGTCTTTGACTGTTGGTTATTTTGCTGTTTAACTGCGGTAATTCCAACTACTTTGTACGGGTATGTTATTATTTTTTTTATCTTTTTTACTTTTTTGATGTGTAAACATCTATACGCTAGGGGGAAAAATCTTTTTCACAATACAATCACAAATTTTGAGTAAGATTAATCTTACTATAACGCGGTGTGAGCTGTGTATGAGTGTATTAGTGTAATCATACGGACAACAAGAGGTACAGAGAAACTGCATAGAAATACACTAACACTGGCAAAGGGAGTCTCAAGGTCAAACTCCTGCAGTAAGGTCGTACGTTTGTTGGTTAGTGCTGTGTTGCCGTGTTTTTGAATGGAGTGAGTATTTCGGCGTTGCCGTTTTGGATTTTTGCCAGGAACTTCTGGGATTTAGGGGATTTTTTGTCCAGTTTTTCGGGATTCAAATTCGGTTCGTCTCGGATATTGTACCCGGGTTTTTTGAAAAATAACCGGTTTTTCGGTTTTACCGAATTTGTTGCTGAACTTGATGCGATATTTGGCTGACGGTTTATTGACTGTATTTGTCTTTGACTGTTGGTTATTTTGCTTTTTAACAGCGGTAATTCCAACTGTTTTGTACGGATATATTATTTTTTGCTGGTGGATAAATAATACTATTATTTATGTCTGCGGGAAAGCGGAAGGGTGATATGCCTGGTGGGAGTGAGTCAGAGGAGTCTGATACGAAGCTTATCGGTTTGAGCGATTTGTAGGGTGTGGAGGAAGGTACGAGGGTGAAAAAGAAGCGGATGAAGCCCGGTTCGCCGAAGTTTAAACGGGTGAATTATGAGAAGAATGTTTCGGTAGAAGGTGAAATATTTCATTACTAGATGTTTACTCATCTCCCCTGTGATCGGACTCACATTATTATTATTATTTTTTTTTGATTTGGAAGTGGTATACTCTGGCCCCTGTAGCACCCTTCCTGCTTGAGCTACGATATCACCGCAATACAGAGTATACAGTTTGACTCCTTTTCTAAAGATGTTCCAAGCTTCAGACAAATACAATCAGCAGCTTAGAAGTTCCAGATTACCATTTATTTTGCGAAAGTCTTCACTGCGAAAAAAAAATCAATAAATCGCTCCTTTAAATAAAAATATGTAAAGTATAATGCGAGTTATTAAAATCTATTTTCAGTTTTTTTCTATCACGTACATATTTTTTTAATAGTCATGACTAATATGACTCCTGAAATGAAGCGGTCACGGTATCATGACTCGAGATAGGTTTGTTTGATTTTGATCAGAAAAAAATAAAAAATACGCATCACAAAATTACCTTGAAACTATTTTACATTGGTTTTTTGATTTGAATAAGGCTTTCGGAGTTATTCACAAATTAGTATCGAAAAAAGTGCTTTTTCATGCAACATAAAGTTTTTTTTTAAAAAACTCACAAAAAATGTAAAAATGCTGAAAATTTATCTTGTAGCTATTGATCTTAAAGGTAATTGTCTTATGAACAAAATAAGCCATATATCATGAAAATTTATGGATAAATGTTGATTTTATTAGGAATTAAGTGAATAGAGCCAGACACTTAAAAGGTACTTTCGTCGTAAATTATTTTCCAACCGTAAATAAATTTATTACCGTAAGTAGTTTTTAAGTGTGTGAGTGTGTGTATTCACTTAGTTGCTAATAAAATCAACATATATCCATCGAATTTTATGATATGAGGCTTATTTAGTTCGTAATTCATCTATCTATAAGATCATTAGTTAAAAGATAAAGTTTTTTGTAAGTATTGAAAGTATTTGTAGCCAGCAGCAATTACAAATGTACTAAAATAAGAACAAACGCCTGGAGGTGGTCGTTACATTACCATAGTAACTATAGTGATGTAACTCCTTCCGCGTGAACACCGCACCACACAGTAGCTATGAGTGGATTTAAAGGCTTTTCGTGCACCGCACGCCGATTTTCATGGAAAATCCATGACACACAGAAAGTCATGGATAATGCGATAAACCGGGTAAAAATTTTTATCAACACTGGCGGCAACAAAGTGGCGGATATCATCTTTTCCACTTAAGAGAAAAAATTCTAAAGGTTCTAATAAAGATTTCCATCACTCAAAATCATTTTTGTTTATTTAGTAAAAAAGTTATTCAATTACAAAATTGGATGATTAATTTTGCGCAACCTTGTACATATTTCCAACTGTTACGGAGTTAGTTATTCAAAAATAAGCGGCGAAAAATTAGTTATTTTCATACAAAATAAATTTTTTTTTTCAAAACCTCATAAAAAACCAAGAGAAAAACATGAAATATTTGTATCATTTATCAAAAAGATAGATATGTTAGGAATAATATAAACCATAAATCATTAAAATCGATTGGCAAATGTCGATTTTATTCAAAATTAAGTGAAAGAACTCAATTGCGCCACTTGTACATACGGAATCAATGAACGTTTTTAACTTTATATCCCTCATTCTCCATAGTGCAAATATTCATTCTTGTGAAGTGAAGTGAAAAACGCAAACAAAATTAAAAATATCCTAATCTGTTTACACTGTATGTTTTAGGCTAAAGTGTTTGTTACTTTAGCTGCTTCATACCTCATAATGCAGTTAACGTTTTGTGGTTAGAGTGGATGTGACTGTTGGTATGTATGTACACACAGACAAAAATTCATAGTAAAATAGTCGAAAACAATGTTAATTTTAAATTTTTAGGTGGTGAGTTTTTATTTAATATTAATTCAACTTGATTTTACAATATATTTCAAACAATTAAAAATCACATTCAACAGAGCCACCTGACAAGTGGTGATAAGCAAATACACGTGAGCACTGACGATGGAAGTGTAGCGGCTTCCGAAAGTGGCGCTACTCTGTTCTGTTGTGTACGTTGAAAAATTAAGTTGATGTTAATTTTTCCCTTGTTCCTTGGAGTATTAATCATGTCCAATTCTTTCTGAATATAACGTTACGAACCTTAGCCTAATAATCAATTTAGATTCACAATATTTTTTCCTTTTGAAATAACTATATTTCATGTTAATTATTAATAGTCCAGTACTGTTAGAGCAACATGAATTTGATACTGAAATAATATGAAGAATCATATTGAATCGAAGTTATTTCAAGTTGAAACAAGGTGAATTTTATACTGAAATAACACGAAGAAATATCTTGATTCAAAGTTATATAAAGTTTAAGCAACATACATTTATTATAGGTAATTTATTAATTATTTTATTAAGGAGGTCGCCGTGGCCTGATGTTTATTACTATAGGCAAAAAAAATGTGTAGTCGGTCTAACCTATATTTGAACTAAGGCTCACGCTATCATCAAATGCTTGGCACCTGGAAATATATTTTAAATGTACTTGAATATAAATATTATCGTACATAACATAAATTTCTTATTACTTCAATATGATTGAATTGTTGATTTAACATAAAATTTAGTTGAAATTAAAATTATAATCATGTTGATTTAAAATGAAATATAACGTTGTTTTTTATTGATTCAATACAATAGATCCAATCTAAATCTAGCATGATAAAAATTGATTTTACTAAGAAACTGGATTCTATGAATTTAATATTGAATAATGGGGTTTTAACAGTGAAAAATATTAAATTAACATGATTTAAGGTTAGATTAATAATTTTTTGTTTAAAATTAATATAAAGCAATGATAACACTGCGCGACAAATTTAATTTTTTTCTATTTAGCAGAAATACCGTTAATCTTCTTTTGTCCTTTTTAAAGGAATTAAAATTTTTTATGAATGCTTGTTTTAAATAATTTTTTTTAATATTAGTATATAATATTTTTTAGCAAACTTCTTGCCAAATAAAAGGGAGGCTCTGTAGAATTTTATAAAAACAAACATATAAAAAAATGTTCTTTTAAAAATATATCCTTCCATATCCTGAAACGTGTTCATTAAAATTTTTTTTTAAAGTTATATGTTGTAGCCTTAAATTAACTCTATAAATTAACTCTTAGTATAACCAACTGTGATTGTTTTTTTCCCGGCACAAAATTAGTTTTTATAAAAATTGTATGTAGAAAATTTATTTATAAAAAACCCTTTATTTTAATCCGAGAGCGATAAAAACGTAAAATATGTGTGCATTTTAGAGTTTTTGTAATGTTAATATATATTTTTATGTATATTGCAAAACAATCAATTAAAGATTTTGAAGAAAATATTAGAAAAATTGCTCCCAAGGACATCTTTTAAATTTTTGTACATTTGTTCTTCAACTTTTATTCCATATCCTTGGCATAAAAGCCACTATGTATCAAATAATCTAGAGAGTAAACATAGGCAAACTGCGTACGTTAGTTTTCATTTCCTCATCTTTTGTCCCTTTTTAAAGACTTTTCATTTTTTGAGAATGCTTATTTTAATACTTTTTTGTAATTTTTGTTTAGCAAAACGTAGTAGTAAAACAATCTGTTAGAATATATAGTAAACTCGTATCCTGCTGCTAAAGGGCTATTCACATATTATGTAAGGGTATTTTCGTAGTTTTTATATTCCCCCCGCGCTCCCCCGGAACGCTTTTTATTTTCAGTATAAATTATCTAACAGATATTGACCCCCGCCCCTCTTGGAGCGTTACGTAATATGTGAATAGCCCCTAACGCGACGTTCAATGCTCTGCTTTCGGTAGAGCCCTAAGAAAAAAAAAATCACAAAATTTTTAGGTCTCATAGAGTTAACTTAAGGCTACAAAGTATAATTTTGAAATGGCTTCTTGATGAAAATTTCCAAGGATATAGAAGGATTTTTGGAAGAATTTTTTTTTTGCTCAAGGCAAATGAAGGAAATATTTTTATAAAATTCTATAGAGCCTACCCTTTTATTTGGTACTACTATTGCTAAAAAAGTTTTACATACTAATATGAAAACAAAAATTAGAAAAAGTATTCGCAAAAATGTAAAGTTCCTTAAAAAGGACAAGAGATGAGGAAATGAAATACCCAGTACGCAGTTTAACTATGTTTATTATCTAGATTAATGAATATAGTGCTTTTTATACCAAGGATTTGGAAAAATAGTTGTAGGTCAACTGAACAAAAACTTTAAATATGTCCTTGGGAACAATTTTTCTAATATTTCCTTCAAAATCTTTATTTGATTGTTTTGCAAAATATATATGTAAAAATATATATACTAACATAAAATAAACTATAAAATGCATACACATTTTACGATTTTATCGCTCTCGGCTCAAAAATAATGGTTGCTTTTATAAATTAATTTTCTACATGAAATTTTTATAGAAATTAATTTTGTGCTGCAAAGAAACTGCCACAGATTTTGAACTAAGAGAGATAAAATCATAAAATTTCGAAGACTTATAGAGCTAATTTAAGGCTACAACATATAAATTAAAAACATTTTTTTAGTAAAAACTTTTCAGGATATGAAAGGATATATTTTTTAAAGGACATTTTTGATATGTTTTCAGGGGAACTGAAGTAAATATTTTCATAAAATTCTACAGAGTTTTCCCTCTTATTTGCTAAAAAATATTGGATACTAAAAACAATTATTTTAAATAAGCCTTCATGAAAAATGCTAATTCCTTTAAAAACGATAAAAGATGAGGAATTGAAAAACCAAGTACGCAGTTTGGCTATATTTTGTCTCTAGATTAATGGATATATAGTGGCGTTTCTACCAAAAAATGATGTCACGCAGTGTAATTTTAAATAAAGTCTGTTCTTTTGCGGAAATTTAATTTGATTTTCAATCAACATTGTGCCATATTGATTTTACATTGGTATTTTTTTTTTCTGTGTGTATGTGTTATCTGCTCAGTATGTGTTTGCATGGGGGAGTGTGTGTGCTTATACATAAAAATGGGTTAAGGTATTACATCAACATTCACTTACTAACTGTTTAACTTTCTGTCAGCCCGTCAAGTCAGTTAACTACAGCTTTGTGTATGTACGAATGTGTGTGTATATGTGTGTCTGCAAACACATCCTCACACATGTGTATGACAGCCCGTGTGTAAAATGCTTTGCCATATGGTATGCAATCAACTTGTAGACAGTAATGTTTTTTTGTTGCTGTTGAAATTTTCGGGAAATTCAAGTGACTTTTTTACCCAGTTTTCTCTTTTTCTATACATGTACACATATACATGCACATATATATATATATATATATATATATTATTCATTTTTGTAATTTCGCATTCTATTTTTTCACTTTCTTTTTCTACATATATTTTATATTTTACAAAAATAGGCAGGTTTCGTTGTTTATGTTTTTATAAATTCTGCATCTTGCAACACCTTCCCGAATTTTTTTGTTTTGTGTTGTACATTTCACTGTCAGTTTAATGTTTTATATCAGTTTAAAGTTTACGCAAGTTGTTAAAAAAAAACTTACTTTGAAAGTTTAGTGTTTATAAATAATAAAAAAAATTCGTTGCTTAAAGAAAATTTGACTCAAGAGGTCAAAGCGACCAAACAAACTTCATAAAAAAATTCTATTAATATTTTACTGCTAAAATACAAGAATGCCTGTAGGTGTACGATTAAGTGCTTGGACATGTGTAATGCACAGCTACACAAGTTAAAGAATATATCGTCACTTTAAATGCAAACGGACGTAACTGCACTTTTATTTTATTTTATTTTATTTTATTTTATTTTATTTTATTTTACAGAAGAAGCAAAAACTAAAGTCTTAAGCTTATTAGAATTTTGTAAATCAAAAGAAAAACAACAAAGATAACAACTTAAAAGCACTGTTGACACCGTTGTTTATAAGCTCGCACAATACATGTTTTTGTATATTTTTCTTACGTCTTTTTGCATTAGAAAAATACATGCAATTGTAGTTACTTCCGTTTGAATATCTTTAATAAAGTCACCGTTTTTGATCGCAGGAGTAGTAAAACTTTGCGTAAACATGTAGTTTGAAGAAAAGGAACCATAAGCAATTAAAAACTCAATTTTGATTTTTTTTATAGTTACGTCCGTTTGTATTTAAGGTGACGATATATATGTTACTACTACAGTGCGTTTATATAGAATGTTATATATTCTAAAAATATAAAAACTTGACTCAAGTCAGAAAATTTATGAACTGTAACGAATTAAAAGCCTTTTGGGCTGCTTGCTTTTATTTTCTCCTTGATTTACATTGTTGTTTAATGCAGAAAATCATGAGATTAAAAAACAAAGGCATTCCTAAACAAAAGGCGCCCAAAATTTATATATTTTTTATTTGGAGCAATATTAAGGCCTCTTAGAAATATTTGTAAAATAACAACAACGAAAGGAACTTAAAAGATTTAAGAGTAGTGAGGAGGCAGAAGTATACTCCAAAGGTGTTATGGTTTTTTAGACATCAAAAAAGATGTAAATTTCGCTAGTGCGATTTCGAAGAGCCCAATTTGCCACATCAGGTGTAAAAGAAGAGTTTGTAGATTATAAATAACGCGAAATTTCAACAAAATTGTGTGGCATCTATTGGGAGTTTCTATGAGACAAATAAATTGATTTAATTATATAATTGAATAACATTTTTACTGTTTCCAAAGTTTCTAATAATATAAAAATATGTTTCTTTTTTTCAGGTAAGTGCAGTCAACAATACTGTAAGTGATTTTTATATAATTTATCTTTTGATGATCCTTAGGGACCATTAAACTTTGGGGAATTTTATATGAAATAAGTTTTTGTAATATGAAAATTTTCAATATAAAATTTCTCAAAGTTTGTTATAGCGTTTTACAAACAAACACTAATAATAAAATTGTAGTTAAATCTAACCAATTTAAATAGTTAACTTACTGTTAATGTAAATTGTTGTTGCACTTTTTATGAAATAACACTTTTCATTGGTTAAAATAACTTTTTATAGTTTTAAATAATTTCATGTCTATGTGTAGTTGGTAAATAGTGTGTATAGTTTATAAACATGCGAATAATTTGCGAAAATCTAAGTTCAAGACCAAAATATTACATTTTACTGAATTGCAAAATATAAATTTGGGAAAAATCATGTTTTAAATTAACATTATTTTGATGGTTAAAATAAATAATTTAATCGTTAAATATTTTTGTGGTTAAAATTGCCAACTTTTATGGTTAGAATTAATAATTTAATTTAATAAAAACTAAAATAGCACTTTTATAAAAATTACTGTATTGAAATCAAGCAAGTCACTAGATGTCTATATTTGCTTTGTGCTTTCATTATTTAGCCAGATAACTGGGCTGAGATGGTATAGGCGTCCATCCATGAGAAAAAAGAACCCAAGTTCAAGACCAAAAAGTTGCAAACAAAATTTTATTTTCTAAGCAAACGCACTTACTGCTTAAGCCTTGGCAGCCATCGAACCTGCAACGTTCCGGTTAGTAGCATTCTATCAAACTACAATGCTATTGGTTAGATTTACTAATGTTTTATTTTGAGTGTAGACTCTAAATGCTAAGATTTATTTAAATTTTGAATTTCAACTATTATCGGCTGTTATTGATTTGCAAAATTCATCACAAACTTTTTTTAAAAATCTACTTTTTTTAAATATACATTGATTTTGACAAATTTTAGAGAAGAACGTAAAACAATTGAATCAAAAATTTTAAAATTTTCAAAATTTATCTCAAAATCCCGAATTTGATAATTTTCTATGACTACACTCTAAAACACTTTTGTTGAAAATTAGGTCGATAATAGTCGGCAACACTTTACAGATTATTATCGACCTAAAATTGCACATGCAATATTTTTGAACAAAATGTTTTTACTAAAAAAAGCTATTGGCTGCGTGCAGGTTTGAACCGCGACCTCCTGACTGATAGTCTGATGTATCTACCATTCAGCCATAGCCGTATTATACTTTATGTTACATTTTTTCCACTTGGACTAAATATGTTTAATTTAAAGGTTTTTGCTTGAATAAAATAACTACAAAATCGATGTAGTTTTAGGCAAGGAGGAATTTTCAACACAAATTTAGACAATATATGATCGTAAATTTGAAATAATGTTTTAGAGTGTTGGTGATAACTAAAAAATTAAATTGCATGATGAATTTTTCCAACTTTAATATTATACTGTACAACAAAATTAAAGTTTTGTCAAAACAAAAAAATTCTAATCACTGCAGCTGGTAGAGCGCGCCAAAAAAATATATTAGAGCATTGGCGTTTTGAAAGTTTACATCTGGGACTTATTTTAGGGGAGTTACTTTTACCCTCATCTTGCACATATTTATAGTGACTTGGCTCAACGCTCTTATATAAAAACCCACGAGAAACATTTTTGTCGAACATTTTAACCCTCTTCGCAGTATGGGTCTTTTTGCCCCCTTGTTGAAAATGCGAACAAAGTCGTGGTGTCGTACATAAAATTGTTGAACATATCTTATACTTTAAACGTAAGACTTGCAAGATTTCCTATGCCTTTTAACTCTGCCCTCTGCTAAACTCTGTTATTTGAGCCATGTTATTTTCTGTTGTGTTGTAAAGTGTTATAGTTTGAAATCCAAGGAATTTAAAATAGGCGTACAGATTCCTCAAAGGTATGTTTACTTTGTTATAATTGCGTCACCACAGGGCTGTCTTATCTCTTTACTAGAATTTATAGCAAACAGAGTATTGCTACGGGAATAGGGAACAAAAGATCTACTAGGTGTCGCAGTCCTGGTCTTTGGACCAGATTTTTTCCCTATTACTACGGGCATAGTCATGGGTTCGCTTATCAACAAGGCATCGTTCTGATCGGCTTACTACGATCAGTTGTAAAAACATGCAATACGCCGAGATAAAGCTCTTTATAATGCAACTACGATAAGAAAATGCTACAATCCATCAGGATAAATACTTTGGGTCTTGATTCGCTAACTACGATTAATAGTGAAAACGTGCAATAACTCGGGAAAATTTTCCAGCTCTTAATCGCCTATGTAAATTAGCTGCACGAAGACAACATAAACTTACTCAATTTTATGTATTTAGCATTAAAAAAAAAACACACGCATGGTCTTGACTGAAATTGAACATGTGACCTCTCGTTTAATAGCCTAACGTACTATCCACTATACCACTGTGTATTTATATAATTTCAATTGCAATCTCCGTTAATTTTACGTACAGAATATTTTTTGTATTTGGCAGTGTGTTTTTTCTATGCATATACTCTTTTTTATACTTCTAACATAAACAACGGACTATATTGAAAGCAATAGAAAACCCGTATAATGTGTATTTAGTATTTTTTGTTGAATGTTAGAATCAGTTAAAAACAAGATTGCTTAGAATTTTAAATGTTTACTCTTTTAAAAATGATTGCATGGAATACTTCTTGAACAAAATACATTCCGTTACTGTCATAATATTGTGAGTGTAATAACAATACAAAAAATTTCTTCTTTGAATTGATGTTGTAGTATGAGCTTATTTGAAGGGATTTTGTTTCTGCATTTTACCGTTGTATTTTAATTTCAACATAGTTACTATGTCCCCATTAATGTATAATGCATTATGTATTCTGTAGCTGTTTTTAAAGAGATTTTTTTATTAATTTGTTACTTTATTCGACCTTACACTGGATAAATATTATCTATTATTTGGGCTCAAGGTAAATTTTCTACGAACCTTAACAAAATTATTTACATCTACTATACGGACGGTTGTGTAATCTGCGGCTTGTACTAGTACTATTTAATTATTTAACTAAGTGAGAGTTGATAAGAAAACTCATTGCTGTTTTATATTGTAAATGTCCATGCGCATAGAAAAAAAGAGGAATGTAAAACCAACATGACGCAATTTTGATTGGATATCATATTAAATGTACAAGAAATAATTTTTTGGTTAATTGTATTGGTCTTTACTTGCTTTGTTCATTGCCACAATCCACTGTTGCACTTAGTTATGTGACTTTATGTTGTCTTCTTGTTCTTTATCTTGTTGTTCAAATAGCCGACAAAAATCAAATTACCAACGAAAATTTACTACTGCTGGTGTAAAATTACTATTGTTTCATATTCATTTTAAACGGAAAATAATTAATCTAACCTTAAGGCTCTTTGATATAATATTTTTCAATGTTAAAACGACCTTGTTATAAACGTTACATTTAATATTAAATCAACATCACTACAACTTTAATTTCAAATAAATTTTAAGTTAAATAATTAATTAAAATGAAGTTAATTTTACATACGATGGTATTTATTTAGTGTGTATCTAAACTGAAGTTTGAAGCTGTTGTAGCTGCAGTAGTTACCGCGTGGACTATCATGCTAATGGTACGAGTAAAAATCTTGGCAGGGGAAAGCAAAATAATTCATAAAATAGCCACATTAAAGTCATGTTATATCAACTTTAAATAACTTTGATTCAACATGATTCTTCTTATTGTTTCAATATCAAATTCACGCTGTTTAAACTTGAAATAAGTTTGATTCAATATGATTCTTCGTGATTTTTTAATTCAAATTCACGTTGTTTCAACTCGAAATAACTTTGATTCAACATGATTCTTCGTATTAACTTAATTTTGATTTAACTGTACTGGAATATTAAATCAACATGAAATATAGTTATTTAAAAAAGATGTTCTCTCAAGATTATTGTAAATCATGTTGAAATAACATGAAACACTTATGAAGCAAAATCACTTCCAAAAAATTTTACATTGAAAATTTGTGTGTTTGTTACATATATTTTAATGATAGTATTGCGTTTTGTAATGTTACGTTAGAAATTTTTAAAGAAAAACCCATATGTATTTCAACAACTGACAACAAGAGAGCATTTTTCAAATATTTAAATTGCTTTAAATTAATTGAATAAATTACACTAAAATAGTATTTTATATTTCCTGCTGAAAATATCCTTAAGTGCTTGAACAAAAACATTGGCGCAATAATTTCTTACCTCCTCCAAAAGAAAAAAAAGAAAGAAAAATATTAAAAACATAAAAGCCTGAGAAAAAATTTTCTACTTTGACCTACAACAGAAAAGGCCTATTTCTATGCATACCTACCTATTCATGCCTGTTTATAATTACAGTTCCGCTTTCCGTTTCCTGTTCAGTTAGTTGCAGGATTATATATGTAAGTACTACAAACATAATATAAAATGTTGCAGCTTACTACCAACAAATTTACTCCAACAACGAAGGAAATGTTGCTACTGTTCGTTTGCCGTACGGGTAAAGCACTTTCTAAGTATGTATGAGTATTTCTATGGCTAATTGAAAGTTAAACTAAAATCCAACAAAAAGAACATCACAAAGGCTAAAACGAGCATTCAGTCGTCCGTTTATATACCCAGCATCCGCATCTTGATGCTAAGGAGCCAAGAATTAAACACTCATTCACATACAAAAAAAAAAAAAAAAAAAAAAACGAATTATGAATTTTATAGTTGTATAACAACACTTTTGTGCAGTCTGTAAAAAAGTTTGCAATTTTGTATATTTATTTTATAAATAAAAAAAAATTTATTAAATTTTACACACCCTAGAGCTAATAGGTCAAGGATTTGGCATCACAACATTTTATGAAAATTATAAATTAAAAGTTTTTTTTTGCTGCACATTTCAGGTAAAAATGAGAGATAAATAAAATAAATTTGTTAACAAAATTAGCAAACACATTTACTAGTAATAACAGCATTGAGAAAAAAAACTTAATTTTTTCAACCTAAAAAAAATTCTGTATTATAATTTAATTTTTAGGAAAATTCAGCAGAACTACTGCCAAATTTCCGTTTAGTTGTTAATTGGATTCTGTGCTTATATGCTTTAGTTCCTGTAATTGTGTGGTATGCATTTACCAAGCGGTAAAACTTACGAGGCATTCACTAAATAGTCCATTTGAAAGGCCTTCAAAGACCTGAATTTAAGAAACAAAACTAATTCCTTTCTGTCTTCTCAGGATAGCCTTTTAGAAGGCCTCTGCACTCGTTTCTAAAAGATCCGATACACATTCGTTCTCCATTCTTTCGGAAGAAGTATTCTATTTTTAGATTTTTCGTTTTGTGTAATAAGAAACTAGTATGGCCAACGGACGACAAAATTGTCCGTAATCTCTTTAGAAATAGCCACACAATATATAATGGAGCTATATAATTAGTTAATTATAAATAGTAACTTTAATACACTGAAATTAAATAAATTCAGTAAAGTGCGATTTTCACTCGCACAAGAAGGCTTCCGCTGGAATACCATACTCATAATTCCTTGTGTTTCTTTTTGGCGATTTTTGTTTATTTTGGAACTTTTTTCGTTTTTAATTTTTATTCTTTAAGCTTTTTTCGTGTTAACGATTTTTTTGCGATTTATTTAGCTTTTGCGTTTATTTTCGTTTTGGTGATTTTTTTCAATTGTAGCGATATTTTTGTTCTGAAGTTTTTTTCATTTTGATGCTTTTTTCGTTTAAGCGCTTTTTTCGTTTTGTAAAATTTCTTTAGTTTTTTCTTTTTTTAATTTGGCGCTTATTCGTTTTTCCATTTTTTTAATTGACTTTTTTTTTTCGTTTTGGTGACTTTTTTGTTTTAGTGCTTTTTGGGATTCTGGAGATTTTTTAATGCTACCTTTTTTTAGTTTTGCTGTGTTTTTCGTTGAGATGATTTTTTTTTGTTTAACGTTTTTTTTTCATTACGGCAAATTTTTTAATGTTGTCTACTTACATAGTTTTGATGTTTTTAATTTAAGTGTTTTTTTCGGATCTTTTTAGTTTTTGGATATATTTTGTAGTGTTTGACAATTTTTTGTTTTGACGATGTTATTTCGTCTTGGCGATTTTTTTTAATTTTTGTGATTTTTATCGGTTTTTTTTCATTTTTGTTGCTTTTTTGTTATAGCGCTTTTTTCATTGTGACGATTTTTTAATGTTGTCTACTTTTTAGTTTTGGTGTTTTTTCTCGTGCTTTTTTGTTTTGGCGACCTTTTTATTTGTGGCGATTTTTTAATTTTGCGTTTTTACCGAATACCATTAAATTTTTAATTGCTTAGCATTTGTTAATGTTGTCTTTAAACTGACTAAATTACATCGTCAAAATTACATTACCTGATAGAATACCCTTTAAAATTTATATTGTTTAAGTTTCAGTACTTATTGGTGTATTCTGTATAATAATGCGCTAATTCTGAATAGTTCAAGTATCTATATATTACGTTAGTAGTTTAACACGTTCATTGCTCGGCTTAGAACACCCTTTAATTTTTAGCTTTCATGAACTTTTAGTAGTTGTTGTTGTAGCGGCCAAAGTTACACATATTCTGTGAAAATTTCAGTTCTGTACCTTTTACGATTCTCCAGACAAAAGCCCGTGACAGACAAACAAACGGACAGCGTATCACAAATAATAGGGTTCCCTTTCTTTGGTGTACGGAACCCTAACAGGAGCTGTCAAATATAAAAAAACACATTTCAATGAGTTAAATGAATGTATTGACCCCTTTTCCCTTTTGTTTAATTCCCAAAATTCTCCCACATCAAAACGAATAAGCAAATGTCTTATTGTTGTTATTTTCACGTATATGTTTTTGTTGTTGCTGTTTTTTGTTTCTTTTATTCAACTTACATGCATGAGTAATATGTGTGTATGTATTAGTAGCAACTTTAGATGCTTATAGCTCCCTAAATACTGAACCGATTCTAACAAAATATGAATTGTACACATCTGTGAATGAATATATTTTAAATGATATAAGTCTGATCAAAATCGGCTGTATAATGTGAGCATAAACTTCTTCACAAAGAATCGGTTTTGTATAAAAGATGTTCTTTAGAAATAACAAACATTCTCGTATTATTTTTTCGCAAAGAATTTCTATATATGACTGAAATTTACATACAAGACGCATCATGCATGCATGCTGCTATTATGTCGTCTACATTGCAGCTACTACAACATGTGCAAATCGTTCTTAATAAATACACGAAATTTAGCTTCTATCATATGTATAAGAAATTACTTTGGATGAAACGAAGGAGTTCGAAAAAAATCACGATAAATCAAAATATAGAAACCGCTATGAAAATAGTCCGATAAAAAAATTAGCCTTTATTTGATTTATAAGAGACCGCACCAGAGCAGGCCTTCTATCGGGCATGCCGCGTATGACCTGCAAAGAGGCCTGCTAAGGAATGCTTTCAATCAGGCCTGCTGAGTAATGGGTCGAGGAAGGCCTTGGTCCACAATGATATCGCGTGCAAAAAAGATATGAATATGCAATGGGAGTTGAAGTACTTGGACCTACAAAATGGGCCGAAAATGGAATACAACTCTCATGTATGGGCCGGTGCTTCAAAGTCTATTTTGAAGTTACGCGACCGCGTGCAGGAGAAGGCGAAGAAGCTCATCGGTGACAGTAGGGTAACCAACTCTATTGACTCGCTGGAGCATCGACGCAATGTGGGCTGTGTTTCGCTGTTTTATCGTTACTACAATGTAGTGTGTTCTGATGAAATCAGGGAACTTGTTCCCGAAACTCACTAATTTTTGCGAACAACACGTTCTTCATTAAGAGCACATCCATTTCTGGTCGATACGCCAGTAAATCGCACTACGCATTACAGAGAGAATTCGCTCTTTAGCCGAACAGTTCGTATGTGGAATAAACTCCCTGCAGAGGTCTTTCCTGTCACTTTCAATATTGGAAAGTTTAAATCAAATGTCCATAAACACTACTCCCTTTTTCCTCCTTCCCACAACCAATTTTCCTAATTCCGGCACAATGCATTGCACGAGTAGGGGCCATCCCCTCAGTGTGCTGGTCTTATTAAAAAAATGCCTTATAGAAGGCCAATTTATCGCTGGGTATAAATCGAAGCTTGCTTTAGTAGTGGTGTTTATTTTATTATCTGTTTTTTAATACTAAAATTCATTTATTACTAATTCATTATCATTCTAGTTTTAATAATTGTTTATGATTTACTCATGTTCTATAATCAGTTACAATGCCCTGCAGTAGTACAAATTTAGTCATACAAGTACATATTTATATGAGGTGAAAATATTATATATAATTATATGACAGAGCGTGCGGAGAAGATAACGAAGGTAAGTACCATATCTTTGGGTTCCTTTCAGTACTCTGCAATGCTTATTGATTACTGGCCAAGTCTAATATTTTGTTGACCAGTCTAATATTCTGCGTATTTTGTCCTTAATCCGCTTCTTTGGATTAATGAAACAAGTTTCGTTAAAGTTATATTATGGAAATTTTCTCCAAATATATGGTATAACTTCATTGATGTAATGTAATAATTTCGCTAAACTAATGTTTTTTATTTTGAGAAAATTATTTCATTATTTTATTGAAATTATAGCATTATATTAATAACATTATGTTATTATTTTAATGACAGTTTTTCTTGCTTTTAATAAAGTTATGTCATTAATTTAATGTAATTGTTTCATTGTTTAAATTAAATAATTACATTATTAAGAAGGCTCATGAACTTAAACTGTTTTATTGTCCATTTTAATTTATAAACAATTACATGCTACAAATATGTACGATAGACACTAGAGCACATAAGAAAAAAATTATATGTTGCTAGCCGCTAACAGTACCGAACTCAGACTTTAGCCTTATAGGGAACGTCTTAACTACACTGAAAATAATCCATGCAACATTTTACGAAAAAAAACTTTCGTAGTGACTTTTTTCGTAAAATATACGAAACTTTCGTATATATTACGAAAAAACATTTGGGAAATAACAAATACCTTTCGTAAAAATTTTTCCTTGTTAAAAATTATATTTGAAATAAAAAAATAAATTAAAATATTTTTTTATTAATTGACGTATTTTTCAGATGTAAGTAAATAAAACTAATTTTTATCTCTTATAAAATAAGTAGAAAGTGGCTCAGTGGGTAGAGTACATGACTTGAAATATGAAGATTGCGAGTTCGTGCCCCGGTTGAGCCATACTTTTTTTAAATTTTATTTTTTGATTATTTTCGTACGAAATATATCGTAATTTGTACGAGCGTTTTCGTGCATATGATGCATGGTATTTTTTCAGTGTACTTCAGTCAATATCACTTTTAAGACAATGTGGTCTATGAGTGTATTAATGAAAAGATAGAATACAGCAACAAGAATCATACAAAATTATTTTTGTTATTCGCTTTTGGTTTTATTTCATTAGCCTTTTATAAGCGCAATGAAATTTTTCATTAAAACAATGAAATATGTTTCATTGAAATTACGACATTAAAAATATTAAAAGTTTTTGATTTAATTTTTAATTCTTAAGAGTATATATTTCATATATTTTTAGTACACAAAAAGAGTTTTGATTCATAAAACCAATGAAACAATTTCATTAGACTCTTTTGATTAATTTAATGACAATTTCACAAACCTACAGCAACGTTGTTTAATATTGTGAAAGAATTTCGTTGGTTGAAACAATTTTGTTAGATTTTTCATCAATCCAATGACAATTTCGCAAATCCAATGAAAATTTAATTTTTATTGTAGAATTTTTATGAAAAGTTTCAATTAAATTCAACCAAAGAAATTCTTTCACAATATTAATGAATTGTCATTTACCGAGTTGATGTAAACTCCACTAATCTTTTTATCTAAATATTGCTTGTTTAAATATAAACATATTTTGCCCCTGCACTGAATTTAATCTTCACATTATGTTCGCATGATTTGATTGTGAATCCTTTAACTGCGTTAAGAATTATTATTGCGAATCCTCAATTCTAAGTATCAAATGATTAGCTTTGACTTTTATTGTATTTGCTTCGTTGTTTGCATATTTGAATGCAAACTTTTGAACTTGTGTTTTTAATTATAGCCTTCAACTGTTTGTTGAGCTGCATATTATTGGTATTATTGCAATTTTAATTGCTGCTGCTGTATTTGTTGATATTAGGAGTATATTTTGTTTAGCCAAATACCTACTAACTTTATTATTATTGTTTGTACTTTTACAAGTCAAATTTTGTGTATTTATTCACATACGTAAGTCACAAAATACTACTAACTATCCAAGGCTATTTATGATAATTTTAAAGCAAATCAAGGTTTAAGAAAATTATTATTTTTTGTTTTACAAAACCTTATTAGGCAAATAAATAAAATATGTTATTTTTAAGAATATAGTTTTATGAGAGCATATTAAGTATTTTATACCCTTATGAAGTACAGTAAAACCTTGATAATGCGAAAAGAAAAGAAAAATTTTCAAATTTTTCATACAAAAATACAACTCTCATCTTTGTGGTCTGAAGTATTGTGAAAGTAGGTAGTATATAAAAAATTATATTAAATGGCTTAAAGGTAATTTTATTTCAAGCTTTTTTAGAGGTTTTTGTAATAATATTGGACAACCCCTTCCCAAAAATCGATAGAACAGCCTCTTCAAAAATCCCAAATTTTAGAAAAAATCACAAAAAAATGTATCCATAGAATTTAAAATTTCTATGTTTTTGTAGTTAATGGATCATCATAATACATCAAAAAAATATAGCAATACTCCTTGGCATTTTTCTTGATGCATAGTGTATTAAATGTTAAATGTTCAGCAAACACACAGGTTTGATTTCAAATTGAGAATAATTTGAATTCTAGCTCTTTCTCAAATGACAAACTTTTGATAATGATTTGAAAATAACTAGATAAACATAGCATTCTGAACAACTTATTCTCAAACATTATTCTCAAATGTGTCTTTTTCAAATGTGGATTGTGGTACATAAATAAAATACAAATTTTGTTTTGTTAGTTCATATATTATCTTATTCTTGTTCACGCTCTTATTTATAATAATTAATTTTCTTCTAGCAAACAATATTGTATAGTTTTTGACTTTGCTCGTCATTTTAAAATGTTCACAATTTATTTTTCGCTTTAAATTGTGTGCCACGTTTAGTTATAATTTGATAACACATTGATAAAACACTGTTTGTGAAATCTTTATATTCAAATCATTATCAACTTGAGTTCAAATGTTAAACTCAAACCTCTGCTTTGCTTTGAAAAAGGTTTGGGAATTGTGTTTGATATGAAATGATAGTCGTCTTATTACAAAGGTTTGAATTCGTGTTTGCTGGAAAGCCCATTATGAAAACTATTCTTTTTTAGTCAAGCTGTGAATCTATTTATGCGACCAAAATTTGCTTATAAATTTTTTTTGTATCTTTCAGATATGTAACACTTTATTTTACCACAGCCATTCTTTCATATGTTACAAGGATATCAGCATGTAACAAATGTCAAAAATCCTTTTTGTTGTGGTCTTTGTTGCTACACTAACAAAATTTTCGCGTCGTTGTGGTTTTTACCTCAAAAAAGCAGCGCCAACTAGTGCCGTTGAAGCAAACTAATTTGTCTAAACTATTTTGTGGACAAAAAAGAAAACAAAAGTGGCGCTTAACAAGTGGACACTACAGATGTAGACGTGCCTGTAGAGCATTATTACCATGACTACAGTAGTAAAATGGCACAACAAAATAGTAACAACAACAGCAAAGGGAAACATTAACTAAACTCTCTCATATGCTGCTATAAAAGCCAGTTTTCATATACTTTAATGCATTATATGAACTATGATTTGTATGTATGTATTGTACAATTTGTAATAAACTAATACTAACACACTGTCTATATATTAAGTGGTATGGGTTTTAAGACCAATGTAGTCCTAAAAGTTGTTATAGTCCCATATTTTTTTTTTTCAAATATGTGTCATGTGCAAATATCGAGCCTTTTCTGCAAAAGAATGATAACACATAAATCGTGATTTTGAAGTAAATAATGAAAAATTAATTATCATATCATTTTTCATATTCTGTAAAAAGTTCATACAAATATCTTCTGTGCTCAACTCCTATGAAATTTTCTATCATCATTGAGTTTTTAGTAAAGACAAAACTGTAAACTTGCTTTCTATAAAAGGAGTTTTTTGAGCTGTGACTGCACAGAAGAAACTAAATTTGTAAATATAGACAAAAATACCTCAAAAATTTCATTGAAAAAAACGTGTTTTTTTCAGTGAACAAATGGTTTAAATCTATAAAAAAAAATTTCTAAAAATATTTACAAATTGTATACAAAACAATTTACTAAATCAAACAAAAATATTTACTGGATTTTCTGAAAAATATCTAACAATATTTCTGTCTGAATTTAATAAATAATTAGTCTAAAACTGCTAACAATTAATAAGCAAAATAATTTACCTAATCAAACAAAAATGCTAACAAAATGTTTGTCTGTGTCATCATCATCATCCATTAAGCATTTATGAGATTTCACTTTGTTAAATGTGTTCAAGTCTGAATGTTTATGAATGAGAATTAACGCAACGACAATAACTAATCAATTCACTCAAAAATCTTTTGTAAACAAACTTGGTACAATTGCAATCCTCTTGCTATGGTTGTTGTTGTTGTTATTTGTGTGTATGTGGTCATGGGGGTGGTTTATTGTTGTTTTTGGTGTTTGCATTCTAAATAAAAGTCAAACAAACAATTCATAGATTATGGACAGAACATTTACTGAAAATTGAATTTATTTTCAGACAAACTTTTGTTTGAAAATTTGGTGGTGATAATTTTTTGTGTGTGTGTTGCAGCAAAGGATATATATGCAGAGGCCCACAGGATCTTTATTTTTTTGTTCTGTTTTTATTCCCAAAACATAGTGAACGTTGACTATAATTTTTGAAAGAGTTTTGTACTGTCGTGAATGCTAAGCTTTTTGATTTTTTTTAAATTAACTAATGTAGTCATCATCAAGGAAACCGAAAATATGCCATAAAAATGTGTTTATACGCATTAAATATGCACTAAAAACTGAAAAAATATGCTCCCAAAATGTAGAAAATTAAGCTCTTAAAACCTTATCACATCGTTTATAATTTATATAATATTCATTTTTGACACCATGAATTATATACACATATTGGTGGCATGCAACAATGTCAAAAAAATAACGTCTGTGGACATTATTTCCACTTCAAAATTGAAATAATGTCATGGGTATGTCCAACAGTGACTTCGCAGAGTAACGATTTTCTGCCTAGTCAAAATCTAAACTCTGCGATGCTTCTATTCGACATACCCAGAGGCGAAAATCCTTAAGCCCGACCAAAGGCCGGCTATACAAACACAGACAAAATTGGAAAAACGAAAAAAAAATCGGCAAAAAGAAAAACCCTCGAAGCGGAAAAATAGCCAAATCGCCTAACCAAAAAGTCAGGAAAACACAAAAAAAAATTGCTAAAGCAGAAAAAGAAAATTGCAAAAACGGAAAAAGTTACCAGAATGGAAAAATGGGAGGCTTCTACGGAAAAAAATCACAAAAATTGGGAATAAGATGGTGAAACGGAAAAAATCCCCAAAACGAAAATATAGTCGCTAAAACGAGAAGAATCGCTCAAACTAGAAAACGTAAAATATTGTCAAAAATTGGTAAAACAAAAAATCACACAATGTCTTGAGCGTCATGCGATAGTTTTTTTCCCCTCATATTGTATTTTAGATTGCTATTAATTTAATAAAAGCCCATAATTTGATGTTTTTGTGTGGAAAAATTCTGCATTTTTCACATCAAAATCTAAAAGTAACTGAATGGATTTGGAAAAATATGAAACTATAAATCAAACTATAATTTTATTTTTGTTATTGAAATTGCGCTATTTAAAAAAGATGATCTAAATATCACAGATAGGTTTTATTTCAAATATTCTTACATTTTAAGTGACTTATCACGTATTTTTGGTTTGTGGGGCTCAAGACAGAAGTCCTGGTATTAAAATTTAAGAAAAAACTAAATATATGGATTTCTTGCAGAGAATAAAAGAGATTTTGTATTCTTAATTTAAGAAACTTCAAAAACAAAACAACAAAGAGTTCGTTTTTTGATCGCAAAACTTAATATTTTATATATTAAATTCATTTTTGCACTAACTTCGCATGAAGTAATAAAGTTCTGTTGTTCATATAAAATTTGCATGACACAAATGACTTTTAAAATATGTATTAACCTTAAATCAATGAAATTCGGTCTAGTGCCAGATCTCACAGTTTTGGCGAGATTTCGCCACTCTTCAAAATGACCAAAATCAACTAAAAAATCGCTCTATAAAAACATTGGGTATTATTTAAAAGCAGAAATCAATCAGTAAATATGTATCTACGCTTCTGAATACAAGGAAATATTTTAACAAATTTAAAGGCGACCAAACACGACTGAAATGAGGAAATTTTAATACTGTTTTCTAATATTTTTATGCTCTTTTTCTATATTTTCTATCAAAAGTTAACAAAAAAATTCAATTCATCCAAAATTTAAATGAACATTTCTATTTAATACAGTATTAGTAGGAGGACTTAGTTGTTTAGTTTTTCTTCAAAATACTATTTCCCACCTATAATAAACTTACTAGCGCGTACACTTACATATCTTTACACACGTAAACACAAATGCCTTTTATTTTACTCTGTGCTCATGAATTTTTCTTAATGAAATTTTTCTACTAAAGTTTTTTGTTGGGGTTTCGTTGCATTACATTATAGTTGTAGTTGTTGTTTGTACGTACACAAAATAGTGAAAAAAAGTACAAGAACTACAAGTACGTGCGGTAGGAAAACATTCTCAGAATAAGCGTTGAAAAACTTTGCAAACGGAATATAATAAAAAATATTTATATAAAAATCTAATTTGAACCAAAACGTACATTTTGGTTGTTTGTTTGTAACTAGAAAAGTGTAAAAGAAGTGCAAAAATTTAACGAAGCTCATTTAAGTTTGCCAACAAATATAGAAAAATATGTATTTATTAAATAAGTAGCAAAACAAAAGTTATAATACAAAAGAAAAAAATAGAAACAAGTTTGATAATAGATTTTTAATAATGTTTTTTTTATGAAACTAACAGTCAATTAAAAATAGAATAACATTTTTCATAATGTTTCCTGTATGTGTGTTAGAGTGATTTCTACTAAATAAAAAAAAATAAGTGTAATATATTAATTAATAGTATTTTCTCTCTATAATTCTATAGTCTAATGGATATATAAAATTAAATAATGCCACTACTTTTTGCAGCTTTTGTTAAAAATTAATATGAATAAAATATACCAAACATAAATTTGTTACAACAAATTAAATTATAATTGAATTTAGAACATAAAGGAATACATTTTTATTAAAAAAAAAGAACAACTTAGATGAGATTGAAGAGAAAAAAGCAAAAAAAAAAAAACGAAAACGGAAAAAATTTTTTAATTAGCACCAGGCATGGGAAATAGAAATTTTACAATGATACTAAACTGCTTAAAAATAAAAATATACTGCTAAAAGTGTTAAAAATAGTAATTTATTAAAACAATATATCGGCAAAAAACCGCCACCTATCGGTTTCAAAGTAGTCTATCTCTGAATATGGAACCAACCATATACACTAAACGTGTGCGCAAGACGTTTAAATGTGTACAGTATTGCATTTTTCAAGCGTGAAAATTTATTGTGTAGTAATTGTAATTGAGTGTAAAGCAAATATAGAGAACAATTAAACAACAATGAGAACAATAATTGCACAACAGTTGTGTCGAGTGTACAGTAAAAATACTGTACAGTTCATAGTGTACATCATATCACAAGCACTTTATAGAAAGAAGAATAACAATTTTATGTTTTGTAACGCAATTTTTTTTCATTATCTTACCTTAAAAAAAGAAGAGAAAATAAATTAGGTTAAGTGCGACTCTTCTCGCACATGTGTATATCCCTTTTCGTTTTTGCCCCTTTTTTCGTTTTGACTGTTTTTTCGTTGTTTTTTTGTTTAATTTTTGTTTTTATTTCTTAAGTTTTTCTCGTTGTTTTTGGCGATTTTGTTAGTTTTGGCGTTTTTTTAATTTTCGTGATTTTTTCTTTTTTTTTGTGGCGATTTTTCTTTTATTACAATATATTTTGTTTTTTTTACTGATTTTGTTAGTTTTGCGTTTTTTCACGTTTTTTTTAAACTTTTTGACGATATTTTCAGTTTTAGCGATTTGTTTTAGTTGTAGCGACTTTTTTTAGTTTGGCGCTTTTTTCGGTTTTGGGGATTTTTTCGGTTTTTTATGACTTTTTTAGTTTTGGCGATTTTTTTTTTGGTTGTGACACTTTTTATGTTCTGGCAATTTTTTTTGGGATTTTTCGTTTTTTGAAATTTTTTTAGTTTTAGCGTTTTTGGTTTTGCCGTTTTTTTTTGTTTTAACGTTTTTTTTCGCTTTTTGACCATATTTTTAGTTTTAGCGATTTATATTATTTTGACGCTTTTTTCAGCTTTGGCACTTTTTCGGTTTTTGGGGTTTTTTCTATTTTCTTGGTATTTTTCATTTTTAGCGTTATTTTTCGTTATTACATTTTTCGTTTTTGCGAATTTTTTTACGTTTTTTTTTGTTTAGGGTTTTTTCGTTTTAGTGATTTTTTCAATTTTTTACGACTTTTTCGTTTTTTGATGATATTTTTAGTTTTAGCGATTTTTTTATTTTGTGTTTTTTTCGTTTTGACGACTTTTTTCGGTTATTGGCATTTTTCAGTTTCTTGGCGATCTCTTAAGTTTGGTTGATATATTGCGTTTTAGCGATTTTATTAAATTATGGTGCTTTTTGACGATATTTTTAGTTTTAGCGATTTATTTAAATTTTGGCGCGTTTTTCGGTGTTCTAAAGCAACCAACGAAACATGTTGAAATACTAATGTAATATACAGACACTTATATATAGACACTTTAAATTTTCAAATTTAGTGTTAATTGGTGTAATCTGTAGAATAGACTACACCAATTAACACTGATATTTAAGACAATAAAAATTAAAGGGTGTTCTATCTGTTAATGTAATTTTGACTATGCAATTCAGACACTTTGCTGTATCTTGGAAACCGTAAGAGACACACTCATGAAATTTAAAAAAAAACGCTAAAAATAGAAAACTCCAAAATTAAAAAATTTCAAAACGAAAAATCGAAAAAATGAAAAAAAGCACTTAAAGGAAAAACAACACCAAAATTAAAAAATAGCTGAAACGCAACAGATCACTAAAACTGAAAAGATCGCCAAAAAATTAAAATAACCGGCAAAAACTGGAAAAAGTCGTCAAAAGGAAAAAAGCACTAAAACCTAAAAAATCGCTAAAACTAAAATATCATCAAAATCAAAAGAAATCGTCAAAAACGGAAAAAATCACCAAAACGAAAAAAACGCCAAATACAAAAAATAACGCTAAAACTAAAAAAATCACCAAAAACCGAAAATATCCCCAAAACGAAAAAAGTGCCAAAACTAAAAAACGCTGAACCTAAATAAATCACCTAAAACCGAAAAAATCCCGAAAACCGAAAAACGCGCCTAAACTTAAATAAATCGCTAAAACTAAAAATATCATTAAAACAAAAAAAAAAAAAAAAACGTTAAAACAAAAAAAAAAACCCCAAAACAAAAAAATTTCGAAAACGGAAAAAATGAAAAATCACAAAAAAAGAAACAAAAACGAAAATAATCAGCAAAATGAAAAATACCGCCAAAACAAAAAAAAAGTGCCAAAACAACGAAAAAAAAGTTAAAAAATAATAATAACTAAAATTAAACAAAAAAGCTAAACGGAAAAATTGGCAAAATGAAAAAAGGGCAAAAAAGGGATATATATGTAATCGCACGGAGCCCTTCGTGTGCGAGCCAAAGTCGCACTTTACTTAATTTTTAAATAATAGCGGCTTCGCTTTCTGTTTCGATGGCCTCTGGCCGGACTTGATGTTTTCCTCCTCTGTTATGTCGGACGATTAACGGCTTCGATAAGTACAGGCTTACTGCCTATCAAGCTTTGGGCAGGGCACAATGACTTACTCTGGAAGGTCTTAATGCGATAAGTGCAGATTTGGAGTCGCTGAATCGCACCCAAAACAATGATAGGCAGAAAGCTACGAGTTTTTTTTGGCACATAACGTAATAAATACAATACTAAAAACTACACGGTACGTGTGGTATACCTAGTTAATTCAGCTAGTGACTTGAGCTTATTTTTCTATAATACCATTATATAGTGGGAAGCATTGAAGCTAATATGTCTGACACACAAATCATACAAATATTCCAAATTATATTTATTTTGAAACTCTTCGTAATATTATTAAGGAACGGCGACTATGGAGTCCTAATCTATAAATTTTTTATTATTATTTTTTTTGTTCATACTACGAAAAAACTGAATGCTCCCTATTGAAGTGAGTGCTTTTAGGAACTCGTTTAAAATTGGCTGAAAATTAGAAAATCTGCATATTTTAAAGAAATTCATACGTCAGGAGGGGCTGCTTACTAAAATTATAAATCGAATAATCCTTTGATATGGCAGAGAAAGTTTTTATATTAATCTAATTAAACGTTTCGAAATCAGCGATTTATTACCAAGAAATTTTAGTTTTGTTCACTGTGCTAAGTATTTATTTGTATTTATTTATTTATTTGTATTTTTACAATTCTCTGCATTGCATTTATTCTGTGTATTCCTGCTTAAGTTTTGCTGTTTATTAAGTTATTGTTAAAGTATGATTTCATTTAACCATCGTGCTAAGAATTTTTATTTTCAAAGAATTCATTGTACTGGAGTTACTTAGTGCGAAACTGACAGAAAGGTGTTGGGATTTTAGTGGCGTTGGTGGTGCAGCTATTTGTTAGTGTTAGAACAAACTGTGGTTAGTTGTTTATATGCATGCTTGCGCATACATACCCTGAAGGAAGCCTGAGGCCAAGTCTCTCCAAGTCATCACTTTTGTCGACAAGTTTGGTGACTTTTTGGTGACATTGTCCTACAAGTCGTCTACACTTTTTATTTTGCCTTTAATGGAAAGAGAAGTTTTTGACAAAACGATGTTTTATTGTCTCATCTTGTTGTGTTGAAAGTACATGGAGCTGTACGCAAAAATAAAAATTTTCATAAAAAATCTAATTTGATTGCCTTATCTAGTCAAAAGTTTCATGGGCTTTGACTATAATGAACTAGTGAATCTCTGGTGGACTACGTAGTCAATAGGTAGTTAGTAGTTCTGAGGTCGTTAGTTGAATCTCAATGACAAGCACATGCTAAATGTCTATAGCACACATCATTGCTTGGGGTATAATTAATCACTAGTACTGGTGACAAAGTTAACAGTGAATCAGTACAATTTTACTAAATATCGACATTTCCTGCAGGTTACATACATATATATCTTTATAGCATAAAGTTATATATGTATGTACGTTTACACATATGTTTGTATGCCTGTTTGTATAGATACAAAACAGTGGTGGCCAAATATAGCCTATCTTATTCTTTGTTTGTGTATGTGCTTCTCGGCTAAAAAGATAGGCTGTGAGTCTCACAAACAGTGTACGTGTGTTGATAGTAAAAAACAGCCTATGCTCGCGTGTATAGGAAATGAAGAGAATGGCCTCCACTGACCCAAATGGACTCCTGCTGGGTCTTTAACTGTATGTGTCACAACAAAGTGTCCAGAATAAATTGGGTACACAAAGCGCAAGAGAGTAGAAAAAAATCTACTGAATACAAACGTACGTTCGAGTACAACCACAACAAAACATTGCTAACTTTTACTGGCAAAATAAAAGTTGTACAAAATTCCAAACAAGCAAATAAATACAACAACTTCATGCAATCAAATACAAATAGCCAGCTTTTGTAGTGAATACATAGTGATGGCAAAAGCAGTTGCTTCATACATAAGTGGAAATTGATAAAACTTGGAATTTTTAAGCTCGAAGCATTATTGAAAAAATAAATAAATAAATAAATAAATAAAAAATATTTACAATTTGTTCAGATATATAAAAGTTAAAGGTGGCCACAGACTCTTCTCACATTAGTTTTTGAAGTCTGTAAAATTACCAGGCAATGAGCCAAAACATTAATAGTACGCTTAATGCTTGTTAGACCCAATGTTGTATGCTTCTGCTTAGACGTATAACCGAAACTTTTGCTCCATTTATGGTTATGAGTGCTACAGTTATTAAGGAATCAGAAGATTTTAATTTCATAAGAAAATCCAGTAAAAAAACATTCAAATGCCCCGTTTCTGTAAGACCTTGTAATTGATACTTCAATCCATCAGATCTTCTTACTACTTATATCAACAATATCCTACTGAAAATGAAATGAAACTCTCATGTTTGGGGGCTATTGTTTCAAAGTCTGTTTTGAAGTTACTTGACCGCGTGCAGGAGAGGGCAAGTAAGCTTGCCGGTGAATGGTGGGGGCGTGTTTTACTAGTCTGTCATTACAGATTCCATCGTAATCTGTTTTAATAAAATCAGGAAAGTTGCGTTGGTACATGCAATAAGCTTCCTGCAGAGGTTTTTCCTTAAAAAAAAATAATAAAAAATAAAAAAATTATTGTTACCCTTATAAGGGTCGCTCTAAGAGAAAACTTTTTTGAGCGAAAGTAAATTGGAAACTATAAATATTTTCAATGCTCTTGATAGAGAGAAACATCATATACTTCTATCAACAATTATGGCTGTTTGTGTTAATAACACTATGCAGCAAAATAAAAATTTTCATGGTTCTAACGACTGATTCTGATAGAGGGCACCATCCGCGTGCAAGCAAAAAAGTTTATAGAGGGTTTCAGGTTTAGTATCTACAAAAATGTTTCCCGTGGTGCTGAACATCTTATACCTTACGGGCAAGGCTAACAATATTTCCTTTAACTTCGCCTAAAATGCATATTAGATGTAAATTTAACTAAATTAAGGAAAGTGCGACTTTAGCTCGCATACAAGGGGTTCCTTCCCTGTTCATTTTGGCAATATTTTCGTTTTGCTTTTCCGTTTGATTTTAGTTTTTTAAATGTTTAAGTTTTTTGTCCAAAGTTATTAAATTAGTTTGGCTTAAGTTAATTTTTAATTTAAACTTTCGATCAAATTATTTTTTATTTAAGAAAGAAATTCTAAAGCATGTAAATATTGAACATTCAAAGAAAAATTTGGCTGTACGGAAGGTTGAACTGACAGCTGTTTTGTGACTACCAAGTCTACTCATCAGAGTCCTTTACCCACACTAACACTGACAGTGCCAACATCACTGTAGCGAAAATCCTACTAATATTAGTAAGCTCAATTAACACACTGTCGCCATCTTGTGGCGAGTCGCACCTTATTGAACTTTGTCTAAATGTTCGGAACTTCACTAACTGTCTTTTTCTTAGCATGTTCAACTATTTTAAGCTTTTTCCATTTCGGTCTTACCAGCGTGCAATATCATCGATATTCTCAATGCTGGGATTTTATTGAATGTTTATTTTGCCCAAGTTCTTGGAACAGTACACATTCATGTTTAGCTAAGCGCCTTTGGAGTTTTTAATAATTGAGTTATGCATTTTTAGTCGAACTGTATGGTTTTTTTGTAGATTTTTTTTTGTTTTTTTACGATTTTTCGTTAGTTTTGGCTCTTTTTTTGGTTTGGTGCTTTTTTTTGTTTTGGTAATTTTTTCCGTTTTTAGCAATTTTTTTAGTTTTTTACGATATTTTTAGCTTAAGCGATTTTTTATGTTGTAGTACTTTTTTTTGTTTCGATGACTTTTAGTTTTCAGCATTTTTCAGTTTTTTGGCGATCTTTTTAGTTTTGGTGATTTTTTGCGTTTTAGCGATTTTTTTTAGCTTTGGTGCTTTTTTCCTGTAAGCTCTTTTTTTCATTTTGGTGATTTTTCGTTTTGAAATTTTTTTAATTTTTTAATTTTTTAGTTTTACGGTTTTTGAAAATTTCAAGAGTTTACGGTTTCCAAGATACAGTATATTGTCGAAATTACTTAGTAAAATTAGATTAACTGATACAACGCCCTTTAATTTTTGTTATTTTAAAATCAGTGTTAATTGGTGTAGTCTATTGTACTGACTACACCAATTAACTTTCAAAATTCAAAGTGTCTATATATATGTGTCTGTATATTACATTAGTATTTCAAAATGCTTCGGTGCTCGCTTTAGAACACCCTTTAATTTTTAACTGTCATATATTTGTTGTTGTAGCAGCCAAAGTTCTACATTTTCTGTGAAAATTACAGGTCCGTAGCTCGTACGGTTCCCGAGAAAACAGCCTGAGACTGACAGACAGACAGACAAACAGACAGACGGTCAGCGTAGCTAAAACAATAGGGTTTCCTTCAATTTTTGGTCTACAGAACCCTATAAACACCGAAATACTTATTTATTTTTCTGGCGCCCTCTGCCAGAATCAGTCGGCAGAATCATAATTTTTCTTTTGTTGGACAGTGCTATTAGTTCTCGCTGTTTGTACCGAGCTTTAAAAAAAGTTCAAATTCTCATTCAACGACTCTAAAGCAAAAGTCATCTATAATATTTTAAAATTTTCTAAATGACTTTCCAAACTATAATTTCACATTTTATTGAAAATACAATAAGCTCGTTGAATATTGTGAACAATCTTTGAAAATTATCATGCTGAGAATATCGGATTATATTATCTGTGTACATACATACATAAACCTACAAGAACACTATCACAGAAATAATCAGAATAGCTTCTATTGGCCTCAAATTATCGTTATCTGATGAAAAATTGATTTTAGAAAAACGGAGTGATATCAGTTGCTCAAATTTTTTGAGGGCGGGTAGTCAAACAATAAACAGGATTACATATTTGCTATATTCGCCAATATCACTCAGTTTTGATTGAAATTGCGCTTTTCATTGCCATCACTATTGTTTCAAAAATTCCTTTATCAGAACGTAAACTAAATATCGTTAACCTAATATAGAAACGCCCTAACTCGATTTTTTCCCCAATCGAGTTTTTTGCTTATTTCGATGGATTAGAGGTTCTTCAATCGAAATATGCAAAAACACGATTATAAAAAAACTAGTTACGGCGTTTCTGTATTAGGTTAACAATAATCTGACTAATTCCCTTCAGAAATATTTCCATTTATTTTATTTACTTTTTTCATTTTGACTAAATTGACTTTAACTCAAAGTGTATTTTAAGTATGAACAATTGTAATGGTATATGTTATGTATGCGTATATATGTATGTACTTGTACTGTAAATGCTTTTGTTTGTGCTTGTGCAATCCCTACGGTAATTCAACAGGCCTGGAAATTTCTGGCCTTCTTGAAGGCCTGCAAAACCCTTTTTTATGCAGCTAAAGTTCTTTCCTGCTTTCTGACCTCGCCTGTCTAATAGATCCATTATACATTCCAATCCCCCTTCTTTTAGATTTTTCGTCCGATACACATTCCAAACTGCCTTCTTATAGAAGAGAAGGTGGAAGTAGTATTCTATTTCTTAGATTTTTCGTCCGATACACATTCCGAATTCTCTTCGTTTAGAAGTTAAGGTGGGAGAAGTACTCTATTTCATAGATTTTTCGGTTTGTTTAATAAAAATGTACTTTAGAAGTATCAAACATTCTCATATTCTTTTTTCGCAAGTAATTTGTGTAAAAGACTGAAATTTACGCACAGGAAGCATCACACATGCTGCTATTATGCCGTTTATGTTAGTGCTTATTAACTTATTCTTAATCCGTCGATAATACATCCCAGTAAAAAAGTTGCTTCCACACAGAAAAAATTATCATAGGTTTTTATTTTAACACACATGTGTTTGAATTTGTTTTTGAATTTTATTATTTTTTTTCTTTGGTTTTTAAATATTCCAATAGAAAATTTTGACAGAAAAAAATGCGATATTTTTCTTATTAAATATTTACGAATTTTAGTGTTTAATTTTACGAATTTTGCGATAGGTCCCATTTCCGTAAAATAAATATTTGAATTTATGAATTTAGTAATAGAGTACGAATTATAGTTTTTTCTATGCAATAAAGCAGGTTTCCACTATTATGGAATAAAAGTAGCGCAGACAAACCTGCTGATATCGCTGCAGATTTTTGTATGGCGAGTTCCCGGATTGGAGTACTACACTTTTGCTCACAAAAGCGTTTTTGAAGCGCTGAAAATCATCAACATTTTCAGCAGTAGAACTAAAAATATACATAAAAAATGGTTCGATGTGGATTGGCGTCGTTAACGTCATTTTCAATTTTTCTTATTTTGTTTCTTTATTTATTTTTATTAATTTCATATTTTTACTCAATGTTTGTTATTTTAACTTCAACTAGTATCGAACTAAGAACCTTCAGGTTTGAAGTCTAACGTCGCAATCACTCGACCAAAAACATTGTTGCAAAACGGCACCAAGAAACTCAAATAAACTTACTCTTCATTCTCGCTTAAAAACCTGCTTTGGATCAGCACTATAAAATCAGCTTTTTTGTATAGCTTGTGTATGAAGCTTTTGTATAAGTAAAAAGCAAATACTTTTCTCGCTTCAAAACCTGCATTGTTGTGACGCTATGAAATCAGCTTCTGAACAAGCTTATATTTTAAAGCGAATTATAAAGCGCTTTATTTCTTTAGTGCTTCAAAAAACATGAAAATTTTTTGCAGGGATCATGTCTAATTCCTTCCGAATAAATACACGAACTTTGTCAATAAGATCTTGTGATCCGGAAGTGGTGCAAATATGGATCATTTTTAAAGATTTTTGCATAGTCTTGTCATGGCAAGAAGTTTCTTATTTTGATGCCTACTCATTGGATCCGAAGTCATGTTCATGATGTTATTTTTAATATGTTCTTTTTTAGTAAGTGCAAGGAAACTACTTTTTAGTTACTTCTATAGATTTATAACATTGATTTCATTTGCCTAAAAAGATCAAGAAATTTTGCCAAAATTTCGAATGAGTCTTCCTTAGAAAGCCTCAAAAATGGCCTTTTTGGAAGATGTTTTGTCAGGCCTTCCAGAAGAAGCCATAGGAAGACCTTCCTTGCAATGACAATGTGTGTAAAAAAGATATGAAGTTGGAATAGACCGTGAAGTATTTGTTCTTCCAAATATGACTTCCATATATGACTTCCATAAGGCCTCCATACTGCTTCTTTTTACCACTGGGTATATGTACTCGTATGTACATGTAATAACGGTACTTGTACTGCATATGATGTGTTTATACAATGTAGTCGAATATAAAGTATTGAAATTCAGCAGCTGATCAAAAATTCCTTAAGCATAAAAAGTTTCAATGTTTTTATATGAAATACGGGTGCAAGTTACTAACGTTTACACTCTTAAGGTAAGGTCACACTTGGCAAATATTTGCCGTAAAAAACATAACGAACAGACAAGCTAAAATTGTAGTTCCTTCAATTCCAATATTTTTTTAAACAAGTACTCGCATTTATTAAAGATAATATAAAATTAGCTTTTTGCAGCATAACTAACTTAATTTGTGATATAAAAACCAAGTTATAAATCACACTAACTCTAAGCAAAAGTAGTGGTTACGTTTTTTTCGGCAAATATTTGCCAAGTATGACCGCACGTTTACGCACACAAAAGTATAGAAAAAAGTAAAAGAGAAAAAGTAAAACTTTAATCTCTTTCACGTTTTATTAATTTGGTTTAAAGTATATGCGAGGGTTAAAGTTAGAAGCAACAAATAATAATTTTCACAACGAAAAAGTGTTCCATAAATTTTGAAAAAATTTTCTTAAGCTTAATATAGTTTTTGCATTTCAATAAAAATCGCAAAAGCGAAAAACTAACGTTAATTAATTCCAGTCTACATGGCAGAACAAAATAATGATGTTTTATGTCACTGTTCATGCATGTACATTTCATGTTTTTTACTCCTTTTTAGGTGGCTCTTTTTTTAATGTAAATTGAAGTTGTTTGTTGTCTTGTATAGTATGTAAAGTGTGTTAGCATTTGTAACTCTCATTGGCTCTTTGAGAGTTTTGTTATAAACCTACGAGGTTTAAAGTTCTTCGTTAAGCATTATGGTTGAAGTATAAGTTGTAACAAGCACCAACAAAATGGAGGTATAAAAACCTGCTTAGTCCACAAAAAATAATACAAATCATACATGAATAAATAATACGAGAATTATCGTTATGATTAATTAAAAAAATATCGAAGCAAATGAAAAAGATTTATAGATCATTGTTTCATACTTCAATAGGGTATCTAAGATTCGCCACAGCCTTATATACAATTTTTAATTGTTTGAAATTATAATTAATAAAAAAATTCTCATGTTGAGTACATTATCAATCCTTTTCATGTCAAACCCTTTTTTCTTTTATAATTGAAAAATTGATTAATCGTCGTTTAAGTTTTGTTTTATATTTTCCATTTTTAATGATTTTTCTTTTGTTCTTCAACTTAATAGGCTGGTGTTGTTTCCTTCATTTACTTTATAGCCAATTTAAACTTTTGGTTTCTCCCTTTCAGTTGTTCTAAGGAAATGTTTTATAATGATAATATTTTTCTCGATAATTTTACCTATGTATAGTATCTACACAGCCTTTATCTTCTTTACTTCTTCTCTAGCTGATTAAATGTATTCAAGTCGAATGAAAATAAGAATATTTTCTTTTATAAAGTTAAGTTCAAGGTGGCGATTAAAGAAGCATTAAAGTTAAGAATGATTACAGCAGCTGCTTGTTGTATAGTTAATTATTGTTTTTTGTACAAATTTTAATTGGATATTAATGAAAGGTAAAGGAATTAAACTTTTTCTCAGCACTTTCTAATAAAGTGCAATAATAAAATGAATATAAAGTAAACAATATATCTAAAAAACTCTTGTACTATTAGTTTGTCTACTGATTAACTTGATTGTTGGTCCAAACAAGCCGCTGAGAAGAACAGCAGCAAAAAAAAAAAAAAAAAACAAAGATACCGGGCAATAAGAACGAAAATTATTTTCTCAGGTGAACAATAAAATAAATAAGACAATAAAACAAGAAAATAAAGTAGGGTCAAAATCTACCTACGCATACTAAGGAAAAGAAAACATATTTAAAGGCAGCTTTAATTGCGGTTTTACTGTATCGTGTATTTTCTTATTCCTTGTTTAAAAAGAAACCCATTTGCTGAATATAGAAATTGCGTTAAATGCACAAGCAGATATATGTAATATTAGCAAAACAAATTTAAAGATGAGCTTTAAGGTACGGAACACTTGGCAAATATTTGTCAAAAAAAAACGTGACCAACAGACAAACTAAAATATTATTTCGTTTAGTTCCAATGTTTTTTAAATACAGGTTCGCATTTGCTAAAAGTTATATAAAAATAGATTTTGCAGCCGAATTAAATTTATTTGTAATATAAAAACCAAGTTAAATCACACTAATCCTGAGCAAAATTAGTGGTTACGCTTATTTGGTCAGATATTTGTCAAGTGTGATCAAAGCTTTAGTATCTTAAAATTTTAAAATATGAAATGAATGAACAATTGTCTGTAGATTGTGCAAACACAACAAACAGTCTTCTAAACACAAAACATGAATTTTTTGGTATTACCAAATCGATGCAAAATATTTTTTGTCATTCGTTACCGCACTTTAGAACCATATAATTTCTATAAAATGATATAATTTCATATATAATTTCAATATAATTTCACTTCATTTTAATTGCTCCGAGCTTTATTAAATCAAACCTAAAGAGTTAATAAATAAAATAGATTGTTAAAAGTAAATCCCTTTACCTTTCCTTGCTTTTTGCTATAAATTTTTCTATAAAGTTTTTGGATTTCTTCTCTGGTTAATTTAGTCTTATTCTTCTTTGAATCCAAAAACAATAAAAATAAAAACAGAAATGAGATACTACACAATGAAGCAAAAGTCACGAATTACAATTTTTTACATATTTGATTTTCTTCACAGTCATATTTTAAGCAAATGATCTAACATAATTGAATTATTTACGACTCATATTATTGTGATTGGACAAGAATTTGTTCTTTTCGATAATTTTTTGCTTCTATTCAACACTCGACTGAATTTTTGAAAAAAATATTTAAGTAACGAATGACAAATTCTTAGCAAATTGATAAATCTCATGCTACACATTTTTCAATAACCATTTCAATTTTACATGCTTTTAATAATTTTTTTTTTTCATTGCAATTATTACTCATAGAGTTGTCTGTCACGAATGACAAACAACTTGTAGACATACTTTTATAATAAAAGACAAAGCTTTTTTTTAAATCGAATTTGCTGTATTTTGTTCGAATGAGAAACGAAACTGATATGTTTACTTGTATTTATGGCTATTCATTTTTCCATTTGTTTTCTGTAATTATAAATAACGCATTGTTTTAAACTGTATTTCATTGGTGCTTTTGCAAATCGTCAGTAGACTTTGACCATATTTTTCAATAGTATGGTTGAAGCCTACTAATGATTTGGTAAAGCACGAATGAAATGCAGGCATACAGATATGCTTTGCCCGTAACAAATAAAACAGTTTTAAAAAGATTTCAATTGAACTCTACTAGATTTCGCTCTAGTGTAAGATTATTGAAGGACCTTCTCTTTAACTGCCATACCTAAATAAGAGCGGCAAGCGTCGCATTAGCAACAGGTCACGTATTTACATTCTACAATAAAAAATTTACTATGAATGTTGTGTAAATACGTACCCTGCTCCTCTTATTTTGGCAAGGCAATAACTGCCATACATGTATAACATATCAGCCTAGTCTTATGCCTTTCCTACAATAGCACCAATTTAAAGCGGAGAAAATGTTGTATTGTCATTTTATTTGTAAAAGGAAAATCTGCAAACACACATGCATGAATATTTTGTTTATTATTTTAACTTTAAGCCATTACATGCATGTGTACTAAATGCGTATGTATTCGTAGCAGTTTTAAAGGATTATAGCTCTAAAAATACTGAATTGAGCTTACAAAAATATAACACAATATATTAATTTAAAATGGTATACATTCTTTCTAAATCGGGCATCAAATTAATGTCTTTGTTATCATAGCATAGATGACGCTAAAAAAAAGACCAGATGCTGTGACGACGTTTGTCGCCAAATTGATGAAAGCTTCGCTTTAATGCGACTCCTGATAGTTTAGAGTGAAATAATTGGTAATCATTTAATGGATAAAATTATAACTTCAGATCTTTTTGTAACGCCCGTCACAAAATATGTAGAAAAGCTAATATAGCATGAGCTGTACCAGTATTATTATGTTTTGACTTTAAGAAACAATGTCTTTAAATTGTTTAAAAAAGGATTTCGCGTTAATGTGTCGGCTGGTTTGCGCTAGTGTAACACCTGTCACACCTTGTTAAGTTTTCTTGTTATGTTTTGCAGAGAATAATATCTGCTTACAAGATAGCTTTGAGGTAGTTGCTATTAATAATTTATAGTTGCTTTCACGAATAAAAGCGTGAGTTGACATACGACATTTTGAGTTTTTAAGGCCAAAAATATTTATTTTAAACGTCCTTTGAAAGCTTACAATCATTTTTGTAATATCATGACTAGTCCCGGTTGTTTTTATTTCAAAACAGCTTTACTTCAATATTTATTTCAAACATTTTCACCAATAATAACTTACGTAGTAGACATACGCTTTTTTAAATATACTCAAGTAGATATACGTTGTTATCTCTGAACATATTAAACAATTTTAATTTTTATTCTGAGTTTTCATTGAGTAAAAAGAAAATTCCATAGAATTCACAGGCACCGGAGAAATTCTCTTGGTCCGCCAAAAATCGTGTAAAATATGTATAGAATATTATATGCGCAAAATATTCCACGATATCAGAAAGTAAGATTCTTGAAGTTTTTACTTTGGAATTCAAAATATCCTAGTTTAGCTGAAATTTTTATATTACATTAATTGTAACGCCCGTCACATGCCTTAACAACAATATTGTATCTATGAATAGTTTTTATTATATTTTTGTTTAAAACTGCGCAGGAAAAACTAAAATTCATATTCCATTACTGAATTCAAAAGCTCAAAACTTTTTTTGTATGGAAATAGGATATATCACACAATTCGGAAATAGGACCTACTAATAATATTCGTTAATACTTATTGAGAAAAAAATTTTTTTTCTATTAAAATATACTGAAATATTTTAAAATCAAATAAAAAATAGTAAAAAAAAAAATTTACCACATGTGTGTTAAAACAAAAACCAATCATAATTTTTTTCTGTGTAAAACACTTTTTAACCGACTTCAAAAAAAGGAGAAAAATTATCAATTCGTCATGTGTTTTTTTTTCAAAAGATGTTCTCTCAAAATTCCAGCATTTATACACCGTTTTCTGATTTTTTTTCTTTATTTAAAAGGACGCACTTCCAGATTGGTGCTGTTAAAAAGTGGACGGGGTCACGCCCATATGAAGTAAACACATATGCCTTTTCATCTATTTCTACTCAACCGATACCTATGAAACTTTGCACACACATAAAGCTTCTGTTCGAATACTGCATTATCATTAAAAAGTGGGCAGTGCCACGCCCATGCAAAGTAAATATTCTTTATAAACAACTTCTACTAAACCGACTCGTATGAAACTTTGCATACACATTTAGTTATTGTTACAATACAGTATTATGGTTAGAAAAGTGGGCAGTGCCACGCCCATGAAATGTAAATATTCGTTTAAGCTACTTCTACTCAACCGATTCTTATGAAACTTCTCACACAATTAGTTCTCGTGAAAGTACATCATTATAATAAAAATGATGGGCAGTGCCCCGCCTATTTATTAGTCGGTTTTGTTGCAAGAATTATTATTATTTTAGAAACTTTAGTATATAGTTTGAATGTGTATAAATGTCATGCCATTCTGTGCTTTGAAACCTATACAGTGCGAGCAAAACTTACATTGGTAAAAACAAAAATAAACTGATTTAAATAAATCAAGTTTCATGAACCTTGAAAACATTTTTCCGCGCTGGAACTTCCAACATTTTTATTGTTGGTATAAAATTTTCCTGCTTAGTAAACTTCTTTAAAAATTTAATTCATTGCAGAATGTCTTTCACTTACGCTGTGGTTGATACTAATTTTCTTTAACATGAACATGGAATTTCATTTACTGCTAAAAAATACTAAAAAATATGTCACTGACAAATATATACAAATACAGTGACAGAGAGAGAGAGGCAACAAGCAACCTAAACCAAAGTGGGCAATATAAATTATCACATCCTTTGTGTCCATTTTCTTGGTTATTATTGTTGACAGTGTTGTACACATATATGGTTAGCCATTCTTTTATGTTGTTTTTACCATTTTTCTGTGGTAACACCCAATCGTTTTAACCAAATAAATTTATGTGAAGCAGCAAAACAATAAAAAATATAAACATATCAAAAGGTGTAAAACAAATAAGAATACGAGAAGAGAAAATACAATAAAAAGAGAAATGCAATTTTCAAGAGTAAGCAAAGCAATCCTGTAAATTATAGTGGAAATATTTTTAAAAACTCATTAGTCAATAGCCTTAAAGCGGAAAAGTTTTCTATTTGAGTTTATACATTTACAAATTATTTTTATTACTTCTTCTAATCAGTTACCTTGAAATGGTCCATTGGCGTTGCTTGGACCTTCTGGGGGGTGCTAAGCCACCTGTAGAAACGCCCTCCCCCCCTAGAAATTCAAAATATTAGATTGATTTGGATAATATAAGCGAAATTTAAGGTCATATATGGGCTTTAGCCTCCCCCCACCAGAAAAATTTCCAGCTACGCCAATGAAATGGCCCTTCTGTTACATCAAATATTATTTCAATACTAACTTTTTTTAAATTTATGTTTACTAAGAGAGTTGTCTTTAGTAACAACTAATAATTTTTAAGGAAAAAAGGAAAAGAGCGTTTTATTCCGACTACACAGGCAGAACGGTGCAGCATATTGTCTTTGGGTGCCATTACACCCACTCGTCAGTGTTCGTACGTATGCCGCTATCTATAGTTAAGTCTTGTTGCTAAAGACTACGATATAAAATAAAACAGATTTAATTGATCCAGTGAAGATTGACGTTGGTTGAATTATGATGTAATCTTTAATTGAATTCAATAATAGAATTTACGAAGAAAATTCCATTAACGGTGTCAGTTAATGTTTTTTCATATGTGTTTGAGTTGTCATAGCCGTCTGGGGAGACATGAGTAGCTACTGGCTTGTGACCTCATATGCTTATTGTACTTTGTCACATATCACCATCGAGCAAAATAAAATTTTCAGAATAGCACGGTTCTAACGACTGATTCTGAGAGAGAGCAGAAAAAGTAATGTATGTACGTGTATCGGCGTTTTTAATGTTTGCATCTGAAAATCATTTTAGGGTGAGTTAAATTTCCCCCCTCTTGAAAAAAGATTTTAGTCTCGCAGCAACCCGTACAGGCACCCAGGTACTCTGGCGAGAAATGAGCTCGCAGCTATTTAGCCTACAGCGCGCTGCAGAGATCAAAGTATGAAAATGTATAGTAGCAAGTAGCATTATATTTGCATATTATGCTTTTGTACTTATTTCATGCAAATATGTACTGGGGCATTACTAATTCAAGCATATAAAATGTAAATCTTTTATCGATTTTACAACAATATTTAAGCATCATTTTACGCCATACCCAGTAAACCCCCACTTAACATCAGTGTAAAGTGGCTGCTAGACGGATCAATATTTTAGCTTCAATATATGTGTGTGTGTGTTTTTTATGAAAATCAAAAGCATTTTGATATTTTTCAATATTTCCCCTTCGTATATGTGTACACATTTTTTGTAAACAAACGCACACAAACACATATATTGAAGCTGAATATTGACCTGTGTGGCATTCGTTTAACAGTGATTTTGCAATTTTTTCATTTTGTGAAAATATACATATGTAAATATAAAATCTACGAATGGTATCCATCAGCAGAGACAGATAAATTTATTTTTTTTAAATCCGTGTTAAAATTCACAGAAAAAGAGAAAGAAAAAAAATGGTAAACACTTCGAAGATGTACATTCAAGCTGGTTTATGGTGTCTGTCAATTTTCGAATGACGGTGATTGAGAAATAAAATTTTCATAGGCAAAACTATACAAATTGTAAACACTTTAAAATAACACTATTAACGATATTTTAAAATGCATCCCAATGTGGAAATGAAGTAGTAAAGTACACAGAGAAAACAAATTTTTCCCCTCAAATACCAAATTCCCTAAATCAAATGTAAATTTGTTCAATTTAGATCCTATAAAGAAATTTGTAAATTCAAATGCAAAAATTTTTAATAATTTGTTTGAAAAAAAATTCTGATTTTTTCAATAAACAAATTGTTTTAATCAAAAAATGATTTAGAGAAATTTCAAAAATAAATCAAGGAATTTCATAATTTTATCAGGTTGCCAACATTGGCGGTAGGTAAATGAAATGCAATAATAAGTCAAATAAAATTATTTATGAAACTAAATAGAGCCAATAATAAAGATTTAAAATCAGTTTCAAAAACATGTTTATTTAAAAAAAAAAGCTATCATAATTTTTTCTGTGTAGTCTTTGGAAGGGCTATAGTTTTTTGTACATAGAAAAAATTATCACAAAAAAATTTTCAAACAAAAGTTTGTCTAACAATAAATTTTATTTTCAGTTAATGTTCTTTACATAATCAATGAATTGTTTGTTTGACTTTTATTTAGGACACAAACACCAAAAACAACAAGAAAAACTGTGTCGTAAAACAACAACCTCCATGACAACATACACACAAATAACAACAACAACCATGATAGCAAAAGGAACGCGATTGTACTAAGTTTTTTTACTGAAGATTATTGAGTGAATCAATTCGTTAATGTCGTTGCATTAATTCTCATTAATTTTTTTAGAGTCTTTATATAAACATTCAGACTTGAACACATTTAACAAAGTTAAATTTCATAAATGCTTAATGCATGATTATGATGATGATGATTACCCAGGCAAAAATTTTTATTGATATAATAAAAAAAATCCACTAAATATTTTTGTTTGATTAAGTAAACTATTTTGCTTAGTATTTGTTATTATTTTTAGACTAATTGTTTTATAAATTCAGGCAAAAATATTGTTTGATATTTCTCAGAAAATCCAGTAAATCGGTTTGTTTTATTTAGTAAATTGTTATGTTTACAATTTGTAAATATTTTTAGACAAATTGCTTTATAGATTTAAATAATTTGTTTAATGAAAAAAAGACGTTTTTTGCAATGAGATTTTTGAGATATTTTTGTCTATATTTACAAATTTGTTTGTAGGTCCGTTCGTAGACAAAATATTTACTATTTCATTGAACTCCTTTACAGAAAATGAGATTTAGTTCTTTCTGTGCTAGAAATCCTAAACCCTTGTAATTAACAATAAGAAGTTTTTGCTTCCCCATTAAGAAAACCGTGGTAAAAAACTTAACATTTTAATTTTTTTGTTGAAGACCTCCTAAACTGTAAGCGGATTTCTTCTAATGTAGTAGAACTTTTTCCCTCTTCAATAGGAGAATATACGTGCAAAAACTTTTTTTATGCGATCAAAAACATCAGCTTGTCATAGATTTAAATTTTTCAGAAGCCTGAGGTGACCCACTTTGTTGTCTTGCGGCTTCGCCTCTTTTTAAGATATAAAGTCCAAGCTCCAAACTTAAGCTCAGCGATACATCTATAAATCCCTGTGAAATTTTGTAAGAATCGAATTGACCATTTAGAAACGGCAGATTTATTTCCATTTTTTTAAAAATTCCCCACTGTGCGACACCAAGATAGAGACGGGTACAGGGAGCAGGTATCTACCCAGAGGCTTTAAATCTAAAATGTTTCATTTATTATCATCTTATTTGGCTGCAGTATTATTAATAAAATAATTTAAAATATTAAAATATATTAATAAACTAATGTCTGATTTAACAAAAATTAAATTTTAATTTATGTTTTCTCAAAGTTAAGAAATCTTACAATATGCTTGAATAGCATTTATAAAGCTGCTATTACACTGTCTGAGTTTTCGTCTGATTTCAATACGTAAAAGTGAAATATCATGTGTAATATACAATTTTTAAGTTTTTATCTGAGCTTAGTTGAAAATAGAACTTAATCTATTTCCATCTAATATACAATATGAGTTTTAAATGAAATATTCTTTAAGTTAGATTTTAAAATCAGATGAAAACTCAGACAGTGTAAAGACGGCAAAAGTAACGACATTTTAAGTAAGTGGTTGTAAGCTTGTTTGCTTCGCATTAATCCCCCATAGCAGTATCTATTTATATATATTTTCATCTTTTTATCCCTCCACAACTTGATTTTGACTTTAAAACCATAAGAAAGCAATTTCTTTAAAATAATATTACTCGAATATCTTTGAATTAATTTAGGTTTACTTCTTTAACCACATCATAAGCATCTGTAGGTTTTAAAATTCCTTAGACTTGCAAAAATTTGGATTTTAGCTTTTAATATTTTTTTATGAGAGTCGCTCAGACTTTGTACTTTATTTTCAATATTTCTATCATATTTTTTTTTATTCATTCTTAAGCCGTAATCAATAAAAAGATTTTTTTACATTCAAATCGGCGTATTGATAATGTATAATAAACGATTAAGTGGTATCAGCAGCTGCGTTTCTGTTTTTTAATGCACAAGTATTTTCCAGCATTCAACACTATTGAAGTGTGTCTGAAAGTATTTGAATGTTGTAGATAATTGTATGGGCATTCACAATGCTGCTGCCCTATTGGATAAATAGAAATAAATCGATGGTATTATTCCACAGACTAGAAAAAATGTGTTAAATTTTGTCAGTCTTGTGTCAAAATGCTTTACAGGGGAGTGAACAAGAAAGTGGGATATTTATAAAATTGATTGCATAGAAAATTATTTTCTATTTTACACAAATTTTATTGACCCATTCAGTTTTTCTTTGCTGTTTTTTTTTCTTTCTGTACTTTCTCCCTTACTCTCCTTCCTGTTTTAAGCTTATGAAAATGTGTCTTAAACGAAATAAACAGGAAGAATTTTTTGCTTAATCATGTAATTGTGGTTAAAATGTACTTCAGCAAACCGCTTTTCACTGGATAAGCCGCAAAACAAAAAAAAAGAATAAATTAATAAATTAAAAAAACCGAAAACTATGTTATTTTATGCTCAGGATAAACAATTTCGATATGTTAAAAAGTCTTTGGTCTGCAGCAACAAAAAAGAGATTTTAACGCATATTTATTTATTAACTTAATGGGATTTAAGAAACAAGAAACGCATGATGTTTTATGTAAAAAAATTATTTAGTGTACAAACTTATGTTAATAACACTGTAAAACAAAAAGAAAATTTTTCAACTACAATGTTCTAACGACGGATTCTGGTAGATATCACAAAAAAATAAATAAAAAATAATGTGAGTCCGATCACAGGGGAGATGTGTAAACATCTAGTAATGAAACGTTTCACCTTCTACCGAAACATTCTTCTCATCATTCACCCGTTTCAACTTCGGCGAACCGGGCTTCATCCGCTTCTTTTTCACCCTCGTACCTTCCTCCACACCCGACAAATCGCTCAGACACCTCTGACTCACTCCCACCAGGCATATCGCCCTTCCGCTTCCCCGCAGACAAAAATAATAGTATTATTTATCCACCAGCAAAACATAATATACTCGTACAAAATAGTTGGAATTACCGCAGTTAAACAGCAAAATAACCAACAGTCAACGACAAACGCAGTCAATAAACCGTCGCACCAAGTTCAGCAACAAATTCGGTAAAACCGAAAAACCGTTTTTTTTTCAATAAAACCGGGTTCAAAAACCAAGACGAACCGGGTCTGAATCCCGAAAAACTAGACACAAAATCCCCTAGATCCCAGAAGTTCCCGGCAAAAATCAAAAACGGCAACGCCAAAATACTCACTCAATTCAAAAACATGGCAACACAGCGCCAGGAGTTTGACTTTGAGACTCCCTTTGCCAGTGTTAGTGTATTTCTATGCAGCTGTTAAGTTTCTCTGTACTTCTTATTGTCCGTATGATTACACTAATACACTCACACACAGCTCACACCGCGTTATTACAATCTTACTCAACTAAGATTAATCTTACTCAAAATGTGTGATTGTATTGTGGAAAAGACTTTTACCCCCTAGCGTATAGATGTTTACACATCAAAAAAATAAATAAAACTATATAAACATCAGTGTTTTCAAATTTGCATCTGAGATTCTTTTTAGGGTGATTTAAATTGACCTTCCCCTTTTGTGTATAGTTTCACTGACTCGGCTTAGAAAATTTTGCAAGTCTTACGTTTAAGGTATCAGATGTGTTCAACTCCTTTATGTGAAACATCACGAGAAACTTTTTTCTAGAACAATTTAATCCTCTAACTGTTTACGGTATGGGTCCTTTTGTGCCTTTCTTAAATAAGAGGCAAAAAACTCACCTTCAGCGGTGATATAGCGGGCTGAAATACTGTACAAAAATGCTCCTCGTGGTGTTTTACATAAAGAGCTGAATTCATAAAAGGCTTACAAGATTTCCTACGAGGAGTACTAACTGATATTATAGAAAATTAATCCTTAAAGTCGTTTTGAGTTTTGAATGATTTGTGGCATTCACATTGAGTCTAGAGCTTTAACATCTATGATTTTTTTAATATCTTAATTTTTTATAATTATCTTTTTGTAATTATCTTCAAACAAAAGCTTAATATGTGTGCAAAGTTTCAGTAGTATTGGTTAAGTAGAAGTAGTTGAAATGGAGCGTGTATTCACTTTGTATGGGAGTGACCGAGCCCACTTTTCCGTGGGACCAATCTGGAAGCCCAATCTTTTAAATAAAGAAAAAAAATCTGAAATCGGTTTACAAATGGCGTAGGTTTGAGAAACTTACATAAAAAAATATATGTGACCTGCTCCACGAAAAGGGACCTCTGCGCCGAAAATTTTTTTTTACTTTTTGAGTGATTCTTATAGGAAAAAAACGCTCTTTAAAATGCCACAAACCGAAAGTTTCTATGTCTTTTAGTTTTTTTAGAAATCACCTGTTAAGATGAACATAATTAATGAAAAAATTTAAAAATGTGATATAAACAGATAATATATATAATATTTGAAATTTAAAAAAGTTCAATATCAAAGGTACAACATTACACAAATATCAAAATTTTACTCCTTTTTACTCCTAACACGCTTTTTTGGTGGTTCTTCTGTACTTTGCTGCTTTTCACCTTTGTCTGATTTTTTTAGGAAGTTCTTCCAGTTTTTTTTGTTATTTTCATCTCCCATTTATTCACCATTGTAGCACGTTTCTTTATAGATTGTTTATCTCCGTCTTTGTTTCTGGTTTTCACATCAGCTTCAGCTTTTTCAACTGCAGCTGTCTTCTTACGGAGTTTTTCCACTTTTGCTACCGATTTTTTAGGAGTCTCAGTTTTGTTTTCAGTCAGTTTTTTTGTTCTTATTATTTTTTTTTTGGTGACTGCCTTGTTTTCGGTTGATGTAAATTCTTCGGATTTCGCTGCCTTCTTCTTCATCGGTTTTTGTGGCTTCGGAGCCACATCATCGCACTTTTTCTTATCGAAAACAAGCTCTCTTATATTTTTGTATAAATACCATTGTCTTTCTAAGTTTAATCCATCCGGAGTAATAACGTTAGGATCGGATAAATCATCGGTGCAGATACGTAGCTCAAATTTTATTGTATCCTGGCTATCTGCGAATAATTTCGCTTCCACGCCATCCTTACTAATGGTGAAGTGGTGAAAGGTCGTAATTCCAACTAATGGCTTGAAAAACTTCTTGAAATATTCAACCCAATCATACCATGTGACGTTTTCCATTGTCACTGGTTTATTACAGCCGGAGGGTGAAGAGGCAGTCACGCAGTTCTTGATATCTTCGTAAGTATCAATATTACTGATGGCGTACTTGGCTTTAAAAATTCCAAAGTATCTATCTGGCGAAAATTTGGTGTGCCCCGTTAGTTTGTTTAATCCTCTGGCCACTCTCCACATAAGGTATCCAAGAACCGCACTATTTTTATTTTGCGCAACGCAGTTGTCAATAAATAATATCAAGGTTTTGCCAGGTACAGATGAGGTTGAAAGATGGTGATGCAATAAGCTGATGGTACAATTTGGGCCTTTTCCTATTTCGTCTTGTTGATCAATCAAGTAGAAAAACTGAAAAGAAAAAAAAAATGTTAAGATCGTCCAGGTCACAATCTGTGATGGAATTAAAAAATTCAATAATGAATGAAAAGGTACCTGCTTCTTCAATAATTCATTAGTAATGCCGAACACTGAGCACTTTCTACCAGCCTTTAAATATGCACTGCCCGGCTGCTGAGGACTGACGGGGTAATTGACGTTTTGTGCAAAATCAAAAGACCGTACATCACTGACAATAGGTAAACATTCTTCCAAACAATCGCTGAAGTATTGTTCTTCAACACTCTTAAATTCGTCTTCTAGACGCATTTTCTTACGTTAATTAAGATTTATTTTACCTGGAGTTAATTAATAATAATAATAGGTTAGAAATATTTTTCATAGAGGCAACACTGCATAGTGAACATCGTACAAAGTACCAGAGAGTCAAAATACATCGCCAGATAATCAGGTTGAAGGAAGAGTTGCATAACCATGCGCAAAACACGGAAAAACGAAGCGCTTTTTTTAAACGCGTTTTTCTCAATAATTTCTTTTCGGCGCAGAGGTCCCTTTTCGTGGAGCAAGTCACATATGACGAATTGATAACCTTTCCCCTTTTTTTTTGAATCGCAGTATAGTATCGATCGTTACTATACAGCAATTTCGTCGACGAACTCGCTGGCTTACTTCAACCATTACAATAAAATTCTGTCCCGAATGAAAATAAGGGCGTCGACGTCTTTGGGTTCCCGCGACACGGCGAACGAGGTTCTATCCTGCGTAAGAAAGACAGAGCCTGCAGTAAGTCACGGCAGAGAAAATTTCTTCCACTGGGGTGAGGGAATAAAGTTCTGTCTTTACTTTGTTTGACTAGCTATTAATTTGCCTTTTAATTATAAATTTTGCTTGTTTCAAGTGTCTAATTATTACGGTTCTGAAGCTAGAGCTTTATTTCAAAACTACATTACCTGCTAGAATACCCTTTAATTTAAAATGCTGCATAAAAAGTACAAGTTTCAAGAAATTGCCTCTTAACGGTTTCCAGAATACAGTTAATTGTCAAAATTACATAGCCAAAATTACATTACCTGATAGAATACTCTTTAGTTTTTATTTTGTTTAAATCTAAATATATATTGTTGTAGTCCTTATAAAATACACTAACTTTGAAAATGTCATCTGTCTATATAACAAGAGTCTGTATATTGCATTAGGATTTCAACATGTTTCGTAGCTCGCTTTAGAACACCCTTTAATATTTAGCGTTCATAATTTTTTTAAATTTTGTTGTAGTGTCCATAGTTACACATATTCTGTGAAAATTTCAGGTCTGGACGGTGATTTAGATCAAACAAATAGACAAACAAACAGAAAGACGGACTGACAGCTTAGCGAAAACATTAGGGTTCACCCAAAAAGGAAATTTTTTTAAAGTATCTTTTATAATACATAAATACCTTTTAAAAAATAAATTTTATACAAAATACCTTATATAATAAGTGTTTATTATAAAAAATTCCGTTTATAAAATACTTGCATTCAGTTGTATAAATCAAGCTCTTACTCTCCATGTACTGGTTTTATTTCACTCCACTGTGCCGCTTAAACATATTGCTCAGTATTTATGTATTTTACTTTAAAATCACAACAAATCATTTTCCTTCTAGTTTTATTTTTGCAAACCATTTCCAGTTGAATAAATTCTTTATATTCTTTGATGCTTTCTTCTATTTAAACTAGAGCATCTAAGGCAAAACAAAAACTTAAGAAAAGGAAACCCACACAGCATAAAAAGTAGGTTCATTCATGCTAATCCTTTTGCAGTAAATTTAAGTTTTTAAAAAGAACATGACAGACGGAAGAAATTAATTTCTTGTTCAATCATCATTAAATATTATTACACACGATTACTTGTTAAATGAGTAAAGAAGAAGAAGAAGAACGAAATAATAATGTGAATTAAAAGATATGAGAAATTTATAGAGTGGCTGTGTGTTTACATGACAACAGCAAAAACTAATATAACCAATACCATCCAGTTAAAAAAAAATCATTAATCCTGTATTTTGTCAACCCATCAACACCCAAAATTTTACCACCTTTCTGTGTTAGCAGCAATTTTTAGACCTTTTAAACTGATTTTAATTCATTCATGGCGCGTAAGGCGTGAATAACACCAACACGCTTCATGTATGAAAATTAATTATTAAAACCCAACGACACCAAGTGTTTTTGGTCATACCCACTTGGCCACGATGTTGGTTATAGTAAGAGTAGTATTTGAGTATGATTATCGCAAGCGACAAGAAGGGAAAATTTAAAGCTTTCCTATTGTTTAGTAATTTGGAGAATATTGTTATTCCAAGATGTATTCGCTGCATCTCCTCAAATGTCAGGTCAAGTGGGGTATTTGCATGTCTGTGTGCGTTTGCCTGCATAATATGCGTGGATATTTATCGCTTTAAATATACGCCATATGTATCACTTGAAATGTGTCTTCAATGTCGTTAAAATTTTCCACTGATTTCCAGTGAAGTGTAAGTAGTTATCATATTAGCATTCAATGTCAGACACCCATACGTATTCGTTTTGACATACTTTTTTGTTACAGACTTTTAACAGCATAGACTTGCGTATGTACATAAATATGTATGTATGTCGTTATAAGTTTTTTATGATTTGCATTATAACTTTGAAAATACGAGGGGGGTTTCGCCATTGGTGTGCCGAAGAACGACTTCGATCAGGTTTTACGCCCAGCCAGCCTTTGAAAGGTCGCAAGGCTTTTCTTTTTTTGAAACCCTTAATGCGACAAATGCAAAGCTGGGGCCCGTTTCTCAAAAGGTACAAGTTACAAATCTACAAGTAAAGTACACACAAAATAGCCAAACGATTTATAAAAGTGTTGTTGTTTTGTGTGTATTTTACTTGTAGATTTGTAACTTGTAGTTTTTGAGAAACGGGCCCCAGCTTCGTATTTGTCGCATAAAACGGGCACCTGTAGCGGGATTCTGTAACTTTTAACGATCCGACAATCGTAACATTTGTCGACATATTTAGTCGGTTGCAGTAACGATAGTGCGATTGTGTAATTTTATTCGATATCATGTAGCATCTCTGTTAGAAAAAAGCGAAAAGCGCAGGGAGGAATGGAAAAAACAAATGAATTTGTCCATGCCAAACAGTGTACAGACAATTTTTTTTCATTAATTTGTTTAAATTTTGAGCAATATATGTTAAATAAATTTTTAAATAATAGAAATATTGTTATTTATACATAAAAGTGTTTATGTGTTTCAATATTTTTGTAGAACAGTAACTTTAGTTGCTGGCATAAAGTACGTGCTACGGCTGCATAGCTGACTCTTGTATATCCATTAAAAACAGAAAAATTATTGTCGGTAGTTAACCGATAGCGAATATTGTTATAAATATTACTGAATAACAAATTTGATAAATTTTCGTTATATTTATTTTAACGATACGATTATCGTAATAAAAGTTACAGAATCGCGCTACTGGAAACCATTTAGCGCTCAAAGGATTAGGGCTACTCAGATATTTCGTAACGGATTATATTATTTACACTGAAATTTTTTTTAAAACGTTACGTTGGTAGAAACTGGAAACACTTTTTATAGAAAAAACTCAAGTGAGCTAATTAAAGGGCTTTTACAATTAATCGGTGAAGAGGCGTTTTACATAACCCCGATAAAACGCGGTGCGATTTATGAGACAAAAATTCAAGTAAATGAAGAGAACCATTACCGCACAGTAGTTTCGGAGTTTGAAACACCAAATAAATATTTTTACACCTACCAAATAAAAAGTGCAAAAGGCTTCTAGGTAGTGATAATACCGGCTTTACACTATCTCACAAGCCGTTCGTCTTCTGTAGAAAATGCATCCCTGATCTAATGAGTATATGGAAAGCATTAACAACACATTATAACAGGGTTGCATTTTGTGCATAAGTCGAAAAGCTTGTATAATAGTCTAAAGCCATCTTAAAGGGGATCGATTCATACGTTGATCCAGAAGAGGTAAAACCGGGTCTACTAAATAATAATTTTAGAGTGAAAAATGTTACTAGCATTAAAAATAGAGAGCGAGTCCCCTAATCACTATTTCGTGTGGAACTGGAACCAGGTGACATGAAATTAAAGAAGAATGAACTACAAACCATTTATAGCTTTAGATATTTGCTGCACCGACGGGTTACCGTAGAGGAACCACACAAGCGAGCAGTAGCCATTCAAGGGCTGAATCGCCAAGAATATGGCCACACCGAAACATATTGCAAGTTGCGCACAGTTTGTATCGTCTGTGGTGAACTACACAGCACTGCTAATTGTTATAAGTCAAAAGATAATTCTAAAATTAATAAATTAAGTAAAGTGCGACTTTGGCTCGCATACGAAAAGTTTCGTACGAGCACACATATCTCTTCGCTTTTGGCATATTTTTTCATTTTGCAATATTTTCGTTTTGCTTTTTTGTTTAGTTTTTTTTATATTTTTTAAACTTCTTTTTCGTTGTTTTCGCGATTTTTTTGTTTTGGCGCTTTTTTCATTGTGGTGATCGAATTTTTTTTGTTGCGATTTTTCTTTTTTTGCCATTTTTTGGCCGATTTCTTGGTTAGGACGTTTTGTTTTAACTGTTCTTCGCTTATTGGCGTTATTTTTAGTATTAGCGATTTATTAAAGCTTTAGCGCTTTTTTCGGTTTTGGGCATTTTTCTCGGATTTCGGAGATTTTTTTAGTTTTAGCGATTTTTTTGGTTTTTACACTTTTTTGTTATGCCGATTTTTTCGGTTTTTGGGGATTTTTTTTTTGTTTTGGCGTTTTGGTAATTTTTTTTCCATTTTGGGTGACGTTTTCGTTTTTTAGTGATATTTTTAGTTTTAGCGATTCTTTTAGGTTTTAGTGCTTTTTTCGTTTTGACGTCTTTTTTCGGTTTTTGACGTTTTAGCGTTTTTTTATTTTGGTGCTTTTGTCATGAATCGCTTTTTTCATTTTGGTGATTTTTCGTTTTGCCATTTTTTAATTGTGGATTTTTTTAGTTTTAGAATTTTTTAAAATTTCAAAAGTTTGCCTCCTACGTTTTCCAAGACACAGCAAATTGTCTAAATTACATAGTCAAAGTAACATAACTGATAGAAAACCCTTTAATTCTGATTCTATTCTACAGACTGCACCAATTAACACTAAATTTGAAAATTTAAAGTGTCTTTATATAAGTGTTTTCAACATTTTAAGTTGCTCGCTTTAGAACACCCTTTAATTTTTAACTGTCATAGATTTGTTGTTGTAGCGGCCAAAGTTTTGTATAATTTGTGAAAATTTCAGTCCGTAACTCTTGCGGTTCCCGAGAAAACAGCCTGTAACAGAGAGATGGACAGACGGACGGACAGACGGACGGACAGACGGACGGACAGACGGACAGCGTAGCGAAAACAATAGGGTTCCTTTACACTCTTGGTATACGGAACCCTAAAAAGTGTAGCAATTGCCATGAAAACCATACTGTTGTCAATTTTGATTGAATTGTGGCTTCAATAGAAAACTTAAAACAAACAGTAAATGTTTTTTACAACCAACATAACGTACAAGATGCAGGAAGTGTTGAAAATGAAGCCTACATTATTGCAGGCTGCACATACAAAACCATGGACTTAAAAATCTGTTTCTGGAACGCAAACTGCATCCGTCAACATTAAAACGAACTTCAATACTTCATGATGGAGAAACAAATTGATGTTATGCTTATCTCTGAGACTCCCTACGATATAAAGGGCCCCCACTGACGCCAACACTTGATTGCCCCTGCATATTGTTGTACTGTACGCGATGCTTAAAGTTATTTCAATACGAGCTTTTACTTATAATTCCATTATAACATATAAAAACTTACAAAATGACAAAACAATTTAAAAATTTTTGAAAGACTTTTTGCAAAACAAGGGGAATAATGGAGTTATGTGGTATTTGTGCATATTAATTGTTTTCTTTATGCTATATTATGATTGATTATTAATATTTTCGAATGAAATTTTGCAGTTATATATAGGAATTTACTTAACAAATATCCAGCTGTCAATGAAAACTGTAACTTTCTTCTGAGATACTCAGAATTCCTAAGAAAGTTCCGAGAGATCCCATAAAAATGCTTTGACAAACAAATCTGTAATAATAACTGTTTGTGCAACTGATGATTGTTTTTTAATCCAAAATTTGGGATTTTAGAATATATCGGCTAGAATCAAAACTTTGCTGCAAAATATGTCGAATTTTGAAGGGTCTATAGCTAATAAAAATGGTAAATACATAATATGTATTAAAATGTTGTTCTAAACTTGTGTCTGCGAACTTACCTTTTAGACACAAAAATAATAATTATAATTATAAAATAAAATAACAAAGTGAAACACGAAAAAATATAACCATATACGGACACAACTACGTGATAAAAGACCAAAATAAGACCCGTGTGTCCCAGTTTTACCCCAAGTCATGAAGTCTTTTTTTATGGGCTCATATCCTTTGGGGGCCCATAAAAAAAGTGCAAAACTGTTAAACACGGGTCTTTTTTTTAGTCTTTTATCACGTAGTGGTGTACGTATATGGTTATATGACTTAAAAAATTCACTTAGACACAAAAATAATAAATATGTTCCTGAAGAAAAATCGTTTATAGAGAAAAAAATGGGGTCAAAAAATTTTCAAAAATTAAAAATGTTTTCAATTTTCAAATTGAAACTTTTACAACTCAAAAGTTCTTTTTAAATTTGAATAATTCAAATTGAATAATTTTAATGTTTAACTTAATAATAATCAATTGTTGCAATCGCTCGTTATTTGGATCCGATATCTGAAAAATACTGTACCAAGGTTTTGAAAAATTGAGAAATTTAAATTTTCAAAACCAGTACATATGAAGATAAATGCTTAGCCAAGAATGTTTTTTTAGAACTCTATAAGGGGTACAAGGATAAAAACATTTTGGAATTGGGCGAAAAACTAACAAATGTACATGAACGAATTGCTCTAGTTTGCTATTTCACAGCTGCACTTCTTAGCAATGTGAGAAGCTTGTCGTGTCGAGTTAACTGGAAATGCTCTTCTGTTATGTCTATGTAGAATTTTATACTAATCGAACTACCGGCTTAGAAATAGCTAAATTATTTTCAAAATATTATGATTCTGTCCCACTGTGCGCTGTTACTTTTCTTAATAATCCATATAAATAGAAATTTATAGTTTAATAACACATAATTTTATAAACACTCTTGCTGTTATCAAAAGCAACCTAAGATATGCTTCATTAAACTTTTCAACGTAAAGTAAATATGAAGTATAAAAAATAAAACTAAAAGCCTTAAGAAAAGAGCATTATCCTATTATATTGAAACACGCGGAAAACAGCTAGACATTTTTCGCATGAGTAATTTAAACTAAGCCAAATAGCAGCCAAATGAGATTATTAAACCATTTATAATAAATAAATTTCAATCTAGGTCAGATTATTGCCAGCAAATGAATAAATATTTAATTAACATTTAAAACAGAAACAATAAGAAATTTAATTAAAATAAATACATATGGTGCATATGATTTAAACTTATAATAATAATGCGTGATTTAAAGTTGATATGAAATGTGGCCAATTTTGGAAATCAATAAATTATTGCTAACAAATTCATGGTGTGAAAATTGTAAATACTACTACGAAGTGACTAAAAAAGTTAAAAGAAAATGGCCAGCTCAATTCAAGCTACAGCACCACCAAAACCTCCCCGCTTACGACAGTTACCAGCATCAACAACGGCGATGACAGAAACCTGTGGCATGAAATATGATACAACGACGGTGAAAACTGCAGGAAAAAAGAAAAAACAATTACAATTTCAGAGTCCTTTAGTGTGTCCAGAAACGAAGAAATCTCCGATGACATTAACCTTTGATGCCAACTATGAAAAACAATCAATATTATATGAAGGCTCAATGCAGCAAAGTGCTCAGAAGCAGCAACATACAGAGTTTTCTAAGAACCACTTGATTGACAATGTCAACAAAACGGAAGTACAAACTTTAACAACAAGTTCTATATGTGAAAATGGTCACAAGTCTAGGGGAAATGTTCTAGCAAATAACTTGACATTAGTAAGAAGTGCTGAATCACTTAAACCACCGTCAGACTGCATCAATAACAACTCCTCCTGCTTATATTCTTATAAGGCGTTAAGAAATGGTGTCACAACATCAGTAGTGACTACAAGTACATATAAAACAACTGGAGCATCAACATTAACAGCATCATCGTTGTCTTTTGCTACAGCTGCTGTGTCGTGCATGTCTCCGATATCAAAAACAGAAAAAACAGCAAAAACAACAACAACATCAACAACAATGACAGATTCTCTAACATACGGATTAAACAAAGTAAAGAGTATGGAAAATCGTCTAGCCCATGGTTGTACAAGTTTAATGTATGCATGTCAACACGGTGACATTGCAGTGGTTTTAGAACAAATGCGTTCGAAGGTAAGTGAAATCTTTTTTTTTCCTAAAACATATTTTCCATATAAAGTGAATATCTGTCTGTCTGTCTGCATGCAAAAATATTTACAACAGATGTTCCGTATATTGCCTATAAATTGTATTCTAAATATCACAAATATTTATATGCATTCCTTAAGCTAAAAGATTGATATTACGACAAAACGTTTTGTTATTGCTCATGTAGTAATATTAAGAGGAATATACATTTTTTTTACATATCTGCTTTATGCAACATTACATTTTTGTTTGGTAAAATCAGTCATTCGTGTGCTAGCCGGTCTGTGTGTTTGTCTAGTGCAATTTAAAAATATACACGCCTTCCAGTGCAGTATGCAGGTGGATGAGTTCTGCTTTTTGGTTAAGAAGTTTTGCATTATTACAAAGAAAGAAAAGGTATGTTTGTCACTAGCGTTGTTAATTTAAAATATTTAATGCTAAATGTAGTTTTTTGACTCATCCTGGTGCCCTGAAAATAAACTTTGACATTTCCTAAGAATATTCCCGAAATATTTTGTAACCGTTAGTGAGCTGGCCCAGCTGTAAAAAAGTAGAACTTTTCAGTTTTTTGCAAGAAAAACATTTATTTTCGTTCCAATAAACTGTATATCAAAGGTGTATCAAATGAAGGATCATTTGAAGTCGCATCAAAAAACATATAAATCAAGAATGTAAAAAAATAAAAATAAAAGGATATACACTTTTTTCAAAAAGGTCCAGCCAGCTAGCTCACTAATGATTGTTTCAAATAAATTCAGTAAAGTGCCACTTTGAATCGCACACGAAGGGCTCCTTACGAATACTATATACGTACATACTAGGGTATTGATTCGGTTAACCGTTAAGCAGTTAACCGGTTAATTACTACCCGATTAACTGAACGATTAATTTAAAATTGGCTATTTTCGATTAACGGTTAAACCGGTTAATTTCAGTGGATTAACCGAAGTAACAATTTTTTTTTATATTTTGTATAATACTGCAACGTATTTTTTGTGTGTTTATTATTTGTTTCATCCTATATGCAAAATGTATGTTTTTAGAAATTATTTTTCATACAAACAAATAAGTGTGTTCAGTGATTTTAACTTAAGTAAAACATTAAAATCCTTGGACGTGACTATAAAAGAGTTTAGTACAGACTCTGCTACTCTAATTGAACTTGAGGGAATTATGTATTAAGTTTTTGTTTAATAGTTTTATAAAATCCAATAATGCTGTTGCCAACGACAAATCTAAGAATTAGATTTAATAAGAGACGAATTCAATGATTTTATACCTCCACTCGGGAATATTTCCTTCTAGCAACACTGTTTTAAAATAGTATCAGTCAGATGATGACTCTCCACATGATAATAGATTAATTAATCGAGCGATTAACCGATTAAAGCAGAACCAGATTATATGAATAATTTAATAAATACTTATATCTTATTTTTCATTTTGGCGATTTTTATTTTTTTTTGCGTGATTTTTTTTTCGTCTAGACGAAATTTATCGGTTGTGGTGGTTTTTGTTAGTTTGATCGATTTTTTTCATTTCGTATTTAAGTTTTTGGCGGTATTTTTAGTTTTGGCGATTATTTTTTATTTTGGCAATTTTTTTAGTTCAGGCGCTTTTTCCCATTTTGGCGATTTTGTAGTTTTCGCGATTGTTTTTCGTTTTGGCAATTTTTTTTAATTTTTGGCGAATTTTTGGTTTTTTTTATGATTTTTTTTCGGTTTTTGTTAGTTTTTATGACTTTTTCGTTGTGGCGATTTTTCGAATTTTTATGTTTTTTTTAATTTTTTCAATTTTCGTTAGCTTTTGCGTTTTTTTCGTTTTGGCGATTTTTTTTAATTGTTGACGAGTTTTTTTTAATGATTTTTTCTGACTTTCTTTTTGGCGATTTTTTCGAGTTTTGATGATTTTTAAAAAATTTTTTTACGGCAATTTTTTTAGTTTTTGCGCTTTTTTCCTTTCTTTTACTTTTGGCAATTTTTTCGTTTTGGCAATTTTTTTCGTTTTTGGATATTTTTCATTTTTTCCGCATTTATTCGTTTTTAAAAGATACTATATTGTTTTTGGCGATTTTTTGACGTTTTTTCGCACTATAGCGATTTTTTGTGTTTTTATTCTTTAAATGTTTATTTTTTATTTCGGGAAGTTTTTGTTTTTGGGATTTTTTTTTAATTTTGGACTTTTTTTTAGTTTTAGCGTTTTTTTTTCGTTTTGGCGATTTACTTTTCGGCTTGTTCCTTGCATTACTGAATGGAATAGGCTTTAATTCACCCATAAATTACACATGTTTGCGGTGATACACAATTACATACATATAAAATATGATAGATGTTGGTCTTTATATTGCAAATAAAAATTTCGGTTAAATGTACTGCGTCAGATATACTAGATAACGGTACATTTGTATTTTTCGATGTATACTTATCTTTCAAGCGCCATCCAGATTCAAATACTGGTTCGATAAAAGCAAATTATATCTTGTTTGAAAGGCTACTAAATTATACGTGGAATTGTGGCTAATTGGCTTCGATGGGATAAAAAGTGCCTGAGTTATAGTGGATCGAAGGTAAGATTTTATGAAATTTTAAAAGTTTTTCACCAATATTTGTATTTTCGGAAGCTGTTTTGTATCACAAAAAATCAATTGGCCACGATTTAGCGCGTAATTTAATAGCCTTTCAAAGAACGCATCATTTGCTTTTATCGAACCAGCCTTTGACTCTGGATGGCGCTTGAAAGAAAAGTATACAACGATAAACACAAATGTACTGCTATGTAGTAAATGTGACGTGCTATAAATCATATCAATATCTTTTCCCGTTACTTTTCCAACAATAACAGCAAATAATTACGGTTTGAGAAAAAATATTACAGAAATATTATTTCGCAGGCCTCTGTTATCAATTTTTGTTTGACATATTTAATTATTATTGTTCAGAAGATATAGCTAAATTACAAAATTACATAACCTAATAGAATACCCTTTAATTGTTAAATGATTTTTTTAGCATTCGCTTCTGTTGCCTTTAAAGTGCTGCTTTAGTTGAGAAAATTTAAGGAATTTGCTTCTTGCGAGAGTGTAGCGAAAACAATAGGGCTCCCCTTTGTACTTTTTGTGTACGGAACCCTAAAAATGAAATATTTTTCGAAGCCTCATAAAAAATGTCAAAGTACATTTTTAGGCGCCCACTTAAAAATTGTTGTGTTTCAATCCACATTAGCGTACATAAGCCAATTATTTCTCACGTCGACTTAAGCGGTTTTCGATTATGACATAAAAGATTCCATTATAACAAAAGCCAAAGTCGACATAATTTTTAGAGTTGCGTATATTACATATGCCATAAACCTGTTAAACATTTCTTAAAACATTAAACTTCCATAGTCATACTTTTTATCTCAGAACTGCGCATTTGTTTAATAATTGCTGATTTGCCACAAAATTTTCTGCTAATGCCCTTTTGGATTTTTTAGAAACGTTCTTCGAAAGTTTGTTTTTGACGTATGCTCGTATTGCTTGCGACCTCAGACTTCTTCCTTTTTTAAAGTCTTGTTCTTTAATTTTCTTATTAAAGCAAAATGTATCTTTTCCAGTTTCATATGTTTTTAACCAAAATAATCACATCAAGCCACAATTTTTTTTTTGTTATCTCACGTTTGTTTGAATCGCGAAAACTTCATAGTCCTGGCTGTGTTATCGCTTTTACTTTAGACCATCCGTACGTGGTTTTATTATGTTCATTTTCATAGAAATAATTGTTCGCAGTAGCATGCTGTCGCTGTAATAAAAATTTGTCTTTTTTTATTTGAAAAAAAAAGAAACGGGCATTAAAACTCACGTAATCATAAGGGAAAAGAGCTGAAACACACACAAAAGTATAAAAAGCAAACATATTCATGAATTTACAAATGATGGCCATTTTTTCTTGCATATGTTTACTGTTGTTATCCCAGAAAGAGCAAATGTTATAAAAGGTGCTTATGTATGTATGTGGTACAGTGTTTGTTAAAAGTTTTTCTACACGTGTTATTCTTATCAACTATAATGGAAGTTTTTCATTCATTCGGTTTGTAATTTCATATTACCCTATAAATCCGTCATTCTGACCGCGTAATAGGTGAAATGGATTTTGTGGTGATTACAGTTAGATAAAGTTCTGCGAAGTTTGCTGTTGAAAACAACGGCTGACCATGTATTCTATAATTTTCTTCGAGTATGTTCCAAGAATATCACAATATTATAGCTGGACACTAGACTGGTCGTAAAAATCTATGGATATTTATAAAAAAATAAACTAAAAAAATTTCAGGGCCATCAGTTGAAATTAAGGCGTGTCGCACCCCCAGCAAAGCTTGGGCTTATGCACTTTTTATACTTTTCTGTTTTAAAATTTAATAAAAACACAATAAGTATAAAAATTGTCTATATCCAAAGAAATTAAATTATTTTTGGCTTGAGTTCGGTTTTAATTGAGTTTTTCAATTAAATAATATTTTTATTTAGAGATAAATGTGAAGCATGTAGACAAAGAAAATCTTGACTGTGCGGAGGGTTGAACTGACGTTTCGATAGCTACCGCTAATCTCATCAGAGTTCTTTACCACTTAGACCACTCGACCAAAGTCGGTGGTTTGCAGTCAAGAATTGAATATCATCTACTTTTAATCAATTCATACTATCAGTCTTAGAGCTGTATTTCATTTGATAGTAATTGATATTCACTTTTGTCTTTTGTCTTCAAATCAAAATCTATCAAATGAAATACAGCTCTAAGACTGATAGTATGAATTGGTTAAAAGTAGATGATATTCAACTCTTGACTGCAAACCACCGACTTTGGTCGAGTAGTCTAAGCGGTAAAGAACTCTGATGAGATTAGCGGGAGCTATCGAAACGTCAGTTCAACCCTCCGCGCAGTCAAAATTTTCTTTCTCTACATGCTTCACATTTATTTCTAAATACAAATATAATTTAATTGAAAAATTAAATTAAAACCGAACTCAATCCAAAAATAATTAAATTTCTTTGGATATAAACCCATGCAGTTGGACTAAAGTCATAACCTAATTGATAAAAATTGTCTTGTAAAAAGTTGTTGTTTGTGAAGTTTCCAACATCTTTTGCCATAACAACTTTTATCCAAATCATATATTTAAGAAAATAAACATCGAAAAATCCCATAGCTATTAAAATAACAAAAATAGGCCATACGTGTGTAAATTTCAGCAAACTTTTTCGTTTTCTAAAAAGTGAAGTTGTTTTTTGGGCCGCTGAATACGAATATGTGCACTCAACATACATATATTAGCATAACTGGAGAACGGTTCGCCCTTTTCATTAAAACGAAAAAACTAAAAAAACAACAAAGCTTTCTTTAAGCCGAGTAAAAATTTCTTTTAACCTGTCCCTTAGTTACAGAGATATCGTAAAAGTTGGTGCCTAAAAACTAAAAATTTCATAAAAATTTTTAAAATTTTTGTGTTTGAAAATTCATAAAAAAATAAAAATACACATACGATCTCCATTTTTTGTCTAGTATTATGTAGCTGAATATATTCTAAAGGGAATGGGTGCTTTTTCATTGAAATTGAGGCTCAACTTTTGATTAATGTAACTAGTAGAAATATGAGAAGGTAGGATTCATATTAAAGTTTTCGCCTCATTTTATGGATCCTGAAATAAAATTATATTTTTCGATTTTTTAACATATTTGTGTATTGAGCGTTACTTTTGCTTTCGCGGTTGTTCTGGGAATGATTTTTGTGGAAAAAAATAAACCACAAAAATGAGTAAAGGGTTTGAAAGTACTATATATCTACTCTATAAGAACTAAAAAACTATAATAATCTCAGGACGAAATTAAAAATTATGAACACTTTTTCAATTGTGACTTGGGTTCACATGGAAAAATAAAAAAATTTTAATTTTTAAAATAATTCCTTACAAACATTTATAGATAAGCGAAAAGAATGCTAATCATTTTTTCAAATAAGTTTAATTTTTTATAAAATCGACCAGAATTGTTAAAAGTTATATCGATTTCCTACCTAATACGTTCTTCGAAAACATAACAACCCAAGTGCGGTAGAAGCAAAATTTTTTTAAAGCAAAGCAGAAATTACTTAACGGATAATATTCTCTATATTGTTTCTATCCTTCCGCTGCTTTTAACTTTTTTGTCGTCCTAAAATTTATAAATAAATTTTATTCAAGAAAATTTTTAACGTAACGCTCAATACATTTGCGTACGAATTCAATATTTTTCCAACCACATACTATAGTTTGAATTTAATACATTTCAAATGTATAATCGTGGATGCATTTTGACATAAACTCCTTAGGTATTCACTAAAAATTTCAATTAAATTAAAAAATTTTGGATAACACTCAATACATTTCTTTGGATACAGACCTTGATGGATTCATGAAACATTTAGCAATATAATACTATTTAGCAAAGTTCACAAACATTTTAAATATTTAGAAGTACAAATTTGCGCTGTTATTTTAGTGTATGAGTAATGAAGCGTATTAAAAAAGCGTAACACGCAATTCACAACACTGTGGACAACAACAATTTAAAAAATTATAATTTCTAATATTTTTAAAAAATTTGACATGTGAAATAAGAGAAGCAAATTGAAATATTCTAAAATCTTTATAAATTTAATCTCGTTTTTTTTCAAATTTGTACTTATTATTCAAAATCAACAGCAAATGTATAGAAAAATAAAATAGATTCATATCGAATATAAATTGTTTGCTGGGTTTTGTATAAGTTTCTAAGCCTACTATGCTTATTTTATTCTCTTGTGATTTAAAAAAAATTATTATCTTTAATTCTTAAATGGTTTTTGAGAGTAAGTGCATAAGATAAGAGGTTTGAAACTTTTCAAAAGTATAGTTGAAGTCTACTGATGATTTGGTAAAGCACCAATGAAATGCATATAGAAATTGATTAACCCTCAGCAAATAAATCTTTATAATAATTGATTGACCTGAAATTTTTTTCAGGTAGTTTTCTATACATACTTGTCAATTTGGAGTATTAGACTTGAAGAAATTAAACTATTAATTTTTGCGACCACTCTACTGGACACCCTAGACTACTAATCTTGGATCATTTGTAATGTTAAACAGTTTTTATAATGCCATTCCTAAAATTATAAAAATAACACTGATATCAGTTGCATTTATTTTTGAAAGTTATTTAATACTATTAAACATGTTTGGATAAGAGTTATTCCTATTTATTCTTATTACTTTTTGTGAAAAAACTGCCTTTAGCAAATGAATTTTTCAATGTAAAAAAATGGACCATGTTTTTTAATTTATGCCACACAAGACATTTTTCCCAGATTAAATGCATAACACGCAAATTCCTCCTACGCTGTTTTTCCTATCAATGCGGGCATATGTTTTAGTACATGCCTTTATGTTCACGTAAACCAAGTGCCAAGGCTTTGGTTGCTTAAATCGTCGTATGTATATGAAATTATTTGTCTATCTCAAGCTATTCTCTGAATCTATGTCACTTTTGTCTATGTGTTCTTTGTGTCTTCCTGATAATATGCATTCTGCTCCTGTATTGCAATAACACATCAGTAAACATTGTAATCCTGAAGAAAACAACATCGAATGAAAAACAGGCAGGTATAGAACAATAAGAAGAAATATGAAAACAGGAAAAACTGCCCATATATTTTCTTTGCTAAACTGATTGCTTTAACATTTGTGCTTTTTCTAGTAATGTATACTAGGACAGATGCATGTATTTTTTCTATCAGTCTGTGTTTGTCTGTCTGTCATATACAAGCTTATTTCTTTTTTTCTTCTTTTTTTTTAATTCATTGGCTCGTTTGTACTATTTTGCTATTTCAATCTGATTAGCTGGAATGACAATTTCTTATTATTGCTGTTGGTTGTGTATTGCTCTTGCTGTGCGAGTGTTTCTTTAAAGTAACCTTAAATATGTGAAGGTCTCTCAAGGTAAGGTCGCAGTAAGCAAATATTTTACGAAATGAGCATGGCTAGCAGGACATCACTGTATTACATTAGAGTTTTTCGAGCATAAATTTGATCGGATAAACAATTTTGTTTAATCCTGGGTTTAATATTAGGAGCACTTGGAAATCAGTCTACCAGATGTGGGAGGGTTAAAATTCTAGCCTTGTCCTAGACCTCTGGACCACTCATGAATATAATTCTTAAGTGGATGGGCTTGCCACATTTGCTACAGATTTTATATGATGGAGACTTACCCATCTCCACCGCCAACATTAAATTTAGGTTTAACATCTAATAAATGGTCAAATTACACTCTAAAGCATTACTTCAAATTTAGGATCATATATTGTCTAAATTTGTGTTGAAAATTTCTTCTTGTTTAAAATTACATCGATTTTGTAGTTATTTTATTAAGGAAAAAAACCTTTCAAATTAAACATATTTAGTCCAAGTGGAAACAATTTAACATAAAGTAAAATAGAGCTATGGCTGAATGGTAGATACGTCAGACTATCAGTCAGGAGGTCGCGGCTCAAACCCGCGCGCTCCCAATCGCTTTTTTAGTAAAAATATTTTGTTAAAAAATAATGCATGTGTTATTTTAGGTTGATAATAATCTGTAAAATAGTCGGCCTAATTTTCAACAGAAGTGTTTTATAGTGTAGTATGTAAGGTATGAGGATAAAGGTGCCCTGATGATCTGCATTAGCCCCAGTGAAATGAACATAGAAACTGGCTATTACCCCTCCACAATCAACTTTTATTTATTTAAGCTGTTTTTAGGCTATTATACAAGCTGTTCGACTTCTGCACAAAATGCTACCCTGATATAATGTGTTGTTATTGCTTTTTTAAAACTTTCCATAAACTCATCAGATCAGGGTTGCATTTTATACAGAAGTCGAACGGCTTATGAGATAGTGTAAAACTGCTATTTTTAATTTGAGTATTAACTTCTTTACTCCCCGCCTACACATGTAATTTTTGTTGCAGCAATTTCCGAATTTGTGGGAGAGTGTTGAAATAGAATACTATATCTATTCCTCTCTCGCTCTTTCTCACTGAAAAATGAAGTATTGCTGCTACAAAAATTGCACGTGCGGACCAGGACTTAGGAAAGGGATATTGTAGAAAGAATAGGAGGTGAAGTGAAAGAGAGAGAGAGAGATATAAAGCTTACTTCATGCACAACTCTGCTATTGGGCGTTTTTGTTATATTTTATATAGCAATGTTACAGCGCCTATGGTGTCAAGTAGAGACATTAATATATTTATGCTGTATAGCTATTATATTAGTTCTTTTACTTCGTTGACGATTCTGCTACAATACCGATGAAGGAGGGTCCTGTGATATGCATAAGTATATGTCAGTATTGATCGCTGCCGGCACTGCTAAGTGATCAGTTCTATGCTTTCACCACTTTAACAGTCCAACAACAATCAACACAATGACACACCAATGCATATAAGAAAAATTTATGGTGTTGATGGCTTGCCTGAAACTAGTCTCGACACCAGATCTCAGGCTTTGTAGTCAACGCGCTAAGCACTTTAGTCAACAGCACCTATTGTTCAATTCACAAGCATTGTCAGGTACAATATTGTAGCAAATACAATGAAAAAATCTTGTGAATAGGCTGTAGTAAGTGCACGTTGCAATGCATGAAAACGTCAAGATGAAAACTTGAAAATAAATTGTTTAAAAATGAATGCTTTTAGATTTCCATTAATTTTATTGAAATCTTCATATTTTAACAATTAAATTTTTTCTTATTGAGAAACTTTTTAGCTGTTTTTCTTGTATTAGGCAATTTCAAGTTCCTTGGAGGACAAAAACTATAATTTTTTATATTTTCAAACATATTGATGATTTTCTGAAGAGCTATATCAGCACATTCTGGAAACATTACATTTTTGTCATTCGTTACCTCACTTTAGGATGATATAATTTCTACATTATTTCACCTCGTTTTAATTGCTTAAAACTCCTTTACATCAAAGGCAAATAATTAATGAATAAAATATGTTGTTTTAAGATTAATTCTCTTCACATTTCCCTTGATATTTATTTGTTTATATTCTGCATACTTTCTTTCATCTAGTTTTATTTTTTCTCTATAAGGTTTTCTGATCTCTGCTCTTGTTTACTATTTTTTCTCCTTTAAAATCCAAAGCAATAACAAAAACACCGAAATTAGATATTAGAAACTACAAAAACAAAATCTATACATATATAGAAGTCACGAATTACAAGTTTTTATCATGTTTCTTTTTCTCTACAATGAAATTTTAAGCAAATGTTCTAGCATAATTGAATTATTTACCATCCAAATTATTACAATTGAAATAAAATTTGATCTCTTTGAAAAATTTTAGCTTTTATTTAACACTTGTCGGAATTTTTGAAATAAATATATAAGTAACAAATGACGATGTGCTCTGTGGCTGATTAGCAGCGATGCTAGTCTGTCAGTCCAGTGGTCGTGGGTTTGATTTCCGCCATAGACCCTGGGTGTTTTCCGCCAAAAAGCCTAATCACTTCGCGGGTTATGTTTGTGTGTGTTATTGTAATGTTACAAAAGTGTTGTTTTCATGTCTTAGGAAATTGATGAAGCTCATACTACAACTTTTTCCATAAGCATCTAAATTTCACATGTTTTTTTTGGCTTTTTTTCACCTTTTTTTTGCATTGCAATTATTAGTCATAGCGTTTAAATTAATTTATGCGATTTATCATTTTTGTTATTTATTTGATAATAATATATAATCTTAAAAGCAAAAGTCACGAATCACAAAACTCTTGTAGACATACTTTTAGAAAAACAAATTAAAGTATTTTTTTTTGAATAAGCTTTTTTTTTGTGAATGTGCAACGAAACTGATAAGTGTACTTTTATTTGGGGTTATTTATTTTTGCATTCATTTTCGTTTTTGAAAATAATGTAGTGCGTAAATCTACCTCTGAAAGCGGAGTAAAAAAAGTTTATGGAATGAGAGTGAGATCAGAGTGAAAAAAGTAAAAAAAACAAAAATTGCTTTCGTAAAAGATGATGTATTTACTGCGAATTATGTTTTTAATAATATCTTAATATAATTTAATTTATTGAACTTCAGCAATCTAGCAACAAGGCCATAATTAATCACAAATTTCTACTAGTAACAATAGCATACTTAAAATAAAATTAATAAAATAATTGTAATAAAATTATATAAAAATATTTATCCCATAGAGAAACAGTATTAAAAACTTTTAAGACATAAAATATCAATTTGTTTTGAATCTAACTTACAGCGTAACTAAAATTCATTATTTTACAGGAGAAGGAAAAAAAACTGAATAAATACAAGAACACTTACAAACAAAAAATAGTTTTTAAGTCACCATTAAAACGCTATTTTTGTATTTAAAAGTTGGCTACCAGAAAACATTGAAATAAAGATTTCTAAAAAAATCGAGATACGCCTTTTTTATTTTAAGCCATTGATACGTACATTTTTCATATATACATATTTCATGGCAGCTCATAACATGCATATCACTTTGCTACTTGCGTACGCACGGTCTCTCAAAATTACCCTGTCGGAAACGTAGTTAACTTTAAATTAACTTTAAGCTAACTATTTCGCAACTAGTTCTGACTGACACTTCGATTGCTTTCCAATGGAAACAACTAGCTATTTTAACAATGCTATATCCTAGGCGGTAGTCAATTGTCCCACTCTGTACTACTTTTCAACTAACTTAAAATTGAGTTTATTTAAGTCACCTGGTAGTTAGTATATTTGCAAACAAATGTTGCTGGGGTTCGAACTATGTATCACACGTTTGATCTATAAATTTTATTGAAATTTTTATATTTTTGTACGTTGTCACACCCGTCGGTCACACCCGTCCCATTTTTTTGCCAAACAGTAAATACATAATACAATAAAAAGCACTTTGCATAGATATCTATACCAAAATTATTGTGTACCTTATAGTAAAAATTTTACAGAATTTATACTGAAAGCTATAATTCTTTAAAACTAAGATTTGTAAGGTCACACCCGTTGCATCTTTTTGACGACCATTCTGAGCAGAAATTGTGTTCTATCAGTGTCTATCCGTTATTCAACGACTTTAAGCTTAATGTCCTTGCGAGCCGCAACTTTTTTTAAGTAAAAAATTTTATATTCTTGATCTGTAACAAAAAATGTGTGCAAAATGGTCACACCCGGCTGAATGGAATTGCTCATAACCAACGCGCTAACCACCCAGCTAAGGTACCATTTAAAATAATAACAGCAATAAGTTAATACAAACTTGAAATGAGTTTCAAAATAGCTGAGAGTAAAGTTGTTTGTTGGCTCTCGCCAAATCCGATTATGTACTCAACTTAAGAATTGATTTTCTGGATTTCATTATGGATTACATTGTAGTTAGCTTTTAGTTAGTCTAAGAAAAGCTAACTATAAATTGATTATTTTCGAAGTCGACTAGTGATTTTCCGACAGGGTAGCTACGGTTCCAGCAAACAGACACTACAAGGTCAATTAATGATTGCAACCTTGTTTACACTCACACATATACAAACAAGCTAATTCAGTTTAACTTTTATGCTAAATAAATTTAAGTTGAAAGATGGAGAAAAATTCAAAACTAATGGGATGATTATAAATAAGTTTTAGCATGATGTATCGATAAGTAGGCCAATTGATGAGTAATTAGTTAAAAGAATAGTCATTTTCTTTTTATATGAAGCAATCTATTGTAGATACATGAGTGTAAAACAAAAAAAATAAAACACACCGCAAAAAACAAACAAATTTTATTAGTTTATACAGAAAGAAAAACCTCGAACTTCTTATTTTAAGTACGTATCGTAATCTCTCAGATAATTTTACAGTAATTTCATGTGTGTGTATCTTGGCTTTTCGCTGTCGTTGTTTAAATGCTGATTTAGACGAGTTGTCTAAAGCGGCCCATCCATTATGCAATAGTATTATATATGTTACTGTATATATTATTGTCGTTTTGACCTATACTACGCAATAAATGGCATAATATTTTCAAACAAAATATTGCCCAATTTTCATGAGAGTGAACAAGTAAACATAACACTGCACAATGTTGCAAACACATTACACAATTTTCTTGATTGTACAATAAAAATAAAAAGTCTTTTGATTTTCGCCAATATATTGTGCCACCTTTGAATATGACATACAAATTGGCGATGTACAATACGAAAAATTGCACAATTATGTTGGAGATGGATGGGCCGCTTAAGGCTTTGGCTTAGAAAAAATGCGATGAGTCGCCCAACAGTGAATAAAAATTAATTTAAAATTTAAAAAAGTAAGTAAAACAATTCTGCCTTATTTATAAAAATATATTAAGTTTATTAAAGGTTTATTTGACAACTTTCTTTGGAAGAGCTCTTAATAAACATAAACTATTTCTTTTTATAAATAAGGGCGTTTAAATTTAGCTAAGTATTAAAAATATTTATTCAAGTCTCTTCCAGAATTATAGAAACCTGATAAAACCTGATTCGGGCTTGATTCAAGTACGCTGCAGGATTGATTTAAGTCCAGAAAAACTGTGTACAGCTTTGGGTTGGCTGCATGATGATATTAGACGAGAATTTGTTGGCTGATGGAAGATTATTTACTCCATCCATCTAAGCCGCGTCCATCATGCCGTCCAATTTTCGTCTTGCATCAAGCCTGCAGCGTTTTCGAAGCCGTCCAATATTCGTCTTGCATCAAGCGGCCAGCGTTGTTGAACCAAAATATTTTTTCATTTGAATCAATCCCGGAATCCGTATTTGAATCAAGCGTTCTGTACTTGATTTAAGAAAACCCGTACTTTTGACACCGCTCTGGCTTGATTTAAGTACAGATGGCTTGATTCTTCTTTTTAGTGTAGTTTAATTGCCAATTACACCACTTTCTCGTGAACATCTAACACTTGCACGGATCAATGGCGGTTGTTAGTCATGTTTATTTCCTTCGCCTTTCATTTCGTCATTTCTGCATCTCTTAGTTTTTTTATTTTATATTATTTTCTAACTTTGACAACATGTCAGGTGTGATATTAGTTCAAACCGTAATACCATTTACTGTTTATTGCTTTTTTCAAACTTTGTCCAAAGAATTATGTGTCTTATATGCATTTTTATTTTGCATAGTTGAGGTTTTGCAGAGTTAGCAAAACTTTAAAAGCAAAAAAAAAAAAAAAATATAAATAAATTGCATATGAGTTTAAAAAAGCTGTGTATCAGTACATGACTTGACTCTCCAGTGAACTTCTAAGAAATTTTGTTTTTCATAAAAAATTTAAATAACAAAAATATTGAAAACAGAATAACTAAATACAAGTTAATTAAAGGTAGGACACAGAAGAGAGCTTTGTATGTGTAGTTGACTCTGTGGAATCTTTATATACATATGATGCCTTTATTTTGAAAATGAGGCAACTCCATTTTTTTAAAATTTGTTTGCAGATACGATTTGCTAAGTATGCCGAGTCATTAGAATTATGTGCAACTCCCCTTAAAACGACTCCCAGGCGTAAACTTTCAAAACGCCGAATGAAGGTGTAAATTTTTTTGTGCCGTTTGTGAGAGTAAGCCTCTAGAATCGTGTTATATCAATTTTATTGTGTTATTTGATTAACACAACAATTGGAAAGTTGATATATTGCAAGCACAATAAATAGATCGTATGAGTAATTATTTATAAGTTATTTTTTCATACGTAAACTTTCTTTTTTCAAAAACTTTTACTCTTCTGCGTCAAATTAAAAAAAAAAATTCTCTACACAAGGATAACGATGTGGTCTTGGTAACATATGCAAAATATCGTATGCTCCGGGGGAGTCAATTACAGATGACTTGGAAAACCATAATTGCCCTAAAACAGCTGAGAGCTGTGAGATTGGCTGTCGTACAAAATAGTCATGTGAAAATAGAAATGTGAAATTATTAGATACAAAAAACCAATCCGAATCTTATAACCAGAGAAACCGCAAATATACAATACCATAGCCTTGCATCCTAGAGAAATTTTTAGATAAATTCTAGTATTTTATAAATAATTATGCTGCTTATTTACAAAAGAAAATCCCAAAACTCATTAAATTTTCAATTTTGTTTAAACTAAAAATTTACTTATTCGATATTTTGCTTTTGTGGCTTACCGACTTATTGCACTAAGCCCCTCAATTGTATGTTTTTCCTGTCCGATGTATTTAGTCCTAAATAAGATATTTGTACGTGTGAGAACTTTTTAAGAGTTTTGACATTGATTTGTAGTGCACATTTTTGCATATTTTGTTCTTTGCAGCATGTTTTTGCATATTTCCATCTTAGCCGCATATTTAGGACATTTTCCTAGTTTTTGTTGCATATTTGGCTATTTTTCTGCATATTTCGGCTTTTTTAAATGTTAATGTGCATATTTATAAAAATAACAAAATCTGTTTTATAACACAGTGCAACACGAAAAAATGTAACCATATACGGACACCACTACGTGATAAATGACAAAAGAAGACCCGTGTCACCCAGTTTTGCCCCAAGTCATGCACTTTGGGGCCTCGGTGTCATTTTTGCAAAAAACTGATCATTTTCTCAGGCTCATATCGTGCAAACCTTTCGGAATTTTGATTTACTCTCTGAAGCAAAGTTGTAGCTCTTGTCATAAGGAACAAAAATTGTGAACATATAAAATAAAAAACTTCATCTTCAAGATCAAAATCGCAAATAGGTCAATCGACCTATAAGAAAATAGAGTATATGTATATACTTCGTGGTGTCAAAAATTAGCATTATAAAAATTATAAACGACTTTATAAAGTTTGTGAACCCTTTTAAGAGCATATTTTTTCAAGGTTTTAGAGCATATTTTTATGTTTTTTGTGCATATTTAAATGCGCATAAAACACATTCTTAGAGCATATTTCTGATTTACATATTCAACAAACACGCAAGCTTGGATTTCTTTTTTTGCCAATACATTCTGATAAAATCCTTTCAAATTTATGGTCTTGCTATTTAAATTGTTACAACTTTGAGCAATATTCAGATTTTAAACTTGTTAAATGTAAAAATATAAAAAAAATTTTACTGGACCAAAGCACACAATCACAAAAGAGTTCATAGTCAAATATGTTTGGAATTCTATTATTTTGTTGGCCCATTTTCCATCATTAGTTAAGAGATTACAAAAACAAAAACAAGGACATTAACATGAACAACCAGTAAATGGAATTTAATTTCTACATTTGTTACTTTTTTTGTTTGTTGTTACACACTTTCCGTTTTACCATTTAAAAACAAACAAAAAAATTAAAAGTCGTTGCTTTTGATTTCTCTCGTAAAACTTTTCAAATTTCTATAAAATAATTTTTGCCACTTCCTTTTCTCTCATTCCACAAAACATGGATTAATTTGCTAATGCCATTTATATTTGCTATTGTTTGGTCCCTTAAATTTTAAGGGTTAATAAATTACAGTAGATTGGAGCCTGAAGGTTGGCTAGATTTCGATCGTGGGAATCAAGGGGTATTTTACTGCTTTAAGCCATTTTCCATATTGCTGTTGTTGTTGTTCTGCATTGATTGCCCTACGCAACACTTTATAGCTTAAAGCCAAAAGTTTCCTATTCTTTTGAATAACAAGAAAATAATAAAGGCAAAAATAAATTAATAAAATGAAATGTGTTGAGTAAATGAATAAAGTTGGTGCGGTCGACGTCGGACTGACTGTATTTAAAAAGTTTGTTTATTTGATGGACAGCAATGAAATGTAAAAGCAACTTAAACATAAAAATATTTACACTATTCAGTTAAATAAATACACAAACATATAAATAAAAATACTTATTTAAATTTTATAAGTGTTTAAGCATTTTTGCAGAAAAAATAATGCCGCCCTATCAATTAGTGAACTTTATTTATTAAAACGCTTTTATTAGCATAACCTGCATGTATGTACGTGTGTTTGTATGTCTGTGTGTATGTATGAATGTAACGGAGACTTTCAACGTAATTTTCACCAAGTTCAATATGTCCGATCAACTTTAAACTTTGCACACGCATTAGGTTTCGATGACAATACAATCTAATGAATATAAAAGTGGGCTGTGCCATGCCCATACGATCGAAATATCTTATATCTTGCAAGCTATAGCAGTCAGAGTGTTCAAATTTAGTATGGACTATTTTCAGAGCAAGAATGCGAAATATGTCAAAATATTGGTAGAATAGGACCGGGGGAAGGGACCATCTTATATCTTGAAAGCTATAATAGCAAGAGTCTGCAAATTTGGTATGAGTTACTTTGAAAACAAGACACGACCATAGGTAAATAGCTGGCGAGGTAGCTGGGAGGAAAGGGGCACTCCCCATACAAAGTAAATAGCAATTACGTGATATTTGGAAAGCTATGATATCAAGAGCCTTAAATTTGGTAAGAGTAAATTTGAGGACAAGACACGACCATAAGTGAAAACCAGGCGAGATACCTGCGAGAAAAGGGGTACTCCCCATACAAAGTAAATAGCAATTACGTGATATCTGGAAAGCTATGATATCAAGAGCCTTAAATTTGGTAAGAGTAAATTTGAGGACAAGACACGACCATAAGTGAAAACCAGGCGAGATACCTGCGAGAAAAGGGGTACTCCCCATACAAAGTAAATAACAATTACGGGATATCTGGAAAGCTATGATATCAAGAGCCTTAAATTTGGTAAGAGTTAATTTGAAGACAAGCACTATCATATATAAAAAAAACTGGTGGGAAGCTGCGAGGAAAGGGGTACTCCCCATACACGGTTATTAGTAATTACCTAGTATCTGGAACGCTATGATATCAAGAACCTTAAAATTTGGTACGAGTTAATTTGAAGACAAGACACGACCATAGGTAAACAACTGGCGAGGTAGCTGGGAGGAAAGGGGCACTCCCCATACAAAGTAAATAGCAATTACGTGATATCTGGAAAGCTATGATATTAAGAGCCTTAAATTTGGTAAGAGTAAATTTGAGGACAAGAGACGCCCATAGGTGGAAACCAGGCGAGATGTCTGCGAGGAAAGGGGTACTCGCCATACACAGTCAATAGGAATTACGTGATATCTGGAAAGCTATGATATCAAGAGCCTTAAATTTGGTAAGAGTAAATTTGAGGACAAGACACGACCATAAGTGAAAACCAGGCGAGATACCTGCGAGAAAAGGGGTACTCCCCATACAAAGTAAATAGCAATTACGTGATATCTGGAAAGCTATGATATCAAGAGCCTTAAATTTGGTAAGAGTTAATTTGAAGACAAGCACTATCATATATAAAAAAACTGGTGGGAAGCTGCGAGGAACGGGGTACTCCCCATACACAGTTATTAGTAATTACCTAATATCTGGAAAGCTATGATATCAAGAACCTTAAAATTTGGTACGAGTTAATTTGAAGACAAAACACCACCATAAGTAAAAAACTGGCGGGGTAGCTGCGAGGAAAGAGGTACTTCCCATACAAAGTAAATAGTAATTGCATGATATCTGGAAAGCTTTGATAGTGACTGCCTTCAAATTTACTATGAGTTAATTTGAAGGCAAGATAAGAAAATGACAAAAAATTAGAGGGGTATGTGCGACGGAAAGGGTACTCCCCGTACAAAGTAGTTAGTAATTACGTGCTATCTGGAAAGATACGATAGTAGGTGTCTTCAAATTTGGTACCAAGTACTTAGAATACAAGATACGAGGATATGTAAAAGACTTGCGGGGTAGGTGCGAGCGACGGAGTACTCCCCATGCATAGTAGTTTCATACTATATGAAAAGCTATGATAGTAATAATCTTCAAATTCAATAATTGTTAATTTGAAGATAAGATACAAAGAAAGGTAAAAAAACTGGCGGGTTAGGTGCAAGGAAAGGGGTACTCCCTATACAAAGTATGTAATTAGTAATTAGGTGCTATCTGGAAAGCTATGACAGTAAGAGTCTTAACATTTTGTTTGAGTCAATTTGAAGACAAGATACGAAGATAGATAAGAAACTGGCGGAGTAAGTGCGAAAGAAGGGGTACTCCCCATAAAAAGTAATTAGTAATTACTTGCTACGAGTTAATTTGAAGACATTATACGAATATAGGTAAAAGAGTGGCGGGGTCGTTGCGTGGGTTGGGATACTTCTCATGAAAAATAATCAATAATTACACTATGCAACAAGAAAAATGCCAAATAGTACCACTATATTTCTTGTGATGTGGAATTGTCGCCTAACTACGAAAAAAGTCGAAATTTAAAATTCGTCGAATAAATTTTTTTAGATTTTTTTAATTTGAGATATTTGGAGAGTCGTCTATACTGATTTTGTCATGAGTTGCGAACGAATGGCTTAGTTTTGTTGAAAAAAAACTCAAAAATATTTAATTACAAAAACTTAATTAAAATTTAACGGTTGCGGATTTATTTAGACCGTAATGATGAAATTCTGGTTACAGCTGTAAGCTAAATTTACTGCTCATTTCATGATGTCGAAAGAATTCTTTCTTCCGTAGAATTAAATTTAAAACAAAACAAAATTTTTGAATTTGTTTTTGTTTTAAATGTAATTGTACGAAAGAAAGAACTCTTTCGACATAGTGAAATAGCCAGTTAATATATGAAATTGAGGACAATTTTTGGGTGGTGATGTCCGTGCATAAACTTTCCTAAAATTTCGTAAGACTTGAACTATTTTTTAATATTGAAATATTATGTTAGTTTACTGATTTATTATATGGCTACGAAGCACTGTGCAGTGCCCTGTAACCTTCATCAATTTTAATTTTACATTTTTTTTATAATCCCTTAAAAAGCCGCCAAAGCATCATGTAATATTCAATTGCAAAAATTTATGGAATATTATGTAAATATTTAAACAATATTTATTTTTTGTTTACGTTTTCTAAATTTTTCATCTTGTTAAAATGTTCTTTGGCAAAATACAGAAATAAAACCGAACCCAAAACGGCTGTCTACACTTCTCACAAACTGGGCGGTTTAATTGAGTGGTGTCGTCGGCAGACGTGGAAAATTAAAGCAAAGAAATAAATAAATGAAATAAACCAGTATTAAACACCACCATCAAGTTTATTATTACTTCTTTAATTTAAATTGTACAATTTTTGTTGCTTTATTTTACTAAACCAATTTTCCAGTCAAATAGAAATTTGCTTTTTATATAGCAAATTTTCTGCTACTTTATATGCTGCCAACATTAATGTTGCCTAACAAATCTTCGTTCTTGTAATATTTCCACTTATTTCTGCGTATTTAAATAGATAAATAAATTAAAAACTCCATCCAAAAACCATCTAAATCAACCAATTTAACCAACAACGAAAGTTTTTCGTTTACATGCCCAAAAAAAGAGAAAATAATAAAAGCCCTCAAACAAAAAGATTTGTATATTCTTTTGTTCCTTGCATACATTTTTATGATGCTCTCGTTAACATTGAGACTAAAATAAACGAAAGGACTGTGTATTATTTAAAGTCTTACAATTGCTAGCATGGATTGCGTTTATGAAGCAATTAAACTGCTGACATTTTTCCATTGAAATAGAAATGATGAAAGTTTTTCTGTCTGTACTTTCTCATTGTTTTAGGTGTTCGAAAGGACGTGTCTTTTTTTTAGAAAAAAAAACAAATCACCCAAAAAGGCCTTTCAGTTTTTAGAGGAAACAAATTCAATTTCTAATTCATCAGTTGTTCCATTGATTGGTGGGGAATTTTCTTGGCGACTGTGGGATTGTTTGTAACAGAATGGGTGTTCTACATCTACACAGAACAAAACTAAATTTCATTTTCTGTAAGGGAATTCAATGAAATAGTTATTATTTTGCCTAGGAACTGACCTACAAATAAATTTGTAAATATAGATAAAAATATCTGAACAATTTCATTGAAAAAATCAGTTTTTTCAATGAACAAATTGAACAAAATCTATAAAACGATTTGTCAAAAAATATTAAAAAATTTCAAACAAAAAAATTTACTAAATCAAACAAGAAGGTTTACTGGATTTTCTGAAAAATATCAAATAATATTTTTGTCTGAATTTATAAAACAATTAATCTAAAAATACTAACACGTATTAAATAAAATAGTTTACTTAATCAAGCAAAAATATTTACTGTATTTTTTGTAACATATCAAAGAAAATTTTTGTCAGGTTCATCATCATCATCATCATCTATTAAGCATTTACAAAATTTCACTGCGTTAATTGTGCTCAAGTCTGAATGTTTATCTAAAGACTCTAAAAAAATGAATGAGAATTAATGCAAAACGAATTGATTCACTCAAAAATCTTTAGTAAACAAACTTTGTACAATCGCATTTCTTTTGCTATCGTTGTTATTGTTGTTATTTGTGTGTATGTCGTCATCGGGGTTGTTTTTTACGACACAGTTTTTCTTGTTGTTTTTGGTATTTGCGTCCTAAATAAGAGTCAAACAAGCAATTCATTGATTATGTAAAGAAAATTACTGAAAATGAAATTTATTTTTAGACAAACTTTTATTTGAAAATTTTTTGGTGATAATTTTTTCTGTGTAAGCTGTGTAAGGACATCAATAGATCAGAAGTTAGGCTAACAAAAATTTGTCTGTGAATTGCTAGTGTTTGAGGAGGGACAATGATGATACAGCGAAAGTTAAGCAAGTCGGGGCGTAAAAATACGTTGGGCCTTTGTTATATTTTTTCAGCTCTTCCGTTTGCTCCATCCAAACTTTATATTTTCTTTAAAAATTTACTAAAAACACTGTAAAATAAAAAATAAAAAAATTGCATGGTATTAATGACGGATTCTGACAGAGGGCTCCAAAAAATATATAAAAACAAAAAAGTATGCATCTCAAATTCAAGTCCACCGCCTTTCGTTCATAGTTATACTTACTAGGCATAGGAAATCTTGTCAGCCTTACATTTAAAGTATAAAACATACTCACCTTTTTTATGTAAAACACAACATATTTGTAAGACATTTAAATCCTTTAACTTTTCTCTGTATGGATCTTTTTGTCTCTTTCTTATTAACGATGCAAACAAATTTCCATTCAGCGACGATACAGCGGTTTGAAATGTTCTACAAAAAATACACCCAAGCTTCAGGCTCAACTTGAACGCGAGAAATAATTAAAAACTTTAAATATTTTAAAAGGATAATTTTGTACTTATTCATAATTAGTACTCGGCATAGGAAATCTTCCAAGAGGTACATTAAAGGTATAAGATGTGTAGCCTTTTTATGTAAAACACCATGACACATATTTTTGTGGAACATTTCAACCCTCTAACTCTTTGTTGTGTGGACCGTTTTGTCCCTTTTTTAAAAAAGGCGCAAAAAACATCCCTTCAGCGACGATATAGCGGGCTGAAATGTTTTACAAAATTATTCACCACAAAATTTTACTATAAGTTCTCAAATACGTATAAGCTCAGATTCAATTTGAACGCCAGAAATCGTTCGAAACGTAAAATGTGTTTAAGGATTAATTTTGTACTAATTCACAATTAGTACTCGGCATAGGGAATTTGGTAAGGCTCACTAAAATGAATCCCAGAACGCTGGTAGACGTAGAAACTTGTTATTTTGTAAACCAATTTGATTTGGTTGCACAGTGAAGTTACGACATCTTCCTTAAACAAAATCTTTCTTCATAAATAAATTATAATTAAAGTAGAGAGTAATTTAGCGAAATTCATCAGTTTTATTACAAATTCTTTGAGATGAATTATAAAATCTGTAAAAACGGGTTGAGATTTAGTGAAGTTACAAGAAGTGAAGCGGTTTTTTCTGTTTAAATTGCACCGCTTTCGAAACTGTTTTTGTAAGCAAAGTTGCTGTTTTATTGATTTCCCAACTTTTCGCATTATACAGTTATTGGCATTTATATGATAAAGTCCCCCACTGTGCGGTACAATAGTTAGTATACAGTGCTATAAACTACAAGTGCAGTTTCTCAACAAAATTATTACTTTCAAATTATTTCTCAAAGTTTTTGAATCTATTTTTAAATTACAATGATCTTGATTATCTATAATTTTGTTAAGAATTTTATTTTGACGATAAAAACGCGAAAAAAGGAACACAGTTCTAAAGAATTATGTGACAAATTCTAAAAGCTGTTTATTTTTTCAAACTGATAAAAGAGTGATTTACATTGAAGTACTTAAGTTGCTGTAATGTTGCTATAAGTACATTCAAAAGAAAACCCAAGCCATGCGTATTTCAATCAAAACATTGTCTAGAGCTAAAAGATTTTTATTTATGTATCTTAAATTCATAGTAAAAAAATAAATCAAATGTTTTCACTTATTCGAATAAGAAATGGAAAAATAAATTTTACTCGCCTAAAAAAACCCACAAATTAAAAATGTATTCATATCTAAGAAAGTTAACAAATACCTTCCTTTATTAATATTTTTCATTTTCTGCCAAAAATTTAAATGATTTCATGCGTAATTATACGCTACGAAAATTTGCTGGAAGTGTTTAATGGTATTTTTTATTCGCAGCTTCTGTGCAAAATTAGAATGTTTTTTTTTAAATTTATTGTTGCTGTTACTTTATTGTTTTATATGCAAGCATTTTATTTAAGTTATGGGTAGAACGAAGATTTCCGAGACAGATGTGCAAGTAGACATAGACATAGAAAAGTAATTGGTTTAAAAATTCCCATAAAATAATTTAAATTGCTGCGAACCAGCTGAAATCAGTATCGTATGTAAAAATAATATTTTGATTACAATTTAACATAAGAAAATTAAATATTTTGGTGATTCTCATTTCAAATGCTTTTTTCGTGTCAGTTGAAAGTATAGTAAAATATTTTATAAAATGAAGGCATACATTTTAAAATGAAAACTACTTAAGCATGATTTAATAGATTATAAATAAATGTACATAAGCTATTTTTAGTGTAAAACTGTCTATTATATGTTAAAAGCGTGTCCGTAATGCATGCTGTTGATTTTTCACATTAAGAAACTATGAATTTTTCCAAAAAACGATATAAAATTTACAAGTCTTTTAGAATATTTGCATTTGCTTTTCTTATTTCACACATCATTCTAAAAATTATAATTAAAAAAAAATTGTTGTCCACAATCTAGTGTATTGAGGGTCACGTTTTTTAATATAATTCATAACTCAGTTTAATTATTAAAATTGTATTAGCAACATACACTAAAATAACAGCGTAGGCTTTTAGTTCTAAATATTTAAAAGTTCTGTGATCTTTCTTAAATCCATACTAATATTATGAATGCGAAAGTAAGTTTGTTTGTTTGTTGCGCTTTAACGGTTAAACGGCTGAACCGATTTTGATGAAATTTAAAACATAGATAGATATAAGTCCAGAAGGAGCTGTAGGCTATATATATTTTTTTAAATTGGACCAAGAGGGTGGCAGGGGGAAAATTTCTGACTTTCCGAGACCATCCAACTGTTAATGGAATTTAAATAGATAGTTCGACATATAAAAGGACACATCCATACTTCTATACTAACAATATAAATGCGAAAGTTTGTTTGTTTTTTGTTGCGCCTTAACAGCTAAACGGCAGACACGATTTTGATAAAATTTAAAGCATATATAAAGGATACACCCTTACTAATATTATAAATGCGAAGGTAAGTTTGTTTGTTTGTTTGTTTGTTTCTTTATTGCGCTTTAACGGCTAAATCGCAGAACCGATTTTAATGAAATTTAGAACATAAATAGATCTAAGTCTAGAAGGACACATAGGCTATATATTTAAATTAATAGGATCACGGAGGCGGAGGGAAAATGTAAAAGACCATCTAACCAATTTTGATGAAATTCAAAACATAGATATATCTTAGTCTAAAAGAACACAAAGGCTATAAGTTTTTTGGAAAATAGGAGCTCGAGAAGGGGTAGGGTAAAATTTCTGCCTCTCCGAAACTATCTACCTATTCTGATGAAATTCAAAGCATAGATATAGGTCCACGAGGGGAGCTAGCGGTCGATTTCGGCCTCTTCGAAACCATCTAAAAAATTTTAATAAAATTTAAGACATAGATAGATACCTATTTAGCTGGCAACATAACACAGAAAATATTATGATAGCTTTTTTTTAAACAAACAAGTTTTTAACTGATTTTAAATCTTTATTATTGTCTCTATTTAGTTTGATAAATAATTTTGTTTGACTTATTATTTAATTTCATTTACCTACCGCCAATGTTGGCAACCTGATAAAATTATGAAATTCTTTGATTTATTTTTAAAATTTTTCTAAATCATTTTGTGATTGAAACAATTTGTTTATTGAAAAAATCAGAATTTTTTTTTCAAACAAATTATTAAAAATTTTTGCATTTGAATTTACAAATTTCTTTATATGACCTAAAGTGAACAAATTTACATTTTATTCAGGGAATTTGGTATTTGAAGCGAAAAATTTGTTTTTTTCTGTGTAAAAAAATTGTTGTTTTTCTGTATAAAAAAATAGGACCATGAGGGACTAAGAGAGAATTTCTGTCTCTCCGAAACTATCTAATCAATGTTTGTTTTCGAACAAAATTTGTGCGACCAAACTCCAAGCAAAGTCTTTCAAACAAAGAAAGAATTTTGAGAATCGGTCCATAAATGGAGGAGTTATGCGATAATCAATATTTGGGTGGGGAGTTCCCCCCGATTTCCGAAAAGAGTTTGTGGGACCAACCTGCAAGCAAAGCTTCTGAAAAAGCTGGAATTCTGAAAATCGGTGCATAAATAGAGGATAATTAATGTTTTTGGGGAAACAATTCCAAACCCACCCCCGATTTTCAAAAAAAAAAAATTCATGGGACCAATCTGCAAGCAAGCCCTTTCAAACAAAAAAATTTTGAAAATCGGTTAAAAAATTACAGAGTTATGCGTGTACAAACATAAAAAAAGTAAAAAAAACATACTTACGAATCGATAACCTCCTTCTTTTTTGAAATCGGTAAAAAATTACATCGTTTGAAAGATCTTTTAAAGCTGCATCCAATGGTGCATTAAACTTTAAAATTCATACCATCAGCAATGCGTTATTCCATAAAAAACACGATTTTTTAAGCATTTTTATTACAGGTGCTATTTATATTAAAATAAATTTAGCTTTTTTTTGTATTATGTAGTTTGAGGCATTGTTTATTTATTTATGTTTCTAGTTATTGCAAAAGTTGGCAAGTTTCTAAGCACAGAAACAAATAACCAATGCCTCAAATCAAATTATGCCTAAAAAAAAAGTAAAAGGCGGCCCACGACCCCCTTTATTTCACGAAGCCGTGCCCTTTTAAGTACTTTTCGAAAAACCTCAGCTGTGTCTGTTGTGTGAAATTTCACAACAATATCTTAAACGGTTCATGACTTACCGATTTCATTCCACAAAAAATGTTTTTAAGCCACTGTGAGTTGCTGGGAGCCAAAAAGGTAGGAAATTAACTCGACTTATTTGGCCAATTCACAACCTGTTGTATGTGTTGTAGATCGTATAAATGTTGTTGGTAATTTCCAAATAAACATTTGTTTAGAAACACGTTTATGTGAAAATTGCCAACAACATATTTACGACCTATAACACTTACAACAGGTTGTGAATTGAGCAATTATGTAGTGTAACGTATCGTATACTTCATAATTTGCTGAGGAAATAAATATTGCTCATACGTGCAATAAATTGCGTTAGCAATATTTTTTTAACACATACATACATATTTTAGTCATTGACTTCTTAAAAAAAAAAATAACAAAACTCTGATAACGATAACACTAGTTTACAAATTTTCACCTTTTTGCCATATCTCAAAAATGAAATTTTTTCTAAATTAATTTGGGGTCACTGAGCATGAATATGGCATTCATTTTATTATTTTTCTGAAGAAGCGCTCTCGAGATATTCGCTAAATTCTTGAGACCTGTTCATCTTTTTGCAATGTTACATAGATATTTCTTTTCTATTCCAGCCAAGGTATAAACTATGTTAATTGGATCAAAATTCATTGAGTTACTGGCCTTATGATTTACAAATTTTTGTTTTTCAAAAACTCTTAAATTTAAGTCGCTCTATTAAGGCTGAACAAAAAAATTTTTTTTAAATCTCAATTATACAATTCATGACTAAACTTCTTTAATTTCCTTATTTTTAAACAGGGGATTATTTGTATGAACGTATGTACATAATATATATTGCCACTATGAACTATAACGATAATTTTTTAAAAACAACTACAAAACAATATTGCAAAAGGTATTTAAAAATTTTGAAAAAAAATGTCTTTCCTTTCCCTTTTTTTATCGTTGAAGTGTCATAGAAAAATAAAGATTAACTTGTATACAGCACAAAAAAAAAAGAAAGAAGGAAAGGAAAAAATAAGTCAAATCTAAAAAAATACTAAACTCACTATCAGCCAACAAGTAGAACTACACAGCATGTACACATTCACACATTTACACCAATAACGACATTAAAAATTATGTTATTTTCGGATTAAGCACCTTGTTTTATCGACCTTTCGTATGACGAAACCAGAGTAAAAAGAGTGCCACAAACAAAAAACACAAACCCAAATAGCTATTGAAAAAACATAAATAAATAATAATAAAACCTTTGAATTTACTTAGTACATGTTTTCCTCACTTTGACTGCAAGTTTTTTTTTGTATGTATGTGTGCATGTGTTGATGTTTAAACATATATTGTTTTTTACTCTTTATGATCTGAGAAAAGTTGTTCAAATATTTCGTGTGTGTGTGTGTGTGAGTGGATGAGTGTAGTTAGTTGTTTGTGCTCAAGTGATTGTATAAGTGTCTATAACAACCACAACATCCTTTACATGCACTTCAAAAGCTTCAGGTGTGAATTATTTATTTTAGAACCATTTACAGGAAGGAAGCTGGGAAGGATGTGTTGTGTTATGTTGGCGTATATACTACACTCTAACATTTTTTTACATACATCTGCAGTATACATTTACACACAGTTTTAGTTATAAACAGTTTAAAAACATTTCTTTTAATGTGTTGCATCGCTAGTAGTGATGACAACTTTTTGAAAGCGAACATTTAGTTGAAATTAAATAAAACGCCAAATGTGATGAAAAGGAAAAACACTAAAAAGTGCTAAGGCTTTTTTTGGCCAATTTAAATGAAAACGAAATGTACAAGAACTGAAATACTCAGTAAATTATATTTAGTAAATTATTCAGCTAAGTCTTATTGTGTTTGTTATATTAATATTTTACCATATTACCATATTATACAAATATAAATTTATAGAAAATTCGTAGAAAACAAGGCTAATGTAACATTTTCTGGCAGTGATTTCGCTTCATAGTTGTTTCAACATGATTTTATAATAACCATAAAAGAATTGTTTTTCTTTTGAAATTACTATATTTCATGTTGATTTAATATTCCAGTAGAGCTAGAGCAAAATGAAGTTGATACTGAAATAATACCAAAAATCATATTGAATCAAGGCTATTTCTATTTGAAATAACGTGAATTTGCTAATGAAATAACACGAAGAATCATGTTGAATCAAAATTATTTCAAGTTGAAGCAACATAAATTTAATGTAGTCATTTTATTAAATATTTTTCTTTTATGATGTGTATTAGCATAGACATCACACAAATTTTGCGTTGTAGTTGACTGCCCCAGGCAAGATTTCGAACTCGAGTTCATATATCATCACTTGCTTGGTAGTCAGCGCGCTAGATACTGTACCCACAGTAGCCTTAAATATTCGTTAAATATACACTAACATAAATACATATTTGAAATTGTGTGTGTGTTAGTCGAATTATATGAGTTTTATCCAAAGAAATTTATTATTCAGGGTTAAAGTTCGTTCAATTTAATTTTACAATTAAATCATTTTCATTGAGAAGTAATTTTTCAAAGCATGTAATAATTGAAAAAGAACAAATACCAATTTCTTGACATTTTTAAGGCTCGAACTGAACATCAATGCTTTCGGGATCGATCACAATACCCATCGTCAGACCTCTAGGCTATTACAGCCCCGACACTCAAGCAATAAATATTCATGCTTATATATGATACTTTAACATACATTTTATTTGAAATTATAGCTATAATCGTATTGATTTAAAATGAAATGTAACGTTGACTTTTCATCGATTCACTAAAGTAGATCCAACTAGAATTTAACATGATAAAAACTGATTTTACTATAGAACAGGATTTTATGGATTCAATATTAATCAGAAGCAGGAAATTTTTTGCTGGTAGTACGATGTTTATCATCTAGTTGTCGGCTATTTACATTTACACAATACGAACATCAAAATAAACAACATGAAAACAACAACAAATGACATAAATGAGCACAACAGTGCATTGCAGCTATGAACAAAGCAAATAAATACCAATACAGTTAAATAACATATTATTTCTCATAAATTTATTATCCCAGCAGTAAAATACAGGAGTAAGGAGGCCTTTCAGATGGCCTAATTCGAAGATACAAGGCCTTCTAATATCCATTCTATACTCATTTCATTTTTTAGATATGCTGTCATTGCGTCGTAGGCCTTCTACAGTCGCTTTCAAATGTAGGAACTCTTAAAGGCCTCTTCTGGAATGTCATTTTGAAGGCTTTCTACGGAAAGTCTGTTAAATAGCAAATGGAGGTAAATTTTTTTTATTTCAGTATTTTTATAGCGGCTTTTTTATAATTGATTATTGTGATTTTTTATTTCTTTTCATACAAAGTAATTTTTTATGCATATGATCCTAATAAAATAAGTAAATAAATAAAGATAATGTCATAAAGCCCTTTTTTTTATCAAACATAATGGAAAATCTAAAAATACAATGCTTCTTCCACCTTTCCTTCTACAACAAGAAAAGGAACTTGGAATGTATATCGGACGAAAAATCTAAACGAAGTGGAAAAATTGGTTGCATTAAAAAAGAAGGTGATGAGCCCTTCCAAAAGACCTGAAATTTGCAGGCCTGGTAAATTTTAACGTTGGTATGATTTCCAATCAACATTGCGACATTTTGATTTTGCATTTGTATTTTCTGTGTATAGTAAAGCTAACTAAATAAGAAACTTTAATTATACGAACAAACCCTTTATTAAATATTTTATTTTGTCTTCACTAGGGAAATTTTTGGTACATTTAAATAATAGTGTTTTCATTTAAATAATAGAGTTTACATTTCACTATAACTCAGTAATTTTTCATCCAATCAAATCAAATCGAATTAGCCGCTATTCGACGCGTAATTTAGTAGCCTTTGAAACAAGATGTAGCTAGTTTTAAACGATCCAGCTTTTGACTCTAGATTGCGCTTTAATCGATAAGCACAATTGTACCATTATCTGGGCAATGGCCGAAATTGTTAGCTTTTATATATCCTGTTTAGCACTTTATAATTACCTTAAAAAATGCATTGGCAAATTGTAACTTTCCAAAAATTGAAATTCGTAAAATGGTGTTATGGATAATTTTAAAGTATTTTCTTAAAATTTCTTGTTTTTCTTGGATTTGCAGCTTTAAAAAGTCTGGTCGTAAAAAAACAAAATATGGGATACGGTTGACCTTGCAGGTCATCCCTGGAACTTCCCGCTAATTTCAAGTTCAAAGCACTGGAAAATCTATAGATTTTTCGAGTAATTAAAATTTTTTTTTTAAACATTTTGACCATGATGTCTCTCGAACCACTTTACGGATTTAGCTAAAACTTGCGGTACTCGGCGCAGTTTTTCAAGTCCAAAAAAGTAAATGAACCCTAAAAATCGATTTGACAAGTACTTTTAGAGTTGTTAAAATAAAGGGCTTTTTTCGAAATTTTTCGACTACGATATCTCTCGAATAGAGTTTTTCTTTTCCCAGACTTTTTCATTTCCCGGGAAAGCGGGATTGATTTTTCAATTTCCCGGGAATTCCCGGAAATCTCCGCCCAGTACAAAACGATACAAAATAGCATTTCAGTTAATTTATTTGAAATAAAAAACAAATACCAATTCACGAGATCTGTTAAATAAGGTTATGGATGCATTAAACGTAAGTAAAAAAATTATAAAATTTTAGGTCTTTAGCCGTGCCGCATGGTTTTTAATTTAAATTAAAAAATGTTAGTTTTTATTGCATAACTTCTGATTAGTAGCCACCCGAAGTAAAAAAGTACTAGTTTCATACTTTTTTATAATTTCCGTAGCTTCTTAAGTAGAAAATATATTGCAATGATTTATGATTTATTTCATAAGACACTAAATAGCATTTCATACTGCTAAGCAAAACTGAATTGAAATAATTAAGTGGCGGAAAAGTGACCACCTGAAAATTAATTTTTTTTGTTTGTATCGATTTTTAATTGAACCCTGTGTGAACCTGTTGTACATAAAGCTTTATTATTTTTATTTTTTGCAAAAATTTATAATTTTTGAAAAATTCGAAATTTTGAGCTTCTAAAAACAACTCATGTGTGGCTTAAAATAACAATCTGATATTTTCAGAAAATATAGACCAGCCGCCTTATTCCGAAATTCGCTAAAGCTAAAGCTAAAGCTAAATCTTGTTCGCTAAAATGCTGAACAAATACAAAATTAAACATTTTTGGCGATGATATAAAACACTAAAATTTTGGGTGGATTAAATTTTTAAGACATTCCATAATTTAGCAATACACGTTGCAAAATTGTATTCGTAGAGGAAAATTGATAAATCGACCGTATAGATTTTTAGCGATAGAAATTTAGCTTTAGCGAGTTACAGAAAAGGGCGCAGTACTTCTTTATTATGCCCACTTTCGCTATGTCCACTTAGTGACAATCTGTTATTTTCATTTCTTCACGAAATATGTTTTTTGAGTGCTGCTCTTAGAAAAATATGAAAAAAATTAGACAAATAAAATGTGCTCAAAACAACAAGTTTTGTCTTTTATTTACATATTTTTCTAAATAAAAGCAGCACTAAAAATGTGTGCTTACAAAGAAGAAAAGTTAGCATAATAATATTTAAAAAATCCCGGGAGTTCCCGCACAATTTTCCTGGGATTTATTTCCCGAAAAATGTGCGGGATCCCGGGAATTTTTTCCCGGGAAATCCCGAATGAAAAACACTACTCTCGAACCATTAAACCAATTGTAATCAAATTGGCAGTAGCCACGTTTCTTATGAGCTGAAAACCTAATTTGATTTTGGTTTCGATAGGTTTAGTAGTTTAGAATGCATTTAAAATAAAATTTTTACCGAAAACTTTATTTTCGAAGAGGCTCAAAATCTACCAAACCGAATCGGTTCATTATCTTACGAAATTTAATTGAGGTCAATGTCTTTTGAATGCCGTAAATTTGGGTGCGATTGGTTAATAGGTTCTTAATTTTATATGCACACATACACATACACACACACATAAACACATACATCCAAACGGATATCATCGCAAAAAAAGTCAGAATAGATTCCCACGACCTCAAAACGTCGAGATCTGATGAAAACTCGATTTTCGAAAATCGGGATGAAATTAAAATTTTTCTATCTTTGATCATGACAAGCTTAAAATGATTAGAAGTATTTTTGTAGGAAGAACTTAAAAATTTGATTCCTCTAGCTTGTCCGCCAACACGAAGACTCTTTAGTTTCTTTAAAATATATACTCGTACTAAGGGTCAACTGTGTCAATTTTCAAAACGTCGGGAACTATTTCCTTCAATTTGACTAATTTGACTGGGCTATAAAAAGTTTATAAGAAACTAAAAAGTTTTAACTATCAGAGAAAGCAATAATGCAAAAATATGAAAAAATAGTAGCAAAAACACTACAGTGACAGCACTGATTGGTGGAATTATGTGAATCTAGGGAAGAGAAATGAACTGCAGAAAAAGAAAAGATTATATCGTGGGCATCTTTGTGCTTAACTTTTTCTTAACGCGAAAAAGTAATTCTGCTAAAGAAAATAAAGTTTTCTTCAGCACACCCTGGGCAGGAAAACTTTAAGATAGTTTCTTTAAATTAATTTAAAAAGATTTAATTCAATTTTAGCCTTTCAAATTAAAAAAATCTCTAGAATTTCTTGGATAAGTCAAGCTTGCAAGACTTTTTGTTTAACAGTAATTAATTATGCTTTGTTCTGACTGACTAACAGCAATTCCATTAAAGATATATAATTTTTTATTGCGAAAATTTCTCACTGTACGTCATGGTAATGCAATACTCTACACTGTATTTACTTTTGTCGGCATACATGCACAGGTGCAGAAATATTGTTTTTCAAATTGGCTTTGTTTTGCGGCAAATAATGAAATCAAAATAGCTGTTTTGCTCTCTTACCAGCTTTGGCTTCATCTTTAGTAAAAACGGCAACAGCTAAAAGTTAGTTTTTCTTGCCTTGCAACTTTTTCTCAAATGTATGCATTTTTACAATTGAAATTTTCACAGAAATTTTGCTTCAAATTTTGTCTTTATATCTCTCAAAAGATTGCTTTTCTTTCTACACTACTTCAAAGAATAAAAGAAGAAATGCTTGTAAAAGAAAACTGTAGTGCATTTCTCCTTATCCCTTGCCTCTGTAGTTTTTTATAATGTGTTCTATTTTTTGGCTGCTTTTTATTGCAACATTTTTCATTTTAAAATACATAACGTTGTTTTCGATGGTGCTTACGTTGGTTGCTATTTGTGTGGCTTAAGCAAATTAGTTTCATATTAATACATGTTAAAGCTTTTAAATTTGGATGCGAAAGTGTGGGTATTTGTATAGGAATTTGTATACAAAATAGAGAGTAGCGAGTAGTTTTTTTTGCATCTTGAATATTTAAGAAAATAATCTTGAGCACTTACTTAGTTAGAAAACTAAATTCTGTGTATATTTAATGAAAAGGAAAATGAAAAGAGGCAAGAGTAAAAATTCAATTTAAGTAATATACTAGACCTAAAATAATGATAATAAAATTTATGTTGAAGTTCAAATCTGAGGAATTTTTATCAGACTCAACTAAATTAAACTATTGTTTCTGTGAAGAAAGAATTTCCTGTAGAATTATTTAGGTACTTAGATAACCTCTTCCCCTTTAAATCATCAAAGATAACACACTGTAACAGTGAAAATACTCATAAATGAGTTCAGTAAAGTGCGACTTTAGCCGGCACACGAAGAGTTTCCGTACGAATACACACCCATACATATATGCTTTTTCGTTTTTCCCCATTTTCTTCATTTTGGCAATTTTTTGTTTTGCTTTTTCTTTTAATTTTATTTTTTAAGATTTTTTTGTTGATTTAGCGATTTTTTTTTTGGTGTGGCGCTATTTTCATTTTAATGCTTTTTTTTTGAAAATTTTTAGTTATTTGCAAGTATTTTCAGATTTCTTAAGTTTTTGCGATTTTTTAGTTTTAGCGAAATTTTTTAACGTTTGTTTTCGTTTTTTGGGGATTTTTTTAGTTTTAACGATTTTTTTTTGGTGTTGACACTTTTTTCGTTTTGGCAATTTTTCAGTTTTTTGCGATTTTTTATTTATTTGGGTGTTTTTTGTTTTGTTTTTACGTTTTTTTTTTCTATTTTGGTGGTTTTTTCCATTTTTGGCGTTTTTACGATATTTAGAGTTTTAGCGATTTTTAGTTTCTAGTGCTTTTTTATTTGTTTTGACGACTTTTTTTCCATTTTGGCGTTCTTTTTAGTTTTTTTGCGATATTTTTAGTGTTGGTAATTTATTGCATTTTAGCGACTTTTGTAATTTTGTTGCTTCCTTTAAGAGCTTTTTTCATTTTAGCGATTTTTTGTTTTGAAATTTTTTTAATTTTGAATTTTTATAGTTTTATCATTTTTAAAAAATTTCAAGAGTTTGCCTGTTACGGTTTCCAAGATACAGCAAATTGTCTACATTACATAGTCAAAAATACATTAACTGATAGGACACCCTTTAATTTTTTTGTTTTAAATATCAGTGTCAATTGGTGTAGTCTATTCTACAGACTACACCAATTAACACTAACTTGAAAATTTAAAGTGTCTATATAAGTGTCTATATATAAGTGTTTGTACATTAGTATTTTAACATCTTTCGTTTCTCGCTTTAGAACACCCTTTAATTTTTAGCTGTTATATATTTGTTGTTGTAGTGGACAAAGTTTTACATATTCTTAGAAAACTTCAGGTCCCTAGCTCTTACAGTTCCCGACAAAATTGCCTGCGACAGACGGACAGACAGACAGACAGGCAGACGGACAGCGTATCGAAAACAATAGGGTTCCTTTACACTTTTGGTGTATGGAACCCTAAAAACGGCTTAGAAAGGCTTGTAGGTCTAGTTGTACATGATATTGCCATTTTAAAAAAATTGCAATACGCCCTCAAAGTCGGAAGTTATCGATAAAAAACGATTGTTTCATTCTAAACGTACATTTTGTTCCGTTTTTTTTTTCTTTATTTACCAATGCACTATAGGTAATTTTACCCTTTTTGCGACCAACATTAATTAATTACAGCCAAGCGGCACGACCGATTTAAATAATTTTTGTTAACGACCTTTGAATACATCCCTCTTAAGGCCTTGTTTATCACTTACCATCACGTAGAAAAGAATTTCTATCACTCACGCTCACGCCATTTCGGGCGTGACAATTTTTAAGCACTCTTCTTTTAGGCCATTGTATTTGTTCAAACGTGCATGAAAGAAATTTTTGTTTTAAACCGGATTTAAAAAAAAAATTATTTTTGATTTTTTCCCCGTACAGTAAATATGTCCGATTTTAGTGAATTGATTGAGCTACCTAGAGAAATATATTTTTAAACAAATTTGCAGCTGAAATATTTAAATTTCGGAAGATATTTCGTTGTCCTAGAGAACTGTGATCGTGTCATATGAAATCATTTTTTTTGAAGTTCAAATGAAAAAAGATTTTATAAAAAAATATTAATCGCCCAATAACTCAGGGCCCTATTATGATTCACAACTCAACTTGGTTGAGTTGTCAATGTTATGGCCCAACTCAACCTTTTTTTTTTGTATTATGATTCACAACTAATTTTACATGTCTTCGAAATAAATTTCGAAAAAAAGGTTCTTATCTATACTCTCTGTTTCTTGCAACCATAGTAGCCATCACAAAATATTTTAGATATTTTTAGTTTTGCCTTTATTATTTTTTTCTTGAGATTTTATGTTTTATGGATATGGCAACAATATTGGTTGAAAAATGGGATAGATTGGCGCCTAAAATCACAATTTAAAAGTAATCAAAAGTACACAATTGTCGAAATAAAAACCAAAACACAACTGACAAAAAACAGTTGTCTCATTTTTAAGAAAGTTGTAATCCATAATAAGAATTTGACAACTACGACTCAACTATTCAATTAGTTGTGAATCATAATAAAGGCCTCAATTTTGGATTTTTTGTTGCTTGATTGGTTTTTAAAATAAACGATTCAATTGTAGTCGATGTTAATTTTTTCCTTTGCTTTTTTTAATACTAATTGAGGGGCTTAAAAGCAAAGGGATACAAGAGCAAAAAATAAAACTCTGAGTAATTAAGCTTCGAAGTTTTTTGTTCCCATGCATTTCCTGCATAATATTTTTGGTTTTCAATAGATACCGCCTATTGAGGTCATCTAAATTTTTGTAGAGTGATAGACATTGGTATTAAGTCTTGATTCCTGCTTATAACGCAATTTTTATAGTTTTGGCACTTGTACCCCTTTGCTTTTAACCACCTAAATTGTGCCTAATTCTTTCTAATAATCAATTCGGATTCACAATAAGTATTCCAGTTTTAACTATAAAATAGGAAATTGCTAACTCGAAAAATTGTTTCTACCATTATTTCTTTAATGTTCTTGTACGTCTGCCTAACGGCAAAGTATCTCTTCTTCTCAGCATAGTATGGCATCCGTAGCTAAAAATGTTAAGTGCACTGTCACCACTTTCAGATTACAGAGCATCGTAATTATGTCAATACTTTCTATGAATCAGCCATGGGACAAACTCAATGATAGATTCAGTTTTGATTTGTAAATATTTAGTTTTTTTATTCGTACAACTATCCCAAATTAAATAAATAATATTTTTATATACTCCAACCATTGTGCTTTTAGTTTTTTTTTTTATTAAAATTTTAGTTTACTATATTTAATATCATTTCAATGAAGTCTAAATACGCTGTAAAAATTTCATTTTGCTAGTAATTAATATTTTTTTAAATATCTTATGTAAGTATGTGTATGTACTTTAGTATGCAAAAGGGCTAAATATATTATCTCTTTGATATTTAAAAATTGTAACTCGTTGAACCTTGAACTGTATTCCAAATATTAAAGTTTTTACCCCAAACAAGTAATATAAGAGAGAAAGCATATTTAAACTTCTATGTTGTTATAAAACCTATTTATTAATTTTTTTACAAAAAAAAAAAAAACACTAAAATCAATTCTATTTACATCATGCTGTTTGTTCTTGTTGATGCTGGAACAAGGCCTTAGGAAGAAAATTTCAACAAAATAGAACAACTTGCACAAATACAAAACTCATGGCACAAAAAAAAATTAATATCAAATGTCAAGTGACAGTAAAAGATGAATACAAAAATGCATACAAATAGATACTGGTACATTCATGCAAATTTTTACACAAAAAAGACCTACTGTGGGGTGCTTCAAACACAAACACATTTCATTAAATAGTTGCAACAACTAGAATAAATTAAAAAAAAATAAAATAAATTCAGTAAAGTGCGACTTTGACTCGCACACGAAGGGTTCCGTACAAATACACATATATCCCTTTTAGTTTTTGCCTTTTTTTCTAATTTTGAAAATTTTTTGGTTTTGCATTTTCATTTAATTTTAGATGTTTATTTTTTAAGTTTTTTTTTGTTGATTTAGCGATTTTTTGGTTTCTGGTTATGGCGCTTTTTCTTTTTATATTTTTTTTTGTTTTTTTTTTTGCGTTTTTTGTTTTTTGAATATTTTTTTGGCCGATTTTTTTAGTTTGGTAATTTTTTTTGGTTTTTGCGTTTTTTTTAACACTTTTTTCGCTTTATGACGGTATTTTTAGCTTTAGCGATTTATTTTAGTTTAGGCGCTTTTTTCAGTTTGGCGCTTTTTTGAGATTTTTTTTTTTTGGTTTTTGGTGATTTTTTTAGTTTTAGCAATTTTTTTCGGTTTTGACACTTTTTTTCGTTTTAGCGGTTTTTCGGTTTTTGGCGATTTTTTAGTTTTTACGTTTTTTTTTGTTTGTTTTGGCGCTTTTTTTCGTTTTGGTAATTCTTTCATTATTGGCAATTATTTTCGTTTTTAGACGATATTTTTAGTTTTAGCGATTTTTTTAAGTTTTGGTGTTTTTTTTTCGTTTTGATGCCTTTTTTTCGGTTTCTTGCGTATTTTTTTAATTTTTTGTCGATCTTTTTTGTCTTGGTAATTTTTTGCGTTTCAGTTTTATTTTTAATTTTGGTGCTTTTTTCCTTTAAGCGCTCTTTTCATTTTGGCGATTTTTAGTTTTATCATTTTTTTAATTTTGGAATATTTTACTTTTAGCGATGTTTAAAATTTCAAGAGTTTGCCTTTTACGGTTTCCAGGATACAGCAAATTGTCTAAATTTCATTAACTGATAGAACACCCTTTAATTTTTATTGTTTAGCTGCTGTAGTCTATTCTATAGACTACACCAATTTACACTAACTTTGAAAATTTTAAGTGTCCATATGTAAGTGTGTGTATATTACATTAGTATTTTAACATTTTTCGTTGCCCGCTTTAGAACACCCTTTAGTTTTTAAATGTCATATATTTGTTGCTGTAGCGGCCCAAGTTTTAAATGTTGTGTAAAAGTTTCAGGTGCGTAGCTCTTACGGTTCTCGAGAAAATAGCCTGCGACAGACGGACAGACAGACAGACAGGCAGACAGACGGACGGACAGGGTAGCGAAAACAATAGGGTTCCTTTACACTTTAGGTGTACGGAACCCTAAAAATTAAATACATTTCGTAATAATATGTTCATGTAAAATTGTTCATGTTTGGTTGATTCTCTGTAAAAATGTACAGTAATAAAGTGAATTTTTCGTACATTTACGAGTAGCATTGAAAAATAGTTAGGATATAGACTAGACTTTAATTAAGCTCAAAGTAATGTTTTTTGAAATATAATAGAATAAAATCGAAAAGCGCGTGACAAATTAAAAAGTAAATCTAATAGAAACCTTCTTAGTGTGCTAGGCTCCTTTCCACGCGAAAGTCACAAAGAAAACATCTGTGGCCAAAAGAAAGCCTTTTGCAATTTTATACTATAACGAAGTTTATACCTACCGGATTCTTCAATTTTAATAATCTAAGAACTTGCCCTATTTCATGCCTTAGAAATAATTAGCATCAGCAAGATGCTAATGAAAAAATAAGAGACAATAAGAGATTCAGCCTCAACAATTTATTTAGATTCCTAATCAAGATAAGTAGTATTTAAAATTAGCTTTTAACTTATAAAATGTGTATATATGATTTGCACACACACTGTAAATATGCATGTTTACAATGGTAAATAGGTATTGTCTTTTTCTAGATTTAGTACAAAGTATATTTGGTATATTTGGGCATATTTTGATAACATCCCTCTAGTCAGCATAGAACCATATGTCTCTATGTCAACACTCTTTTCTCTAGCAACAATTGCACTAGGTAAAATGTCGACAACTTTTCTTTTATACGATAGTAGAGATGCGTTATAGACAACAGTAATGAGATTCTGTAACTTTTAATAATAACATCAGTCATTATATTGTCAACTTATTAAGTTGTTTGCACTAACGATTGTATGATTCTGTGACTTCTTGGTAGCAACATTGCTTAAATCTAACATCATGTGGCATCTCTGTTAAAATAAAAGAAAAGCGCAAAGCGGAATGTAACAAAAGCAAATGAATTTGCGATTGCCAAACAGTGTACAGAAAATTGTTTTCATTAATTTCTTTATTTTTGCGAAATTATTGTTAAATGAAGTTTTTAAATGATATAAAAATTGTTTTTCATACGTAAAAGTTGTTAATGTTTGTATATTGTTGTAAAACAATAAGTTCAATTGTTGGCATAAGGTACGTCCTACGGCTGCACAGCTGGCTCTTGTCTATTCGATAACCACAGAAAAATTATTGTCGCTAGTTAAGCAACAGCAAATATTGTTAAAAAAAATTTACGGAGTGGCAAAATCGTTAATTTGCTTGTTAAATTTTTTAACAATGACAACTATTGCTAAATTGAATAGAGTTCTAGTGTATTTCTGTTGACATTGTCAACAAAAGCGTCAATAGTTTGTTTTCTTTTTTGATTATGCTATGCAGTCAATAGCAGAGTTGTTAGCCGATTGGCGGCTAGCCGCTGCCGCTTCTGATTGACTGTTTCAATTTTAAACAAATGTTTTTAGCAGAATAATATAATTTTTTTAATTGAAAATACATATATACATATATATTTTTAAAGTTTTTTAATTTCAAATGTAATTTCTTAATTTGAAAAGGAACTTTTTAATTTGAAATAGAATATTTGAATTTCGATTGATATTTTTTGAATTTTAGTTGATATTTTTTTAAACTGAATTGATATTTTGTTCAAACTGAATTGATATTTTTTTAATTTCGAATGAACATTTTTTAATTTCAATTGATATGGCGTAAGCTACAATCGGAAAAGGTATATAAATTTCAAAAATATTTCGGTCTAAATAATTTACAAGCAATTTGTTTAATTTTTCATAAAAAATAATATTAAAAAAATATATATGTGTTGAAGAGTATTGCCCCAACCCTTATAAAATTGTAGACGAGGGTCACTAAAATGTACTAGTTAATCTTTGGTTGAAATGTCTCCATATCGTTGAAAAAGAACTACCTCGTCAATAGTGCTAAAGTCTATTTATAGATTTTCAATGACAAGCCTATGTTATATGTCAATATGCGATTACATTGGCTGGGGTACACCTGGACAGTAATACTACTGACAATGTCACTACACAGAAAAAATTATCACCAAAAATTTTCAAACAAAAGTTTGTCTAAAAATAAATTTAATTTTCAGTAAATGTTCTGTCCATAATCTATGAATTGTTTGTTTGACTTCAATAAAAACTGTGTCGTAAATAACCACCCCGATGGCGACATGCACACAAATTACAACAACAGCAATCATAGCTAGAGGAATGCAATTGCACCAAGTTTGTTTACAAAAGATTTTTGAGTGAATCGATTAGTCAATGTCGTTGCATTAATTCTCATTCATTTTTTTAGAGTATTTAGATAAGCATTCAGACTTTAACACATTTAACAAAGTGAAATCTCATAAATGCTTCATGGATGATGATGATGACACAGACAAAAATTTTGTTTTTATTTTTGTTTGATTAAGTAAATTATTTTGCTTAATAATTGTTAGCATTTTTAGACTAATTGTTTATTAAATTCAGACAGAAATATTGTTTGATATTTTTCAGAAAATCCAGTAAATATTTTTATTTGATTTAGTAAATTGTTTTGTCTACAATTTGTAAATATATTTAGACAAATTGTTTTATAGACTTAAACAATTTCTTCACGAATGAAATTGTTGAGGTATTTTTGTCTATATTTACAAATTCCTTTGTAGATCCGTTCATAGACAAAATATTTACTATTTCATTGCATTCCTTTACAGAAAATTAAATTTAGTTTTTTGTGTGTAGTAAATCGCTACAATTTCACTATTCGCATTTCCTGCAGAGATATAAGGACATACCCTGCGGAAAATTTGGTGACAAATGATCCAAAAGTACTTATCCTATGACTTGAGAAAATGAGACTGGTATCAAAAATAAGGAGTAGTGAATGATGAAAAAAGACATATTGTGTAAATGGTCACATATTAACCATTTTCAGTCCATTTAGTTAGTACTCCAGCTGGTATTGTAGTAAACGGCACTGAACAAATTCGATGCACCTGGATCTAAGGCCTATCACATAGTATCTATATAATATTAATTGTCTCCCTTCAATGGGACTGCCATGACAGTCAGGAACCTGTACCGTAACTATATTCAGATATTAACTCCAGCTTTATTGGTACTTATAACATTGAAATATAAGTTCCCCTGTGGTGGAGTGGGTAGTGTACTAGCCTGTCATGCCGGAGGTTGTCGGTTCGAATGCTATCAATAAAAATAAAATACAATTTCTACTTGGATTTGTAACAATAAAAAAATAAATTCATCGAATTTTTAAATAATATTTTTATATAATCTATATTATTCTACACCGATTAGGACTCTATAAGACAGTTCAGAGACAAGTTACAAGGTGCATACAAAGTATCAATTAAACCTATCCTATGCCATCCCCATGTAACAGTGGCTGGTCTGCTTCATAGGAAGTGTTAGAACTCGGACTGGTCCCTATCACCTGGGGACCGGTCACGTGACTTGTTTTGTGTCAGTTCATTTACCGCAGGGTACTTATGCGTATGTATATGAAATACAACAAAATTCATTGAAGTGCAAGTGGTGACATAGCAAAATATGTCTGCAGTAACAAATAATGAAAACAAAAACACTAAACGAAAGTGAAATTTGAACAAATGAAAACTATTGTACAAAGACATTTTAAATACTCTAGATATTTACCCAACAATAAATATGAAATCGATCTAGAAATAAAGAATGAGCCACTGTTAAAAAAATCACTTTAACATAAAACATGTAATGCTGCATATATGCCTGTCATTCACAGCAAAAGCATGTTGGAAAACGTTATTTTAAATAGCTTTTTAAATTCATTTGCGTAACTGAAATAGAACAATAAAAACCCTGTGGTTTTCTAAATAGGTCTATTTTAATGAGTTTAAAAATGTCTATGAGTGTAAAAATTTTCGAAATACACAATTTAACTTCTATAACTTTTTAAAAATATTCCTGTGTGATGGATAATTTAAGCACGCAAGCAGAGATAAGCAATTTAGATATTTCTAAAAATTAGAATTTTAGTAAATCTTTTTACGTAATTATATATATTGAACTGAATAACTATATATGTCTGAAATTTATTATTTCGGCTTTTTAGTTCAATATTTGAATTAATGTAAATTCAAATTATTTTTATTAAGAGTGAAGTGTTGGAGTATTCAAATCAGATTAGCAGAACGGATCAGTGCTACTGATTTCGACAGGCCGCTACACCGTCGCATCAGCGTTCTTGTTCACTTTTACCACTAATGAAGGTGAATGCTTATTACAAGGAAACATCAGCTATTTAACTAATTTTTGCCGCGAAAAAGAATGAAAGACTTTTTTCATGTAAATTCTTGCATTTATTTTTATTGCGATTCAACTTAGTTAGCTGAAATTTCCCTATCTGATTAATGTGAATATTCTAACACTCCATCCTTAATAAAATACTTTGAATTTATATTAATTCAAGTATTGAACTAAGAAGCCGAAGTAATAAATATCAGAATTTTAGTAATTGAATAAAAAATTTTGGTTTTTCGAAGCATGGTTTCTGTGCTTACCCCTCTCGCTTACAGGGAAGAACGAGGTATTACAAAGACTTTCGAATCATTAACGAAATATTTGTTTGTCAACTTATAGTGCTTCCAAGTGTAAATTCTCCATATAAACCAGGTTTGTAAGCAGAAGTATTGCTTCTCTCCCTTACAAATCTGCTTATATGCAAGCTACATATTTTACTGGGATGTTGAAGTTTAAGGACAAAATTATTTACGTAATTGAAATAGTATTTTGGTATACGTGGCTACCTCCTACACGTCAGCGCTCAAGCAAACTCAATAAGATTCCGTTTTGATAAAATCGTATTTTTGTTTTATCTGTGTAGTATTAACTCAAATTCGTAAAATTTTTCAATTACAAAATAGTATATTATAAAAAAAAATACTAAAAAATTTTCAAAGAATCAATTAAAAAATTAATTGAAATCAATTAAAAATTAATTGAAAATTACATTTTGAATTTTAGTCGAACTCTATGGTTTAAATCCGAAAACTGTAATTATTTTGGCTTGAGTTCGGTTTTAATTTAATTTTGAAATAAATTATATTTTTATTTAGAGAAAAGTGTTAAGCATATAGAGAAAGAAAAATTTCACTGCGCGGAGGCTAGAGCTTATATGTTTCCAGACCTACTGGACTACTCATCAAAATTCTTTTCCTCCTAGACCATTCGACCCAAGTCGGTATATTCCAGTCAAGTAGTTGAATATCATTTACCTTTAAGTAAATTATACTGACAATCTTATAGTTGTTTTTCAGATTGTTCTATTTGATAGTTATTGATATTCACTATTTTTCTTTATGTCTTGTGTTAAGCTACTTGCTTTTTTTTTCTGTGCTAGTATGTTTGACCATCTGTAACTACGAATACTAGTGTGTGGATGTTTGTTTTGTTAACTTATTTGAACAGTGTACATTCTTAGCTAGGTGTCTTTAGAGTTCATAACAATGAAGTTATATGGGTTAAATAAAAAAAATTACTTATTTTTGCTTGAGTTTGGTTTAAATTTAATTTTTCATTTAAAGTATATTGTTATTTAGAGAAAAATGTGAAGCATATAGACAAAAAAACTTTGGCTACGCGCAGCGTTGAACTTACATGTTTCGAGACTTTCTGGTCTACTCAACAGAGCTCTTTACTGCTTAGGCCACTTCTAAGTAAAACATGTAAGCTCAACACTCTGTGCAGTAAAACTTTTCTTTTTAACCGACTTCCAAAAAGAAGAAGGTTATCAATTCGTGTGTATGTTCTTTTTTTTTACTTTTTTTATGTTTGTACACGCATAACTCTGTCATTTTTTTTACCGATTTTAAAAATTCTTTTTTTTTGGAAAGGGGTTGCCTGCAGTTTGGTCCCATAATATTTTTCGAAAATCGGAGGGGGGAAATTAGCTCCCCCCCATGCATAACTCTGTCATTTGTGGTCCGATTTTCAAAATTCTTGTTTTGTTTGAAAGGATTTGACAAAAAATTTTTTTGTCGAAAATCGGGAGGGGAAAATTTGCTCCCTCCATGCATAACTCTGTCATTTGTGAACCGATTTTCAATTTTTTTTGTTTGAAAGGGTTTGCTAGCAGTTTGGCCCCATAATTCTTTTCGAAAATGGGAGGGGCAAATTTGCTTCTCCCTCCGCCCGTCCCCCCATTCCATAACTATGTCATTTGTGAACTGATTTTCAAAATTCTTATGTTGTTTGCATTGGTTCGCTAGTAGTTCAGCCCCACAACTCTTTTCGGAAATGGAAGGGTGAAACTTGCTCCCCCCCCCCCACGCATAACTTTGTCATTTGTAAAGCAATTTTGAAAATTGTTTTTTTTTTGTTTGAAAGGGTTTGACTACAGTTTTGTTCCATAGCTTTTTTTTCGAAAATCACTTGCGAAATTTGCTGCAAACCCCTTGCAGGTTGGTACCATAATATTTCTCCAAAATCTGTACGGGATTTCCCCTTACCCCCGAAATATTGATTATCTCATAGCTTCTTCATTTATGGGCCGACTTCCAAAATTCTTTTTTTGTTTGGAATGGTTTATGGTTAGAGTTTGGTCGCATAATTTTTCTATGAAAATCGGTGGGGTAAGTCTTTCAGAGCACAATTCTTCCATTTGCATACCGATTTTCAAAATTGCTTATATGAAAGGCCATCAAGTATATTACTCTTTGCACTGAAGTCGGTTTTTTTTGCCAGAATTATTCTATATCCTACATATTTTTCTCTAACTAAAAATATAATTTTATTTAAAAATTATAATAAAACCGAACACAAGCCAAAGTAATTAATTTTCTTTGGAGTAATTGAACATCTTAAAAGGATTCAACTAAGATATTATGTGAATTAATTTAAAAATATAAAAAAATAATAATATATAAATCAATGAAATATATATTATAATTAAGTATTAGCTATACTGAATTTGTATTAATAACTGGGGGCAACACTCAAAAATTTTCAAGACTTCTATTTACAGTTTTTTGTTAAATAAAGAGTGCTGATTACGATGCAATCATTAGTTATTTTTGTAGTGGCTCTAGTTTTAAAGATATAGCGACATTTAATATTTGCATAATTTACGCATTTTTTTGCATTATGTATTTGCTTAATCCCAACAAAAATGTTTGTCATTTTTGTAATCGGTAGTAGACTTTTAATGGGTTACAAATTAATGAGTAGCACTTATTTATCTTATTACTATGCTTCAGATTTGAACTAATTCTTAGTAAATAATAAAATAAGTAAATAATAAAATTTTTTAAACTTTTTTGTTTAGATATACAAACACATGGTATATATAAACAGATTTTTGGAGCTTAGCCTTAGAAGTCAACAATAGCTGAGTGAGTAATGAATGTGTCTTCAAATCTGAAAGATCACGGTTCGTATCCTAGCCTGCCAAAATATAATCAGAGTGTGAAAATGTCTAAATATAATATAGTGTGTATACAATTCTTCTAATTTTATTTTGTTTATTTGACTACTTATCTTTTAGCTTCAAGTAAGCCTAATAATAACTTGCTAATTGCTGCGATAAAGTAGGTACATTTGTAATGGGTACTCCTTATTTTTTCAACTTCTCAAACAAAAATAGGTAGCTAGTTACCATTTAGATTCTCATATATTTTTTTGCCTGCCAGTGAGCCACGTTCTTGCTGCGATATTTCACTAACGGTTCTTCGTGCCTTAAAATTCCTTCTGGATTATTAATCTATACAAAAATCGCATTTATTTGAGTAGAACCATATTGGTGCGTCGAGGTTAAAACTTGTTTCCTTTTGGCTTAGTCCTTTAAACTTTCGTTTTGTAAATTTTGTGAAATCAAAATGTGTAACTGTAGTTTCTATCGCTTAGCACGTAAAATTTGTCGAATCCATAAATGGCCTCGGATATAGAACATGAAAATCATTCGTCGTGGTAATCCAAAAATGTCTTGGCAATTATAAATTAAAAACTTTTCGCAAAGCGTAAAGATTATGTTATCAAATTTATCTGATCTTGGTTGTAGGATGAGAAAAATGTGAATTTGTGTGTGTGTGTGTATATGTGCTATGTGAAAATTACAATTTTAGTTAATTAAGCTCCCTCACTTAATTGTAAATGAAGTCGACATTTGTTCATCGATTTTAATGATTTATGGCTCATTTTATTCCAAATATACGTAGGCTTCCGGTAAACGACAAAAGTTTAAAAATAATTTTATATAAGTCTTTGAAAACGAAAAAATGTTAATTTTGCATGACAAGTTTCTTTTCTGAATAAATGCGAAACAATTGGAAATATGAAAATGTCGTAAATGGCTGACTTAAAGGTTAAATTAAACGTGCCATAACCATAACCGCAGAAAACAGCTGTTCGAACCAACCTTATATACAACAATGTAATTGATTATAGGTGACTTGTCATAATGCCATAGCCATAACCATAACCATAGAAACAAATTGAATTTTGGTTTCCGCCATAACCATAAGCTAAGAGAACGTATTTATTATATATTTTTCTGTTTTGTTTTTATTTTTTATATTCGATGAATTTTTTAATTTATATTTTCGCTTGTGCTTCTTTTTGTATTAGCATATTTTCTAATAAAATCGATGAAAAAGCTGCTTATGGTTAAGGCAAAACTAATCGAAGGCAGTAAGTATGGTTATGGCTATGGCCACGGTTATGCTTATGGTGTTATGGTATGGTAATTGATCCTTAAAGGTAATTTTATTCCACATCCTTTGATGTCTTATCTTTATCATAACCGAACCTGCCGTTCTCGAATTATGAAAAAATATATTAGCGTAACCGCTAATAGAAAAAAACTAAAAACGGATATAATTTAGGCGCATTAAAATTTTTATATTCCATCTATTTTTATTTAAATGAACAACAAAATATATTTTGCAGGCCAGTGTAATAGCGCCAGAATTAATATGTTTTTTATATAAATTTCTTTTAGCATCGTTGTTATGCTGTCATCCTTTTTATATGGAAGTGACAGCAATAGGGCCACATACGTAGCCATGTATATGGTGTTATTACCATGTTATATTTCACACATTTAAGTGTTAGTTTTTAATTATTTAAGGATTTTCACATATACATTTTTGAATGAAATTCTCTAAAAAAAAAGATCATTTGAATACTAAACGAAAAATTTCATATTGTACAAATTTTTGTTTACTAACATATTTTGACAAGTTATTAGATTTTCATGATACGTTCCTTCTTACCACATTGTTGAAATGCATACTGCAAATATATAATTTGTTTTGGTAAGGACATTACAAAAAAATTTTACATTCAATAATTTTTTGTTTGTTTGTTTTATTCTTGTTTACGAGTACTTTCTTTCTTATTTAATGTACGTTAAGTATTGTAAATGGTGACTATAATTTTTTTAACAAGATTTACGAATTAGATTGTAAAACTGGTGATAAAAAGTTTTATTTTCTTTATTTCAACAATGTTACAAATCTTTAACCTATTTTATGTTATAAATAAAAAAAAAATCTAACTGAAATTTTATTTCGGTATTTTCTGATATTGTCAAATTTATATTGCATTTGTTAGAGTAGATTAAATATTTTAAATTTTTATTGCTGTTTTCTAATCGCCCCCTTCTGCCAACAAATCAAATTGAATGCAAATATTATTGAACGGAAAAACTGGAAAATGTGAAACCATATTTTGTGCGCTCTTACAGTAGTGAAGAAATCAAATGCAACTGAATTCTAATATTTCCCAATCAACTTTGGTTTTGTTTGGTCTGATGTACTATAGTGGCATATAGAGCAATTGTGAAAAAAGTGGGAGGATTTTTCCTGTGACTTCAATTGCTAAATCATCAGATATAAGTAATGGTCTGAGAACCATTCTCAATATCGCCTGTTAAGACATGTATAAAATGTCTTGCCAACCCTGCAATTATGCTATTTGTTTTTTGACGAGAAAAAAGCACAAGTTAGTTTTTTTCCTTTAAAAAAGTTAAAAAATTTCTTTGGCTTGTTCTCATAATATATGTATGTAAACATAAAAATATAGCTGCCAGATTGCCAATTTATCGACCCGAAGCTTTAAAGATTTCTTGATTTGAAGATTTCCACCATTAGTGAGGGTGATTTCTTTAGAATAAAACATATCTACACCTTTAGAGAGCAAAACATTTTGAAGAAACGAACACCAAATTGCAGTTTTTACATGGAAATGTAGCATTTTTTTTTGTAGAAAAACAAAACACCATAAAATAACAGCGTAGGTTTGTACTTCTAAATATATACAAGCTTTGTGAACTTTGTTAAATTGTATTATATAGCAAAAAGTTTTACCAATCAATCATGATTTGTATCAAAAAAAAATGTATTGAGTGTTATCTATATTTTTTTAATTTAATTGAAATTTTTAGTCTCTAAATAAGGAGTTAATGTTAAAACTCATCGAATTGTTTTAAATTCAAAATATAGTACGTGTTCTGAAAAAAAAATATTGAATTCATATAAAAATGTATTGAGCGTTACGTTAACAATATTCTTAAATATAATTTGTCTATAAAATTTTAGGACGGCAACAAAAGGTAACAGCAGCGGAAGGGTAGAAACGATATAGAGGACATTATATCCGTTAAGAAGTTTCTAATTTGCTTTAAAAACTGTTTGCTTCTACCGCACTGTGGGTTGTTTTATTTTCAAAGAATGTATGTATTACTTAGGTCTTGTTTTGCTACGAATAATTATTTGAAGCTTACATAGCTTTTAACATTGTTGGTCGATTGTATTAAAATTAGCCTTATTTGAAAGAAGAGTTAGTCCTCTTTTTGCTTATGTATAAATGTTTGTAAAGCATTATTTCAAAATATATTTTTCTATATGAGCCGATGTTGATTTTGAAAAAGTGGTCATTACAGCGATTCTGCATCCTGCGATTATTATATATTTTTGTTTTTAGAGAGTAGATGTATAGTGCTTTATAGCGTTTGATATACTCATATTTTGCAGAGTATTTTTTTTTCACAAAAATCATTTCTAGAACAATCACGAAACGTTCAATACACAAAAATTTAAAAAAATTTTAAATATAATTTGAATCCTACCTTGTCATATTGTTATTAGTTACATTGGTAAACAAAAGAGAAAAACACTAAAAGAAAGATATGGAATAAGAATTGTTTGTTGTGTTGTTCGTTTGTAAGGATTTTCTGTTTTTTTAATAAAACTATTATGCTGGTGTATTGTGATTCATATTTCATTTTTGAGAGTTTAACTATAAGCATACGACTTTTGAAAACTTTTCAAATGTGGTTCGTCGGCTCAGCATTTGATAGATCCTCCATTGGAGGACAACAATGTGGAACCGAATTTTGTTAAAAAATCTACTGATAAGTTGGCATTATTAGAAATGAACGAAATGCCGGCATATAGATTAGCTAACCACAACAAATCAATTAAAAATTTTTTTTTGCACATAAATTCTTGAGAATATCTCGAATAAATACATTTTGTAATAAAGAAACAGAAACTTGAAAGTTTAAATCTACTATTCATTTTAGGGGGAATTAAAGATCCCTCCCTTTTGCTCATAGTTATAGTGACGCGGAATAGAAAATCTCTTCAGCATTATGCTTAAGATATGAGAAGTTTTTAGCTGTTTTATAAAAAACACTAAGGGATATATTTTTGTAGAAAATTTTTACGCTCTAACTCTTCATTGTAGGTGTATTTTTCTCTCTTTCTTAAACATGGGGCAAAAAAACTGCCCTTAGCGATGCTGCAGAGGGCTGTAATGTTGTAAAAATATTCTCCATAAAATTATGCTATAGGTTTTTAATACAAGCTTCAGACTCAAGTGGAACGCCCGAAATAGTAACAAAACTAAAAATGTGTTTAAGAGTTAATTTCCTACTTATTCACAATTAGTCCTCGGCGTAGGAAATCTTTGTAAGCCTTGCGTTTCAGCCAGCTATACCGGCGCTGAAGGGGAGTTTTTAGTCCTTTACTTAGGAAGGTAACAAAGTCCCAAAAGTACACTTTTAAAATGTGGATACACGTATTAATTTTTTAGTGCGCTCTACACTGTGATATATTATTAAGGCACAAATTTACAGTCATTAGTTAATTATTAGTAAACTAAAATGATAACTATTGTTTAACTAAAACTTCATATTTACAGTGTATTGTTTAACTAAAGTTTTTAATATGGGTAAAGAATGGTAGCCCTATCGAATATAAATAAACAAGCAAAAATAAAGAAATAAAGAATATAACACATCTTAAGGCGGCAATTTAAAAACTTTTAAGCACACGAAGCTAATGGAGCAAATATTTTTTGTCGGTCCTAAAAGTATGCTATACACATGTAATAATTTCCAAAACATGGTGTAATAAGTATGCAGGCTCAACAAATACAACAAAAAACTAGATAATGCTTGTCAAAAAAATACACGTGCTAGACTTTGCTTATGTACAAAGTTACCAGAACAAAAAATAATCACCTAACGTTATGCTGCCACCTGCATACTTATTGCACCATGTTCCAAAGCAGCTAACTAATTGTTAACCAATGGCATTTGACGGTTTAACTAATGGTAAACAAAGAAGTGTGACTAAAATATCATTTTCTAAACTATTGTCATTAGCTAACTAATGACTGTGAATTTGGACCTAAGACTTCAGGTTTTGTAACCATGCGATTATCATAACTGTAGTGATGTTGTGAAAACCTCGATATCTAAGAAAGCTGCGATGGTGTATTTATCGGCAGATAGAAAGAGGGAGTGATTTTTTTTATAAAAACACAGAAATTTTTTAAAATGTTGTAATCTTTTCTCCTTGACTGTGCATGCAATCACTACTATTGTATTTATGTGTGTTTGTGTGTGTGCACTTTTATAATGAAATCAACAACATTGTTGTCAGTATTTAAGTTTAATGGAAAAATACTTTATTCGATTTTGCATAATTTTAAATTCGATTAGCTACAATATCTTCTGCATACAAGCGAATACAGACTGCCAGAGAGATTTATATAAAATAGAACGTGCTCGTACACTTAATCCACAAATCCAAACTTAAAATACAAAAAAAAAAATGCATAAATTTGTATTTAGTAAATAAAATATATTCGAATGATTTCTTTATTTATTGTATTGAATTTTGGTTTATTTGGAAAAATTGTTTAAGTTTGATGTTTTATTGAATTTTATTTTTATTATTATATTTTTTTAATGCATTTCAAGGAAATCCCATTTAATTCGAAAGGAAATTTATTGAATAAAAAGAAAAATAGAAATATGATTAATTAAAAAAAGCCATACAATTGTGAATATTAATTGTGCTGACTCTGATACACTAAAATTATTCAGGGGTTCTCATGCACCAATTCTGTTTGGTTGGAGCCCATAGAGAAAGAAAATACTATGGTTTTTCTAGGTCACTTCGTAAAGTGATTTTATAAAGGTAAATGTGGTAAAGAAAAGGGTTTCTTAAAGTTTAAAATTTATGCAGCCATTACTTCTTTGTTTTACCTTTCTGAACTGGTTTTTAAGGTCACAAAATAAAGTACAAAAATTATTATTTATTTACTTTTAACATTCGACGTTTCAACACGGATTTCTACGATCTCTCTCAACTTTGAAAGATATCATTCTTACCTTTGAAATGTGGCATGATTTTTGAAAAGCAGTTAGTAAATGACTACGTTATGTTGGCTTAAGCGTAATTTGTTTTTATAAAATCTGAATAACTCCGAAGCAATTGGAAATTTAAAAAACTTAAAGATAATTTTATTCCGCATATTTTCCTATTTATAATATCAAAATCGGGTTAATCGTTCTCGAGTTATGATTAAATAGATTAGAGTGACTGCCCTATTTTTAAATAAGAAGCAAAAAAGTCAAAACACAAAATATACCATAACTCATTTATAGATTTCAATGCAATTACACATTTTGGAAAGATATTTTGATGTTTTTTTCACAAATGTTAATTTGTATAGGGTTTTAGTATCTCATAAGCAACTTAGAGCCGGCGAAATGTAAAATTTTGTTGAAAAACTTGTTTTTCTTTGCACTTAAGCCATCACAACTTAGCCATTAACATGCCTTACTTGAAAGATAAGAATCATATCTTTTAAATTTTAAAAATATTGTAGAAATCCCTGTTGAAACAAAGAAGTAATGGCGGTCTAAATTTCAAACTTTAAGCAAACGGGGTTTTCACTACATTTAGGGCCATTATTACAACTTGACAATAGCTAAAAGCAGGCTTTAGTCGGACGGATAAACAGTTTATCATTATTACAAATTTACCTTAACCTACCAGGTAGTATGCACCTGACTTTAACTTATCTCCCACTTTCATTTAAAGTGAAGTTTTAATAAAGGTAAACCTTTTATTCGTCCGACAAAATCCTGCCTTTAACTATTGCCTAGTTGTAATAATGGCCCTTAACATTATAACATCTCTTTAGGAAGGACCTAGAAAAACCATAGTTATTTTCTTTCTCTATAGGCTCCTACCAAATAGAATTGGTGCATCAGAGCGTCTGAATAGTTTTTTTTCTCAACTTTTGTATCATAGTTACAAAAATTTGTTTAAGCCGTTATGACACTACATTTTTCTTGCATTGTTTTGCTATAGAATTGAAAGAAAGAAATAGTAAATGATAGAAAGAAACAACTATACAAAATGTAAACAAAACGTAATGGCTTCTTTAAGTGCTGCCTACTTTTTATTTATAATAAAACGACAAAAGAAAAAAAGTTAAAAAAAGAGGCGCTAAGTCGCTGAATTCGTGAATAAACCGCTAAGTTGGTAGCGCTTTAATGTTTCAAGGTTGAAATGTCAATTTTAAGTTGAACATTTTTACATTTTTTTTGACAGACCCCCATTTTTTATCGATAACATTAGTAAAAGCTTTGACAATTTCGTATTTATCTTAATATAGCTGAACTCTTTGCACTTGGTAAAATTTCCTATTATATTCTATTTGCACTGTTCTCCAAAATTTGGAAAATGAAGAAAAAATGTAGTGTCATAAGGGCTTTAATAAGTCTCTTATTAATCAAAATTTTTTTTTGTGAATTAAGGCTTTAGAGTTTCCTAATTTTTGTCTATTTTTTTTTAATTTTTAGATTTATAAGTTTTATTGATGAGTGATGATTTCACGTAAAACGGCCCTATGCAAGGAAAATATAATTTTCTAATTTTTAATAGAAAACTCTCAATTGATGTTTTTTAGCAAATGACAATTATAGAAAACATAAAAAATACACTATTTAATATATTTTAATCAATTTGAGACACTTTTAAATGATCATGCAAGAAACATTTTGCTCTCCCTCTTTGTATGTTTAATATTTATTTCAGATTTTCTTTTACTCCCATTCTCATTGTTAATAAAACCTTTATCTCTGAGAATAATACACTTTTTTGCTTTTTATTGAATTTAAAAAAATATTCAGCTAGAGTATTCTGCTGTCTATAATAGAATGGATAGCAATAATGTAATGTGTTATTATTTTCTTTTGAGTTTAACTTTATACTATTTATATTATTTAAATCAACAAAAAGTTTTATTTCTTCGAATTTATAAAATTTTTGGTAGTTGGTCACACCCGTCGGTCACACCCGTCTCATTTTAAAAATATTTTTTTTATAGGAACAGTATATACACAATACAATTAAAGACACTTTGAACAGATATCTATACCAAAATTATTGTGTACCTTAAGTCAAAATTTTACAGAATTTATACTGAATGTCATAATTCCTTAAAACTAATATTTGTAAGGTCACACCAGTTGCATCTTTTTATCGACCATTCTGAGCAGAAATTGTGTTCTATCAATGTCTACCCATTATTCAACGACTTGCGAGCCGCAACGTTTTTTATATTCTTTTATATTCTTTTATATTCTTGATTTATAACAAAAAATGTGTGTAAAATGGTCACACCCGGATAAACGGAATTACTCTGCTTGTTCTTCTACAGGCAAACGGAACTTTTTTGATCATTTATATTCAAAGCAGACTAAAAATGTTAGTTTGTTTTATAAATGTCCGAAACAATTAATAGCACTACCATGTCGAGTTTCCGTTATTGAAAAGAATTTTTAAAATTTCATTGTATCTCCTTCTAGAGAACAAACATGAATTTTATCTTAATTTTCTTCGAAAATCGTTAGTTAAATTTTCAATCAACTGCACTTGATATTATTCAGAAGATAAAAAATAGCAATAACAATTTGATAGCATCTTTTCGTATATTTTTTTCGAGTTCATTATTGTTTTAATAAGCAGCAGCTTCTCATTTAAAAGAACAAATTTATATGTTGACATATTTAAAGTAGTTAGTCTATCTCAAGTTTTGCAATGTTCTATAACATATTTTTATAGCGCCATTTTGTTTTACCTTTCACAGGTAGCAAAGGAATTTTTTGTTTGTTTTCAAACTTCATTAATTTCCTTGAATTTCTTTCTATCTCTGTTCACAATTCGTTTCCAATCATTGATGCAAGAATAAAACATTTAATTAATTACACGGACGCCCAAGGTTACATTTTACAACATAAAAAATTAAACAAGTAGTAGAAAAGATTGGAAAGAATCCCATTCATAAAAAAACCCCATTAACTAGAAGAATCCTTGTGATCGTTTTAATAAATTTTAAATTAACTAAAACAAGATGGTAAAATAACAAAACGATAACTATTTGCTGCTCTTAAAGATAAAGTTTGATTATTACACTCAAAAAAGAATGATCAAAAATATAAAATTTTATGCTAGACAAGTAATAACATTATGGAAATACATTCTTTTTCTTCGAGTGTTTATTTTTAATATAAAAAAAATCAAATCACATCTTTTCTGCTCAATTGAAAATATTTTACAAAAAAAGTTTATAAAAAGATGAAAACGAAACTTACATTCATACATTTATAGTATTTTATTAATTAAAAATCGAAAATGAAATACGAATAGCTTTTTTTTTCAACAATTTAGTTCTTTTAAGTACAGCCAACTCCAACATCGCATCACTATGCACTGCCATGCCATGCCGTCCTCTTTTTTTTATTGTTTCTGCTACGTACATGATGCTCATTTTCAACAATTAACGAACAACTCGTTGTATATTTTCAATTAAAAAAAGATTGAACAGAAAAAAATAATGAAATTTTCAAATACATACAAAAACTAAATAAGAATTTCAATAGCAATGCCAATGTTCAGCAAGGACATTAGAGTCAGCATGCACATTTTGCTCATTTCAAATCTCTACACGAGATAAAAAATGGGCAAGAAAAAAAGTTGAATCAAATATAGAACAGAAACCCCGTACAGTTAAAAAAATAAAAAAAAATCCTACTGCTCTAAATAAACAAAAACTAAAGATGCTTGTATAAAGGATGGGCAGAGTGTATAAGGGATACGAACAAATTCAATATGCAAACTGACTAAGTGGCTTACGATTTTTCCTATAGATTTATTTATTTTTATTACATTTGCTTTTTAGGAAAAAATTTCTGGAAAATAAAAATTGTTGGGGTGATTGGTAAGACTGACTTACTGACCAAAATTTATCAGCATATTGCACTAAATACAGGAGCTAGAAGATTTAAAAAAAAAAATACATTAAATTCTTAATTTTAAAGCTGTTGCTACAATAACAGCAGGAATAGAAGCTAATAAAGAGTAATACGCAAAGTTGTGCATTTCTACAAAAAAAAAAAGAACTGGTGTAAAGATAAATTTAGAAAAAAATTTCGGGTAAATGGCGAAAAATTTATTATATTTTAAGATATACCTATTTAATTGTCTCGTATTACTAATGGCATTTTTTATACATTGTTTCATTGCAGGTAATGTGGTATTGAAAAAACTTTTCAGGTAACTTATTTTTGGTATTTTAAAACTTTTAGAATGTTAGCTTTAACCCTCTGCGACTGACGTGACTTCATTATCACAATTTCACTGACGTGGTAGTACACTAGACACTATTTCGACTGATCATATTTTTCAAGTTCCGTTGAAAATAGTTTCCATTGAAAATATTTTTGATTTTAGTTTAAAGTAGTAGTTTGTTATTTATTGTAATTTTTTTGTTGAAAAAAACGACAAATCTTATTAAAAACAAAATTATTGACATGTCATAAATTGGCCTTACAAACTTACATCCATACAAAACAAAAAAAAAAACGTCATATTTTATTTTTTTGGTAAAAAGTTTAACACTAGTTTTAGCTTTTATCTAAGCTGATCAACATAGGAAAAAAGGAGATAATATCAATGGTTTAATTAAAAGTTATAACGTATTTTGTCAGGTCTGCCTCAATATTGACATGGTAGACTTGTAGACACTTGTATGCTCACATCAACGCTTGCGCTCGTTTCAATTGCTTTCTTCGCACTAATGTACACATGAATATTATTACGTATTGAAAACACCAAAATCGATATTTGTATAATTATGGCGTAAAACAATGTTTTCTGTTTATTGGTGTCTGCTAGACTACCACGTCAGTCCCAGAGGGTTAATTCAGGTTAGACACGCTGCCTGCATGGTACCGAGTACACTAGGAGGCCGTTAGGCCCATTATGATGCACATGGAACTGTGTACATTAAAGTAATTCGCTGCCTATACAAAATAAAAATTGTCACCTCTCGGACTAAAGATTAACTTAAAGCTATTCCAGAAATATTTTCAAGTTTATTTGCCAGACCCCTAGACATCGCCCTTTTAGGCTTGACAGTAGTGTTGTCAATTATTCGGGTTCTATAATCGTTCGAATAAAATTTCATCTTTTTTTTCTTGTTCGAACAGCCGAATAACTTAAAATTTGTATTCGAATATTCGAATGAACAACGAAGAAGAATATTACTATTCGAATAACCTCTTTAAGACCACGGTTCTTAATATATTCTTTCATTACCCTTCGTTAGATGTTGTACCAATTGTCTTGAACGCACTTGCCGGATGACTAGTGAACGTTTGAATGGTACAAAATGTTCCTGAGTCGCGACCGGTGAAAAGAGAACATATCACAAAATTATAACAAATATTTTAGCAAAATCCTAGTGAACGTTTGAATGGTATAAAATGTTCCTGAGTCGCGACCGGTGAAAAGAGAACATATAACAAAATTATAACAAATATTTTAGCAAAATCCCCTCACTGTGCAAGAAAAATTTTTTTCAAGCAAATAGAGTTTATAGTTATTACAGAGTAAGAGATCCTATAAAGACTAATTGACGACTATATCGCAATTAGTTAACCATTTTATTGTGAAGCCTCCAAATCATTTTATAAAGAACTTGCCGTAATGTTTCTTATATTTCTTGAATAATTTCCACGACGATTCTTATCGTTCAGTACAAGCAAGTTACAGTACTATACTCAGATGAGCTGAATTTTACATATAAATAGCTTTGATTATTAATTTCATTTATCTTAAAATATCTCCTTCAGGGTTTCAATAATTGAGTCGACTTATAATAAATTTAAGTAGTGTCAACTCTAAGTTTTTACAGCTTCTATGAGCTTAAAATTTTCACTACACTTTCCAAAATTTATTTACTAATTCTGCGGAAAAGCACTCAAAGCTCATTTAATATCGAATTATTTACTTTAGGAAAGGATTAAAGAGCACTGTAATCATTGATAGTTATACCAAGTATTCCACTTTGTTCTGTTATAGTGCTTAAACGACATCTATCATTAATTTCGTTAATAATAACAACAAAATATGTTTTCAATCTACCATTTTACATTAAAATTCAATGAATTTTTTCATTACAACAATGTATGCGTACATTGAATCATCGTATTTTTGCAAATATTTAAGGGTTCTATTTCAATGAATTTCATTCGTTCAATTTATGTGGAGTACCGCTACGGATCCCGTATTTCAATACTCTTGTTTTAGAGGGCAACATGTCCATTTATTGACGCTTTATTATATTTTATTGCATTAAATCAATTAAAGCTAATAATATGTTAAATCATTGTTAATTTGACTGAACGCAATAAATTGTTGCTGTTTGCTTTCTAATATTCAGTTGATATTAAATGTAATTAAATTACGTTAAAAATCTTATGAGATATAAATACATTACAATACTATACGGTATCATTTCTTATTATATGGCTACATATGTATTTTGATTAATTTCTATCACGTTTTAACAATTTAATGACTTTTTGCATGTGATGGCATTAAATTAGCTACAAAATGATGGGTCATTGAGGTACACTTTTAGACACACAAATTAACACCGACATATACATATTAGTTTATCTAAATTTCCCGGTTGGCCATGTCTTTCATGCATGACAATGTTAAAGCGTCGATGACCTGTTCGTGACAGCTCAAACAGATCAGTGCGGACATTTTGACAACAAGAGCGACACTATCACCCATCATTTTATTAATGACCATGTAAATGGCAACATCCTCAGAAATGTTCCCATTACATTTTTTTCGTTTGTTTCTTTTTTACACGTGTTCTAATATAACAATTTGAGTCATTTGTCGCTCAGAGAGTATTTAATACGAAAAGGTTTAATAGATATTTTAACAGAACTTTTCATCAACACAATTTCGCTGAATTGGTGACAGACTGGCCGACAATGTCCGCATGAAGTTCATTTGGCTAGTTGGCATGACCAGTTGAGTAGTTTTTCTTTTAACCAATCTTTGAGTACGTTTTCTGTTAGATTATCTTAAAAGAAACTATAATCGAGAAATGCATGACTAATGTGGAAATTTCCTTAAGTAGTTGTTGATGAAAATGTCCTCTACGACGAGTTGGCCAACCGGGTTATGTGAATGTGAATATAACGCATACATGCACAATATTTTATAATTAACAAATGAATGTGTGTGTGTAATTCTAACTAATTGATTGCAATAATTTATTAGATTATATTCAAATTAGCATGAAATATATATTTTAAACTGTTGCACTTTTGTGAAAATAATGACAGTAAAATATTTTAGTTTTCAAAATATTTTCAAGAAATTTTAATTAATTGTGGTTTCAATTTCTACAAAGACAATAGTATGGTTATTATAATAATTTTTCCAAATAGTGTTTTGCTTTATGGAAGCTATTTTGCTATTAGCTTTTCACTTTAATTCTTTAACGACCATCTTGCTAGAATTCATTGCTTCTTTGTATACAAAAAGTATTTTCATTGATTAGAAGTTTTGAAAAAAATAGAAATTTTCCAACAATGTTCTGAGTTAATCTTAAAGTCTCTTGTCATTTAATTTATGCCATTCATGCACGAAAGCATTCATATGGGTTTGTGCAGAGATGATAATAATATCTAGCGGGTGTTATAATTAAAATATAATTAAAAGTCCTTTAGGTACTTTTATATGTGTGCATGTGTGTGCATGTATAAGTGAAACCATATAAAACTACATCAACTAGAAGTAATTGTGTATATTTTCTAAGTTTGTAGTGGATTTATCTGACTTTCATAGAGTCATTATTTTGTTCTAATTTTTCAATAGAAGAATTTGTATAAATTTAAACAGAATTGTGTAAACATTTGCAAAGCTTTTTGAATGAAAATATATTTTTGCATAACTAGTAAATTTTTACTTACATTAAATATATGAAATATGCAAATTTGATAGAAAACCTCTATGACGTAGAACAAATATAAAAACATACTTCTTGTATATGCATTTGTAGGTATATTTACATATTAGATGATACAGACATAACACACTAGTTACATAGTTACATCTAAACAAGAAAAATATTCAGGCATATTAAAAAATAAACTATATGCAAATACATATTTTTATTTCTATAAAATTTTATTGATAAGCTCTTACATTCCTTAAAACAAATATCTAGCATATGTACATAAGCACTGAAACCAATACTATTCTTCTGATATAGCAAATTAAACTTTAGTTATTTAAAAGCTGGAAATAAAAAAAATCAAGAATAAATCAAAACTTAAATGCAATCAAGCTCATTGGTTTATTCCCATATAAAGATTGGCCGAAAACATATGGAGCTGCACTTTTTTGACAGCACTCAAGTTAAAAAATGTTCAACTTTTTGCCATAACCTTCAAAAAATCATGTTAATTTGGGGTTGCTGAACACTAGCATGGCATTAGTTTATTTTTCTCATGAAGCGTTTTCGAGAAATTCGCGAAAATTGTGTTTTTTGCACTTTTTTTTTAGCTATTTTCAAAAATCTAGAGAACAGTTCTTATGAGTTATACAAATTTTACACTGCCGTATAGATATATAATTACTCGTTTAGCCAATATACAAACTTTGTTGATCGGATTAAATTTCATTAAGTTACAGGCCTTATAATATGAAAAATTCTAATTTGTTCAGTTTATTTTTAAATTCACTTAAAATGGCCACTTAAAATGGCTTCTTTAACGCAAAAATCGAAGTAACTAAATCTCAAAGAAAAATTTGTCCCAAATGTACTAAGAGTAAAATCGTTAATATTGGTCAAAAGATGAAAAAATTATAATGTATTTAGTGAAAACATCCGAATTTGAGTATGAATTCGATGGTCCTCAGATCAGTATCAGATCAAGTTTTTGTTTATATGTCTAGTATTTTACATATTTAAAAGAGAAAGGTAGACATATCTTATATAAAAAATTTACAATTTTACATTCTGTAGGTGGAAAGTAAAATACACCAAATCACATTTTAGAAATATTACAGGAGACCGTAAAATTCTATCTTTGTAGTATTAACAATTTCACTTACCCCGAATATTTTATAGCACCCAAATATTTTTTTTATATCAAATATATCCTTTGATATAAAAATATATTTCCACCGAAAGGTCAACCGAGATCAATAAATTAAAAGCTCTTGCAAACATTTTGCTTTATCATATTTTTATGAGTAAACAATCATATTTATCTAAGGGAAAGTTTTTTAATTTAGATATTTCTATCGCACGTTTTTTTGTAAGTGTTCTTAAAGAGAAAATAACTGTAAGTTTGTTCTTTGCAAAATCGCATGCTTCGATGTCACGTGCGACGTTTCAAAAGTAACTGCAGAAATATTAAGTACAATCAGAGATATTTTATACAATTAAAAGAAAAAAAACTTGCTGAAAAAGAAGAGGATATGTAATCTTGGTAGTCATATAAAAGTTGGCCACGTGCGACATCATAAGTATAAAATTAAAAAAAATTACATAAATGATTTATTTATGTAAATACATACATTAATTTTTAAATCTATACCCAGCGGCGAACTTTTGGAGGTCTTCATTTATAAAGGCTTCATGTAAGGCCTTCCTAGACCTGTTTTTATATCCAGTACTCATGCTTGCTTGTCTTGTAAGGAGGGCCTTGTGGAAGGCCTACCTACTCCCTTCAACATAGGTTGTTTTTATTATGTGTATGCAAACATACATACATACATTTTGTGCACGTTCTACGTGTGTGGCAACTAGTGTTTTTCATTCGGGATTTCTTGGGAAAAAATTCCCGGGATCCCGCACATTTTTCGGGAAATAAATCCTGGGAAAATTGTGCTGGAATTCCCGGGATTTTTTAATTATTATTATGATAACTTTTCTTCTTTGTAAGCGCACATTTTTAGTGCTGCTTTTATTTAGAAAAATATGTAAATAAAAGAAAAAATTTTTAGTTTTGAGTACATTTTATTTGTCTCCTTTTTTTCATATTTTTCTAAGAGCAGCACTCAAAAAACATATTTCGTGAAGAAATGAAAATAACAGATTGTCACTAAGTGGACATAGCGAAAGTGGGCATAATAAACAAGTACTGCCCCCCTATTCTGTAACTCGCTAAAGCTAAATCTCTATAGCTAAAAATCTATACGGTCGGTTTATCAATTTTCCTCTACGAAACAATTTTGCAACGTGTATTGCTAAATTATGGAATGTCTTAAAAATTTAATCCACCGAAATTTTAGTGTTTTATGTCATCGCCAAAAATGTTTAATTTTGTATTTGTTCAGCATTTTAGCGAACAAGATTTAGCTTTAGCTTTAGCGAATTACGGAATAAGGCGGCTGGTCTATATTTTCTGAAATTATCAGATTGTTATTTTAAGCCACACATGAGTTTTTAGAAGCTCAAAATTTCGAATTTTTCAAAAATTATAAATTTTTGCAAAAAATAAAAATAATAAAGCTTTATGTACAACAGGTTCACACAGGGTTCGATTAAAAATCGATACAATAAAAAAAAATGTAATTTTCAGGTGGTCACTTTTGCGCCACTTAATTATTTCAATTCCGTTTTGCTTAGCAGTATGAAATGCTCTTTAGTGTCTTATGAAATAAATCATTGCAATATCTTTTCTAGTTAAGAAGCTACGGAAATTATAAAAAAGTATGAAATTATTACATTTTTTTACTTCGGGTGGCTACTAATCAGAAGTTATACAATAAAAAATAACATTTTTTAGTTTAAATTAAAAACCATACGGCACGGCTAAAGACCTCAAATTTTATAATTTTTTTTTACTTACGTTTAATGCATCCATAACCTTATTTAACAGATCTTGTGATTTGGTATTTGTTTTTGTTAAAATAAATTAAGTGAAATGCTATTTTGTATCGGCAATTCCCGGGAATTCCCGGGAAATTGAAAAATCAATCCCGATTTCGCGGGAAATGAAAAAGTCCGGGAAAAGAAAAACTCTAGTGGCAACATAACTGATAAACTGTTACAAAGGAAAAAATAAAGCATAAAATAAAATACATTCCAAAGACAAAACTGCAAATACAGAAGAAACTTTAAATAAAAATGCAAAAAGTGAAAAGAATAAAAGAAGAAAACTGCTGAAGAAGGCTTTCTGCCAGGCCTGTCGATGAAGGAAACGCCGAAGGCCTTGGTTGGCTACGACATCGTGTGTAAAAACAATGTATGAGTATGGAATGGGGTAATAAGGCCTTGTATGTGGCAAATAAGGGCTTACAGAAGGCATGCTGACTACTTATTTTCGCCGCTGGGTATGAGTAAAAACGGCGATGAAAAAAAAATATAGATTTGCAAACAAAAGTGGTGAGAAAAGTGGAAGGAAGATAAAATAAAATTACCAGTGTCGACCGGAGTCAGTTCTTTAGGCCGATACCGAAGCCAAAGTTCGGCTAATTTAACAAAATTCGGCCAAATCCAAGCCGAAGCCGAACTTTACTTATTGAACTCACAACAAGAAGTAACTTTGATATTATCAAGATCAATTAGTTTATTAAAGCAAAAACATAATTCATTTATAAACATTCTTACGGCCCTTTTTACAATGTATAATTAAAAGTTAACGTGTACTTTAACGGCAAGTTTGGCATACAAAACTTCCCGTTAAAGACCACTTTAACTTTTAATCGGATATTGTGAAAACAAACAAAAATGATTAATTTTTAATTATTAAATAGTTATAGCAAAAATATTGGTATACTCTTCTGCTATGCTCATTTCAAATTTTATACTTACAAGAATAATTCTGCTTTACTGTGCGTTCTTCTTATAATCATACTACACACACACACAAAAAAATCTCTTTATAAAAATTCAAATTCGTTTGTTTTCAGTAATTATGTTACAACTTTCTTATTTTTTGTCTAATGTTAACAGTTTTGCTCGAAATAAGTTTGCAACAAATTTTTCTTTAAGATATTGACAAAAAATTTTAAATATATATTTTTAAATTAATGAATTTTGAAAAAAAAACCTTAGAAATTCATAATTTTTCAATTCTCAAGGCCATTGATGATATGAAACTAGTATTGAACCCAAGACCTCAGGCATTATTTGCTTTATAGTCAGCGCACTAACCACTTCACCCAACAGCACTCCTCAAAACGAAACAAATCCAGTAAAATTCAATAATAATTTGCAAAAATTATTATGATTTATCACATATATATAGAGGAATTTCTGCAAGTGTGTTGTTTAAATTTATGCCTGTATGGTTAAGCTCATGTACATACATACACTCGTAACCATAAAATGTTGTTAGATTGTAAAATTTAATTGAATTGAAGCAATTCAATTCATTTTCATTATATTGTATTTAATTATTTTCATATCTAGGTTTAGCTACTGATTTCTATTTCTTATTGCAATTGGATAATATGTATTTATTTATAAATATATCGCATTACACAAGCACATACACATACACATACAAACACATATACATACCCTTTAAGGTTTAGCATTTCTTTAGGATAAGAAATAACAGATAGTAATTGTCGATATGAGCATTATCCTTATATTGTCACTGCACAAATGTATGCATTTGAATAATATGCTTTTGTATGGGTGCACATACTTTTACGAAATGATTTGTTAATATATATTTGTACCCAGCAAACATTTTCTATTGTGAAAAGCACTAAGAAATTATGTGTTATCAATGTGATTAAGTTAGTCAGGAATGATGGCTCACTTTTGATACATATTAATTAAAAGCAATCTTCGGTTGAAAAGAAAAGTATCTTTTCCAAGTGGCAGCTAGGTGAGTCAAGTAACTTGGAAAACTGACTAAATGGCTAAAATGAAAATGTTAGTTATATCGTAGTCAAAAGCATTTATTTGACTTATTTATTAAATGTTACGAGAATTATCAATTTATATTGCATCTGAATTTCAAACACTCGTCTATGATGAACAATCTTGCAAATGTTTACAGAATACAAGTATCATAATATGTAAATGTATTTCCTTTTTCTTCTGTTTATCTCTCTACAATTGAATAAATTAAATTTTTATTAAATTAAGGTTAGCAAATAAATGTCTGCACTAGATTTTAATTAATATTTATTTGTTATTATTTTATTATAAAATGAAGATTTACTTTGTATATATTATTATTATATATTTGTTTGTTTAAAACTTTATTAAATTGGCATATTTAAGAGTTTCCTCGTATAATTATTTTTAGTTTTTGTAATTTATCTTTGTGTTCTTAAAGATTTTAAATAATAAATTAATTAAGTTTTCAAGTAAATTATTCAGCTGAGATATAAAACTTTTATATTCGAGAGTATTGATCTCAATATGTAACGTTGTGTTTTTTAGTAGGAAGCAAAAACAAAGATAAATTGTAATTAAAAAAAAAAATACTAGAATATTATTTTAGGTTGACACGCATCTACTTAAGCATATTGTAATTAATTGTTTATATAGCAGAAGACTATTTAATATAAGAAATACAAATTGTTACGGACTTCGTCTTACCCTCAACGTGAAAGATGTTTCTGTGCTAGGACAATCAAATATGATCCTTTGTACTGTTGCTAATGTAGCAGAAGCTGCACCAAGCAGTTTTCCGCTAGCATTCCATATGGGACACGTATATCGGACCAACCTACACATGCCGCAGCATCTTGTTGCAGCTCACCATATAGCCAGTACTACAAAGCATGTCGATGTTGCACTGAACTGATCAGAGTATGCAATTCAGTACATACAGCGAAACTTCTCATAACCATCAAGGTCAACGCAAAAACCGATTTCCTGACGGCAGAAGATTGGACGTTTACCAACTTTGGAAAGGCTGATTGAGAGTTTTTTACCCACATCAGAGGGTCTGCTTTTGCCTCCTTCGCTCTAGCAACACAATACTTGCAGGAGAGAGAGAGTCTTCAGATATGGTATTTTCCCTGGGGATGCATATGACGAATACGACAGAATCTACCAAATGAGGCTGCAAGAAAAGAGGGACGCGATCAGGAAAAATGACCGAGCAAACTCTTTGATACAATCATTAAATATAGAAATATACAAGATTGTCGCCGAAATGTCGCAAGCACCAAGAGGAATCTAATCTCGAATGAAAGAAACTCCGGAATACAGCTAAGAACTTCTCCAACCTCCGAAGTACTAACTAGGCCGAGATAATGTTAGGAAACATTACCTCTTGTCTTCAGTAGTCAAGATATTGGAAATTATTCTGCTCCACACAATCTGCTAGTTATCAGCATGTATTCCGAGCGGATATGAGTAAGACCACAGCTGTGGTGTTCAATATATTTTTTTTAATTTCCTATGATAAAGAATTCTGCTATATTGATAACAAAACTATTTCAAAAGAAAAAAATATATAAAATAAATTTTTGAAATGGCTGGGATACGAGCCCGGGCTTCTCAGACGTAAAGCTTGCTCTTTACAGCTGAGCCATATCCCAGTTATTTTTTTATGAGATAAAAGTTGTTTTAAATACTTATGTATGAAAAGAAAAGAAATAACCGGTATGGGAAAGAAATACATGCAACGAAATATTGTCTTAAGTTAATGACAAATGTTATTGAAATTCATATTTTTTTCGATAACATGGTTTTATTGAATATAACTCTTGTCCATATTTTTGTGTGAACGCACCATCAAACTAGCAGGTGGACTTAATAGTGTTCGACCACTCACAAAAAGCCGTTATCGTATCTTTAAATATCTATAAAGTTTTTGACACCATGTCACACCATCGTCCTAAAGATCATAGCGGAGTTCCCAATACACTGAAGAGATGGATGGGGAGCTACCTTGCAAGATAGCAATCCTACATTGGGCTCAGAGTCACCAAATCACCGCTCTAGAAAAACAAGCAAGCCATATCTTAGAGTGGTGCCCTATTCGCCTTTACTTTAATTTGTCCTGTGCCAAAGACCCCATACCACCACCAGAAGTAAAACTTGTTTCATATGTAAACTGCAACTATGGGTAATAGATAGAAATAGTAATCTATAAGTCCAGAGATCACCGGTTCGATTCCGTTCGAAAACCCTGGGCGTTTTCCGCAGACAAGCCAATCGATTCGCGGGTTGTATTTATTTCTTAAAAAATTAATGTCCACAAGGAACATCAAAATAGCGGAGAAAAACGCCAAGAATTATCTTCCACTCCTAACAGATTTTTTCACCAGGCGCAGCCTCCAAAAAACTGCCCCACATCTGTCGCCAACTTAGTTACATTATGTACGAAAATGGTAAATCGGGAGCTTGACATCTGCATCCTAGGTCAAAGCATCTCTACGATCAAAAGCCTATTAATCCTCAAAATTAAAGCGAAGGGTTCGCAAACAAGTTTTGTTAGCAAGAAGAATATGTTCAAAGCCCTTTTCGGTAGCACTTGGAGGAAGCATTAAGAGACGACAGCTCATACTACGGCGCTGAGAAGAGCGACTAGATGCCATTCAAAAATACCGAAATGTTGTCAGTATATTATCAGTACGCCAACAGCGCTGCATTCTCAAAAGACAATATCTAATAAAATGTGAGAACTCAGAACATCCAAACTAAGTTCAACTAGGGGTTGCCGGCAGATCTAGCTGTTCCCATTCAACATTTCCTGGGAGAGAGTCGCAGAACAGGCCCTCCCCTAAATGGTACAGAAAGCGATTGAGAGCAGAAGTCAACCAGCTCCAGAGAGATACCAGAGGAATGCTCTCTCATCTCCACACAGGACTCTCCATGATACTTAAAAGCTATATATAATTTCTTAACACTGAAATAAATGATGAGTGCACCGCTACGGCGAGTCTCTGCATATCACACGGTATTTCTTATCATGTCCCGAAAGCCCGACACCCCTAACACTTTTATTGCTTCTCATGCAATTGAGGCAGGACGCTACCTCGAATAGAATGTTCCTTTTGTAAATATCCTTTTAATTTTTTTAATATTTCTCTCCCTTATTTGTTTTTTATTCTAGCTTACTTTTCTTTTACTATGTATTGATACTGAATTGAAAAAAAAATTATTTACATAATTTCAATAAATGACATTCATTGACTTCATTCATTAATTTTTTTTTTCAAAACTACGTTTATTCAATGTACGTTCATACGTTGTTTCGATGAAAATATTCAATAAAGTTCAATGTAATACCATTCATTCAAAACATTCGTTGTTGTTTATGTTTGACAAAATTAATGAACCAGTTTATTGATTTTATGTACATTAGGTAAAAATTAATGAACGATTCGTTGAAACAATGAACTATTTCCTTGAATTTTTGGTTCCGTGAGTAGGGGCTACAGCACCAGCCTTTGTATTTGGAGTGAGAAGCGTCAACCTCAACTACGAGCGCTTTGGATCAATGAGCACAGTCCATGCTGTAGTTTAAGTTTTGTTGAAAAACTCCTTACCTTTTGCAATATACATTCATGTAAACTTTTCCACCTGTTCTCTTCGTTGATCTACCATTTCACTACACATAATTTGATTTTTACTGTTTTACCTAATTTTACATTTTTCAAATGTGTATGAATAGCAACAAACTTGAGTTCAAGTTCTAAATTTAATAGAATTAAAATCATATCTCTTTGCTGATGGAATGAGAAGTACGTAGGTTAGATAAATAGCATCTGATGCAGCTTGTTAAGTTCAGGAAACATTTTATCTTAAAATTTAACGATCCATATAATTTAATAAGCATATGTGCAATACATACATACGAGTATATAAAAGTACATGTTTGTGTAATTTTTGGACATGCGTACATACATATGAATGAATAGAACTTTGCCTAGTCTTAGTCAAAAGTAGCGGTTGTGTACAACACTAAAACACTTTTGCTGAAAATTAGGTCGATAATAGTCGGCAACACTTTACAGATTATTATCGACCTAAAATTACACACGCATTATTTTTCAACAAAATATTTTTACTAAAACACAATTGGCTGCGTGCAGGTTTGAGCCGCGACTTCCTGACTGATAGTCTGACGTATCTACCATTCAGCCATAGCTTATGTTACATATTTTTCCACTTGGACTAAATATGTTTAATTTGAAAGATTTTTTGTTTAATAAAATAATTACAAAATTGATGTAATTTTAGACAAGGAGAAGTTTTCAACACAAATATAGACAATATATGATCGTAAATTTGAAGTAATGTTTTAGAGTGTATGTATGACAACTATTATAATTAATTACTATATTAAAGCTATTGCTACCACTACTTTGCACAAAAACGGAATATAGAAAATTTTCATGCTCTCACAAGTGACCAAAGAAAAGTTTTTGGTAATTCTATTCAAGCAGATACATACTTTCATAGTTACGAAATAACATTTACATAATATTTTACACTAAAAGCCTGTTTCCGTTCTTTAGTTTAATTTTATCATTCAAACACTTGCAAAATAGTACACATATGTACATACATTCTACATACATTTAACCGCACTGAAAGAAATTTCTTGATGAATTCCGTGAATTTTGACATTAAAACTTAATCACGCCTTATTGGACCAACGAAACAAGTTTCGTTAAAATTATTTGAATGACAATTTCTTCAAGTATTATATGAAATAATTTCATTGATCAAATATAATATTTTCGCTAAACCAATGAAACTAATGAAAATTTTCATAAAAGCTATGAAAACATGTTTCATTGTTAAATTTCTTTAATTTGTTTTTATTTTTAAAATTAGATGTACATATTTGTTAAATCTATGAAAACTAATGAAGAAATTCCAATGAATTTCTTTTACAATATTCGTGAAATTTCACATATATTGTGAAATAGTTTATTAGAATTGTGAGCAAAATATTATGAAGTCGTTTCGTTGGACTTATGAAGCGATATTCTCTCATCGTTTGTTATAATATATGGGTGATTCTCATTGGAAATGCGTTTTTCGGGTCCCTTGAAAGTATAGTAAAATATTTCATATAAAAAACGCATAAATTTGAAAATTAAAGCTGCGTTAGCATGATTTAATTAATATACATTATCGTCGGCTTAATATGCAAACCTGCTAAAACCACGTTTTAAGTTAATTGAGATTTTGATGCCGTGTGGTAGATAAAAATATGCCTCGTCGACCAGCATGTAGATTTTCTTCAATTTGAGCCTTAAAGAGTGCAAAAATGTTTGATAAGAAAAACTGCTAAATCTTCTCATAGAAAATTTTTTGTAAGAAAAAACTGCTAAATCATCCAGTACATTATTAGTTCAGTGGTTATTACTAACTGCAATTTAGCTTGTTTTTTGCGATTTTTATTTTTGTAGATTGTAGTCAAAGATGAAGAATACCATAAAATAAACCAACTATATTTTTGGTTTTCCTCTCAAGCTGCAAATATTAAATATAAGAAGTTTTTTGTCTCTCCTGTAAAATGTGCTGAAATGGAGTTAGCAGGTTTGCATATTAAACCGACGATATTATAAATAAATGTATATAAGTTTTTTGTAGGACTGCCCTTTATGTATTAAAAACGAAGAACTAAAATACTGTTTATACTCTCTTCATACAAAATGGCGTGTCCGTAATGCATGCTGTTGATTTTCCACATTAAGAAAGTATGAATTTAAAAAAAAAAAAAACAAGATTAAATTTATAACAGCTTTAGAATATTTGCATTTACTTCTCTTATTTCACACATAAAATTTTTGGAAAATAATAGAAAATATATATTTCTTAAGTAGTTGTTATCCGCAGTCTTGTGTATTAAGCGTTACTCTTTTTTATCATGGTTTGTATCCAAAAAAATTTCTTGAACGTTATCCATATTCTTTTAATTTAATTGTTTATGTTTAATAGTTTAATAGTTCATGTTAAAATTTGTCGAAGATTATAGATCTAAATTGTTTTAATTTCAAAATATAGTATATGTTCCGAAAAAAAAATTGAAATCGTAAGAAAATGTATTGGTCGTTACGTTAAAATTTTTTGTTTAATCCCTGCGGAAAATGTTGCAACAAATGATCGAGAAGTACTCATCCTATGACTTGAGAAAATGGGAGGGATACCAAAAGTAAGGAGTAGTAAATGTTGAGAAGAGATATATCGTCTAAATGGTCACATATAAACAATTGTCAGTTAATTATTTGGGGCTCCGGCTAGTTTTGTTGTAAGCGGCACTGAGCCAATTCGATGTAGCTGGATCAAGTAAGACCTATCACATAGTATCTAAATAATGTTAATTGTATAACTCCAATGAGGCAGCTATGCCACTCAGAAGCCAATCCGGTAACTATATCTAGATATTAACTTTAGCTTAACTGGTATTTATAATTTTGAAATATAAATGCCCCTGTGGTGGAGTAGATAGTGTGCTAGCCTGTCATACCGAAGGTTTCGGTTCGATTCCCATCAAAGACTCTGCTTAAAAATAAAATACAATTTCTACTTGCATTTGTAACAATGATAAATAAATAAACTTCCAATTATTAAGCAATTATTACAGCTAAATGTCGGAAAAATATTTATATATAATTTATATTATTCTACACCGATTGGGTCTCCATAAGATAGTTCAGTGACAAGTCACAAATTGCATACAAAGTACCAATTAACCCCGCCCTAGGCCATCACCATGTAAAAGTGACTGGTCCGCTTCATAGGAAGTGTTGGAACTCAGACTGGTCCCTACCACGTGGCGACCGGTCACGTAACTTGTTTTGTGTCAGTTCCATTTACTGTAGGGATATAAGTTATCTATAAATTTTGGGACGTACAAAAAAGTTAACAACAGCTGAAGAGTAGAAACGGTATCTAAGCGCACGGTAGTGCGCCAGGCCAAGTTGCGGCCACACAGTGTGTATTTAAAGGAAACCATTCGTAGTGTTTTTACCCCTCTTTAACTTTGCTCCACTTAATCATAAAATAATGAAACGCGAAAGATATGGGGTCCCTACAGAGGTTACCTTATAGGTGAAATTTGTATTCTACCCTAAAAGGTTTCCGAGATATTAAGGTGCAAAAAGTACATACTCACTGACACACTGACTAATCAATATTATTTGGCACTTCGACTATAGCTAGAGAGCTGAAATTTGGTATACAGGTAGGTCTTGGTGAGCAATTAACCAGGAGGATAGGAAAAGGTGCAGTTCTCACCTGAGGGGGAGTAGGGTTCCCCTTCTTTGTATAAGTCACTTTCAGTGTAGCTAGAAAGGTGAAATTTGGTACGCAGGTAGGCCCTGGTGAGCACTTGACGAAAAAATTTGAAAACGTGCACTTTTTATCTGAGTGGACTAGGTTTTTTTTTGGTATGGGGCACTTCTAGTATAGTTACAAAGGTATATCTTGATGGGAAAGTGCTAAGACAAATGGGAAAATTGAAATTTTTCATCTAGGGATTATTACGTTGAGCACTTATTGTACCAAATAAAAGCTTAAAAAAAAAGAAGTGAGATCCGCACAATATTTTTGTCAATATTTTGTTTGCCTTTCTAATATGGTAAAGCATTATAGGAAAAATGTTGCCAAGCTTACAGGTTGCCTAGAAATGAGATGGTATTGTACCTATCAATAGCTTGGGCCTTATTTAGATCTCAGTACTTTTTACGGCCGAAATTTTTGGATAGGAACTTTTGCTTATATCTGGTTTCTGGCTCCTGTATAAATTTTTGTAAAGAAGTATTTTAAGGTATACTCATTTTTTAATTTCTCCATGGGAACCCAAGTCAAAATTAGAAAAGTGATCATAACTTTTAATTTCGTTCTGCGATTACTATAATTTTCTGTTTGTTTTTGTGCAGTGTAACACTCAATACACAAAAATTTAAAAATATGAAAAAATTTAATTTTATATCAGAATCCTATCAACGAGGCGAAAACTATAAGAGGAAACCTACATTCTCATATTTCTATTAGTTGCATTGGTAGAAAAATACAAGATGTAAATTTAGAATGAGAATCACCCATATAAATACATAAATGTGTGTATATATTTTTGCATATATTTTAATTAGCTACCACAATGTTCAGTGTCGTTATTAACATGATAATTATGTACATACATACATTATGTATGCAAGTGTGATACAATTATTAAAAAAAAATCCTATAATAATAAAAATCCTTTTGTTATATACTTGTACATGCGACTATAAATGCAGTATAAATGTACATACATATACATACATACATATACATATATATTCTGTTCATTTCAAAGTCATAGTCGTTGTCGCTGTCATTGTTGGCATTTTGAAATGACTTCCGTTTGTGGCTGACTTGTTTCACTCACACTCATTTAAATATACAAATACCACCATGAATGTTATTATTATTAAAACTTTATATGCATTTTTAAACCACTATTACATACTTGTTGTAAAGCCCAAACAAATTTCGTATGTTTCTTTTCTACTTAAATATGTATGAATTCACATACACATTTAATTGTACAGCAGCAGTATTGCTTTTTGTGGGCGAGGATATGTCTAGTTGTAACCAAATGGTATTGCGTGAAATCAACATAATACACAGCGAAAAATCTCGAGAAATTGAAGGAAACGAGGAAATAGTTCTTATTATAGAACGTCCGAAAAAGTGTTATAGTTAATACATACAAACAAAAAAAATATATATGTTATTGTGAAGCACGAAAGCTCCACATGCGTTCCTTTTGAATTCCAAAAATGTATCAATATTTTTTTTAAGTGCTTTCATTTTAAAGTCATGTAAGTAATAACAATAACAATAAAATGCATTAGCTGGCATGACACTGCTACCACTGCTACTTGAACTGAATACAATTGCAATTGCCAAAACTATTCTGGATGATGATGATGATGAGCAAGTTATACTTATGAAGTTGGTGCTATTACCGATGACAATGATTTAGATGTTAAATAGTTGTTTTGTAAGTTCTTTGTTCTCCAAGGATATCCGTGCTGATGAATTTGAATTTAGGGAATTTTCTTTGGTTGCAGCCAGGAAATGTTCAAGAATAATAACATGTCATACCAAGCCAATATGCACACATGAACAATGACCCAGAAATAGAACTCATACCCAAAAGTACTTGCATAAATTCATATACTAGTTATCATTTGACATATTGCCTCTCATTAGCTTTTGCAACAACTTCTCCTCATTCTTTAATTTGAACTTATATAACAGGGTAAAGTATTTGAGTGCTGCAAAAGCATTCATGGATGAATGTTCATTTGTTCTGCATTATGGACAAGTAGAGACTTAAGATAACAACAAACAAATATAAACAAAAAGTTTACTTTAGCTTAATAGAGTGAGAGAGCGTAGACCAAAACGGAAAGTAAAATAAACTAAACTTAAACATTTTGGCATTAGCATTGGCACTAACACTGACATTAGCATTGTTAAATATTATCTTCATTATTATGTTTATAAACATTATTGTTGTCTCAAAACAAGATGGAAATGTATAAATTTGAATAACTTGTACTTTTAGTTATGCTTTGCAATATTATTATTGTTGCTTTTCTTGTTGTATAAATATTTTATTAAGAATGTAGAGTGGCTTGGACATTGCGTTTTGTAACAAATTTAAAATACCTTTTATTTAAAGAAGGAAAACAAAAAATTATGTTAAACGTAAGTGGCTTTTTAAGCAGGAAAAACAAATTCAGGTAACATTTCACAGTGATGCGGGTTGAAAATATTTTTTAAATGTATCAGAATTTTCTTATGGCTAGTCCGATTAAGATTAAACTTTACATGGACATAGAAGAGTTGAGGAGTGATTTTTCAAAAGGGCTTATTTTCATGTTAAGCAAATTAATTTATTCTGCCCCACTGTATAGTGGAGTCTATAAGATTTTAAACGGATTTCTAAGATCGCTGTAAAAAAATATCTCAACAGATAATGTTCCAGAGTTTCAGTGAAAAGTGTTTCAAAGTCGACCCAGCTTGATATGATACTCGTATTTGCTATTTATGTTTATGTTTTAGTTTGTTGACAAAAACGGAAGCAGCAAGCAAAAAGACAAATATTTGTGATGTTGAGAGTTTTGCTCTACGAAGATTGACTCAAATTAGTAAGAGTTTTTATAAATTAAAGTGTTAGTTATTTTGTCTGCTTGTTCCTCATTTTTGGCAAGTCAAGTTTGTAGTAGTAAATGCAGATGATTGAAAATAATATTCAAGAAAGTCTTATTGTTATTTGTCGGTTCCTTGATATCACAAAGTTTTTGCCTTATTATTGCATATTGTACAAACTAAGTTATATTTAAGCATGTGTGGGTGAAATATGCAAGTTTTAAGTATGTTTGTATGGCTCTATTTAAGTTGTATATTTAGGTTATTTTTGTAAATATTAAAATATATATTATAGTAAAACGTACTAATTTTTTTAATAAAGTTTTTATTTAAAAGGCACAATTGTACAATGGCCTTGGAGTTTTTTTCTGGGACAAAGTGAAAGTTAAGTTATTTTTATTAAAATTTTTATTTAATGGGAACATTAAGTTTATTGAATTTATTTGGGATGTTCATTCTTCCAATTCATTTTTGAGAATTAATTTTTGAAAATTAATTGGGAGGATGTTATTCACCCCTATGGCGAATAACTATTCCTATGAAAAACTCCCAAATTTTCTGATTTGCTATCGTGAATGTTTCCCATAACAAAGTTTTTGGGAGCGAATTCATAAACTTAAAAATGTTTACTCCCGTGAATAATTTTACAAAATAAGTTCACAACAAGTGTTGATGGGAACGAGAAGGGAACATATAAGTGTAATTTGTATTTAAGCTACGACTGTATTAAAGTACTTTTTTATTTTATTAAAAGACCACAAGTGTTAATAAATATCAAATTAATTGTCTGTTCGAGGAGATGTGCGCTAGCCAAAGTGCCAGCCATTTTCACAACGGGTGGTACCGCGAACATCTTGCTGCTAGCAGGCAAATTTTCCTCTAACGATTAATCACGTATGTATCCTCGCTGCAAGCTCCTTCAGCACCACAAAACGCAGTTAAACTTTATTAATTTCTTTAAAATGTGTATGTTTTCCTTTTACAAGTATGTACACAAATTATTTATAAAGCACTGATAAATAAATCACAATAGAAACTATTACTCCCAAATAATTCACAATAGACACTTTTACTCGCAAAATATTCGCGGTACTGGTTTGTTGGGATAGGGAACATAGGTTTGCTCCCAAACAACTTATTGCCATAACATCCGCAATAGGGGTGATTGATTCGTTTGTATTTTGTTGTGTGTTTGATACCACGTAGTTCCGCCATATACTACTAGATTGTTCCAATGTTTAGTTTGTTTTTTACTTTGGATTTCATGTCCGTCTGTTTGTGTTGAGCTCTCTATTTTTGTTGTATACGAATAAAAAGTGGTAAAAATACCCATTGCGTAATCGCTGATGTAAGCAATATTTAGCAGCTCCTATTGATGATGCTTGGGCTTATTTTCCAACTTAGATTTATCAGAAGCGTGTCATAAGCTATTTAATCAGTGCGCTCTCGCTTACAAAGTAAGCCACGATGTCAGTAACTGTCAATACTGTGTGTTTACATAATAAATGGAACTGTAAGCGAGCTTGTCGTTGAAATATAGGCAAAAAGTAGGCCACAATTTTTTACTTTGAACATATGAGGGATACATTCTATGCAATACAACGAAATACTCACATACACAATGCAAAATAGTCGAAGCTATTATTACCCAGCGGCAAAAGGCAACCGGCCTGCAGATTTCAGACCTGCAAGACCGATACAATTGTGAACTGCCCTCTTGTAGAAGGGAAGATGGAAGTAGTACTTTATTTTTTTGATTTTTCGTTTGATAGACATTCCACATTCTCTTCTTATAGCTTTAAATTAAAAAGTAAAAAAAGTTCTCTCGATATAACAAAGATTCTCGTATTTATTTTTTCGCATGTAATTTGTATATAAGACTAAAATTTGCATACAAGAGACTTCACACATGCTGCTATTATATCGGAGCTAATCATTATTCTTATCATTATTCTTATCATTATTCTTATCATTATTCCGCCGGAACTACATCACATCCAAATCAATGTATAAAAAACTACTTTGGATGAAAATAAATAGCTCGAAATAAAAGAAAAAACACACTAATCAAATTGAAAGAAGCCGCTATAAAAATACTGAAATAGAAAATAGTCTGCACCTCCATTTGCTTTTTAACAGAGCATTCTTAGATAGCCTTCAAAATGGCATGCTAGGAGAGGCCTGTAAGAACCCCTATATTAGGAAGGGACTTGGAAGGCCTGCGCCGCAATGTCAGCATGGGTAAAAATGAAATGAGTAGGGAATGCGTATTGGCAGACCTTGTGTCTGCTAAACAGAGCTTTTAGAAGGCCTCCTTACTACTGCAATTTACCGCTGGGTAGTAAATGCCATATTAGATTACACGTACATTACAATCTTAGTATGTACTAAGATGCTCACTTCGAACGTCATCCTGACATCATTGATTATTATCTAAGTACTTCGTTTCATTTACCACTGGCTAATTCTGCTGTAAATTCTCTCAATTTTATATACATTTAAATAAAAAACTATGAAAGGGTTAAAGTTACAAGCTTCTGACTGCATTATTATAATTTTCAAATTGATTCCTTTCAAATTATTCTTGCGTTTAATTCACAACTTTCAATATTACCTTTTAGAAATATTAGCAGCATTAATAATATTCAACAAACCATAAAGTATTTTTACTACTCTCTCTCTCTCTCTCTCTCTCTGTACAAACAGGTAACGAATGTCTTGTATTTATTTTTGAATAATGAGCTTAGAAACTATTTTGAATAGAAATATATTCGTTTTCTGTATCATAGATGCTAATACAAAAGAAACAGAACACTACTTAAGGATGGAAACGAAACGGGCGAATGTTCATATCATACGTGTACATTCATGTGCTGTCAATGTCAGTTCGGGATTTACACACACACACACAAACACACACACACCCACACAGGCACATAAGTACATACCTATATGAATAATGTTTAGTTGTATTCAGTTATTCCTTCCTGTCTTCATTCAGTCAGTGTTCCATACTGACACATTGGCATAGAAAATTAAATTGTTTCTTTTTCTATTGCTGTCTGTCATTCATTGTCTAAGTTTATGTTTTTGTAAAAAAATATTAAGGCATGTACAAAATACAATATGGAAATTGTAATACGTATATATTTGTATGTGTTTAATGGTTTTACATATATCAGTTGACCATGTCCGCATATATAACTCTGAAGCAAGCCAGGAGCCAAGAGTCTGCAAGTCACCACTTTTGTCATCAAGTTTAGTGACATTATCATCGTCAGCGTGACCGTTTAGCGACTAAAGTGGCAATTTGCCACTTTTTCAACTGCCTGGCCACTTTTAGTGCCCCTTTTTTAAAATGACCTAAATCTGCCACCTTTTGTAATATTATGCACCGTTTTGCCCCTTTTTATGAAATGATGCTTCTTGTTTTAATATAAGCTTTTTATGGCACGAAACTGTTTTTATAAAAAAAAATCTGAAGACTAAAATTTGTTTTTGAGTCTATCATGTAAAGTCTTATGACAAAAACTATTTTGAAATAGTTTAAGAGTTTAGATCTATAGATATTCATTATTGTGTTAAAATTATTAAAAATAACACCCTGATTCACTAACACGAACAAGAACGTTTAACAATTTTTATGAAAATCACGCAGCTTTAAATATTTTTAAAATTATTTTCATTCAAATTTTGGTGCCATGTCACAATATCCAGTGACATAATGTCGAAAGACATTATGTCCAAAGACATTATGTCACTGCTAAAAATGGCATAACATCCATGGACATTGTGCCACTTTTAATAGTGCCATGGACTTTATGACATTATTATTATGACCATTATGACACTTTGAAATGTGTCATAATGACCACACTTTTAAAAATGAAAACAAATTCAAATATATGTACATGTTTTTGACTATTCACTTTTTACTTCTGCAATCGGTGACAAGTAATAAAAGGTCAATTGACGTTATTGCATTTTAAAAAGTGAAATAAAATCAAGAACAATTTGCAAATAGCGTCAACAATGCTTAAAATATGTCCAATCGACATCGTCGATTCAAAGAAATATTTGGAAATTAATTAAAATTGTTAAGAAATTTTATTTTACTACAAAATATTCTTTGCATGGCCGGTCTTAACGATTTTCTCCTCTCAGCATACTCAGCGGCTTCGCCGACCGAAGGCCGGCTATGCAAAAATCTTTGCTCAGCGAAACTGCTTTTCGATATACTCTACTAATGTGCTGTTTCCATATGCAAACAACCGACTTGAGTGAAAAATGTTTAATGGAAATTGCTAAAAAAATGTGAGTCCCTTTCGCATAAATTTTATACAAACATGGCTTCTTTGCATTGTTTGTCTAAAATTTATATAAAAAGCAGTCAGTTTTTTGAACGAAAAAACATCAAAATTTATTCATTTTATTTCAAAAGCATTATATGCCCTAGAAATTCATTAAATATTAGAACTTGGTTCAATTATTCCCTTTTCAAAAAAGTTGCCCCTTTTTTTGAAAGAATCCCCTTTTTGGTGCCACTTTTTTCCTCAAAATCCCCTTTTTGTGCCACTTTTTAAAAATTTTCAACGGTTACCCTGATCATCGTATGATCTACACTTTTATGTGAAGAGAAGTTTTTGACAGCTACAAAACGATTTTTTATTGTGTCATTTTGTTGTGTTTAAAATACATGCGGCTGCACGCAAATATAAAAATTTTCATAAGAAATCTAATTTAATTGACTTGCACAGTACAAAGTTTCATATGTGCTGACTAGAATTATTAAAATGCATTTGCAAATATTTGGTGACAATGTCTCAATGTGGGACCACATTGAACTACCTAGTCAATAGTAAGCCAATGTGGAATTCCAACGACAAGCCCATACTAAATATCTATAACACAGAACATTTCCTGGGGTATAGTTAGTCAGTAGTGCCGGTGGCAAAGTCCATAGTGCATGATTATAGTTTCACTATCGACATTTCTATCAGGGTATCGATAACGCGTGCAAAATCGTGATAAATCATCGACGACTTTCCGATACTCTGAGGTAATTACATATGATGCTATCAAAGAAACGACATCGTGCACAAAAATATGAGTAACATTGTGATGCACATTGTCGTTGACGACTATATGAACGACAATATTGTTAAAGTCTTCGCCGGCGAACATATAATCAATATTTATCTTGGTGAGATTTGTTAGTGAGATTTGCTCAACGTAACCATTTTGTCATTTCTAAGTACAGCCGATTAAAAAAGAAGAAATAAAAATTTACCTTAACTTTAAATACAATTATAAATCATATTCAAAACTAATTTACCTCACATATTCCCTAGTGAAAATTGAACCTACAGGTATCCGGTTAGCAGTCTAATACACTTCTTCACCGAGTTATTCAGACAATAATTCAAATTAATTGGATACTATTGTTAGTCAAGCTGTCTGTCGTCAATAAAGTCTCAATTAATTTCAAGGGACGACAAAATGCATTTAGTTGTTGCTGAATTTGTCGTTAACCCTTATGTGAGGGACAAGAGTACCCGGGTGCCTATGAATAAAAAATATGTATTATACACTTTTTCTGGAAATTTTGCCAAAAAAATCTATTCCAAAAAAAATTAGATAATTAGTGTGCATAGGCTTGCCGGATATGCTAGGTTGATAAAAGTAAATGGTGTAATACAAGAAGTATAATTGAAAAAAAAGTACACTTGTTTTTTTAAGTAGAAAAAGTAGAAAAAGTGATGTTAGTAGAAAAAAATCAGCAGTATTGCTTAGCTTTCGTATACACAATTAATTGCAGTAAATGTTTTTGGATACACGGGTACCCCCGTCCCACTGTTAAGGATGTAAAATATAAATTACTCTGTTACACCCCCCAAAGAAACTAAATGAACTGAGATACATTTAATTACAAAAGGAACAAAAATTCTAGACTTCTCAAGAAGTTTTGACTTCCTAGACCAAAATCCTATGTAGCTAGCTCCTATTTAAAATGAAATGGGTACCCGGGTAGCCTGTCACTAACATAAGGGTTTATAGCTCTTTTACACTATATGACAAGCCGTTCGACTTCAGCTGAAAATGCAACCCTGATGTAAAGAGTTTATGAAAAGTTTTAAAAAAGCAATACCAACACATAACATCAGGTTTGCATTTTCTACAGAATTCGAACTTTATAGACAACAAATCAATGATACCGTCTAGGACTAGTTGGGGCCAAATGATATGTGTCGTTTTCCTATTCTTCAGATTATCCCAAAAGATATTGTATTCGACACCTCATGGCAGACTTGTCCTCTGTAATTTATGTTCTTAAATCGAACATGAATGAAATGCTGAGCGACCAAGTCTTGCATGTTATCCCGTAATAAACAGTTCTGCTGACTTGATGACCGACAAGATCTTACGATTTGTCTTCAATCAACTCGCTTGAGGACAAGATGAACGACACAGTTTTACATTTTGCCACCAATCGCACCCCATTGAGGGTAAGATGAGCGACACAGTCTTACATTTTGCCACCAATCAAAGTGTATCGAGTACAACATGACCGACACTGTCTTATATTTTGTCTTCAATCGAATTCTTTTTAGGACAAGATGATATGCAAAGTCTTACGTTTTGTCTTCAATCAAACTTTGCTTAGCACAAGATAAACGATTTGTCTTTAATCGAAGTCTGTTGAGGAAAAGATGAGCGAAATTGTCGTACATTTTGTTTTCAATCACAATCTCTTGAAGACAAGATGACCGATAACGTCTTATGTTTTTTCTTTAATCAAAGTCTGTTGAGGACAAGATGAGCGACAGTGTCGTATATTTTTTCAATCACAAAATGTTGAAGGCAGGATGACCGACAATGTCGAACATTTTGTTTTCAATCACAATCTGTTAAAGACAAGATGAGCGACAATGTCTTAGATTTTGCCTTCAATCAAAGTCTATTGAGGATAAGATGAGCGACAATGTCTTGCGTTTTGTTTCCAATCAAGCTCTTTTGAGGATAAGATGAGCGAATCAATCACACAAATAAACATGTTAACCTCTTGGTGTCGATGTTTTAGGTGCTGCTGCTGCAAGATGGTAAGCGCGGTAGCTTGCAAACAGAATAAGTTCGAATACCACTTTTTAACTTAATCAAGTAAGAAAAACGTTAAATTTGATTTAAAAAATATTAAATGAATTATGTTAATAGTTGACGGCAAGATATGCGACATTGTCGTCCACGCAATTACACTGGTATTGTGTGAACGACATGCACGATTTTCGCGAAATTTATTCGGAAATATCGTCGATCATTTATTCCGGTTGTCTCTCATGTGTCGTCAAGAACTTAACATTGTCTTCCACCCGTCATTGATGATGTCTTAAAGACATTGCCAACTGGGTTTTTGATACGTCTGTATGTGTGTGTGTATTTGAGTACGTATAAAATAATAATATTCTGCAACACTTCTGTTTAGAATGCTATCTGAATATGAATATATATATGTGTGTATATATATGCATATATGCAAGAATTTTTGCACAATCGAAATTGGTATTGCCAATATATAATGTAGTTATGTATCTTAGCTATTTTACAAAGGTTTGCTGTCTATTTTACACAGGCTATTAAACAAAGGTTTAATTTTAATTAACAAAAATGTGTTTCTAATTTTTAGTTGCATAATTATAAGATATATCAATATATGTACCAGACTTAAAAAAAGAAAAGTATAAGGACTTAGGATTTTTGCGACTACTCTTAACGAATTCTAAACGATGGAAGTGTAGCGGCTTCCGAAAGTGGCGCTACTCTGTTCTGCTGTGTATGTTGAAAAATTAAGTTGATGTTAATTTTTCCCTTGTTCCTTGGAATATTAATCATGCCCAATTCTTTCTGAATATAACGTTACGAACCTTAGCCTGATAATCAATTTGGATTCACAAAGCAAATACGTTCGAAATAATCATACTAATAAACAATTTTGTTTTTACTAAATAAAACAGATCGGCTAAGATAATATAAAATATTGTTCTTTTAAGAATATAAGCTTAATGTATTATTATTATTATTATTATTATTATTATTATTACTATTATTATTATTATTATTATTACTATTATTATTATTATTGTTATTAATTCTGTATACATTTCACGCAGAAAAATCGTGCTCTTCACTTTTCTCGTTTAGCATCAAAATAATCCATAAAAGTATTTTTTTCTTGTTGAAACATCTTTCTTTATTTATCCTTTTCTATTCTACGTTCATTTGCATATCTTAACAAATAACAATAAGTACATTTTAAGTCATATTTAGAATACAATGACCCTTTTAAAATATGCCATAACTTTCAATAAGGAAATCTTATAATCAAATATTAAAATGTGGTAAATAACATTCAATACGAAAAAAATTTAAGGACACTTGCATTAATGGCTTCAACCACAACAACTACACCCCTTTAAAAATCCACAGATGAGAGAAGAACAACTAAACGAAGCAGAAGAACCAAATATATATATTTTTATCGGCTACACAAGTCGACAAATTAATTGCAGTGGTAACTTCACAATCATCTATCTCAATTTTTTCGAAAAGTTATGCATTATGAAAAATCGAATAAAGTAAAACAATTGCAATAGAAACGAAAAGTTGTTAGCGACAAAAAATATGGAACAGGAAAAAAGATTTTGCTTAATTAGAATAAATTCAATTAGTAAATTTGAGATTGCAGGAAATAAGAAGGAATAATACAAAAATCACATAAATTATTCATTAATAGTTTTAAGTGTGATGTGCAAAAATAAAAGGAGAAAAACGTCAGATTTATTTTAAAAAATATAAGTCGTTAAAGATTAATAATCTGTTTGTTAATTGATTGATTTTCAGAAAAAAAAAATTGGCGAAACCACTTTTTTACATACCCAGTAAGTACTTCTTAAGTCCTTAAGATAGACGACTATGCGAAAACACTACACTCTAAAACATTACTTAAAATTTAGTATCATATATTGTCTAAATTTGTGTTGAACAATTCTGGTTGTCTAAAATTGCATCGAGTTTGTAGTTATTTATTACAACAAAACATAAGTTGTCTAATTTTTCGCAAAAATTCAAATGTGCTGTTAAAAGTATTTATTTTTGAGCAAAGTATGTTTAAATAACATTAAAACTTTGAATTTTAAACAATCTGGCTAAAAAAACAGCAGACAAATGTTTAAACTGTATTTTTCTGCGTTCATCAACGTTTAATTTCTGGCAGTTAAAGATTTATTAATTTAAAATTTTGTAAGTATTCGTAAGTAAATATTGTTAACTTATAAACAAAATTCTAAGGCTTTTTCTTGTTTTAATGTATGTAATAAATTAAGAAAATGTACTTCATACATATTTATTAAAGAAAAAACTTTTCAAATTAAATATATTTATTCCAAGTGAAAAAGAGTTCAACATAAAGTATAATACGCCTATGTCTGAATGGTAGCTACGATAGACTATCAGCCAGGAGGTCATGGTTCGAAGCTACACACAGCCAATCGTTTTTATTTTATTTTTTGTATTAAACATATTTTGCTTAAAAATCAACAAAGAAAATAATTGTCTAATTTCACGTTGATAATAATCAGTAAAGTGTTGCCGACTATTATCGATATAATTTTGAATAAAAGTGTTTTAGAACGAGTACAATTTTCAAGTAGTCCCAGTTTATCGGCTTAGCTTTAAGCGTTTTAGCGATTTTTGCATATATGTAAATAAACTTATTTCAAAAGTGCTAAATCTTAAAGGAAAATACCAAAATTTTCTTGCATCGGCGGCGGCTTGAGCAATGAAATAAAGACGGGCGGCGGCTGCTAGCCGGCTGCCAGGCGCACGTATTGGACCTCTGACTGACATACTTGGAGTAGAAAATTGTTAAAACCGGCACAATTCGGAAATCTATACTAGAAGAAGCCTGCATCCCATGTCCTTACTTGCTCCAGTCTAGCTGCCTGTGGGAAAAGCAAATTAATCTAAAATTATTTCAGCTAATAATACCTAGATTGTGATATTTCCAATAATACTTATTATATTATATATCGATTCGCGCTACTCCCTATACTTGCTTTAAACAAGAGAAGAGGATATATTTAAAACTTTGTTATATTTTATATATGTATGTGTACATATGTATATGCATAGTCATATATGTAACTCTTTAGCAAAATAATTTTATGTACAAATAGAAAAAATATATGCATGTATGGTATATCTGTCCCCATTCATTTTGTTTGTCATTTTTCCATTATCTCTTTATTGTCTACTATATTCTGTTGACATTTATAAATTGTGGTCAAAAGTTTATGACAACCAGAGAATTCTATATCGACGACACACAAAAACTGGCTAAATCCAGCTCATATAAAAACAATAAGATAAACACAAAAAAATGGAACACAAAACAAAAATTGACATGTGTCGGCCACAAAATATCATGCAAATAAGAGAACACCATTTCCAGTAAAAATTAAGTTAAACGAGTTAAATAAAAAAAAACTAAAAAGCTTATGTGAGTAGCTTTTATTAAAAAATTTAACTAATTAACTAATTTTATTTCTTATATATAATAGTAAGAGCATTGTAATAATTTTCTTATTTTTAATAAAAAATATCTTAATTTATGTTTTTTAGAGTATGACAATTATAGAAAAAATAAAAAATACATTATATAATATTTTTTAAGCATTTTGGGGCTCTTTTATATGATCATCCACGAAACATTTTGCTCTTCCTCTTTGTATGTTTAATATTTATTTCAGATTTTCTTTTCTTCCCTTTCGCATTATTAATAAAAACCCTTATCTCTGAAAAGAATATAATTTTTTCGATTTTTATTGAATTAAAATAAATACTCAGCTAGAGTGTTTTGCTGGCTATAATAGACGGGATAGCAAATAATTTAATGTGTTATTATTTTCTTATGATTTATTTTTATATTATTTATATTAGTGAAATCAATAAAAAGTTTTATTTCTTCGAAGTTTTTAAATTTTCGTATTAGGTCACACCCGTCGGTCACACCCGTCGGTCACACCCGTCGGTCACACCCGTCACATTTTAAAAATAGTTTTTTGTTAAGAAAACAGATTTTTGTCAAACAGTAAATACGTAATGCAGTTAAAAACACTTTGAATAGACAGCTATACCAAAATTATTGTGTACGTTATGGTAAAAATTTTACAGAATTTATGCTGAAAGTCATAATTCCTTAAAACTAAGATTTGTAAGGTCACACCCGTCGCAGCTTTCTGATGACCACTCTGAGCAGGAATTGTATTCTTTCAGTGTCTACCCGTTATTCAGCGACTTTAAGCTTAATGGCCTTGCGAGTCGCAACCTTTTCTTAAGTAAAAAATATTATATTCCTTATTGATAACAAAAAATATGTGTAAAGTGGTCACTCCCGGCTAAATGTAATTACTCCTTTACATTCCTTCCGTTAAACTAAAATTTTAATGTTTAATTTTTTTTATCATAAGCTACTGGCCTAAAATTTTAAAGTACTCAAAACTTATAATCATTTTTTTTATTAATCATATGAGTAATTCATATAATCACTATTTTAATTGGAATCAATTTTGATCTTTGATAAGTTTGTGTATTGAATATTTTCTGTGGAATCACTGTAAAAATATATTTTCGTAAAAAAATTATGTTGAAACATTTGCTTTTCATTTTCTACATAAACAAAACTTTACTTTCATTTTGTGCATTTATTGTGACTGTTTTTTGCTGTGCACTCACTGTGATTTAGAGATCGGCAAGAAATAATGAGATACAATTATAACGTTAGTTCTATTCATTGTCATGCGCTTTCTAGCAATTTTCAAGCAATCAACAAATTTTACACAAAGAATAAAGCCGAGGAAGCCTAAGGCCATTCAGTACCGTAGATCTTAGAGAAGCCTGCAATTTTTAATCTGTGTAAAATGTTTTAAAACCCTCTGAAAAACAGCAAAGACAGATAAGTACAACAGGAGAAAGATTTCGCGGAAGGACCGGCACTGCGACACCTAGTGGACCTTTTGTGTCATAGATCTATTAATTCAATTAAGCTCTGCATCACTCTCCTTATGAAAGTCAACACAGAGGTTGGAGAAGCCCGCTTAATATCATCTTAACACAGAAAATCCGAATAAAAAGCAAGTCTTCTTATTACATAAGACAATACACTCACAGAGAATGTATGCCGTTGTCTCATCCTCTTCGAAGCATAAACAACCCAAGGGTGAATGAACTCGGATACTTTTCCAAGGAGGATAGTTCAGTCCAAAGTATCCACAGAGAAATCCTGCGGTTAATCATTTCTGTTGAAATTCAGGATACCACTCTATGAAAATGGCTGCATTATTGCTTTGGCTTGCCTTAAACAAGAAGAAACCAGCCACACTTCCTTTGCGGTCGATATGCCATTTCATTTCATTAGGGACTTGATAGTCGTTCAGTTTACGCCACAAAAGGGCTCTGATCGCATAAAGAGAGCTGCAGAGGCCCTCCTGGCCAATTCATCTGCTTCCTCGTTACCCGAATGATCAGTGTGACCAGGTATACAGTAAGTGAAAACCTTGTTCCACATCGATAGCTCCTGTAGTGAGTCAAATCACTCTAAAACAAGCTTAGAACGGAATTTCCAAGAAAAGTGCTAAAGAACTGCCTGACTATAGCAAAAGATAGTGCCCTTAATGCCCGTACTTACATTAATATGAACACACTTGGTGATCGCTAGTACTTCCGGCTGAAATACCGTATGCCATTTGCCCATGGGCACAGAGACTTTCACGTTAGGTCCACAGACTCCTGCGCCAACTTCAGCTTTCGTTTTGGATCCATCAGTACAACAACATATACTTCTGGAATCTGCAGTGGGACTGTTTTCTTTCCCCTTTGCCCTAAGCGGAATCGTTTCATTGAATCTCCTTTCAAACATCAATTCACTGTTTATCCTGTCACTAGGCATTCCTAGCAGCTCTCCGCAGGGCATAGTATTCAGGATCGGTGAGTGCCCGTTGTCGACACTACGGGCAGAGTTCCCGGGACCCATCCTAAAAGCAGCTATTGCCGCAAAAGCTCTTATAAAGATTTGTATGGGTGTTAATCCAATCAAGGCCTTAATGGCAAATGTTGTTCATGACTTTATTGCGCCAGTAATTCCCAAATATGTGACGTCTGTCCTAAGAGAGAAAGGTACTAGAATAGTCTTGTCAGAGTTGACCGATAGGCCGTGTCTCCCACACCATATCATAACAATGCATAAAGCATCGTTCATGACGTCTGACACAACGTTGCCGAATTTCTCAGTTGCCATCACAACCCGGCCATTGGCGCAACCTATAACTTCATGTCCATGTTCTCTAAGAAAAAAAAAAAAAAGAGAAGTTCATCAATTCCCACTAACCAAAGGAGTGGTGATAAAACACCATCTTGGGAGCACATTTTGACTGCATTAATAGTAACAGTGTCGTTATCCATAAAATCAGCTATGTCCCTGCTCTCAAGCATATACTTAATCCATCTCAAAGAAGGTAGTCAAGACTTTTTTGCGTAAGAGAACAGTCTATTGAACCATGTTTTGTGTAAAAAGACACAACACGCGATTTACCGCGACCCATGAGCCTTCGCAGTATTTGTAATAATATAATATAAACCAAAGAAAAATCAGCTCTAAAACACTGTGTGCTGTTGATTCCATTTAAAAAGCATTTTTTATTATTCAACATTTCGGCATTCAAACAAATAAACATACAGAGAAATAATAATAATAAACTCTTAAAATATAAAACAGCAAACATCATTCGAGTTTTAACAGCGAATGACACACAAACATTAAAAATAAATAAGAAAGCCAAATCCTGCACTATTCTCACTAGTAATTTCAGCAACTATAAAGTAACAACATATTTATAGCCATTTGACATCGTCAACAGAAATCATGAACAACGGAACATGTGATAGAAAAACATGAACAAAATATAAGGAACATAAAATTAAATGCGTGACATGTTGGTGGAATGTGGCCTCTGTAAACATTCGGAAGACTGTTGGCCATAGACGTCGAGTGTTACTATCTCAACGATAATAATTGGTTTACCCTTACCAGCTCGTCCTGACGAAAAAAAATTTCTTGGCATATAAAACGATGTTATCTGTTACTAATTTAAACATATTTATAATACTTAGAAGTTCCCACAGTAGAAAATGTTTGGATGTATGTGTTACTGGTGACGTTATCCTTTATAATTTACATATCTGTTGTGCGAGGAGTTATAAATTCAAAAGTGAAAAAATGCTATCTAAATATCTAGAGAATGATAAAAAAGGTAATGTTAGTAAAAAAGTTATAGGAAGAGCTAAAAACTCTAACTATTTTTAGTCGAGTCCCATACTTAGTCACATTGGTCCTGATTTTTATATACTCAATACATTATTTGTCCAACAATATATAACAAATGTATTTAAGATTTCTAGTTACCCCTATGTCCTTTATAGCACTCGCATCATTTGTTTGTCCTACAGTGCATCATGCTATTTGGAAGGTTATTTTTGTATACGAAACATGGCGGGTCATCATGAATAATATAAAAGTTCTCCTCTACCTCAAAAAAATATTCATACGTATGTATTATAGTCAACATAAAACGGTACTTGGAATGTTCATGAGACAAATGCTGTAAACAGTATGTCATCCTCATACGACACCCAGTAATATGCGAGTATGTTAGTGAACGTGTCCCCTGCAGATAATGACACTACTCCATACACGTATGTAAAGTATACTCCATAGAGGCCTAAGACTAGTCCAAAGGTAATCCAAATGTATAAAGAAAACATGGCCGATTTAACATTGTGATGTCCTAGGGCTGGACTGCATAACCCAGCTTTGAATTACATTGGAGTAGCCTCAAATGATTCCATTTCACCACTTGATGGAGTACTCAAGTGTTCGTATTCTAACGATTGCACTCGTTAAAACACAAACACTTGTCGCTTAACTAGAAGCTATTGTTTGCGAATGACATGGTCCATGACTGCATTACATAGGACCAGATTGTAACTACTCTATTTTTAGCTAAAATCGATCACGTAGTCCAATATTGTCTGTAGGGGTATATTTGTAATGCGTTAACTTATGTATATATTTGTTGGAGTGTAAATGTGTTAAACAAATGTTGCATGAGTTTCATTATTTGCAATGTTATTTAACAGACAAAATGTGAACCATTTCTTTTTCGCTTGTTTGTTATATAATGGCGATATTTTTCTTGGTATGCTCCAGATTATTCTTTTTTGTTTGCTTTCAAGATGAATTTTTTAAATTTATTTTTTGTATTTCATTTTGTCAAACTCTTTGAAGTTGTAAAGCGACTGATTAAAATGATGATGTTGGTGTTGGACTAAAGGTTGCTTGTTGTATATATTTGGAAAGAATTTGTATGTAAGGACAACATTTAATCAAATATGTAATAATTCTTACGGGAAAGCTGACATCATACAGACAACATACAGAGATACAGGGATGTTAATAGATTGACTAACTGACAAACAAAGACCGAACAGATGTACGCGAAGACAGACTCCAAATTGGAAAAATAGGTCAATATGGAGGTATCAATAAAATAAGAATTTAATCACTTTATATAAGATATAGAGCTAAGGACAAATGAACATAGTGTCTAGTTTGGAAGTACATAAATAGTTTAGATAAAAACTTCTAAATTGATTCATAAATGGGGCTGCTGATGCAACTGGCATGAAAAACAAACTCAAGAATCGATATTTTCGTAGAGCGCTTAAGATGAAAAAATTTAACGTTTTGTGCCTTTATAGAGATATGTCTTAAAATATTACGATATTCAATGAAAATATTTTAGTCAACGCTAGACCGAACAGAGGCATGAGTACTAATTTTTTCGAATCTCAATAAGAAGACGTTGATCTTGCATACACACTTAGAGAAAAACCATAATTGTGACATGTTTGCGAAAACGATAGTATGCTCTCTGCAATAATTTATACTTGTGCTAAACATGCTATTGTTCTTAAATATTGTAAACGTTAATTTATATTTGGTTTATTCCTTGTCAAATGTATTAAAAAGGCCATTATATTCTTGAACCCCACCGTTTTTCTGAAATGTGATGATGTAATTGTTATACACAGAAAAAGCTAGATTTAATTTTCAGTATAGAAATTCAATTGATTAGTTAATATTTTGTTTAGAAAAAGACTTACAAACAAATTTGTAAATACCGACAAAAATGTTCAACAATTTCATTGAAAAAATCCGGTTTTTCAGTAAACAAATTGTCCAAATCTATAAAACATTTTGTCAGAAAATATTAACAAATGCAAAAAAAAAATTATTTTCTAAAGCTAACAAAAATATTCACTAGATTTTCTGTAATATATCAAACAATATTTTTGTCTGAATGTATAAAAAAATTTGTCTAAAAATGCTTACAAATTCTAAATAAAATATTTTACTGAATGAAGCCAAAATACTTAATGGATTTTTTGTAATATATCACACAATCTTTTTGTATGAGTCAGTAAAAACTTTTTTTATATTTTTAAGTTTTAAATAATATCATCATCATCTATTAAGCATTTATGAATTTTTACTATTTCAACTCTTATTTTTTATAATTAAAAATTAATTTCAATGGTAATGTATAAAATAAAAGTGCTTCTATATAATAACAGAGAGAATTGCTTTGAATATTAAAGTTTAAGAGTCGAAATAGTCTTGTTAAATTAGTACTTGTCAGGCAACTAATTCCTTTTTGACATAAGGGTATATCTCGGAAACTATACAAGAAACAAATTTCCGTTGCTTCATTCCAAAAGTTGCTGTACATTTCTAATTTGTCTAATAATTCGTATAAAATTTCTCAGGGAAAGAGCACTTGCATTGAAGTATGAAGTACGAAAGAAACTTCGTACCCCAGTTGCGACAAACACTTCATTTATTTTTATTTTCTTATTAATTTCGTACATATTAAGCCCAATTATGAACATTCCGTAGGAATTTCTTTCCCATGGAAAACACTTCTCGATAATAAATTCCTCCAACCATAAACTCCGCGGGAACAAAAATATGAAACAGTGGCATCGTTGAACATCAGTGGCGGCTGTTTCGCTTGTTGACATTTATTCATTGTTTTTTTTTTTGTATTTATACATTGTTTTTGTTATTCATTGTTATTAATTGTTTTTGTGTGCAAAAATAAATAAAATTAATGTTTTAATTAAATTAAAAGTAAAATTAAATAAATAAGTGAATAAAAAATTAATGACATAGTTGTACCAGCATTTGTGAAGGAAATTGGTGCTGTAGAAGAAAAAATATCGTGCGAGAAACTTGCATTTATGGAAACCACAAGCAATTGATCCACTAAAGTTAAAAAATGTTGTGTTTGTGCTTTATTTGTGGTATTCGAACCACAAGAACAATAAAATATCTTATTTAAATATTTTTTTTCCGAGAGAATTTTTATTTGCTTGTGATTGGGCTGGTTGTATATTTTTGTGAAAGATTTTCGTAATGCGAATTAACGAAATATTTCGCAATATATACGAGAGGTTTCGTGATTATATCGAATGGACTTCTATCCAGTCTGGACGTAGTTTTCTTTTTAAGGAATTTCAATAAAATTTTCATAATCAGAAAACGATCGCCCTTTAAACTTAACTGACTCTTCTCAGACCTTATTTGGGTTGCCATGAATACATGTATATTTTTGTTAACTACCGCTCGTTCACGTTTATGTTGTTATTTCCTTGTTAAGTCCTTATTAACTTTGATGTCCTGATGTTATTCATAGAAATGTTGTTCGCAATTTTTTCAGCCTGCTGACGATTATGTCCCGTTAACTTCAAAAATATATAAATAAAAACAAAAGAAGAACGAGAGAAATGTTCATCTGCATAAACCTAAAATATTTCAATATCATTGTTGAATTCTTTTGGTTTTGTGGGGGTCTTTCGTAATTTTTCTATAAAGCATACATTTACGTACATACACAGTAAACATTATTTGCCGATATGTCTAACGTCGAACAAAATCTGAAATCTTACCACACAATCAACATTTTCTCAGATATTTGGCAGTAGGCAGTTTTCTGGTATGATTGTTCTGCACATTTTCTGATATATTATCCGATTAATATCAGAGAAGTGTGCACACACAGAAAAAATTATCACCAAAAAATTTTCAAACAAAAGTTTGTCTAAAAATAAATTTAATTTTCAGTAAATGGTTTGTCCATAATTTATGAATTGTTTGTTTGACTTTTATTTAGAACGCAAACACCAAAAACAACAATAAAAACTGTGTCGTAAAACCACCCCGATGACGACATACACACAAATAACAACAACAACAACAATCATAGTAAGAGAAATGCAATTGTACCAAGTTTGTTTACAAAAGATTTTTGAATGAATCGATTAGTTAAAGTCGTTGCGTTAATTCTCATCCTTTTTTTTATAGTATTTAGATAAACATTCAGACTTGAACACATTTAACAAAGTGAAATCTAATAAATGCTTAATGGATGATGATGATGACACAGACAAAAATTTTGTTTGTATTTTTGTTTTATTAAGTAAATTATTTTGCTTAATAATTGTTAGCAATTTTAGACTAATTGTTTATTAAATTCAGACAGAAATATTGTTTGATATTTTTGAGAAAATCTAGTAAATATTTTTGTTTGATTTAGTAAATTGTTTTGTCCATAATTTGTAAATATTTTTAGACAAATTCTTTTATAGATTTAAACAATTTGTTCACTGAAAAGACAATTTGTTTTTTTTCAATGAAATTGTTGAGTTATTTTTGTTTATATTTACAAATTCGTTTGTAGGTCCGTTCATAGACAAAATATTTACTATTTCATTGAATTCCTTTACAGAAAATGAAATTGTGTTTTTTCTGTGCATTATGTGAAGCCGATATAATTTCCTTTAACACATTTAACAGAATAGTCTACGTCTTACGACTGTAGGAACCACTTCTGCACATTGGCTGACTATAGTTTTCGTAATAATTCTCATCTATCTCTTCAGAGTTTGTACATAATTGTTTGTGTTTTCAAACTTATAGGATAGCAATTAAGCAATGAGTTGTTAGTTTAACTGTATGGATTTAATCCAAAGAATTTTTAAGCATTTTGGCTTAATTTAATTTTTGCTTTAATATTTCTAAAAATTGTATTGTTATAGAATGTGGGTAAATCTCTTCTGATGTTTTGCCTTGATCAACAGAAAAATTCATGGCACAAGAAGAGTCAAAGAACTCTTACGATATTTATACTCTATATGCGAATTTTATAAGACATTGCTTAAAAACTTCTAATTTTAGTTCCGACTTTTCGCCGATATCAATACGATAGATCGTAGAAAGTATCAAAAAGATAAAAAAATGTTTCAATATTTTCTGACATTTTTCCGATGTCTGAACAGACATGTCGAGAATTCCTTTAGAATTTCCCCAGAAAATTGTTCAGAATTGGTACAACAATTTCTTAGACATTTTGGCAGAGTTTTTAGAATTTCTTTAGAAAAAGAGATGCGCTCTCTTGTAAACTACTCATTTGATTTTCGGTAATTTTTCTGACTGACTTCGGATTGAAATTCGGTATTTTGTGCAGATTTTCTGACTAACTTCGGGCCGAAATCGGCAAAAAATGTTTGATGGGTATGTCTGAAGCTATATACATATGTATGTATATGTAGGCATGTGAAATATGTAGAGGCTTTGAGATAATATGCAATATTCGCGACTAAGTATAATGGATCCTTACATCGTTGGTATGTGTTGGTTTGAGATTTCACTCTAATGGCCATCAAGCGGTCTCATTGTTCGCTGGCAGACAATAATTTTAATAGATTCAAAATCAAGGAAATAATGTCGTAAAATGTTGGGACAAACATAAACAAACTTGCAGACATAAAACAATTTTTCCGGATGTGACTTTGAAAGCAGCAAAGGGTACAACAATAGTGAAAAACTAGGCAAGAAAAAGGAAAAGCGGCTAAAATGGCGCTAAAAAGCACAACTACTCTATCAAATTACAATATGGCAAAAACTTCCCCTGCAATTGAATATTTCTGCCAAAGTTTATTAAAATAATATGAGTAAAGTACGACTATGAATCGCACACAAAGGGTTCGGTTTGAATACGATACAACTTTTTCGTTTTGAGGATTTTGTTTGATTTTTTGAACTTTTTGCGTTTTTGGTGTTTTTGTTTTAGCGTTTTTTTCGTTTTAACGAATTTTTTGGTATTTGCGATTTATTTTAGTTTTTGCGTTTTTTTTCGTCTTGGCGCTTTTTTCGTTTAGGGCTTTTCGTTTTGGATTTTTTGCGATTTTTTTCGTTTTGTCGACTTTTTAATTTGGGAGATTTTCTTGGTTTAAGAGAAAATTTCAAGAGTTTGCCTTTTATGCACCATGAACCAAATCTGAAAAAAAGGAATTTACGATTTTTTATTATTAAATTGTTGATTCTTTGATATGCCAATCGAAATAAGAAATTAATACAATCAACATATACTAAATGTAATTCTTTAGAAAAACCAATAAATAAAAAGAAATTGCATCGATATAGCTGCAGGTTTGCCTGCTATGACAGCTTGAAGGTAGGTAGTAGAGATGAGGGATTCCGTGATTTTTAAAGAACATCATGAACAGTGAACGTGATTTAAAATCACTGTTACTTAAAACTGTGACTGTGATCACAGTTTTCAGTTCTCATAGCAATGTACTTATCAAAACACATAATTAATATAATTAATATACGCCATAGAATATACTTTGAATTTTAAAAAGAAATACTAATAAGGAAGAGCAGAACACAAGAAATAGCAGCACTATTCGTTTGTTGTTATTGTACATAAATAAAAAATATTTATTACCCACACAAGCAGTGAAATATCAGAATTTTCTGTATGTAACAAATAGAAAAGAACAACTTTGCAAGTAGTAGTTACTTGACAAATTTTCTCACAACTGCGAATCGTGATTTTTCAATAACAGTGATTAAATCACAGGTACTGAAATATCGCACATTTCTAGCAGGTAAGCACTTTTGTAGCTTTGGAATCACAGTTGCGTATGTTTTGTAGTTAATTATTTATTAATCATACGACCCAGTGTCAATTCCGGAATTTCATGCAACTAAAAATTAATTTTAAGCGCTCAACAAATGCATCTAAAAATGAAAAATATGCAAACAAAGATCCAAAACTAAAATAGTATGGAAGTGCTTTTTAACATTTTTATTATTACTAAAAGAAAGAACACATGAAATAAGCATAATAATTCATGTAATAAATATAAAGACACTTTCAAACGCCACTTTATATGGGTTGCGTAATTTTTTTTAAAAATATGCGATAAAAATTGTTACAACTCCAAAAATATGCATTTATTGCCAAAATTGGCAAAAATATGCACTTGCAACCAAAATATGCAAAAATATGCAGCTACAAATCGATGCTATACTACTTAAAACTTGATGATTCGGATAGATAATTAGTCAATACCTCTATATCTTTCACAAGTAAAAACATGCATATGCATGAAAGCCCGAGCCATGATAATGATCAACAATACTACAAAGTATGCGAAAAAAGTGCCTACCTTGAAGCTGTCATAACAGGCAAACCTACAGCTACATCGATCCGACTTTTTCACTGGTTGATAGCTAAACAGTCATAGAATAGAACTATTGAGACGAGAACACTAGATCATTGACGGAATTGGATCACCAGATGATAAAACTCATGTATCATCATATTTCGTTAAATGTTAGTTTTTCGAAAAAAATTACTCATAGCAAATGTTGATTGTATAGATTGCATCTTTTGATTGGCATAACAAAATAGTCAACATTTTGTTAAAAAAATCGTAACTTCCCTTTTTAGGGTTCCGATACACCAAAAGTGTAAAAGAACCTTATTGTTTTCGCTACGCTGTCCGTCCGTCTGTCCGCCTGTCTGTCACAGGCTCTTTTCTCGGAAACCGTAAGAGCTACGGACCTGAAATTTTCACAGGATATGTAGAGCTTTTCACCGCTACAACAATAAATATATGACAGCTAAAAATTAAAGGGTGTTCTAAGGTGAGCAACGAACAATGTTGAAATACTAATGTAATATGCAGACACTTATATATAGACACTTTACATTTTCAAAGTTCGTGTTAATTGGTGTAGTCTGAAAAATAGACTACACCAATTAACACCGATATTTAAAACAATGAAAATTAAAGGGTGTTCTATCAGTCAATGTACTTTTACTATCTATGTAATTTAGACAATCTGCTCTATCTTCGGAACCGTAACAGCTACGGACCTGAAATTTTTACATAATATGTAAAACTCCGGCCGCTACAACAACAAATATATGATAGTTAAAAATTAAAGGGTGTTCTAAAGCGAGCAACGCAACATGTTGAAATACTAATGTAAATACAGACACTTATATATAGACACTTTAAATTTTCAAAGTAAGTGCTAATTGGTGTAGTCTGTAGAATAGACTACACCAATTAACACCGATATTTAAAACAATAAAAATTAAAGGGTATTCTATTAGTTATTGTAATTTTGACTATGTAATTGAGACAATATGCTGTATCTTGGAAACCGTAAGATGTAAAATCTTGAAATTTTAAAACAAGCTAAAATTAAAAAAGTCCAAAATTAAAAAAATTTCAAAACGAAAAAAACGCTAAAATTAAAAAAGCGCTTAAAGGAAAAAAGCGCCAAAATTAAAAAAATCGTTAAAACGCAATATGTCACCAAAATTGAAAAGATCGCCATAAAAACGTCAAAAATCGAAAAAGTCTTCAAAACGAAAAATCGCTAAAACTAAATAAATCATCAAAAAATGAAAAAATCGCCATAAAATGAAAAAAATCACAAAAACGAAAAAAAAACGCAAAAACCAAAAAAAGCGCCAAAACTAAAAAAAACGCCGAAAACAAAAAAAAAATCGCCAAAACGAAAAAAGTGTCAAAACAAAAAAAAAAATAAAATCGCTAAAAAAATAAAAAACCACAAAAAACCGAAAAAATCCTCAAAACGAAAAAAGCGCCAAAACTGAAAAAATCGCCACAACTAAAATAAATCGCTAAAACTAAAAATATCGTACGAAAGTGAAAACGTTAAATAAATGCCACAACCAAAAAATCGCCAAAACTAAACAAATCGGCAAAATACAAAAAAAAAATTGCAAAAAAACGAAAAATCGCCAGAAAAAAATTTAAAAAAATGACGAAAAGCGCCAAAATAAAAAAAACCCAAAAAATAACAACGAAAAATATTAAAAAAATAAAAAACTAAAATTAAACAAGAAAGCACAACGAAAAAACTCCCAAAATGACAAAAGGGGCAAAAACAAAAAGGGATATACATATGTGTATTCGTACGGAACCCTTCGTGTGCGAGCCAAAGCTGCACTTTACTTAATTTATTATTTCAGATTCGTTCCACTGTGTTACGGTTGTCACGATATATGTCATTGAGAAAATTACATCGCCAAAATTACATTACCTGATAAAATACCTTTTAATTTTTATATTGTTTAAATTTCAGTACAATTTGGTGTAGCCTGCTTCTATAATAATATCCTAACTCTGAAAACGTCAAGTGTCTATAGTATATACACACTGCATTAGAATTTTAACATATTTCGTTGCTCGCTTTAGAACACTATAATTTTTACTTTAATGAATTTTCAGTTTATACCTCTTACAGTTCTCGTCATAGAAGCCTGTGGCAGGCAGACAGATATACAGACGGACAGGCAGACAGATATACAGACGGACAGGCAGACAGACGGACAGCGTAGTGAAAACAGTTTGGTTTCTTTTCACCTTTGGTATAGGGAATCAAAAAAATATCAATTAAAAATACTACTTTCAATTACAAAACTTAAATAAAAAATAAAAAAAAAATCTCTAAATAACCCCATGCAGCTAAGAGAAAGACGCTAAAGAACTAAAATTATGCTTAATTTGTCCTAAAAAAGTCAGAACTGGCAACGTTGAAAATAACCCAAAAAACATGCTGCTGTTCTTAATCCACACCAAGAAACTACTGCTACAGACACAAAAAATGACCACCAGGCGCTCTGTTTTAAATTCATTCCCTTGTTTGATTGTTCTTTGCTTCCCATATTTTATGCTCCTATTTCCATTTTTAGTGTTTCAGTACACGTAAAATTTTCATAATACAAAAACTTTCTAAGCTAAGAAATACCAACTTCAACTATTTGTCTATTCCAACATGTTAATAGAGTAAGGAAAGTTTATTTTATTTTCATAAAGAAATGAAAGATGGAAGTTGATGATGGTTGGGTGAAGGAAAGCTGTTATATTTATACAATAACCAACAAAAAAGTCAAAAAAAGTTTAAGTAGAAAAATTTTAAATTAAACAAACTTAAGCTGTTTATATTTCTTATTCGTCTTGTGTCTCTCCCTTTTCCGGTAACTCATTAAATTTAGTAGTTTCCACAGAAGGATGAATCCTAATGACAACCATTAATCTTTAAGTACTTCTCTCGCATACAAAGACAAATCAATGCTGCCACTGCAATTGAAGGTGATGAAAACCAGATTTTAATACACATTTTAATTTGTTTCAAAATGTCAAGTTTTCTTTTAGTAGTTTGTTTAACAGATATTTAAGATTTAGTTAAGATAGTTGAAAGCAAAAATAATTTAAGACCGGCATTGTTATCAAGCAAAGATTTTTAATTAAAGTTGTATTTATTATTATTTTTTTAATGAAAAGTGATCAAATATAAAAAATTGTATGAAGATATTTCCACTTCTCTTTTAAAAATAAAATTTTGATTTTATTGACGAACGATTAGAGTGTGAATAGAGTGTGAATAGCACTAAAACATCACAATGGTAAGTAACATAATTCAATAGAAAGGGATGCAGTACAGTTTTTCAGAATACAACTCGGTATGCCATCAGGGCCAATTTAACACTCCGTAAAATAAATCCCACATGTAAACTTTAGAAACGCCGATACATGTATATTAGACCATCCACATTTTTAAAAATATTTATTTTATTCGCTCCACTGGAAAGATTCTACATCTTCAAATATCGTATTATCAACAACGAGTGCTGTTGTTATATTACTTCCAATACTCATCAGCTTTGTCTTCTTGGTGTTTATTCTCAATTCTACTTTTTTGGCGTTTTCTGAGAGTCTTTTTGACTTTGTCTGAATATCCGCAAATATCATTCAGGTATTCCATCATATTCTATCGAATGCTGGTAGGAGTCTCCCTGTTGGTTTCATCCGTTACACAATCCAAAAGCAGAGTGAAAAATGTGGGGGACATTATACACGCCTGCCTTACGCCACCAATAGTAAATTAAAAATTTTAAAAACCCACGAAGAAAATGGACGATAACTTCAAAATGGCTGGACCGATTTCTTTTCAAATATAGCTTAGAAGACTTTAGATTAAGGCGCTACGGTGCCACAAAAACACAGACTCAAGAGGATATTCCTAGAAAATAAGTGATATTTTCAAAGCCGGTAGGCAGATTTTCTTTAAACACGGCTTATAACACTCTCGATCAAGTAACATTTTAAACTAAATTTAAATCGATTCAGCCGTTTAGGCTCTACGATGGAACAGACAAACACACAGATACACACTACAAACTTACAAACACCCTTCTTTTTTCGTCGGTGGTTAACCCGACTAGAAATTTTCCCAATACTCATATTGGGGCCCGATTGGGAATGCATGTGGTACACCCAAAAGGGTTATCCCATCTGTGATCTGATCGGGAACTTTTTGGGATAGCCCATCTACAAATTAGTGACTTAACATAAGTTCTTCCCAAGTGGGAAACTATTGGGAACTTGATGGGAAAATCTAACACAGATTTCTAGTCGTATATTTTGCTCATCTTCAACAGAGGTGATTGGTACATACTTTTGTCCCTGTCAGCAATTTTAATTCAATATTAGCGTTTGATATTTTCCCGATTTTAGCAAATTTTTGCAAGATTTTGATATCTCCCCCCAAAGAAACCAATCGGGTGCCAAATACGTTTCTGCGTTACATCGGAATTGGGATCCCAGTCAGATTCCAAATGTGTTTGAATGAAAATTTCTAGTCGTGAAGCCGATATAATTAAATTTCTTTGTGCTAAAAAATTTTTTTTTGAATTACCAATTTGAGCTAACGAACTTAAGCGTCGTTTTTATTTAAAAAAAATAGTTTAAGTTACATTATTCCATTTCCAATTTTAGAAGCGTGTTGAAGAGACTTCTTATGTGTCAAAAAAAAAAATATTTAAGGTAAAAATGGGCCATTTTAAAATGGAATTAAAGTAATGTGGCGAGAATTTAAAAACAATTTTTGTGCTTTAAGCACAATCTTAGGAAAAAACATATTTACTTTTTACCTTAAATCCTTGTAATGTTTTCATTTTGGCCCACATATCAGAATTTAAATGGATAACAATTCGTTTTAACTTTTCCAGCATGATTTTAACTTCTAGCTATAAGGACTAATAAATGTGTATTTAAGTATACGGGTATTATTCTATTAATATTTAAAATGATTTCTGGGAAAAGCAGAAACATATACATACATATGCAAAAGATACATACATGCATATATAACAGGCTTAGACGATTATCATATAAATGCATATAAAAGATTTCTACTTAAATGTAGATTGTGCTCTTTCACAAAGTAAATGTGCATAAATTAGTTATCAAAAATGTCAAGATGACATTAAAAGGACTATTAAAGAACACTAAAGCTCACAAACACACACACCAGCACACCAACACTCAACTAAAAACAGAAGAAGTTTTAAGAAAAAAAGTTTATAAGACTTCTACTTTTGTTTATCCTTTTCCTTTTACAGCCGTCCCTCCTCTTTTTCCGTTGATGGTGGTAGTAATGTCGTCAATATTGTTTTTACTGATGTTTGCCCTTTTTCACTTTTACTGCTTGGAAAAATTCAATATGAAATTTAAATAGTTGCTGTAGCTGCAAAATATGAAGTATGAAGAAGGAAGTTTATTATGTACAAATATTTGTTGTGTCTTCTTCCAGTGATGCCGTAACCGTTATGGTTGTTGCCGTCATTGTTGCTGCCAGTAAAAATTTCTCATTGTTGTTTTTCCTTCCATTTTATTTTTCCGTTTCCTGTCTATCTTCTGTTTTTCGTTTAAGTAGTTTTATGTTTGATTTTTACTTTAGTAAGTTGCTGCTGTTGGTTTTCCTTGTAAATATATTTTGTTGTTGTTGTATTTATTGTTCTGCATTATGAAAATAACTTCCGTTGCAGGACAATGAAAAATACAAATAGATAATAATAGCAATAATAATAATAATTATTACACAGGAGTACACAGTATCTGTGTCATAGAGCTTATATGCGGCAATTTTTACTAATATTTTCTTATTTTATTTTATTTATTTATTTTTTGTTAAAGAGAGTTCAGGATCTGATTGGTTTTTATTAATATAAAAAAAAATCCAGGTTCAGGTCTTGCTTTAACATATATAATAATAAATAACTAAGCAGAAGTTCGGAGAAATTAGCTTAAATACATTTTTCTAATTGATTTCTTTCGACATATATTTTACCCTAAAGATTTATATATCAGATCTAAGCGCAGACAAGAATTCTGATAATGAGATCCTAGTTGGTCTGGAAACATTATCATGTAACTTCAACATTTCATGCAGGCAAAATTTTCTTCCTCGTTTTAATTGTTACATGATATAGAATTTTGGTTTTGTCGAAATAAAGTTTTGACTTGCCCAGAACTAGGCATACCCACGAACATAGTGTGGGCAAAAACGCTACAATCCTTTAGTAAGCTCACGAGATATACACTGCAACAACTATCACCAAAAATTGTTCAAACAAGTTTGGCTAAAATAAAATTTAGTTTTCAGTAAATGTTCTTTACTAGATCAGTACATTTTTTGTTTGACTTTTATTTAGGACGCAAATACGAAAAACAACAACATAAAATAATTTATAAACAATTTGTCAAAAAAAATTACAAATTCTACACAAACTAGTTTACTGAAATAAAAAAATATTTACTGAGCTTTGCTTTGTAATACATATGTCAAACAAATTATTTGTCTGAGTCAGTAAAAAATTATTTTTGAAAATATTTTTAAGTTTTACATAAGAACATCATCATCCATTACGCATTTATGAAATTGCACTTTGTTAAATGTGTTCAGCTCTGTATATTTATCTAAAGGCTAAAAAAAATTAATAAGTATCAACCCATCAACATTAACGAATTGAATCACTCAGAAATTTTCAGTAATCAAACTTGTTACAATTCCTTTTGCTATCATTGTTGTTGTTGTTGTTATTATTTATGTGTATGTCGTCATCGGGGTTGTTTTTTTACAATACAAAAAACTGGTTTTTGTTGAGTTTTTTTGGTGTTTGCATCAAAAAAAAAGTCAAATAAAAAATTCACTGATTCAGTAAAGACAATTTACTGAAAGTGAAATTTTATTTTAGATAAACCTTTATTTGAAATTTTTTGGTGATCATATTTTCTGTGTACTTTCCCTCAATAAAAATATTGTTGCAGCATCGCAGCGGCCTTTATGTCGTTGTTCAACTGTTTAGTTAAGAAAAAATAACACCAGCAAAGTTTGTCACAGTATTTATAAAAATATTGCTACTTTTGATTAAATTTTTTTAAATATTACCAAAAACTTCTTTATTTATCAATAAATAAATTGAAAATTTAAGATTTTTTTTTTATCTAAAATAGGAAATATCGGCTGAATATTAACTTCTTTTGCACACAATGTGTTCATTAGTTTGTCTAGTTCTTGTGTTGTACTCGTTTAACAATTGAAAAGGCTATTTGGGACTATGCAATTTATAGAGTGAAAACTAAAAAAAAATAAAAATAAATAAAAGAAGGACATTTCTAGTTTGCTTGCGATATATTTCAGTTATCCTGACATAAACTATAAACAAAATAAAAAAATTCAAATGATAGCAAATTTTATGCAGATTATGACTTTGTAAAAACATTTGATCATTTTGATGTCGAAATTGGAAATACTCAAATATCAAAATAGTGTATGTTTGGCCTAAGAATGAAAAAGTGCCCTATTACTGCTAATTGTGGCGTGGTTTAAAAATTCTAATGATGCAGTTTTATATTGTTTGGTGTGTCCATATTGGACATGATGAAAAGTCAGTTTATTTTGCAGTGTTGAGTAGTGTAATGTACTTTCTGATAATATATAAATAAGTGCGTAATAGATATTTTTAATCAGTCAACACATCCCCGGCAACAAAAATCAAATTAAATTTTGTAAGCCAGTGTAATATCTGCGCCTCTGTGTTATTACGAGTATAATGTAGTCTAACGTCTCTAACTTTTGATGTTTTTTTTCTATTGTGTTTGCGTTTTATATCTTACATAAAAACATGTCTATTATTTTAATTGTAGCGAATTTATTCATTTAATTCTTTTTTCTTGGCACAAAAAGTTTTTTAGCTGTCTGTTTGTTTTCCTGGTATTGTTGTTTTGTCATTAGCTCGTCAAGTCAGTTGTAATTAAAACGGATATAGTTCAACCGAGCGTTAATGATGAGTTATTTATTTAAATGTGCAACATGTTTTTGAAACAATTTAATCGTCTTTTCATTAAAGGCAATTACATTTTTAGGTGACAGATGTATCTTCCTATTTAAAAAGAGGTCATATTTATTAAATTATGTTAGCGGAGTTTGTAGACCACGAAATCATAGCGTAAAGAATATAACTTTTGATTAAAATTTTTTCAAGATAAACTGGTGAAACCTATTTTTGATTAAATGGCTTCGTCCATAAATACAAGTAATGCTTAAATATAAAATTATCAAAAAAAGAGTCATAAAAATTTATGACAATTTTTACTTTAATTGTTTTAAAATGGTATAAAAAAATTTGAGTTACTAATTTTAGCTTTTTATCTATATTATATATTTAGCAAAATGCTAGGCATTATGTGATAAACATTGAGGCTATTCACAGCACAACTTGAAATAAAAGAAATGGATGTGAACTAAAATTCTGGCTTTAGTATCTGCTTACATTCTTAACATATTTATGCTATTTTTCCAATTTCTTTCTTCTTGTTTGCCTTATTAGTTTTTCGTCAATTTCTCGCTTGATTTATCAATACTTGACACGCCATTTCTAACAAAACAATATTGCAAATTTTATTATAGTATTGCAACTATTTTTAGTTTTTTTTTCTTATAATTTTGCAGGCATTTTTCCTTTTAGTTTGCATGTTTCTCAATTGATTTTTGTGCTAAAATATTAGTTTATCGTAAACACTGCAGCAAAAATGTTGGTTTAAAAAAATTTTCTGCCAGGATTAAAGTGTGTGACCCAAATTTGTTGTTGAAAAAAATCATTGAAATAATGTTAATATTTGTTAGTTTTCAATGGTCAGTATGTTCGACAGCTGCTTTGGTGGTAAGTTTTGAAATATTAGTGAGTAGATACTCGTAATTAAAACTCTTAGTTGGCGAATAGTGGGAAATTTGAATATTTAGGAGGATTTAAATTAAAAAATTATTTCCAATAGAATTCTAATTGTTTCGTCACAAATTCTACATTAGTAAGTAAACAAAAGTAAAAAAATGAGAAGAAAAACAATGTCCTGTAAATAATACTTATATATTTAAAGTTTTAAAATTACATCTTCTTATTTGCTTATCATTGTGGTATAGAAAATAATGACAAGTCACATTACAAGTAAAACAGTCAACCTGTAGGCAAGCTTCGTACGCAGCCCTCATGACCAGCTGTCCGACGAAAAATTGTGTGAAATAACAAAATAGGAATTTTTCACACAACTTCAAAAGTTTTCGAATAAGTTATTTAGAGGCACCCTGTTGCACAGGGTGGATCTATAAGGCGTTAAAGTTGGCAAACCCGTATATTAAAAATCTAACGGAAGCTGTAACTTTTGTAAATGCTAACCGATTTTAATATTTTATTATGCATAATAATGTTCATTAGACGCAGATAGAAAACATGCTAAGAGTGCCATTGTATTTCTTATACACACACAAAAAATAAATATGTAAAATCAGCATGTCCCTTTGATTTAATATTTCTCACTGTTAAAATAACATTGTTATCAACAATGAAGTGTCCCGAGTTCGAATCTGGGCTGGGGAAGCCAATTACAACAGACATCGAATATGCCTATGAGAATACACATCACGTAAGTAATATAATTAATAAAATAGCTATTCAAATAACTTCGATTCAACATGATTCTTCTTGTTATTTCAGTACAAAATTCACGTTGTTTTAACTTAAAATAACTTTGATTCAATATGATTCTTCGTGTATTTCAGTATGTAATTTACGTTGCTTCAGCTTAAAATAACTTTGATTCAATGTTATTCTTCGTGTTATTGTAGTATCAAATTCACTTTGTTTCAACTTGAAATAACTTTGATTCTTAATGTTATATCAGTATCAACTTAATTTTTTTTAACTGTACTGGAATATTAAATCAAAATGATGTATAACACATAACTACAGTACATCGCGTTCCGGAAAAATTTTAGCCGCTACCGACTACTTATGTCATGCAGATTTTAAATATATATAGCTTTCGCGATATAACGTTATGTCAAAAATTAAGGCACTTCCAGGTTATATATATATATATATTAGCATAATATGGGAAGGCCATGATCTCTCTTCAGTTATATAAAAAAATCGAAAATTCGACAACAAAATAATCTTTAAGCCGTGCAAACAATATTTTTAAATCTGGACAGTAGTTTTTGCGACATCGTAGCCAAAGTTAAGCTCGTTGTTGTATATTTAGTTTTTATGCATTCTTAAAAACAAGAAAATTTAAAATTTTTTATAAAATTATTATTTTTTTGGTGTATCATATCTTTAAAAGTACTAATAAAATTTAGAAACAATGTTGGCACGGCCTCAATATTATCTTGTTGTCGAATTTCGGTTTTTTTACTGTATAGGGAAAACCCTTCTCAAGTTATGCTACCAATTGCGGTGAAAGTGCCTTTATTTTTTACATAGGAGCTATATCGCGAAAACAAGAGCTACTGAAAATAAATTCAGTAAAGTGCGACTTTGGCTCGCACACGAAGGGTTCCGTACAAATACATGTTAACCCTTTTTGTTTTTGCCCTTGTTTTCTAATTTTAAAAAGATTTTCGTTTTGTTTTTTCGTTTAATTTTAGTGTTTTTATATTTAAAGTTTTTTTTAGTTGACGATTTCTTTGGCGATATTTTTTTGCTATCATTTTGTTTTTTGCCGATTTTTTTAGTTTTGGCGATTTTTCGGTTTTGGCGTTTTTTTGTTTAACACTTTTTTCGCTTTTTGACGCAATTATTAGTTTTGGAGATTTATTTTAGTTTTTCTCGCGTATTCCAGTTTTTGGGACTTTTTCGGTTGTTGGTGATTTATTTTAGTTTAGCGATTTTTTCGGTTTTGACACTTTTTTCGTTTCGGCGATTTTTTCGGTTTTTGGGGATTTTTTTAGTTTTGCCGCTCTGTTTTGTTTTGGCATTTTTTTTTCGTTTTGGTGATTTTTTTTTAATTTTTAGCGTTTTTTTTCGTTTTTTGACGATATTTTTAGTTTTAACGATTTTTTTTTAGGTTGTAGTGCTTTTCTCGTTTTTTCGTCTTGACGATTTTTTGCTTATTTTAGTTTTAGTCCATGTTTCTAATTTTAGTGACTTTTTGCGTTTTAGCTTATTTTTTAATTTTGTTGCTTTATTCCTTTAAGCGTTTTTTTCATTTTGGCGATTTTTCGTTTTAAAATATTTTTAATTTTGGAATTTTTTAGTTTTAGCGTTTGTTAAAATTTTAAAGATTTGACCCTTTACAATTTCCAAGATACAGCAAATTGTCTAAATTACATAGTCAAAATTACATTAACGTATAGAAAACCCTTTAATTGCTATTGTTTTAAATGTCAGTATTAATTGCTGTAGTCTATTCTACAGACTACACTAATTAAAAGTAACTTTGAAAATTTTAAGTGTCTATATATAAGTGTCTGTATATTACATTATCATTTCAATATGTTTCGTTGCTCGCTTTAGAACACCCTTTAATTTTTAACTGTCATATATTTGTTGTTGTAGCGGATAAAGTTATACATATTCTTTAAAAATTTCAGGTCAGTAGCTCTTACGGTTCCCGAAAAAACAGCCTGTGACAGACAGACGGACAGACAGACAGATAGACAGGCGGACAGCTAGACAGACAGATGGACAGCGTAGTGAAAACAATAGGGTGGCCTTACTCTTCTGTTGTACGGAACCCTGAAAAACGAAGTGCAGATTCGCGTTGAAAGTTTCAAATAACTAAAGAAACAACTTTCATTTCTAGCGAACGAAAAAGTTTTTTGAAATTTCTAATTACATTGAAACCTCTCATAACCGGAAACTTACCGTCACAGTATTTTTGTCCGGTTATGAGAAGTGTCCGCTTATGAGACTGGAACACATTTATTATTTAAAATATTTTTTTTATAATGTTATATATTATTAAAGCAATCGAAAACCAGTCTACTGAGACTCAGACAATTTTGCTTAACGAACCAATCAATGTACATTTTGTCTATTTCTGAGCCACACACTCTAACAAACATCTTCTTTTAATGAGCATTTATACGAGTATATCAATTTGTGGTAACGTCGGAATTACCAATTTCATTAGCATTAACAGAAATATTAATCATAGTTGAAAAAAAAGATGAACTACAATAAAATTGTATAAAATCCTGATGTATTTCAACGCTTCTGTCCGCTCATGAGAGGTATATTGAGCGCAATTTTCTAAAATTTAGTGTCCGCGTCCGGTTGTTAGAGTGTCCGGTTGTGGAAATACATTTTGTATGTGAAAAAATGATAAGAATCTCGGTTCTAAAAAGTTTGTCCAATTAAGGGAAGTGTCCGCATGTGGGAGGTGTCCGTTAGGAGAGATTTCACTGTATGTGTAATTATTTCCAATTTCTATAAAATTTTACTCCTCTACCCACAATTATTTTTCAAAAAATCCCAATCCCGAAATATAAATTTTTAACTCCATTCAAGAAAAAAAAACCAGAACATGTGATTTGAAAGACCAAATCTGGCAGCTCCTTTGTGATACTGGCGGCTATAAAATGCTCTTTAAACTCACCACACTGCGGTAGCCATGGCAACATAGTTGCTAAGTTATAACGTTTTAAACATTTTATTATTGTATTCTATTTAGCCGTAAATAAAAACAATAATGCAGTTGTTAAGTTTCATTCAACTAATTTTCAAAAAGCATTTAATCTTAAATTTTTTAACGTTAAATGAAAAAAGAATAACAAATAAGTCTAATTTTAATATTTGATCTAAACAGAAAGCTTAAAAGTTGAATAGTGTTCAGCAACAGGACATATTTGCTGAAAGAAATTATTTATTAAAAAATGGCAAACATAAAGAACCGGTACTGTGAGACATCAATATTGACAACTAAAGTTTGGTGAATGCTAAACTGCATGTGTTCTAGTGTATTTAAATTTAAAGTTAGTACATTATCCCCAGTAGAGTGTTCAAACTGAAATTTTTCTTAAAGTTAGTGTTAAAGGAATACTGGCATCTTACCTCAAAGAAAGTTTGTAATATTTATTACTGTAGTTTTAAATAAGAAAACCTCACCGCTACAACTGGTAATAAGAATGGTTTGAATCAAATATCTTTCCCAAATGTCAAATGGCTGAGAACGATATAGAAATCGCTTGCAAAATCTTGCTTACTACAAAATATATAATTTTTTAAATTGCGAATTATAAATGCTAAAAATAATATAAAACTAGCTAGCAGTAATTCTCGTAAAAAAATTTCTATCGAAATTAATCACATTAAAAGTTTTATTCAATAATTAACATATTTTATTTCATTGTTCTCAACATTAATAAGTGATTCTGCATAATTATGCTTCCATAATTGAAACAAATGAAATTAAATAGTTTTGTTGTACACAATTTTAGTTTTTATATATTTCATAATTATTGATTGACTGATTTTTAATTACTATTTTATATATATTTATATTTTTTTAACAGGACTTGCATTAAATGTAAAAAAAATTATTTATGTAATATCTTTTGCAGCTGCAATTTGAATAAATTCAAACAAACATTATTAAAATTATAAAAACAAAAATTTTAATTAAAAGTTTAAAAAGCAAATGGGAATGGCTGAAAATTTTGTTTTATACATTCTTGTATTGTAGCAATTTGAATCAAATAATAAACAATAAATAATTACAATAAGTTATCATATATGCAGTAACTAGGGTTAGTAATGTGCTGTCCCTTGCTAGATCCCAGGAATTGGGATTTCCTTTAAATTATTTCCGGGATAAAAAAAATTATAACCTAAATTGCCTCGTACGAATGTGCAAAGGAATTTTAAAATTTTTTGGATAACTAATTTATTTGCTTGTATATACAAAAGACGATTGTGTCGTCCTTAAGGGGTCTGGACACGGTCAAAATGCTTGATGTCAAAATCGTGTACGTGTACTTGTTGTGTGAAACTTTTATGGTTGATAAGCTACCAAGCACTCATTTTTAGCTGATTTTGTGCTGTTCGTTTGTTTGCTAAAAAATAAAAATGTCGCTAAATAAAGAAAATTTTTTTCAGGATTGATGGGTTAACACTATACACGCACAATTATGTGACAGCAAGCATGCCAAAAATTTTTATACATTTTGATTTTTTACACATTTTGATTGATTAAAATTTTTAATTTCAGTAACTGAATATACAATTTTCGTTGTAGGTTGAACTTCAACAACGAAATTAATTGAATCTGCAATTTCCGTAATTGAAATAGTATTTTACTTTTTTCTGTCAACGTTAGACTTCTACGATAACCTTTTTTTATTTTATTTTTTTTCAATCCATAGTTACAGTCTCAATAGTTTTCTATTTTTAGCACTTCCTTAAAAAATTCCTATGGTTCGTTTGGGATATATAAAATTGGTAGAATTATCGGGAATTTTTTGTAGCGGTATTTGCCGGTATAAAAACCCTAGAAATAACATGAGAATTGCTATTTATTTTGTAAAAAATTAACAAAAATGCAAGAAATGAGAAGTAATTAAAGAAAAGTTTTATTATTTGATCCATAATTCAGATGAAGGGAATTGTTTTGATTACATAGGTTGGATATTGCAATCACCGCACAATGGTTCCAGTTGGAAAAAAGGGTAATAAATCTGTATCTTTGAAACTTGCGATCCGATTACAAAACTATGTATGCAAAAATCATAAAAGAGGACTTAAGCTTTAAGAACATTTAAATGTGCACCACACTGTCTAAACACATGTTATAACACACCCTACAGGGTGTCAAAGTCGACTACCTCGTTCATGAGAAGCTTTGTCGGTCTCATAACTGTTACAAACATGATCCAATTTTAATAAATTTAAACTTGGTGTAAGATTTACAAATACCTAAAGATAATGCAGTTTATTTTATTAATATATATTTAATGTTTTCAAAGATATTTAACTTTGAATTCTAAAATATTGGGTCTTGGCGTTGAAATTTTTCTCTATTTCACCAATATCTTCGGTAGTAGCACAGCCAAAATTTTCCAAAAAATATGTTATGATTTCTAACACAATCCTTAATAACATGCAGAAAAAAATTTCTAATTATCTCAATTTATGTAGTCGTTAAAAGGAATCAAAATGAAGACTTTAAAATGAGAGTGAGAGATAGCAACATTTTTACATGAATAGAGTTTATTTGTTTGACGTTTTTCTCAGAAATTTTTTAAAGCTTAAATTTCTTATTTTCAATATTTCAAAAGAATAGTCTTCCAAAATGACTGCAGTAGAAACTTCAAGTCGATTAAAGCATACACACAACATCCAGTATTGGACGCATAATGCTGATTTTTCTACCAAATTATAAATTAATCGCTTAAGAAAAAAAAGCTCATCGAGTTTTTCAAATTTATCTACAATTTATATTGGATATATTTAATATAATACTAAAAATATAATATAATACTAAAAATATTGTTTGTAATTTTTTTTCCCAAACTGTTATTAATTGTTGTTATTGTCGTAAAAGTAACGGCAAACGATATTGATATGATTCATAGCACGTCACAGTTACTAGATAACGGTACATTTGTGTTTTTCGATGTATACTTCTCTTTCAAGCGCCACCCAAGCATGTCCTGGTTCGATAAAAGCAGATAATATCTGGTTTCAAGGCTTTTAAATTACGCGTTGAATGGTGGCTAGTTGGCTGTGATTATAATAAAATTTCTGAGTTATAGTGGATCGCAGCAAAAATTTCATGAAATTTTTAATATTTGCCTAATTTTTCGGCTTTTCTTGATGTTGAAGTGTTTTAAAAAATGAGCTTGAGGTCACTTTTTTTTTATAAAAAACTTTACAAAAACTTAATAGCGTTTTATAACGCTTTAAAAAAAAAGTGACCTCAAGCTCATATTTTAAATCACTTGAAATTTTTTATGTTTCTTACCAATTTTTTATACTTTCAGTAGGAGTTTTGTACCACAAATAATTTTATTACGAAAATTTTGAGCCATAATGGACGGATATCGGATGAAAACCGAAAATGGTATAAGAATAAAAACAAAACACTAGCATATAAATTTATTAGCAAATCCTTTATGTAATATTTCCTTATTTATCTTTATTAAGTGCATTTCTTAGTAAATTTAAATGCTAGTGTTTTCGTTTATTCATTATAGCATTTTTATTTTTCTTCCGATTTCGGTCCGTTATGGCTTAAAATTTTCATAATAGAATGAGATATTTAATAAAGTTATAAAACTAAAGTTATTGTTTGTGGTACAAAACTGCTTCGAAATATACAAAAATTGGTGAAAGCCTTTAAAAACTTTATAAAATCTTAACTTCGATCCACAATACCTCAGACATTTTTTATCCGATCAATTCCAATTAGCCATCATTTGATGCGTAATCTAGAAGGCTTCCAAAAAAAATGTAACTTAATTTTATCGAGCCAGCCTTCAAACAGAAGTATACATCGAAAAACACAAATGTACCGTTATCTAGTAAATCTGACGGTGTACATTCAAACGAAGCCTATATTTGCAATATATAAACCAACATCTGCATGTTTTACATGTAATAATGTAAGAAACTTTAATTAATTTGGCTTTTAATTGTTACCCGCCCGCCCAAAAATGTGGCCAGGAGAGCATATTTTCTAAAAATAGTCAAGTTTTCAAAAGGATATTATTTACCTGCATGAAAACAGTACTCAAATAAATGCTTTGTTATTTATTTCTTTGCTATTTATCAAAATACACAGCAATCCTCTTATGTTCAAAAAATTCTAATGATTATTAAACGGTCATTTTTATGAATTTTTAAATAAAAAAATATATGTGAAGTAAATGCAAATATCTAATAAATATAGAGCAAAACGTTACGTATGAGTAATATGATGGTGCTATATATTAGTCATACGCTCTATATAGCATATAATAGAAAAACAAGGTCAAAGTCTCTATGGATAAAATGATTGAATTAATAAGCTATGCTTACTATTGTATCGGTAGTATTTGCTAAAATTTTTAAAAACTTGAAACATGGCTGATGACATTACATTCTCAATAATAAAAACTATACGATAAAATATAGGGTGGCGCATAAGTAACGTTAAGATTTGATCAGTGAATACATTTTTTAATTTAAACAATGGGCTACATTTGAAAGATATTATCTTTAAAACATAATGTGAACATATTTCCAAACTATATTCTAAATTTTAATAAATGCCAACGTTAAATAAAAGCAGAAAGAAAAGAGTTATACATTGAATAAATCTTAACGTTACTTATGCGCCTTAACGTTACTTATGCGCCACCCTATATAAGCGAAAGAGCAGTTATGTTGTATAGCCTTATGAATTCTTTTAGGGCTATATGCATAACGAAAACTTTGCATGAAATAAACTTCAAAATCATTTGCCGCAAGTTTGTTTAAGTTATCTCGATTTGTGTAATCGTGAAAAATTTTTAGTTTCAAGATTTTTTAAAAATTACTTTAAAAAATAGCAACATTTTTATAAAAAAAGCTTTAAGGGCCTTATTTACAATACTTATTAAAAGTTTATGAAAGGTTTATGCAAATAGTTTTGTGTGGAAATTTATTTTATAGACATTTCATAAACTTTTGAGAAATGAGGTAAATTTTGTTTTGATTTTACAAATATTTTTTCAACAATCAATAAGAATTGCGATCAATCTCTTCAAACAAACATAATCTGGTATGTGATGGAAATCGGTCGATTTAAGTCGCGCCTATTTCAGAAAATAATTTTACTGAAATGTGACTTATTTATGCTTTTTACTCTTTTGTATCGAAAAAAAAAATATTCGAATAAAATATTCTAAACTTTGAAAACAATGTCATCTTTCAGTAGAATTTGTTTTGAAATCGTCTCCGATTTAATTCGAACGACTGTCATCATCTGAATATGTTTTACCGTATGGGTTGAAAATTAAATTGATGTTAATTTTCCTTTGTTCCTTGGCATATTGATCATGTCTAGTTCTTTTTGAATGTTATAACTCGCAGAACTGTAGCTCAGTATTAATAACTTGCAATTCAAATTAATTCTAAATAATTTGATTATTTAGTTTAGTGTTAGTTTTATATTTACCGTTTATAGTTTCTAATTTCAACATGTTGGTAAGGAAATATACTTTCTAAAAGCTTCGATACTCCTCTCTGACTTTTGTATACATCATTTTGCAATCGGTTCAGTTGTTTCGAAGATACAGACTTCTAACCATTTTTTTTTGCAATAAGCTCCACTCTGCGACGTTCGTATCAATAGAGTTGAGGTTGGCTGAAATAACTACTAATTGTTGATCGGTAATGATTGTGCTTGTGGTGTTGGTCTTAATAACTTCGTTTTTTTAACAAACACACATAGTGCTTAAACCCTTGTTGACTTTTATGCAGAAACACCCAGATCTTGGCAGAAATTGAGACTGCGACCACCTGTTAATAGTCTAGCACTCGACACTACAGGGGTTCCCAAGCACGTGCCAATAAAACTGCCCGCGCCGGCACATGAAAATGCAACTTGTCTGTAAATGTATTGTAAGTGTATTGGTGACCCTACTGTGTATTTGGTGTCACCTTTCACTAAGCGTTGCCGTTATTCAAATTATATTTTGTGCATAAAATAAAATAATTCCCAAAAACATGCAAGAAATTTTATATCTACTCATATATACTATTTTTTCTGATATTAATAGCTGACTGATTTTTATTATCGCATGATAAACATTTATTATTACTTGTACTTTTATTAAACATAAATACTTCGTTTATGAAGAACCATAAAAAAATATCTTAAAAAATTAAATTAATACTCGTACTCATATTTTTGAAAACACGTTTATACCATAAACTCATTAGTTTTTTTTCCAGTAATACGTTTTAAATGTTTTAATGAGAATTTGCACAAATTATCCCTTTCTACTTTTATTAAATAATTTTTTTTTGTTTATTTTTAATATTTTGTAATTATTGTTTTTGTTAAACACTTTGAACTTTGCAAATTTAAATGACGTTTTAATTAATTTATACATAAAGAAATATTGAACGTATATGTTCATATATACACATACATATGTGCATAATTTAATACAAATTGCCCTGTAGTGCCAATTGATACAGATGACATTTTCATCAATGTTGTGTGATTTGTTGCCTATATTATAAATAAGTATACCTACAAGGTGGTATATGTTGTCGTGCATAAATAATTTGTTCTGACAAGATAATGAAAATTTATGCTACTAGACTACCGAGTGCGTCAAAGTTGTCGTGTATACATATTTATTGCCGACAACAACAGTAACAAATGCATCGAAGTTGTGGTGTGTACGGTTTTATTGCCGACAACAACAGTAACAACTGCATTGAAGTTGCCTTGTTTCCATTTATGTACATTAAAGAGTTTAACTTGCCCACTAAACGTGGTTTTGTATAATAGTAATCTCGGTAGGGTAGAAGGTAGCGTGCTAGCCACTCAGTGTAGATGTTGTGGGTTCGATTCGATTACAACATTTTGCAATTTTATTATTAATCATTGAAGACAACTTTACAAGCATGTTACCAACGTTGACATCAACGACTTTTGCACCCATTATTTGAAAATGTCATCAATAGTTGGCTTGGAGTGTCGTTAATTCGTCCTCGGTTATAGATACTTGTTCCGCACATGCATCGATGATGTCTCGAAGACTTAGCCTACCAGGTAATTTAATAAAAAATGTGTATATGGCTGTAATCAAGTGCAGGTGTGTGCGTAATATTTCATTTAAAAAGTATTATAAAGTGGGCTTCTAGTACATGTTAATAATTATCAGCCAAGAGTATTGATTTCTATGAAAATGCGGTGCAGGATTGCCATACACTTCTGACAAGCATTCTAAGAGGATTTCCGAAGATGTAAGAAACCTTTCTTTAATGGTATATATAAGGCACTAAAAACATTCCAATCCATTCCTCAGATATTCGTAGAGTCTAATTTAATAGTTTTGCTTCCAAGGCTACTAACAAACCGCCTAAAATACATTTGTTATATGGCGGGACAAATCGAGACTGAAATCAATAACAAGGTTTGATTAGACCTTCTTGTAATAAGCAAATCTTTTCCCCTTTTTGGCCTGATCGTGCAGCATATCGGTACATGGAACTATGTCTTCTTTATATCTGAGGTGTAGGGTATATTCAGCAACTTTGTAGAAAATATTATGACAAATATCTTTATGGAACATATTAACCCTCTGGCTCCCCCATCTTATGATAATTTTTGGCTCTTTTCTAAAAAAACCACCTCTAAAAATGGGGAGTATGGGGATAAAATGTGCTACAAAAATGTTGTCAACTTGTACACCAGAATTCATTGAAAACTTAAACTATGTTTAAGGGTTAACTTCATACTTATTCACAATTAGTATTCGTAATAGGGAATTTTTTAAGTCTTAAGTTTAAGGTATAAGATGTTCTTAACACTTTTATGTAAAACACCATGAAAAAGATTTTGCTGGAACATTTTAATCTTCTACCTCTTCGCTTTATGGGTCTTTTTGGACATTTCTGAAAAAATGGTCCGAAAACTCCCCTCCAACGGCGATATTGGGGGCTTAAATGTTCTGCAAAAATATTCGCCATAAAATTCTTCTATAGGTCTTTAAAGAAAGCCAAGTTCCAGACTTAGCTCGGACGCTAGAAATCATGGAAAACTTAAAATGTGTTTAAGGGCTAATTTCGGATTTATACACAATTGGTACTCGGCATAGAAAATATTGTACGCCTTAAGGTTTAAGCTGTAAGATGTAATCATCTTTTTTATGTACAAGACCAAGACGAAACAAAATTCCGATGAGACCTTGCAAAACGCCCACACACGTATTTGTTTGTTTTGGTCATCTCTACCAGAATCAGTTTACAGAACACCGTAATTTTGAAAAAGTTCGAAACTGTTGTATACACTATTTGTGTCTGTTTGGTTTATTGTGTAATTTTCATACAAATAATATCGTACATTTTTTTTGTTTTACATAATGGGTTTTAATTTATAAATTTTTTGCTATAATTATAAAAAATTAATCGTTTTTGTGACAGCAGTTTCTTTTTCGAACTTGTACTTAAATATTCATTGATAAATGTTTTAAACTTGTAAGTCGATTGAAGTATACACAGAAAAAATTATGAAAGCTTTTTTTTTTAAACAAACATGTATTTGAAACTGATTATAAATCTTTATTATTGTCTCTATTTAGTTTGATAAATAATTTTTTTTGACTTATTATTTCATTTCATTTACCTACGGCCAATGTTGGCAACCTGATAAAATTATGAAATTCTTTGATTTATTTTTTAAATTTCTCTAAATCATTTTTTGATTGAAACAATTTGTTTATTGAAAAAATCAGAATTTTTTTTCAAACAAATTATTACAAATTTTTGCATTTCACTTTACAAATTTCTTTATAGGACCTAAATTGAATAAATTTACATTTGATTCAGGGAATTTGGTATTTGAAGGGAAAAACTAGTTTTTTCTGTGTAGATGCCCGCTCTTCAATGATTGTTATGTAAAGTTAGCATTTTCAAACTTTACCATAGAGGCGGAAATTGATAGATTTTCACGAAAAGAATCTGATTTTATTTGAGGTACACGTACAGTATTGCATACACTCAGGCATACCAGTTAATTAATTAATTAATTAATGTGTTGCCTTCTTTGGGAAATCGATAGAGTAGAGAGAACAGGTGAACAGGTGGTAAAGTGGGATAGAGATAGAAGGCGAAATTCATTTTTTTACAACTATGCCATTGCGGGTTTTGCTAAGTGTAAAACAGTTGTGCAGCGCCTCTACTTTTAAGTAGACGCATTGGCTTTATTTAGATGTAAAAGTAACCATTAATCCCAGCATAAAAATATCATGTTTCTGGAAGCAGTAAAAACTTTCATGCCTTCCACATGCGAAGTTTGAAAGTGCTTCCGAGGATGCTCAAAACGAAGGCAGAGATCTCTTAATATTCATAGTGTTTAAATTACAAAGTTAGTCAGCAAAGAATTGTCGCACGCATTGTTTCAAATAAACACTAACACATTTAACGACTCAAAACCCATTTAAAGTAAGCTCTCTTTCTACATTTTCCATGGAAGAGAGAAATTTATAATAAAATACGATTTGTTTTGTCTGTAGTTTAACGATGATAAAATTGAATGACGCAATAAGACGAAGAGACTTGATTTTAGAACATTTTTGATGCTTCAGCGCTTCTTATGATTTATATCAAAAACAAGAGCTCCAAAGTGGGACATCGCGAACAAAAATCATGCACGTTCGAAGCGCTTTTCGAAGCAGTAGAAACAACAAAACCAGCTTCTCTCGCTTATAAACCTGCTTCGGCCGAAGCAGTATTTTTTGCTGACGGTTTTGCTAATATTACCGACCAAGAAGGGTACTGTGATGTACACTAGCATAGAACAGTATCAATCGCTGCCGTTACTGTTTAGTTGCCTGTGCTATACCTTCATCACTTAAACCGTCCAAGAAAAAGTAATACTACACCACAGTAATGAACATCAGAAAAATTTATGATTTTGATGACTTGCCTTGTAGCCAACAGCCATACCTAAATGAGAGCGGCAAGCGTCACGTTAGCAACAGGATACATATTATATATAAGATACATAGGCCGTCAGAGAGTTGATTTTTGTTCACAATTCCAATGTTATGGCTCGTTACACCTCGCAGAATAGGACGTTCGTTTAATTTGTAATAAATAAAAAACTTAATTTATTTTCCTTACCTCTGGTAGTCTTTCCCACAAAAGACTATTTCAGTCAACTCAAATAAGTATGCACATACACTCTTAATAAAAACTATAATAAGATAATGAATTATAATTAATTTTCAATGACATAATTCTTACATCTAAAAAATAGCAAAATACATTACAAAAAGAATGCAATTTTATAATAAAAATATTAAATTACAAATCTTTATAGAGTATACTAATTTATAAACTCGTACATATAACTAATTATATAATTTAAAATATATAAAGATTTTCATTAATTGCAAATAACTATTTAAATATATTTGTATGTACTTATCTAAGGTGTTTCTGTAATGCCACTAATTACACTACTCAACAAATTTTAGCTTTTTTCGGAATCACGCTTTGTAATACATAGGATTTTTAGTGGGCTTATTTAGATACGCCCAGAGAAAGTCGTTCTAACATGAAGACATCAATAAATGTACAACATCTATTACGGAAAGATTACGTGCCCTGGCGTTAGTACTTTGTGCACAATTTTGCAAGTGGGGATTTTTTGCCTTACCGGCCTTTGGACAGGCTGAAGGATTTTATAAAATGTATATGGGCATTTTCACAGGAAAGTCCACTTTTTGTCACGTGCGTCACAAAAAAATAAAGCTTGTTTTTTTTCAAAGAAAACATAATATATTTTTTAATTCTTTATATATTTGCGTAGGAAAAATCGAATTACATGGTTCTGAAATACAATCTTAATTGCCTGGTTAAGTTATGTGACAAAAAGTGTAAATTTCTGTGGAAATGCCCATATATAGAATAGTGGCTGGACTGACTGAAGACTTTCTGTATTGGCGGCCTCCGGCGGGCTTAAGGATTTTTTTCTCTTAGTATGTTTAATAGTGAATGAACTGAGTAAAAACTTTCTGAGTTAGTCAAAGAAGCCATTACTCCAGATATTCTTTTCGCAACAATAGCAGTGAAGCTTATAAAATAGTACTAAATAGGTAAATCACAAGACAACATTATTTTGGCTGACGATTAGTGCAATTATTATTCAATAATTAGCATTATTAATATATTGAATAAATAATCCATTTTCATTTATTTAGTTACATTCATTGAAAATAATTATTATAATTGCTAATTATTACTTTTATAATCAAGAGAAAATTATATAAAACTATTCAAATTACAACACATACATGTGTCTATATATACATATGTGTGCGTGTGTACAATGCCATTATTAATTACCATTGCTTTGTCTATTTTTTTTTCTTCTTTGCAGCCAGAACGCATACGACTACGTGACAGTCATTATAAAAACGCCTTACATTATTGTGCTATACAATCGGGAGACCTCGTGGCTGCTGCCAGCATTGCCGTCGCAGCTCCAGAACTACTGGAGTCTGCTGACGAGGATGGCTTTACACCGCTACACTTGGCTGTTATTCAGGGCAACTTGGCAATGGTCAATTTGCTGCTAGCGAACAAAGCCGATGTGAATGCGGTGGATAAAGAAGGTCATTCGGTAGTGCACTGGGCCACAGGTGAGTATAATTTGTCATTAATATGATTTTCATTTAAAAATATTTCTCATTTAAGTTTGTGGTGAGGTGGGTGCCTTAAGATCCGTTTTGGCGGCAGGAGCAAATGTTACCACGCCCGACATTAATGGTGGTTCACCTTTGCATTATGCTGCCCAAATGTGTGGTGCCAGCTATGAGGGTAAATTAAGTCAAACGAATTCTTCAAAATTGGCTTTAGAGATTTTGGGTATTCTGTTGGCTCATCCTCAGTGTAGCGTAGATGTGCAGGATAAAGATGGTCGCCAGCCTTTGCTGTGGGCAGCTTCAGCCGGTTCAGCCAAGGCTGTTATAGCTTTGGTCAAAGCTAGTGCCAGAGTTGAAAGCGCCGATAAGTGGGTTTTGTTTCAAAGTAAGCCTTGAGCTAAATTTGTATTAATTTTTGTTCTTCTTTTAATAGAGATGGCTTAACAGCTCTACATTGCGCTGCCTCTCGTGGCCATACCGAGTGCATAGATACTTTAATAAGCTTATGCGGTGCTCCTACTGATCTTATCGATTCAAATGGTTGTACTGCTCTGCATTATGCTGTGACCTTGGGCCATGCTGATGCCACTTCACGTTTATTGGATTTTGAGGCCGACCCTAATCGCCAAGATCGTAAAGGTCGCACTCCAGCCCATTGCGGCTGTGCTAAGGGACAATTTGAAACTGTTAAATTGCTAAAAGAACGCAGTGCTAATTTATGGCTACGTAATGCCAAAGGAGATCTTCCTCTACATGAAGCGGCTACTTCTGGTCGTCGTGAGTTGGTGGAATGGTTGCTGGAACAGAGACCTAAACAGGTTAATACCACCAGCAATGACGGTCGCTCTATGCTGCATATAGCAGCTCATCATGACTATACAGATATGTGCAAAATGCTTTTGGACTATGGTGCTGATGTTAATGCAGTATATCGCAATTCAAAAGGAATTGTTATTACTCCTTTAGATTGTGCCTTGCAAAAGGGTCACCGTTCGACTGCAAAATTCATACAGTCTCATGGAGGTTTGCCAGCTGGTAAACTACGTTTGGCAGCAAGACGTTCAAATCCTTTCAATAATACTTCCGTTGATGTAGTTAAGCCTTTAAAATATGCAGAAAAAGAGGAGATTCATGATCTAAGTAATTCGAAAAATTATGTAGTGTATCTTAAGCGTTCTGACTGTGAAGCTGGGGAAGAAGCCAACTGTAGTTGCACTGAGGAGACGTATAGAAGAGAACATCGTTATGCCCATATCTGCCGTCATCATAAGCGCAACAAGCGCCATCTTTTGAGAAGACGTACCAGTAGCTGTGGCGAGCCCTTGGAATTCAATGACGACTGTGGTAATATTTGTCGTTCGAAAAGCAACATAGAAATAAGACGGCGTAAGTCAAGGGAAAGATACTCCAGCTCTAGCGAATGGGAAGCTGAAGAAGATGAAGAAGATTCTTGTGAAAACTGTTGCTATCATAAGCGCAGAAAGCAAAGAGTAATACAACGAAGAAAGTCTACACCTTCAAAGAAACCACGAAATTTGCCAGATCTGGCGGACAAAGATAAAAATGAAAAGGAGGATAAGAACCATGAAGATAAACAGAAGAATATATTAAATGTACCTGACGAAAATGATGCAAGTAAATCTAGGCCAAACTCTAGTGCGAAAAATGAGGAGGTGCTATTGGATATACAGACAACTCCGTCTACGCCCCAAACTGCTAAAGAAGGCACTTTTATTAAAACTCCTCCAGAGACGCCACAGACTAGAATACAAAGTGCCAGTTTAGAGGTGGCAAGACCATCTAGTGCCGCTGAACTAAGCGATGATGAAGAACAGACTCAAACTGTTATTGAAAATATACAAACTGTAGTACAAGTGCATCGTGCTGCAGATGACATGGATTCAAACCAGGAAAAAGAATGCAAAGATCTAGCAACACAAAAAGAAATAGAGGATAAGAGTAAAGATGATTCGAAACAAGAAGTTACAAAGGAGCAAACTTCAAATATAGAAGATGCTGGTAATCAGGTTGAAACGGAGGTATTACAGCCTAAAATTGAGTTATCATCACAAACAGAAAATGAAAAGCCAGAAGCTTTACAAGAAATGAAAGATACAAAAGAAGAAGAGGAATGTAGTCTTGATATGAAAGACAGCTTGGAGACAGTAATAGAAGTGGAGCGAAAAGTTGAGGAGATAAAGGAAACAGCTAAAGAATCAAATGAGTTGAATGAACAGCAACAAAAACAACAAGCTAAAGCAGAAGATTCCCCAAACTTAGAAACACTTCCAAAACCTTCCGAAATCGAAACTGAAACAAAGACTTTAGTAGAGACTTCTAAAGCTGAAGAAACAGCTGAGGATATGAAAAATAAAACTACTTCCAAAGCAACAGAAACTCCAAAGCCATCAGCTACCTCAAACGAAAACAAAAAAAAAGAAAATAAAGAGCAAACAGTACAACAAAGTAAAGAAGAAATTAAAGATCCTATAGGACCGGAAAAACATACTGATCATAGCGCTCAGACTTCAGAAAAGCTTACTGACAATAAAGAATCGCAAGAAGCTGCAGCAAAAGAAGAACGAAATCAAGAATCAAGACGTTCTTTTACTCTACTACCCTCTGATTCGGCTGAAGATGAAGTGGAAGTAGAATCTGAAGAGCAAGAACGCAAATCAAGTTTTCAAGTAATTAAAAGTGATGATTCCGTTTTGGAGGTGGAAGAATCGGCTTCACCACGCGAAGATAATGAACTAAGCGATACAACAGTTTTCAAAATCTTAACAGAACCTTTAACAAAACACTTCTTTGAAATGGAAGCCACTAAATCGGATGAATCACCTACGACGATGGATGTAGCCGCTGAACATGAAAGGGATATTGATCAAGGACGACGTTTTAGAATTGAAGATGCTGCCACAAGTCCATATGACTACAGCACTGGTCGTAAAAGACGTCTAAAGAAACGTATAAAAAGTGGCGCAAAGACACGCAGCGGCAGCAATTGGAAACGTTCGGAAGGAGATGATGGTGACGTGCAGCAGAGTACTAGAGATCAAGATTCAGGCTTTGAGCCGAGTCCTCGTACTACGAAAAGTAAAATACCAACACCTCGTAATGTTTACACTGCTCATATACCACGACGTCCTTTGTACACAACCTTAGACGGACGTTCATGCAGCAGTCGCTTAGAGCATCGCAAGTTGGGCGATAAGAATGCTTGTGATATGTCGGCAGTTACAAGATCTATTCAGCGTAACATAAGAAGGTTAGTCGGATATAAATTTTATATTTTGAAAAAAGAGTTTAAAGGCTTTGCGAAAATATTTAAGTGGAGGGTGGAAACTGATCACTAAAGGAAAAACCATAGTTAAGGATATCATGTTATCATTAAATTCAGCAGATGTAATCATATCCATTTTACAGTTAAGTTATGAGTTTAGTCGAACTGCATGGTCTTATATCCAAAGAAATTTAGTTATTTTTGGCTTGCGTTTGGTTTAAATTTAATTTTTCAATTAAACTATATTTTTATTTAGAGATAAATGTGAAGCATGTAGACAAAAATATTTTTCACTGCGCGGAGTTTTAACTGACGTTTCGATAGCTCTCGCTAATCTCATCAGAATTCTTTACTGGTCAAGCCAAAAATAACAAAATTTCTTTGGATATAAACTCATACAGTTCGACTAAACTCATAACTTAATTGTTAAACTGTAAAGGCACATAGCAAAAAGGATGTATATTTTCAAATAAACTGAACGAACAAACATACACACACACTAGCACTTGTGATGATCAATGATAATTCATACTAGAATAGAGAAATAATAAAAATAAGCTTAACACAAGACAAACGAAAAAAGTTAATATCAATAACTATCAAATAAAATATAGCTCTAAGACTGACAGTATGAATTGATTAAATATATATGATATTTAACTCTTGACTGCAAACCACCGACTTTGGTCGAGTGGTCTAAGCGGTAAAGAACTCTGATGAGATGAGCGGGAGCTATCGAAACGTCAGTTCAACCCTCCGCGCATTCAAAATGTTCTTTGTCTACATGCTTTACATATATCTCTACATAAATTTAATTTAATAATTTAATTTACTTATTTCGAGAACAATTAATGCCAAATTCATGTTTAGAGTGTGTGTTTATAATAGACTATTTTGGTTTCCATTCGTGGCGCTGACCTCACTCACTTTGGAATAATTAAAAATGTTATTAAATGAGAATTACAGTATACATTACAACACAAAGTATGTGTAATCAATTGAGAGGCTTAGTGCAATAACTCGATAAGGCACAAAAACAAAACATGGAATCAATCGACTTTTAAGTTTAAACAAAAATAGTTTTTGGAATTTTTTACTTTAAATACGCAGCATAATTAGTTGCAAAATACTAGTATTTATCCAAAAATTTCTCTAGGATGCACACCTAGTAAGGAAATGAGCACATAAAACCAATTTTTTATTTCATGTGGCTTACCGAGTTATTGCAGTAAACCCTTCAATTGTCATCAAGAACTTGTTTATCGTGACTGAAGTTGTACTTAGAATATTAAAAAAAAGCTACAAAATATGTTTGCTGCAACCATAATTTAGTCATTGTCGCAACCATTTTGTGAAATTTTTTTTAAATCTTTATTTTTACTCTTTCCTCTATCTGAACATATTTTCCAATAACATGTAAATCTTTTGCACCATCTCCTATTTTTCTTCTTTTTTCCCTCAAATTTTTTTGATTTATTTTATTATCAGTGATAATAATAATAATACTCAAGAGCTCATAACAACTTAAAGCATAATTTTTTCAAATATGTAAAAATCAAGCTTTTCTGCTTCGAAATTTAAATCTTAAATATTCATCAACACTGTAAACAAAAATTTATTACCAAATTTATTATCTCTTTTCTCTTGCTACCACATTCAGCTTTATATTGTGAGGATTATTCATACAGGTGGTCTGTTGAATCTCACGTTTTCAGTATTTAAATCTATTAAGAAAAATTAAAATGTTTGGCCGAAAGGCAAAACCAGTGTCTCCGTCTATCTATATGGTTATTTAACTGATATTAAAGTATTCATACTAAGATTTTATTTCCTTACACATAAAGGTGATGGCCACTTTCTTAAGGACACAGAAAAAATATCATTAAACTGCAACTAACAATTCGAATTGTTAATATGTAATTTAAATTCAAAAATATATTTAGTTAATATAACAAACTGAGTTGTCGATACGACAAACACAGAAACTTTTTTTCAACAAACTGAACTAATAAATTTTTTGTTATGTATGGCGCCAAAATTCAAAAATTTTTTGTAAATTTTTTTGATTAAAAATCCCAACTAAAGTTTTTCTTGAAACTTATGAAAAAAAATAACAACGATCATTGTTGATATAACAAATGAATGATCACACGTAAATGAAACAAAGCAAATCAAGTTTTGTATGTATTCTTTATTTGCGTATTTAATAACGAATTATTCTGTAGCTGAAAGGTAAGAACGTTAGTCTATTAGTCCAGAGATCGCCAGTTCGACTCCGCTCAAATACAAAGTCGCTTGCGAAGGTGTATAAAAAAATATTGTTAATACAACAATTATGATCAGGGACACCGCAAATTTGAAATTGCATGTTTTTTCCTGTGCGATGTATGCAGGCACAAATGAGATATTTGTTATCGCATATTTTGCATATTTTACCCTTTACAGCATGTTTTTGCATATTTTACACTTAGTCGCATATTTAAGGCACTTTTTTTTTATTTTCTTATGGCATATTTGGCTGTTTTCCTGCATATTTTGGTTTTTTAAATATTAATATTCATATTTACAAAAAAAAATCTGTTTTGCCATCGAAAATGTTGAAATTTTTCGAAATATAAAAAATTTTGCTTTTACGATTTAAAACTTACTCTAATGTATTTTTTCCCCAATTTCTTACAAATTTTCTTCATTCCACTGATTTATTCCCAGTTTATTCACAGCTTTAGAAATTTTCAATTATGTAGTTTTGAAGATTTTTTGAGCAATTTCAAATTTGTCGAGATTGTTGGCTTCATTCCACTTCATAAAAAAATAGCAGAACGAGAATAGCCGCGTTTGTGAATATTTAAGCCATTTATGCGATTGTGCTGATTTGTTCCTAATAGGAATTACAAAATATATCTTGGTGTCTTGATGGCCAATATTTTATATTCGGACAGATGAAAGGCCAGGCTGACATTGTTAAATCGACACCCGTACTCATAAAGAACCAGAATATATAGGTGGCATGCAATATCGTGCAATGCAATAGTGTCCATGGATGTTACTTCCACGCTGAAAAGGAAATATCGACCATAAAAAAATGCAAATAAAGTTCATCCAATTAGTACTGCAGAGTGAAGGCTGACTGGATAGCCGGGCTTTGGACGGGATTAATTGTTTTCATCGCTCGGTATGTCGAATAGTGGCTTCGCAGAGGTCAGATTGTTGACTAGGCAGAAAAACTCTACTCTTCGACGCCACTATTCGCCACTATTTCCTTTTCGAAGTGCAAAAATAATGTCCGTGGACGTTATCTTCTTGGACTTTATTGCATGCCACCAATATATATATGTACATAATTCGTGGTATCATAAATGAATATTATCTAAATTATAAACAAAATGATAAGGTTTTAAGAGCATATTTTTTAATATTTTGGAAGCATATTTTCAAGTTTTTAGTGCATATTTAATGAGCAGCAAACACATTTTTTAGGGTCTATTTCCGGTTTTCCTTTGTTCGGAAAATCAACAGTTCTTATTGTTGATATAACAATAATCTTAATTGAAATAATTTAAAAGTCTACAAAAAAAATTGTAAAATTTTTTTTTCTTACAAAAAAAAACAAATCGTAGTATGTTCAAAATCAATTAATTATTTACGTCTGTAATCACAGAAAAAACCCAAGTACGAAAACTGCAGATTCAATTAATTTTGTTGTTGAAGTTCAACCAATGACTAAAATTGTATATTCAATCACTCAAATTAAAATTTTCAATTGCTCAAAGTTTGTAAAATTGTTTAGAAAATTTTGTTTTTGATCCCATTCAATTACGAAATTAATTGAAATTAATTTTAATTTCTGATCAGGTGTATTAAATGAACATTTTTTAGGAATAATTTTTTCTGTGAACTATAATGAAAATTTGTCCATTGCATATCTACGGGGTTATTCATGATAATTTTTATTATCTATAGATAGACACACTACCACTGACAGTGGCAACAACACTGTAGCGACTCGCCACAAGACGGCGACAGTGTGTGGGTAAAGGACTCTGATGAGTAGACTTGGTGGTCACGAAACAGCTGTCAGTTCAACCTTCCGTACAGCCAAATTTTTCTTTGAATGTTCAATATTGACATGCTTTAGAATTTCTTTCTTAAATAAAAAATAATTTGATCGAAAGATTAAATTAAAAAATGAACTTAAGCCCAACTAATTTAATAACTTTGGATAAAAAACGAGATTAAATTTATAGCGGTTTTAGAATATATGCAGTTGGTTCTCTTATTTCATACATAAAATTTTTGAAAAATATCAGAAAATATAATTAATAAAAAAAAAACAACGCTTGTTCATAATCCAAAGTTATTGTTAACTTTAGTCTAGTTTGTAAGAAAAAATTGAGAAAATTGAGATAAAAACATGAGACAAAAATCCGAGTATCAGGGGAGACATTAACGCCAATTAGTTCGACCTACACGGCAAAGCATTACAATATTTCTGTTGGAAGCCATAACAGTACATTATCAATGTTTATTAGGGTGGAGTGTCGGAGTTTTGTCGTCAGTTTCAAGAAAAAAATAATGAAAAAAGTTGAGTCCTACTTTTATTTTCTAAACTATTCGTAATTTACGGTCGCTGAATACGAATATAAAATTCATATATCTTTCTTGATGTGCGTATAAGTGTTTTCTCAGTTTTTTTTGCAAAACAAAAAAAAAATAATTCTAGGACGTTCCATCTAGAGTTCCCCGTTTTATTTCATAACTCATCCCCAATTTTCGATTTTTCGTCCCAAAAATAGCTGTTTTCTCATCCCCAAAAATCTCCACAGTACCTTATAAAGAAAATAGTATTATCTCAAAGGAAATATATGCCTACATTTATTTATTTTGTTAAATCCATTTATATTGCATATTTTAAAACTAATTTTATTTCTACATTTACCCATCGGTAAATGGAAGGAGTAAGGACGCCTTCTAGAAGGCATTATTTAGTAGGCTTTAGTACTTCCACTCCCATTGCATATTCATATATTTTTTACACGCGATGTCATTGCGCACCAAGGCCTCTTAGACCCATTAATCAGCAGGTCTGATTGAAGCCATTCTTTAGCAGGTCAAACGTGGCATGTCTGAGAAGGCCTGTTCTGGGAATTTCAGCTAAAAATCAAAAGGAGGTACATTTTTTTATCTGGGTATTTTTATAGCGGCTTTTATATTTTTGACTATCGTGAGTTTTTATTTCGAATTCCTTCCTTTCATCCAAAGTAATTTTTCATACACATGAGGCTAAATTTCTTGTATTTATTGAGAAGGAATTGCACATGATGTAGTAGATGCCTCTTGCAACTAAACTTCAGTGGTATATACAAATTATTTGCGAAAAAAGAATGCGAGAATGCTTGTTATTTCTAAAGTGAATTTTTTATTAAACAAAACGAAAAATCTAAAAATAGAATACTTCTAAAAGAAGGTAGATCATTTAAAAAAGAGTGTAGATGCTTTCTAGAAAGCTATCCTGAGAATGCAGAAAATAATTAGTCTTGGATTTTACTTCAGGTCCTTGAAGGCCTTTAAATAGGCCCGTTTAGTGAATGCCTGGCAAGTATTTCCGGTGGATATGTATACATCGAGCTCTAAATACATATCTACATACGTATGTATATAAAAAGAATAACGTAAAAACACACAAGAATAAAAAAATTGCATGTGTATTAATGGTTATGATTTCCAAAACTGCGGAATCAAAAGCTTCTGAATAATCAGTTAATGCAATTTTGTTGTACATGTTGTTTGTATTAAAAAGTTGTAGTATTTGAGCAGAAAACTAAACTGTTCTTAGAGTGTTTTTGCATGAAGCGCCTCGAAGTAATTTTTGTGTTTTACTGATTCACTATGCCTCTTTAAAGCAGTCTAGTACAAAACACACCAGACCATAGTTGTTGGATGACTGGTATATTTAAATGCTTTTGAGGCAGAAGAAATAGATTTCAACTCCCGAAAAATCCCCAACGAAAAAAGTGGTTCCCCCCAAAAAATCCTCTAAGGATTTTCACAAAATTCTAGTCCTGAATCCCAAAAAAATCCCCTATTTGGGGACAAATCCCCAAAACTCGAAACGCTGGTTCCATCTGAATAAAATAAATGTTGTCCTCTCTTCTTTCGGCCAATACAACGATAGTGTTTTTGTACATTAAAAAAAATGGACAAAAAACTCCCCTTCAGCTGCAATATAGGGGGCTGAAATGTTTTACAAAAACATTTGTCATAAAATTTCAATATATGTAGGTCTTTAAAGAGACCCAAGCTCCAGACTTAGCTCGGACGCTAGAAATCATTGAAAACCTAAAATGTGTTTAAGTGTTAATTTTGTACTTATGCACAATTTGTACTCGGCATAGAAAATCGCGTAATCCTTACGTTTAAGGTATAAGATGTGTTCAACTTTTTTATGTACAAGACCACAAGGAACTTTTTGTAGAAGATTTTTGCCCGCTATATCGCCGCTGAAGGGGAGTTTTTTGTCTTTTTTCAGAAATGTACAAAAAGACCCATAAAACGAAGAGTAAGAGGGCTAAAATGTCCCTGAAAAATGTTTGCTCTAATATTTTCTACGAAATTGCTGAACACTCCGTATACCTCATATGTAAAGAACAAATAGATTAATGAAACGATATGCTACACGATCAGGCCAAAAGTGGAAAACTTTAACCCCTCCCCCTAAAATAAAACGCCGACAAACGTGTATCTTTTTTTGGTGTCCTCTACAGAACCGGCTTACAGAACCCCGTAATTTTGACAAAAGTTCGAAATTATTTAGCAACATGCAAATTTCAGGAAGTATACAAAGTGGATTTGACAACTTCGTTATCTCTTCATATATTGAAACGTAGACTGCCTTAAACGATACAAAGTGGCGTCTAACGCCTAAATCTTCAGAACTAAAGAGTCGTTTACAAAATGTTGAATAAAAAAAGTTAAAGGAGGACCTAAACTAGCAGAAATATTTTTTTTGCTGGTGTCAAAATTGACCACCTCGTAAGTCCCCTAAATGAATTCCGATATAAAAGATGTTTAATGTTTCAGAAAGAAAATTACAAAATAAAACAGAAATATGCTAACATCGTTTTTTCTCTCTCTGACAGTTTAGAAGATATTTCCATTTGAATTTCGAAATTACTCTTTCTGACCTTGACTTAATGTGCATATATCTTCCTTTCTAGTTGAGCAAAATGATTCCGAAAATAGTCATTGATTTCTAGCAAGCCGTTGAATAATACTACACAATTTCGTATAATTATATTAATTTGTGTAGTTGTGAAAAACATTTACAATTCATAGTTTTAAAATTTGGCCAATTTTAAGACTAACATTTGGTAGATATTTTGTCTTTATGGAATAAATCACTGAATCTGGTGATGTTATTATTACAAGCTGTGATATCAAAGTCTTAAAAGAGATCTTTAAATTTATGAATTTCGTCAGCATTAATGTAAAATTTAAAATGCGTTTGTGTTGATATTTAATAATTTGATATTTAATAATATTTTGTTCCCCAGTTGTTTCTCAAATTTTTAAGATCGATGTACGATTTCACATATCAGCCATATAAATCTTTTACAATATAGCTTTAAAAACCTTATAGTACCAACCCTAACTCTGTAATATATTAAATAGCTACAACCTGTTCCTTGTCGATATTATTAAAATTTTCCCTGTGATTTTCGGCAATGTGTTTCCTATATAAAGAGCCTTTACTGCTTTTTAGAGCTTTCTTATTTCCATATATTTCGTTGTCTCTAGAAATCCCCGTTATATCTTTCGCATTGACCATGTCCTTTATTATTTCTTCTGCTTTGCATATTTCTTTCATTATAGGCTTTAATTTTTCATATAAATACATGAGTTAAGAAAAGACTATCTCATAAAATTTTATAAGAGTGTATGTGTAGATGTCCTGCCGTACAAACACTTAAGTTAATCTCCGTTAAATTTGTTTTTATATTTATTTTAACTTTTTTCATAATAAACATGAGATTTATTTACTCTTGATGAAATTTAAATGGCCAACAGCCAAATCTTAAAGGAGACAGTGAGAAAAAAACATAGATAACGAAAGAAATCACTTGGCCGAATGTTTATTACCATATTAACATACAAACACATACACACGCAGCCAGACAGAAGATCCTACACAAACACATACAAGTCTGGTTACGAAAGAGATGAAAATTGTCTGCATCAAAGTTAATTTAGATGAAATTTAATAGCGGTACCATCATTTTTCATTTATGACGGTAACTTTTGTATGCAGATTGACATGAAGAAAGAATGAATGAAGTCATGAATGAGTAGCCAGGAATATGCAAAAAATTAAGAATCTTATAAAATTAAAAATAGCATAAAGTATCAAAAAGATGATGATGATGATGATGATGATGATGATGATGATGTTGATGAACTTATCTTACTCAACTGGACTATACTCGTACTTTATGTTGCACTACTGAAGTAGATAAGACTGTTCATTAAATTTCGCTCCTGCATGCTCTACGGAAGTTTGTGTCTTTTATCATGGATTTAGTGCTTTTGATGCCACTAAAAGTGGTTTTAGTTAGATTTTATATCTGTTTATGTGGCGATGTTAATTTTAAAGACATTTTAATGTGATTAACAGCAACGAAAATGACATTTATGAAATTTGCTTCGGTTCATAAATTTGATGAAAACGATACGGAAAATTTTAATAGAAAAAATAGCTTTTAATATTCATGGTGAATCTTTAATTAAATATCTATTTTTATTAGAAGAGTGAGCAATATGAAAGTGGCTTAAATTTTATATATTAAATATTTTTTTCGTGGAATATATTTCTTCTGGGATTTGAAGCAATCAATTTAAAATAGCTTATTAGTAAATAGGAAAACTAAAGGAAAATGTATTGAAGACATAAAATTTTTAACGCAAAATAAATAGATAGTTGTTATGTGCTGCAAGTTTCCTTGTTTGGCGGCGGCACTGTAGTTTTCATAATGTGATTTTGCAGGAGACGTTTGCAACATCATTTTGTTAAATCACAGTAAATATTTGCTACTTTTTTCTAGGTCAACACAATAAAACAGATTTAAAATTAATCTTAAGAATCTTTGTTCATATTTGCATTTTGGGACCGCTCAGAGTTGATAACGTCTACATTAGTTTGGTTCGAAAAAAGAGGTTGAATCCCATCATAACATATCCTTGTTCATGGCTTTATTATGGCTTCATGATTGCTTGTGGTGACTTTTTACTTGGAAACCAAATTCCGGGCATCACTTATGCCATCTCGGATCATTCCTCCTCACCCCCCGCCCCCCGAATGTAAAATGTTTGCACGTGGTAAGACTTAGGTCCGGCAAAAAAGATTGAGTAATATTTTTACTGCTGAGCCAAAGCAATATAGATTAAGATGGAAAATTAAAAAAGCGATTTCTTCCGACAATCCTCCTTATTAAGATCGTGGATAGTGTATAAGATACAGCGTCCTAATTGCTATTTTGAAAATTAGAAACTTACACAGAAAAAAATTAATTTCGCTTTTTATAACAAAAATCCGGTATTCAATAATTTTTTTTCAAATTTCCTGTGATAAAGAATTCCGCTATATTGATAGCAAAACTATTTCAAAAGAAAAAAAATATATATAAAAAAAATGTTGATATGCCTGGGATATGATCGCAATGAATAGTTGAACGTCGTCAGCATACATTTGAATTTTCATAAATTTTGGTTGAGTCAGAAGATCAACACCCCTTGAAACTGGTAGTCATTAAGAGATGCTTGGGTTACTTAATACAGCCTGTCATCGTTTGCTCAATTACGTTGATGTTAACTTACCTATATACTATTTCGTGGTGGACGGTATCGCATGTCCTAGAGTGGTCCAACAGGATTAAAAGTGTAATATTATTACCCTTATCAAAAATACATCGGATCGCTTCAGCAACTTCTGAGTCCGTTGCTACGTATCTAGATTTCAGTATAAAGCCTGGTTGATTGTTAGTTAACAGGCTTTTATAAGAAAAATATTCCAGAATTTGTTATGGAGCAGTTTTTTGAAAAGCGGCCATATTTCCATGGAACGAAGCTTGAAACCTTGAAAATTTTAGGAATTGGTACAACTTTGAGTGTTGCCAGTTAAGAGTGATAATTGTCTTAAAAAGGTACTCTGAAAATAATCCACACAACATTTTGCGAAAAAGACTTTCGTAGTTACTTTTTTCGTGGAATATACAGAACTTTCGTACATACGAGCTTTAAGGAAAATGTTTAGGCAACAATTTTGTAATTTTACGAAAGTAACGAAAATCTTTCGAACACATTTTTCCTTGTTAAAAAATATATATAAAATAATAAAATAAGTTTAAATTATTTTGTATAAATTGCCAAATTTTTCAGGTGTAAATACATAAAACGAAATTTTGGCTTTTGTAGAGTAAATAGAAAGTGGTTCAGAGGGTGCAGTAATTGCCGTGAAATATGTAGAATGTGTGTTCATACCCTAGTTGAGTCAATCTTTTTTTAACTTTTAGTTTTTAATTATTTTCGTATATCTTACGAAACATTTTCGTAGTCTGAAGAAATGAAATACTTAGCAGTATGTACGATTATTATCCTTCATTTGCTGCATGGATTCTTTCAGTGCATCTTGCATAATTCTTGAAAAAAAACCTGACTATAAACCAGGCGCTACGCTGCCCACTTTTTTGCATCTTGTGCGAAATTTCTTAAGAATCGGTTTAGTAGAACTTTTTGAAAAAGACTATTTACTTTGCATGAGCGTGGCACTACCCATTTTTCTAACCATAATGTTGTCTTGCCGTTAAATAGAAGTAGTTAGAAAATAACATTTACAACGTTTGGGCGGGACACTGCCCACTTTTGTAATATTTATGTTGTAATGTCACGATAACTTAATGTATGTGCAAAACTGTATAAGAATCGGTTTAGCGGAAGTTGTTGAAAAAATATGTAGTTCGAATGGAAGTGGCACGGCCCCATTTTTGAAATCATGATGTAGTATTAAAATGGAAGCTTATGTGTGTGTGTGTGTGTGTGCAAAGTTTCATATAAATCGGTTGAATAGAAGTAGCTGAAAACGAATGTCTACTTCCTTTGTATGGACGTGAGCCTGCCCAATTTTTAAACGGGACCAAGAATCCTTTCAAATAGTGTAATAAAATCCGGAATTGGTTTATACCCGACTGGAAATTTTCCAATACTTATATTAAGGCTCAATTGGGAACGTACGTGGCAACCCCAAAAGAGTTATACGATTAGGTATCTGACTGGAAACTTTTTTCGGATAGCCCATCTACAAACTAGTGACTTAACATAAGTTCTTCCCTAGTGGGAAACTATTGGGAACTTGTTGGGAATCTCTAACACTCTTATTTTTTCTCATCTTCAATAGAGGTGATTGTTGTTTACTTTTTTCCCTTGGATAGCTTCAGAAATTTTAATTCAATATTAGAGTTTGCTATTTATATGTTTTGAACAATTTCTGAAAGATTTTGATATTTCCCGACACGAAACCAATCGGGCCAAAAATACGTTTCTGCATTACATCGTAATTGGATCCCACTTAGATCCAAAATGTGTTTGCTTGAAAATTTTTGAGTTAACACACACACAAGAAAAAATTACATGACGTAGTAATAACCTTTGTCGTTTTTTTTAAGGCCGGTTAAAAAGAAAAGAAATCAGGCAGCAAAATATTTTTTAAAATTTTGAATTTTTATCGTCAAAACCAGCGGAGTTTGCCTTTACTGATAAAAAATGTTGAAAAATTTCTGATTAGTTAAATAATTGAAGGCTAAATTTGTTAAATTAGTTCTCATAATCAAAATTAATTTGATGACTATAGGGACTGGGTTTTACGACAAGCATTTGTATGTTAATAAAGTCTTTATTCAGTCCTTCAATATTCGCATTCGATCCTTCGCATTACTCTTGCTTAACTAGCCTAATTTTTATTTTCAAGTTTTAATGCAACTTAAAGCTGTACTAAATTTGCTTTCACAGTATGAACATTCGTCTTTTTTATCCTTGATACTACTGTTCCTGAAAAAAATTTTATGAAGTTCCATCTCGCATATGCGCCATCATCACGGTCTCGTGCAACTTCAATTGCAAATAAACCATGTATTGTCTCTGCTTAGAATTGTCTTGCTTCTAATTAAAACGTGTTTAACATACAAAATAAGAATATTGCGTTGAAAGAATTGTAGGTGATCTCTGCATCTCTGTGTATCTATTTATAGTGCAGGTTATAGTTGAGAAATAGCGAATTATGCTGCAACATTTTTTGATTGCTCTGACAATGATAACATCGGAAAAAGTATTGCTGGTGCTTGTAAAGTAGTGGGCATAGCAACATTTACAGGTGTAATGCCAATCGACCTCACAAGATGCGTAAGCTTACTATCAACATCAACATTATTATTAAAATCTCCAGCAATATTATTTTCTTTACTTTTTCCACAAGTAGAAAAAGTTGTCACGACCTACATTATATTAAATTTTTGCTGCTTTTTTTTAAGAGTTTGGAAAAACTTATTAACTTCCCCTCGTAACAAAATTTTAGTTAAACTAATTAAAAGTTATAATTAAAATATGTACACAAATATAATAATCAAATTTTGCCAAATCATCGATGTCTTATTTTGTTTTGCATTTCACTGGAAACAAAATGTCACTGTCAATACATTTACATTTTACAGACCACATTTAGTTTGATTTGTTTCCTATTTATTGCCTTATTTTATTTATTGTGTCGGAATTCTTAATTTTTTTTGTAGATTCGTTGGATATAAGAGTCGTTTATTTTTAAAGTGCCTAAGTCCAATAATAAAAAAAATAATAATAATAATAATATCAGTTAAAAGAAACTTTGAGGGTACTGTTGGCTGAGTAGTTAGCGCGTTTGACTACAAACTCTGAGATCTTGAGTTCAAGACTACTTTCAGGCAAGCCAACAACACCATGCATTTTTTGTCATGTGTACTGGTGTGTTATTGTGTTGGTTGTTGTTGGATTGTTAAAGTGATGAAGGCATAGCACTGATCACTTTGGCAGTACCGGCAGCGAGTAATACTAACATATCCTAATGCACTTCACAGCACCATCCTTCGTCGGTATAGTAGGAGAACCGTCGTCGAAGTAAAAGAACTAATAAAATGGCTACACAGCTTATACAATTCAATGCCTCTACTTGACACCAGAGGGGCAACAACACTGCTCTACAAACAAAAAACGCGCATTATCAGGGTTGAATTAAGCTTTCCATCTCTATCCCACCTCACCCCCCGTTCTCTCTACACTATACCTTTCCCAAAGAAGGTAACACATTAATTAATTAACTGGTAGGCATTAATTGCCTGATAGTGTTACTTCTCTTTAAAAAAAAAAAAAAAAAAAAATAAAATGTCATAAGAAAATAATCTTACAAGAATATATTCTCTTAAAAGCAAGGCAAAATACGCAAAACTATGCTGTATCGTATCGATATTAAAATTCTTTAAAAGCTATAAAAAGGCTAAATAACAACTTAATATAATACGATTGATCAGTTTTTTTATCAGCGTCTTAAAAGTTTACATATTGGGATTCTGTTTAGGGGGAGCTAAATTTCCCTTTATAACTAGTTCCTCGGTATAGGAAATCTTGTAAGCTTTACGTTTGAGGCATGACTTTATTTTTGTTAAGCCGCCGAACACTGGGAAAAGTTTCCAATCTAACGGCGGAAAAATCATATGTTCCAAACTAATAGTCTGATCGAAAACTAAAAAAAATACAAAATGTATGGATGAATTATAGGGAAGGATGTAGGCAACAAGGTGTGTAAACAGTTTGTTAGCTATTTTGAACACAGTTGGCGCTATTTGTTGATGTATAAGACCAATTTTACCGATAAAATTCTTTAGTCGTCGAACAGCTTATATCTTCCAAATTAATAGCCTTATACACAACAAATGTATGGATGAATTACAGCAAGTATGAAGACTTTAAGGTCTGTAAAAAATCTTCCTAAACTAAAAGTAAATTAAAAGTCTGATATACAAAAGTATATAGATGAGTTATAGGCAAGGGTGTAGGCTATAAATACTGTAAAAATTCGACAGTTATTTCGAACACTTTGGGCGATATATTTTGTTATATAACACCAATTTTACCGATAATATTCTTTAGTCGTTGGAAATCTCATTCTTTCAAATTAATAGTCTTATCTACAAAAATGTATGGATACATTATTGGCAGGATGTATGCGTGTTTTAGCACGTGGCCGCTATATGTTGTTATATAGGACCAATTTTTAAAATTCAAAGTGTGTTAACAAAAATTCAAAGTGCATTCAAACTTGAAAATGCATTACAAATTTATCTTAAAATTAAAAACGAATACTTCATTGGTATTTTAATTTAATAACAAGTAGGTTCGGTAGCAAATTACAACAAAATCATATGGAAATATACACAAATAGGAAAATTTTAGAAAGGTGTATAGTTAAAAAATAAAACTGATTTAAATGTCGCATACGCAAGTCTCCGCAGCTAAGTTTTGGAGAAATATTAAGATTCTTCACAAATTTCAGGTATACTTGGGTATACCTTTCTTGTACCTCTATAAATATTTAGAAAAGTTTTTAATACAAGATTTTTCTGTATCTACAATACTAAACCATAACTGGTGCATGAAATATATAAAGTTAAGCCGTTTAAAATAGCTGATATAACACTTTATCTAAGAAACTTTACTTTTGTCTGAAAACTTTCATCATTACCGATTCAATACGCCAGCAAAATTTGATATACAAATCAATACGGAGTTACAAAACATTTCTTCTCAATATTTAAAAGGCCATATTTTCTGAGCCAGGTAATATAGTGAAAAATAAATTTTATTTTTAAATACACTGATTTGTCCGCTTTGCGGCTTTATTAAATTCAATATATATATTTTTTAAATTTCCTCCGCTAGATTGGCTTTTTTCTCTCTGTGCGCCATTCCGTTGTTGTTGCATTCATTCATGAAATTTTATGGCGGCTTATGCTATGTGTTAAGAGGAACATGAATGAAGTCGCAAAAAAAAACAATTACGAAAAATATGACTTGTGAGGTTTCTGAAATAAACGATTCATATGTTAATAAGTATATAATTATTCCTTAGGTTTTGCAAGCCCCCCCTTCATAACGCTTTTTACAAAATTTTCAGTATAAAGTCTCTAGTTCGTAACAAAACTTTAACCCCCCCTGGAATATGTGAATAGCCCCTTAAACTTATTTTAAGTTCTTATTGATTTCTGGCGTTAAAGCTAAGTCTGGAGCTTGGGTGTCTCTTCAAAGACTTATAGTAGAATCCCAGCAAAAACTACTGCTGTGGTCGCAACAGGTTTGCCAGCGAGGTATACTGGTTGATATTGTTTCACCTGTTTCAGAAACCCTCTGCTAGACTCAGTCGTTAGAGCCATGTTATTTCTTTTTGTGTTGTACACTGTTATTGGCACTGCTTGGCGATTATATACCAGCAGAATGAATTCCGTATTTTCTGTGCCCTGTTGTATAAAATAATTTACTTATTATTTTGGTTAAAGCACGCACGTACAGCTTTGTTGCTCAAAAATAAAAAAAAATTGTTTGTTCAACAGAATACACTACAACAATATCATCATTGAAATTTTTGTTTCATCTTTTTTTTTGTATTATTCTTGTTAAAAGTTTTCCATGTTCGTCATCATTGCCTGCGTCATTTACATTTTCATAATAAACATTTATGTATATTTGAAAAGTGGTTGGTTCGTTGGTTGATTCCTTGTTGTGTAGTTTTCTTATTGTTGTTCTTCTAATCTTTGTTAACAATGTAAATTTTTTAAACTTTCATTGTATTTTTGTTGTCCTTTTATTCTTATACTGATTCTATTTAAAAAAAAAAAAAAATAAAACTTTCTTGTACTTATTAGGATTTTCACTTATAATGGTACGAGAGTATTTGTATTACTGTGTTGCTGTTTTGGCTTTTGTTTGCATGCACCATGGGTGAATGTTTAGAAAATTAATATGTATATCGGTTAAATATTCAAGTCCAGCTTTCGTAAAAGGTTGTCTACGGTGATGTTCAACGATAAAGGACAGCTTCCATTTAAAGGTTAGCTTCCATTTAAAGGTTAGCTTCCGTTTTAAAGGACAGCTTCCATTTTAAAGGACAGCTGCCATTACTAAGATATATAGTCCTAATTACAATCCATTCTATGATAACATCAGCAGTATTTCTCTCAGTATATACTTTGAAATTTTTCACATAAGATGTTCTCATTTAACACAAATAATCTGTCTTGGAGGATATTGTGCAAATATTCCTGTTCACTGTTCTTACTTATTTGCTGGCTGCAAGGTGAGATAAGATTAAGAAGAAATGAAGTTTTTACAAGTTTAACTAAACTTTTTCCCTGTCTTATGTATTTTTTATTTTTAGTAAATAAGTTTATACATTTTCGTTTTTCCTTATTTTACGTTTGATTACGTTTCGTGCTTCTCATCTTTTGTACACTGAATAAGAATATATTTTTTTTCACCTTAATATTTCGTATACAACTCATTGTTAATACTGTTTTGAATCATTCCGGTCTATTGCTTCCTTGATTTTTTCTTTTACTTTTGTTGAAAGTCAAATTGTGTTGAATTATTTGCTCCCACACCTTATAAAGTATTCATGACCAATATCGAATTAAAAAACAAAGTTAGAAATGTGGAATGTTTCAGTACATTGAACAATAGGAAAATATTAATAAATATATAATTTTAGCAAGTAAAATTAATGTTCTTTGTTAATTATGAGAATATTACATCAATTCTTTATTTTTCTTCGTGCTTTTGTAAATTTTATTTGTACAGTTGGTCAAACAATTGTTTGCAAAAACAAAAAAAAAATGTTGAGTGTCATAGGCGCGCTCAAAATACCTGACATGCATTACGTTGGATTTAGTAAAAACTTTTCTGTATTCATCACCTCCACGATACTTGAAGAAAAATCTAAAAATTCTCATTTCGTTATACCTTCTAACTGTGTGCGTAATATACACATATACATTACCAATTTTCCACACAATGAAAAAGTAAACTTGAAGAAAATCGCTTCGGCATGAAATCATTCCGTTGACCCTCTTCTGTTAATGCACCGAAAAACTTCTTTACAGGGACGAACAATTACATCAGCATGATGAAAATTAGAAAAATGCTATGAACATTTTTTCAAGCGCTAATTGTAAAAATATCAAGTAGAATCAATAATGTTTCGTTTATTTTGTCACTGCTTTACTTTTTCCTCTTTAAGGGATTTTTTCCTTTTGAAGTTTTCTTCCGTTTTGGGGTTTTTTTTTAGGATTTTTTCAGATGAAAATTTTCCGATTAACGCGAATAATTTTCAAGAGTAGCAATTACTCGAATAGGTCATTTTTTATAGTATCAAAAACCTCAATTAAGATTAATTGATTAATCACTTAATTGAGAAGTCGATTAAAATTAATACTGTAGTTTTTACCCTTTTTTAAGAGAAGTTACACAATCAGGCAATTAATTAATGTGTTACCTTCTTTGGGAAAGGAATAGTGTAGAGAGAACAGGTGGTGAAATGGGAGAGCGATAGAAAGCTTAATTCATTTACAACCCTGCTATTGCGCGTTTTTTAGAGCAGTGTTGCAAGCCCCTCTAGCGTCAAGTAGAGGCATTCAGTTGTTTAACCTGTGTAACCAGGGGTCTAATCACGGCATTCGATATCGAGTATACTATCGTATCGAATAAAACTTAGACTTGTATCGAATGGATGGATTACCGCATTCGATAGCTATCGTATCGAAATGTTTAAAAAGTGTACCAAGTTTATTTTATACCGGTTGTTGAATCGACTAAAAATTTGTAATACATTAAAGAAAAATTCTGTGTTTCTAGCAGCTAATACAACAACCAAGTCGATTGGCCAACTGTAATAAGGTTTATAAATAATGTTCCATGCTTTTTTTGCAAAACAAACACAATAAAAGAAAATACTGTATTCGATCGCTCTAGTGCTATCGAGAGGAATTTAAACAGCAGCTACTCGATCATCGTATGCCGTAATCCCAAAAAGAAAAATTTCGATCAATTCTGCTCGATATCGTATGCGGTGATTAGAACCCAGGGGCCAAATTACCGCATTCGTTATCGAGTAAGCTTTCGTATCGAATAAAATTTCGTCACGTATCGAATGGATGGATTACCGCATTCGATAGCTAACGTATGGAAATGTTTTAAAAGTGTACCAAGCTTATATTATAGCGGTTGTTGAATCGACTAAAAATTTGTAATACATTCTGTGTTTCTAGCAGCTAGTACAACAACCAAGTCGATTGGCCAACTGTTATAAGGTTTATAGGTAATGTTCCATGGCTTTTTGCAAAACAAAAGAAAAATAAAAAAAAATATTGTATTCGATCGCTCTAGTGTTAACGAGTGGAATTTAAACAGCAGCTACTCGATTATCGTAGGCCGTAATCCCAAAAAAGAATATTTTCGAACAGTTTTACTCGATCACGTATGCGGTAATTCGGCCCCAGTTTAATTAGTTCTTTAACTTTGCCGACGGTTTGCTACAATACCGACGAAGGAGGATGCTGTGAAGTGCATTAGGATATGTTAGTACTAAGCGCTGCCGGTACTGTCAAAGTGATCAGTTCTATGCCTTCATTACTTTAACAGTCCCGTAACAACACAGTAATACACCAATGCACATGCGAAAAATGCATGATGTTGTTGGCTTGCCTGAAACTAGTCTTGAACTTAAGACCTCAGGGTTTGTAGTCAAACGCGTTAACTACTCAGTCAACAGCACCTTCAAATCTAAGCTTTTATTATTCGAATTTCGAAAGACCTGGCTAGCGGATCAATACATCGGGAAGGAAAACTAAATGAGCCATTTTGTTGTTTCAACTGAAATACCAGGTTTTAATTCATCCGTTATGACTTTTAGTAATTTCAAGTGAAGTTCGCAACAAAATATCTTGAGTCATATAGAGTTAATGCAAGCTATACAAGCATACTTAAATCTATGCAAAACGCTATAAATTGTATCTAAATTATGAATTACCAATGTATTCGTTCTCATTATATGTTCGAGCATATGTAATTCTTATACATTTTAAGCTGTTGTAACCAAATTTAACATTAGTTATTATATTGCTGAACCATTATGTTTTGTCCAATGCATCCGCAGTAAACTATACACTGATGGTGTGTAATTGTACCATCATTAGCAACCAATACTAATGCCATTTCCACCACCACAATAAAATAATAATCATAATCATAAATTGTGTTGTTTAAGTATTCCCGGAATAATTACGTTTTGCTGCATTAAAGTTTTTTTTTGAATGTATAAATCCAACTAAAAGGAAACAACAACATGAAACAACTTAATACAACATTTAATGCAAGAGAAAACAAAGTTTTTGCAAAGTTGAGGATTTTTTCAACATTTCACTCCCGCTCAAACACAAATATTTTTGCGTTCAGAAATAAATAGAAATAAGCAGAAAATGTTTCATATTTTTCAACATCAGCAAATGATAAATTAACATGTACTTTGGCTTCCGCTGACGTTGCAACTCCCGCCGCAACTCCTGGCTGCACTTACAATGTAAATAGATTGCAGTATCTTTTTTTTTGAAGCTTGTTTTTATATTGAAATATTTTTTTCCGGCTTTTCATAAGCGGTAACAACTCAAAATTTATTATTTCGTGGATTAGAGGCTCTATCTAGTTTAATGGAAAAAATGTTTTATGTCGGATGGTGTTTGTGAGCAAAAGTATAAAAATATAAAAAATTAAAAAAAAATATATAATACTCTTGATTAAAGTTGCTGAAAGTTCAATGACTGGATGTAGTTGCAATAAAAGTGCACATGCAAAAACTTTAACACTTTTTAATTGAATTCAATGAAACAAAATCAGAGAAGTCTTCAATCCACTTTGTGATTTTTTTAAAGTTTTGAATTAAGACAAGCAATTAATTCAAGGCGTAAATTTTATTATTAAAAATAAATTTGGTTGACGAACATAATTTCCCTAGTGAAAATGTTTATTTTCTTTAAAAAAGAAATCTATTTTGGTATTTTTAAATAAATGCCTTAAGAAATCTTAAAGTGAAACTGATCCAGATGTGTAATGCATATTTGGCTGTAATAAATCATTTATAATGAGTCTTAAAGGCAAAAACCATAACTTGGTTTTCTTTCGATATAAATTTTGTGGAGAGTGAGAATTCGTTTGGTTTTTAGCTGATAATGTTTATCCGCATTTATGTTTGTGGATTTCAGTTGTACTGATTCTTTTAGTTATTAGGAAATATATACGTACATACTTTCAAGCCACACTCACATTGCTTGTAGTCCTTAAACATTTAACTATTTAAAAGGCTTCTAGTATACAAACATAAATGCGTTTGAATGAATCTCTTTAAAAATAATTGGCGAAAACTAAAGCATATCATTCTTAATTTAAAAAGTTAACTTCTCTATTTAATAAGAATAATGTATTGAAAAACTTAAACAAAAATCTCTAATAAAAACATTTTAATTTCTTTTGCTCTTTGTTTCACAATATTCCAAATTTATATCTATTCTACACTGTCATTCCATTGATTAGAATTAAAATTCTTTAGTTTTCCTCAAAAATAACACGTTGTAACAGTGAAAATACTGATGAAGAACGACTACGTGAGGCTTGTAGGTATTCGCTGGGTTTAGATATTGGTCCCTGGCGCTACGCTATCACATGTTTGCCATTTTGAATTTAAGAGAAAAAATATAGCCTATACCATAGGTTACGTAGATAGTCAACTAAAACTTCAGAAACCTAAGTCTGCTGTCAAAAACCCAAGTCTACGAATGTGTTGTAGAATATGTGTGTAGAATATTTTGTATTAGTATTGGTGTAAAATAAAAAATTTCACCACACCACCAAAACCATACATACACTGAAAATAATCCATGCAACATTTTACGAAAAAAACGTTCGTACTTATTTTTTTTAAGAAAAAAATTCTAGTCAATATTTTTTTGAACTTACGAAAGTAACCAAAACCTTTCGTAAACATTTTTCCTTGCTAAAAATATATTTATTTGAAATAAAAAAAAATAAATTAAAATTATTTTTTATAAATTGACACATTTTTCAGATGCAAGTGAATAAAATACTTTTTTAGCTCTTATAAAATAAGTAGAAAGTGGCTCAGTGACTAGAATCCTTACTTTGAAATATGAAGATTGTGTGTTCATGCCCCGGCTGAGCCAAACTTTGTTTTCGTTTTATTTTCTTAATTATTTTCATACATTTCGTATATCTTACGAAAGAGTTTCGTGGTGCGAAATTATGAAATATTTCGTAAATAAGTACGACCGTTTTCGTGCATATGTTGCATAGATTTTTTCAGTGTAGTTGTACAACAGTATTTTAAACATGAATTCATAGGTAATATATACAATTAATTTTGTATTAATTAATTGAAATATGATTTAGATTAGTTTTTAATACATTTTAGCTAAAAAAAATATTGATTTTCTATACACTTTTTTGACATTTTTCTGCTTGGTACTAAAAAACTTTATCCAAAATAGTATCAAAAATGCAATTCTGCTGAAAGGAAAAAACTTTTCAAAACGTTGATAAGTTTCAACATGCAAATGTCAACAAAATTAAATTAATATTTTAAAATTACAAAAAGAAGAAACATGAAATTTGTTTCAAAATTTATAAAAAAAAATTAATTAAAATCTAATAGTGTTTGTGTGTGCAAAGAAGTGAATTTTACTACGTTCTCAATTGCAAAAATTGTGCTCTCTGATGTGTGTTGCATTACCCCGCTCATGTGAATTAAATACACACTGCTTGTCCATTCGAAGGGAGCTTTAATTTTTTTTGACAGGTCGCCAGTTGCTTATCTATTTATTGGCCCCTATTACGGGTGTCGTAGTCGTAGTCGAAATTAAACGACTTCAATGTAAAACATATAGTGAGCGTTGCCACATTTTATAGATTTCGTCGCGACTACGACAACCGTAATAAGGCTGATTTTCTATGGCCTACACCATCTTAACACAATAGCGAATCGATTCACACCTCACTCATCAAAATGGGATAAGAAGCTAAGGCGCTGAGGTGAAACATGCCTACAAATTTTTTTTATAGACTGCTAAACACATAAATAAGCCGTTCTTTAGGCGTTGCTTAAAGAATAGAATTAATCTATCAAGGCAATCGAAATTCAGTTCACCAGCAATGAAATAATAGTGTATTTAAATACATGATGCAATGAGTGCTTTGTAAAGTGAACTATTTGCACTGTAAAATTTTGCACAATATAATAAGAAATAAGTTTTGAAGGAATGTCTAAGCGTAATCAGATGAACAGCAGTGTAGATTTGTTGTTTTTCTGGTTATTCACATGGTACGAATATACTTTTTTCTTTTTGCGAAACTTTAATTGCACTTTATCAAGCATTTTTGAAATTTACAAAAAATAACATTAAAATCATAAAAATTCTAAAAAAAACAGAGGAATAGCAGATCATTGCATACTTCGGGGGAAAGCACAACAAAACTAAACAAATGCACAGTAAAACTCACAAACACACGCTCAAGCAGTAAAAGCGAATGAATGCATGAGTTGAAACGTAAATAAAAGAAAAACAGCAATAGCTTCCGATGTGGCTGATGTTTTATTCTGCTTCTTTTGCTTAATACGCTGCTTAAACTTTAAAGTGTTTGTTTTAGTTTGACTTGTTTTTGCTGTTTTCTTTCTGCTTATATATTTGTATCTGTATTTTGCTTGAGTTTTTCTCCAATTTTTATTCTATTGTAAATATTTCAAATATTTTATGTTACTGGCTGTAAACAAAAAATTAATAAGAAAAAGAGAGAATACAAGCAAAAAAGCATTAGCAAATCTGCTACGTTAAGATTAACCACAAAACTCACCTAATAAATGTTTTACCTACAACTATAGCAACAACTTTTCAAACACGCTGAAAAATTTTCCAAATTTTACAATATGTAAATTTTTTCATCAAGTGTTTCTTTGCGTTCTACACATTTTCTTTTGTAATTCTTGGTCATAAGTGCAATGGGAGGAGAAAAACTGAGGTAGAAAACTTTGTCTTGTTATAAACATGAAGTTGAATTGATACTTTGTTAAAAAATTTGACTAATGGGAAATTATGAATATATTAAATTAATATTTCACGTCTGAATCGAAATTAGTTATTTTAGAAGTATTGGATTAATTAAATTTTGTTTATAGCTATATTTCTAGAACTTCAATGCCAAAACATTATCAAAAATCAATTTCCGCCTGTGATAACACAATGAGTGCAAACAAATTCATGGTTGTTAAGAAATAGCAGATATTTTTTCACTATAATACTTTAATTGTTTCTCTATAAATTGTTTGTATAAGCTTGTATTTTATATTATATAAACAGCATTTTTATTATTGTGTATTATACACTTGAAAATAACGCATTAAAGAAAAAAATATATTTACCACTATCATTGTCGTTTCGGCTGTAAGTTTTTCGTTCTAACTTTTTGCGCTTATTCACAACTTGAAACTAAATATATTTAACTGCAGCTTCCAGTTTTTTCTCAATTTTTTGTAATGATATCTATACCAATTGTCTAGACGAGTCAGCCGTATGCATTTTGAAAACCTCACTTTAATCGTGATCGACATCAGAAAAGTAATCCAACAGTCGTCTTAACCTATTCAGTGGTCCATTTGAGCATTTTCAATAATTTTTTCTCTCTTACGTACATTATTTTGAAAGACTTCTCACAGACCTGTAGAACAGTTAACACATGACATTTGGTGCACTTTGGATGTCTACCAAAAAACCATAACAATCAGAAAATTTTTCGTTAGTTTTCTGTTTTGCCCTCCTCCAAACAAATATTTGAGCTTGAATGTGTTAAAAATCATTAGTATTTCATATTTTCATTAACTATTACAACAATAATTTTATAAACTTTAAAAAAATCATGTATAAAAAAATATAAATGCCTTAGAATACTTTTTATTAGAGAAAAGTGCGTTTTTAGTGCTGTTGGGAGTTTTTTTATTTTAAGCCAATACTCATGCAAAATTATTTACTAATACATTGTCAGACTCAGGTTTTTGATAGCAGACTTAGGTTTTTGAAGTCTCAGTTTGGCCTATGCTATATACTCTCCCCACGATATTTTGTCACGAAGATAGACCCACCCTATTGTAAATTATACAAAAATAAAATTTAGTTTGTGTTTTATTTTTTGATTTGTGAGCTTTTTTATATGAAATTGATTTGTAATGGCGATTCTATTAAATTCTAGTTATTTGAAAAAGTGCCAGTAAATACATATCCGCACAAAAACATAAATGCGAAAATAAGGCCAAGTTTTTTTCCAAAAATGTCGGGCGTAAAAAATACTAGGATGGATCAAAATAAGGACCCAGTTCTTGATAGGTACAATACCATCTCATTTCTAGGCAACCTGTAAGCTTGGCAACATTTTTCCCAAAATTCTTTCCCATATTAGAAAGGCAAACAAAAATATTGCCAAGCTAACAGGTTGCCTAGAAATCAGATGTTATTGTACCTATCAAGAACTTGGTCCTTATTTTGATCTCAGTACTTTCTACGGCCGAAATTTTTGGACAGGAACTTAGCCTTAAATTACCATTTATGTTTTTGTGCGGATATCAGTTCTTTTTCTAAGCTTTTATTTGGTAATATAAGTGCCCCGTACAAATAGCGAGCATCCTAGCGCTAACCACCTAATAATCTTTTATTTGTGGAAAAAGGGACTATATAATCTGTGGATCTAAAATAAAAAATCCCGGGCTTCGGGGCTAAAAACTAAAAATTCCTGGACTTCTGGATTTGCAAAATCTCAAAAATCCAGAATTTGCGGGATCAGGATTTCCCATTTGGCATCTCGATTTGCAATTTATAATTATAAAAACTTGGACAGAATAACAACATATAGACTTCCTCAAAAATTTAAATGCAAAGATTTTTGTCAAAATCAAAGCTTCGAAAAGAATAGACAGTATCGTAGAGGTAAACTGTCCTGTAGAAGTGAAGACTGGCATGCAGCCAACCTCTGATTTTGCTTGAACGAGATTTTGTGAAAATACTTTGAGTTCCAGTGCGTGGAGACATTCACGGGACTGAAGTGGTTATTGAATTCGCAAGAGCACGAGTCTCGGCCATCACACAGAGATATTGTTATTCTCTTAGTTGGGCTGTCAAATGATATTAAAGATTGAGTGCTAAGGAAAACGGGTCTCAGATGGTACTCAAGACTCTTTTGCCCTCACTAGTAGAGGTAAAATCGAGCAACTCGTAACATTTGGAATAAGGTCGCTTGCATCGTTATTTAAAGTGATTACAAAGCATTGTGCGATCAGACGTATAGCGGAACGTTTAGTCTTTCTCAATGATAGTCATTTTCGGAGCTGGTTTGACGAAAAACAAGAGTTATTAGTAATCTAGGCAATCGATTCCTACATGACCTGAAGTTCTTCAGAGATGCAACAATAATGGTTAGTTAGCATGTTAGGCTTTGTTAAAAGTTGTGGCGTGTTCTCTGAAGCTTGAATTCTAGTGCTTCGTAAGCATATGCAGGTTATAGATAATCCTCTCAGGCATCACAATGGTTCCAATGACCTCCGAGTGTACTCACTAGCCTAGACTAACAACCAGCGTTCATATGTAGTATTTTGAGCTTGTGAAAAATGCAAGATATAAAAAAGAAAATTTAGCTTTTCTGCACTTTCTAAAATGATCAAAACCAATCAAAAATGTAATTGAATTAATTAAAATTTTAATTGCATTAATTAAAGGATTAACTGAATAATTAAAAGAATAATTACATTAATTAAAATATTAATTCAATTTATTATAAGATTAACTGAATTGAATAAAAGATATTTACGTACAAAATTTAATAAAATTTTCAGGCAACATGATGGCATGATACACAAAAGACATTTAATTTTAATTAACTAATTAATTAATTTTATAAAACCATTTCAAAATAAAAGTAAAATAAAAATAAAGTTAGTAAGCAATTAATCGGAGAAAGTTGCACAACAATTTTTAGTGTGAATCTCTTGCCTCGGGCATCGCTGTCAGATGGAAAACTACTTCTTTTTTGCCATTCTTAGAGTACCACTGTTGACAAATTTATTTTTTATTTTTAGTTTTACTATACGTTTTAGTCGATCTGCATTAAAGACAACTTTATTAAGACAGCCATAGGTGATTATGTATCTATTATTCTGCTGCTTTTGACCGCGTTGAGCGTATTCTTTATTTAATATAATATATGGCTGCAAGCGGGTATTTATTTAAATTGAATGCACTTTCATATAAAATATAAAAAGGCATTATTCTCGCTAAGAGGGACATAAAATTGACGATAAAATAATTTATTTAAACAGCAGCTTTTATTCTTCAATCTCAAATGTTGGCCGGTAGTTGTGCTGTAAAGCATCTGCAGTGCAATATACAATTTTTTTTAAGTACGTATATATTAGCAATAGTGCTATTTACATACGTGTACTTTTTATAGAATAATAATATTTGAACAAGTGTGTGTGTGTGTGTTTATGTCTGTGTATGCGCTTAAGTATTTTTCTACTTGATCACAACACACTTTTCGCTTGTCACATTTGTGTCGCAAACAGGAAGAGCCCCAACAGCAACATATTTTTAACGGCCAACAGCAGGGAAACTACAAAACATCATCCTTATTGAAACAAGAAAAATAAAAAATAAGAAACATAGCAAAAATGACAAAACGCTGCAGCAGCAACATCAACTATGACGGCAGCAACAACGGCAGCAACAACGGCAACAACAAAACATCTAAGCATGGCGAGTAAAAAATATATAAAAATAGTAGTACAACAAAGTTGTGAAATGCTTAAAACGGAAGCGGAAATCAGTAACAAAATGTGCCAAGGACAGTTGCATAAATATTTGTAAAAGAGATTTTTTCAATGTAAATTTTATATGTTGTTTAGTTTTTCTGTGTTGTTTGTTTAACTAAAAAAACATAAACTATTGCAAAAACATGAAAAAAGGACAAGATTAAGTGAAATAAAACTCTAGTTTCAACAACAAAAGAACAGTCGAAAAAAATGCTTTTGATAAATTATAAACTTGAGAATATAATAAATATCGTTAGATTAAAAGCAACACCATGTAACTACACTTTTATAAAATTTATAAAATAAAGGATTTTCATATATGGATGTTTCCAAAGTAAGGGTCGTTACCGATTTTCGGAGATTTTTTAAATAAAATTCCAACCTAAGCAAATATGCCACGAGGATTGCTTAATTTTGGACCTACGAAAGTTCAAGCATCGGTAGCAACCGAAAGAATTCATAAAAAAACGTAATTTCAATACTTTTTTTGACCATTCAAAAGTAACGGTCGTTACTTTATAAATGTACTGTTTTCAAGTTTCGGAAACAAACATCATGTATTGTAAAATTTTGCACAGGATGTGCAAAGTAAAAAATCTTATTAAATTCTTTGAAATGTTTTTTAAGGAATGGGTTTATTTTCAAACCAAAGGAAATTAGTTACCAAAAAAAATTTTTTTAAGTAACGGTCGTTACATTATAAAAATTTAAACGTTTTTTGTGTTTGAATTCATTTGTTATGGGTAACAAAAAAAATAAATAATAAACGAAAAGCTATATTCCATTGCGTATAATTAATGTCTTGAGTTTTCTGCATAGTTTTATTCGCTTTCAGATACGCCTTTTAAGCCGATTGCACCGAATTTATGTTAGTTTTTTGAAAATAATGTTGTTGTTGACTATTTTGGATGGGTTTAATATTTTCCCAACGTTTTTTTTAAAGTTCAGTTTCGGATTTGATGTCGTCTTTTTCGCAGTAAAGTACTATAATACCTTCCAACTATTTTGTAGTGTTAAAGAAGTTAAAAGATTCTTTTAGAGTGTTTATTATTGCTTGCCGGGACATAATTACAGACCACAAGGATCTTTTGACGGTGGCCACTATACCATCTACAGCACCCTCTCTACAGAGCGCTCTCTCTTTTGCCAAGTAAGCCTCATGCTTTCCTGCGTCTTCTTTTGGTTTTTTTCTGTACTTTGTAAGTTGCTGCATTATTTTTCAGCTAAAATCAGTAAGAATAAAATTAAGTAAAACGAAAACAGTTCAAATGCAAAACGCCAAAAAAGAAGGTAACGGTCGTAACATCTTTAAAAAAATTTATAAAAAATCAAAATAGTCTTTTGATGCTTTTGATGCCTTACAAAATTCTTCATCTTACTTACCTTCTTATTTTCCGCTACTATAAAACTAAATCGTTTGAATGAATTACGAAAAACACAAGCTTTTGTGATTTTGGGGTAACGGTCGTTACAGTCGGTGAGGTTGTTTTTGAACTATTCACAAAAAGCTAAATTTTAACTTGTCGCCTTCAAAATTGTTGCTGAGCATGAAGAAAATTTTCAGCTTTCAGCTGGCTTTTTTGTTCTTAAGCCACCGTTAGAACAGTGTTGCCAAAGGTTTTAAAAAGTGACCGTGCAATTCACAGGAAAAAAACGTGCACGATGTATTAAATTCAAAGTAGCATATTTTTGTTAGTATAAAGAAAATTTAAGTTAATCCTTCGGAAAATGACAGATACATTAATTTTGTGTAATGTTAGCGGAAAAATAAATTAAATATAATAATTTTATTTTTGAGCTGTAAGGGGTCATTTTCTGTGGAAACACCCATATGTAAAAAATCTAATTTAATATTTCAAAGTGATTATATCGAGCAACGTGTGTTACGTTATATTTAGACAGACTTACACATGATCAATATGCCCATAAACAAGGGAGAATCTACATCACTGTAATTTTCAACGTATACAAATCAGTATATCACTGAATTTATTTCAAATGCATTTTTAATGAAATTCGGAGCGTTTAATTTTAATTTACAATACTTCTTTAAAACAGTAGATAAGCCAAAAAACAAATTGAAATTTTTTAAAGACATCTCCGCATTTTATTCACACAGTTTCCAGCAAATTGCTTTAATCCAATGCTAGATTTTTTTAGCAATTTGTTTTTGTCTTTTGAAACTTATCTTGCAAAAAATGTACACACACAAATATATAAAAAAATTCATTTTATAAAAAAAATACAAACACTCTCTCGTGCACACACGCACACATATAAACTAAAAGTTACAAAGAAAAATTGCAAAGCAACATGGCTGCAATCAAAGCGAGCGGAAGTGAGATCGTAAAGTTGTTGCTTAAGTTGTCAGTTCATTGCTTGAGAAAAAGTTTGTGGCCTCGCACAGTCAAACATTGAATGTTGAAAATCAAAAAAAACATAAAATAAAAGGCGAAAAAAGATAAAAGAAAAAAACTACTCTGACCATGTTCTTTATGTGCATTGGAGGCAAAGCAGCGTTAGTTTTTACAAATTTCACATTTATGGCTAAAAATGGGACAACAAGTTGACAAAAAAAAAAAATATTTAAGTTAATTGTTATTAGCAGTTTAATAAAGACTTATTAAGTTGTCTATAAAAATTGAAAAAAAAAAACGCTAAAAATTGAAGTAAGTTATTAAATTAATTCTTAAAGAAAAATATGAATCAAGATAATTTCATAATTTACTTTGTTTTAACTCAGTTCCTTATGGCACGCTATGCACATCAAGATCAATGTTTTCGGAGGAAAAAATTTTGATATAAAACAAATACTTGTTATTACAAAACGTGAACCAAATACGTGTAACGAATACTGGTAACGAAAGTACAAAACGAAATATTTACATGTTTTTGTTTTGAGACACCGCTGTCAAGTTGTTACAGTTTAAGATGAATCACCGGTAAGAAATTAAATATCGGCAGGTTATCAGTGTTACCGCTGTGGATTTTTTTGGGTTTTTCGGTGCTGCCATAGTTTTCCAGTGAAGTAGCGGGGGTCTTGTGGAATTTTGGGGATTTTTTGCCGTGGTTTCTTTTTTTGTGTCTTTGCTAACTATTTGTGATAAGTATGGTCTTAGTATCTTCCAAGTGATAGTTGGTGCAGCTGCTGATGACGACACGTCGGATATGACGAGCTCTAGGCTATGGGACGCTTGCCACCATTAAGAAAGTGAGACATACTGACACGGATTACGAGATTGATAAGAGTGATTGGAGGAGGCGTTCTTAGCATTCTGTTCAGCTTTTGTTGCTGTTTCTGGTCCTGCCACAGTTGCGTTCTTTGGTATTTTTGGTGCTGCTATTGTGGATTCGGCTAGTACGCTGATTTATGCAGCTGGTACGTCGGCTTGTACGTCGGCTTGAACGTCGGCTGGTGTCTGCCCGGCTGACAATGGCTTGGCTGAAGAGTTGACGGTGTTCAATGGGAATGATACTGCTGACAGTGCTTTGGCTTTTGGTAGAAGGAATAAGCGGCAGAAGAAGATGGCTTCCAGTGTCGGTGGGATTAATAGTAGTGGTGATTCCTTGAAAAGTTTACTGGTTCAATAATGGTGGTATTAGAGCTGCTGGAGTAGATATAATGCTGGCTCCTAAGGGGACTACTATTTTAATAAAGCTCATAGCTGAGAATTAGCAGTTAAGGGGAAGGCTGGAGACCGGCAGTTGAACACCAATATTGATTACGATTTCTGCGGCTAATGTTTCTTCCTTTAGGACTTCCTGTAGTGACTTCCGCCGTTACCCCGGTGGATATTTCCAAAACGGTTAAGACGTAGTCGTACAGTCCATGTCATGTCATGTTCTGTCATGTCATGGCATGTCGTATAGTATTATGCCATGTCTTGTCATTTTGTATGAATATATGTAATATAAAATAGCTGTAGTTTTATTTTTAGTTTATTTATGTAAATAAAACAAAAGGAACTCCATATAATATCATGGTAGATTTATTAAATAAATCTGCCTTGATTTAATATGATTAATTCGAACTTGTTTGCTTGTGCATCCAAATTGATTATTAATGCTCCGTTAGCCGACCGGAACGGGATGTAGATGGAATGTAACAGTAACGTTAGACGTAAAGACGAGTATTGAAAGTAATAACGTATCAAATACTTTTGATATAAACCATATAAAAATTATAAAATCAATAAAAAAGCACATATTCATAATATTTTAATTCTAACATTAGAATTCTACAACACAAACGTTTAAAAGGCATTTCAATTTCCACAATGTTAGCAGTTTCTTGTGAATTTTCGCCATTTTCGCGAGCTTGTTGATTTTCGAGATTTTGTTAATCTTTAAAGTTTTAGTGATTTATTTTATCAATACAATAAGCAATTTTTGACGAGCTTGCGAGTTTTCGCGTTCTCTTCGAGTTTTTGGTATTCTAATAAATTTTAGGACTTATTGCCGATTTTTAACTTTTCACGAATTTTAGCAATATTCGCGACAAAAGCTACTTTTTGCCAGTTTTCGGCTTCTTTATGGTTTTCGCGATTTTTAAACAATATTAGACTTTGTTTGCTATTATGCCGCTGCTGGCAAGTTTTCGCGAATTTTCGCCATTTTTGTTATTTTTGCCGAAATTTTAGCATTCCGTACAGTCTTATCGATTTCTAATCATTATTACCGGCTTTGTAATATTTGGCAACTTATCGTGAATTTCCGCTGTTTTCGCGATATCGGCAATTTTTTAAAAGTTTTTGGCTCTTACATTCTTAGGGGTTTTTTTTTTAATCAATATTACGCTTTGCAATGTTTTAAGTTTTAGCATGGTTTTTGCGAGTTTCCGCGATTTCTTCTCGAGTTCTTGATATTTCTTACACTTTTAGCGAGTTTTAATAAATTTTAGACTTTGTTTCCCATATTGCGATTTTGCAACATTTTTGGCTTATGAATTGAAAAAAAATTTGGTTTTTATAATAAAGTTTTTATAATATTTTCAATATAGATGATGTCACGTTAAAATGTAAGGCAATATAATTTTTAACATGTTCGTACATTCCTGTTAAGTTGACTATAACCGTTTGAACTACCTTACACATAACAATATCGATCACCTGTTTCGTTCCGTTACAGTTACACTCCGTTCCAGTCGTCTAACTCTACCTTTAGGCTAAAGTTCGTAACATTATATTCAGAAAGAATCAGGCATAATTAATATTCCAAGGAATAAGGGAAAAATTAAAATAAATTTTATTTTTCAACGTACATACCATCACATAGGAATGCTGCTTTCGGAAGCGGCTACACTTCCATTATCAGCACTCAGGAGTATTCTGATTGATTGTCCCAACTTGTGAGGTGGGTCTGTTGAATGTGATTTGAATTTTTCTATATACAAACTTTTCATGAAAATTGCATACGAGAGCTTATTCACTTGATGTTAACTTACAGTTTTACCACATCAATTCCTACCGTTACTGTTGGTTTATTTTTCTTCATGCCCAATTTTCAGATTTTGTGTTATTCTTAAGTCAAACTTTTTTGGTTTGATTTTATATTTAAGTATAAATGAACATCTTAGTTCCTATCCAATGTCCCACGATATCGGCCATTTTAAATTTTTTTCAGCAACTTTTGGATTATAAAGATACTACTACATTGCATTAAAGAAGAGTTATTTATTTGTTAAGTGAATTTGATTAGTTGTACAAAGAAATTTTTCAAAACTAATATTAAATTTCTATAAAAAGTTATTAAATTAGTTTGGCTTAAGTTCATTTTTAATTTAATCTTTCGATCAAATTATTTTTTTATTTAAGAAAGAAATTCTAAAGCATGTAAATATTGAACATTCAAAGAAAAAAAACCATACAGTTCGACTAAAAATTCATAGCTCAATTATTTCTATAAAACATAGTAAAGGCACATGAGTACACATATAACCCAATAAAGCGTTTTCTGAAATTTATAGAACAAATATTTTTCCAACTGTTTTATCTCTATTCATTATAAATATATGTACATATATTTACATACAATGATTCAATAATTCGTTTGCTTTTGTCTCCAAATGTCAACATCAATTCAACAATGGTATAGTAAAAGCTTTGCATAGTTGTGTGTAATTTGCCCTCATTGTATTATTAAGCAAACACACACAAACTCAAGGAAACAACAAAAGGAGAGTGCAAAAAACTGAAGTTAAAGAAAAAAAAAATATATAAAAAATAGGATATCCCAGCATGTCATAACTTATAATAAGCGATTACTTGCTGCCAAACTCATACATAAAAAAGTTTTATGTAAAGCACATCCATTTATTTTCGAACGTAAGGGATTTTGAATGTGTGTGAGTGTTTTTTGTTTCTTTTCCAGGATTTGTTTGTTTGTTTGTTTTTAGTTTTGGTGTCAGCTTTGTGGGTAAATTTAACTTCTGTCAATACACATCCGCACTTTTGCTTCCAGGAATATGAAATAAAGTATTATTGAAAAAATTTCATTATCAGTGTGTCAGCGATTGTATGTATATATGAGTGGTTGTGAGTCTGTACAGAGCGATAATAACACAAGAAAAGGGTAAACACATAGTCCTTTTTTGCTATATTCTTTTGAACATTATCTGTTGTCTTTATATCTGTATAGGAAACTTCACAGAGCACCCGTTATCCTTTAGTACCATAGAGGAAATGTAGGTGCCTTTTATTTATTTGGTTCATTAATCATCACAAAAGAGTGGGGAAGGGGGGGGGGGCAAAGTCATAACACGTGCTGAGATAGGCTACCCGCCAGTTTTTGGTGTCAAAGATTGGAATTGTTGAAAATATAATTTTCTTTAGAGTTTAAATATGTAAAAAGGGTTCAAACTTTCAAACGCTCAAAAAATAAAGATAACAAAAATATTTTTTCTTCTTGAAAGCACTATATGTACTTATATCTACACAGAAAAAATTATCATCAAAAAATTTTCGAGCAAAACTTTGTTTAAATAAAATTTAATATTCAGTAAAAGTTCTTTACTGAATCAGTGAATTTTTTGTTTGCCTTTTATTTAGTATGCAACCAACAAAAACAACAACAAAGCTAGTTTTCTGTGTCCTAAATTAAGCAACCCCAATGCCGACATGCCTATTAATAACAACAACAACAATGATAGCAAAAGGAATGCGATATCGGAATTTACACATTTCATACTGAATTCATACTGCAGATTTTTGAGTGAATCAATTCGTTGATTTTCATTCATTCATTAGATAAACATACAGCGTTGAACACAATTAGTTAGTGCTTAAATATGGCTTAGCTACTCCTCTCAGAAATACATACAAATTATCCTATCGTGTAGAAAATTAAAAAATAAGACGAAAATTTCAATAAAAAAAGGCGGCTAGTCTTAGTTTCCGAGTTAAGGACCTCTGAACTTCTAGAACAAAAATGTGATTATATGGTATATTTTCCATCGAATGCGGTCATTTAAAAGGTTTTGAGCATACCTTTCACAAGATGCTAAAATTTATAATAGATTTTTGCCTACGCAGAAAAACTTTACTCAGCAAAGCCACTATTCGACATACACAAAGGAGAAAACTTTTAAGACCGGCCGAAGGCCGGCTAGTCCATACATCTCTGCTCAGCGAAGCCACTATACGACTTTCATAGAGTAGAAACCCTTTAAGCACGACTGAAGGCCGGCTATGCAGAAAATGTTTATTCAGCGAAGCCACTATTCGATATAAATAGAAAAGAAAACTTTTAAGCCTGGCCAAAGGCCGGCTAGGCATAAGATCTTTACTCACCGAAGCTACTATTCGACATACATAGAGAAGAAAACCGCTAAGCCCGGCCGAAGGCCGTCTAGGCAGAAAATTTTTATTAAGCGCAGCTGCTATTCCACATAAATAGAGAAGAAAATCTTCAAGCCCGGCGCGAAGCGGCTAGGCATAACATCTTTACGATTCAGTAAAATATTTTATTTAGAACCTCTAAATATTTTTAGATAAGTTCTTTTATAAATTCAAACAAAAATTTTGTTTTATATATTACAGAAATTCCTGCAAATATCTTAAGTTGATTCAGTAAATTATTTTGTTTATAATTTGTAAATATTTTTAGAAAAATTTTTTTTACAGATTTCGAATTTGTTTTCAAAAAAACTTTTTTCTTTTTTTCAATAAAATTGTTGAGACATTTTTGTCTGTATTTTCAAATTTGTTTGTAGGCTCTTTTTTAGACAAAATATTTACTAGTTCATTAAATCTCTTTACTGAAAATGAAATTTAGTTTTTTTCTGTATTTGCAACAAAAGCGGTGTTGTACGAGTTTCATATTTTGGGAAAAGTGAACTCATTTGAATTTCTTTCAATTCATATGGAATTAGATTGATGGTGAGCCCATTAAATCTGTCACGACTGTTTAGCAGGTAAATTAAGAGCCAAAATTGCTGCTTCATAAGTTCTTAAGGACGACTCGTAAGTAGAAAAACTTAAATTTAGTGCGAGTTTTTTCTTTCTGTGTAATGTCATTAAAAAGTTTTTATATATCTTACCCTAAGACATATTTAGATTAATCCTAATATGTAATTTAAAGGAGGTATTATTAAGCCAAAATCAATTAAATACAAAATCTGCTTTAAGTTAAATATATTCATCAACTTAAATCTTTTGAGATAAAAAAGTGACTAAAAGCCATGTTCATATGTATATAGTATATATCTGTAGGTGTGAGGTAAACTACACCAACTCACATTTTGGAAATTTTACAGGAGGCCGCAAAAACATGTTAAAAATCACAAATGATTCTGTCTTTGTAGTATTAACAATTTGACTAATCCCGTATATATTATACAACTGTAATATTAATTTTTTTATATCGCAGATATATATAAAAAAGGACTTAGTGTTGTTTACCTCGCAGATGAAACATTCGATAGAGGGAAAAATGCTGATTCCAACAGAATAAAAGAAGTTTTTAAAAAATATGTGACTTGGTGAAGTTTATCTCCCACCTACAAATATAAATACTAAAGTTCTGAAGAAAAATGTTTAAGCGTTTCCAGCTTGATTATATTATTCCCTAGCTAGAGGCAATATAAAGCAACAGATAACCTTATATTCTACAATGTTTATATTTGAAACTTTTAAAATATTTCCCCATACATATTTTACACTTTCTTCATACAAACGCTTGTATACTACCTGCCACAGCAAATTGCCTGCATATGTGCGACTCTACATAATTTTCTTAAATTTTTTTATCATCATATTTGCAAATAAATTCATTTTTGTCTTTTGATTTTTATTATCCTTACATGTTTGTTCTTTTTCTTTTCATACCTTACAGGTATTATATGGAACGTAAAATCTTTCAACATTTGCTAGAACTTAAGTCGTTGCAAATACGCTCAAATAAACTGAATGAAGCTGTTTTGGTTAAACGCGCCGTAGATGATTATCATAAATCGTGTGCCACCCTGGGCGGTGAGACAGGTACACGTTTGCGTCGTTATAATTTTAGTGAATATACTTTTAAAAATTTCGAATTGTTCCTTTATGAGACGCTCAAGGCTCTGCAAAAGCCGGGCACTTATAATTTTCAGAATATCAATGAAGTTTACGAAGAGGTAAATATATGTATGTTTGTATGTGCATTGTGTAAGTGAAATGATATCTTTGACATTTAAGTGGTAAAAGCGTATAAATAATTTGCGCTTCACTTCAACTGTCATTGTGTTAAATTGTGAACACTTGTATGTGACATATGCGAGTATGTGTGTATTTAGATGTACGTATAATTTTATATGTGTTATTTTCTTTCCTCAAGGCTGAAAGACGTTTAAGTCCTGATTATAATACGTATGAAAAGGCGCTACAATGTACAACACGAACTCATCGTTGCCTACATGCAGCTCATGCTTATACGGGAATTCCATGTGCCGCTTACAGTAAGTAGATTTAACAAACATTTTTGTATGAACATTATTATTAAATACAAACATTTGAAATATGTGTTGACTTATGTGTATATCCATACATACTTATATATAAGTACATACATGTATATATGTTTATCTTGGATTTGCTTATGATATACTTATGAAGAGCATTTTCGGAGATTTAAAAGCTTTCAGTAAAGTTTGATAGTCGCGTATAAAACGATTGTTATTGTTAGAGAAGATTTAAGGTACAAACTTTGTATAGATAAACAGTTTTAAGGAAGATCTCACATAAGCTTACTATGGTTGTGATGTGGTCACAACAACTACATGTACACAGAAAAAGGTATCATTAAACTGCAACTCACAAATCAAATTGTTAATAATTTTAACTTTAAAATATAATTAATTATTATAACGAGTTAAGCTATAGATATTACAAGCTATGGAACTTTTCTCAACAAACTGAGTTAATTAAATTGTTTGTTAGGTATGGCGCAAAGTGCAATAAATTTTTAATATATATTTTTTAATTAAAATTATCAATTAAAGTTTTTGTTGAAACCTGTAAAAAAATATTACAATCGTCGTTGTTGTACAGAAAAAACAGATACGAATTATGTTCAATAAAACCCTGTTGTTGAAAAATCATATGAATTTCAATAACATTTGTCATTACCTTAATACAATCGTTATCAACACCGCGCATTTTAAAATATCACGCAGTAAAAAGTGTTTGATAAAAAAAATTATTAAAAAATTGAAAATATTTAATAAACAGAGCCGTTAAATCAAATACATAATTCGTTGTATATATTTCGTTCCCATGGCGGTTATTTGTTTTCTTTTTATACATACTCAAATAATTTAAAACAAGTTTTACCTTAAAATATAGCTGGGATATGGCTCAGCTATAGAGAGCATGCTTTTCGTCCGAAGAAATCGGGATCGTATCCCAGCCATCTCAACATTCTTTTATTTATATGTATATATATTTTTTTAAATAAATTTGAAGCAAAGTTTTTATCAAAAATGTTTTATTCATTCAAATATTTCGATTATTACAATTTTAATTATGCGGAATTCTTTATCACAGGTAATTTGAGAAAAAATTAATTGAATACCGAGTTTTTTTTGTCATCGAAACAAATCTTATGTTTTTCTTTGCGTTAGTACAAATTTAAAATTTTCTAGTTAATTAAATTGATCAATTAAATTATTTGTTATATTAAGTCATAACGGAGTGCACACGCGTAAAAGAAACATAAAAAATTAAGTTTTGTGTGTATTCATTTGTTGCTTATTTAAAAGCTAGTCTATTAATCCAGTTGCCGCCTGTTCGATTCCGGCTAAAGACATTGGGTATTTTCCGCAAACAAGCAAAAAATCACTTGGCGAGTTTTTGTTGTGTATAAAACAAGTATTTTTGGAATACCAATTATGATAATCAAGTTTTGTTCGGAAGTTCAAAAATTTTGTTTGTTAATGAGTAATTCCATTTAGCCGGGTGTGACCATTTTACGCACATTTTTTTATAAATCAAGAATATAAATTTTTTACTTAAAAAAACGTTGCGGCTCGCAACGACATAAAACTTAAAGTCGTTGAATAACGCGTAAGCACTGATATAACTCGATTTCTGCTCAGAATGGTCTTCAGAAAGCTGCGGCGGGTGTGACCTTACAAATCTTAGTTTTAAAGAACTATGACTTTCAGTATAAATTCTGTAAAAGTTTGACTATAATGTACACAATAATTTTGGTAAAGATATCTTTTCAAAGTGTTTTTAATTGTATTCTGTATTTACTGTTTGATAAAAAATTATTCTTCTTATAAAAAAACCATTTTTAAAATGAGACGGGTGGGACCGACTGGTGTGACCTAGTACGAAAATTTTAAAAATTCGAAGAAATAAAACTTTTTATTGATTTAATTAAAATAAATAATATAAAGATAAACTCATAAGAAAATAATAAGACATTAAATTATTTATCTGTTCTATTATAGACAGCAGAATACTCTAGCTGAAATTTTTTTAAATTCAAAGCAAAAAAAGTATATTCTTTGCAGAGGTAACGGGTTTTATTAATAATGAGAAGGGGAATAAAAGAAAATCTAAAATAAATATTAAACATACACAGAGGGAGAGCAGAATGTTTCTTGCATGATCATTTAAAAGTGTCTCAAATTGATTAAAAAATAATTAATAGTGAATTTTTTATTTATTCTATAATTGTCACTCTCTAAAAACATCAATTGAGAGACTTTAATTAAAAATGAGAAAAATAATTTTCCTTGCATAGGGCTGTTTTACGTGGAATAACTCTAATACAACAACAATTTTAATTGACATAATTTTGAAATCTAAGAAAAAATAAAAATAAAAAAAAAGAGTTTTCGTCAACAAATTTGTTGATTTATATAATTGAAAATAAGTTGATGATTTTTATTTAACTTTAAAATATCGCATTTATAGCAATCATAAAAAGTATAAAGTTACTAATGAGTTTTTTTAGGGCAATTAGGATGTCCTAAACACAGGAAAATTAAAAGATTTCATTTTGGCTATTGTCCAGATAACGATACATTTGTGTTTTTCGATTAAAGTGATCTATGTTTGAAAGGCTGCCGAATAGTGGATAATTGAATTTGATCGGATAAAAAATGGCTGAGTTTTACGGGCTCAAAATTAAAATTTTATGAAAATTTCTCGTTTTTCACCAATTGTTGTCAATTTGGAAGGTTTTTTGTACCACAAATAATAACAAAATCATTAGTTAAAAGGTTAGTCTATTTCATCTCAAAAATTTAACCCCACAATGGACCGAAATCGGATAAAAATGTAAAATGCTATAATGAAAAAACGAAAGTATTAGCATTTAAAGCTTACGTCTGGGCTTTAATTTTGGCGAAGTTATATGACCCTCACCCACTTTTGCCCATTTTTATAGTGTAATTTTTTCCGTTTCTTAAAAAAGGATAAAACTCCCCTTAAGTTTGATACAGCGGGCTAAAATGTCACTCAAAAATATTTTTCATATCGAGGGCCTACAGTGGGTAGCACTTGTGGATCTTATGTTTTAGTTAAAAAAGCTTCAAATCCTACAAAATATGTAAAAATCAACCAGGTTTTCTACTAAAACTATTTATTATGATCCAATTAAAGGACAGAAAAAATATTTATTTTTGATCTTAAGTTAAACCCAAGTTTTGCTCAATTTCGTGAAAAAAGTCAATGTATCCACTTTTGCCCGCTTAAGTTTTTGTTATCTTGCAGCAAAATAAGTAGGCAAATATCAGTTGTTTTTCCGTTATTTGAGTTGATTGTAACACAAATGAAAAAAATACCTTACGCTAGTAGCAAGCTTTCTTAATTGTCATTATTTTTTCAAAAACAAATAACTTTCAATAAAAATGCGAAAAATGTCCACTGTTTTAGAAAATACAATTATTGAAATGACAAAAAGCAATCAATCAGCACGTGAAATTGCGAGAACATTGGGAATTTGCCACCGAACAGTGCTTCAGGTAAGAAAAAGAAAAAAATATTAGCGGAGAAAGTGCACAAAAATCGCGACGAAGTTTGCTCACCGAGAGAGATGCTCGGGCCATGGAACATTTGTTGGTTACGAAGCAGGTAAAAACATCAAAACAGGCAGCATATGCCATAAACAAGCCATTTAGTGAGTGGACAGCACGCAGGGCACTTAGAAGAATCGGGCTCACTTCAGCTATAAAGCAAAAAAAGCACTGTCGGAAAAAAAATGTAAAAGCACGACTAAAGTTCTGTAAGGAGCACAAAAACTGGAGTGTGGAAGACTGGAAACGGGTAATATGGTCAGATGAAAGCAAAATAAACCGTTTTCAGTCGGATGGTAAGGAGTACTACTGGCACCGTTCTTAAGAAACACTTAAAAAACACCAAGTAAAAGAAACCATGAAACATGGGGGTGGAAGCTTAATGATTCGGGCCTGTTTTACTTGGTGGCACCTTGGGACAGTGGTAAAAATTGAGGGAATAATGAAAAAGGAAGATTATCTTCATATATTAGGTGAAAATTTACCCGATTTTGTGGACCAAAGTGCTTACCCGAAGGAAGATGTTGTTTTTTATCAAGATGGGTATCCCAAGCAGATGGCCAAAATCGTTAAGGATTGCCTGTCAAGTCAAAAATTTCAAACAATGCAATGGCCAGCGCAAAGTTCAGATCTCAACCCAATCGAAAACTTATGGGCTTTGCTGAAGAAACGTCTTTCCCGTTATGATAATGTGCCAACAAATTTAAATGAACTTTGGTCCCGCGTACAAACGGAGTGGTCAAATATTCCGAAGCATATCATTGAAAACTTGGTGGAAAATATGCCAAGACGTGTCAGAAGTGCGATTAAAGCAAAAGGCCTGTGGACAAAATATTGAAAATTTAAAGAAAAAAAGTTTTTTTCAATCGTGCAGAAGTGGATACTTAGGACTTTTTCATGAAATTGCATTCATCTTCAGTTTATCCTTAAATATTATTGAATTTAATTTTGTTTTCTTAAATTATTATTTTTATTAAATAGTTTAAATAAGTACTTGAACTGGTTTTCCTTTATTTTTTTTAACAAACATGTAGCCACAAGTGCTCGCCACTGTATATTTAAATAGTGCTATCTGCAAAATCAAAACTTTACAGGAGAGAGAAAAAACTGTTTTTTTTCGTTTACTCTAAGATATATACCTAAACTTTATTTTACAATGTTCTTTGAAAACGACGTCTAAATCCTATGCATATTATTTTTTTTTCAATTCCTGATATTTGCGATTATAACTATATGTTTGATAGCACTTTTTACAAATTGAATTTTTATCGATTCGAATATTGAAATAAGCAGACAGCACTATTTGAACAGGATAAAAACTTCATAACTGCCACAGAGTTTCTCCTAGAGGGATAAAATGTAAGTATGGCCCTCCATAATTTTTCCTTCCGAACATTTCATCTAAATATACCTAACCCCTATCTCCATTCCTTAAGTGGGCTTCTATACAAAATTTACAATGAAGACTAGAAATATATAGACGAAAAAGTTCTATAACTCCTAGGAGTCACAATAGGAGGTTATATGTATGAACGACGTTCATTAGTATTTTGTTGCCAGCATTTTCTCAGCACATACTTGTCACCCACCTCCAACCCATGCAAATAATTGAAATTACCGAATTTGGCCACAGCAGCGCCTAGCATGCTCATATACGTTTCAAATGTATGACCAACTCCCAATAGTTTTCTAGCGTCAACAATTTTTTATAACATACCTACCTCGTATGTCCATATCTTAAGGCTGGTCCCATACAAAATTTACAATATAGACTAGAAATAGATAGAAGAAAAAAATCAATAACTGCCTTGGAGTTTCCCCTACGGGTGTTAAATGTATGACTCACATCCATTGGTTTTTGGTTCAGAACATTTTCTCAAAACGTACTTGCCACTTATAATCACCCCTTAGCGGATTTACATTTTGTATGGGAGCCCCTTAAGGAATGGAGGTATTGGTTACCCTAGGTCTCCACGTAGCAAGTTTTATTGCCGGCAATTGTCAAATTTCATACTGAAATTTTAATTATATTTTTTAGGTTGTATATATTTTTTATATGAAGTTTGGCAATTGCTGCAATAAATATTGCTACGTGGAGACGTAGGGTTAGGTATGTTAGAAAAAAATGTTGGTAAAGAAAAATTAAGTGGGGTCAGTCATACATTTGACCCGTCTAGGGGCATCCTAGGCGCTGCAGTGGGCAAATTTAGTGCAGAAAGCACTTTTTTACTGACAAAACAACGTGATGTGTAATAAAAAATTTATGAAAAAGCCTTTAAGAAATTGTTTTTTTTTATTAAAATGACAGATGATAATTCAGTCAGAGAATACGTTAATATAATAAACTTATTTTCGAGAAAATTGCAGATAGCATTATTTGAATATAGGCCTCCGATATACACTATTCACTTTTGTAGTCTTCCATCTGATTGAACGATTTTTTTCAATTGTATATACAACAGCAGATATTTTTAATATAATTTTAACATATTATAATGTCTTTTAAGTAAAAGCTTAAAGGTTAATAAATCAGTGCAATATGATCGCTAGTTGTGATCTAAAATGTGTTTAAGCCAGCAAATCTATAAATCAGTAAACATATAAATTATTTTTAAGCGCAAAAATTGGGTGTTTAATCTAGCAATTCAGACCACATGATATTCATTGATAGCCCGCTTGAAAACCAGATATTTTTGATAGTTATGATGGTGCTGCCACATTATTATTATTTAAACTATGCATAATGCATGGATCAGAGATCAAACTATATAAATGTAAGTTAAGTTTAACTAAACCAGCGCTTAAATGTTCACTAGTTAATATTAATATTCCCTTAAAACTATTAGAACTTCTTTGAATCAATTAACTTTAACAACATTAAATACCATCAAATATTATTTCCCATATCAAAGCCAAACATTTTCAATTTAACTTTATTGCTTTGACGACCTCTTGCCTCCTCCCGTTAAACGTTGACCGAGAACATAATTTAACAAATCAGTGTTCTTAAACGAAAAAGTCGTCAGTAATCTATCATAATGCATGTAATAAATAAATAAATAGACAAAATTAAATAAGAATTTAATAGTGTACTAATCTTTGATCATAAAATGCGGGATGTAACGAAGCAAAAAGCAGACAGCCACAAATAATAAAGACACAATAAATTTAGTATATAAAGTTGTTGCTACAGCACACAGTAGAACAAAGTAAACAAACCAGTAGTAGATATAAAATTTAGTAGTAAATATAAAACGTAGTCGATGTCCATATCATAAATTGCAATTCGCAGCACTGTTTCAACTTTAAAAGCACCTTATTATAAGTACATGGCTGTGCTACAGTTTTTATTCTCATGTGTGATAGATCCGAGCAAAAACTTTTGGCATTCTTGTAATCGGTAGTAGTTTTGAAATATGTTAAAAAGTAAAGAATTAAACTTATTTATCTTATTACTATGCTCAAAATTAGAGCTACTACCAAGTAATTTATAAAATAAGCACGTATTTATCTCATTATCTTCAAGTAGTTATAGTTTGTTGTTATGTAGTAATAAAATAAGTAGCCACTTCTTAAGTTAATATGTCTTTGCATATGAAAAAAAATTCTTTGGCGCTTGAAATTATATGTCAAAAATAGCTGCGTGAGTGGAGCGCTTGTCTTCCAATCTGAAATAGCACAGGCTCATTTCCCAGCTGCGTAAGAAAAGGCTGGAAAAATATGAATACGAAGAGTATATTAGTTTTTATAAAAACTAATTTTTATTTTATTTTGTTTATTTTACTACTTATTTTTTACTTTCTAGTAAGTCAAATAATAACTAGTTTATTAGTTTAACTATTTTGAACTTCTCAAGCAAAAGTAATTAGTAGGGTATTCATTTTAATCGATTGTTCGATTAATCAATTAATCGAAAGTGAGGTTTTTAAATTACTCGAGCAATCGAGTAAAACTTTTATTTCGTTCGAGTTATTCGAGTAAGCTTTACTGCTAAAAATTATTCGAGTTAATCGAAAACTTTTGAATTTAATCGGTTTTTTGTACATTTTTGTGGACAAAAATAAAACAAAAAAAGTTTTTTCGCGTTTTTATATATTTTAATAATAAAAACAAAAGAAAACACAACATTTCTACATAAATGGGATCATAAACTGATCCTTTAAAACAGTTTATTTTTCACTATTCAAATGTCGAGCTTTGAGAAAGCTTTGCGCCAGGAAATATTTAATACCATTCCGCGCTGTCCTGTATTCAATGCAGAATAAAAATAAACGGAATTGGCATAACATTATTGTTGTTATATATATAAATACGGTTACACTTAGGAAATATTTCTCCAAAAAAACGTATCCACTACTTTTGCTCAGAGCTAGTTTGATTTAACTTGTTTTTTATATCACAAAAGAAGTTATGCTACAAAAAACTATTTTTATTTATTATTAAATGCAAATCCATATTTAAAAAAATATTGTAATTAAAGGAAATACAATTTTAACTTGTCTGTGGGTTACGTTTTTTCGGCAAATATTTGCCAAGTGTGACCGTACCTTAAAGCTTTTATAATTCCGAACATAACATCCGATATTTTACGAAACATCTAGTTAACTAGTTGCTCTCAAAATATCTTCTTTATTTCAAATAATTTTTGTTTGATGTTTATACTTTCGAATTTTTTTAAAAGACATTTGAAGTTGGTTTCTTTCTCCCTATTATTGTTGCTACATTATTTACTTAATTTTTTGGATGGCAAATTTCATATAAATTAAAAAATATTCCAATTTTTATTAAGAAATCTACAAAAACTCATTAAAAAAAAGGAGATTTACATACAATTTTCTAATCGATTTATTCGATTAATCGACCTAAATTACACGAATAAATTTTTACTCGAAATTAAAATTTTTTGTTTGATCAAAAAATATTTGACTTTAATTATTCGATTAATCGAGCAAACATTATTCGAGTGAATACCCTGCTAATTAGTAGTTACGATTTAAATCCTCATATACTTTTTCGTCTACCACTAAAGAAAGTTTTTGCTGGGATTATTCGTTATTGAAATACGACAAGCGAAAAGCCTATGCCATTAATAATAATATAAGAGTTCTCTATTTTTTTTTTGCTACCCCACTGTTCAAAATAAATACGCAATAAGAAGAAATAAATTTTCTTTAAGATTGTGTTTCTACAAATGAAAGTTAAGCTAAGCAATATAATACACACAAGTATATTCTTTTTCATAATGGGTGCTTTTTTAGGTTGTAAATTTAAAATTGAAAAGACAACGACTTGATCAACAATCGAAGGCTGCTTTTGTTCTATGATGATTCGAGGGCGGTTCAGTTATCGGAGCAGATGTTAATGGCGGTCGTTGCTATGACATTCATTATCAATCGATCAGCTATCCCTTTAAAAGCTGACATAAGGATATTCAAGTCCTCTGATATATTCCATATTCAACATCCTCGTTTTTGTATAAAAGCCCAGAACTGTTCTTTTGCCTATTACTTCATGAATTTGTTTTCTGAAAAAAAGCTTTGATTTTTTTCAATTTTAATAAAAAAATACAACTTGCCATTTCACTAAAGGAAACATTTATCCTTGTAAAGGATGATACAATAATTTCTAATAATTCTGTTCTTCGAAAAATTATATTGAAAAATTTCATTTGAAAGGGCAATAAATGCAGCATATTTTTGAAGAACAAAAAAACGCCTTAAATTTTTTTCGACTCGTGCTGAATCGTTCGTTAATTAGACCGAGAGCGTTAACTTTTCCTGCCCATACATAATAAAACGAAGTCATATTCTTCAAATTGGCAGTTCCAGAAGTGTGTCGAACGAATTCATAGAAGTAATGAAAATAGCATTTATTATATATAATGAGGCAAATTTTTCAACATTCTGTAACATGTAAGTCTATGTCTTTTTTCCACAACAGGCTACCAAAAGAATTGGATGTAGCTGTATAGAATCAGTAAATAATGTTTGTGCACACACCCGAACTATTTTCACTAGATCTTTTGTGGCAATAAAGCGCCATGTCTGTCTTCTTTAATTTCTCTAAAACATTTATTTCAAAACTCTACTTGGAGTCCAATAGTATTTGATATATTTTTCTTGATATTACAAAGACAAATTTGTCGGAAGACAGTGTCTTCTAGTGCCCGTGAAGAGAATGCTTTCGGTTTTATTAGAAATAATTACTAGTTGACGCTCTACAGCCCATTTGGATAAGTGAATAAAATAAGGTATTCATGTAGGATGTTTCGTCTTTGTCTTCAACAAAAATTTTGACGTTCTAATTAAGAACCAAATGGCTGAACTACACTCCATGTCATGAAGATGTTGACCAGACTGTTTTTTTCACCCGTTAGAATATGCCCTTTTTTATTTATTTATTTATTTTATTTGTAACTTATATACAACATAGCATTAGTTTCGTACCCTACTGGGCCAAAAATGACCTTAGATTGCTAACGGGGTGGTTTACTGGACCCTGTGATCTCAGACGACACTAACTTTTCATTGGCAACTCTGAGACCAAAACCTGTGGAATTTGTGAAACGCAAGAAAATACGCCGGAGGATATTCTCTGTGGCTGTCGAACGGTAGTGGCGCGCAGAATGAAGTTTGTTGGATCTATCTTGATGACTCCAGTTAAGATGTAAAATCTCTCTCCGTGTAGAATAATTGGCTTTGTTCGTAGCTTTTTTAAATAAATTTTTAATCAAAAAAAATATGTAAAGAAAATGCGAATATCCAATATTTTAGGGCAAAATGTGACGTATGAATAATATGATAGTACCATTATATTACTCATACGCGCTACATTAAAAATATATTGGATATCCCCATTTTCTTCACATAATATATTTTTTACAATTGAGTTGTGAATCTTAGTCGAACTGTATGGTTTTTTATCCAAAGTTATTAAATTAGTTTGGCTTAAGTTCGTTTTCAATTTAATCGGAAGATTATTTTCATTTTAGAAAGAAATTCTAAAACATGTAAATATTGAACAATTTTTCCGAAGATAGTCTTGCAAGGGTGATTCATCTGTTAATTGGTACAAAGTATGAGAATTTTGGGACTGATGAGAAGACGCGATGGTCTCGAAACATCTGATGTCACTTTAACCTTCCGTACAGCCAAAGTTTTCTTTTATTGTTCAGTATTTACATGCTTTAGAATTTCTTTATAAAATAAAAATAGTTTACATTAATTATAATTTTTAAATTAATATTTTACTTTTTATTGAAATACATTGAAATTGATTATGGAGAGGTATTAGCTAGTTCCTATGCGCATTTCATTGGGGCTAATGCAAATCGTCAGCGAACCTTTACCGAGTTGAAACATGAGCTCCATAATCAATCATGTTTTCTATTTTCTTTACTTGCTTAATTTTTAAAACTAATTTAATCGAATGATATATATGGGCAAAAATCTAAATTTTCGACACGGTTTGGATTTTTATCCAAACCGATTTTAATGAAATTTGATATATATATTCTACGATTATGTGCGCGTAACAAGGGGAAAAATTATTTCGATACCTCTTATGGCTTCTATTTAATAGGCCTCTAAACTTGGGCATCTCGGCCATTTTTGAGAAAATATCGTCATATTGAAGATTGAATAACTTTAGAACGCGTAATCGGATATAAATAAATTTAATGGCTTTCGAAAGATTTCAGTCTCCTCTTGCTGATTAAAACGGTCAAAGCTTCCTGCCAGTTTACGCGCAGAAGTGGAAGATATGTGTTGATTTTCTTTCAAATCGGAGTGTTAGAAAATTTAAGCCCTTGTTTTTATGCCGAAAATTTTCTTTTTTAATAAAAAATTTATAAAAAATTATCGTTTAATATATCGTTAACATTTTTTAAACATATGAGTATTGCTATGTTTTTTTAATAAATATAAAAGAAATAAAAGTTAAATTAAATTTTGTAAAATTTTCATGCAGGCAAATAAAATGCTTCTGAAAACTTGATAATATTTACAAAATCTGTTCTTTCGGCCACATTTTGGGTCAGGCGGATTACAACTAAAAACCAGATTAATAACATTAAATATATCTAATATAATTTGTAGGGAAATTTGCAAAACTCAATGGGAGGTTTTTTTTTTCTTAAGTAATTAGTTTAGAATTTCGTAAACTAATTCACCATTTTTGTTCAATGGTGGATGCAGGTAGCATGCATGCTTTAATCGTAAAAATACAAAAATTTTGTTTAAAAAGTTTTCGAGAAAAACGGCGAACTCTATTTTTGCAAATATGTTGGGATTTGTCACCCTCATTTAAAAGTCTTGAATTTGATTCCTTTTCACGACTACATAAATTGAGATAAAAAAAAATTTCTACTTGTTATCAGGAACTGTGTTAAAAGTCATAAAACATGATTTTGAAAATTTTGGCTATGTTATTACCGGAGATATTGGGCGAAATAGAGAACAAAGTCGAGGTCAAAAACCAAATTTTTCAAATTAAAATCCTAATATCTTTGAAAATATTGCGAATGTCTCAAATAAAATGAACTGTATTTTCTTTATCTATTTATAAACTTTACACCAACTTTAAATTTATCAATATCGCATAATATATGTAAAAGTTATGTGGTCAACAATGTTGTTCATGCTTGAGGTAGTCAACTTTGACAACCTGTAGCTTAACGTGGGCTTCACCAGGGCAGTCAACTTTTCAACACTCTTTAAGCTTAGGCCCTCCTCTATGAGTGTTACATATAACGTTTTGCAATCGGATCACAAGTGTCAAAGATACAGATTTATTACCCTTTTTTCTAATGGGAATCACTGTGGAACGGAACATTGCTACGAGAATAGTCGTAAGCTTAATATTATTATTTATGAAAACGTTCAACACGCCGAAATAAACTCTTCTCAATCGTCTACTACGATCCGACAAGAAAATCTTCCGCCTCTTGTTCGGCTAACTATGAGTAGTTGTTAATAGCTTAAGCCATGTACAGGCGGTTGTAAGATCTTACAATATTGTCAGATCGGCCAGTGTGCTGACGATGTACTGACAATAGAAAATTGTCAGCACAAGGTATATTATTAGTTCACACGGCTGTATCAAAGTTGTTAGAAAAGCTTACAATTTATTGGCAGACAGTTGTGTGACAATAAATTTATCTGACAATATTGTCAGTAAAGAAATTGACAGTTCACACGATTGTCAGATGCAAAAATTGTCAGATCTGTTGTTTGGCGCTGCCAGACGCATATCATTTAACAGAAACTATCAATTATTTATCATCTGTGCTTCTGTTAACTTTAAAAAGTAAAAATATAAATTATTATTAAAGATAAAAAAGAAATTTTAACTATTTTAGCTGCATAATTTTTCTTATTTCCATAAAAAAATATGTGCTCAGTGCTGGCAATATAAAAAAGTCTCTGACAATGTCGCCATTGTCAGATGCAGAAACTTCGCACATCTGAGAATTAAAAAATGTCTGATAATTGTCTGCCAATAATCTGACAATTGTAACGCGATGTGTTCACACGATTGTGAGATGTCTGACAATTTTTTGTCAGCAGGTAGTATTAAAATCGACTGACAATGCTTTTTCTGCTAACGTTGTCCGATTATCGTATGCCGTAATCCCAAAAAGGAAATTTTCGAAAAATTTTACTCGATCACGTATGCGGAGTTCAATTCCAGCTTTATATCATTAGTTCTACGGAGAAAGTAGTCTACCATCCAGTGAAGTGACTCTGTGATTTTTCTGCCATCATATATTATTAAATTTCTTTGCTATAACCAAACTAAAATTATTATTGAAACTGTAACACATTTTGTTTTACTACAATAGTGTCAGTTATATAAAGATAAATCTAGTATTGCCATTAACTGCAAAATTTTAATTAAACACTCAAACTGGCAACTTTTTTCATTTGTTTTTCTTTAATGATTTTAGCTCCCAATTTCATGTTTTGGGTTCATTACTTACTTTTGTCGGTTTAAAATATTAAGTTGTTTCTAAAACTTTTGTCTTTACTTTCTTTTTCCTTTTCTACTTTAAGATAAATTACAGTTTCGTCAGAATAAAGAGAAATAAAAACAGAATTTAATTTGTGACATTTATTTGAAATTTTTGGTTAATGTTTATTGTTCTTTTCGTCCTTTTGTTTTGTTTTGCTGCACATCTTATTCCAGCTGATAGAATATTGTCATTATTCTTTAGATGACAGCAAATGTGTGCTTGCCCAACAAACACAAGGTCAAACGTTTGTAAAAAGAAAAAAAAACTATATTTAATTTTCAGTAAAGAAATCAGCATCGCTATTCGCAGAAAAACTCTTAAGACAGTGACAACTTTTACTAAAACTAATTTCTCTATTTATTCTTCTGACTCAGTCTTAATTTTATATTCGGAATAAATTTGTTTGAAAAGCTGCTGAATTTTGATTTTAAAGATGCCGCGTTTGGTTTGAAAAATGCTAAGTTTGATGTGCCAAATACTGAATTTCGTTTCAAAAAGTTTGAATTTGTTTCTTATAAATTTGCATTTTGATGTTTGAAAGGTTGAATTCAAATAAAAACTGTAACAATTTATTTTAATTAGCCGGAATTTACCGGCGTACTAGCTCAGGTGTGCTATTTCACACATTTATGGCTCGATTATCGATGGCAACCGAACTTCAGTTGGGTTGCCAGTTGCTAAAAATCATATTACGGATGGCATCCTGCAACTGAAAGTTGTCAATTTCAGTTGCTTTTTAGTGCTTTTCTGGCAACCACAAATTTTCAGTTGCCGGTAGGCAACGCAACTGAAGAAGTGCCATCGATAATCGAGCCATTAGTTCAACGTTTACTGCATGTGTTTGTTGGGGATTTTTTATGTATAAACGTAATGATATGTATGCGCTTACATTTCGGTAGCATTGTCACATGCTTGACGTTGATGCAAATGATCCCTTGATGTCACAACCATGTGACGTTACTGTTTGCGTTTATTGTATGTTGACTCTTTTTGTTTTATTTATGATGCTTTTGTTTTTATTGTATTTTCGTATTTTTATATTTTAGTACATTTTAGTGAAAATGTTAAGAAATTTTACTGTTTATACTTGTTGTCCTTTTTTATTTGATCTTAAGTGTTTATGTATTGGTGTGACTATTACAGTTGCAACTTCAGCTTTTACTTAAAGCTGTTGCCTTTTTGTTGGCTTGCCTTGCATTGTTGTTAGCTTGAATGATGCAACTTCACAATGTGCCGCTTGAGGGGACACATCAAACAACTGTGCAGGAAAATTCAAAAAACAGCTAAAGCACTGTTTCTTTGACGTTGTGTTTTATGTTTTATGTTTTGCGCTTTTTTTATTTTTTTTTATTTTAGCTTAAACTTTGTTTTGTTTTATTATTTCTAGTATTCCTTTAGCACATGCTGGTTAATTTAAAAGCGAAAATACTTAAAAGCATCGCCATGGGTGCTTTGGTACAGTGTTCTGGAGAAATATTTTTGTGGGCCCATGAATAAACAATCGCAATCATATATTAAGTCTTTTGGTCCTCTGCTGTTAACAACACTATGCAACAAAATAAAACTATTGTAATGACCTTTGCTGACCACTTTATTTTTTTTTGCTTTGTTATGATCCCCTAAATACAAAAACAATCGAAACTTAGCCCTTAATTGTGCAAGTCACTTTACCGTAGTGAAATTTATATTAAAGCAAAAACAAGTGTGAACAAATTTTGAAAATTTGTTTTTGTTTTCATACAAATTTTTCACCAACCAAACGCGTAGAAAATAAAGCCTTGCTTTGCACTTCAAAAATTTTAAAATTTGTATGAAAAACTAATCAAATTTATAAAACATTTGAAATATTGGTTTTGTTCTCTATATGAATTTCACTTTGGTGACGCACAGTGGGGGATTTTGAAAAAAGAAATGGATATAATTCTGCAGTTTATAAACGCGCGGTCCGATTCTTATAAAATTTCATAAGGCATTTAAAGAGGTTTTGCTGGCTTAAATTTGAAGTTTCGGCTTAATATCTCTAAAGGGAGCGAAGCCACAAAACCCCAAATTGTGTCACCTTGGGCTTCTGAAAAATTTAAACTTATGTCAAGCTGATGTTTTTGATCTGATAAAAAGAGATTTTGCATGTAGATTCTCCTATCGAAGAGGTAAAAAAAGTTTACCACAATTATGGGGGTTCGCTTACAGTTTAGGAGATATTCGACTAAAAAAATTGAAATTGTTACTTTTTTACCCACCTTGGTCCACGGTTTTGCTAATGTGGAAGTAAAATCTTTTCCGACTTTCAAAAAAATTCATTTCGTGGATTACTAACAAAATTATTAATATTCTGATAAAATGTTGTTCAAAAATAGCTACTCAGTCAAAAGTTATACGCAGTTTAAATAAATATTAAAAACAAGTAGATTTTTCCCCTTTTTTGTAGAAAAAAGTGGGTTAATTATTTAGTAATTATAAAATGTTTTTGCAATAATACTTACGCCATATTTATGCATATTTGAAAGGTAATACTATAAAGCAGATTAATGCATTTTTTAAATTTTCGTTATTAAAATAGCCGAGCGTTTCGAAATAGACTTATTTTTATTGCAAATATCAGTTTTAAGGCGCTTTTTCTCAAATCGCAAAGCTGTAATCAAAAAATTATCTCCGCCCGGCAAAAAATAAGAAAAAATACAGCGAAAATACGCACTTTTTGGATTTTATGGAATTTCTTTGGAAATTTCGGGATTCATACAAGCAAATCTTGTTATTTTTTTCTTCCTTGGTATTTAGTACCTACATAAATTCCTATATAAGTGCTAGCAGTGTATTATTTTGGAAATTTTTCTTTATCTGTACTAAATTTACCAAATGCCTCCGAAATACCGATAAATCACTGGATTGCGGAATGCTGAGACTTGAAACTCGAAAATTCCGAATTTCCAGAACTAAGAAACGAGTCCCAGTTTTACTTTGCAGATCGGTTTAGTTGTTACTTATTTACCAATATGTAAACTGTTTATAGCTGCTCTCCAACTGTGCGCTCTTATTATGTTTTGGTAGCAACCTTTTTGTCTTTACAAAATTCAGCAGAGAATTTTTGTTAAAAAAATTACTAAAAATTTAAAGATATTTTTTTATATTTTGTAAAACGAATAAGTATTATTATTATTACTTTGTGTAGCAATTCGCATTGTTTTTATTGCTCTGGTTTGTTATTCTTGCATTATTTTATTTATATAAAAAATAAAGTAAAACCACATTACAGTCGTCAGGACTCCGAATGTAATTTATTTTGTAGTTTTCAGTCATTTTACAAGAGCAATTTCTTTTTGGAAATACAGTGGTGAGAAAAATACGTGCACACATGTAGCGATAGCTGCAAAGTTATAACACAAATATCTTAATACTACCTACACAAACATGCTCACAAATATGAACACATACATCGCTAGTTATACTTGTTTATTCAAGGGACAATGTTAGTATTTTTTCCAAGTGTTTTTTGCGATGAGTTTTTAAAGAATATAGTTTATCAAATTGGAACACACGCTGAAAATGAAACATTTAAGAGTTGGAGAAATAAATAGAGCAAACACCACAGCGGGTGTTTTGGTTTTGCAGAAAAGTGTGCTTACAATTCATTCATTTTTAAGAATAATAGTAACTATGTGCGAGGTATTATTTATTTTTGATTAGTTTTTGTAGTTGAATTATATTTCTAGTTTTCGTTGATGCGAGGATAGTTTGCTAAGGATGTTAATAATATGTTGTATTTCAAATATAGAATGTTTAGTAAATTTAGCAGAAGTCGGCTTATACAGCTCCGAGTGTAGTCATGCTGTTTCAGTTACTTCTTTAGCCTAAGTCTAACTCCGAACTAGTTTAAACATTTAACATAAAATGCATCTAGTAGAATTGCAATAAAGCTCAAAATTTATAACTTTTATGATAATATTGAATTAAAACGGCATTTAGGAGAGTTATGCTCTCGGGCATATATATTTTATATAAAACCTAGCTGAATTATTAACATATGTAATTACAATAATAATGTAAAATTTTTGTTTTATTTTATTTTGTGGAATATTTAAATAGTTTAATACTTCTGAACTAGCGTATTTTTTAGTTTTTAAAGCTTTCTCATGAAAACCGAATTTATCAAAAAGAAAACCTGTTAAGCAGTCTTTCCATCTATTATTCAATACAGTTGCATATGTTAATGTAAATAATGTTATCATTTTGCCCTATACTATGCAATAAATGGGACAATACTTAAAAACGGAGTATTGCCCAATTTTCCTAACAGTGAAAAAGTAAACATAACACTGAACGATATTGCCAACACATGACACAATTTTCTTGATTATACAATAAAAATCAAAAGTCTTCTGATTTTTGCCAATATATTGTGCCATCATTGAATATGACATACATATTATATTGGAAGTGGTTGGGCCGCTTTAGGGTACAACTACTAACGTATGAGCAATATTTATCTCTTCAGTAGATTATACGCTGTGTAACACTAAATGTATGGGGCTTCAAAGGCAGCAGAAAATGCAACGCGCACCAGCGTTAAGGTGACTTGTCTCCAAAAATTAGAGTTTGGGGTCAGGCCATTTTTCGAGGATAACAAATAACACTGTGCAACAAAATCAATTTTTTTCAAAGTTACAAATTTCTAACGACCGATTCTGGTAAAGGGTACAAAAAAAATACATTCGTGTTGTAGCTTTGAAAGTTTATATCTGGTATTCATTTTAGGCGGAGTTACATTTGTCACCCTTTTGCAAATATTTATATTGACTTGGCATAGGAAATCTTGCAGACCTTACATTAAAGCCTAAGATATGTTCAGCTTTTTATGTAAATCACTATGAGGAACAGTATTGTGAAACAATTTAGCCCTCTTACCCTTCCTGGTATGAGCCTTTTTGTCCCTTTCTGAAAAAGGGGTAAAAAATCCCATTTAGTGGCAAAGTAGCGGCCTCAAATGTTCTACAAAAATGTTTTTCGTGGTGGTCTACATAAAAGAGCTAAATAAAGCTAAAGAGCTAAAAAAAGATTTTCAATGCTGAGTACTAATTGTGAACAAGTATGAAATTAACCCTAAAACACATTTTAAGTTTCTAAAATTGTTCTAGCGCTCAAGTTTAAAGTCTATGAAGACTTGTAGTAGACATTGCTGTCCGTTATTTCGCCGTTGAAGAGTACTTTTTGCTTCTTTTAAGAAAAAGACCCATACTCGTATAATGAAAAATATTTATCATGGTGTTTTACATAAAGTTCTTAACACAACTTATACGTTAAATGCAAGTCTTACAAAATTTCCAATGCCGAGCACTAATTATGAATAAGTATGAAATTAACCTTCAAAAGCTATAAGTAAAATTTTTTGGCGAATAGTTTCGTAGAACTTTTCATCCCTCTACAACGCAACTAAAGGGCAGTTTTTTCGTTTTTGAAGAAAGCAACAAAAGTAACCATACAATGAAGAGTTAGAGGGCTAAAAAGTTTCACAAAAATGTGTCTTTTAGTGTTCTACATAAAACTGCCGAACACATCTTATGCCTTAAATGTAAGGCTTAAAAGGTTTCCTATGCCGAGTCACTATAACTATGTGCAAAATGGGCGAAATCAAGGTCCCACTAAACTCTTGTATATTTGAATAAATGAGTTTTAAAGCTGTGGGAGATATCCCAAAAAGGATGGGAAACATATCTTTTTAAGTCATTTCGGAGGTGAATGTAGGTATAATTTCACTTGTAAATTGGGGGAATATCTCTCAACAGTAATACGAACCATAATCTCAAAATCGATAAAATTTGTGCAAGCATCTGGGTTTGGCTCTAATGATAATTCTTTCTGGGAAGTTAAGGTCCCTTTTCATAAGGATCATTACTTATCGTAGAAGTAGCCAAGATGTCTAATGAATTTATATTAAGTCGTCTGGCTTTGTAAAAATTTTCAAGTATAAAGGTTTTGTCATATTAATTATTGGGTGCCCCTGTGGCTAAGTGGTAGTGATGCTAGTCTGTCAGTGAAGAGTTCGTGGGTTTGATTCCCGCCATAGACCCTAAGTGTTTTCTGCCGACAAGCTAATCGCTGCGCGGGTTGGTTTTGTTTAAAAAGCCGATTTCAAAACAGTCGTGGCAGTGCCCAATTTCTTCGTCATAATATCGTATTTTCACAAGAACTAATTGTGTGTGCAAAGTTTCATAAGAATCGGTTTAGTAGAAGTAGCTAAAAAGATTATTTACTCTACATGAGCGTAGAACTGCTCACTTTTTTAGTAATAATGGAATTTAATATATATGCATATTTTAATAAGAATCTGTTAAATAGAAGTAGTTAAAAAATAATATTCACTACGTTTGGGCGTGGCTCTCTACACTTTTCTAAGAATAATGTTGTATTGTCATGATAACTAAATGTGTGTGCAAAGTTTTATCAGAGTCGCTTGAGTAGAATTATTTGGAATTGAATGTGTATTTACTTTGTATGGGGCTGACCTTTCCAACTTTTCAACGACATCAATCTCGAAGTACATCCTTTCAAATAATGAAAAAAAAATTCGAAATCTGTAAAGAAGCTGCAATCGGTAATTGCAATTATTATCTCTGTTTGGCCGTACCAAAGCACATTTCGTGAACTAAAAGTCTACACCAATAGAATGTAATTCGTATTTACTGTACCGCAACGCACTTCATTAGCATTCAAGTATCTTAGGTTTTGTTGAAATTGATAACCTTTCTCCATTTTCGAAATCGGCTATAAAGAAAAAAATTTAACACAAGTGCACGTTATATGATTTTATTTTTCATGAAAACTTGCGTCAATCTTAAGCACACACACACATCATAGTAATGCGAAAATAGAACGACTACAATAAAACAAAAACTATGAACAATCTTATTTACTTTGAGTTGATAAATGACTTTGTAATGCTAAAGTTCTGAAATATTAATAATTTATTACATATTTTTTTACTTATTTAGTTTGTTTTTATTAATGACAAACAATTTTTAGCTTTAATTCATTAATTTCTTTTTTCTCACTTTCTTTATTTTTCATTCTCTTCTCTTCTCTCTTTTTTTTTTTTGTTACTACCATTGCAGTTCCCATGATGAATCATCATACAATGCCAAAATTTGGTTTTGGACCATACAAAAAAACTGGTGTGGGTAGTTTTTATCTTCCTAAAATTCTTACAACTGGCACTGGGTGCAGCGGCAAAGTTGCACTTGAATTATCACATGGAAAGAGTAAACAATTAATATCACTGCCATCAGAAAAATTGGATAGTAATAAACGATATTTTGTCACATTCACTGTTAAGGAAACGGAAAAGGACAAACAACAGGCAGCTAATAATTGTGAAAATAAAGCAGGTGTTCAAGGTTCAGCAAATAATTGTGCAGCAGCTTCCGAGGGCGCAAATAATTAAATGGTAAAAATACACAGAAAACAACGTCGATTTATTCGATATTTATTTTAGATAAGTTTAAAAAAGGTTAAAACTAGTAGTATTATGCAACATATAAATTTATTGCTTATTTGTGTTTACTAACTAATTTGTTGTTAAAATCTAAACTACTGTTTCTTGGTTTATATATATTTTTGTGGTGTATATATTAATATACATTTATGTTTCTTTTCTTTAGATAAACTTATTTTGAAAGCTTAATAATTTTAAATTGTTACTTCACCAAACCAGTTTTTAGTTCTGAATAATAAATATTTATTTATTGTAACCATCTTGTAATATTGTTGTCAGTTATAATATGAACTATACAATAAAACTCAAGTTATATTTTTAAACTACATAAATATACTTTTAATAAATACAACGCATTTTTACTAACTTTATGTTTAAAAGAAAACTTGAAAAAAATAGCACACATAAGAATAACCGCCAGTTTTTGACTTGAGTAATTAAATATTTATTTTGTTAATTTTCATATAAATTTAATTTGTAATTAAATACAACCTCCGTTTTTCTGTCGTATTTAGTTGTTCTTATTTAATTGTGGCAAAAATATGGTAGCATCATAAAATATTACAAATTTCCCATAAATGTCCCAAAAAAGCAGCTGTTCAACATAAAACAAAGAAAAATTCCAAGAAATATATTTTTCTCCATTTAGGAAATAAGAATAATGAAGGATTGCTGCAATGTTTTAATATAATAAAAGCAGCTTACAAAATGATAGAAAGTGAAATATAAAAAAGAAAGCCCAAATTTCACGACAATAAAAGTTGCTGACAAATCACACACAAATTTTTTGTTTGTACAAGAAGAACAAGCAGTGAAAATCATATGTTAATGTATAAAACTTAAATCGAATTTCAATGCCCAAGATTGGTGAATTAATTTTGATTTAAGTGTTTAATGCAAAACAGAATTTTATATTTAAAACGAATTTAAACATAAATAACTTTGAAAATCCAAGTTAAAAATTGGCCGTAAGTAATTTTTCTTGTCATTTGTCTTGTTTTGTGCTTGATATCTTTTAATTTAATTTTTTCTTCAGAACGTCGTAGTTCTATTAAAATAATGGATTTCCCATTTCGAGAATATAAGTTCCCACAGAACCACTTAGTTTTAATAAAATATATACAATTTTGAAATATATGTGATCTTAGAATATAAAATTTTGTAAATTACTTTAGGGAACTCAATTCATGTTAAGGCCTAATTCAATTATTTTGTAACGAAACAGAAGTTTAAATCTTTCAGATTTTTTTTTTATGTACAAAAATTTTTTCAGTGTTTCTTAAAAAAAATTACATTTAAAAGAATTAGCTTTTAAAAAGGATGTTAAAAAGTGCTTCTTCAAAAAGTACTACTTAAAAAATACCTATTAAGGCCCAATTTAGATGATGAATTTTTATGCATGCATTTTTTCAATTTATCTTTGAAAACATCTTCTAAAAACCTCTTGCATTTATACGATGAATTTTATTTTCATGCTTTTTTATAAATTTCTCTCAAAATTTGCTTTATTTACTCATTCATAACAACAAAAACCATAACACAATCACATAGAGAGAGAGAAAATAAGAGAAAATTCAAATCGAGCTAAAGAAGAATATAAAAAAATGCATGGAAAACAGAAATCGTCCCGTTTTTTATGCCCCGTTTTCTTCTCTACCCCGCTCGACCACCAAAAAAAATGTATGAATTTAATGCATGTCCTAAATTGAGCCTAAGTCTATGTCCATACGAATCAACTTTTGCTGCGCAACTTTTGAGTATATGGGAGATAGAGGTGAGAAGATGTACATGCAATTCTCCTTTGTTTTCTTCTTCGTAGTATTAAGCAACAACAAAATCTATTTAAAAAAAAAACAAGAATTTAATTATATGAATTATATTAAGAAAGTTGCAGAAGCAAAAGTTGACTCGTATGGACATAGACTAAAGAAAGTATATTAAAAAAAGCGGACAGGAAATCCAGTCTAAGAAACTTGCGACTAAAAAAGTACCTTTAACAAATGTACCTCTTAATAAATACACTTAAAAAAATGCTTTTTAAAAGACTACTTTTTTACTAGGGAAGCATCCCATTTTTTATTTTACTTTTTGGCGTCGGGAAAGGGATACTGCATACTGGGAAAAAAGACCAATCTAACGGCGGAAAAATCATATCTTCCAAACGAATGGTCTGATCCACAAAAAAATTTCTGGATGAATTATAGGGAAGGATGAAGGCTACAAGGTGTATTGAAAGTTAGGTAGCTATTTTGTACACAGTGGGAGCTATATGATCCACAAAAAGAAAACGTAAGCCTGGAAAGGCTGTAGGCTCTAAGGTCTATAAATAAATTAGCTATTTTTAGCACAGTGGGCGCTATATGTTGTTAGATAAGACCAATTTTATTAATAAATACTTAAATATTCGGAAAACCCATATCTTCCAAACTAATAGTCTGATCCACAAGGGAATTATAGGGAACGATGAAGGATACAAGGTGTATTAAAAGTTAGGTAGCTATTTTGAATATAGTGGGAGCTAAATATTGTTATGTAAGATAAATTTTACCGATAAAACTCTTTAGTCGTCGGAAAGCTTATATCTTTCAAACCAATAATCTGATCCACAAGAAGAAAACGTATGCCTGGAAAGGCTGTATTCTCTAAAGATTTATAAATAAATTAGCTATTTTTAACAAAGTGGGAGCTAGTTATTGTTAGATAAGACCAATTTTACTAACAAAATTCTTAAACCTTCGAAAAACCCATATCCTCCAAACTAATAGATAGACAAAAATATACAGATAAGTTATAGGCAAGGATGTGGGCGCTATATGTTCTTATATGAGACCAATTTTACCTATAAATTCTTCAGAATATTTACTGGAAATACAATTTTATTTTAGACAAACTTTTGTTTGAAAATATTTGGTAATAATTTGTTCCGTGTAAGTCTGTGTTATTAAACAAAAAATATTATATTGCTTGGAATAATAATTTACAACATTTATTTCAGCCGTTCTTTCAACCGTTATTTCAAACGTTCATATTGATGAAATTTTTGATTGAATTTTGCTTTTATCTTTAGCTAAATGAGTTGCCATTACTAAATTAATTTTTTTACTTTTATAGATGTAACCATGGCAAATTTGTTAATCCAAATCGGTATATTTTTAATATTTTCCGGCAGTATTTAGTACAGCAGGTTCCTTCTATTATGAAGTAATAGCTAACATTTTTTCATGTAATTACCCAAGTTTGGACAATAATGTGAAAGTTTAAAAAAATTATTTTATATTTACTTATTAAATGATAGGAGTAGACTATAAATGGCAATGATGGTAGTATGCCAGTTGTAGGGCTCATTACAATTATCTTCATACGATAGCCAAAGTGCTTGTTGTAAATAAGCAAGCACTTATATCATTATGAATTAATGTACTCGAACTCTTTTCATCGTTCTTTTTTTTTGTGTTCTTTGTTAAGCGAATAAAATTCATATATCCTGTTAAGTTCAACTTACCGTTGTAGTAAAATATATATACACTGCGTATTATATCTATAGTCACACATGCATATGGAGTTTATGGTGCTAAATAAAAAGTGAAATGGCTAAGAACATCTGGCGAAATTTTGTTTTCATAAATATTGTGATTTTGTTCCCTATGGACACAAGAAAAACTTAAAATTTTTTTGTGATGAGATATTTGTATACTGTTAGAATGTATACAATAGTAACGTGCACCGATGCGTCTGTTTATATCAGTTTCTGTGTGTTAATTCTTATGAGTGCATATTGATAAGTAATATAGTGTTTCTGTTATTAGGTGGTATTGTTATTGGCTGAAGTATAGTATATATGAGTGCATACAGAGAGACTGAGAGAAACACATTTGTTTTCCTATTTTTCGCCCAAACAGATATTAACAGATACTGATGTCGTAAAATAAGTACTTATTGTATAAACAGGCAAATTTGTCATGCAAAACAAAGTTTGTTCGCAATTGGTCGGCTATTTAAAATGAATATCAAAATAGAGAACAAAAACAGCAATAACAAAGCACATCACTGTGATGTACCTATCAACAAGTATTAACTCTTATTGTAAGCTAGCAATGAATTTACACATGAAGTGTATTTGAATGTGTTTTTTATGTATGAAACATACGCACACACATTATCTGTTGTACTAAGAATTATTTTGAAATATCTGTGGTACAACAGATAATTTAAAACAAAAATCATGGAAATTTTTTATCCATTGCAAAATACTATGTTACTCTTATTGTTTAGTAGTCGTATAATGTGTGCGTGGAATAAAATCATACAGTATCAGTTACACTCATTCCACCATTTATACTTATAGTAACAGGTATGGATCTGTTATATCTGTTTTAGCAATACTTTGAGGTATAGTGGTGCACGTCTTTAGTATACAATAGTTATTTAGTTGTATATAATAAAATTCTAAACAATATTGCCCTATGAACTATAGGTTAAAAATGAATTTCCAGCCAGCGAAATGTCCAATATATGTGTCATGATGCTTTTTCTTGGAAGCAATGGTACTACTCACTACTTTTTTTGTGGGCAAGTGTTGGTTGCACAAGACTGAGCTGCCATACCATTTTTTATTCCATTCGTAGGGAGTCTGGGCCTATCACTGATTCGTTTGATTTGAGTAACTCGCTTATAATAAGTTTTCGAACTTCCGTAAGCTAGAACTTTATTTTAGACCAATGATTTCTGGTGTAAAGTTGCTTAGAAAACTTTTGTAGAACCATTTTTGCCCTACGATTTTTTATTTTTATAGCATCCAAACAAACCGGCCCACCCTTATATACTAATGGTGCCCACAAATATACAATCACATATTGAAAGTGTGTGTGTGTGCTTTTCGGCTAAAGCTAAATATGCTGTGCGTCTTACAGCACAATTGTGTACGTGTATTGATCTTGAAAAAAAAAACAGTCTATGCACACATGCTAGGGGAATTGTCATTGAAGACCACCGATTTAAAATTCGTTCGTAGTTTTTATATATATTATTTTTGTTCACTTATAACTCCGACTTTTCTAAAAATATTTGGAATATTTCCAGATTATCAAAACCTAGAAACTTACTTTGCAAAATGTCCTCCTAAAGTAATTTCACTGTTTAGGTTTTTTTGAGTTAAATGCCTGTCTGTCCACTTTTTTGTATTAGTGGCTGTTGCTTTGCAAGAATTTTTAATTTGATTTAAAAATAGCATACACATCACCCCTACAGAGACTGTTTCTATAACTATGACGCAAAGTGCAAACAATTTCATTTTTTTTATTTTTGTTCCCCTTGTGATTAACAACTGCACATTTTAAGTAAAGAGGAAATAAACTTATTTAGAATGTAAGATGAACAAATTTAACTTAAGTACTCATCTTTCTTCTGATGCAAACATCAAAGTGAAGTTGAAGGAGTGACTGTTAAAAGGAGATGCAGAAAATAAACAATCCTCTCCAAAATAATACACATAATACTTATGTATATATGGTGGAGTTTTTAAAACGGTGTTCACACTAATACAATGTACATAAATACAACTACATATACAAACATTTGAGTACTTCAGTTTGATGGTATACCATAGGCTTTGAAATTTATACAAGACCAGCAAATAATTTTTGTATTCGATATGAATCTATTTTATTTTTCTACACCTTTATGCAATTAGAAATCCATTGGATAACAATAAAAGTATTTATAAGGCAAAATGAAAAATAAAATTCAAATTAAGCCTTTAAGAAATTTATTATTTGACATATACGGGTGGGCAAATTTGAGGTTAGGAAGTAAATAGGCTGTCAAATGATGAAATGTCAAGAATTGAGGTGTCATCCTTTGGCATTTATTTAGTGAAGACTTGGGAAATTTTAACCATGGCACGCTATACTCTTGAACAACAAATTTTGATTGAGAAAATTGACTATCAAAATTGTGAAAATTATACTGTATCATATCGAATGAGCCTGGTACATCAAATTGTCGACATTCGCAACAATTGCATATCACCAGAGGCACTTTGGGCAGCATTTTGCATAACGATTTTCATCTTCGGGCTTATAAAGTTCAACTCATTCAAGAACTAAAGGAGTCTGATTACGAGTAAAAGCTGCTAGAATTTGACGAAGTGATACAGTAAAATGTTAAAAATTTTGATAGTCAATTTTCATAATTAAAGTTCGTTGCTCAATAGTGTAGCGTTCCATGGTTAAAATTTCCCAAGTTTTCTCTAAATAAATGCCAAAGCATGACGGGTCAATTCTTGACATCTCGCCATTTGACAGCCTATTTACTTCCTAACCTCAAATTTGCCCACCCTTTATATTGTCATAATATTGTTTTAAATAAAATGTATTTACTGGTGTTTAAGTATTGTCTATATGCATTGCTGATTTACTAAAATCGTCAGGACTTCAGACACAATTTTGAACAGTTCCATACCCTTTATCTTATTTACAGACTTTGAAAAATTAAAAATTTACAAATATATAAATGATTTTCAAAAATAATCATAGTAGCACTTTTTAAAGTATTGTCAAAGTATTCTTAAATTATTTTTAATTAATTTTTTAAGTATTTCGAAAGTACTTTTTAAATAATTTTTTAAATTATTTTTAAAGTACTTTTTAAAGAATTTTTAAATATTTTTAAAGTATTTTTAAAGTACTTTTAAAGTATTTTCAAAGTATTTTTTTAAAGTATTTTCAAAGTATTTTTTAAGTATTTTTAAAGTACTTTTTCTTTACGTATTTGTAAAGTATTTTCAAAGGTTTTTCAAAGGATTTTTAAAGTACTTTTATCATATTTTTAAAGTATTTTGAAAGTATTTTTGAAGTGTTTTTAAATTATTTTTAAAGTATTTTTAAATTAGTATCTTCAAATTATTTTTCAAGTGTTTTTAAATTATTTTCAAAGTATTTGTAAAGTGTCTTCAAAGTATTTTTAAAGTTTTTTAACGTATTTTTTAAAGTATTTTCAAAGAATTTTTAAAGTATTTTTAAAGTATTTTAAAGTATGTTTAACGTATTTTTGAAGCATTTTCAAAATATTTTTAAAGGCAAAATTTCAAACCTAAAATTCTAGCGCAACTGCATATTGGCCTTTAATGGGTTAAAATATTTAAAAGTACAGATATTAAATATACATAGCCGTATCATAATACATTTTTAATTGTTTACCGCAATTTATAGTGAAATTGTAGCATTTCGTAAGTGAGTGCATGTATAACCACTTATTGTTTTTTATCATTTTGACGGTTTAATTATAGTGTCAACAAAATCACAAAATTACATTTACTAACACTAACACACAAAAACACATATATAACCACTTATACATTTTGGGAATTTAAAGTGTTGAAACCAATGACATATTATTTCCAACTTGTATGTAATAAAACTCGCACAACATTAAAACACTTCTCACACTTTCAATTTTATCTAGAATCAATAAGTGGCTTTGCTAACGTAAGTGTCGGCCTGTTTCTGTTTGTATTTTGCGTGAGTAAAAGTGTATGTGTCAAGATGTTTGTAAATACAAGTATGTACGTGAGTGTAAATGTGTGTTCATGAAGGAGTGGACAGATTATTAATGTATTAATTGTTGCTTGCCTCTGATTGTGTCGTGTTGTTCGTAATTGTTAACATGTTTGGCCTTGTTATCAATAGACACACGAACTCACCAGCATTATATACACATATCCATATGTACATATATATTTATGTATATATATATATATATATATATATATGACTGTATATAATTGACGCTTAAGTACCTGCCTAGTGTTAAGTGGTAGAAGGCGCACTGCATTTCATCTACAACAGCCACCATCATCAGCAACACCAACCGCCCCTGTTATTTGCACACGTATGGGATAAAGGCTCAAAACATGTCTGACACAATTATAAGTTAAGTACATACTCACAAACAGGCAGTACACCGCATACACACCCATAACCCCATTTATTGTATGGGTGTGTAGGTGTTTTGCATGTGTCTGTGAAATGTGTTTATACTGAAGTGTAAATGTCATTTACTTGTTGGATTTAGTGACAAGTAGTGAGAACAAACTTTCTCATACACGTTTGTTTGCACAGCGTTATTTGTTTGTGTATTTAGTATTTGGAAACCATATGTCACATATAAACTTTCACCTACTCTACTACACTGTTGTTCGAATTGTTTGGGTTAATTCTGAAAATTGTGAAGCTATAATATTAAAATGGAATATGCTGTGAATTTTATGCTTAATTGCAATTACGAATTTAAATCCTTGAATTTGTCTAAATTCAATATTCAATTCATGAAAGTGAAATGAGATGTACAACAATAATAAATGTCTCAAAACTTCTAAAAAAAAATTTATAGATTTTGTAAATAAAAAATTGAATTCTTGTTTTGCCTTATAAATAAATTATTTGGCTGTATGAAATAAAGCCCAAAGAAAGAAGCCGCAATGAAATAATTCCCAATGAAATGGCACCTAAACAGAAATGAAATAAGTCCAAACAAAATTTAATGAAATAAACCTAAAAAGATTAAATTATTCCCAAAACCTCACGAAGCTGGAAGAATACCTCAGAAGAGGAAAGTCTTTAGCTTGGACGAAGGCCTGCAATTCAGAAACCCCTAAGTAAGGATTTTCTTCGCTGAGGTATTTCCCTAACCGGCTTCGCTTACTGAAGGTTTTCTGCATTGTCGGCCTTCTGCCGGCCTTACCGGACTTTCTTCTCTGAGGTATTTCCAAAGGCATGCCTTCGATCAGGTTTAAGGATTTTCTACTCATAGGTATGTCTTAAGCCAGATTCGCTTAAGGAAGGTTTTCTGCATTGCAGGCTTTCGTTCGGGCTTAAAGATTTTCTCCTCTTACGTATTTCCTAAACCGGATTCGGTTACTGAAGTTTTTCTAGTTTGCAGGCTTTCGGCCGGGCTTAAGGATTATCTTCTCTGACGTATATCCCAACGGCGCCCTCACTTCTTAAATATTTTCTGTACTAACGGCAGAAAATCTTCAGTAAGCGAAGACTGGCTTAAAAAATATCTCAGAGAAGAAAATCATTAAGAATTTAACTAAATATTTTAGAGAAAATATCATATTTAAGAAAAGAAATCTCAAATTCTTTCCTCCATGAAATAAGAACCAAACTAAATTTTTTCTGTTTTTATTTCAACTTTTTTTTATTTGCAAAATAAAATGAAATAAATCCCGAAATTTAGGAATTATTCCATTTTGCAATAACTCCGAAAATGTATAGAAATTTTTAATATTTTTGGCAGTTTTTTAGTTTTTGTTTGAAGTTATTTTTTTGGCGTTATTTCATACATCCACATTTATTGGTAAGCAAAGATAGGCTAATTGTACGAAGGTAGTTAGAAAAGTAAAGAGATTTGTATCGAGCATACCATGGGACAATAACAGAAGGTAGTACAATTCTCTCTTTTCGAAACCATATTCAAGCACTGACATATAACTCTACGTGTCCACCAAACTTTAAATGCAGTTGTAACTTGAAGTATTTACATCGTTGTTAAGACGAATGCACTAACAATTATGCTATAACTTGAAATAAGAATTAACTTGAGCAGTCTACACTTAAGATTAACTTGAAGTTAATGTTAAAGTTAGCAAATTTATGTTAGGTGTAGACTGCAAGTAGGGGAACTATAAAAACATCGTGATACCAAAGTTTATACTGATGTCTTAGTTTTCGTTTTATATTTTATACAATTTAAATAGTTAATAGAAGAGCTCAAAACATTTTTTTTACCAATAAAAATAATAATTTCTGTAATAGTAATTCCAATTGGAAAAAAAGTAATAAATCTGTATCTTTTGAACTTGCGATCCGATTACAAAACGATGTATGACTCGTAGATGTACTGTAGACGTAGACGTATTGTATATATATAGGCGTATAAGTAATACGATGGTCCATACTATCATATTACTCATTCGTCTACAATTTTAACAATATACTGGGGTGTCATAGAATCCAAGTCGGTTTTGCTGATTGTCGGTTTTGCAAATCGATATTGGTTTCATTTGGTGTCAGGGATGATAAATGGAAAAATCCATTTCGTACCAATGAGCTTCTAAAATAGTACTTTTTCGGCTCAAATAGTACCAAAATCTTTTTGAATTGTTGTAACCAAGTAAGCCACACGATTTTGATTAATTTTATATGCTCATTGTGTCAAAGATCATATCGTCGTTGCTCTGACAAAATCAGCTATGTGACAATTTTCAAAAAATTTTTTATTCCACTATTCTTAACATTTTTTGGTCATACATCTATCCACCAAAGCGTTTCAAGATATCTTGATGGGTTTAGAAGTTAACAAAAGTAGCTATGTGAAAGCCATATATAGAATGTTCCTACAAAGGAGTTATGTGTATAAATTCAAGCAAGAAAACTTTATTTCTAATTAAATTGAAAATATTTATTAAGAAATAATCGAAATCAAAAAAAAAATTTATTAAAAATGCTTCAGAAAAAATTAGCTATGTGTAGTTTTTCGAAGAATTTTATTATATCTCCCCAATGTGCAATTATTCCTATTGTTTTTTACAAAATACTTGTAGTAGTGTGAAAATTGCTTCAATAAAGCGCTCGACTTTAAAAAACTATATCGGAAGGCTACCATATAAATCAGTTCTCTTGCTCTCCTGAAAACAGTAAAAAACACATAGCTGATTTTGTCAGAGCAGCGACGATATATGGCTTTGCTTTCTACAAATATTTTTGATAAATTCTTTTTCAAATATTAGTGCCAAAAATCAAACAAATTTTAATTCATCTCAATGAAACTTCCCTTCTGCCATATAACACGGAACCTTCTTACTAATTTCTTTATTATTATAAACTTGAAATTTGCTAAGAAATTTAAAAATCGTTCACAGTGAATAAACAAGCCATAACACTAGATATTTATTATATTAAAATTTTAAATCAGACATTTTTGTGGTCTTCTTGAATAAATGCGTAAGTCGACTTACGTCGATTTTGAGTTATTAATGCAAAACAGCTCTATTTTAAGCGCTGTTTCCATGAGAGTAAAAACGTTGGGAATATCATGGACTAGTCTCGATATTTTTCATGCACGACAACCTGACTTCTATATTGATTCCATAAATTTTGAGCAATAACGTCTTAATTATTCGTGGGTGATGGATTATTTAAGCAGAGAGAGATACGATGTTATTATCTAAACAGATTTTGAAATTCTTTTTAAATGTTTTGTTTTATTTTACTTAGTAAATGTTATTTATGTCAACATATGCGGTTTTATGCATCCTTGCTAGGATCTCGTTCTTACGTTATTTTTGTCTGAAATTTTTACACAAAGTTATTTTGGCAAATATATGCCGTGTTAAAAAAAAAATCAGTTTTAGAAATATTTTGTTTTTGCTCTACTGAAAAAATCAGTTTTAAGACATACGCTTTTATGCAAGAAAACCACTGATTTGTTTATAGAATATGGAGTTTGACATTAAGCTATTCCATCAGCATCGCTATTGATATTTGGCTTTGAACACTAACAAGCAAATATTATAAGCTGTTCTCCCAAGACCACCTGTTATGTATTCCCCTTAAATACCCAGTGGTAAATGAAACGTTCTAAGCGAGCATCTAAGTACTTACACTGTAATGTACGTGTAATCTAACATGTCATTTAGTAATAATAGTTTCGATTATTTTGCATTGTCTACGGCAAAGTAAGAAATTGTGGCCTACTTTTGGGCTATATTTCAACGGCAAGGTCGCTTACAGCTCCACTTATTTTGTAAACGCACAGTAGCGACAGGTACCAACTTTATCATCCCTGTTTGGTGTCATGAAAACAAGTCGGTTTTGTTATTTGCGAATGCTCATTTGCAAAGCGAATTAATACCAGGTGGCCTCGAGAGCTCACCTGACTACTTATTATTTTCCATATTTGAACTGTCAACTCTGTTAATGTAGCAGTTTTTTTGACAGCCCAAATATAAATTCTCCACGGCAAATTCTCTTGCGACTACCTGGTGTTTATCTACCTTGCTCATTTGTTTATTAGCTTTAATGCAATTTTTTGGTATTTGTGCTAAAATTTTGTTAAAACTTGTGTTTTTAATAAAAAAAAGCTATATAAAAGAAAATAAGAAGTGGCAAATACATTCTATAGTTGTATTATTTATATATGTTTTTCCATTTGTATAATTTTATTGTTTTGTGAAAATTATAAAACGAATTTATTGAAAATATAAAAAATTATTGTTTAACTATTAAAAAATTTAATTTCTATAAATAAAATGAGCTAGTGCTCATTTTTTGTTGAAAATATAAAATGAAAAATGGAGCTTTAAGCTTGTTTTATTTATTTCCAATAACAAAACGGCAGCTGTAAGCTGATTGGATTATTTCCAATAACAAAACCGATAACATTGGTTTCTGTGACACCTAAAACCGACACTAATTCAAGTTCGAAGACAAATCCGATAACATTGGATTCCATGACACCAAAGTATTTTTTTTTGTCGGTTTAAAATCCAATTCCGATAAGATTGGTTTCAATGACACCCCTGATATATTGGAAATTCATATTTCCTTCAATTGTCTTTTTTTAATTAAAAATTCTTAAATAAAATGCTTCTACTTTAATAATGTGCAAAAAGGAGGTGAAACTTTAATTTCCCAAAAATTAAAGTTTTATTAAATAACTAATCCCAGCAAATATTTTGATGCCAAAGTATTAAGTTACAATTGTAATAAACATACCCCTCACTACTTCTACCTTAACAAATTACTTTGATCGTTGTCAGTAGTTACCACCTTGACTTAAAAATAGCAACTTAAAACTTTCAATATTTAGAAAAAATTAAATGTGTATGCTTAGCATTGAACTCGTGCCATTTGAAGTTATTGTTGTGTTATATATAAAGTGTTTTACTGACTGAAGTACTCTCCAACTATGTTGTAAACTTGTTTTTACGAAAATACACATAATTATAAAAAGTCCTATTTGGTGCACCAGGAATTGAACTGTTGATCAACTGCATGACAAGCGCAGCAACTACTACTCTACCCATCACAGAAAAGATTTGTTTGCTTATTTATATTACTAGTTAGTAATTGAGTTAACTACTATTAAATAAGGCAGATGGTATGTGGTTTGTATTAAAAATTGTGTTGTTTGGTAATTTCAACACATCTCCAAGTTTTTGCTGAGATATTATTAATCTCCTCTTGTGATATATTTTTTTGGAAAGTATCAAATCTTACCTTTGACTCTTCAAATACCAATTTAATGAAAACCAATTTGTTTAAAGTATTTTTTATATTTTAAATTGTTTTTATTCATAATCCTTGTATATTTTTTGTTTGTTTTTTTTCACATCTTATTTTTCTTGAATACAATTGAGTAGTTTTTGTGGAATTTTCGTTAGATTTTCGCTGACACTACTTTAATAGTCTTGAATTATTAAAAAAATTCTTTTTACAAATTTTTAATAAAAATTATATAATTTTTTTGTTGTTGCAGAAAACAGGGAATTTTTACTCACTTTTACTAACTCCAAAATTTGTAAGCTGGCAAGTGAATAATGGTGTGAGAAGTCTTTAAAGTTTAAATTCTTTTATGCCATTTAATATTAACAAAATTTATTATTATATTTTTCATTTTGTGGTTTTCGTTTATATGTTAATACTTAAAATAATCAGTTTAGTTCTTAAAGATTTTATTTAGTAATACTTAAATTTTAGTTATTATTTTGATTTTTAGGTTTCTTTGTAAAATAAAAAGAATATTATTAGTTTTTTTGTTATTATATGTGGTTTCAATCCCATAGAATTTGTACAAAGAGGCCAAAACTGGAAGCAATATTTTGTTCGCCTTTATTTTTAGTAAGATTTTTCCATGAGTTTTCTTACACAGCAGCTTTGCCTCTTTGTATAAATGCTTTGCGGTTTTAAGTATATTTTTTTAAAATTAGATTTCTTTTCATATAATACATTTAAACTTAATTCTGTTGTGTTTTCATCCTTTTTCTAACAAGAAACATTTAATACTTAAATTTATTTAAATATTACATATTTTATTGAATTTAGAACTATTAATTTATATAAAATTTTTTTTATATTTGACTGACTTTCCTTCTGGATGTTTGACTTCTGATGTTTTGCCTTCCTAACTTTTCTTTTTTTTTTGTATTTTTCTTAATAAAGAAATGCAGTGTTTTAATTTCTTATTCATATCTGTATATTTTCTAAAAATAAACATAGAAATTTATTGTTATAAAATAATTTTTCACACAAAATTTCTAATAAATTTTAAGCTAAATTGTTTTATTGTTATATCGTTTAAATCTAACACATATACATTTTTGGTTTTCTTGGTTTTCTATATATAAATTCGATATTTACAAAAAGAAAAAAAATAAGAATTACAAAATATATATTCGTTTTATTTGTACATATTTATATGTATATAGAGTGTAAGGTGCGCGTTAAAATAATAGGGCCAATTTTTATTTATAATTTTTTTCACATTATCATCATATATTAACTTTTCGTAATAGTTTGGCTTACACAATAGCCATTATAACAGTTTCGCACAACGTTTCGCGTTTCTAGATGAACATTTTTTTATAGCTTCAAAAGCTATAAAAAATTTTGAAATTTAAATAACATTGTTTCAACATGATTCTTTGTGTTATTTCAGTATTAAATTCACATTGTTTCAACATGCAATAACTTTGCTTCAACATGATTCTTCGTATTATTTCACTTTCAACTTCATTTTGATTCAATTGTGCTGCAAAATAAAAGCAACATGAAATATTGTTATTTCAAAATCAAAAATATTTTTTGAATTTTATTGTAAAATCATGTTAAATTAACATAACACAGCTTTATAGCACAATCACTACCGAACATTTTTTAAATAACCTCGTTTTGAACGATTTTAATATGAAGTTTTTCTGTGTATAACTGCAATAGGAATAAAAACATCAAAAATCTTCAAAGAACACATTTCGGTTTGAAATAACTATATTTCGTGTTGTTTTAAAGTTCCAGTACAGTTGGAATAAATTTAATTTAATATATTTGTGGCTAAAACAACTTATATTTCATGCTGAAATAACAGGAAGAATCATGTTGAATCAATATAATTTTAAGTTGAAACAACGTTAGACCGATACTAAAATAACGCAAAAAATCATATTGAATCAAAGTTATTTTAAGTTGAAACAACATGAATTTAGTATAGTATATTTAGTATTTTATTAATTATTTTCCTAAAGAGGGCGAAATGATGTGCATTAGCATACACAGAAGAAAATTTTTGAATATCCAGTGATAAGGATTTTAGTGTATTGGTCTATGGAAATGTGTTGATTCAAATTGTTACATTTTCTTTGATAAATACTTTTTCTATATTTGATAAAAAAAAATTGGAAAATATTTATATTTTTCTCTAAAGATTTTATTAAAACATTGTATTTTCAGCAAACATTATATTTGAAACAAATACAGGTTCTATTGAATTCATACCATTTCCGAAAATTACCGTTGTTAAATATTTCCTTTATTCCCTGTAGGCATCAGAAAATTTTTTATTATAGTCGAGGTCTCATGCTATCATCTCATTTGTGGTAGATAACGCGCTAACCGCTCCGCCACAACAGCCTTAAATATACTTCTGATATACATCGATATAAATACCATCATATATAACATGAATTTAATTTTAATTTAATATGATTGATTTTCATTGCTGATTTAACATAAAATTTGTATGAAATTAAAGTTATAGCCATGTTAATTTAAAATGAAATAAAGGGTGATTATTTTAGACGATTGTTTTCTAATTGTAAATAAAACATTTAAAATTGAACTGGATAACAGAATCTTAATTATGATCTGAAAGAATAACGTCTGAAATTTACTTCTTAAAGATAATTTCATTTGAATACGATGTAGGTGAACAATTCCAATTTTCGATCAATCTTTCCAAAAAAATAAATAGATTTAGTTTTTAGTAAAGAAATTCAATGATTTAGTAAATATTTTGTGTAGAAATGGACAAAACAGAAGTACGTAGATAAATTCATACAAAAATGTCTCAACAATTTCATTGAATCTCTTTAATGATAATGAAATTTACTTTTTTTGTGAATGCTGGAAAGAGTGATAAAAAATTTGACCTTCCGAATTGATCACCTGCAGCGTAGCCGGGACCAACATTGAATTGAAATTATCTTTAAAAAGTATATGTCAGATGTTATTCTTTCAGATTATAATTAAGATTCCATTATCCCGTTCTATTTTAAATGTTTTATTTACAATTAAAAAACAAACGCCTAAATGATTCAACCTTTAAAACGTTAATTTTTAATTGATTCACTGCTGATGTAGATCCAATTTTAATTTGAAGTGATAAAAATTTATTTTACTATAAAAAAGGATTCTATGAGTTCAATATTGAACAATGTTGTTTTAGTAAAGAAAAATTAAGGGTAGATTAATAATTTTTCATTTAAAATTAATATGAAACAATGGTAATTTTAAATATAGTGTGTATTATTGAAGAAAATTAATATGATTTCCAATCAACATTGCGACGTGGTGATTTTACATTGATATTATTATTTTTCTGTGTAAATAGATTTCTAAACATTCAATAGAAATTTTAAAAGTGCTCTCCAGAAAAACAATAAATATGAGATAACCATACAAGCGACTTTTTCATTGGCATTGAATTTTTATTGGCATTATTTTAAGTACTTCTGTTGTTTTCTTGAATAAGCGCGTATGTCTAAAAACCAAAATTTTCAGGATAGCCGTAATACTTTATTTTTAATACAACGGACTCTAAGTGATTTTTATCAATCTTTTTTTTGTGTTGGACAGTTACATATGTAAACATATGTTGTAAGAAGTTTGAGAAAAACTGTTAGGTGAAAATTCTCTAAGGGTAAGATCCTAGAGAATAATTAAAAAAACAATTTGTCAAGGACACTAAAAATGTGTGCAGAAAGAATCTTATATCGATAACAGTTGTTTACATTGAACTAATTCCAGCACACAAGATTTTTTTAGCTGAAAAACGCTAGTGCAAAAGTAACTCAACAATAATCAAAATATATAGTTATAAGTAATTATAAAAACTCTTTGCCAAGGACACTAAAAGCGTGTGCAGCATGAAAGCTTATATCGATAACAGTTACTTACATTGAACTAATTCAAGCACACATGATTTTTTTGAGCTGAAAAATGCTTGCGCACAATTAACTAAATTTTGTTATTAACTCAACATAAGCAAAAAATATTTCGCAAATGTGTTCAAAAGTAGCTATGCATGTGGAAATATTTGAATGAAGTTACGTTGCTTTTAGAAATAAAAAATTATTCGGAATGGGTCCATCTTATTAGCGCAATTTTTGATCCATGTAAAAGAGCATACAAAATAATGCAATTTGGCATCAATAACTCAAAATCGAAAAAACAGACATCCGCGCTTATTCAAGAAAACCACAGAGTTATAATGAAAAAAGTTTGAGCTACAATTTAATGCCAATGCTTTAATTTTAATTATAATTTTTCAACTAGTTGTAATGAAAAAAAAAACAATGAAACTATAAACTACAAATTATAATTAAAGAAAAAATTATTATTCATATAAATACGAATAGTTTATAAATTGAATGACTAAAATATGACTTTTGTCAGCAATTCCTCGTAATATGAGGCATTGCTCACATGTTATGTATATCCTTTTTAACTGCCACATTTTTATAAAAGATATATAGTACGAGTTATTTTGCATAATGATAATGCTTAGAGAAATTGTAAGCATTAGTTAATGATAATTATTTTGTTTTTTAAATAATTAGGAATGAAACCTTTTTATTATTAATTATTGCGAAGAAACCCGACTTAAAAATAGACGTGGCACGGGCCCCATATTTTATCATCATGTACTTTTACAAGAAGTAATTGTGTGTGCGAAGTTTTATAAGAATCGGATAAGTAGAAGTAGTTAAAATGAATATTTACTTTTAATGGGCATGGCACTGCCCACTTGTCTAAACAAAATGTTGTATGGTAACGATAACTAAAGGTGTATGCAAAGTTGAAAAATAATATTTACTTTGCATGGGCATGGTGCAGCCCACTTTTTTTTTATCCTGATGTAATATTTAAACAGAAGCTGAATGTGTGTTTAAAGTTTCACAAGAATCGGTTGAGTAGAAGTAGTTGACAACAAATGTGTATTTACTTTGTATGGGCGTTACCCCGCCCACTTTTCAAAAGGGCTAATCTGGAAGTATTTCCTTCTGAATAGAGAAAATAAATCCGAAATTGGTGCATAAATGGCGGAGTTTTAAGGGAACATATATAAAAAATACATGACGAATTGATGATAACGTTTCTCCTTTTTTGAGCATTATATTTGTTTAAAATAATAATAATGCTAAATATTTAATTAGCATTATTTATTAATCAATGCTATTGAAATGGACAATTAATTAGTTAGTTTATTGAATTACTCCCATGTATGAACTTAAGCAATTTTCCTTATTGATGCGTCTAATAAATTTTGAGTTTGGCTCTTGAAAATTTGAGAGTTTCCACGACTTACATTACGAGAATGCAAGAACAGTTTGTTTAATTTTCTATAACTATAGATTGAAAAATCCGCGTGCAATACTTTTCAAATCATATTCTGGGGAAACTACAAAGAAATTTTCGACTTGATTCAACAAAGTGAGAAAAATTTCTGAGTGAACATTAGAAACTTTTCTGATACACTTTATGTTTATCAGAAATGTCGTATAAAATTCGCACACAGAATCTGTGTGAATTTTATTGATTAACAAAAAAATTCGTTTTTAAATGTAACGGCCTTATCATTTTGACGTGTTCTTTATTATTCTATTTTTTTTATTAAGTAGTTTATTTTAATTTCTTTTGTTCATTTTCATATTTAGCTTAGCAAACATTGACAAATATACGAGTATCTTAAAACAAATTCAATGAATTGTTTACTCATTTTAATTATTTTATTTCCATTGTTATTTGGGTTTTTTTATTTACAACTGTCTGTTTGCTTGTAGATGTTGTTGGCTTGTTTCTTTAACATTTAATATTTCAAGAAAAATACTTGATGATATCTTTTTAAATATTTTTTATAGGAAAACTTTTTTCTAAAGTATTGTCAATATGGGTTTAGAAATTGCTGATTTTATTAAGATTTTTAATTTAAGTTGAAAAGAAAAATTTTTTTACGAAATAAATAGATTTCAATAAAAGTTTATTTGTATTGTTATTTAGGTTAGCAATTCAAATGAAAAAGTAATTATAAAACTTTTGCTTAATTTGTATGATATACATAAATGTGTACTTAAAAGTAATGCTCAATAATTATTTATAAATTAAACAACTTAAACCAATAATAGCAATTAAATCTGCTTGAAATTCAACAAAAAAAGATTAGAATACTTCAAAAAATAATAATTTGTCATTTAAAGACATTTACAGCCTTATTCTGGCAATTTGGTAATAATAAATTTGTAACCGAATTTTTGTTACCTTATTGTAACTCTTGTTTGTTCCGGTATTCCGGCAATGTTGTAATTAAAAAATAATTCAACAAATGTGGTGAGAAAAATTGACACATCTTTGTAATAAAATTTAATTATTTTGAAATGTTTTTTACATAAAAATAGATTATGGGATGCCAAAAAGTAAATTTATGAATATTTTGGCTTCCACACGAACAATCTCCCAAGAGAAAATCACCCAAAGCACCTAAATTTGGGATTTTATTCATATTGCAAAATAAAAATAGTTGCAAATCACACAAAAGCTTTGGGTAGAGCAATCTCAGTTGCAAAATGATCCATATTTTTGGATCATTACTGATTATGCCAAATTGCGAAAATTCGCAAAAGCTTCCTAGCTTTAAATATATAGGGAAGTCTGATTGATAGTGTTTAAAAATCTGCAAAACTGTAAAAAAAACCAAGAGCTAGCAAAACAATCACGTTTACCGTAAAAATAGCGAAAATTTGCAAAAATTCCAAAATTGCAAACAAACCTTAAAATTATTGTAAAATAGCTCAAATTTTAAGGAATGCAAAAAACTCGGAAAAAATCGTGAAGATGACGATAATTCGCAAAAACTTGTTGATATTAAAAATATAGAATATTCTGAAAGTGATTAAATTTCGGCAAAACTATAAAAAGCCAAGAATTAGCTAAAAAAAATCACTTTCATCGCGAAAGTAGCGAAAAAATGCGAAAAATTGTGAACTTGGAAACAAACTCTAAATTGCTTAACAATAGATAAAATTGTAAGAAATGCCAAAAAGCTCGGAAAAATTTGCGAAAATTACGCAAATTTTATGATTAATTACAATCTTAACGTCATCCAATCATTATCAGACTTCGCCATATTTTTAATCTTAGCAAGTTTTTGCGAATTTTCGTCACTTTCGCGTTTTTTTTTCCCAAATTATTGGCATTCTTCACAATTTTAGCTACTCTTAAGCAAATTTAGGGGTCGTTTGCAATTTTGCAATTTCTCGCGAATTTTCGCTATTTTCGCTATTTTTGCGGTAAAATTGATTTGAGCGATGCATTTAAGTGCTTCTTTCCAATTTTTCGCCAACTTCAATAACAAATTGAGTAAAAAATTTTTAAAATAAATTCTTGTTACCTAATTTTTTGTAGGTAATAGTTTTATCGAGTTTTGTTACGATAAGAAATAATCACAATACAAATTTCCTATTTTTATAACTTTGGTGACAAATTATAACCATGGTGACTATTATTACAGTGTCAGAATAGGCCTGTTAAAGTGATAATATTTCGTCATTGGCTTAATTGTGTAAATTATGCTTGTGAAAGTAGAATTTCTCACAACCCTCTTATGAGATAGTAGAAGGTGAATAAAGCTTGTGAATAAACCGCAATATAGATTTTACTTTGGAGAAAAAATAGTAATATTCTAGTAAAAATATGAAATATGTTTGTTTGTCAGGCAGCAAGTGGAGCGGAGCCCTTTTGTAAGACCTTTCACTTCTCGCCTACAGGAAAAGACGCAAAGTGGTTCCAATTGGAAAAAACGTTAATAAATCTATATCATTGAAACTTGCGATGCGATCACAAAGCGGTTTATGTAAAAATCATAGATGAGGACCTAAGCTTTAAGACTGTTGAAATTTGGACCACCCCACAGAGAGAAAAATTGCCAATCTAGCGGCGAAAAAAAAAATTAATATGAAAAAACTTTAACCGCAGTTTCAAAGCGGACAAATCAGCTTATTTAAGAATCAAATTTATTTATCACCATGTTACCTGGTTCGGAAAATATGGCCTTTTAAGCAATGAGAAAAAATTAGGTTGTAATTCTTTGTTGATTTTTATATCAAATTTGTTGGCATATTGAATCGCTAATGATGGACGTTTTCGGACAAAGTAACTTTTTTGTGTTATATCAGCCTTTTCAAACTGTTTTACTTTATATGTTTGCTATTTCAGTTAAGGTTTGTAAGCGTAAATACAGAAAAAACATTTTTCTTTTCATTTTCTAAGTCTTTCTAGAGATACAAAAAAAGTATACCCGACAGTCCCTGAAAATTTAGTGGAATCGTACTGCATCTCCCACGATGTCGACAACTCGATGTCGTTCTCTTATATCTATTGAACACAAAAACAAATTTAAATTTTGTATTATTGTTTTCAATATAAATAAGAGAACGACATCGACTTGTCGACATCATGGGCCAGGCCCTTAATGTAAATCTTATAGAATAATATTGTTTCAAAAATTAGCAGCGGAGACTTGTGAATGTAACTTTTACATCACTTTTTCTAACTGTTTACTTTTTAAAATATTCCTACTTGTTTGTACAATTTGCTGTAATTTGCTTCCGAAACCACTTGTTATTAAATTAAAATACCAATGAAGTGGTCATTTTCAATTTTAAGACACATTTTTAAAGCATTTTGAAATTTTATTTTTTAAAGCATTTTGAATTTTTAAAATTGGTCGTATATACGAACATATAGCACCCACTGTTCTAAAAATAGCTAATTTATTTACAGACGTTATAGTAGCCTACAGACTTTCCAGGCATACGCTTTTTTTTGTGGATGAGACTCTTAGTTTAGAAGATATAAGCTTTCCAACGACTAACGAGTTATATCGCTAAAATTGGTCTTATATATAACAAAATATAGCGTCCACAGTGTTAAAAATAGCTGTCTAATTTTTACAGAATTTATAACCTACATCCTTGGCTACAACCAATCTATACATTTTTGTGGATCAAACTGTTAGCTTGGAAGATATGGATTTTTCGAAAACTTAAGAATTATATTGGTAAAATTGGTCTTATACAATAACACATATCGCCCACTGTGTTAAAGCCTATAATTCATGCAAACATTTTTTGTCGATAAGACTAATAGTTTGGAAGCTAAAAGCTGTCCGACGACTAAAGAATTTAATTGGTAAATTTGGTCTTATATCAGAACATATAGCGCCCACAGTATTAAAAATAGCTGTCTAATTTTTACAAACTTTATAGCCTGCATCCTTGCCTATAACTCATCTATACATTTTTGTAGATCAGACTATTAGTTTGGAAGATATGGGTTTTCTGAAGACGTAAGAATTTTATTGGTAAAATTAGTTTTATCCAAAAATATATAGCGCCTGCTGTGTTCAAAATAGCTAATTTATTTACAGACCTTATAGCCTACAGCCTTTCCAGGCATAAGGTTTTTATGGATCGAACTATTAGTTTGAAGGTATAAGCTTTCCGACGCTTAAAGAATCTTATCGGTGTCAAAAACACACCGATTCAAGACAATACATATTTAAAAGATGTGATATCTTCTAAACGGCTGGACCGATTTTCTGCAAACATAGCTAAGAACACTCTCAATCTCGATCAACTTTTAAACAGAGAACTAAATCTAAGCCGGTCCAGCCGTTTGGGCTGTATAATGACGTGTACAGACATACAGATACACAGATACAAAGACACACACTACAAACTTATAAGACCCGTCTTTTTTGGTCGGGGGTTAAAAACATAGCATTACTATTATATTTAAAAAATTTCAGCGATATATTGAACAGTCAATTTTTTACGAGTTTTTACTGCCTGTTCCACGATGTCGACAAGTCGAGTTCGTTTTCATATTTATATAAAAAACAATAATAAAAAATTTAAATTTATTTCTGTTTTCAATATATATTGAGACCGAAATCGACTTGCCGACAGGTATTTAAATAAAAAAAAAACGTAAAGAAAACGCGAATTTACCATTTTTTGTTGACACATGAGACGTATGAGTAATATTATGGTATGTGCTATCATATTACTCATACGTCTACAGCTTCGCGCTAAAATTGCAATATCGCATTTTCTTCACGTTTTTTTCGGAATTAAAAATCAAAGATTTTCTTTAAAATCGTAAAAAAAATTTTTTCAAAATTTTTGCTATGCTATTAACGGAGATATTTACGAAATCAGGAACAAAGTTACGCCCAAAAACCAAAATTTAAAAATATCTCTGAAAATATTAACGATATTAATGAAACAAAGTGTGTATTCTTTGTCTCTTAGTAAGCTTTACAACATGTCCAAATTAATTGAAGTAGAATAATATTTGTAAAAGTTGTGAGGCCAGCAAAGTTTATCATGCCGGAGATAGTCAACTTTGACATCAGATAGCTCACCGTGTGTTTCAACAAGGTGGTCTCAGTTTCATCATTATTAAAGCTTAGATCCTCCTCTATGATTTTTACAGACATCATTGTGTAATCGGATCGCAAATTTCAAAGGTATAGATTTATTACCTTTTCTCCAATTGGAACCACTGTACGTTGTAGCATGCAAAAGTACGAATTCCACCTTAAGCGAACATCAAGAATCATCTGTTTTATTTAATCTATATGTAATTAACTTTTTTTATATATTTAATTTTAAAAAAATTTAATATGGTAAATTTTTGTAAAAATAATTAAATAAACGAAACAAGCGCGAACAGATTAAATGACCGATGCGACGATTTTTTAGTTTTGACAACGAAGTATCGATGTTTTCTAAGCACCGATGTATCGTTTGCAAACCTACTTCTATGCCTAGGCAAAATATTCTTCAGTAATACTTCCGGACTGTCAGAAATGAAACTCACAAGTATAAGTTGCTATATCAGGAGCAAAAGGTGGGTCTCCCACTGCCACAAAACAAAATTATCTAACAACCAAAAGTGAACAAGCTAAAATATAAAGTTATTGGCTAAATGATGAAAAATTGGTCTAAACTTAGCCCCAAAAATTAATTGACAGACAAAAAGACCAGCTAAGTCTGGTGAGGCATGGTACTCAGTGATCGAATTTAAGATTGGTAGAACACTACAAATAATTAAGGATCGCAGGAGACAAAATGATGTAAATTTCTCTATCGCAAGCTCATTCTAATCAAATTGCCACTAATATTTAATATAAATTTTTCCTTGTTTATTAGCAAAAGTTTTATTTTTCTAAACCTTGAAATGTGCTAATAATAAAATTTTAATTTAAAATTAATTAAATTCAATAACTAAAATTATTATGAAATATCTTTACTAAACAAATATCATCAAATATTTCCCATAATTAGCAAACATTAGTAATATAATATTAGTTGAACGAAATAAAATAAAAAGAGCATTCACAAAAAGTTGTTAGCAGAAAGGTTGCCAAGTGATTAAATAATTAACAAAGTTTAAAAATTTTTATAAATAATTAAGCAAAAAAAAAAATATGATTGCCCTTAATATTTTTACAATTTATGTATAAAATACTCAAACAGACACATTCTTAGCTAATTACTAAATACAAAAATGTTTATTTTATATAATTAAATTTACTATTAGTCCGATTACTTAACTAACTTTAAATTTGATTTAGTAATATATTTTTTTCGTATGTTTTTTTTTTGCTAATTTATACAATATCAAATATTTCTTTGTTTTTTTCATACAAATAAAAGTATATATCTTGTGTATAACTATAGAAATGAAAATCAATTAAATCATACAAAACATAATTTCATAAATAACAATTGTGTGTTATCTTTGTCATGTTATTAGAGTTATATTTATATTTTATAAAACATTTTTAAGTCCCAATAGTGTTTGTTTTGTATTATTTGAGCGTAGGATCCAGTGTTGTAAATTCCAATTCACCACGGGGTAAAATAAGATCAGGGTCTGCAATATACACTACGTTGTTATATAAATCGTTTAAATGTATATAGATTTTTTTTAAATGGATGTTACAACATGAAAGTGTGGTAATTTGTGAACAAAAAGTTTAACAAATGAAAACGATAAGTGCAGGAAAACGTTGAGTGAAAAGAATACAAGAAGAGAAGAAGAACAACAAGAAGAGATTAAAATGGATTATTATATGGTTTGATATTAAGTTGTGTGAATTTAATTAACACATACACAAACTTTTATAGTCATACAAAGAAAGAATTTAAGGCATAATATAGTGTATACATACATACATATTCATATTATTACCAGGCATCATCAGCTATCATATTTTAGAAAGAAAGCCAAGCAGCATTAAATAATAACACAACTACATTAAACACTTTTGTTGCCAAAAAAATAATTAAAACGTAATAAACATGTACTGAATTTAAAGAGCCTAATTCATAATAATAACATACATATATGTATTTGTGAAAATTTTCTGTTATAAACTTTTGATAAGTGTTATAAGGAAAAAAGAAAAGCTTTAAAGTATTTATACTAAAATAAACTTAAAAGTAAACGCATTAAAATTAAATCCATAAATTTGTTAAATAATAAAAAATTACCTAACAAATGTTTAATATTTAATGGCAGAGCATAGCAGGATGTGTTGCAAAATCCGCAACTTTTATACTACTGAGTATCGAAAACCTTAAATATCAGTACACGAAAAGTTTGGCTTATAATCTTTAATCTCTGAAGAAGTGCAGTTCATGCAAGACAGAAGGGCCTTACAATTACCGGCATTCTATCATATCGGATGTAATACATTTTTCGCGCATTGTAACTTTTATAAATCCTAACCGGTTTTAATGACTTTTATATACAACACGCAACAAAAGACAAACCAATAGACATTTTATAAGGTTTTGTATAAAAACTGCAAAACAGAAATGTCAACAAATATTTGAACTCTCACAAGGATGGATACTTGGTATTTATAGTCACCTCAAATGACACTACATACTTTCCATTAGTCATATTTATATATACTTTCCATTAGTCATAGTAAAAAGCTCTGCTGGGCAATTGAACATACTTCAAAAGCCGACGATCTTTAAATAAAAGGTAAAAGGAAATAATTATTAAGTTTATTATTTGAAATATTCTTCTAATTTTATTTTAATGAAATGCGGGTATATAGAAATTCTTAATCCTCAACAAGTAAATCGTTTTTGAAGTAAAAAAAGAAGTAAGTTGAATGAACAAAAACCATATTGGGATGTCACATGAAAAAAATTTCTCTCAGGATAGAAATAGATCTCATTAATGTCATTCTCTAATAACATCAATTTGCTCACGCAAACAAATATGCACAATTAAAAACTTTACATACAACCCATCTCGTAGAGATTCTCTGACAGTGTAAGGCTAATTTGTTTTGTGTAATCAATAGGGCATTCTATCGGTTAGCCGTTAATTGGTTGACCGGTTAATTACTACCCGACTAACTGATCGGCTACATTGGCTGATATTGGCTATTTTTGATTAGCGATTAAAGCGGTAAATTTCATACGATTAACCGACTAACCGATCGGTTAACCCGTTAATTACTACCCGATTAACTGATCGGTTAATTTAAAAATGGCTATTGTCGATAACTGATACAGTGGTGTTTTATGCATTGTTCTTGGGAAAATAGTCAGGAAAAAATTTGTGGTCGTGGCGCCTCCCATATTTTTGATTTTTAATATGTTTGGAGCTAATGCAGCAAGAAGCTTGAAATTTTGTGTGAGCAAAGGTCTCTCTAGTGTGCGTTGTTGTTCAAAAATAAGTCCGGAGTGCACATGAGGGTGTGACACCTCTCATAAAGAGCAAATATTTTTTTTGAGATTTCTCAAAACCTAATATAGGGAGAACCTTGAAATTTTCTAGAGATAACTCTGTCGATATTGTGCATTCTCGCTCAAGAAAATGTCAAAATTGGACAAGTGGGCGCGGCACCTCTCATTTAGAGCAAATATTTATTTTGAGATCTTTTCAAACCTAATACCAGCGAACCGATCTTTCTGAAATGTTTAAGGCGTATTACTGATAGCACTTCCCATATAGAAGCAACATTTACCTTAAAGTCAGAGTTTCGAAATTTTTCGTGACTATTACCTAGGGTTTCTAATATCCCGGACTTTTTCTATTTCCGCGGAACGGAAAAAAATTTTCTTATTCCCGGTACTCTCAGGAATGTTAAAAATTTGTCATTTGAATTAAACGATCTCAATTTAAGAGCTACAATTTATTTTTTAATAAAAATATAAGAATAAAAGCAAGTTTATTCATTATAAAAGCAAATACATACATATTAAAACTAATTAGAAATTACAAAATTTATATACATATGTATGTATGTATGTTCTTTTTTTAAATTGTCTAGATCACATCATCAAAGTGGAATTTATGAGAACAAAAACAAAATTTAAAAAATTTTATCTCTCAAATACTCCTGAAATGTAAACCAACCCTAAGTTATACATTTTATAATGGTCAATATTATACTGGCACATATCGATCCTTTATTAGAACGTACTTATATCTCGAAAAAATTAAGCTTGGAAAGGAACGTACTTATATCTCGAAAACATTAAGATTGGAAAAGTGAAAATGTTAACAGTTATATGACCGATCGGTTAGCCGTTTAATGGCAATAACTTCGGTTTTTACATATTAAGACAAATTTCTGACTTTTTTTTTTACATATAAAGAATGCATTAAGGAGCACTGTTACTTCAGTAACTTAAAAATTTTGTTTTCTTTTTTTTAAAGATATCCCTACGTTGCAATATACCGTCTTCGTTTAACACTTTGTGCCATGAAAAACCTCTATAGCATTGATTTCATTGCAGACTTGTCGTAAATACCGCATGAAGTCAATAGTACTTCCACCTTTGTATGAAGGCCTTTTCGTACAAAGGGAACATTCGACGTAATCGTTGCCTTTACAAAAATATTTTCATACTAGTGCTTGGTTAACAAAACAACGAACAGCAATGTAAAATCCATAAAAGTTAAATTGAATTTCGCGAAAATTCCGGAACAACATTTCACGGGACTGGTTTTAAAAAAAATTCCCACGAGCAGTGGAGGGTAATTTCTGCCTCTATGAAACTATCTAACCAATTTTAATGAAATTTAAAACATTATTAGACCTGTGTCTGGAAGGACACAAACGGCTATATATTTGTTTAAAAATAAGCTCAGTAAGGGGGTGAGGGGCAATTACAAGGTAAGTATAATGTAAGGAACTAAGTTCCAACCTAGTGTCCCTAGACAGCGTGCTTTTGTTTTTTTTTATTCTAGTTTTAGAGATAAAAATTCATTTCAAGAATTAAGCAGTTGCACGATAACAGTTTGTTCTATACAATTAAAAAAGAAAACCAAATTCGACTACAATATTATCTTTAAGCCGTGCCAAAATTGTCTTTTAATGAAAGCTATTCTGACTATTTTTGCGATGATATTCGTATGCATACACATACATAGTATGTACATACATATGTGTGAGTATTTAATTTCATGGGTATTATAAAAATGAATATGTTTTATTTTATTTTACAAATCTAAAAAAACCTCAAATGTTACAATGTAAAAAAACAATTTTTTTAAATAAAACGGAAAAGAGACGACCCTAACCTAAAACCATAACTTCTAGCAAAGATCTTAATGATTAAAATATAGGGGTTAAGTTTGCAAACTTATTTTAGGGTTTATATGTTAATTTAAACTTATAAACATGCTATCATATGAATTTTGAAATATTTTTTTTTTTCTTTAAAATTTGTTTATTATTATAACAAATGTAACATCCAATACAAAACAAAAAAGAAAGCAAAGCAAAAAATGTTTATAATTTTATCATATTTTATTTCAATGTTCATTCTTATTTGTAACTTGATCAAGTGTTTTACTTCTTTTTAAGAACCTAATTTATTGTTCTGACCCTCATTGCTACTTTTTGAATGCTAAAGATTTCTTCCTCTTATTATTATTTTCTTTTCATGTTCTGCTCATACCAACAACATGAATAGAGTATCGGATGAAGTCGTTAAATTAAAAATCGCCTCCCTTTTATCATGTTCACATTATATTTGAATTTTTATTGTTATGGCACTTTTATGCATTTCAAAATAAAAAAGCATTTATACTTTTTCTATTTGGCGTCGCAGAGCTATTAAATATATGTTTTCTGCCTTTATTCTTATTTTTCTTCATTTTCTATTTTATTTTATTTTTTTGATAATAAAATGGCAGGGAGAAATGCCAAAGTACTGCTCGTTAAGACAAAAACAGTTTTAAGTAGAAATTATATAAAACGTTTTTTTTTTATGAATACAAATGGGCTAAGAGATACATAGATAGGATAGATGAGTTACGAACTTAAATGCTTTAATCTATTGTTAATTAATATTATTTTTCTTTTATTTTTTCCAAGTGGTCAAAATTTTTAAATATATATAAACGCTTGTACACAATTTTAGTAACAAAAAGGCTAATATTTTTAAAGATATTTCAAATGTTAAAACACTTAAGATATTAATGCTCTTCAGCCTGTTGCTTAGGTTGTAGTTTTCTCTGTGTTTTTCTACTGTTATTTATGTAATAAGATAAAGCATTTTTTAGTAGTTTAGAGTAGACTTGGGTCATATGTACACACACTTTTAAGCTGTTTGCAAATTACTCATGTATACATGAGTTTATGTACATACTTACACATAAATATATGTATGTATGTGTTAGGAAGAGACTTAGTTTTTGTCTTTTAAAATTTGACTTTTGCATTGCAATTGTCAACAATTTAAGTTTATGTCATAATAAAAGGATTTATTTTTTTTTCCCAACTACTCCTTCCAACTCAACTGGCAATTGCAGTGCTTATGTTATTATTGTTGCTCATGCTTTTTTTATTTCTTAAAAAATTGTTGTTTTTACTGTTATAGTTGTTATTGTCAACAATGACGAGACGTTATACAATAGTGTAAGGAAAACTACAATACCAACCAACTGTATATAACAGTTTTTTTCTGTTAATAACTTTGTATGCGAATACTTGTTTGTGTGTGAGTGCTTAAGTATGTTGGCATGCTTGAGTTTAGTATACTTTGTATTCAAACATACGACTATAACATCCGCAGGGGGACATTTCACTCACTTGAGAGACAATTGACAATGTTGTTACTTTTTTTTATAACCAAGTTTTTCATTCGGCTTATGTGCGTATACATATGTGTGTGTATAAACGTGTTGCTAGTTTGCTAGTTGACTTTGAACAATGGTTGACTGTTTGACAATTTGCTTAAAACTTGTTATAATTTTTTTTCTCTTGTTTGCATAATATTGCTGCGCTTTAAAAAAAATTTTGTGAAATGTTTTAAGTTTCGAAGAACTTTATATTGAAATAATACACAGGATTTTTTTAATATCTCTGAAATTGGTTTTATATAAGTGTTCACTTTGTGCCAATTAGTGTTTGAATATGGATTCTAGTACAATGTAGACACAGCTGGAGCTTACGTGACGTAATTAGAACATGCACAATCCTAAAAAATAAATCCATAGCATAGCATTAAAAAAAACGTATTTATATATGCTTGAATCAATCCAGAGCGACATCCAAAATATGGTAATTACATTTTTCCGATTCAAAAAATAACAACGCTCTAATAAGAAATCCTTCGTAAGGTCACAGCTAAAAGTATACATGTTTCGACGTTTTTAAATATTCCACCTGTGATTTATTTTAGAGAGAGTCAAAGTTCCTCCATTTTGTACATTGCGCAGTTAGGCAGAATCATGCCGCGAATTTGCCTAACATAGTCTTAGATTTATGTACTTATTTAATTTGTCTCTTTAGTAGTAAATTTGATCGATGAAAGATGGATTTCAGAAAAATTTTGCGATTTCAAAATACTGAGAAATCAATTTTTTAGATTTTATTTCTTCTTATACCAATTTTCGAAGACTAACTGTAATGCTATTTTATTTTGTATATTCTCGAAAATTCATATCTAGCACATCACCAAAACACGTAAGATAATGTTAATTATTTTTAAAATCTGCGATACCTTCTTTATACTTTGAATATATGGATTTACATCCGTATATGCATCACTAAAGTATCAAGAAAATCTCTAAAATTTTTAATTTTCCAAAAACAGTATCTATCAAATTATCAAATCTACTTCAAACGAAAGAACATATAGCTCTGAGAAAAATAAATATCATATATTTGTGCATGTAACAGTAATAAAATCTCTTTGATAAAATGTTTATTATTTTGTCATTAAATTTCTACAAGTTTATAAAAAGACACACTCAAAACTGCACCTTCAACTGAACATGAGTAAAAATATACATTCATTACATTAACATGTACAAAAGTTTTGTACAGACGTGTAAAGAATTACACTTTTATTTTTTAAAACCAAAAACATTTTCTATGTTTGTATGTACCTCCTAAATTGGTATAGGTGTTTGTTTGTATGATTGAACATGTTGTATTAAGAGACGTCATGGAAAACAGGAGAAGAAAGAAAATTCATAAAAGTTAAAAGCATTTTGCAATTATGGCCAATTAAAGCCACAAGAGTGCTTTGTGTGCCAAAAATAACAACATTAAGTAGAAAAATATCACATGTACAATCTGTATACACCCAGCGAACATTTCTCGTTGAATTCGATGCGAATTCGATTAAAGTATGCACATTTTACACAATTCATATCCAAAGTCGGTCAGAAAATGTAGCGAAAATTTTATGAGTGATTGACAAAAAAGTGAGTGCACCTCTTTCTCTGAAGTAATTCTAAAAAACTTTCCCGATATATTTGCAATAATTTGGTACGGTTTCTGAAATAATTTAAAAGGAATTTTCGACATGTCCGAACAATGTCATCAGAAAATCCTTCTATTATTCTGATACTTTTTACTATTTGTCGTATTAATGACGCAAAAAGTCTAACATAAATTCTGAGACTCATCTAAGACTTCCATGAGTCTTCTTATGCCATTCATTCTTTTAACGCTTATGTTAATGCATCGGGGGAAACTTTCAAAATTATGCAAGAACTCTCAGGAAATAATTGAGAATTATAACAAAACCTTTACGCAAAAGTATGCAAGGTTTCGGACTGGACCAACAGAAGTTGGTTTCTTATGTTCTTCAAAATAGTTTTAGCTTTCGAGATATGTCGTTATATCAAAAATGAAGCAGTTACACGACATATATTAACATAACAATATGGCTCTGTTGACTGTGATTTAATTCTTATAAATAAAAATTTTTCGTGAAAATTGAATACGAAAATTAAATTACTTCAAGTGTATATTAAACTGCACTTTCCCAGTGCTGCCGTCGGACAATTTACGTTTAATACTAATTGTATAAATTCCAACAACGCATTCCTTTTGCTATAATTGCTGTTATTGTTATTTATACGTATGTCATCGTGGCGGTTGTTTTTAACAACTGTTTTTTTTTGTGTTTAGGTCCCAAATAAAATCCAAACCAAAAATTCACTGATTCAGTATAGAACATTTACTGAAAATTAAATTTTATTTTAGACAAACTTTTGTTTGAAAATTTTTTGGTGATAGTTTTTTCTGTATATCAGACATGTTCATAAAAAATGTTCACTGGGTATAATCATACACACACAAACATATATAATTTCATTTATGTGAATGCAAACATATTCATTTTTGAAGTTTTAAAATAATCGTTCATATAAATTTAGGTAAATTATAAAAATAAGAAAATAACAAGACAAAAGAAATTTGTGGTCTTTAACTAATACATATGTATCAGTAAATAGAGAAGAGTGAATGAAAGCCAGAACAACAACAACATTAATACCAAATCCTTCATACAAAGAAAAATATATTTGGGGATAAAACTTAATTTTTCCTTTTGGCCTATTTTGGTTACTAAACTATTATAGAAAGTAAAGCAAGAAAAAACTGAAATAAATTTTCTGGGTGCTGTCGATGTTGTTGTTTCAACCAAAGCCAAATTACTTTTACTGAAGTAAATGTGAGCGGTTGGTTAAACGTATATATGTGTTCGTACCTGTTTGTGTTTAAGCCAAAATACCTAAAAATAAATTGTTATGTATAATAACAAGACTGCTTGTAGTATCAAATGCTATAGAAGTTAGAAAATATTATTAAAGTTCAGAAAAAAGGATAAATTTAATACAGTGGGTTTTAATAAACTATTTTGCTTATAAGCAAAAATGCAAGTACTAGGGGCCTAGAAATATATATAAAAAATTTTTGTTGAGTTAACTTTTAAGTTTCGTAAATATTTTATTTTATTCTGAAAGTGTTTTAGTTTGAGTTCTTTATCTACACTAATAAAAACGATACACTGAAAAGAGTCCATGCAGAAATTAATTTTTTCGTATTATAATTTTACGAATGTAACTAAATCTTTTCGTAAAAGTTTTCCATGGTAAATAATATATTTAAAATAAAAGAATTAAGTTAAATTTTTTTATAAATAAATATGAACATGTAAACAGAAATATTTCAAATGACATTTTAGCACTTAAAAAATAAGTAGAAAATGGCTTTCAAAAATCAACAATGTAAGTCGATCCTCAGTAGAGTTGGGCAAAATCGTTGCTTTTGTGTAATCGGTCCGACCGAGCCGAAAGACTAAAGGCACTATGTCGTTCCTTTCGTTCAACGCTCTGGTTTTTTACTTTGAACAGTGAATGAACGAGGAACGAGGGAAAGTCTTTGTCGCTCCTAAGAACGTCAACAAACATTTTTTATGGTTTCTTTTCATTTTCTGACATAATAACAATAACATAATAACAATAAAATTATTCACTGTTTTCGTAAAATATATGTAAAAAATAATAGCCCACAACAAGCAATACATTTTTGAAAATAATAGAATCTATCATAAACATAAATAAATCATTCTCTATACAAAAAAAAATGTACAGAAATAATTAAAGGAAACAAATGTATCACACGATCTTGAACGTTTGTCAAAACAAATAAATTACTCCTCAAAACGATTTGCAATTACGGAACAAGGAACGATAAATAATTAGCATTTAAAAAGTCCGTTCCTTTTAGGGAATCGTTCCGCACCGTTCCAATTAGGGAATAGGGTCGTTCCGGAACGACACAACTCTAATCCTCGGTGAAGGCAAAACTAGTTTTAAATATTTATTTATTTTTTTTATTTTCGTACAATTCGTATATTATACAAATGATGTTTATGGTGGTGGTTACATTTCATAGTATGTACGATATGTTTCGTGCATATGTTGTATGGACTACTTCCAGTGTATTTTTCCAGTAAACTTTTTCAAATTGCAATGAGCTAATTATGTTAAATTTATGAATTGGGTTAATCAATTACTTTATTTTATTCCTATGTCTACACAAGTATATATTTTTGTTTGGCTTCTTTTACCAGAATAGGTTGTCAGAGCCGCGTAATTTTGAAAAAAGTTCGAAATTTTTGTATAGTGTTATGATGATGTCTTATGGTAAATTGAAAATTAGCAACCTCACTAAACATTAGTGATAGTAATGTTATAAAGAATTTTACTAAAAAAAATCTATAGTCTATTGCAACTTTTTCTTCTTCTATTTATTCGATAAATTTTGTTTGTTTGTAAGCAGAATTATTTCTACATTCGCTTAAATATCTGCATATACGGATCTTACTGCGAAACAATTTTTTCTTTAAATTTTAAAAAGACTCAACTTCAAATATTTACTTTCAGTTACAGTGTTTCGATTTTAAGCTATGGACACATTTGTATCAGGAAACTTTACAAATTATGCAAGAAGTCTCAAGAAATAATTTAGAATTATTACAAAGCCATTACGCAAGTGATTTAAATTCTTACATATACAACTTTTTCGTGCAAATTGATTATGAGAATTAAATTACTTCAAGTGGACATTAAACTGCACTTTTCCAGTGTTTTCGCGGGACAATTTACGTTTAATACTAATTGTATGAATTCCAACAACGCATTCCTTTAGCTATAATTGCTGTTGTTGTTATTTATATATATGTTGTCATGGCGGTTATTTTTGAACGCCGCAGAAAACTGGTTTTTGTTGTGGTGTTTAAGTCCTAAATAAAACTCAAAGCAAAAATTCACTGATTCAGTAAAGAACCTTTACTGAAAATTAAATTTTATTTTAGACAAACTTGTGTTTGAAAATTTTTTGGTGATAATTTTTTCTGTATATCAGACAGGGGAATTAAAAATAATATGGTAGTTAAATCTAAACAATTTAAATAGTTAACTTACTGTTAATGTAAATTGTTGTTGCAATTTTTATGAAATAACAATTTTCTTTAGTTATAAAAACTTTTTAAAGTTGTCAGTCATTTTATGGTGCTATCGGTATTTAAAAAGATAACTTAGCTGAGCTGGTAAAGGCATCCAGTTTATAGACATGCCAAAAGTTATGAGAAACTAAGCTCAATACCAAAATGTTACATTTTACTGAATTGTAAAATATAAATTTGGGAAAACCATGTTCGAAAACTAATAACATTTTTGACGCTTAAAATAACTAATTTAATTTTAAAAAATTTTTGTTGTTAAAATTACCAATTTTTTTAGTTAAAATCGAAATTTTTGTTTCTCGTGGTGTTTTAAATAACAATGCTGAATTTATCTTACACCTTAATCGTAAAAGTTACACGATTTCCTATGCCGAGTGCTAATTGTTAAGTTAACCCTTAAAAATAGCTTAAGTTTTCAGTGATTTCTGGCGCACAAGTTGAGTTTGGAGCTTGGTTATCATTGAAGACCTATGACAAGATTTTATGGCCAACATTTTTGTAAAATATTTTCTCTCCACACTACCAATCTTAAGGGGTATTTTTTACGATTTGCCAGAAGAACCAAAAATGGTCGTGCACAAAAATATTTCTCCTAATATTTTCTACAAAGTTACACTCTACACCTCAGATGTAAAGAACACATATAGGAAAAAAGTTTGCACGAATTGATTGAAGTGCAGATTTTTCGACTAAATCTGTGTTTAGTTATAGTGAAAGAATTAGCAGTAGCTCATTTTTTTTAGTGTTAGTGTAAAATTTTTTTAGTGCTAGTAAACAATTTTTTTAGTGCTAGTAAAAGAACCACTATCAGTAAGCCGCTGAATAGTAGTGCTAAATTAATTTCTTTTTCGCAATGCTTACTTCGATCGACATTTAGTACACTAACCCCATTGAATATTTTTTCGTTGCTGCTGTATATTATTTACTAGGTCCATGTCTTATAAGCAATTATTGGTCGGCGAAAAAATTCATTAGGATTAAGGCGAAAATTTTCTAAGGCAGTTACTGAATTATTTACTAAACATGTCTGTTCACGTCTGAACGATAGTGGTTTCCCACTCCTGGGTAGGAGTTTATGGTGGTGCCATACGTACTGGATATGATTTGACATCTAGGGGGCGCTACTACTTTTAGTTGCCGATTTAGTTGTTTTTGCTTGCTGAAATACTTTTTAATCTTTAGTTTTTTATTCATTGCTTCGGATATGTAGTTTTCGATTTGTGCCATTTTTGTTAGTTTTTATTGTAATTTGAGCCATATCGTTGGCAATCGCTTTATTATACATACTTTTGGTACTCATTTGTGGATTCAAACTGAAGGAAAGTATATTTCTTACTTGACCTTCTTTGAAATATAGAAAAAAGCCTTAAACATTTCTTTTGGTGTTTTATTTCTTTTTGTTGAGCTGATCGTGCTTCCCTTGAACTTCCAATTCAACGAGGGCGCTGTCTGGAAGCTAGCCTCGTTGACATTTTTACTAAATCCAGTAATCATTAGTTGACTTTTAATCAAAAGTGATTAATACTAAGCTAAAAATCATAACATTCTATTAAAAAAATTTTTTTCTTTTAATTCTAGTTGCAGCTTCTTATCTTTTACTTGAATGTTTAACCCTTATTTGAGTAGACTATAATAATTGCATTTAAATTAAAAAAATAAACTTCTTAGGTTGTGATTTTCTTCGAACCTACTGTCCAGTTGTAACCACAAGAACTGGAGCATAAAAAGTATAAAATATTTAAAGTTCGACATATGTGTCTACATTAGGGTGGTATTAAGATAAATGGAGGAAAATAAACTGTCAATTTTCACAAAAGGACGAGTGGTTTATTGTGACTCCTTGCCAAAAAGCTTTTGTAATGAAAATTTTAGCTCCATGAGAAACGGGCCCCAGATCATCAAAGAACTCTCAACCTTTGCACTGATTATTCAGAAAATCAATGAATAAAAGAAGCGAAAGTCTCATGACAATTGGTAAGTTTAAGGCAGTCTGCCGAAGTTTTAATTTTACGTGTCCTAACTTCATTTATAGCAAATTGACTTTTTAATTTTAGAATTCATCCTAATATAAATGCAATATATGTTTTTATAATGAAAACAAAAAAAAATTATAATAAAACATTAGGTTTGTTTTACAACTACTGACTTGAAAATATTGCAAATTTCTTAAAAATACACACAGAACTATTACAAATGCACACACAAATTGAAAAGAAAAAGCATACAAGATATGAAAACATTTTAAAGGATTAAAAATTTTGCTATATATTTTTTAATTCATTTTAAGAAGAAATAAAATTAATAACTATTTATGAGAAACGGAAAATCCTTGTCTGAATTTAAAAATTGTCAAGTGGAAAATAAAAAGCAGGAAAACTGAAAAGCAAACTATAATATTAGTAAACATTAAGCTTAAATTAAACTAATTAAACATCACTGCTATTAATCCAGAGGTTCAAACCTCCAGTTGTTGTAGACGTTTTAATGGGCACATATTTCTTAGACCAGGCTGCACTCAACAGGGCTGTATTAGATATAGCAGTTACCAGATTGGACGTATTATTACATTTATTTGTAGAGGCTGCATTAGCAGTTGTATTACTGTTAGTAATTGCATTATTGACAGCTGTTAAGGGATATAAAGCGTAGCAATTCACAGCGGAAGAAGCATGACACTCAAGCAATGGCAATAGAACATCGCCTGCAGAGGAAGGGAAAACATTAGCAAAAAACATTTAATAAGTTTATTTATAAATTTTTATTGAAATCAGTTTTATTTATTTTTTTAATGAGTACTTTTATAGAAGCAATAGTGGGGATTTAATAAGCTTTGTTAATAGTTAGCCGCAAGGGGAGACAGAGGGTTGGAAAATATCTCTACTGGATGGTTAAAAATAAGCACTTTTCACATGCCTTTTTTGACATTAAAATATATAAGACTACATTGTTATTCATAAACTACTGTTGAATTAGCAAAGATTGTAAGTTTTCTTTAAGTATTAACGTGCAGAATACAGGAAGGAGTGTCTTTAAAGTGTATTTCTATTTTCTTTATTAGTATTTAGTTCTATTAATTTCTTTGTATTTTTTTCTTTTTGCAGGAAAGTAGTAAAAATAGGTTAATAGACAAAGAAGATTGCGGTTGGCACAATGAGGCCGTCGAAAGTACTACTAATTGCATTGAAAAAACTATTTTATATAACTTCAACGAACGGCATTCAATTATCTAGATTCAAATATTTTCTGCAAAAATTAAAATATTCTTTGAAGTTCAATGTAAAACTGTTCAATGAAAGAATTCATTGTTGTCATACTGTAACAAAATTAAAGAACGGATTTATTGACTCAATGTACCATTTTATTAAATCAAAATTAATGAACAATTCGTTTAAATAATGTGGTTTTTCCTTGAATTTTTCGTTCAGTGTGAATTAAGCTAATACGCAAAGTAAAATTAAATGGGAAGTTCTTAACGTTACAGAATCACCCATGGTTACTATTCCAAGGAACAAGGAAAAAACTAACATCAATTTAATTTTTCAACGTACACAGCAAAACATAACAACGCTATGTTTGGAAACAGCTACAATTCCAACATCAGTTCTAATGTGTATTTTGGTTATCACCGCGTTTGAGGTGGCTCTCTTGAATATGATTGCAATTTCTTTTCGCGATAATTTCATACGAGAATTTAGTCACTTAAGTTGATGTTAATTTGCTATTATACCACAACGATTCCCTGCGTTTCCATTGGTTCAGTTTAGTTCATACCCATTTTTCTGATTTTTTTGTTCCACTTGAGTCAAGCTTTGTTGTCTGATTTTTATACTTAAGTATGTATGAACATGTTGACATGTGAAAAGCTTAAGCCAGTAGCCAATTATTTATTTAATATGATCATTTTGAACTGATTTGCTTTAAATTTAATGTTCAAGGTTCGTAACGTTATATTCAGAAAAGTTTTATAATTTTCAAGATAAACTACCAGGTCTCGTGACTGGTTGCAAAGGACTTGCAACCGGTTCAAGTTCTGGAACTTTATATGAGAGAGACCCGCCACTTTTACAAGGCGTTGCCATTGCAGGGGGTCGATTGAAATAATTAAGATACTCGAAGACAGGCTATAGAGCCAAACTTAAGGTACTTGTCCTGTGGTGGTTTCTTTAATGTTAGTCTAGTTACAGTACTTTAAATAAATAGTTTTGATTTAGAAAAAATCTGCTTGTATAGGGATGGTGTCTTGTTAACATTTTTCATAATTTTGTGGTATGTTCTCTTTTCATTAGTCACGACTCAAGAGTATTTTGTAAAATTTCCATTTTCACCAGCCATACAACAAGTACGTTTAGGACAATTGGTATAATATTTCCCGCAGGGTAACTTAAATATTAAGCATTTTCAATTCTTTTTCACAATTATTCAAAGTGTTGATCTAGCATTTTCAAAGTATCGTATCAACTAATCCTATCTGTTTTCCGTTTCTGTTAGTTTAATGTTAGTTCGATGGAAATATTATTTGAAAATTACAAAATGTTACAATTAAAAAAATTTTTTGTGCTTTCTGCTATTTTTGTAAAAAATCTTGCCATCACTATTTTTTGTATAGCAAAATTTTCCTTCAAAACATAAAATTTTAAAATTAATTGAAAGCTTTCCGTACGGAAATGAGTTACAAAGAGAATATTTGTCCAGTTTTTAATGTGCAATGAAGTCAACTCCTCAGGTCTGCTAGCGAAAACACCTGACTTACTTCACATCATATATAGCACATATCTGAAAGGTTGGCCCTAAAATATAAGGAGCCGCCCGCTTTATGGCGTGCCCATATTATGCATGGCACGGCTGCATGACTTATGTCATGAGCTTTGGCAATTACTTTTCAGGCGAGGTACCGAATAGTTACGAATAACTTTTTCTCTTCTCAAAAATATGGGTCACTTTTTACCATTTTCAATGAAAATTGTATATAAAATAATTTTCCGAAGAAGTGAATTCGTTGGAAATTATTTTCTCAGCAAATACGAAGGCAAGCTTTTGCTTTAAAGGAATGTAAATCTTTTTAAATAAAATGATAAAATCGTTTCATTTGTTCTAGCGAAGAAAGCGCTTTAAAAAGAACAATCTGTAATTCGAAATAGCGCAGATTTAGTCATAACGGACCCAGGGTCTGCAGCGGAGATATTCTCTGATGGGTGCCGCTGTGGTTGATAATTCCACAGGTCACCGATTAGATTCCAACCAAAGGTCCTCTGTGTTTCCACAGACAAGCAAATCGCTTTACAGTCGGAGATTTATAGCATAAATGAAGTTGGTAAGAAAATTGCGGTGCTCATCACATAACATAATCCCCCCTATTGTGAAAGGCGACGTCGACGTCACATCAACACGACATCAAAAAATTGTCACTTGTCTACGCTTTGTCGACAACAATTGATTAATATTAACATGCTGGACTAATTTCATAAGCTTCAGAAAATAGTAACAGACTGTCAATAGCAGTCAATTGTTGTCGACAGTGAGTAGACAAGTGGCAATTGTTTACTGTCGTGTTGATGTGACGTCGACGACGCCTTTCACAATAGGGGGGAATATTACTATCCAAATATTTATTGACTATCTAGCCACAGTCAGGGGGTCTAAGTTAAAAACTTCATATCAGAATAGCTTGAGTGCGAGGACGTGAAAGCATTATGGCAAAAGATTAATCGCACAGAGAAATATTTATGTACCCTTAGTTCAGCTGTCACATGAAATGAGGAAGGGGTTAAGAAGAAGAGGGCACGCGTGTGTTTGGAAGTTACCACTTGTAGGATATCCGAAATGTTTAGCTACTCACTAAAAATTTACAGCAGTAATCAACTCCTAACACTTGAAATAACTGGTACATCTAAGTTTTTCCCATCGAGGAAGCTGCTTCGATTAAAATGAAGATGAGTCAATCAAACAAGTTATCTGTGAAAACCCGCCTCTGCATGAACTAAGACTTAAACATTTAGGTAAGCGTTTCCTTAAGGACATTCACTGTGAGAGTACGTTTTGCTACAGTTATAGCAAATTTAATCCTGATAGAATCAAATTTCCATTAAAACAAGTTTTACAACAGAGTATATGCCTTCAATTAGTCTTAAAGTTTAATAGAGTTATTCCAACTCAAATTAACTAAGAAATAGGGTGAAACTGACCTTAACCGCTCTGATTTTAATGAAACTCGGCAAGAACTTTTCTTTAATATAATATCAATACGGAAATAACACGTTAATCTTGTGGGTCATCTATTTATGGAGATATACTGTCATCAATATATAAAAAATAAATCTAAAAACTTGAATTTACTTACATAATTACAAATATCTTAGGAAATATTTGAGTTACAGAGGTCGGTAATATATCGTGTGAAAGGTAATAATACCCTCTTCATAATGATACAATAAGTTTTTTTTCGGACCACTTTAAAATTAAAAAATGTTTACATATCCAAAAATTAAAGTCGCTATCTTAAAAAACGTCAAATTTAAAATTTTCAAAAACGTATATCGTTTTATTCACTTTTATATCTACATAGAGCTTTTAGGCCTAAAGTGGTAAAATTAGTGTGTCAAAAGTTATAGATAAATAAAAATCTGTATTAAAACAAAACAAACATTTTAAAACTTTCCAAAGAGTATATCTGTGGTCACAAGCCTTAACCGCCTAAGTCTGTTTTCCAAGGTTTTCAGAAGAGCAGTTTAAAGTTTAAAGCCCTCAGTGCAAATCAGGAGTTGCTGTTTTGTTGTTTATTTTTTACAGATTCCAAGGAAGTGTATTCTTTTAGTCGTCAATTTAAAAAAATAGTTCTTTAGCGTTGCAGTCAAGAGATAATAGTGAAAAGGACACTTAGGCTCTTATGGCTTATCGAGTACAAAAAATTCAAAATGCTAAATTTGAGTTAAGCTTCTGTGCCACAAGAAAAAATTAACTTTTAGTGCACCTAAGTCAACTTAAGTCTTTATTTTATGTCAACATTTGTATGATTTTATCTCTCATGTTGAGTTAAGTTCTTATTCCTTACTGATAATTCATAATTTGTCGACTTATGTTATATTTTCACCTTGGATTCCTTGAACTTAAAAACTTTTTCTAAGATATTTAATTTAAAAACACCTTTTATTTAATTTAAAAATAAAACTTTTACAAGGATTTTTTTTTGTCGTAAGAGGTATGTGATATCAGTATATATTTTACAGATCAACAATATCCACTTACGTAACATACTCGTTCTTAAATGAAGACTAAATTAAGAAAAATCTAAAAATATCAATAAACTAACTTTTATCCACTTACTTTTTTCCTTAGGACGTTCTTCCTGAAGCTTTTCTAATTCTATCTTCTTTAATGCTCTGTCAGACATTTTGCATATAATTTTTTACAAAAATTGTTAAAAATATTTAAATCAATCACCAAGATGTAGAACTCTCCTCAATGGTCTATCTCGACTTAGTGACTAATTTTATAAAAATTTTCAATGTTCATAGTTCGAAATATAGACTAAAGTCTACTTAAACAAAAATTTTTTTTAAATTCAAATTTGGAATAAGAATTTAACTTGAAATAATGTTTTCGTAAAGTGATTTTTTAGTTTGGAAAAAGAACTCAACTCAATTTATGCCTATCAAAAATCGATGTTGTGATTCGGAATAACAAAATAACTCAACTTAGGAAAATAAAATGTTTACTTTCTATTGTGGAATAACGACATAAGTTTGATTTAGGCAATAATAAAAACTGTATGTTTCTAATTATCATATCTTAAATTGATTTAGGCCATTATTCCAAAATAAGAATATAGAATTTGAGTTAGGAAACTAACGTCCATGAATTATGACTTAAGCTGTTAATCGAAAACAATAATATAAAGAAATTACTTAAGCTATTAGGTCTTTTATGGATAGATGTTATATCAAAGAAGATACAATTACCAAAAATTGATAGCAACTAGATTCATACATGCCGAACACGACAGCATCAATAACTCAGTTTCGTTCTAACTCGACTTAGGCGGTTAAGGCTTGTGACCACAGATATGTTTTGGTTCACGTTCATGTCTACCAAAACTGCTTAACCAAAAAGTGGTAAAATTATTATATAAAAAGTTTTAGACAAAATTGCGAAAAAATGTAGCAAAATTAACAGAATCTTTTATTACAATAGCTTGCAATAAAAATTAAGCTTAAAATAAAACTTTTTTATAAGCTCATTATGGATCGTTCATCCTGAAACTAAAACTAATTTATATTTCCTACGAATCGTTTTCAAGATATCCGCGAAAAATATGATTTGTTAAATTAAAGAGGCTTTGGCAGATATCTCGAAAATAGTTCGTAGGAAAAATAAACGAATCTTAGTTTCGGGTTCAGCGATCTATAGTAAAGTTAAAAAAATTTTCTTTTAAGCTTCATTCTTATACCAAACTACCGTAATTGAAGATTTTATTAATTTTCCGAACTTTTTATATATTTTTGGTGTATGACTTTATATTTTTTTAATTTTCCGAACTTTTTATATATTTTTGGTGTATGACTTAATATATAATAATTTTACCACTTTTGGGCTAAATAGCATCGGTAGACACGAAAGTGAAGCAAACCATATTTTTCCGAAAAATTTAATATTGCCGATTTTCAGTATATAGCGATTGTACATTTCAGGAATCTAAAAATTTTTTTTAATATATTTCTGTTTCGAGAAAATTTAATGTTACGACATTTGGCAGGAGTTTTATAGGGCCCTATTATGATTCAAAATTAAATTGATAGTTGAGTCGTAGTTGTCAAATTCGTATTATGGATTGCAACTAAACTAAACTTTCATCAAAGTAAGGCAACTGCTTTTTATCAGTTGTGTTTTGGTTTTTATTTTGGCTATTGTGCTACAAAGTCGAATCGAGTACAATTATTATTATTAGAAGTAGAGAATTTGTACTGAAATTTTTTTAATAAGTGTTACGAAGAAGAGTTAAAAAACAGCGCAAATATCGTTCTGCGCATTATGTAAACAGCCCCTAAGAAAAGTACTTTTATCACTTTAAAAACTTTCTGTATAGTGCCGTTAGAAGAACAATGACGTCATTTTATTGTGTTATGTTTTGTTGCGTATATGAAATATTTTTGGAAATCATATGATTCAGTGACATTTTTACAAACATTTAAATTCCCAACTGGAGTGCAGAACTGCATTTATAATGTCAGTATTTTCCTTAATAAAAGATTTATAATTTAAATTTTTTATATTGTGAAGCTAAAAACAAAAACAGACGAATATTCCTGCTGAAATATTTGTGCATGTTTATAACAAGTTTTGCAAGAAAACTGAAACTTTTTTTTATTATAAACTTATAGACATTTAATATTTCTATTGTCAATAAAGTAGTTTAGTTGAAAAAACTATAATTCGTATTCTACTACTAAATTCATAAATTCAAATATTTTTTACGTAAATGGGACCTACCACAAAATTCGTAAAATTTGAAACTACTATTCGAAAATATTTAATAAGAAAGATAACGCATTTTTTCTATTACAATTGTCTATTAGAATATTTAAAAATCAAACAAGAAAATAATAAAATTTAAAAAACACATGTGTGTTAAAAAAAAATCTATGATAATTTTTTCTTTGAAGGATTGACAGTATAGTTTTTAGCCAAAGTTATTTAATTAGTTTGGCTTAAGTTCGTTTAAACTATTTTTTTTTAGAAAGGAATTCTAATACATGTAAATATTGAACATTCAAAAGAAAAATTTTGGCTGTATGGGATATTGAACTGACATCAGATGTTTCGAGACCACCACAGTCTTCTCATAAGAGCTCAATATTTACATGCTTTAGAATTTCTTTAAAAAAAAACATTATAATCAAACGACTAAATTAAATACAATATGCATAGACAAATTTTGCGTATAACTAATAAAATATTGATTATACGCTTCATTATGCATTAGAGTGACAAGTTCGCTGGAAATATGCAAATCAACAAACAAAATTATTTTTTAATCAACTAATTAAAAGCGGCAGCTTTAATAAACAATTTTTTAATAGAAATAAAGATGTCACATCGCAAGCTTACATAATTTAATTAAATGAGATATAAAGTCATCTTTTTAATAAGGAGAATATATCACTGAAGTGAAATGCATTGAACAAAATAAATTCATACAGCCACAAATAAACGCAAATGTAACATACGAACATTTAGATAATTTAAATAAAATAATGAGGCTTCACTAATCATTATGTAAATAAGCCGATCAAAAGTGTTTTTTTTTTCTTTACTTCAATGTAATTGTGTATTTCAGTTATAATTAATTTAGAAAAGAAAAGTTACAAATAGATACAAAGGAGTTTAGGATATAATTTATTATTGAAAGTTAGTTTTTTTCTAATTATTTGAAAAGTTTTAATTTTAATATGGATATTTTTTGTTTAAGTTTTAAGAATTTGCAAATTAAACAAACAATTGAAATTAAACGTTAAAAATTGATGTTTAGTTTAAGACTTCAAAAAAGCTGAAGTAAAATTAAAACAATTAAAACTTAATACTGTATTGTAGTGGTTAAAAAACAATAATTAAGAAATTAATGCTACAGAAAGAAATATGTAGTACGATTATTACAACAAACATCTAGAAATTATCAGCTTATAAAAAATTCAAACTATTTTATACAAAAAATAAAAATTAAAAAAAACATTGAAACCATGTAATAAAGCTAATATATATTCAGCATTTTAACTACAAACAATACTTAAAAAATACAATAATAAATATAAAATTACTATTCTAAGAAAGCTACTTGTTACTATAATTTTTTTAGTATAGATCTGGGTATAGTACCGTTTAGACTGGGCTGGGCATATTGTATAAATCCCTCCGATATATAGTGATGTTGTGAACTTGACGTACTCGTACTGCAGCGCGGACCCATACTATGCGGTGCCACACGTGTTCGTATTTCAGCAGCTCTGGCACCACCCATAGCAGCTTCTTCATCGTTCAGTTCGTCCTCTTCAATATACATTGAAGGAACATCATTGCGGGCGGGTCTAAAAGACAAAATAAAATTGAATTTAGTTTATATTGAAAAATAATGAATATAATTATTCTTAAGTTAAAGAACATGTTCTTAATTGAGGCTGTTATTATTTATATACATATTTATCTGCTAAATTATAAATTACTCGTCCAAAGGAGTAAGTGGTCCATATATATTTGACCAAACATATAATTCCGATCAGCAAAACATCAGCATATGCGTAAAAAAATTACCTACAATCTGTGTTGATATAGTTTTTTGATTTCATCAACCCTTTTGGAGTTATTCACAAACTAGTACCGAAAAAAGTACCTTATCGTGCAAAATTAGTAAGCGTTTTCTTTCTAAACACTCATAAAAAATTTAAAACTTTACATTTTAACTAGAGTTTGTAAGGACAAGTATCTTACCAACAAAATGAACCATATATTATGAAAATCGATAAACAGATGTTGATTTTATTACCAATTAAGACACTTAAAAACTGCTCTCGCTTTTGATTTGGCTGCAAATAAATTTTAAGCGTCTGGATAAATTCACTAAATCAATATTTTTCTATCGATTTTCATGATATATGGTACATTTTATTCGTAGCATAGATGTCCTTAAGGCCAACATTTAAAAAAAAAATTTATTGCAATTTTAGGAAGAAAAAGTTTTTTAAGTGACGGTAAGTTAAACTAATAGAACGATAAGGTCTCTTTTTTCAACTGGACTTGCAAATAAATTATAGCAGATGATAGCTATAGCACTATCACAGTTCTCTAGCACAATCAATTATCTTCCGAATTTGAAATAATTCAGCTGCAACTATTTACAATTTTGTTTAAAAAACGTATTTTTCTAGGTAACTACAACGAAATATTTACTCTACGGGAAAGAAATCAAAATTTAATTTTTTTGAATCCCGTTTAAAAAAAGTTGTTTAATGCATTGTTAAACAAATTAAAAAGGTCTAAAAGGGAGGTGAGTGAAAAAGTAATTTTTTCGGTTTAACATAAAAATAGCAACAAACAGCTTGTTTAAAAATTTTTCGACAATTTTGATCCCTTACAGTTCTTTACGAAAATCAAACTCCCTCATTCCGTAACTATTTGTCGACGTCACGTGAAGCCAATACCAAATAATTTTCCGAATTTAATACATTTCAGCTACGGATAATTGCACACTTTTTTAAAAAACGAATTTTTCTAGGTAACTAAAACGCACAGTGTGTCGAATGAGCAATCTAGAAAGACAAGTGTTATATCTCACAAAAAAAGTAAGCTACGTGCTTGAAATTTGGCATACATAATAAATGGCTTAGGAGCTATAGAACTGGAAAAAATTGGGTTAGGCTGTTCATAAGATTTTTTTTCAATTAAGTTTCAGTTGGATCAAAAAGTAAATTTAAAAGTCATAATTTACATTATTCCAATTCATCTTCGGTGTTTCGCGAAGATTGCATATACTACATATAAGAATATATACGCAACGTCATTTTTTTAAAGTAAAGCTATTCTGATCATATTAAAAAATAAAATTGAAAATTGGAAAGGGGCTACACTTTTTTAATTTTTTCCGGGAAGGGCACATTCGCACACCTTGCCTGAAGTACAAACAGGTTTACCTAAAATGCCAATAAAAACGGAAAGCGGTGTTTTCTTGGTAGCTAATAGTACATTAAACGTCTGCTTAATCGAAATCCTAGCTGATCCTTTTCTCAAGATCAGATTTTTGTTTTTTTTCGTAATTTTTCAGCATAATTAACCGACATTGTTTCCATACCATCTAACGAGATAAATATCGTGGCGCGTTTTTTTTAAAGCGGTATCCCCTGTAGGAATAAGCCACTGCAAAATTACTTACTTTTTATTATATAATGAATGTAAAAACGAAATTAAAGATACTATGGCATGTTTCTATAAATGCTGTGAAGAAAAAGTAACTACCGCTTTTTTTAAACAGGTGGAATGTGATAAATCATTTATTAAATTTATTTTGAATCTTTCCCAAATTTTAATAATTCTCTGTGAATAGATTCACCGGCCTCTTCTGACCACAAATCCAAACCATCGTTGTTTAATAATGAAATGCCATCTTTCATATGATCAAATATAATATGCATCTTTAGAGTTTGAGATGTCCCAATACTTTCTAGATCTTTGCGGAGTTTTTTCAAGTTCTCATTTAAATCGGTAATATCTGCACGTTGCGTGTACAATTTTATTCATTGCCTTAAAAGCAGCGACGTATGGCTGTAACTTCAAAGGACCAACATGCTCGCAAATTTCAGGATCAAGCTATTTATCCGATTCTTGCAGAAGTTTTTGGCAGGCATTACCTTCGAAAATTTCACCCTGATAATTTTTTGCTACTAACTTCAATTTTGATGGCCAAGGCAGAGACATTTCATGTCTTACAGCAGGCACTATGCCGTTCTAGAATAGGTGGTTTGTAAATCCTTGTAAAATATGAAGTTCATGCAAAACACACTTCTGCAGAACGCACATGTTAATGTTGTCATCTTCTTCTTCTTCGTTAACGACATCTTTGTACTCCGATTCTTTTTCATAAAAAATTAGAGACATATTTACTGTACCGTGGCATTCCTTAGCATACTTTTTATCATTGCCAAAACATTTAAATTTATTATAATCATTATTTATATATTTGAACGTTTTCAAAATTCTTCTGTATCGGCATCACCAGTCAGTTTTCTAAAAGTTTACAATTCACTGAAAGTGATGAAACAGTAAGAGCAAGGATGCGTTGCTGTTGCAGTTTTCTGTCCATTAATAATAAGTATAAGTGTCAGGTCAGAGCTGATTTCAGCATAGCAATGATTTTTATAACTAATATTCTTTTATTTGATTAATCGAAAGAGCGAGCTTGGTGCTTTATCACGTATATGGACACACAAATAAACACACCTACACTCACACACTGGCATGCTTAAATAAAAGCAACGCCAAGAGACAATATCGCTTAATTAAAATATACACTCTGAAGTATTTCATAACATTTGTTGCAATATGATTAGCAGGGAAGCAAGTTTTCCATCCTTGTATACAGTTTATATTCAATCAAAGCATATTACAAAACTTGACCAGCAATTCAAAATATTTTCTTTAATATAGCTGAAGGAAAGCATTACTTCATTTTCAAGTAATACATACATAGTATGTATGTATAGTTGTATTTAAATGTATGTATGGCTGCCTGATATTCAAGTTTCAGTCCACCATTATAGTGGTTGACATGTTAACGGAATATATGTATTATTATCTCGACTATTGTTATTTATTCCTTTATTTTCTTTGTGTCATTGCTAATTGGATTTACTTATCGGTTGTGTTCCATCTCAAATTCCCATAAAATGAGTTGCCTTGCAAATGAAGGAGACCAGAAAAACTACATGGTTTCTGTGATACTTTTTTTTATTATCACCCAAACCATTTTATTTATGTTTTACGTTATCTGTAAATTTTTTTTAACTACTAGCATGTATGTAGCTTGCGTATTCGAAAGACCATTTAAGGTATTTCTTTGCTGATGAATAGAGAAACAGTAAAAACATTAACCACAACAATTTACTTGTTATTCGTTTTATAATAACATTAAACTTTGTGTTCTTTTATAAAAAATCTCAATTCTGTCTTTAGGAGTTTTTACATAGGCATTGAGTCTGAAAACATTTTAATGCCTGAAGTCTGCTGATGAGTTGGCGTAAGCAACAATTAAATGCGGGTATGTAGACTGCCTTAAAGCACAACAAATGGAATTTTTAAAAAGTTAATTTGAAGAATATTCCAAATTATTTAATAAATATTTTAGTATTTTTTATTTGAATCAATTTTTATTAACAGGACACATTTTGTTATAAATTATGTTCCTAAATAAAAAGTCGCTTTACACGGGATCAACTAAACAGTTTGCATATGCACACAGGTGTTTTTTTTTTATTTTCGAATTCAACATTCTATAAAACTAAATGTCACATGTGGTAATATATGAAAAAAGTACTATTTAAGGTATATTTAGAAAGAGTTAGTAAAACTTCGTTCTCACCAAAAGAGAGTGAGCAGTGAATTATTCAACATACACTAGAATGTCATGGAAATCGATCGATTTCAAATCACACCGGTTTCAAAAAAAGAAATTCTACTGAAAGATGATTTCTTGATAATTTTTTATTGTTTTCGACGTTTAGAGTATTTTATTCGAACTTAAATGCGATTTCACTATATAGTGCGATTTACAGAACACCTATTTGGCTAATACATAACGTTTTGTGAAATTAATCCATATCCATCACATACCAGGTAATTAGCTATGGTATGTTTTTTCTATCGCTCGCATAGGTAAATACATGCACCCATATTCATAAACGATTATTAAATCCAATGTATGCCTTAAGCCCGGTTTTCCCATACAAAATTCCTACATTAAACCAATATTAACTTTAATAAATTTTTATGAATATGGGGGATAATGACTTAAAAAACAAGCTGTGAAGATTATTATTATAACTTAATTTGGTTTTAGTAAGTCTTCACAAAAAACTTTCTTTTTCCCTCGAGAACGAACAATAAACAACAAAACTATAATGTTTCTCTATGACATGTTATTTCATAATACTCTATGCAGATTTTTATGCATAATTTCTTTCTAGTTATATTTTCAGCTCTTAATTGGTAATATTAAAGCTGAGTGTAAAAAATCTCAAATGATTTAGTAAATATTAGCTAAAGTCGAATAAAACCAAAAATGATGAGTAATTCTTTTTTAATTAATAATAAAATTATTTATCAATGAATGATGTTTAAATGCAACGTGTGATGTGTACATTCAATAATTGCTAATTTAATTGATTTCGAATATAAAACAGTTGGATATAATAAAAAGTCAATGGTGTACACAGAAAAAATGTTAAAATAAAAATTCAGATGCAAAAAGTGTTGATTTCATATAAATAAAAAGTAATTGCAAGTTTAAGTCCAGCGTATCAAATAAAAGAAGTAACGCTCAGTTTAATTTTTCACTTAAATTATTTTATTTAAAAAGAAATTTTAAGAATGTAATAATTGAACAGACAAAGAATATTTGGTTGCAGGGAAAGTGTAACTTATATCATGAAAATAATTCTAATGAGATCTTCTTATCAGAATTATTTACCGCCATGACATCACCGCCACCAATAATGGGGTTTGTCAATGAGTGTTTCTGCCCCTTTTTTATTATTTCAGTGTACATTCTTTTTTATTTAGCTATGCGCCTTTAGATCTTAAACTACTAAGTTGTAAATTTAGTCGAACTGTATGGCTTTCATCCAAAGTTATTTTTCTATTTTTGGTTAAGTTCCTTCAATTTAATCTTTCAATACAGTTCCACTAATAGCTAAAAACTAATAGTTGCTTCAGAGAAACTCAGAAGTCTTAAGAAAATTCCAAGAAATCCCATAAATTAAATTTTTTATAGTTTTGCCCATGAAGTCCACAGTTGATCAGAGGTCCAGAAAATGTTATGGAAAATAAGTGCATACACACAGAAAATTCTGCAGGTGATATTTTTTAAATCAAAGTTATTGGATTTTACAACAAATGTGATAAAATCAAAGCTGAAAAATAGGTCGAATTCGGAATCGTCCAGGGCCAAAAAAATACAAACTAGACTAAATTTTTTTTAATCGTGTCAATGAAGAAAACTTTTAGATACATACATATATAGAAACTGCATGCTCCTGAAAAAAAAAGATTATAGAAAAATAGTTCTCAAAAACTAAAAAATTTAAATTTTTAAATTTAAAATTGTATATTCAAACCTCACAGTTATATTTTCATAAATTTCTTTAACAATTTGAAATTTTGTTGCTTTACTAACAAAGAAACAATTGAAAATGCTGGATCAAGATTTTGAAAAATTGAGAAACTTCAATTTTCTTCAACGTAATCGTGAACGAAAACGGAACGAAAACGAAATTCCATACATTACACTGTGTGACAGTATTTTTTTTTGCTATATATCAATTAGTCTAGAGACAAAACATAGTCAAACTGCGTAATTGGCTTTTCATTTCCTCATCTTCTGTCCTTTTTAAAGGACTTAGCATTTGTCATGAGTGCTTATTTTAAATAATTTTTTTTAATATTAGTATCTAATATTTTTTTAGCACACTTGGTACCAAATAAAAGGGAAGACTCTGTAGAATGTTATAAAAATATTTATTTCAGTCCCTCTGAACAAAAATATTAAAAAAATGTCCTTTTAAAATATATCTTTCCATATCTTTAAAAGTTTTCATTAAAATTGTTTTCCAAAATTATAATTTGTAGCCTTAAATTAATTCTATAAGACTTCGAATATTTTGATTTTATCTCTCTTAGTTCAAAACCTGTGATTATTTTTTTCCGCGGCACAAAATTAATTTCTATAAAATTTGTATGTAGAAAATTTTGTTTTATAAAAAAAACTACCATTAATATTGAGACAAGAGCGATAAAATCGTAAAATGTGTGTGCACTTTAGAGTTTAAGTTAATATATATTTGTATATATTTGGCAAAACAATCAAATAAAGATTTTGAAGGAAACATTTCAAAAATTTTTACCTAAGACATATTTAAAATTCTTGTTCAGTTGATCTCTACAACTATTCTTCCATATCCTTGGCAGAAAACCACTACATATTAATTAATCTAGAGACTAAACATAGTTAAACTACGTGCTTGGTTTTTCATTTCGTCATCTCTTGTCCTTTTTAGAATGCTTATTTTAATTTTTGTTTTCATATTAATATGTAAAATTTTTTAGCAATAGTAGTACCAAATTAAAGGGAAGGTTCTGTAGAATTTTATAAAATATTTCCTTCATTTGCCCTGAACAAAAAAAAGTGTATTCACAAAATCCTTCTATATCCTTAAAAATTTTCATCAAATAGCCTTTTAAAAAGAGAGAGACCTAAAAATTTTATGATTTTTCTCTCTTATGCATTCTAACAGATTATTTTACAGCTACGTTTTTTTAAAAAAGTTTACATATTAATATGAAAAAAGTATTAAAATAAGCATCCTCAAAATATGTAAAGTCCTCAAAAATCTACAAAATATGACGAAATAAATCATGGATTGACCACTATCATTAAATCCACCGACACTAGAGGCCAAGTTTTTCTTCTGCCGATAATTCCACCCACCAGAGGCCACAGCACTGTAATTAGCACCAGTGTCATTGAACACTTCCTAAGCCATACCATTACCACCCGTACTGACATTAGTCGACGTACCAGCAGCATTAAACAACTAATCAGGCGCAGCAACAGGACCAGAAACACTAATAAAAGTTGAAGCAGCAGTACCTCCAATGGAACCAGCAGCAAAATTTGCACCAACATCATGATCGGCAGCAGAAGAAGCTGGCTTTAGAAGCCAAAGGCTTCTTAATAATATAAATCAGTATAACGATAATAATGTGAACTTCCAGATGATAAGAGGAAGACAATTTCAAAAAGCATCAGCACCTAAACCAACTATCAGTTGGAAGATAGTAAGACGACACTTATCACCAATAGTCAGCAGACAACTTCAACTATTACTGCCACGAATCACTTAGCCGAGTCATAAACGATTTAGCAAATACACGAACCATATTAGAGATTCCCAAAAAACTATGCCACAAATTCCTAAAAATCCCAGGACTTCCCCGACACTTCCGCGGAAGATTACGGCAATACTGAAAATCTAAAAAATCCGCAGCGGCTTTGCTATGTAGTTGTGACCAGTATTTCCAGCCAGTATTTTCTAATTTTCAACAAATTTTTGTTTACCCCCGCAAGCATTGATTGTAACAAACGCTAAAAAATTGTACATCCCTGAAATGCGCGGATCCAGCTTAAGCTTTTGGGAGGAGAACTTTTATGTGAAACGTACCATTTTGCAAAATTTCTTTTAGAAACTCCATAGAAATGGGATATATTTCATTCGCTTTGCAGAGGGAAATGCCCTTTTTCTCCTACCCTGGATCCGTGCATGATGCCCGATATAGCCTAATTTGGAACTTCATAGCTTCTTTTAGAAATGGCGCTATTATGCAGAGAAGCTTGACAAGTTTTCATAAGACATGATGCCTTCTTTTGCTTAAGAAAATACTAGATCCTGTAATAAATTGGAATTCATAAACCAATAGATTGCTTTAGCCAGTCTAGAGCAACAGAATCGTTTCATATCGCTATTTTAAGAAAATCGCAAAGGATTCTGATTCTCGATAAGAAGTAGTTCAAGTTAAACACAAGTAGTCTAATACACTGGGGAACTCGGTGATCATACAATGCCGATTGTGAGAAATTAGGTCAACATAATTTCTAAGGCCTGTGATTTTGTAGTCAATTTGCGTACATGTGATACTGAGCTCCAATGACTATAAATTAGTTTTTTTGAGTTGATTCTGTATCACGAGATTTTCTGTTATAAAGAAAAAAGAGGATGCTGCATCACATAATTTGCCTTTATTCTAGAACTAGTTCTTTGATTAAATTAAAAAAAAAACACAGCAGGATCGGAAGCAAAACTATCTTTAAATAACGTTTCTTAATAGTCTTATATTTTCGGAGATATTCAGAAAGTTTTATTAAAACAAATACATTTTTAAAGAAATTTTAATTATTTTGGCTTGAGTTCGGTTTTTTTTTTGAAATTTAATTTTTCAAGTAATTATATTTTTATTTAGAGATAAATGTGAAGCATATATACAGAGAAGAAATGATTTTAGTAAATTTGGCTCATTTTATTTGTAACATATGAAGTTATCACAATTAAGAATAAAATTTAGAGTTTTCTCCAGATTAATATTTAATGTCTTTTAAAACAAATTTTTTTCAACATTTTTTGAAAAACTTAATTTTATTATAAAATAATATAATAACGACATAATTTAAACGTTATTTTGTTTTCGATCCTTCTGTGTTTTTTTAATTTAATCGAAGAACTAGTTCTCGAGAAAAGGTAAATTATGTGATGCAGAATCCTCTTTTTTCTATGTAACGGAAAAACACGAGATGCAGAGTCAATTCAAAAACAGTGATTTATAGGCATTGATGTTCAGAACTAAGTGTATAAAAATTAGCTATGAAACCTTAGACCTTACATAAAAAATATAATTTTGTTGGTTTGTGTAATCATTAAATATCTATATGTAGGGTCTCTTAGGATAAAACTTCTAAAGGGAGCGTTTATTAGCTCCAAAGAAATAAGGATTGTATTCATTAGTAGCTATAAAAAATCCTTTTATAATAATAATCACTTTTTTATTGCAGACTCATTACGAGTTGTATGTAATCCTAACAGGCTACTTATTTATTTTTTATTCATTTTTTTTGTTTGACTTTAAGTTTCACATATTTTTATTTTATTCCATGTTTTCGATATTTCTTTGTAATGTGCTACTTCAACTAACTAATTAATGCTTAATTAACAATCATAAATATTTCATCATGTAGAATTCCAACATCGCTCTTGTTTTATAATATAATAGTATTAGAAATATACATATATCATTAATAACACAATCTCAGTCTTGATTTGATTTTTTTTCAATCATCAATAAAAATGGTAATTAAATAGAAAACTTAAGCAAAACGGAAAAAGAATAGAGAATATTTTCAATAAATGAACATGATATGTAAGAACCAACGCACATTTAGTGGCTTTCTAAATTGGCGCTTCAATTCACTTGGTTTGACAAACTTATGCTCGTTTGATATTTTTATGTTTATAACACATCAATAAATACCAGCATCTGCATAAATGCCTGCTGATATTCTAAATTTATGCATATGTGCTTGTGTGTGTGTAAGTGAATATTGCTATGATGCTGGTTTGTCATTTCGCATATTAAAATTATGAAAAATAAAAATCTACCAGAAAATTATGTCGTTTCCACATCCGTTCTTTGCTTCGTTCGTTAACATTCATTTTGTGCACATATGTGTAATAATTATGCTTGAGTATGAGTGTTTCTATTTGTGTGTAAATTTGTTACCGCAATATAAAATATCTTTAAACATAGAAATAGAAAAAACCACAGATTATATTTATTGTGCTTTTCTGTGTAATTTTTGCAACCAAAAAAATATGGGAATTATTTGCACCGTAATGTATGCATTAATTTTAATGATTTGTTACCCAGACTTTTGTGTCACTTTAGATGCGACTGACTGTATTTGTATGTTAGTGACAGTTTGATTTATAGCTGTATCAGAGGAACCATATGCATAAGTATCTGACTTAAAATATTCTGACTGCAACATAATTTTTAAAGAACGAAATGATTTGCATTTGTGCGACAACTGGTGGAGAAGGTTTACTCATGTCTATTATTAGGAAACTAATTGTTTCTATTTGTCTCAGCAGACTACTAGTGATCGCTCATATTTTTATGAAAAGTCTATGACTTTTTTAATATGAGACACTTAAAATTGCGTGACACAAAAAGTATGTACTTATACTCAAATTTTTTTTTATTAAAAACTAAATTTATTATCTGAAATTCTGTAGTGCAAGATGAATAAAAAAATTTATAGTTACTAATATTTTCCATGATTTTTCTTTAAATACTTTAATGACAAAATGAATATGTCTCCGTCGATGTACAATTTGTACTATATTTTCACTTTATTCATGTAACATTTTTAGGCGTCAGTCCCCTAAAATTAATTTAAGAGCTCATAATGTTTATTTAAGGTATTTAACTGGGAAAGGGGGAAACAATAACGATATGTTTGAAAATTAGATATTTTTAAAATTTAATTAAAAATTCAAGATAATACACATGTGATAATAATTGAAAACTTGTCATAACCAGAATAGGTGGTATAAAATGATTTGGGTGGAATTATTAGAAATAAACTAAATTGAAAATGAAAATCAAATGATATATAGCACATTAAGGCAGAATCAAAATATTTTGGAAATAAATTAGCTATTTCGAAACGCATTGTTTGATCTGTATAAAATTTCTGTTTAACATAGCAAAGAAGCGTTTTTATCAAACTAATGAAAATAGGATTCTGCTCAGCAGCAAACTAGGGCAATTCGGGAATGTAAAAGTTTTCAATACTTGTATTTCTTTGTTTTATCTTTTATAATTCTTTAAAGTTAGGCAAAACGGTATTAAGTCAGGAACTGGAGATAATCGTAATGTTAAATTGAACATTACTTAATTTAAATTCAATGTATATTTTTCTGATTTAAATCCTAAAAGGCAATTGATTACGATTGGAAGCAATTGCGCTAGACTTAAGTTATTGACAGCAAATGAAAGAGGAAAAAATGAGTTAAACCCAATCAAAAACCCAAACGGCATTTTTTTAACTTAACACCTTTTTGCCTAACGTCATTGTGTATACTCATTTAAAAATTAAAATTTAGCAATTTTTCAAAACCTTGGTACAGTATTTTGCAGATATCGGATCCAAATAACGGCCGATTGTCACAAATATTTCTTTGTTAGTTAAACAAAGAACTTTAAAATCGCTTCAAAAATATGTAATGGAAATATTCTTTCTGTGCTTGAAAATATACTGTTGTAGAAAAAAATAGTTAATTTAATAACTATACAAAAATGGTTTTTGTACCTTTTACCAATTACCCTTCGATTGGTATTATTTTAAAAGCGATCGATGAAAAGACAACCTGTTTTTTTTGCTTCAATATTCGCAATGATCTTTTAAATTTTATTATATATTAAAATAAATGGATTGATTTACAAAATGTGTGTACATATGTACTATATAGATATGTAATTATGTTACATCGGAATTTACAACAAAAAATATATTTGATACATATACTCACATTTAACTGATCTTTTCAAGTCTCTCTTTTTATATTAAGAAAATAACACAGCAAGTATAATATAATAAATGTTCTAAAATATACAGTATGACAATTCATATTGCTAACAAATTAGATTATTAATTAAAGTTTTCTGATTTGTTTCTAATATATGACATTAATAAATCGTAACATAATATGAATAATAAAATATCTCCGAACATATACAATTTTTAATTTGAAGATTGAAAAAAATTTCGAGAATGTTCTCCCTAAAAAGCAATATTTATTTTCGCTATATTTATTTCGCTATATTTATTTTTTCTTCACGGTTAAATAATTATTATATTTATTTCTGAAAGATATCTTCACGTAAATTAATAAAAAAAAATTAATGCATTTTACCAGTTTTGTTATTCCATTTGATCTCAAATTTTAAAGCTTGGACTTAGAAACATATACCTCCTGCAGTAACTCTTGAGTGTATATTAAAACTTATTTTTCAAAGCCCTGGATCCGATGTGATCTATGGGCAAACCCATATAAAATTTCTTGGGTTTCTGCAAAACCTTCTGAGGAATTCTACAATTCTCACACAAATTTTAGTTCTATTTGCTTGGTTTGTATTTTGTACTTAAAGCGCTATATGGGTGATTCTCATTTGAAAGGATTTTTTCACGTCCGTTGAAAGTATAGTAAAATATTTCATAATTTAAACGCATTAATTTTAAAATGAAAACTTCTTTAGTTTCATTTAATAGAATATAAACACATGTCCATACGTTTTTTGTGTGCAAGACTGTTAATTATGTACTAAAAACCATGAACGAAAATACTGTTTTTCTCTTCTCAGCATTTTCATTTGCTTTTCTTATTTTATGCATCAAATACTTGAAAAATACTAACAATTATAATTTTTTTATTTTTTTAAACTGTTTTGTCCCCAGTCTTGTATAGCTCAATACACAAAAATGTTAAACAATCGAAACATATAATTTTATAATGGGATCCATTGAACGAGGCGAAAACTCTAATATCAATCCTACCTTCTCAATTTTCTATTAGTTAAATAAAAACACACACACAAAATGTATACTTAATAGTATAATTTCAAAATGTCATTCGAAAATATCATTAATCAACGATTCTGTAACATTAAGAAACTTTTTAATATGCAAGAAACGAAAGAAAAACAAAAACACCACAAAGCACCATTGCTCCCTTTGTTTCGCAAAAAATATTGAAAATAATTGTAGATTATTGAAATCTGAATACAATGTTGCCAAGTACACATAATTACGTAAATTTTTATATTTTAAATGTATAAATTAAGCCAACAAAGAAAAAATTGTGACAAACGTTTGTTATTTGGATCCGCTGTCTTGAAAACACGAGACAAAGTTATGAAAACTTTAAAATTTTTAAGTTTTAATGAGTATATCTTACTAACTATACAATATAAGTGCTTAACAAAGCATGATTTTTTAGAACGTTATAAGGGCTATAAGCCCACAAAAAAATTTTTAAATCGGACCAGAAACAAATTACAAGAGTACAAACATTTTACAAGCCCGAAGTACACTTTTTTGAAACTTTATAGTTTCGGTACTGAGAAAAATGTAAGGTCATCTTGCAAAATTAAGTTGGAATACGCTTATGAAATGATCGTAGACCTGATTTGTTTATCCGTTTAGAAACTGCAGAACTATTTCCAAAATATTTCGATTCTGCCCCAATGTATTCTGGTGACGGCCATATGTTTGATATTTAAATAATTACACAGGCCATTATATAGAAAATTAAGGTGGCTGTACCACATAATTCGCTAAAACTTAAGAACTGAGCGTTCGATTAAATTAAATAAAATACCAAAATATTAGGACTAAAACTATCTTCCAAATATATTGTCATTAATTCTTGGCTACCTTATAGTTTTGCAGATGTTGAGCAAATTTTCTCAAACAAGCACATTTTTTCTTAAAAAGAAAAAGTTTGAATTTTTTTTTCTTAAAAAATTCATTAACAAATCTAAAAGGAGTATAATCCTAAATTTTATTATTTAATTATATACCTGCATATGTTGCAAGTAAAATCAGCCATATTTCATTAAAATCGATTCACAATTTTTGACTTTATACACAATTAAGTTAGGGAACTCAATTGAGAAAATTAAATAAAAACTTAGCTGCTTTATGAAAATCAGGATCTTTATTAGTTGGAATAAAATCAAAAGTTGTAGATTGATTTTCTTGAAAAATTTAGCTATAATATTTAAAAGTTTATTCATTTTAGATTTTTTATGAATTAAAAAATAAATTAATTTTCTTGAAAAAATACGTTTGTTTGCCAAAACTTTCTAAATATCTCCAAAACTATAGGGCAATTAATAATTTATTTAATTAAATTGAACGGCTAGCTCTCGAGTTTCAGCAAATTGTGTAAAGCACTCTCCTTAATGTTCTATAAAACGCTAAATCTCGAAAACTAGAGTCAATTCCATAAAAGTATTGTATACGTATTAAAGCTCAGTATCATGTGTATCCAAATTGACCGACAATTTCCAGGCTACAAAGAAAAACTTAGTTTTGTTGTTCTGTGTTATTAATAACACAATTTTACAATACATCGCGTTCCCGACAAATTTTAGCCGTTACCGACTACATATGCTATGAAGACTTTAAATATATAATTGTAATTCTTTTATCAGTTGTCGAGATATACCTTTATGTCAAAAATGAAGGCACTTGCAGGACATATGTACATGAGCATAACTTGAGAATGCCATGCACTATTCAGTTAAGTAAAAAAAATTAAAAATTCGACAACAAAATTATCTTTAAGCCATACAAACATTATTTCTAAATCTCCACGGTAGTTTTGACGATACCGTAAAAGTTTGAGCAAAAAAAATACGTAATTGTTTTTAAAACTTTATAACAAAATAAAGATACAGCAACGGGCGAGCTTTTTGTCCAGTAGCATGTAGCTAAATAAAGTCCAAAAGAACTAAGTGCTTTTTAATTGAAATTGGTATACAACTTTGGCTTTAATTGACAATTTAGTGACAGAGCTGAGTTGATAAAATTTTAATTTTCATACAACAGTAGCAAGCACAAGCACAAAGTCGGAATTTGCTGTTGTATGAAAATTTAATTTAAATCAAATTAGTTCTCTCACGGAATTATGAATAAGACCAAAAGTTAATTACTAATTTCAATATAAAAGGTCTCAATTCTTTTGTAATACATTTAGCTACAAGCTGCTAAATCAAAAATAAGCTCGTTGTAGTATTTGTATTTTTTATGCATTCTTAAAAAAAAAATTTTAATTTTTTATAAATTTTTTTTTTTGGGTTAAACTTTTATGATATCTCTAAAAGTACTGCACAAATTTAGAAACAATGTTTGCACGGCCTCAAGCTTATTTTGTTGTCGAATTTCGGTTTTTATTTTTTACTGAAGAAAAAAACGCCTTCTAAAGTTATGCTACTATATGTGGTGAAAGTGCCGTAATATTTTACATAACGCTATATCGCGAAAACTAGAGCTAATGGAAAAAATGGAATACAGATTGGCGTTCAGCATTGCAAATAACTGTAAAAATAACTTACATTGCTAGCGAACGAAGAAGATTTTCGAAATTTGTAAACATGTGTAATTATTATTACAAATCCATATTCTTCAAAATATCAAAGGAGTGTAAAATGTTGGACTAAATGTTCTAATTTATGTACTAATTTATGTACTAATAATTCCCTTAAGTGTTGATAACTTTAATTTGGTGTTAATGAAAACCAAAGCACTTTTCTTTCACTAAAAAAAGTGGCGAATGTATTCTTTTGATATCATGGAGAAGTAATAAATTCCTTTTAAATGACCATTCAATTTGGTTTTATGAAAAGGCATATACAATATTTATTGACATAAAGAAAATACATGAGATTTAAGCACTTGCTATTCCTAAAAAACAACTTTCTGAAAAGTTTTATTTTTTATATTCTTCAGACAATTTAAGAAGAACCGTGAAAGTAATTCAAATAATTAGACAACAAATTTATAATCCTTAATACAATAGCTAAAATGAATGCCTATTCATCAATAAATTAAAAGAAATAAAAGTTCAGCTATTATATACTTTGTATAAAAAAACCTGCACACGTAAAACCAGAGACTTAATTGCGAGAGCATGTATGTAAGTGAATCCTATTACAGGTTAGACGATATTAATGTTCTAACAAATAAATATATTTAGCTCACGTACGTTAAATTCAACAAAACGAGTGGGTATAAATTTATCAAAAGCAACTATTTTATTTTTGTTTTGTCTACTGCCCGAAGATTCAACTAAATAAATACAAATAAACTTTGACGTGGTTGGCCTTTGCTCTTATTAGAATTTCATTTATTTTATTAAGTATAAAATGTCTTTATTGATTTGTAATGTACTAGGGCGTCGTACGTTTGTCTTTTTGAGTAGTAGCAATTATTATAGTGCTACTGCATTGTCTTCCTTAGGCCAGCAGCAAAATATTTTTACTCCAAAATCAGCTTCGCTGACTAAAACATTTTTGCATCAACAGAGAAAATAGTTGCGCCCTGCCGAATGCAGAAATGTTTTAGTAAGCGCTGTTGGTTTTTGAAATACCTTAGTGAAGAATATTCTTTCACACTATAGAAATACTTTGTAAGCGAAGAAACCAGTTCCACGAAAAAGTAAATAAGAGCCCAAAATGTTTTCTCTATAACATAAGATATAAGAAAATATTTTTTTTTGTTTTATTCCAATGCTGAGCATGGCATCACCGAAAATAAGTTTTCACTTACCTGCTCGAGCTTATTTTGTCTTGTATTGTCCAAACATTAGCACTTTAACGAAGAATATTTTCAATCCTAATATAGAATTGAAAAGATATTTTGAGCTTTGGCCTCATTTTGAATGCATTCACCCCTACTCAGTAGCAAAACTTTTCAATCACAACTTTTTTTGGGTAAATGTCGATATATTCATTGACATGTAAATCTCTTTGACTCCTAACCCATAATGGCTACACAAATTTATTCCACAAAAATTATCAAATCTCTTTAAATTTTTTTTTTCATTTTCCAATATACACATGTAATTTATTTTGGGTCAAACCAATGACACATCTTATCAGTATGTTACGAAAAATGTTTTCCTCTAAAAGTATTTCCATAAGTAGCATCTAAATAAATTTATTTTTGAATTAGGACATTTTTTGCATTCGAGTGTTGATTTTTTATTCTGACTTGACTTGAGTATATTAAAAAGCTTAATAAAAACTGAAATGAAAAACTTCAACGATATGCCAAAACTTTGAACTTAATGACAAGTTTATGGTTAAAAGTTGTGAACTTTTCTTAAATATCTATCAACTGACACCGAAAACTCTCTATTCATGTTCGCCTTTTTTTTTATCAATCAGCACCCCTTTTTAAAGTTACTGAAAACCCTTTTGACTTAAGTAATCATTGGTTTTCAATTTGCATATGTATATTGAAATGTCATCCCTCAAAGAGCGTCGGTTGTAAAAGACATTGTTGGCAGAAATTAATATAAAAAACATTGACTATCGACTATTAGACATTTATTAATTTTTTCGAAAAACCCTCAAGGAGCAAAAGTATACAGACCACGCTATAAATAAATAAAATTGAAAGGTAATTTTCTATAGATATAATATATGAAAATTTTATTAATATAAAAAACACAAAAACAGGAAAAATATTTCTTAATTTTTCAGTGTCTATGAAAATAATTATTGCACTAAAAATATTCTGTATGCAAAATTAACTGATATTGTATTATAAAATAAATTAAAATTCATTTAAAACGGATCTACTTATTTTTCATTTAAATGTAACAAACATTTTATTAACTAAACTTTAAATCTTAAGAAACTAACTGACTTAAAACTGTAAAAAATTAATGATTCTTATATTTTTTTGCGATCAATCTAACTGTCACAAGAACTAATCACAACTGCCGTAAAAATAAAAGATATTTCCCTTTTTCTGCTATTTTTACTGTTAAATAATAAACCCATATGAACTATAAAATAATATATAAACCCATATGGACTGATCCGTTAAAGCACTTTATTTGAATAACGACATAAAATTTTCTCAAAAATAATTCCTAGGATTCATTTACATTTTTGGACTTGAAAAAAAAAACAGCGTCGATTGATTCAAATTTGATCTAAATCGGTTAAGATAGCGTTATCGAAAATTGTCAAGACAAGTTTTTTAAATTTCTTCAAATCGCACGATTAGATATACTTTTGCCCCTATGTGCAATGACCGAAATGATTTTTTTTATAATTTTTTTCGTGATTAGCACATCTTCCTTACCCCAAGCCTTAGAATATTTGATTATTTTCGTTGTAAAGCAGTATAATTAGTATAAAGTATTTTACTATACTCCCAATGGACAAGAAAAGCGCTTTGTACTTGCAATCGCACTTAAGCCTTATGTAACTGGTACACATTTCATTTTAAATAGGAACTAGCTACAGAGGTTTTTGATCTAGTAAGCCAAAACTTCTTGAGAACTCTTAAATTTTGGTTAATTTTGTAATTAAAATTGTCTTACGGCCCTTTTCACAATGTGTGATTAAAATCTAACGTCGACTTTAACGGCAAGTTTTGTTTGCCGAACTTCCCGTTAAAGTCCACGTTAACTCTTATTCGTACATTGTGAAAATGGCCGTTATTTGATTTGGTTTTTGGGGGTCTAACAGATTAATTTATATTTTACACCCTTAACAGAATAACGGCGGTATCCGGGTACCCAAAGACATTTACTGCAATTAATATAAGAAAGTTAAGCGATACTGTTGACTTTTTTTTACCAACATCACTTTTTCTACAACGTTCCGTCTCAAAAACAACAAATGAATTACTAAAACAAAAATTTTCGTCCTAAATATTATACATCACAAAAGAATACCAACTTACAAGTGTATTTTTTCAGTTATACTTCTTTCATTACACCATGTATTTTTATCAACGTGATTTTTTTTTGATATAACTCAACAAAACAATAGAATCTTAAGTGATTTTTTGAGTAAAAATTACAGAAAAAGTGTATACTACACATTTTTTTCCATGGGCAGCCGGGTACACTTGTCACTCTGTTAAAGGTGTTTATTTTGTCACTCACATAAGGGCTAAAATAATATATTGCTCGCAAGTATTTTTAGAAAATAATAAGATAGAAACAATAGTGTGATACTTTAAAAACCAGCCCAATATTTTGGAATACCCACCGTGATTTTATACGCAAACTTAAAACATGGATTTTTTCTGTTGAAATTTGACTTTAGCGTATGCATCGTTTTTAAAAAACAAGTTGTTTTTTTTTCTTTGCCGACTAATGCTGTTACAGTTAAAAGTATTTTTAAAAATTTCACTATGTTCTTTGCTTTAATGTCAGTAACTAAAATATTTGTAGAAAAAAATGTAATTGCACTCGCAACCTTCAACTTCAAGTTCATGATTTGTTTTTGCATTAAGTGTTTAATTAAGAGACTTGTCTTAGAAAAATAAACTTTACTTGACTGAGTGTATCTTAACAAAAGTACAAGCACAAATATTTAATATTTAGTATAATATTTAATTTAACTTGTACTAAATAAAATTACACAAACTTCTCTCTGCTTAATGTAAAGCACTGGGAATTTCAGTAAAATTTGGCCATCAAAAATGGTAAACTCTTAAAACTTTGTTAGCCCAAACATTGACAATAGTTTTATAAATGTTGGCTTGCCAACAAAAACACAATTGCACATAGACTGTAGATAGGTCTCCCTCTAAAGTCTCATAATTTTCAATCATCATAAAATGTAGTTGCCAAGTCCGGTTTGAGTTTTAGTCAAAAGTAACTTTTATAGAGTGTTACAAACAGATATTTTTACACATTCAAAATAAAAAAAAAAAACATTTCTTCATAATCTTTTATATTCGCATAACAGGAAATTACAGTAATTTTTCGTTAGGCCGGGTATGTTACCTGATAAATTTATATATCTTATATTTTCTGTTTTCCCACCAAATTTTCTTACCATTTCCATTGTTATGTGCCAACATTTGACTTGGCGTTTTAATAGCCAATAGGTATGATGTGATCTTAATGACGAATATATTAAATCTAGTTGAACGTTAATTGTACAAAAGTTACGTAATCCTTATAAATGTTTGTTAATGTCAAATATGACCCCAGAAAAAAAAACAGTTCAAAGTTTAACTCATTCTGTTCGTTTTATTGAGGGCTTACTGTAACGAAATATTTTGAGAGAATACAATAAAACTTTGCCTAGTGTTGGCTGGCTGAATGGTTGGTTGTATAATATTGCTGTTACTACTACAGCTTGTTGTACTACAACTCCTGGAATAAATAATGGTCATAATGATCAAGGCCCAGGCACTAGTAATCTGGTTATGTTTCTTTATTGCTGTTTAACATAAAAGACATTCATACTGTCACATACACTGTAGCATAAAAAGTTGTTAAACTATTGCCGTGTATTTATCGTTTTGCAGAACTAGGCTCATTTGCCTTGCTAGATTTATTTAAATAGGAACGCAAAAAGACACTTATAGCCATAACTACGGACACGTTTACATTTTTACCCATTTCGGCAGTATTTTTCTACAGTAATTTATGTTTCGTAGTTGTTGCTAGTGTTGTTGTAGTAATTTTTGGCACCATCATGGTCGTCATCAACAGCATCATCATCATCATCATCATCACTATAACCATCCAGCCATGTACAAGTTAAAGAGGAAGTTTAGTAAAGTTGGTGTTTAAAATTCCATGGTTAAAAAAGGAAATGAATTAAAATTAAGGAAATTATGACACAAATTTCATCTCCTTTCTTTTTATTTTTACTTATTTTTTCTCCATTACAAGAAATGACAAATATTCAGTTTCATTTCAGTATTTCTGGTTATTTGGGACAATTTAAGTCATTTATTTTTGGTTTTTTTTTTGTTTCGCAAAAAGGGATAATACTGTTGTAATTAAGGTAAAGGACTTTTGTTATTAAAAAAGAAAACAGTTAAACAACTGTCATTATAAATACACAAAATTTTCTTAAAATTTTTAATTTAAAATAAATTATATTTAAATTAATTAATAGGAATTAAATAGTAATATGAAATGAGTCACGACATAGATAATAAGGAAAAAAATATTATGCTTACTAAATGCTACATAAATTATTTATTTGAGAAATAAATAAATAGGGTCGGTCTTAAATATTCTTTTATAAAAGTAATTGTACAAGAACTCTGATGAGTAGACCGGGAGGTCTCGAAACCCTCCGTGCAGTCAAACTTTTCTTTGTCGACATGCTCATGTTTTCTCTAAATAAAAGTAAGGGTACTAGACTGCAAACTGGTAAACAACTCAGATAAATAGACCATGACGCGTCGAAACATGTAACTTCAACCCTCCGTGAAGTCAAATATTTCATTGTATAAATAAAAATATGATTTAATTGAAATATTAACTTTTATGTGCGCACCTAGGTACCCGGGTACCTTTGGCGTGTTCAACCAAACATTTTTAATTGAAATTAATAATCTGCATATCTGAAACTTTTTGAGAACTTCTAACTTTCAAAAAAGTTTGTATTTTTGCAGCCGTATAGTTAAAAAAATTTTGTAATTTACGTTAGAGACCAATTTACTCTTAACACCCTTAAATACGCACCAAGGTACCCGGGCACCTGTTCGTGTTTTATATGGGAATGAGGCCATTGTAAGTACTTATATTTGTTGTTAGTTATTAGTAGCTCTGCATAAATAAATAAAAGTCTATATAAACGTGGTAGACGTAGAAATTTCTAATCAAATTAAGCATCATTTATGTGCACGACAAAAAACGCCTTCTATTGCGCCGCAAGGTACCCGGGTACCTATATAAAAGTTACGTTGAAAAGAAGTACTTTCGCACTAAATATCAAGTTGAAACCTAGTAAAATATATATGAGATTGGCTACAGATATATATTGTCAATCCCATATTTATTTTATAAATACATATTTAGTGCGAAAATATTTGTTTTCTACGTAACTTTTATATAGGTACCCGGGTACCTTGCAGCGCATTATAAGATGTCTTTTTGCCGCGCACATAAGGGTTAAATTAAAGTTGAACTCAAGCCAAACTAATTAAATTTCTTTCAAATTAACCCATACTATTCACTTCGACTAAAATGCATATTATAATAGCTATAAACTCTAAAGGCACATAGCTAAGAAGGCACACTGTTCAAACAAATGAACAAAACAAACATTCACACACAAGTATTCGTAATTAACGACGCTTCATAAAAACAATGAAATAATTTCATTAGATTTTTTTCATTAATCCAATTACAATTTCGCAAATCTGAATCTGATCGCTTTAACATTGTCATGCAGCGATCTTGAGAGATGTCTGAAAGACACGGCCAACCGGGTTGCTTGATGTGCGTATGTATTGCAAAAAGTAGAAAACAGATGCGAAAAATAGTCGTGTACTACTCTCTCTGTCTTTTGTTCCCCTCCCATATATATTTTTTCAGTCCGGCAAGAAATGTCCAAAGTGTGATAGGCCACTTACGAAAACTTGTAAAATAAAAATTTTATGCGACTTCAAATTTAATTATTTTTTTCTTGCAAACTCTTGCGAAATTCACCTTTTTTAATACTCAATAAAAGGCAAATCAGGATAAATATGGGCAAAAAGAGAGAATTGGACAATTTAGATTAGACCTTTACCTGTCAGAACAGTAAAAACATCTATCGATTTTCCCGCCATTTCAAATACCTGTGATTTGATTCACTATCTTATTTTAACGATAACGATAAAAAAATACGGAATTCTGTAAACCAATTCTGGTATAGGAGCCTAAAAATATATACGTTTTGCAAGATCACATTGGAATTTTATTTTACAGGGGAGGGTTTCCCCGTTTTGGTCTGTTCGTGTAACATTTTTTGGAATATCTTAACCCTGTAACTCTTCGTTTTATGGGTCATTTTGTAGATTTCTTAAAAAAAGAGCAAAAAACTTCCCCTCAGCGGCGATATATGGGGCTTAAATTCTGTACAAAAATATTTCCCATAGAATTCCACTATAGGTCGTATTAGAGACCCCAGCTCCAGACTTAACTCGGACGCTAGAAATCATTCAAAACTTTATATGTGCTTGAGGCTTAATTTCGCACTTATGCACAATTCGTACACAGAAAAAATTATCATAGGTTTTTATTTTAACACACATGTGTTTGAACTTGTTTTTAAATTTTATTATTTTTTCTTTGGTTTTTAAATATTGCAATAGAAAATTTTGATAGAAAATAATGCGATTTTTTTCTTATTAAATATTTACGAATTTTAGTGTTTAATTTTACGAATTTTGTGATAGCACCCATTTCCGTAAAATAAATATTTGAATTTATGAATTTAGTAATAGAATACGAATTATAGTTTTTTCTGTGTAGTCGGAATAGAAAATTCTGTAAACCTTACGTTTACGGAATAAGATTTGTCCAAGTTTTTTTTTATGTACTAGACCACGAGGAACATTTTTATAGAATATTTTATTCCCGCACTCTCCCTTGTTACGGGCGTTTATGCAGACGGTTAATATGTTCCCCAAAAATATTTACTCTAATATTTTCTACAATGTTGCTGAACATACCCTAACTTCAGTTGTAAAGAACAAATCGTTTCATGTATTTTGTTTTTGTCTCCTCTATCAGAAACGGTTTACAGAGCCCCGTACTTTTGAAAAAAAGGTCGAAATTGTTATATATTGTAATCAAACGGTTTAGAAACAGTAACAGCAAAAATACTGACTTTTCTATGCAGTGCCTATTTTAAACCACATGCGATGTTGTTAACGAAACGCCAATAGTTTTTGTGGCATTATGGAATAGGCAACAGTCAGCTGATCAGTTAAAGCACATCCTCTTTTAGCAGAACTCAAGTATGCACAGTATGCACACATATAAAAGCTTTTATATATAATTAAAAAATTTCTATTATTTAAACATTTGATTTAACTTTTATTTTTCAATATTAAAGAAATTTATGAAAAAGGACTTTATATTTGAATTTAAATTTTCAATGAGAAAAGTTACAATTTTGTACTTTCATATTGTTATCAAAATCTTTTAAATCATATTTAGCCAAATGTTTATGTATTTTATTTTTATTTTCTGTATTAATAAATAAATTTAATGTAATTCGGCACAAATATTTGTTTAATATATGAGACGCCTAGAGCAACAACTCGGTAAGCCACATTAAATAAAACTTAGTTTTATGTGCTCGTTCTCCTGCTAGGTGCCATAGCTTTGTATTCTACAGAAATTATTGGATAGGTTCTAGTATTTTGCAAATAATTATGCTGCATACTTAAAGTAGAAAATTCCAAAAACCATAAAATTCTAAATTTTCTTAAAAGTTGAAAGTCAATTTATTCAATATTTTGTTTTTGTGGCTTCCCGATTTATTGCACGAAGCCTCTCATTTAATAAATATCATACCTAACTTAATGTGAATCGGATAACTTTTGTAAAAGTTATAGCAGTTTTACGACAAAGAGTCCTTGCTTTAATCACAAGAAAAACTACCACACAAGTTACTAGTAATATGGGATAAAAGCCACATGCGGTGGGTCGATTTGTATGCATACAAAAAAAATCGTAGAAAAGGAAATGATACTATGAAGAATTCTAAGCAACTTTGTCCCATTAAGCATTTGTCTAAGATGGAACTCGAGGTTGTGGAATTTCCAAAATATGATGTGAATGACTTAGTTCGTATAAGCCCAAACAGTGATTGGGCTAGACCAACTCCGGATAGAATAAATGTTACTATGGCACTTCAGTCGCTTAAAACTAACATATTGCAAAAAAAAATTAATATAAATAAAAAAACAGAAGACTAGCGCTGATGGTTTCAAAATTATAAAGTTTTATTATAGAAAAAATTACAGAAAGTATATGAAGCAGTTTGTCTCAATACAGGATGGCGTATGAGTATCATTATTTATTGTAGCAATAAAAATATTAAGTATACGCCAAACTGCGGCAAGTTTTTTTTTCGGAAATATCCTAAAATAACATATTTTTGGACTGATCTCTCATATAAATATGTGTCAAGTTTCCTATTAGCATAATAAGGCCAATCCAAGGAAATAATTCCTGGAGTTTTGAAAATTGGCACAGTTTATCGTTGGTACAAATATTTACAGAAACTAAAATGTTCCGGACAGGTTGCGTAGAAATGAGATGGTATTGTACCTATAAAAATCATGGCGCTCATTTTAATCTCAGGAAATTTTGCGACCAAAATTTTTGGGCAAGAGCTTGCGGATTAACATTTAAATGTAACCTTAATATTGTTTTGCTGATATATCGCTTCTCTTTAGCATGAAATGAGAAAACATATTTTTGTTTACAAACTTCTTTTTTAATACATAACTAATTACATTATTCATGTAACTTTTTGCAGGAGACGTATTTATACTAAAAAAACTATAATTTCCTTAAATTTTACTTGAGCTTAAAAACCATAAGACTTGAATATGATGCTTAAAGTGCTCATATAAAAAAATTCTTGCACATAAAAACAGATTTGCATTTTAATACTTTAATTATTCTTTATCTCGGCTTAAAATACCAACAACTTATAAAACTTAAGTAAATAATTTAGAAAAGACTTACAGCAGCTCATATGATTTCAGCATCTTAGCAAATTCTTAGAAAAATTAAAAATAAAACTTGATAATTATATTTCGTCTACGAAACATAAATACACATAAAAAATATGCATAATAACTTATTAATTCACTTAATGTATTTAATTTGGCCTTATCTTTGAAAACAAAAACGAACAACTAGACCTTAAGACAGACAAACGGAGCCATTAAAAACCACAATATTCATTGTATGTTATAGACATTTTCTGTTAATAATGATTACGAATAATTTTAGCATAAAAACATTTTCTTTGCGGTTGTGATATGTATTCTTGTGTTATTTTCTAACTTAACTGCAAATTTATAACAAAATATTTGAATTGCAAATATATTTTCACTTTTTTTTTGCTTGTCTTAGTTTTCAAATGAGACATAAAAGCCATGTATATTATTAGCTCCCTCATTCATCTTTCGCCAGCAAACATTTGAAAAAATTTGTATTTATTAGTTCTGGGAAATCACTATTAACTAGAATCAACCCTATAGACAAGTTTTAGACAAGACAAGAGAGAAAAATTCTGAAGCCAGCTGGAAATTGCTACGATTTAAGTGGCAATTATAAAAAAGGGTCATAAATTATATAAGCCACTCAGGCAACAAAAATGTGGCCAAAATGTTTGAAATGCTAATAGAGTAAAAGGGGAAAATTTATGCATGGTAACTTAAATACAAAAGTATAAAAATCTTAGACCCCAAACACTTGCCAAGCAAAAAAAAATTATATACCGCTAATTACATACTCTGATAAAAACATATGCGTTTTTTTGTTAATAACCGTGATATTATTGCATAAATCAATTATTTTAGTTGATCTGAAAGAATATATATTTCAGCAATCTGCACACAAAATAAAGTATTGATAAATCTAACCAATTTAATTGGTTATTATGGCACCTACCAATAAAATGAAACAAAATCAACCAACGGAATTGTTGTTTAGTCGATAGTGTACTAAACTATTAAGTGGAAGGTCGCAGGTTCAATGCCTGCCAAGGCTTAAACAATTTTTTTAAAATTTTTTTTCCGCTTATAATTATTTATTGTATTTTCAATAAAATTGAACTAACAATAAGTAAACAAATCTTAACTCTAAAATTTAATTTTTAGGTCCAGCCAGTGCCAGATAAAAATACTTGTTTCAGAGATTAGTTGTTTGGTTGTTTACGTCTCTCGTGTTCGGCTGAGAACAAGAGTGTCCCTCCTTCTCAGCCGAGTGTGGCCTCTAAATTTAATGATGTTTCGGGCTAGGGGATTTGGGTGCAACTCAAGTTTTTTTTATGTAGCTTGTCACGTGTTTAGAAAACACTGTCTTAACCAGCGGCACACCTAAATCTTTATGAATTCGCTTGTTTCTGACATATCATGGGGCTGCTGTAATCGTACGGATTATTTTATTTTGTTGCCTTCGAATTTTTTCTACATTTGATGCCAAGGCAGTGCCCCATAACTGGATTCCGTAGGACCATATTTGTTTCATAATGGAGTTGTATAGAAGAAGTTTACAATCTAGGCTTAGAGTAGAGTTCCTTCCAATGTGCCAATTCACTTGAGCTGCTTTTAATTTCATATGGGTCACCTTTGCATTTATGTGTGACTTCCATGTTAGACTACGATCAAGATGAACACCGAGATATTTTACTTCAATGTGTTGAGGTATAGTTTGGTTATTTATTTGTAAACAATAAATGAATTTGTTAAAAAAAATTTATATATATTTTTTGTTTGCAATTGTTTGGATGTTTATAAACCGGACGCCTTTACCATGTCAGCAATTTTGCTAAATAACAACACACGGTGGAGGATTTTGAAAAAAATTTAGAAATGAATCTGTAGTCTCTAACCGACCTGTCCGATTCTTATAAAACTTCATATATCATTTCTGGATGCGGTGTTGAGCTTAAGTCTGGAGTTTGCCATTTATATCTTGAAAGCGGGTAGAGAAACAAGACCCCAAAGTTGCTCACCTCGGACTTATGAAGTATTCAAACATATTACGATGCGCCAGGATTCAATTATTTTGGCCAAAAGTATATTTCAGGTAAATGCAAAATTTATTTGTACTGCCTTAAAGGAGGACAACTTAAACTCGATTCCCCTAAAATATTTTGTGATTGTGGTCTGTTGATTTTTTTGTGTTTAAAATAAAAATTCCTTATATTATGCTATTTTTTTGCACTTAAAGCTGACCTCCATAGTTTAAACAATAATAAAAAAATTAAGTTGAAAATTGTTGTATTAGCTCTTTTCTGTGTAAAAATTAAAATATATATCACAAAAATTATATAAAACTCTTCAAATGTGATCAAAAGTTTTTTGTAATTACGACTTTTTTTAACATCAAAGTGCGCAAACATGCGATCGATATTGAAATGCTTGTTATGGCAAATAACTGCTTAATATGTCTACTAGTTATATTTTCGCGATCTTTGCGACCGTTCATAAACGTTCGAGATATCGACAATTAACCCAAAAACTACCCGTAAGCTTTGGGCCTTAACAAGTAAGTGATTATATAACTACTTCGGCACACAAAACAAAAAGGTGTTATGCTTTGGCAAAAAAAAAAATGCGTTAATTATTTCGTAGGTATTAAGTCACCTTAAGGCGTAATGTGCCAAAAAATTGTTTATGCATGGCGAAAAATTAGAAAGAATGCAGCGAAAATACTAAAAATCCCATTTTTGGAATTTTCTAAAATTTATTTGGGAATTGCGCGACTCCCAGAGGCATATCTTATTTTTTTCTTACACAAATTCCTAATAACTGCAAAATTTCATTCGAAAATATTAAGTACATATTAACTATAGACAGCTGTAGTTAAAAGGTTCAATATTTACACGTACATAATGTGTAATAATGTCTGTGACTGTGTTAGTATAAATAGCTTTTGTAATTTATTTCCTGTGTACGAAATTAGCCTCGTTTTTTTCTATTTAACAATTTTCTTAACAGTAGCAATAATCAAAAATGTATTATATTACTCTTATGTACGTTAAATTATATCAGATTTTCTTTTTAACGGTATTTGTAAACCAAAATTTTAGGAATAAATTTGTTGTAATATGAAAGTATTAAAATAGGTTCTATATTTTTGAGTATAAAAGCAATTTTGTTTAAAAATAAATTAAATAGAAATAAAAAGAAACTCTAAGGCTTATGCACTTACCTCATACTTTTTCGCACATCCTGCGGTTCAGGTGGCCGAGGTCGATGTTTGCATACAACCACTATACCGGCCACAATAATTGATGTTATTATAACAGCCCCAATAGCCACAACAGCAGCTAAAAGCAGTAACGTTGATTGCTTTTCAGGACCTCCACCAATACTGGCACCTGTACCACTGGCAGCTACACCAACATTACTACTCACATGATGGGTAGTTTCAGCAGGCGTAGGATCTTCTGACAAAATAGATTCATCTAGAAAACAAAATGAAATTTGTTGTTATGTTTGAGTTTTATAAATATGTAAGAACAAAACAATCTTTGCAGGAAAATTTAATTTATACTTTATTTTTACTTCTTCATTTTTTTCCATTCACTTTTTAAAGTTTTCGATAGCAACACACATTTAAAATGTTGCTTTAAATAACAGTATACTTTTGTTTATCTTAGCTTATATGCCTTTATTTACTATATTTTAACGTACATAATTACCTTTAAACACCAAAAAAAAAAACTTTCTGCTAATATTATTTTTTAGTTTTTTTTGTAAAGAAAAAACTTTACACTTTTATGTTTTTGATTACTTTGTTGTTAAACATTTTGTAAAGCCTTATTTATATATGAGGTGTTTTAATTTGTATAAATTGCAATAATATAATTAATTTAATAGCTTTAACTCATATTTTGAAAATTTAAAGTTTATTAAAAAGTAATTTAAATTTTAAATACAATTAGCTGTAATTCTTAATTAATTACTCTTATATGAAGATATCATCTTTTGATTAATTAACAAAAGAGAAGTGGTAAACAAAACAAATCAAGTCTAATACTATGAACTTAAAATCCTTTGATTATTTTACAACAGACGACAAACGAAACTTATGATATGGAGTAACCTCAGGTGAAATACATTTCTACACTACAAAAAGTAGGCTTTTCATTTTATTTAATGAAAAATATACAATAAAATAGAAATGGTATGCATGTATGTATATATACATATTAAGGTGGGCCGATATTTAAACGAACAAAAGCATTGGAAAAAATGCGGTAATGTAATTTTTTCATAGAAACCAAAGTTCTAAAAAAGATTTCGAGCTTGTGGGACTTGTAAAATATGTTTTGTGACGAATAGTGGTTTCATTTCAAAGTAACTGAAAGTAAGTCTGTATTTTTAAAACTAGCAATCTGACTACAAAACGATGTATGTAAACATGATAGCGGAGGACTTGAGACTTAAGAATAGTTAACTCTTAACCACTCAGTTGAAAGACACTGTGGCATACAGGAGGTCAAACTTGACTACCTTGGGCATCAAAAACGTTGTTGGTCTCATAACTTTTGTAAATATTATCCGATTTTAATTTTTTTTTAAATATATATATTGCTTTGACTTATGAAATTTCTGTTTTTGCCTCGACTTTATTTTGTATTTTTTAAATATCTCCGGTATTAACATTGCTAAAATTCTCAAAAAAAAAATATTTTATCTAAGTGCCTTTAGAGTTTTAAATAATTGAGTTATGAATTTTTAGTCGAACTGTATGGTTTAAATCCAAAGTTATTAAATTAGTTTGGCTTAAGTTCATTTTTAATTTAATCTTTCGATCAAATTATTTTTTATTTAAGAAAGAAATTCTAAAGCATATGAATATTGAATATTCAAAGAAAAATTTGGATGTACGGAGGGTTGAACTGACAGCTGTTTCGTGACCACCAAGTCTACTCGTCAGAGTCCTTTACCTACACCACCACTGAGAGTGTAGCGTAGTTCCAAATTGATTATTAGGCTAAGGTTCGTAGATTTATATGTAGAAAGAATCAGGAGTGGTTAATATTCTAAGGAACTAGGGAAAAATTACCATCAATTAAATTTTCAACATACACAGCAGAATGCTATACTAAACGTAATTCCAATTGACCTTCACGTACTGGCAGCATCCTCGAGCAGTGCGGTAAAACTAGCGGCATCTGGGAGGTGGAGACCAACGACTTATGGTCATGCCAGAATCTTAGATCAATTACCACCGACACTGTGGAAGCCCTCTGACTACATGATACCTCATGTGGAGTTTGACAGCACCTTCAAGGTCCTTATTCCATTCAGACGGGAGTGGAAGGCAGGTAACATAGAAAAAGACTTCAACTTTAGGGTGTATACTGATGGATCAAGAATGATCTGCGGTGTAGGCTCCGGAGTCTTCTCGAATGATCTTGGGGTAAGACTCTCCTTCCGACTTCCCAACGAAGCGAGTGTATTTCAGGCTGAAACCCTGGCTATAAGGGAGGCGGGCAGAGTGTTAATTGACAGAAGTGTTCAGGAGAGAGTCGGCATCTTCGTCGACAGTTAGGCGGCACTTCTGTCCCTTGGGTCACACAGTACTTATTCTACTCTAGTTAGTCAGTACAGGGTAGACGTCGCCCTCATCTGGGTTCCTACACATAGTAACTTTCTTGGTAATGAACAGGTGGATGAGCTAGCCAAGGCTGGCTCTGCTATGTACGCCTCCACTACTAAATCTGGCACCGTTTGGCACAATTAGAAACCATATTTTCAAACATTATCGGCAGAAATCTGAAGACAGGTGGCGCAAGTTGAGCACGTGTTAGGTGGCTAGGAAGATGTGGCATTGCTACACTGAAAAGCGCACAACACAATTAATTGGGGGTACTGTTGGCTGAGTAGTTAGCGCATTTGACTACAAACCCTGAGGTCTTGATTTCAAGACTAGTCTCAGGCAAGCCAACAACATCTTGCATTTTTCTCATGTGTATTGGTGTGTTATAGTGTTGGTTGTTGTTGGACTGTTAAAGTGATGAAAGCATAGGACTGATCACTTTGGCAGTACCGGCAGCGATTAATACTAACATATCGTAATGCACTTCACAGCACCCTCCTTCGTCGGTATTGTAGCAGAACCGTCGGCGAAGTAAAAAGAACTAATAAAATGGCTACGCAGCTTAAACAACTCAACGCCTCTACTTGACACCAGAGGGGCGGGCTTGCAACACTGCTCTACAAAAACCGGGCGATAAATAGCAGTGTTGTAAATGAATTAAGCTTTCTATCTCTCTCCCACTTCAAAACCTGTTCTCTCTACACTATCCCTTTCCCAAAGAAGGTAACGCATTAATTAATTAACTGGTAGGCATTAAGTGCCTGATTGCGTTACTTCTCTTTAAAAAAAATAAATATATAAAAATAACAAAAACTGTAGGGACATCTCGAGGCTCGTCGCAGTAGTGACGGGGCACTGGGCGATCGGCAGACAGGCTAGAAGGATAGGCCTTTCCTACAATGCGCTCTGCCGTGGCTGCCGGGATCAAAGTAAAGAAGAAACAGTTTCTCATTTTCTTTGCGAGTGCCCGGCCTGATACCTCTCGAGACACAAATTCTTGGGCAGTAATATATTAGACGATCTATCAGAGCTAGCAGAAATCGGTCTACAATCTACAACCGGATCCGAGATCTGGGTTCGAGCCTACAAGAGTTGACACTGACGAGTCGAGTGGTCTATCAAAACAGAAGCTTATTGATTCTACTTGATTGCCTGTGTGCAGTAGGCAGCCACGTATACAAACCAAAACACCAACCAACACAGCAGAACATAGAAATGTCACTTTTGGAAGCCGTTACACTTCCATCATCAGTGCTCATGTGTATTTTTGCTTATCACCAGTTCTAAGGTGGTTGTGTTTGACTTAAGTAGAACAAAAAAGTAGAACAAAGTAGAACAGAAAATTGACACAATTTACTAGTGGTTTAATTCTCGTATGCAATTTTTACGAAAAATTTATACATGTCTAATAATTGTAATGATATGACGTGATTTTTTGTTCTACTTAAGTTAAACAGAACCACCTCAAAATTGGTGATAAGCCAAAATACGCTTGAGATGATGGAAGTGTATCGGCTTTCGAAAGTGACGTTACTATGTTCTCTACTGTGTATGTTGAAAATTAAATTGATGTTGATTTGTCCCTGGTTCATTGAAATATTAACCACGCCTAATTCTTTCTGAATATAACGTTACGAAACTTAGGCTAATAATCAATTTTCATTCATAAGCAAATAAGTTCGAAATAATCATATTAATAAAAAAAGACCTTAGTTGTTTGACGATTGTTAAAATTTTTTTCAAAGCTAAAGTTTATCTTTTTTAATATTTCAAAAAATAGACCTCAAAAATTACTGCTGAATAAAATTTAAATCGATTATGTTAGTCATGTAGGCTACATCCAGCATTGGACGAAATTATTGAATTTTGCTGCGAAATTAAAAAATACAACAAGTTCTTGAAGTATATGTCACACTTAATATTTTATCAATATTTTAAATGATGACACTCATATGACATTCTGTATTCAGGCAAAATGCTTCATGCACTTCTTGTAATTTTCCCTATAATAACAGTGCTACAATACGAATATTAACTTTTTCATCCATACAAATCGACCCACCTTAATATGCACGTATAAGTTTTAATGCGTACATTTGTATATAGCACAATCACATTTCCTGCCTATATTTCATATGAAATTCTAATATTTTCCGGTTTCTTCTACTCATTCACAAAAGTTTTATTATTTCCATTGTAAGGAATGTGTGCTAGAATTCTTCCATTATTGTTCTTATATTTATAAATATCTATTCATCCTAGATTTGAATCCTAACATATCTCGTTCATATAAAAATTGCGAATTAACTTTAAAACTCCAGGAAAGGAAATGATGAAGAGAACAAAAAACATTTACAAGTATTTTAGATGAGTTGTGTGGTCAAAGATTTGTTACGGATTAGATAATTTATACTGAAAATTTTGTAAAAAGCGTTACGAAGGAGGGGGGAGGATGGGGGTGGGTGGTATAAAAACTCCAAAAATAGCATCACGTAATATGTGAATAGCCCTATATGACAAAAAACGATGACATACTGTTCTGGCATATCGACAGTTTTTTACGACATGGATACCTCAGTTTTGTCATATCGTAACAAAATTACGATATGACAACACAGTATGTCACATCGTTTTTTGTCATATCATTAAATCATTTTAAAATTTAATATTTTTAATATATTTTAATATTTAAATAATTTTTCATTAAAGTGGAAATTAACACAATCATTAAATACACATCAAACGGAAATCAACTATATATATCTGCTCTATTTTTATATACTTATTTACTTATTTTTCTTCATTGCAATTTCTACTTGTATAAATAATTTCTGATGCCAAAGTTGTGTGTCAGAGAAACATAAATTCGAGTGTGGTTTCATTTTCCTGATGCACAAATATGCGCATGTGTTTTAATATAACTACAATTTTATTTGTAAATACGTGCGTTTTTAGCATTTTGTTGTTGCATGGATTTTTAACTACAAGCTGATTGTGCATGTGTATGTTGTCTACATTTATGGAGATAATGAAATTAAATTAAAAAACATAACAAATTGATTGGTTTTAATTTAACATTGTATTAAATTTAATAAAAATTAATTTCACTTTTCCTGATATGCCCAATGAATACGCAATAAGTGCAGTAATTTTATTTAATTTTCTGTAAAAAAAGGGAAATGGGTTATATTTTAAAGTAATGTACATAACCCAGTTAAGGTTTTTCTTTCATATATTTAGAAATCTTTAAGGAACAAAGAAAAAGTTAGTCCTGATCATACGACAGAGTTTAAGATATAGCCAGTATTATATTAAAATAAAATAAATATTTAACGATAAGTTTTATTTATACAACATACAGATATACAAATTTTCAACAATGAGGCTATTTATGAGAAAATAAGGTTTTTGTTTTATTATAATATGATTAGACTACGCGAATATATGATAATTTGGAATAATACGATGTTTTTGTTACACAATATGATTCTTAATTGAGACAACAATTTAATATTTAGAATAGACTACAGCCATATAATACAATCATAGCATGTTGCTCTCTGATTATGGTTGTCCCAATCCTGTTTTTTTTTCTTGCATGAACCTGTTTCGAAAACTCCAAAGTTTTTTACTTTGGGAATATAAAATTGTCTTTCTCGTGAGATTAAACGTTCCAGCTTCTCTAAAAATTTTATGGCCAATATTTTTCGCATAACTACAATTAAAAACAGTTCTACTGTAATGATATACATATATAAAAGCCATAAATTTTAAGCTTTATGCCCCACTGATTGAAAAATAGCACATCAAATATATGTTCGTTTATTTTTTCAGCTTTTGCTAAAGTACAAAAGAAGTTATACTCGTAGTACATAAAACCACTTGTATTTGAAACATAAAACCAAATGTATTTGAAACGTGTCAAAATGATAATGTCAGTACTTAATCTTCAATCTCCATTTTTTACTTCTCAAAGACAAAATAGAAATTGAAAAGCTTTTTATATGCTTACAAATTTTCAGATTTTGTTTGCTGGGTATTGCATAATATCTGTTATGTATTGCATTTTAATTTACATACTCGTTACATACACACATACACACACACACATCATAAGTCAAAATATTTGTCCAATTAAAATTGTTTAAATATCTGTCAGTGTTATCAATATTTGATTTGTTGATGAATTAACAGTCAGTTACGTATAAAATGTTCTCGTATATAGAAATTTGAACTTTTCTTAAAAACGTATTTATTAATAAAAATTTTATACTGTTAAATATTTCACACAGCCATTATTGGGATATTAATAAAAAAAGAAATAAATATACAAAAATATATATAAATTTATAACAGATAAACAAAACCAAACATATATTTTTTAAATATAAAGCTTTTGGCATTAAAATGAGGTTGCAATCAACTTTGGTTGACTCATTAATGCCATTTATATATTAAATTATATATTTATTTATATATTCACCAATTTTGATAATACTGTTTACGCATATGGCATTCATTTATTTTTCTTAAGTATCGTTTTGGAGATATTAGCGAAAAACATGTTTTAGTGCAGATTTTTAATCTATTTCCCAACAATCTTGAGAACTGTTCATCTTAATAAAACAATTTTTGCAAGGTTGCATAGATATGTCTTTCCTTTTTCATTCAATATATAAAATGCATTTGTCGGCTCGAAATTTGTTGAGCTACAGGTCTTACAATTTAAAAAAGTTATAACTTGTTTACTTTTTTCTAAATTCACCATATTATTCCTAACCGTACTGATAACATTTATAAACGTAGACTCCTGACAAGGGTCCCGGGTAGCTGTGTGTATATTTTTTCGTTGTTATTGAAATTTATGTCATAAAACCACAACACTTTGCATTTTAAAATGTAAAATTCCCTGTTTGTTATTTATATGTTTTATACAACTGTACTGTGAGTGTGTCTCGTTTCGATTCTATTTTTCCATTCTCAGTTCTAACGGAACATGCAGGTTAGGTTAAACTGCGTGTTCAAATACTTCGCTCAGACCGGAGTTGGTCCTTAGCTATCCCAGTAGATAACAAGAAGCCTGTACGTATGGCAGCCTAGTACGCGGTGCCCGTTGCGAGTGACTCCCACACAGACTTAACAAACCACAGCAGTCTACACCTTCCCACTACCGATACAAGTTCAATACTCCGAGAGGTGTGAGCAACAAGGTTGTTACACGCTGTGCGGCTTAGAGCTGGGCAGTAATACAATAGATGTTCTATCGTCTTATTTTTCCTAGATTCCTTAGATTTCCTGCAAGTACCATCAATTATTTGTCCTATTTTTACAGCATACGAAGCCAACCAGCAGTGCACCGTTACTGCTCCCACTAGAAGTCTACAGTCACTTCTATTTAGTGATGAAAGGTATTTAGACGATGTAGAATCACAAGAGCTCCACATGATTTTTATAAGTTTTGCAAGTTTTCGTTTGGCCAGTGTATCGGCCATTTCGTTACCTTCAATGCCCACATGTCCACGGACCCCAAAAATATGTACTTGTCTACCTGCACATAATGTATTTGCAGTTTGCAGCGATTGCCTTAATTGCTGTTTGACTGTTAATATAAATATCTATGCGCGCGTTCATGGTTTGAGGGGTGAGAGCTAATTCTGCAGCCATTTTGGTAGAATAGATTTCCGCCTTGAAAATACTACAGTAACCAGGAAGTTTATAAGATTGGTGTTGATGCGTATGGTAAACATCATCTATTTATGGAAATTAACGTGTCTGAAGCAGAATCTTCTGGTGCTGGACCCTCATCTAGAGCAACACCCAGTGCTGCTGGCCATTTGGATTCTACGCAAGCTCTCAAAATAGGAGCAAACATATCATATCATCATCGAAGTTCTAAGATAATTTACCTTGGCGACTGCCTCTGTAATGAGGAATGGTTTCCTGATGTATATGAAGCCTTGGATATAGAAATGGAAGTTGTGGTTGAGCCTGACGTGGAAGAAGAAAACGAGGAATCGAAACTGCGTGGCGAAGTTCAAGTTATTGCTTCAAAATATATAGCAAGTGACCTGACTGAGTGATATTTCCAAGAGATACCAATTGCTAAAACTCCATTCCAGAATGTTTTGCAGAACAATTTTAGGTTTTATTTTATACAACCATATATTGTGAGATATTTTATTGCTTATGTACATAGTACCACATCGCAAATTTACTAAACTAATGACTGCTAAGAAAATGTTTGATGAATTTTTACCAGAAAATATAAGAAATGAGCTCCTGAGACACATCAACTTAATGCTTTTATTGGAATTTTACTGGTCATGGGTACAAATGGAAGCCAACTCTTTGGGGAAATTATAGTCATAAAACAGAACTTTTTTTGTCTATTGGAGATGTGTGGATCAGATGATGTCTAAATATAGCACCATATGCTGATGTTTCCTTGTAAAATGCATCCACATTCATAAGTGATAAAAGTGAACAAGAACGCTGATGAGATAGTGTAGCGGCCTGTCGAAATCGCTAGTACTGATCCGTTCTGCTAATCTGCTTTGAATATTCCAACACTCCACTCTGAATAAAATAATATGAATTTGCATTATATATATAATAATAAATAAAATTTCAAATATAATAAAATTTCAAACAAATAGATAGCCATTGACCGTTTTTTCAACATGATTGACGTGGCTGCATTGGGTGCATTTTGTGTATTCTAAAGCCTCGGTCCAAGCTAAAAAAATCGAAGATCTCGTGGACGATTTTTGACATCACTTGGTGTACAAAGCTTTTATGTTTTCATTTATGCAATTACAAAGTTTTATGTAAAATATTTTTTAATTCTAAATAACCAATATCATATAAAAATGCTATAATTTTTACTTTTTTTCACACAAAATATAAAAAGATATTTAGGGGTACGCCGGTACCCATACAAGGAGGCAGAGGACTATTTGACTTTGGGTGGCTCCAGAGCCAACCCAGTCAGATCAAGAGTACTTTAGATGGGGAAAACACTACAAAAAATTTGTATTTTATTTTGTTTAAGAAAAATTTGACTTCAAAGTACGTTCGGGGTACCCGTTTCAGGAGGGTAGGGTTAAGGACAAAAACAAATTAAAAAAAAAATGTTAGACCCACATCTTAAAAAACTTTGTTCCAAACGTATTAAGCGTAAAACTGTTGACGTCAGACAAAAATTAGAATTTTTATTCGTTGGTCCTCAGACAAGCACGACGTTTTAGTTATGCGCATGCAGCAGATAATTATAGCATTGTATGTTTTGGTCCCTTTTAAAAATGTAGTATATACAAAAAACTTTTTTTTCGTTAATAATTGTTTTCTACTTTTTCGTATTACGTTTGTGAAATATTGCAACATATTTTATACACCTAGACGCGGTTTGTTTTCTACTGGTCATATCTGCCCATTGCCCACTTTTTTTAAGTATAAAACTGTGTTGCCAGGAAAACCCAAACATTTACTTTGAATGGGCATGTCGCTGCCTACTTTTCTATTCATAAATTTGTATTGTCACGGGAACCCAATGCTTGTGCAAAATTTTAACTCCCTACCTCATCAGGAAGTTACTTTAAAGTTGATTACAAAATTCCACCCGAACATAAATACCGATGGTCATACGTTGACAACACGTAACGGATTATTACAAATTTTCATTTGAAGATATTACATTATATATACTGATAGCGTTACTAGCAATGAAATAAAATAACTGCAAGTTATTTAATAGATACTCTCAACTAATTTTGCTTTATCTTATTTTGAGGATAGGAAATTTTTTTTTAGCGATTTATGTGAAGTTTATGCGTTTTGTGAAAACAACGTGTTGTAAATACACATAACGCATATCATAATTTATAAAACTATGTGTACCCTAGACAATTCCTATGAAGCGAACCATTCACTATTACATGGGGATGGCCTAGGATGGGATTAATTGATACTTTGTATGTACCTAGTGACTTTGTATGTACCTTGTGACTGTGTGCTGTTTACTACAATAATAATTTGGCTGAAAATTGTTAATATGTTGCCATTTATACGATATGACTTTTTCTTACCATTCACTACTCCTTACGTTTTGTACCACTCTAATTTTCTGAAGTCATAGAATAAGTACTTTTAGATCATTTCTTCTCAAATTTCCCGCAGGGTAGTTTTAAATAGCGAATTCATATTTTGAAAATTTACAAAAAACGTGCTCAAACCAAAAATAGCAAACTCGAATATTGATTAAAAAATCATAGAGCTGTCCAATTGACAAAAGTAAGCAACAATCATCTCTATCGGAGATGAGCGAAAAATGCGAATGAAAATCTCTGTTTGATTTTCCCAATAAGTTCGCAATAATTTCCCACTTGGGAAGAACTTATGTTAAGTCGCTAATTTGTAGATGGGATATCCCAACAAGCTACCGGTCGGATCTAGAATGGGATAGCCCTTTTGGGTTTGTGGGCCCCAATATGTGTATTGGAAAAGTTTCTAGTAGGCTAGGTCCGATAAATCTATACATATAAAATCGTTTGTGTGTTTGTTAGTAACGCATGATCTGCGGAACTATAAAGCAAGCCATACACGTAACAACCGTGGGTACAACTTGAGCAGGTTGTACCAGAAATTGCAAGGGTTGTGTGCTCGTTGTATTAAGTTATGTCTTGGTTGTACGAAGGATCAAAAAGTTTTGATTTTTTGCCATGTTGTACAACACTGTCGTAATTTCTGTTTTTTCAAAATTTAGTTTTTTTAATGAATTTGTCGAGTTTTTGGGAATATTTAACATTTTTACTAGGTGAATTTTAGTAATTTGTATAGTTTTGTGGTGAATTAAAATATAAGCTAAATTTTTTTCGATAGAAATTTTTTCTGATATATTCTATGGAACTTTTTTACTACACCTTTAGTTTTTGGTGAATTAAAATTTTTGCATTTCTCGTAGTAAATCATGCACAGATATCGTTGATGGATTTTCTAGGATTTTTTATTTGCAGGGAATTGTAGGTTTCTGGACTACATCTCGAGTTTTGGCACAATTTAGATATTTTAAGAATTTTTAAAATTTCTATGAGGAACTGATTTTTTTTATTTTTTTATATTCATTTATTCCTTTTAAATTCATTTATTCTCAAAATTAAAGTCCATTTTTTTAGAGAACCTGATTTTTAATGAATTTTCATTACACTTAAGTTGCAGACTTTAGACTATTTTTCTAAACATCTAAGGAATTTGTAATTTTTAACTACTGTTTAGTAAGTAAAAATGTAATATCTCTTGCTACCAAAATATGTGTGTAAAATTTTCAGCTTCAACACAAATACAATAAAATTTAAATGGAATGCATACATAGTGGCACTGGTGTGTGTGTGTTTTCATTTGCGTAATACTAATACACTGGTTAAATTTTATGGTGGTACAAAAACACGTTCTTGCAACATAAATTTTCACAATGTTTTGACCTCGGGCCTCAAAACAATGGTTGAGATTGCTAACAAAACAACAACACTACCAACAGTAATGGCAAATACTAAAACAACATTATGACTACAGCAAAATATTCTGATAACCCAAGGAAAACAGTTAAAAAAAGCAACCTAAAACAATGAATATAAACCATATACTCCACTACCTTTTTTCTACAGGTTCGACTTACAACGTTTTACTTAACTGGTACTAGTACTAATATTTTATTACAAAAAAGACAAATTGCATCCTAAAATATTTTGATGTTTTTTTTTTTTAATTTTGTTTCTAGCTTAAACTCGTGTAGGGCAGGCTCTCAAGACAAACATGTGAGTAGGAGAGTATTTCAAGCTTCTGTCGTTCTAAATAAAAGGATGTCTTTTCGTGTATGTATGTATATTTAGGCAGTTAGGATGCAAAGATTTTATGATTAATTTTATTTTGGCATGTGAATATGTTTCACGTGTGAGTGTTTACTCTAATAGCACAACATGTATGCTATAAACACCGCCTTGTGATCAAAATAACATAATCTTTTTTTTGCTTTATTTCACTTAACTAAATATGTTTAATAGACTATAAATATAGAACATACTTTTTCATATATACATTTTTATAGATATTTAGTTAAATGTGTGTGCGTGTGTGTGTGAGTGTCATAATATTGTAATATTGCAAGCAAAGATTTTAATATTTTGAGAGGATTTCCCCTTTCTGTCTGTTTTTAAGAGAAACTAGTTAGAAAATATACTGATTATGCTACCAAATAAATTAATTACACTACTTCACAAATTTCTATAAGCTTTTTTGTTCTGTACACGCAAAGAAAAAACATGGTTGAGGCAACCATAATCGAAGAGCAACATACTATGATTGAATATATGGTTAAAGTCCAACCATACTATTTTGAAACTAAATTTGTTTTTAACATAATAATGTTGTCAAAGTTAACATTAACATTGTTATATAACCATGCATATGGTTCCACTAAACCATACATATGATTCCATTAACCATACATATTGTTTCATTAATCATACATATGGTTCCATTTAATCATGCATATAGTTCCATTTAACCATACATATTGTTCCTTTAAACATACATATGATTCCATTTAACCATACATATTGTCCATTTAACAATACATATGGTTCCATTTAACCATACACATAGTTCCATTTAACCATACATATTAATCTATTAACCAAACATATGGTTCCACTAATCATACATATGGTTCCATTAACCCTACATATGGTTCCAATTAAGCACACATGTGGTTCCAATTAACCACAGATATGGTTATATTAACCATACATATTAATCTATTAACCATACATATGGTTCCAGTTGACCATACATATGGTTCCATTTAATTATGCATATGGTTCCATTAACCATACGTATGGTTCTATTAACCATATATAACAATCTATTTTTAAAGTTGCAATTCAATCCGACAGCTATACAATACAACGATTGAAATGTGTAGAAAAGTTCATGAAACTGAAGTAATGCCAGTTTCCTGCCCCGTTTGCCTCTACGGAATCTGGAAGTACATAATTATGTGTGGACAAAAATCATTAAATTCCCAAAAGAAATAATTCAAATATAACACTTTAATTATATGGAACTTACCTTTTTATTTTTTTTTTATTAAATTTCTGTTTTTTTACAAAAAGCTAACACAAATGAACCGACCGCTTGAAATTTAAATATAGAACTGATAGAAAAGCATACAACCAAAGCTAAGAACAAAAACTTTTTCAAAAACAAACAGTCATGTCTGTTTTATAACCATAGTTTCATTGAAAATAAACTGACTTAAGATAGTATGGTTCTTGTTATATACAAAGTTATTAAATTACTTTGGCCACTGTCAGTGGTAGTGTGGGTAAAGGACTCTGATGAGTAGACGTGGTGGTCACGAAACAGCTGTCAGTTCAACCTTCCGTACAGCCAAATTTTTCTTTGAATGTTCAATATTTACATGCTTTAGAATTTCTTTCTTAAATAAAAAATAGTTTGATCGAAAGATTAAATTAAAAATGAACTTAAGCCAAACTAATTTAATAACTTTGGATAAAAACCATACAGTTCGATTAAAAATTCATAACTCAGTTCTTGTTATATTTTACTTTTGTAAAATCATAATGTTGCATTTTTAAATAAACCATGATTGTAGTCAACATTTTTTTTAACAATGTACATTGTTAAATGCAACCATGTTGCAATTTCTATAATGTGATGATTGAATATAATCACGAGTTTATTTCTCGTAAACTAATTAAGGTTCACAATTACTTAAAACAATAATAACTTATTTACCAGGACCATAAACTATATTGGGAAACATGACATTGCTGATGCAACTATGCTACAACCATATCTTTTCTTTGCGTGTAGTACTGAAAGTTGTTTCTTTATTTAATTTGAACGCTGAACGCCAATCAGCACTCCGCTTTTTTATCTTCTCAGCTCTAGTTTGAGGTATGGAGGCACTTGCATGACAACTCAAGAGGAATTTGACATATTCAGTGAAAAAAACATCGAAATTCGACAAAAAAAAGAAGAAACTATCTTTAAGCCGGGCAAACTTTTCAGAGAATTTTCTTTAAAAAAAATGGTTGGACCGATTTTAATTTAGTTTTTTTTTTCGTTTGACAGCTGACTTGATCGAGAGTGTTCTTAGCTATGTTTGCAGAAAATTGGTCCAGCTGTTTAGAATCTGTATCTCCCGTAGCTCCCAAATGGTTAGACCAATCTTAATTTAGGGCATCATTTTCTAAAATACGCCACGAAAGTGAAATTTGTATAGGAAACAAAAACAAAATTAATAAAATTTTATAAATTTGTTTTTGTTTTTCATACTAATTTTAAAAATTATGAAAAGCAAAGTAAAGTATGAATTTTTGATGTGTTTATGCCATGCAGAATTTGTATAAAAAACAAATTAAAATTTATAGAATTTGAGTAATTTTGTTTTTGTTTCCTATATAAATTTCACTTCCGTGACGTATTTTAGAAAATTAGGCCCTAAGTTGTTTTGCCTGAAAGGATACCTGATTTAAAATCTTCTAGCCTATGCTTGAAGAAAGTCGGTCCAGCCGTTTGGAAGTTATCATCCATTTTCTTCTGGGGTTTTTAATATTTTAAGGCAGTAAATATCATCGTAGCCCGATATACTGTAAACAAATGTTACGTACATATAGACTTAAATTTTTTCAATAAAAATGCCGAAGAGTGAGCAATTTAATAACTTAGGAATTCTCCTTTTAATTATAATGGCATTCTTAATTAAAATAACAATTAAGAAACAAAAATTAAGGCAATTCTCCTAACAAAAAAATCAAACATTACTTGAAACAAACCGTTTGAAAGAACATTGATAATCGTGTTCGTGAAGAGTTTTTTTTCTATTATTTTTCTTTTGAAGCGCCCTCAGAGAAAAAAAGAGCCTTTTCAGAACACTTTAAAGCTATTATTTTCTTATCACTCAACTAATTGTAATCCAATTACAGTAAAAATTATGCAATCAACTGCTACAACACACTCAAATGCAATAACAAAAAAATTTACTCAAGTATTTTAAGCATTAATTTTTAAAATTTTTTTACTTGAATTTAAATTTTCCCTTTCATCACGATTATTTTAATTTTTTTCTGCCTTTTTACAAAACACAAGCAGAATTGTTATAATACTTTTGATTCTTGTAGTTGTGGGTTCTTTTCTTTTCGTATTTTGATAACATTAATGGAGTTTAATATTTTTCCGTTTCCTTTATAAGAGTCGGCTTTTAAGTGCCTGTGTGTGTGCGCATGTGTTTGTGTTTTTAGTACATTGAAGTGTTTGTTGTTAAAGAGCAATTTAAAAGAAATAAATTATTTAACGTCTCAAAATGTTTGTTTCTTTATTACATTTTTCTGCATACTCTTTCTTTCTTTATTTTATATGCTGCTTAGGACATTGCTTTTTTCCCATAGAAATCCTTAAATTGCTTTCATGTTTTTGATGTATATTTTTTCATCTTTGGCAGTCGGTTTTCATAAGTATGTATTCTTGTTTTTTTTATTAAGAAATTTTTATCTTTATAAATATTTTTGGTAAATTGTAAGAATTAAGGAATATTTTTACTAATTTTAACTCTTATGAAAATATCGTTGAGTTCTTTTGTTAGACATAAGAAGTTTTTCTTTTAAAAAAGAAATCATTTTTGGTGGTTGCTATGATGAGGGGTTCTTTTGACGTTTTTACAATAATTTAAAATATTTATAAGTATACAAGGTTAGTGGTTTTATTAAAAACCAATTTATCTTATTAGTAAAAGCTACTTGAGCTTGATGAAACATAATGAATGTAAATATAAATAGTCCCATAAATTATTATATTTTGCTTTAGAGGGCAATATTTTAAAAATCTAATAAATGATTTTTTAAACAGTTAAAACAATGACAAAATTCTTTATCAAGCACTCGTTTGTTTGATTTTATGTTCTGATTAATTACACTCGGTGACACGATTTCTCATCATGAATAATGTTCTATGTGTAAAAGAGAATTTAGGAAAAATGGCGGTTTAGGGGGTATTGAATCCACCCCATTATCCTCTACGTTTCGCTTGTCTGGTGAAAGACCATGGGCCAGAGTATATTATATCTCTCTATGCTGGGTAAGGCATGTTTCGCTATTAATGGTGCAATGAGGTAAATTCCTAAGGTCAGGCTTGACTTATACAGTCGGGTCTGGCATTAGACACAGAGAGTCAAGCGATTTAAATCATTACCGTAATAGAAATGGTATCTTCTAAGAAATGTACGATGGCAAGTCTTACGGAGACGGTGCTCTTTACAGCTGTCATGAAATTTGCAAACCATTCTCAGCCAAGATCTCTAATAGAGATGACTGGAAGGAAAATTAGGTAACTGGAGATAGAGTAGCTTCGATCTTCATTGTTGGCTGAAAAATACACTCGGATCATAGACCAGCACTACATACATACATACATACATTTTTTTAGATAGCCTGGTAGCAACTAGATCCCTTGAGTGAAAGGTATTGAAATCGAAGTGTATATGGGCATTAGAGTAGTCGTAAAAAATAAAATTTGGATTTCTTCAAGTCTCATACCCCAAAGCGATGGCTATTTATAAAAAACTATCCCAAAAAATGTCAGATCAATCAGTTAACACTAAGGCATACGAACGTGCATCGATATTTGAGCAAATGCTCTCTTCTGTCTTTTATACCTCATAACTTAATAAATACAGTATTTAATAAAAAATTTCTTCTACGGCTTTTGCCTTACCAACATTTATCTCATTCACATATATAACAAAATAAACAGCAATATCCAAAATAGCCACTAATTATTAAAATCTTAAAAAAGCCCATAATATAATCTATTTGATGATAGTTAAGAATTGTCTATATGCATTTCATTGGCGCTTTACCAAATCGTCAGAAGACTTCAACCACAACTTTGAAAAGTCACAAGCCCTATCGTCTACTGACGATTTGGTAAAGCGCCAATGAAATGCACATAGACAAGGCTTAACTATCAGCAAATAGACTTCATTAAAAATAAAATTATGACAATATGTCAAATAATAAATTTCTTAAAGTCCATAATTTTAGAAATTTCGATAAACTTTTTCGTTCCCTATAAAAATTTCATAAAAATTTAAAAATTTTTGATTTTAAAAATTCATTAAAAAAAATAAAAATACACCAGTGGTTTAATTTTTTGTCCAGCATCATGTAGCTTAATAAATTCCCTTGTTCATTGGAATATTAAACATGTAAAAAGCTCAAGCCAGTAGCTTATTGTTTATTAATATGGTTATTTCGAACGTATTTGCTTGTGAATACGACCTGATTATTAGGCTAAGGTTCGTAACGTTATATTCATAAAGAATTAGGCATGATGTTTATATATACTTAAGTATAAAATCTAACCAAAAAACTTCGATTTGAGTAGAACAAAAAATCAGAAAAATGAGAATGAGCAAAAATAATCCTACGGCAACGCTGCGAAAGTGCAGTTTATAATGGATGTGTAGCGGCTTCAGAAAGCGGCGCTGCTCTGTTCTGATCTGTAGGTTGAAAAACTAAGTTTTAATTAAATTTTCCCTTTTTGAATATAACGGAACGAACCTTAGCCTAATAATTAATTTGGATTCATAAATAATTTTGTATCAAAACATTTTGAAAATACAGTACAGACAATTGATTTAAAATGAAGAATTGTATGGGAATCAGTAAAAATCGTACAGATTTTCTACTCAAATCAATTGGCTGTGAAAACCGAACTTGTGTCAATAGAAATTTAATTTTTTTTTTAAGTTTTTCCCCTTTTGAAGATTTAAAAACCTTATTAATTACAACCATGCTATACACTTTATAAACATCATACAAGATAATATTTCTTTAAAAGTTTCAAGGATTAAGAAAATAACACAAAGTAAACACACAAATAATAAATAGTTTGATATCAGTTACAGTTTCCTAGGAAAATGGAACAAAAAGGATTAAAAGAATATTAAGTTTATCCTACATCCTCTGCACAATATTAATTTAAATGAATAAAATATACTATTTCTGTTTGTTTTAATACATATTTTTTTCTTCTTCCACTTTTTGCTTTCTCTACTTACGTAACTTACCATATGGTCCTAATTGGGCAGCCACACGTACACGTTCTATAACCACCGGAGGATCACTACGTCCTTTTGCATTGACGGCGTAGACAACAAATTGATATTCTCGTCCCGGTTCCAAATTATTTAAACGAAATTGTGGATTTGGTTCTTGCAAACGAAATATTGGTGCTGAGGTAGCCTGCCAAAGAAAAAAAGGAATAACATATTTTCAAGTTCTTTTTTTATTAACATATTATAAGATATATCCTTAAAGCTGTCCATAAAATATTTGCAAGATTTTAAAACTTTGGAAATATTGTGACATTATACCGAATATAGTCGTACTATCCATATTTATAAGCTTAACTATGCCTATGGTATCCCTTAAACTTAATCAGCATCAAGGTATTAAACAAGAAAAAAAAAAACTTTATTCGATTGATAAAAGTCAGTCAGGCCGAAAAGAATGAAACAAATTTTATCCCAAAAAGTTATAAATCCCTAAACAACAAAGAAACTTAAACATAAAGACACACAGTCATGCAATTATTTGAATATATTAAATCCTATAAAATATATCACAACTAAGTTTAAATTTTGTTTTGAAAATATTAAATCCAACTTTTGATAATAAAAATAGCAACGTGGTTGATGAGTTTTATTTTGTGGAACGCATGAATTCGCCACTACAAAAGATATAAAACAGAATAAAGAAAATAAAATATGAATAAATAAATAGAAAAACAAGAAATCATCGCATCTGATGAATGTTTATGAAAATAATTCACACTTAGACACAATTTAGTCTCCTATTCAAACGACTTTTAAATGTTGCATAATTAAATTGTATCTTTTTTATTCCCAGTTCTTAATTTTATTTTGCTTAAATAATTATTCATGCCTGCAAATTTTATTAAAAACTTTATTTTTTGCCTTTTTGTTTGTTGCTGTTTTGCTATTTATTTATCTATCTCTGCTTGTTGTTATTGCTACACTAAGTTTCCGGCTGTGGGATTTGCTTGTTTCAATTTGATTAAATTGTCTTACATTTTTATGTTGTTTATCTTTAAAATTAAGATAATAAAAGAGCTTACGGAGAGTTAAAATTATAATAACTCAAAAACTTCCTCCTAACACAAATCGACTGAAAATATACTTTTGAGTATATCAGAAAAAGTTGTGTTTCAAAAATTGCCAAAATTTTTTTGTGAGCCGGAGAATTTTTTTTTTATATGAGTAAAAAACCATAACCATCTTTTTAAAAACCAAATTCCAAAGCCTTTTCTGTAAAACTAATGAAACATTCAACGATTGCTTTTTGATTGAATTGCTTTTTGCTTGTGGTTTTCGGCTGAGACTGTCCTTTTCAGCAGATATTGGCCCATATAATTTGGAATAATTCGGGCCAGGGATGGCAAGGTTGGTACAATTGTAGCATTTTTGGTACAATTCGGATTTTAAAAGTACAATGGTAAACCAATAGCTTATATAGTACAATAAATAATTTTTCTATTTTTTTTTAGATAACCTACTCATTGCAGTTATTTTATTGTGATAAAATATTTTATTAAAATTTTGCAAAGAATTGAAAACAAAGTTTGGCTTAAAAGTGGTCAAATAAGGTTAGTTCACGAAACGTCAATATCATTTCAAGCTCTTACTGATCATGATACATATTAGAGTCTAGAAAAAATAAAATTTTATAAATTTATTTACATTGTAGTAAAGGTAAATTTTTCGGAACTTTATTGAAACTATGTATGCTGTTCTACTTTCCAATAGCTAGTTTGTGAGCTATTTTAAATTAGAAATATATGTATAGAAAAGTGATAGGATTTTCTTTACTTAAAAAGTGTTTCTGGTTTTAAAAATCTGTTTTGGTACAATTATGCCCAAAAAAGTACAATTTTAGGGAATAATTGGTACAATTTTAAAATCTCATTTGCCATCCCTGGTTCGGGCTAGTGGATTTGGGTTCAACTCGAGTTTCTTTACGGCTGATTCTCATTCTAAGCGTACATCTTGTGTTTTCTGTTTGTTTACCAATGTAACTAATATATGAGAAGGTAGGATTCATATTATAGTTTTCGTTTCATTCAATAGATCCCGAATTAAAATTATATTTTTCAATTCTTTAAAACTTTTTGTGTCTTAAGCGTTACATTTGCTTTCGTGGTTGTTTCAGGAATGATTTTTGGAAACAACAATACACCAGAAAAAAAGTATATCGTTTGAAAGCACTATACATCTACTCTCTGAAAACAAAAAAAATTATAATAATCGAAGGGCCGAAATTAAAAGTTATGACTACTTTTTCAATTTTGACTTGGGTTCACTTTGGAAAATAAAAAATTTATATGTTTCAAAATAGTTCTTTACAAACATTTATATATAAGCAAAATATAGGCTAACTCTTCTTTCAAATAAAACTTATTTTAATAAAATCGACCAACAATGTCAAAGTTATGTCAGATTCAAATAATTTTTTTGTAGCAAAATTAACGTAAGCTTTGAATTTGTCACCCATTTGTGCAGTAAAGTGTTGGCAATAATATTATGAATTGGATTTTAGTACCAATAATTGGTATTTGGAACTAAAAAAATTGTGTTTCTAAATTTAGGTTAAAATAAAGACTTTTTATCGATTGTTGCAACTAACTATAAACTAATTTATTATCACAGTCTTGGTTGATACTCCCAACCGATTAAACAGTTCGCATTAGCAATTATTTATTATTGTAAAATAACTTAGGCCCTAATTGTGTAAATGACGTCACCAAAGTGAAATTTATATAGAGAACAAAAACAAAATTTCAAATATTTTATAAATTTGTGTTATTTTTTATAAAAATTTAAAATTTTTTGACAGGCAAAGCAACGCTTGAATTTCTATGCGTTTGTTTGATGAATTGAAGAATTTTTGAAGAATTTGCATAAAAAACAAAAACAAATTTAAAAAATTTTTTAAATTTGTGTTTGATTTAACATACCTGGATAACAGGTTGCGCTATTCACTTAAAATAGAAAACCAAAATTCGAGGGCAATATAATCTTTAAGTCGCACCACTATTGTTTTTTAATCAGCTCGGTACTTTCAGATATATCGTAGAGTTGTGCCAAAAAAAATTAAAAATTTTTTTTTTAATTTTCATTTATTCTTGTATGTTTTTATTTGTTTGAATTGTCTGTTTTTATTTTATCTCAGCAAGGAGAGCCAATGTTTCTTTTTCAAGTACCAATTCTGCTCTCATTTTAGTCATGCTAACCATTTATTCTGTAGAAAACGTAACTTCTATTTCAAATTTCAAACTGCTAACCAATTTTATTTGTTGTCTCAACTACTAGGTTAAGGGTTGTAATTAAAAATATAATGCCACCACATGAAAATTGTAGTTGCTGTATAAGAATTTTATAATAGTTGGTGCAACTGCCATAATTCGATTGGCAGCAAATTCTGTGGCCTCAACGAATTTGTTTGCTCTGTGTACATGAAATGGCAAGTCGGTCTTTTTTTGCATGATTTTACTGTACTATGAAGAAGTATTCGAGTTTGTTTTAATTAAACATTGTTTTACTCATTAAATACAAGCCAGTAGGCATTTTCATTTAACAAAACTTAACATTTTTATCCAACTTCCTTCTTCTTTTGTTTTGTTCTTCCACTTTGTCCAATTGTTGCTTGTGTAACGAATATGGAATTAAAATTATCTTCTATCTGCCAATTTTACCACATGCGAAAGAAAATGTTTTGCTCATTTTTCATATTTTGATGAAAGGGTTCTTTTATAATATTAAAAAGTTTTTGAAGTTAAAATACAATAATAAAGGCAAACATTGATATTGTTGAGAATGATAGTGTTGGACATAATGTATGTAAAAATCGATGTTTAATATTAATTTATCATATGAGAAAATTTGCTTAATATATATCTACTTTTCAAAGTTAATGCATGTGTCCTTTTTCTATCAAGGATAAAATTATGACAAACATATTATCATTATTTTGTTATTTTAAGGCATATGCATAAATATTGTAAAATTATGATATAGCAAGGGACGAACAAAATAAATTTTTTTACCATTAAACATCTTTTACGGTCCATGATTAAATTTTAATTTTAAATTTTGAAAGTAATGTTATTTACAACATTTCATCCATGTGTCAAGTTAAATTATGAAGATAAACTAACTTCCCTTTTCATGCAATGCTATCTCATTGGTCATCTGTATGGTAAAAATTTACGACAAAAATATTGTCATACGTCAACGCCCTACACAATCCAATCAAAGTCAATATATGTATATCATCTAATAATAAGCCCATGCGTCTCAAAGATATATCTCTACCAAACCTTGTCGATCGATACCGACCACATTGACGACCTCTGTGTTACTCTTGCTTGAAAACGGATGTAATTTTTGCTAAACTATTTAACTTGTAGCATGAAAAATTTTTCGTCACCAAGGTTTCTTTTAAATTAATAATTTTTTTTTCTAGTTTATCAATGGTCCGTAAAAGGTTGTAGTTAATTTACCAAAAGTATTTTCTATCAAAGATTTAGAAGATTCGTGCAAAAATTTTAAAATATTTTAACCCAACTACTGTGCAAAAGGAACACACATAATCTTCTATAAAAACTACAAAATAAATTGAGTGAATTTGTTGCAGATATTTGTTAACAAAATTATCCTTAAGGGTCTTCTTTTCTTTTTTTTTTCAAAAAAATTTTTGATAGCAAACTAAAATTCAAACAATTCAGATGAGTGAACATCATCAAGTTTTGCATCTGTTATTAATTTGACAATTTTTTTCATACTTTTCCTTCCCATAGTCATGGTATCATGTGTGTTACCAAGTGTACCAACAAAACTCTTAGCAAAAACCAAATCGAGTAGATACTTAAAAAGCCTAAAAATATTTAGGAGCCTTGTAGTTTATTTTCAATTGGGTTCCATTTTATTCTTTATTTATTTTCAGTACAATGTTAAAATCATTGTGTGTTTCACAGACAATGGTGCCTTTGGATACTGTGTTGCTTACTTCTAACCCTTTTTTTACAATTATTCAAATAGAAAAACTTTTCAAAAACTTTAAGGTTTACACATAAACAAACAGCAAATTTTTGCGTATATTTTTTTGCGAAAGAATAGTATCTGTATTTAGAAAGTTTGAACATAAAAACATTTGAAAAACTAAAGTTCTTGCGATACAGGAAAAAGAAAAAAAAACACAATACGCATCTATTTTTGGCTACAACCAAGCGGGAAATAGAAGCAGTACGGATGCTTTCTAGAAGCTTCTGTACTCCTTCTTTTGGATGTACAATTCCTGCTCGCTCAATTCCATACTCATATTTTTTTACTTGCGGAGAAGGTCTTCGGTTTGCTATTTCTGAAAGGCCTGACAAAAGACCTTCTAAAAAAGCCATTTTGAAGGATTTCTAAGAAAGGTCTGTCAAAAAGCTAATGGAAGTATATTTTTTTTAAATCTCGGTATTTTTATAGCGGCTTCTTTATTTTTGATTAATGTGATTTTTTATTTCGAACTAATTACTTTCATCTAAAGTAATTTATTATACGAATGTATTTATTAAGAATGAATTGGATGTAAATAGTTTCGCTGGAATGATTATGAGTTAATCATTTACAACATAAACGGCATAATAGCAACATGTATGATGTTTCTTGTAAGTAAATTTCAGCTTTATATACAAATTACTTTCGAAAAAAAAAATATGAGAAAGTTTGCTATTTATAAAGTACAATTTTGATGAACAATAGGAATTTCTTTTGTGTTGGAAAAAAAAAATGCTAGCCTTTTTCTTCTCATAGAAGCGAATGTGGAAGATGTGACTTATCTTTTATACGAAAGAGCCGATCGATGCATTCCGTAAGGCATAGCAGTTTGATAAGAATGGTAATTGAATAAAAAATGGTCTAAGCAGGCCTTTAATAAGGCCTGAAGTAAGAACGCCTCCTAACGAAAACTTAGAACGAAAACTAATGAATTCTATAGCATGTGAAAATTGAAGATTCAAAGAAAAATTTGGATGTACGGAAGATTGAACTGACATCAGATGTTTCGAGTCTACCACAGTCTTCTCACCAGAGCCCTTTCACCTAGACTGCCAACTACGGCAGCAACAACACCATAGCAAAAATCCTACTTGATTTAGTAAGCCCAGTTAACAGATTTTGTTGCCACCTCGCGGCTAGTCGTACCTATTAATGAGCTTTTGCCAAGGTTCGGAACTTCACTAACTGTCTTTTCCTTATCATCATATTTTAAGCTTTTTGATTTCTGTCTTACCAGCGTGAAATATCATCGATATTTTCACTGCTGGGAGCTTTTTAATGTTTATTTTGCCCAAGTTTTTTGAACAGTATACATTCATGTTTTTAACTTAGTGTCTTTAGAGTTTTAACAGTTAGTTAGTTGAACATGATAATGAAAAGACAGTTAGTGAAGTTACGAACCCTTAGAAAAGTTCAGTACTAGGTACAACTCGCCGCTAGGTGGCGACAAAATCTATTGATTAGACTTACTAAAGCAAGTAGGATTTCCGCTAGGGTGTTGTTACTGCCATCGTTGGCAGTGTAGGTAAAAGTGTTCTGATGAGAAGACTGTGGTTGTCTCGAAACATCTGATGTCAGTTCAACCTTCCGTACATCCAAAATTTTCTTTGAATGTTCAATATTTACATGCTTTAGAATTTCTTTCTTAAATAAAAAATAGTGTTATCGAAAGATTAAATTAAAAACGTACTTAAGCCAAACTAATTAAACAGCTTTGGGAAAATTTTTATTATCATTGAAAGTACTTTAATCAATTTAAAAGCTAAAATTGAGTGTCTTTGAAGACTTATAGTAGAATATTATTATGTCCAATATTGTTTTAGGCCTGCTATATCGCTGTCAAGAAGTGGATAAAGACCACCTATACAGCGAAAAGCTACAGAGTTGAAAAGTTCCACAAAAATTTTCCTCACAGTGTTTAACAGAAAATTCCTATATACATTTTTCACCTAAATATAAAAACTACAATATTTCCTATGCCGCACAGTGATTCCAATTGAAGAAAAAAATTTAATAAATCTGTATCTTTAAAACTTACGATTCAATTACAAAACGATGTATGTAAAAATCATAGTAGAGCTCCTGAAAGTTAAGAATGTTGAAATTTGGGGGACAACTCAATTGAAACACACATTAAGCTAAAGAGTGTCAAAGTTGACTACCTCGGGCATGAGAACCCTTATCGGTCTTATAACTTTTCAAATATTACCCAATTTTTATAAATTTAAACTTGGTGTAAAGTTTATAAATAGATAAAGATAATTCTTGCACAAAAAAAACCGACTGCAAAATATGTGTGGCACTGCCCCCATTTTAGCTTTATCATTATGTACTTTTACGAAAACTAATTGTGTGTGGAACAATTCATAAAAATCGGTTAAGTAGAACTACTTAAAATACTTATTTACTTTTCATCGGCGTGGCACTGCCCACTTTTGTATTGTAAAGATAACTTAATTTGTATGCAAAGTTTCATAAGAATCGGTTTAGTAGAAGTTGTTGAAAAAGAATATTTACTTTGCATGGGCGTGTCACTGCCCATTTTTCAAATCGTAATGTAGTATTCAATCAGAAACTTAATGGGTGTGGAAAGTTTCATAGGAATCGGTAGAGTGGAAGTAGTTGACCAATCTGGAAGCACATCCTTTTAAATAAAGAAAAAAAATCTGCAACCGCTTCATAAATGGCTTAGTCTTGGGAGAACATATGTACATAAAAAAATATATACATGACGAGTTGATAACCGTTCTCCTTTTTTTGAAGTCGGTTAAAAATACAGTTTACTTCATTAAGATATCTTTAATATTTGGCTTTGAATTTTAATGCTTTTGGTTTTAACCTCGGCTTTGTTTTCTATTTCATCAATATCGCCGGTAATTGTATAGCCACAATTTAAAAAAAATATATTTTATAATTTTTAACATAATTCCTGATAACATGTAGAAAAAATTTTTTAGTTGCTTCAATTCATGTAGTCGTGAAAAGAAATCAAAGTCAAGACTTTAAAATGGGAGTAAAATGGCTAAATTTTGCAAAAAATAAAGCTCAATTGTTCGCCGTTTTTGTTTAAACTAAAATTTTTTTATTTTCGATGTCTTAAAAGAAGAGACTTCAAAAATTACTGCAGTTGAAATTTCAAATTGATTAAAGCAACCACTAAACATCCGGCATTGGTAAAAAAAATTTTGAGTTTTTCTACGAAATTCTGAATTAATCGCTTAAGAAAATAAAAAACGCCCATCGAGTTTTCCAAATTTCTCTACAAATTATATTAGATATATTTAACGTAATTAATCTTGCTTGTAATTGTTAATGTATCAGTAATATGACGTTACCATTATATTATTCATACGTAACCTTTTGCCCTAAAATATTGGACATTCACATTTTCTACACATATTCTTTTAAATTAAAAAATACTAAAAAAATTTCATTTTTTTAACACAAAAGGATTGTTATGTTTTTTAATAAAATAGTGAAGAAATAAATATTAAGGTTACTACAGTTTTCATTAAATTTATTGAAATCGAATAATATTTGTAAAAATTATGAGGCCGACAAGGATTTTCATGCACGTGGTATTCAATTTTGACACCCCGTATCCCACCGTTTATTTCAACAAAGTGGGCAAGAAATTAATTTTCCTAAAATCTAGGCCCCTCTCTATGATTTTTACATAAGATGTTTTATAATCGGAAGTTCCAAAGATACAGATTTGTTACCAATTGTTTTTTGCAATAGGAACCACTATGCACCGAAAGGCGAATATTTTTTATAAATGTCTTTTAAAAATGTTGCACTTAATTTTTAAAAATTACAAACGAAAAACACATTCCTCAATTAATATAATGCAATCTTACCTGATCATTCATTGTTGAAATTTCATTATCACCTAGACTGGCATCACTGAATGTCCTCGTCGAATCACTAGAATACAAAGGGTCGCCTCCTACCACTTCTAAAATGAAGTACTGAGATAAACCACCATCATTACCAGCCACACACACGACTTCTAAGACAGTATCGTTGCGAATTTCACAGGATCTAGGAGCCTCTGGAGGATCTGAAAGAAAATCATAATTTTGTGTAATAATAAAAAACAGAAAATTTTTCAAAGCCTTTGCTTACTGGCTGGCAGTATATGTACTAAACAGGGTGTAGTTTGTCGGCCCACCGCATTGCTGGCCCAACACGCCAATGTAATTAATTCCGAATCGGTTTGTGGCAGGTACGTAACAGTGCTTACTAAGCCATTCGATTGTATTCTCGAATTAAGTACCTTAAATGAAAGGATAATCATAATTTAATTTCAAAAGCAACCAATTTTGCATAAAGAAAATTTTCATGTTGGAGTTTCGTAATTTTCAATTATAAACTGTGTATTCTATATTTCTTTATATTATTCTTATGCATAAATATGTATGTATAAATATATGTTGTTTTTATACATTATAGTTTGCTTAAGGAAACATTTTTGGCTTCTTTGGGGACAAATAATGACTAGATTTTTTGTGTGCCTGTTATACCACCTATAATACTCGTATATAGTTTTACATGTTCAACTAGAAAGCACATATACAAATTTTGAAAATAATACAAGCAGTATTTAGCAAAGACAATAGCAATAAATAAAGAGCTCTAACATTTAAAACACATAATGGCAACGTAAAAATAGTTGAGGGCTATTAATCCTTGAAATGGGGTACATACATTAACATTAACTTAATACAACTTTAATTAAATGAAAATTTTTTTTAATTACATCTATTGACATTGGAGAGGGGTAAGAAATTGCGATAATACTAAATAACGTAAAACTCAAGTAGTTGTATAAGAAAATGGAAGAAGAATATTAAAGATATATGCTTCTATATATCCTCTATATTCGATTTTGAGCAAAATCACTTTTGATGGCAAAGTATTGCGTAAAATAAGCTGCATCTATGATATAAATCTAAGAGTAAAAGTATTTATTTTTGCGAAAGAAAAAAAATTTGTTAATGGTATAAATTTAAAAGTAAATTCAAAGGTAAACTTTTTTTTGCAATTTTATCGTCAGTTTTTATTTCTGTATCTTGCGCAATGTACTTTTTACGTAGGCAAAATCCTCTATCTCATAAAATATTATTTAAATAAACTCAATGTAAATTCAAATCATTACCTTTTTTTGGCCATCTCATCTTATTAAAATTTGCTAACTGTAAGGAATGTCAAGACCTCGGGAAAATACGAAAATTTGCAACAGCTTGCTTATATATGAAAGATTATAATGTTACAATTGATTGAATGTGCCAAAAATGTAAGAAAACTATAAACTGTGAAAAATTACGCCTATCGCGAAAATTCGCAAAATATTGCAAAACTTTAAACAATTTATAAGGAGTGGCTAAAATTAAAAAAAAAACGAAAATGGGGAAAATTCGCAAAAACTACCAAACAGCGGCATTATAACAAAGTCTAATACGGTTTAAAAATCATGTAAATTGTAAAGAGCCTAACAGCTTGCAAAAAGTCACTCCTATCACGAACGTTGCGAAAATTCGCTAGAAGTTGCAACATTGAATACGCGCCCTAACATGGATTAGACACCGACAAGGCCGCATGGTAACGAAAAATTGCTGACTATATTGAAGAAATCACTAATATTGAAAAGAATAACAACATTTAAGAAAAAAAATAGCTAACATCGCGGAAATTGCAATGCATAGTAAACGTTTTTGTTCTTAATTTAAAGGTCGCAATAAAACTTAACCATATTATTTGTTAAAAATTTACTTAACTCATTTTTTCACTATTTTTTTTTTTGACTATGCAAAATTCTCTATCTTATACCGTATTGAATATTTTCGAATAACAAAACCCTCTATTTCTTTATAAAACTGTCAATAATGCAAAATTTTAAAAATAAATTACACCTTATATTGGTCCTGGATTTTAAAATATACTATAGAACAAAGATTTTACAATAACCTATCAATAAACGATATAATCAGTTTTTATGCTCTCCTGAAAAGTTGTAATTTTTAATATTAAGGGGCTGTTGGCTGGGTAGTTAGTGCGTTTAACTACAAGCCCTGAGGTCTTGAGTTCAAGCCTACTTTCAGGCAAGCCAACAATATCATGCATTTTTCTCATGTGCATTGGCGTGTTATTGTGTTGGTTGCTGTTGGACTGTTAAAGTGATGAAGGCATAGCACTGATCACTTTGGCAGTACCGGAAGCGATTAATACTAACATATCATAATGCACTTCACAACACCCTCCGTCGTCGGTATTGTAGCAGAACCATCGGCGAAGTAAAAAGAACTAATAAAGTGGCTACACAGCTTAAAAAAAAAAACAACGCAATAGCTCTACTTGACACCAGAGACGCTTGACACAATTCTCTACAAAAAACCCGCAAAAGCAGGGTTGTAAATGAATTAAGCTTTTTATCTCTCCTACTCCGCCACCTGTTCTCTCTACTCTATCCCTTTCCCAAAGAAGGTAACAAACACATTCATTAATTAACTTGTAGGCATTAATTCCTTATTGTGTTACTTCTCTTTAAAAAATAAATATGAAAGAAAAAAAATATCATATATAGCTGTATATGTGATGATATATGTGTGTATATCGATGTGTCAGCAGCTAAAAGGCCTAACTTCACAAAATAAAAAGTAGAGTAAATTAGTGATGTTTGAACATTTGATTTTAATTATTTTTGTTAATTTTTATTGTTACCACACATTTTTATGATATTTAACAGACAAAATGAATGGGTAGGGGATTGCTGCGAAGGAGCTGGGTTAGCTAATTTTAACAAGTTTCAAGAAACATATGAAAAAAATTCAAATAAGAGTCAAAACCTATACCGATTTTTCATATTTTTTAATGGAAAATATTTAAATAATAGAAGAACAAAATAATGTTCAAAGAGTTCACAACTAATTAGATAGTAATATAACAAAATTGAGAAATTTTCGAAAAGCGGAGTTACGCCTTTTAGCGTCAGACACATCCATTTATGAAAAATGTATGGGTCATATCTGGAGCATATATCCTGTTAATATGCTCAAAAGTATTTGGCTAGCTAATAAGTGTATGCTTTGAGATTGTCGTTTGTCGTTAGGGACAGGGGCTTTATACAAATGCATGTTTTACCCCTTTAGCCGGATTATGGCAAAACCGAAATATCTTTAGGAAATACTGAATTTGTTTTAAAATGGCATCAATTTTTTAGTGCACATTTTTACATATTTTGATTAAAATGAATATTTTTATTTATGTTTGTTATAAATACCTATTTTTGTGTCATATTTTGTAAAAAAAATTCAAATTTCAACAAATTAATTACTCTATGCGAGTCGCAAATGAGACAAATGAAAACTTTTGGAAAAATGTTAATCCTACGTGTCTTTAGTGCTAACAATTGAAATTATATATGTATTTAGCCGAAGTCTATGGGTTTTAATTCAAAAATGTTCAATTATGTGTATTTTTTATTTTCTTTTCATTTTTTTTTCATTTTTTGTAACAGAAGCACTAAAAATGCGTGCTTACAAAGTAAAGTTGCCAAAAGAAAATTAAATAAAAATTCCGGAAATTTCCGCACAAATTTCGCAGGATTTTTTTTCGCCAGGACATCCCGAATTGAAGACACTAGATATGTTCAGATTGTCTCTTTTTGTTTATCTACCAAATATTGGTAGTAAAAAGTCAGGAGTGTTTTTAAGTTATTTTGAAAAAAAAGAAAAATAAAAAAAAGTTTGTTTTTTCTATATTTAAATAAATTGTTTAGCGGACTCTTAATGAAATTTGCTTAGTGGACTCTTAGCTACATTATTGTCATATTGTTAAGCGGTATCACCAAGTCTGAATGAGATGTTTTCCAAAAACTGATGACACCTTTTTTTGAGGGCCCACTGATTTTCGGAAACTTTGGAGTTCCATAAAATATTGGTCACCAACCTGAGTATAGGGTTTCACTAACCCTTGATAGTTGAATTGAGCCTATACTGTCAAGTCCGTGCATTTTTTGCACTATTGAACTGTGTTCTTTTTACCAAAAAATATTTTTGCTCAAATAAAAATCGAAGGTAGAAATAATGTTACTTTTCTAATTATAAAAAGCTTTTTAAGATCAAAAAATTAAACAAAGCAAGACAACATCGATTTGCGTCCACGACGACAACTGCAAAAACCGGAATTTTCAAAAAAAAAAACGATTTTCAATTTATTCGAAAAATAGTTTTTAAAAAAACGCGGTCTCGAATACGATTTTGTGCAGATAAATCGGTTAACCGGCTTTTATTAAAATCGCGAAAAACAGAGCTCATAAAAAACGGAGTACATATTCGCATTTAGCGTCCCAAATAACCAAAGAACTAACTTTCAGTTCTAGAGAACAAAAAAAATTATCGATATTTTTAAGCAGTGTAATGAATATAACAGAAAAATCAAAATGACAGATGGTATTGATTTTTGACAGAAAATGGTACAATTATAATAAAAATATATATATATTTTTTACACAACTATAAAACACAACACTTTTATGTGTTTTTTTTTCCAAAGGGTTAATACTGTCTTTCATTTGTTTATGCCTTCAGTGCATGTAGTTATTCTAATACTCGTGTAATGCTATCATACATTTATTGAAAGTGAACATTAAATGAAATTTATCCGTATCCATTGGCAAATTCTTACAGATATCTACCATTTAACAAGCGACAAAGGAAAGTTGCATACAGCCATGTCATGACAAATGACTTTAACAAGTGTGTACTGACTGGTATGTCCTTAAACTCGTAAGTGTGCATGTAAAAGTCATTATTATGTTACCATGAATGAATGTGTACTTTTTTTTTTAATAAAATACAATACTACTGAAGCAGCTTTGAAAGATGACGACCATTTTCGATACATTATAAATAATTTATAAAATTCGATTAGATTTTGTTAACCAAGTCACGTAGTTGAAATTTTGTCTGTGGTGGCATAGAATCAAGATAAATACACAGAGAATATGTTGTAGAAAGATCATATTAGCGCTTTTCTAGATGAGTTCCTAAAATATGTGGATTATGTGGAATATACAAAGCTTCAGGCCATAAATTTTTTTTAACGGTTAATGGGCAGGACTAATATTTCCCGCTAGGAACATCAGTATATTTCACCCTAACTCAAGAACGAATTGTCCGATTCGAATTAATAAGCCAGCAAAAGATATGAAATAAAGTTACCTTTATGTTAGTTGTATATAATTTTTTATATTTCCCACTATTTCAGAGTTATTCAGAATGTAAGGGCGAAAATAAATTTTTTAATTAATTTTTTTTTTAAATTCATAAAAAAAATTAAAACCGTAAAAATTTTTCATTTTTGTCATTACTCTGAAAACTAACAGCCATATTCATACATATTTAAAACAGGGCAATAAACTACTTTTAAGCAAAATTTCATAAAATTGCATTCAAAAATGTATATTACATGAAAATTTTAAAATAGGTTTAAAGATGGTATGCACCTACTATAAACCTTCAATAAATTCATATCATCGATATATCAATTTCAACTTCAAATATATTTGCAAATTTAGCACACAGGAATACATAATATGCTTTAAATTAAAGCTTGAAGTCTTGGCTATAAGCGTTTACGTATGTTTTTTTTTAAATTTGATAGAATATGTCACTTAATTATTTAAGTTAAACAAAATTCGCAACAAAATTAGCAAAAAAACACCATCAAAACACATAAAAGCAAAAAGAAGTGTTAGTGATGTAGAAACAATCAACACAAATGAAAATAGGCTCGTTATTCGAGTACCTTTTTCATACATGATTAAAAGAGTCGTGTGAAGTCTTTTGTAATCATTTCTCTTTTTTCCTTTTACTTCATAGAAAACTTGTGTTAAATAAGTTTAGAAATATATTATAAAGAGAGTTCAAAATGTCTTAACTTACACGAAAACAATAAAAAGCTATTCGTTTATTTCAATATCCGGATGAAATCATATTCTTTTTATTGCAACACTAACTGAAAAACATGGTGGTGTTGCCAGTATCGAAATCTAAATTTCCTTAAAACACACAATGTCTATTGTAGTGTTTATGAATGCAATTTTATATTAAACAGTTTTAGCGTGAAACTGTTCAATAACAATTGCGAGTCTTAAACCTAAAATAAGAATTTTTATGAATTTGGCTGTAAATGTGCTAAGAAAATAATCCATCACGAAAATCTATTGACAAATATTGATTTTATTCAAAATCAAGTGAAATTCTTTATCGCATCTTTTGATGGTTTATTTATGCAAATCGGACAAATCGTTTTCGAGTTAGGGTGAAATATACTGATGTACCTGGGAGATATATTAGTCATACTTTATTTGCACAGCTTCATAACATCTTGTTTTGTATGATATTTTAGCACAAATTGTGAATAAGAATGAAACTAACCCTTAAACGCACTTTAGGATTTGACTTATTTCTAGCGTTCAAGTTAAATTTTCAACATTAGAATCTTTAAGATCTTATAATAGAATTTTATGACAAATATTTTGTAGGACACTTCAGCCCACTATATCGCTGTTTAAATTGTTCTTTTTTTGACTTTCTCAATAAAAAGACAATAAGGCCCATTAAAGTGATCGCAAAAAAATAAAATTTGAACTTCTTTACTTAAAGATACCCCAAAAAAATTTCAGATGAATCAGCTAAGATTAAGGCGTGTCGCACGCCTACCGAAGCTTGAGCTAATGATATTTTCTGTCTTTTATATCTCATAGTTTAATAAATATAGTATTAACAAAAAAGTTTTCAATTAAATTATATTTTTATTTAGAGATATACGTGAAGCATATAGACTAAGAAAATTTTTGACTGCTCGGTGGGTTGAACTGACGTTTCGATAGTCCCGCTAATCTCTTCAGAATTTTCCGACCAAAGTCGGTGTTTTGCAGTCAAGAGTTGAATATCATCTACTTTTAATCAATTCATACCGTCACTCTTAGAGAGAATTCTGAAGAGATTAGCGGGAGCTATCGAAACATCAGTTCAACCCTCCCTGCAGTCAAAAATTTTCTTTGTCTATATTCTTCACATTTATCTCTAAATAAAAATATAATTTGATTGAAAAAATAAATTCAAACCAAACTCAAGCCAAAATAATTAATTTTTTTTTGGATATAAACCCATGCAGTTCGACTAAACTCATAACTTAATTTTTGAAAAAAAGTTTCTTTAAGAAAGTTGTTGTCTATGAAGTTTCCTACGAATATTTAACAAAATAAACAGCAAATAATAAATATTTAAATCTCAAAAAAAGCCATAATGTTACAAATTTCGGTAAATGTTTAGTTCCCTAGGTATGACTTTTGCAGCAAATTTTTTTATCGGCTCCAGTTATCGAGATATACCGTTATGTCAAAAATAAAAGCAATTGTACGACATATATTAGTATAACTGAAAATTAAAAATTTTATAAAATATATAAAAATTTTTGTTTTTAAAAATTCATAAAAAATACGCCAACGATCAAAAATTTTTGTCCGAAGTAAAAGAGCATTTTTCGGTGAAATTGGTGCACGAATTTTTATTTTATTAACAATTTCGTGAGAGAACTTTTCAAAATTTTTTATAAAATTTTTAATTTTTCGGCTAAGGCTTTTAGGATATCTTTGAAACTAATGGTTAAATTTAGAAACAATGTTTGCTTGGCTTAACGATAATTTTAATGTCGAACTTGGTTTTCCTTTTTTACTATATAGCGCGCACCCTTCTCCAATTATGCTAATGCATGTCGTACAAGTGTCTTTAATTTTGGCTTAACGGCATATCTCGAAAACTACATATGATTCTGTATTCTGTATTCTGTGGCCAAAAATTACTAAAAGAAACAGCTTTCAGTTATAGGTAACGACCGATTAAGCTTACCGAAGTTTATAGAATAGTGAAATCATTTTGAAATTTTAATTGGTATGCTTGTTTTCGTTATTGCTGTTAATTTTTTAAATATGCGATTTATATAAAAGTCGATAGCACAAATTCTGTAGGAAACTTCACAGAGAACAACTTTTTTGAATAAACAATTTTTTTAAATACCATATTTATTAAGTTATTAGACATAAAAGACAGAAAAGAAGCATTTATTAAGCTTATATGGGCGTGTGACACGCCTTAATCTTAACTGATTGTCCTTAATTTTTTTGAAGATAGTTTATTTTAGTACCCATCGATTTGGTGTATGAGACTTAAAGAAATCTAAATTAAATGGGTTTAGGACCACCCTAAAGGCCCATACAGCACAGTTGCAGGGTTAAAATATTCCACAAAACTGTTCCGCAAGTGTTTCACATAAAAGCCTAAACGCACTTATAGCTTCAATTTAAAGTTTGCAAGATTTTGTATGCTAATTTATTATAACAACGTGTAAGGAGCAGAAATTCCCCCGCAGGATCAGTCGTTTAAACCTTGATATTTGGAAAAATTTTGATTTAGTTAAAAAAGAACTAAGTAATTTTTTTACAACGCTTTAATTAAAATTTAGTCTTTCTTATAAATTCTCTAAGTGTCTGTCATCTCTATTACACACATCTATGTCACATTCAAAGAAAACTAAAACTGTCCATAATTTTTTTTTATATTAAAAACCCCAAAGGACTAAAATGAAAATTATTCAGGGGACGTATTAAAGCTTATTTCACATTAGGTAAATAGTTTAAAAGATAATTTTTTATATTGAGCAATCTTAAGATTATTTAATATATAAAATATTCACATGTTAATATTATACTCTGTACAATATTGGAAAAATAGAATTTCTATTCTACATTCTATGATTTTCCTATTATTGAGTTTTTGCCATTTAGTGGCATTTTGAACTTTTCTCTGGGGGCACTAACGTCTTTGCAAAACCTTGTATTTGATTTGTTTCTTATTGATTTGCAATTGTTTACAGTTTCACAGTCATTGCACGGAACGTTGTAGGCATTGTTGTTTGTTAAATATATTTTTAATATTAAAAATCGTTTGTGTAAGAGTTAAAGGCAAAAATTTCTTGATAGTTTATTAAAAAAAAGGTCTCTTGATTAAAAATTTAGACAGACTGTCAAGGCAATGGATAAAAATTACGTAACATAAGAAGTATATTTGTTCATATAAAATGAATAGAAGTAGTGAAAAAATAGAAGAAAGAACAAACTCCTTGTTGTTAATGTCCACATTGTATCCAAGGGTCATACACATTTCCCTTTTCAGAAAAGAAAATGTCCTTAAGATGATTTTGTAATAAGAACGAGCTGTAGTCGAGGAGAAAATATTGAAGAGGTCAATTATATAAATTTTATATCAATTATTTCTATAGAAATGAATTCCCTTTTGTAGCTTTAGAAGATGAAGTACAACATGTAAGTTTTTTTCATTATTATATAAGTGGCTGTTCATACAATCTCTCTCTAGTTTTTCATTTTATATTTATGCCAAAATAAACTATAAATATTTTTTTATTAAAATGAAAAAAAGAATACTTGTTTTCTTTAGCTGCTTTCATAACTTATCAGTGAGTATGTGTGTGTGTGTGTGTGTGTATTTTATATGTATACTTACTGGTGACACATTTCTGGTATTATTATATGTCCAGCTGAACTTTACTGAATCCGGTGGATCGGCATCAATTTCACATTTAACCGGTATTGAGTGCATATTTATAGCGCCAATGGATGTTTGCTCAGTGCCTGGTTTGCAACGTGGTGAATCTGCAACAAAACAGAAAAATTAAAAGAATATATAAATTCAAAGGAATTTTTATTTATTTATGTATGTGTGTGTGTGTGTGTGTGTGTAGGAGTGCAAGGAAACAAAATAAAAATGAGAGTACATTAAATATTATCAGGATTCATGTTCTTTTATACAAAAGTAAAACAAAATCTTTTCTTTTATATTTTTTTCCCTGCTTTTTTTTAACTGCACTTTGGCTTTGTGTGCTTTATACAAGCTTTATATATTTTTCTACACATTATTTCAATTTTGTTTTCTTAGTTGTTGTTTGTTAATAGTAGAGTGAAAACAATTGAAATAGCCTTGAGCGTAGCAATTAATTTGGTCTACTTCAAGTGTAAAAGGGATTTATCAATGTTTGCTCTTATGTGTAACCATACCCTTTACGCCCTGTTGTTAACGAAGACATTTTCATGGAAGATCTATGCAAGAGAACCAATAATTTGTCGGCTATAAAATACATTTAGAAATAAGTACGGCAACAAGGTTATATACGTTGTCGCGTATAAAGAATTTGTTCTGACAAAATTATAAAAATTTTTGCTATAAACACGAAGTTGTCGTGTGTATAGTTTTATTCTCGACAACAAGAGTAACACATATACAGAAAAAAGTATAATTTGTATTCTATTACTAAATTCATAAATTAAAATATTTTTTTTACGGAAATGGGACCTACCACAAAATTCATAAAATTTTTTTTTCTATTAAAGTTTTGTATTGGAATACGAGTACTTAAAAAGCAAAAAAAAAATTAACAAAAAAATTAAAAACAAATTCTAACACACGTGTGCTAAAATAGAAACTTATGAAAATTTTTCTGCTTGCATTAAGGTTGTCATGCTCCCATTTATGCACATTAAAGAGTTTAAGGTGTCCACAAAACGTATTTTTGTGTAAACCTTTATAAGTACCTCGATATGCTATTAGGTAGCATGCTAGCCTATCAGTGTGGAGATTGTGCTTTCGATACTATTATTATATTTTTAATATTATTATATATTCATTGACGACAGCTTTAAAAGCAACGTTTCATCAACGGTTTCTGTCGGCTTTGCTCGAAAACGTCATCAATAGTTGGCTTGGTCAATGCGTCGTCGGTTCGCACATGCATCGACAATGTCTCGAAGACTTGGCCTACGGGGTATACATATACAGTAACATGCATACATGTACTTGCTTGTAATCATACATAAATACAATATAGAGTTTTATTTTTTATTACCGGAATAAGTAATGAAAACAATGGAACAATGTTCAGTTAAAAAACAAAAATATTATCCAGTTAAAACATGTAAATATAGAATACGAAAATTATCGATATATATATATATATGTCCGCATCCGTCTTACTTGTCTCGCTAATACTTAGTCATATAGCGGTTTTTTTTGTCAACTTTGAATATTCATAAGAAAATTATCCTGACAAATTTTCAGATGAATCGGATGAGGGTGAGCCAGCACGCTTAATTTTAGGAAAAACTATATAATTTAATTCAATTAAAAAAAAGTAATTTCACAAAAAAATGTGCAAGAAAAATGTTTATAGAAATCTTTGTTTAAAACATTCGTAAAACATTATAAAAATTGCGTTATATTAAGCCACCGACCAAAAAAGGGTGTTATATGTTTCATACAGCCCAAACGTCTGAACCGATATTAATTTAGTTTTTTTTCAATTGAAAGGTAACTTGATCGAGAGCGTTCGTAGCCATGTTTGAAGAAAATCGGTTCAATGGTTCAGAATTTATCTTCTCTTTGGCACCGTATCTCCCAAACGGCTAGAAGGATTTTCATATTTTGTTTTTTTTTTGTTTCGTTTTAAAGGTGACTTGATCTAAAATCTTCTGGCATATATTTAAAGAAAATCTATCCAGCAGCTTGGAAGTTTTATCCATTTTCTCAGCGAGGTTTTTAAAATGTTTAATTTAATGCTATTCTATCAGCTTATATGTAAATGTGTTTCAAACAAAACAAGGTATATTTTATTAAAAGCGATCTGCAAATTTGGATTTTTTCACAATTACGTGAGGGAGCTCAATTGACGAAATTACGATTTCCATACAATGAAAATACACTTACAGCTGTATAAAAATCGTGACTTTGTCCATTCAGCTCCCCACATAATTGTCAATAAACTTAAAAGATGTAGATCGATTTAAATGAAATAGGCTTATTTAGTTTGGAACATACCTTTTTATCTATATGCTAAGGGAGAAATAACGAAATTGCTTATTTTTAAACAGACATAAAAAAGGATAAAGGTTTTTATTATGTATATTCCCTTAAAAATACACCATTTATAAAACGAATTCGTATTTTTTTCTTTATTTAAAAGGATGTTCTTCCAGATCGGTTCCGTTGAAAAGTGGGTAGAGTCACGCCCATACGCAGTATATACGAATGCCTTTTCAACTACTTGTACTCAAGCGATTACTATGAAACTTTAAACCTACATTGAAAAAGTTGGCAGTGCCACGCCCATGTAAATATTATTTTTGAACAAAAACTTGTACTAAGCCGAAACAACAAAAAAAAACAAGTTTGTAAGTGTTGGATTATTAATCAGATAGGGAAATTTCGGTAACGACTAAAATTGAGTCACAATAAAAAAAGAATGCTTGGCACGGATTTTAATGAATTCCGGTATTCTATTTGCTGGCAAAAATTAGTTAAATAGCTGATGTTTCCTTGTAAAAAGCATCCACCTTCATAGGTGGTAAAAGTGAACAACAACGCTGATGAGACGGTGTAGCGGCCTGTCGAAATCAGTAGTACTGATTCGTTGTGCTAGTCTGATTTAAATATTCCAACACTCCACTCTTAATAAAAACAATTTGAATTTAAATTAATTCAAAAATATAGAACTAGAAAGCCGAAATAATAAAAATTTTCAGACCGATTCTAATGAAACTTACACCGATTCTTATAAAACTTATACACATTTAGTTATCGTTACATTATAACGTTATGGTTAGAAAAGTGGGCAGTGCCACGCCCATGAAAGGTAAATAAAAAAAGTAATCTTTGCACACAATTAGTTCTCGTGAAAGTACAACATTATGATCAAAGTTATGGTCAGTGCCACGCCTATTTTGTTCAGTTTTTCTTGCAACAATTATTTTAGCTTTTATGAAATTTTTAAAAAATAAATAAATTTATTATTCGACATTTTGTCATAATTTTATTTTAAATAAAATTTATTTGCTGGTGTTTAAGCATTGCCTAAATGCAGCATTTCATTGGTGCTTTAACAAATCGTCAGTAGACTTCAAACACAATTTTGCAAAGTTTTTTGAAGGTCTGTACATAAGATACGGGATTTGTAACTTTGCAAAATTGTGTTTGAAGTCTACTGACGATTTGGTAAAGCAACAATGAAATGCTGCATAAAGACAATGCTTAAACACCAGCAAATAAATTTCATTTAAAATTAAAAAAAAATTTTTATAAAATAACAAGAACAAGTTTCACGATATATCTGAAACTACTGAGCAGAAAAAGAAACCATAATCGAAAGCCTTAATATTAATATTGTTAAAGGGTCTCGTTTTAGTTTTTAATTTAATAGGACATACCGTTCACTAGTTCTGTTAACACTTGTCCTGCAAATGACTTATTTTGGAAATAATTTTATTTTCGAAAACTAGACCCAATAAAAAAAGTCAACTGCAGTTTCGAATTCACAACCCAAAATTACATCGGAAAGTACTTTTAGTAGCTAGCTACACACATACAAAAATCATGTCACGATGATTGGAAATCATAATAAATTTATGAGAAAGAATTTGTTGTTTAAGTGTGTTATTGTTTGTTGCTTAGTTGTGTGACTTTTTGTTGTTTATTTTGATTGTCGCATTGTGGAAATGTAAATAGCCAGCAAATAGCCGACAAACTTCACATTACCAACGAAAACTGCTGCTGATTTAAAAAAAACCATTGTTTCATAATAATTTTAAGAAAAAAATTATTAATCTATTTTTAATATTTTTCGATGTTAAAACAATATTGCTATCAACGGTATATTTCATTTTAAATCAACGTGATATAACCAAAATTTCAAATAAATATTAAGTTAAATCATCAATTAAAAATTGTTGAATTAGAATAAAGTTCATGTTATTTATGGTATTTTTTTAAAGTATATCTAAAGTGAAGTTTGAAACTGTTGTAGCTGCAGTTTTTAGTTCGTTGACTACCAAGCAAGTGGTGTGAGCTGTGAAAATCAACTATAACACAAATCTTTCTGATACTCACGCTAATACACATCCCGTAAGTAAAATAATGAATAGCAAAGCTAACTTGAAATAACTTATATTCAAAATGTTTCTTCGTGTTGTTTCAATATCAAATTCAAGTTGTTTTAACTTAAAATAACTTTGATTCAAAATTATTGTTCGTGTTATTTCAGTTACAAATTCAGTATCAATTCTTCTTGAAGTATTTTTGATTTCTTGTGTTATTTCAGTACCAAATTCATGTTGTTTCAACTTGAAAAAATTTTGATTCAACATGATTCTTCGTGCTATTTAACTATCAACTTCATTTTGATTTAAATGAGCTGGCATATTAAATCAACATGAAATATAGTTTTTTTTAAAGGAAAGCCGTTCTTTAAAGATTATTGTGAAATCATGTTGAAACACCTATCAAACAAAATCTCTACCGAGAAATGTTATAATAGCCTTACTGCCTATTTCACGATGTCGAAAGAGTTCTTTCTTTCGTACAAACTCATTTAAAACAAAACCAAATTTTTTAATTTTGTTTCTATTTTAAATGTAACTGTAAGGAAGGAAAAATTCTTTAGACATCCTGAAATATGCAGTTATTTTCGACGATTTTTTTATGAAATTTTTTTGTGTGTGTTGACCCAAATTTTTAAATTTATTTAATTAAAGTAAATAAAAATAAATTGAAAAATTAACTAAAATGGCTTTGAAGAACTAATTAAAAAGTGTATGGTAAAATGTTTTCATTCAAACTATATCCAGAAGATACGAAGTTAGCCCAGATCTCCCACATGACTTCAGTATTAATATTTTTATGCTATCTGTGCATATAATTTGCTTATAATCCAAGAGTAAGGATTTCATATTACATAGGAAAATCTGCTTGTTCATGAAGGATATATCTTCCATACTACAAAATTTATTATTAGCGCTCTAACATTGCTTCTCTCCTTAGCTCGTTTTGCAATAAGCTACGTGTGTTGCTGAATGCTGGGTGTATAATTAAAAATTACACATTTTTATAAAAACAACTATTTTTCTATATGTTTTTTAGCAACATCATTATAAAAAAATGTTAGTACACATTTTTCATTTCCTGAATTTTAATAATATTATCTGTTTTTAAATTTCACATTAATTCAAAAATTATATACATACATATAACTGTGTGTCTGAAACAAATAAATAAACGAGAGTTTTCAACACTGTAGCCACAGGTAATATATAATTCATTTCTTTCATACCTAGAGAATATTTCTGGAACAACAGCTTAAAACAGCAAAACTGAATATCTGTGTTTCCTGTTTATGTTCAGAAAAATTTTTTTTAAATAAATTTTCATAGAAAAGAATTCTTTAAGCATTGGACTGCTTAAGGGCAGTTCTTAAAACAAACATATTTTTGCTTATTTTATTTTTATTTCATATTAATGTTATTCTTATGTATAGTATATAATTCTTATTGTGCAACATGAAAATATACTTTACTTTGAAAAAAAACCATAAAGTTTTCATTTTTTTCATAGTTCCTAAGTGCAATAAAAAGTCCGTAATATAGTTTCCAAAATATATACTTGTTGCTTTAAAATCTTTTCGAAGAAGATTTTTTCCATTTTGTTTTTTTTTCTTTTACCTAGAAAAATATTATTCTTAAGGTGATTGCGAACAAATTTTTTTTATTTGGCAATTTGAAGCAAAAAGCATTTTGTTTTAAAAAGTATGAAGAAAACTTTTTTATTAGCTGTTTTTTTTCTAAGAAATAATATTAAAGTGCCATTATAACTGAAACATTTAAAGGAGAAAAGGTAAAACAAACATCGGAAAGAGTATAATATAATACCGATAAAAATAAGAAGAATTTTGGAAATTTTCAGTACAACAAGTGATATCAGAAATATTTAAAATGTATGTATTAGTATGTATGCGATAATAAATAAAAAAGTTATGTATAGGTTATGCATTTTGTTTGCAAAAAAATTTTGCATAACTTTTTTCACAATAAAAGTTGGCTTAAAATTGCAAAGTCTTAAGAAATATGTTAAGAAAAATAAAAGTTTTTACTATGAGTGTTTGAATTATTGAACAGCAGTGCTTTGGTTTAAGATTTTTTTATCATTCGTCATATTAAGAAGTATAATAAAAATGTGTACATATCCTTGAAAGTATGCAATAGTTTTGATATTGAATTTTAGAATAACATATTAACCGTTTATTTAAACGTATAAGCAATTTCACTATTATTTGGACACAAACATTAATCATACGGCATTATAATTATTATCCCATACATATATATTGCGGTCGCAAGAAACTTCGGGTTTTAAATTTTGTGTATCAAGTTACTTACATTTCATACTATAATTTCTGCTTTGTTCATATTAGTATTAATTTCTGTATTGTTCTGTATGTTTTCAAAGTATGTATATTATTAGGTTTCGCTATTGTCAATAGTTGTTCTACTTTTACTTTAGGCTGTTTCATACTATAATATAAGTATGAATACTTTTGCAGAGAATGGTTCCCTGATATAATTGTTGTTTGCAAATTTTCAAAAAACAACAACAATTTATTATGTCAAAGTCTCATTTTCCTCAAAAGTATTGATACTTGTATTATGGTATGAAACAACCTTTACAAATATCATAAATATTACTTTTTTTTAAAGGAAATAAAATGTGGTGAGTCCCCTTTAATTTAATTTAAGTGTTCATTTAAACCACACATAATGCTTAAGACTTTTTTTTGGAACACGCAGCGTTCTGACAGGACTCGAAACTCCGACCCCCGTCACATTATCCACTATACTACGGGGGTACGCACAAAAAATTTAATAAATCAATAGAGTAGAATTCTTCAAAAAAATTAGTAGTGCGAAAAAATATTGTTTTTGTTTGTCAAAAAGATTGACTGTAAAGGATTTAATATTCAAAACCCCCTTAAGAATCGTGTTACCAAACGCACAAATATATACGTTGATTTATTAATTGATGATAGGTATGAAAAAGCTCATTGATTCAAAAGAGCTTTATCCCATTCGGTGCGTCTCCGTCAATGCAAAGTACTAGGTCTTTGTATCAGCCCATTTGATAGGTAAGCAAGGTATCAGATTGTAGTAATTTTACCAAATACACTCGCATTTTAATATATATTTGCAGCACAAGCTGGTTTTTTGCTTTGTTCTTGCTTTAGTTTTTCTGCTGTGTGATACCAAAAACAAAACAAAAAAAGTAAAAAACAAATACAATCATTAAAATGGCGAACAAGCTTATTGAAGCTGTTCAAATCAAATCAAATTTATTTGCTGTAACATGCGAAGACTTAATATCCGTCAACAAAGTACTTATTGTGTCAACCTCGGCCGTCGTTACGTTAATACCAGTTGAAGAAGGCGACGTATAAAGTACGACGGATTCTATTTGGCCTTTACAAGGGACCTTGCAGTGTAGAAGACGGATGTAATTTATATTCAGATAGAATAAAGACCGAGGCTCTTAAGAGTTGTTAATGATTGTGCAGAACGATTAACTTTGGTTAACTAATTTAACAATTTTATCACAAAAAAAAAAGAACAGAAACAATATTTGCTGCGGATATGGAGGGATACATCAAATAACGCTAAAATGTAATTAGTAACAATAAGCAAATAATATAAGCAATACCTAAAAGTGTTTGGTAAATTTTACGTAAATAAACAATAATTCTTTTTATAAAGAATAAATTTTTGAAATTATGTGCTAATGATTGAAATTGATGACAATTATTATTAGCACTACAAGCACGTACTACAAAATAAATTTGTGCCAAAATATATGTAATATCTAAGACTTGGAGAATCAATGTTTCTCAAACTTAAGTGAGAAATAAAAGCACAACTAATAGCTAAAGACAAGAGCCAAGTAGGGTAAATATCTAAACCACAAAAAAAGCTGAAGCAAGTAAAAAAAGATTGATTGGCGGGCTAGAGGTTAGCATATAGTATAAATAGCTCTGACGATGGGATCTTGGTTGAGCCCGAAAATATCGTTGTCCATCCAGATCGACTCTTACAAAAGTCAAGAAATTGGTCTTTGTTCTTTTTCAACTATCACATGCTTTGAAAAATAATTTCTCAATATAGATGATTTAATTTAATTGTAAAATAAAGTTGAACAATCTTAAGCTTGAATAATTAAAATTTCTTTGAATAAATTTTTCGTTAAATTTACATGAACCCCGAAAAATGGTAAGCTTCTAGCGACCTTTAGAGGCAGCCTTGTAGAGTAGAATATTTTAATATTTCTGCATTTTGAGCCAGTCTAATGTATTATGAGTACATGCAGGTAGTGTGATCAGGAACTGTAAATAAGCTAAATCGGTCTTCTCATAAAGGCTAGAAAATGCTAAATTGCACAAAGAAAAAGCTAAAAAGGCTAAATAATTTTCTTATTAAAAATTCAATGTTTTCTTATTGCACTATGCAACCAATTTCCGGTCATCAAATGCTTTGAACATAGTTTGAAAGTAGGCCTTTAGAATCACAAAATTGACAAGGGGTTTGGCCAAGATTGTTCGAAAAAAAAATGTTATTGATTCTTGAATTTTGTCATTTCTTTTATAATTTTTTACTATGAGTTAATAATAAGAAATTTTGTTTTTGGTTTTTTCACTTCCACTGCTTAAAATATATTATTTTGTTTTTTTCTTACAAAATATCACAATTTAATTTTTTTTTTCATTATATACACAAAAAAATGTTTTTTAAAATAAATTATATTTTTCTTCGTTTTTATGCAAAAGAGCTTTTTTGTTAAAAAAATAAAAAATTTGCAAAAAAAATTTAGGTTGTTATTTAAAGTTAAATTAAAATAGTTAAAGTTGTAGACGAAAAGTTTTTTTTGATACACATACATTAAGAACGTTTTGAAAAGTGCGAAGAATACAAATAACAAATATTTCAATGAACCATCGAACCGAATTAAGGAGAATAGTTTCGATTTTGTGTCATTCATATTTTAGTGCTTTGTTGATTGGAATCGATCATGCCATTTTCAATTGTGAAACATACTGATGGCCATAAAAATATCTTTTGCTGATAGAAAAAAAAAATTAAGACACAGTATTTGTTAACGGATTAAACAACTTGGATGTGTTGTAGTTTAGTTCACAAAAGAATTCCACTTTCGGCCTGTGTAATTAAATTTCTTTGAAACAAGTTGTTTCACGGAAAGTTTTTTGTAGTAGAAGGCTGGCCAAAATAAAGCGAAAATAATAAAAATTTACTTAAACAAACGCTGCGTCTTTTTTACAGAAGGTTAACTTTTAGAAGAATTCGGTACATTACCAAGCAATATTACCGAATATGTAATGATCCCAAATATCAGACGGGTACTCGCAAGATGGGGATATCAGCATCATTGTTGAACATTCTATTATTCGCATGCATGCCACCGTACGTACAGAGCCGCTTGAAATTTTAAGCAATGTTATTCCACACATTGTAGCATTCACGCAACTTTCAAAAACGAAAGATCTTCATTAGTACTTTTATAAATAAAGTACTTTTGTACGTGATACAAAATTTAATAATTTTTGTTTGCAAGATTAATAAATAAAATTTGCGTACGTTTTACCCAATATTGAGGTTTCATACTTCGGTAATGTGCTTCGGTAAAAATTACAGTGGATATTAAGTCATTGTATTTTAAAAGAATGTTTATATATCCTATATATATATATATATATATATATATATATATATATATATATATATATATATATATATATATATATATATATATATATATATATATATATATATATATATATATATATATATATATATATATATATATATATATATATATATATATATATATATATATATATATATATATATATATATATATATATATATATATATATATATATATATATATATATATATATATATATATATATATATATATATATATATATATATATATATATATATATATATAAAATAGCCAGCAGAGTATTTTCTTTAATGTGATACCAAGAACTTTTAAAATATCTTTCGCAGTTTACAAGTTTAAGACTGCTCATATAAAATATTTTAAAGAGATTTCATAAAATTCTATCGCACGATGTAATAAATTGTCTCAGAATTCACACAAATACAACAATATAAAGCCAGCAATAAAATAAAAACTAAAATGAAAAAATGAATGAATGAGTGTGCAAGCAGGGAAAATCTCTCATACTAAGAAAAGCATATACTATTTACGCCAACATTTCTTACACACATACTAGGGTATTCACTCGAATAATGTTTGCTCGATTAATCGAATATTTAAAGTCAAATAATGTTCGATCAAACAAAAAATTTAAATTTCGAGTAAAAATTTATTCGAGTAATTTAGGTAGATTAATCGAATAACTCGACTAAAAAATTTTATGTAAATTTTCTTTTTTTTTAATGAGTTTTTGTAGATTTCTTAATAAAAAGAGGAACAAATTTTTACTGCCAGTTTTTGTAAATAAAATTAAAATTTTCTTTAGGGACTTTGAATTGAAAACAAAAACAAATTTGAGTTTTTTTATTGTTGTTTCAATATAAATTCCCTAACGAAAATTTTTATTTTATTTACAAAAACTGCCAGTTAATTTATATGAAATTAGCCATTCAATTCGAACGTAATATCATACTAATAGTCCGCATTATCAAAAAATTAAGTAAATAATGTAGTAACAATAATGAGAAACGAACTTCAAATGTCTTTAAAAAAAATTCGAAAGTATAAACATCAAACAAAAATTATTTGAAATAATGAACTAGTTAACTAGATGTTTCGTAAAATCGAATGTAATGTTCCGAAAGCCTTAAGGTATGGTCACACTTGGCAAATATTTGCAAAAAAAAAAAATAACGTAAGCCACAGACAAGTTAAAATTGTATTTCCTTTAATTACAATTTTTTTTTTTTGGAATATAGGTTCGTATTTATTAAAAATAGCTTTTTGCAGCATAACTTATTTTGTGATATAAAAAACAAGTTAAAACAAACTAACTCTGAGCAAATGTAGTGGTTACGTTTTTTTGGGCAAATATTTCCAAAGTGTAACCGTATTTATATTTATAACAACAATAATATTATGCCAATTCCGATTATTTTTATTCTGCATTGAATCCAGGCCAGGTCGGAATGGTATTAAATATTTCCTGACGCAAAATTTTCTCAAAGCGCGACATTTGAATAGTAAAAAAAACTATTTTAAAGTATCAGTTTATGATCTAATTTATGTAGAAATGTTGTGTTTACTTTTGTTTTTATTATTAAAATGTATATTATTTTTGTCTACAAAAATGTACAAGAAACCGATTATATTCAAACATTTTCCGATTAACTCGAATAATTTTTAGCAGTAAAGCGTACTCGAGTAATTTAAAAACTTCAATTTCGATTAATTGATTAATCGAATAATTCAAAAGTCGAGTAAAATGAATACCCTAACACATACTCTCACCCTACATTTCTAAGGACTTGTTATGCAAATAATCATAAAAAATAAAATACTGGGAGAATAAAACACAATCAATGAATGTAAATTTGTTGTATTATTTTATTTTTTTCCCCATAATGGAACAATACCAATACAACTCATGAATAGAATTATTTATTCACTTATCCATTGATAAGAAATCCGTGTAATTTTTCAAAGAGAAGAAAAATTAAGCGAGTCACGAAAAGCCGCATAGAAGAAATTGGAAATAAAAACAATAAGAAGTCTTGTTTGTTTTTGTTTTATTTAAATATAAATATACATATAGTTTTTGTTGTTTATAATACATCCATTTCTGATATCCTTGTGCTGTTCTTTTTTTTCATTATTTTTTTATTTTACACAGAAAGCAAGACATTGGAGTATCTTTTTTAGAATTTTGTTATTAATATGAATTAAAGATTTTTGTAGTTACTATTTGCGATAACAAAAAATACAAAAAAAAAAACAATTTATTGGCTTCTTTGCTTAAGAGAAATTCATGATTTGGTGTAAATTATGTATATCAAAGATAGTTTGCATTTATGTTATAATTAGAGAAAATATTTTAATATGGGTAAAATTTTTATTTCTTTTAAATCCAGAACAGATGTCAATATATCAAAATTACTATCAAAAGTAACAACACAATACAACAAAAAAAAAAAATATCATGGTTTCAACGACTCATTCTGGTAGACGGCACAAAAAAAAATACTTGTGTACCGAAGTTTTAAAAATTTGCATCTTTTTTCTTTTTAATTTATGTAAGTTCACTACCCAGGGACGACCCCTACTGTAATGCATTGTGCCGCAATTTGGAAAATTGGTTATGGGAAGGAGATTATAGGGAGTAGTGTTTGTGGACATTTGATATGAATCGTCCAACAGTGAAAGTGACAGGAAAAACCTCAGTGGAAAGCATATTCCACATACGAACTGTTCGACTAAAGAACGAATTTTCTCTGTAATGCGCAGTGCGATGCATTGGTGTGTCGACCACAAAAAGATGTGTTCTTAGTGAAGAACGTCTTGCTCACAAAAAAGAGCGCGTTTCGGGAATGAGTTCCCTGATTTCATCGGAGCACATTCCATTGTAGTAACGATAAAACAACGAATTACACCCCACATTGCGTCGATGCTCCAGCGAGTCGATCGAGTTGGCTACCCTACTGTCGCCGATGAGCTTCTTCGCCTTCTGCTGCACGCGGTTGCATAACTTTAAAATAGACTTTGCAGCACCGGCCCTTACATGAGAGCTGTATTCCATTTTCGGACGGATATAGGTGGTATAGATATTGAGGAGATCAGATGGAGTGTAGTATCTTTTACACCGTCTTAAAAAACCGAGGAACTTGAATGCTTCTTTTGAGACTTGAAAAATGTGATCAGTCCATCGAACGTCTCACTGAATTTTCTTGCCAAGAATCTGATTCTACAATACCTACACTATTTATGACTATAGATTTAGCAGCAAGTTCGGTCATGCGTCTGTGCGTGAGCATACAGCATTGGGTCTTACGAGCATTAAAGTCGACCCTATTCGCATATCCCTACTCAGAGATTGTTATAAGATCGTGATTAAGCGTGTAATTCATGTTTTGCCACGTTATCCCAATCTCCGACAGGCTTGGTCTGTTACTGAATGAATATGAATGGCAAATGCTGCTATCATCTGATAAAGAGTAGATAGGATTGGAAGTTTGACGGTCATTAAGAAAAATAAGAAATATCCCAGAATGATCCAAAGTACTGAATAGGTTTGCGAGCGGACGTGCTAGCGTCGAAGAGCACTGCTTCAAGATCAGCGCTGGAATATCATCCGGCCCAGAAGACTTATTTATGTCAAGATCCGCTAAAGCCTTTTTAACTGCACGCGCTCGGTAGAATATTTTTGGCATTGTTACATCTTTCGAGCATGGGCAGTATCTGTAACTGATTGCTTGCTGGCAAGTGCGAATTATTTTCAAATAATTCAGCCAGAAGGTCAGCTTTATCAACCGGGTCAGTGAATATTTGGTCATCTTTTAAAAGAGTCGGAATTAACGAACTGGCATTATCCCATACTCTTTTAACAAATAACCAAAAGATCTTGGTACCCCGAGGGGCAGCACGAAGACGCTGCTCGTACAAATCATACTATACATCGAAAAACACAAACGTAACGTCCTAATCTGAACAATACCCGAAACTAAAATTTTTTCTTTATTTTTCGTGTTTAGCACATCCAATTACCCTAAAAAATGCGTTAGAAAATTTTAATCTTCAAAAAAAATTTCAAGCAGTGATCTCAATCTTGCGACACAATCCGGAGGCAACAAAACTTAATGTACATATATTATTAAAACTTTACGTCTAGACTCACCTCGCCATTGTAGCACCATTTTATGGCCTTTTTATGGCCTATTAAACAAACGCCATTAAAAGCAGTCACGAGATAGAATGATGAAACAGGACTGGGGCTAGACAAGTTTTTCCATACAAATTGACAGTAATCATACGCCGTAAAAAACAGTCATGAGATCTATTTTATTCTGAGAACGTTTTCTTCTCATGCTCTCTCAACAATGTTTCCGTGTTTAATTAAAATTTCGTATATTTTTTATACGAAATATAAGAACAAAAGAAAATAAACAATAATATGAGAGAATTTTTAAGCTACTGCCGTCGATTAAGTATTGGGCCTGTTTATTTGGCAGCATTTTTGCCTGAAGTTGCAGACTTAGTTCTGTTTAATCATAGAATCTTATTTTATTTTGAGAAAGTTTTTTCTCATGCTCTCGTTTTAGCCACTCATTCTCTCAACAATGTTGCCATGTTTTAGTAAAATTTCAATTATTTTTCATACGAAAAAAAAACAATAATATGAGAGAATTTTTAAGCTACTGCCGTCGATTAAGTTTTGGGCCTGTTTATTTGGCAGCATTTTTGCCTGAAGTTGAAGACTTAGTTCTGTTTAATCATATAGACTTAAGATATCTCGCAAAAATGTTCTTCGTGGAATTTTACGAAAAGTTTTACGTTTAACACGCCATAGAACATTTTTCTTGTATGAGCTACGCATTGTTTATGTTTTATATTTTTTGCTAGTACGCTACTTACTAGCCTACCATGGCACCCTTTTTTTGGTTATAATTGATCAAGTTTTGTGCGAATGCAAAACTTTTTAAATGGTTTTAATGACGAAAGACATATCGGTTGTCTTTGATAGTAGTTATATGTTCCCTAACTCTCTCTCTCTCTCTCTGTCCATTTCCGCCTCCCTTTCTCCGTAAAGCGAAAGTATCAAAATTTGGTATATTTTACTATTTTGCTGAACAATTGCAAAATAAATAAAGAAAATCATATAAAACAATAACTATAAGTTTTTTTCAACAACTTCCTTTATCTCCACTATAATAAAATATTTTCTGTTTGTTTAAGTATTGAGCAGAAAAGCAAAAAAATGATTGCTATTATATTTTTTTCCATAAAAATATCGCCCTTTTATCACACTTTAAATGTTGTTGTTGTTGTGAGTTTCCCTTGTATTCCGCCATTCTATTTTAGTACTGTTCTGGTTTTTGTCGCCCATTTAATATTCATGAAAATTCTTGGATATCAAGGATATCATGCAGAAGTGCCATACATTGAAGTCTTATGCTTAATTTTGTGCGTTTTTATTTTATATATATATTTTTAAATATATGTTATAAATTGTTTTTCTTACAATATTTGCGAGAAAGAGAACTTTGCAACCAAAACTGTACTTACATATATATTTGAATAGTGTGTCAATAAATTTACAAATAAAATGAATTTTCAAACACAGATTCTCATACATGCATATACATATAAATAGATATGTATATATTTACATTATTTTATGAATAAACAAATATTGTATTTTACACACAATAATGGAACATGTGACGCGAAAATATTGTAATATCTATTTGTATGAGTCTAATCCATAAAAATGCTAACATACAAGAATGAAATATTTTCTACCATTTTATGATTCTCTTTGTAAGTTTAAAATTAAAGAAACATTATCTTGTACCAAATTGCTGGAAAACAAGAGATGGTTTTTTAGAAAATATTATTTGAATAAAAAAACTAGAAACAATATAGAAAGTTTTGCTTTCAAATTACTTCTTAAAATCTTTTGTTTTTATTGACCAATTCATATATGTTTCCATTTATTTACGCCAGCTTAAAAGCCCATCAAAAAATCATAATAATGTATGTATATGCAAACTCCAGATCTACTTGCAAAGCAAAATATAACCAAAGATTTCCTGAGTGTGAAAATTATTGATGGAAAAATAAAAAATAAAAAATACATATACGCATACATCTATATCATAGAATTATATTTGCAAATTGAAGTCTGTTATCAATTTTTTTATAATAGAATGCTAAATTGATTTTTTTATAACACCATAGCGTATGTGTAATATTGCTTTGAAGATTGTATTATTAAATGTAAGTTATACGCAAAGTATAATTGATAGATATTTGAGTTGTTTATTTTGAAAATGGTGTATCATTTTAGTTATAAAAACTTTAAGTTATTTTATGTATATAAAACGTATTAAAGATACATATGAGTATTTTATATAATATTTTATAAAAAATTTACTTTCATATGAAAATATAATTTTAACACACAGAAGAAGTTACACCTTAAAATATTTCAATAAACACAGGTAGTCATATATTAAAATTGCTTTCAATTAATGCAGTAATTGAATCAATAACTTATGTGATCAAAAACCAATTTTCTATCAAATACTAAAAATTTTGAGTAATTGAGAATTTAAATTTTAGTATGTAATTGAATATACATTTTTCGTTGTAGGTTCAACTTCAACAACACAATTATTTGAGTGTGCAATTTTACTAGTTGAAATCGTATTTTAGTTTTTTGTCTGTTTCTTAATAATCAAAATAATTGACATAATATTTTTGCTGAAGTGACTTATTCCACTTTTAAAATAAACGTTTCATTTATAGATAAATTCCTTTTAAACAGATTTTCTAAATGATTTGTTTTTATTGTGCTGAGGTTTAAGAAGAAATAGATTTGATATGATCCTATTTTGTAATGTTTGTTTAGGAAATATAGTATAATAGTCTCATCTAAAGTACTTGAGGAAATTATTTATTATTTAATTTAAATTGTAATATTATATCTCATTTCATATCGATTTATAACAAAGCGCACTCGTGTTTAATGTTTTTAATGGTAAACGCTTAGAAAGTTTGAATTCAGTGCCATTAATTGCAAAGACTTATAAATTGGTACTTTTTATTTCCGCTTTAAACTAAACTAAAATTTTTCTAATCAGTTTGATGCGTTAAAAATTCTCTGTCGTTATTTTTTCCTATTACTTACTGAATACTTTTGCTGGTTGCAAAGTATGTAAATTATCCCTTTCTGTAGTTGGCAAAGAGGGTGTTAGATAATACGAAGGGCCAATCTGGAAAAAGGGGAATTAATTATTATTGCTCCGAATTGGGCAATTATAATTGTGGGATTTATTTGCAAACAAGAACAGAATTAAATTCCTGGTAATGTGGGAGAAGTGCTTGCCTTTTCCTTTAGACTTTTAATAAAGAACGAAGTAATAATTTTCGGTTTAATTTAAGACACGAAGTATAATTAACAACTTAGGTTATATTAGTATTAAGTAATAATTCCAGTTAGATATAAGTAGATGATAGTTCCAATTTAGATGTAAGTACACTCTAAAGCACGTTTGTTGAAAATTAGGTCGATAATAGTCGGCAAGACTTTACAGAATATTATCGACCTAAAATTACTCACGCATTATTTTTGAACAAAATGTTTTTACTAAAAAAAGCTATTGGCTGCGTGCAGGTTTGAACCGCGATCTCTTGACTGATAGTCTGACGTATCTACCAATAAGCCATAGCCGTATTATACTTTATGTAAAATTTTTTCCACTTGGACTAAATATGTTTTTTCTTTAATAAAATAACTGCAAAATCGATGTAATTTTAGACAAGGAGAAAATTTCAACACAAATTTAGACAAAATTTACGATCATAAATTTTAAGTAATTTTTTAGAGTGTAGATGATAATTCCAGTTTAGGTATACAATTACAATTAAGATATTTAATTTTAAGATAAGTAAAGGCATTTATATAAATATATACATAGATAACGTTAAGTAAGTATTTTTTAAGTAAAATATGTTGATTGCGTGGAGGCTTAAATACAAGCGTATGGTATCAAAGACAAAATTCAAGTTAGTAAGTTTTACAAATTTCGCTTAGTTTACAGGTCGGTTTTTTTTAGGAAAAGTAACTTTGACGAAGGGATATTTTTACTACGGCGAGTATATTAATTAATTATAATTTATAATTATCAATATAAAATTATAATTTAATTTTCCCTTTTTTTACAAAATTCAATTTTAGTTTTGGTGTACAAACAAGTTAGGACACTTAGAGATTTTTTTATAGGCATATCAGGTATTTCCCATGAGAACAATATGCCCGAGACCAGAATTACCTTCAAACTATATTAATACAATTAGGTTAACATATCAATGGTTAATTAGTTATTCACAAATTAGTATCGACAAGTAGTGGATTTTTATGAACAATTAAAAAAAGACCTTAAAAGTTCTTAAAAAATGTAAAACTGCAATAACTTAAATTTGTAAACAACGTTTTCAAGGGCCGATATTCTACTAACAAAATAAGCCATTAATCATAAAAATCGAGGAATAATTTGTGCTGGTGTATATGCGTGTTGTATGAAAATTGTGATTTTTATCAATTGAGCTCCTTTACTTAATTGTGAATTAAATCGACATTTGTCTATCGATCTTCATGATTTATAGTTTATTTTGTTTATTCTGTCCTTAAGAACGTTATTTAAAAATTCAAGTGATTGCTCTTTTGAATTTTTTAAGAGCTTTTAAAAAATATTATTTTTTATAAAAATATACTATTTTTCAATAATAATTTGTATACCCAGAGGCAATTTTACATATGCCTATAAAAATATCTGTTAGTATTAGGAAAAAAACCGAGGACACAGTATTTTTTAGCACATAATTGGAAAATGTTCAGTTTTGTTCAAAATGGAATTTCACTGTAAGTCTGTGTTATTATTTGTATTATTAATTCTTTTAAAGAGTCTTCTCATTAATAAGTAATTACATTAAAAATACTTCCAGTCTTTCTAATACAGGACCCATTTTTCCCGGCACTTTATTATTTATTTGAACTATTACCTTTTTTATAAAATCTATTATATAAATTCATTAGTTTCTACAAAAGCTTTCTCGTTAATTAAATTCTCTGCATGTTAGAAATGAATGAACCACACTTATTTTGTTGTTTAATTAAAATTCACACAATAAATTAAGTTTATTTATAACATAAACAATTTTCAATCGTTCAATTTAAATGGGCATTGAAGTGCAATTGTAATTGACACCAGCTACTCTGTTAAAGCTTTGTGGGCTTGAATATGTGGTTTTTGTGAGTTTCTGCTTAACAAATTTTTTATTTTTTTATTAACTGCAATTTGTTGCATAATACTTATGAGAGTTTAAAATTAAATTGCTGTAAAAATTTCATTAGCATTTAAAAATCAGATTTTTTGGAAAGAGACTAGCTTTGATGTACGAGTATGAACTACTGCTGACAAGGAAATATTTTTTTCTTATTTGTAACAAATCTCGTGCAGATTATTGTGGCATTAGGTACATATAAAACTCAAGTGGTGAAAATTTAAAAAAAATCGGATAACTTTTAGGCGTGCCTCGTTACATTCAAAGTTCATATTTTGTGAAACTAATTACGCCTTAGGCCGAGGCTACGCAATGGGCGGTAAAGCGGCGAGTAGTGAGCGGCAGAGTAGTGAGCAGTAGAGCGGCGGTTTTATTTCTATAGTTATTTATTTTCATTCTTTTTTTTTAATCTGCTACTTGTCTCACAGACTTACAGTGAAACTCCATTTTGAACAAAACTGGACATTTTCTAATTATGGGCTAAAAAATACAGTATCCTCAGTTTTTAGGGTTCCGTTACACCAAAAGTGTAACGGAACCCTATTGTTTTCGCTACACTGTCCGTCTGTCTCTCCGTCTGTCTGTCCGTCTGTAAGTCTATTTGTCTGTCTGGCTGTCTGTCTGTCAGTCACAGGCTGATTTCTCGGGAACCGTAAGAGCTACGGAACTGAAATTTTCACAGAATATGTAAAACTTTGGCCGCTACAAATATGTGATAGTTATAATTGAAAGGGTGTTCTAGAGCGATCAACGAAAAATGTTGAAATACTAATGTAATGTGCAGACACTTAAAATGACACTAAATTTTCAAAGTTAGTGTTAATTGGTGAAGTCTGTAGAGTAGACTACGCCAATTAACACCGAAATATTAAACAATAAAAATTAAAGGGTATTCTATCAGTTAACGTAATTTTGACTATGTAATTTATACAATATGCTGTATCTTGGAAACCGTAAGAGGTAAAATCGTGAAATTTTAAAAAACGCTAAAATTAAAAAAATCCAAAATTAAAAAATATGTCAAAACGAAAAAAAAACGCTAAAATGCAAAAAGAGCTTAAAGAAAAAAAAGCACCGAAATTAAAAAAATCGCTAAAACGCAATATATCACAAAAACTAAAAAGATCGCCAAAAAATTAAGAAAAACGCCAAAAACCGAAATAAGTAGGCAAAACGAAAAAAAAACACTGCAACATAAAAAATCGCTGAAACTAAAAATATCATAAAAAACCAAAAAGCCGCCAAAATGAAAAAAAATCTGCCTAAGCTAAAAAAATCGCCAAAAAATAGCCAAACCAAAAAAAGTGTCACAACAAAAAAAAATTGCTTAAATTAAAAAAATTACCAAAAACCGAAAAAAATCCCCAAAACCAAAAACAAAGCGCCAAACTGAAAAAAGCGCTAGAACTAAAATAAGTCGCTAAAACTAAAAACATCGTCAAAAAACGAAAAAACGTAAAAACAAAAAAAAAAACCAGATATAAAAAAAACGCCAAAACTAAAAAAATTTACAAGAAACAAAGAAAAAAAAATTTAAAAATCGAAATTCGTCAAAATACGACAAAAATCCCCGGAACGAAAAAAAAGTGTCAACCAAAAAAATCGCTAAAACTAAAAATAAATCACCAAAAGCCGAAAAAAATCCCTTAAACCGAAAAAAGCGCCAAAGCTTAAAAAATCGCCACAACTAAGATAAGTCGCTAAAAATAAAAAAATCGTCAAAAAGTTAAAAATCGATAAAAAACGCCAAAAACCAAAAATCTCCATAACTAAAAAAAGCGGCAAAAAACAAAAAAAAATTGGAAAAAAACGAAAAATCGCCTGAAATAATAACGAAAATTAAAAAAATTCCATAAGCCAAAAATCGCCAAAAACAACGAAAGATACTTAAAAAACAAAAAAATACAATTAAACAAAAAAGCACATTGAAAAAACTGGCTAAATGAAAAAAGGGTCAAAACGAAAAGCGATATACAGATGTGTATTCGTACGGAGCCCTTCGTATGCGAGTCAAAGCCGCACTTTACTTAATTTCCTTTTACTAACAAATTGTTTTATTGGTATATCTTATATTGCCTCTGGGTATACAAGCATATTTCACCTTAACTCGAGAACAGTATGTCTAATTTCGGCCAACACAACAGGAGCAGATGCATTATGAAATTATCTTCAAACTATGTTAATACAATTATGTAAACAAATCAATAGTTTGAGCGGCAAATGACTTATTACTGAGCGCGATTTCTGAGCAATTAGTTGTTAATATAAATAAACATTTTTGGATCATAATATTTTATTGCAATTATTGTATAATTTTATCTAAATATTATTTAAATATTTTTTCTATGGAAGCTATAGTAAAACTTTTTTAAACTAAAAGTTACTGGACTAAAAACTACTGAAAAATTAAGCAAAAGTGTGCGTTTACATTGTACGATTTTTGTCGCTGCATTTTTTGTCGTTTCTTCTTTAAAATTGCATTTGCGTTTACATTGTGCAACTTTTGTCGGTGCGATTCTTACGATTTATACATGTATGTGTGCATGTGTGCACACAGTTTCATATTATGCCGAATGAGAGAACAAAACGAATCTCAAGAGTACATGCATATGTGTACTCCTTTGAATTCCTCTCACCCGTCTTGCCATTATAGTAAGAATTGCAGCGACAAAAATCGCTCAATGTAAACACAGCCTAACATAATATGTTTGAAAATAGCCAAGAAGTTCTCGCTCGGCAGCTTATATCGAAAACAAAAACAGATTTGTATATTTTATTACTTTTTTCAATGTAGTATTGATATATGATTTAATTTTTGTATATTCAAAAATAATTAGAACATTTTTGATTTCTTCTCCAGCTTTAAATTTTTTCAATTATTTTTTAGCACTTCATGTCATTTTTATCATTTTTACTGTTTGCCGTTCAGAAACGCCCTAAAAGTTAAAACAAGTTCTATTATTGAGCAGGGCCGCTTTGCCGCTCAAAACTGCTGATCTGCCACTTCAATGGTATTTCATACGTTTTAATTTTTTGCTGCTCGTCACTCGTCGCTTTTCTACTCATTTTGTGGCCTCGGTCTTAGTGTTCTTCAATTTGGCTAAAAATTTTTCCTATACCCAATGATAGTTGTTATTTTGGAAATTATGCTTAATTTGTTATGTTTACAAAATTTTAACTTTGTCCACTAGAGACCGCACGTTATAGTTATCCGAATTTGCCTAAAATGTTTACCTAAGAATACTGGCAGATCATTTTATCTAAATAGGGCTAAATTTTGGTACATTTTACAAAATCAAGCACTTTGGATAAAAATTTTACCACGTGAGCTCTAGATCAAGTGCAATTTTCATTGCCACCTTTCAGTTTTCTTTTGCATGATTACTTATAGTAAAATTTTATGTAGGGAATATTTTTTATGCAAACTATCCTCATAAAGTTCGGATTTATGGAATATTTTAACACTAATAGGGAAAGTTCGAAATTAAGCCTTAAACACATTTTAAGTTTTCACTTTTTTCTGTCTTTGCTAAGTGACGGCGTTTCGGCTAAACACGAGGTATATCGGCTAAGTTCTTGAGGATTATCGCCTAAGTATCTTCCAGGCGGTAGTAGTTCTTTACTGACGAGTTGTCTTATTTTCATCTAGAAGTTAAATTTACTATCTTCATTTACTTGGTGTCGTTAAGGAAGGTGAAAATCTTTTTTAGTTATAATTTTTATTTTTGGTGGGGTTATGGCACCGGGTCTAGTGACTAGGCGGAGTGTTCCGAAGGGCGATAAAAAAGAGGGATCGTCTGACATAGAGACATAAATTGGCTGGCAGAAGGTGCCCGACCGAACGCTGTCGGCCGAAGGTAGCCTGCCCATGGCATATCGCCGGAGGGTGCGGTTGTACATCTTGGTGATAACACTAACCTTGATGTTGTGCTTTCTTGGGAAAAGGGTAATTGGATTTTGCTGACATTACCTTCGGCCATTTACCCCTAAAACTTATGTCTTACTACCCAATCTCTGGAAACAGAGCAACGGGCGTGCATATAAGTATTTTAAGGAAGTAGGGTTGCCTGCGCGAGTCAGTGAGGAGCTGAAAGGGCACCTTTGGTCTCCCCCAAGACGAAATAGAAAGTTAACCTCTAGGGGTTTTCTTTCGAGGCTTTACCAGTAACCATAAACTGGCACGACAGGAACTAGTAGCCCCACAAATAATCTGCATTCCAGAGGGTTAAAGAGATGATGCTCGTCGTTAGACGGCATCATCTTTGATGATGTACGTGACGGAATTCGTCTCACCCTCGAAAGGTTGTGGCTGGTTGTTGTTGAGGTCTCCTTCGGGAGCTCACGTAGTGGCAGTGGTTCCTACCGAAATCGCTGGGAGAGGTGTTGGTTTAAGGACTGATGCTTGACCAGTGTTAGTGGTTAGTCGGACTTCGGGACCCCACCGGTAAGCCCCTTTGTGCTGTTACTAAACCAACAATCGCTGCATCGGTAGTGCTTTGTAGGATGGTGATGGGGAATGCTTTGTATAGCGGTGTCTACTCGTTTGTTATAGACTACCTGGCTTGCTTCTTATTCCCCGGATACCTTGTGTGCATCACGTAAGCTTTTGATGTATTCGATAGCTCGAACACTCTAAGAAGGTGTTTATGCATGGTGGGCCATGCATAAGAAGTTGCTACCTATGTGTGCCTTGTAAGTCACACAGTTGTACCTTCGGGGTAGCTCGGGGGTGGTGGTGAACACTCAACTTAACACGGTGTTATGAGGACATTGTCAGGTTAGGCCGTAATGGTAGGTACTGACGTTAATCATGAACACATCTGCCCATGGCATAATGCCGAAAGTGGCTGGCCGAAAATAGCAGGCCAAACACGGTAGGTCCATAGTCCGAAGGCGACAGGAACTTCGTTCCTACTCGATAACCTATTACACTGTGCGTTATTTATTTATTTTTTTAAAAACTCACAAAAAATTTAACACTGAAAAAATTTATCTTTTATCTATTTTTCTTAAGGACAGCAGACGTACCAACAAATTAGGCGATATATTATGAAAATCTATATATAAATATTGATTTATACATAGATTTTAGAACGAAAGTACCTTTTAAGTGTCTGGATTTATTATTATTATTTTTTTTTACCAGTTAATTAATTAACGTGTTACCTTCTTTTGGAAAGGGATAGTGTAGAGAGAACAGGTGGTGAAGTTGGAGAGAGATAGAAAGCTTAATTCATTTACAACCCTGCTATTGCGCTTTTTTTGTAGAGCAGAGTTGCAAGCCCTTCTGGTGTAAAGTAGTGGCATTGAGTTGTTTAAGCTGTGTAGCAATTTTTATTATTTCTTTTACTTCGCCGACGGTTCTACAATACCGACGAAGGAGGGTGTTGTGAAGTGCATTAGGATATGTTAGCATTAATCGCTGCCGGTACTGACACAGTGATCAGTGCTATGCCTTCATCACTTTAACAGTCCAACAACAACCAACACAATAACACACCAATGCACATGAGCAAAATGCAGATGTCCCTAAAGCAAATTGTGAAAAGGTAAAGTTTTTAAGCTTTAAATTTTAATGACTTTTTAATGAAGACAAAATTTTTTAATTTTGGATGAAAAAGAACTTTCTTTCGATACTAATTTGTATATGACGGAAGCGTTAATTATACAAAAAAAATATTTGAGGAAAGCTTAAATGTAATTTTTAATGCATATTTTAGCGTTTTATTGGCCGTAATCGGGCATGGCGCTCTCGTATTACGTTGAAATATAGTGATGTAAAAAGTGGAAATATTATTCATGATCGTTAAAAAATAATTTAATGGAAAACTGAAAATGGATTTTCATTAAGCGCATTAAACTCTTTATATCTCACATATTTTTATTTAAAGGACTTAATTTTTTTGCGCAGACCAGCGGATTTAAAAACAACCTTTCTTTGGTTTGATTTTTAATACTTATACACACAGAAAAATGTCCATGTAAAATCGCCGAAAGCCAGGTTAACTTAACATTTTTCGGTAGTGATTTTGCTTCATAGATGTTTCATGTTAAATCAATATGATTTACAATAATCTTGAAAGAAATTTTTTCCTTTTGAATTAGCTATATTTCATGTTCATTTAATATTCCAGTACAGTTAAATCAAAATTAAGTTGATACTGAAATAATACGAAAAATAATATTGGATCAAAGTAATTTCGAGTTGAAACAACGTAAATTTGATATTGGAACAACACGAAGAATCATGTTGAATCAAAGTTATTTCAAGTTGAAACAACTTGAATTTGATATTGGAACAACACGAAGAATCATGTTGAATCAAAGTTATTTCAAGTTGAAACAACGTGAATTTGATATTGGAACAACACGAAGAATCATGTTGAATTAAAGTTATATCAAGCTGAAACAACATGACTTTAATGTAGCTATTTTATTAATTATTTTGCTCACGTGATAGTCCTTCGTTGTAGCTGACTGCCCAGCCAAGATTTGAACTCGTGCCACCTGCATGATAGTCCATGCGCTATCCACTGCAGCCACAACAGCTTCAAACTTTTCTTTACTTATACACTAAATACATAAATACCATCGTACGTAAATTGATTTCGTTTTAATTCAACATGATTTAAATGATTATTTAACGTAAAACTTATTTGAAATCAAAGTTATAGTCATGTCGATTGAAAATGATACTTTACGTTTATAACAAAATTGTTTTAACGGTGATTTAAGGTTAGATTAATTATTTTCCGTTTAAAATTAATATGAAACAATAGTAATTTTAGACCAGCAGCAGTAAATATTCGCTGGTAATTCGTTTTTTGTCGTATACATAGACGACACATGTAAGAATAAACAACAACAAATCACACAACTAAGCAGAACAGTGAATTGTAGCAATGAACAAAGCAAATAAATACTAACACACTCAAACGACAAATTATTTCTTGTAAATTTAGTATGATTTGCAATGAAAATGGCGACATGTGAATTTTACATTCCTTTTTTTTCTGTGTGTATAAGTATATATTTATATATTTTTTTAACAAACACTACCCTCGAAGCGATTAGCTTGTCTGCAGAAAACTTCCAGGGTCTATGACGGGAATCGAACCCACGACCTCTGGACTGACAGGGTAGCATCGCTACCACAAACGCCACTATTTTTATAATAAAAAATCATTAATTTCAAAGTTTTGTTTCAATTTAAATAAGTACGCAAACAGAAACTATGTTTCAAATACAATACTTATAAATATCTTTAGACAAAAATGTGATAAAGATTAAAAAAAAACTACATATAAATTCTCTTTAGAATACTCTGCGATTTAAGTGTATCAGAATGCCATCTAAAAAAACTAAAATATATATCCATAATCACAATAATTTAAATATCATAATAAAAAATATGATTCGTTTTGCTTTGTTTACACTTGGGAATAGCATTTACTGTCAAGACTTTTTCAGCTAGTTTAGATAAAACTTAGAATATATTAATATTAGGGTGAGTCAATATGTATGTATGCAAAAAAATAGAAAATCGTAGCCGAAAAATGATTGTATGAAGAAGTTTTAATAACTTTACCCTGGATTTCGAACTTGCAGAAAATCCAAAATATGTAAATTATTTAGTTCCTATAAAACCAATCAGTGATTGGGCCAGACTTCCTCCGAATAGAATAAAAATTTGAAAGGCAGTTCAGTCATGTTTAACTAACCTTTGACCAAAAATCACACGATTAGCGCTAGAGATCCCGAATTAAGACGCCTTTATTATATAAGCAATTACAAGAAGAATTAATATTTTATCAATACGTACATATTCATAAAATATTAAATATACGGCAAACTGCTTCAAACACTTTTGGAATTTCCGCAATCTTGAGATCCATTTAGATCCATGGTTTCTATGGAAAAGTAGCTAAGAATTCTTTTGTTAAAAAATCTACTAGCCCTAATACACATACATAAAAATATTTTGTGAGTTATCCTAAATATGTAAATATGTGTTATGCAACGAATTGAAAATGATAAGATTTCCCTATAAATATTCCCTTAAATTTCTTTTTATTTTTACTTTTGTTTTGTTATGAAAAACCTAATCTGTAATTGATTCGCATAAAGTTTCAAATCAGTTTGAAGTTAAAACCAAGTTATACACAGAGATAAGTATCAGATGAAAAAAAAGAAAGGAAATAAATATATAAGTATATAAATAAAACCAACAGAGAAAAACAAAAACTGCTAAAAACATAAGCATTCAGTATAGAATATCCCAGGGCTCGATGACAGTATATCTGTTAGGGTTTATGCATGAATGTGTGTGCGAATATTTCCTTGAATATGCAATACATAAGGGATCACATTTTATATGCATATCTCTCAACAAAGTTTTAGTTTAAATATGTGTATTGAGTTTAAAAGGAAAGAAATTACATCTCCTTGGAATATTTTATATTTACAATGAATATAAAATATAATATGACATACTCTTACATTTATATCATCTATTCATTCACTTTATTTCTTCTGCGAAAAAAGAAACTAAATGCGAAAAAAATAAACAAAAGCTATAAGGAGTATAAAAAAAATATATAGAGAAAAACGACTGGCAGAAAACAACACCAGTTACATGAAACGCACTTTATCGTATTCAAATATTGTAGCATAAAGTAAGGCGCTGCTTTTAAAAATCTATTATAATGTGCATGCATGTGAGTGTATGTGTATACACGAGTGATTCTGTATTGCATTGTAAAGTTTTTTAAAGCAACAAAAGCAATAACAAAAATACTTAAATAACATTCATTTTTATAAATTTCCCTACAAGCTTCTTATTTTATTTTCCTTTACTTCCATGCTTTTTATGTGATGCTCTGTCAGAGATGGGACTTGTTTGGGACTTGTTGAGTTTAAGTAAGAAACTTAATTTTATTTATGTAAAAAAATAGTTTTAATAAGTTTTCTCATCACAAAAGTAAATTTTTAGCCAGATATATTTTTTACGATAATAAAGAACTTTTCTTTGGATACATAATAGAGGTGGCACTGGAATGGAACATTGAACTTTTTTTTGATTTTCAATACTACAATTTTACATTTTATTCTCAGTTACATGGATATAAATGAAAAAAATATTCGGACCAAATTTTGGCAATCTACCGCAACATCAATATTTCGAAAAAGAGGATTGATTTTTGAAGCCCACTTTATTTTTCTTATTTTGAGTGCAATTTAGTGTTTTTTCTCTCAGTGTTAGCATTTTACTGAATTAAACGAAAATTTTCTAGATTTTTGAATACATATTTTATACAATTTATTTCGCGCCGTTGATTTGTGCCGCTTGAGGTTCTCTCTAACTGGCATTTTCAGTGTTTCATTTATGCGTTTGTATTTATTTATACATCACATACTCAATATAAAAATATACTTACTATTCCTTCTACTTATTCATGCATAAATACAGTCATATGCAAAGCTATCCAGAAGAAAGCCTGGGGCCAAGTATCTCCAAGTATCAACAAGTTTGGTATAGTCAACGAATCGTCTACACTTTTTATTTTGACTTTAATAAGTTTTTGACAGCTACAAAACTATTTTTATTGTATCATTTTGCTGCGGTTAAAATAGAGGCTGCCGCACATAATAATAAAAATTTCTAATTTAATTTAATGACCTTATGTAGTAAAAACTTTCAAATGTGTTGGCTACAATTATTAAAATGCAAAAGAGAATCTGTGGTGCCAATGTCTCAATATGATTCCATAACAACTACCTAACGAATAGTGGGTCCATAGCTCTGAGGCCACTAGTGGAATCTCAATGACAAGCACATGCTAAATGTGAACAGCATAGATCATTGCCTGGACTATAATTAATCAGTAGTACTGGTGAGAAAGTTAATAGTGAATAAGTAGAGCTTTATTATCGAAATTGCTTTCAGGGCACTAGCACAAATATAAGAAGGAAAAAATATTTTTATGTATGTATTTGATTGCACAATGCATGAAGCATTAATAATGTGTGAATATCTAATGTTATCGTATGTTTATTTCTACGTTTTCAAACATACAATGTCCCAAACATAACTTGCACTTGTATAAAAACGACAAAATAATTCATCATTTCTAAGCAATTTCATCGTTGACAATTCAAAATCCTTTGGAAAAATATAATTATGTATGAAAAATTTTAACATATAAGCTTTTATTTTATACTCATTATTATACTGGTTATATAATATCAAAATAGTGATAATATAATTTTGATATATTGTATAATAATGTAAGGTAATTTATGTAATAACTTAGAAAAAAGCTTTATCATTATTGTTGTAAGCAGCACATCTTATAATGACAACTAAATAACATTACAATTGAAGTGTGGGAAGAATGCAAATAAAGAAAAGACATAAATGAAGGAGTCGGTTGGATACAATTGATTTTAAACAAGAGTTTAAAGTTAACAAATCATATGTTCTTGTTGCACAGTGTTATTTCTAATTATTTTTCTAACTAAAGTCTTACAGAATATTTGTTATTATCAACAAAATAATGTATGTGTAGTATAAACTTATTAAAAGAATTTCTCATAATACTTACATTGTACTTTTAATGTTATACTCGAACTTCTTGTTTCCCCTTCAGTGTTTGTTGCACCACAAGCATAAGCACCAGCACTTTCCCGCTCCAATTGAGTTAAATGCATTATTTCTGAGCTCTCGCCAGACATACGCATACCCTGCGAATGATACAAACATAGGAAAAGTTTAATCAAGACAAATAATATGAGAAACAAAGTACACAATCTAAGATGTTGAAATTTCTCTGCTATTTTTTTTAGTATTATACACACTTTTTCTTATATTAACTCTATTTCTACTGTCATGCCAACAACATGTAATGGTATTTGTGTATTAGAGCTTTGGTATGTATGTGTAATGACAGCATTTTAATTAACATTATTTAAAAAATGAAAATAAGATAAAGAGAATAACATCAACGTAATCTTATATTTAACAATGACATTATTAAGTCAAAGTTGATTCCTCTGATGTAAAAAACAATGAAAACACGTTGCGTACAAGCCATTGTTAAATTGTTATTGGCAATCTGTATGTGTGTATGTGTGGGTGGGTGTGTGCGAGTGCAGGTGGTATTGTGTTAACATCGTGGACTCCCAGCATACACAGTTGCTTAATCCCAACTTCAGCAAATTTTGCACACAAACAAATTCTTTAAAAGACTTAGAAATATTTTGAGAAATATGTGTTTTTATTTAACATTTTTTAAAGCTTCTGGCTGGGGCTTTCACATGCTTATGGTACTTTGTATCATACTTAGTTGAACTGATAAACTAGATCCAAAACACTACTTAAGTATTAAGCAAACGAAACAGTTTTAACTTCTGTAAAAACAGCAAGAAGGAAGAAAATTGTCACACGAGGAAAAATGCTCCGAAAAATACACACGAGTATTCGCGTTTTGAAAGTTTACATCTGGCATTAATTTTACGGGGTCTTTAATTTCCCCGCATGTAGCACATAGTTATAGCGACTCGGCGGAGGAAATCTTGTAAGCCTAAAATTATAAAATGTACTCATCACTTTTATGTAAAACACAACGAGCAACATTTTTTTGACACATTTGAACCCTTTATGGCACCTTGTTGCAGATATGCAACAACCCATTCAATCCTCATAAAAAGTATTAAGTAAAGGCAATAGCTGATATCCGCGTTAAAATCGCTGCCATCAAAAATAATTCTCTCGTGACACAAAGGAAATTTAACGAGGCGAAGCTAAAAAGGAGGCAATTTCCAACGCATTCACCAATGAATTAAAAACATATATCACAGACAATAATTCTGAATGCACGTGGCCTGAAACCAAAGATATATTTATCAAAGCTGCAGAACATCACCTTGGTTTCAAAAAGAACACCCGAAAGGAATGGTTTAGCGATACAACATGGAAATTAATTACGAACAGAAAGGGGGTCAAAGCTACCAAAAACTCGAGTAAAACTTGCTCTTATAAAATCAAACACCAATAAATGTATAACCGAATAAACCGAGATCTTAAGCGTAATGTAAGATGCAATAAGCGGAATTGGGCCAATTATATAGCAAACGAGCTATAAGCAGCAGCAGTAACCCATCGCACAAGAGACCTGTACCTCGCTGTGAACAAGTTTACTAAAAGAACATTTTCGTCTGGCGGACATCTGAAAAACGACGTTGGGGAGCTTTTATCATCAAAACCGCAGCAACTCAGCTTATGGGAAAAATTTTACGCCAATATGCTAAATACAACGCCCGCTCCACAAGATTCAATCTGCACTTACACCTCTCATGTGCCGAATCAAAGCATATCTACTGAATATCCAGGAATCATTGAAATCAGCGGAGCAATTGGTTCAATTAAAAACAACAAATCCCCAGGCCTGGGCAATATTTTCCCAGAACTCCTTACAACAGACCGAGTTAATATAGCACTCGCCTATTGGAACACATCAGAAGAACATTCTGGAATGACGAATCCATCCATACCCGATGAAATCAACGCCGGCGTAATTATAAATCTTCCACAAAAGGTGATTTCGCCGCTAGGAAGATTTGAAGAGGTAGCAATTCATCTCAGAAGGGCTTCCGCTTCAACAAATCTTGCGTCGACCAGGTCAATAGTCTCAGGATTTTTTTTTACATTTTAATTTACATATTTACAAAAGAAAAAAAAAGTCTGTTTTGCCATCGAAAAGTTTGAAAATTTTCTACATATAAAAATTTTTTCTTTTGCGATTTTAAATTTACTCTAATGTACTTTTCCTCAATTTTTAAAAAGTTTTCCTCCTTCTATTGATTTATTCCCAGTTTATTCGCAGATTTAAAAATGTTCAATTATTTAGTTTTGAGAGATTTTTGAGCAATCTCAAGTTTGTTGAGATTGTTGGCTTATTTTCATTTCATAGAAAATTAGCAGGACGAGAATAGTCGCGTTTTGCGAATATTTAAGCTATTTATGCTATTTTGCTGATTTGCTACTAACAAGAAACACAAAATATGTTTTGGTATCTTGGTGCCCAACATTTTTTGTTCGGGCATATGAAAGGCTTGGCTGCCAAGTTCAATTGACTTTCGTACCCGTAAGTAACTAGAATATATAGGTGGCATGGAACAACATGCAATGAAATAGTGTCCATGGCCGTTATATCCACCATGACGATAAAAAAAATGCAACAAGTGCATGGAAATGGCACTGCAGAAAGAAGATTAACTGCATAGCCGGGCTTTGAAAGGGATTCGTTATTTTCTTCTCTGCTCGCAAAGAAAAGATATGGTTGTGGCATGGTTGCGTCAGCAATGGTATGTTTCCCGCCACAGGTTTTGAATGTTGCAAATAACTTATTATTCTATTAAATGACTGTGAACCTTAATGAGCTTCAGGCAAAAAACGTTTACATTTAATCATGAAATTATTAGATTTCATGAAAATCGACACATGGTTGGCTTGAACAATATATAATGTTGAAAAAATTCTGACTACAATCATGGTTTATTTAAAAATTCAACAACAGAATGGCTCTATAATAATAAAATATCGTTCTTATCTATACTATTTTGTTTGCAATAAAGCCATAGTTATAAAACAGACATGACTCTCTGCTTCCAAAAAAGTTTTTGTTCTATCCCTTTGTTGAATACTTTTTGTTAGTTTTGTGTTTTACTTGACAGCGATTGGTTAATTTTTGTGAGCGGTTGGTGTGAAAAAAATAAAAAAGTAAAAATTAAAATAACAAAAAGTGATATATTCCGACAATTAATGTTCGGCCATGTTCTGAAGACCATTTAGTTTTGAAATATCATAATTTCAAGAGCGAATAAAAGTGTTCTTTAATCGGATAATTTAGTGCATTCGTAGCCTTGTTCCGATAAAATATGTGACATATCTGAAACACAAAAACCAATTGAAAGCCTACAATAAGTGAGCTTTTTAGTTGGGGTCTATCCTGAAGGTTGCCGATATCACAACGAAATGTTTTTCAGAACAAGCCCGACTGTAAATATAACATGTGCCAACAAATATGTATGTATCTATGTGAAAATAGATACTAATTTTGTTTTTCACTTAAATTGAAATCATAACATTTTTTAGCTCCTGTCAATTTTTTAATCAACTTATGGCTAAGAAAACAATAAATATATGATTATATAGAACAATATATATGGTTATTTGGAACCATTTATATGGTTAATTTTAACCATACATATGGTTATTTCAGACCATATTTTTTAATTTTAAACAATATATATATGGTTGCTTGAACAATGCACATGGTTGTTTTTAACCATATATATGGTTACTTCAAACCACTTATTGTAATTTTGAGCCATATATATCGTTGCTTTGAAACATACATATGGTTGCTTGAACCATGTATTCGACATTCCCATGTACACTATTTCCTTTTTAAAGTGGAATTTATATCCGTGGATGTTATCTTCTTGCAGAGTATTGCATGCCACCAATATATGTACATAATTCGTGGTATCAGAAATGAATATTATATAAATTGTAAACGAAATTATAGTTTTAACAGCATATTTTCTAGAAATTTTGAGCATATTTTCAAGTTTTTCGTGCACATTTAATCCGCATAAAACACATTTTTAGTGCATATTTCCGGTTTCCCTATTAATAAGTAACGAACGGTCATATTGTATGACGGTATTTTATTAAGTGATTTTCAACTAGTGCTGGCGGTATCCTGTAAATATTCCAAAGTGTGACTTGGTATAGTTTACTTTCCACATACAGAAATATATGTCCGACATAAAATGTTAATATAATTATATTTAAAACGTTTCATCTTGTGTTCGTTGGGTTTATACAAATGCTTGTGATGGGATACCTAAGCAACGTAATGTGCCAAAACCGAAACCATGTCTTGTGTTCAAGAAAAATATTTAAATTAATGTCATACCAGATAAAAGACGAATTAAAAAAATAAGGTATAAAAAATAAGATATAATATTCTCGCTAAAAACAAGTCGCTGATTTCAAATCTTGTTTACTGTTTTAGAATATATGTATGTAGGTACAATGTATATTGTACATATGTAGAGGCAAAAGAAAATATTTTATAATGTGCTTTTAATAAGTTTATAGATGCATAAAATTTATCGAAGCATGGCGTCAATTTCAAAACAAAGGTTGCTACAAGCAATACAATTTTTATATATTTAAATAGATCCACAATTTCTTTTAAATATTGTATCTTAAAAATATTTTTATAAATTATAACAATCATTTTACATTTAAGGTCGAACTAAGAATGACAAATAATGTTAAACCTAGATATTAAAAACACCATCTTTAGTATCGCAATGTTCTGATCTTTATAAATTCATGAGTGTTTGATATACCAGGAAGGCAGCTATCTAGTATATCGAACACTTAATGGAGGAGATTATTTTGTCAGCTTTGAATATTTTCTATATTTGGTGCCGCAGCATTGACCCATAACTGAGTATAATGTAACCATATATGTTTTTGAATAAAGTTGTACATTAGAAGTTTATTATCTAAGCTTAGTGCTGATTTTCTTTAAATAAACTAACTACCCGATTTACAAACACGAACACAAACTTCTTTATGAAAATTTTTATAGGAAACATTCAGTTTTTTAAGGGTTTTTTATACAAATTTTTTTGAAAAAGTTTTATTTCGTCTTAATGAATCAAGTCCTAATTTAATACAAATTGATTATATAGACTAAGGTGCGTCATGTTATACTCAGAAAGAATTAGTCATGATCAGTATTTTTCAAGGAACAAGGAAAAAATCAACATCAATTTAGTTTTCAAACTTGCACAGCTGAATATAACAAGGCTGTTTTCGTGAGCCGCTACACTTCCATCATTAATGCGCTCATGCGTATCTTATTTATCACAACGTATTAGGTTCGCTTTGTTGAATGTGTTGAATTCTTATATATACAAACTTTTAGTGAAAATTTAATACGAGAATTAAATCACTATTAAATTGATGATAAATATATGTTTTCTCACAGAAAACCCCAGTTTCATTTTCATCTGCTTATGTGAGATTTCCATGTTAGCCGACAGTCAAGGTGTGCACTGAGGTATTCAAGTTGCGGTATAGGCTAGTTGTTGTATTGTATAGGCTGGCATGCACTACTGCTCAATGCAAATGTAATTTGCACTATGACCCAACAATAAGGTATAAGCATCTCCACAACAACAACGCCTTCATGCTGTGATTGTAAAAAAAAAACCTTTTTGAGTAATTTCAAAAATAATAGACACGATCTGGATTTTCATTCTCTCCAATTTTAATAAAATTCGACACATGTATATTCTGCTCTTATATGCGCATCACATGGTGAAAATTAGTTCGATAACTTTTATGGTCTCCATTTTATAGCTGCCTAAGCTTAGGCATCTTGACCATTTTTGGGAAAATTTCGCCATATTGAAGATTCAATAACTTTCGACTGCATCATCAGATATTAATACTTTTGATGCCATTCGAAAGGTCTTCATCACCTCTTAAGAAGTATTGATAAAAAGGTATAAAGCTTCCTGCTACAGGTCCCTCTAAAATGCCAAAGCATCTTTTATCTTTAAATATTCTGTACCAAAATCAGGCATGAGACCTTCTTGTTAAAAAGAAATTTGATTTTGTTGTACACTAAAGCAGGTCGGCCTCCATACAAACAAAAATACAAATAACAGGAATACAATTATTTTTTTCCACGCCCCTAAATACAGCACTTTTTGTTTTTTATATATAGTCCGATCTCATTATATCGCATATCGTTGTTCATGGCTTGGATAATGGTTCACATTTGCCTCTTACTTACTTTTGGAATCAACATCGTAAAGCAATGCCAAAATATGTATGAAAAGCAAAACCTATTTGTATGGGATAAAATAATTATCTACTAATTTGTAGTTAAATTTATTTAAACGCACATGACCTTTATTTATTCTTTCTTTACGAAAACAAAAAACCCAACTGAAGAGAAAACATCATGTGATGTCATGTAGCTGCAAATACGACTGAAAATCTCGTTTATTAAATATCATTATACACAATTGTAAATGACACTTGTGTAACCTTTGAGTAGGTTATTAAAAATTCCTGCACAACACATCTTTAAAAGCACATTAAATTTGACTTTGTCAAATTTAAAATGCTTAATATTATCTTTATTTTTCATTTCACCTTCATTATGTGTGTTTGTGTGTGAACAAAGTCTTTTACTTTGTCACGTTAATACAGAACGTTGACTTGTTTTTTACATAATTATCCCCAGAGTAGACAAAAAAAGATATATTAAAGAAGCAAAACAACTTCATTTATTTTATTTTTCTTTTCGACTGTCTATGTGTGATTTGCTCTTAGTATTTATTTATTCGTAAACAGACATATACAAGACCAAAATACATATAATACTTAAACAAAGATCCATCCGTCCAATGTGTAAAGGCAACCAAAAGAAAAAAAATGTTACAGAACATTTTAATTTCTTGTTTGTCATTCATTTCTCTTTTTTGTATTTTCTTAACAGATTTTCAGACTTACCTACCTCTCTCTACCTATCTCTCTTGCCCCTGATGCACGTTTACATCTCATTTTTCTCTTGTTGTTTATTTATTGAAAACAACCTTAAGCAAAAAGGCGCAACATGACAAAATAAGTATTTAAACATTTAAATAATTACATCTGCAAATAAGAGGAAACACACATGACTATATTTGCTTTATGTAAAGGAAGAAATTTCAAAATGGTGGATTACACTATACCACACGAAAAAAAATTACTGGATTCTGTAAACCGATTCTGGTAGAGGAGACCAAGAAAGAATATAAGATGTCGGTGTTTTGCAAGATCACATCGGAATTTTATTTTAGGGGGTTTAAAGTTTCCATCTTTTGGCCTGTTCGTGCAGTATATCCTTACATGAAACTATGTGTTCTTTACATCTGAAGTGTAGAAACTATAAAGCAAATATTTTTGTAAACCATATTAACCCTCTAGCTCCCCTACACAACAGTAATTTTCGGCTGTTTTCTAACAAATTGTGAAAAACATTTCTAAGCAGAGGGGTTGTAGGGATAATATATTCCACAAACATTTTTGCCATAAACTTTTACTATAGGTCTTTAAAGACAACCAAGCACCTGCCTTAACTTGTACGCCAAAAATTATTGAAAACTTAAACTATGTTCAAGAGCTAACTTCATACTTATTCACAATTAGTAGTCGGCATAGGAAGTCTTGTAAGTTTTACGTTTGAGGTATAAGATGAAATGTTCTACAAAAATATTTGCCATAAAATTCTACTATAGGCCTTTAAAGAAACTTAAGCTCCAGACTTAACTCAGACGGTAGAAATAATTCAAAACTAAAAAGTGTTTCAGGATTAATTTCGTACTTATGCACAATTCGTAATCGACATGGAAAATCTTGTAACCCTTATGTTTCAGGTATAGGATGTGTTCAGCTTTTTATGTAGAAGACCACGATGAACATTGTTATATCAGAATTTTGCGGACTATAACGTCACTGAGTTGTTTTCCCTTTTTGTAGAAATGTACAAAAAGGCCCAAACAAAGCAGAGTTACAGGATTAAAATCTTCCAGAAAAATGTTTCTCGTGGTGTTTCACATGAAAGTACTAAATGTAAGACTTAGAAGATTTCCTATGGCGAGTACTAGTGCTCGGAATAAGTTTGAATTTTACCCTTGAACATAGTTTAAGTTTTCTATGATTTTTGGCGTACAAGTTGAGAGTGAAAATTGGTTGTCTTTAAAAACTATATAGTAAAACTTTATTGCCAGCATTTTTGTAGAACATTTTATCCCCGCACTCCCCCTTTTTAGTGGTGGTTTTTACGATTTGTTAGAAAAGAGCCAAAAATTACCGTTTTGTGGGGGGGTTAATATGTTCCACAAAATTATTATTGCCTTAATATTTTCTACAAAGTTGCTTGACATATCCTACATCTCCGATGTAAAAAACAAATAGTTTCATGTACTGATATGCTGCACGAACAGGCCAAAAGCGGGAAATAAAATAAAATTCCGACACACGTACATATATATATATATATATATATATATATATATATATATATATATATATATATATATATATATATATATATATATATATATATATATATATATATATATATATATATATATATATATATATATATATATATATATATATATATATATATATATATATATATATATATATATATATATATATATATATATATATATATATATATATATATATATATATATATATATATATATATATATATATATATATATATATACATATATATCTTTTTTTTTAATTTTTTGAATTTTTTGAAAAAAGTTCGAAATTGTTGTATAGTGTTACTTGTTTCGCATGTGTGTCTACGAGTACCTGGCTTGTTTTTGTTTTGTGATTTTGTTTCCTATTGTTTTGGCAAAGTTTCATTTGGCATTATAAGTACTTATTAAACAGCAAACAAAAATATATTTAATAAAATAATGTTGTTGTCATTATAAACATCATCACACACACAAATTTATGACACACTTTAAGTGGATTTGTGTACATTTGACGGATGTTTTTTATTACTTCTTTAAGATGTGTGAATTAATACACATTAAACATATACTGACTGTCCCGCAATAACGACAAGTCGATTTCGTTCTTATATTTATATTGAAAACAATAATAAAAAATTTAATTAGTTTTTGTTTTCAATATAAATATGAGAACAAAATCGACTTGTCGTTATTGTGGGACAAACTGATAGTCATATATTTGATATTATTTCAATTTTAGCATTTTACTTTGAATACAGTACAAAATTTCAAATCAATAATTTCAATAATCTGCATTTATGAAATGGTATGTAGGAAAATATCACTCTAGCTATGCTCTGCAAGAGACATAACAATCTTACGTAATTTTATTTTGACCTGAATAGGTATAAGTCTAAAGCTTATTATTTCGGCTTTTTAGTTCAATATGTGAATTAATGTAAATTCAAATTATTTTTATTAAGAGTGGAGTGTTCGAATATTCAAATCAGATTAGCAGAACGGATCAGTATTACTGATTTCGCCAGGCCGCTACACCGTCTCATCATCGTTTTTATTCACTTTTACCACTTATGAAGGTGGATGCTCAAGGAAACATCAGCTATTTAACTAATTTTTTTCAGCAAATAGAATACAAGACTTTTTCCATGTTAATTCTTGCATACATTTTATTTCAACTCAATTTTAGTTAGCTTTGAAATTTCCCCATCTGATTTAATCCAACACTCACACACTTTTTGTTTTTTAAACGAATTGCAGAAGTAGTACTCTGTTTATTTTGTGAAAGACCTATGAAATGTATCTACAACATTTTGAGTCTTCATGCGAAATAATATGAGCATCACTTTTTTCGTGTGGAATTTACAACAAACACATTGTGATTTTTTTATAAACGTAGACAATTGCAGCATACTTTCAAGGACTAAGAGAACTAAGTAAGCTTTATATAAAATTACATGCGTAAAAAGAATACGAGAAAATTTGTTATTTCCAAAGCACTTTTTTTATCCCATCTTCACTGCTTAAAGAAGGAATATGGAATATGTATTGATGTGAAGGCATTTCTTTCGTTTCGAATTACAGAGTAACCCCCCTAAAATTTGCAGGTCTATTAACTTTTACCACTGGGTTTGTATCCGTACTATCAACAACACAACAGCAATTTTTGGTAGAAATGCACATAAATATACACAACCAAAGAACCTTAAGCTGATTTAAAATATAAGTAACTAAAAGTGATAAACTTTCAACTGGAGTTCGAAAAAATTGCAGTTTTACAAATAAATACTGTTTCTAACAAATGCATCTATACAGGTACACAATCATCAGCTGGATCTACACAGCCATACATAATATGTATATATGTATGTATGCATGTTATCTATATAGCAAGTATGGATGTGTTTATTCATTTAAGATTAAATTTTACTTTCTTCCTCAATTTTTATTATTATTGACTTAAATCACTCTTCATATTCATGAAATTTTGGTTAAGCGGATGAAAGGCTAAAATATAAAAAACAAAAATTTTGTTGGTAGTACACATATGTCGGTGTACAGACTGAAGGATAAAACAAGTCAAGTAGCTTGGAAATTTTAAAAATCTTTTTTGTTTGCTTCAATGTAATAATAAAGAAAAAAATTATTTAACAATTATACATCTCTCAATAAAGTATGATTTATTTTTGCTTTATTTTTTAAAACTGCTATCGATTTTATAACCCATTGTTTTCTAATAAAAATGGAAGAGCATAAAAAGTTTGTTTGGTTTATTTATAACCAAAAAATCCTTGATATGCTAAAAAGTGCACATACATATGAATCGTGTATTTCAGAAACCCCATAAGTAAAAATTGCATAATTTTTCAGGAGAGATAAAAAACTGTTTTCAAAAATAAAGAGGGCCAGGTTTCTTCCAGGGAATATAATTACTGTCATGTGTTTTCAAAAAAAAAAAAAGAAATACTATGGTTTCTTTTCAGTGCCTGAAAAATCTGCTAAAATGCTCTTGACTTAAGTGATTTTTAAAATATATTGCAAAAACCATAGTTATTTATGCTATATTCATTACTTTAAGTATAACTTGTATGATAAAGATATATTACAGACTTTTAATAACTCATCAGTATTTTCACCATTACATACTACTGGCCATTCGAAAATAAGTGTATAGAAAATATGTTTATACCTCTTGAGGTAATTAATTTGTCAGCTTTATTAAGTCTTAAATATTTGGTTTTATTTTTGATAGCTATAAGCAGAGGTTGAAGGTATCTCCAATACTTTGCTGAACTCTTATCAATAATGAATTCATTTGCAGTGACTAAGGCATATAGTTCAGAGCAGAATATTAGAGAAGACAAGTCATATTGTCTTTATGAAATATGGACTTTATGAAATACATGAAGTGTTTGCCCAGCCGCCTTTTCCTTTTTATGATTTCATTCATGAAATTTTATGGAGGTTTACACGATGTGATAACAAGAACATGAAATCGGAAAAAAATAATAAAAAAAACAAACATGACTTATGGGGTTTCTGAAATACACGATTCATATGTTCACCGTATATGTCCAGGGAACATTTCCGACAGGTGGGACGTCAGAAAAAAATCTAAGACTTTAGCAGCCAGTCAACCGAGTTGCCTAAAAGTCCCCATGATATTTGTCAGTATAGTCAGCAGTTTTCCGGTATGACAATTCTGCACATTTTAGGATATATTATCCGACTAATACCGAATTTCTTTTAGACATTTCGGTACATTTTCTCACCTACATCGGCTAAGAGTTCGGCATCTTGCACAGACTTTCTGATCGACTTCGGTAGAATAATGTTTGCTGGGTACATACACATATATGAACGTATTAGTTTGTCCATCACAACAGATGTGATGTATTTATCAGGTAGATAAAAGCTTGATGATGAAGCACTATACAAACAAATAAAAAACTTTTATTTCAAGGACTGTGAATTGCACTAATTTAAAAACAGTCTACAAATAAATGTCGTTAATAATATTTAAGGCATAAAATAGCTTAAATTCTTAAGTCGACTTCAGTCCTTATTCCCGTATTGGCACAGATATAGTCTCGCCATAGAAAACAATTTCATTTGTTGGTTTCTATTTACTGGAAATGAATGCGATGAAATCAGCAATGATTTCTGAGCGAAAAAGTAGCACTTATGAAACTTTCTAGCACTGGAAAACATCACAAAACAAAGAATGCTGGATAAAGGAAATTTATTGTAAGATTTTGTTGTTGGTTCAAATAAAAATATCGCCCAAAACATGTACATTAGCATGTCCGTTATTTGTATGAGGAATTTTTTATAAAAATGTTTAAGTTGAGGCTTGATGGAAAATTACTCTTCAAAAATTTCACGCCCCTGTGACCAGCCTTCCCGTGTTGACTAACGGTTGAAATTTTAATCAATTACATTCATACGGCATGATGACCCATTCGAAAAATATGAAAACATCATGAACATTTTTCTTCTAAATGGCTGCTATCTGGGAAGTTTCCAACAGCTTTTGCCTTACGGGCTTTTATCTAAATCGCATATTTAAAAAAAAAAATAAATAAACAGCTCAATATCGAAAAACCCCATAACTATTAAAATAATAAAAAAAGCCTATAAATTTACAAATTTCGGCAAAAATTTTTCGTTTCCTAGAACTTGAAGTTGTTTCTTTAGTTATTTGGGCCGCTTCACACGAATGCGACCACTATTTGCTTATCAGCTCTAGTTTACGAGATATACCGTTATGTCAAAAGCTGTTGGAAACTTCACAGGAGACAAATTTTTAGAAGAAATTTGTTCATGATTTTTTCATATTACTCGACTTTTGGGTCATCATACCGTATGAGTGTACTTGAATAAAATTTCGACCGTACGTCGGCACGAGAAGGCATAGTCCCAGGAGCGTAACATTTTTGGAGAGTAATTTTTGCATCTAGCCTTAACTTTTTGAAAGGTGAGACTAAAGATATTTTCACTTTAAGAAATAAAGGACATCATAATGTACATATACACATGTTTACTATATTTAAAATATATTTTATTTATTTATTTAAAATATATTTTATTTTTTATTTGAAATTTATTTATTTGTATAGTTAACTTTTTTTTAAACTCAATTCAATTAGTTTTGGAATGAATCTCTCTCTGGCTATAACAAAGTAAATACTTACATGTGTATGAACAACAAACCAATATTGTAAATGTATTTGCAACTTAACATCACGTGCATCAGCGAATTATGTTCGTGAAAATGCCTGAGCGGAATTTTAGAAAATGTATTCCTCTTTTTTCTCTTCAAAAGCACACCAAAATCAATGAATTTTATATCAACGTAAGCAATCCGTGTTTCACTTTGAGTTTTTTTCTTTTTTAATTTATACATATTTTTCATGAGTTTTCTGATGGCTAAATCAATCAAAGACAATAGAAAAATCCATATAAAAATATTTAAAAAAATACTAAATAATATTTAAGTATGTAAACATGAAACATACAAATCATTTACAAGCCATAAGTGCACAAATAAGGAAATAAAAATATAAATAAAACACATCATAAAATTGATGATGATGATTTTATTATTGATGATTTAAATCTGAAAAAGAACTTGTCTGAGCGCGTATTTCAAAAACATATTGCAAAGGTAAATGTTTTTGCAGTAAATCGAACAGAATTGTCGTAAATTTTCTGATGCGCTTTCAGTATAAAATTCCACATGCCGATGGGAGAAGAGTATTCATATTTAACTTAAGAACATGAGCATTCCATATTGCTTAGGAGCAGAGGTTTGAAGTGCTAAGTAGTGCACTTCGGTAAAATTTTTGAAAGCTTTTCATTTCTCTGCTTCTGTCTCGATTCCAAAAAATTTTTGTGTCCTTAAAGATCTTATAAATTTCTAAAAAACAGTTCATTGGTTAAGCAAATATCTTGTATAGTTAATTTTTTTTTTGTAAAGAGAAGTAACACAATCAGGCAATTAATGCCTACTTTTAGGAAAGGGATATTGTTGAGAGAATAGGTGGTGAAGTCGGAGAGAGATAGAAAGCTTAATTTATTTACAACTGTGCTAATGCACTTTTTTTAGAGCAGAGTTGTAGCCCCTCTGGTGGTAAGAAGAGGCGTTAACTTGTTTAAGCTATGTAGCCATTTATTAGTTCTTTTACTTCGCCGACGGTCTGCTACAATACCGACAAAGTAGGAGTATTAATCGCTACCGGTATTGCCAAAGTGATCAGTACTATGCCTTTATCACTTTAACAGTCCAACAACAACAAACACACTAACACATCAATGTTGATGGCTTTCTGAAACTAGTCTTGAACTCAAGACCTTAGGGCTTGTAGTCAAACGCGCTAACCATTCAACGAACAGCAGCCTAAATTTAAAATATCTTATTGTGTAAAATTTTCAAGATGTGATGAAAACACACCAGTGAGCTGCAACAAGTGTGATCAAGCCGTCTTATTCACTAGCGCTAAATAACAAGTACAAGCCAATCAAGCCTTTGGCAGTTTTATTCACATTCAAGTATAATACACGAACCAAAACAATCAGCAACAAGTATGTCTTATTCGCAACATTATACTTGCATTGATTAGTTTACAAATTATGCGACTTGCTTACGAACAATCGCTCACTTGTAGCTCGGCTGTTTATGTGCATGATTTGATGGTGATCGAAACAAAACTCTCAAGTTTACTCTACAAGTATATTTTTGTGTTTGGCAAAGTATTTGCAAATATACATACATATGTGTGTATGTAAGTAGGTTTTGTAATGCCACTTTGTAAAGAAGAAACAACACGAATGAGGATTGTACGCAACAACTACAATAGCACGAACATTTTATAGCATATGAATGTATTGTGTGTGTATTAGAACAAGTGGCTCGAGCCGTCCATAAAGAGTTTTACAAGAAAAATGCGAACAGCATGTCTGTTTCGATCCGGTGCGGTTACAATCATACCAAAGAAAGCAATCACAAATATTCACGACCATTGCAAACACATGTACTTAAAATTGAGTGTTTGAAATGAGCTATTGAGTTTACAATCATTACTTGTTGTTGAACAAAAACGGTTACATCGCAAAAAATCAGAGTAGATGATTAAGTACACTTGAATGTTTACCACAGCTCACTGAAACACACTAAAAAGTTACTATTGTTTCTTTATGATAACTTGTTAATTTCTATGAAAATTGTATAAACAAAAATAATAAAAAAATACCATTTAAATACATTGGGATTTTTTTTTGTAAAAAGTATTTTTGAAATTAGCAAAACTTTATAGTGCGTCGTCAGATTCTAGTAATTTAAATATTATTTGAAAGGTTTACGCTCACTTTTATTCAAAGTCCAAGAAAAGGACATCACAAATTTTGATACTTAAATATCCTGAAAAGTGGTATTTATTTTCTATTGTTTTTTTTTTTGAGCATATAGAAAACTAATCTATCGCCATTGTGTAAAAAATACAAATGGAGATGTTAGAAAATGCTACGGCTAGGATTGTTTTTATTGTTATTGCTTAACCAATTTTCATAGAAATTATCGAGTTGTCATAAAGAATCAACTGTAACTTCTGAATCCGTTTTCATGGTATCCCGAAAATTTTACACAATGAAGACATATCAATTGGCTGCATTCTGTAAACAAATAAAGAAAATTAAAATACCATTTAAGAATAAAGGATATTTTGGCGTTTTAGAGGCACTTGTTATAAGAGTCTATGTTCTTTTTAATCATCACTCGTTAAGAGGAGACTGAAACCTTTCGAATGACAATGAGTTTATTTGTATTCGATCACGCTTTCTAAAGTTATTCAATCTTCAATATGACAAACTTTTCTAAAAAATGCCCTAGATGCCCATGTTTAGACGGCTATAAAATAGAAACCATAAGCGGTATCGAAATATGTACGTGCACAAAATAGTAGAATATATATGTCGAATTTCATTAAAATCGAAGAAGGATATTAATCTAGATCGTGTCGAAAATTTTTGTTTTTTCTCTATATCCTTAAAAGTAAAACTACTAGAAAAAAATCTAATGCTACTATCGAAATCAGCAGATAAAAATCCATAAGATTCAGCTATTTTAATTTCAGAACATTCAAAAAGTCTCAATTCTGGTGTGTTATTGATTACTCAGAATTTTAAATAACCCCAAGGTTCGATTAAATGAATAACCACACACACAACCCCAATTGAATGGAAGATAGAGCTAAGTTCGAAGTATAAAAATTCTTTCTACAATCATTTTTATAGCTCCAAAAAAATACTTTCATGTCATATGGTAATACCATTTTCTAAAACATGCTTAATATTTGGCACGTTTTACCGAATAAACAATATTTACAACAAAAAAGACAAATAGAAAAATGAAAACGAAAACGGAAATAAAACGACATATTTCAACATTCAATATCAAAGTAGCAAAAAATTACTGTATTGTTGTTGAATACGATGTACTTTTGTAAGTATGCATGTTTGTATTTTGCCTAATGGCACAACATCCTTCAAGGTTAACGCTCCCAAAAGTTGTTTTTGTTGTTAAAATGTTAACATTCGACAAGCATACAAACACGCACGCAATATGCGGAGTCAATAAATCATAGATAATAACAGCAGCTCTAACAGCATGCAACATGAAGAAAATAAAGAAAATAATAAAAGCCAAATGACAGTATTAACAATTGTTACAAATAAGAAAAAAATTTAGCACACATTTAGTTTGATATACTGACACACATACTTAAACATAAAATCCTAAATGTAGTCTAATACTTAATATTTGTTTAAAAAAAAAGAGAGAGACAGACACAGGAACAAAAACTTGGAAATGTGTACCATTTTAGTGTCACATTTATCAAAACGAGTTTTTGGTTCATAATCGCCAAGGATTTGTGTCATATTGTTTTTTTTTACCATGTCAAACGAACATTAAAAATAGCGGAAGATTTCAAATTTTCTACGTACTTTTCTCTTATAAAAAGTAAATGTACTTAATTTTTCAATGGAAAATACTTTAAAGGTGTCTGGAGCAGAACAGTAAAATTTTTAAAGAAGTTTTCGTATTTAGAGTTACTGTGTTTGTAAGTTTCTGTGACATCTACAGTTGCAACAAACAAATGGCGCCCTCCCTGCTCTTGTAAAATTTTTAGGAGCATTAGAAAACTACTTCAACTTTTTAGAGAGCATCAATTATAATAGGTGGACTGAACATTGGCGTAGCTAGGCCATTCTGGGGAGAGCTAAGCTATACCTAGAACCGCTCTAGCCTACCATAGAAAATCAAAATAATAGATTAATTTTGATAATATAAGCGAACTGTAGGGACCAATGTGGGCCCTCACCAGAAAATAATCTAGCTACGCAAATGCGAGTGATTCAACGTGGTATGTATACGTTACATAGATTTTTTCCGTCATAGCTAAATAAATTCTGTAAACTGCGACTTTGGCTCGCACACAAAGGGTGCCGTACGAATTCACATATATCCCTTTTCGTTTTGCTTTTTTTTCATTTTGCCAATTTTTTAATTTTGCTTTTTCGTTTAATTTTACGTTTTTGTAATTTTTAAGATTCTCTTCGTTATTTTGGCATTTTTTTTTGTTTTGACGCTTTTTTTATTTTAATGATTTTTTCTTGTTTTTGCGATTTTTCGTTTTTAGAATTTTTTGTTTTTTGCAAATTTTTTAAGATTTGGCGATTTTTTGAAATTGACGTTTTTTTTTGTTTAAACGTTTTTTTTCGCTTTTTGTGATATTTTTAGTCTTAGCGACTTATCGACTTTGGGGATTTTTTCGGTTTTTGGTGATCTTTTTTTCAGCGACTTTTTGCGCTTTTTTTCGTTTTGGTGATTAATTTCGTTTTAGTGATTTTTTCCATTTTTGCTAATTTTTCAGGTTTTTGACGATATTTTTAATTTAACGATTTTTTAAAGCTTTAGTGTTTTTTTCGTTTTGCCGACTTTATTAGTTTTTGGCGTTTTTTTTTTGTTTTTGGGCGATCTTCTTATTTTTTAAATTTGGTGCTTTTTTTTCTTTTAACCGTTTTTTTCATTTTGGCGATTTCTCGTTTTAAAATTTTTTTAATTTTGGAATTTTTTAGTTTTAGCGTTTTTTTTAAATATAAAGAGTTGCCTCTTACCATTTCCAAGATACAGCAAACTGCCTAAAATACATAGTCAAAATTACATTAACTGTTAGAACAGCCTTTAATTTTTATTGTGTTAAATTTCAACGTTTATTGGTGTTGGCTATTCTACAGACTACACCAATTAACACTAGCTTGAAAATTTAAAGTGTCTATATATATGTGTAAGTGTCTGTTCATTAGTATTTGAACATTTGCTCGCTTTAGAACACCCTTTAATTTTTAAATGTCATTTATTTGTTTATGTGGTGGCCTAAGTTTTACATATTCAGAGAAAATTTCTGTCCGTAGCTCTTACGGTTCCCGAGAAAACAGCCTGTGACAGACAAATGGACAACGTAGCGAAAACAATAGGTTTCCACTTTTGGTATACGGAACCCTAAAAAGGGAAAATCAAAGGGTTCATATAATTAAACAGCGTATAACTTCAAAACATACCTAAGATCAATTTTAATCAAGTTACCTTTTAAACGGTACTACAGACAGGGAGATACGGGAGGATACAGCAAAAAAACAGCTAACTTTCAAACGGGAGAACCGATATTATTTAAACATAGCTGAGAAGACTTTCGATAAAAAGTCACAAAAAAATCAGCTCAACTATTTCGGAGTTATGCTGTCACAGGCAGACATGCAGCAATACATATACTTCGCACTTATAACTCACGTCTCTTTTTTTCTGTGTGTTAAAGTTTTCAGTTATTTTTCTTTGAATAATGCCAGTTAAGACTGGTTTGACCTCACTCCTTATCTTTTTGAATTTATATTCACGCAACAGCTCATACAAAATATTGACAACCAATTTAATGCCAGAATATAAATGATGTTTGTTTTCTGTATTGATTTTTGGTTATTTTTGCTTTGTTTTGTTCCCGGTTTTTTGCTCTGTCATTTTACTAAATTGACACATACAGCCAGACAAACAAAAGCTGGCAGTTTTAAATATAAGCAAACCGTTGAAATCAAGTTTTGCAGAACATGAATCCCGTATATGACACATCTATATACTTCTGTATGTATTTTAGGGTGGATCGATTTGTATGGATTCAAGAAAAATAATGATTCTACAAAGAGTCCTAAGGAGTGATTCTCATTTCAAATACTTTTTTCGTGTCCATTTCGTGACATAGTAAAATATTTCATTTAATAAACGTATACATTTTGAATTGGAAACTGCTTTAGCATGACTTAATGGATTAATCAATCATGGTTTGTATAAAAAAAATGTATTGAGTGTTAAAATGCGTCAACGACTATACACCTGAATTGTTTTAAGTTCAAAATATAATGTGCGTTATAAAAAATAAAATATTAAATTCGTATAAGAATGTATTGAGCGTTATACAAAAATATTTTTTATATATAATTTATCTATATATTTTAGGAAGTTAAAAAAAAGTTAACAGCAGTTGAACGGTAGACACGATTTAAAAAACATTATCTGGTTACAAATTTTTAGTTTTCTTTGAAAAAACTTTGCTTCTTTCGTACTATGGGTTGTTATAATTTTGAAGAATATATTAATTATGTATAGACATAAATTTTGTGATCGATTTTAATAAAATAATTATTATTTGAAAGAAAAGTTAAGATACTTTTTTTCTATGTATAAATGTATGTAAATAATTATTTTAAAACATACAAATTTTTTACTTTTCCCTGTGAACCCATGGCAAAATTGAAAAGTTGGTAATAACTTTTAATTTCGTCCTGCGATTATCATAATTGTTTGCTTTTAGAGAGCAGATGTACAGTTTTGTGGTATATTTTTTCGCAAAAATCCTTCTCAGAACAACCGCGAAAGCACATATAATGCTCAATACACAAAAATTAAAAAAAAATAATAATATATAATTTCATTTCAGGATTAAATGAATGTGGCGAGAGTAATAATATGAATTTTATTTCATCATATTTCATTTAGTTACATTGGTACACAGAAAACAAACAAGCTGTATGTTTAAAATGAAAATCACCCACCTAGAAACTGTGAGTCTAAAATGGATTTGCAGCTGGCAGAAATACCTAAATATGTTTTAAGCTACTTTGTAGAAAGCCAACCGGTGATTGAGCCAGATCCACCCGGAGTACAATAAAAATTTACATGGCAGTTCAGTCTTGTGCATTGGGCAAAAACAAAAAAAAAAAAAAGAGGAGTAGCGCCAGTTGTTCCCAAATTATGACAACTTTATTTCAGGAAAAACTACAAAAAGTGCCTGAAGCACTTTGTCTCAATATAGCATGGGGTATAAGTATCATTATTTAATGTATTGATAACATATTACGTATACGCTAAAGTGCTTCAAGCACATTTTGTAATTTTTACTATAAAGGTCTCGTAAAGTATATTTTTGAATTTACGCAAGCTCGAAATCCATTACAGACCAATGGGTTCTGGCGCAAAGTTGCTTAGAATTTTTCGTCGAATTACATCCTCCTATAATTTTTATTAAACACATCGAACCACCGTAATGTACATATTGTATGTATGTATGTTGAGCAAGTGTTTATATGAAAGCAAAAAAAATGGCACACACACACATGCGTATATTTCGACTAATTTCGTACCGTAGTCATAACTCATGTGTATTAGTAAAATTAATGAATGTATATGTAAGCAATCAGAGTTTTTAAGGGTGGTCATGTAAACACTTCTTATGTATTAGGCATCATCGATTGATTTTTATGTTTTGTTTGACTGCTTTCTTGTTTTGCTTTTTGCTTTATAGTTTTCCATGATTTTGATTGATGGTATTGATTGACAAACAACAATTTTTCACTTTTTTTTTAAATTAAGGTAGATGAGTATTAAAAGAAACTTCTGAATTGGATGCTGTTTGCATATTACGTAACGCTTCTTTCTGTTTTTATTTAATTTTTTACAACAAACGCACACAAACACACCAAAAGCATGCAAGTAAAATACGCAGCTAACAGAAAAGTATTCAAACAAGGGAAGGAACAGCAATTTTTTTTTTTTTGGAAACCTGCAGCCTGCATGTTTGAGTGCAAAAAAACTAGATTAAACTATTGTGGCTATGTATAATATTTTATTGTTATAGAATCATATTATTGTTGCATAATATTTAATATTTGTAATTAGAATTTTTAACGAAAGTAGATGCTAGTGTTTTCATTTGATCCCCTATAACTCAATAATGGTTTATCCAATGAAAATGAAATAACCGATATTCGACTATTCGAGGGTTAAAATGTTTCACACAAATGGTTATCGTGGTGCTTTACATAGTGGTGATTACATCTAATTTCTTAAACTTAACGCTGACAAGACGTCCAATTTCAAGTCACATTAACTATGTGCAAAACGGGGACCTTTAACTCCGCTAGATGTAAACTTAAGAAACGCCGATATACGTATATATTTTTATATTTTGTACATTGTTATTTCTGTAACACTCACTCTCTCTGTAAGTGCGAATATGTTAGTAATTTATCGTCACAGAAAATGCAAAAATCCAGATCCAACATTTTAAAAGTTTTACAGGAGAAGTATAAGACTTGTTTATATGAAAAATATATTGACAAAAAGGGCAAAATTTTACATTAAATATATGGGTGATTCTCATTCTAAACATTTTTTTTTACAAATGTAACTAAATAAAATATGAGAAGATATGATTACTGAAATAAATTTTGTATATTTCGATTTTTTTTTAATTGTTGTGTATTGAGCGTTACATTTACTTTCAGGGTTGTTCTGCGAATGATTTTTGCGAAATAGTACACTTCCAAAAATGAGTGTAGATTTAAAAGCACACTACATTTACTCTACAAAAACAAAAATATATAATAATTGCAGCACGAAATTAAAAGTTATGAACACTTTTTCAATTTTGATTTGTGTTTACAAGGAATAATAAAAAAATTGTATCTTATAAAATAATGGTTTACAAATATTTATACATAAACGGAAAGAAGGTTAATTCTTCTCTTAAAGAAGGATAATTTTGAGAAAATTTACCAACAATGTTAAAAGTTATGCCAATTTCAAATAATTATTCGTAACAAAATATGACCTACCTAATACACTCTTCGAAAATATAACAACACACAACGCGTAGAAGCAAAATGTTAAAAAAAAATCCGAAATCTCTAAACAGATAATGTTCTTATGTCGTTTCTACCCCTCAGCTGCTGTAAAATTTTTTTAACTTCTTAAAATTTATAGATAAACTATATTAAAATTTTTTTACGAAACGCTCAATACATTTTTATACGAATTCAATATTTTTTTCATAACACACGCTATATTTTGCATTTAAGATGTTTAATCTTCGATGTATTTTAACATAAACGTCTTAGTTAGTCACAAACAAATTTTAAATAAATAAAAAAATATGGATAACATTCATCACATTTTTTTTAGATACAAGCCATGATTGATTAATGAAACATTTTGCAATATAATATAAAGTTCACAAAACTGTTCAATATTTAGAAGTACAAACATACGCTGCTATTTTAGCGTATGTTGCTAATGCAGTTTTAATAATTAAACTTAATAATGAACCATACTAAAATAAAGCGTAACGCTCAATACACAAGATATTTTCTAATATATTTTTTTTAATTTGCTGTGTGAAATAAGAGAAGAAAATGCCTATTAATTTTATTTTTTTATTCGACCTTAATGGTTTAAATTTATCTTTCTGTTTTTTGGGCTCTAGAGCCCAAAAAACAGAAAGATAAAAATGAAAATGCCCATATTTTAAAAGTGTTTTTGGAAAAATGAATAGTTTCTAAAAGTGAAAAATAAGCAGCATGCATTACGGACTCGCTATTTTATATGAAGAGAGTATAAACAGTATTTACGTTTATCATTTTTAACATACAATGCTAGTATTACTAGTGTTTTTCATTTAAGGTTTCCTGAGAAAAATTTGCCGGGATCACGCACATTTTTCGGCAAAAAAAATACTGGAAAACTAGTGCGGGAATTCCCTGAATTTTTTCATTATTATGGCGACTTTTATTTGTGAGCACACATTGTTAGTACTGCTCTTATTTAGAAAAATATCAAAATAATAGAAAATATGTATTTTTAAGCCCATTTTATTAGCCACATATTTTGTTTTCGCTTTCTTCTAAGAGAAGCACTTAAAAAATCATATCTCGCGAACAAATTAAAAAAAACAGATTGAACTAGATTAGTCCCTTTTTCACTATACAAAAAATAATTCTGGTTTTTCACAGGTTTCAATTGGAAATCGATAAAATGAGAAAAGGCTGTGTAATTTTCAGGTGGTCACTTTTCGGCCACTTAATTATTTCAGTTCAGTTTTGCTTAAAAATGTGAAATTCTCATTACTGCCCTAAATAAAATAACTAAATAAAGCATAAACCACTTCAATATCTTTTCTACTTAAGAAGCTAGAGAGATTTTCGGATTTCTACTAATCAGAAGTTATGCAACAGAAAATTAATTTTTTATTTAAATTAAGAGGCATGCAGCACGATACACCTATTTGTTGATTTCACTTGGAATTACTCTATAAAGAAATGAAATTTTATTATTTTTTAACTAATGTTTAATACATATATACACTTCTTTATTTATTTATTTATTCCTAGTAAAATAAGAAGCCACACTTTGCCAAATTTTAATATCCCAGTAAAGGCAATAAAGCGCATAATAATACGCTTTAAAAGAAGAGCTTATTACAGAGCAGTAAATATTTATGAAAGAAACTATACAAAAAAAAGCAGGATTTTCACTGCTGATACAATGCAGGTTCTTAAGCGGGAAAGTTCCATATACTTACTGCTTTAGTGCTGAAAATAGCGATGATTTTCAGCGCTTCAAAAAGCGCTTCAAAACTTTTTGTATCAAAAATGTAGTACTCCAAACCGGGAACGTGCCATACAAAAATCAGCAGCGATATCAGCAGGTTTGTAAGCACTACTTTTATTCTCTCATAGTAAAAATGTGCTTTATTTAAAGCAATTTTTTCTGGGATATATTACAGGGCAGCTAACCTGAATTAATTAATCTCATGAAAAACTATTTGATTTTTGTTCAAATAAATTAAATTAAATGTGATTCTGTATCGGTCGGGAATTCCCGAGAATCCCCAACCGAAATTCCCGGGAAACTGAAAAAAAACACTATGTATTATATAAAAAAGGAGCTTATTTATGTATGTACAGTTGTTTATAATCTAGTATTTTATGCAATATTTTACAAACACGAAAAAAGCATTTGAAAAAAGAATCAGCAATATACATTTTTAGATAGTTTTTTTTAATTATACTGTAAAATTTTGGACTAATTGCCAATATATTTTGCATTTAAACAAATTTTATGTTTCTCCTGTAAAACTTTTAATATGTTAGATAGAGCTTTTTGCATTTCGTATGACGATATGAAGTCGTTATGAAACATTTACTTCCATGAGTGACTAATAAAAATGATATATTTTTTATTCCTATACAATAAGCGATAATAGCATTCATAAATACGTAACTAAATATACATAAATTGGCTTAGAAAAACTTAACGCATATAACTATATGTGTAAATTCGAGTATATATTTTGTTTATATAAAATAAATTTATAAATATAATAGAGGAAATGTTGTTGTTATTATTAAGTATTTATAGCTAACAATGAAAAAAAAACACGAGCGGGAAAAACTAAGTCCATAACAACTATTTAATAGTACTTAATGCTTAAAACCATTAGAGAGACATGCAACTAAAATATCTAAAAAATTTAAATAATTAATAGCTAACACATAGAATTTTGCAATTAAGCTTATTTTAATACACGTATTAAATATTCGTTTTTTAACTAACATTAAAATTCTCTTTTATGGTTGTTTTTCAATTTTAAAAAATAAACAATCGGTTATGTTCTGTATTTCATATGGAATTAAAATGTGCAGAATTATCAGAGCATTGTTGTTGCAAATTAATATTTATAACAACATAGTTTGATAATTCCGCACATTTTAAATCCACATAAAATATAGAACATACCCGAATGACATGAAACTTTATTTTATATTAAATTCTTAATGAGAGGAAAAAAACCGTGTCAATGTTGTACATTTCATTTGTGCTTTTTTGGAATTAATTTAATAAAAAAAAGTCATACACTTGCAACACTCACAAAAGTACTTGCAAAAATATATGCACAGTCTTACTATGTCACATACAATTTTAAATTAATAAAATAAAATAGTTCTCAACCGAATACTTGTACAAAAAACGGCAGGAAAAACTGCGAGAAAAAACGAAATTGTAATTCTGCTGATTTTATCGCCTTCATCAACATGAATACGTTTTTATCTCAACAATAAATACAAGTGCAATTATATTCACTTAAAGCAACACTCCTGCAGTTAATGACAGAATTCTTTCGAAAAGACATAAATTTATATTGTAATAAGTTTTTAATTAAATTACATTAAACATGAAAGATAAAACTTAAAACAGACTTTTAGGCAATAATGAAAGATTACAATATTTATTTAAAGTACATTTACTTTTAAGAGCATTGCTTGCACTTTTAATATTGGAAAAAGCAATTAGTAATGCTAAGGTATGAATAGGAGTACTTTTTATTTATATGAAAGTTAAAAGTTATAAATTGCACTTCTTTTCATGGTTGGCAATACAAAGCTGGAGTTTAGGTACGTTCGATGAATTAGAAATTTGCCATTTTAATTAACTATTAAATCGGTTACTTTCGTTCAATTGAAAATTTTATATGTTTTTGTGGTATTTGAACATATTTTTTGTGTGTTTTATAACACAGAAAAAACTAAAATTTTTCTAATCTGTTTGAAATGCTAAAAAATTGTGTCCTCAGTTTTTTTCCTTTTACGTCCAGATTATTTTTTATGCGCGTATCTAATATTTCCACTAGGTACACCAGTATAATTTACTCTAACTCAAGAACGGTATGTCCGATTTCGATCAGCAAAACAGCATCGCCACATGCACCATAAAATTTCCTTTAAACTACCCAAACATAATTATGTAGACAAATCAGTGGTTTCTCTTAGTTATTCACAAATTAGTATAAAAAAAGTGGATTTTAATAAAATATTACATAATTTCTTTTCAAAGCTTTAATAAAAATTAAAGCTATAAAAACTTAAGTTCGTATTTAAAGTATTTAAGGATATATCCCAGCAAAAATAGTCGAGATTTTGGAAGCAGCAGATAATAGTAATGTTAAACAAGTATGCTTCGTAGTAGTGAAAAATGTTTTGGCTGAATATATTTAATAATGTATGGCAGAAAAACACAAGAATACTAATTTTACGATGAAAAACGACGAGTTACGATCTTAAAACCACAAAACAATAGTATGATTTTATTTCATATGTCCTGAATGCGCTGAAATAAACGTTAAACAATAAATGCTTCCAAGTGGGACATTGCGAAAAAATATCATACAATACGTAAGCAGGTTTGTAAGCTACACCAACAAATCTCTCCTTTACAAACATGCTTATAAGAAAGCAGTAGCTTTTGCTGGGATGTCTTACGAATAAAGTAAGACATAAGACATGAAAATCGGTGGACAACTGTGGATTTTATTCTCAATTAAGGGAAGGAAGACAATAGACAAAAATTTCCATTTTCACACAAATTAAAATTTATGTTGTATAAAATTGAGATTATTATCAATTGAATTCATTCACCTAATTGCGAATAAAATCAATATTTATCCATCGATTTTCATACTTCATATTTCGCATACGTTTTTAAAAATTTTAATTTTCTCAGTTTAAAATTTTTTAAGAGCTTTTCGAAAAAAATCCTTAATTTTTAATAAAAAATCACTATTTTTCTTACTATCGAAAAATAGTGATGCTACGAATATCAATTTTTAATATTCGCGAATACGAATATCTGAAACAACATTTGCCGAATTCGAATACGAATATTCAGTCTAAATAGTTAGTACCACTTAGGACCGTTAACAATAAAAATATTAACCTGCAGTTAACTCTAAACTCAAAATGTAAATCTTGATAAATAAAATTTCATTAACACAAAGCAGATTTACCTATTCAATTTCAATTAAATTTAACTGGAACCTATTTTCAGTTTAAGTTCTTATCTGAAGAAATTATTGGCATTTGAAAATAAATTATTTTCTTTGTTATTCTGAAAAATTTAACATAAATTTTCAAGAATAATAACAAATTCAAAGCTTGTTAGGCGAATGCAGCACTTCCTTGTACAGTGGTCGTACTCATGATGTTGAACCATGATATTATTTATATAAATTGTTAAAATTTTGGCATTTCCCAAAAATAGTTTATTTCAGGCAATCAAAAAACTTGATGACACAAGTTAACTCATTTTTTTTTATTGTTAACGAAAATTCTTAACTTTCAGTTAAAATTCAAGTTTAGGCAAACTAAAAGTTAATAAACTTAAAGTTAAAATCAACATAACAAAGCTTTGTGTTAATGGGGGTTAATATTTCAAATTTAATTGAAAAAACAAATCTACCCTTTGCGTAAATAACAATAAATTGAGAAAAACTGTCACAATACTGTAGGTATTTAACATTATTATGATATTCCGATGACGGAATTTGAAATTATTATACTTATATATTATATATACTTACCACCTGAATGCCACTTCTTTAAATTTTTGGTGGAAAGTAAATAATGGAAAATACGATCTTCTTTTACCTATACCCAGACACCAGCGGCGAGTGCTCCGAGCAAGCGAGTGTTTAGTGGTGCGGAGCTTATTTCCACACTGCGCAATAGGCTTGATAGAGAAAAGACTTCAAAACTTTTATTTTTGAAGTTCAACATTCCGCTACTGAGCTTTGAGTATTACTTTAACATGATTAATAAATTAATTTAACAGGAATTTACTTTTTAAATACTGTGTCGTTGTGAAATATATTTTGTTTCTTTTTTCTTTACTAAAAAAAGATTATTGTTTTGCGTTATAGACAAATTTTTTTTAGTAAACATTAATATTTTTTGTTTAATTTTCAGTATTTTTATGTATTATTTTTTGCAACGTATTCACGAAATATTCGTGAAATATGCGCTTGAATTTGGCGAATACGAATACGAATATCATGAAAGAGATGAATATTCGGCGATTCGAATACGAATACGAATATTCGTAACATCACAAGTAAGAACCACTGATTTTCTCACCTAACTGCATTAAGATCGTTTGAAAGTTCTGTTATGATGCATCTGCTGATGCTTTGTTAGTCGAAATCGGATATACTGTTCTCGAGCCAAGGTGAAATATACTGGTGTACCTAGTGGAAATATTAGATACGCACATAAAAAATCTCGAAGTAATAGGGAAGGACGTTTAGGCCGTCTATACAATACTTTTTAATTTACTCAATTAATTCGGAATAATTTAGACCTCAATGATGAAAAATATATTTTGTTCATGCCAAATCGGAAATTTTTTATTTTTAAAAATGCATAAAGAATTGAAAATGGCAAAAATGTCCATTGTTATTAGCTGTTCATGATGCTACATATACTGCAAGTAAATTAAACTGTCTTTAACGAAAATCGATAGATAAATATTGATTTTATTAAAAAAAAAAGTGAAATTACTTGACTGTTGTCCAAAATCTAGTCCTGAAGAGGCTGCTTCGCCGATTTTATTCAAGCTGGGGATTATGTTGTTAAATTTTATTACGAAAACAACTAGAAAACTTGACACAAAAATTACCTTTAAGCTGATTAATGTGCTGTTTCCACAATGCAAACAAGTACTGCTTGTCTAAAATTTGTATGGAAATCACTCAAAAAACTGAGTGCTTTTCATATAAATTTTAGACAAGCAGTGCTTGTTTGCATTGTGGAAACAACACATAAATATAATTTTTTTATATACTCAATTGATTCAGAATTATTAGTTTCGGGGACCATAACATATAAAAGAAATATAGTAGGACAATATTTTCATTTTGTTGCATTGTGTATATTAATAAAAGCCAATAATACTATCGCAAACGATTTAATTAAAAATCTTGATTTATGTAAGTAGATAAAAATTGAAGTTTTATAAACGCTTATTTTATGATTCAAATTAAGAAAATTTCCTTCTAGTAAGAGTGTTTTTAAATACACATAAAAAATTACTCCTAAAATATTTTCAATTAACACATTTAATCAAAAATTAAAACTAGTTTCAATTAGTTTCTTAATATACAATTTTTGTGGTAGGTTGAACTTCTACCACACAATTAATTGGATCTTCAGTTTTCATAATTGAAATCATATTTAATTTTTTTTTTTGATTGTACAGTACAAAACAGAAACAAACGAATTTGGAATTAAACTTTTTTGTAGAATGTTTAGTGCTGAACTGTGCAAAGATAAGTCTCATGATGACTAGACAATAAAAGAAAGTATCGAAAGTAATGCACATCGTCTTCTAGCAGAATTAACCAAACTATTAGAAGTGTATGAATTCCGACATCGCAATCTTTTTGCTTTCATTGTTGTTATTGTTATTTATGTGTATGTCCTCATTAGATTTTTTTTTGACGACACAGAAAACTGGTTTTGTTATTGTTTTAGGGTTTGCGTCTAAAATAAAAGTCAAACAGAAAATTCACTGATTCAGTAAAGAACATTTACTGAAAATTAAATTTTATTCGAAGCAAACTTTTGTTTGAAAATTTTGGGTAATAATTTTTTCTGTGCAACTAACATTTGACAAAAAAAATCTGATTGAAATCTATGGTACATTTTACATAATTTTAATAGCTTTTAAATTAACTCATAAGCACATAACACTAAGTCTTTAGACTTCAACAATATCCTTTAAATAAATATTAACACATTTACACTTTATTTAAATGCACATAATTTTAAACACACTTCTTTGGACATTGCAAAACAAAAACAAAAGAACAATCCGACTTGTTTTAAAACTTTTTAAGCCCAAAATCCCATCTTATTTGTCAGTTAATGTTCGTAATTATTCATCATTATTTTTGTTAAGAAAAGTTAAAAGTAAACAAAAAAACAAACTTACCGAAATGAACACATAAAATCAACAGGAATCGGATAAGAGAAAAAATTAAGCCAAATATCATTGAAATTCACAGAAAATCAAGTAAAAATGAGAAATCTTCAAGTGAGTAAATAAAATGGAAGAAAAAGAAAACTAAAAATGCACAACAAGTACAAAACATAAGAAAATTTTATAGTTAATCTTAATATTTTAAATTAAAGGAAACTCTTAAATGTTATTTCATTAAAAAAGCTGTTACGCAGACTTCATGAATCGTTTGGTTATAAAAGTCCTTTTGTAATTTTTTTTTAGCAAAGATCTTTTATTACGAAAATCGGTAGGTCATATGATGATAAGTCATTTGATTATCAAAGGACACATGTTTGGTTATTAATTTTTTTTAAAGAAATAAGCAAACATGGCTCCTTTCATACCCAAATGACGTATTATCATATGACCTACCGAATTTCGTAATAAATGGTCTTTGTTAAAAAAATTACAAAATGCCGAATACATTGCATATACAAAGAGAAGTATTTCATTAAAATTGTCTCTATATAGATGTTGGTTATGGATCAGCTACTTGAACAACTCAACAACCTGGGTTTTCGATCATATGGTTACGCTGACGACCTTATCATATATGTGGATGGATATGTGGATGAAGAGAAGAGGTTGTTCGCATTCCTTAATTGTGAAACCAATCGTTGAAACAAATCTTAATTGATCAGTCGTCTAACACATATATGGATGGAAGGATGGAACCATAACGGAAATAATGCAATGATTCATAAATCTGACTGAGAAATAGTTCAAATATAGATATTAGCATAATTTGAGAACGATAAAATACAGGGTGTTTTTTTTAGAGGTATAGAACTTCGAATTGAAATAAAACACAAGAAAATCGTTTTAATGTCCATCAATTTGGCTTTATTGGAAGGATAATTTTATGTCATTAATGTTTAAATATGATTTCGGGCATGTGGCCGCCGCGGCTGGCTCGAATAAAGCCAATTCTACAGGTCCAATTTTCAACCACTTTTTCGAGCATATGGGGCCGTATGTTGGCAATAACGCCACGAATGTTGGCTTCCAAGTCCCCTAACGTTTCTGGTTTGTTGGCGTAGACGAGCGACTTCACATATCCCCAAAGAAAATAATCCAATGGTGTCAAATCACACGATCTTGGTGGCCAATTGACAGGTCCATTCCGCGAAATTATGCGCTCATCGAATGTTTCCTTCAATAAATCGATTGTGACGTGCGCTGTGTGGCATGTAGCGCCGTCTTGTTGGAACCACAACTCATCCACATTCATGCCATCCAATTCGGGAACAAAATCTTCCATAAAGTTGATGGACAAAGCTCCAATTGCTGTGCACGGTGGCGAATCGATTCATTCGGGTCCTCTTCAACACTTTGCTCTACAGCGGCAATTGTTTCTTCGGTGCGCACTGTTCGACGTCTCTGCGGATGCGTATTATCACATAGAGTAAACGTAGTGCGAAAACGATCCATGGTTAACCGAATTAATTGCTCTGATGGACGATTATGTCGACCATAAAATGGACGGAGCTTGCGGTAAACTTCGCGAACTGAACCATTATTTTCGAAATAAATTTGCACTATTTGCAAGCGTTGTTCTTTTGTCAACCTGTTCATGATGAAATGGCAAGCCAAACTAAATATTAATCACTTGACAGCTGACAAAATGGCCGCCAGTTAAAAAGTGATGCCAACTTAAAGTTCTATACCTCAATAAAAAACACCCAATACAAACTACCTTAGCCTTGAACAAAAATGTTGATACTCTAATAAATAAAAGAAGCCAGTGGTTGAACCACACTCCATGATATGACGATGCTGATCAGATTTCGTTCAATGGTGGCTATAAACAGAAAAATGGCCCTAATTTTCAATGACCATTCCCATGGTTAAATAGCCTAAGAGGTTCCAGGCAGATATCTACGCCACCCTTAATAGTGATAGAGAATACTTGCGAGAAAATATGAGCCTATTCGAATCTACTTGATGTCATATACCCAAACACCATTCAAGGCTTTAATATCTTATGAGTTAAGGTCGGGAGTTGTCATGGACAGTGCTGCATCTGTTAACGAACTTAGCGCTCATAATAAACTGCCGTTATCGTGGCCAAGGATGTTATGATGAAAACGAGTAGGCTGACTAACTGAGGAGTCCAACTTAGGTTTATAGTAGTGGAAACCTTCTTCGGCAACTCACGTTAAAAAACTTAATATTCACTCGTTAGGAACTTCTCGTTAGAAACTTCTTATTTTGAAAAATAATTGATTTTGATTAAAAGCAAATCTGGTAACTCCACATTACAAGTTGTGAGTCAGAAAAAGCAAATATGTCGTTTTGAAAATGCCTTCTAAATTCTACGGGTATTGGTGTTTAAACAAGAATATAAATAAAAAAAAACTACGTTTACGGATTTATAAGAACGGATTTATAAAAACAAAAAGTTATACAGTTTTTGGTAACTCCTGAAAATTTTTACAAAGAGGACTTCCCAAGTCTGCTGATTAAGGCAACGATATATAAGAATAAAAAATTATATTAATAGAAAGAAATTAGCTGTTAATATCATCCGCACAAAAACATAAACGTGAAAATAAGGCCAAGTTCTTATCCAAAAATTTCGGCCGTAAAAAGTACTGAGATCAAAATAAGGACAAAGTTCTTGATAGTTGCAACACCACATTTCTAGGCAACCTGCAAGCTTGGCAGCATTTTCGCAATAATTTTTTTTCATATTAGAGAGATTAAAAAAAAATATTGCCAAGCTAAGAGGTTACCTAGCCATGAGATGGTATTGTACCTATCAAGAACTTGGTCCTTATTATGATCTCAGTACTTTTAACAGCCAAAATTTTTGGATAGAACCTTGGCCTTATTTTCACATTTATGTTTTTATGCGGATCTCAGTTATTTTTAGTAAGCCTTTGTTTGGTACAATAAGTGCCTCATACAGATAAAGGGCACCCTACCTTTTTGTTATATTTATTATAATGATCTATCTAATTGTATTACTTCTTAACGATTAAGTCAAGCAATTATTTTAAATTAAGTTATACTTGTATTTATAAATCTTATTATCTAAAATAAAAAAAAAATGTAATGTAAACATATAAATGAACATAAATTTTTATTACTAATATGAAAATATATGAAAGCCATAAAACAATCTTATGCTGAAACTTTAAGGATATCACCTCCCACTCATTTACTCTTAAATATCAAAACTCTTTTGTATGAAATACAAACACATGCAAACATATGTATGTGTATATTTACGCATTAGAAAGCATCAAATTTAAAAGCGAAAGAAAGACTACAGCTTAAAATTAAAATAAATGACTGCCAAGTACGTATTGAGAGCAAGGAACTTAACAAAATCAAATAAATACTATAAGCAATCACAACTAAATAAATACAACCAGGCTCAAAAATCATATCAAATATATTTAGAAAAAAAAATTTACATACACACATATACAACAAAAAACAAACATAATACAAGGGTCAAAATTGGTTAAAGTTTTACTTTTTTTCTTGACAAATATGTATATATAATGCTTCATAATAAGAACAATGTTTTATTTTCTTAAGAATATATTTGTGTACACAGAGAAAACATATTGATTAGAAAACGGTTACAAATAAAAAAAACTGTTAATGATATTAATTAGTAAATGAAATTTATTTGCTAATGGTTAAGCATTGTCTATATGCATTTCATTGGTGATTTACCAAATCGTCAGTAGACTTCAACCATATTTTTCAACAGTTACAAACCTCTTATCTTATGTACGGACTTTCAAAAAACACTCAGAAAAAATTATTACAAAAAATTTCCAAACAAACGTTTGTCTAATAAAAAAATTTTAATTTTCAGTAAATGTTCTTCATTGAATCAATGAATTTCTTGTTTGTCTTTTATTTAAGGACGCAAACATCAAAAACAACAAGGAAAATCTTTTTTCTGTGTCGTAAAGAAACAAACCCGATGACGACATAAACACTAATAACAACGACAATGATAGAAAAATGAATGCTATTATTACAAGTTTGTTTATTTGAGATTTTTTAGTGAATCAATTCGTTAATATCATTGCATTAAATCTCATTAATTTTTTTAGATTCTTTAGATAAATATTCAGACTTGAACAAATTTAACAAAGTGAATAAATGCTTGGTGGATGATGATAATGACCCAGACAAAAATTTTGTTGATACATTAAAAAAATCCAGTAAATACTTTTGTTTGATTAAGTAAACTATTTGGACAATTAAGTTACGATTTTTAGTCGAACAGTATATCCAAAGAAATTTAATTATTTTAGCTTGAGTTTGGTTTTAATGTAATTTAAAAATTTATTTTTTTGTAAAAATTTAACTATTTTTTTTAATTTTTACAACAAATATTTATTTTTGAATTTTATTTTACGAATAACTAAAAATCCATTAATTTTTTTAACTTACCATATTAAAATGATTTGAGGAAAACTTTGCCAGTTACCCGATGGTGTTTTATTGGTCGACGTCAGACATACTGCCTTCGAGTAATGGTGATTTATATTGGTATACCTCGTGAAAATATTAGATAGGCTCATAAAAAACATTCTGACGTGTTGGATTTTTTTCAATATATTTTCTAAAGCTTAGTACCTAATACCTATCCGAATTGCTTATTAATTTCTTAAGGAGGAAACCATCGTGGGGTTGTGTTTTTCAACAGGGACGCTACAAAAGTAGACCGATAGGGACAGCAAACGACGCCATATTTTTTGCCGCTCATTTGACATTTCTCTTCAGTAAGGTTTGACATTTCATGATGGAAAGATATACGAGCCAACAACGAGTCGAAATTATTAAAATTTACTACCGAAATTCGGAGTCAGTGGCGTCAACGTTAAGAGCGCTACGTCCAATTTATGGTCGTCATAATCGTCCTACCAGATCAACAATTCAGCGTCTAATGGAAAAATTTGAATCCACAGGCTCAGTACAAAATGTTCCCGTGCCAGTGAGACAAAGGAGTGCCCGTAGTGTCGAGAATATTGCTGCCGCTGAGGCGTCAGTTGAAGAAAACCCAAATGTGTCTCTCACACGTCGTTCTCAAACGATGGGCATCTCTGTGACGTCGTTGTGGCGAATTTTGCGAAAAGATCTTGGCCTACATCCTTACAAGATAAAATTGACGTGAATTGGGCTGAGCAACAACTTGAAAATGACGATGAGACTCATTTCTGGCTGAATGGCTTCGTCAATAAGCAAAATATGCGTTATTGGTCAGACGGCAATTCACACGTACATCGTGAGTCATCATTGCATTCCGAAAAAATTACGGTATGGTGCGGTTTATGCGCCGGCGGCGTCATTGGGCCGTACATCGTCTGTGATGATCAAGACCGGCACGTTACTGTGAATGGGAGTCGCTACCGTTCAATGATAACAGAATATTTTTGGCCCCAATTGGATGATATGGACTTGGAGGACATGTGGTTCCAACAGGACGGCGCCACAAGCCACACAGCGAATGTCACAATCAATTTATTGGAAACCAAGTTTGGAGAACGTGTTATCTCACGAAATGGTCCAGTTGATTGGCCGCCTCGGTCGTGCGATTTGACGCCGGTAGACTATTTCCTGTGGGGCTACGTCAAGTCTATGGTCTATGCCAACAAGCGAGCGACGATTGATCAACTTCGTACGAATATCGAACGTGAAATTGCAGCAGTATCGGCCGATTTATGCTTGAAAACCGTCGAAAATTGGGTTCAGCGTCTGGACTTCTGCAAGCGTGCCCGTGGTGGCATTCAAAAGAAATCGAGTTCCATACATAATGGCATCGAACGTACTTTCACAGGAATAAAGACTTTCATTGATATCCAAAACCGTTTTTGTTTTATTTAAAAAAACTTTTGTAGCGCTCTTATTGAAAAACCCCTTATTTTTTTATTTTTTTATTTCAGCTGTTTCGGAGTTGTTCAGAAATTGCCGATGAAAATATCGTTTTTAATGAAAATTTAAACTTTTTGAGTTTTCAAAAACTCATTATAAAATTAAGATTGCGAAAGCTAGATATTGTGGGAATAAAATAAGCCTTAAACTATTGAAAGCGGTTAACAAATGTTGCTTTTATTCTCAATTAAGTGAGGAAACTTAATTGACAAATATAACAATTTTCATACAACACACACATGCACTTTAAAATTTTACTGTTGTATGGAAAGTGAGATTTTTATCAATTGAGTTGTTTCACTTAATTGTGAATAAAATCAACATCTGTCCATAGATTTTCATGGTCTATGACTTATTTTATTCCCAGTTCACCTATCACTCAGGTAAATGATAAAAATGTAAAATTTTTGTAGCTTTAGCTTTTTTATGAATTTTTGAAAACAAAAAATTTAAATTTTGAAAAAATATTACCCATAATTCTTGAATAACTCCGAAACATCTGAAAATATAAGAAATTATATATATGCATGACTTAAATGTAATTTTGTTCCGCATCTTTTGGTGACTTATATATTCAAATGGGACAAACCAATCTCGGTTTAGGGTGAAATACACTAGGTACGTAAATATTTGTTATTCCTTTAAACTTTGTTAGCCCATTAAACATTGTATATTCCACATATTTTTATTTAAAGGCGATTTTAGAAAGAGATATTGATTAAATCGAATCGAACAGAATACTCGAATAGAATTGTTTGGAGAATTTCGGGGTTCGCTTACAAAGTTATCCGTCTACTAAAGATTCTTCGTTGATGGGTATAATATTTTAATATGATCCATGTTAGTTATGGCTCAAGCCTTATAATTTCACGCATTGTTTCTAAATAATGAACTTATGTTTGCGTATTTATTTGTCTGTTTCTTTCCAGTGTAAATTTTTGGTTCGTGTCTTTGAAAAATAAATTAATAATTTTTAAATATTTTGTTTTCAATTCACAATAGACACATTTTATTTTCATTTATACATTGAAATTAATTTTCCATCACCGAATTCATTCAATGGCCATAACAAAATAACCCAGTAGCACAAATTTGGTTAACACAATTAATCTGTTTTCTCTATGTATTATTGCTTTGTATGCTTCTATTGTTGGATGAATTGTTCCAGTTCCAGTCGTAACAATAATATTTTTTGGTAACCCAAACATGTTTACACAATAAAATGGCAAAAGTGCTTGCAATACTTTCACTCAACCATATACAGACACATACTTGAACACAAAAAAATACAAATTGAAAGGATAAGGAAAATTTTACGCAACACAAATCACTAATAACGACAACATAAGCAACAATAACATCAACCTCACTATACAAAAATGTGAAATTGTTATGAATGATAGTCGTAATTCTTACAAAAAATAAAATAAAAATGTGACCGTTTCGCAGCAGCTGAACGTACATTTTTTTTTTTTATTTTGGAAGAAGGAATGTTGGAGCAAAGTGATTGCTTCCGCGCAACTGAAATGACTGGTCGGTTGAAGGTTTGTTTTAAAACGATTGTATATATGAAAGCATGATATGAATGACTTATAGATCAAATATCTCTGTGTGTGTTTTATATGTTGGTTCGTTTGCATAACTAAAAATAAAATAAGGCAAGGAAAGTAATCTTCAAGCAAAACAAAAAAATAATAATAATAATAGTGGACAAAAACAATAAATGAAAAACGACAAATTTCTTTATTGATTTTATGTCATATCAAGAGTATTAAATGTTAAATTTTACTGTGGTTGAGAAAAAAAATATATATGATAAAAACAGATATAACAGATATAACTCTCGATAAATAGAAAGAGAAATGAATAGACAAATTATGTTTGTTGAATTTTATTACAGTTTTTAAAGGTTTTTTATTATAATTTTGTAAGCCTTCATATTTAGGTATAGGATGTGCTAAGAACTTTTATGTAAAATACTGTAAGGACATTTTTGTGAACCATTTTATCCCTCTAACTCTTCGCTGTATGGGTCTGTTTCCCCCTTTCTTGAAATATGGCAAACAACTTTTCTTAAACAGCAATATAGCGGACTTAAATATCCTAGAAAACTCTTGTATAAATCTTTAATGACAAAAAAAACCCAACATTCAACTTGATCACCAGAAATTAGTCAAATGTTAAAATGTGTCTGAAGCTTTCTTTGGTGGCGTGTCATAATATCCATGCACATTACGTCACTCAAAAAATGTCATAACGTCCATAGATATTATGACACTTTCAAAAGTGTCATAATGTCCACGAGTGCAGTGTCATAAGGTCCATGGATATTATGAAAAATCTTAGAGCGTAGAGATTTTTGCAGAGCCGACATTCGGCAGGGCTTAAAAGCTTCCCGTCTTGTTATATCGAATAGTGGCTTTGCTAACGTGAGATTTTCTGCTTAGCCGGGAGAAAAGCCTTAAGCACTGACAAAGGCCGGTCATGCAAAAATCATTACTCAGCGAAGCCGCTTTTCAATATACTGAGACGAGAAAATTTTTAAGCACGGCTCATGGCCAGCTACGCAGAGAACCTTTAGTAAGTAATTCAATTAAAATTTCTTAAAATTTTCAATTTATTTCCAAATATTTCTTTAAATCGACATTCGAAGCATTGGTGACGCTATTTCAAAATTTTTGTTGACGTCATTTGACTTTATTTCCCACCATGGTAACCGGACTCAAGAATATAAAAAAATATAAGCATATAAATATATATGACAATATTTTAATTTGTTTTCATTTGTAAAAGTATGGATATTATGACACATTTAAAAGTGACCATACTATAATAATAATAATCTAGTAAAGTCTATGGAAATTATGACATTTTCAAAAGTGTCATAATGTCCATGGACGTTATGACACTTTTTGGAGTAATATAATGTCCATAGACATTTTGTCACTGAACATTATGTCACTGGACATTATGACATGCCACCCTTTCTTTTGTATTGTGACTTACAACGATATTTTACTTAAAAGATATTAATAATATTGGACGTAAAAACCCCTGTTTCTTATTATGTTTTAGCACCAACTGTGAATAATTACGATATTAACCCTTAAACACATTTTAAGTTTTGAATGATTTTTGCTGTTAAAAATGAGTTAGAACTTTGGTGTTTTTAAAATCTTATAGTAGAATTTTAAAACATATACATTAAGTAGCCATTTTAGCCTACTGAAGTCGAGTTGTTTGTTTCTTTTTTTAATAAAGGAACAAAAAATACTATGCAGCGAAGAGTTAGAGGGTTAAAGTGTTTCAAAGAAGGTTTTCTGTAGTATCTTACATAAAAAATATCAACACATCTTACGCCTGACATGTAGGGATTACAAGAGTTCTTATGCCGACGCACTATATCTCCTCCAAAAATAAAGGCCAGATGAAATTTTGCCTCTATTGGAATTAAATGTCAGAATCTTTTTATTTTATTGTGATGTAAAATATAATGTGTTGCCTATAACTCTTGAGTACATTTCGCACCGATAGTGGGCAATTTTATTCTCTTCATTTGAGGAAAAATTATCTTTAAAATGATAAACTTTGATGCATTATTGAGGAACATATTAGGGGAGTTTAGTGTTTTAAGCAAATGGTGGAGTACAAATGCAATATATCGTAGTTTTTTTTATGAAATTCAACAACAAAATACACAAAATTTCCTAAAAAAGACACAATAGGGGAAATCACTCTACGTAGGAAACTGCCATTACAAACCTTGCAGCTCTTGCAAGTCTAGGATATATGCTACCATATGCAACACAACAAGAACAAAATATAAGAAACTTGCATTTCCTACACAGTAGCAGATATGCAATAATAAAAACTGTAGGAAACTTGTCTAGCATATATGCAATTAGCAAAATTATTCAGAGAGACTCTCTGAGAGTGTAAAAAAATAAACATGAAAATAAAATACAAACTAATAGTAGGCCTGCTTGTTTACTTTTTTAATAAATCCAGTGAATAATAGTAAAAGCTCTTGTGTAGTATGCATTTCCTACATGTTTCGAGAAGACACTCATTCTTTGTAGCAGAAAATGATTGTTTATATCCTAAAGGTGCAAATATGCTACCAAGAGTGATTTCTGCTAATATTTTACATTTGCACTTTCGCAAGACTATTTGCATCAAACACTGAACTCCGCTATTTTATTCAGACTAAATAACACATTCAAAAATTAATATAAAAATGTTTTTGGAATATCTGTGTATTTAGTATAAATATTTCAGCTTTTAGCAAAATGCATTTTAGAACATTTAGAGGATTTTATTTGCTTAAAATTTAAGTTCTTATCGAAAATAAAATAATAGTCTAAAGCGCGTTAAAAAATATATCGACGTTGAAAAGCGGTTTGTTTCCTTTTTAGTCAACCGAATGAGTCTACACTTTTTTCGCCTTTCTTTTGTTGCCTCAACAATATATTCATTAAATTGCACAACATTGTCAATATCAAATTGATTTTTTTTTTCATTGGAATAGAACAGCACAACAATATCAAAATAACAATTTGAAAATAAGGAAACAACAAAAATAGTAACAATGGCAACAGCATTAGTATTTGTCCGGCCATAATTGGAAAATGATTAATGTTAGTTTTGTGCCAAGAGAATTTAAGCAAAATAAATGATAGACATATCACCCAAATAATTTTGAACAACAAGAATAGCGGTAAAGGAAAGCGGCAACACCCCGCACGTAACCATACCATGGTTTTCTCAATTGACATTCTTAACAGATGACAATTATTATGAACCAGTGCACTGTGGGGTGAAATTACAAAAAAAATTTTTAATTTTTATACTAGGGAAAATTAATTCTCTAAATTAAAGGTGTTTTATTTTCTACAAAAAAAAATGCTACATTTCCATATAAAGACGGCAACTTGCTGTTCGTTTCTTAAAAATCCTTTGCTCTCTAATAGGGTGGTATGTTTTATTCTAAAAAAATCACCCTCACTAATGGTGGAAGGCATTGCACTTTATGCCCCGTATAAATCTACAGTGATGTTTGTGCCCTGTAAAATGGTCGCTTTTGTTTTATACATCGTACTGCCAGACGAAGTTGGGGAAAAAATCGCCTTGAACTAGAAAGTAAAAAAATAAGTTTTTAAAGATAATTTTTCTACTGTTTTATAGAACAATTGTGAGAAAGCATTATATTATTAATTCTAGATTGTCAGTCATATAAAATCTTACTGAATTCGGTGTTATAAAATTTTTCGGCAAAAAGTCTTCAAATAAAAAAAATCGTTAAAGCTTCGGGTCGATAAATCGGCAATCTAGCAGCTGTATTTTTATGTTTACATATTTCATAAGAATAAACTAATGAAGTTTTTAAACTTTCTTAAAGGAAAAAGTTAAAAGTATTGATAATGCATTACATGTGCAGAAATTACAATAAATAAATTATCATATTCATACTCGCCATCTGATGAGAAGGATATATTAAAGTTATATGCCTGAATAACAAACTTATCTGTCTGGTGTTAAAAACGGATTAATCCACTTTTTCATAACTTGTGTTTTGTTCTCGTCAAAAAACAAATAGCATTATTGCAGGGTTGGCAAGAAAGACACTTTATACATGCACCTGCAGGTGATATTTTTTATGTAGAAAAGAAACCACCATAAGTAAACTTATCAGCCTAAAATAAACGAATAGTTCATTGCCTTCGGGTGTTAATAATATATCTGTGGTTTTCTTGAATAAAGACGTTCAGAGAAAATAAAAATCAATCCATCCGTACTTAAATCAATCCCGAGCGGTGTCAAAAGTACGGTAACTCCGGATATACTTAAATCAGGTACAGAAAGTTTAATTCAAGTACGGATTATTCAAGTGCCACATACTTAATTTTAACCATTATTAAGACTGATCCGGGATTGATTTAAGCCAAAAAAATCTTAGTTCAAGTACGAAGCCCGTCATGGATTCGAATCAATCCCGCTACGTACTTGAATCAAGCCCGTCGTGTACTTGAATCCCAAATACGTTTAGTTTTAATTACTAAACCTGGGAACACATTTGAATTTATATATTGTTAAAAAAGTAAAATTAAAAAAATATATGTAAAGAACTATCAATATGTGTTCAGATAATGAGGACATATCTGGATGATTCTTTTCTAAGTGTCATTTTTTTTTATAAAAAATTTTCAATTCTAAAACAGAACTTTACGTTTAAGCTCAGCACTTTTATATAAAATTCCACGAAAAACGTTTTTGTAGAACATTTTGACCCTCTAACTAACTCTTTGTGGTATGAGTTTTTTGTCCCTCTCTTAAAAAAAGGGACGAAAAACTCCCCTTCAGTGGAGATATTAGGGCTAAAGGAATGCAAGCACAACTAAGCTTCAGACTCAACTTGAATGCCGGAAATCATTAACAACTTTAAATGTATTTAAGACACAAGTTCGTACTTACTCACAATTAATACTCGGCATACACATCTTCTAAGAATCTTCTTAAGAAAATCACACAATTAGTGTTATGGGGTCTCAGGGGACCCAAAAAAAAAACTTATTGCCAAGGTAGAGTTAAAAATAAAACAAATAAAATTTTTCGCTTTTTATATATTTTAATAATGAAAACAAGAAAAAAATATTTCTACATAATGATAAAGAGATCATTTCAAATGCATAGTTTTCTTTTCACTACACATTCAAATGTTTCGTTTTGAAAAAATTAAGCAATAATGCTTTAAAAAAACCGACCACCAAACATGCGTGGCACTGCCCACTTTGTTATCATAGTGTTATATTTTCACGATAACTTATTTTGGATTCGGTTCAGAGATGTAGCTAAAAAGAATGTTTATTTTGCATGGGCACGGCACTGCCCACTTTTCTAATCATAATGTTGTATTGCCTCGGGAACTTAATGTCTATGCACAGTTTTATTAAACTCTGTTAAATAGAAAAAGTTTTAAAATAATATCTACATGGTTTGGGCGTGGCACTGCCCACTTTTCTTGTTACAATATTGTATTGTCACGATAACTTAAAGTGAGAGTAAAATTGCACAAGAATCAGTTTAATCAAAGTTGTTGAGAAAAATTTTTTACGCGTACATGGGAGAAATACTTTTGTAGAATATTTCCGCCCGCCATATCGCGATTGATGGGAATTTTTTCACCTTTTTTAGAAAAGTACAAAAATACCTCTACAGAAATAGATTTAGGGAGCTAAAACTTTCTGCAAAAATTTTCCTCGCAGTTTTTTACAGAAAAGTTCTGAATACATCATTGACTTAATTATGGCTAAAGAGATTAGAACAAGATTTTTTGTAGAGTTAAGCTTAATTATGCTTATAATTTGGTAAATAAAATCTGGTTCTTCGCTCTTATTTTTTTTTTGTATTTCATATTTAATATTCAATAAAAACTTTTCGCAAAATTATTTTAGAACTCTAATTAAGGTAGATGAACACCAGGTAGTCGCAAGAGAATTCGCCGTGGAGCATTTACATTTGGGCTGTCAAAAAGTTGATACATTAACACTGCTGACAGGCCAAATGTGTAAACATTTACGTAAACAGCTGGGCTCTTGCAGCCACCTAGTATGTATTCGCCTTGACTGCTATTTTATAAAATACACTGCCAAGAGTTTTAGTGAAAATATTATATGAAAATATTATTAAATAAGAAATTTTACATATATTTTTAATACGTGCCACTGTGCATTATATGAAATAAGCTTTTTCAAAAGAAACTATATTAAAATTACATGGGTGGTTTTTGTGAGCACAAACTTCCTGATATATAACTTATTAATTCTTAACAATTTTCTATTAATTAAAAAACAATTTCAAATTCCGTTTAATCCAAAATGCTGCCAAAGTTAAAACAAAAAATTTATTTGTGCTGTTTGACTTTGAGCTAGAGATAATATTATATCTACAGAAATGTTTAAATAATTAAGAGTACATTGGACTTTGCTTAAACGTATGTATGTATGAGAAAATGTGTATGAGCGAGGGAGTGTGCGAATTTAGTACATTTGCCTTATTTTCCTTTGCAAGAATTTTATTATTTCATACCAAGCTACAGCATATCCTCAGAAAAATTTAATAACATGCATGCACATTAGGGTGGTTGTAAAAAAATTAAAATTTGGATTTCTTCAAGTCTCACATTCCAAGTCGATGGGTGTTTATAAAAAAATTAATTAAAAAAATTTCAGATCTATCAAAGTTTGATCAAATTCTCTTTTTCTGCTTTTAAGTCTTATAACTTAATAAATATAGTATTTACAAAAAAAATCGTCTTCTAAAAATCTGTTGTCTGTGAAGTTTCCAACAACTCTTGCCTTACTGACTCTTATCTTAACCGCATATTTAAATTCAATACCCTAGTAAATACCCACCGATATAAGGTATCAGATTAGCAGAAATCCAAATTTTAATTTTTTACAACCACTCTAATCTAGATACATAGCTGCTTTACAAGTGTTTGCTAGTTTGGATTTAAGCAGTAGTATGAACTAGTATTTGATGCTGCTGTCATTTAATAAAATGTGTCATTAGTTTGAGTGCATTGTATAATTAAATTGTTGGAATAGAAGCATGAAAATCTAAAATTACTTAAAAGCTTGCAAGTATATTATGTTCATGTAATAACACAACATGTACTTATACGTTAAATCCCTTCTTGAGTATAAAATTCCTAATATGTATTGAAATTAAGAGTTGCCTTGTTGTGTTTTAGTTGAAGTTTAAAAAAGAGTATTTATTTTGTATTATGTATGTATAGTACATTATACCTTGTCAAATTGTAGGAAGATTTAATAATTGTTTTCCTTTACCCCCTCCCCTTTTTAAAAATGAGTGGCACTATTTTTAAAATGTATTTTTTCTCTATTTTTGGAAATTTTTTTATTGCTTCGAGCAAACATAATAGAGAGTTCAGATGTTCTGTGAATTGGTATAATGTATGTGTATAATTTAAACCAAAATAAGAATTATAATTGGTATATTTTAATTAAATAATTGTGTGTGTAAGTAAAGTTTCCCTGAAGGAAATGTCGATAGTAAAAGTGTAGTGATTCACTATTGACTTTGTCCCCAGTACTACTGACTAATTGTACCCCAGGCAATGTTCTGTGCTATAGACATTTAACATGTGCTTGTCATTGACACTGATTGAATGACTTACTATAGACTAGGAGGTTCTTATATGACCATATTGAGACATTGACACCAGAGATTCACTAGTGCATATCAATGATTCTTGTCAACAATAAAAGCAAAATAAAAAGTGTAGACGATTCCTTGACAATGTCACCAAAAAGTCACCAAACTTGTCGACAAAAGTGGCGACACTTGACTTCCGAGTTTTACAAAAATGTTTATCTTGTCCAAGCAAATATTCATCTTTATATTTCTGTATGTGTGTGTGTATGTGTTAACTAAAGAGTACATTTACTTTTAAAACACGTTTCCTTACATTATAATTAAGCCAAATAAATAAAGTTCACAAATAATGCTTGCACGCTGTCATTGGTAACAATGTGGCAGCTCTGTCCATGCACTATAAACTCCATCAGTGGCAGGGAATGCATACGAACTGATATTTTCAAAAGGAGCATTGAAGAGTTCTAAAAGAATGCGGTCATTTGAATTTAGTTTAAAAAATAAAAATTAAAGCAAATTTATGAAAAAAATTCCCACTCTTTTAAAACATTAAAAACCAATTGTACCTGCGACTATGTCCAACTACTAAATTAATCAATGACTTCCAATTACTTATTATTTTGTTGTTTAATAGAAAATGAAATGGGAATCCCTTTCAATTTCATTTTTGTCATATAATTTTTCACAAATTAATATTTTACTACTAACTAATTTGGTGTTTTTTTTGTATAAATTAAGTTCATTTTGAGCTATCAATGGGCTTTTAGGGTCACTACTTTTTCAATTCAAAGACTCTTTCGCTCTGGCATTGTTCTTATATAAATTTTTTTCGTATTTTTCACTATATATTGTAACTTCCCCGAAGAAAGCCAGGGGCCTAGTGTCTCCAAGTCCCCACTTTTGTCGACAAGTTTGGTGAGTTTTTGGTGACGTTGTCAACGAATCGTCTTTACCTTTTGTTTTTGCTTTAATGAGAAGAGAAGTTTTTAACAGCTAGAAAACGATTTTTTATGGTCTCATTTTGATGTATTGAAAATATATGCGGCTGAACGGAAAACTAAAAGTTTCATAAAAAAATCTAATTTATTTGACTTAGCTGGTAAAAAGTTTCATATGTGTTGACTAGAATCATTAAAATGCACTAGTGAATCTCTGGTACCAGTGCCTCCATAAGGTCCCATAAGCGCCACCTGGTCTATAGTAAGTCCGATGTCAATTACGATGTCAGTAGTGGAATCTCAATGACAAGCACATGTTAAATGTCTATAGCACAGAACATTGACTGGGTACAATTAGTCAGTAGTACTGGTGACAATGTCAATAGTGAAGCAGTACAATTTTACTATCGACATTTCCTGCAGGGTTTCTCGTTTTCTGACCGATATTACCAATTATACTCCTAATTCGTTGGAAACCACATTTTTTTAAGATATATGTCAAAAAAATGGTGAATTTTGAAAAAACCCTAAAATTTTTAAATTTTTTTAAATCTTAACGCCTGTAACTTAATTAATTTTGGTCCGCTCATTACCGTATTGTACTGGCTGAAAGATGAAAAACATATATATGTAACTGTTCAAAACTTGTATAATTCCAATAATAGCTTAAAAATTGCAAAAAACACGTTTTTCGCGATTATCTCGAAAAAATCTTTTTAAGAAAAATTTTAACATTTCACTGGGACTAGTGCAGATCATCAAGGAACCTACACCAAAAAGTCGTCCCACAGAAAAACTAGAGATATATTGCACTTTAATTCATACGAATAAGATATTTAAAAATAATATCAAAATTAAAGCATGAGCTGCATAATTAATCATGTTATTTACTTTCTTACATTGACATCACTACAGTGGCTGGCTGGCTTTTCTGCAACTCTAAAAAAATCTTAAAAAGATATTATTTTCTAACAAATACAAATACCACTTAAGCCTTTTTTGACTTTTCTGCAGAAACAGCCAGGGTCCTGGCAGGAATCGAACCTGAGAGGTCGCGGTTAATAGTCTAGCATACATATATTCGCAAATAGTATTCACTTTTTATAACTATTTGTTAAGCTGTTTTTAGAATATTATACAAGCCGTTCGACTTTTACACAAAATGCAACCCTGATATAATGTGTTGTTATAGCTTTTTTAAAACTTTCCATAAACTCATTAGATTAGGGTTGCATTTTCTACAGAAGTTGAAGAGCTTGTAAGATAGTGTAAAACAGGCATTAATGAGCAGGAGTTAACATTTAAAAGATGGTTCATTAAAATATATGCAAGAACAAATAAAAAACATGCTTCAATGAATTTCAAATATTATATTTTCTATTTAATTGAACTTAAAAGAAAATATTATAAATTTAAGCTTTAAAAACTTAAAAAAAACAAGGACAAATGCTTAAGGACAAATATATAATGCTAAATGCTATAACGAATAAACTGATTTCACTGCCACAACTCGTTTATATTTTCTAAATATTTAAAAATTTATTCGCTTTTTTTTACAAACAAATTCTTTGCAATAACTGCCCTTTTGTTTTACTTGTGTGATGTGGTAGATGATGCATTGCTCTATGAATTCTGCTGGTGCTGGTGTATATGTATCGTATTTTAATTCAACAACAAAAGGATTAAAAGAAACAAGTTTATGCCAACATAGAAATATCTACATACAGAAGAGCATATATAGTAAAATATAAATTTACTGCTAACTCACACATACACGTATATGCATAAACATTGGATTGTATTTCGAAATGGTTTATTGAAGGTTTATCCTCTTTCAGTTTTATAGTTGGTGTTTTCTTTTTTTAACTCTAGTGCAACAAACTCAAACTTAATACTTGTAAATACTAAGGCTAAGGATTCAAATGCATCATACTCATCGTTCGAGTATGCGAAAGTGTAAAAGTCTCTGGCAATAAATATAGAACACTTCAGGCGGAAGCTAAGAGCAGTACAAAAAAAAGAAAATATGTAAACTGGGAGGAAGCGAAGCAAAAGAAAAAACAAAAAATAAAGCGAAAAAGAATAAACAATAAAAAGTAAGCCACCTACTGAGTAAAGCAGCATGCATTTAATCTTATATAGAATAGAATACATTCAAGCATGCATGTATTGTTTTATGTTACAACATACAAGCATTCTGGTGTACATGCATACTTCCACACATATTATAATATCTTGCATTGCATTGTTTTGGTGTTTGCGTTTTTATTATTATACCCTTCACCTCAAGTGAGAAGAACTCTAGTCAGTCCATAGAGTTTAGCAAGAATCTAGGAGAAGGGTAAAATCGACATCTGTGTTGCTCCCAAAAATTGATATCATATCCCAAATGCAACAGAAAATTAAAAGATTTCAAAATTACAAATAAAAAATTATAATAAAAAATTACATTTATTAACTATAACAAAATAAACATGTTGCTAAAAATAAAAATTCAAAGATATTTAATTATTCTGACTTAAGTGCGTTCAATATTAATTTTTCAATTAAATTATTATTATTAAAAATATAAGAAAAAAAATTCTGAATGTATGGAAGGTTGAACTGACGTCATGACGTTTCGAGACCATCCCTCAGCCGAGTTGATTAGTTTAAGAGATCGTGGTTAGTACCTCGAAATATTATGGTGTCGGTTCAATCTTCCGTATAGTCAAAAAATTATTATTTGCCTTTTCAATTGGTGCGGGCTTTAGAATTTCTTTCTAATAAGAATAACTTAATACGATAAATTAATTTGAACGATCTTATGCCATAATAGTTTACTGCCTGTTTTTGTAAATAAAATACAAATTTTAATTAGGAAATTTATCGTATTGCGAAGCTTAAAATGTTTTTAAAGATTAATTTCGTACTTATTCACAATTAGTAATTATATATCACACCAAACCGGATTATGAAAAAGAGCCAAAGGGACCCATACAACGAAGAGTTGGAGGTTCGAAATATTCTACAAAAACGTTCCCCGTGGTGTTTTGCAATTGTGCAAATGGATGTAAAATTTAACTCCTCCTAAAATAAATCCCAAATGTAAGCATGTCAAACCAGTACAAGCCGGTAAAACCATATAAAAATTTTCTCGTTGCACAGTATAATATGTTGTTTAAACAATGAATTTATTAGAAATAGTTTTACCTTCTCTTAGGAGGGTAAATTTTTGTTTTAAAAACACGCTACATTGATTTTTTTTAATAAAAAGAAAAAATGAGTGGTTTATTTGAAAAAAGCGATATTAGAAAATCGATGCTTCGATCGAGAAAAAAGTCATAAGCAAAACTCTAAAAAAACTTTGAGATAATTTTCTTTTTCTTTCATTATTGGGTGAAGGACAAATCAAATTCGTCAATGCCACGTATACGCCTCTTACTACTTTTTATATTGTATTCGTTTCAGTCATGTTATAAACTGCGTAGAGTACACAACAAATAATAAATAATGATAGAAATAAGAAGAAAATTGCAATATACCACCATACACAAATACACTTACAGTAAAGCGGAAGTCAGTACTCCCATATCCGGTTTTAATCTCATACGTTAAATTATTGAAAGATAGTCTTTTAAAAACAAAAGAGAATTCAACAATAACCTGCATTCCTGTAGCGTAAAGAAGAAACAAAACGTGGTTTATTGCAAGCTAAAGAAATGCAAAATAAATGTTTATAAATCAAAGTAGAAAAATGGGTCAACTTATGGTTTGAACCCAGACAAATTTTCTATCATAAAATAAGTCATCAAGAAGAATTAAATAGAACAATTCTTCACAGATTAATAAAGTCAAAATAAGAGAATTTAATGTTGTTTGAATTTCGAAAAATTTTTTGTAACCTTGAGATTATAAATTTAGCAAGAAATCGTTCTTCCTGAGTTTAATGAATTGAACGTTGGTAGTAAAACTTTCTATAATAAACATATGCAAGTCGATGCATTTAAAAACAGCCCAAAAGAACTGTCAATTGTGGACTCGGTTGGTTGGCTGGTTGGTTTAATTGGATGCCTGCTACGCGCAAGCTCTCAAATAAAATAAGATTCCGTTTTGACAGAACACTCCACTCGTCAGTGTCAACCTATGTACCTATACCTCCGAACCCAGATATCGGATTCGGTAGTAGGTACTTGATCCATCCCGTCGCATTGAGATGCCTGATCAGGTCACCCAAACCGATCCCTGATAGCTCTGAAGGTTCATCTAGTATGCTATTGGCCAAGAATTTGCGTCTCCAGAGGTACAAAGCCTGGCATTCGCCAAGAAAGTGGAAGATTGGTTCTTCTTTAATTTCATCCCGGAAATTGCGGCAGAACGCATTGTAGGAAAGGCCTATCCTTTTAGCATGTCTGCCGATTGCCCATGCCTACTACAGCGACGAGTCTCGAGATGTTCCTATTAGGGATGGGCAAAAACTATCGATATATCGATATACTGATATTTTCTTAAAAATATATCGATATATATCGTCGATATTTTTAATTTCGATGTATCGATATATCGATATTTTTTTCCAAATATATCGACAATATCAAATATTTTTTAGCTTTGGTTATGTTTTTCGTGCAGTAATTATAAAGATTTCGGCACAGTCTTCATCAAATAGAATATTATTAACAAAATCTTTTGTTTTATTTATAATATTTTGTCTATTCGGAAAATTATCATTCTTTGAGAGTAATTTTGTTGATGTATGTTCCATGAAATATTGATGGAACAGTAAAGATCATGGAAACTGTTTCCAGCTTAATTATTTACAAGAAAGATCCTTTTTTGTTTAATTTTTTAAACTAATTTTAGGACCACGTATGAATTATCATTGTTAAAACATATCGATATTTCGATATATCGATATTTTTTCGCTATATCGATATCGATATATTTTTTTCACTTGGCCATCCCTAGTCCCTATAGGACTTGTGCCACCTATATTCAGCTTTCTGCTGGTACTATTTAAGAATACAATTTTCAATAGTGCCAAAAGGCATGGCTACCGATTTAGCAGTGGAGGCACCCTTAACAAAGCCAGCCCTGTCCAGCTTATCCCCTTGTTCATTACCAGGGAAGCTGCTATGTGTCGGAACCCAGATGACGGTAGCGTCAGTCTGATCACCTACTCTTGATGACACATCTTTGCACTGGGTAACTCCCGCCTCCTTTATAGCCAATATTACAGCCTGAAATACACTAGCTTCATCAGGAAGTCGGAAGGAGACTCTTATTCTAAAGTCCTTCGAGAAGACTCCAGAGCCCACACCGCACACCCTGAAGCCAAAGTCTTTTTTTGTGTTTCCTTCCTTCCACTTCCATCTGGATGGAATAGGATCTTTGAACGTGCTGCCAAAGTCTAGATGAGGTACCATGTAATCGAAGAGCTTTCTTTCTCAGTATCTTTGGTAACTGATCTAGGATTCTGGCATGGCCATACGTCCTTGATCTCCACCTCCCAGATGCCGCTAGTCTTACCGCACTGCTTGAGGATACAGCAACTACATGAAGGTCGATCGGAATTAAGCTTAGTATAGCATTCAGGGCCTCTGAAGGACTAGTACGTCCCTATGCAAGTACGTTCCGATAGGGAGATTACCTGATTCTCCAACCGAGGAACTCTAGAGCTCTGAACTTTGGTCTTTGTAGTAAATAGTACCACTTCCATTTTGCTTGGGTGCACTCCTAGACCATAGCCTGTAGCTCATTTACTGAGTGTACCCAAGGCGCTGGACATGTTATCGCTAATCAAGTCCGTGCACATCCCTGACACCATTATTACTACATCGTCCGCATAAGCCACAACCCTGATTCCCGCAGCGTATAATCTGAGCTGATGTATTCTTCTCATCGACATCCCGTAGAGACTGTTGGTTGCCACTGATACATTGTTAAAGGTGTATTCTATGCCTAGGAAGGCAACTAAAGCATATTGTTTATTTTCTAGGGATCGCTCTATGAGCTTAACCCCCTCGTGTAGTGCTGTTTCAGTAGAGCGCCCCTTAAGGTAGCATACTGACTATCCGAGAGTATTGACTACCATAGAAGTCGATATCTAATATGAGAGTTTATTAATCTCTCCAGCGTCTTGACCAAGAAATATGAAAGGCTGATTTTTCTGAAGTCGTTTGTGTTCCCGTAACTTTTCATGCCATCTTGGGAATAAAACTTAATCTGACCTTTCACCAGCTGGTCGGAAAGTAGTTGATAGAGAAGCTTTTAGAACCTAAAAAGCCGGGGGTGATAGAGCTTTGCTCTGTAGCATCTTCGGCATAATGTCGCCAGGACGCAGCGATTTAAAGTGAGAGAAGCTGTTAATTACTTATGATTTTCTCTCCGGGGATAAAATATCCTCATTGACAGCGTATTGTTGCCCACTAAATGAGCTGTTCGCACTAGCCGTGTCCGTACAGCCAGAGAAGTGACCGCTAAGAAGAATGTCTAGTGACTCTGCAGAGGAATCTGCACATGTTTTAAAATATTCGTTATTGATTTCTCAAAAGTCTGTGAGAAATTAAACATTTTGCAACGAGGCAAATTGGCTAGAAGAGCAATTGAAAATCATGTGTCTTTCAAAACTCGTATAACTGCTAAATAGCTCTTAAATCTTGTATTCTTCTTTTTTTCTATTAACACCACGTACAATTGTTATTCTCAAATGTTAATGTCATTGACCATAATATGCCACAGCAACACTATGCAATAAGCAACAGCTCTACCATCATCAGTATAAGATAAATGAAGCAGCATCGAAAGCAATAAAAATCCAAAAATGAAGCACAGGCAAGGCTGACTGGTCATTAAAAACGAGAAAAATCAAGTCAAGGATAGCGGTGATGATGATAGAGCACAGCTGGCGATGAAATCATGACTTTTACATATTAATTGGCGAAGAAAGCATTTATTGAACATCAAACCAACAAAAAAAAGCACCATTAAACTATAAAAAAGAACTCAAATAAATAATAAAATGTGTTTAGAGTAATAAACAGTTGTTGGCCAGAAGGAGTATGAGCCTTAAAGCATTATTGGTTGCATGCTCTGTAATATTGGTTTGGAAAAAATAAACACACAATGTGCTTTTAAAAGCATCTTGCGACCACAGAAATAACATTTAAAAGCCTCTGTATAGAAGGCGTTTTGATGAGAAAAAATACAGCTTTTAAGAGGCATAAAAATAAAGAAGAACTTTAAAAGTACCGTTGATGTGATGGCAACATATGGCGACTTTATGAGATAAATGTCAGATATTTTTGTTCTCCTTTTTTTCTCTTTTTTCATTACTTATTTTTTTCAAGAACTAGGCAGTAACAGTATTGTAAAAAGTAGATATAAATTTTTATGTTCTCAGGGATTTTTCAATCCGAATTCGGGCAGAAAGTCTGCACAAGTTACATTAAGTTAATATTACAAGTTACATTAAGTTAAGTTAATATCAACCTTTTATTCTCCATAGTTAAAAGTACTATAGTAATATGGACTACCGTTTTATATTTTACAAAATTTTCCACAATATATATGAATTTTAAGAAATGGATTTTATGAAAAAATTGTTAGCATCAGCGACGTTATGATCAATTAATAAAAATTTTAAGTTTTAGCCGTTTTTAATTTTTTATAAATTTAAAAATAAATCAAAAATTTCCAATTTTTAATAAAAAAATATATATTTCATAATTGCGATCTGATTAATTGTGAAGACATTGAGTATAAAAAAATAGTGTACAAACTACATAAAGGTATTTTTTTAAGTTTTCTACACCTTTTTCACTTGTAATTCCGAGAGCGTCAATTGTAATAATAGCGTAATCATATTAACAAACAATTAGCTACTGGCTTGAGCTTTTCACATGTTTACATGTTCATATATACTTAAGTATAAAATCAAACCAAAAAAGTTTGTCTTGAGTAGAACAAAAATCAGAAAAATGGGAATGAAGAAAAATAAACCGATGGCAACGCTGGGAAAGTGCACTTTAATATCAGCTTGAGAGTGATTTAATTCTCGTATTAAATTTTCGCAAAAAAGTTGTATATAAGAATTAAAATCACATTTAACAGAGCCACCTGACAAGTGGTGATAAGCAAAATACACGTGAGCACTGTGTAGCGTCTTCCGAAAGTGGCGCTACTCTCTTCTGCTGTGTACGTTGAAAAATTAAGTTGATGTTAATTTTTCCCTTGTTCCTTGGAATATTAATCATGCCCAATTCTTTCTCAATATAACGTTACGAACCTTAGCCGAATAATCAATTTGGATTCACAATTGTAATTCAGATTAGTCAATTGTAACTCAGAAAGCGTCAATTGTAATTCAGAAAATATTAAAACTAATAAAGAAAATTCACTAGTAATTTTTTGAGCAAAAATTATATCAAGAGGTCCTAAAATGCATTTAGTTGAAGCTTTTTCAACTATAGAAATCATATATATGGAACACTGAATGGGTTTTTTTATGCTCAGTTAACTACACCTTTTGCAATTGTAGTTCAGAAAGCGTCAATTATAATTAAGAAAGCGTCAAATGCAATTCAGATTAGTTAATTTTAATTCAGAAAGCGTCAATTATAGTTCAGATTAGTCAATTGTAATTCAAAAGTGTCAATTGCAAATAAGAAAATGTCAATTGTAATTCAGAAAGAACACAAGTTTTAGTAGCTATTTATTTTTATTTTATTAAAAAAAGTGCAATGAATGAATTCTAAATGTATTCCCAAGCAGTTTTCATAGTATTTTTTTAAATATTTAAACTATCGACCGACCGCCAGTCATTCATTCCAAAGGCAGTAGCTCGGTGAACTGTACACTACTGTACAGCACGAGCTCAATCACCCTTAGCATTATCTATAAGTAGAGCAATGCTTGTTCCATCACATCAGGACATGCAACATTTTAGAACACAAATATTTTCAATGGGACTTAGCATCGGACAATAGGATACTAGCCAAAAACGCTAACTGGGGAGCAAATGCGCCCCTTCTGCGTTCTATGTATATAGTTTCTGTAGCTGAAATTGCTTTAATTGAATGAATTTTAGGACCTCTTGATATAATTTTTGCTTCGAACAATTTTAGTGAATTTTCTTTATTATATTTATTATTTTCTGAGTTACAATTGATGATTTCTGAATTTAAATTGACTAATCTGAATTACAATTGACGCTTTCTGCATTACAAGTGGAAAAGGTGTAGAAATAGTCATCAATGGTATGTCAACATCTTCTTTGCGGCTATGACAATTGAGAATATTTGGTCCAAAGTTAAAGTGTATGCCAAAAGCCACATTCTTGTTCCAAAATGTTGCAGGTCCTGGCGTGATGGAACAAATATTGATATACTTGGAAGATATTATAGATCATGATGTGGTTGGGCTCGTGCTGTGCCACAATGAATGACATTGCGGTCGGTCGATAATCTACACATTTAAAAAAATACTACGAAGTACTACTAAGATCCATTATTATAACTTAAGAATAGTTAAAGGCACGATTTTGTCGGACGAATAAATAGTAATAATAGTTTTATAGTTTCCTTATTACAGATTTACCTTAACATACCAGGTAAGGTGAACTTGCCTTTAACTTATCGCTCAGTTTCAGTTAAAGTAAAGTTCATTGCATTTTTTTTTTATAATAAAATAAAGATAAATAGTTAATAAAACTTATGTTCTTTCTGAATTACAATTGACACTTTCTCATTTACATTTGACACTTTCTGAACTATAATTGACTAATCTTAATTGACTTTCAATTGACTTTCTGAATTACAATTGGAAAAGTTGTAGTGGTTTTTGTAATAAAATTGAACAACTCCTTTTCTAGTTATAATAAAATCTTCAAAAATCCCAAATTTTAGAGAAAAAAAATTATCCATAAAACTTAAAAAATTTCGATTGTTTTTTATAGTTAAGGGACCAAATAACTGAAAAAAGACGGTGGTACTCCTTAGCATTTTTCTCGTTGCATAGTGTAATTTAGAACAGTAGTCTGCAATAAAGCACTTTTAGTGGTGCATATTAGACGAACTTGGGTTACAGTGTTAAGAAATTATTTTTACATTTTAAGCTAAATATATTTGAATAATTACTAAATCTATGTAACAATATGGATCCTATTTAAATGTATGTATTTATATACTCAGTAAAAAAATTGTTTCAAAAGAAGCAAGTTTTTACTATCGATATCGCCGCTGAGTTCCTGGTTTGGGGCATTACATTTTTGATAAAAAAAGCGCTTTTTGAAGCACGGAAAATTATCATAATTTTTAGCACTAAAACTGGAGATATATTAAACTTTCTCGCATAAAAACCTGCATTGTGTTAGCAGTGAGAAATCATCTATTTTCTTTAGTTTCTTTCATAAACGTTCACTGCTCCGAAATAAGCTCTTATTTTAAAGCGTATTATTATTAGGCACTTTATTAGCGATACCAAAATTATTTAGCAACTTATGCCGCACAAAAAATAACAACAGGAATCCACTTTAAATATAATGCTGAGAGGCCCGCTCGCACATCAATCAGTCAAGAGAGCATATGTGCAATTTTTATTTCAAACAAACGGTAAAATGTACAAAAAGGCGCTGTTATCATAACACCAATATTTAGTGAAAAGAAGCACTGGTCCACATTAGACACATAGTCCACAATACCTGATATTACACTACTCGGCAAAGTTGTTGCTTTCCATCTTTTCACTTGTAATCTCATATGTAATAATGGCTTAATTGAACTTATAATATAGTATAGTAAATTTTAAGCTGAATATCTTTATAATAGTAGGCAGAGCCATGCTTTTCTAAATGAAACTAATTGGGGAACGAAGTGTTAACTATAACTGCAATAGAAAGAAATTTCTAAAATTTTTACTTGAACTTTTAAAAGTTCACTCCTAAAACACGATAAAATATTACTTAAGCACTTTTGCCTTATTGCCACAGTTATAAAGGGTATAGTTTCTGTAAAAAATTACAAAAACCTGTCCCTCCAAGGATACCTTGCAGAAATTCGCATATTTTGACCATAGATTTATATGTTGTAAAATCGTACAATTTGGTATTGTCACATTCACTGATCATAAACATTTATGAAATACTACTAGAAAGCACTATTAATTACGTTTGTGAAAAACGTAAAGATTGCAGCCATTGAAACTGTACCCCGTATATGTCAGTACAAAACTTGTTATTAAAAAATTGCAATTAGTCTTAGCAAGACTGTCCGGAATTCGTAGTATCATAGAATAGACGTTTCAGCCGACCAATAGCCGTCAAAGCGGAGATGCTTTAGCAAACGAATTTTCAGTTCAACTTTTTATTTTTGTAAATTTAATTTTAAATAATTTCAGACAAACAAACATGTATGCTATATATATTTATCCTCACGGCTTTCCCTTCATTAAAAGATTTTAATCATAAGTTCTTCAGCTCCAAGTAAAGCTCTACGAACATTTTTTGTAAGACCTGGGTACAGTTTCTATTTAAATAAATCAAGCTGCGGCATTTCATTTTTATTTGAATTCAGTCACGTTGCTTGAAAATTTTCCCATTTCACTTCCTTTGTTCATTTTACGTTTTATACAGACAACTTTGTTATAAGCATATGGGCATTTCCATGTAAGCGTACGTGCCATTCGTGCGCCTACAAAGTGGAATTTATTTTGCAAAAATATGAGTACCTGAAAACAATTTTGTCGCTATGTGCCATTCAGAGGGTACTATATGTGAGAAAAAATTTATCACATTTGTAGCCCTGTTGTCAAAAATATAGAGGGAAATAAAGGCATATCGTACGCAACATAAAACGGAAGTGATGTTAAGATTGATGTAAAAATATGCGAAAGTCTGCGAATTGTCAAGTTTTTTTTTCTTTTTTAACCCTGCTGTTAGATTAAGCCCATTTGGTCCAATATTTTCCTCGTTATCCTCATAACTTTTAAACGGTGTCACATATTGCTTTGAGATTTCGGCTCACGTGGTTTATTATATTAAAAACATTATATCCATAGTTTCCAATGTCTGTCATAAAGCCGGACTTAGAAAAATAAGAATTTATGTATCTTGGATTAGGGACCATTTGGTCCAGTGTAAATTTTTATTTGAATGAAATCAAAATACTAAGGATTTTTGTACCTCCTAAAAATTTTTTATTTATTGATAGTTGTTGTCATTACATGCTGAAATAATCTGATGGTATTCTGATCTCAGAAAAAAGTATATATGCATTTCAAGCGGATGTGGCTAGCATATTTACCATCGATTTGTTTTATGTTTTGTGGCGTAGGAGCCAATCATTTGGTCAGCAGTGTCTACGGCTGCTATGATAACAGAAATATAAGAAGATATAGATAGATATATATTTACTTCTTGTCGAATTGTAAGTAGAATGAACCACTGGTATTTCCTTCGACTCACTCCCATCAAGTTCAGCTGCTCTATGCAATATACTCATCAATGTTGCTGCTTTGTTTTTGGGGCGGATGTATGATACCGATGTCGCAATGTCATAGAAAGCAAATGTAGAACTTATACGATGGGAGCTTCTTATAGTCAGTAATTTTGGAGGAATAAATGTTTTATTTTTACGTTCTGGGGCCCATTTCTCAAAATCAATAGTTACAAATCAACAAATAAAATACCCAAAAGACAACAATAAATTTTGTAAAAGTGTTGCTGTTTTGTATGTAATTTACTTGTAGATTTGTAACTTGTAGTTTTAAGAAATAGGCCCCTGTTCTTACATACTTTATAAGTTCCCTTTCATGAAATTTTCTTACCAAATCAAAAGTGGAAAAGAAGTTTTCGTCAGTCATATGTTGCCCTTGCAAGACTTCCCAGACTAATACAACGCGTTGTCTTAGGTATGGTTCAGGCTTTGTATTTTCACCTTTTCCAAGAAATGGTTCGTCAAACCATATTTTACAAGTTTTGGTGACATAAACCGATGAAAAGACCAAAAAATTAAAAGATCAAGTAATCCATGAACGCCTTTATCTTACATACAGATACACCCTTGCCAGAATAGTTAGAATAATATATGGTGGTAATGTGCCTTCGTCATTGGCGTAACTAAAAAATTTTCTCTAGGGACTTGAGCGATACTGGCTGGTTTAGCCCCAAACCCTCCCACATGGCCCAGCTAATCCAATGCCTTTTGTCAATATCGGTCAAAATACACCAACGTGGCGACAACAATTAAAACAATACAAAAACCAGTGCAGAATCAACATCACCTTGTAAAAATAATTTGACTTGGTATAACTTGTATTGTGTTTACGATATGGGCTCAAAAATTCCATATTGGACGATCCATAATAATATTTATAAATTGTGTTAATGAGGCAATCAATCCAATTACATACAAAATATTGGTTAAAATTTGTACTTTTCATAAAACATGTAGTATAGACCAAATGGTCTTCTAATGTAGGATTCGTATATTTTTTCTAATCTAACAGCAGGGTTAAATGTCTTACACTAAGCCAACTATTTTTCCTTTATTATCAGTAAATTTGAAATAAAATACTTTTGGATGATTTGATAATGAACAAAATTTAATAGCGTACGTGACAGATTTTTCTCTTAGTATTCCTAGGTAATAAAATACATATATGCTTTGTAAATATATGTAAAGAAAAATTTAAGAACAAATAAAAAATATGCATTTGGTGATAATAGCAATAAAAACAACCAAGATTCTAGTTCATTTCATACTGCTACTATGTACTTGGGCGCTGAGTTTACGGCGTCACCTTAACCTACTACAAAGCAATACATACTAATTAATTTAAAATTTTTTCGCTTAATGAATACCCACTTCGAGAATTATTAACATGCTAGCTATCTCGATATGGGAATGGATGAATTTTTTTTTATTTTATTTGCATTTAGTTGCATTTTTCGTACTACAATAGCGTACGTGACGAACTTTAAATGCTTATAAAATTTTTCTTACACCAAATTGAAAAAAAATTTGGATCAATATTTGTTTATGACAAATATCTTGCTTTAAACTATTATTTTGAAACAGTTGCGGCCGGTCAAATTGAAACGACGTAGATAAATAATGTTTTTGCACTACGTACGTGACAATAGAATAGAAACCAAAGAAAATAAAAATTATACAGCTAATCGAAATCTTTCTTTTATCTTTCCTTAGTAACTTTCTTTTACGTTGGAATATTAATTTTAAAGCATAATTAAAATATTACAAATAACTGAATATAGTCGCTAAAAAAGCGAAAATAGTTTGTTGCAATGTTTTAAAATTAGTCACAGAGATAATCTGTTTAAACTGTTATTTTTAATATTTAAAAATTGTAGTAAGGTATAAATACCTCTTTATAATAAAATTTGATTGTTTTTTTCCTCTTTGCAATATCTTAAAAAAGTTTTAAGGGTTTTAATTTTTTCACTCGTGGTTGCCATTTTCATGGAAATGCCCATATAATAGCTAAATAAACCCTAGTAATCGCTTAAAGTTTAATTTCAACAGGAAATCTGACATTATAGCGGGATTAATAAACAGAAACACAAAACACTTACATTTTTAAACCAGGAGTAAGAGGTGACAGGTGGCCTGGCATCTGCACGACATTTGAAAGTAACATTTTGACCTTCAGCTCTAGTAACAATGCGACTGGGATCTTCATTTGCTAAATGCACTGTTACACTGGGAGGATCTATAATAAAAAGAAATTAAATTTTTCTTTAGCTCTTTTAAGTTTTAATCTACGAATGCTTCGAAATAAAAATATGAAAACAGAAATAAGCGTAAGTAAATAAATGAATTTAATAATTGAAAGGCAGGTTTAATGAGCGTTAGCAAATTGAATCATAAAAAGCTGAATAATAAATTGAAATGAATCAAAAAATGTGCTGGTTCAAATACAACAAAAATATATATAATAATAATATTAACAAATAAACCAAATTAAAAAACCCCCAACGAAATCAGCACAAATTGTAAGATTTTTGTAGGTTCTTGAAAAAAAAAACATCAAATCATGTCCTCGGCCGGATGCTGTATTATGATAATGAAAACGAAAGTGGCAGGGTAAGAGTATTACTGTTCCTTAAATTTCATTACTGTTATTTATTTATTTTTTTTTCTTCTTAAAAATGCTTGTGTATGCATGTATGTGTATGTACTTGTATTGGTTGGTAGTTACACAATGAGTATTCAACCATTCTAAGCCATTAGTTACGGTTGTGTACGCATTCATCCGTTCCATTTTCATTCTGTTAAATTTTTTCTTACGTCTGTCTGTCTTCCTCTTGCTATTTTCTACGCAAAACACTATAACGCTTGGCTTACATATTGACAAAAATTTTACTTATTGCATTTTACTCGTTTTAAGGCTTAAAGGAAAATAAACTACATTTATGTGAAAGCGAAATATTGTACAAGAAAACTGCTGACGCTTGTTGTGAATTATTAAAATTGTGTTTGTCTTACTGGAGCTGTCCAGATTTAGATATATTTTTAGTCGAAACAAAAATCTGTACTTTAATAAGGGCCAAATACGACCACAAGAAATACTTAAATTTTACAGAATTTACTTGAAGGCTTTTTATGAAGGAATGTGTATCATTTCAAAAGAAGTGATTTGTGATACGCAATGAAATATTTGAAATAAATAATTAGAGATGGGGAATTTCGTAGCAACCAAACTTTTTTAAATTTTTAAATGAACAATAGAAATCACAATATAAAATATTCTATTTCATGATATAAATTTGTTAAGTAGTTGATATTCCTACTCGGTAATATCCGGTGTGACAATTGGTAAAAATTAACAAAGAACGCCGATGAGATGTTATAGCGACCCCAAAGTTAATACTGTAGAATAAAATATTATAAAAATGGTCATGAAGAAAAATAACCATCAGATAAATATCAATTTAGTAGTGATCTAAGTCTGGTATGCAGTTTTCACCAAAAGCTTGTATAGATAAGAACTACAATCACATTCAACAGCAGCCACGTTGAGTGGTGACAGCAGAATTCACATGAGCACTGAGGATGGAATGTGTAGCGGCTTCCGAAAGCAATGTTATTCTGTTCTGCTATATATTTTGAAAATTAAATTGTTTCTTTTTTCTGAATATAGCATTAAAAACTTTAGCCTAATAATCAATTTTGATTTATAAGCAAACAAGTTCGAAATAATCATATTAAACAAAAATTATTATATATATTTTTTAAATTTTAAGGTCTATGAGAACACAAAAAATCGGGCGAGAAACATAAAAACTACAAGCGTTGAAACATTACATTCCGAAAAGGTCTACTTTGGGTTTCATAACTCTGCTCCTGACCAATGTGGGCAGCTCATCTTTTTCAAAGGTCAAATAGGAATAGTCCTTACATACATATGTTCATGTGAAATTTTGAACTGAGAGGATTTTCCGTTTAGAAATACCTAATTATTTTGATTGTACACCATTGCTGACACAGAAAATATTATAACAAAAAAATTTTTCAAACAAAAATTTGTCTGAAATAAAAATTTATTTTCAGTAAATGCTCTTTAGTGAAACAGTAAATTTTTTGTTAGACTTATTTTTATTATTTAGGAAGCAAACACATAAGACAACAACAACAAACCAGTTTTCTGCTTCGAAAAGAAAACAACCCTCAAGGACGATATACACCTAAATAACAACAACAACAATGATAGCAACACAAATTCGATGTCAGAATTCATACAATCGTAAATTGTATCAAGTTTGCTTACTAAAGATTTCTGAGTGGACCAATTCGATAATGTGGTTGCTTTAATTCTCATTCATTTTTTAGTCTTTAGATAAAAGTATGTAAAAAATTTTTTACTGATTCAGACAAAAAGTTTGTTTGCTATATTACAAAAAATCGAGTAAATATTTCTGTTTGATTCAGTGAACTATTTTGTTAATAATTTGTAAGTATTTTAAACAAATTGTTTTATAAATTCAGACGAAAATATTGTTTGATATATTACAAAAAAATTGAGTAAATATTTTTGTTTCATTCAGCAAATTAATTTTTTTAGAATTTGTAAATATTTCTAGACAAATTGCTTTAGAGATTTGAACAGTTTGTTTATTAAAAAACGGGTTTTTCAAATGATTTGTTGAGACATATTTGTCTGCATTTACAAATTTGTTTGTAGGTCCGTTTCTACACAAAATATTTACTAATCCATTGAAAATAATATTTAGTTTTTTCTGTGGAATGGAGGCTATAATCCCTAGCCTAACTACAGTTTATATAATATTTCATAACATTTTTATTTAACAAAAAATAACCTTTCTTGACAAAAAATTTAAACATATAAAAAATATTTATAATATTTTAGTTTTCAAATTACCCATCCTTCAACTATATCTTTAAAAGGTCATACCAATAAATTTTTTGTTTATATCTATAGCTTTCAAGGTCTCTGTATGACCTTATTCAATGTAGGGTATAATTGGAAAATAAAATTTACGTTACATTCCCTACGAAATGACTCAATTACTCAATTATATAAGTAAAAATGCTCAAGTCAAAAACAAATTGCTTAAATTGTATATACCAAGTCATGCTTATATATACGCACGTATACACAGACACTAAAATGTTCTAAACTTGCAAAAAGAATTGCTAAACAAGTGGGGTTTGGTACTTTAAAAATATGTCTGAAGAACAAGAAATGGGAAAAAGACATCGAGACACTACTCAAATATTTAATAGACTAGAATACAATAAATGTCAATGAAGATGACGACTACGTTATGATTACGAGTGCGTTTAAAATATAGTATATGGCTACTACTAGCATCATACAGCATCGTCATTATTATCATTGTTTGCCAATAACATCATCATCTTTAACTTCTTCAGTCGTAAGCCCGCATAGAGAAGGTCTTAATGGATATGAAGACAAATTTTGTGAAATCGCTGAAATACGCAGAAATTTCCTTTGAATACAAAATACACAAAAAAACGAGGGAATAATAATGACAATGATTAGAATAAAAGAAAATAGGAAATTGTTGTATTTTCCAGAAATTATCCAGTAATTACTGAAATATCTGGATTGTAAATATACTATATATATTTTTGGACATATTTATTTATTTATTTACATAGAAGAATGAATGTGTATGCGTTTGTTTATTCGCTAATTTTTTTTTTTTCAAAAACGGTTTATTCAATTTATTTCGTATGCTGGTAACGAATATTACCGGGTTACAGCGGGATTACTGTAACACTCCTATATACAATTGAATTTCTAAGCGACTTAGCAATCAGTGTAAATACTTTAAGAAAATAAATTTCAAATTGAACGTCATATCAGTTGTTCTTTACTCAACTGGCATTAAAATATCTAAGTATATTGTAACTATGAATTGTATAAAGGGAAGACAATAAGTATTGTAAATATTATAAAAGAATGATAGTTACTATTATGATAGAGATTTCATGAACAAATTATTACTACGCCTGCAAATATACTATATTCTGCCTGTTCTACAAATCGAGTTAATTTAAAAACGTTCGATTTACAGAAATTAAATCGACTAATAGCTAAATTTTTTCGGACTCTTGCAGTTTAATATTTTTTTAGATCCCAAAATATCATATCTGAAATTAATTTGTTGTAATTGATTTAAAATATGTTAATGGAGCATTATTTATTTTTGAAAAAACTAGAAGTTTACTCGGATACGGTTTACAGAACAGGGCCGTATTATATCTATAATAAAGTTAATATACTGACTTAAAAGACATTGATTATGGCTGGTATTGTTAAATAAAAAAGGAAATATAAAAAATAAAAACTGTTAATAGTTTTAGAAAAATATCAATGTATTAGCGTGACTGCACATAATAAAAGCTTTAGATATAATAACGCCTAAAAATAGACTATATTATTCGTTTTTTTTTCCGCAAAAGTGATTATTAAAGACTTAAGCATGCTAAGTTTATTTTGAGTGCAAAAAATAAAGAAACAAGTACAGTAAAAGAAAAATTATACAAAGGATAAGTATTGTTATTAGACAAGTTGAATTTTAGTTTAATTTGAAATTCTTTTTTAATTCATTTATTTTAATGAACACTTGAAAACTATTTGAAAGAGAACAAAAAATGTGCTCAAAACTAATTGCTTTATAACAGGACACTACAAATTTCTTGAAGAGTGTTATAGGGAGCATAAAATGAACAAAAAATCTTATAGTAGACTGGATAGGGAAATTATTAGACATGGTAAGTGCCTGATAATTAGTGTTTCTAATTTCTCGGACTTTTTCCCAGGATAGGGAAATAAAACTTCTTATTCCCGAGCTCAAGATAACAAATATAATTTGTTTTTTAATAAAAATATAAAGAGTAAAAGCGAGTTTGTTCATTCTAAAAGCAAATACATACATTCATATGGGCATTTCGAGCGAAAAGTCAACTTTTCGTAACGTAACGCCAACAATCAATTAAGCTGTATTTTAAAGAAAACCGACGTTTTTTTTTGTTTGTGTATGTCGTAAGTAGCTCTATATTTAGTAAAATTTTAGGAAAAATCGAAACACATGGTTCTGAAAATTCAAGCTTAATTCTAATATGGCATTTTATTGGAACGTACTTATATCTTGAAAATATTGAACTTGGTAAAGTGCAAATGTTAGCAGATATATGGCCTATATTAGCCATTTAATGGCTATAACCTCAGTTTATATTAAGATACATTTGTGTTTTCTTTACATATAAAGAAGGCATTAAGGAGCACTTTTTCTTAAGTAACTGAAATAATTTGTGTTTGTTTTTTGCGATATCACTACGTTACAATAAAGGATCGATATTAAGATACCATCTCTGTTTAACGCTTTGTACCACTATCTTTTCAATATCTGATTTAATTTTTGTTGCTGTGCCATTTCCACAAATCAATAAAAAAGATAAAAAGCCGTATAAAATATTTGAGAACGCTTGAAGTCAATAGTACTTCCACCTTTGTGTGTAGGCCTTTTTGTACAAAAAGAACACTGGACGTAATCGTTGGTTTCACTTACATATTTTCATACTACTGATTGTATAATAAGACAACGAACAGCAATGTAAAGTGTAAAATTCATAAGACTTTAATTGAATTTCCCGAAAATTTCCGGACAAAATTTACCGGGACTCGTTTTAAAAAAATTTCCGGGATTTCCCGGCCCACATTAGTCCCTAATGTTCGCTTGCATTTTCAAAATTACTCTCATATATTGAATTTCTAGAGCCACCCCTAGAAGGGTCTAGCTCCGCCAATAATTTACGTAATATACATACACAAGTACATTATCTTGAAAGTAAACTTTAAGGAATTAGGACTTTTTACTGATTAGGAATTTTAACTGATACTCTTATAGTCGAGAACTTATTTTTAAACGTGTGAAATTGCTGAAAATTGTGGCCCTATAGTAGTAACAAAGCCATTGCTTGAGATATAATAATTTGTACAAAGTTCATCAATATATTTGCACATTACTGTCTGTAAAACCCATTTACCTCAACTAACATTGACAGTCAAATATAGTTTTTTTTCACAGTATTGGCACAAGTTGTAAAATTTTTTCCTTTCATTTCCATTTTTGCCCAATTGCCACTAAATATTTCCTTAAACTTCTTATTTAAATTCTAGTTTTCCAAGCCAATCAATATTGACAAATTGAGTTTTGCTGATACAACTTTAATTTATAAAAAAATATTTATAAATGTCGAAACAATTACACATACAGATGGTAAAAAAAATCAATGTATATAAAGGTATGGATAAACAGACAACTTCCCAAAATGTGAGGCAAGTTGGCTATGTTAGAAAACTAGAAAAAACAACAACTTTAGTAATATAAACTAAAATGAAAACAAGACAATAAAGACTACAATTTCAATGTTAAACTTACATGCCACACGTATGATACGTTTATCTTCGATGGCGCCACCAGAAAACCATGGATTAGATGCACGACATGTGAGCTCAGCATTATCATTTTCCGAAGTTACCTTTAATGTTAAAATACTGGTTGTTAAATTTGAGTCCTGTAAATAAGCAAGCAGTGAAATAGGTTACAAAAAAAAGGTAACAAATATTTATAAAAGTCATGAAAGATGTTAGAAAGAAAATAAGATTTATGTTTATGTGTTACAAAAATAACTTGACTCTTCGCCATAAACACGTAGACGAAATAAGAAAAAAAACTATCAAAAAAACTAATAGTTTTTGCTAAAGTTGTTGCTACGTTATATGTGAGTATATATTTTTATGAACATACATATGTACGTACATACATATATTGCTTAACATAGGAGATACCATAAACCGAATTTCGTTGTTAAGTTAAAATTAATGAAAATATGTAGTTACTAATGACTTTTATCTTTGAAAGCAACGATATGCGTTTAACAATTTTATCAGCGATAAAATTTTTATTTGTAGGAAATTACTAGTATGATAAATCATTATGAAAATTACCTCACGATCACTATGCGCGGTAATTTCAGCATTTCGTATGGGCTCACCGTCTAGGAGCCAAGTTATTTTGGCTGCTGGATATGAACCCCAGGATTCACAGCGTAAAGGCACAGGATGACCGGCTGTTAGCAGGTCATTTGGTGTAACGATTTTCACTCGAAGAGGTTTTACTGAAAGAAAATAATATATATGTATAAAAAATTTAAGAACTTGTTTAAATATTTCGGGAAATTTTTAAAGTTTTTTAATCCATAGCATTAGCCCTTAACTACCCAGTATAAGTTTTAACGTAACTGACTAGTAGTGTCCAATGGACTCATTAAATAAATTAATGACACTTAAAGAAGCACAAATACAATATACATTAGAAAAATGTTTGTTTGCTGTTATTTACTTATGTATTTTGTTTATTTAACTTTAATGGTTTATTTTTTAAACAAACATAACAAATAATATCTTTTACAGAGTGTTCAGAACAGACGTTCCGTTTGCACTTCTCGCAGCACTGTATGGAAGGAAGTTCAGATATTTTTGAGCGGCAAATGTGACATATAAAATAACACTATGCAACAACGAAAATGCCAAGGAGTATCATTATATTTTTCAGTTGTTATGGTCCCCTGACTACAAAAACAGTAGAAATTTTAACTTCTATGGATACATTTTCTTTCTAATATTTGGAATAGCCTGCTTCACCAACTTTATCATAACTTGGGAAGGGTTTGTCGAATTTTATTACTAAAAACACTAAAACACTGCAAAGAAAATTACAGCAGTTTTAATATAATTGTTATATATAGCCGGTTTTAGAATTATTCAGACCACAATGATGAAAAATATATTTTTTTCTACAAAATTTGAAAATTTTTATTTTAAAATAAACAATTGTTTTAATTTATAAAAAACCGAAAAATGCAAAAACTTATTATAGCTGATCATAAAGATATATACCCAACAAATACAATATATTTCTAACAATACAATAAAAATCCATTTCTAACAATACAATGAAAATCCATGGCAATAAGGAATAAGCGCTTAAGACGAGACTTGCTGCTAATCTTCTTTCAACTCTTAATCTCATATGGAATAATTGCTTAATTCAGCTTATAATATATAAAAATTTCACATTGAATACCTTTATTATAGTTGAAAGAACCAAATGTGCTTAACTTAAAAGAATTGAAGAACGAAAAGTCTACATTAAGTTTTATAGGAATAAATTTCTAAAAATCCACTTGAACGTTTAAAAGTGCTCTCCTACAAAACTATAATATATGACTTAAGCACTTTTTCTTTTTCGCACAGAAATATTGATTTTATTCACAATAAATTAAAATTACTTGATTTAAAAAAAATTTGAAGAGGCTGCTCCACCGATTTTATTATAACTTCAATAATAATTATCTAACTAATACGATTATTGCGAACATATTTGCTTGTGAATCCAAATTGATTATTAGCGTAATGATTATCCAATTTTATTCCAAAAAGCATTTAAAAACTTTAAACAGAATTAGCTTTAAGCTGTTTATATTATATTTTTTTTTGTTTTGGAGCTTTTCAGACCGCTATTTTTAGGCAAATCGGAAAATGTTTAACATATTAAAATTAATTTTAAAAAAAACGAAAATGGCAAAAAGTTGCCATTTTTATTATTATTTTCTTTTTATTTCTTAAAAATCGATGGACAATTATTGATTTTATTAATAATAAAGTGCAGTTATTTGTAAAAAAATGTGAATATTTACACTGTACACTTTTTTAATAACAATGTTATATATCGGCTAATTCTGGTAGAAGCCACAAAAATATACACATGTATCTGCGTTTTTAGAGTTAACATCTTGGAATCATTTTAGAGGAGTTCAATTTTCTCCTCGTTGTTTCACTACACCTCAAGACGCTGCAATAAGGTGCATTGTTGGGACAGAAGAGACAATAACAACTAATAATCTGAAGAAACTGAGTCGTTGTTTGTTACTGAGTTAATACCACTACCGCAGGAAAATCATTAATCGCAAAAAGTTGAATCGATCTGGTTTTCTGCAAAAGCTGCATTCAGAGGCGCAAACAAGAAAGTACTTGGCCCCCATCCACAGCGAATAAAGGAATGAGAGTCGAATCATGGGAAATTATCGAAAAACGCCGTGTAGCAAAACAACGATAACACATATTCAAAAGAAGAATGTAAAAACTACGCGCTTCGCAATCATACAACGAGCTAAAGAGAACAGTACAGCGGTCGTGTAGAAGAGATAAGTTCAACTGGTATGAGAACCTGGCAGATAGGGCAGAATCGGCAGCCGAAAATAAGGGTATGAAATTTCTGCAAGAAAAAATCATCATTAATCTCGGCCTCTCAAGGTTAGCCGTGGCAATACCATAACAGCAATAGACGATTAACTTCAGTTCTTCAAAGAACATTTCTCCGCTATTCTAAACAACACCGACTTACCACCTTCAACACCAGTAGTTCATACAAGCGAGCAGATGTCAATGCAACCAGGACACATATAGCTATAAAATGCCAAATCCCATTGAGTCGACAACATATCGGATGAGATGTTAAAAGTTTGCCCCATGTTAAAAGTTTGCCCACCTATCAAAACCCCTCTTTCAGATAATATGGGAGACAGAAAAATTGCCTGTTTAGAGGGAATCCTGGTTACAGTCCCAACAAACGGTGATCTTAGTCAATGTAGAAATTATGGACGTATTATGTTGATTTCAATTCCGTCAACGTTGCTCACTTACATTCTTCTTAGCCGTGTAAACGAAAAACTGGACTCAATCATACGTAAACAGCAAGCTGGCTTTTGTCCAAACCGTTCTTGTGTTTTTGTCCACATAAATACGCTAAGCGTTATCATTGAGCAATCCGTGGAATGGTAAGCAGTATTCATCGACTACAGTACGGCATTTGACAGCATAACCAGAGAGTGCTTCTGTTGATAAGGCTAATCAAAGCATAATATGATGGCTTTATTTGCAGAGTTCTCTAGAGTTCTCAAGATTGCCTCATGTCGCCCTTACAATTCCTCATAGTTCTGGACAATGTTTTAACACAGGCTATTGATGATAGAGAAAACTGAGAAATCCAATCGAATTTTCAACACCATCTGGAAAATCTGGCATATGCTGACGATATTAGTCTGTTGTCTTCAAGGCACAGTGACATACAAGGCAAAATCGATGACATCATTACCGAGTCACATGAAGTTGGTTTGAAGATCAACCTCAAGAAAATGAAAGCATTGAATATAAATTCGCTCGATTCAAGTATCAATTTTAAAGCGGCCGATGATTTAATTGAAAATTTCAACCCTTTCAACTACCTTGGAGGTATAATTTCAGCTGACGGCGATGGTGCTAACGACGTTCTAAGCATGATATCTAAGTCCCAACGTGTCTTTTCACAGCTCTGGAGAATCTGGAGATCACCCTTTACAAAAAATACGTTTATTTAACGTAAAATCAGTTTTGTCGTACGCTTGCGAGACATGGCTAATTACGGAAACACTAGCGAGGAAGCTTCAAACGTTTGTCAACAAGTGTCTGAGAAAATTCCTGAATATCTGGTGGCCGAACAAAATATGAAATGAAGAATTATAGAATAAAATTTAACAAATACCGATATAGCTAGGAATCAAAAGGAGGAGGTATAAATGTATAGGGCAAACTCTATGAAAACAACCTATTGAAAGCTGTAGACAGGCCCTCCAGTGGAACCCACAAGGCACCAGAGTACAAGGAAGACCAAAACACACATAGAAGCATACGTTAGAAAAAGATATACAACAACAAGGATATTCTTTCAAAGAAGTGATTAATATAACAAGGGATCAAAACAGTTGGAGAAGAAGAAGAAGAAATTTCCTCCCATTTTGCACATAGTCATGATATCTTGTAGGCCTTACGTTTAAGGTGTAAGTTAAGCACTTTCATGTAAAACACCACGATAAACATTTTTGTCTGTCTTTGTAGTTAGGGAAGCATAACACATAAAAAAATAAATAAAATAAAATTGTGATCAAAGGTCATGAGAAAAGTTTCATTTTGTTGCATAATGAGATTTACTTCATAATCGCTTACCATATTTTAATAGCTAGTGAGGTCACATATTTTCCTATAGCCCAATCTTATTTTGAATATTCTCTATAGTACTATAACTTGTTCCTTGAACCAGATAATCTGACAAATTTTAGTTTCCGCAATATTTTATAATTACACAGGGAAACAATTATTAACTCGCAATTCTTAAAACTCTCTTATTTATCCATACTTACATTGTACTTGCACCGGTACTTCCTTCATAACAGGCTCTACCAGTTTTGTGCCTTGGGCACGACACTGTATTTTGGCTCCATTAAAATCCCGCGTAGTTGTACCTATTAACAATTGATTAACTATGAGCGTAGTACCTTCCTCCACCGATGTATGACTAGTGCCAATTAATTCGGTATCACCCATCCACCAGGTAACTTTTGGTGGTGGTCGTCCTAGAAATGGCAAAAAATATTTATGAATGTCATGTAAAATATTATTATAAATAAAAGAATCTAGCTAACAAATAAATCATAGCAAAAAGTAAAATACAGCAGGAAAAATAAAATAAATATGTATATAAAATTTTCGTAGCGTCCTATAAATCACTTGTTTTGTATTGTTATACACTTGCATCCATTTAATTTATGTACAAACGCTTGCATACATGTGTGTATTTGTGTGTTAACAGATATTTTTATAAAATCTGTGTCACATGTATGCATAAACGATATGGGGACAGTAGTATGGGTACGAATAAAATATTTTGGTAAGAGTATAATAGACAATCCCATACTGTTTTGACTGTTGCTTTGTGTGACAATATTATGTTTACATAAAAACAAAATAACAACAAAGCGAAAGTCCGGCACATACACTAAGGGCGTCGCACTTATTCTGGAGCACGCTTTAATTTGAATTATTATTTTGTAAATATAAAAAAGCTTCTAATACAGTTTACAAGATATAAATCTATTTCAGAATTTCATTACTTTGACTACCATAACTATTACCATGTACAAGATACAATAAGACATCAAAATTCAACCAGTTACAACTGAAGGTCAAAATAATTGTTTGCATTTGGCAACCCTCTGATATACATATATTTTCTTTTACTTGTTGAGACTCCCCTCATTTTTTAATTTTGCCTATTGGTGTCTCCAATAGCGCTTTAATTAGACTTGTGCTACATAGCCGGCCTTCAGCTAGGCTAATCACTGGATTCCTTGGAATCAAAGTATTTTAAACCTCCGACCAAAGAGGAGGGGTGTTATGAGTTTGTAGTGTGTATCTGTGAGACTGTCTTGTCCTTCCTTTCTGATTGTAGCCTCTTGAATGTGTGTGTCTGTGGCACTATAGCTCCCACATCGAGTTTAACTATTTTTCTTTTGTTAGAAAGGTGAATTGATCTTAAATCTTCGTACCTCTATTTGAAGTAAAATCTGTCCAGCTGTTTTGAAGTTATTAGCCAATTTATTTGGGGATTCTTAAAATCTTTAATTTAATGTTATTAGTTTTCAAAGTAAAATTGACAAATACTTTTTCACTAGATTCATTTGCATTAAAAAATTTATTACTCTTAGGCGCGACAAATAGACAGTTAGCCAGACATTTTCCATCTCAATAAAAAAAGGCGTCAAAGGATGTTTAAAGTGGCACCCTAAAGTATGAAAAGCCACTTGGTTTTTCCCAAGAACAAGCAACCATGTCGACTTCTGGAACTTTATATGAGAGAGACCATCCACTTATAAATGGTGTTGTCATTGAAGGAGATCCAAACTATACATCAACACACTGAAGTAAAATATCTCGGTGTTCATCTTGATCGTCGTCTAACATGGAAGTTCCACATGGAAGTTCCACATAAATGCAAAGGTGACCCAAATGAAATTTAAAGCAATTGAAATGAATTGGCTTATTGGAAGGAACTCTACTCTAAGCCTAGATTGTACGATTACAGCAGCCACATTGTATATAAAAAAAAAACGAATTCATAAAGATTTAGATGTGCCGCCGGTTAAGACAGTGTTTTCTAAGCACATGACAAGATAAATAAAAAAACTTGAGTTGCACCCAAATCCTCAAGCCCGAAACATCATTAACTTTAGAGCAGGAACCAGCAAAACATATCACATGGGCCTCTTTATTTTTTTACTCTCACACGTATTTACTCACACGTATTAACTAAATAAAATCAATCAGTGTGGCATGCAGTCAAACAAGTATGTTGTGTTATCGCTTGTTTCTTGCTATTGCCTCATATACAAAAACTATGTAAGAGCGAGAGTTGCAAAATGAAACCCATACAAGCAAAATGTATTAGTATGTGTTTGCCGATTGATGCTTTAGAGGCCACACTCAGCTCTCAGCCGAACACGAGACACGTAAACAACCAAAGAACTAATCGCTGAAACAAATATTTTTGTCTGGCATTGGCTGGACTTGAAATCTGAAATTTTAGAGTTAAGATTTGATTACTTATTGTTACAATTTTTTTTTAAATATAACCGAAAAAAATGAAGGAGAGCAATTGACATAATTCAGATATGTAACGGGTGTGACATGCCAAATAAATACTCAAAAGAACTTGAAACAAATTCTACTCATTTTTTAATCCCATTATATAATGTCATTGTACTCTCTCTTCTTTTCTTTCTAAAAACTCTATTAAATATTTTATTTGCTTAAATACTTAAGTTACAAAACGGAAATTATTACAACTTAAGTTAAATGAATGACATGAAATGTATTAAATTCATATTCAGTATTTCCTACATTCACAAAAATATCATTAATCTTAATCAATAGATTAATATTTATCTACAAAAGAATACATTAATTTGCAAGCGTGTGCTTGCTATTAAAGAGATAGAAAATCTTTCACCACACCAGCCAAACAAAATAAACATTACACATGTATTGGTTTTATTATGTATTTTTACAGGATATAATGATTATATAAGAATACAGCACTGTCATCTATTTTATTGGGATATTATTTTACATAATTCTTTTGGTTATTTGACAAAACTTTTGTTTAGCCAAAACAATGACAACAATATTTTCTTGTTTCCGCAAAAGTATTTATACTAATTTTGTTAATTTTTGTATCATCATCGTAACTTATCTCTTTGTGGCAGTCGACAACATTTGCATAGAAAAGACAATTCACAAGGTGTTTTAAGTATTGTAATAATATAGTAGTTGATGTTGTCCATGACAAAAATTATATAACAAAATTCCATCAAAAATTTTATAAACTATAGCACATAAACGAGACAGCGCACAGTGGATCCTAGCGATAGGATAGGATAATTGTAAATAAATCTGTATTTTTGAAACGTGCGATCCGATTACAAAATGATGTAAAAGTGTACTATTTTTAAATGATTTTGTTTTCTTATATTATTAAATTTAGCACTTTCTTTAAAATAAATAGTGGATTTAATTGAAAAAATTCGAAAAATTATTATTTTTTTAGTTGAAAATTCATAAAGAAATTCCCGTTTTATATATCTTTTTTAAAACACAGAGAGATCGCTATGTTTTTTAATAAACACAGAAAAAACAAATTTTTCACTTCAAATACCAAATTCCCTGAATCAAATGTAAATTTGTTCAATTTAGGTCCTATAAAGAAATTTGTAAATTCAAATGCAAAAATTTGTAATAATTTGTTTGAAAAAAAATTCTGATTTTTTCAATAAACAAATTGTTTCAATTAAAAAAATGATTTAGAGAAATATAAAAAATAAATCAAAGAATTTCATAATTTTCTCAGGTTGCCAACATTGGCGGTCGCTTAATGAAATTAAATAAAAAGTCAAACAAAATTATTTATTAAACTAAATAGAGACAATAATAAAGATTTAAAATCAGTTTCAAAAACATGTTTGTTTAAAAAAAACGCTATCATAATTTTTTCTGTGAACAGAAAGGAAAAAAGTTAAGAAATATAGATTAGTACAAATTTCATGTAGTTAAATAAAATGCTTGCGAAAATTTTAGTGTTTTAAGGAAATTTGCGCCCCTGGCCAAGTTTTTAAGCGGGCGGGTAACAATTAAAGGCTAGATAAATATACATAATGTAATTTGCAAAAAATGTCGGAAGACTCGATGTGACTTTTTTTCTTAAGAGTGCTATTTAGAATCTCGTATAAAAATTTACTTTTTTCGTTCGATGCTGCGTATATGATTTATTCGCTTTAAAATTTTATCAGCAATCATTTTAAATATGAATAGCTTTTTGTCAAAATTAAGCCGTTTTTCACTTTCATTTTAAAGTCTTGACTTTAATTTTTTTTTTACCACTACATGAAATGAGATAATTCAGAAATGCATTTTGTTTGAACCCATGATGGTTATTATAAGTCATAAAATATTTTTTTGAGAATTTTCACAAAGCGATTAATGGAGATATTTACGAAATACAAAATAGTGTCGGGGCCAAAAACAGAATTCACAAAATATAAAGCCAAATATCTTAGAAATTATCAAAGATATCTAAAGAACATAAACTGATTTTCCTTCATCTACCTAAACCTTTCAAAACATTTATTATATTCTATCTGAATATAAAGTTACGAATAATTAATTTGGATTCATATTGACGTTAATTTTTGCCTTGTTAATTGGAATATTAATTATAACGGATCCTTTCTGAATATAATGTTTCGGGCCTTAGCCTTAGTCAATTTTGATTCCATAAATTTGGTTAATATTTGTAAAAGCTATGAAACCAATACAGTTGTTGCTGCCCGATGTAGTCAACTTTTACACCATAAAGCCCACTGGGCCTTTACAGAAGATGGTCAACAGTTAAATATTCTTAAAGCTTATGTCCTACTCTATTATTCTTAACTACATCATTTTGTAATCGGATAGCAAGCTCCAATTTTGTAGCAATATAAATCACTGTGCGCCATTATTCGACATACTGAGAGGATTAAACGCTTTAGACCGGTCTATGGCCGGGTAAGCAGAAAACAATTATTATTAGACACATCCAGAGAACAAAATCCTAAAGGACATCCGAAAGTAGGTCAATATGTTGGCTATCTATCATTCTTATTTAGCAATTGCTAAAAAGTAAATATAGTCAATGAGCAATCGCTAAAATTGTTCACGATGCTTTTTTGGAGTTTGCTGATTTTCGGCTTTGGGTGATTTTGCTTGGTATGAATACTTGCCAAGGGAAAGTGCCTGAAGCGTAAAATGAACAAAAATTTTGGAATCCAAAATATCATAAAATTTTTCATCATGAAAAAGTCAACCAAAATCCATATGAAAAATCGGGCAAAAAAGCCAAGCTGGCAACACTGGCTATTTTGTATGTAAAACTATGCGTATACGTTACGTTGAATTATGGGGAGTGCGATATCAAGTACACGCACTGTACATACCCTAGAAGATAATAAAATCTGATGATTTTATATGCTATTAAATTCTTGTGAAAGAAAAATATTAAACAAAACAACAGAAGCTCAATAATGGACAGATTTATTTATTACAAAATTATTTTATCTGCCATTAAAACAAGCTTCACATAAAAATGTTTTCCTAATAAATTTTTTATTAATAAGAAAAGCAATAAAAAGGGTAATAGTTATCTGTAAGTGCCAAGTTAGAAAAACAGAACATCTTCTCTGATAAAAACTGTCATGTTCCATCTGTTTAGCTAATAATAAATCAATCATTTCTTGAGCACATCTTGTAGCTCATTAATCTTACATTATTATTTCACTTAATAATGGCACACAATTTAATTACAGTAAACAAAAGAGTATAGAAATATGCAAAAAAGCAAACATGATAATTAAAACAAATCAAATAAATATTGAAAATAGAAAATACTTACCGCCTTTAACTTGACAGCATAAAAACAGTTCATAGCCTTCTCGAAATGGGCCGGCAGTCTGTGTCTGGTTAATTTCTTTGCCTTGAGCATCAAATATACGAGGCTCTTCGGGAGGAACTATAAAGAGATAAATAAATAAAATACTTTATATAGTCGTTTTAATATCAAACAATATATATTAGATAAACATGAGCAGTGCAAAAAAATATAACAGGATGTAAAATTTTTATCCTTCAGTAATAGACAAAAGTAAACAAATGTTAACTAAAATAAATGCCAAATATGTTTCATATATGAGTACATTGATTAGCAATAATAAAAGTATAAAATATGACCTGCAATGTTTATTTACTTACACAAAATTAAATTTTGAAAAAGCTCAATGTATTTACTTTTACACAGTTCATAGTTTTATTTGTTCATGAAAGAATTTAGTACTAAATTTTATTATTTTATTACTAGCAATGACCCAAAAACTATTTTTGAAATATTATTACACGAATTCGTCATCATCCTGTTTTAAAGTATGTGCCTACAGCACATAAGTTACGTTGATGGTTCATAAGCGCGAACAATGTATAGTGGCCCTTAACGTATGTATTCGATTTTCTTGGAGGAGACTCCATTTGATGCATTCAATTTTAGCTTAAATAACTGGTCATTTATTTAATATGATGCTCCTGTTTATGTAAATTATTGTGACTTTTATAGCTGGCCATTTAATTTTGCAGTATTAAACTAATCATTTTTGAAAACAGAGTATTTTGTGAAGGAAAACTACAAGAGGGACTCATTACCTGGCTTATAAATAGAAGTTTTAGTATTAACCGCATAAAAAACCTTTTTGCGACTTAAAAAAACTGAATCATATAAATATTGAACATTCAAAGAAAAATTTGGCTGTACGGAAGGTTGAACTGACAGCTGTTTCGTGACCACCAAGTCTACTCATCAGAGTCCTTTACCCACACTACCACTGACAGTGGCAACAACACTGTAGCGAAAATCCTACTAATATTAGTAAGCTCAATTAACACACTATCGCCATCTTGTGGCGAGTCGCACCTTATTGAACTTTGTCTAAATGTTCGGAGCTTCACTAACTGTCTTTTCTTAACATGTTCAACTATTTTAAGCTTTTTCATTTTGCTAAAAAAAACCTCACGCAGGGAAGCAAATTTCTAAAACCTTTCAACGAATTTTGAACCGCGATGAATTGTAAACCGTAGGAAAATTTTTAAATCTAAAGCGGTGGATAAGTTCCAAAATAGCATTTAAGTGATACGTATAGGAATATAAACAAATATCAGGTGTATATTTTTTAAAATTTCCGTGAATTAAAAATGGTTATTTTCAAACTTCAACCCGATCCCTGCGAGAACTTTTTTACTTACTTACTTACTTACTTAGATGGCTATAAACAACCGTTTAGGTCAGTAGCCTGATTCAGAATATTTTTCCATGCACGTCGATCTAATGCGCTTCGTCTCCAGTTTCTAGTACCAAGTTTTACGAGATCTTCCTCAGCTTGATCTTTCCACCGGAGTTTGGGTCTTCCCCTTCTACGTCTTCCTTCGGGATCGAAATCGAATATTTTCCTCGCCGGAGCATTATCATCCATACGTATGACATGCCCCAGCCAGCGCAACCGTTGTACTTTGATGCGCTTAACAATGTTAATATCTTCGTACAACTTTAATATCTTAATACAACTTTTTTTTAATATCTTCGTACAACTTTTCTAATGATCCGAAAAAATTATCATATATTTTATTAATAACTTTTAATGTTCTACACGACTATATTATGCCGTTTTTGATACTCGCAAAAAGTGTGAAAAAGTTATTGCCCTAATGTACACACCAGTATAATGAAGCCCCCTTCATATTTCCGCTGTTTTAACTAACAGTCGTTGAAAATTTCATCTTTCAGACATTTGAGCAATGTCATACTGCACTAATAATGGCATACATGGGTTTTTCATATGAAGGAAGAATTTCGATGCTACCTCACACATCATATTTTGTACCACTGCAACATCGACCTGCTCTTATAGCATAACCCTATAATATCTTCTGGGACTAAACAGCACGTTTTTCAAATACTTTTAAGCATTATTATTAATGATGTATCCACTTTGGCTAGCCAGTGTACACACTTGTTTATCTATGTGTGTGTGTGTGTGTGTGTGTGTGTGTGTGTATAAACAACAACAAATTTTGTTGGTTTAGGTTGTGATATAAGTTTCTGTATTTGAAGGACATGCTTACCTCTATTTGTGTGCTTGTGTATGTATATGCGTATACAAAATTATAGTTTGTCTTGTTTTTTATGTACTTATGTATTTTGTCATGTGCGTAATCACAATTTTACTGCTTTCACGTACTTTTAAACATGCCAAGCTTTATCTTCCTAAACCTACAACAAAAACTTTTAAATATAATAAGAAAAAGTTTAATTTCGTCCACATAGAAAAATAAACTTTAGGTAAAAACTAAGTTTTCTGTTTTCATTTGTGCTAATTTTGTGTTGAGGTTAGTTTAAGTTCGTAGTGTTTGTATTGGAAACTTAACAAAACGTGATAAAAATTTATTTTTTGTAATTTTTCTACGTTTATGATTAAAGTTGTAACAAAAGACGATAGACGAACACATCTCAAGAGCACAAGGATTTATTTGAAATAGGGTATTTAAATGCACTTAGTTAAAACTTTAATTGAACGAAGCATCATAGGATGGGATTCAGTTGGAGGTACATATGTGCTTAAGTGAAAATAGTTGAAAATTATTAAAACTACTCTGAAAGGCCGTGACAATGCCCACTTGTCTAATCACAAAATTGTATTGATAAGGGAGTCCAATATGTGCGGGACGGCTGTGATAAGGACTCATTCATCCATTAAGAATTTTTAGGCAAATACCACACCGTGATACTAGATATATAACATAGCAACATGGTGATTTTTAAAATTTTCTGAGATAAAAAAGACTAATTCTTATATAGTTTTTTCTAGCAGCTGTAGTTTTACAGATATATCATAATTTACACTATTTTTTGTATTATACGCTTAATATTTTACAAACGGTCCGGTCCGCCAAGTCTTAAAATACTTTTTTGATTATAAATCTACACAAAAAATTCTTATATTTGAGTAGAGCCACATTGGTGAGTATATCAGGATATCTTTACAGCAAAAACTTTGCTTACTGGTAGGCAAAAAAGCATATGAAAATTAAAGTCGTAACTACTTACAATTTGCATTAATTTTAATTTTGTGTACGCAAGTAAAGAAAATAAAAAACATGATTGATTATGGAGCCTCATGTTTTAACTTTGATATTATACACTTCTTGTTCGTATGATTAGGAGTTTAATATAATATCTTTAGATTTTCTACGAGATTTTTTGGTAAAGGTTCCCTGACGATTTGCATTATCCTGAATGAAATGCGCACAGGAACTAGCTAATACCCCTCCATAATCAATTTCAATGTATTTTAATAAAACTTTAATATTTTACTTAAAAAGTAAAATATTAATTTGGGAAAAAGCACGTTACAAAATTAAAATTAATGTAATTTAATAATTATCAAAAAAAAACTTTTTAATTACTTACAATTCGATTTGATAACTACTAATTTTTGTTTGAGAAGTCCAAAAAATAAGTGGTACCCCTTACAAATGTATTTACATTTTTGCAGGAATTAACTAGTTACTATTTGGCTTACTTGAAGCTAAAAAATAAGTAGTCAAATAAACAAACTAAAATTAAAAAAAAAATCTATGCACATTATTTCATTATTATTTTATTTACATTTCTAATTTTTTTATTTTCATGACCCAGCTGGGATACGAACCTGCGCTCGTTCAGATTTGACGACAAGTGCTTTACCCACTGAGCTATTGTTGACTTATAAGCAATGGAGAATTAGTCTATTGTGACTCAAAAAATTTTGCTTAACGAAACAATCAACGCACATTTTAATGAACATTTATTCTAGTATGTCCATATGTGGTAACGTCGGAATTACCAATTTCATTGGCGTTAACAGAAATATTAATCATAGTTGAAAATAAAGATGAATTACATAAAAATTTAATAAAATCCAGGTGTATTTTAACGCTTCTGTCCGCTTATAAGAGGTATTTCGAGCACAATTTTCTACAATTTAGTGTCCGTGTCCGGTTATTATAGTGTCCGGTTATGATAATATATTTTGTATGGAAAAACTGATGAAAATCTCAGTTCTAAGAATTTTGTCCAGTCAAAGGAGGTGTACGGTAATGGGAGGTCTCCGTTAGGAGAGGTTTCACTGTACATACATATATTATCGCTTGTTCGTTTTGGTGATTTTGTTGGTTTTTTGGAGCTTTTTAAGTTTAGCGTATTTTTTTCGTTTTGGCATTCTATTTTCGTTTTGGTTTTCTTTATTTTGGGTTTTTTATTGTTTTTAAATTTTTTCCCTTTTAAAAATTTTTTCATTTTGGCGATTTTTTCGGGTTTTGGCGATTTTCTTAGTTTTGTTTATTATTTCCTTTTTGGCCATTTTTCATATTTTGGTGACTTTTTAGTTCGAGATATTTTTTCGTTTTAGTGCTTGTTTTGTTTCATTGCTTTTTTATATTTTTTGGCCATTTTTTTATTATCTGCTTTTTGTATTTTTGCCGGTTTTTTCTTGTGGTGGCGTTTTTTTGCCTATTTTGGCGTTTTTTTTTAATATTTGATGTTTTTCGTATTGGTGCTTTTTTCGTTTCAGCGATTTTTTTTCATTTTGGCTATTCTTTTAGTTTTTCTAACTTTTTAATTTTGTTTTTCTTGTTTTGGTTTTTGCTGCTCTTCGTTTTGGTGATTAGCCTTTCGACTTTTCCCTTTCATTACCCTCTTTAATTATTAATTCACCCTTTAATTATTAATATTGTTTGTTTCCAGTGTCTTATTATAAAGGTTCATAAGATACAGCTTAATTTCAAAATTACATTATCTGTTAGAATAACCTTTAATTTTTACATTAGCGTAGCTAAAGCTCACATTAGTCCCTACAGTTCGCTTATATAATCAAAATTACTCTAATATTTTGAATTTCTAGGCAAGGCTAGAGCGATTCTGGTTGTGCCTTAACCCTATTCAAATGAAAGCAATTTTTATGTATATTAATAATCCAGAAAGTATTTTAAGATTTGGAGGATATTTCGTGATATATTAAGCGAATATTACAAAAATGGCTTAAATTATGCTGCTGTTAAAACTGAAGCTGTTAGAAAAAAAGTTAATGCAAAAAAAGCAAAAAGTATGAAAATTTTGCAGTGTTGCCCGGCGAACCTAGTTAAAACTGGTGTCATATATTTATCAGAAGAACTATATAAAATATATTTATTTTAAAAATTGTATGGATTTTTTGCTCTTCAATTTTAATGAAATAAACTGGGTCATATATAAAAATATTTTAATAGTATCAAACACTTACCAACTAAAGTTAAATTTATCCTATAATTACGAGTTGGAAAATTAAAAAAATCTACTCTACAACGATAAACACCACCATCCGTTGGCTTTACATCTCGTATTTGCAGACGGGAATCCTTGGGATTGTCGCCAATCGAAAAGAACAAACGTTGCCCCAAATCGCTAGCTATGGCAGAGTGTGGCGCTAATTTGACATTTCCTCCTCGAGAGTCCAAACTAAAAGGAAAAGAAAATAAGATAATGTTTAGCAAATATTAATTAAAATAAAGAAAACAAAGTTAAAAATAAATTTGATTTTAATAATAAATTTATGCTATAATAGAAAAGCTGCAATAACATAATTTTCAAAATTTCATATTAAGTTTACTCATACATAAATAAATAAATAAGTATGTAATTATTTATTTTTCTTTGTACATATATATAAAAATGTGTATTTGAGAGCTCTTGTGTACATATTTTCCTATGCGTGTATGCAATAAATTACTGCAATTTGTTTTGGTTGTATGTGAAGTTGCCTCTTATTTTTTGCAGCTGTATTTATAGTTGCTACTATTTGATGGACGTTTTTAATTTTAATTTGTTTCTTTGTTTACAATTTTTTTGGTGCAAATTAATGTTTATGTCGTGCTTTCTTGTAGTTTGTTATTATACCTTCTATAGTCGAGTAAAATTTACTTATAAAGCAAAAAACAATAATAGTTGCCTTAAAAAGTGACCTACACAGAAAAAATTATTTAAAATAATTTCAATTAATGACTTAAGCTACGGTCACACTTGGCAAATATTTCACGAAAAAAAACCTTACCAACAGAAACAAAAATTTTATTACATTTAGTTCGAAAGTTGTTTTTTATATATTGATTCGCATTAATTAAAAAGTATATAAAAAACATTTTGCAGCAAACTTAATTTTATTTTGTAATATTAAAATCAACTTAAATCACAATAGTCAGAGCAAAAGTAGTGGTTACGATTATTTGGTCAAATATTTGCCAAGTATGACCGTAGCTTTAGGTTCGTTAATTTTTTGCAAAAATACATTGATTTAGTGTACGCATTCGTTGTTTAATTAAATGAAAATATTCCCCTTATCGGCAATAAAAGCTCACATGAAATATGTTTCCCTTTCTCTAAAATTGTGATCGCCAATTTTGCGTTGTTGTTATTGTGTTAGTGTACTATTTTGTTATTTTTTCATTATTTTGGTTCATGGGAAATATTTAACTTAAACAAAATGTACGCCTCTTATTCCTGATAAGGGTGATTGACTGAAGTTCAACGTAAAACGGTTCATTGGAAGTATTCGTTGTTGGTATTCTTTAACAAAATTAATGAACCAGTTCATTGATTTAACGTAATAGTACATTAGATCAAAATTAATGAACAATTGGTTGAAACAATAAACTTTTTCCTTTAATTTATATACCATGTTGGTTCAGTGTACCACTTCAGTGAAATACATTTCAGCAACATGCATTAATTTTTAGTATAGTAAAAAATGCAGACGTGAACTAAACTATAGAACGAAAATATGAATTTAAATTCATTAAGGAATGTAAACGGTTTGAATTATAGGTCATGAAAAAATTTAAACAATAATTATCAGCAACACTAGACAAGAATAGTAATACTTTAGCGGAGTAAGAAAAACTTCGTTCTAACAAAAAAAAAATAAATAAAAATAAGAAATAAAAATGAAAGATGAGAACATGGTTGTAGATGACATAACCACAGGTTCAAATGCTTTACTTTGTCCGATGTAACTTATTAAACTTTCCTGTCTTCTTTGAGAAATTATCTTTTTTATTAAAACGGTTCTGGCATTAAAGAGCAAAATTTATAAAACAAACAGAGCATGCTAAATTTTTCACCTCTAATGTTATTCATATCATAGTGTTTGCTAAAAAGGCTACTATTTTAACATATAATTTTTTTATTTAAATAGCAGCAATTGTTGCAATGAACATTACAAAAATTGGAACAGTTTAGAAGGGCGTTGTTCATTTGCAAAAAACTTCAATTACGTTTATACTAAATGCCATCATTAGCGTTTAATATTTCACTTCAAACTTTTTTAATAAGGTAACTTAAAATTTCAAAGTATGAGTTACTACTATCAGAGACTGAAGTAATACGTGAGAAATCTCTTTGTGCTTCAGCTAATATTCCACTAGTTAGAAAACCCTTTTATATAAAGAATAAATAACACTGCACAACATTATCAAATTTTTTCTATAGAAAAATGTTATGAAATTTTCTTTAATAGTTTTATTAATAGATGGTATGTCCCCACAACTTTCCTTTGTATAATGACTTATAAAATTCGATTTTGTGGGATATGTTAGTACTAATTGTAAATATGTACGAAATTAGCCCTTAAATACCTTTTAAGTTTTGAATGATTTCTGGCGTTGTAGTACAGTTTAGAAATTTTATGATTTTAAAGATTTATAATAGAATTGTATGGCAAATATTTTTGTAGAACATTTTAGCCACATTGCCGCTGGAGAGGAGCTTTTAGCCACTTTTTAAGAAAGGGTCAAAAAACCCGTACAGAGAAGCGTTAGAGGATATAGAGTTGGTATAAGTATAATCGAAATGAAAGCATATATATTGGCTTAAGCCACAATAAATAATAGTTGAAAAAAACAAGTTTGAGCCATTTTAAGAAAGATGGTGCTGCTCATGGTTAAGGCTAAAATTGTCAGATTAAAAGCGACATAAAGTAACTTTGGTCATTTAATAACAACATAACATTCAAGTGTTATTGACTTCGCATCAGCATCTTATATATTTTTATCGTCCGAAAATGTCAATTTGTGCAAAATATCTTTTAATTTACTTCTCCAATTTAACAAAATCGTCAGCTGCCCAGCAAAAAATATTCGACAATTAGAAGCACTAAAAGCTGTTAGAAGCAATGCATAGCATATTTAAGAACAGATGCTTCTAAAAATGCCACCACAAATTCACTAACGTTTGCAAAAGAGCACGAGCAAAGAGGCACGAACACTTTTCAGATTTTGAGGATAGTTTTAAAATGTAAAAAATACAGGCAAAGCAACATAAGTATTTAATATATAACTTCTCTCACTGACGATAGTGCTTCTTGGAAGCACTAACGTAAGCGAAAACGTTAAAATATGTTCCACGATTGATACATGTACAGTACACACACATACATTATGCTTGTATACACGAACAGTACATTTTAAAAATAAAGTAAAGTAAACCATTTACAAATAATGTATTTGTAAGAGTTAGTTTATGTTAACCTCGTGCTGGCGGTTTCTAACAGTGGTTTTGACTGAGTGGTTGATGAATTGGATTTCAAATCTGAAGGTGCTTAGTTCGATACTAGTTGAAATTAAAATAGCAAACAGTGAGTAAAAATATAAAATTAATAATTAAAGATAAGAAATATAAGCCTTCAGCATGACGTTAGCCCATTTGTGTACACGTTCGTTCATCATCCTCGCCAATCCACATCGAACCATTTTTCCATATATTTTAAATTTTAGTGCATTTTGTGAAAACAGAAACTATTGCTTCTAAGCGGCTCATCGCGAAAAAAAAACATGCATTATAAAAGCGCAATTGTAAGTGATTCCGTTTTCTTGTCTCCCTTATAAAAATACTTCCAGCTAGCAAAAATTTTTGCTGGGTGAAGAGCATCAAATCCCTATAGAAGCGTATGATAACGCTGCTTTACGTGAAAGAACTTGTCGCGAGTGGTGATTTTGACGTAGAAGACAAAGATCGCAGTGGAAAGCCGAAAGCGTGCGAAAACATGGAATTGTAATGCCACCCGTAGACGACATTTTTTACGTCTGATTTGTCAAATTTCGCATTGTTAAATACGTACATGTCGGTTGGGACCTTTTAAACATTGCATAAAATGTGCCGGAATAAAAGCATTACTGCTATAATAGTTCTAATAGATTACCACATAGTTAAATTAATAAATAATTGGTTTTAGCAAAATTATATCACAGCAAAAACTTTTGTAATTTTTGTAATCGGTAGTACTTTATTAATGGGTTACAAAGTAATGAGTGGTACTTATTTATCTTATTACTATGCTTCAAATAAGAACTACTACTTAATTTTTAATAAAATTAGTACGTATTTTTATCATTATCTGAAAGTAGTTACAATTTGTTGACGACCACTTTTTACGTCAACATGTGTTTGTATTCGAAAACAATTTTTTGTCGCTTCAACCTATAAGTAAATAAAGCTGAGTGGATAAAGTACTTGTCTTTATGCCTGAACGAGCACTACGAACCTGTGCCAAAAAATGAAAAAAAAATTGAGAAAATATAAATAAAACATAGTGTGTATTAACTGTTTTTAATATTAATTTGTTTATTTGTCTACTTATTTTTTAGATTCAAGTAAGCCAAATAATAACTAGTTAATTGCTGTGACAATCTAAATACATTTGTAAGGGGTTCCCATTATTTTTTGGACTTCTCAAACAAAAATAAGTAGTTATCGAATCAAATTTTAAGTAGTTACGACTTAAATCCCCATATACAATTTTGCCTACCAGTAAGCAAAGTTTTTGCTGGGATATTACAATTTTTGTTTAATATTTCAATGCATATTTTTCCTAAAGCTTCCAATTTTGATTTTCTATTAAATTTGTTTAATGACATTTTTAAATAATTTCATACTTTCAACGTTGTGTCACATTTATTAAACCTATATTCCAGTTAATGCAAAAAATATGTTTACAACTAATATTCCATAGAACAACTTTCTAGCAAAAAATTATTTCATGTTAAAATTTCATTTTATTTATGCGTTTTTTAATATTAATTACATGTCCTATGAACAACCTTTTTTTATTTACTCTAGTTTGTTTTCACTTCAAATCAAGTGAATATATTTATTAATAATGACTTAAAGTCCTAATAGCTGGTAATTAAATATTTTACATTTTCTCATTTTTAATGAATTTTATAGCGTGAACATGCAACACAAATTGATTGCAATACTAAACTCAAGTTGGCACTTTGCTGCAAAAACGAGAATAAATTATTAAAAATGTTTGTGGAAAAAACTAGTGTTTTTATTTGAAGTTTTAATCTGTATATAAAAAAATGTTATAACAAAAAATTGCCGTAAACTTCAGGCTGCGGGAGGTTTAACGCGACTATAAAAAAAGCTATAATATTTTATGTTTCATTTTTTGTTTTGCACAAAAAGTTTCTTAAAAACATATAAGAGTCCTGTAGATATACAGCTAGCTCGAAAGTAGTGACCGTTTGTTTATAGTTTTTATTATTGCTTAATTTTAGTTGCTTTATTTTTGGTATAACCAAAGAAAGTGTTGCTAATTAAATATATTACCATGCACTACCCTACGTGATTTTTATACCTTACTTTTGAGCTTGTATTAAATTTAAGAACTTTATTTATGTTAAAGACTTTTGACAAAACAAATCGATCTTTTTATTGTTTGTAGCATAATTTGCGTGCACATAATAGTTTTTATAAATCATAATCGCATATTCTGAAAACCATTTCGTTTTGAAATTTCCAAATATCGGGAAAGAGTTCAACTAAGAAGCTCACTTATTATTAGCTTTTTAATTGGTTTTTGTGTTTAAGATGTTTGAGATATTTTATCGGAACTTTACTTCGAATTAGAGATGGGCGCGTGTCGAAATTTTCTAACACGACACGACCCGAACATGAATCTCGGATGTCCAACACGTACGAAACACGCACGCCCAAAATTTTCAAAACACGAACACGACACAACACGCACGAAATCAAATCCAAAAACAGAAATAAAATTTTTTTTATATTCATAGACCTATTTTTCTTCTATTTTAACGTTTCATGTTCTAGTTGTATATTTATTTACATATTTCTGTTGAAAAACAGTAACTTATCAAGATTTTCGCTCAATAGTCTTGTGCGGCAATATTCTACGTTCATAGATATTTTAATCTTAAAATCTTCGTGTTTTTTCGTGTCAAGTTTTCTCAACACGACAAGACCCGAACACGCACGAAATCAGATTTTTTGTCACGAACACTTCGTGTTAAGTCGTGCGTGTTCGTGACACGAAAAAAATCACGACACGCGCCCATCTCTAATTCGAATGCATTAAAGTGTTCAATTTAAGGAACAATCGGGTATGTGCAGTATTCTATGCGGAATGATCATGTTCGGAGTTATAAAGGCATTGTTTTTACAAATTACTATTTATAATAACAATGCACAGTGGGGCAGAATCAAATTATTTGGAACATAAATCAGGTATTTTTAAATGGATAGTTCCAACGGAATAAAATTTCACATGGACATAGAAGAGGAGTATTTCTATTTATGATTTATATAGCAGCTCTCTCAGTTGTTCATGAGAGGAGCTGCGAAGTCTCAAAGTTGGGCACTTCAGCCATATACAATTTTTTACTGCTTGCTATTTTTGTTTCTCATCCAATTTCAAAACTTTTTTGCTGTATTATAACCCTTCATAAGATCTAAAATATACATGTTTGGTTGTATACTTATCTCTTACAGTTAGTGAGTTATACTCATGTGAAAATTTATATTTTTAAATTCTTGAAAACTCTGGTTCAGTATTTTGAAGATATCGGATCCAAATATCATCAGATTTATAAAATTTTTGATTGTTGCAGTTTGTGTACTAAATACCAGGAAAGAAGAAAATAATAAATTGTTTCTTCTGAGATTCTCAAAACTCTTAAGAAAGTTCCAAGAAATCCAAAAAATAATATTCTTAACAATTTTGCCCATAGCGTACATCCTTGTTCCAGGCTAATTTAACACGTTGCCAAATAGCTACGTGCACAAAAACGGCAGTGGTTTTGGAATGCTAGCTTTGGTGTTTTAGAACGTTGGACTAAATTCAAAATCTCGAAGAACTTTATTATTTGACATATTGTCATGATTTTATTTTAAATGAAATTTATTTGCTGCAGTTTAAGCAATTGTCTATATGCAGCATTTCGTTAGTGCTTTACCAACTCATCAGTAGACTTTAAACACAATTTTGAACATTTACAAACCCTTTATCTTATGTACAAACTCTTAAAAACCATTTGAGAATTTATTTGGTGGGTTTTGTATAAGTTTCAGATTTTAAGACAAGAACTCTCAGCTATTGTTGACTTATAGGTTTAAGCGACAAAAAGCTGTTTTTATATACAAACACAGATTGACTGAAAAAGTGGTTGTGTATTAATTTTATTAATACACATCAACAAATTGTAACTACTTTCAGATAATGAGAAAAATATGTACTAATTTTATTAAAAACTAAGTAGAAGTTCTAATTTGAAGCATAGTAATACTGTAAGTAAGTACCACTCATTATTTTGTAACCCAAAAATCACAAAAGTTTTTTGCTGGGTAACTTTCATAGTTGCTTTAGAAAATTTTATTCGATTTACGAAAAAATATTTTGTAACTTTCTGGAAATCCTTTAAGATTTTCAAAAAAAAAAATTAGTGGATACTATCAAAAAAACTGTAAGTTTTTGAATTTAATAATTTCAATGAAACGTATTAAGGATTTGTTAAGGACTGGATAATTTATTCTGAAAATTGGCAAAATGTGAATAGCCCGTAAGATAATGCATTTAGAGTAGATGATGAAAATCAAGAGTCTGAATTCTTTGCTATGAGTGGTTATCAAGAATCAATTTTTTTTAATGTGCCTTCTATCGTACTTATTTGTAGCATGAAATTGTTAATAAATTAAAAAATCAATAAAACAGTTTGAGTTTATGATCCTACTTAATAATGTAATAATTGCAATAAAATAATGAAACGATTTCATTAAAATAATGACATTATGAGTTCATTAAAACGATGAAATAGCTTAATTAAAATAATGGCATGATTTCATTTAAATAATTAAATATTGCCATTAAAACAAAGATATAATTTCATATAAATGATCAAATAATTTCCTCAAAATTATGAAATATTTTCATTACTCTAGCGAAATTATTACATTGGATAAAAGAAATTATTTCATACATTTGGTGAAATTTTAATTAAAATAATATAAATAAAAGTTGTTTCATTAATCCAACGAGGTGTGACGATGGTTGAATTTCAATTAAGTTTTTCTTTAGATTAATGTCGAATTTCACAGAATCTATGAAGAATATTTCTTCAGTGTAAGAAAAAAAGGTTTAATAGAATACCAATGTCATGCAAACTCTAATACAAGTATTCATATACAGTTTATAATTAGTACAGGATTCCTTATTAGAATTTTCATTATTTAAACTAAATGGCTTTAAAATACCTTTACATAAATAAAAATAACCTAATGACAAAAAACTAGGGAATAGCTTGTAACAAAAAAAATTCTTCATAATCCTTGAGCATCTTTATATACCTGGTATATATATCCAGGTCTATGGCTTTGTCATAATTTCTACTATATAATTGACATTTTATGATTTAGATAACAGTCTCTTGCTTTTCTAGTCTTAAATGGGTCATCATGGAAGACACAGAGAAAAACTAAAAAAAAGGAATTGTATGAAAAACAAAGTACACAATAGAGCAACTATAACAAACTAAAGAGGATTGAGAAAGAAGAAATTAAAACTAAATAGTAAAACTGAGATTTCATACCACGAAGCAATTGAGGATTTACACGTCAAGTGGCAATTTGTAACAGTTTATAGCATATAGTTATAAGTGAAGCAGTTAGTTGTACAGTAGAATAAACTACATTCATGTATTATGTTAAGGCGAAAAAAATATATATATAACGGCAGCCAATTCGCCACAGCAACAGTTTTTAAAACGGAAGGAAACCCACAACATGAAAGTTTAGAATGTATAAGTAGACATTTTCACTGTAAACCACCATATTTACAACAAAGTGGATTATAATGATGACACTCCCATTTCTTTCATTCTTTTGCAAACATTGACTGACATAGACTAAAAACAACACTTTTGCTAAAGTTATAAGTGAAAAATACTACAAAGAAATATATACAGCAAATTATGCTAAAAATAATGATAAAGATAAAAAATTAAAATAAAATTAAAAATAAAATAATAATAAGATCATTTCGTTATTAACCGCATATGTAAATTTTTTCGATTTTCATGAATGTTCGCAAACAATTTTTACACAAAATGATTATAAGTGCATTAGCAAAAAAAAATATTTGGCACTTCTTGATAATGATATCCACACGGATATGTACATAAATATTTATAATAATTTTTAATATCCAGCCAATATTTTAATTTCACGACATACCCAGTTCTTCATAAAAATCACAGAAATAAAACCTCATTATGTCAAATAGAAAAAGCTTAGAGAACTTCCGACAAGGTGAGAGTAAATGTAACGGATTTAACGAGTACATATTTGCAAAGAAATTTATTTTTGCATTTGCATACCGTAATTGAAGGAAATACACAACAAATAGATTAAAAAAACAAATATAAAACGAATAGTTAAGCTTAAAACAATTGCAATTGTTATTGAAAAAAAACGACAGCTTCCTTCCGTTCTTTTGAAACAATTAAACGGATATTATGTTAATTTTATTATGAAACATAATTGAAATTTTCAGTTGATGTAATAAGATTTTCATTTTCTTTACTTTAGATTACAAAAGGTTGATTAAAATTAAGACGAAGAAAAAGGTCTGATTGACAAAATAAGCTGTAATGTTTTCATTATATAACATGCTATTTAAACAGGATTAATTTAGCTAGAATTGAGTGAAAATATTTAAGCCATTGAGAATTAAAAACAAGGGAGCTAAAAAGACAAAACTAGGATTTAAAATATGGTTCGTAGCAATATATTCAGAAAGAATTATGCATGATAAAATTTCCGAGGAACGTTTCCAATTTTTATTTAGACAGAAAACAAGTTATAATATGATTTTATTTTAACACACATTTATTTGAATTTGATTTTAATGCCTGTGACATGGCCGATAGAATGCGATTTAAAATTATTTATGTGTAGAAAAACTCTTTGAGAAACTTGCACACGAGAATTGCTTCCCTACTAAATTCATGTTTATATGGTGGTTGTCACAACATATCCCAGTGTTACACATTTTTCAGTTTTTTTTTGTGTTCTACTTATGTTTGACTTAATACTGGGATTTGTTGTGATAAACATCAGATAAGGATCAATTAAGTAGTTATGAAATTCTCGGAGGAACATTTCTCAAAAGTTCATCTTTATAAGAATTGCAATCACATTCAACCGAGTCACATAACAAATAGTGATAATGGCAAACACACACGAGCACTGACGATGCAAAAGTGGCGGTTTCCGTTCTGTTCTGCAGTATATTTTGAAAATATTAAATAGATGTTGAGTTTTTCCTCATTTCTTTGAATATTGATCATTTCAACTTCTTTCTCAATATAACGCTACGAACCTTAAACTAGATAATCATTTCGGCTAACAAAGCAACTTAGTATTTGACCTACATCAATGAATATTTTAATTGGTAACTGTTCTTTTTTGGCAGCACTCAAGAGATTTTTAGATTATAAAATTGTAAAAAGTAATTACTTCATTGTCTTAAATAATATATTTAATATTTTTTAATTAATTCAACAAAGTAAAGTGCACTTTCCCAGCGTTACTATCGGTTTATTTTTCTTCATTCCCATGTTTCTGATTTTTGTTCTACTCAAGACAAACTTTTTTGGTTTGATTTTATACTTAAGTATATGTGAACATGTAAACATGTGAAAAGCTCAAGCTAATTGTTTATTAATATGATTATTTCGAACGTATTTGCTTTGTGAATCCAAATTGATTATTAGGCTAAGGTTCGTAACGTTATATTCAGTCCTATTTGTTTGTTAATTTATTATGGTTTTGGTGACCGTATTAACTAATTGTTATTTTACTTTCCCTTTTTTTGGTTTTCTTTTTCTTTTGCTGTATTAGTCAAGAAGCTTTTGGTATTTGGGAAAGAGTATTAACATAATAATTTAAAAAAAAGAAAAAATGTTTATATAAAAAAATTTTTAATGTTACAGAAAAAATTAGTAGAAAAATGTTCATGATGTAAAACTTTAAGTTTTGTTCTTACGTTCTCAGCTTAAAGCTAATATTATATCATTTTCACTAAAACCTTCTAATTTAAAATATTTTGGTTCTTGGAAAACCTCTTTTAATAATTTTCGCACGCATATAATACTTTCATTTCAGCTTTTTTCTCTCATTTTCTAGTTAAAACAAGATTAGTTTATACTACTCAAGGTCATTAGTTTTACATATTACACAATTTTTAGCATGGTTATTAAAAAAACCAGCAACTGTTTAACAATTTGTCCAAAAACGAAAATATTTTTGTCGTTGAGCTTTTTTGTAAGTGAACTTTTTGTAGAAACCACTACTATAGTAAATGTGTTTTTGTGAGGTTTTCGTTTTTGTTTTCAATGCCCTGTGGTATAATCCTTTCTATTACTACAAAGCCTTCTTTAATTATTATGGCCAAAACGATTGCTTTAAGCCACAAAAAGTAATAAATTTAAAGAGAAAAAATATAAAAGCAGATGAAAGAAGACTGCTAAGTAGAGAAACGGACCAGCTCATATCTATATGCTAACAATATTAGGAAAAACTGCCAGCAACCCACAAGAAAGAAAAAAAATGTTTGAATGAACCATAAAGTAAAATCCAAACAAGAACCCACTAAACAAATTGTCAACATAAATGAAAATTTGATGTTGCCAACAACGGACGTAAAACATACATTTCTGCCCGTGTTTAGCTGGAAAAAAATTTGACAAGGATTCCAGCTTCAAGAAACAACATGAGGTAAATGTTCACAAAAACCAACACTAACCAAAGAAAAGCCATACGACACAATACAAAAGCAGTTAGTAAAACTTAAACTTTATTTATGTATCTTGCTGTACAATTTTAGCGCTCTTTCACTATTTTGCTACGTGAATTTAGCTCTATAAAACAGATGAATAAGGATTCCTTAGTGGACGTTAAAAACAACGTAAATGCCCTGAAGGAAATGTCGATAGTAAAACTGTACTGATTCACTATTGATGACTTTGTCCCCAGTACTACTGACTAATTGTACCCCAGTCAATGTTCATTGTGATTCCACTAGTGACCTCGGAACTATTGACTTACTACAGACTAGGTGATTCTTATGGGCAGACATTGAGACATTGGCACCAGAGATTCACTAGTGCATGCTAATGATTCTACCCAACGCATATGAAACTTTTTACTGGGTATGGCAATTAAATTAGATTTTTTAAGAAAAATTTCTAGTTTGCGTCCAGCCGCATTTATTTTCAACATAACAAAATAAAACAATAAAAATCGTTTTGTAGCTGTCAAAAACTTCTCTGCCCCATTAAAGGCAAAATAAAAAATTGTAGACTATTCGTTGAAAATGTCACCAAAAAGTCACCAAACTTGTAGACAAACGTGGTGACTTAGAGAAACTTGGCCCGTGGCTTCCTTCACGGTATAGTTATAACCAACACTACAAAACCCAACACAAGCCGAGTACCAAGCACACTCATACATATACATACATATATAGTATATAATTACCGCATATGCCAAGTCGTCGATGCATGTGCGAAACAAGTAGCTATCACCGACAACGCATTGACGACAGTGTAAGCCAATTATTGACGATATTTTCGAACAAAGGGCACTGAAGTCTTTGGTGACAAAGCTGGTTGCATACTATTAAAAATATAATAATTGAATCGAACCCAGAATATCCACACTGATAGACTAGCACGCTACGTACTAGCCAACCGTGGCACTCAAAAAATTTAGTACTAAAACACGTTTTTTGGTTAACTTAAATGCTTTAACGTAAATAAATGTAAGCACGACAACTCCAATGCAATTGTTACTTTTGCTGCCGGCAATAAAACTGTACATACAATAACTTCTATGCAGTTGTTACTCTTGTTGTTGGCAATAACATCGTAAGTACACTTGTGTGCTTAAAAAACATTTTTTTTCAAGTGCTATAGTCTCAAAAGTTTTTAGTAACTACAAAACAAGCTCTCCCACAAGATCATCTTCATATTTTGATTCTACGCGACGCTCAACGACTTTCAGTTTTTCCATACAAATTACATGGAACAAATTGTTTTTGTATTTGTCGAACAAAAGCACGAAAAATGATTTCTTTTTTTGAATTTCGATGGGCATATTATTGTAGGAAATTAAATTTCCCATGAAAAGCCTATTAGATGATTTTTTTGTAAACTAAACGGAAAAAAAGTTATCAGAGTTTAAATACTAGGATCAAAGTGGGCATAAGTTTTGAAATATTTGCTCTCAGTGCTGTAACCGCTAGTATGCAAAGTCTGATAACTTCTTAATTATTAAGTTTACGAAAAAATCGTTTAAAAATTTTTTTGTCTAAAACTTAATTTCCTCCAAGAATATGCCCATTTAAATGGAAAAAATATATTTTTTCGTAGTTTTGCTCGACCAATATGAAAAAAAAATATCCATGTAATTTGTATGGAAAAACTGAAAGTATACCAACATGTCGCTATAATTATTCCCAAATGTGTTTTAAAGCCGACAAATCATGGCTTATCTTGCAGACATCATCGTTAAAAATGTCGTCTGTAACATTTGAGCCTACAGGTTTACTAAAAACCTGGTGCCTCCAATACATCTGCAAAATTGTTAGAAAACCTTCTAAACAGAAATTGTTGCTGCGTATGACTGCATAAAAGAGTTTAACTAAAGGACACTCATATAAAGTGCATTATACAACGTTTAATATTTAACAATTGCACAGTGGGACCGATGGCCAAATTATTGTTAAATAGTTTAAAGAGAATAATGGAAAATTACTTAAAATTTCAGAAAATTATTTTCTGCTCAGTGTATTGGAATGCAAGATTAAATATATATGCCCCGCCAAGTTAACAGAAATATGTTTGTCCATGTCTCCTATATGAGGACTAATCACAAATTTTTGACAAAGTAATTAAATGTTTATTTTGTTTCATATAAATTAAAATTGTAATTGAATACAATGTATGAAAAAGCACAAGCCAGTAGCTAATTGTTTATTATGATGATTATTTCGCACGTATTTGCTTGTGAATCCAAATTGATTATTAGGCTAAGGTTCGTAGCATTATATTCAGAAAGAATTGGGCATAATTAATATTCTTGAGTTTTTCACATGTTTTACTCAGAAAATGGGAATGAAGAAAAATAATTCGACGGCAACACTGAGAAAGTGCAGTTTAATACGAACTTGAAAGTGATTTAATTCTCGTATTTCATGAAAAAGTTGTATATATAAGAATTGAAATCACATTCAACGGAGCCACCTGACAAGTGGTGATAAGTAAAATACACGTGAGCACTGACGATAGAAAAGTGGCGGCTTTCGCAAGTGCCGCTACTCTGTTCTGAAGAAAAAAAAAATGCACTAAACACATCTTTTAGGCATGTCCTTTTGCCGTGAAAAATATAAAACTTCCATTTTTAACAACATTTTTTACATTTTAACAAATTTTTAAAGCAGTTTTTCTGGAAAAATTAAAAATTTTTTAGCTAAATTTTAAAGTTTAGAGCTATTTACTAAGAATTTGGTGTTCTTAAAACTAAAATCAGATGCTAAGTAAAAAAGTTAAGGCCAAAAACAAAAAAAGTCGAGGAAAAATATTAAAAAATGTAATTTTTTCTTTAAGAAATTTATAAGCCGCACAAAGTTTTTCACACCCGAGGTAGCCATCTTTCGCTCCCTGGAGCTACGCCCCTGGTGCAGCTGCAGATATTAAAATACAATATTCTGAAAGCTCGACTTCTACTCTACAACTGTTTTAATTGCTAGACAAGTACGTTCAGTAGTTTAGAACTTCCATATATATTATCAGCTTTTTTTAATTCACGCCACTGTGCGTTGCATTCGGCCTACAGGGTATAACAATAGCGAGGTTAGGATTCTTTACCCAGCTATTGGCCATAAGTCAATAACCATAGTTGAGTGATCAAGATCCAAAGCATTTATCTTATCGGATTGTAGTATTTGCTTGGCGCAACTATACGGTTTCCAAGATACAGCAAATTGTATAAATTAAATAGAAAAAAATACATTAACTGATAGAACACCCTTTAATTTTTATTGTTTCAAATATCAGTGTTGATTGGTTTAGTCTATTCTATAGACTACACCAGTTAACACTAATTTTGAAGATTTTAAGTGTCTATATATAAGTGTCTGTATATTACATTAGTATTTCAACATTTTTCGTTGCTCGCTTAAGAAAACCCTTTAATTTTTAACTGTCATTCATTGTTGTAGCGGTAAAAGTTTTACATGTTCTGTGAATATTTCAGGTCTGTAGCTCTGACAGTTCTCGAGAAAACAGCCTTTACCAGACAGACACACAGACAGACGGACAGCGCAGAGAAAACAATAAGGTCCTTTACCATTTTGTGTACGGAAACCTAATAAAAATAGGTGATAATAATGGCATTTAACATAAGCTACAATATATTTGTATTAAATTTGCCACTGCGATAGATGCATCGAATAAAAAACATCGACGTTTTTTCGATGTTGATGATTATAAACAACATTGAATTGTTTTGTAGTATCGATCGATACCTTACATCGAGTGTTCTTAAAATATCGATTTATATCGTCCACCAATATATTGTTCTCACAAATGTTAAAAATGATTGAAATCGTTTTATATTTATAAAACTTAAGAGCTTTCAGAGACGGATTGAACCTAAATTTTTTTGACTTTAATACCCTGTATCTCATCCTTCTATATTCCAAGAGAATCACCAAAGAATTAAATATTCCACAAAACTTATTGCTACTGTGTTTGCAATCGACTCCACTGTACAGTGAATGTGTTGTTACTACTAGCGGTGGACATTGTTTGTTGTCTTTGTTAGTTTGATTATGTTACTGCGTTGTTGTGGAATACATATTTCGTATTTAGTAGCTGGTTTGTAGCATTCTTTTTTGTAAAAACTTTAAGAAACTCTTTCTTTTTAACCACTTGAACAGACTCTTGTCGAGCAAGTGAAAAACCAATTTTCTTAAAAAGAAGTGATGTCGCTTATTATTATAACAGCATTAACATTAACCAGCCAAAGGAGACCTTAAGTGAAAAATTTATATAAAAAATATCAAAATAAAAAGTAAAATTAAGATGAAAAATTCATTTCATTCATGTGGTTTTCGAAAGTATTTTTATTTACAGAGAAATATTTTATTTGCAACTGATTTGCAATAAAATATAATTATGGTGTAGTTTAAGTCAATCAAGAACAAATCAATTTGTTATACTGAAATTAATAAAGTTTTTATTGATAAAATTGTATTCCTTGAACATAAAATTAATATTTCTGCTTTTTAATTAAAGTTTTTTTCAAAAAAGCAAGAAATAAATCACTTGTAATTGCCTTTGCGAAGTAAATAGGATATATTTTGACGCTACGAAAACTGTTGTAAATAAGGAGCTATTCACATATTACGTAACGCTATTTTTGGAGTTTTTATTAACAGTGAAAAAATATTAAATCAAAGAGATTTATATTTAGATTAATAATTTTTCGTTTCAACTTAATATGAAACTACAATAATTTTAAATTAGCAGTTGAAAGTTTCCGCTAGTATGCGATACTTGTCGGCAATTTACATTTGCACAACATGAACATCAAAATAAACAACAACAACAAGTAACACAACTAAGCACAACAGGCAGTTTTAGCAATGAACAAAGCAAATAAACACCATCACACATAAACAAAAAATTATTTCTCATAAATTTAATATGATTTCACATCAAAATTGTGACATGTTGATTTTACATTAGTTTTTCCGTAAGTATAAAAATATTATTTCGGTTAAAGCAAAACATCTCCAGTTACAAAAGTGAATATCGTCAGCTGAAATGCAAAACCACGTAACTAACATTATTACAATTTACAGTAGAAACAAAATATATTATACATTGAAAGATAAATACAATTTTGAAATAAAGTGTGGCAGATTTACTATATATAGAACGATTTATTCATTTCTGAAAGAAAAACAATAATTGGTTTTTGTTTCAAAGAGTTAAGTCAGTTACGTTCTTTTGAACTCATATTTTCTTTAACAAAAACACGTAACTACAATGAAAATTGTTTAAAATTTAAAAAGAATTTGTTTTGAATTCGTAAAATTTAGAATAATTAAGAAAGTTTTTCTGTTTTTATTTAATATATTACTTTTATATATTAACCCCCGACCAGAAAAAGGGGTGTTATAAGTTTGTCGTGGCCGATTTTGCTCAAATATTGATTAAAAGATTTTAGATCAAGTCAACTCTCAAACAAAAATAATTAAATCAAAATCGATCCAGCCGTTAGGGGGCTATGGTGCCACAGACACACATATTGAAGAAGATACAGCGATAAGACGTGATACATATCTTATAAACGCTGAAACCGATTTTCTTGCAACATAACTAAGAACACTCACCATCAAGTCACCTTGCAAAGAAAAATAATGAAGAAATCAAAATCAGTCCAGCCGTTTGGGCTCTACGATAGCGCAGACAGCCCGTGGGCTAAAAATAAAAGTCGATTAAAAAAATTGGATGAGTATTGAGCTGCTGATCAGCCGAATAATTAGCTAACTGCACGTAAAAAGTCGCTATAATTGCTATTGAGTGATTTTCAGCTATAACCCTAGAGGGAAAAGAACCAGTCACAAGATAGGTCACGTGAATGGTTCCCAAGGACTAGCAACCGGTTCGAGTTCCGGAACTGTATATGAAAGGGAGCGGTGACTTTTACATGGCGTTGTCATTGGAGGGCGTCAATTGACATAATTAAAACACTCAGTGACAGGTTCTAGACCCAAACTAGGGCTACTTATCCTGTGATGGGTTCTTTAATACTAGCTGAATTACTATACTTTAAATAGATTTTTTGAATTTGAAAATATCTGCTGGTGCAATGAGAGTTATTTCCTAACATTTTTGTTCTAGTTTTGTGATATGTTGTGATAAGATTCTTTTCACCGGTCACCACGCAGGAACATTTAGTACCATTCCCATTTTCACCAGTCATAGGACAAGTACGTTCAAGACAATTAGTTTTTATTTCCCGCAGGGAAGTAAAAACAAAACTTTAAAGTCATTTTCAATATAACAAACATTTTATGAAGAAAATGCTCCTAACATACAAAAATATGCCTTTTAGGACAACATATGCAAAAATCGATGCAAAAATTCTTAAAAAGTGCTGAAACGGATAAATAACTACCTTATATGTTTGTAAGACAATCAGAAAAAATTGTATATATCATATTTTTGGTTGCCCTGGTAATAAGATATATAAGTACCACTCATTACTTTGTAACCCATTAATAAAGTACTACCGATTACAAAAATGACAAAAGTTTTTGCGGGGTGCTTTTTGTTTCTATAGCACTTGCATTTGTAATTACGAACTTTCGATTTTCGTTTCTAAAATGTTAAATTTTTGTCATATGAGAGTAAAAATTGGAGAGGATATGGATGTTGTTGATATGCATTATTATCAATCAAAAACCCGATTTCGCATTTTTTGTTAGTTACGTGGTTTTGCATTTCAGCTAATGCTATGCTTTATCTGCATAATGATCTCTCAAATTGGTAGAAAACTTCAGTACAAAAGAAAAACCTTCCAGGAAAAATTTTCCGATTAAAATCCTTGATTTTTGTATAGAAAATTTAATCTATAAGGAAAAATGTGAGAATCAAGAGGTCATCATTTCAATAAAAAATATGTAATATTTTTTATCGAGCTCAATTTGTTGTAAGAAATTTTCATGTATTGTGCCTGCACTTTTAATAAATACTTCAATTCCTCTTATTTTCAGCATAAATTAATTAAATGAATGCGCGTACGTTATATACTTAACCTTAAATGCCTTACGTCCAAATTACTAAATAAAACATGTATTTATTTACCTGTAGAGTGGAATTCCCGTTGTATCTTTGAACCATAGCAATAGCTTTACTGAGTCCTGCGGTGAAGGAGGCGTAAGATCGCAAGGTAAATCTACACTTTTGCCCACTGCTGCCCAGACCAGACGTGCAGGAACTATAAAAATAAAATATATAAAAAACAAGTTAAAAATATATACAAAATAAATGTCAGCATAAAATATTAATAAATGCTAGCGAACACTTGTAAACTTTTTGAGTTCAAGTGTACAGGACATACTGTGTGAAAACAAATGAAAGAAAAAATTGATATAAAATCAAGGATATTAGTTTGATTTTATTATTGCTTCAAAATACACACACCAACACACACACAAAATCAGAGTTCACTAGAAAGACAGGCGAGCTTAACACAGTATCTGGTAATAGACAGGCATAAAAGAAAATCATGTAGCATCCTTCCGCCATTTAAAAAATGTAACTCGCACACTTCTCTTTAAGCTTGCTATGAAGGAGTCACGTTAAAAGTCTTATATGCAATTCAATTTAAAACAAACAAAAAATCCCTTTGCAGCCATCGTTATTATTTATAATATTTATGATGTATTTTTCTATGGTTTCCTTTATAATTTCTCGGTATTTCTTTACTCGTTAATTTCAAAAATAATATAATAGTCGTAACGAGAAAAGACATTATGGCTTCAGTGGTTAGTTGTTTCATATTTTATTGTTTATACGTTCTGTAGAGCATGATTATGAAGTGAAGGATGTTGCAAAGTGTTGTATTAAAGGAAGTAGGTGGTGGGTGATTGTGTTCGTATTATTATAAATATGTCTTCATGTTTATTTGTTTGATTTGAAAGCAACACAATTTCCTTTATTGTTATATTTTCTTTTAATTTATTTTCTTTTTTCCGATACAAAAGATATAAAATATTTTTATATGTTTTCTTTATTTTTTTCTGCTAAGAAAACATGAACTGACTGTTGCGCTCTTTTCATTACTTCCGTTGCCGGTTGTTATAAAAAAATCATACAGAAGTGGTAGAGAAAATATTTAAAGACTTTTAACATGTTGAGTTGTTCATTTAACATTTTGTTGTATTTTTACTTTTAAATTCACATTGTAATAATAATTTATTGTATTAAAAATAAGTTTTTATATGGAAAAATCAAAATATTTTCAATGGATGACGAATAACTTCATTAGCGTGTTGAGTATTCGTAGTGACTTTAATTAAAGTTTTTCACTTTTCTGTATATTTTTTCACATTGATAAATTGTTGAATGTGCTCTTTGGCTTCTTTCTTTCTTTCTTTATTCCTTGGCTGGCTTCAAAGAGTTTTATCTATACAAAAAATCGGATGTTTAATTTGACTTCCGTTTTAATTTTAAAGAATGTGTAAGAGACATTTAATAAAAAAAGTTCGAGAAACCTTTAATCGCTAAAAATAAAGATCTTAAAGAAATTTTAATTTCTTTAAAGAATACTGTCAATATATCCACTAAATCTTTCTATGCTTTAGTGCAATCCTCTCCTTATTTATCATTGTGTTTTATTTATAAACTAAAATAATTGCTTCGTAAGACCAATGAAAAAATTTCTTTAGATTTGTTCATTAATCGAATAACAATTTCACAAATCCCTTGAAAATTTCATCAATATTGTGCTTCCCCCTTTTAGCCCGATCGTGCAGCTTATCGGTACATGAAACTATGTGTTCCCTACATCTGAGGTGTAGGTTATGTTTAACAACTTTGTAGCAAGTATGTGGGTAAATATTTTTGTAGAACATATTAACCGTCTAGCTCCCATACATAAGGGTAATTTTTGCCTCTTTTCTAACAAATCATAAAAAACACCCCTAAAAATGGGGACTGCGGCAATAAAATGTTCTACAGAAATGTTGGCCGTAAAATTTTACTATAAATCTTCATATACAAGCAAGCTTTAGACTCAACTTGTAAATGAGAAATCATTGAGAATTTAAACTATGTTTAAGCGTTAACTTCATACGTATTCAAAATTAGCACTCGGCATAGGAAATCTTGTAACTCTTACGTTTAAGGTATAAGATATGTTCAGCACTTTTATGTAAAACACCACAAGAAAAATTTTTCTGGAACATTTCAACTTTTTAACTGTTCGCTTTATGGGTATTTTTGTACACTTCTGAAAATAATGGCGAAACACTCCCCTTCATTGGGAGTTCTACAAAAATATTCGCCATAAAATTCTATTGTAGGTCTTCAAGGAGACCCAAGCTCCACCCTTAGCTCGAACGCTAGAAATCATGCAAAACTTACAATGTGTTTAAGGGTTAATTTCGTACTTATACACAACAATTCGTACTCGGCATAGAAAATCTTGTAAGCCTTACGTTTAAGGTATAAGATCTATTCAGCTTTTTATGTACAAGACCACGAGGAACATTTTTGAAGAAGATTTTTCCCTTCTACATCGTCGCTAAAGCAAAGTTTTTTGTCCATTTTTTAAGATATGTACAAAAAGATCCACAAAACGAAGACCTAGAGGGCTAAAATGTTTCAAAAAAATGTTTGCCCTAATATTTGCTACAAAGTTGCTGAATCTCAGATGTAAAGAACACATAGTTGCATGTTCAGATATGCTGCTTGATTAAGCCAAAAAGGGGGACTCTTTAAATAAAATTCCGATGTATATTTGTTTGTCTCCTCTATCAGAATCGGTTTACAGAACACCGTAATACAACTCCCCTGAGTCTCTTAAGTAAATAATGTTATCTCTTGTTCCTTGGAATATTAATCAAGCCCAATTCTTTCTGAATATAACGCTACAAACTTCAGCCTAATAATCAATTTGGATTCACAAAGCAAATACGTTCGAAATAATCATATTAATCAACAATTAGCTACTGGCTTGAGCTTTTCACATGTTTACATGTTCATATATACTTAAGTATAAAATCAAACCAAAAAAATTGATCTTGAGTAGAACAAAAATCAGAGAAATGGGAATGAAGAAAAATAAACCGATGGCAACGCTGGGAAAGTGCACTTTAATATCAGCTCGAGAGTGATTTAATTCTCGTATTTTCACGAAAAAGTTGTATATATAAGAATTAAAAATCACATTCAACAGAGCCACCTGACAAGTGGTGATAAGCAAATACACGTGAGCACTGACGATGGAAGTGTAGCGGCTTCCGAATGTGGCGCTACTCTGTTCTGTTGTGTACGTTGAAAAATTAAGTTGCTGTTAATTTTTCCCTTGATTCTTGGAATATTAATCATGTCCAATTCTTTCTGAATATAACGTTACGAACCTTAGCCTAATAATCAATTTGGATTCACAATGTTATCTCAACCTTTTCTACTTAAATATAAAACAATCGCCTTAAATACTTATCTGACAATCTTTAATCAGCGACTGCATTTACATTTTTTAAATCCCAGCAATCTCAATTTATTTTCTGTTGCCACTAAATATTAAATAGAAACAGGGAAAAGAAAAAATATATATAAAATGCGCGAAACATTTGCATTTGTAAAAAAAAGAGTTGAGAGTGTTGGTGAAAGCTTTATTTAATTTGCTAATTGAGTTTGTGTTTAAATACATTTTTTCCCTGTAAAAACTAAAAAACAAGCAATGAATACTCGAACACGAGTGCCATTTCTAATACTTTCAAATGCAGTATGTGGACATTAAGCTTTAAGCAAAACATGTCCTTGATGTATTCTACCATGTTGTATGCTGTTTTCATTATTCAGTTTTAAATCATTGAAACTAAATAAACTTTTAGTTTTTGAAAATATTTAGTTTGAATTTTTTGTTTACATAACTTGCTTTTAGTTCTTCTTGCTTCTTTACAGTAATGATGCAAAATTCAGTCTTATTTTGCTATTATTTTCTTTATACTTCAAAAGCAATGTGTTAAAGAAACCATTCAGTATTTGAAAAAAAAAGATTAATAAAATCGACAAATATTTTAAGATAGACAAGTAAAAAAATGTTATTTATGAATTTAGGATAAAATAGTACTTTTTCAAATAAAAATCACTTCTTTATAAATTCAACAACAATTCAAATAAATTCAAAAACAATTATTGTCTGAAAGAGACATGTATGTATGCAACAGTACAAAAGCACTTTTTATTGCGTATATCTGAAAAAAGTGATTTAGGAAAAATAAATGAGTTTCATATTCGAATTCAGCGATTTCAAAGTACCCCTGTAAAAAAATTTTCATATGTAGTATATGAGAAACAGGATTTTTGGCAAAACAGTAGCTATTTAAATAATGATTTTATACTTGTGTGTTTATTAGAGGTGTGCATCGAGTAAATTTTTCAATGCATCTGAAGTTCATTACTTGTTCGAATACAGCACATTAAAGCGACTTGCAGAAAAAACAAACATATTTGTTCTAACCCAGCGATGGCCGTTTTGGTAGTTTTTTGCATATTTTCGTATTTGCTCCCACGATAATATATACAAAAAAGTACATCACTTGAAAGGTTTTTTCAAGCCACGTCAAATGGTGCATTAGCCTTTAGCAATGCATTATTCCATAAAAATAGGAATGTTTTAAGCGTTTCAAGGAAGGCGATACTTATTTTTTTTAATATTATTTTATTTGATCATTTTTTCTTTATCTTCATTTTTAGTTCTCGCAAAAGTTCGCACGTTTCTACGTGGTTCATCTGCTAAAAATCATACTTTAAATTTAGGCATTATGGGTATCAAAGTTTGTCTTTTAACAAGTATATTATTGTTGTATGAATATAAATGCAAGCTTTAAAAGAAAGTCTAGTTTTTAAAATTATTATGTGTTTGATTTGAGGCATTGTTTATTTTTTATTTCTGTTTTTATTTCTTGTAAAATTTTCTCGTTTCTGTGTGGTCAATCCTTCAAATATCATGTTATAAATTTGGACAACATGGGTATCATAATTTATCTTTTGACCAGGACATTCCGGCTACTATTTTTCCGATTTTTGAAAATTGAAAATAACGCAAATAAAGCATGAGAAATCTTGTAAGTCGTATGTTTATCGTAAACAATATGCTCAAACTTCCAAAGCAACAATTTTGTGGAATATTTCAACCCTCTAACTCTACGCTGTATGACTGGTGTTGCCCCATTCTTAAAAAATGGCAACAAAAAAAACTCTTCTTCAGCGGCATACATAACAAACTCATTGGAGCAGGAACACAGAAGATACACATGCACATACGAACACAGAGTATACTGCACATATGCAGTTTTGAGCTACGTACAAACGTCCGCGGTACGTACAAACTGATGAAGATATGCCAAATAGTGCCAAATAGAAAGGATAACAAGAAATAGTTTTATTCGACAACTTTGCTGTTTTAAAAATGTGAATGTGTTTCTTTGGATAAGTGTTCATGCTTTGCAACTTCATGTGTACTTTACTTGTACGAAAATATTTGTGCAGACCTCTAGTGTGTATAAATAAATTAAGAGTTTTAAAAACACAATCAAAAGTTTTTTCAATAACAGAAATTTATAAGTTTTAAATCTTCATAGAAAGTTTTAAATCTTCATAGAAAATGATTATATGTATGTGCCAAATTTTTCTAAATATTACTCTGTACAACACAAACAAAATAACATAGTTCTAGCGACTGATTCTGGCCGAGGGCACCAAAAAAATATGTATGTGTATCGGAGTTTGAAAAGCTTACATCTGTATCTAATCTCGACTCGGCATGGGAAATCTTGTATATATCGCGACCTTAGTATTGTTTTGTTCCATATGCCAAAAAGTCGGAATGGAGAAAAACAACAAAGAAGATTTACATAAAGTTGTCTCAAAATATATCCGATAGAGTTTTTTAGTACTCTCCCCACTGCTTGCGGCATATGTTTGGAAGAAAAATGTACATTTTTGTGAACTTTCATCAATCCGATTAGAAATTAACATCTTTTTTCTGAAAGTAAAATACCTTGTTATGTGCTCCAGTAGACACTTTTTTTTATTTTATTTGTAAAAAGTAGCTTTTGTTGCTCCAAGTGTATACTAACTGCTGTGTATTGAGATGAAATTTTCTACTTTTTATTGAAAATAAGCGTATAAATGTTATTAGAAAAGATGTCTACATGGAATAAAAAGTTAATATTGATGAAACTTGGTATTTTATTTGATTTCTGAATTTTAATTTTTTATTTAAAAAAATATTTTTTTTTACAAAAAATTTATCAATAATGAATGCTTGATATCTCAGAATCCAGGAACAATTTCGCGAAAAAGTTTTTGGATTCTGAAAGAGGGCATTCAAAATATATATACCAAATACTTAACTAAATTTTTTTAAAAATGGCCGGTGGGCCAAAACAATACTAACGCCCTGCCCTAATTTTGTAAATCACATCACCGAAGTGAAATTTATATTAAAACAAAAACAAACTTAAAAAAATTTTTTTAATTTGTTTTTGTTTTTCATACAAATTCTTCATCAAACCAACGCATAGAAATTCAAGCGTTGCTTTGCCTGTCAAAAATTTCAAAATTTGTATGAAAAATAAATCAAATTTATAAAATATTTGAAATTTTTTTCTTGTTCTCAATATAAATTTCACTTTGTTGACGTGATTTACACAATTAGGGCCTAAGTTCGCGATATGTTTTTAGCATTTTTGTGTAAAAAAAACACCTCTAGTAGTATTTTCCTAACACATTTCGGCCTGCTACATCGTCGCTGAAGTTGAGTTTTTTCCGCTTTTTTAACAAAAGGACCAAAAGACCCATACGACGAGGAGTTAGATGGATAAATGTTCCACAAAAATGTTTCTCGTGATGTTTACATAAGAGTACTGAACACGTCTTATAGCTTAAACTGCAGCGACGACTTTAACTCCGCCTAAAATTAATCCTAGGTGTAAACTTTCAAAATGCCCCCTGAAAGAATCAGTCATTAGCACCATGCTATTTATTGTGTTGTGCTGAGTTCTCAACAAAATTTGGAGTGGGGTGACGGAAATGGTTCCAAATTCAAAGAAATTTCTTTAGAAGAAAAAAACAGCACACACATGAAATCAAAAAATTCTATAAAATTTCACTCTATAATGCATTTTACTAACACAATATTTCATTTCGCTGATTTGTTTAACTTTATATTTAATTAATCTTTAAGGTAACTCTCTTCCCTCTCTTCTTAATATTTTGCTTAATTCTTTTATTTTGTTATGCCAAATGTGGCTTTGGCCATTAGTTAGTAAATTAAGGACTTTAGTACCAAAAATAAAACTATAGTTTTTAAAACAACCATCAATTTGGACAACGTGAGCAGGCAAGGAGAAAAATAGTTGTTGAGCAAAACTGAAAATCCTTTTTGGCAAATGATAAATAGACAAATAATTTGTCTGCTCGAGCATAGAGTGTTTAAGTTTAAGAGAAGTAGGACAAAAAAAAAGCACAAAATAAAACGTAATAAAAAGTACATATATAAAATCCAAGTCATAAAAGTTATTCACACCTAATCCTTACAAATGTGTTGCAATAGTCGTTTACTTTCATCGCTTGTCTGTCTCCTACTCATTCAAATGATACTGCCAGCTTTTCCTCCTTGGCTCTCTTATTCACTTGATTAAAGCTAAACGTATGGAAGTTGTTAAAAATGCTGTTGAGAGTGTGTAGGTGTACTGTAGTTGTTTTTGTTCCGGCTTTTTTTTTCTTCTTCTAAATAACTTGTTGGAGTGTTAGTTAGGGTGTTTGTTGTTTGGTTGGTTAGCTGGCATGTTTTTCTTGCTTGCACCTAAAAGTATGCAATTTGTTTTTATTTGTTTTAAGGATTTATCTGGCTTTTTTGTTTTTTTACACTTTTCTGTGACAATTTTTGCTGTAAAAATGGGTGATTATGTGCCATTTATTTTAAACGCTGTTGGGTATTCGAATCTTAGGATTATAATTTTATTCACTAGAAAATTATTGTAGTTATTTGTTTAAATACATATTTAAATTAATATTATAAGCTTTTCCTTACTTCTTTACAAGTGATGTTATTCGATGTTTGAGTGCCTATTATATGTGTATCATTCATATTATCAGAATAGTGAAACTTTTATGCTTCGCTTGTTGTAAGATAGTATGTGTTTAGCTTCAGAATAAAACTGTTTAAAGTTATTTTCAAGAAAAGTAATAAGTAAGAATCCAATATAAGAGAATATAATTAAATATAAGAAAAATATGTCAAAACGACAAATGATACAAATGAACAAATGAACCACTGATGAGATAGATGGTGTAGCGGTCGTCGTTATTAGTAGGGCTGATACGTTCTACTAGTCTGATTATATATTCTATATATACCATTCTTAATACATAATTTTATGAAATTGGAGACGTATGAGTAATATCTCATATTACTCATACGTATAGTATGTACCATCATATTACTCATACTTTTACTATTTTACCTTACAAATTTTCTTCACTTGTTTTTTTTATTAAAAATTCGTAAAAAATGCCCATTCAATTTTTACACATAAGAGGATTGTTATGTTTTTTAATAAATAAATAAAATAAAAGAAATAAAAATTAAAAAATGAAGTTTGGTACTATTTTCGTGCAAGTAAATAAAATGCTTCTGAGAATTTGACTATTTTTAGAAAATCAACTCTCCCGGTCACATTTTTAAGCCGGCGGTTAACAGTTAAAAGCCAGATTAATTATATTGATTTGACCTAATATAATTTGTAAACTATATTAAAAAGCTCAATTGTCGTTTTTTTTTTCTTAAGCGATTAGTTAGAATTTCGTAGCAAAATGCACTATATTCGTCCAATTTTGGATGTACCCTGCATACTTTAATCGGTTTAAAATATTAACTGCTGTCATTTTTAAAGACTATTCTTTTGAAACATGGAAAAAGAAAATTTTTAGTTCTAAGAAATTTTTGAGAAAAACGTTCAACAATTAAGCTGTATTTTTGTCTAAATTTAGCCCTTATTTCAAAGTCTTGATCTTAATCGTTTTCACGGCTACACAAATAAATATAACTTAAAAATTTCTTCTGCAAATTATCAAGGATTTTGTGAAAAATCATAAATACTATTTGCACGTAATTATTATTTGAACTGAAAATTTGTATAAGTCGAAAGCCTACGTAAAAGCAAGATCAAAAATAAAACTATGAGTTGGAAAAATTGTAATATAGAATCAGAAGGTGAGATTTCAGCACACCATATTGATAAAAGGAATAAGATAAGTAATATTCTATTTCCTCATAAAATTTGGTTAAATAGCTTATGTTTCATTAATACTAGTATCCACGATCAAACGTGGTAAATCGAACAAAGGACGCTGAGGATGACAGCGTAGCGGCTATCGAAATTAGTAGTACTAATCCATTCTGCTAGTCTGATTAGATATTCTAATACTCCACTCTTAAATATAATTTGAATTTACATTAATTCAATTATTGAACTTAAACCGAATAATAATAACTTCCAACTTAATCATAAATAATTTTTTGAAAAATTTGGCTAAGCTATTAGCGTGAATATACGAGATCTGAAACAAAGACGAGGTCAAAAAATTTTTTTTTTAAGTTCAAAGCCAAATATCTATGAAAATATTAAAAATATTTTAATGAAAGAGCATATATATTTTTTTATCTATTTATAAGATTTACGGACCGTAATGACAATGTACGGTTAAAAGCCCACGTTAACTCCTAATCATATATTATGAAAAGTTCCGTGACAATAAGTTTAAATTCATTAAAATTGGATAATACTTTTAAATGTTATGAGGCCTAAAAAGTTGTTCATGCCCAAGGTAGTCAACTGTGATATCCTGTAGGTTACCGTATGATTAAAAGGGGTGATCCAGGTTTCAATATTCTTAAAACTTTGCCCTCTTTGATTCCCCTCTATGATTTTTACATACATCGTTTTGTAGTCGGATTGCAAGCTTCAAAGATACAGATTTATTACCCTTTTTTCCAATTGGGACCACTGTGGGTTGGTTTATGAACATGACAATCTAAGTTGAAGACCACAAAATTACAAACAAACAATATACAAATTTTCTTTTAAACAAATAAACTTACTACTTAACCTTGGCAGGCATCGATCCTGGGACCTCCCACTTTATAGTTTAGCACACTAATTACTACACTACAATTCCAAAGATTTACCCCCATATTCATAGAATTTAAAATGAGTTTGAAATGTGTTTTATGTCAAATTTTTCATACAAAATTTTCTTAAAATAGATTTCAAATACAGTTCATTTATTTATGAATACGGAGGTTAAGTTACAGTATTCTGTGGTTTGGTGCAATTCTAACTACTTAGATTTACTAATATTTTATTTTGTTTGAATGTATTTAGTTTAAAATTTTTTAGTTTTAAGAAGTAACTAAGGTTTTGTCGAAGCTTTGAAAACTTTAGTGAAATACTAAGTTTCTTAAGGTACTTTTCATATGTTTTCATATATGTATGTCGGAGATTTTTAAATTGTTCAGAGTAATTTAAGTTTTTTATTAGCTTTTGACTTCTTTAGCTCTATTATAAACTTCTATATTATTTCATACACTTCATGTGCATTTGCAAATATGCTAAAATTTCTAATATTTGTAGAATTTTTAATTTTTTCAGAGTTATTTTTTCGAGTTTTCAAATTTTTTCGAGTTTTCAAATTTCTTAATGAAAATATGGTTTTCTGATTCTTAAGACAATTTCATTGCATTATAAAATTTTCGAAATATATTAAATTTTTTCAGATTTTAGAATTCTTTTGAAAACATTATGGCACTCTTGACGGATTTTCCAATGTGTAACAAAAGTTTTGATTATTCGAAATGTATTCTATATATTTCATGAATATATTAGTGGAAGTGGCACTATCTACTTTTCTAGTCGTGGTACTGTAGTCGTGTACTAGAGCTCAATGTGTGTTCGGAAATGCACAAGAATCGGTTAGTTAGACGTAGTTGAAAATTTTTTCCCAGGACTTTATTACCCACTCATATCCACAGATGCAGATGATAACAAATAAAAGCTTGAATAGACTTTTGTATAGTGCTTTAAAATTCTCGCTATTTTCATTAAAATCTCTCATAGTTTTTTTTTCTTCTAGGCAGTTAATAAACGATTTAGAAAACTTTTTTCTGAATAATTTAAGTTTGTTCAAGTTTGCAATATGTTTTTGTGTACTGTGTTGTAGCACATAAAGTTTTTAATTTAAAGTTTAAAATCTGTTTAATGCAGATAACAGAAACATTTTTACTATGAGATTCTATTAAACGCCCATTATTAGAATGGGAAGAGTTTAATTTACTTGCATTTATTTTGGTCTCTGTAAATTGAATTTTTCTAAATCTCTTCATTTCTATCTGGTTTGGTTTTGCGGCTGTTAAATACATTTTAGAAAAAATCTATTTTTTTACACCTTAGAAAAGAATTTTAGCAAATTGTGGAAAAAACTTAAATGAAACAACTTTTAGCAAACAGATTTAAACAGAAAGCATTGATGAAATTAGGGGTTTTTTATATAACATCAGTCTAAATAGATAAATAGTAAATAAATTTTTAACTTATTACCAACAAATTTTAGTTTTATATATCAAATAAAAATTAAAGAAGGACTTTCGGGTTAGTGTTTAATTAAAATTTACAATTTCATTTAAAGTCTATTTAGTTTTTTTGTTAAGGTTTCTTTTTTCAATTTAGTTTCATTTCCTTTTTCATTTTTAATTCTACACCTTAAATATGCGGATGTACAAAAACAGTTTCATTTCTAATGTTGCAACTTTAGTTAGAATTTCTTAATTGAATATTTCGTTCATTTCGTTTCGTTTGTTGATTATGGTCTTTTGAAGTTTTTTTTTACACAAAAACACATACTTCACAAAAAAAGTGTGTTTCTTTTTTTCTCTTTAGGGAAGTTGAATACAAAATAATTTTCCACAGACATAAAAACAACAGTATGAAATAAAAACACATACAATTTAATATACAATCCACTTAGTAACATCAAAAAATAAAAAAATGGAAAGTATAAAATACTGCAGGCAGCTATAAATCACAAGTTACGAGGGATGCCACAAGAAAATTGAGAAAACATTAATAGCAACTATGGGCTTATCAATTTACATTGAATGCCTTTTTGTAAAAAGAAAACACAAACAAGAAATAAACATATTTAAAAAAATTATGCCGAATTTTATCACAATTTCTTTAATAGTACCAATCGACTCTCGTGCTCTTTCATCAGCTCAAAAATTTAAAAAAGTCTTGTGAAAATTCAAATGCAAATGCATTTAATTTAAAGTTAAAACTCCCTTCAATACAGAAATTCATTTATCCATTCATTCCAACCAGCAGGTATTCGTCATTGCAACTGTCAACGTGCAGGGCAGTATGGAGCAACACTAAGCGGATACGTGTGCTTTCAGTGCAGCTTTCAGTTTTTAAATATGTCATCTGGTTTTTTCTTCAAACTCAATTTGTATTATATTGAAAATATGGACATTTTATTTTTAGCTTAGTTTCTTTTGTTGGGTGGGAGTTAGGTGGGCTAGTTTGTGTTCAATTTTATTATTATGTCAAAAAAAGAGGGGGAAAATGCATAAACATTAACATCAAATTAAATTTAGTTTTATATAAATTTTAATTCGTTTTGTATTCGTAGCATAGTGGTTTGTTTCTATTGCAAAAAACATCTGTATCTTTAAAACTTGCGATCCGGTTATAAAACGATGTATGTAAAAATTATAGAGGAGGACCTTAGCTTTCGTGTCCTTAAACAGTGCGGTTAAGAGGCACTGTTTAAGAACACGACCGGCTTCAGAGCGCCAAAGTTGACTATCTCGGGCATCAAAAAACGTTGTTTATCCCACAACTCTTACAAATATTATCCGATTATGATGAATTAAAATTTTTTATAAAGCTTAGTATATGAAGAATATCTTTTATGAAGATATTTTTAATTTTAAATGAAATTTATTTGTTGGTGTTTAAGCATTGTCTATATGCAGCATTTCATTGGTGCTTTACCAAATCGTCAGTAGACTTCAATCACAATTTTGAACAGTTACAAACCCCTTATATTATGTACAGACTTTCAAAAACCATTTGTGAATTATGCAATAGGAACCACCGTGTGTTGTATGCATTTTTAATTCAAACCAATAGTAACAACAGAAATGAACAATAAAAAAGTTTAGAAATAGTTGATATTAATTAATTAATTAATTAATTATACTCTGTTAACAAAATATATTAGTCTTTCACTTGAAAAGCGAAATAGTAAGGGTGAGAGTACATATTTTGTTTAAGACTATACTGAAAAAAATTTCATTGAATTTATTTTTCCAACGATTTTTAATTTAAAAACGGGGTTGAATAGAGGAGCGCAAAGGCTCTCGTATATCCGAAATAGTTTTTTCTGTACCTACTCAGCAAAAACTACTGCTTCGGCTGAAGCAGGTTTGTAAGCGAGAAAAGCTAGTTACTGTTGTGTCTCCTGCTTCGAAAAGCGCTTCGAACATGCATGATTTTTGTTCGCGATGTCCCACTTTGGAACTCTTGTTTTTGATGTAAAATAGCGCTTCTTTCGAAGCATCAAAAATGCTTTAAATCATGTCTCTTCGTCTTATTGTGTCATCCAATTGTATCATCGTTAAACTACAGACAAATCAAATCGTGTTTTATTATAAATATCTCTCTTCTATTCAATAGGTAAGCAATGTAGTAAGAGAGCATACTTTAAATGTGTTTGGAGTTTTTAAATGTGTTAGAGTTTATTTGAAACAATGCGTGCGATAAGTCTTTAGAACCTATTTTGTTGAATGCAGAGCTGTGAAAGATTGCAATCAATTTAATTGCAATCACATGATTTCATATTAATGATTGCTGGTTTTTGTTTGCAATCAAAATCGTAAATTTGATTTCATGATTTCAATTTGAAATCATGAAATCATTTCAATAAAAATGGTTGCAATCAATTGATTGCAATGAAATCCAGTGATTGCAATCAAAATTAAATCAGAATGAAAATCATCGTCCTTTTCAAATGATACTCATTCTTCTAGAGATAAAGCTTACTCAGATAATAAAAAAACTGCATGAAATGGCTAACAGACCTACGTTTTGGTACGTTTTTTATACTATTTTGTTGGACTTACACTATAGTACCGATTTCAGGGAAATTGATTGAAATCACATGATTTCAACAAAATTTGATTGAAATCAAATCGATTGCAATTAAACTGATTGCAATCAATGATTTAAAAAAAATGATTTCAAAATGATTGCAACCACAAAAGATTGCATTCTTGACATGATTTCAATTTTAGATCTAAAATCATTTTGAAAACAAAGAATGAAATCAATTTGGTTGAAATCATTTTGATTGCAATCAAAATTGATTGCAATTTTTTACAGCTCTGCTGGAAAGCCACAATGCTACTGAACATAGTTTTGTTTATTTAGTTTAGTTTGTGTTAAATAATTGTAAAATGCCGACTAACTTTGTAATTTAAACGTTATGAACACTGAGAGATCTCTGCCTTCTTTTTGAGCATCCTCGGAAGCGCATCAAAACATCCCGTGTGGAAGGCATGAAATTTTTTTGCTGCTTCCAGACACATGCTATTTTTTTGCTTGATGTTTCGTGAAGTAATATCTTTAAATATTTAAAGACTATATTCCAATTTTTTACGCGTTTTTATTACTTGGACAACTTTTATATGTAAAACTATTTTTCCCTCAAGCCTTACAATTCATGAAAAAAAAACTAACAAAACAGAAACAGAAAAATATGTAAAACACAAACGGAAAAGTTAAATATTGTAAGTTAGAATAAAAAAAAAATTAAATGTTAATGCACTGAGAATTAATGCAGATAAATATAAAGGATTTTAAGTACTTAGATACTATAATGCTAAATAAACTTAAGATATTAAATACACATTTTTCTTAATATATGTATATGTACGTAAATGTAAAAGAATATTAAAACTAACATATGTCAGTATGTATGTTTTTAGGTATAAGCAAACATACACACATACATACCTATTTTAATATAATTTAATGAAAACCAGTTAGCAAAACACTTAAAAAACAATTTGCACAGCAATACCAATTTACCTACATACAAAGAAAAATATAACAGAGAAATAAAAAAGTGTGTTTGGCAGAGATATTATACTTAATGTAAATTTATAATGTACGAAAATATATACATATGTATATGTATGTATGTATTTCAAATTAAATTGTATTAAGAGTGAAACAACCCCTCTACTATATACATATGTGTACTGAACAAAATAAATAGCACATTGTGCTCTTAAAAGAAAATTTATGATCATGACAGTTAAAATCATGTTATATTTTCATTATTTCAGGGAAATTATTACATGGGATCTATGAAATTATTTCATATATTTGGCGAATTTGTCATTGAAATAGTATAAATGAAACTTGTTTAATTAATTGAAACATGCCGAAAAAGTTAATATTAAAACATTTTTCGGTAGTGACTTTGCTTCATAGGTGTTTCGTGTAAATTGGACATGATCTTACATATTTCATGTTGATTTAATATTCCAGTGCAGTTAAATCAAAATTAAGTTAATACTGAAATAACACGAAGAATTACGTTGAATCAAAATTGTTTCAAGTTGAAACACCATGAATTTTATACTGAAATAACTCGAAGAATCACGTTGAATCAAAGTTATTTCAACGTAATTTCAATATTGAAACAACACGAAAGTCATGTTATATCAAAGTTATTTCAAGTTGAAGCAACATGACCTTAATGTAGCTATTTTGTTAAATAATTTTATTTGCATCAAAAAAATATGTGTTGTTGGCTGCCTCAGTCAACGCGCAAGTCACTGCAGCCACAACAGCTTCAAACTTTACTTTAGATATACAATAAATAAATGGCATCATAAGTTGCATAAATTTCATTTTTTAATCGTTAATTGAACTTTAAAAATACTTTATAATTCTAACTTTGTATAATTTTTGATACGTGCTACAGTGCATGGTAACAATTCACTTATTAGCACATTTTGCTCAAAAGTTTTAATACATATATATATTTATTTCGTTGATCTATTTTACATTGCTGTATTTACATTGATGTATTTTTACAATTCTAGTGTTTTTTATTCAATTTATTTTTCAAAAATGAACTAGCCATTTATCATATTTGATACATGTTATAATGCATGGAAACAATTGACTAGTAAAACATTTCGCTCAAAAGTTTTAAATATATTTATTTATATTGATGTATTTTACATTCATGTATTGATGTATTTTTACATTTCCTTGTCTTATTTGTGCAATACATGCACATGTGTTTGGCATGTATAAAAAATTATACATTAGCAGAATTGTGAAGTTTTTGAATTTCTTATGGCGTGCTTGTTCCGTACAGCAAAAGTGTAAAGGAACCCTATAGTTTTCGCTACGCTGTCCGTCTGTCTGTCAGTCTGTCTGTATGTTCGTCTGTCTGTCTGTCCGTCCGTCTGTATGTCTGTCACAGGCTGTTCTCTCGTGAGCCATAAGAGCTACGGACCTGAAATTTTCACAGACTATGTAAAACTTTTGCCGCTACAACAACAAATGTATAACAGCTAAAAATTAAACTCTTGAAATTTTCAAAAATGCTAAAACCATAAAATTCCAAGATTAAAAAATGTCTAAAAAAATCGCCAAAATGAAAAAACACCAATTTTAAAAAATCGCTAAAACGCAAAATATCACCAAAACTAAAAACATGGCCAAAAAATTAAAAAAAAAAGTAAAAAAAACGCCAAAAACCGAAAAAAGTTTTCAAAACGAAAAAAAAGCACTACAGCATAAAAAATCGCTAGAACTACTAATATCATCCAAAACCGAAAAAATCGCAAGAAAAATCACTACGAAAAAAAGCGCCAAAAAACCAAAAAAATCGCCAAAACGAAAGCATGTGTCAAAACAATAAAAAAATCGCTAAAACTAAAAAAAACAAAAAACCGAAAAATCCCCAAAACCGAAAAAAGCGCCAAAACTGAAAAAAGGGCAAAAAGTAAAATAAAACGCTAAAACTAAAAATATTGTCAAAAAGCGAAAAACGTTTAAGCAAAAAAAAAACGCATAAGCCAAAAAAAGTGCCAAAAAAACGCAAAAAAAATCGGCCAAAAAACAAACAAAAATGTGGTGATAAGTAAATACACGTAAGCACTGTTCTGCTGTGTACGTTGAAAAATTAAGTTGATGTTAATTTTTCCCTTGTTCCTTGGAATATTAATCATGCCCAATTCATTCTGAATATAACGTTACGAAGCTTAGCCTAATAATCAATTTGGATTCACAAAGCAAATACGTTCGAAATAATCATACTAATAAAAAATTGCAAAAAACGAAAAATCGCCAAAAGAGGAAAAAATTTGCCAGAACCAAAAAAAATTTCATAACCATAAAAATAGCTAAAACTAAAAAAAAATCACAATACACCGAAAAAATCCCCAAAACCGAAAAAGCGCCTAAACTGAAAAAATCGCCACAACTAAATTAAATCACTAAAACCAAAAATATCGTCAGAAAGTGAAAAAAACATGAAAAACCCCAAAACCAAAAAATCGCCAAAAAAAAAACAAAAAACGAAAAAAATACAAGAAACGAAAAATCGGCAGAAGAAAACGAAAAAATTACGTAAATTAAAACCAAAACCAAAAAAAAATATATATAAACAAAAACAACGAAAAGTACTTAAAAAATAAAAATAATAACATTAAACAAAAAAGCACAACCAAAAAATTTTAAAATGATAAAAAAAAAGACAAAAACATATATATATTCGTACGGAACTCTTCGGGTGCACTTTACTTAATTTATTTAATGTTGCCTAAAATAACGACAGTCTCAATGTTAACAAAGTCTTACATATTTTTAGGCGAAGTTATATTGACACATAAAACTAAATGTATTATATTTGATGCAAAGCTCGATCTAAGGTTACTTCAAAATGATTTTCGTGATTATTTAACATAAAATAAGAAAAAACAGATTGAAAGACGAAAAATGGTTTATATGGCCTTGAATATGTTAAATTGAAAGTGCTGTTACAAAATCCAAGACGGTTGCAGGTTATTCAAACATGTATATCTTCCAAAACGTATTTGAAACTTAGTTTTAAGGTTGTACGCATTTTGTTTTTACTTGAATAATTTAATATATATTTAATAAGCGCTACAATATATTAAACACCGTAAAGTTTTTTATAATAATGACTAACAAAAACTTTTTGGAGAATGAACAAATATAAAAAACGCATGTGCTAGTTTAGCTAGACACATTGTTTAACAAAACTTTAATCTATTTGTATCTAAGTGCTCTTATGTACATTCATAAAAAATAATTAATATTCGTTTGTTCGGTTATACGTCTACAATGATCTACAAAAACCTTGCGGTCTTAATGTTAGTCTACAAGTACTACTGTACAAGAATTTTTTCATTAAGTTTTATTTTTTTTTTCTGTTTAGTTTTTTTCTGGCTCTTACTTAAAATTTGTCTTCCCCTTAATTTGCTTATTTTATTTTTTGTAGCAAAAGTATGTTTGCTTTTTATAAATGTTGTACGTAATGAAAGTTAAAAAGTGCGAAAATATACATTAGGGTCAGCTTTTATCTTTTAGTTGTGTATATTACATTGTGTGATTGTGTGTGTGGTTTTTATAAGCACGTACACAAATAAAATAGTCATCTATTTAACTGTACAACTGCTATATAGTGTGCAATAAAAACTTTGTCATAAAACACAGACAAAAAAAAAAGTTCTCTAAAAAGCTAAAACAACACAAAGAGTAGCAAAAGTTATCTCTATTTAGGCAACCTATTAAACAGTTGGAAACACAGCAATACCTAGAAAGTAGGATAATTGAAAAATATTTTATATTAAATATTAAAAAATATGAACATAAAAAAATTGCAATATTATATTAAACATAATCAAATGGGAATGGTTTTAGAAGTTTAGTAAAATAAGTTGTGTGAGAGATATAAACGAACGCTGTTAGATATTCATCACAAAAACGGCTACCATTCATCATAAAAACGGTATCATGGCCTTAGTATGGCATTTGAAAGGTATAATACTATGGATAGATGTGGGCTTTGTTTCTTTCGTGGCTTTGAACTCGTTCGTATAGTAAAACTGTAACGGCGAGAAATCGCTAGTTTTATCAGTAAAAATAATTTTAACGCATAGAGAAAAATACCAATGCAAAATCAACATGTTGAAGTAAGACTTCATTAGAAATTAACAATGTTTTATGTCAATTTTAAACGAAAAATTGTCAATCTAACCTTAAATATGGTTCATTTATTATTTTTCACTGTTAAAGAAATATTCTGCAATATTGAATCGGTAAAATCCGGGTTTAAAGTAATACTAATTTATAACGCTATATTAAAGTTAGATCTACTTTAGTGAATCAATAAGAATCCAACGTTACATTTCGTCTTAAATAGCATGACTATAGCTTTAATTTCATAGAAATTTTATGTTAAATCATCAATTAAATCACTTTGAATTAAAATGAAATTCATGTTATATGTGATGGTAATTATATTGAAGTATATTTAAAATAGATTTGATGCTGTAGTGGCTAGCTGATTGACTACCAAGTATATGATATTAGCATGAGCCCTAGTTCAAATCCTTGCTGGGGCTGGAAATCATATATTAATCACGGTGTTTTCAACTTGAATTATTTCACTGCATTATTATTAAAATAACATGCAATATAGTTATTTCAAAAGGAATACTATTGTTTGAAGGTTATTGCAAAATAATGTTGAATTAACATCAAATACCTATCAATAAAAATTGCTACCGAAAAATGATAATCAAACCTTGTTTTCGACTAGATTGAGATGTTTAATTTTGTTAACATTCTCGTGTTGCCTGACAGTTATGCAACATACTATATTCTTTCTTTTAGGAACTGCCACTTTTACAAAGGCATTAGTGTTTGCAGACTTTAAGTCAAGCAAACTCTTCGTGATAAGAACTTGTTAAATACATTCATCTTTCAGTGTTTCTTATATTTTATTTTAATACAAGAGTGAGGTTTTGAAAATGTTGAAAAAATAACTATTTTCCAAATTGACTATTAGGCTAAGTTTATACAGTAGTTTTGATTTAACTGCCTTTTGCTTAAGCACACTTTTGACTTAACTGAACAAAATTATAGATTTTATACTTTAAAATCCCATACAAATTAATTTTTTAAGTGCCCTTTTTATACATGCACTTTTAAGATAAGTGCCTTAAATTTTAGGTATTTCAAAATTATTTTTAAACAAAAAAATTTATCTTAGCTACATTTTGACTTAAGTGCACAAAATATTTGTTTTCTGTGATTATTCTCCAAAACACTTTTTTAAGTGCACTTTGTATACCTGCTTTTTTAAGTGCACTTTGTATACCTGCTCAGAAAGAATCAGACATGATTAATATTCCAAGAAACAAGGGAAAGCCGCTACGCATTCCATCATCAGTGCGGCTTCTGTTGAATATAATTGCAACAATAAGATCTTAACAGTAAAATATAAATGTGTGTGTAGTGTTTTGTATGAAAATCGTGACTTTTGTCGATTGAGTTCCCTCACTTAATTGTGAATAAATGCAAAAGTCGAAAATCGATTTTAATCAAAGAGGGTTTGTTTTGTTTGAAACATATTTGCCTCTATGGTAGTAGAAATATAATGGATTTTTTTATTTAAAAACTCTTTTTTTGGAATTCTTTAAAAACAAAAATTAAAAACAAATTTTGCCATAATTTCTACGATATCTGTAAGCTTACAGAGCAGATTGAAGAACAATGTTTGCTCGTCGTAGAGATATAGTATTGACGTCGAGTTTTGATTCTTTGTTTTAATTAAATATTACAAACCATTCTCCAGTTATGTTAACATTAGTTGTGCAACTGCTTCATTTTTGTTGTATATGTATATCTCGAAAACAAAAACAAATAAATAATCCGACTACAGATTCGGATTAAGTAACCCAAATAATATAAAAAATAACCTTCAGTTGTTCCACTCCAGAGCTTTCTGACCTTGTGTTATTAGTTGTCAAAAGCTAGAAGAAGTATGAGGCAAGAGTGTCCCTCTTTCTCAGCCGAGTGTGGCCTCTACAGTTAATGATATTGCGGGCAAGGGGATTTAGGTGTAACTCAAGTTTTTTTATGTATCTTGTCGCATGTTCTGAAAACAAAGGGGACATCTAGATCTTTATGAATTCGCTTGTTTCCGTGGGGCTGCTGTAATCGTACGAAGTATTTTATTTTGTCCCCTTTGAATTTTCTCTACATTTTTTGCCGAGGCAGTACCCCATGACTGTATACCGTAGGACTATATTAGTTTAAGAATGGAGTTGTATAGAAGAAGTTTACAATCTAGGGTTAGAGTAGAGTTCCTCCCAATGAGCCAATTCATTTGAACTGCTTTTAATTTCATTTTGGTCACCTTTGCATATATGTGAGACTTCCATGTTAGACGACAGATATTTTACTTCAGTGTGTTGAGGTATAGTTTGGTTATTTATTTGTATAGGTGGGCAGGTTTTTTTACACAATGTAAAAGTAATATGTAGATACTTTTGTGAGTTAATTTTTATGCTCCATTGTTTTAGCCATTTTTTCATCTGGGGTATATACTCTTGCAGTTTGCGGGAAGCTTCTTAATAGCTTTTGTGAACACTTAGAAAAGCTGTATCATCAGCAAATGTTGATATTTTACTGCTTACCGGCAAGTCAGAGGCATATATCTAGGGCTGTCATACGTCCTGGTTTTCCAGGATTGTCCTGGTTTTAGACAAATAGGCCTGGTGTCCTGGTCCACTCTTAAATTTTCCTGGTTTTTTTGATACAGGTCAATGCAAACAGAAATTTAATTTCTGCTGATTTTCGTTATGAACAGAGGTTAAGCTTTCTGTTATAACGCTGTTTACATGAAGCAATTTTACCAGCAGTTCGTCACCTTATTATTTCTTTGACCCATATTGTATCTATTGTTTAATTGTTGGACTTCAGTTTAAAATATATGGTTGATACATGTAACAAAATAAAAATTTGTTGCGGTTCGTTTTTATATGATTAGTTCTTGGAATATATAAGCTTTTGTTGTACATTCGTTTGTGATATGTATTATAAATGTCCTGGTTGACGGGTTCAGATTTCTGGCACCCCTACATATGTCAGATATAATACCAAGGATGCTGCCTTGGGGAACTCCGGCTTCAATTGGTTTTGGAGAGCTTAGAAAATTACCTTCCTTAGCAACAAATTTTCGCTCAATTAAGGGTGTTGGCGGGTAGGTTTTGCTTTAGTTTATGTATTAAAACTTCGTGCCATACTTTATCAAATGCCTGAGAAACATCGATGAATAGCGCAGAACAATATTTCTTTTTCTCAAAGGTTTTTCTAACCACGTTCAGGACTCTATACAAAAAACTTAAGGCCCTAATTGCGTAAATGACGTCACCAAAGTGAAATTTATATACAGAACAAATGCGAAATTTCAAATATTTTATAAATTTGTTTTATTTTTCATAAAAATTTTAAACATTTTGAAAGGCTTGAATATTTATAAACTTTTACTTAATGAAGAATTTCTATGCAAAACAAAAACAAATTTCTAAAATTTCTTCACATTTGTTTGTGCTTTAAAATAATTTTCTCTACGGTGAGTTGATGTACACAATTAGGACCTATATGTTATGGTTTTTGCAATATTTGAGCGTGCAGGCAGGACGTCACGGATAACCGATTGACCTGAAAACTTGGGAAGAAAACTTTATATTCGCCAAACTGGGGGTTGAAAGGAGAAGAAATCTAACTTAATTTTAAGGTTCACCCTAATGTGCATATATACATGTGTAGACGTAAACTCATGGAATGCGGCATATAACACATGAATACTCATAAGTAATATTGCTTTCTATATTGTCATGCCAACGATTACATTAAGTATTTTTTTTCTGCACATGAAAATGTATATACAATTTAGTTGTATTTACTTAAAAAATATATATTTTTTTCTCCTTTCTTGCTGTCCAACACTCTTTTTGACTCATGTGCAGAATTGTTTATGTACATAAATTTTTTTTCATTTATTATATAAAAAAATTGGTACAGAATAAAATGTAATTGCATTCAAACTTTCAATATTTATTTAAGCAATTGTACGTAATTTGCCATTAAAATATTTTTACAAATGAAAAGCCATGACAAAAACATGAGCGAAGCAAAATAATGAGTTTAAACTTTTCTTTTTCTACACAGAATATTAAAGATTATCTACATATAAGTGTATATACCCTGCAGATAATATTTGACTACGAGAACCATTTTAGGTGAAATGGACTAGTTACAACTTGGTCCTATGTAATGCAGTCATGGACCATGTCATTTGCAAATAAGAGTTTATAGTTAAGCGACAAGTGTTCGCGTTTTACCGATTGCAACGAGAATACTTAATTGCTGCATTAAGTAGTGGCTTATTGTAGTTTCGGGACTACTCTGATGTAATGCAAAGCTGGTTTATATAGTCCAGCCTTAGGACATCGTAATGTTAAATCAATCATGTTGTTTTTCAGGTATTTGTGTTATCTTTGGAACTGTCCTAGTCCTTTATGGAGTGTACTTTACATGACTTCATGGACTACTCGCTTTATCTGCAGGGTATGAATATGTAAACATACGCATATACAAAAGCATACGCGTCTACAAAAGTGTACTTAAATTATTATGTATGCCAAAATAAAAGTCTACAAAAATTGTCTAAGTAGTAAATTTAAGTGTGTTTGCTTGTGTATGTGTCTTAAATAAACAAAAAGTTGAATAATAAAGTTAAAATTTATAGACACGTTTACAAAGCATTGCAAGTAAAGCGAGTGCAAAAACCTCAAGATAAGCTCATAAATTAACTAATTTTACATAAAACATTAAACCAAGCAAAGAAAAAGCATAGATCCTTTTACCTACGCATTATCATTTTATTTTTAGCAAAATTTAGCTATGATTATTTTCTTAGTAGTGTTTCAAAAGAAGGACTGATATTTACAAAACAGTTTAAAAGATATTTATGTATGGTCATTCTCATTCTGAAGGCGGAGATGACGTCATCATTTAACTTGAAGCTTTTAGATCAATAAAATGGCATAAGGTGCCAAATCGGTATAATACGATCTATGTATGTAGATCATAGTCGCTAATACTGGCACCAGAGCTCCGATCATTATTCGGCTCGTATATGTATACAGCCGAATGAAAACCAATGTACTCACTAAAGAGTAAAAAATAAACAACAACTTCATTGAGTTGTATGAAATCTTCTTGCTTTTTTACGTTGTTGTTGTTTTTTTTAATAGGCACACCGTAGTACACTACTAACACATACTAACACATAAGCACTAATACTAAACTAAAAACTCATTTATCTCGATGGCCAGCACTGATGTAGATTAGAGTGGTAGTAAAAAATTAAAATTTTAAATTCTTTATATCTGATACCAAAAATCGAAGGCTACTTATAAAAAACTAACCTAAAAACATTTCAGGTCAATCAGTTAAGACTCAGCTGTGTCGAATGCCCACAAAAGTTTGAGCAAGTGTCTTTTATCGTTTATGTTCTGTGTTTCACAAAAAATAAAGTAATGTGAATTTTCATGGCATTGCTGTTATAAGAAATTTATTTATATCGACAATGCCATGAGAATACACATAGTTTTATTTTTTATGAAACACAGAATATGTCCATATGTCTTCTAACTAAATAAATACAGTATTTACAAAAATTTTTACTTCCAAAAAGTTCTGTGAAGTTTTGAATAGCTTTTGCCATACCGACTTTTATTTAAAACCCATATTTAACAAAATACTTAGTAATATCGAAAAAGTCCATAGCAATTAAAATTTCAAAATGATTACCAGGGCTCTGACTTTCATGCATGTTGCTTGTGGTGATAGATAAAGAGGTATTGACTAACTGTCTATGCGAATCATCAAATTTTAAGTAGTTTGGCATTAATATGTAGTTACATATTTTTGCATATTTTGGTGGTAAGCACACATTTTTGCATATTTTGCCAATAAATGCATATTTTTGAATTAATGAAAAATTTTTTAATGCATATTTCTCAATTTTTAAAAAAATATTTAAGAAATTAATTATTTGACATATTGTCATAATTTTATTTTAAGTGCAATTTATTTGCTGGTGTTTAAGCATTGTTTATATGCAGCATTTCATTGGCGCTTTACTAAATCGTCAGTAGACTTCAAACACAATTTTGTACCGTTACAGATCCTTTATCTGATGTACAGGCTTTCAAAAACCATTTAAGAATTCACAAGTATGTAAATGATTTTCAAAAATAAGCATAGTAGGCTTTGAAAATGATACACCAAAAACCATTTGAGAATGCACATATATATAAATGATTTTCAAAATATAATTTTCAAAGCTTACTATGCTTGTTTTTGAAAATCATTTATATATTTGTGAGTTCTCAAATGGTTTTTCAAAGTCTGTACATAAGATAAAGGATTTATACCTGTACAAAATTGTGTTTGAAGTCCTCTGACGATTTGGTAAAGCGCCAATGAAATGCTGCATATAGACAATGCTTAGACACCAGCAAATAAATTTCATTTAAAATAAACAAATTACTAATAGGCCGATTGTGTATGGTAACTGAGCTTCAGTTGGGTTGCCAGTTGCTGAAAATGATACTACTGATGGCAACTGGCAATTGAGAGCAATCATTAATTTTCGGCTGCCGACTGGCAACGCAACTAAATTTCGGTTGCATTAAATAATAGACCAAATTATGTTTGTTTTATGTTTTTTTCTCTTCTAATAATAAACAATTTTTAAAAACAATTTCATGTTATTTTAGTTTTAGTACTTTGTTCGTAGGTAAATGCATATTTTTGCTCATATTTTTCATTTTTAGATGCATTTGTTAAGCGCTTAAAACCAATTTTTAGTTGCATGAATATCCGAGCCCTGATCGCTTACTAAAGTTAAAGTTGGATTAAAGTAAAAATTTCATATAGGAATACCGGTTTTATTATTCACTTTGATTTTCTTTATCGGTTATAAATAAGACCATTAATTTTTCCTGATATCTAACTATAGTTTTACACTATTAGAATCCTTTTACCAATTTGTTTCATATCATGCCTTAATAACCGTATTATAACTGCCAAAGCATAACAATATTTTTGTACATTTATTATTTTACGTGACTTAAAATAAATTCAGATTTGTACATGTGTCCTATTTTCTATTTAAAAGTTGAATTAAAATTTATTAAATCATAGACAATGGGGTGTACACTTTCATACACTGATTCAATTTGAAAAAATAATATAAAACAGAATAAGATTTTTTGCTCGTTTAAAATTTCCTTGAAAATGTAATTTGTTTTCAAGATGGAACAGAACCGTAATGTAAGTGTTTAATAGCGCTTAACAAAATAATGTTACTATTGGGACTACAATGAGCATTAGTGAAATATTAAGTTTCATTTTGTATTAGAAGATGGCAAATATATGGAAATTTATGTGAAAAGAGGGATACTTTCAAAAGCAAATTAATAGTTGTCATGGGCGACAAAGTTTTTAATTTTAAACAGACCCCTGCTTTAGCAGTAAGAAATTTAGGTGTATTTAGTGTTGCTGGCATAGATGCCGTGAAATAGCCAGAGATATCTGTCAACAAAAAGGACATACTATTACTAATTGGTTTGTATCCGAATCAAAAAGTTATTGGCGGATTAAATTGTTACTTAACGAGCCAAATTGTCACTGCTACGCAATCAATTTAAATTTTGTTCTTAAGTATGAAGAAATTTGTGGCTGTCTTTTCGTATGCTTTACAAAAAAAATTTATTAATTTTTGAATATAAATTTGATATCAAATAAACGTTTTTGAGAATTATTTGGTAATAATTTCCCCAGTGCTTAGAAAAATAAACTAAAAATAAATTTAAAAATCAAAAAACCCGTCTGCGTAAAAAAACGAAAAAAGAAAAAAATATGTCCAACAGTGCGAAACATATCGAAGATTCGATTTCAAATGTTTGCCGACTGTAAAAGGCGCTATATTCCACACTACCGGACTTAGTTTTTTCGTCTTTTTAGTCTTTTTTTATCCACTAGGGTTTTTTGATGTCATGCAACTAGAGACATAATGAAATTAATTAAAAAAACATGTCAATGTTCGAGGCCTTGTGCTAAATTACTCGTTATTAGCCATAAAATACTAAAAACATCTGTAATAAAATATGTTTTAAATCATATTTGGTTAATTGCGAATTTTAACTTATTATGATTACAATTGCTCTTGAGCTATTTCGTTTTAACAAATTCAAAATCATTTTGTGTAATATTCTACATGTATTTACTAACAAAAACTCTTTGAAAAATGATCATTACAATTTATTTGACATAACAATTAAATAAAAATTACAACATTTACATTTGCTTACCTGTTACAAAAATAAATAAACACGTTAGTTGACAACTTGGGATTAAACACAAAAAACTATATGTATATTCAAAACTTTGCTGTGTATGATAAAAAAAGAGAAACAAAAAAACGCTAACCTCTGCCGATAATCTAACTGATGATGTTAACAATTATTAAAACAAAACTACCACCAACAACAATAACAATTACAACAATAGACATAAAAATAACACAACCACAATTAAAGATAAATTTAGTATAAAATCCTCTAGGAAAAAAACATATATAAAACGCTGTGAATTAAAATGTTTTTACATCCAATCCCATGTATAAATAATAGATATAAATATTAAAATAAATTGTAAAAAATGAACTTCCGCATCCGTTCATTTATATAAATGTCAAACTGAAAACAGAACAGCAACAGAAAAAAAGACATGCACAGCAAAGCTGCTTGCAAACTCATGCAACAGACCCATACATAAGTAACGTATTGTATACATAAACGAGGATGGTCATATTATTTGGGGACATAGCAAATTAAACACACATACAAAGTTTTAAAATATAGAGGTTAAATTTTTTAGGGAGTCTATTTTTTGCTTGAATTGGGTCTTCCATAAACGTTAGGCTCCTTGAAGTATGGAACTAATCAGATTTCATTTAATTAAGATTTTTTTAATAGTCAGATAAAAATGCGCTAGAGGTATACATGGAGTAACCCTACGGTAAATAGAATTGACACAAAAACAAGTCACGTGACCGGTCCCCAGGTGGTAGGGACCAGTCCAAATTCTAACACTTCCTATGAAGCGGACCAGCCACTTTTACATGGAGATGGCCTAGGATGGGATTAGTTGATACTTTGTATGCACCTTGTAACTTGTCTCTGAACTATCTTATGGAGTCCTAATCGGTGTAGAATAATATAGATTATATATAAATATTATTCCAAAATTCAGCTGTAATTATCGATTAATTTATTTTTTTATTGCTACGAATCCAAGTAGAAATTGTATTTTATTTTTAAGCGGTGTCTTTGATAGGACTCAAACCGACAACTTCCGGCATGACTACCCACTCGACCACAGGGGAACCTATTTTTCAATGTTATAAATACCAGTTAAGCTGGAGTTAATATATGAATATAGTTACGGAACAGGTTCCTGAGTGGCATGGCAGTCTCATTGAAGGGAGACAATTAATATTTTATAGATAGGCCTTAGATCCAGTTTCATCGAATTTGTTTAGTGCCGTTTACTACAATACTAGCCGGAATACCAACTAAATTGACTGAAAATTGTTAATATGTGACCATTTACGCAATATGTCTTTTTTTAACCATTCAGTACTCCTTATTTTTGGTACCAGTCTCATTTTCTCAAGTCATAGGACGAGTACTTTTGGATCATTTGTCACCAAATTTTCCGCAGGGAAGTTTTACAAACTGATAAACATGTCGGAAAATTCAGAAAAGAAAAAGGATAACAAGAAGTAGTTTTTTCGACATATTTTTTATTTTCAAAAATGTGTATAGATCGCGTAACTTCGAATAAGTGTTTATACTTTTACACTTCATATGTACTTCACGTATATCAATATATTTGTGCAAACCGCTAGTAGAAGGAACATTTCATAGAGACATGTATAAGAATTACAGACAAATATTTCCCGAGACGTAGATTAAAGCAAAAAATAAATATTTTAGATAGAGATGAGGAATATCGAAGTATACCATAACTGTCCTGAGTCCCGTTTTGAGCAGTGACATCCGAAAATTATAACACTGTACAACAAAATAAATTTTTTCTAGATTACCAAGTTCTAATGACTAATTCTGGAAGGCAGTACAATAAATATATATCTGCGTGTATCGGCGTCTCAAAAGTTTACATCTGGGGTTTAAACTTTCTTGTTTCCCACGTTTCCCAAGTCGTGAGTGTCTTCGATTGTCTAGGACTAGTTAACTCAGGGATTAATCGCTTCACCTATTGCAGTACATCGTTGTCCATCATTTATTGTTACTTCAATTGGGCTGAACTTCCCACTTTGGAAGAACTTATTTGAAATCACTCATTCGTAGATGGACTTATCCCACCAAGTTCCTAGTCGGGTGCCAACAATCACATAATATTTTGCTTTTGCCACATGCGTTCCCCAGTGGCCCCCAATATGTGTATAGGGAAATTTTCTATTCGGGAGTGTACAGTTGTACATGGTATTGGAAAATTTTAGTTCTCTTCCTCGTATAGCTATACAAACACACAACTGACCATAATGCCCGTAAAAAATTGAAATATTTTTATACAGCATTTTAGTTTTTATGCTCTCATGCAAGTTGTTGTCACTATTATTATTTGATATATAAAAAATTGCTGCAGTTATTACAGTGTGCGAATGTATGTGTACTCTTATTTATAAATATATAAAATATTTGAAGATTGTCCATAGTATGCCAAAAAAGCATTAAATGATGATGAACAACGCATGTTGCCAGTTTTATATTTATAAATTTATGCTCATTCAGGCATTTTATATTCAAGCACACATACACAAAATTATCCATTGTTTGTATGTGAGTGTGTGAGTTTGTTTATGTTGAAGTTTATAAATGTATTTATACGTATACTATGTTTCGGTGTTGTTGATAATAAATTTTAACAAATTTCTTTTATTTACACAATTATGAAAAAGTAACAAAATCATAGTTTTCAATACAACCGTCTATTATAAATATATGAAAAATGCACTCACGGAAAATAAAAATGCAATTCTATTTCTAAAATTTCTAAAATTGAATTAAATGCAATATCAATACATTATTTGAAATTAGCTTTGAGTTTTATTATTTATATGGGTGATTCTCATTAACAAATATTTTTTTGTGTCCATTCAAAGTATAGTAAAATATTTTATACTAAAAAGGCATTAATTAGATAATGAAAATATATTAGGTTATGTTTAAAAGGCAATCACAATTTAAAAAGTGAGTCGCTTGGGTCCGGCGATTTGGTCCATTTATGATACCCGGCAGCATATAAGGTATATCATATCATATCGTACAAGACTATCTACTATGTTTAAGCTTTCTTTATAAAAATATCATTTCCAAATGGAATGATGTGTGTTTTGCACAAGAAAGTATAACTTTAAGCAAATTAAGTAAAGTGCGACTTTAGCTCGCACACGAAGAGTTTCGTACGATTACGCATATATCCCTTTTCGTTTTTGCCCTTATTTTATTTTGGCAATTTTTTCATTTTGCTTTATCGTTTAATTTTAGTTTTTTTAAGCTTTTTTGTTGATTTAGTGACTTTTTTTTGTTTTGGTCCTTTTTTCATTTTGGTGTTTATGTTTTTTTGGTTTTTTTTTTTGTTGCAATTTTTCGTTTTTTACAATTTTCTTCTTGTTTTTTTGACGATTTTTTAGTTTTTTGGTGATTTTTTCGTTTTGTCGAATTTTTTTGTTTAACCGTTTTTTCGCTTTTTGACGATATATTTAGTTTTAGCGATTTATTTTAGTTTTGGCGCTTTTTGTCAGTTTTGGCGCTTTTTTCGGTTTTTGGTGAATTTTTTATCTTTAGCGATTTTTTTTTTTGGTTTTGACACTTTTATTTTAGTTTTGGCGCTTTTTTCGGTTTTTAGTGATTTTTTTAGCTTTAGCAAATTAATTTTTGGGTTTTGACACTCGTTTTGGCAATTTTTTCGGTTTTTGGCAATTTTTTGAATATTGGGGCTTTTTTTTTTGTTTTGGCGCTTTTTTCGTTTTTGGTGATTTTTTCCATTTTTGGCAATTTTTTTCGTTTTTACGATATTTTTAGTTTTAGCGTTTTTTTAGCTTTTAGTGCTTTTTTCGTTTTAACGCCTTTTTTTTGCAATCTTTTTAGTTTTGGTAATTTTTTGGCGTTTTAGCGATTTTCTTAATTTTGGTGCTTTTTTTCTTTAAGCGCTTTTTTTATTTTGGTGATTTTTCGTTTTCATATTTTTTTAATTTTGGAATTTTTTAGTTTTAGCGTTTTTTTAATATTCAAATTTTACTTCTTACGGTTTCCAAGATACAGCAAATTATCTAAATTATATAGTCAAAATTACATTAACTGATAGAACACCTTTTAATTTTTATTGTTTTAAATATCGGTGTTAATTACACCAATTAACACAAAATTTTAAAATTTAAAGTGTCTATATATAAGTATCTGTATATTATATTAATATTTCAATATGTTTCGTTGCTCGATTTGGAACACCCTTTAATTTTTAACTGGCATATATTTGGTGGTGTAGCTGCTAAAGTTCTACATATTCTGTGAAAATTGTACATCCGGAGCTCTTACGGTTCTCGAGAAAACAGCCTGTGACAGACACACAGACAGACAGACAGGAAGACAGACGGACAGACAGATGGACAGCGTAGCGAAAACAATAGGTTTCCTTTACACTGTTGGTGTTCGGAACCCTTAAAACGAAAGTATATTTATAGCGGCTTTAAGAGATTAAATTATACACGTAAGAAGTATTTTGAAAATTATAGAATGTTTTTAATAATTTACTGCTGTTTCATGTATTGAACGTTACTCTAGCTTAATATATTTGATTGCCTGTTCTAATTGCGTATATTTTTTAAAAACATCTAGTACAAAAAGAACGGTCGTTTATGATTCTAAATAATCTAATTTTTATAATTTATCTCTTATTATAATATTGGAATATGAATAGATTCATGGTTTGTATATCTGAAGTGCGTATTGAACGTTACACACATTTGAAATCAATTTAAAATGTTTGTATATAGCACTGCACAATGCAAAATATAACAAGGTTCTGACTACATATTCTGGCAAAAAGGACCCAGAAAAATATACATGTATTGACGTTTTGAACGTTTTCGTCAGGATCTAGTTTTAGGGAGAGCTAAAATTCCCCTCCTTTGCACATTGCTATGATGAATCGGCATGGAAATCCTTGCAACTCTTACATTTTAGGTATACGGTATAGTTAGAAGTTTTATGTCAAACACTATGGTAAAAATTTTCGTGAAACATTTGAACTCTTCGCTGTATGGGTTTTTCTTTCTACTGAAATGTTTTACAAAACTATTTTTAATAAAACTCTACTAGAAGTTTTCAAAGTCACCATAGCTCACTTGAACGACCAAAATAAGTCAAAGTACTTATCCAGTTATTGCTAAAATATTCCAAAAATCCGGATTTTATGAGATTAGTTTGTATTAAAAATATGTCCTACGTAAAATCTCACGATAAGCGACACATACAAAAGGAAGCTGTTGATATAATATTTATTAATAAATCGATGAAAACAAATTAGTGTAAATTATTTAATTTTATTTTACAATGTAATTAGGGATTTTTTTGGTGAACGTTACCGAAGAGTATCCATCTTAATCGTTGTTAGATTATTTTGAGTTGTGTGCTTGAGAAATAAATAAAATTCATTCAAGCGTGGAACGTGATCTGATATATAAATTATTTAGAGCTTTAGGATACTAAAAAAACTTACACCAGCGAAAAATCAGAAATGATATAGAAAGAAGCGTAAGCTCGAAACACCCATCGTAACGCATTTCCAGTTAAAGAAAGAGAAATATAAGAAAATTTTTTTACATTGAATCTTCAATAAAAAGAAAATCAGACTGATTGCTGTGAAGTACTTGATCTTCCTATCGCTTAAGGACGAAGTTTACACTATCTGAAGTTAACTTTATATTTGCAGGGGATATCAAAGCAGACCTCTATTATTCCTGGCCCCTTAGCAATTACCAATGTGTTAGCTGATCTAGATTATATTGAAATTTCACTTTAACTATTTAATTAAAAGTTATATATAATAAAACATATTAAGCATTTGCCTACTTTTGCGCTTATTTTAAGCACTTAAAATTAATTAAAGTTTGTAACATTTTCTTAATTAAAACACTAGCTAAATACTGTCTATGTTTATTCTACTTAAGTTTTAAAACAAATAAATTGTTCTGTAATGAAAATATTTTATTAATATCTAAAGCATGTTTGTAGGTCTTTCTAAATGGCGGTACATAGTATTTTCATTCTCCACACTGTATTTATTTGCATACAATTCAAAATGTGTCATTTTCAATAAATAAAAACTTTTAAATGCATTTGCTCTTTCCATAAAGTGCAAAAGAATTTTAGCGCCAAGACACTTAATGAATTTTCCTTCGAGTGTAGTTGCCGCAACACAATAAATAGTTGTCAATAATACCAATTGCAATTATAAAAAAACGACAAAAATATTTTAATAAATCTAAAGATGTACAAAAAAATTGAGAGAGAAAAATAAATAAAATACAATAAACCAACAATTAAATAACAAACGACTTTTCTGTCGGCAATATATGAGAATTAAAATAAATATGAAAGTTTGATATTAAAAAAAATAATATGTGTATAAAAAAGGATATAAATGTACATACGCATGCATGTGTATATAAATAAATGAAGAAAACAATGCAATTTAAATACACTAAATAATTTCCGCCAAATTTGGCCAAAAAGTCTGGACAAGTTGCCTAGCTCGAGTCCGAAGTCGGTCAGAAAATGCTCCGAAAATCATACGAGTGGTTGACAAAAGAGGATATTAAATTTTTGTCCACCAATGTGCAGATTAATCGCATTCAATATGCAGAAATACTGTAACAGAAAATTTCCGGCTATGGGAATTTGAGACAACTCGGCTGTCTGGTACTATATGAGATATTTTCTGACACCCAAAATATCGACAAAAAATGTTAACTGTGTACAAGCACATCTATATAAAGGGATTCCACGCCAAATCGCATGGTTAAAAAAATTTATTTACCCAATTTTGTGATATTTTTTAGTAACGTTCAAGGAAAATTTTGAGATGTTTTTAATTACTCATTCAAAAGATATTAAATTAAAAAAAAATCTGAAATTTTTTTTCCAACACTCCACTCTTAATAAAAATAATTTGAATTTACATTAATTCAAAATATTGAACTAGAAAGCCGATATAATAAAAATTTTCAGACTTTTACATATTCAGTTCAAAAATAAAAAAGTACGTAAAAAAATCACTTGTTATAGTTTATTGCTCATAACTTTCGTAATAATGGTCCAAATTAAACTTTTTTGTAAATATTGGTTTTTGGATGTTTTTCACAGAAAAAAATATAGAAAAGTATATTCTAATTCTTTTTGATTTTGATTTTTGGATTTGAAATTTCAAATCATATTTGTGAAAATGAGTGTATCCATTATTTTTTTTTATATTTTTTGAAAATTTTTAATCTTTAACTTTTATTCACCCAACAACATTTAAGCCTGGTCGCGTAATGGGCCGTATTTTTCGTTTTTTTGAAAATTTGAAAAAAAAGTTCTGTAAAGCATAAAAATCTTGTAAGTCTTGGGCTTATGGTATATAATATGTTCCGCACTTTTATGTAAAACGCCACAGGTAAAAGTTTTGTGGAATATTTTAACCCTCTAAATCTTCGATTAATGCCCCTTTGTTAAAAAAGGGCAAAAAACTCCACTTCACCGGTCATGTAGCGGGCTAAGATGCTGTACATATTAGCCATTAAATTTGACTGTATGTTCTTAATGATACTCAAGCTCCAAACACCAACGGAACGCTAGAAATCATTTAAAACTTAAAAGGTATTTAAGGGCTAATTTTGTACTTATTCACAATTAGTACCCGGCATAGGAAATCTTGCAAGTCTTACGTTTTAGGTATTAGACGTGTTCAATATTTTTATGTAAAATACTAAGAGAAATATTTTTGTAGAAAAATTTTGCCTGCTGTAAGTACTGCAGCTGAAAGGGAGTTTTTTGTACTTTTTTTTAGTAAAGTAGAGAAATGACAGCGAAGCGTTAGGGGGTTAAAATGTTAAAAGTGCTGACCATATCATATACCATAAACACAAGGCTTACAAGATTTTTTATGCTCTATGGTTTTCTTTCAAATTTTAAAAAAATCGAAAAAAATATTAGTTAAGGAAGGCCCACTATCGGACCGGGCTTAAGAAATGTTGGCTGGATAGAAGTTGAAAATTATAAATTTAAAAATTTACAAATTTAAAATACGATTTGAAATTTCAAATCCAAAAAAATTTTATTATTATTTTTCTATTTTTTTTTTTTTGTAAAAAAACAACAATTTTAAAAAAAATTATTCAATTTGAACCATTTATAAAAAAGCTATGAGCAAAAAAACTAAAAAAATGTTTTTTTTAATAAAATATCTTTTGAACGAGTAAACAAAAGAATCTAAAAATTTACCGGAAGTCTCTTTTAGGGGTACTTAAAAATATCACAAAATTAGGAAAATAAAAAAGATTTTTTTAAACCACCCGATTTGGCGTGGAATGTCCCATGTATATACACACATGTATATTAATTTAATTGTATGCAAACTTAGTATTTAAATGCATATAAGTAAAGACTAACGCAAATATTGATCGTTATACTATAAAGACCGACGATGTACAGTGGCTCAGAATCGTTTTTCGTTGGCCAAAACTCTTGTTACAAGGTAACAAGTGTAGCGCTGCTATGTTCTGCTTTGGACGTTGAAAAATTAAGTTGATGTTAATTTTTCCATTGTTTCTCGGAATATTAATCATGCCCAATTCTTTCTGATTATAACTTTACGAACCTTGCCCTAAATAAATTTAAAAAGTTTTAAAAGTAATTATTTCGGATTGAGTTCATTATTTGAGTTAATGTAAATTCAAATTATTACTAAGAGTGTAATGTTAAAATATTTAATCAGATTAACAGAACGTATAACTACTACTGACTTGGACGGCCGCTACACCATCTCATCAGCGTTTTTTGTTCATTTTTACCACTTTTGAAGGTGGACGCTTTTATCAAGGAACATAAACTATTTAACCAATGCAATAGAATGCAATAGAATGCAGGAAGTATTAATTTTTGTCAATACACCTTTGGTCACTATTTGATTACTTATTCAAACACTTAAAGCTCTTATGATTTTCTGTTCCAAATAAAAATTACGTAAAAAATAGATAAACTTTCAATAACACAGGCCAACGAAAACAATTTAGTAAAAACTCTTTAGCCGTTATGTGCGCACTCAAGTACCTAGGGTGCCTTTGTCTTTTTCAACTAAATTGTTTTCATTGAAATTGATAGTCTGCGTATCTGAAATTTTGCCAGATTTCGGCCAAAACCCACGAAAAACTGTATGACAAAATTACCTTCACACTTTGTTAGTGAGGTTTCTAATTTGATTAACACTTTAAAAAATAGCTTTTTCATGCAAAATTAATAAATTGTTTCTTTCTAAAAACTCTTGAAAAATTTAAAAGTGCAAATGCTTTAATTTTTAACTAATGTTTTTTAAGACAGGTGACTGATGAACATAATAAGCCATATATCATGAAAATATATGGGAAAATGTTGATTTTATTAGCAATTAAGTGAATAAATCCAGCGACTTAAAGGTACTTCACACAGAAAAATTTCCATGTAAAATCGTCGAAAACCAGGTTAACTTAACATTTTTCGGTAGTGATTTTGCTTCATAGGTGTTTCATGTTAAATCAACATGATTTACAATAATCTTGAAAGAAAATTTTTCCTTTTGAATTAACTATATTTCATGTTGATTTAATATTCCAGTACAGTTAAATCAAAATGAAGTTGATACTAAAATAATACGAAAAATCATATTGAATCAAAGTAATTTGGAGTTGAAACAACGTGAATTTGATATTGGAACAACACGAAGAATCATGTTGAATCAAAGTTATTTCAAGTTGAAACAACGTGAATTTGATATTAGAACAACACCAAGAATCATGTTGAGTCAAAGTTATTTCAAGTTGAAACAACGTGAATTTGATATTGGAACAACACGAAGAATCATGTTGAATTAAAGTTATATCAAGCTGAAACAACATGACTTTAATGTAGCTATTTTATTTTATTTTTACTTACGTGATAGTCATCAGAAAACTTTTCGTTGTAGCTGACTGCCCCAGCCAAGATTTGAACTCGTGCCACCTGCATGATAGTCCACGCGCTAACCACTGCAGCCACAACAGCTTCAAACTTTTCTTTACTTATACACTAAATAAATACCATCGTATGTAAAATGCATTTCGTTTTAATTCAACATGATTTAAATGATTATTTAACGTAAAACTTATTTGAAATCAAAGTTATAGTCATGTCGATTGAAAATGAAACTTAACGTTTATAACAAAATTGTTTTAACGGTGATTTAAGGTTAGATTAATTATTTTCCGTTTAAAATTAATATGAAACAATGGTAATTTTAAACCAGCAGCAGTAAATATTCGCTGGTAATTCGTTTTTTGTCGTATACATAGACGACACATGTAAGAATAAACAACAACAAGTCACACAACTAAGCAGAACAGTGAATTGTAGCAATGAACAAAGCAAGTAAACACTAACACACTCAAACGACAAATTATTTCTTGTAAATTTAATACGATTTGCAATCAAAATTGCGGCATGTGGATTTTACATTCCTTTTTTTCTGTGTGTTCCGTTAGTAAATTTATATTTCGTTTCCAACGACGATTAGGTCCTTATAAGATAGTCCAGTTATATGACACAAGGAGCATAAAACTTATCAAGTAGCCCATTCGTAGTACATCACCCGACACGTCATTATTTTTTGTGTCAGTTCTATTTCCGCTACAGTTATTACAGACATAAATTCTGCATTATCCCTTCAACTCTTAAATTAATAAAAAAAACACAAAAATTAGTTACTATATTGTGATGCTCAAGAATTTTTTTCCCCAATTCCAACACAATTCCTTTCATAAGAAAAAACCACCACATGAGTACACAGAAAAAGTTAGAATAGGTTTTTATGTTAACACATATGGGCATTTCCATATCACCATACGTGACATTTTTACGCCTACAAAGTGGAATAGATTTAGCAAAAATAGAAGTAGCTGAACAAATTTTGTCGTTATGTTCCATTCAGAGGGTACTATGAGTGAAAAAATGCATTAAATTTGGAACCCTGTTGTCCAAAATATCGAAGGAAATAAGGGCATAACGTACGTGACATAAAACGGAAGTGATATTAAGGTGCATGTGAAAATATGCAAAAATCTGCGAATTGTGAAATTTTTTATTTTTTTTTTTAATTTCTTAAAGCAAGCCAACTATTTTTCCCTTATTATACGTAAATTCGAAATAAAAAAAAAAACTTTTGGATGATTTTATAATAAGCAATAATTAATAGCGTACGTGACAGAGCGTACGTGACAGATTTTTCTCTTATACCCAGTAAAAATGTTAACTTTTTTCAACCACTAAAGCAATAAAGCGCATAATAATACATTTTAAAAGAAGAGCTTATTGCAGAGCAGTGAATGTATATGAAAGAAACTATACAAAACACTGATGATACTTCTTCCAGAAGCGCTTTTTATATCAAAAATGTAGTACTCGAAACCGGGAAATCGCCAAACAAATATCAGCAGCGATATCAGCACTTCTTTTATTCTCTCATAGTAAAAACCTGCTTTATTTGAAGCAATTTTTTTACTGGGTAGTATTCTTAAGTAATGAAATATAAGTATGTTTTGTAAATATATGTAAACAAAAACCTAAAGCTTAAACTACTACAGAAATTTTTGAAATTCTTTCAATTAATGACTACGCAGTTCGAGAATCATATATATGCTGACTATCGCAATGCGAAAGTTTTATAATTTGATGGAAATTTCGCCATTTTTTATTTGCATTTAGTTGCATTTGTAGTAATACAATAGCGTACGTGACGAACTTTAAATGCTTATAAAATTTTTATCACACCAAGTTGTGAAAAAAATATCGATCAATATTAGTTTGCGACAAATATTTTGCTTTAAAGTTTTATTTTGAAACAGTTGCGCCAGATCAAATTCAAGTGACGTAGACAAATAATGTTTTTGCAGTGCGTACGTGATATTAGAATAGCATCCAAAGAACATAAAAAATATACAGCTAATCGAATTCTATATTATATCTTTCCTCGCAAACCTTGTTCTTTTATGTTGGAATATTAATTTTAAAGTATAATTGCAATGTTACAACTAGCAGAATTTAGTAGCTAGAAAAGCGATAATAGTTAATTGTAATCAAAGATTTGTTCAGTTTAAGCTGTTATTTTTTATACTAAAAATTTTAGTAAGGTATAAGTACTAGGGATGTAACGAATGCCGATACCGATACCGATATATCGGCGATATTTCAGATTTTCCGATACATCGGTATCGGCGATATTTTACTGTCGATACGACGATACTTTTAAAAATTTTTTCAGAGTTTTTTTCTGACAAATTATTTATTTTTTGTTAATTTTACCATGAACTAAACTCATTTCGTTATTTTTTAAATCTTATTAATATCAATTTTAAAAATTAATAATATTTTATACTATTATTTTGTAAAAAAATTATTTATTTTTTGTTAATTTTACCATGAACTCAAATTCAATTCGTTGTTTTTTAAACCTTATTCCAGCAAAAAAAGACACTCCAAAGAAGTCATGAAAATGTAGAATTCACGATCCGGAAGTATTGCAAATTTGGATCATTTCTAATTAGTTTTACATATCCTTGCCATTGCAAGAAGTTCTGTTTTTCGATTACCAATCACCGAATTGGAAGCGATGCTCGAACAAATTTCTTTTTCGGTGTTCTATAATGATTTTTCCTCAAAAGAAAAGGACAAAAAATTACCCATTTTCACAATTTTTTTTTGATGCGAGTATGGCGAGAATTTTTTAAAATTATAAAGGAATTAAAATTTGTTCTTGCTTTTCTACTAATTACACTATGCGATAAATAAAGACTTTTGGAAAAACATAAGAACTGGACAGTACAGGTTCGATTGTCCTACAATGGGGTAGTAAAACCCTTTACTCAGTTTGGCGAATTTGGTGACCAATTTTTTTAATGAACCTCCAAATTTTCTAAAAATCAGTGGGGCCTCAAAAAACGGTGTCATCAGTATTTGACCAACAGCTTATTCAAACTTTATAATACCGATTAACTGTATTTGGCAATAATGTAGCTAAGAGTCTGTTTAACAGATTTTTTTTTAACATTTCATGCAAAAAAAAATTTTTCGTTAACTTTTTGTTCCCAAAATTAAGGAAAAAAATGTTTTTTCACTTTTTTCAGAATATTTGGCAAACTTATAGTTACGGTAGAGCTGAACAACTTTTGTGGACATATCAATACAATCTGCACGTATCTAGGCACTCTAATAGCTCGCACAGACCACCTTTTACCTTAAAAATTTTAGCTTTTCACTAATTTTTATGCTAAAAAAAATTTTTTTTTGAAAATAATATATTCAAGTGTATACTTCTTTGTTGTGTTTCACTAACATTTTGTGCCCAAGAAAATAATATGTTCCTGTACTTTTTTTGAAAAAAATTATTTATTCACTTTTTTCAGTATAACTTATAGGGACTCCAAATTTTTCATTACCATTATTTGGCAAAACAACAACAAACAATAAAAAATAGTAAATACTAAAATCAGCAACATAAGAAGTGGAACAATAACAAAGAAAGCAAAAAAAATTGCAATAAAAATATAGCCTAACTCGTAAAAACTTTTATGGTAGAAATTAGTTTTTCTGGGCTGTTTAGGGTGCCCAGATACATTCAGATTGTATTGACATGTTCACAAAAGTTCTTCAGCTTTACCGTAGCTACCACTTTGCCAAATATTGTTAATAAAAAATTACGAGTCCCTGTAAGTTATTCTGGAAAAAGTGAAAAAAAATATTTTTCCTTAATTTAAAAAAAAAAAGTGCACGAAAAAATAATTTTTTGTCATAAAATGGTAATAAAATCTGTTTAGCGAACTCTTAGCTACATTATTGCCATATATAGTTAAGCGGTATCACCAAGTTTGAATTTTCTGTTGGCCAAAAGTAGATGACACCTTTTTGTTGAGGGCCCGCTGATTTTCCAAAACTTTGGAGGTCCATAAAACGAAATTGGTCACCAAATTCTCCAAGCTAAGTATAGGGTTTTACTACCCCGTGGTAGTACAATCGAATCTATACTGTCAAGTCCGTGTGTTTTTTGGACTGTTGCACTGTGTTATCTGCATATTTTTAATAAAGATTTTTTGGAAGCAAAGAAAATGTAGCTCTTAAAAAATACTCTAAATTTTTTTTACTGGGTTAATAACAATTTTAAATATTAATAATCTCTTACACTGTAATTTTGTATAATAAAAAAATTGCACTTGAGTTTTGTTAATCTAAACTTTAACTCAATTTCAATATTTGTATCGGTATCGGAATCGGTATCGGCGATATTTATTTTTAAGTATCGGTATAGGTATCGGATCGGCAAAACGGCGTATCGTTACTTCCCTAATAAATACGTCTGTATAGTAATATTTTATTGTTTTTCCCTCTTTACGATATCTTAAAAAAAGTTTTAAGGGTTTTAATTTTTTCAGTTGTGATTGTCATTTTCATGGAAATACCCATATGTGTTTAAATTTTATTTTAAATTTTATTATTTTTTTTTTTGATTTGAAAATATTCTAATACAAAATTTTACCAGACAAAAATTCTATTTTTTTTTTATTATTTATTTACGAATTTTAGTTTTACGAATTTTGTGGTATGTCCCATTTCCGTAAAAAAATATTTGAATTTATGAACAGCACTTAAGTTTGAGTAATAAGGATTTTTAAATCATCAATGTCCTTACTGAATTGGCCACTTGCTGTAATAAAAGCCATCTGTATATATTTAAAACAAACACAGGCTCCACACAGATGCTAAGTGCACAAAAAAATATTTGGAATTACTTTAAATATGGGTCAGTCTAACGAAACAAAAAATCACATAACACAACTCTTAAACATACACACGTACGTAAATATATAAAGGTATGTACAAGAGTGTTGATATAACACATATGTACTTGCATATGTAGTAATTTTATATAAAATATGTATGTATTTTTTTGTATATTTTAAACATGTTTTTGTTTCAGTTCTTAATTGTAAATTGTTGTAGTAGACCTGATTCATAAACAATTGGCCGTTTACATTAAAATCAGCTTACAGTAGTTATTTTAATTTAAAACAAAAAGACTAAAAAATACGTACAAAAAACAAGGGGAAAAAACTTACAAAAACGACATGTATTTGTATAAATATTCATTTGTTAAAACAAAAAGAAGAGAAAACAAATAAATAGACAGAATTGGCTTAAAGTTTACTTTAAAAAGATATGAAAAGAAATTTTTTTTTTAACTTGTTTGTAACGCGTAAAAACGGAAGTTGAGTGCTTGCGAATGTTTTGCTGCGATTATTTTTACCTCTTTCCCCTTTTCGTATGCAACAAAAAATTAAAAACACTTTTGGTGTGTGTGTGGGTGTGCGTATGAGTGCATGCATTTTATATAATCACCATTATCATTGGTCATTCATTTATTTAAATTTTTTTTTTTTCGTAAAAAAAGGAAAAAATATTAAACATATAAAATTTTTTTGTAATTCCCTGTAACTGCCATCAGTTAAAAACATGGATTCTGTACAATTCACCCGGACTTGGTGTAAAGTTTATCAGCGCCAACAGCAATAAAAAATATTATTTACCGGTATTATTATAATCAAGTAATGTAATATTCTGTGAAAACATGTTTGATATTTTTATAAATAGCTCTTTATTATGTTTGAGTTTTTTTACTCATAATATTGCATTAAATAAAGCGATGACACTGAGTTGAAAAAGTGAACAGCAGAACTGCTTTTATTGGCAGTTACTCGAATAATTGAAATAAATTCTTAGGGCGAGGTATACAAGCATCTGCCAGAATATATTTTTAGGGCATTAAATAAAAAATGTGATTGTTTTATCAAATATACTAAATATTAAATAAAATACTTCATTGCACTGTGCAGCGATTGCATATGCATTTTTGTAGAATAGTTTAAGCCTCTAACTTTTCATTGTATGGGGCTTTTTGTGTATTTATTAAGAAAAGGGGGAAAACATTTCTATTCAGCGGCGATGTATCAGGCTAAAATGTTCTATAAAAATGTTTCTCGTGGTTTTCACATAAGAAACGAAAAACTCAAAAAATCTTATACCTTAAACATAAACCTTACAAGATTTTCTATGCCGAGTAATAACTATGCATAAATGCATAAAAATCCTTAAACATATTTTAAGTTTCGGATGTTTTCTGGCATTCAAATTGAGTCGGACTCTTGGATGTCTTTAAAGAACCATAATAGAATTTTATGGAATATATATATGTAAAACATTTCAGTCCGCTATATTAAATATGTAATTACCCAACGGCAAACTCTTTACCTATTATCTTGAACGTGTTTTTCTGACTGGTGAAAATGGGAATGTTAGTCAACGTTCAGACTACGCAAGTCTTATTGATCAGCTTCTTACTTTGAGGGCGAGAGAGGCAAAAGGAAAAAAACTGGTACACAACATCGTGTGCTCATGAAATTTGTTTGGCTTTCTCATTCATTATGTAAGAAACGCACAAATTCATTCACATTGTATATACATAAAAAAAATAAATAAACGATAAGACTTTCATCGTTGAACGGTGAAGAAAGTTCAAAGATGAAAAAGTAAGAAGCTGATCAATAAAACTTGCATCTTCTGTATTTAGACCAGGAACCGGCAAAACATATCTCATGGGAGCTTTTGTTCTTTAACTCTCGTACGTATGTACTCATAAAATCAATCAGTGTGGCATGAACATTCAAACAAGCATGTTGTGTTATCGCTTGTTTCTTGCTATTGCTTGATGTACACTAACAAAAAATTTGTAAGAGCGAGATTTGTAAAATTAAACCCATACAATGTATTAGTATGTTTTTGCCGGTTCCTGATGTAAACTTATAAAATGTTCCTGAGCGGTGACCAGTGAAAAAAGAACATATAACAAACCTATAACATGTATAATGTTAACAAAATACCGTCGCGGTAGAAGCAGATTTTTTTTCAAATGAAAAATATTCGTTTAAAATACAATAATTAAATCCGCACAAAAACATAAATGTGAAAATAAGGCCAAGTTCCTATCAAAATTTTCGGCCATAAAAAGTACTGAGAGCTTGGCAATATTTTTCCCATATTTCTATCCTATATTAGAAAGGCAAAAAATATATTGCCAAGCTACACTCTAAAACACTTTTGTTTGAAACTAGGTCGATAATAGTCGGCAACAATTTACAGATCATTATCGACCTAAAATTACACACGCATTATTTTTCAACAAAATGTTTTTACTAAAAAAAGTGATTGGCTGCGTGCAGGTTTGAACCGTGACCTCCTGACTGATAGTTTGACGTAACTACCATTTAGCCATAGCCGTATTATACTTTATGTTAAATTTTTTTCACTTGGACTAAAACTGTTTAATTTGAAAGGTTTTTTCTTTAATAAAATAACTACAAAATCTATGTAATTTTTGACAAGCAGAAATTTTCAACACAAATTTAGACAATGTATGATCGTAAATTTCAAGTATCGTTTTAGAGTGTAGCAGGTTGCCTAGAAATGAGATGGTATTGTGACTGTCAAGAGTTTGGTCTTACGGCCGAAATTTTTGGACAGGCACTTGGACTCATTTTCACATTTATGTTTTTGTTCTTTTTTCTAAGCTTTTATTTGGTAAAATAAGTGCGCCATATAGAAGAGAGGTAGCCTAGCCCTCCCCCCACCTAGATGAAAAATTTCCGTTTTCACACGGAATGCAAAGTGCCCATTTTCAACTTTGTTTCGTTAATTGCTTATCAGGAACTACCTGTGTACCAAATTTCAGCTTTCTAGCTATACTGGAGGTGCCCCATACAAAGAAGGGGCACCCTAATAACCCCATATGAAAAGTGCCCGTTTTCACATTTATTATTATTTTTTTTTTTGCTAATTGCTTATCAGGACTTACCTGTGTACCAAATTTTAGCTTTTTAGCGGTATTGGGTGCCCCTTCTTTCTATGGGGCACAGTGTGTATATATACACGAATGGTTTCGTGTATATATACAAACTGTGTGGCTGGAAGTAGGCCTGGCGCAGTATCGTGCGCATAGGTAGTATTAAAGAAAGCATCACAGGGCAAGTGGTAGATCTAGAACTTATCACTGTGGAGCTTAATTATGTCAATTGCCAACGTGATGTAAAAGTTACAGGTACCTCTCATATAAAGTTCCAGATTTCGATCCGGTTGATAGTCCTTGGAAACCAATCGCTTGACTTGTCTTGTGACGGGCTATCTTCCCTCTACGGTAGTTAAATAAGTAAATGAGTTAATAAATAAAAATATATAAATATATTCTTATTTTTACATTTATTTCCTTCACTGTGGTGGTAGTGCATCATAATATCAGGTTGCAGTAGAATAAACATACTTTTCATTTATATACATTTCTATCTTAAAGTAAAATATACATATTATGAAATATTATTTTTTAACTCTATTTTGCTTTTAACACTTTGCAATGCTACAGTGCTTACTCATATGTAGAATACATTATTGGAATTCCAAAACAAACTGTATTAAATTTTCAAAAATTTCTTGAAATCTAAGCAACCGTAGCTATGCGTTGATAACACTTCTTAAAAATGCAACAAAAAATATATTTTATTGCTTAGTAAGTCGTTGCACACAATCATAAGAAAAATCTTCGCCTTTTTCATATATTCAAAGTTGAACGGTGGAGTCGGCTGGGAAAAAACTAGTTGTCTGTTTTCAAATGTTAAGATAGCTCAATAATACTGTTGATATACATCATGAGCTACAAGTTGTCAAAATCGATCAAAAACAGCAGATATTCTAACTGTGAAAAAAATTACTATTATGCTTAATTCATCATGTTTTTCTACAGGGTAATTAAGATTTATTTTACTGCTTTTTTTGTTGTTAATTTTGCTAAAGCATCATTAAATTAATTATCATTATTTTTGCATCAAGTCCCACTGTGTGTTCCTTCTATAACAGCAAGCATTTTTAACTGTGAACCCAGTAAACAAAAACATTCGAAAATAATATCGCGTTCGAATATTGTGTACATATTTCTCGGACAAAGCACTCTATAACGACTATCGAAGTCGAAAAGTGAAAAAGCTACTAGTGCTCACTCGTCGCTCATTTTGTTGCAGCAAATCTTCCGATATCCATGTTGCACTCACGAATCAATAGCAAATGTTTAGCAACATCGAAAGTGAACCGATATCAAACAGTATATAACAGTATAAAATAGTTCGCTATTGTGAACTATATATTATCTGTTATCGCCACATTACCGGCAAAAATTCGTTTAAGCGATCATTCGATTTTTTTTTACATTCATGATCACTTATCGAACAACTTTGTTTCGAAAATTCTTCGCTTTAGCGAGCATTCGTTTATTTCGAATATCATGTTGAGGGGGTTAAAGTACATTTTGCATATGTGTAAGTATGCAATAGTTTTCACATCTACTAATTTTATCTCATGGTTACTACTAGAGATGGGATTGTAAATAACTTTTCACTCAGGACAATGCAAGCACTTGTACGTGACTACAAAGAATAACTACAATCTAAAACACTTTTGTTGAAAATTAGGTCGACAATAGTCGGCAACACTTTACAGATTATTGTCGACCTAAAATTACACACGCATTTTTTTTGAACAGTGTTTTTACTAAAAAAAGCAACAGACTGCGCGACCTACTGACTAATAGTCTGATGTATCTACCATTCAGCCTTAACCGTATTATACTTTATGTTAAATTTTTTCCACTTGGACTAAATATGTTTAATTTGAAAGGTTTTTTCTTTAATAAAATAACCACAAAATCGATGTAATTTTAGACAAGGAAAAATTTTCAACACAAATTTAGGCAATATATGATCGTAAATTTGAAGTAATGATTTAGAGTATAGTCAAGGTCACGAAACTAGACACGGAAAAAAATACCAAAGTAAATTTGATTTTTAAGTGTGTTGGTGTTTATTTGCTTTGTTTATAGCTACAATACATTGTTGTGCGCAGTTGTTTGACTCGTTGTTATCTATTTTGATGTTCGTGTTGTGTAAATTTAAATAGTCGACAAATAGTCCACAAACTTCGCATTACTAGCTAAAAATTCCTGTTGCTGATTTAAAATTACAATTGTTTCATATTAATTTTAAATGAAATATTACACAGATCTCCAATAAAAAAGTTGTTTAAATAATTATAAATAAAACATGTAGATGTGTTTCTATATATTGCAAATATGAACTTCGTTTAAATGTACCACGTCACATTTACTAGGTAACGGTACATTACGATGTATACTATTTTTCGATGTATACTTTTAAGCGCCATTCAGAGTCAAAGGCTGAGTCGAGAACAGGAAATGATACCTTGTTTAAAAGGCTACTAAATTACTCATCAAATGGTAGCTAATTAGCTATGATTGGATAAAATCACACCTTAGAGAGTTCTTTATAGTGGATCGAAGTTAAGATTTTATGAAATTTTTAAAGTTTTTTAATAATTCTTGTACTTTCGGAAGCAGTTGTGTAAAGCAATTAATAAATATTCATCCGATTACAAAAATTCTAAGCTGTAATGGACCGAAATTGGATAAAAACTAAAAATTCTTTAATGAAAAAGTAAAACACTAGCATTCAAATTTACTAAGAAATGCAATAAGTAAAGAAAAATAAAAAAATTATACATAAAGTTTAATAACCCGGGCTCGGAATTTTATGTAAATGCATGTTTTTTGTGGTGATAGATGATGAGGTATTGACTAATTACACTAGTTCACAAATTTTCAACTTTTTGCGATCACCTTAAAAATGACATATTTTCTAAGGTAATTTGGGATCACTGAACACGAATATGACATTCATATATTTCTCTTAAGAACCGTTTTCGAGATATTCGCAAAAAACCTGTTTTTTTGCAGTTTATAAGGCTATTTCCAAAATTCTGGAGTACTGTTTACTTGAATTGAGCAAATTTAGCATTGTCCATATTCAAAATGTGTTGATCGGATCAAAATTCAATGAGTTACAGGTCTTTAGATTTTAAAAATCTTTGTTTTTACACGTTTTTTTTAAATTTACTATTTTACAACGCTCCAGTAAGGCAAAATAAATTTTTTTAAATTTATTTTAGATACATATCTTAAAGAAAATTTTATTCCAAATATAACAAGCGTAAAATTACTTACATCGGACATAATATGAGAAAGTGACAGCATATTTACTGACCTCATGAAAATTTTCATTTTCATTCTTTGGTCCTCAGGTCAGTACGAGTTTTTGCTTCCATTCCATTACTTTTACTCGTTTCAAAAAGAAAGGTCGACATATTGCATATCAAAGTTACTAAAATTATGTGTAGTTCTTTATTCAGATTTATATAATTTAAATTTTTGTGAAAGACTTACGGCATAACAAGTGGAAAAATGGTGCTATGTGGTGTTTTGTGCATATTAAATTTTTTAATGCTATAAAATCGTTCATTATTGATATCTGCCAATGAAATTTTGCAGTTACATAGAAATTTATGTAGCTTATACTCAGCAAGTATAGAAAACTATGATTTGCCTCTGACAATCATTAGAATTCCTAAGAAAGTTCCAACAAATCTCAAAAATAGGTCCATTTCGGAAGGGTGCGTGTACACCAAAAATTGTAAATTCGATTAAGTTGTTTTTCTAAAATCATGTCTGTGAAGATACCTTTTTGACATGTATATAATAATTGTTTGATCCTTAAGAAAAAAAGTTTATAGAGAAAACAGTTATGGTGCTTTTTTGGGCAAAAATTTTCATAAATTCAAAATTTGTGAAGTGCGCTACTTTGCACTTCATACCTCTGAACCTGAGAAATATGTGCAGTTCATCTTCCTAAATTGAATAAGAACACTCCTGTGATATCTCCATGTACAATTTTTTACTGATCGGACTAAAGATATAGAAATGGTTGATATATTTCCAAAATATTTAATTTTGCCTCACTGGTATTTTTCTTATACTCATACTCCATACAAAATTTTTTTTATTAAAATTCAAATTCGGATGTTTTCAATAAATCTATTGTAACTTTCTAAATTTTTGCCCAATGCTCAAAATTTTACTTTTTGTACGTTGGGAACAAAATTTTATTTAAGATATGGGTCAAAATAAAAATTTAAAATGTTTTGTTTGCTTTAATGGAGCATTTCAAAATGTGAATTTTAAAAAAAAGCAAAAAAAAAATTTTTTTTTCAAATATAATTCAGTGAATTTTTATCTGATCAACACAGTGTAAATATGAACTGAAAGGGAAAAACATATCTATGCAACAATGCCAAATTTGCTCATTTCAAGTAAACAGTGCTCAAGATTTTTGGAAATATCTTTATAAACTGCAAAAAACTAGTTTTTCGCGAATATCTCGAAAACGGTTCTTAAGAAAAATATATGAATGCCATATTCGTGTTCAGCAGCCCCAATTTAGCTTAAAAACATCTTATTTTTGAGGTGCATTTTTTGTGAACTATTGTTATCTATGCGAATCATAAAATTCTAAGTAGTTTGGCATCGAATTGTAGTTGCATATATTTGCATATTTTGGAAGTAAGTGCATATTTTGTATATTTGGCAATAAATGCATATTTTTTGAGTAATACAAAGTTTTTTAATGTATATTTCTCAATTTTTGGGAAAAATTTAACAGGCCAATTATGGATGGAAACTGAGTGAGCCTCAGTTGGGTTGCCAGTTGCTGCAAATGATACACTGATGGCAACTGACAAATGAGAACTGTCAATCCCATTTAGTGCCTTTCTGGCCACCATTACTTTTCAGTTGCCGGCTGGAAAGCAGCTACAGTTCGCTTGCATTAAATAATCGACCGAATTATGTTTGTTTTATGTTTTTTTGTCTTATATAATAATAAAAAACTAAAAATTTATTTGCATTTTAATTTAGTTTTGGTACTTTGTTCGTAGGTAAATGCATATTTTTGCGCATATATTTCATTGTTAGGTGCATTTGTTAAGCGCTTAAAATAAATTTTCAGTTGCATTAAAGTCCCAGCCCTCGTAATAACTAAAAACTTTTAGTATTAATCTTTTCTCTGTGCACAGAAAATTTTTTCAGTTCAACACTTTATCAAAAAAATAATAATAGTTTCCCTTAATTTCCTAAATGAGTCAATTACTCATGTGAGCACAAACAAAACTGTCTAACAAATTTAAAAAATTTTCAGAAATATAATACTTGAATTTCAGTAATTGTCGTAATTAAACAACACAATTAATTGAATATGCAGATTTCGTAATTGAAAATTCTAGATAAAACACTTTATCAAATAATAATACTAGTTTCAAATAATTTTATAACTAAATCAATTAGTCGTGTAATCAAACATTTTTGTCATTGGTTGAACTTCAACAACGAATTTAACTAAAATACAGTTTCCCCAATTGAAATAGTATTTTAGTTTTTTTTATGTATATTGTATATTTGAGTTTCGAAAACTTAAAATCACTTCAAATCACATTACGAAAAACTTTATACACTCTCACTCACGTTAAACGCTTTGTACTAGCTCATAGACTTTATTGAAAGAAAATCTTACTGAGACTTGTGCGTGATCACTACTCACGCCAATCATGAGAGTGATACCCATCTCTAGTTACAAAAGACACAATTTATTTACATAAATTTTTGCGGTTTAAATGCCACGATATTCTTTAGCGGAAAGATAGTTTTCTACAAGACGTTGCAGAACTGAAAATATAATATATTTTCATTGCATATTTTGCATGTTCAATTTACCATATTTTCCTTTTGTAATTCTATTATTTTTAATTTCAGATTACAAACAAGTTATGAATACACGATTTTGTGGCAATTACATGTGAGAAATTTTGTTTAATTAGTTGTTGCAATGAACATTTAAAGTAAAAAGTAAAATTTTGCAAACTAGTGTGAACTTGTTAAATATTATACAAATTAACATAATTTGACAAAAAAAAAGTATTCTTGTGATAAATATATATTTTCTTAAGAACTATGAAATGTATAATCTGAGTTTGTCAAAAAATAAACATAAGTGTGCCTAATTTAAGGTGATTCTTTCGCAGTAAATTGGTTTCTATTATTGGTTTCATTGAATAAAAATTGGATATAAAAATATTCCATTAAAAGAAGACGACTAACCCTCATAACAATATCTTCTACAATTTCTTAACCAAAATATAGTATTTCTTAAACAAATAAATTCTAAGATTTTATTGGTCCTTAAACTCTTTTTAAAATTTATATCTTGTAAAATTTTACACCAATTAAAATTTAAGTTACTAAAAGTACTCTTTAGTTAGTCTGACCCAAACACACATTTCCTTAAGCATAAAAGTTTAATAATTCCGGAAACTTATTGCCATCCGGATTAATGTTGAATTCAATTACTATTTTGCTCTTTCACTTTATTTTCTTTTTTTATTCGGCATATCTTTTACAGTCCAGTAAAACGTATACTAAATAAAAGCAGATGTACAACGTATAATATATAACATCACATTGTTGCATACATATCAATATTTTAGCACATACCAAGACAATTTTGAAAAGGATTCATTTTATATACATTTCAGTGTATATAGTTTTGCATTTTCTTTTATACCATAAATACTCGTATGTATAAGAAAAAATTTTCATATTTTTTTTCATAATTGATTTTAGCCTGTATAAACGGAAAAAGCAAAAATTCTTTTTTTACTCATACGTGATTATTTTATAATAATTGTGATAATATATAAAAGATTCTATGGCATTTGATATTTTAAAGGCATAATAAGAGATAAGGGATAATATGGAAATACTGTGAATTTCTTAAATTCTTGCAATGAAAAGTGGGGCAGAATCAAAATACTTGAAAGATAAATCAGAAATTCCTAAACCGATTTTAAGTAAAAGCACTTCGGCCATGTCCATTTTTTTACTGCTTGGCGTTTTTTCTCATCCTTATAGCACAGAAGTATCCCTGTTTTAGTTTTGAATACCAACTCACCAAATTGCTCAGGAGCGGAGATATAAAGTCTAAAATAGCGCACTTCGGCTATGTAAAATTTTTTAATGCTTGCCATTTTTTTGTTCCTCATCCGATTTCAATATTTTTATTGCTATATTATATCACCTGATAAGATATACGAGACACATGTTCGGCTGTATAATTATCCCTTATAGTTAGTGAGTTATACTCATTTAAAAACTGAAATTTCTCCATTTTTCAAAACTTTGAGCCAGTATTTTCCAGATATCAAATCCAAAAATATCATTCAATTTTCTTTGTTAGTTAAAAAATAAAATTAAAAAGAATTTAAAATTTTTTGATAAAATGCTGCCGTCTCAAAAACATGCAACTACTTTGAATTTTCGACAATATTCGCCAAAAACAGCACCATTACCATATATAAAAAAAAGCTCTTTTGGAACATATAGCAAATGTATACTGATCTGAAAGGTATCTGCACAGATATAAATCGACGGTAAAAAAATAATTAAATTTTCTGTTATAGTTCGGACTGGGCCGTTCGCAATACGACCTATTTTAAATAAACATTTTTAATTTAGTTCACATATTCTAAAATCCCAAAAGCAATTGCAATTACTTAAACCCCTTATGTGTAAGCATTTCTTTCCCAAAGTCTTACTTAAATGGACCTCCGACCAAGTATGAATGCTTTGTTAGAAATTGTGTTTCTTGCTTGGTATTTAGAACACAAATTCCTATATAACTGCAAAATTTCATTCGGAAATATGAATAACACTGTGCAACAAAATGAAACTGTTGTAATGAACTTTGATTGCCACAATATTTTTTTGATGTGTAATGGTCCCTTAACTACAAAAACAGTCGAAGTTTCAAATTCTAAGGATAGTTTTTTTCCAATTTTTTCTAAGATTTGGGATTTTTGAAGAGGCTGTTAAATTAACTTCATTATAATTTGGAAAAAAGTTATTCAATTTCCTTACAAAATAAAAAAAACTATAAAACTTGGAATATAATTACCTTTAAGACTTTGTAACATTATTTTTTATACACTCATCTGTTTCCGACTTCTTTAGACCGCAATGATGAAATATACATTTTTTTATGCAAAATTGAGAATTTTTCATTATTTCAAATATAAAACTGATCATAAAGCCACATATATCACAAATAAAATAAGCTTTATTTCATAAAAATTTATGTATAAATATTGATTTTATTCCTTATAAATTGAAGTCACCTAATTGTTGCAAAAATTGCAAGTATTTCCAATGTACAACAAGATCACCTTTTTTTAATAACAAGGTTTTTACAACGCATTCTGGTAGAAATCATCGGCGTTTTGAAAGTTTACATGTGGGATTTATTTCATGTGGATTTAAACTTTCTCCCCTTTTGTAGATGATTATACTGACTCGGCATCGAATATTTTGTAGGGCTTACGTTTAATGTGTAGGATGTGATAAAAAATTTTATATAAAACACTTCGAAGAACATTTTTGTGGAACCATTAATCCCGCTATATCGCCTGTAAGGGGGAGTTTTTTGTCCCTCATTTATTCATGGGCCACAAAGATCCATACGCTGAAGAGCAAGAGGGTTATAATGTTCTAAAAAAATAAGTTATGTACATGTTCAAATAAACTGAACAAGCAAACATTCACGCACACTAGTACTTGTAATTATCAATGATAATTTATACTAGAATAGAGAAATAATAAAAAAAGGAAGCTTAACACAAAATAAAGGAAAAAGTGAATACCAATAACTTTCAAATGAAATACAACTCTGGAAACCACCGACTTTGGTCGAGTGGTCAAGCGGAAAAGAATTCTGAAGAGATTGGCGGGAGCTATCGAAATGTCAGTTCAACCCTCCGTGCAGTCAAAAATGTTCTTTGTCTAATGCTTCACATTTATCTCTAAATAAAAATATAATTTAACTCAAGCCAAAATAATTAAATTTCTTTGGGTATTGTACAAAAATGATAAATGTTAACTGCCTGTTCGCCGATTTCGAAGGAGTTCTTTCTTTCGCACAATTGCATTTAAAACCATAACAACATTTTTCAATTTGTTTTTGATTTAAATGTAATTTGTGCGAAAGAAAGAACTCCTTCGACACCGGCGAACAGGCAGTAAATGTTAAAGAGAAGTGCTGGACGCATCTTATACGTTTAAATTAAGGCCTACAAGATATACAATGCCGAATCAGTATAACTATTTATAAAGCGAAAGTAGAAAAATTTTGCTCACCATAGAATAAATCCCAGATGTAAACTTTCAAACGCCGATACATGTACAGTGAACTCGCGGTAATGTGAACTTCCACAAAAATTAACTTTCGACTAATGTGAATACTCATTTTCTTATATGAACTCTCTAAATTGTGAGCAAAGCTTAATGGCTCTAAATAAGCTGATGTAATACATTACGTTGCTATGTGTTACTCTCAAATGGTTTACAACCTCTTCATGCTATTTTCTCCTAGTTTTTTTTTTTTATCAACTTTCGTTGTTCTTTTTTATTTTAACACTTGCATTGGCATTGTAATTAAACTAAAAGTGAATATATGCAAATATATTAAATTGAAATAAATTTTATTTTATTTTACTAACGCCTGCTCTTTCTTTCCTTTGTGGGCTTTTCTATTATACTAAAGAAGCTAGTAAAGTGGTAAAAACTTTTGCAATCGAAAATGTGAACAAATTCAATAAAGTGAACAAGCTTTGTTTTTATGACTGCACATTACCGCGAGTTCACTGTATACAATTTTTTTCAGTTGTATAAGCCTTGTTGTTTCCAAAAAAAGTTGATTTTGTTATACAGTGTAAATATTCGCAATTTTTGCAAAAATCAGGAGATTTCAATTTCTTATTAATAACATAAATATTTACCCGTCGATTTTCTTGAAATAAAGCTTATTTTATTTGTAATATAAGTGAATTTATGATTTGTTAATAAAAATTCGAAGCTTTTGCCATTTTCGATTTTTCATGTATTTTTATATATTAAAATATATTTTTTTTAATATATTTTTTATCATTACGGTCTAAATAATTCCGAAATCATTGAGTATATAAAAGTTGGCTTAAAGGGAATTTTATTATAATTTATTTAATTGTTCTTTGTAAGGAAATTTAATAACCCTCTTTCAAGCTATGATCAAATCCGTGAAGCAACGCCTTCAAAACTCGATTTTTTGCAAAAATCAGATGATTTCACTTTATTGTGAATAAAATCAATATCTATCCATCCATTTTCATAAAATAAAGCTTATTTTATTTGTGCTATATATGTGGCCTTACGGTCACCGACTAAAAATGATAACATTTCGAAATTTTTGATTTTTTATATACATTTTTAAAAAATATAAAATATCTCGATTTTGCATTAACAAAATATATTTTTTATTATTGCGGGCTGAATAAAATATAATGTTAGAACGGCTTAAAGGAAATTTTATTTAAAGTATTTTTGCGGGTTTTATAATAAAAGTGGACTGCCCATTTATAAGTTATGATAAAATCAGAGAAGCATCCTTTTCAAAAATCCACAAAACAAATAATAAAAAATAAATAAAAAAAACTTATCCATAGAATTTAAAATGTGTACTATTTTTGTGTGTTAGGGGACTATGACACATCAAAAATATATAGTGGTACTCCTCGGCATTTTTCTTGTTGCATAGTGTAATTAATGATTTTATAGCATTAAAAAAAATTTCACTATGAGTTGCAAAAGATCTTTCAAAAAATTTTAAATTTTTATGATCTGAATACATTATTGAAAGCGACACATAATTTTGTGAATTTCGAAATGTAATATCTATACCTTTCTCTTTTAAACGTGTAAAATTAATGGACTTATGATTTCATACTAAAATAGTTTTACTTGTCATGACAATGATAATGCCTACCTTAGCGTATACTTAATATTTATTATTAAATGTACGTCATACTTGAACAACAGTAGGAAAAATAGTAATATGTCTATATGTATTAATTTTTTTTTGTGCTATAAAATCGTTGCTTATTGATATTTTCGAATGATATCTTACCGTTGTATAAATACCATGCAAGAAAAAAAAACAAAAATTTGTGTCTTGGAATCTCAGAATTCTTTAAAAAGTTCCAAGAAATCCAAAAAATGCAATTTTGAGCAATTTTGCACATAGCATCCATACTTGATCCAAGGCCCATTCAACACTTTGGCAAATAAATGCTTACACATAAGGGTTTTTGGCAATTGTTTTTGGATCTTAGCTAACGTTTACTGAGAGATAACGTTGAAAAATAATAAAATAAAATTATCAATTTTATACTTTTTTCTTAAAGACTTATTGACTTCCCCTCATAAACTGCTAAAGAGAACGAGAGCGCAAATCTAAGTAAATATTTAAATTTTTCCGATAGTCTTATTACCCTTTTTTAAAGTATTAAAATTTATCACTAAAATTATACTTTATCACTTAAATTATACTTCTATTCGCTAAGTTGATTTGGGTGCGACAAGAGCTAAAATAAAAAAAGATTGCTTCAGGTATTAAAGTACTTAAGGACCAATTACAACACTTCTGACTAAACTTAAACTTCCCTATAATCATTGTATTATATAAACTGATTTTTCCTTATATTTCTTGTATAAAAAAAATTTTATATCATTTTTATTTTTTTATGTAGCCAACACCTTTGTATTTTAAGCACATATGTTTGTTTAAGATTTTAAATAAAATATGACAAATAAAATTTGTTAACACCCTTGGGCTTAACGTAGTGGGTGACTAAGAGCAAAAAAAAAGAAAATAATATGTTAGTGTGTGCAACAGTTACAAGAGTATAATGAAAAGCAAGAAAAAACAACACTTTCAAATGTCAAGTGTATTAAACAAGTGAACATTACAGTTCTTTTCCTTTTTGTTGTCTTCCTTGGAAGCTCAGGGGCCTCTACAAAAGAAAACACTTACTGTGCTGTGACTTTTTGATGTTTTTTTTTTTTGCTTAAAAACTATATTTGATTTATGAACTTCTCTCAAAGCCCATGAAAAAAACATGCAACATATTCTATACACATACATATAGAATTCATAATGAAAAAAATAGCATTGCTTTTTTATTTAAGATTTCTAGTTAAGATGTTTTGAAGATGTCTTCTTATTTGTCTGCCACACAAAAACTGCACAAAATTAGTGAGAAAAAAAAAACTGAAAGAAAATACAAGTTTTCTATACAAAATAGGAAAAAATTAAAGTTTTGTTTAATTTTTATGCGAAACTATATTTTTATTATTTTGCGTTAACTTATTTTAGAATATTTTGGTTAAACTGAAAGTTTTTAAAAGATTCTTAAGAGTTCGTTATTCAAGTTATTCACCCTTAGTGTGAATGTCGACATCGACGTCAACACAATACATTCGTCGCTGTCAATTCGATATGTCGTCTTCAATGCTAAACCGGCATTTACTAAAAGTATTGAGTTGACGTTGACTTGTTATCGATAATGTGAGGGAAATAAATATCATCGCTATCAACTTGTTTATTGCCTTGGTTTATTCAAATTTTTTTTAATGTTGTATTGAAGTGAAAGTTTTAGTGATAAAGAAAACAAGTAAAGACTTCTTCTCTTTTGAAAAGTTCTTCTCCTTGGCATTATCTTTCCATCATTTTCTTTTCTTCATCCTTTTGGTTAGCATTGTGTTTAGCTAATATGTAATGCGTTTCTAGAAGTGGCTTCATCCACTCGCATAGCATATGTGGAAGTTAACGGGCATCTACGTCATCCTCAAAGATTTTGGAGCGTTTGCTAGATGCATATCGTCATATAAAATGTAAAATACCTATCATCAATTTTTATAAATTTTCAGAAGATAAAAACCTTAATAAAAACTATTGTGTTTATGTTTTTTCAACATAGTATCATTAATTCAGACTTTATTAATGATACTACCCAGGAAAAAAATCATTTTTATATTTCCAATAGTTTCCTTTTAATTAAGTTAACTATCTTTCCTGAAACATTCTTAAAAATTATGATAGGCCGCCGCTTTTGCATGTATATGGCGATATATTTTCTGGTGCTTACCGCTTGCCAATCATCGCTATGTCTAATTAGTGGCCCAATAGATTTAGTTTCGTCGCAGTTTATTCCAATCCTTTCTTAAAATTATTAGAAGTTGTGCTCCTATGAAATCCTTTTGCTAGGCTTGGTTTACTTTCAAGGCGCTGAATTAATTCCTCAAATTGTTTGTTGGCTGTTATTTAAATTTTTTTCTATTTTAAAAACTTTTTAAAATAAATAAACGTGACAGCTAAAAATTTCTTTCGAGTCGTTGCCAAAAATTTTGTCGACAAAAACAAAGCCAATTTAACACAATGCTTTGTTAAAGTCGCCTATTAAAATGCGAAGCAGTTGTCAATTGTTATTGAAATCCGCCAATATTGACAACGGCAGTGCCATTATTGCACAGTCGACGTCACTTGTGGCAGCGTTGACGTTCGCAATATGGGTGATTATTTGTAAGAAGGAAATACTGGAAGAGCTTGTGAATTTTTACAACATTAAAACACAACGGAACAAGTATGATGTTATGGTGGCATGCACTAATGTCCAAGGATATAATGGCACAAGACGTTCATACCACTTTTAAAACGCCAATAAAGTCCAACATTAAAACACTGAAAGAATTTTGTTCATAAATTCTAAGAATTTCGACGTTAATCCAATGTGAAAAACTTCACTAAAACTCAATCCACGTCACGCTTTATTGGATTAAGTTTAGTTAAAATTATGTTAATGAAAATTTCATTAAATTGTATGTTAATAAATTAAAACAAAACCAAAATAATTAATTCCGTTTGATATATGAAATAATTTCATTGATTAATTGAAATAATTTGGCTAAGCTAATTAACATATTTCATTACTTTGGTGATATTATTTCATCGTTTTAATAAAATTGTTTCATTATTTTAATAAAACTAATTCATTACTTTAATTTAATTCTGTAATTATTTTAATTATATTCTGTCATTATTTTAATGAAATTATTACATTGTTTTAATGAAATTATTACACTACTTAGTAGCATAATTGGCTTATCTCTTTTATTGACTTATTTAATTTATTAACAATTCCATGCTACAAATACGTACGATAGATAGACGCCAATGTACATCAGAAACATTTATAATGTTGATGACCACTCACAGTATCGAACTAAGACTCTGTCATAGCAGCATATAATAATAGGAAAGAGTACAACAACAAACATACAAAGCTATTTTTGTTGTTCGCTTTTAGTTCCAAACTGTTAAACAAAGTACAATAGTATGTTCATTAAAACAGAAAATATGTGTGTAATTTGTTTGATCGGTCTTTCATAAATGCAATGAAATTTTTCACCAAATCAATGAAATACATTTCATTGAAATTATGAAGTTCAAGAACAATAAATTTTTAATTCCTTTCTAACTTTTTATAGTATATACTTCCAGAATTTTAAGTATTGATCAAAATATTTTGTCTATACACAGAAAAGAATAAGTTTCGTTTTTGATAACAAAAATCCCGGTATTCAATAATTTTTTTTTTCAAATTTCTGTGATAAAGAATTCAGCTATATTGATAACAAAATTATTTCAAAAGAAAAAAATATATAAATTTAAAAAAAATGTTGACAGGGCTGGGATACGAGCCCGGGGTTCCCGCGCGTAGCACATACTCTGTACAGCTGAGCCATATATCAGTTATTTTTTAATGAGATAAAGCTTGTGTTAAGTACTTATGTATATATGAAAAGAAAAAAAAATAACGTGCATGGGAAAGAAAGAGATTTAACGAAATATTGTATTAAGCTAATGACAAATTTTATTGCAATTCATATTTTTTTCAATAACATGGTTTTATTGAACATAATTCTAGTCTATTTTTTTCTGTGTAAGATGAAAAAATGTTGTTGTCACATATCCAGTGAAATTTTCTAAAGCAACTATGAAAGGAAATAAACCAATTCCAATGATACTCTTTCACAATATTTGTGAAATTTCATTAGAACTGTGAAATATTTCATTAAAATTGTGAAAAAAAACTAACGAAATTGTTTCGTAGGAATTATGAACCGAAATTCTTTCAGTGAAGAAAATAATGTTGACGAAAATTATATCTTTTTTCTGTTGCAGTGAAAATACTCGTAGAAAACGACTCAGTGAAGCTTGTAGGTCCAGTTGAGTAAATGAGTTTGATATTTAAAAAACAATTGCAATACACCCTCAAAATCGGAAGCTATCGATAAAAAACGATGATTTGGAACTCCACAGATAAACAAAATTTTCACAACGCTATTACTGCACCGATTTTTAATTTTTAAACGGGTGTTGAAATAGGAGAAGTAGCGCTTTCTGTGTGCATATAGAAGATGTTACTTTGACCAATGTTTCGGAGAAAATTTATCACAATAAAATTGAAATTTTTTTCCCGACTGTAATTGAAATTTTTTCCCGATTGTTGGCATTGAATCAATGAACTGGTTAATTAATTTTAATTAAGAGTACCAACAATGAATGCTTTCAATGTACCGTTTTACAATGAATTTCTATGCATATTTTAATGCAACAACGTCTTCTTGTTTTTGCAAAAAATTAACGAATTTAGCTCAATGAATTTCATTAGTTGAATTTAAGTAAAGTAATTTTTTAGCATAAGGTTATTTCAAGATAATAATATTATAGGAAGAGCCCACTTTAAAACTAAAAACCTTATGTCTTCTTTAAATTGCTTATTGAAATGTCCTTGGCTTTTTCTTTTAAATATTCACTAAACATTATTTTTCTCGTTTTTGCATGATTGGTTTTTACAAGTGTTTACTTTTTTTCTGTTTTCGCATTTAAAAATATCACACCCTACGTTGGTTAAATTTTTACTATTGCTTCAAATATTTCTAAACTGTTTCTTTCCTTTACCCATAAAAAATCGTGTCTGTCTATTTCTGTTTATTACGAGTACTTTAACTTCTAAAAAATTATTTTTTTTATTAAATTGTACTTTTTCTCAATTTTCAGTTAACAACTTCCATTGTTGTTGGAATTGCCACCCACACCCAAACACAATTTGTTTGAAACGAATAAAAATATATACAATTTCAATTTTATTTCTACTTCTATTAACAGTTTCTGTGTCAGGGATACAGACATTGGCCCAAAAGTCCATTATCATTGTAGTGAGAGGTTTGCCTCACTTTCTTGCCAAACTCTGCTACTTTTACACTTTGCTGGCTCTGACACTGGCTACAATCGGTATTTATGGTTCGAATGCGAATATCTAAAGTATAGTTGTTTTTGTTTATTGTATAAATTTTTATTGTTGTTTTCTTTTTAGTATTTGTACGTGTCATGAAGAATAATTTAAGAAAAACATTTAACAAAAAGAACCACAAAAGAGAAAATGTTGTTAGAAAATCATAATTGAGCCATTTTCATCTAGTTTGCTAAGACTTTAAATGATTTTTAAACAATTTTCTTAAGATGCCGCATGATGAATGGTTTTTATGTGCATTAAGAATATGGCAGAGTATTTGTCGTAGTTTTTATATTCTTATTATAGGTAATTTCTATTTTTATTATAGGTAATCGTAAATTGTATTTCGTTTACTTTACTTATTGTCGTTTTAAATAAGTAAAGTAAACGAAATTTAAGGAATGTAATAAACATGTAATAAATTATGTCATACATATCGACCAAGTAAATTAATATTTTATTTCTGGCTTACTTTCGGCTGCCATTTATACCACCATCATGAACTAGATGCTCGGAGATTCTCATCCCTAAATGGCGAAAGCCCTCCTATACCTCCCCGAAAGATTTGAGATCCATCTGTACTAGTCTTTCCTTCTTTCTTCTTAGATCCCTAGAATGGATAGTTTATTTTCATTGTAGAATGGAGATAATTATGAATCTGTTATCAGCATCAGAGTATTCCTACACTAATAGCAAATCAGATGAAACTGCACTCCACACACTTGACGAGAAATTGGTTAAGCAAAATGAATATGCTTTGGTGGGCTTTCGAGACATAGAATTTATTGACTAACCGGGTCGTTATATCCATTCTAGGTTGATTTTCGAACTGTAAAGTAGCAAACTGAGGCGCTCCACGGTAAGGCCACGAATATTCTCTCTCATTGCACAAAAGAAAATCAACCGCAAATGTGTTCGTCCCGAAATTATCTTTGACTTACAGTAAAATTGCAAAAAAATCATAGAATCGGTCTGAAAAAATAGTAGATAAACAGTTTTAATGCCAGAAGTTGAAATATTACATACAGAAAAGGATTCTAAATATACAAAGAGTTTTTATTTAACTAATTTGGGAAAAAAACAAGCAGTCAAAATCATATGGTAAACTGAAAAACATAGAAAAGACATTAAAAGACCAAAGTTGGTAATTTGAGCTAAGTTCCTTTTAAAATAAAAAAATAACATTTAAATACCCTTAAAGTATATGTATCATAACAGGGAGACCATGTACTTTCTCTGCCGTACAATAAATATTTACGAAATAAGTACCTCCAAATGAATTACTTTTCACATAAATTTTATAAATGATTCTGGAAATACTTTTCAAAATTAAAAGTATTTTAGTACTATTTTTGAGACCGAAGGACGACTAATTACACTATGCAACAAAATGAACCTTTATATATACACTATATTTTTTTGATGTGTTATGGTTCCCTAACTACAAAAACAATAAAAATGTAAAATTCTATGGATACTTTTTTTATTTTTATATTTTTTTAAATATGGGATTTTTCAAGAGGCTGCTATAACGATTTCATCATAACTTGGAAAGGTGTTATACAATTTGCTCACAATAAACACTAAGAAACTGGGAATGAAATTACCAGCCATTTAACATTATTTTTTTATTTACTCAATGGCTTCAGAATTATTCAAATCAAAATAATGATAAAAAAAATTTTAATGCAAAATTTAAAAAACATTATTTATTAAAAATGTATAAAAAAAAGTCGAACATGGCAAAAACTTACCTTTTTTATTAACTAATCATAAAGCCACATAAATATTGATTTTATTTATACACTCACAATATTATTACAGTAACGAAATGTACTTCATTCAAGAAGTATTCCGTACAATAATTTTTAAATCAATACACACTTAAAATTCTAAGCAATCTTATTTTTAACTGATTATAACATTCGATAAAAAATATTTCCGTTGTTTATGTTATAAGTACCAAAAAAATGCATGCATAAAAATAATACACACACAAACACTCAAAATAACAATCAAAATAGCAGAAACATGGGAAACATCTTTTATTTTACGAAAGCTCCAGTTAGTTCTTGTGAGCGTTAAATTGATTCAAATAATGAAAGAATCGTGAATTTTTTCAGTTTTAAGTCTGTTAATTTTTTAACATTTAAAGTTTAATAAACTTTCTGTTAAACTTAAATGATAAATAAGTAGACCGGGTTTTCATTAAATTTTATTTTATTTTACATACAACTTTAGTTAATTTTACGTACAGAATATTTTGAGTATAATAAGTTGATGTATGTCACCTAATTTTTACTTTATTATGAATAAAATCAATATTTATTCACAGATTTTCATGAAATAAAGCTTATTTTATTTGTAATATAAGTAGGTTTATGATTTGTTAATAAAAAAATTAAGTTCTTAGCATTTTAATTTTTCATACATTTTTAAAAAATTAAAATTTTCTAATTTTGCTTAAAAAATATATTTTTCATCACTGTGGTCTCAATAATTATGGTTCTTGTAGTATATGTGGTTTTACCGTCAGTGAATAAAAATCGTAAGATTTTTAAATTTTCGATTTTTTATAAATTAAAAAAAACCTAAATATTTCAGTTTTGCATAAAAAAATATATTTCATCATTGCGGTCAGAATAATTCCGAAAACATTGAGTGAATAAAAAAAATATTAGAAGGCCTTAAAGAAAATTTTACTTTAAAGTTCTTAATTGGTTCTTGTAATAAAATTGGACAACGCCTTAATAAGTTATGAAAAAATCAGAGCTTTCTCTTCAAAAATCCCAAATAAAAAAAAAATTATCCATAGAATTTAAAATTTCGACAATTGATGTAGTTAGGCAATTGTAACGCATCAAACACTATAGTGGTACTCCTTGCCATTTTTCTTGTTGCATTGTGTTATTTATATTTTCCTTAATACACTTTGTTTTACTTTTACTTTCAGATTGTTGTTAAATTGACATTGACAAGTGCTAAACTTTTTGCATTCTTTGCCAATAAAAATAATCAAATGAATGTGTGCTCTCATTATTTGCATTTAAATGTAGCACTTGATAAATTATAATTTGTCATAGATGTGATTAATTTTACGAAAGTCCATTAGCAAGTGTTTTTAGATTTTAAGAACTATGGGCAAATTTTTTTTTAGTTATTTTTTCGAAGGCTTAAACATTTTTGTTCGGGAGATACTGAAGAGCACAGCAGTGCTGGTTAAGTTTTCTAAGGACAAGCCTTGCCTTGTCGATATCTATCTATTTGTTCGAAAATTTTCGGTACTTAAAATTTAGTGATGAAAGTTTTTCAACAAGGGACTTATAATTGATAGAAATAATTTCTTTACCATATTTTTGAGGCACTTTCTTAAAATTTTCCTACTCATCTAATTCTGAGAAATGGACCTAATCGCTTATTTTAGCATTCTCAGGCATCTTAAATAACTCCAAACATTTGTTGCCATAAACAGTTGTTCTATATTTTTCATTTTTATATGCTTTAGTCTATCAAAAATTCCCATAAAATGTTAATCTTTTTTAAATAAATATCTATTTCGTCACAAATTTTTCTAATCACTGCATTTTCTCATTTCCCCCTCTATAAACTCTTAATCATTGGAAGTTTGTTTTTCCTATTAAATAACAAATTAATGCTTTTAACTATAATTAGCTTATTTATGAATTTCAATTTAATTTCTTATTTTAATCTTTAAAACGCCAAATCAAATTAGGTTTTTTTTTGCTTTTTATATTTGTTACAACAATCTGCAGGGCTTCATGCTGTTACATGTTTTTCTAATTAGTAGAAATTGTTTTCGTTCTTTTTTAAAAATTATCATGTTTTCTGTATAAAATTAAAATCACCAACGATACAAAAAATATTTACGATCAAAATTTCTTTTTCACAATATGAAATCTATTTTTGTATAAATAAAAAATTATTTTTGTAAAAATAATGTATTACTACAAACTTTTGGGCTGATATCCCCATATGTTGCATGCACTTATTGGGGTGAATAACATTCACGCTGTCACACTAACAAATATACAAAATGTTTACATTCGTTCGTTCGTACACAGATGAGTGACGTCTAAAAGCTAACAACATGTTGCAATGCTTATAGTGTTTTCTGGTTACCCTACAGAAATATCTATTAATAGGAAATCATAATTAATCAATTAAATAAATTTTTATGTAGGACAATTTTTATAGCTCCGCTCCTGAGAAGTCTAAAGATTTGCTAGAATAATTTTCTGCCATGCCCGTGTGAAATTGTTTTCCAATAGGATTGTCCGTGTAGAGATGTCTGATTTATCTTCAAAATATTTTGATTCCGTACAGAGGAAACAGATTCGTTGAGACAACCGAATTTGTTACCAATCGAATATTGGCAGTTGCACCAACTATCATAGATTTCTTATGGAAAAATAAGTTATTTTACAATAATAAGCGAACCGTTTAATCGGTTAGGTGTATCAATGATAACCAAATTAAGCTGTAGTTAGTTGTAACAACCGATAAAAAGTAAAGTAAATTTAGAAAGAAAATTTTTTTAGTTGAAAATACTAATAATTGGTACTAAAATTCAATTCATAATGGTGTCTATTCGGGAAAACGCGTCGAAGTAGTGAAAAATTACATGGTAACAAAAACAAAATTTCACAAACTGTTTTTGTTTTCTATACATTTCTAAAATCAAATAAAAGTGAGAATGTTAACGCATATCTCTCTCTTTTAAAACCGGTAAATTTTGTATGTTAAACAAAAACAATTTATGCAACTTTGTTTTTGTTTGCCATGTATTTTTCACTTAGTCGACGCGTATTCCCGAATAGAGACCAATATTTTAGTCGCTTGTGCTCATCATATTCGTTACTTAGCCATAACAAAAGCATACGATCGGTTGATATAATCAATTTAAAAATTGTCAAAATCATATCTTTATTACAATTATGCTGTTATGGTAATGGACATGGCTTGTTTTTGGGGTTCGTAGAAAATGGATAGCGGGAGTTGAAATATAGTCTATTCAACTAATATTTTATCGGCCTAACCATTTTCTAAGCCATCATTTTTCTGAGTGTGATTTACTGGGCCATTGAAATAATTCCCGTAGTTTGGAAAATTGGCGCAGTTCGCTTGCTACATATATTTAAAGAAGTTAAAGAGTCCACGTGTTTGGTGGGCGAGCGTGAGGGACGTGGGCCCCCTTGATATTTTGTAACTTTTGCTCATAGATCTGAAACTATAACTTTAATGTAAGCAAAAAGTTAAAGCTGGCAAAATTTCCTAGAAAAAAAGTTTCGGATAATTTTTTAATTAAGACCAAAATTGTTAGAATTATAAAGCCGAGAAAACCAAGAAAATTTAAGAAATTGCTTTAAGAATTGTCCATAACACTCCTTTACATATTTACATTTTTGGAAATTTAAAGTTTTCTAATACATTTTTGTTAGGGTGATTAGAATGTGCTAAACACGAAGCGGTACATTTTTGTTTTTCGATGTATACATCCAGAGTCACAGGCCCGTTCGGTTAAAAAAATGTACATCTTGTTTGAAATGCAACTGAACTACTCTTCGAATAGTGGCTAATTCGATCAAAGCGAATTAGCCACTATTGATCGAATAAAAACATGACTGAGTTATAGTGGATCAAACGAAATCACTAGCATTTAATTCATTTTATTGAGTGCTGCTTACCTTTTTCGTAGGGTATTTCATATTTTGAGTTGCCCAAGTATGCTTTCTTACTTTTTTATATTAAAAATAAATAAAAATACTTGTAAAAGAATCCAAAATACTATGAACTAAATTTAAACTTGAGAAATAAATTTTTAAATTAACGAAAACATTGCGTAAAATATATATTTTGCTTTAAATTGACAACATGCCAAGTTAGTTTGTTTTGCTTTTCTTCTTGCTATTTGAAATCTCGTACAAATGTTTTTTTAAACCCATCAAAAAGTTAAAAATTATATAAAATTTTCAAGAGGCATTTAAAATTAGATATACACACAACTATACCTTTATTTCAATTTCTTTGGGGGCTTTTTTGTTGAATGTTTATTTAAAGAAAGATCATAAAAGTAAAGAAAAAATCATTATACGTATTTTTTAATAAGTAACAAAAACCACATTTCGTGGAATTTCAACAGCAGTATTGAGCACATTCTTTTAGGCAACATTAAAAGTAAAATCACGATGACACATAGGAAAAGCCCGTGATAATATGACTAAAAAAAAAATAATACCCCAAAACTTTCATGTATGCTTTTGTTTCATATTTTTCAAATTATAAATTGACTTGTGCCTTTTTTTGTACACTCATTTTATTTTAATAAATTTAAAACATTTTAATAATAAATTTCGTTATTTAAATGACAACACAAGTGATTTTAAAAATATTCAAATCTCTTAGTGTCATGATTATTTTTGAAAATTTAGATCTAATTTGTTTTCAAACAATATATAAGATTACTGTATCAAGGGATAAAGAAAATTCAATTCATTTCGTTGCCCAAAAAAGAAATAAGTGTTTGAGAGCACAATGGGGCAGGATCGAATTACTTTGAAAATATATTTAGCATTTCTAACACTATCTAAGCTGTACTGATGGCCACAAAATCTACTGAGTTACCGACCTTGCTATATTTTAGAAAAACCTGAAATTTAAAAATTATTTCTCAGCTACTTACCTTCATTTTAGCCATTAGAAATTCAGGATTTTAAATATTCCCATACAAAATACGCAAAAAATGTCCAGGAAAACACAGTGGTAGTTTTAAAAAGTTTAATATGAAAGATACAATAGAGGAAGAAAATTCGTCAGTTAGTTAGCTTAAAGGCTCCATTACTCATACGTAACGTTGATGTAGTTGCATGTTGGTGATCGTTTCTGTCTCATAGCTTTTCAATGTGACAGAAACGATCAGCAACATGCAACTACATCAACGTTACGTATGAGTAATGGAGCCTTAAGATATATCTTACGCAATAAACATTTTACAAGTTACGAGTTTGCAAACTTTTCAAATATGATTAAACTTATGCTGATGAATTGGTATTAACAAATTTATATATTTTTGAAATAAATATTTTATCTATCCATTTGACCCTCGATACGAATTTTGCCCATTAATATTTCTAAATTATTTCTCTGAGATGTATTCGGAAACAACTATCCAAGGCGATAAGATATCATGCTACTGTAGCGATTATGGAAAATTAAAAGGGAGCCGTGAAAGGTTTTATCCAATTATTGTTTTAAAACATACATATTATCCACATTCATATATTATCAAACAATTTTAGATTTTTGCTTGCAATAACTTTCATTTTAGCAAAAATTTGATTTTTTCTAAAATCAGGTCAAGTGGGCAATGAAAACCAACGTTATTAATGTTCTTTTATATTCTCCAAAGCTTTACGAAAATCTAGAAACAGGCAACACGATTTGTTGTCGTGCATTTCACACCCTAATTATACATCCTATTTTGACAGAAATTATATTACTTTAAAGATATTTATTGACAGATGTTAAAATTGTTTCGGTAATTTGGGAGCTATAATCGTTTAAAATTGCTAGTAATAATATATGCACACATAGTACATATACATATATAAGCTTAAAGCTAAAAAGAAACAACTTGGCTTTTTTCTCTGCTTTGAATTGGTGTTGTTGTAGGAAAGGTATAATATTAAAAGGGAAGAAGGTACTTCGTTTTTTTAGGGTTCCGATACATCAAAAGTGTAAAGGAACCCTATTGTTTTCGCTACGCTGTTCGTCTGTCTGTCCGTCTGTCCGTCTGTCTGTCACAGGCTGTTTTGTCGGGAACCGTAAGAGCTACGGACCTGAAATTTTAGCCGCTACAACAACAAATATATGACAGTTATAGATTAAAGGGTGTTCTAAAGCGAGCAACGAAAAATGTTGAAATACTAATGTAATGTTTTCTCGGAAACCGTAAGAGTGACGGACCTGAAATTTTCACAGAATATGTAAAACTTTAACCGCTATAATAAATAATATATGATAGTTAAAAATTAAAGGGTGTTCTAAAGCGAGCAACGAAAAATATTGAAATACTAATGTAATATACAGACACTTACATATAGACACTTTAAATTTTCAAAGTTCGTGTTAATTGGTGTAGTCTGTAGAATAGACTACACCAATTAACACCAATATTTAAAATAATAAAAATTAAAAGGTGTTCTATCTGTTAATGTAATTTTACTATGTAAATTAGACAATCTGCTGTATCTTCGGAACCGTAAGAGCCACGGACCTGAAATTGTCACAGAATATGTAAAACTTCGGCCGCTACAACAACAAATATGTGACAGTTAAAAATTAAAGGGTGTTCCAAAGCGAGCAAAGTAAGATGTTGAAATACTAATGTAATATACAGACACTTATATATAGACACTTTAAATTTTCAACGTAAGTGCTAATTGGTGTAGTCTGTAGAATAGACTACACCAATTAACACCGATATTTAAAACAATAAAAATTAAAGGGTTTTCTATCAGTTATTGTAATTTTGACCATATAATTTAGACAATATGCAGTATCTTGGAAACCGTAAGATGTTAAATCTGGAAATTTTAAAACACGCTAAAACTAAAAAAATCCAAAATAAAAACAATTTCAAAACGAAAAAAACCCTAAAATAAAAAAAGCGCTTAAAGGAAAAAAGCACCAAAATTAAAAAAATCGCTAAGACGCAATATATCACCAAAATTGAAAAGATCGCCAGAAAAAAATTTAAAAAACGTCAAAAATCGAAAAAAGTCTTCAAAACGAAAAAGAAGCACTACAAAATCGTTAAAACTAAATAAATCAAATATGTAAATGAAAAAATCACATAGACGAAAAAAAAACGCAAAAACCAAAAAAAAAGCGCCAAAACTAAAGAAACGCCAAAAACCAAAAAAAAATCGCCAAAACGAAAAAAAGTTTCAAAACAAAAAAAAAATCGCTAAAACTAAAAAAAAACCAAAAAAACCGAAAAAAGTCCTAAAACGAAAAAAACGCCAAAACTGCAAAAAACCGCAACAACTAAAATAAATCGCTAAAACTAAATATATCATCAGAAAGTGAAAACGTTAAAAAAATGCTATAACGAAAAAATCGCCAAAACTAAACAAATCGGTAAAAAAAACAAATTTCAAAAAACGAAAAATCGCCAGAAAAAAATGAAAGAATCATGAAAATGTAAAATGCGCCAAATCCAAAAAGAACCCCAAAAACGACGAAATGTACTTAAAAAATAAAAAACTCAAATTAAACAAGAAAGCACAACGAAAATACTGCCAAAATGACAAAAGGGACAAAAACAAAAAGGGATATACATATGTGTATTCGGACGGAACCATACGTGTGCGAGCCAAAGTCGCACTTTACTTAATTTATTATAATTATAATATGCGTAAGTTTCTATGTATTACTAATTAAACCAGTGCAAGAAGGCCGCCATGTATAGGTTTCAACGAAACCCCAAACACCTGAATGTTGTTTAAATTCTTATTCCACTCTGCTGGTATAGACCAACTTTGCTTTAGTACCGCTTAACACAGACAGCAATTGCAATTACTTATTGCAACTTTATTCTAACTTTTATATCTTTAGGTCAATAAAGTACACACAGAAAAATTTCATATTGAAATCGTTGAAAACAATAATAATTTATTATTTTTAAGTAGTGATTTTACTTCATAGATGTTTCATGTTAATTCCACAACGAAGTTCCCTATGGCACGTTGAGCATATGATGTACAGCATATAAATGTGTAACGAATGCTGGTAAGAAATACATACGTGTAAAGAATAGTGTTAAGAAGTACGTGTAACAAATAGTGGTAACGACAATTCATTAAGAAAGCAACAGGCCGGCGCGAAAATTCATTAAAATCTCAGTGTTCCAGGTTTGATAATTTCATAGTTTTCAGTGCTGCCGTTGTTTTCCGGCGACATTTGGGAGATATTCGTATTAGTTTTAGGGAGTGCGGGGAACTTTTGCGATTTTGGGGAGATTTTCGTCCTAGTTTTTGGGAGTCCGGGAAACTTCTAGGACGAACTCGACTTGTCGACATCGTGAGCCAAGCAGAAAATTTTAGTTTTTAAATTATAACTTCTATGTTTGGTGGGGATCATAGCGCCCAGTCTAGTGACTAGGTGGAGTGTGTCGAAGTGCGATAAAAATGAGGGGCCGTCTGACTATGAGACCGAACGTGTCCGGCCGAACGTTGTCGGCCGAAGGTCGCCTGACCACCTTCGAAAGTGGCTGCCCGATGGTATAACGCCGAAAGTAGCAGGCCCAAATTGGGGAAAAAGATAATAACCCTGTATCTTAGAAACTTGCAATCCGATTAGAAAACAATGCATGTAAAAATCATAGAGGAGTATCTAAGCTCTAAGAATGTGGAAATTGTGAGCACCCTGTTGAAATACACGTTGATCTACGGGGTGTCAAATTTGATTACCTTGGACATGAAAAACTTTGTTGGCCTCATAACTTTTACAAATATAATTTGATTATAATAAATTTAATATTGTTGTAAAGTTTATAAATAGATAAAAAAAATACAGTTTACTATTTTAATAAATTTAATATTGCTGTAAAGTTTATAAATAGATAAAAAAAATACAGTTTACTTTGTTAAGGTATTTTTATTATTTTCAAAGATATTTGATTTTGAGTTTTGAAATTTTGGTTTTTGTTCTTGACTTTGTTCCCTATTTTATCAATATCTCCGAAATAACACAGCCAAATTTGAAAAAAAAATTATGATTTTGAACACAATCCTTAATAAAAAGGAGAATTTTTTTTTCGTTATCTCAATTCGTGTAGTTGTGAAAAAGAATCGAATTCATGACTTTGAAATGCATGGGAAAAATGCTAAACTTTGACAAAAATAGAGCTTACATTTTTCGACGTTTTTTTTTTTCTAAAAATTTTGAAAACTAAAATTTTTTCCTTGCAATATTTTAAATAAATAGACTTTAAAAGTTACTGCAGTTGAAATTTTAAATCGATTAAAGCATGCATGGTGCATTCAGCATTGGACGAAAATACTGAATTTTTCTACGAAATTCTATATTAATCGCTAAAGAAAAAAAGTCTACCGATATTGTCAAATTTCTTTCAAATTATATTGGATATATTTAATATAAATAATCTGGCTCAAAAATGTGGCCACGAGGGCAGAGTAAAATTTTCAAATCGTTTTATTTGCCTGTTTGAAATTGTACTAAATTTCATGTTTCAACTGTTATTTCTCTACTTTTCAAGAACATAGCAGTCCTCTTATGTCTAAAAACTCTATTTTTTTTATTTATAGGTATCATAACAAAGTAAGCTGCTTTTTTTCATCTATTTATAAACCTTACAATAATTTTAAATTCATTAAAATCGGATAATATTGGTAAAAGTTATAAGCCCAACTATGTCTTGCCAGATGTATTCAACTTTGACATCCTGTAGCTCACCGTGTGTTTCAACATGGTGATGTATATTTCAACTTTCTTAAAGCATAAGTCCTTCTCTATGATTTTTACAAACATTATTTTGTTATAGAATCGCTATTTTCAAAGATACAGATTTATTACGCTTTTTCCAATTATAACCACTGTGTAGCATTATTACGATAGCTGAATATTTTTTCCGTTCTGTTTGGACCGCATACTTGTCAAACTTTATATCAAAAACAATTTTGGTTTGCACTTTTTTAATATGGACCTTAGCATGTATACGGTCCAAGCGAATTGATTGCGGCGAATTTAGTTCGCCACTGACATTACAGCTATTAATTGCTATCTCCAAATTTTTTAACTCCGATTTTAAGTTTATGGCTTCCTTGAACACCCATAATATATTTCATAATTATATTTTCTTAAAATTTCCTTTATTATTTCCATTTAACATAACGAAAAGAACTGCTTACTCAAGTCTATAAGAAAATTTAGAATTTTAAGTTAAAAACTAGCACAAATGAATATTTGTTGCTTAATTGGTTTTGAAAATAATACGTTTACAATCCCAAAATATTAATTAATTTTTCATATGAACATGATGAATACAACATTCGAACGTCACACACAAAATATTTTCAACACAACAATTGTGAGTAATTTTATCCATCTGAATATGTTAATGTTACAAAATGAAAAATTCTTTTAGAAAACATTGTGAGCAAAAGCTGTTTAAATATTTAGACTATTGTATTTATTATTAATACATACTTGTATTTAGTTCTTGCTGAATTAAATGGATGTAGTATTTGTTCTAAATATTTTTACAATCAATTAGAATAAGAAATTATTAATCATGTTTTTAATAAATTTTAATTTCAAAAGCTATGGTTATTTGTGAATAGCTCATCATTGAATATCAAAGCATATTTAAATTTATCCAATTTTCTGTGTGTGGCTAAATCAGACCACAGTTAGAGACCAGCTGAAGGGAATACGATTTTTTCTTTGTTACCTGTACACACCACATCTTAGGATTCTTAGCGGCATAAGCAACAACTACTTCGTAACAAATTGTATTAACTTTAATGCCGGTAGTACGTTTTAGCACCCTGCATTTTCTATTTGAAAACAGTATACGTCCGTAAATATATTAATAAGCCCAAAATAAAAATATTCTAAAAGGAAAGTCAAACAATATTTCTTAAATAAACCAATTTTAATTAAGAGATTTACCAGAAAGTTCCTATTAAAAATTAAAATGGCTAAAAGCCATAAATGGGCCAAGAGACCTATTGAAGAAAACTGACTGCCGTTTTAAACACACACATCACAATAATATTAATAATAAGTGTGTTGGGAAAATTATTTATGTAGGAGTATTTTGTATTTTGTTTAAATGGATATTTGAGTGATGTTAAAAAGCTCCAAATGAAATGAAAAAAACTTTTAGCATCCAACAGTTTTAAAGCACACAAAAAAAACAACTTAACAAAGCGAATATAAAAATAAAAGAAAATACGTTAATTTATTTTGTAAAAGGCGCCACATTTTAATGAAACTCACTTACACGCACAGCAATAAACATCTTTACCAGCAACAGCAGCAGCAGTAGCAACAACACTGCCATCAACATCATTGAAAATCAATTTTAATTGAAGCTGACAATTAAATTTAAATACATTTTTATTTATGGAAGACCTCTTAATTTTTTTTATATATATTTTTTAATGTTTTTATTTTTGCCAACTGCTATAATCAACAGCAAACTTCATGACGAACAAAAAGCAATGCCAATTATTAATAGCACCACCATTACTGCCAACACCTCTTTGTGTTCTTTTGCACCACCCAAATAGCGACGGGATAAAAACTGCTGCTGACTGTTCAATATAAGCTTTGAGTACGAGTTCTATACATGAATGGAAAAATATGTGACTCAAAACAGCATTAATGAATTTGTATGTCCATTGAATGGTAAGGAGTCTGCAGTAATGGGGCTATAGTGACTAGTGTTGCCGAAACAGCAAATAAATGTTTAGCAAAAATTTTATATTCTTAATTTTCATGTAATAAAAACGAGTTTAAATTTCACAGTTACCAAAATTTTTATTTCACAGCGAATAGAAGAAGTGTTTTTACATCAATAGAAAAATTATATTAATATTAAATTGGAAAAAACAAGGAAAAATGGAAAGAAACACAAATCATCTCTTAGGAGATTAACAAGAATTTATCCATTTTCGGTTATAACGTGACAAAATAGCAACATTGGTAGTCACCCTAACAAAAAAATATTAAGGTCATATATTTTAAATTCGGCAACTGCTAAGGTAAAATATGCTGTCATCACTTTTTGGCAATGACATGGTCAACGCAATTTATGTACATATCAATATACATATCTATATACTATATCAATATATATATATACACATACACATGACTATGTGATATTGTGCTTTTCTCACAATTTTTTCACGTTATCGCGAACAGTAATACCCCAATTTATACAAGCACTTGTTTAAAGATAAGTTTTATAACCATTTGCAATTAATATGATATTGATTTATACAGTTTTTATATTTTATTGCAGATTTTATGTATTTATCATCAACAAGAATTTATATCATATTTGTTATATATATTTATCATTTATGTCTTAACGGAAATTGGTCTAGTATCCAGGCAGGAATTGCGACTTTTTGCAAAAAATTTGTACTATCACAACATTGTAAATACAAAATCCACACAAATACATACAGTAAATATGAACATAAGGCCAAGCTCTTATTCCGAAACCTTGGGCGCTAAAAGTATTGAGATCAAAATGTGGGCGAAGCTCTTGAGTAGTAAAATATCATCTAATTTCTAGGCAACCTTTTAACTTGACAATTGTTCAATTCACAAGCTCGTATTAACGTCGTATGTGTTGTGAAATCTTTTAATTATACAGTATTGTATTTTTGTTGTTGGTAATTTTCATACAAAACTGCGTTATAATTAGACGATTAAATTTTATATGTTCTTCAAATAGTTGCATTGAGACCAGGTCTGGGAAAATTCTGTTTGCTAGATTACTTTATTAAATTCTTTTATATATGTGATAAGTAACATACATTCTTCTTAATGATAAATATATACTTGATTCATTTAAATTTAATTTTAAAACTATTTTAATCAAAATTGCTTGTCGCGAAAAAAGTTATTCTATTTCGCGTCAAACTAAAATTCCCACACCTGGCTGGTTTCATTTCATGGCATCAAATCAAGGTGAATTAATATCAGGTGGCTTCGAGAGATTAGGTGACTACGAAATGTTTACCATGTTTGAACTGACATCAGCCTAAATATAAATTCTGCACGCCGAATTTATATTTGGGCTGCCAAAAAGCTGATATATTAACACAGTTGACAGTTCATATACGAAAACATTTTCTTAGTCCTGATCTCTCAAGGCCGCCTAGTATTAATTCGCCGTGCCTTGGTATTAAATATATTGACATTTAAAATACGATAAAATAACGATAAAACAAATTTGTCTGTTCACAAGCACACAAACAAATATCGTCTTTTTTTAAACGATAAGACTTACGACTGAGCTTGTGAATTAAACAAATATTTTTACTTTCTAATATGGCAAAGAATTATGTGAAAAAAGGTTGCATGGAAATCAAATATTATTGTACCTCTCAAGAACTTGGTCCTCATTTTGATATCAGTTCTTTGAACCGCCAAAATTCTTAGATAGGTACTTGGCCTCATTTTCAAATTATTATTGTTTTTGTTAGGATCTGACCTTATGCGGATCTGACCTCATTCATGGGTTGGATACAAAACAAATTGATACTGTTTGTGTTATATCCAGTGTTGGCATTAGTCGATTGATTTTTCAATCGATGGGTTAATTGATTGCACAGCGGAACAGTGGTTTCGTTGTTTAAATAAAAATAGCTGGTCATTATGTATTTTCTTCTGGTGATTACGATTGCATCATTAGTTTTTCCCTAGCAGCTCTACTTTTAAGGATATAGTTGAATTTAGCAATTGCATAATTTAAACTATTTTTTGTATTATTCGCTTAATATCTCACGAATGGTCCTCTTAATTTTAAAATACTTTCTGGACCACTAATCTACACAAAAGTCTTCTTCATTTGGGTAGATTCACACCGATAGGTATGTCAGGATATCTTACTGTTATCGCAAGGATGTGAAAATTCGTCTGTTTTTGGTGTAATCCAAGGAAAATGTTTTTTTATTTTACTTTGTTTAAACTTATCCTTATGTATTTTTGTATGCTGATTATGAAAATAGCTTTATCAATTTTCTAACGGTTCTAGTTTCAGAGATATTGTGCATTAAAATAAAATTATTACTATTTCGACTCCTTATATTTTCCAAGTTCCGTTTATAAGCCCACTGAAACTATTTTTGATTTTAGTTTAATGTAGTAGTTTCTTTTTTATTGTAATTTTTTTGTTTAAAACAAAACGACAAATCTTATTAAAATCAAAATTATTACCCTTAAAAAACTTACATCCATACAAAAACAAAAAAAAAACGTTACATTATATTTTTTTGGTAAGAAGTTTAACATTAATTTTAGCTTATACCTAACCTAATCAATCTAGAAAGAAAAGAGGTAATATCAATGGTTTAATAAAAATTTACAAAATATTTTGTAAGGTCTACCTCAATACTGACGTGGTAGACTTGTAGACACTTGTATGCTTACATCAACGCGTGCGCTCGTTTCAATTGCTTTCTTCACACTAATGTACGCATGAGTATGTAATAAGAAGGTACTGAAAATGCCAGAATCGATATTTGTAAAATTATGGCGTAAAACATCTACTGGTGTCTGCTGGACTACGACGTGAGTCGCAGAGGGTTAAGCTGTTTTAATATTATTTGTTTTCGAGTATATACGAGTAATTAACGGCTTCGGAATAATTGAGATCGCAATGATGAACAATGTTTTTTTTCACAATTTAACTTACCATTTTTATTGACTGATTACTAAGCCCCATATATGTGCTACAAATAAAATTAACTTTATTTCATGAACATCAACTGATAAATATTGATTTTTTTTTACAATAAAGTGGAATTTCTAGATTTTCGCAAAACTTGAGAAATACACAAAAGTTCCTCGTAGTGTTTTTTTCACAAAAGTGCTAAATACATCTTATACTTTTAATAAGTTAAATTTTTTAAAAATTTAAAAACTCAAAGTTATTCAAATCTTAAGGCCTGTAACTCAATGAATTTTGATCCGATTAGCACAATTTATATATTGGCGGAAAGGTAAAAGACAAAGCTGCGCAACAGCGTAAAATTTTTATAATTGAGATGAGCAGTTATAAAGATTTTTGGAAATACATAGATAAAAAGGATCCAAAAGTAAATTTTTCGCGAATACCTGGAAAACACTTTTTAAGAGAAATAAATGATATTCGTGCTCAGCGACCCCAATTTAGCTAAGAAAATATCTAATTTTTTGAGGTTATGGCAAAAAGCCGAAAATTTGTAAACTAGTGTTATGATTGACTTCATCAAAATGTTAGAGTTGTTAACAGTAAAACAGTTGCCACTGCTGAATAATCTTTTCTGAGAATATGCTGGTACAATGATAACAATGAAGATAAAATGTGACAGGGAGAGTTTGTTAAACACTTTTGAAAACATTTTGGCTTTGCACCTAGCTTTGCAAGGCTTCATCAATAGAAAAGATAGATTTAGAGATTTTCCACCGTGATATAATGCATTTTTTTCGCCGCTGAATGTCTTTTTCACATGAATCCACTGCTATCTTAAAATAGTGTTCAAAAAAAGCTTTAGGGTCTCGAATTGACTTTTTATTATTAAATAAGTTATTTAGTTGTAATTCTTAAAAAGATCTATAAAAGTGTTCTAAAAAATACATCATTAATAGTGCACTGTGGCACAATTAATACTTCTAATAAAAATCTACAAAGTTTTTTTTTCATCTGCATTTCACAACTAATAACCTTCACTTTAATTTGTATAATTTCCTCATTAATGAAAGAAATCCTTCATAAATTACGTACACATGCGTGAAATATTTAAAAAAAAAACTTTTAATGAAACTGTTAAAAGTTTCTTCATTAGAAAAAATTGAATAATAATTTCATTTATTGAAATAACGAGAAAACGAAAGAACATCTTAGAAAAACTATAAAATGACTAATATTTGTTTTAAAATATTAGTACACAGAAAGAAATTTTATTGTAATTAAAAATGTACCTCATTACACTCAAAATATTCTGTACGTAAAGTTAATTGAAATTTCAATATAAAATAAATTTAAGCTCCATTAAAAACCGGTCTACTTAATTTTTATTTCAATTTTACGAAAAGATCATTTAATTTAAAATGTTAAAAGATTAACTGAACTAAACCCGTAAAAATATTGTTTTTTCTTTTATTTTGCTTATATTAAATTGCAGAAAAAAACAAGCAACTAAACAATTTAAATATGAATGCATCTTACTTTACTCGGATTAATTTAACTGTCACAAGAAATAATCACAACTTTTATAACTTACAGAATACTTTGAGTGTTTGTGTGTGTGTTATTTTTATGTATGTACTTATTCTGGCACTTATAACATAAACAACGGACAATATTAAAAGCAACCAAAAATCCTTATTAATGTGTAGTTACTTTTTTTATTGAATGTTAGAATCAGTTAAAAATAAGATTGCTTAGAATATTAAATGTTTATTCTTTTAAAACAGATTGCACGGAATACTTCTTCAACAAAATACATTCTATTACTGTCATATTATTGTGAGTGTAGCCATTTTTTTAAGTTAGCTCTAGTTTTCATGAGCTGTAAGTGTGGAAAACTTTTCATACTTGTAAAAGCTGTCAACGGTAATATTGGTTTAATATTGGATGCTTAACTAATTCACCACTCGAACAGAGTGGGTGGACAATTTACAAGACCCTTTTGTAAATGTAATGAAAAACTAAAAATTTTTTAATAATACCTTTTCTGTTCTTCGCCTGTAAACTTTCTTTCTGGTGCTAAAAAAGGGCAACACTTAATTTTTTTAAATTACGCCTTAATAGATTTTATATTTTAGAATACTAGTATTATAACCTCTATGTCAACAGCAGCATACCTGTGTATGCATTGTGAAGGGCGATGTGTCTTGGAAAGTAGCAAACATATTGATCTGAAATTTTATGATATCCTTAAAGAAAGTGTTGTTTGCCATATTCCAATGTAAGGGTGGAATAAGATCTTTCAGTCCAGAGATATGCCCACTTTTCGATTCCCCCCGTTATGTCAACAGCAGCATACCTGTGTATGCATTGTGAAGGGCGATGTATCTTGGAAAGTAGCAAACATATCGATCTGAAATTTAATGATATCCTTAAAGAAAGTGTTGTTTGCCATATTACAATGTTTGGGTGTAATCGGGCTGCTTACTCCAGAGATATGGCTAATTTTCGATTTCTCCCCCCTATGGAAATATATACCAACTAAGTAACAGAACAACAAAAAAAAATTCCCGTAGAAAATGTATGTCGAAAAGTGGTTATATCTCTGACATAATATGTCCCATTCCACTCAAACTTCGGAATAAGACCAAAAAGACTTCTGTGAAGGATATCATGTAATTTCAGATCAATATGTGTGGTACTTTATAAGATACAGCGCTCGTAAAATAATTAAACTTGAAACATAAGGATACTCCATATACGCATCCTTATAGTAAAGTTTGAAGGCTTGCCGAGACATGACGGTGTAAAAAGTGCATATTTTTGTACCTGTTCAATGACTCATCAAGATTGTGGTGCACTTCCACTATACACAGAACAAAAAAAAGATTTGCAAATACAATTAATTTATTTGTAAATACAATTAAAAACTTTTTTTAAAATGGCACCTACAACGATTTTTGTAAATACAAACACGGCATTTGTGACATTAGAAAATAAAATCAACTTGATTATTTCCAATTAAAATTATTGTGTTATTCACAATTGAGGTGTTAGCAAAAAAAATATTTTTAATAAACTGGGTTCTCAAAAAGCATTGTTTTACAAAAAATATGTTCAACATATCAACAAATAACTTGTTGACTCTCGTAGCGTACTGGCTAGGTAACAGGTTCGATTCCTGCCAAGTGCGTTTCTGCAAAAAAGACAAAAAAAAGAGAATGATTTTTTTTAATTTTTTAGTTAGATTTTAAAGTTATATCAGTTGAAATTATTGTTATATTAACAATGTGATTTGTTAAATTTTTTATCAAAATTTTGTTATTTATTACCATACATAATTGTTATATCTGCTAAAGCACCAAATGTCTTTGGCTGCAATCGAACCGGCGACCTCTGGACTAATACACTGGCGTACTTACTTCTCAACTACAGAGGAACTTTTTAATAGATAAGTAAATAATAAATACAAACAAAACGTAATTTCTTATATTTCTTCTACGTTTGTGCATTCCGTTATGCTATAATTTGACAAACTAGTTTATTAAGTAATTTAATTGATCAGAAAAATTTTAATTTGTAATATCAACAATGATGGTTGCTGAATTTTTCACAAGCTTTTTTTATTTAAAATATTTACAAAAACTGTTGGATTTTTGCGCCATACATAGCAAAAAATTTAATTAACTCAGTTTGCTGAAAAAATTGTCTCTGTTTGTTGTATCAACATCCTAATTTGTTATATTAATTAAATATATTTTTGAATTTAAATTAAATATTAATGACTTGATTTATTAGTGGCTGTTTGATGATATTTTTCGGTGTAGTTAGAGAGCTGTGATTTGGTATGCAGTTAGGTCTAATCAGTAAATCTGTAAACGGGAAGTTTTCGTCTAGAAGGACTAGATAGCCTCGTTATTTATATGGAACATTTTCACTGCAGCTATACAGATGAAAGTAATCAGAATAATCTGAAACGCGATTTTTTTATCAAGGGACACTAGGTACCTCTTATTTGTATTGGTCCAATTTCTTAGAATTCATGACTTTTCATCAATATCAGAAAGGAAAAAAAATTAATATGAACTTTATTATCTAAGGATTTTAAAATATGTATGTAGAGATTATTAGAATTATGTAGAGATTATTTAATCATAACAATCTTCTAAAATAACATGTATTTTACTTATATTTTTTTTGTTTTACCATATTTTGGACGCTAGATTCGTTTTAATGATTTGTTCAGAAATTATTTTAGGCTTTTTTGTTTAGGCTTTGTTTTAAGTTGTTTTACCATTAATTCCCTTTGCACTTTGCCTTGCTTTTTCCTTTTATTCTGCGTACAATTTTTCGTCTAGTTTTGATTTTTCTCCATAATATTTTAGGGTCTCTGCTCTGGTTAATTTAATTTTCTTCTCCTTTAAAACAGAAAACAATAACAAAAACTATCACATCAAAATCCATATAAAAACCATAGGTGACGAATTATAATTTTCTGCATGTTTCAAGTTTTGAGCAAAATGTTGAGTTATTCAGAACGAAATAATAAAGAAAAATTTTGTACAATTAAACATTTTTAATTTTTTAAAAATCCATAAAAAAAACCCCAAAAATGGTAAAAAGGAAATGAATTATTTTATTAATATTGTTTAAATTTCCCGTTATACACATTTTTCCAATTTGCAGCAACATTTAAATTAGTAAAACTCATATTTTCATAAAAAATCGTTCAGTAGTTTTTGCGCGATGCGTGTTCGGAGAGGCAGACAGATAAAGTGAAGTTACCTGATTTTTGCGAATATTTACACTGTACAATAAAATTAAATTATTTAAAATAGCAGGGCTCTAACGACTGATTGTGGTACGAGGCGCCAACAAAATATGTATGTAGCTGTATCGGCGTTTTCAAAGTTTATATCTGGGGGAATAAAATTTCTCCGCTAGCCTTAAGAGAAGTAAATGAATGTAATATTCGTATTTAGCAGCACCAATTTATCTTAAAAAATATCTCTTTCTTGATGTTCATTTATTTTGTAAGCTAGTGTAATTAATCAGTTGTTACTGAAACGCTAGTCAGTTATTTTACATCTAGAAATCTAGCAAATAATGATTTTCGACACTATGAGACAGACCGCTAATATCTTTAAGGATTTACATTCATAGACTTAATTAATTATATAAATAATTGTACATAATTGACATTCAACTATCCAAAAATCAATAGCTTAAAAATAGACTAGATATTAAAATTTTTCTAATTAAGACCCCCACTGTGCTGTGCATAAAACGAGAACTCATTAGTGGCAGAATATGTCATTTACTTTTATCCAAAAATGCCTGACTTTAAAATGATTCACTTTATATTGACGCAACATATTACTGGAATAATTTAAAAGCACAGACATATCTTTTTCAAATTTAATTGACTTTCATCCTAAACGTAAATGAATTAAATTTATGTTAATTAACGAAGCAAATTATTCATGTAGCCCATATGGAAAAGGCCAGTAAATATAATTTTTTTTTATTTATTTTTGCATAAACTCCAATGAAATGAGAGCAAATATTACTTTTTATTGCAACATATATTGTATGTTTGTTGATATAAAAAAATTCAAATGTTCCTGCACTCGTACACATTGTTATATGTATATACCACTTAATTACATGCGCTTCATTAAGAGGCGCCTCAATTTCATTTGCAGTAGATACAGATTCTGAACTTTTAGATTATTATTTTTGGTTTTTTGTGGCAGAGTTTTCGCTGTTGTTGATGTTTTATACTTATGGCTAAAGTTTTTTTTTTTCATTAAACTTTGTAATTTTTTTCTTCTTTTTGGTAAACTTTTTAATAAAAATATTTTCCCTTACATTTGCATACATGTAAGTTTGAACATATGCTGCCTTTTCGCTTACATGTAACTTAATGTTGGCAGTAGTAAATATTCACCAACCGCTAATCCTTGTATCTGTTGAGTGCAGTTCAAAAGTTGTTTTTTTTTTCTTTATGGAATACTCGGAATTTCTAAAGTTTTTTATTTAGTTTATTTTTTCAGTTTTTTGCATCTATAAAAATATGGAATTGTTAAGCTTTTTTCCTTGGGTTTAATTTACATTTTATTGCCCGGCATGTACTTAAATGGTGAAAGGCAAGAGCGGAAATTAACAAAGCTAAGCGGTTGTAAGCAATAAAAACAATTCATACAAATTTTAAATTCGTTATTAAGAACATGCTAACACCCATTAGTACATTGTGCTGTTATTTAAAGCACTTAGCGAAATAGTGTTAGCATACTACTTACCTACGTCTCGTGCTCAGATAATTTTTGGTACGGTGCATTTGCACCTAATCGAAATCTACAAAATTTGAGTTGAAATGTTTATCCGAATCTATACCACTTACACTAACTTTAATTTTTGAAATTACGTAGCTTTCTGATATATGCTAAAAATGTAAAATTGTTGCCTTCTTTATTTTTTATGAAAGAAAGTTTAATTTTGCATAAAATTTTTCTTCGATGCTAATTTCTGAATAACTTTGAAACTGTTAAAAAAAATTAAAATGTACATATTCATGACTTAAAGGTAATTTGATTCCGCATACTTTTGTGTTTGATTTATCTTAATCGATAAAAGCGTTCTTGTGTTATAATGAAATTTATTAGCGTGACAGCTTTTTTCTAAATAAGGAACAAAAAAGTTAAAACACAAAACCATGCGTAACTTATTTTGGAAAGCTACTTTACAATTTTTCACTAAAAATATGTATGTACTGTTTTAGTATATCGTAAGCAGCTTAGATTCTGGGGAGTATAAAACTTTAAAAATAAAAAAGTTATCTTTTTGACTTAAACCACTATAGCTTAGTCATTTACTAACTAATTTTCAATAGCTATGACTTATTTGAAAAATAAGAAGCATGCCATTCAAAAGCATAAAAGTTTGTGAAAATACTTTTTGAAACAAAGCAGTTATGACTACTTAAAGTTGAACCGCTATAAAATCACTTCACGAAGTGACCTAGAAAAGTTTAAGGTATTTTCGTTATCTATGGGGTCCAACAAACCCAAAATGGTACATAAGAAAACCTGAGTAAATTTTGGTGTATCATAGAGTAATTCTTGGATATCTTCTGCTGGCAAATTATCAAAAAATTCTCCTCCTAAAGGGATAGCGTACAGTGATGCAGAACCAAAATATATTGGAAATAAATCAAGCATTCGCAGTAAAAAATACTGCTACAGCCGAAGCAGTTTTGTAAGCTAGAGAAGCTGGTTGTTGTTGTTTATCATGCTTCGAAAAGCGCTTCGAACAGGCATGACTTTTGTTCGCTATGTCCTACTTGGTAGCTCTTGTTTTTGATATAAAATAGCACTTTGCCGATGCAACAAAAATGCTCTAAAATCATGTTTCTTGGTTTTATTGCGCCATTCAATTGTAACATCGTAAAATCACAGGCAAATCGTGTTTTATTATAAATCTCTCTCCTCGATGCGATAAGGGAGAAATGTAGAAACAGATCATGCTTTAAACTTGTTAGCGTTTATTTGAAACAATGCTTGCGACCATTCCTTAGAACATATTTTGTTGAAAGCAACAATACTAATATTACGATTTTGTGTAATTTGAAGTGAGTGGTAAAAAGCCGACTAACTTCGTAATTTAAACAATATAAAAACTGAGAGATCTCTGCCTTCTTTTTGAGCATCATCGGAAGCGCTTCAAAACATTGCATGTGGAAGGCATGAAAGTTTTTTTACTACTTCCAAAAATATGATATTTTTTGCTGGGTTACTAAACCGATAATTCTATCAGAATAAAATTTCACATAATCTTAACACAGCAGTATTCCTGTTTATGTTTTGAATACCAATTCACAAAAATTTCTCAGGAGCGGAGCTATGGTCATGTAAAACTTTTTAACATTTGGCATTTTTTGTCTAATGGCGTTTTCTTTTATAGAAAGAAATGTCGCATTGTTTGCACTTTTCAATGCAAATTTGTAAGTGAATTTATTAGAAATTATTCCTTACAAAGGAAAGCTAAATTGCTATTTTTTTAATCAAAATTAAAAAAATTTTAAATTTTTTCCAGAAAAGAAAACGCCATAAGTTGAAAAATATCTATTTTTAAAATTGAAAAATATTTGATTTTCGACAATTTCTGCCAAAAACGCACCATCACTCTTTTATATATAACAAAATATATTGTCTTGCAACATATAACAAATGTATATTTCTCTGAAAGTTATCTTCACAGACATAAATATATGTTAAAAAATAATTGAACTTCCTACTTAAGCTGGCTCTGAGCTCTTGCGAATTCAACATAGTTTACATCAAAATTTTGACTTTATTCCATATGTTCTAAAATCCCAAGGCTTTGAATAAAAAACAATTACCACTTTTAAGAACCCTTACATGTCGGCATTTATTTGCCAAAGTAGTAAATGGATCTTTTACGAAATATTGACTTTATGGACAAGACCATAAAAATCCCATTTTTGAGATTTCTGAGAACTGAGAACTTAGAAAGTCTGAGATTCCCCGAAGTATAATTTTGTTTGTTTTTTGCTTGCTTGCTTGCTTGCTTACTTGCTTGCATATAGACGATTATAGGAATTTTCCTGATAGTGAATATAAACCTTGGCCGGAAGACTCTCAAAATTTTCAAGACATTAATTTATAAAGACTTGGGTTTTCTGCAGGTTTCTGGTTGCAACGTGTATTTTATTATTGATTAGAATATAGTTAATTTTACGTGCTTTCAAAAGGAAGATGGTCTTAATTGTCCGGCAGTTAACTTCTTGACCTTTTTGTAAGCGATTGTCAGTGTCTTCGCTTGTTCTTCCAAAGTAGTAGTAAAATTGGCTGACATCGAAGAATAAGCATAATAGTTATTAAATAATGTTGGAAGGCATAAGCTTAGAAGTTTTGGAACTTTTCAAAAATATGATTGAAGTCTACAGGTCATTTGGTATGAGCATCGATGAAATGCAGATATATAGACAAGCTTAACACAAATAATTAACAACAAACAACGAAAACATCTTTACACAGAAAAAATATCATCAAACAGCCACTAACAAATCAAGTCATTAATATTTGATTTAAATTAAAAAATATATTTAATTAATATAACAAATTAGGATGTTGATGCAACAAACACACAAAATTTTTAGAACGAACTAAGTTAATTAAATTTTTTGTTATGTATGGCGCAAAAGTCCAACAGTTTTTGTAAATATTTTTGAAAAAAAAACGTGTGAAAAATTCAACAATCATCATTGTTTGTATTAAAAATTAAAATTTTTCTAACCAATTAAATTACTTAATAAAATGGGTTGTTAAATTATATCATAACGGAATGCACACACACGTATATAGAAAAAATATAAGAAACCACGTTTTATTTATATTTATTATTTACTTATTTACTAACAAGTTGCTCTGTAGCTGAGAAGTAAGTACGCCAGTCTATTAGACCAGAAGTCGCCGGTTCGATTGCAGCCAAAGACAGTTGGTGCTTTCGCAGATATAACAATTATGTATGGTAATAAATAACAAAATTTGGTTAAAAAATTTAACAAATCATATTGTTAATATAACAATAATTTCAACTGATATAATTTTAAACTCTAACAAAAAAATTCAAAAAAGCATTCTTTTCTTTTGATTTTGCAGAAATGCACTTGGCAGGAATCGAACCTGTAACCTTCCGGGTAATATCCTGGCACACTAGCCAGTACACCACGGCAGTCAACAAATTATTTGTTGATATATTTAATTGAAAATATTTTTTGTAAAACAACGTTTTTTGAGAACCCAGTTTATTAAAAATATTTTTTTTTGTTAAGACCTCAATTGTGAATAACACAATAATATTAATTGGAAATAATCGAGTTGATTTTATTTTCTAATGTCACAAATGCCGTGTTTGTATTTACAAAAATCGTTGTAATCGTTTAAATGGCACCAAAAAAAAGCTTTAATTGTATTTACAAATAAATTAATTGCATTTACAAATCCTTTCTTTTTTCTGTGTACAGAGAAAATAAAATATTGATAAATCTAACCAATTTCGTTGTAAAATCAACAAATGATATTGTAGTTTAGTCGGTAGTGTGCTAAACTCGTTATATTAATTCAATAATTTTCAATTCAAAAAAGAAATTTTATTAAAATGCTGTAAATCAATCATTTTTAAGTTTGAATAAATATGGTTCAATATTGAAATAATTATGTTTGACATGACTAGACTTTCGCTAATGTTTCTTATTGAATCAATATGGTTTTATTAATTTTTTCTCTGGGTATAGACATGTGGTGACTTCTTTTATTTGAATACAGTAATTGTTGTAAAATAACTATTTTCGTTGTTATTATTTTAAATTGGTTATTTTTACCATAAAAATCTAAAATTGTAATCACAAAAATTGTTTAAAATTAATTTAGTAAACTTAACCACCAAGAATAATTTTATTTTTGAAACGTGGATTTCCCCAAATGTATATTTTACAATTGAGTAAAATGTAATTTTTGTGGTCTTGTGGCCTCGAATGTTTACAAACCGACACCTTTACCATCTCAGCCAAGTCGTCTTGTTAAATAACGACAGCAAAAAATAAACATAGACATGTAATGACTTATATTTTTAAAAGGTTATTTTAACCAATATAAATTATTTATTCATAAAAATTGTTACAAAAATTTACATGAACAAAAAGCTAACAATTTAAATTGTTTAGACTTACCTACAATTTTTTATTTTTTTGAGTGTATTAAAAAAATTTTAGTTTTAACCTATTGTAAATTTTATGATCTCTTATACTGGGCTTTTTCTCCCAGTGTACTAATTATATTCCCCTGTACATATTTTTTTCTTCTTAGCAGCTGCATTATGAATTTAATGATGCAGTCCTTTCTTCTTCACTTAACTTAACAATATTTATTTAAATATGGAAGCTATGACGAGTCAGACGAATGTTCTTTACCCATGCACTCAACATATTTATTTTGGGGGTCATGGCATGAGTCATGGGACCTTTGTCATTTTTAATGGCATGACAAATGATGATGTTTAATTTAATGTTTTTTAATTATATTTTCTGTTACAATATAAAAAACAAGCAAATGAAAAAGTCCTACATAAAATAAACGAAAAAGAATTTCAATTCTTAAGAGTTCATTTGTCGTTGGCATTTCCCAAAAACAAAAAATTTTTTGCTTTGATGTTTGATAATAATTATTTGTTATGTCAACATTAACAATTTAAGCTTTTTTTTCCATAGCACTTTTTAACAGAAGTAAGAGCTTGTTTTTTAGGGAAATATTGAAAGTGAATTAAAAAAAAAATTATTTTGTAAACATAATTATCGTTGTTGAAGAAAAATTCTATGGAATCATAAATGTTTTGTTGTAAATAATGAACGGCATGCATGAAAACTTAAATATGAGTAGTGGGCTGTTGTTGGCTTTACTTTCACAACAATGTTTGCATGTTCTGGCAAAAAGAAAATGTGTTCACCATGTGTTTAAAACACAAGAGTGATCATCAAAGTTTATTATTATTTTTTTATTACTTATTTCATCTCATTTTTGTTTCTTAATTTTTTTTATTATTTGTTTATATTAAAAATATAAAACATAACATCAATTAAGATGTAAATTCATGCTAAATACAACTCATACATTTAAAGTGCAGCTGCTTTGTTTGCCTTTGCAGCACAGTGGGTGGGAAGTGTTTAATGGTATTGTTAACTAAATACTTTTATTCATTTGTATACTACATATATATTTACCAAAAGCAATTTATCAATGCACTACAGATTTTTTTAAACTAATGAATTTTAAGACTCAAAACAAAAACAAAACAAAACAAATTTTTCAAAATTATGATTATAATCTTCTATTATTATTTTCAACTCAACAACTTGAGAAGTTTATTATTTATTGTTGTCCCAGTTTCATACATTCTATGTTGCATGTGTTTTTTACTTGTGTTTATTTATTTTATTTTTATTTTTTCTTTTGTCGTAAAAGAAACTGACCAATTTTCTCCCCTTTTTCAAAAGATTTTTGATCTTGTCATAAAACACCACATGCACCCAAAGATTGTGACAGCTAAATGAACTGCAACAGTGGCAGTGGTGCAGTGCACTATTAAAAATTTTTAATTGATTTATTTATTGAAGCATTACCCAGTGCTTTGTATGCTTGTAAAAAAAACAATGCTGCTAACTTGGTGCTTTTGGCATTACACATTGTTAGTATGCCGTATTCAGGAGCTACGTCACAAAAGGCTATAGTTTTACTTAAAAAATTTTTTGGATAAACGAAAATAGATCGTAAGCGACAAAAAATCTATTTTTCATGAAAAGGGTTTTTTTATTAAAACCTATTATTTAACTTATTCTGTTAGTTGGTTTGTAAATGGCAAATCCTGTAACAGCTTTTTCTACTACCCAGCAAAAAATTAGACATTACCATCTGAACTACTTGCCATATAATGACTTCTGATTGCCAAATTTAAATATTCGCCTACAAATCACATTACATAAAATTGAAAAAAAGGAAACAGAAATCGAACTGATTCATTTAGTTTTAACAGATTGCATGCAAATATTGCTAAAGTATGTAGTTGCTTTAAAGAAAATATACCAGTATCTAAATTATCGACTTATTTATTTAAAACTAAAAAATAAGTAGTTACATTTTGGTAAATTGAAATTGAAATATAACTAGTTCCAAATGAGGTACTTTCCTTTTTTAGCAAAAGTTAAAAAAATTTAATTTCTTTTAGCAAAAATCAAAGCAAAAATTGGAAATTTTTAATTTTAAATATATTCTATTCGAAAGAATTAGTTCAAGAAGTGATGCTAGGAAGTAACTACCAGCATTAAAATGGAACTACTTACATCAAAAAAAATATAAGTAATTTTTTCGCGACTAAAAAAGTACTTCCACCATGAAAAATACAACTATTTCCCACAATAAACAAAGTAGTCGATTCTCAACAACCGATTATAAAAGTCTCACGCCTTGCTAAAATCATTAAGTTGGTAATCCAGTTGGGAAGCGCTTCCATCAAAAATGCTTAATTCCAAACTCGACTACCTTTTTTTAAATTTTTTGCTGGGTAGTTATACTGCACCGATTCTGATGAAACTTCGCATACACATTGGGTTTTCGCGACAATACAACATTATGATTATAAAAAAGTGGGTAAGGCCACGCCCATTCAAAGTAAATATTCTTTTGCAGTTACTTATATTTAGCCGATTCCTGTGAAACTTTTTCCACATTGAGATACTGTCACAATAAGAAACTATAATGACAATACATTGAGATACTGTCACAATAAAAAAATATAAAATAAATAATCATTTTCAGCTACTTATACTTAACCGATGCTTATGAAATTTTGCACATACATTGACTTCGTCTCAATCTTTAATATTGTGCCTAGAAAGGTGGGCAATGCTCACGCCCATAGAAAGTCAGTGGCTTTAAATAAAAGGTTTTTAGACTAACCTTTAATTAAAAACATCCTGCTTTTTGACTACATATTAGCTTATTATATTTAAACATGAATTATATGCATAAAATTTCACTCACGGTAAAATTTTAGAACTTGTATTTTAAAAGTTGTCAACAATTTTAACAATTTTAAGCTGTGAGTAGGCCTATAAAACTTTGTTTCATTTTGGTCTGAATCTCTATCTTAGGTATTGAGTTACATTCAAACTGTTGACTTTTATTTTGTTTTATGAAAGTGGTTACATAGTTTTTAAGATGTAGAATTGGATTCAGCACAGAAAAGAATCAGAAAAGTGCAAAAGTGGAATTATTGCTTATTGCTATGGACCTCCTCAATTAGTTCTGTGTATATGTTCATATTCAAAATTAGTAATCACTTACTACTGAATGCACTGCGTACAACACAAAAAAAAATACATGGCTCTAACTACTGATTCTGACAGAGAGGAACATAAAATTGTATATTAAAATCGTCGAAAACCAGGTTAATTTAAAAATTTTCGGTACTGATTTTTCTTCATAGGTGTTCCATGTTAATTCAACATGATTTTACAATAACCTTCAAAGACCATTTTCCTTTTGAAATAACTATATGTATTTCATGTTGATTTAATATTCCAGGACAGTTATATCAAAAGGATATTGATACTGATATAATACGAAAAATCATGTTGATCAAAAATATTTCAAGTTGAACGAACGTGTATTTTATACTAAAATAAAACAAAGAATTATGTTAAATCAAAGTTATTTCAAATTTAAACAACGGCAATTAATCCAGTTCTCCGCATATTCATTTAATTCTTTCTTGTGAAAAAAATTGTGCTTATTCAAAAATCGTTATTTGTAATGCTTCTTTATGTGATTTTTGATTCCTATAAAGTTGGCATCTCTGCTTGTAAAAGCTTCTGTAAAAATAAGATAATTGAAAAATTTTATACAATAAAAAAACTCCAACATATGGAAGATACACACGCTCTTAGCGTTTTCTTGCATCTTTTCAAGTTTTTCAAGTCAATGCTGGGTGTGTCAATTATTGGAGGTTACGTCAAGTGTGTTAAGCACTATATGATTTGTGAGATACATTAAAATTAACTTGAGAATGGAAAATTGTGCATTAAAATTGTTATCAGACTTGTTTGTGCAATTGTGAGAAATTATTTTATTGTATACGAAGAAATTTATAGGGTGCTTTTCTTATATCCAATTTTTTTTTCTTTTATTCTTTCTTCAATGCTTAAGAAATTGTTTAGTTTCTACTGTGTTGACTTCTTGATACCTACTTTTGATGTTGTTCACGCGTACAGATTTATATATTTTTTAACTCAATAATTCACTTGATTTAGTTGATTTTGCTTTTAACTTGCTGAATTTTCTTTATTTTTTTTTTTGTGCACTGTCCATGAGCTGAGTTGTTGGCAGGAACAAGGCAAAAAAAACTCAAAGAATAATGTTAGTGTTAAGGAAAAGGAAATAAATTTTTAAAATTCCACTTTAGTTGTACAGAGAGTGAAAAATCTGTAATAAGAATACTCACAGTTGAAAGCAAGTATTTCATCAAGACCTTACAGCAAGACAAAATTTTTTAAATCCTGAGTGTAGAACAGTAAAAAAAATATTTATTTCCTCTTAGCCATTTGCCTTGATACTATTGTACGCAAACGTGCTGTTTCCTAATGTTTGCAAATGCTACTGCATGTATTTCTGGCTTAAAAAGGAATATAAACAACTAAAGAATAACAATAAAACACTAACATACAAAATATGGACAATCGAAAAACATATATTCTGCAACAAAATGCAAAGACTTCTTAAAAGCAAAAATAGAAGAGAAAAAAAGTTGATAAGAAAACATGTAACCACTGCAAAAATCGAAAACAGTTAAAAGGCAAAACACAAACCACTATGACGTCTTTTACTTATTTATTATTTTCTACAATTTGTTTTAAGTGCTTTAAGGTTCCTTAGAAGAAACAATTTATATTTAAAATATTTCTATGATTTTGCTGAAAACGGCAAGATTTTTGCCAGAAATATTAGAAAAATTTTGCTTTAGGCAAACATTTAACATTTTTAAATGCAAAATGACATGGCAAAGAAATGTACAAATTGTGTGGCACAATTTTTTATTATTTATTTTTATTATTTGTGTTATAAATGGTTTGATAGTAAAATGATAAAAGATGCAACACATTTGTCGTCTGCATGAATAATTTAAATTAATATAAATTAACATAATAAAAGTAATAAAAAATAAAATTGTGTACGAAACAAACAAATCAATTTGCCATTTTTAAATTTATATTAATGATATTTTGCCTTAAATTTTTGTAATGCACTTAAAGGGTGTCTAAGACCAAATTGGAAATTAATAGTAACAACAGTCCCGGCAAAAATATCCGACTATTGGAAGCAGATCTGTAAGGGAGAGAGATCTGTACTCTCCTTGACAACCTTCTTCGTTACTACATGATTTTTGTATGGGATGTCCCACTTGGTAGTTCTCAAGGTATGAGATTCTTTCTGACAGAAAAAAAAATTTCGTTTTTGATAACAAAAATTCCGGCACTCAACAATTTTTTTTAAATTTCCTGTGATAAAAAATTCCGCTTTATTGATAACAAAATTATTTCAAAAGATAAAAATATATAAATTAAAAAAAGTTTGACATAGCTGGGATACGAGCCTGGGCTACACGGCCGTAAAGCATACTCTCCACACTTGAGCCGAAGGCCAGGTATTTTTTTATGTGATAAAACTTGTTTTAAGTACTTTATATGAAAAGAAAAGGAATAACCGTCATAGGAAAGAAATACACATACTACGAAATATTGTATTAAGTTAATGACAGATGTTATTGAAATTCATATTCTTTTTCAATAACATGATTTTATTGAACATAATTCTTATATATATTTTTTTTTGCGTGCGTATCCTGGATGCATTAACCTCATGTCTACTTTATATACATATTACCAGCCGATTTAAAAAAAATTAGAGAGGTTATCAATTTATTAAAATTTTTTTTATGTATGTTCCCTCAAATGTCCGCCATTTATGAACCGATTTTGTATTTTTTTTCTCTATTCAAAAGGATGTAGATTGGTCCCATTGAAAAGTGGGCGGGGTCACGCCCATACAAAGTAAGTACACATTCGTTTTCAACTACTTCTACTCAACCAATTCTTATGAAACTTTACACACATCAGGATCAAAAAAGTTGGTTGTGCCACACCCATGCAAAGTAAATATAATTTTTCAACAACTTCGACTCTTATGAAACTTTGCATACACCTTTAAATATCGTTACAATACAACACTATGCTCAGAAAAGCGGTCAGTGCCACGCCCACAAAAAATAAATATTCATTTTAACTATTTTTACTTATCCGATTCTTATGAGACTTCGCACACACAATTAGTTCTCGTAAACCTACATGATGATAAAATATGGTGGCGGTGTCACGCCTATTTTGTAGTCGGTTTTTTGCAATAATTATTAAAAATTGTTTGTCTTTATATTACAATTTTACCTACATTTCCATTAACTTTTATTTGCCACGCGTATTTTGTAGTCGGTTTTTTTTCAAGAATTATTAAAAAATTTTTGTGCTCTTTATATCAGAAGTTTACCTACAATTGCATTAATTTTTATTTGCCATTATTTTATGTTGTTTTTATTTTTATTTGTGTATTAAATGACAGAAATACAATTGGAAATTATATTTCACTATAATTTACTTTTATTAAATAATTTTTGTTGGCGTATTGAATCAGAAATCGATCCCAGGATCTCCGCGTGGTAGGCTAGAACACTAACCACTATGCTACCGACGCACATTTATTTGCATACACAATTCAATGGAAGAATAAAAAATCAAATTACAAGTTCAAATAATACTCGTATCCATATTTGTATCTACGTAAGCGAGAGAGGATGCACTATAAAAAAGTGTGAGTTGAATAAAAATCTTCGGGTTTGAGAAACATTAATAGCCGACAAACTTCGTCGTGTGAGCAGTAAATTTTTTCACTCCCTTACGTTATTGCATCCTCGTAAGCAGACACACAGAAAAAAGGGAATTTAAAATCAACATGACACAATTGTGATTTGAAATCATATTAAATTTACAAGAAATAATTTGTCGTGTAAGTGTGTTAGTGTTTATTTGCTTTGTTAATTGCTACGGTACACTATTATGCTTAGTTGTGTGACTTGTTGTTGTTTAGTTTTACAAGTGTTGGCTATGTAGACGACAAAAAACGAATTACAAGCGAAAATGTATAGCTGGTGTGTAAAAATTACCATTGTTTCATATTAATTTTATATGAAAAATTATTAATCTAACCTTAAATTTCGTTAATTTAAAAATTTTTCACTATTAAAACAACTTTGTTATAAACGTTACATTTCATTTTAAATTGACATGACTATAACTTTAATTGAAAATAAGTTTTATATTAAATAATCATTTAAATCATGTTGAATTAAAATGAAATGCATTTTACATACGATGGGTATTTATTTACCCCCATATGCAAAAAAATAAAGTGTGTTTGAAATGTATGTTAAAACCGGTTTTTCTATGGAAATTTTGTTTTAACATACATTTCAAAGACACTTTATTTTTTTTTGCGTATGGGGGCTAGTGTATAGCTAAACTAAAGTTTGAAGCTGTTGTGGCTGCAGTAGTTAGCGCGTGGACTATCATGCAAGTGACACGAGTTCAAAACAAAGTTTTCTGATGTCTATGCTAATAACCATCACGTAAGTAAAATAATTAATAGAATAGCTACATTAAATACATGTTTTTTCAGCTTGATATAACTATAATTAAACATGACTCTTAGTGTTGTTTCAATATCAAATTTACCTTGTCTCAGTTTGAAATAATTTTGATTTAACATGATTTTTGGTATTATTTCAGTATCAACTTCATTTTGATGAATCCAAATTGATTATTAGGCTAAGGGTCGTAGCGTTATATTCATAAAGAATTGGGCAAGATTAATATTACAAGGAACAAGGGAAAATTAGCATCAACTCAATTTTTCAACGTACACAGCAGAACAGAGTAGCGCCACATTTTGATTTAACTATAATGCAATATTAAATCAACATGAAATATAGGTAATTCAAAAGGATGAATGTTGCTTCAAGATTATTGTAAATCATGTTGAATTAATATCAAACGCCTATGAAACAAAATCACTATCGAAAAATATTAAATAAGCCCAGGGGCCGAATTACCGCATTCGTTATCGAGTAGGCTTTCGTATCGAATAAAATTTCGTTACGTATGGAATGGATGGATTGCCGCATTCGATAGCTAACGTATCGAAAATTTTAAAGCGTGTACCAAGTTTGTTTTACACCGGTTGTTGAATCGACTAATAATTTGTAATACATTAAAGAAAACTTGTGTGTTTCTAGTAGCTAGCACAACAACCAAGTCGATTGGTCAACTGTAATAATGTTCCATGGTTTTTTGCAAAACAAAAACAAATAAAAAATATATTGTAGTCGATCGCTTTAGTGCTAACGAGTGGAATTTAAACAGGAGCTACTCGATTATCGTATGCCGTAATCCCAAAAAGAAAATTTTCGAACAATTTTACTCGATCACGTATGCGGTAATTCGGCCCCAGTTTTCGAAAATTTTACATTGAAATTTTTCTGTGTGGAGAGGATGCACTGTATGATTTTGCGCATCTGCGAAGCTCATTTAGTTAATGTGACTGCTTTCTTGTACAAAACTAATTTTTGTTGGGGTGCTTAAGCAAAGAGATGTTTAACAGTTTTTAATTTTATTTTTCAAATAATTTTCGCACGAGAAACAATTATAGAAAACTACAAAACATGTATTTTTTCTGTTTAATATTTATATATCTCAAAGAAATCAAATGTCATTATTGGCATTAACCAATACTGAACTTGAGCCGAAATAATGATAGTTAGTTAGTTAGAATAGAATACACAATTGTCAATGGCATAACAATTTAACTAGCAACCCAACAACAGCTGGGCATTATAAGTTATTTATTGTACATACATGTCTGCAATGTTTCAATATAAATGTATGAGTGATTCTCATATCAAATGGATTTTTCGTGTCCCAAAGGACACGATGTAGTAAAATATTCCATAAAAAAAGGAATACGTTTTAAAATGAAAACAACTTTAGCATGATTAGATATATTATAAATAAATGTACATAAGTTTTTTTGTAAGACTGTCCATTATGTGTTAAACACGAAGAACGAAAATACTGTTTATATTCTCTTCATATAAAATGGCGTGTTCGATATGCATGCTCTTTATTTTCCACATTAAGAAACTGTGAATTTTTCCAAAAACGAGATTAAATTTATAACGGTTTTAGAATATTTGCATTTGCTTCTCTTATTTCACACATCCAATTTTTGAAAAATATTATCAATTATAATTTGTTTTTTTAAACTGTTGTTGCCCGCAGCCTAGTGTATTGAGCGTTACGCTCTTTTAGTACGCTTCATTGCTCAGTTTACTTATTGAAATTGCATTAACAACATGCACTAAAATAACAACGTTGATTTTTACTTCTAAATATTTAAAAGTTTTGTGAACATTGTTAAATAGTATTATATTGCAAAATGTTTCATTGAAAAATATATCGAGTGTTATCCAAATTTTTTTGATTTAATTGAAATTTGTTTGTAAATAACTAAGTTGTTTATGTTAAAATACAGTGAAGGTTATACTTACATCTGAATTATTTTAAATTCAAAATAAAGTGTGTATTCCGAAAAGAGTATTGAATTTGTTTAAAAATGTATATAACCATATTCTTAAATAGATTTTATCTATAAATTTTAGAATGACAAAAGAAAGTTAACAGCATCGTGAGGGTAGAAACGATATAGATAGCATTATCCGTAGGTAGGTCGTATTTTGTTACGAATAATTATTTGAAATTGACATATTTTTTAACGTTGTTGGTCGATTTAATTAAAATTTGTCTTATTTGAAAGAACAGGTTGCCTACTTTTCCTCTTCTTATGTCCTCTGGAGCATAGGGCCATAACAAAACTTCGCCATCTATTCTGATCCTTTGCTATATTTTTCATTTCGTTAAAAAAATATCCTATTTGTTGTATATTGTAATCTATCGTACGCTTCCACGTTTGTTCTGATCTTCCACGTGCCTTGTGGATTCCACTGAGCGGCCTGTCTAAAGATTTCAGTTAGCTGTTTCCGTAGAGTATATCCTATCCGTTTGTAGCTCCTTCTTTTTTTTAATCTCTAGCTGTATCGGTATTTGTTTATTTCTATTCCATAGTTCTTCGTTTGAAATTGTCTTCAGGATTTTTCTGAGATACTTGTTGACAAACGTTTGAAACTTCCGTCATTACCAAGTCTCGTAGGCGTACAACAGAACTGATTTTACGTTAGAGTTGGCGCATTTTTGTACGAGCAGATATAGAGGATCATCGCCTACTTTTCGCTTATGTATAAATGTTTGTAAAGAATTATTTTAAAGGATACAAATTTCTTATTTTTAAATTTTTCAAAATTGAAAAAGTTGTCGTAACTTTAAATTTCGTGCTGCGATTATTATCAGCCCAATTATGAATAACGATTCCCCGGGAGTTTATTCCATATTCCCTGTTCTCCTGTTATTAATAAAATCTCCCCGGGAAAATTTTCTCTTTTCCCATTCCTCCTGTTATGAATTACAATTTCACAGGGAAAAAAACTCCCTGGGAAAAAAGTAGATATTCTAAATATGAGGGAGAGGGAGAATTTCTTGCGAGTTTTTTCCCCAAATATTTTGAAGGGAGCTAATGCAAATATGTAAAATTCATATTAACAATTTTGTGAAACAATGGCATAAGCATTTATTTAGGGCACCAATTTTAAATAACCACCGAAATGTTTTATATCTCTCTTGTTTAAGGAATTTTTGTCCATGACATACAAACACACTTCAAAAACATGAACTAATTTTGCCTTCGGAAGAAAGTTTTACAAACACACTCAATTTTGCACTCCTCCTTTATCTTCACATAAGAGGCCATTCACATATTATGTAACGCTCCAGGGGGGGTAAAGATTTGTTATGGACTAGATAATTTATACTGGAAATTTTTTAAAAAGAGATACGAAGGGGGGTATAAAACCTTCAAAAATAGCGTAACGTAATTGTGAATAGGCTCTAATAGGTAAATGGGAGATTTGTTGCTCAATCATTGGGGATTTAGTGCATCTGGCCCTGGCCCAGTTTTCGCTTCATTTCCTCAGCATAAACTTCTTCCAAGAGCTTCTGAGTGACTACGCTGTACATTTTACTTTTTATTTAGTCAAAAACAAATATTTATATTAACACACGATCTTATTATCAATGAAAACATAAAATTTGAATTAATTTTTATTACTGAACTCTTGCGTTAGTGTAGAATAAAATGTAAACACTAAACAGCTGATCCAGATTTTTTCCTCTCCCTTAATTGTTTATTCCCCGACTTTTTAGAATAGGAAGATTTTTCCCTGGGAACAAATGAATGGGAACCGAAAAAACTCCTGGGAAAATTTATAACTAGGCTGTATAATATTTTGTTTTACAGAGTACATCTATAGTGCTTTCTAAACCTGTACTCATTTCTTTTTTGTTTTATATTTTTTTTTCAAAAATCATTCCAAGAACAACCGCGATAGCATATGTAACGCTCAATACACAAAAATGGTAAAAGTCTAATTATATAATTTTGTTTTTGGGATCCATTGAATGAGGTGAAAACTATAACTACCTTCTGATATATCTATTAGTTACATTGCTAAACAAAAATATATGTACGTTTAGAATGAGAATCATCCGTATATCAAAATTTTGTAGATCAAATCGTTTTGTAAAGTAATAAAGCTGTTTCTTCATTAAACAGAGTATTTTATGGAAACAGTAATTTCAGGAAAATATTAATTTGCGACAAAAATTCGTACGATTTAAGTGTTTTTCCACATAAAACCACTGATCGTGCAATTGGGTATTTCTGATTCTATTGGATAGAGTTGAAATGTGACTACATAGATATGTACATGTAAAAATAATCAAGTGCTAACATTTTGTATTGTAATATGAGTATTATTGGGATTATACTATTAAATAAAAATAACATGATAAAAACAATAGCAAAATCAAAAATATGTGAAAATACATTTTCACATATTTTTGATTTTGCTATTGTTTTTATCATGTTATTTTTATTTAATAGTATAATCCCAATAATACTCATATTACAATACAAAATGTTAGCACTTGATTATTTTTACATGTACATATCTATGTAGTCACATTTCAACTCTATCCAATAGAATCAGAAATACACAAGTGCACGATCAGTGGTTTTATGTGGAAAAACACTTAAATCGTACGAATTTATGTCGCAAATTAATATTTTCCTGAAATTACTGTTTCCATAAAATACTCTGTTTAATGAAGAAACAGCTTTATTACTTTACAAAACGATTTGATCTACAAAATTTTCGAGGAAAGTTAGTTTTCCCCTGATAATTATACTAAAAAATACCCTGCTTAATAAAACATCGGTTTTATTACTGTACTAAACACTTTGATCTACAAAATTTCCGAGGAATATTTAAATTGTATTTATGTAATTGTGAAAATATATTTTTCACCCTGACTATTATCCTCCCAAAAACCCTGATTTAAACTTTTGTTGTTGATTGCTTTCAAATTATCACCCAACTATTAAAATTGAACTCAGCTGAATTTATATTCATAAAACTGAAAAACAAATTTTCTCCCTACAATTATCTTTTAAACAGAAACAGAATAATAATTATAATAAATATACTCTGCAACAAAGCGAACACTTGCTTAACACACAATAGCAAATATGTTTTCATGGTTTATTATAATTTTTGAAAAACAAAAGTTTTGTAGGGAAAATTTTATGAATAAAAATTTTAAACATGTAAGTGAATTGAAAAAAAAACAAAACGAATTGCTTTTGTTAAAACATTAAATTTCAAGCGAAAAACCAACAAACAAACAAATGAACTTTTATTGACATTGATACATTATATTTATTATTTTCGACTAAATTTTATACTAGTTGTAGTTGTAACTAAACAAAGATAAAAATAACTGCAACTTTTAACTTTGACCCATATGTATATCTATAGTTATTTATATGTATGAATGTGTGAGTATTTATATAGTAACACTTGAAACGTGTCCCATTTGGCCAAATCGCCTTATACGACATTGTCTTCGGCGATTAATGTACATCATATCGAGTGTCGATTAGATTTTCTAATCGCCAATTTAAAGGAATTCGGCGTTCATGACTGTCTGATCGACAATGTCGTACGTTTTCTTTTCAATCCAACTTTGTTGCGGACAATCCGAGCGACAATGTCCCACGTTTTGCCTGTAGTAAAACTTTGGTGGGAACAATCTGAACGATAATCTCTCATGTTTTGTCTTTCATAATGTTGAGGATAATCTGGGCGACATGTTTTGTCTTTAATAGCGGATAATCTGGGCGACAGTGTCCCACGTTTTGTATTTAATTAAACTTTGTTGAGGACAATCTGAGCGACAATGGTGTACATTTTTTCTTCAATCAAACAGCCGAATATGTTGACCTCTTGCTGTCGATGTCTTAAGTACACACAGAAAAATTTCCATGTAAAATCGTCGAAAACCAGGTTAAGTTAACATTTTTCGGTAGTGATTTTGCTTTATAGGTGTTTCATGTTAAATCAACATGATTTACAATAATCTTGAAAGAAAATTTTTCCTTTTGAATTAACTATATTTCATGTTGATTGAATATTCCAGTACAGTTAAATCAAAATGAAGTTGATACTGAAATAATACGAAAAATCATACTGAATCAAAGTAATTTCGAGTTGAAACAACGTGAATTTGATATTGGAACAACGCGAAGAATCGTGTTGGATCAAAGTTATTTCGAGTTGAAACAACGTAAATTTGATATTAGAACAACACCAAGAATCATGTTGAATCAAAGTTATTTCAAGTTTAAACAACGTGAATTTGATATTGGAACAACACGAAAAATCATGTTGAATTAAAGTTATATCAAGCTGAAACAACATGACTTTAATGTAGCTATTTTATTAATTATTTTACTTACGTGATAGTCATCAGAGAACTTTTCGTTGTAGCTGACTGCCCCAGCCAAGATTTGAACTTGTGCCACCTGCATGATAGTCCACGCGCTAACCACTGCAGCCACAACAGCTTCAAACTTTTCTTTACTTATACACAAAATAAATACCATCGTATGTAAAATGCATTTAATTTTAATTCAACATGATTTAAATGATTATTTAACACAAAACTTATTTGAAATTAAAGTTATAGTTATGTCGATTGAAAATGAAACTTAACGTTTATAACAAAATTGTTTTAACGGTGATTTAAGGTTAGATTAATTATTTTCCATTTAAAATTAATATGAAACAATGGTAATTTTAAACCAGCAGAAGTAAATATTCGCTGGTTATTCGTTTTTTGTCGTACACATAGACGACACATGTAAGAATAAACAACAACAAGTCACACAACTAAGCAGAACAGTGAATTGTAGCAATGAACAAAGCAAGTAAACACTAACACGCTCAAACGACAAATTATTTCTTGTAAATTTAATATGATTTTCAATCTAAATTGCGGCATGTGGATTTTACATTCCTTTTTTTCTGTGTGTAGTGTTACAGCAAAATGGTAAGTGCGATGGCTTATAAACATATAGCCTCAGTTCGAATCCAAGCCAAGTCAGTACTCAAGATCAATAATTTAATGAAACAGAAACAAACAAGTAAGTAAAAAGTTAAATTTGAGTATTAAAAATGTTGAATAAAGCCTATTCTAGATTATCCTGCAAAAAAAAGATATTCAAAAAAACGAGTTAAAGCACAGGTTCTAATGATACTGCATACATTCAAATTCAGGTGTTAAATGAACGATGTTAACATTAGCGTGTCATTGGAGGTCATGCGTTCACATTTAAATAAACTGCTCGTCTTTCAAATGAGTGCTTAGGACCGACGAAAACTCGATGATTTTAACCCGAAATATTAATAAAAAAATATTAATTAAAAAATATGTAAGGCATGTAAATCATAAACATTCAAAGAAAAATTTGCCTATACGGAAGGTTGAACTGACATCAGATGTTTCAAGACCACCACAGTCTTTTCATCAGAGTTCTTGGCAGCCTAGATCTCGCTGCTAGCGACGGCAGCAACAACCAACGAGCGAAAATCCTATTATTTTATCAAACCATTTAACAGTTGAGTCGCTCTCTTGTGATGAATCGCATCTATTATTGAAATTTTGTAAAGGTTCGGAACTTCACTGAGTATTTTTTCTTATCATGTTCAACTATCTTAAGCTTGGGAAAAATAAACATTAAAAAAATCCCAGCATTGAAAATATCGATGATATTTCACGCTGGTAAGACAGAAATCAAAAGCTTAAAATAGTTGAACATGATAAGAAAAAACACTTAGCGATGCTCCGAACCTTTACAAAACTTCAATAATAAGTGCGATTCATCGCGAGATGGCGACTCATCTGTTAATTTGTTTGATAAAATAATAGGATTTTCGCTCGTTAGTTGTTGCTACCGTGGTAGTGAGCTCTAGGCGTACAAGAGCTCTGATGAGAAGACTGCGGTGGTCTCGAAACATCTGATGTCAGTTCAACCTTCCATACGGCCAATTTTTTTTTTGAATGTTCAATATTTACATGCTTTACAATTTCTTTCTTAAAATAAAAAGTAATAATTTATCGAAAGACTAAGCTAAAAACTACCTTAAGCCAAACTAATTAAATAAGTTTGGATAAAAAACATACAGTTCGATTAAAAATTCATAGCTCAATTGTTGAAAAAAATGTATACGTGCACTCTACATAGCTCATCTGTAGTGTGCCCAGGCATTTTCTAGTGAGATAAAACTTGTTTTAAAGTACTTACCTCTAGAAAATATGTCAATGTGATAATTTACTTTCTTTTTGCATGCTTTTTTCGCTAGATAATTAATGCATTCTTTTATACATGATTGTCGCTTGAGTTTTTTATGAGTTAAGAATCTGCAACTTTATTAAGATTTACGGTGAAACTGATTCTTCAGAAATCATGAAAACGCATCTTGCACGCGTGAATAGGCGACATTGTCGCCTATCTAAACGTTAACAACAAAATAAACGAAATATCGTCACAGCGTCGTTGACGATACCATGAGAGACAATGTTGCCAGAATGGTCGTTATCGATCATATTCTAACTATATCAGTTATGTAATCGTCATGAACAAGATAGTGCATTTTGCCTTGATCTGTCTTTGTCTGTCGTCGGTGAAAATGTGGGGATATTGTCTTTTATACAGTCGCCTACGTAATTGTTAAAGAACATATCATTTCGACAAGGTCAGCAACTGGATAAGCAATATTATTGTCCATCTGCCCCCTTATTCTGTAATTCGCTTAAGCTAAATCTCTATTGCTAAAATCTAGAAATTCGATCTATCAATTTCTGGCTACAAATGCAATTGCGTAAAGTATATTGCTAAATTAGGCAATGTCTTAAAAATTTAGTCCGTCGAAAGTTTAGTGTTTTATGTCATCGCCAAAAGTTTTTAAGTTTGTATTTGTTCAGCATTTTAGCGATAGAGATGTAGCTTTAGCTTAATCGAATTACAAATTAAGGGGGCTGATCTTGTGTGACCTCGCGGTCATTTGTATGGAAATTTCGTCGAAGATTTATATTGAGCTGTGTCTTGTACGACTTACTGTTGCCTTATACGACATACTGTTGTCCTTAAAGGTGTCGTAAAAACGTGGTCAGCTGGTGTATGTACATTCTAATTTATTTATATACTCACTGTATTCACATGCCATTTGTAAGTATTGGTGAACGCAAATTTAAGCACTTCTGGCATGTATATAGTAAGTATGTGTATGTGTCCGTATTTCAACAATAGTTGCCGATTGTATTTGGCTCACAATTGCAATAACATTTTGCAGGCATGTTTTATTTGTTGTTCTGTGGTGTGTATTTGTATAACTCATTTACATACATATGTACATGTATTTGTAAAAATATATTTAACATTTTTATATGTTTATACAAATACACAGGCCGATTTTATTTTGAAAATGTTTTCCTTCGACAAAATAGTTAAACAAATTTTAAAAATTTAAGTATTTGGAATTTATTTTAAGAGAATTACCGTAAATTTTAAGAAAATGTAATAGAAAAATGCCATGAAGAAAAACTAAACATCAAATTGACATCAATTTAGTAGTGGTTTAATTCTCGTATTCAATTTTGACGAAACGATTGTATATATGTATAATAATTGCAATCATTTTCAACAGAGCCAACTCTTATGTAATGGTAAGCTTGATACAGATGACCACTGATGATAGAAGTGTAGCGGTTTCCGAAAACAACGTTCTTATATTGTGCTGTGTATGTTGAAAACTATTTCTTGAAAACATTGATCATGTTTAATTCTCTCTGACTATAACGTCACGAACCATAGCCTATATAGTCAATTTTGATAAAAAGCATACTAGTTCGAAATAATCACATTTAAATAAAGCGATTGCTTAAAATCTACTAATAAATTTAATTTTCTATAAAAAAAACTGGAAACATGACATAAAAGTATAATTTCCATAATTTCTCCTAATTTATTCTTTCAGTGTTAAGAGTTAAGCATATTTGTTGCAAAGGTACGCTTTCATGCATATTTAAATATTTAAATTTCACTTTTTATTACAACGCCTGCCTACACAGGCCATACGACACTTTAGTATATAGAGAATGTTTAAATTACATCCATAGTCGCAGTTGTGGCATGTATAATTATTGTTCACAGCAAAATCTGCCCATGTACTCGTACATACACCAAATGACACAAGTTTCACAATGAACTCTGTGTCAGTAGCAGGAGGAGATTTGCATGTATGGCATATGTAACAGTAAGTGTATGCAATTTATGAGTTGCCAACATAAGTAAAGCTTCACGAAAATAAAAATAAAAAACAAATCGCAAAAATAAATATGCAAATGAATATTTAAATTAAAATAAAATGTAATGGAAAAATTCGCAAGTCATATATATTTTTGTAAATTGCCAGGGATGTCATGTGTATTTTGCTAAATGAGCAAATAAATCAAGAACTAGAGCTGCCATTACTGTGCCAACTGCAACATTAAAATTTTACAAAAGCGAATAATACTGAAGTGAATGTGTGTGTGTGTGCGTAGTTGCGGCATTAACCGAAAGAAACTTTATTTATCATTATTAAAGGAAAAAATTAAATGAATGAATTGAAAGTTAAAACAGTCACTCATTCTCTTTCGTTTGTGTATATATATATATATTTACATATGCATCTGCAGTGGCACGTTCTTTAACAATAAATTGTTAAATAAAAAATTTTAAAATAGTGCTGCAATGCAAACACAGCGTTACAGGCAAACATTCGTATTAATGTTGAAATAGCTCCACCTAGTGGAAACCAACATTAACACATCGTAGTCTAGTATTTTTTCATATGCAACCAGCAACAAAAACAGCAAATATTAACAACAAGAGCAATAGTAATACACTTAAACCACAGCCACAATGTGGTAGCAGGATTTCTACATTTTTATTTTATTGTACTTTTTTCTACAACATATAAAATCTGTATGAAAAAACGGATATTTGCAATCTAACTGCACTGTGGTCAGGTGGTGGAAGATTTTGTAAAATATTTTAATGATTTAAAAAAAATTTTATTATAAATTTTGGTTGAACTTGTGACGCGCAAAAGTCGCTACGATCGTTTTTGCGCACATATGTACATATTTATGTTTGTAAACTAATTCTATTAATTCGATTTACATAAATAGGCATATTTGCTATATTTAATTGAATGGCATGCATGCAGCATACCTAATGTAAGTCAGATGTACATATATAAATAACTTAAATTTGTTAATTATCTTAATAATGAAGTTTAGTCGATTTTCAATTGTTACTTTATACAAATACATACACATTTATTTATTATCATGATAACGCCAAAGGTTCTTTTATTGTTTTTTGTAAATTCTTTTTATGGTGAATATTAAATATATTGATGGATCATAATATAAGAAGAGAGAAAGAGAAACACACCAAAATCAAAAACAATAAGAACAGAAAAACACTCATACTCTCATTTTAATATTAATGAATGTATGCTGTGGACAAGAATAAAAGGCGAATCATTGTTTAACAAAGGGACAGCTTGTTTGCTGCTGGCACGGAGGTAAGTCGTAGGACTTAATAGTCTTTCAAATTAAAATAATTTTCAGTTGGCTTTATTTGCATTGAGATAGCCACTGCTAATGTGTTTGTGATACCTACCTGAGAGTAGATCTCTTCCTGGTATTACAGACACAGAGCAGTGGTACTCTAAAGCCATCTTAAATTAAACACCACTTTTGGTTGGCCTCATATTTATTTGTCGAGGAAACCATTGCTGATGAGTTTGGAATACCTAACTGAGTGTTAATCTCTTCCTGGTATTACAGACACAAAGCGGCGGTGCTCTGAGGCCATGTTAATTTAATGTTAACATTATTTTCGGTTGGCTTTGTTTGTTGAGGAAGCCATTGCGGATGAGTTTGTGATACCTAACTGAGAGTTGATCTCTTCCTGGTATTATGGACACAATGCAAGTGGTACTCCGAAGCCATAGTAGCACCAATTTGATATTAAAATCATTTCGGGTTGGCTTAATTTTTATTTGCCGGAGGAAGCCATTGTGGATGAGTTTGTGGTACCTAACTGAGAGTTGATCTCTTCCTGGTATTTCAAACACAAAGCAGTGGCCCTCAGAAGCTATAGGAACAGTAATTGGGCATTAAAATCATTTTCGGTTGGCTTAAATTTCATTTGTTGAGGAAACCATTGTGGTTGAGTGTGTGATGCCTAACTGAGAGTTGATCTCTTCCTGGTATTACAGACACAAAGCAGTGGCCCTCAGAAGCCATAGTAACTGCAATTTTAACTAGAATCATTTTCGGTCGGCTTCAATTTTATTTGTAGAGAAAGCCATTGTTGATAAGTGCGGGATACCTAACTGAGAGTTGATCTCTTCCTTGTATCACGGAACAGTGGTACTCTGAAGCCATAGAAAAACCAATTTGCTTCCTTGTCATCGCCGACGTGGTGCTGAGTTTGTAGCGTGAGCCACCACCTAACTGAGAGCCGATCTCTTCCTGGTGGTTTGCTCGCTACTCGTCCACAGAGGCAAACTCCTATACTAGCCGAAAGTGTGCATGTGGTTAGCGAAGCCCAAGCATTGCGACTATATCTCGGGCTATTGGCGAGACACCACCTAACTGAGAGCCGATCTACCAATGTTATAGAACTAATGTAGTGTTTTTATTTAATACAAACTCACGCTGTGAGTATCATTCAACGAACCTGGACGCCACTGAGCTCTACCCCAGCAACCAGCGGAAACGTGTCGTTATAAACTGTATGGTTTTATGTAAAGTTAATTTATTAGTTTGGCTTAAGTTCGTTTCTAATTTATTCCTTATTAAATAAAGAAATTCTAGAGCATGTAAATATTGAACATTCAAAGAAAAATTTGGATGTACGGAAGATTGAACTGACATAAGATGTTTCGAGAGCACCACAGTCTTGTCATCAGAGCCCTTTTACCTACACTGCCAGCGACGGCAGCAACAACGCCCTAGCGGAAATCCTACTTACTTTAGTAAACCCAATCAACAAATTTTGCCGGCAACTCGCGACGAGTCGTACCTATTAATGAAGTTTTTGTAAAGGTTCGGAACTTCACTAACTGTCTTTTCTTTATCATGTTCAACTATTTTTAAGGTTTTTGATTTCTGTCTTGCCAGCGTGAAATATCATCGATATTTTCAATGCCGGGATTATTTAAAAAAAAACTTTTAATTTGATTTTTATATTTATTTGATTTCTATAAAAGTTATAATACTTGTAATTAATTTAAAAATAGTTTCTATTTGGATTGTGAAGTGAAGAGACTACGGGTGAAATAAAAAAATAATTTAAAAGAACTAAATCCCGAGTACTCAAAAATTTCATTCGCTTTGCATGCCACGTAGTTTTAAATACTGTTTACACTACAATACATTTAATGGTAAGTGACACTTAGGACGAAGCGTTATATGACCACGGATAATGTATTGTTTTGTACTTTTCGGAGCGCAATTTTTGTATAGTCCAGTTTTAGTTTCTTAAACTTACTTTTTTATTTGAATTATTTTGGAGTCATATATCAACATGAGTACTTTTGTGCACTAACGTTATGCTTACCCGTGGATGCAATTTTGAATTTGTTATTTATCTTTAGAATAGTTATGGCATTCATCACGATAAGTTTTGATCATTTTCAACCATTTTGAATTAGCTATATATCATTAGCATCTTATTGTTATGCTCTTTAATATGATACTCATCACGATATGTTTTGATTTTGGTCCTGACGCAACGCTATTCCATGTCCACCATTTTGAATTTGATAACAAAAATAGCCTATAACCATCTCAGTACAATAACAAATCGAAAGACAACTTACTCAATAAAAAATAAAATAAAAAATAAGCACCTTCACATTGAGAAACATCATATTGAATTTATAGGTTTTTGTATATATTTTTTTATTTTTTAGAAATAATATAAATCTTCATTGTCACCAAACAAGAACGTTAAGGTCGGACCTGGGATCTATCACAACATATTTTAATTCCATCAATTGATATGTGTCAATAACAACGCCATGTACAAGTGACTACTCCCTATAATAATATGGTTCATAATTCGAATTAGTCGCTAACTCTTTTGAATCGGGCATGTGACTTGCTGGCAAAGAGGTTCCCTTCCCTCGATATTATTAAGAACATTGGTTAGACTCGGTTTACAATAAGCAGGTACACAAATTCTGTGAATATCGACATTAATCTAATGAAAAACTTGATTAAAACTTACTCAACGTCATGCTTCGTTGGATTAATGAAACAAGTTTCGTTAAAATTATTTTAATGAAAATTGCATTATATATATGAAATAATTTCATTAATCCAATGTAATAATTTCGTGAATATATTTTATTATTTTGGGAAAAATTATTTCATAGTTTTAATGAAATTTATCTCATTATTTTAATAAAATTGTTTCATTATTTTAATGAAATTATTTCATTATTCTAATGAAATTCTGTCGTTAATTTAGCGATATTCTGTCAATATTGCAATAAAATGATTTCATCGTTTTAATAAAATTATTACATTACTTAGTAGCTGCAGTAGCTTAATGCCCTGCTCAGACATGGATTTTTAATTGATACAATTTAATTTTAATTGAGCAATTAAATTTAAAGTTTACAAGTAGTAAATTAAGCTTACTCAATTAGCATTGGACAAATGATAAGTATACAGGTCGCGGCTTAAGGGCAACAAATACAATAATAAAACAAAAACTAGATAATCGTAGTAAAAAAATACACGTGTTTGACGTAGCTTATGCGCAAAATTACCAGAGCTAAAAATAATCATCTGACGTTATACTACCATCTGTACACTTACTACTCCATGGGTTTGCCACTGTATACAATTTTTGTTTCTCACTGTACATACTTCGCAGTAAACATACTTGCCACAAAGGATTGCATTGCGAGCTTTACTCAATTTATGAAACTATTAAGTACTAATTGCTCAATTTATTAATTGAAGCCTTGTATGGTAAATTGAGGTCAATTGCGTAATTTTCTAAATTACGCAATTAAGGCGTCTGTCTGAACAGGGTATAACTCTTTTACAGACTATTTTAATGTATTTTTTTATAGAAGTAACACAATCAGGCAATTAATGCCTACCAGCTAATTAATTTATGTTACCTTCTTTGGGAAAGAGATAGTGTAGAGAGAACAAGTGGTGAAGTGGGAGAGAGATAGAAAGCTTAATTCACTTACAACCGTGCCATTGCATGTTTTTTGTTTTTGTAAAGCAGTGCTGCAAGCCCCTCTGGTATCAAGTAGAGGTACTGAGTGGCTTCAGATATGTAGCCATTTTATTAGTACTTTTACTTCGCCGACGGTTCTGCTACAATACCGACGAAGGAGGATGCTGTGAAGTGCATTAGCAGATGCAAGTATTAATCGCTGTCAGTACTGAAAAAGTGATCAGTGCTATGCCTTCATGACTTTAACAGTCCAACAACAACCAACACAATAACACACCAATGCAAATGAGAAAAATGCATGATGTTGTTGACTTGCCTGAAACTAGTCTTGAACTCAAGACCTTAGGGTTTGTAGTTCACCGCGCTACCTACTCAGCCAACAGCATTCTCAATACAATACCATGCTACAAATACCTACGGATGACGGTAATGCACATCAGTAAAATTTGTAATGAACGCTCGCAGTATCAAACTCAGTATCTTGATTTTCATCATTTGCTTTATAAGCGCCGTCTTAACTATTTCAAGCAACAACACTGTCAAAACAATTGCTTAATTCACAAAACCTTTTATATCATTGTATCGAGTGTATTATACTATTAAATACACTTTTCTTTCATATGCTTTGAAAAATTCGTATTTAATACGATACTCAAGGAGTATTTGTATGTATCTTGTGCTTCTTTTGCTCATCAATAGATGATACAAGCCAATACAATATACACTGACTGTTCACAAACAAATAAACAAAAAGTGTATTTAATACAAAATAGACAACACAAATTATTGTGAATTAAGCAAATATGTATATGAGTGTATAATAATATGAAAAAGTGCAACAACAAAAATATAAAACTATTTTGGTTATTCGCTTTTGGTTTCCCACTATTGAAATAAACAAAGGTTTGTTTATATGTGATTTATTTGGTCGGTCTTTCATCAGTGCAATAAAATTTTTCATCAAATTAATGAAATACATTTCATTGAATTTATGACATTCAAAGACGTAAAATTTGTATTTCTTTTTTTAATTTTTCATGGTATACATTTCAAGAATTTTAAGAATCGATTAAAACATTTTGTCAAAAGTTAAAGGAGTTTCCATAAAATGACAAAATGTTGCTATCATAAATCCAATGAAATTTTCTAACGTAACTATGAAAGCTAAAGAAGCAATGTCAATGTAAGTGTTTTTCAATATTCCTGAACTGTCATTAGAATTCTGAAATATTTCATTAGAATTGTGAAACAAATCTAACGAAAATCATTCATTGGATTTATGATGCAAAACTCTTTCTGTGTATGAAAGCTCTGAAACACATTCGAGATTCTTAGAAACTGCAAAAGATGTATATTTTGGGGAACTTCCGAAATCTTACTTGAAACCAGAGAAATTCTCAGTTTAGTAACGCATTTAGAATTTTGGAAAACGCTGAATATCTTCACATACGCTCTTCAAATTGGAGTTAAGAGTTAAACTTTTTAATTTTCATTGAAATTTTGTAAAGAAAATTTTGTTTTTGTCAAGCACTGCATGTAGATTATGCAGGCAAATATGTAAGTATATATGATTGTTAATATTATTAAATATATGTATGTGTGTATGTCGGCATAAATGAGTTGCTATTTTGCAGTTAATGAGAAATTTAATAAAAGGTTACCGCATTGTTGTGTGGTTGATATCGTTGCATACATTTGTAAGAATACATGCAGTTGCAGTTGCAGTTGCAGTTACATTTACACAAACTTCGACACCACATCGTACTTACTTACACCCATATAAATTCACGCCTTTTGGGCTATTTATATGTATGAATGTTTTATATTCATTTATAGCACTTTAGCCTGCCATGAGTGTTAAACCGAAAAAAATAAAATAAAACGAACCAAAACCAAATAACAGTGCGATATTAACTCACACAATTACTCCTGCATATACTTACAAGTTTGAATATGTACATTTACAAATTTACTGAATAATAACTACAGTTATAGATGTATAAATATAATATCAGTCACTTGAGTTATTATAGAAACAAGGCCTTACATTTGTATGCCTTCAAAAAAAATTGTTTTAGACAAATTTCAGTCAGACTCTGGAGAGAGGTGCTGAAACTTTGTTGCTATGGATAGCTGGAAGAAAAAGAATGCTATTCAAAATAAGTTGAAGGGCAGATGCACAAAATATAATTTTTGTCTTGTTTTTCAAAAACTACGTACATATATTTAATACAAAATATTAAGCATATGTCTTGAAGAACAATGCAAGTGCAAAGCCATGCAGAGGTTATAAGTCTATTAAATTAAATATTTCTTAAAATCCAGATGTGTGAAAAAGGATTTTTTACAAGCGTAACGAAGCATTTTTTACTTATCTACGAACAAATTCAGAGACTCTGACTGGAATCGAGTCCGCGACCTCTGGTCTAATAGGCTAACTTCGCTACCTATGAGCCACAGCGGTTAAGAAATAAATTTAAGATATTTCAAGAAGCAGCGAAATTACATTCTTTTACTTTATAAATACATCTGAGTACGCCAATTACATTTTTGTGAATACTCAGCTTTATTTCTTACATGGTTTAGATTAGAGCCAAGCAAACACATTTGAGGCGATTAAAGCAAAATTAGTTCAAGTCATAAAAAGAAAATTCTGAGTAATTAAGCTTTAAAATGTTGTGTCCTTCTGCATTTCATACTTGAAATTTTGGCTTTCTAATGCATACAGTTGATTAAGGTCATCGTCATGCAAGTCTTAAGTGCACTATGTGTCCGAAAGCCGAAATCACGGCAAAATTTTTTTCCAAGTGAGCTAGCATCATAGTACTTGGTGTAGAGGCCCCTGTTGCTAAAATAAGCATTTTAAAAAAGTTGCCGATATTTTCGATAAGCGCATATTCTTGATTCTATCTTTTACACGTGGCGGTACAAAAGACGTATCCACATATCTCAGGTAGCGCCAACAATTAAAATTCTTATTTATAATTTGCACTTTTTAAACACTTTTAAACAGGGCCCACTTAAAGGGCCTTAAGGCTACAACAGACTCTAGCTGTATATAAATACAATACTTTTTATAGGCAGTTCTATATACATATATGGCTGATATTATTGTGGTTGTAGTTCTTGTTGCTATAGCAATTGTCAGTATGGTTGAAATATCTATTATAATTGTTATTGTCGATTTTATTATTAAATGTTTTATTTTTATCTTTTGTTTGCATGTATTTAACATTTGCAATTGCTTTTTGCTTCACCAGCTGAGCTAATTACAATTTAAATAATTGCCTGAATATTGTTCATATTGTAAATTCCCTCCACAGTGCTGCTGTTTTATATATTATAGTTGTTGTTATTCTTGTTGTTGTTTAAAACATCAATTGTATGTAAATGACAAATAATTTATTTAAATTTATCATAATTATCTTTAATTTTTTCACAATTCAGTTTTATTTTAAAACTGCTTTCATTTCCTTTTACGAAAAAGTTTTTAAGTTTTAGTTAATGTGGAAAAAAATATTAAATTAAATTAATTTTGAATTAAATATGGAAAAGTTTACTATTTACTGAATTAACAATTAGTTACAGATAGACATTTATATGTACTTTATATCATAGGATAATAGAGGCCAAACTGAAACGTCAAAAACCTAAGTCTGCTGTCAAAAACCTAAGTCTAAGAATGTATCAGTAGAATATTTTATATTAGTATTAGTTTGAAATAAAAAATCTCCCCATAGCACTAAAGCCGCGCTTGGTTGCAATAAAAAGTATTATAAATCCTTTATATTTTCAATACATGAATTTTCGAAACTTTGTACAATTACTGTTGTATTAATTAATAAAAAATATGAATTTAGAAGGCTATTTAATTTAGTTCAAAAAATATTGATTTGCTAAAAATTGTTTTTTGTAATTTCTCTATTTGGTACTAAAAATTGTTATCACAAATAGTAACAAAAATAGGATACTGTTCAATGAAAAAGTAATTCAACTCATTAACAGATTTCAACAAGAAATTGTCAATGAAATTATAAAATTTGTAGGAAAATATAATAAGAAGAAACAGATAATTTGTTCAAACCAGAAAATAATAAATTAAGTAAAGTGCGACCTTAGCTCACGCATCAAAGGGCTACAGGCGAATACACATATATCCATTTTCGTTTTTGCTCTTACTTCATTGGCAATTTTTCATTTTGCTTTTTCGTGTAATTTTAGTTTTATTTATTTTTTAAGTTTTTTTGTGGATCTATCATTGTTGTTTGTATTTGGCGCTTGTTTTCATTTTGTTGTTTTTTTGCGATTTTTCGTTTTTTTGGTTTTTTGACGATTTTCTTAGTTTTGGTGTATTTTTTTTTTTTTTGTTTTAACTTTTTTTTTCACTTTTTGACGATATATTAAGTTTTAGCAATTTATTTTAGTTTTGGCGCTTTTTGACATTTTTGGCGCTTTATTCGGTTTTTGGTAAATTTTTTAGTTTTACCGATTTTTTTTTGGTTTTGACACTTTTTTTCGTTTTTCGGTTTTTGGCGATTTTTTTTTTTTGGGTTTTTTTTTCGTTTTGGTGATTTTTTTCATTTTTGGCAACTGTTTTCGTTTTTAGGCTATATTTCAAGTTTTAGCGATTTTTTTTAGGTTTTAGTGCTTTTTCCGTTTTGACGACTTTTTTCGTCTTTTTGTTTTTTATTTCGTTTTTTGGCTATCTTTTTAGTTTTGGAGACTTTTAGCGTTTTAGCAATTTTTTAATTTTTCTTTAAGCGGTTTTTTCATTTTGGCGATATTTCATTTTGAAATTTTTTTCATTATGGAATTTTTAGTTTTAGCGTTTTTTAAAATTTCAAGAGTTTGCCTCTTATGGTTGCCATGCAAATTGTCTAAATTACATAGTCAAAATTATAGTAACTGATAGAACACCCTTTAATTTGTATTATTGTAAATATCGGTGTTAATTGGTGTAGTCTATTCTACAGACTATACCAATTAACACTAAGTTTTAAAATTTAAAATGTCTATATAATGTCTGTATATTACATTAGTATTTCAACATTTTTCGTTGCTCGCTTTAGAACACCGTTTAATTTTTAACTGGCATATATTTGTTGTGTTAGCGGCTAAAGTTTTACATATTCTGTGAAAATTTCAGGTTCGTAGCTCTTACGGTTTCCGAGAAAACAGCCTGTGACAGATAGACAGACAAACAGACGGACAGACAGACGGACAGCGTAGCGAAAGCAATAGGATCCCTTTACACTTTTGGTGTACGGAACCCTAAAAATTTAATAAAAAAATGCATTTCAGGTGTAAACATTATCTTCTCTCAAGTGTGTCGAAATGCAAAAATAGCGCCCTCTCATTTTTGTCGAATTCACAATATATATACATGTGAAGAAAATTTACATTATTTTATATACTGCGCGAGAGTTTGCTTTCTATGTTATCAATGGTTTATATTTAGAATGTAAAAAATCAACTAAAAAGCTTTAATAGCATATGTTGCAAGTAATACACACTGCGTATACGTATTGTTCAAATCAAATTAATTATACATCACTCATACGTCAAGCATGACACTTATTGGTTATTCAAGTATTTCAATGAATTAATCGCGGAATTGCGGTGTGTTTTCTGTATGCGTACTGTTTTTTGTTTTGTTTTTTCTTTGATACTTTGTTAATTTATCCATAATAATCATATGGCTCTGTATTGATGGCAAAAATAAACATATTATACAAAATCACTAAAATCAGTTCATTAATTTTATTTTTAATCTCCAATTAAGTACAAAATAAAATCATTTTAAAAAAGAAGCAAAAACAGTTTGTTCCAAAATACTAAGGGCATTTTTCACAATGTACTATTAAAAGTTAACGTAGACTATAACGGCAAGTTCTACACAGAAACCGTTAAAGTCCATTTTAACTCTTAATCATATATTGTGAAAAGCTGATTAAAGAGTATTAATTGCTCTTAAATTACACAGGCCAACGAAATCAAGCTTTTTACCGTACATTGAGGTGCTGGGACTGAACCTGGCACCAGTTTGTCCCTAGTACCCACAGTTTTTTTTAATGGGCATGACTACTATTTTCACTAGTTATATATGTATATTTCACCATAACTCGATAACTGTGATCAAAAACCATCAAACGATTCATTACGAAATTATGTTTATACTGCGATTAAGTAGTTTTTAGATTTGCTGCCCGCTTTCGGAGTCATTCACAAATTGGGATCGAAAAAAGAGTTTTTCACACTAAATTAACAATTTTTTTTCTAAAAACAAAAAAAATTTTAACGGCAAAATCCTTAATTTTTTAGTTATTGTTCTTAAAGAGAGATGTCGTACAAACAAAATAAGAGATTATCATGCAACTCTATTGACAAATGTTGATTCTATTAGCAACTAAATCAATATATCAAGATACTTAAAAGGTACTTTCGGTAATATGCAATTTAGTTTTTGTTTCCAAAAAAACAAAACGTCAAATACATAAAGACAGTTATGTATATGGACATCATCGTAAATATAGTTTGAACAAATTCCTTGGATCGCAAGATGTTATTAAAAACTTGAAAATGTATAAAAAAACTGTTACTGACTCAGACAAAAACTTTGTTTGATATATTAAACAAAGTCCAGCAAATATTTTTGTTTGATTCTGTAAACTATTTTGTTTAGAATTTGTAAGTTTTTATGCAATTAATTTGTTTTGCAATTTCAGATAAAAATATTGTTTGCTATATTATAGAAAATCCAGCAACTATTTTTGTTTGATTCAGTAAATTATTTTGTTTAGAAAATGAAAATATTTGTATACACACTATTTTATATATTTTTTGGACGATTTGTTTACTGAAAATAATAATTTTTTTTTATTAAATTGTTGTGATATTTTTGTCAGTATTTACAAGTTTCTTTGTAGGTCCGCTTCTAGACAAATTATTTACCAATTCATTGATTTGCTTTACTAAAAATAAATTTTATTTTTCTGTGCATAATATTCTTGATAAGACAAAGAAGCTAGTTATCGTAGACCAATAAAATTCGCAACACTTTTATAAATTGGAGTAGTTATTAAAACTACTTAGTTTACAACGAATCCATGCAAAAGATGTATTACAAAATTATCTTCAAACTATGTTTATATAGTTTTTTGATTTACTGTCCGCTTTCGCAGTCAGCTCAAAATTAGATTTACTGTGTTAAAAATAGCTAATTTATTTACGCACCTTATAGCCTACAGCCTTTCCAGACATACGGTTTTTGTGGATCAGAATATTAGTTTGGAAGATATAACCTTTCCGACGACTGAAGTTTTATCGATAAAAATAGGTCTTATACAACAAACTATAGCGTCCACAGTGCTAAAAATAGCTACCTAAATTTTACCAGACCTTGTAGCCCATCCTTTCCTACAATTCATCCATACATTTTTTGTGGATCAGAATATTCGTTTGGAAGATATGATTTTCCGCTGCTATATTAATCTTTTTTCCAGTGTGGTAGGGATCTGATGAAATTCACTTTTTGGAAAGAAGGAGAACTTACTCAAATCGGTAACTTCTTCTTTTTTGATTTCGGAAGGTTAAAAAACCAAAATTCTCTTAAAAGCTTTACCAGAGTTATAGTGATATATGACATTTTAAGACATCTGCTTTGCCTTAAATTTTTCCTCCTCTTGATATGATTTTAAAAAAGGCTTATTGATTTTTCCTTCTATCGTCTTAGATTAAATTTAAGCCCTAAAAATATGGGATAATTTAATTATAAATTGCAAGTGATTTATTCAAAAACAATTGCTCTAATACAACAAAATATAGTTTCCACAATGCTAAAACTAGCTACCAGACCTTGTAGCCTATCCTTCCCTACAATTCATCCATACATTTTTTGTGGATCAGACTATTCGTTTTGCAGATATGATTTTTTTTGCTGCTATATTGGCCTTTTTTCCAGTGTGGTAGGGATCTGATGAAAATTCATTCACTTTTTGGAAAGAAGGAGAACTTACTGAAATCAGTAACTTCTTCTTTTTTGATTTCGGAAGGTTAAAAAACCAAAATTCCCTTAAAAGCTTTACCAGAGTTCTAGTGATATATGACATATTAAGAAATCTGCTTTAAATTAAGAAATCTGCCTTAAATTCTTACTCCTCTTGATATGATTTAAAAAAAGGCTTATTGATTTTTCCTCCTATCGTCTTAGATTAAATTTAAGCCCTAAAAATATATTTCCTTCTCATAAAAAGTTTTACATTTCTTCTTTTTAATTAATTTTTCAAATTCTGTACTATTGTACTTAGAAGAAATAAAAAGAAACTTTATCTTATCCTAAGCAATTAAGAAACTTATTTTTGTACAACGATTTTCTTATAACTAAGTCATGTTTGTAATTGTAATGATGTACTTCCTTGCTTAAGAAATATACGAAATTCCTAACGTTTTTCAAGGAAACATCAAAGGAAATAAATTAAACATTTATTTATACCACAACACAAAGTTATTTAATAATTGTAGCTTTATTCAAAAATTAGAACTTCTAAAAATGTTCTTGTTATTGTTTAATCTAGCATGCAAGTAATTTAACTACTGTTCGCAGTTTTAAAAAAATTATTTATTTTTGTTTTATTTTTTTTCTATTTGTTAAAGGCCTCAAGTTTCCTTTAAAAAATAACTGGATAAAAATACACCAAGACAATAGCGTCCTTGGCCAGGCAACAAGACGCGGTTGGTGGCTTTGTTAAAAAGTAATAAAAGAAATGTAAAAAATCATATTTTGGTAACTGATACTTGCACAAAATTATGAATTCCCTATAAGCGGTGTTATATTTCCAAGCAAAAGAAATTTTATAAAATATAAAGAACCTAAAAGCAAAATAATTTATCATCACATTTATGAACTGTGTACTGACTGCAGTAGTGGCATTCTTTCTTGCCACACATTGAGGCAATAATAAAGTTGTGCTGGTAGTAAATATAATTTACATGTGAAACATGGTCCCTTGGTCTCTCTGTGTAAGATGAAGAAAATTTATTGAACTTTAGACTTTTTTTTTGTATTCTCTATGTTTAAGTATGACTTTTAAACCCTGCAGCCTCATTGCTACTTAATCATGGTAGAATAATATAAAACATTATTTTTCGAGTTGATTAAATCTTTAAAAATAAGAAGAGATAAAAATTTTGCTTCTTTTAACTTTAAAAGTCAATTGAAGAAGCATATTGTGGTTGTTGCTAAAGGTGAGCTTTAAATAAACATATTCGTAAAGGGCAGAAAAACAGCAAATAGGAAATTGAATGTAGGAACAGGAAATTTAAAATTTATGACTAAAAGGAATACTCTAAAGTTCAGGAAACTTACTAAAAAAACAGACATATAAAAGATAAAGAGGAAACAAATAAGCATTTAGCAAGAGGCAAAAGTTTACCATAATTTTAATGAATATACATGATTTTTTAAAAAAAATTTATTTTCAATTCATACATTACACAGGGGCTTATATTGTAGTTCAATATTTTGGAATAACAGCCGGAAAGCCTAATACCGCATCACTACACTTAAAGGAAAAATATTTTTTGTAAAAATAATATTACGGGTTAGCTAATCTACGAGTATATGCCTAAAATAGAAAATATTTTAAAACCTTTAAGAAAAGTACTGGAATTGTTTATTTATTACAAATTTTATCACATGGATCGACAGTGAAATTCTTTTTTAAAGAAAATTACGAATTTTATAATCAATTTGATCCACTTAAAAATATTGTGTCGCCAGTTTTTCCTATCACATACATTTTTTAATGAGTAGGTCTAATATTTCTACTACACAAAGAAAAAGTTCGCCTTGAAATTGTCGAAAGCAAGGTTGATTTAACATTTTTCGGTAGTGATACCATGTTAATTCAACATTATTTTACAATAGTCTTTAAGAAACATTTTTCCTTTTGGCACGGACTAAAAATCTTGGGACAATTGACTGGTAGTCAACGTGCTAACCACTGCAGCCACAAAGTTCAAAATTTACTTTAGATATTCATAAGTAACACGAATTTAATTTCAATTCAACATGATTTAATTTATGAGTTTACAGAACATTTTTTAACATTATGTTTGTAGTCATGTTGATTTAAAATCAAATGTACGTTAATAACCAGGGCACGGACTTTCATGCAAACGCATATTTCTTGTGGTGATAGATAAAAAGGTATTAGCATATTATCTATGCGAATCATTAAATTTTAAATAGTTTGGCATCGATTTGTAGTTGCTTATTTTTGGTTATTTTAATGGTAAGTGCAGATTTTGGCAATAAATGTATATTTTTAAAGTTATAAAAAATTTTTTAATGCAAATTTCTCAACTTTTGAAAAAAATATTAATAGGCCGATTATAGATGGCAAACTCGCCTCACTTAGGTTGCTGCAAATGATACTACTGATGGCAACTGGCAACTGAAAGCTGTCAATTTCAGTTGCTATTTAGTGTCTTTTCGGCAACCATTAATTTTCGGTTGCCGACTGGCAACGCAACTAAAGTTCTGTTGCATTAAATAATAGACCCAATTGTGTTTGTTTTATTTTTTTCTGAATAAAAATTAAAATTAAAAAAAATACTTTCCTACTATTTTAATTTTGGTACTTTCTTCGTAGGAAATGCATATTTTTTAGCATATTTTTTATTTTTATGCGCATTTATTAAGCGCTCATGTTCAATTTTTAGTTGCATGAAAATCCGATCCGATAACATTGTTATGTTAACAGTGCAATATATTAAATTAAAGACATTAAAGGTTATATTAATAATTTTTCAATAAAAATTAATATAAAATAATAATAATTTTAAATCAGCAGCAGGAAATATTCGCTGGTAATGCAAAGTATATCAACTATTTGTCGGCTATTTACATTTACACAACACGAACATCAAAATAAATAACAACAAGTCACACAACTGAGCACAACATTGCATTGTAGCTATGAAGATAGCAAATAAACACCCACAAACTTAAACAAAAAATGAAGACTATGCGACAAATGAAGACTTTTGGAAAAACACAAGAGCTGGACAGTACAGGTTCGACAAACTGAGTAGTAAAACCCTATACTCAGTTTGGCGAATTTGGTGACCAACTTTTTTTATGGACCTCCAAAGTTTCTGAAAATCAGTGTGGCCTCAAACAACAGTGTCATCAGTATTGGGCTAACAGCTAATTCAAAATTAATAATACCGCTTAACTACATATGCCAATAATGTAGCTAAGAGTCCGCTTAAAAGATTTTCTATAACATTTTATGCCGAAAAAAAATTTGTCGTGAACTTTTTGTTGAAAAAATTAAGCGAAAAATTTTTTTTTCACTTTTTTCAGAATAACTTAAAGGCACTCGTAATTTTTACTAACAACATTTTGCAGACTTATAGTTACGGCAGAGCTGAGCAACTTTTTTGAACATATCAAGACAATCTGAACGTGTCTAGGCACCCTAATAGCTCGCACAGACCGTTTTTTTACCTTAAAATGGTAGTTTTTCACTATTTTTGTATGCTAAATAAATGTTTTTTTTTTTAAATAGTATATTCAAGTGCATACTTCACTGTTGTGTTATGTTGTGTTTCATTAACATTTTATTCCCGGAAAAATTATATTTTCCTGCATCTTTTTTTTTAATATAGCAAACAATTATTTTATTCACTTTCTTCAGCATAACTTACAGCAACTCCACATTTTTCACTACCAATATATGGGAAAACAGCAACAAACAATAAAAAATAGTAAGTACAAAATCAGCAACATAGGATTTGGAACAATAGCGAAGAAAGTAAAAAAATGCAAACAAATTTAACCTAACTGGTAAAAAAACTAAAATCTTAAAGTTACAAACTAGTTTTTTTGGGCTATTTAAGGTGCCTATATACGTTCAAATTGTATTGATATGTATGACAAAAGTAGTTCAGCTCTACCGTAACTACAACTTTGCCAAATATTGATAATAAAAAATTACGAGTCCCTGTTTAATTATATTTTTTGCATGAAATGTTAACAAAGTTTGTTAAACGAACTCTTAGCTACATTATTGTCGTGTATAGTTAAGCGGTATCACCAAGTTTTAATTAGCTGTTGCCCAAAAACTGATGACACCTTTTTTTTAAGGCCCCCTGATGATCCAAAAATTTGGAGGCCCATAAAAAGAAATTGGTGAGCAAATTCGCCAAACTAAGTATAGAGTATTACTACTCCGTGATAGTATGTATAATCGAAACTATACTGTGAAGTTCGTGTGTTTTTTGGACTGTTGCACTGTGTTATTATTAAAAGTGGAATGCTCGAATGTTCTTCAATCGGATTAGCAGAACGAATCAGCACTATTGATTTCGGCAGATCGCTACAACATCTCATCAGCGTTCTTCTTCACTTTCACCATTTATAAAGGTAGATGTTTTTTATAAGGAAACATCAGCTATTTAACCAATTTTTATCACGAAATAGAATACAAGAGTTTTTCTGTAAATTCCGACTTTTAATTTCTTAATTTTTAATTCTTAATTTAAATTTCTCATAAAATTAATATGATTTCTAATCAAAATTGCGATCCGCAAAACACTACAATGCTCATGACAATATTACTTTTCAACAGTTTGAATATGTGTTTTATTTGATCAATGGTTTCGTTGTGATTCACAAATTCAATAGTCGTTTTTATACAAAATTAACACACATTTTCTAGCTCACAAAAAATTTAAAACTGTAAAAACTTTACATATTAAAATTTTTTCTAAAAAATAGTTGTATTATAAATACAAGAAGCCGTATATCATAAAAACCGATGTACAAATGTTGATTTTATTAGCAATTAAGTGAATACAATACACCCAGACACCCTAAAGTTACCTTTTAAGAGTCTGGCTATATTCACTTAATTATTAATAAAATCAGCAACTGTCAGTCGATGTTCATGACAGAGAGCTTATTGTATTCTTAATATTTACAATTATCTTTAAGAATAATAGTTAAAAAAGCTTTTTCAGTTTTTAAATTTTTATAAGCTTTTAGAAGGAAAAAATTTGTTAATTTTGCATAGAAAGCCACAATTTGTCAATAATAATTTATGAATAACTAAGAAATCTTTCATCATATAAAAAACATATTATACCAGTTTGAAGATAATTTCATTGTGCATCTTTTCATGTTTTTTTTATCGAAATTGAACTTACCGTTCTTGAGTTAGGGTGAGATAAAAAACCTTTGATAGTACCACAATAGTATAGTAGATATATCGGCAGTTTTTCAAAGTTTTAATAATTTTTAATCGATATATGGATATAATTTTATAGTGAAAATATTAATAGTTTTCCAGCTTTACCCTAAAAGTACTTTCGTCTAATAAATTAATTACCGAAAGTACGTTTTAAGTGTCTAGGCATATGCACTTAAAAGGTAATAAAGATTTAAATTTTTTGTGAGGTATTAAATATAAAAAAATATTTTAATTTTGCAAAAAAAATCACTATTTTTCAGTACTTATTTATGAATTACTTAGAAGCCTTTTAGCAAATGAAAAAAAAACATTTCAAAATAGTTTGAAGGTTTTTCATGCATCTGACAGTGTTTTGTTTAACGAAATCAGGCTTATTGTCCCCGAGTTAGCGTCAAATAAACTGGAGTACCTATTGGAAATATTAAATATGCTCATAAGAAAATTTCTAGGTAATAGAAAAAAATTAAAACAAAGTCTTATTAACCGTTTAAAACTCCTTAAAATGTTTAAGTGAAACTAGAAGTTTTTGATTTATCTATATTTTACTAAATAATAAAATATTAATTTGGGAAAAAACATGTTACAAAATTAAAAATAAGTGTTTCATTTTGAGAGTTAGATTACATTATGTAATCGTCTAAAGGAAACTCGTGCTATGAAATATTTTTAAAGTTATTTTCCACAAAATTTTAAGTAATTTGATAAAGTTATGCGTTTTAGATTTCTAAAAATTATATTTTCCTGTCCTTTACAGAAAACCATTATTTTCAAAATCTTTCCCTTGGGTCTCAGTGTCTACACAAGTTTCGAAATTTATTATAAAAAAAAGTTTCAAATTTATAATTCTTTACCAAAAAATTATTTTTGGGAAAAAAACTGCTATACCACATTTTTGTTAATAAAAGGATTTGCTAGTTTTTTTCTTTCATTTTGTTATAACTGCTGTTGTTACTTGTTTTTATTTATGGCAATATTTATTAATGTTATCGTATGAGGATTTTTTTTTTAACAAAAAATATATTTCCACAAATAACCTAGTTTCAGTTTTCAATCTCTCTAAGCAAAAATAAACACTCAAAGCACTCAAATTGTTAGAATATGAAGACCACATTTCACAGGCAAAAAAAGGATAAACGAAAACTCAGTAAAAGAAGCGTTATGGCGTAAATTCAAGTGTGAAAAAAATAGGACAAAAGATAAAGAAAAAAATCATTTTCACTCATAAAAATGAAACAGCAACAGAAAATGTATACTTTTGTGTAGAAAAAAAAATTTAAGCAAACCGTTCGTCATGCCAGCAGCCAGTCAACCATTTATGCTGCTTTAGTATCATTTTGAAATCCAAAATAATTCAATATGGTTTTAAGAAAAAAAACCCAGAGGTCTGGGTTTATTTCTTTTACTTCCGTTATGGTAGACAGTCGATGAAAAGCAACTTTTTTCTGTTGGTCGATAGGAAATTAAGTAAACTTGAAGTTCTTGATATAGTTTCTTTTTTTGGAAATATATAAATTTAAAGCAAAAAAAAAAACTGCTGACTTGTATATGAAATAATTTATACGATATAGTTACGCATTCCCTTATTCCACATGAAATACACAAATGAGAACATTTAAAATTTTAATAAATAAAATTTACATGAAAATATCTCCAAATTATTCGTCATGCTATCCATAACTAAAACTTTTGCATTTACATAAACTTCTTTGTAAGCATAAGCGCGACATGAAGTTGCACCATCTCTAATCTAACCAAATGTTTTTACATATTTGCTTAGTAAGCTTTTTTGCTGTTGTATTTCTGATTAAAAATAAAAGTTTTAATTCGTTCGTAAAGCAGCTCTGGGCGTCTTCGGCAATTACTTCGTAAATGTAACCAGGCCACTGTTCGTTTATTGGCCTTCCAGAGTTTTGAGTCTCACCCCCTGCATGTAATTAGCAGTTGGCGTGAGTTAACGGTGTCGAGTTATTGCTTCGTGTCGTTGGTTGTTAACCGTATGCAAAAACTTATTTTGATAATCTAATCTAGTTTTCTAACAAAGCGTACTCCGATATCGTGGTGGAGCACCAAACCAAACGCATTGAAACAAAACAGGAGAGGAATTCTGTACAACGGTATAGATCGGCGCTAGTCCCCTTTTTACTTCTGGAAGGAGTGTTAAATCCCCTTTGTGCACACGGCCATTAGGGAAGTGAAAGAATATCGATATACCGATATATCGATATTTTTTCAAAATATGTCGACAGTAGCAAATTCGAAATTTTTTGAGCTTTGGTTTCATTTTTTGTGCAGTTTTTAATAAAATTTCGACACCATATTCATGAAATGGAATATTCACCACAACATCTTTTGTATTATTTGTAATCTTTTGTGTATACCAAAAATTATATATCTTCGAGTATAATTCTGTTGATGTACGTTCAATGAAATATTGGTAAAACAGTAGAGATGTTGGAAATTAACTCTTATCAGATTAATTCATTATAAGAAAAGTGCTTGTCGTGTTTTATTTTTAAGCAGTTTTGGGATTATATATGAATAATCATGGTTTGAAAAATATCGATATATATATATATATATATATATATATATATATATATATATATATATATATCAAAATATCGATATTTTTACTCGATATATATTTATGCCGATCCATATTTAAAAATATATCGACTCGGCATAGCAGCTGAATTAATGTTATAACTTACATTTAAGGTATAACATAAGTTCAGCATTTTTGTGTAAAACGCCACGAAGAACCTTTTCGTAAGACATTATAACCCTCTAAATATTTGCTGTATGGGTCTTTTCGTCACTTTCTTAAAAAAGGGGCGAAAAACTACCCTTAAGCGGAGCTATAATGTTCTACATAAATGTTCCTCTTGGTTTTGAAATAAAACGCGGTGAACATCTTATACCTAAAGCGCAAGGTCTATAAAATTTCCTATGCCGAGTAGTACATAGTTGTGAAAGACTCAAAAATTACCCTTAAACGCGTTTTTAGTCTCGAATGACTTCTATAGTAAAATTTTATGCCAAATATTTTTGTAAAATATTTCAGCTCCCCGCGGCAGGGGAGTTTTTTCCCATTTTTTAAGATAAGGTCCAAAGAGACCCACACAACGAAGAGCTAGGGGTCTAAAGTATTCCCCAAAAATGTTTGTGGTGATATTTTACTTAAAAGTGGTTAACTCTTTTTACAATATTGCCAGAGTACTAATTGTGAATAAGTACGAAATTAACCCTTATACAGATTTTAGGTATTGAATGATTTCTGGCGTTCTATTTGATTGATATGCCCTCTTAGTGCTGACGCGAGTCTTTTGTTCCTTTTTTAAGAAAGGGCAAACGCCATATACAGCAGGGAGTTAGAGGACTAAAATGTTATATTGTTGTTTTACATAAAAGTGTTGAGCTTACAAGATTTTAATATGTTGCATGTATGTTGTGTTGGTGGTTTCCACCAGAGGCAATCTTTAAAATCATATAGTTACAAACAATTGATTTTGTTGTACAGTGTAAGCTGTAGACTTCTGGAAAGAACATTTTTCATTTACTTCACAATTTACAACACGCGAACACATTAAAAACTAATTACAATTGTCTGAGGATTATCTTTTGTACAATTGAGCCATGGATTTTAGTCGAACTGTATGGTTTTTTTTATCCAAAGTTAATTTAATTAGTTTGACTTAAGGTTGTTTTTAATTTATTCTTTCGATTAAATTACTTTTTATTTAAGACAGAAATTCTAAAGCGTGTAAATATTGAACATTCAAAGAAAAATTTGACTGTACGAAAGGTTGAACTGACATCCAGACTACCACAGTCTTCTCATCAGAGCCCTTTTACCTATACTGCCAGCGACGGCAGCAACAACAACCTAGTGACAATCCTATTAATTTAGTAAGCCCAATTAACAGCTGTGTCGCCCCCTCTCGTGACGAATCGCACCTACTACTGAACTTTTGTAAAGGTTCGGAAATTTTTCTTTAAATGTTCAATATGTAAATGCTTTAGAGTTTTTGTCTTAAATAAAGAAAATAATTTAATCGAAAGATGAACGGCCCGTCCCACGATGTCGACAAGTCGATATCGTTCTCTTATTTATAAAAGATTAAAATTTGTTTCTATTTTCAATATAAATAGAGAACGACATCGACTTGTCGGCATCGTGGGCCAGGCCCTAAATTAAAAACGAACTTAAGCAAAACTAATTAAAATAAATTTGCATTATATTTTGTTGCAGTTCAAGGAAAATAGTCTCGAATTATACATACTGTACAACGCAGAAAATATGACAAGCTGTATTCTGCTAGAGGGTGACAAAAAAATAAACACATGTAGCTGCCTTTTAAAGTGTACATCTGGGATTCAATTTAGGGGGAGTTAAAGTTCCCTATCCTTCAATGCCTCGCTGTGTGTCGTTTTTGACCGACTTCAAAAAAGGAAGAGGATATCAATTCGGTTGTAATTTTTTTTGTAGTATTTATCCTTTCATTGTATTGAAATTGTTTCATTAGTTTTATGAAGCAAAATTCTCTTAGTGCATTTATTTCCAAATGTTTGCCTGCAGTTTGGTCCCATAATTTTTTTTTTGCGGAAATCGGACGGTCAATTTCACCGCCCGAAATATTGATTGCTGCATATCTCCTCCATTTATGGACCGATTTTCAAAAAAATATATAAACTTTTTGAAAGGGATTTATTTCACAAGTGTGGTCGCATAATCTCTTTCTTGAAAATCGGAGCGGCAATTTGTTCGCCACAAATATTAGTTTTATCATGACGACCGATTTTGAAAAAACTTTTTTTATTTTAAAGCGTTTGTTTGCCGTTTGGTTCCGTAGAAATTTAAGTAGGAATCGGACGAACAAAGTGGGCACCATAAATGTTTTTAGCTTGTTCGATTGGGTCTTTTTATTGAATTTTTTCGAAAAGCATATCTTCGATTTTGGTTGCATAATCTCGTTCTTGAAAATCGGACTTGCAATTTGTTCGCCACAAATATTAATTTTATCATAACGACCGATTTTGAAAAAAAAATTTATATTTGAAAGTGTTGGTTTGTCGTTTGGTTCCATAGAAATATAAGTAGGAATCGGACGAACAAAGTGGCTACCCGCAATGTTTTTAATTTGTTCGATTGGGTCTTTTTATTGAAGTCGGGTTTTTTGCCAGAATAATTTTTTGGATTTTACGTAAAAAAGGGCTAAAATTCCGCTTCAACAGCTATTCACCTCCTCTATCTGAGTCAGCAGTTCAAACCTTGTCATTTTGAAAAACAAATCGATTTGTTGTGCAGTATTATTATTGATCTTATCGTCCCTTTAATCGACAATAAATGTCTATAATTCCGTATACCGTTCTAAATTTCCGTTAAATTTTTTCACACACTTTTTATTGGAAATTGAAATGAAGGAGTAAGTATTTTAAATTCAATAAAAAAAATTAAATCACACAAGGATCTTTGTTATTTCACTATCTTAAACATAAATCAATTTCAAATAATCTATGAGAGCTTCCTTATTTATGGCTTTGATAAAGAACAAAAAATGTTGCAAGTATATAACATATTTAGAATTTGCAACTGTCAAAGAGAAAATAAAGGATTATCTATGAAAATGTCATGACTGATAATAATCTTACCGTCTGCCCACTCAACAGACTGCCAATTGCACAAAGAGCATAAACACATGTGCACTCTAACAAAATTATTTATTTAGTATTGGCAAATGTGGGAGCTATTTTTGGACTGAAACTGATTTTCTTTTGATTTGGGTTGACTACATACATACATAAGCATGTGAATGTGTTGTTTTTAAAAAGGAATCCAATACAGAAAAAAAATATTAAGCCTAAACTGCCATTAATGTTTATTTATTTCTTATTTATATTCTGCTTAAATTTTTGCACATAAACAGAAAAATAAAATTTGTTCCTCTTTTTTTTTTTTTGAAAAAGATACATAAACTCAATATTTTGCTGATACTTATGCCAGCAACATTCAATGTCATATGCATTTTTTCCCCTTTTCAACTAGAAAAGTTAAAAATCTCATGAAGCTAAAATGTTACAAAGTCTTCAGTTTCTTATGCAGACAAACATGAAAAAACACGGAATTTCTTAAGGAAATCTTTTGAAAAGTAGCGCAAAGGAAGTAGACCACCGTAAATAAAATCAAATAAAAATACGAGTGCAGCACAATAAGTGCAAATGCATTTCACACGACCATAAAAAACGCTGAGAGGCTGTGTGAAATTCCTTGCTTAGCTGTAGTGGTAAATGTGTATGTTTGTGCTATTTGCCAGAGGCGGTAATAGAGCGCTAACTTAATGGAACACTGCATAACATTTACAGTTTATATACTCGTACTAAGTCGTAAAAAATAACGAAAAGAAACAAAAATGAAATGTTGAAAAGTCATAAAAAAGTGATTTCTATTTTATTTCCATTTACTACAATTCGCTGCACTTTGGGAAAATGTGCTGCTTGCATATTCTTTTATACAAAAGTAGAACTCCCCTGTGCCACCCGCTTGACTGTTTTTTTTTCTATTACAGTTGGCCTTACTGATGCTGCCTCAGTTCATCTTTTCCCTCAAAAGGCAAGAAAGTTGTAAAAATGTATAAACATTTTTAAATTCACATTTATATTGAATGTGTTGATATGATAACAGTGGTATTAAATAATGAAAAATATACTAAGGAATTTTTTTAACTTACTCGTTATAAGCATTAACGTATGTGATGTTTTATAACACAATGAACTTACCTGAAAAAGAAGAAAAATATATGAAAATTCATAATAAGTATATTGGTTTATAAACAATTTTCTTTACATACAATGACACCATGTGACAGTAAAACTAAATTTCTGAAATTTCCTAGTGTAGGTCCACCTAAGTAGATCATTTTGCCATATTTATAAATTCCATTATACCGCCAAAATCAAAAGTTAACGATAAAATACCCCAGTAAAAAAATTGCTCAAGAAAAAGCAGTTTTTATTATTATAGAATAAAAATAGTGCTTTCAAACCTGCCAATATCGTTGCTGATTTTTGTATGGCGAGTTCCCGGTTTGGAGTACTACATTTTCGATACAAAAAGCGCTTTTTGAAGCGATGAAAATAATCACCATTTTCAGCACTAACACTGAAAATATATGGATATTTCTCGCTGGAAAACCTGCATTGTGTAAACAGAGAAATCAGCTTTTTTTGTATAGTTTCTTTCATTCACTGCTCCAAAATAAGCTCTAATTTTATATCTTATTATTATGCATTTTATTGCCTTAGTGCTTCGAAAAACATGAAAATTTTTTACTGAGATGATTTTTTGCGACTTTTAATTTTTATTTTTTCATTGTTGTGGAATAGAAAAGGCGATAAGATAAGCCTTTCGTTTATTTATTTATTTATTTATTTATTTATTTATTTATTTAGCCTATGACATAAATCTTTACAGGCTAGCAGAAAAAGCTTATTTAAATATGTACATGTATAAAATACATTAAAATTTATACAACTGATACATTTTAAGGATTAACTGTTTAAAAATTCATAATATTTCTTTTGAAGGCATCGGGATGATCTGAAAAATCAACAAAATTAAAATGTCGTTGAATTCAGTGCACATGGGACGGAACGGGTCAAAGTTTGCATAATTTGAACGAAAATGTGGCAGCTTAAGTGGTATATAATATCTTGTAGAGCTATGTGAAATTATAAATTGAATTTGGCGGAGTAGAACGTCGGAAACAGTATGGCCATTTATTAAGTTTAAAATAAATGAGATGTTCATATATGTTCTCCTACTTTTTAGAGTAGGAAGCTTGATGAGAGATGGGCGGCTTTCATATGATGGATGGTTAAAATTTGCATTCCATGGCAAACTTCTGAGACAAAATAATAAAAATTGTTTTTGAACAGATTACATTTTCCTTATATGAACTTCATATTGTGGTTCCCAGACCACAGAGCCATATTCCAAAATTGGTCTTACTAGAGATGTGTACAATTGCCTTGTTACATACGGATCGTCAAACTCTATACGCTATCGTTTAATGAAACCGAGTACTCTTTTAGCTTTATTTACAGTCTGGGCAATGTGCGAATTAAAACTTAACTTACTGTATAGTAATACACCAAGATTAAGGAATAAATCAACTTTTGTCAATTATATATTCGTTAATTCTGTAGCAACATGGTATTGAACTTCCTCTGTGGAACAACATGTATTTACATTTCTTCAAGTTTAAGAACATAAGGTTTGCATTGCACCATCGATTAATATTATCCAAATCGTCTTGAAGTAATGAAGGTAGATTAGGATTATTGAAGCTAAGAAAAAGCTTTACATCGTCAGCGTACATTAGTATTTTTGAATGTTGGGTGCAGGATTAATCAAAAGGAACAATAAAGGACCCAAGTGGCTACCTTGAGGAACTCCAGAAGGCGCAAGAATAGGATAGTTTTAGACCTTAGATTTCTAAACAAAACACACTGATGTCTGTCCTTGAGATAAGTGGATATCCATTTCAGAAAAACAGGAGACAAACCAATTTTTTCAATTTAGATATGAAAAGATCTTGTTTTACCTTATCGAATGAAAAGTATGTATAAATAGTGTCGCTTTGTTTGCTGGAGCAAAATGAATTAATTACTGAGGGTGTAAATTCCAAAAGATTAGTGGCAGTTGAGCGTCCTTTTCTAAATCTATGTTGAAATGATGACAGATAAAATGTTAACTGACGTGAAAGATGATCAGTTACGATTTTTTCAAAGCTTATGTAGCTACACCCCTGTAATTTGAGATGTTGGTTATACATAAACGATTTTTTATTCAACAACCTTTCGCGGAAATATTTGCGAAGAATCAATTAATTTTTTCAGAATTTTTTCAATTTTGGCAGGCTTTTTTCCCAAACTTTGCATAAAAAATATTAATTTTTTATTTAACCAAACTATGTATCTTGTGATGATTAAATTAAACCCAATATTGTAAAAATCGGTTGGGAATTAACAAAGTTACAATATTTTTAACGAAAATTTCAATGTAAAATAATGCATGCAAAATATTTAAAGTGCATTAAAGAGCTGCTCACAACACAAATTGTAAAAAATATATAAAACTTGAGATTTATTTAAAACTTGATAGATCAATAGATGAGGAAGATATACTTACAAAATATGGTTCGCAACATTGTGCAGGTTACGAACTAACGGCGCTACAGTGCGTAATAACTAAAGACATACGATCGCATGTGGAAAGCCGTAGAAGACTTGTAACTTTCACAAATCTGAGCCGATTTTTTTATATATATTATTTCTCTGTCAAAATTAAAAAGATATTTGACTGCAAAAATTTATTTTGCTTACTTAACCATAATCTTTTTTCAAATACAACTATTTTAGTATATAAGCCTTTCTTACCCAAGCTAAAAAAATTATATAAACATTTTTTAAATCGGTTCAGATTTGCGAAAGTTGTAAGGCTTTTAAAGTTTACCACATGGGCTGTCTTTAGCTTTAGACCACTGTAGAGCTTTTAGTTCTTAGCCTGCACATCTTTACAAACTGCTTATGAAAACAAAGCTCTTCATGTATTGATATGTCAAGTTTGAAATCAATCTGACCAGTAGTTTAGAAGCTATGCATATATTTCTTTTAGCATTTATGTCGTGAGCCGCTCCTCAATGCACTGAGAATATTTTTTTTGTGTGCTCTATTTATTCTACATTGAAATTTTGTATAAAAAATTTTTAACTTTGCCCATTCCCAAACAAAATGTAATTTTTAGCTTATTTTATCGCCATAAGATGCAGCTTTTAGTTAAGTTAATAATTGAATAGGGCTTCTAACAAAGTTTTGCAAAAAAGCCAGCAAAGTTGAAGAAATCGGAAAAAAATAATTTTAGTGTTTTATTGCAAATATTTCCATGAAAGAATGTTGAATGTAAAATCATTTATACACAAATACATATATACACAGAAAAATTAGCTCCTGTTCTATTTGCAATGGAAATATTGTGGTAATTAAAAACAGAAAAATTAGCTCCTGTTCTATTTGCAATAGAAATAAAAAAAAAAGTTTTTGAGGGCTTATTAGAAATAGCAAAATGATCTACTGAACTAGCCATACAAGCCTCATTAGTAATTTTTTCTATGAAATTTTCTCTGTAACAGCATGTTATCATGAATAATGCAGTTTATAGTTTGCAATATTTCAATTTTTATTGCTAGATTACTTTAGATATTTCTGTAATATTTTTTCAAATACAAGTTATAACTTCCCGCTATCAAAAATTGCAAGTAACTGATTTCATCCCGATTTTCGAAAATCTAGTTTTCAGCAGATCACGATATTTTGTGGTCTGACCACTTTTATGATGACGTCCTTATGGATGCATGTATTTATGTATGTGTTTATGTATGAAAACCTTCATAACTTAAGAACGGCTCAACCGATCGTAACCAAATTTACGACATTCAAGAGACATTGACCTCACTTAGCTTTCGATTCAGTTCGGTTCGGTAAATCATAAGAATTTAAAAAAAAAAATTTTTTTTCAAATAAACTCTAAATTACTAAACCGATCGAATCCAAATTCGAATCACCTTTTAATCTCAAAAAATAACTTGCAACAGTGGACCGAATCTGGAAAAAAGAATGTACGAGTTCTTATCGAAATGTAAATTTTTTTGTTATGCCAATTGAAAAAAGAAATCAATAAAATCAATATTTAGTATATGGGCATTTCCTCCGAATGGTCAACAAAAATATCAAAACTATCATAAATACTGCTAAAATTTAATTATTTCATATTAAATAAAATAGTCTATTTCTTTTCATAAGTGTTACTACACACTATAAATTAAGTTTTAAGTTTTTTGTTAAGGAAATTTGAAGATGAGTGTTGTGCTTTTCTTCTGACGGGGGGTTTTTTTTTTCTTTAATTTGGAACGATTTTCCGTCATCCCACGTCAAATTTGGTTTGTAAACAGACCGGTTTCGGCTATGTGCCATCTTCAGTGTTCTATTGAATACTGTATTCAATAGAACACTGAAGATGGCACATAGCCGAAACCGGTCTATTTACAAACCAAATTTGACGTGGGATGACGGAAAATCGTTCCAAATTCAAAAAATTTTAAGATATTTTTGGGAAAATGCATGGTGATAATAATAAAAAAAAACAGACGGAAAAATCGTACGTTCGCGACCCGTACGTTCGCAACCGGTACTTAAGCCAATTAAACAAAAACTAATAAGGATATTTTATTGTGTAAACACTGGATAGAGACCTACATTAATACACTTTTAAAATAAATTAATTGTTTTTAAATATTCCGTTCCATTTCGTTGATTTTTACATTTCACTACTGTCAGCCAAAGTTGACTTGCGTACGTTCGCGACCACATGTTTCTAACTATCATTATGAAAACTTAAACTCGATGAAATCCATCTTTTGCACTAAGCCTAAAGCTACCGCAAAATGCTATCGAATCGCAAAAAAAATGATAGGAAACGTTTTGTTTTCTATATTCTATGTACATCAAAAGCGTACGAACGTACGTTCGTGACCCCAATAAATGTCCATATGTAATTTTTTCGAAAGACTAATATTTAACGAATTATGATGAGAAATGTGTTTTTTACTACACTGATAGAAAGACCGTCATAACGCTATTGTAATTTGACATTAATGATGTGTCATGTGGCAAGCGTTTTTTAACCCATGTCACTTCTCATCATTGTGATGTCAAGCTTTACATCAGCTGATCATCAATGCCAATGACGACAAATCTATACTTGATGACATTTGTTATAGCAGTTATGTCAGAAATCAGGCAGCAGGCTTGCCAGTTATGGGAGCTTGAATGTGGCCACTTTTTTTTGCTTATTTTCAAGTGTTGTTGGTACTGGGTCGAATGATTAATAAATATAAAACATGCGCAGCTGTAATCCCAAAGCAGTGTTAAGCAAGGCATACATTAGTCCAGTATACTGGCACAAACAAGTGATGTTGAATCGTGCTCGAAACACATACCATACAATCATACTGGTGCAATAGTCATTTTCTTAAAAATTCTGTACTGATGAGTTGTTGTACTTAGTGCGCACCGCCTTCATTACTGATATTGTTTTAAAAATAGAAATTAAGTAAAATTCATGTCTTTTTATTAAAAAATTGTTAGATATGACTTGTTTTATTTCAGAAAGACTATACAGTATATATTTTGTTCTTTTTTTTCTTAAATTATAAGTAATTTATTCAAGTAAATATGTTTTATCCCGATGTTTACTCTTTGACAACTTCTCTAACCCCAAATTTTTTTAAAAAGAAAACAAAAAAAGTACCTCTTTTATAAATAATTAAGCTGGAAAGAGTAAATTTCCAAGATCCTTACTGTTCCACGAATATTTCATGAAACATACAGCAACAAAATTCCACTCAAAGAATGATGATTTTTCGAATAGACAAAATATTATAAATAAAAGAAAATATTTTGTTATTAATTAATATTCAATTTGATGAAGACTTTGCCGAAATGTTTTAAAAAATTGGACGAAAAACAAAACCAAAGCCAAAAACTATCGAATTTGATACTGTCGATATATTTGAAAAAAATATCGATATATCGACATCGAAATTAAAAATACCGACGATTTTTATGAAAATATCGAAATATCGATATTTTTTGCCCATCCGTAACCTACACTATGAGATTTTTTCACTGTATGATAGCCAAATAATCATAGAATATAACTTTTGAAACGGCAAGACTAGATCACTGCCGGACTTGGAGCACCAGAGCAACTTCCTTTTCGTTCCATAGTAAAAAAAAACAAATGTCATATTTCGTTAAATATTTGTTTTTCGAAAAAATTACATTTAGTTAATGTTGATTGTATTGATTACTTTTCTCGATTGGCAAACAAAATATTAACATTTCAATAAAAAAAATGTTTAACTCTTTTTTTTTTGAGATTTCGCCCACTGAGCATTTGCTGCTGTTTGATTGAAAGCAGTCAAATAGTTCGAGAGCTGTCGTTGTGAAAATATTTCGAAAAAGCGCTTTATTTTTAAAACTCCAAAAGTTCATATCAAACCAATTTTCAGGACTCATTTAACATTTTGCACTTGAAAACTTGCGTCAAATACTGCAAATAGAATCTAAATCGGTTAAATGGTTAGAGTACTCTATGGATTTTCCAGCGCTTTGAGCTTTTTAATTTTTTATTTTTTTGTCATTGTCTGCCTGTTTTCTGATTTTTTGATGTACTGCCTGTTTATCGATGTCCAAAAAATTCTTTCTTCCGTATAATTACATATAAAACAAAATATTATAATTTGTTTTCACTTTAAATGTAATTGTACGAAAGAAAGAATTCTTTCGACATCGATAAACAGGCAAATATTTGTTTATATTTTTGCAAATTAAAAAAAAAAAATTTTTTTGAATTGTGGATTTTCTTGACATTCTTGTTCTACTGTTCCTAACTTACAAGCAAAACTTTTGCCTTAAAATCATAAACTAAACATTAAAGTTACGGGGTGGCAAGCAGCCATCATGCGAACAGGCATAGTTTGTAAATAATTCCTCCTGCCAAAGTATGGGTAAGAAAAAAGAAACAGAAGGGAAAATATATGCCAACTGCCAGCAAACATACAATCCTATATTTATTTTGTAATATACAAACATACACATATTGCTTTTTAAATGTGCAGTTAATATATAAATTTATTGTAAAAATGTTCATGCTTTTGTTTGCTTTTCATCGTTGTTCTAGAAAACAGCACATCAACGCATTAAGGATGTGTATTGCGTGCATAGTTGTAGAGCATGAGAACAAAATAGAAAAGAAAAAAAAGCAAAAAAGGATCTTAGACGATTTCCGTTTAAAGCTGTATAGAAATAGTTTTGTACTTTTTTTTGCTCTCTCTCTCTCTACAATAGTTATTACTCGGAAGTTTTTATTTTTATTTAGTTTACTCCACAACATATTTTTTCATCTGTGACTTTAGAATTTTTATTGTATATTTAGTTGAGTTTTATTTTACTTTAACAATTTGCTAGATACGACTACACTATTTTTTATTGCTTCTTGAATTAACTAGAGGTTGCAGCAGGTTGTATTTCTTTATAAACCTGCACTTATTTTCATTTTAATTTTTAGTTCAGTTTTAAAAATAACCTGGCAAGGATTTAGAAAGACGAAGAAAGCAGAAACATAAACATTTGCTAGAATTGTTTTATCGAGAGTATAATTTGGCATTATTTCTTCTTCCTGGTTAAAATGCTTATTTTTTTGCTTTTTAGCTTTTGTAGCTAATTTTTTCTTGTCGTTACATTGACTTTACTTCCCTCAAACAATAGTAAAAGTTTTTATTGCAATGTTTAGTAGAGTTGTGTGGCCAATTGTTTGTATCAAGGCATGATTAACATAGAGATTCCTTAAAAATTAATATGTACTGATTTCATTTAACATCTGATTTAGCAATCATTGGCGAAAAATATCTTTATAGTCCCTCTAAAAACCCCCTTCGCGTATAAATTAATAAATAATTAACTTATATCTGGATTGTTTTATAAGTGAGAGACTTAAAACTTGGTATAAATTACTTTATAGTCTATGTCCTTAGGCTACTAAAAATTTTTTAAAATTCTGCCAGTACTCTTATATTATTTTAAACAGAAATTCAACAAATACTCTGACTACTGTGTTCTATAATTGTATCCTTTATCTTTATTTTATGTAAATAATATTATGCCAATAAAACTATTCACTAATTTAAGGTCAATCCTGATTACAACATAACGAACCTGATGTTTGCTCTGTCTGCAACATTTTAGCTAACTCCGCCAAAAATGAAAAATTATGTCGAAATATAACAGAAATATTTTTTTTTGTTACATTTCATTTCACAACATCTTTATTTCCTGCTGTTGGCAGCATCTTTCCTGTTTCATGATTTCGTAATTCAAATAGACTGCAGCAACAGTAGAATTAAATAAATTTCAACATTTCTTGCTCGTACTTTGTATAATTTTTAACGAAAGAAAATTTTATATTCTTTTCTGTAACTTTTTTAAAATATATTGCATAAACATTGATTAAAAATTATACTTTATGTTGAAGAATGAAAAAAGAAGAAAAATAAGAAAGGTAAAAAATACATGATGCAAATACAGGCGCGGATCTTGCTTGAGCTTTTGATGGGGGAATGGGGGCGTTAATTTTTACTGAAACATACTATAGAAATTAGGTGCATTTTATTAGTTTCGGGCGGTGGTGGTTGGGGTGGGGAATATCCAAATTTCCCGCATCTGTACAAATATCACATGTTATAAAAACCAAAACGTAAAAGACAGTTAATATAAGTATATTCTTTGGCCATGCGAAGGGAATTTGGATCTTTTCCAAGTATGATTTCTTTTCCTATATTTCTTTATGGACTTTTGTGGAAAAGGGGTGGTTGCAAGTGGGAGTACACAAAAAGAAAAACGTTAATACGTGCGAAAGTAAAAAATTTAGTAATAAGTTGTCATTACCGAACAACATACTTTTTAACCACAAACTACATACTGTCTGAATTACTTTACAGTAATTAAACAATCCATCTAGTCTTTTATTGGCAGCATACTAGTGTATCTGCTTATCATACAAACGATAAACATTTCAACCCCTGGGAAAGCAAAATAGATTTATTTAATTGTATTCATATTTGTGAAAACAAGTTTTAACCCCGTAACAAAATAGTTGTGCACTAGCGTAGTGAGTAAAACACTTGGCAAAAAAAAAATTTCACAATAATTGAAAATGGCATGAGTTCAATGCTTAGCAGCGACATTTAATTCTTATTGTGTTTTGTGTACTCAATGCCTTCTAAATATTGAAATTTATAACTTGTTATTTGTAATCAAATGTGGTAAGTACTTGCCTCCAATGATATCGCCATGTTAAAATAATTGGTTCAAATGCGATAGTAGAAGTAGTGAAGGGTATATTTTTTTAGCATTTTAACTCATTACCTTGCCATCAAAATGTTTCCTGGGATATTACGAAATTTTTTTCCACAGAAATTAAATTATTTTGGCTTCAACTCGCTTTTAATTTAATTTTTCAATTAAATTATATTTTTATTTAGAGATAAACGTGAAGCATGTAGACAAAGAAAAATTTGAATACACGAACGGTTAAACTGCAGCTATCGAAACATGTCAGTTCAATCTTCCGTGCAGTCAAATTTTTCTACACATTTATCTCTAAATAAATATATAGTTTAATTAAAAAATTAAATTAAAAGTGAAACAAAGCCAAAATAATTAAATTTCTTTGGATATAAACGGATACAGTTCGCCTAAAACGTGTAACTTAGTTGTTAAACGCTAAAGGCACATAGCAAAAGGATGTACGTGTTCAAATAAACTGAGCAAATGAACATTTACACACAAGTTGTTGTAATATCAAAATCATTGACAATTCATACTAGATTAGAGAAATAACAAGAAGCCTACCACAAGATACAAAAGAAAAAGTGAATATCAATAACTATCACAGTATGTATTGATTAAATGTAAATGATATTTAACTGATCACTGCAAACCACTGACTTTGATCGAGTGGTCTACACAGTAAAGAACTCTGACGAGAATAGCGTAAGCTATCGAAACATGTCAGTTCAACCCTCCGTGCAGTCAAATTTTTCTTTGTCTACATGCTACACATTTATCTCTAAATAAAAATATAATTTAATTAAAAAAATTAAATTAAAAGTGAAACAAAGCCAAAATAATAAAGTTTCTTTGGATATAAATTCATACAGTTCGACTAAAACTCATAACTTAACAGTTTTTTTTTCGTAAAATGTTGTATAGATTATTTTATATTATGATTCGAATAAAGGCCTTACTTTCACCAAATATGATTTGATCATAACACGTTGTTGTGGTGGCAGCCATGATTTTCTTTATGGTTTGTAGAAAAAAGTATTCACTTTATATGAAAATCACTAAAATGGTTGTCTTATTTATGTAAACGAACTCTGTTTTATTATTAAACATTCATAAGTTTGCCTACCTAATACTGTAAGCCCCTCATACAAATCTACTACATATGATAAATACATATTCCCTTAAAGGGTGTACACCAAATAATAAATGAGAAAAGAAAAATCTAAACATCAAATTTTAATGAGATAAAAAACATTGGTTTTGCAATGTTCTTTTGTCGAATGAGTGAAACTCGTACTGATACTAAATATACAAATGAGTCCATGTAAAGCTACAATCTCAATGCACTTATCATGGTTTTCGTCTAGAGATAGATAACAAGTATGGAAAACATAAAAAATATGTTTGATTTAAAGCTGAACATAATAAACCTGCTTGCCACTTTAAAATGCGTAGTTAAAATGCTTGACCTGTATTTTACAGATCATAGAGAAATGAAGTTGTAATTAAAAGCATTAAAATAGAAACAAGCAGTTATGACTATAAAAAAATAAAGGTAAAATAGTAATTTAATACTTTTCAAACCCATGATATTTTTGCATGTCTTAAATAACTTATTGTATATGTTTCATTTAAAGAAAAATTTTTATATGAAAATTCGTTTTACTTCCATAAAAAAAGAAGAAATTAACAAAAGATATCATCAGCAGAGTCCCAGAAAAATACTCATATAAACTGGAATAAAAAATGTTATGTTATTTACAAGAAAACGAAGGGGTTGCTGCTGGGTTTCACATTTTCGTTAAATTTCTATATTTTGCTTTAAGCACTTCTTTATTGTGTCTGTCTATCTATCGGTCTGTCTGTGCATTCATTCAAACGTTTGTTGGTACAACAATTTTAACTATATTTTTAAAGTTGCATATTCATAGAAACTGGTGTCATGTAAGCGCCATTATAAGACTATTTTTGAAAATTCTTTTTATTATATTATGTTAGTGTCTCATGTGATTTTATGATTTTCCATTTGTACTGTTGTAATCATATAACACTGTACAACAAAATAAAATCTAACTAATTTGTTGTAGAAACAAATAAATAAATACGTGTATCATCATTCTAGAATTTTATATCTGGGACTCATTTCAGGGGGAGTTAAATTTTTCCCCTATTGCACATAATTATAGTGACTCCGCATAGAAGATCATGTAAGCCTTACGTTTAAGGTGTAAGATAAACGTTGCACTTTTATTTGAAACATACGTGGAACATTTTCTTGAAACATTTTAACCCTATAACTATTCAATGTATGGTTCTTTTTCTGCCTTTCGTAAAAATTGGCTAATAAACTTTCCTTGAGTGGCGATATAGTGGACTAAACATCTCTTCAAAAATGTTCCTCGTGGTGTTTTACATATCATTTCTGCAGACATATTATAACCTAAACGTAAGGCTTAAAATATTGCCTATGAGGGTGCTGTTGGGTAAGTTGGTTAACGGGTTGACTACAAACCCTGAGGTCTTGAGTTCAAGACTAGTTTCAGCCAAGCCAACAACATGACGATTTTTCCTGATGTGAATTTGTATGTCATTGTGTTGATTGTTGTTGGACTGTTAAGTGATGAAGGTAGACTACTGATCACTTTGGCAGTGCCGACAGCGATTAATACTAACATATCCTAATCCACATCACAGCATCCTCCTTTGTCAGTATTGTAGCAGCATCGTCGGCGAATTAAAAGAACTAATAAAATGGCTACACAGCTTCCCGACTAGAAATTGTCCCAATACACATATTGGAACCCTGTTGGGAATTCATGGGGTAAGCCCAAAAGGTTTATCCCGTTCGGGATCCAGTCGGGAGCTTGCTGAGATAGCCCATTTACAAATTATCGGTTCAACATAAGTTTTTCCCAAGTGGGAAACTATTGGGAACTTGTTGGACAAATCTAACACAAATTTTTTACCGTATTTTTACTCATTTTCGATGGAGGTGATTTTTCGCTTACGCGATTTTTAATCAACATTAATGTGGTTTATATTTCGATGTAAGCTAATTTTTGCGAATATCAAAGTCTGGGAATTTCTCGTGAGCTTTCGCAATTTTCGCGATAGGAGTGATTTTAAGTCAATTCAAGGCTTATTACTGCTGCTTGCAGTTTTAGCAAATTACTGCCATATTCGAGGTGTAAGTGTGTGCAATTATATAAAAAGAATTTATATGAACTTCTCTACAATTTACATGCATGAACATGAAATGTAAATACGTATATATATAATATATCATTTATTTTTTTAGATATAATGAACATAACAGATCACAGTATTGGATGAACCATGACTTTCTAAAGGAAGAGGCAACAACTTCATGCATTGGTTAAAAGGTAAGCATATTCATAAATATGTACATATAAACATACATACATACATATATGTATGCACAAGACGTCTCGAAGGAGTGCGCCAGACATGTGTTTTGCTTCTTATACTTTTTCAACATCACTAGAAAGCCCAATTGGAAAAAGATTTTTTGAATGTTGTGCTTTTTTTGAGCTTGTATAATGTGCGGAAACATTTTTTCTGAATCTACAAATAAAAATGTGTTCCCAAAATCTATTATACATTTGTACGTTCGTTACAACATTACTGTTGTGAAAGTATGAGAAGCAAAATAAATGTCTTACATACGTTTTCAATTTCATCCTGCCGGCTATTATTAGGTGTATTTGTTCACGTATACAAAGCTATCCGAACTTTCCCAAAACCTTTCTTCAATACAAAATGTGTACAGAGAAAACGTTTGGAAAAGTTTGGATATTTAGCTCGGATAACACCCACACAGAAAAAAATAGACAAGAATTATATTCAATAAAACCATGTTATTAAAAAAAATATGAATTTCAATAACATTTATCTTTAACATAATAAAATATTTCGTTGTAAGTATTTCTTTTCCATGCCGGTTATTTCTTTTCTTTTTATACATAAGTACTTAAAACAAGTTGTATCCCATAAAAAAATAAATGGGATATGGCTCAGCTATAGAGTGTATGCTTTACGTCCGGAAAGCCCGGGTTCGTATTCCAGCCATGTCAACATTTTTTTTAATTTATATATATATATATTTTTATTTTGAAATAATTTTGTTATCAATATAGGGGAATTCTTTATTACAGGAAATTGGAAAAAAAATTATTGAATACCGGGATTTTTGTTATCAAAAACGAAACTTATTTTTTTCTGTGCAAGTTTACAACAAATTTGTGTCATTTTAACATGGCTATTTGAAATTAATAAATTCTGTATTTTCTCCTTCGAAAACAAGCTCAATGTCCTTTGTAATGCAAAAAAAAGAAGATAAGAAACACCGTACAGAGGATTTTAACAAAATGTTCAATTTTTCCGATATCTAATTACATTTTAATAGCTTTTTTGTATTTTTACCCTTGGCTGAAATGCACTAATTTCATTTTTTATAACAATTATTTTAAATTTTCTATTTTCAGATTAAACTGTATCAAGTGCTTATTATTTTAAAGACTGATGTGCACCAAAATGGCACAGGAGTTTTAGAGGAGGGAAAAAATCGAGTTCAAGCTGAATTAATTTTAATATTATAGGTATTTTTCGTTTTTAACGTTCATAGTTTACCAGAATGTTAAAGAAAGTACTATTCATTATTATGGATATATTTTTTGACGAACCGCACCCGGCCACTGAATAAATAGGCACTTCTTTACTCCCTTCCGATAAAAATTGACTACTAGTGACATCAGATGTTTTTCTCTAAGCTCTAGAGAATTGCAAGAGGCTGTTAACTATTACTCAGTATCTAGTAAACGAATTCACATTTTTGGTGTTGAGTTGACATGTCGTCGACACATGATTACAGAACAAGAGGAGCTAGCTTTCATAAAATAATAATTTATATTATCAGTTTTTATTTATGTCCATTAGTATTTATGTACGTTAATGAAATAGCCTTAAAAACCTAAAGGTACGGTCATACTTGGCAAATATTTGTATAAAAAAACGTAACCACTTTTTTTGCTCATAGTTAGTGTGATTTTACTTAGTCTTTATATCACAAAATAAAGTTAATTATGCTGCAAAAATATATTTTTATATTATTTTTGATAAATGCGACCACATATTTAAAAATATATTGAAATTAAAGGAAATACAATTTTAGCTTGTCTGTTGGTCAACTTTTTTCCGCAAATATTTGCTAAGTGTGACCGTACCTTAATAAATATATGTATGTATGTTTGTGATATAAAAATAAATAAATAAAATAAAAAAGTCTTTGATTGTTTTTGGATTAACAAAATTGTTGAAGTCGAGACTAATGAAAAAACAGTAAATATTATTCTGGTTGGTAGTTTTTCGGTTTTTAAAGTAGACTGCCTGATTGGGATCTTGTGGTGATTTCCCGGTGAGGAACTTATAAGGATTGCCCCATCGGTTCCCAAATACGTTTCTGCGTTACATCCCAACTCGGGAACCAATTGGACAACCCAATTGGGTCCCAATTAGGAGCTCACGAAAATTTCTAGTCGGGTTATGAGCTGCAACACTGCTTGACAAAATTTAACAAAAAACGATTACTGGCAGAGTTGTAAATGAATTAAGCTACCACTTCACCAGCTGTTCGCTTCACACTAGCCCTTTTCAAAAGAAGGTAGTACATATATTAATTAACAACTGGTAGAAATAAATTGCCTGATGGTGTTACTTCTCTGTAAAAAAAAGAGGAGCACTAATTTTGAATAAGTATGAAATTAGATCTGAAACATATTTGAAGTTTTGTGTGATTACTGGCGTTCAAGTTGAGTCTGGTGTCCTTATAAAAGGATTTTATGGCAAATATTTTGGTGGAACATTTTATCCCGTTAATATAGCCGCAGAAGAGGAGTCTTTCGCCTTTTTTATGAAGGTGACTAAAAGACCCATACCACGAAGAGTTAGACGATTTAAATGTTTCACAAAAAGGTTTGTCGTGCTGTTTTACATAAAAAAATTAACGCATGCTCTAGCTTAAAAATAAGGCTTACAAGATTTCCTATGCGGAGACAATATAAATATGTGCACAAGTGGGGGATCTTTAGCTCGCACTAAAATTAATTTCCTCTCCCAGAATAAGTTGTTAGAATAAAGTAAAAAAAAACGGTGGCATGTCATAATGTCCATTGACATAATGTCCATGGACATTATGTCACTCTTAAAGGTGTCATGGCGTCCATGGACATTATGACACTTTCAAAAGTGTCATAGTGTCGTTGAGTGCAGTGTCGTAAGGTCCATGAACATTATGACACTTTTTAGAGTGCAAAGATCTTTGCATAGCCGGACTTCAGAGCTTCCTCTATTGGTATATCGAATAGTGGCTTCGCTCAGCTAAGATTTACTACTTATCGAGGAGAAAATGCCTAAGCACTGCCAGATGTGCAAAAATCAAAAATCTGTACTTAGCGAAGCCGATTTTCGATATACTAAGAGAGGAAAATCTTTAAGTCCGGCCGAAGGCCTGCTATGCAAAAAGATTTACTCAGCGAAGCCACTTTTCTATATACCCAGAGGAAGAAATGCTTAAGCCCGGCCGAAGGCCGGCTACGCAGAAACTCTTTAGTTATAAAAATAACATTTCTCAACATTTTCAATTGATTTCCAAATATACTTTAAGCATTGTTAATTTGATTTCATTTTAAAAGTATGGACATTATGACACATTTAAAACTCTCATAATGTCTATATTAGTAATAAATGTCATAAAGTCCATGGACATTATGACACTTGCGCAAGTGTCATAATGTTCATGGACCTTATGACACTTTTTGGAGCGACATAATGTTCATGGACGTTATGTCAATGGATATTATGACACGCCACCAAAAAAACTGCTTAAAAACGAAGGTTTTTATTATTATATAGTAAAATTGGCGCTTACAAGCCTGCTGTTAACGGTGCAGATTTTTGTATTGTGAATTTCCGGTTTTTGATACAAAAAGCGCTTTCGGATTGGACAGAATACCGAGCCGGAAAGCCCAGAAGACCTTCTTAATTAAGGACTTATTAAAGGCTTGCTTAGATATTTTTTATTCAATTACCATTCTTAGCTATCTGCTGAAGAATGACGTACAGAAGGACTCGGGTCTTACGTATAACAGATAAGATACATATTCCATATTCGCTTCTAGGAGAAGAAAGAAGAGAAGGAGTAGCATTTTTTATTTTGCCAAAGCAAAAAGAAAATCGTTTTGTTCATCCAAAATGTACTTTTTAAGTAACAAACATTCTCATATTCTCTTTTTGCAAGTAATTTGTATATAAATCTAAAATTTACGTGCAAGACACAGTATAAATTCTGCTATTATGCCGTTTATGTTGGAACTGATTAATTTATACTTATTCCAGCGAAAGTATTATTCCGGCGAAAGTATTCCAATACGTCCAATTCCTTCTTAATAAATACATTCGTATAAAAAATTACTTTAGATGAAAGGAAATAATTCGAAATACAAAATTACATTAATAAAAAATAAAGAAGCCGCTATAAAAATACGGATTAAGAATATGTACCTCCATTTGCTTTTTGACAGACGTTCCTTAGAAACCTTTATAAATGACCTTTTTAGAATTTATTTTGTCAGGCCTTCCAGAACTAGCAAATGGAAAACCTTCAGCGCATACACTACTCCAGCATACTGGCACAAATAAGTGATGTTGAATTGTACTCCAAACATATATCATACAAGCATGCTGATGCAATATTCACTCCTTCAAACATTTTGTATGGATGAGTTGTTGCAACTAGTGCACGTCGCATTTGCTATTGATATTGTTTTCAAAATATGTACATAGAAATTAAGGAAAATATGTGTTTTTATTAAAAAATTATTAGAAATGACTTGCTTTATTTAAGAAAACTTTACAATACATATTTTGTTCCACTATGAGTAATTTGTTCAAGTAAATGTATTTTATTCCGATGATTACATTTTAACAACTTTTCTCAACTGAGCTAAATTCACCATACACAATACCACAAACTGGTACCATCAGCAAAATATAAAATTCTATTTGACATCGCTACAGCAAATCGTACAATCACACACAATGCTTATACACGACCGAATCACTGGTACCAACACTTGATTGCATGTACATGCTGGTATAGTGTATGGGGACCTTAACTTTCTGGCTCAAAAGACTTCATTATAGACAAAACTATGGAATTAGCTTTTTTGTATATACAGTTTGCTTTATATACGTTCATTGCTCCAAAATAAGCTCTATTTTAAAGCTTAGTACTTCAAAAAGCATGAAAAGTTTTTACTGGGAACCTTGTTATTATTATTTTTTTTGTACAGTGTAATCTTAGCTTTGCTCTTAATACGAACTTAATTTAAATTTAAAGAAAATTTATAAAATAAATGCAAAGTGAAAATGTTTTGCATTTCAAATTTACGTTTTATAGGGAAATCTTAAGTTTATAACTTGTTCGATATGGCTTTTTATTTATAAGATATATACATATTAGTAACGCCCTAACTCATTAATTTGTTCAAATCATGTTTTTTGCACATTTGGATAGAACAGAGGTTTTTCTTCTATCGAAATATGCAAAACTCTCGATTTGGAAAAAATATAGTGAGTTAGGGCGTTTCTACATTAAGGTGGCGATATACAATATAAGATGAGGGTATTAGTGCCACAATCCCTTACATTTTTGCGTATGAGATTCATCCCATAGCCTTGGAATAAATCAGCTTTAGAGTAGGAGAAACCATATGGAGGGTTTACATATCCATCTTACTATACCCTCCTCCTTTTTCTTAAGACAAAGGTAAAAACGATCCATTTCGTTTTTCTCTAAACTACGAATGCGTTGAAAATACAAGCACGAGGTGGAGTTTGAAAGCTTTCCACAATTGTAAAAGCCTTCATTAAAAAATGCATTTAATGTTGGATGTTTAACTACTTGACTTGAACTCTGATACACTGAAAAGGTATAACAAGAATTTTGATAATAAGATCGTGGTTGATCTCGTGCTTAATTTGACCCTTATTCAGTCAAATATTTGTCTTTGATTTAAAGAAAATGCACGATAACTTCAAAATGGCTGGAGAGATTTTTTTCACATATAGGTTAGAAGATTTTAGATCAAGTCATATTTCAAATAAAAAGACTAAAATAAAATCGACCAAGCCGTTTGGGAGCTACGGTACCATAAACACACAGATTTAAGAGGATACAGCTACAAAACGGCTGGACCGATTTTCTTCACACATTGCTAACAATACTCTCGATCAAGTGAGTTTTCAAACAAAAATTAAATCAAAATCGGTGCATCCGTTTTGGATGTACAAGAGAACATTTCAAAATAGTTCAGTAAAGTTTAAACTAAAACGATGACATTTTAAGAAATCGGAGTGTTGATGCAACATGCTAGTTTTCGGAGATCACCACATTTCCAAATCTTTACAAAGTGAGGAGAGTCTTTTAATAGCAACCCTTACAACACATTTGAATAATCAATTAAAAAACACTAAAAAAATTTATACAGGATATATTAATAAATGTTTGCTATAATTAAAACGTGCAAATAGCTTGCAGTCGGATGGGTATCCTTAGATATGTGTATAAATAACTAATAGGATCTCTTATACTATTTCGTTGTAATACAAACGGAATGATAAAAATCGATTTAACCCCCTTCTTTTGGTGTTTGTCATAAAAAAACAAGAAACAGGAGTTTATTATATTTTTCCCAGAACCCTTCCATAAAAACTTCCATTTGATGTTAAAGCAGCAATTTTCATTTCTGTCATTTGTGTCATGTATCATTGAGTATTTACTGCGTGCATTTTCGTGTCATGTGTATTTTCGCCCCCTTTTTTAAATTTTATTTAAAAAACGTTGTTGCATGCCTTTTTTTTGTTTGTTTGTTTGCTTGCTTGTAGTATTGTGTTTAAGAGCGCTCTGTATTTATCACTCATTGTCAGTGATGCTGTTAAAATATATTTTGACATGTGCTTCCTTTCATTCCATTGCTTCTTCCTTGTTAAAATGAAATTTTTGCATTCCTTTAAACAAAATAAATTGAAAAAAAAACAACGTGAATGAGACAAAAATCGAAAGCAACAAATAAACAGAAAAGTTGTTGCAACAACATTGTATATAGATGCATGCATAAGTATGTATGTATGTAAATGTTCTGGTGCTATTACTGTTGCCACATCTGGTTGTTTTATTTTTGTGTGATTTTTCCCCCCAAAGTTCGTTTTATCTCATCTCTCAAATGGTTTACCAACAACATGTGTTAAACAGCGTCACATCAATAGTAAAAACGAATATATAAATGAATGTACAAATGTATGAATTCTCACTGCATTTGAATAGTGGATATTGGATTTTTTTTATATTTATGTCACATTTTGTAGTGGAGAATGAAATAGTTGTGTCAGTGAGAACAAATGCAACAAACATATTTTGATGGTTTTGTAATGAAGTTTTGACATTTGTCTTGTATATTTACATATACATTTACATTAAGATACAAAACAAGCTTGAACAAGTGTGCAATGCAATTCGTGAAAATTATTTGATCAACAATATTCTTGTTTACGTATACGTACAATGTGCTTAATTTTAGGTGCTTTTGTAGCTCTTAGCGATAGTGGTGGTATGGTATTAAAAGTTTGTTTTCATAATATGTTTATAACCAAATAAAAATTGGCATAAGCTAAGCCTGTCCTGTCATTAATACATACTGCACAGAGGGGCCGAACGAAAGCTAAACGATTTATTGTTTATATAAATTTGGGTGTGAAAGGATTATTGTGTTTTTAATAACTAATAACAAAAACAAAAGAAACAAAAATAGAATTAGTTAGAATATTTGTTTACTTTTTTATTGTAACGAAATTAAATTGCAGATAAAAAGACACTACACTGAAAAAATCGATGCATCATTTTACGAAAAAAAAACTTGCGTAATTAATTTTTTTCGTAGAATATACGAAACTTTCGTACAAATTACGAAAAACAATTTTAGAACTTTTTTTTCGAATTTACGAAAACCTTTCGTAAATATTAGTCCTTGCTAAAAAATATATATCTGAAATAAAAAAATTAATTGAAATAATTTTTATAAATTGACTGACGACATATTTGTCAGAAGTAAATAAATAAAAAAAATTTTTAGCTCCTATAAAATAAGTAGAAAGTGGCTTAGTTCGTAGAGTACTTGACTTGAAATATGTAGATTGTTAGTATGAACGCCGCTCCGGTTGAGTCAAACATTTTTTACTTTTTTTTTAACTATTTTCGTAAATTTCGTATATTTGACGATAGAGTTTCGTGTTGCGAAATCACGAAATATTTCGTAATATGTGCGAGTGTTTTCGAGGAAATCTTGCATGGATTTTTTTGGTGCCTGTATAAATCAACCTTAATGTACGTTTTTAGTTAACTTTGAAAACATTAAGAAATAGAAACTAGTACAATCGGACTGCAAAAAGTACAGTTTTTCTTGCAAATTAGTACAATTTTCAATATGGGCCTATTCACATATTACGTAACGCTATTTTCGGAGGTTGTACATGTTGTTATTTACAGAACGGGCCCGCTTGTTTGAGCGTATAAACGTGAATGTAAAATTGATTTATATATTTTCTTATTAAACAGAATAATTGCGCGTGTTAACATTTCTGGTTTTAAACCCGAATCCGAACCCTGAACCGAACCCGAACCTGAACTATTTATATTGATTAACCCGAACCTGAAACTGAACCCATTTTTTTATGGTTTCAGTCCCTGGTATAAAGTATATAATCCGTAACAAATCTGTTGTTTTTTATATCAAGTTCACGTTGTTTCAACTTAAAATAACTCTGATTCAACATGATTCTTCGTAATATTTCAGTATCAACCTCTTTTTTTTAGCAAGACCGGCACTAAGGGAATGGCCCCTACTTATGCAATACATTGCGCCAGAATTAGGAAAATTGGTTATGGGAAGGGGGATAGAGGGAGTAGTGTTTATGGATATTCGATTTGGACTTTCCAACATTGAAAGTGATAGGAAATACCTCTGCAGGTAGTTTATTCCACATACGAACTGTTGAACCGAAAAACGAATTTTCTCTGTAATTCGTAGCCTGATTCATTGGCGTATCGACCACAAATAGATGTGCTCTTAACCAAGAACGTGTTGTTCGCAAAAATGAGTTGGTTTCGGGAACAAGTTGCCTGATTTCATCAGAACACGCTCTATTGTAGTAACGATATAACAGCGAAACACATCCCACATTGTGTCGATGCTCCAGCGAGTCAATAGAGTTGGTTACTCTGCTGTCGCCGATAAGATTCTTCGCCCTCTCCTGTACGTGGGCCAGTAACTCCAAAATAGAGTATGGCCCATACATGAGAGTTGTATTCTATTTTCGGGCGGATATAGGCGGCATAAATATTGAGGAGATCAGATGGGGTGAAGTATCTCTTACACCGTCTTGGGAAACCGAGGCACTTCAACGCTTCTTTTGAGACCTGAAAAATGTGATCCGTCCATCGAACATCGCACTGTATTTTCAGGCCAAGAACATCAAGAGCTACTGATTCCTCGATACCCACACCGCCCATATTTACAGATGAAGCAGCACGATCGGTCATACGTCTGTGTCACGATCGGTCATACGTCTGTGGGTAAGCATACAACACTGGGTCATACGAGCATTAAAATTGACCCTATTCGCATGACCCCATTCAAAGATTGTTATAAGGTCGCGATTAAGTGTCTTATTCATGTTTTGCCTCATGGCCTCAATCTCCGACAGGTTTGGTCTATTACTGAATGAATATGAATGGCAGATGCTGCTGTCATCTGCAAAAGAGAAGATATGATTGAAAGTTTGACAGAGGAGGTCATTAAGAAAGATAAGAAATAGGGTAGGAGAAAGAACGGAACATTGTGGTACCCCTGAATTAGTCTTGAACTCCTTAGCACGTCTTGAACCTTAGCACGAAGACGCAGCTCGTGCAAAGCTTTTTCACGCCTTACTACTCTGGCACATGAAGATCTCGCCTGTTTGCGCAGCGTAATGAAATATGAAATCAATATCAAATAAAGTTATTTCAAAAGAAAAAATGTTCTTTCAATATTATTTTAAATCAAGTTTAATTAACATGAAAAACCTATGAAACAAAATCACTACCGAAAATTTTTAAATTAATATGGTTTTCGACGATTTTACTATGAAAGTTTTGTCTGTGTAAATGGACAATAAATTCTAAAACATCTATTCTGGAGTTTCGTTCGAGAAATCACTATTTTCGAACAACAATAATGTACAACAAAATCAAATATTTTTAAAACAAGGTTGTATGGATCTTTTTTCAATTGCTTAAAAAATGGGCAAGAAACTCCCCTTCATTGGCGATGAAGTAGGCAGAAATGTCCTACAAAAATGTTCTTCGTGGTGTTTTACATAAAATTCCTTAAAACATCAATAGCTTAAACGCAAACCTTACCAGAATTCCTATGACGAGTTGAAATTGTGAATAAGCACGATATTAACCCTTAAACACAAATTAAAGTTTTAAGTGATTTCTGGCGTTTAAGTTGAGCCTCAATTGAGCTAGAATTTTATGGCAAATATTTTTGTAGAACATTTCATCCTACTTTATTGTGGTTAAAGGGCATTTATTTCATTTTTTAAGGGGGGTTAAAATGTTCTACAAAAGTATTTTTCCTGGTGATTTACATAAAACATTTTAACTCAGTTTTATACCTTAAACGTAAGGCTTAAACGATTTCCAATACAGTCACTATTAATCTCAAATGTAAACTTTAAAAACGCCGATATCCGTGTACATTTATTTTTTGGGGCCTTCTGCCTGGTTCAGTCGTTAGAACAATGTTATTTATATATTTATGTGCTATACAGTGTTATATGATTATTACCCTCCATTATGGGTCTCAATACCGGCATACATATGTATTATGCTCAAAATCATTATCCAACAATCTTAATTGATATAATTTTCATCTTAATAAATAATATTAATATATCATTTCTAAATTATATCAAAATTAGTGATAGTATATTTTTAAGTCTTTCTTTAATTTATTTAATGGTTCATTAATTTAGTTCGCATGTCAGACGTTGCTTACTTTTCCCACTTCCTAGAGAATCACCCTTGTGTCTAATGCAATTAAGAAAGTATTAAAAATTAATGAACTTTTCTTTGTATGAATTGAGTAAGAAAAGTTTTATATTTTTAATTCATTTTAAATAAAATAAAATTCTATGAATCATTGATTTCGCTTGCATGTTAGAGGGTATTAAGAATATACAACTATCTTTCAGGATTGAATTTCTTTTATTCAATTCCAAACCTTTTCACTTTTGTTGAACATGGGCGAACGTGTGTTGGTGTTTGTATTGGAGTGCTTGAAATTAAATACTTTATTTTCATTTAATTGAAATGTGAATGTATTTTTTTTTAGAAATATTTGATTTTGACTCTGAATTTAGTTTTCGTATATTTGTTTCATTTCCACTGGAATTTATTTTTTGTATCTTCAAAAAACTATAATATTTAACCCTTGTAAAAGTTCAGTTGTTCATTTAATTGTTTGTTTGCTTCGTTATTTGATGATTTTAGAGAGTCATTCTACCTCATCCACTTCCACCTTTTGCTGGTGTTTGTTTTTTAATGACACGCCTTTAACTTTATCACTTTACAATATTTGCTGCAACAAATTGTATGTAAACTGGCTGGAGTTTTTTTTTTATATCAATCAATTATGTAATGTTTACTTGTTACTTGCGGCAAGTAGGTTGGTTAAACATGACACATGCTTCACACGTTTTATCAGCACTCTATATCATTGGCTGTAGCAAAATTGACTCACACGAATATCTGGCAAAAACGTTGACATCAAGGCTGATGTTGAAAATCATTTTCAAATTGTTGCTTTTGATGGTGATGACAAATGTGCGTGTTGATTAAAAATGAAATTGATTAAATTTTTTCCCATTCAATATTATTTACTCTTTTTTTTAAGAAAATTAGTTTTGTGAGGTCATAAATGTCTTCTGGATTAGAGTTGAAAAATAGGCGGGTGTTGACCAATAAATTTTCTGTCTGACTAATCCTTAACACATCATTGCCTTATTAGCTAAAGTGTTAAACCTTAAGAATGTCTATCAACTGTCTGCTTTGTTGCAAAAAACAAACACTCTCACTCTTGATGTCTGAACTCTAATGATAAAAGGAGTTACTATAATCTTATAAAACATAAATTCATATATTGCCCAAGGGACTTAGTGTCCTGAGTCTTTTTATTTACAATTACTTTCGTTATATTTTCTTTTTATTTTGCTGAGTGTGCTTATGTGCTTTCTAGTTTGAGATACTTTAATATGTTTGGGTCAACAATTTCTATAATAATAATATTATAAATAAAATATTGAATAAAGCATTAAATATATAAAAATTTTATAACATTTTCCCTAAATTAATAAGTAAGGGAATGCCAAACGAAATTGGAAAAATATTTTAATAATGTGAACAATGCTCTTTGACTAATCTATTTACTTGTCTGTTTATTTATTTATTTATTTGGTTCTTTTTTATATGGTAAGCCAAGAGGGCGTAACTTATCTATTACTATCAAACATAAAAGAAAATTAATGCTATAACACTGTACAACACAATAAAATTACATGGTTCTAACAGCTGATTCGCCCTTTTGCACATAATTATAGCGACTCGGTATAGGAAATCTTGTCAGTCTTACATTTAAGGTATAATATGTTCAGTCCTTTTATATAAAACAACACTTCTAACTCTTCGTTGTGTGGGTCTTTTTGTATCTTTCTTCGATAAAAAGTAAAAAACTGCTTTTTGGGGGCGATATGCCGGGCAGAATTGGTCTACAAAAATATCCGCTATAATATTTCACTGTGAGCTTTTAAATACATCAAATACATTTCTTATAAAATTATACTATGACTTTCAAAGTCACATAAGTGCCAGACTTAATTTTAACGCCAGAAATCATTCAATAATCAATTCAATTAGTACTCGGCATAGGAAATAGTTTAAGCCTTACATCTGTTCAGCATCTTTAAGTAAAATACCACGAAGAATATTTATGTGAAAGATTTAACCCCGCTATATCGCAGCTCAAGGAGAGCTATTGTCCCTTATTTAAGAAAGTGGTAACCCAGACCCAGACCGCGAAAAGCTAGAGGGTTGAAATATTCCACAAGAATATAATATTTCAGTACAGTTAAATAAAAATTAAATTAAAACTGAAATAATACGAAGAAATATGTTGAATCAATGTCCTTTCAAGTTGAAAAAAAGTGAGTGTGATATTGAAATAGCATGAACAATTATGTTAAATGAAAGCTCTTTCAAGTTGAAACAACATGAATTTGATACTGAAATAAGGTGAAGAAGCATGTTGATTCAAAGTTATATCAAGTTGAAACAAAGTGAATTTGAAGAATCATATTGAATCAAAGTTATTTCAAGTAGATTTAACATGAATTCAACATTTTCGGTAGTGATTTTGATCCATAAGTGTTTCATGTTCATTCAACATAATTTTACAATAACATTTAAAGAACATTTTTCCTTTTGAAATAACTACACTTCATGTTGATTTAATATTTCAGTACAGTTAAATCAAAATGAAGTTAAAAGTGAAATAATACGAAGAATTCTCTTGAATCAACGTCCTTTCAAGTTGAAAAAAAGTGAGTGTGATATTGAAATAGCATGAACAATTATGTTAAATGAAAGCTATTTCAAGTTGAAACAACATGAATTTGATACTGAAATAAGGTGAAGAAGCATGTTGAATCAAAGTTATATCAAGTTGAAACATACTGTATGTGATATTGAAACAATACGAAGAATCATTTTGAATCAAAGTTATTTCAAGTTGAAACAACATGAATTTAATGTAGATATTTCATTAATTATTTCAGTTACGGGATGTGTATTACACAGAAAAAAATTTGTAAATACAATTAATTTTTTTGTTATATAAATTAAATAATTCATTGATTTTTAACCTACAACGATTTTTGTAAATACAATTACGAAATTGTAAGTTAAAGGAAAATCAGAAAAAAAAATTTCAACAATATTTTGTTGTTGATTTTAAATTTATTTCAATTAAGATTATTGTTATAACAACAATGTGAATTGTTGATTTTCCGAACACATTTCAACTATCATAATTGTTGTATTAACAAATTTTTTTTATACAATCCAAATCGCCGAATCGACTTTTTGCTTGTCTGCGAAAAACACGAAATGTCCTTGGGCGGAATCGAACCGGCGACCTCTGGACTAATAGACTAACGTTCTCACCTCTCAGCTACAGAGCGATTCGTTATTGAATACGCAAATAATACACACAAAACGTGATTTGTTTTGTTTCATCTACGTGTGTGCGTTCATTTGTTATATCAACAATGGTGATTGTTAATATTTTTCACAATACATAACAAAAAATTTGGTTAGTTCAGTTTGTTGAACAAAATTCTTGATTTGCTTTGTTTCATTTACGTGTGTGCTTCATTTGTTATATCAACAATGATGATTGGTCATTTTTTTCACAATACATAATAAAAAATTTGGTTAGTTCAGATTGTTGAAAAAAATTTCTGTGTTTGTCGTATCAACAACTCTATTTGTTATATTAACAAAATATATTAACAATTGAAACTGTTAGTTGCAGTTTGATGATATATTTTTCTGTGTAGCACAGACATCAGAAAAATTTATGTTGTAGTTGACTACCCAAGCCACGATATGAAAGTTGGCCTATTGCTGGAGAGTCAACGCGTTAACTATTGCAGCCACAGAATCCTCAAATATACTCTAGATATACTCGAATATAAATACCATCATAAGGAACATTTATTTTGTTTTAATTCCATATGATTTAATTGATGACTTAGCATGACATTTATTTGAAATTAAAGTTGTAGTCATGTGGATTTAAAATGATATGCAATGTTGATAACAATGTTGCAAAAAATATGAAAACAGAGAAATTTAAGGTTAGATTGATAACTTTTCGTTTAAAATTAATATGAATCGATAATAATTTTAAATCTGCAGCAGAGCATTTTCGCTGGTAATGCGAAGTTTGTTGGCTATTTGTCGGCTGTTTACATTTACACAACACGAACTTCAAAATAAACCAAAAACAAGTCACACAACTGAACACAACAGAGCATTGTAGCTACCCTGCGGAAAATTAGGTGACAAATGATCCAAAAGTACTCATCCTATGACTTGATAAAATGGGAAGGATACCAAAACTAAGGAGTAGTGAATGTTGAGAAGAGGCATCTAGTGTAACAATTTTCAGTCAATTAGTTGGAACTCTGCCTAGTTTTGTAGTAAACGGCACTGAACAAATTCGACGCAGCTGGATCTAAGACCTATCACATTGCGTCTAAATAATGTTAATTGTCTACCTCCAATCAGACAGCCATGCCACTCAGGGACCAGTCGTGTAACTATATTTAGATATTAACTTCAGCTTAACAGGTATTTATAATTTTGAAATAGAAATGCACCTGTGGTCGAGTGGATAGTGTGCTAGCCTGTCATGCCGGAGGTTGTCGGTTCGAATCCCATCAAAGAGTGCTTAAAATAGAATACAATGTCTACTTGCATTTGTAATAATAAAAAAATAAATAAATTCAATTATTAATCAATTATTACAGCTAAATGTCGGAATAATATTTATATATAATTTATATTATTCTACGCCGATTGGGTCTCCACAAGATAGTTTGGTGACAACTCACAAAGTGCATAAAAAGTATCAATTAACCCCATTCTAGGACATCCCCATGTAAAAGTTACTGGTCCGCTTCATAGGAAGTGTTAGAACTCGGACTGCTCCCTACCACCTGGGGACTGGTCACGTGACTTCCTTTGTGCCAGTTCCATTTACCGAAGTGTATGAACAAAGCAAATCAACACTAACACACTTAAGGAACAAATTATTTCTCATAAATTTAATATGATTTTCTATCAACATTGCAAGTAGTTGATTTTACATTAGTATTTTTTTATTCTCATTTTTGTTGGTATGCACCTCTGACAGTTTATGCACTTAACTGCTACAGCGATTAACTTAAATTTCCCCAACAATAATTATTTAATAAAATCTTTTTTTCTGAGCCTCATTTCGCTATTTATAACTTTTAATAAAACGTCATTGTTGCGTATGTTATTTGAACATGTTACTACGTTCATTATTCTATTTAATTTATTCTGTATCCTGAAGTTTATTTAACTTCATAAATTACATCCTAACTACTCGTTATAATTCATATAAATTGTATAAAGTGAAAACAAAAAAACAATAAAAAAAGTATATTTAATTGTTATTTTTCATTTGACGCCAGGAATTATTGTGCTAAAAAAGGGGTTTACTGTGTCAATAAATATAATTTATTGGCACGTTAAAAATAATATACAAAAATATTGTGCAATAAAGTTAATGCCACCTGAGTGCTTATAGCAATAATTAAAATAATATTTAAATAACTTTTAAATTAACTGTTTTACTCTTCAACATTAATGTAGAAAGGTCATTCCGGGTGGTGACATAACGAAAAAAGAGCTTCTGCCTCTATTTGACAGAAAAAAATTTTTAAATATGTTAATGCACTTGCAACAATTTGTTTGAATGTAAAACAATAGCAGTTGCTTCTGTTTAGTAAATTTATATCTTCAAAAGTAGAGGAACATTTTTATGTATAGCAAAACTTGCCCCGTGCTGATCGATTTGGTTTCAATTTGGCGAATATGAGTGCGAGGGTATTCAATTACGAGAAATTATATTTATTTTTTTTAATAGCATAGAAAGTGATTTTGGATTTCATTAAAAATGCCATAATTCTTGTTGCGTGACAGGTGACAAATTTTCTCAGTTTATAATTGCACTATTTCCGAAAATGAATATTTTACTTATTCAGTGAAATGATAACAATTAATTTTTGACTGCATAAGTGAAATATTAATTTTGGGAAATATTGCGATTATAAATTTAAAAACTTAAATTTTATCAATTTCCAAATAAAAATACGTAATTTAATAATAAAATGTTTCTTTCTGTAAAGGAATGGTCCAATTCCCTTTAATGTAGTGGGATATGATTTCTTTTTTGCTTACACCCCGTCGTCTTTACGAGACATAATTTTGTTCTAACATTTGTCAAACTTCATACATGAAAATATCAGAAAAATGCTAATGCTATTTTTTCATATCGACTTTGACTTTTGTCAACACAAATCAATGGCCCGTGAAGACGCTATGTTACAAATTTTAATTTAAGCTTATTTAATAACAACATCCAAATTTTTTATATACTTTTACACAAGTAGGCCACAAAAGCATTGTAAATAATGAAAAAATTTCCCATTAGACTAGCAATTAGTTTCTGCAATATTACTACTTCCAACAGCATTATATACCAGAAATCCCTAATGGGTGACGAGAGAGAAAATTCTACTAAATCTGAAATAGAAATGTTCTCCTAAATCCAAACATGTTGGCAATGATATATTTAAATGCCGCTATTTTCTATTTTCGTTTTCTAACTCAAGCTCACCTTTCAACCAACTCAATGTGAAACACACGCTTTTTCAAATAATTTTTATCTGTTTAAAAAAGAAAATGCAATAATAATAATATAGAAATGCTCTAGCTATTTTTTTCAAATCGAGTTTTCTACATAATTCGATAGATGAAACTCTAATCTATCGGGACATATAAGAAACTCGATTTGAAAAGAAAAATTATTTAGGGTCTTTCTATGTTAAGGTAACGATATCTATTTTTTTCTGTGCCATATTTTCGCGTGAATTGTAATAAAAGTAAACAAAAAAAACTTAATAGTTGGTGTCAAATGACAACCAGTGTGCCATTAATGATTATTTGCTTGTAACATTCGATTACTGTAGATAAAAACAAGTGAAAGTGCAAAAATGTTAAGCGTTTTGTTCGAAATTTGTAAAATAATTGCATGATGCAGTGCTATTTTAATTATAAAGTACAGTAAATTGTTAGCATTTGGTATTTTTGTTCAAATATTGTATTACATTCTGTTCCAAGCTTGTATTTATAATCGTTTCAAGATAATATTTAAATAATTCTTAACCCTCTGCGACTGACGTCGTAGTCTAGCAGACACCAGTAAACAGAAAACATTGTTTTACGCCATAATTATACAATTATCGATTCTTGTATTTTCAGTACCTTCTTATTACGTACTCACGCGTACAATTTATGTGAAGAAAGCAATTGAAACGAGCGCACGCGTTGATGTGAGCATACAAGTGTCTAAGAGACTACCGCGTCAGTTTTGAGGTAGACCTGACAAAATACGTTGTAACTTTATATTAAACCATTGATGTTATCTCTTTTCTTTCTAGATTGATTAGCTTAGGTATAAAATAAAGTTAATGTTAAACTCTTTAGCAAAAAAATAAGATATGACGATTTTTTATTTTTTGTATGGACGTAAGTTTTTTAAGGGTAATTTATGTCATGCTAATAGTTTTGATTTTAATAAGCTTTGTCGTTTTGTTTGCAACAAAAAATTGCAATAAATAAGAAACTACTACATTAAACTAATATCGAAAATAGTTTCAGTGGGTTAACAAACGGTCGAAATAGTGTCTAGTGTACTACCACGTCAGTGGAATTGTGATAATGAAGTCACGTCAGTCGCAGAGGGTTAAAAAACTCTTTCAACAAAAATCTTTTTCGTAGTGCTTTACATAAAAAAGCTGAAGATATTTTAAACCTAAGGATTACTAGATTTCCCATGCTGACTCATTATAACAATATGCAAATGGTGGGTAACTTTAGCTCACAGGTGAAAACTTTAAAAACGCTGATATACGTATATATACGTGTGATTAAGATTCTAAGTGTACAATTTGTGTGCTTGTTTTTTTAACCAATATAAATAATAGAAATATGAGAAGTTGGGATACATATTATACTTTTTGCCTCATTATAATATTATAGATAATTATGATTATGATCATTATAATATTATGATTTTTTACATTTTTGTGTATTGAGCGTTACATTTGCTTTCGCGGTTGTTCTGGATACACCACAAAAAATTAGTATAGAGTTTGAAAGCATTATACAACTCCAAAAGCAAAAAATCGTAATAGTCCCCTGACGAAATTGAAAGTTATAACTCCTTCTTTAATTTTTGACTTGGGTTCACATAGAAAAATAATAAAAAAAAAATTTTTAATTATTCTTTGCAAACATTTATATATGAGCAGGCTAACGCTGCTTTCAAATTAGACTGATTTTATTAAAATCGACCGACAATGTTAAAAGTTAAATATATCGATTTTAAATAATTATTCGTACCTAATACATTGTTCAAAAATATTATAACAAACAGTGCGCTAGAAGCAAAATTTTTTCAAAACAAATCAGAAATTTTTTATCAAAACTATATACATAAAATATATATCTAGATCGTTTCTACCCTTCCGCAGCTATAAACATTTTTTAGCGTACTAAAATTTGGATACAAACCATAATTAATTGATGAAACATTTTGCAATACAATACTACGAGTATTTAAAAAAGTTCACAAAACTGTTAAATGTCTAGACGTACAAGCCTACGCTGTTATTTTGGTGTATGCTGTTAATACAATTTCAATAATTAAACTGAAGAATGAAGCGTACTAAAACTGCGTAACGCTCAATACACAAGACTGCGGACAAAAACAATTAAAAGCAAAAATTATAATTTCTATAATTTTTCAAAAACTTTATGTGTGAAATAAGAGAAGCAAATGCAGATATTCTAAAACCGTTATAAATTTAATCTCGTTTTTGGAAAACTTCATACTTTCTTAATGTGGAAAATCAATGGCATGCATTATGGACACGTCATTTTCTATGAAGAGAGTAGAAATAGTACTTTCGTTCTTCGTTTTTAATGCATAATGGACAGCCTTATTAAAACAAAACTTTTGCACATTTATTTATAACATATTAAATCATCCTAATCCAATTTTCATTTTCCAATTCATGAGTTTATTTTATGTAATATTTTACTATACTTTCAACGGACACGAAAAAAACATTTAAAATGAGAATATCCATATTTTCTTTTTGATGTGTAAACATATATTCGCTAGGGGGCAAAAATCTTTTTCACAATACAATCACAAATTTTGAGCAAGATTAATCTTAGGTGAGTAAGATTGTAATAACGCGGTGTGAGTTGTGTATGAGTGTATTTGTGTATTTGTGTAATCATACGGACAACAAGAAGTACAGAGAAACTTAACAGCTGCATAGAAATACACTAACACTGGCAAAGGTAGTCTCAAGGTCAAACTCCTGCAGTAAGGTCGTAAGTTTGTTGGTTGGTGCTGTGTTGCCGTGTTTTTGGATTGAGGGAGTATTTCGGCGTTGCCGTTTTTTATTTTTGCCGGGAACTTATGGGATTTAGGGGATTTTGCGTCCAGTTTTTCGGGATTCAGACCCGGTTCGTCTCGGTTTTTTGAAAAAAATACAGATTTTTCGGTTTTACCGAATTTGTTGCTGAACTTGGTGCGATATTTGGCTGACGGTTTATTGACTGCGTTTGTCTTTGACTGTTAATTATTTTGATGTTTAACTGCGGTAATTCCAACTATTTTGTACGGGTATATTATTTTTTGCTGGTGGATAAATAATACTATTATTTATGTCTGCGGGGAAGCGGAAGGGCGATATTCCTGGTGGGAGTTAGTCAGAGGTGTCTGATGCGAAGCTTATCGGTTTGAGCGATTTGTCGGGTGTGGAGGAAGGTACGAGGGTGAAAAAGAAGCGTATGAAGCCCGGTTCGCCGAAGTTGAAACGGGTGAATGATGAGAAGAATGTTTCGGTAGAAGGTGAAATGTTTCATTACTAGATGCTTACACATCTCCCCTGTGATCGGACTCACATTCATTTTTCTTTTTCTTTTTCTTTGGTTTCCCTCTAGCAGAATCAATCATTAGAACACTCAAAATATTATGTACTTAAAATTAACTGAAATTGCAATACAACTACTTATTTTTCATTTAAGTTTAACAAAAAGTTTATTAAACTTTAAATGTTAAAAACTTAAGAGACCTAAAAATATAAAAAATGCTTGACTTCTTATTTGTTTGAATCAATTTGACTGTCAAAAGAACTAATAGCAGCTTCCGTAAAAAATAAAAGAGGTTTCCTTGTTTCTGCTATTTTGACTGTTAAATAATCAACGCCAAGCTTCGTAAAAAAATTGATTTTTGTTTCATTTTTAGTTGTTAGAGGCGGCTTATTATTTCGTATCTTTAATTATTATTTTATTAAATTTATATTTTTACTCACTATTTGTTATGTTAACTTCTACTGGGAATCGAACAAAGCTCGTTCAGGTTTGAAATCCGATGTATCATACACTTAGCCAAAGCATAGCATGTAAATTAGCTGCACGAAGACAACATATATTTACTCAATTTTATACATTTAACATTGCAAATTAAAAAAACACACGCATGGTCTTGTCTGAAATTGAACATATGATGTCTCGTTTAATAATCTAACGTACTAACCACTATACCACTGATTTTAAATGTGTATGTATATATTTTCAATTGCAATTTCAGCTAATTTTACATACAGAATATTTTGAGTATTTGTGTGTATGTGTGTGTTATTTCTGTGCATGTACTCTTTTGGTACTCATACGATAAACAACGGACAATATCAAAAGCAGCCGAAAGTCCTTATTAATGTGTACTTAGTTTTTTTATTGAATGTTAGAATCAGTTACGAATAAGATTGCTTAGAATTTTAAATGTTTACTTTCTTAAAAATGATTGCACGGAACACTTCTTGAACAAAATATATTCCGTTACTGTCATAATATTGTGAGTGAAGCTTTCAGTTTTTCTTTTTGTGTTGTACAATGTAAAATTATTTAATTATTTTAATCTAAAACTGCTCAACATATCCCAGCAAAAATATCCGTCTACCGGAAGCAGGTTTGTAAGGGAGAGATTTCGGTACTCTCCCTTACCAACCTGCTTCCGTATTACATGAATTTTGTATGGGATGTCCCACTTGGTAGGTCTGGAGGCATGAGCTTCTTTTTGCGCATCTTAGATGCATTAACCTCATCTCTTTGTTATATGTATATAATTAAAAAAATTTTTGCTCTTTATATCACAATTTCACCTACACTTGGATAAATTTTTTATTTGAAATTATTTTATGTTGTTTTTATATTTATTTATGTATTTAGTGGTACAAACACAATTGGAAACTATATTACACTACAATTTACTTTTATTAAATACTTTTTGCTCGCGTATTGAATCAGGAATCGATCCCACGATCTCCGCATGGTAGGCTAGAACACTAACCACTAAGCTACCGAGGCCATTCATTATCATACACAATTCAATGCAAGAATAAAAAATCAAATTACGAAGTAAAACTAACACTCGCATCCATATTTGTATACACGTAAGCGAGAGAGGATGCACTATAAAAAAAGTTTGAGTTGAAAGAAAAAAACTTCGGGCTTAAAAAACATGAAAAAAACTTAAATAGCCGACCACCTTTCTCGTGTGTGCGTTAAATTTCTTCATTCGCTTACGTTATTGCAACTTCGTAAGGCAGAGGGGATGCACTATGTGCTTTTGCGTATCTCCGAAGCCCTTCTATTTAATCTTAGTGCAGCCTTGTACCAATTTTATTTTTGCTGGGATATTGCGCCTTAAACGTAAGGCTTACAAGATTTCCTATGCCCAGTCACTATAAATATGTGCAAAAAGGGTGGGAAAGGGGTGGAAAGAATCCCAGACATAATTTTCAAAACGGAGATATATATGTATATGTATTTGGTGCCATCTGTCAAAATCACTCAATAGAGCCATGTTATTTTTTTGTGTTGCACAGTGTAATCACAGCTTAAGCAGCGTAGAAAATTTCGTCCTGACTAACTTATGACAAAAGATTAGAAACGCTATCGTATTAATTTCTACCGATTCGTTGGTTAAATAGATGATGTCTGTAACTTTATATGGTAATATGAAGTGAAAGTGGACAATCACACATAATTTTCGGCAATAACTTTCAGTATGTTCCGATAAATACATTTGCAGCGATGTGCAGTGCATTGACGAAAAAATGTTTCGTTAACAACTAAAATAAGCATTTCAGAAGTTATAAATTTACCAGTGCAAATTGAGTGTATGTGTAATACATAATTAGCTTGTTTTATTGTTGAATATGTGTTGGCGTTACATTTTTTTTTAAATATTGTATATATTTAGGCTGACATTGTAGATTTTTTCTATTTTCGGTATACTATTATATAAAGGTAATTGAGTTTAAAAAAAAAACTTTTAAATATACTTACGTATTATACGTATATATACATCTACTTGTGTATGTATGTTTATATATCATTATTATAACCGCAAACTGCGTTGCAAGTGGCACATGTTGTTTAGTGGTTAATAACAATGTTTAATCTAAAACTAAATGTGCTCATGACTATAAAGTCTACAAAAACAAATTATATAGAAAATTCCACCATTTTCAAATAAATAAATGCATGTGTGTGTGGAATTTTAAAGTCCATAAAAATTTTTAATTTTTCCATGCTATGTATATTTAGCAGCTTTGTGGTATTGACCATTACATAGATAATATCACATACAACATAACAAAATCTAAATACATAACAGCAATAACCAAATACTGACATGTGCATAATGGCACTTAAAATGTTTTAATCTTAACAACAGTGCAATGTAAGAGTGGTTATAATATTGTATAATACGAGTTTGAAATAAGAATAATATATATAAACATGTACACAGGGAAAACAGATTCGTTGAGACAACCAAATTTGTTGCCAATCGATTTTTGGTAGTTGCACCAACTATCATAGAATTCTTATTGAAAAAGAAGTTATTTTACAGTAGTAAATAATTGCTAATGCGAACCGTTTAATCGGTTAGCTGTATCAATGATAATAAAACTAACCACTAGTTAGTTGTAACAACCGATAAAATGTAAAGTAAATTTAGACAGACAATTATTTTAGCTGCAAATATCCATAATTGGTACTAAAATCCAATTCATAATATTTTTTGGTTTGCGCTCATCATATTCGTTACTTAGTAATGACAAAAGCATACGATCGGCTGATCTAATTAATTTAAGAATTATCAGGATCATATCTTTATTACAATTATGCTCTTATGGTAATAAACATTGGTAGCTTTTTGGCGTCATACCAATTATTGGACTAGGATCAATACCAGTATTGTAGAAACTGTAACCGGCAGTACTCTTTCGATCAGTTTAGTGACCCAACACAAAGTGTCGAAAAGGTGTTAATTGCTCCCTCCTATGGCAAAGCCATGTTAAAGTGATAGATCCCCCTCGTGCAAAGTGTTAAAACTCGAACCGGTCCCTAACCCTAAAGGAGTAGTCACTGACATATTCTGTGTCAGTTGCCTTCCCACTAGGGTAGTTATTGCCTATTTTCGATATTGCCATTTATTTTGTTGAATATGGTAATTAGCCGGTAAAGCAAAAGCTGTTGGAAACTTCACAGACAAAAACTTTGTAGAAAATAATGCTTTTGTAAATATTATATTTATTAAGGGGCCTACTATGAGCAGAACTCGATTTTCGATTGTAATCGAATTAATTAATCGAATGAATTTTCTGAAATTTTATTATTTCGGCTTTTTAGCTCAATATTTGAATTAATGTAAATTCAAGTTATTTTTATTAAGAGTGGATTGTTGGAATATACAAATCAGATTAGCAGAACTGCTCAGTACCATTGATTTCGATAGGCCTGCTATACCGTCTCATCAGCGTTCTTGTTCATTTTTACCACTTATGAAGGTTTATGCTTTTTACAAGGAAACTTCAGCTATTTTAACTAAGTTTGTCAGCAAATAGAATACAAGACTTTATTCATGTAAATTCTTGCATTAATTTTTGTTGCGACTCAACTTAGTTTTGCCGAAATTTTCATTTGGTATTATGGCGCACATTCGATAAAAATAGCGCTATTGTGAATTTCACGTTGGATTGTTCACAATAGAGCATATTTATCAACTATAAATAATTATTGTTTGTTTACAAATTTATAAAAGAAAAAATTTAATTAATTATTAATTAACATGACAATGCAATTAAAATAAAATAATTTACAAATGGTATTTGTAATAAAAATAAATTAAGTAAAGTGCGACTTTGGCTCGCACACGAAGGTGCCGTAAGAGTACACATATGTATCTCCCTTTTTGCTTTTGCCCCTTTTTAACTTTGGCAGTTTTTCGTTGTACTTTTTTTTTAGTTTTAGTATTTTGCGTTAATTTTGTCGATTTTTTTTAGGTTTTAGCGCTTTTTTAATTTTTGTGATTCTGCCACTTTTTTCTGGCGATTTTTTATTTTTGCATTTTTTTTTTGTTTTGCCGATTTTTTTAGTTTTGGCGATTTTTTGGTTTTGGCGTTTTTTTAAGTTATTTCACTTTATGACGATATTTTTAGTATGAGCGATTTATTTTAGTTGTGGCGATTTTTTCAGTTTTAAGGATTTTTTCGGTTTTTTGTGATTTTTTTATTTAAGCAATTTTTTTTGTTATGACACTCTTTTCGTTCTGGCGGTTTTCTTCGTTTTTTTGCGATTTTTGCTTTTTGCCAATTTTTTTAGTTTTGGCGTTTTTTTTTGTTTTGTTTTTTTCGGTTTTGGGGATTTTTTTCAGTTTTTTTTGTGATTTTTTTTTAGTTTTAGCGATATTTTTTTGTTTTGGCGATTTTTTTAGTTTTGGCGCTTTTCTTGGTTTTTGCGCTTTTTTTCGTTTTGGGGTTTTTTTTTTCATTTTTTTCATTTTTTGCGATTTTTTTTTAAATAATATATTTAGTTTTAGCGATTTTTTTATGTTGTAGTGCTTTTTTTCGTTTTGACGACTTTTTCGGTTTTTGGCTTCTTTTTGTCGATCTTTTTAGTTTTGGTGCTATATTGCGTTTTAGCGATTTTTTTAATTTTGGTGCTTTTTCCTTTAAGCGCTTTATTCATTTTAGCGTTTTTTTCGTTTTGACATTTTTTTAGTTTCGGATTTTTTAGTTTTAGCGTTTTTTTTTTTAATTTCAAGATTTTACCTCTTACGGTTTCCAAGATACAGCATATTGTCTAAATTATAGTTCAAATTATTACATTAACCAACACAACAGCCTTTGACTTTTATTGGTTTAAATATCGGTGTTAGTTGGTGTAGTCTATGCTACAGACTATACCAATTAACACGAACTTTGAAAAATTTAATGTGTCTATATATAAGTGTCTGCATATTACATTAGTATTTCAACATTTTTCGTTGCTCGCTTTAGAACACCCTTTATTTTTAACTGTCATATATTTGTTGTTGTAGCGGTCAAGGTTTTACATATCCTGTGTAAATTTCAGTTCTGTAGCTCTTACGGTTCCCGAGAAAACATTGCATTAGTATTCCAGCATTTTTCGTTGCTCGCTTTAGAACACCCTTTAGTTTTTAACTATCATATATTACTTGTTATAGCGGCCAAAGTTCTACATATTCTGTGAAAATTTCAGGTTCCCGAGAAAACAGCCTGTGACAGACAGACGGACAGACAGACGGACAGACAGACAGACAGACAGACGGAAAGCGTAGCGAAAACAACAGGGTTCCTTTACACTATTGGTGTACCCTAAAAATAACAAATACTTACATTTTCAATAAGTTTTACAAACTGCTATACCGCATCGAAAGCAAATTTGTGTTCGGTTGAAAATTCGCTGTACAACTAAATGTTCGACAGTGCTACCAGCTCACAATACGAATTTGAGATTCGAAACTCGATGATCGATAGGCAGCGAAGATCGAACATCGAATGCAACTCATAATTAGAATCTGAGTTATGAGATATAAAATCAGAAAAGAGCATTTTCTCAAACTTCGGTGGGCGTGCGACGCACCTTAATCTTAGCCGATTGACCTGAAATTGTTTTGGTATTGAAGAAATCACTGAAAAGTCGCTATAACAATGTGCAAAAAAAGGAAGGGGGGGGGGGGGTATTTTGACTCCCCTTAAAATGGATCCCAAATGTAAGCTTTCAAAACGCCGATATATGTATACATTTGTTTGATGCTATCTGTGAGAATCAGCATTTAGGATCTTGTTGTTTTGAAAAAAATTTAGTTTGTTGTACAGTGTGGTTAATACTTTGAAGAATAGAAAAACTTTCCAAAAAATAACATATTATTAAACTATCAAGCGAAGAACTCTAAAAGCCCGCAATGACCCATAGTAACGAAATTTTGTTTAAAATCATCTGAAAGTTTGCATCTCTATTTCATATGTGTATTATTATAATCCGTTTGATAATGGCGTTTATAAATGTTTTTAATATTTTGTGATCCTGTTGTTGTCCTGTTGGTTTAAATGGTTAGTTGGCTGGTTATTTTGGTCGATTTAAAACTAAGTTTTTATACATAAATGTTAAATAACAATAATTTTTTTCCAATTTAAAAGTATGACTGATACCAGCAGTAAAACTACACATGTGTTTAAATACCTCTTTTTTAATTCTGTGGCTATTTTTTCTACATATTAAATTGTTAATAGAACATGATAAATTAAATTTAAAAAATAAAGGTTTTGTAAACCTCGGAAAAAAAGCGTACACACCAAATATGTACGCTTGCATGTATATAAAAATGCTTTGAGGCTTAAATCGTTTAGGCCAACAAAAATAACCAATTCAATATTTGTTAATAAAACTAAATGATGGTGAATAATTCTTTTTTCTCTTTGATATGGGTTTACCAGTTGAGTATTATAGCTGGTTAAGATAATATTACATATTTTTGTTTTAAATAAATAAAAGTAAATGAAAACAAAAGCGCTAATTCCCAATTGCTTAATCCGTTGTCCCTATTGTATTTATTATTATTTATTGGCCGTGTCCTTTAAACATAATTTTTTTAAGTTTTTTGTTTTCATACTCGTCTTGTTAAAATTCCCTTATTAATTTGCAATTCATTTGGGAATTTCAGCATAGTGAAATATTTTCAAATGTTTTAAAGTAATAAAGTAGAGAGGAAGCACACTTATTGTGATATAGTGGAGTACATGCATGAATTAAAAACAGGCTGCCAGGCACACAATGCTTTCATTTTGTAAAAACGAAATTTGCTCTCAATTTAATTTCAATCAAATTTAAATTCTCGCTATGGTGATTTTACAGATAAAGAATAATTACAAATTGCTTTATATTTTTTCTTGGAAAGCATACATAGAAAAATTAACAAATACTTTGAGTAGGGGTACCCATCTTCCATTTTTTCTCAGTGTAACGTAAGTCACGTAACCGGTCCGCAGGTGGTAGGGACCAGTCCGAGTTCTAACACTTCCTATGAAGCGGACCAGCCACTTTTACATGGGGATGGCCTAGGATGGGGGTTATTTGATACTTTGTATGCACCTTGTAACTTGTCTCTGAACTATCTTATGGAGTCCTACTCGGTGTAGAATAATATAGATTATATATAAATATTATTCCAAATTCATCTGTAATTCCATTAATTTAATCGATTAATTTATTTTTTTTATTGTTACAAATCCAAGTAGAAATTGTATTTTATTTTTAAGCGGTGTCTTTGATTGGATTCGAACCGATAACCTCCGGCATGACAAGCTAGTACAATACCCACTCGACCACAGGGGAACTTATATTTCAATGTTATAAATAACAGTTAAGATGGAGTTAATATCTGAATATAGTTACGGAACAGGTGCCTGAGTGGCATGGCAGTCTCATTGAAGTGATGCAGTTAATATTATATAGACACTATGTGATAGGCCTTAGATATAGGTGCATCGAATTTTTTCAGTGCCGTTTACTACAATACTAGCCGGAGTACCAACTAAATTGACTGAAAATTTTTTATAAGTGACCATCTACACAATATGTCTTTTTTCACCATTCACTACTCCTTATTTTTGGTACCAGTCTCATTTTCTGAAGTCATAGGATGAGTACTTTTAGATCATTTGTCACCAAATTTTAAGCGGGTTATCATTAATTTTTTTAGTCTTAAGATAAACATACAATGGAGTTGAACACATTTAACAAAGTGAAATTTCATAAATGCTTAATGGGTACTATTAAGCAATTTTTGTAGATTAATAAGAAAACCTTGTCTGATATATTGCAAAAAGAATCAGCCAACCTTATTGTTAGTTTCAGCTATTGTTATTTTTTATAACTTGAAAATATTTTCAAAAAAGGTTTTTAATGACTCAGATAAAAAGCTTGTTTGTCTTTGTCTGATTCAAATACACTATTTTTTTTAGAGTTCGTTAGTATTTTTAGACAAATTGTTTTATAACTTCAGACAAAAGTATTGTTTGCTTTATAGCAGAATTTCAAGTAAATATTTTTTGTTTGATTGAATAAATTATTTTGTTAAGAATTTGTAAATACTTTTAGACAAACTGCTTCATAAATCTAGACAATTTGTTTACTGTAAAACCCCGTTTTTTTTTTCATTAAATTGTTGAGAGACATTTGGCTGTTTTTACGAATTTGTTCGTAGGCTCGTTTCTAGAAAAAATATTGTCTAATTCATTGAATTTATTTACTAAAAATGAAACGTAGTTGTTTCTGTGAAGTAGAATAAGAAATAAAGTTTTGGGCGTATTTATTTATTAGTTTAGAGGTCGATTATGCCAATCGAAGGAAGCAGTCAATACAATCAACATTTATTGTGTGTAATTTTTCGGAAAACTAATATTTAACGAAATATGATGACAAATGTGTTTTTTTAATATGGAACGAAAACTATGTTGCTCTGGTGCTCCAAGTACATCACTGATATAATCTTCTCGTTTTCAAAGTTCTATTCTATGACTGTTGAGCTATCATACAGTGAAAAACTGCATCGATGTAGTTGTAAGCTTACCTGTTATGAGAGCTGGAAGGTAGGCACTTTTTTGTTATCCTAACCAGTGTTGCCAATAGCTGGATGAAAAACGAAGCTATATCGCACTTTTTAAAAGGCTACAAAAAGCTAATTCGCACAAAAATAAAAGTGGAAAAAGGCCAAATATTTGTTATTGAAAACTCTATGTTTTCTCTATTATTTAATAAGGATGGTCATAAGTTGACAAAACGTAGCTTATTTTTACAATTTTCAGTTGAAGATATTACATTATATTATATTTTGAGAATAGGAACTTTTATTAGCGGTTTATATAATGGTTTTCGTGTTTTGTGAACAATAATAAAAAAAACAGTTGTGCTTTATCAAAGTATGACCATCGATAAATAAGAATACATAAACATGTTAATTGTTATTAGACAAGAAGGTACTTCAAGTAGATAATGAAAAAAGAACTAGGTACATAATTTTATATAATGTAGCTCACAGCTTATGTTATGCAGTGCATATATTTTTCTTTAACTAAAATAACATAACATACATACATACATACATACATACATACATACATACATACATACATACATACATACATACATACATACATACATACATACATACATACATACATACATACATACATACATAAATAGAAAAAAGACAATACGACCAGATGCTTTGATTATTAAAACTTGTGGGGATGCTTCCTATGCTGATATTCTCAGACAAGTGAAGAAAGACCCTAAGCTGGATAATCTGGGCCAAAACGTAAAAAATATCAGGAAGACTGAGAAAGGTGAATTATTGTTAGAGTTGAGTAAACCCTCGCATCAGAATACAAGTGAGTTCAGGTCGACGGTAGAAGAGGTATTAGGTGAGGTCGCAGAAGTTAGAGCACTATCCCATGAGATTAGGATCGAGATTAGAGATATAGATGAGGTAACCACAAAGGAGGACGTCTATGAAGCCCTCATTAGAGAATCCGATTTTAAATCCCTGCAGCCTGCTGCAGTTAAATCGTTAAGGAGAGCGTACGGAGGAACGCAAACTGCCACCATTGGCGTAAGTGCTGTCTTAGCTTGCCGTCTTATAGAGATGGCGAAGATACGTATTGGTTGGGTTGTTTGCAGAATACGCGAAAAGGTAACACCAAGACGGTGCTATAAATGTCTTGATTATGGACATAGAGCAGCAAACTGTAGGGGGCAGGACCTTTCTAAAAACTGCTTACGGTGTGGCAAAACTGGCCACAAAATTGGAACTTGTTCCAATAAACCGTCGTGCTTGCTTTGTAGGAATGGAACAAACACCGCTAGTGACCATGTCACCGGATGTGCAGTTTGTCCATACTACAGAAGAGCTCTACAGAAACTTAGGGTTTAAAGCAAAACTTAAGGCATCAAAATGCGTATATTACAGTTAAATCTCAACCATTGCCAGGCAGCTCAAGAGCTTCTTAAGCAAAGCGTTCGAGATTTAAATGTAGATGTCGCTGTGCTGAGTGAGCCATATCGGAACATGGGATCTGTAAATTGGGTTTCCGATAATACGGACACATCGGCGATATGGAACACCAGCACGCTAACAATACGAGATAAAATAACATCAGAATGTGGATATGCCCGAGCCACTGTCTCTGGCATCACACTATACAGTTGCTATATTCCCCCTAGGTATTCTATAGAGGACTTTCGAGTAATAGTTGACAATATAGTAACAGATGCAGTTACAAGAAATCCTGTCATAATAGCGGGTGACTTCAATGCGTGGGCTGTTGAATGGGGCTGCCCCTTGACAAACACAAGAGGTAGAGTACTCTTGGAAGCCTTTTCTGTATTGGGTGTTGTACTCATTAATAATGGAGTTGAACAAACTTTCAGAAGGGGTGATGCTGGATCGGTAATTGACATTACATTTGTCAGTAGCAGCATCACAAGCCAAGTTAACTGGAGAATATCCGACATCTATACTCATAGCGATCATAGCGCTATAATCATAGATGTACAAGATGAACAGCCCCGTGTGATTGCACAAGCATGAGGTTTGACAGGATGGAAGGTAAATACCTTTGATAAGGATATCTTCGCAGCTTGTATGGAGAACATGGAACTGAGTGGTTCAGCTGAAGATATGGCAGTGCAATTAGTAAGTCATATCACTAATGCCTGTAACGTAGCTATGATAAAGCGTAAAAGGTCACCAAATAAGCCCCCGGTGTACTGGTGGAATGATGAAATTGCTAGCTTGCGATCGGAGTGTATAAGTGCCCGAAGGCAGTATACACGAACGAGAGGTAGGTTAGAGAATAGTGTACACCATCAAATATATAAGGATAAAAGGAAAGCGTTGAAGATTGCAATTCGTAGGAGCAAGCGTAGGTGTTTTCTTAATGTTTGTGATGAAGTAGATAGTAATCCTTGGGGCTTTGCATATAAATTGGTAACCAAGAAACTTAAATGTCTTGGTCCATCGCCGCCAAGAGAGGAGCCTCTCCTCAAGGGAATTGTAGATCATCTCTTTCCCCAACAGGAAACTCCGACATGGCAACACAGCTACCCGGCTGAATTTTTCGACATTCCTCCGGTTACGATTGCCGAGATAGAAGGTGCTGTCTCAAAATTTAAAGACAAGAAGGCACCAGGTTTAGACTGCATTCCGAATATGATACTAAAAGAAGCTGTTAAACTCCATCCTGACTATTTTTTGAAAGTAATAAGCGCATGCTTGAGCCAGGGCATTTTTCCAACAATGTGGAAGACACAAAAGTTAGTATTGTTACCTAAGGATAATAAGCCACCAGACGACCCTTCCTCTTATAGGCCGCTGTGTATGATAGATACAAGTGGGAAATTGCTAGAAAGTATAATCTGTAGAAGATTGGAAAGTTGTGTTGAAGCTAACCGCGGTTTATCAGATAACCAATTTGGCTTCAGGAAAGCAAGGTCAACAGTAGATGCTATCAAAGTTGTAGTAGAAACTGCTGCTCAGGCTATCCAAGGGAAGAGGTGGAGAAATGGAGCAAAAGAGTATTGTGTAGTTGTAACGCTAGACGTAAAGAATGCCTTCAACACGGCAAACTGGGAGCATATTGTTGATGCCTTAGCCAGTTTAGACATCCCAGGATATCTACTGGCAATTATACAGGACTATTTCCGAAATAGAGAGCTAGTTTATGATACTGATAAGGGTACTAGAAGACGAAAGATCATTGGTGGGGTGCCTCAAGGATCAGTACTTGGTCCACTACTGTGGAACGTCATGTACGATGGAGTATTAAGGTTAAACCTGCCGGAGAAGGTAAAGATAGTTGGATTCGCAGACGACATAGCGTTAGTATGTGAAGCAAAAGAGTTACTAGAGGCGGAAACCATTGCAAACGCCAGTATTCAGATCGTAAGGTCTTGGTTGAGATCAATGGGTCTAGCTCTAGCTGACCATAAAACAGAAGCGATTCTGATTAGTAGTCGGAAAAATAGGGAAACCATTAGGCTAAATATTGGCACGTGTAGCATAGAATCCAAGGAATGTTTAAAATACCTTGGAGTCATGATTGACACTCGTCTGTCTTTTCATGAGCACTTGAAGTATATAGGTTCTAAGGCATCAAAAACCTGCTCAGCGCTATGCCGGATCATGCCGAATACAAGAGGTCCAAAATATCTGCAGAGGAGATTGCTAACCAGTGTAGTAAGAAGCATTATCTTATATGCATCCCCTATATGGTCAGGCTCACTGAAATACTCTACATATGTGAATCTGATATCCCCTGTGTATAGGCTGGCCGCCCTGCGAGTATGTAGCGCATTCCGAACTGTATCGGACGAGGCCGCCTTTGTCATTGCCGGCATGATACCCATTGAGCTAGAAGCCGTTTCGGACAGTACGAATGGTGTGACTGATATGTGTCTACGGAAGTGGCAAGAACGATGGACAGCGACTGACAAGGGAAGATGGACTTACTTACTGATACCTGACATTAGGGTATGGTTATCAAGAAGACACGGCGACTTGAACTTCTACATTACACAGTTTTTGACTGGACATGGTTGTTTTAGGTCGTACTTGTACCGTTTCGGACATGACAGTGTTCCGTTTTGTCCGAGTTGTGGTGGCAATGTCGTGGAAGATGCCGAACATGTGTTCTTCATCTGTCCACGATTTGATAGTGGTAGAGCGTATTTAGAAGTAGTCTTAGGGCGTAGTATTAGGCCGGACAACATCGTTCCAATCATGTTGGAATCTTTGTATAACTGGACGTATGTATGTAATTTTATAAAATTGGTTCTGTTGGAACTTCGTAGGTTAGAAGAGATTCGCAGAAGAATCCATGTAGTTTAGATTTAGGGTCTAGGACCTTTCCCACCCCGAGACGTATAGCCTTGCGGTAGTACCACGGGGAGCATTTGGGTCAGTGTGAAGGGGTGTTTTTTAGCGTGTTAAAGTCTCGCACTTCTGGCAAACACCACCACTGCCAGAGTCTTTCGATGATTTTCATCCCACAAATAAAAAAAAAAAAAAAAAAAACATACATACATACATACATACATACATACATACATACATACATACATACATACATACATACATACATACATACATACATACATACATACATACATACATACATACATACATACATACATACATACATACATACATACATACATACATACATACATACATACATACATACATACATACATACATACATACATACATACATACATACATACATACATACATACATACATACATACATACATACATACATACATACATACATACATACATACATACATACATACATACATACATACATACATACATACATACATACATACATACATACATACATACATACATACATACATACATACATACATACATACATACATACATACATACATACATACATACATACATACATACATACATACATACATACATACATACATACATACATACATACATACATACATACATACATACATACATACATACATACATACATACATACATACATACATACATACATACATACATACATACATACATACATACATACATACATACATACATACATACATACATACATACATACATACATACATACATACATACATACATACATACATACATACATACATACATACATACATACATACATACATACATACATACATACATACATACATACATACATACATACATACATACATACATACATACATACATACATACATACATACATACATACATACATACATACATACATACATACATACATACATACATACATACATACATACATACATACATACATACATACATACATACATACATACATACATACATACATACATACATACATACATACATACATACATACATACATACATACATACATACATACATACATACATACATACATACATACATACATACATCCCGAGACGTATAGCCTTGCGGTAGTACCACGGGGAGCATTTGGGTCAGTGTGAAGGGGTGTTTTTTAGCGTGTTAAAGTCTCGCACTTCTGGCAAACACCACCACTGCCAGAGTCTTTCGATGATTTTCATCCCACAAATAAAAAAAAAAAAAAAAAAAAAAAAAAAAAAAAAAAAAACATACATACATACATACATACATACATACATACATACATACATACATACATACATACATACATACATACATACATACATACATACATACGTACATACATACATAGCCTGATAAAAATCTACTCAGTAGTAGTTGTAAAAAAATTAGTTATATATGACTCATAAACCCTTCTTTGCGTTGCGCAGTTGGGTAAATAGAAGGCTAAATCTAGCCTCGAAAAGGCTAAACTGGCAACGCTGATTTTAACTAACACTGCTTTGATATCACAGTTGCGTATGTTTTATAGAAGATTAGTTGTTAATCATACGACTCAGTACCAATCACAATGAGCATTGATCAGCAATACTTAAAAATATGCAAAAAAGTGCCTCCCTACAAGCTGTAATTTTTCTCTGAATATAACGTAATTAATCTTAGCATATATAACCAATTTAGTCCAATTGAATGAAAAATATTTTAGATTAGCTTGAAACATGGAATTTAAACGCAATTTAATAACTTTCAATTAAATCAATATAGTTCGGGCAATTAAATAAAAAATCTATATTAAAATTCTGCATGTTCATCATCTTAAAAATAGACAATGAACATTATCTATTTCGTCATATACTTGGTTCCTCTTTCCCCCTTAATTTAAGGCCAATATACAAAATACGTTTCAAAAATCAGACGCATCTTATCATTTATCTAATCTCTTGTTGATCTGTGTACAACCTCTCTAATAAAATCTCTTTAAGAGACATAAAAATAATCTCTGATATTTCAAGAACTAATTTAAATTTTTATGATAAACTTTTCGTAATTGTTGTTTGCTTTGTTTGCACGATACTAAACTAATTATACAGTTGAGGAATAATTTACTAGAAAACTTGTAATTAACAAACTTTTTTGTTTATTTATACACATGTGTTCTTCTGAGTACATATAAGCTTAGATGTATAAATGTATATATTTATGCATATATGCCTGTACAAAAGTTAGTTGGCATTAGTGTACTTAAGAGAGTGATTATGGTTATTTTTTTCTAGAGTAAGCATGTGTGTGGTGTATAAATAGCTAAAACTATGTTTCAGTATTTGGCCGTGTAAAAATAGGTATAGTTTTTGTGTATTTTAATGAGCCCTCAGGGTAAAGTTATACAAAATATAGCAATTTAATGCACAAATGACAATTAAAAATGTCATATATAACTACACTTGCAATATTTTGCTAATAGCCATCATTTGGATACTTGCAATTATGGCATTAAATAAATAAAATGGAAAAAATAATAGAAATAAACTACTTACTGCTACGAACGATATGTAAAAAGAGCGGGCGATGTTAATCTCCAAGAGTTTGCGTCAAGGTTTAGTATACAGAGAAAAACTCTAATATCCAAGGATTTTTTTTATAAATAGCATAATAAAAGGACATTAGAGTGGTTGTAAAAAAATAAAATTTGAATTTTTTCAAGTCTCATATCGAGCTAGATTGATTTTTCAATTTCACGTTAATTCCCGATAGCTTTACTATAAGTTCATAAAAAAGATTAACAGATTTTTTTTATTTGTAGTAAATTTGGATTTTATATGATCAAAGAATAAAAATTGTAACATTTTGCCATTTTCGATTTTTATAAATTAAAAAAAAAATACTTTTCAATTTTGCGAAAAAGATTTAGTTATTTTTCATCATTGCGGTCTGACTAACTCCGAAAACATTGAGTACATGAAATAAATTAAATAGAGTGCGATTTTGGCTCGGACACGAAGGATTCCGTATGAATACACATGCGTATATCCCTTTCCGTTTATGTCCCTTTTTCATTTTGCTTGTGTTTACGTTGTACTTTTTTGTTTAATTTTAGTATTTTTTATTTTTTAAGTTTTTTCTCGTTGTTTTTTGGCGAATTTTTTTTTTTTTTTTGTTTTTGGTGCTTTTTGAATTTTCGTGATTTTTCGTTTATTGCTATCTTTTCTTTTTTGCCGATTTTTTTAGTTTTGGCGATTTTTGGTTTTGAAGTTTTTTTTAAACGTTTTTTTTTTTACTTTTTAACAATATTTTTAGTTTTAACAATTTATTTTAGAAGATTTCTTTCGGTATTTGGTGATTTTTTTTAGTTTAAGCGATTTTTTTTTTTGGTTGTGACCCTTTTTCGTTCTGGCGTTTTTTTTTATTTTTTGCGATTTTTCATTTTTTGAAATTTCCTTTTGTTTTTTCCCCCACTTTTTTGAGTTTTTTTTTGTTTTGACGTTTTTTTTTAATTTTGTCGTTTTTTTATGTTTTTTCGCTTTTTGGCGTTATTTTTAGTTTTAGCGATATATTTTCATATTGGCGCTTTTTTCAGTTTTTGCGCTTTTTTGGTTTTGGGAATTTTTTCGGTTTTTTGTGATTTTTTTTAACAATTTAGCAGTTTTAGCAATTTTTTTATTATTATTTATTTTTGTTTTGTTTTAACACTTGGCAATTTTTTTAGTTTTTGCGCTTTGCCCCATTTTGTCCTTTCTGATTTTTTTATGTTGTGCTTTTTTCGTTTTTAATGCTTTTTTCGGTTATTGGCGTTTTTTATTTTTTTACGATCTTTTTTGTTTGGTGATTTTTTGCTTTTTAGCGATTTTTTAATATTAGTGCTTTTTTCCATTAAGCGCTTTTTTAATTTTGGTGATTTTTCTTTTTGACTGTTTTTATTTTGGAACTTTTTAATTTTAGCGTTTTTGAACATTTCATGAGTTTGCAAGATACAGAATATTGTCTAAATTACATAGCAAAATTGCATTAACTGATAAAATACCCTTTAATTTTTATTGTTTTAAATATCAGTGTTAATTGGTGTAGTATATTCTACAGACTACACCAATTAACACTAACTTTGAAAATTTTAAGTTACTATATATAAGTGTCTGTATATTACATTAGTATTTCAATATGTTTCGTTTCTCGCTGTTGTAGCGGCAAAAGTTTTACATTTGCTGTAAAAATTGCAGGTTCCAAGCTCTTACGGTTCTCGAGAAAACAGCGTGTGACACACACAGATAGACAGACAGACAGACAGACAGACAGACGTACAGCGTACCGAAAACAATAGGGTTCGTTTACACTTTTGGTGTACGGAACCCTAAAAAGAATGTCTCAACTGCTTAAAGGTAATTTATTCCAAGTTTTTTTGTGCTTCTTGTAATGAAATTGGAAAAAAATATTTAAAAAAATTATCCATAGAATTTAAAACTTCTACTATTTTTGTACTTAAGAGATTATTACATATCAAAATATATAGTGGTACTCCTTGATATTTTTTTTGTTGGATAGTGTTATTAGTCATCTGAAGAATCATATTATAATGACGAAAATGTATTGAAAATATTATTATTTGTTGTTTCAATATTCAACTTTCAACTAAGAGTAACAGTCCACAGTTGTATTGTACATACTTGTATATGCGAATATATAAAAATTAATTTCAACCATCAATAACATCAATATAGGTTAAGGTTGTATGATAAAGAATGCTTAAATTTGTTCTCTATAAGTTCAATATAATATTTTTTGAACGCACAACGATTATTGGTATTCTTTATTGTCACCTTTACTTAAATTCCCCCTTCAAGAAATTTCAATAGAGAATACAATACGTTGAAAAACTTTCGACATCATCTTATTAACCCAAATACAATTTAAATTATATTTGCATAAGAGCAAAGGAAAACTCATCCGCTTTAACAAGAAACAATATGCGAGTTCATGCATATATTAATCATGCATATACACATACCCACGCACACATACTTGCATACTTATATTGAAAACCTTTCAATTTGTGTATAAGTAAATAAAATTAAATAAACAAACATTTATAAGTGAGTGAATGCACACAGTGGTTTGAAAGCATTTTAGTTTGCCAATAATTCGGCAGCTTTTGAAATATTAAAGATGAATAAATTTTGCACCGGCAATATAGTAACTGATAATAGTAACTGACTTAGGAGAAAATATATTTCACAGATGCCTTAGTACTGCCAGCATGCAGATTTATTTTTTATTTAGATTCATATCTTTTACGTTACATCGAATTATTACAAAAATAAAAAACTTTTTAACCACTTTGGAACTTAACAAAATACATAAAATTTTTATGTATGTATATGTAAGTGTGCATGTGTGTTTGTTTATTTTTCTACTTAAAACAGTCATATTTGTACTTACTGTTCTTTTGAAAATCCTGGGATTCGTCGCAAACAACCAGACCACTTAATGCGATCAATAAAGAGCCAATCACAACCAAATGTTCCACAATTGATGAGATACTTCGAGGACGAGGTAGCCAATTGTTTAAGCCATCTACTGTTAGTGTTAATGTTTCTCTTACTGCTGTTGTTGTTGGTATTATATATTTTTTGTAGTGTTGAGGCTGATGTTGATGTGGATGTAATTGCTGATGCTGATAGTGGAGTAGTTGTTGAGCTGACGATGATGCTGCTGACGTTGATGAGGTTGGTTGTTCTGTACATTGGCATGTTGTAGTAGCTGGTATTACTCTTTGCGTTGATATTGATTTGCTTTGTTTTTGAATTTTTTGTTTGTACAAATAGTGGCTGCAGGCGGTTAGACAATTCCGATTTGAGTTTGTTATAAAACTTTGATTTTCTACATGTTCTGGACGTTGTTGCTCTCGATGCAGCTGTTCCTGCTGATGTGGTGAATGTCTTTGATAATTGCACTGATGCTGCTGAAGGTGGTGATGATGATGACGATGAAGGTGGTGGTGTTGTATATGATATTGTTTTTGCAATATTCGCTGTTGTTGGTATTGATTCTGGTCTGACATTAATTTCAGTTTGTTTGTATTCGTATTTGAACAAATTTGCCAAGTTTCCATTTTTAAACGATTTTATGGCTGTTTTTGGTGTTTTTATTATAACAGCTTTATTCGTTTTTGCTATTTTACTATTTGGTTTTACTATTTGTTTAGTAATAATATTAGCAATTGAATCAGTAGCATGAATATACGTCATTTATACTTTCAAAAATGATATTATTAATGTTAATACTTTTTTTTACGAGTTAGCGTTATTTTTAATATCAAAAAGTTTTGCAAACAATTTCCTTTAGCTTTAAGAAAATTCGATTTTGGTTGGTTGTATATCCATTTTATTTTTAATAAATTTTCTTTGGTGTTTATTAAGCCGCAGAATGTTAAAGCTGCCAGTAAGATTGATATGATATGTTGCCAAACAATGTGTAAGAGCTTTTAAATTTTTTGCCACCTGCAAGAAATAATGTAAGAAAATGTAACAGTTAATTTTAACAGTTTTGGGAACAATTTTTCATTCAATATTATTCAAAGAAGCCAACATTTATAATTTTCGTATTTGCATCAAAACAGTTCAAAGAAAATAAATACACACACAAAAAATACCAATGTAAAAGTTTATTTAATGTTAAAAAGTTAATAGACTTAATAAAAAATTAATGATTCCTTATTTGTTTGGATGAATTTCGCTGTCAAAAGAACTAATCGCAGCTTCCTTAAAAATAAAAGAAGTTTCCTTATTTCTGCTATTTTCACTGTTAAATAATCAGCCCCAAGTTCCATAAAAATAATTGGTTTTTGCTTTATTTTTAAATGTTCTTAACATAATAAATAAATCGGTAAATATGACAGGCCTGTGAATGTAAATGTAACTCTATTTCGTTTTCCCCTGGACAATATTAAGCAACAACAAATTCTACACTCAAAATATTCTGTACTTGAAATTAATTGGAATTGCAGTATAAAATGGATTAAAGCTCAATTAAAAACCGGTCTACTTATTTTTCATTTATGTTTAACAAAAAGTTTATTGCACTTTAATCAGGGGTTCTCACAAAATTCTTATTCACGTACCCCTTGTAAATTTTTTTTTGCGGGCCCCCTCTGAAACCCAGGTTGTATTTTGTTTTTTAGGTTGAATTAAAAACTCATAAATATGTTTAAGCCAAGGGCGAAAAAAGTTTTTTATTTTGTTCGTTTCTAAAATATTTATCATTGAAGTTCAAAAAATATATTAAACTATACAGAAAACAAAAAAATATTTCTGTGCTGTTTATAGAACGCAAACAATCGGATTCAGTAAACAATTTATATGAAAATCACTCAGTTTTTCGAGTGGTTTCCATACAAATTTTCTACTGAAGTCTATCGTTTGGGTTCTAGAAACAGCACATTAAAAATATATTTAAAATAAATATCGCTCAAGTTCAATATAATAAAGTTCTCAAAATAAAAAATTTCTTTTGAGAAAAAACGTAAAAAAAAAGTTTATTTTCTACATTTTGTTTCTAACGTTCAATTCACAAGAAAACATCCACAAATTTAAATTGCCGTGATGGGGGTTTATTACAATATCAAAGATAAACAACAAGAATGGTTACTAGACATTACAGTAGTAATCTCTTCATTACGTTTTATAAATTTTCGCGGATTTGCGATTTTTTCGCATTCTTTCAAATTTTTTATTTTTAAGAGCCAATTTTGGGGCTTGTTTCCGATTTGATAGTGATGGCAATATTAGTCAGTACAGAGTCTGAGGCACTTTATATTAAGCAGTGACGAATAAAAAGATCGCACTAATATTTTGTTGTTTGTGTTTGAAGATTTCAAAACATAAATACATATGTTTGTATGCGCGTATATAAAATAAAAATAAATAAAACATAAAAAGAAGTATGTAGATCTAAAATAAAAACTTTTATTATTTTTGAAAACACTGTTTTTCGGCTCTTCACGCGGACTCCTTGGATGGTTGCTACGGACCCCCAGGGTTCCACGGACCACCATTTGAGAACCATTGCTTTAAATGTTAAAAAGTTAACAGACTTAAAACCATACAAAATGAATGATTCCTTATATGTTTGGATCAATTTAACTGTCAAAAGAACTAATAGCAGCTTCTGTAAAAATAAAAGAGGCTTCATTGTTTCTGCTATTTTTGCTGTTAAATAATCAACCCCCAGTGCCGTACAAATAATTGATTTTTGCTTTATTTTTAAATGTTAAGAGGCTTATTATTTCGTATCTTTAATAATTAGTTTATTAAATTTATATTTTTACTCATTGTTTGTTATGTTAACTTCCGCTGGGATCGCACAAATTTCGTTCGGGTTTGAAATCCAAGGTATTAACCATCTGGCCAAAGCATAGTATGTAAATTAGCTGCACGAAGACAACATAAACTTACTCAATTTTATGCATTTAACATTACAAATTAAAAAATGCACACGCATAGTCTTGGCTGAAATTGAACATGTGACCTCTCGTTTAATAGTCTAACGTACTAACCACTACTCCATTGATTTTTAATGCGTATTTATATAATTTCAATTGCAATTTCCGTTTATTTTACGTACAGAATATTTTGAGTACTTGTGTGTGTGTGTAATTTCTGAGCACGTGCTTTTTTGGTACTGATAACATAAACAACGGACTATATTGAAAGCAACATAAATCCGTATAAAGTTTTTTTTATTGAATGCTAGAATCAGTTAAACATAAGATTGCTTAGAATTTTAAATTTATTGAACAAAGTACATTCCGTTACCGTCATAATATTGTCAGTGCATTGTTTAATGTTCAATTTAGACACTATGCAACAAGAAAAATGCCAAAATGTATTTTTTTTTATTATGGTTCCCTAACTACAAAAATTCTATGGATTAATTTTTTTTTTTTTTAATTTCGGATTTTTGAGAGGTTATTATATCATAACTTGCAAAAGAGTTGTCCAATTTTATTACAAAAACCACTCGGAAACTTGAAATAAAATTACTTTTAAGGGCTCGTTTCTGCATACAACGTAAACGTCGACGAAAACATTAGCAACGAAAAACAGTTCGTTTCAGAGCTTTTTTTCGTTGCTAACATATGGAATTTCGTTTTCAATTCATTTTCGTCGCGATTATGTTATCTGCGGAAACGAACTTCTAAGAGGCCCACCAACTTGCAATATAATTGTGATATCTTTCCTATTGTACAATAATAACGCCAATGTCATATTCGAAGGTGGCACAGTATATATGGCAAAATTTTGACAAAAATTGAATTGGACATTTTCTCCAAGTTTTTTCAAAACTAAAATTGTTTCTTTTCAATATTTCAAAACAACAGACTTAAAAAGTTACTGCAACTGAAATGTTAAATCGATTAAGACATGCACGCTACATCTAGATTGGACGAATACAGTGAATTTTTGTACGAAGTTATAAATTAATCGCATAAGAAAAAAAACGCTTATTGACTTTTTCCAAATTTCTTTACAAATTATATTACATACATTTGATATACTTAATCTGGCTGTTAATTATTACCCGGCCGGAGAGCAGATTTTCTAAAAATAGTAAAATTTTCAGAAGCATTTTATTTACCTGAATGAAAATAGTACTAAATTTCTTTTTTTTTATTTTTATTTCTTTACTATTTATGAAAACACATAACAATACTCTTATATTTAAAGAACTTTAACGATATATTGAACGGGCATATTTTACGAATTTGTAATTGAAAAAAAAACGCGAAGAAAATGCGAATTTTCCATTTTTTAGCAAACACATGAGACGTATGAGTTATATGATGGTATGTACTATCATATTACTCATACTTCTACAGCTTTGCGCAGCCCCTTTAAAATTTTTAGAAAGAAAATTTATTCACATAATTTAAATTTCGACTTTTTTATAGATACGGAACTATATCACATCAAAAAAATAAAATGGTACGCCTTGGCATTTTTCATGTTGCATAGTGTTATCGATCCAATCATAAAAGGGCATCTTTGATGTTACAATTACAACGTCAAAAGTTTTTGAGCGACACTATCTGTATGTAAAACAAAATTTGAATGCTTTCATAATTTGTTTGCTACAAAAATAATTTCAATATTTGTTTCAAGTTTTTATTAAAGAAAACAAATATTTATTTATTGCTATTTTTTTCAATACTGAATTTTATGAGATGATTTTTTTTTTCTTCATTTTTCGCCCTCAACATTTTTTGCCCCAAAGGACAATATAAAATGTACAGTTTTTTTTCATCGTCCCTCCAAAATAATACACAAGAACTCTTTCTTATTTGCCCCAAATTCAATTATGTATAAATAAGCATAAACATAAATTTGATGGCTTAAAAAAAAGTACTTTGAAAGCAATTGAAATATGTATTGGTTTGTGACAATCAACCCCATAACAGGCATTTCCATGTCTAGAGTTCTAAACAAAGCTAAATTTATGGAAAAAAGAGTAATAAAAAAATTGTGTATATGTAAATATATACAAATATTTGAAATTTTTATTGACATCTTGAGGTCATAAATAACGCAACATCAATCGTAAAATTCGTATGTAATCGTATGTTATTTTCACATCAGCCAAAAATAATAACAGAAACAGCAACATATTGCGAATGTTAGACATAATTCATACCCACTTAATAATTTAAGTTTTTTTTTTCTTATCTAACAAACTTATTTGTTGTTGACATTGTTGTCGTTATTTACCATAAAAAATGAAACTCATTTTTTGAAGTCATAAAAGTGTCAATATTTAATGTTAGACCCCTACTTCACACATAAATATATAAAGCCAGTAACTTATCCATACTGCCACAGGATTAAATGTATTATTATGGCAAAACAACATTCACATGTTTTAAGTTTGTCCTTTTTGCTTGTTTGTTTGTTTGTTTGTTATTTATTGACAGAATGAACGGGCTAAAGTTTGAAACAAAAAAATAGAAAATGAGAGCAAAACTTTTGTTATTTTAACAACCATGATTTACGTCTATAAGATTTGCGATTTGTTACATGGTAAGGAGCCGTAATAATAAAAATATCTTTTGAAATAGAGGTTGGTACCAAGAATTTCTTTGATTGTTAGTGTGTGTTAAAAGACAATGAAAACAAGTTTCCTAGAACCAGTAAACATGCATACAAAAATCTTTCATGTTAAAATCATCGAAAACAAGGTTAATTTAACATTTGCCGGCAGTGATTTTGCTTCATGGGTGTTTCATGGTAATTCAACATGATTTAACAATAAACTTCAATGGACATTTTTGCTTTTGAATTAACTCTATTTCAAGTTGATTTAATATTTCAGTACAGTTAAATCAAAAGGAAGTTGATACTGAAATAAAAGGTAGTCAAGTTGAAACAACCTGAATTTAATGCAGTCATTTTATGATTATTTTATCTTTATTCAAGGTACATGGCCTTGCAATTGGGAGCATGGTAGATGAGGAATGGATGTAAAATCTACATTCATTAAGGAATCAGTCCGTAGCCGTCACACTTCGTCTGCCTTAGATTAAGCAATTTTTCTGCTTAAAATCAATCGCATAATAATATTTAAAATAATAATCATAATTAAGCGCTTGACGAGTCCGCTCTTGCATCAAGCGTTCTGTGCTTGGCTCAAGAAATTTCGTGCTATTCACATATTTATCACAAAATATCAGACTTGGGGTCAGAAAAATTTCTTTAGCTCTACATAGAAAAAATCCACGACATTTATCGACTATTAACATTTATATAACACAAACAATCAAAAGAAACAACAACAACAAGAGCACAACAGTCGGTTGTATTTATCAACAAAGCAAATAAACACTAACAATAAGTTTTGACTGCGCCGAGCTCTGCTATAAACTAATGTTTGGCAAAGAGAAATCTAAAGAAATGAGAAATAATTAGTTGTTTAAGTGTGTTTGTGTTTATTTGCTTTGTTGATAGTACAAACTACTGTTATGCTCTTGTTGTTGTTTATTTTGATTTTTTGTGTTGTGTACATGCAAATAGCCAACAAATAGTCGACGAACGTCGTGGCCCATGACCATAAATTGCACGAGGCTATAAACTCATTTTAGCAAGTTTTACGAAGACAAAAAAATGTTATTTCAGTCAACGCGGAATGCTATCTAAACATCTAAAGTTATCTAAACTTAAGGTGAAAATTATTATTTCGGATTAAGTTATTTAATTAATTTAAATTAAAATTATTAAGTCGAAAATTTAAGAATATCTAATCGGATTGGCAGAACGTATCAGTACTGATTTTGACGAAAACTACACCAAAGTAAAGAACTTACATACAATAAATAACGCTCGTATTCAATTTCGTCAAAGAATAGTCAAAGTCAAAGATAGTTCAAGAAGTTCAATAGTCAAAGATAGTTCATGTCCCTACTCACTAGTATCCACCATGACAAATGGTACAAATGGACAAAGAACACTGATCGGATGATGTAGTGGCTGTCGAAATCAGTACTGATACGTTGTGCCAGTCTAATGAGATATTCTAGTCTCATTAGATATTCTAAAATATTCCACTTTTGATAATTTGAATTTACATAAAGCCGAAATAATAACTTTCAGTTCAAAGAATATTACGCATAAATATTAATTATCTAAAATTTAAAACAACACAGAGACAAACAGCTTTTAGTATTGTTTTACTTATATTAAAGAAAATTTATGGCATGAAAAAGTATTTAAAAACAAAAATCACACTGATTGCAGGGTAATAATCAAAATATATAACCAAATTTCACGGCTTTGCAAAACGTGCTACAGTATATCGTTTAATTTTAAGACAGCATGCATTTTATTCTACATATTTTTGATCCTTACAGCCTGTTCTTGTTTTTATTTTTTCTTTACATGACATCGTAAAGAAATAAATAAACACAAAACTGAAGTTTTCATTATTATTTCTTCTCTGTCTATTGTTAGTACCATTTATGATATTTTTTGTGTAGTATAGTAGAGTACGATATATGTATACCAAGCAGTACAGCAACATGAAATAAAATTATATAAAAATAGAATAACATATAAATGGTATCCTTCTATTTCAGAAAAGGATATAAAATTAAACGACTAATAAAACAAACAAATAACAAAACAAACTCAACAACAATGAGCACGACCAAAATACTTTGTTTCGATTGAAAAGAAGATTAAAAAAGGACGTCTTGCAGACATTCTACATACATTCGTAAATGCGTATGTGTTTACGTGTGTGGGAGGGAGCACATGAGCTATCTAGTATGTTGATGACAGTTTCATCTAAAATTCATAATTATTACAGAGTGAAAGGCATTTAAATAAACACTCACGTTTGTTTCAAGATTAGCTTTTTTCGAGCTAAATTTAGCTTTATATTTTTCTATTTAGATTCAAATTTTACATTTAGCTTTTAGCTCATTTTTTAGCTTTTTAAACAAATCATTTCACTAAAGCTTGGTATACTCTACGAGAAACTCTTGAACTCAGAATTTTCATTTTTGTATGCCCCCTCCTTTACTGATTCAGCCATGTCACCACTTAAAATCGACAGCGCAAATTCAATATATGTACGAGTATATATGAAATGACTTTTTGAGTAGCTGAGAAAGTAGTGAGAAGAAATTTCATGCATAAATTAAGAATTTTATTAGTTTCTAAGTCCAATTTATTGGCACTTAAATTTTTAAGCAATATTTCTACTTAAAGTGAAATTTACTCCACTGGAGTATGGCAAACTTTTTTTTGTGTTATTATGATTGATAAAACAAAACTTTTTTTTAAGCCCCCGAAAAATATAGATGATAATTTCAAAACGGCTGCATCGATTTTCTTCAAACATAGGTAAAAAGATTTTAGAAAAAGTCAACTTGCAAGCTGAGAAAAGCTGAATTTAAATCGATCTAACCGTGTGCCAGTTATGGTGCGATAGAAACATAGATTAAAGATGATACAGCAAGAAAAAAGGTGATAACTTCTAAAAGGCTGGACTAATGTTCTTCAAGCACAGCTAAGAACAGTATCGATCAACGCAGCTTTTAAACCAAAAATCAAATTCGGTTCACCCGTCTGCATTCTACGATGGCCCAGACAGCCACACAGTTACACAGATACAAAGATACGCACTACAAACTTATACAATAAAAAAGTTTTAGTCTGCGAACATGGCTCGACAGACTTTTTACTTTTTCATTGTTCGAATGAAAAGTGCATTGTATCTCATCAACGACAATACAAGATGTAAAAAATATTATTGAAAAAAGGTTTAAATAGTTTATTTAAAAATTTCATCACTGTAAAGCAATGTTGCATGTCATTAACGAAATTTTTCATTATATTAATGTAAGAGGGTCAGCGCAACAGTTTCATTCCCTTTACGAATAATTTTACTATCAGTGTAAATTTCTGAAAAGTTTTCTTTCATCTATTGATGTTTTTTGTATCATATACTTACTCTGAATCTTTTGCCGTAATAATTCTAGAATTCCTACATGTTTGTATGAGTGTATGTGTTTTAATATTTAATAAATAAATAAATTAAAATGAAAAAGTTTTCTCTATATTTCTCTTTGACAATATCAAACAAGCAAAACTTAACATTTTGAGTATACAAACATACACAGAGACTCACATACATACACACACACAACTACAATATTTCTTATTAATTTCCTTTTTTCTAACAAAACTTGTATGTAACTATACAACCATACATACACATGTTCAAGCATTAAACAATTCAACTTAAGTTGAAAAGAACTTGTTTGACTGTGTGGCAATAATTACAGTACTTTGTATTAATGTGAATGACACATATATTCTGTTTACTTTCCTTACACTTCTATCTATTTATAACAACATTATAGTTATACGAGTATACGTGCATACATATAGTTACATATACTTATACCCAGCGGTAAAAAAGAAGGAGTATAAAGGCTTTATAGACGTCATCTTTTCACCTTCTTTTGGCTGCACAAGGCCTCCACGCTTCATGGGTACGAAACTCGAATATTTCTTGTGCCTCTTCTGAAAAGATTCTAAAAGGTCTTCAATAGAATTCTTCTTAGAAGGCTCTGGAGCATACTTGACAAAAGCACTTCTAATAAGGACCATTTTAAAGTTTTTTTTTAGGAAGGTATATTTAAATTGGAGTATACTTTTTTATAATGTCGCTGAATCCAGAAAAATTTCTTGTAGGAAAATGGTTAGGCATATTAAATATTATTTGAATAGACTTTATTTTAACTCACCCTATCAATTTTATATGAATCGAAAAAAAAAATCCATGTTCATTACCATAATTGTAATAAACATACTGATAATTTTTAAATTGATTATATCAACCGATGACCAGGGCTCGAACTTTCATGCAACTAAAAATATGCGCAAAAATATGCATTTACCGACAAACAAAGGACCAAAAGTAACATTATATGAAAATACTGATTTTTAATTTTTTCTTAATATTAGAGAAAATAAACATTGGGTATATTATTTAATACAACCGAACTTGCGTTGCCAGTCGGCAACTAAAAATTAATTTTTGCCGGAAAGGCACTAAAAAACAACTGAAATTGACAGTCCTCAATTGCCACTTGCCATCAGTAATATCATTTTCAGCAACTGGAAACCCAACTAGAGCTCGGTTTCCATCCATAATCGGCTTATTACTATTTTTTAAAAAATTGAGAAATATGCATTAAAAAAATTTTTATAACTCCAAAAATATGCATTTATTGCCCAAATATGCAAAAATATGCACTTACCACCAAAATATGCAAAAATATGCATTTACAAATCGATTCGAACCTTCTTAAAATGTGATGACTCGCATAGATAATTAGTCAATACCTCTTTATTTATCACCACAAAAAACATGCATTTGTATGAAAGTTCGAGCCCTGGTCATAACTAAGTAGAGAATATGATGAGCACGACCGAATAAAATACTATGAATTGGATTTTAGTACCAATTGTTGATATTTGTAACTAAACAAAATTGTCTTTCTAAATTTACTTTGCTTTTTATCGCTTGCAGAGACTAACTAGTGGCTAATTTTGTTATCATTGAGGCACATAACCGATTAAACGGTTCGCATGAGCAATCATTTATTACTGTTATTTTTCAATAAGAATTCTATGACTGGCGAAATTCGATTGGTGACAAATTCAGTTGAATCAGTTTGGGCTCTGCATTTTTGACTAATGTGATTTTAATTTCGAACTATTTCCTTTTATCCAAAGCAATTTTGTTTTGCATATGTATGAGACTAAAATTTGTGTATTCGTTAAGAAAGAATTGGACATGATATAGATTCATAGGAATAATAACACAGGGGTACAAAATGGAACTCTTGGTTTGGTGCAGCGAAAACTATAATTGATAAAACATATATAGGCCATATCGTGGTTCTTTTATTCATTCTATCCCTTTTTTGCTTCTTCGCCAAATTTTTCCAAACTAGACTTTAATACTCAATAAGACTCCTTAGATTATTAATCTTAACAAAATTATCTTTCTTTCAAATATAATATTGTTCATGTACGTTCCAGGATATTTTGGTGAAACTGCAAGGATATTCAATAATAACTATTTTCAGTTTTATCCTTATAAATCTTACCTTTGATTAACATTATATAATATTTTTACTAAGCACATACATAATACTACAATAAACACATCTTTATGCAAAAAATTCGAAATTTTAATATATCCTGAAATAAGAAAAAACAAGACAAAGTTGAGCACTAAATGTCCTTAAAATACCACTAAAGTCGAATGCAAAAAGCACCACCATTATTATACTCAACTGAAAGATATTTTTGTATAGATGAGTAATTTGTTTAAAAAAACATTCGCAATTAAAATATTTACTCCTAAAAATGGGATATATCACGTTAATATAAAATTCGCGATATTTGAAAAACTGAAATTGGTGGAATTTTTATTTTGCTGCATTTGGACTCAGAATACAAATGAGTATTAAAAAATAAAAACAATAATATAACTGTTTAAAAAAGGACATCTACCCATTTTTAGGATGTAGGAAATAAACTAAAATTTCGAGTTAGTCTCTAACCAATTCGCTACATTTTGAACTAATTTCTTATATTAATTAAAAACGTTGTTCCCTGTAACGGCTTGCACATGGTGTGTAATTTTTTTTATTTAAAACCTAAACAGTTAATTTCAACATCCTTGAAATATTTGGGTAACCCCGTAGTCTGGTGGATAGTAAGCTAGACTATTAACCGGGAGGTCGCAGGCTCGATTCCTGACAAGACCCTGGGTGTCTCTGCAGCAAAGCTGAAAAAGGCTTAAGCAATATGTGTGTTCGTTTTTTTTTTAAGGATATCCCGAAGCAACCACCCTAATTATTATACTCAAAAGAAACATATATTTGCGTAGACTAATTTCTTGCCAAAAAAAGTTTCTCATTTTAAGGTGTAACACTCAAAGTTTAGATGAAAAATCAAAAAAAATGCGGTATATACAGCAGTGTCACAGATTCCATTCGGATTTGTTATGATTCCGTAGTTACCATTCCGAAAAAACACATTTTTGGTGCTTTAGATTCCGTTTATTTTGTATCTCGTTTTTACTATGATAAAGTTGTAATACCTTGAGGCGCTTGTTTACTCTTGTTTTTTGATGCAAAGCTCACATTGATCTTTTTTACTAACATGGAAAGCTCATGACCAAATATTTATTTAGCGCTTCTAAAAGTATGCACGTTTTTGTATTTACTGCAAATGAAGTAAGCGTTTTTCAATTCTACTTTGATTTTTAAAAGTGGTTTGATTACGAAGAAAATGTTCGGTTTTCGTTTTCTGAAGAAGCAACTTACGGAATTAAAACCACTTCCGATCGGAATGGTATTCTGTGACGTGGCTGATAATCAGCCATGTCACAGATTCCGTTCGGATTGGTTTTGATTCCGTAATTGCCATTCCGAAAAAGTATATTTTTAGCGCTTTAGATTCCGTTTATTTTGTATTTCGTTTATACAATGATTAATCTTTTATATCTTGAGGCGTTTGTTTACTCTTGTTTTTAGATTCATAGCTCACATTGAGCTTTTTATTAACATGGAAAGCTCATTAACAAATATTTATAGGACGCTCCTAAAAGTATGCACCTTTTTTAATATGTACTGCAAATGAAGTCAGTATAAAAACGTTTTTAAATTCCACTTTGAAATTTAAAAGTGGTTTGATTACGAAGAAAATTTTCGTTTTTCGTTTTCTGAAGAAGCAACTTACGGAATTGAAACCACTTCCGATCGGAATGATATTCTGTGAAATGGCTGATTGTAAATGAAAAAACCGATATATTTCGGAAACGCGAGCTGACTGGGGAAAAAAATAGTGTAACAGAGTAATGAGGTTTCAACAACACGTACAAAACGGTGGATAAATTTAGGGCACCAAAAAGTCTGTTCTGCTGTGTAATAAGCTATAACATACTTATACGGCATAATAACAGCATGTATGATGTCTCTTGTACGTAAATTTTAGCGTAAGCATGGTACTCTATTAATTATTTCGTGCGAAGTGCTGTTATTTTGTGAAAACCTTGTGAAATGTATCTACAACATTTTGAGTCTTCATGCGAAATAATATGAGCACCACTTTTTTCGCGTAAAATTTACAACAAAACCTATTGGGTTTTTAAAAACGTGCACAATTGCAGCATACTTTCAAGGGATAGTTATGATTGGTTACTTGTCATATTTTTCGTATGAAAAAACCAATGTTGATCAACATTTTTCGCAAATTTGAACAGAATACTAAGCTTTGTATAAAAATTACTTGGAAAAAAATATGAAAATGTTTATTATTTAATAAAAAAAAATTTTTTGATAAACAAGAAATCTGAAAATGAAATACCATCATATTTCCTTTTAAAAAATAGAAGCTTAAGGGGCGTATGTATCGTTTCTTTTAAAATGGAGAGTCAAAGACTTCTAAAAGTGATCGTTTGCAAGGAACGGAGAAATTATAATCAGGATAAAATGAAGGTATATGCAGGCCTTTAAGAAGACTTGAAGTGAGAGAACCATTTTAGTTTTACCGCTGGGTAGAACAATGTATCTCTGTCTGTTTGCGCTTGTGAAATTAAATAAAGTTGTCAACTAACAAATGTTTGTGCTGTTTTTTTGTTGTTGTCATTATTCCTGCTGTTGTGTTAATGAGTATGTGTGACCTTTTTCTTTTGCTCTGTTTGTGTAGGAGTTGTTGTTGAAATGAAGTTGTGATTTAATCAAAGTTTTTTGTTTCTTTATCGTTCTTTTTGTTAGTAACCGTTTTCTATCACTGTACTGGTGACATGGATAAAAGTGCTGATAGAGTTAGACAAATGTTATATAGTTAAACAGCCTAGCAAACAAAAGTTTTAATAACATAGTTCTCGTTTTCTTTTCGGTCTAATTAATTCATAAAGACAAACTGAAAGAACACGACAGTTTGTTATTGAATTTATCACACATTTATTCATTAAAGTATTTAGAAAAGAATCTTTTATACGTTAGTCTTATGACAATTTTTATTGAGAATAAAATGGATCATTTATTTTGTATAAGGAACAACTAATGTTATTCTATTATGTTTTATGTTACACATAATGAGCATTTATTATATATATTAATTTTTAATATAAATAATGTAATAAAACTTTTCAAGTAGATGATTACACTATACAACACGAAAAAATATTACGGAGTTCAGACAACCAAAGTTAAAGTTTCCTCCATTTGGACTCTTCTTGCAGCATATCGCTATATGAAACTATGTGTTCTTTTCATTTGAGGTCTAGGATATGTTCCGCAACTTTCTAGATAATATTAAGGCAAATATTTTTAAAAAATCCCACCATTGAAAATATGGATGATATTTGACGTTGGTAACACAGAAATCAAAAAGCTTAAAATAGTTGAACATGATACAGAAAAGACAGTTAGTGAAGTTCCGAACCTTTACAATAGTTAATTAATAGGTACGACTCGCCGCGAGGTGGCGACAAAATCTATTGATTGGGCTTACTAAAGTAAGTAGGATTTTTGCTGCCTTCGTTGGCAGTGTAGGTAAACGGGCTCTGATGAGAAGACTGTGGTGGTCTCGAAACATCAGTTCAACCTTCCGTACAGCCAAATTTTTCTTTGAATGTACATATTTACATGCTTTCGAATTTCTTTCTTAAATTAAATAATTTAATCGAAATATTAAATTAAAAACTTACTAAAGCTAAACTAATTAAATAACTTAGCAAAAAAAAACCTTACAGTTGGACCAAAATTCATAACTCAAAAAAATCTATTTTTTCATATCTTAAAATCTGTAACTCAATGAATTTTAGCTCGATAAGTACAGTTATTATATTAACTGAAAGAAGAAAGACATATCTATATAACAGTGCAAAATTTTTAAAGTTCAGATGAACAGTTGTAAAGATTTTTGGAAATAGCTAAAAAAAAAAGAACTGCAGAAAAATATTGCGACCTCATCTCTGATAAGCTAAACCAGATATGAGGTCGCGATATATTTCTGCAGTGGCAAAAACTCGGAATGGAGAAAAATAACAAAGAATATTTGCATGAAGTTTACTCAAAATAAGCCCGCTAGAAATTTTTGTAGTTTCATCTCTGCTTCCGGCATCTGGTTGGAAGAAAAATGTAAATTTTTGTTAACTTTGATCAATTCGGATATAAATTAACATCTTTTAACTGAAAGTAAAATATCTTGTTTTGCGCTGCATTAGCCATTTTTTCTATTTTATTTGTAAAAAGAAGCTTTTTGTGCTGCATGTGTATACTAACTGCACACAGAAAAAAATGGAATGTAAAATCAACATCACGAAATTGTGATTTGAAATCATATTAAATTTACATGAAATAATTTATCGTGTAACAGCCATATTCATAAATATTTAAAACAGGACAATAAACTACTTTTAAGCAAAATTTCATAAAATTGCATTCAAAAATGTGTATTACATGAAAATTTTAAAATAGGTTTAAAGATGGTATGCACCTTCTATAAACCTTCAATAAATTCATATCATCGATATATCAATTTTAACTTGAAATATATTTGCAAATTTAACACACATGATATGCTTTAAATTAAAGCTTGAAGTCTTGGCTATAAGCGTTTACGTATGTTTTTTTTTAAATTTGATAGAACATGTCACTTAATTATATAAGTTGAACAAAATTCGCAACAAAATTAGCAAAAAAAAAACCATCAAAATAAATAAAAGCAAAAAGAAATGTTAGTGATGTAGAAACAATCAACACAAATGAAAATAGGCTCGTTATTCGAGTACCTTTTTCATACATGATTAAAAGAGTCGTGTGAACTCTTTTGTAATCATTTCTCTTTTTTCCTTTTACTTCATAGAAAATTTGTGTTAAATAAGTTGAGAAATATATTATAAAGAGAGTTCAAAATATCTTAACTTACACGAAAACAATAAAAAGCTATTCATTTATTTCAATATCCGGATGAAATCATATTCTATTTATTGCAACACTAACTACAAAACATGGTGGTGTTGCCAGTATCGAAATCTAAATTTCCTTAAAACACACAATGTCTATTGTAGTGTTTATGAATGCAATGTTATATTAAACAGTTTTTAGCGTGAAACTGTTCAATAACAATTGCGAGTCTTAAACCTAAAATAAGAATTTTTTATGAATTTAGCTGTAAGTGTGTTAGTGTTTATTTGCTTTGTTCATTGCTACAATTCACTGTTCTGCTTAGTTGTGTGACTTGTTGTTATTTATTCTTACATGTGTCGGTAATGTAGACGACAAAAAATGAATTACCAGCAAGAATTTACTGCTGCTGGTTTAAAATAACGTTACATTTAATTTTAAATCAACATGACTTTAACTTTAATTTCAAATAAGTTGTGTGTTATATAATCATTTAAATCATGTTGAAGTAAAATTAAATTCGTTTTACATGTGATAGTATTTATTTAGTGTATAGGTAAAGTAAAGTTTGAAGCTGTTGTGGCTACAGTGGTTATCGCGTGAACTATCATGCATGTAGTACGAGTTCAAATCTTGGCTGGGGCAGCCAGCTACAATACAAAGTTTTCTGATGCCTACCACGTAAATAAAATAATAATAGAATAGCTACATTAAAGTCATGTTGTTTCAGCTTGATATAACTATAATTCAACATGATTCTTAGTGCTGTTTCTATATTAAATTCACGTTGCTTAAACGTGAAATAACTTTGATTCAACATGATCCTTCGTGTTGTACCAATATCGATTTCTCGTTGTTTCAGCTCGAAATAACTTTGATTTAACACTATTTTTCAGATTATTTGAGTATCAACTTCATTTTGATTTAACTGTATTGCAATATTAAATCACATGAAATATAGTTAATTCAAAAGGATAAAATTTCCTTCCAAATTATTGTAAATAATGTTGAATTAAAATGAAACGCCTATGAAGGAAATTATTGTAAATCATGTTGAATTAAAATGAAACGCCTATGAAGGAAAATTAGTACCGAAAAATTTTAAATTAATCCGGTTTTCGACGATTTTACATGGAAATTTTTCTATGTGTGCTGTGTATTGAGTAACTTGTTATTGAGATGAAACTTAACACTGTTTATTGAAAATTAGCGCATAAATGTTATTAGAAAAGATATTTACATAGAATAAAAAGTAAATATTAATCAAACTTGATATTTTACTTGATTTCTGTTTTTTTTTTATCTTTAAAATTTTTTTTTTTACAAAAAATGCATCAAAATTAATGATATCGAGCACAATGAATGCTTGATATCTCAGAAACCATAATCAATTTCACGAAACAGATTTCGCATTCTGAAGGAGGATATTCAAAATATATATAACCCATACTTATGTAAATTTTTTAAATGGTTGGTGTGACCAAAACAGAAATGAGGTCGTGATATGTCTTTTTTCGGTTATGGCAAAAAGTTGAAAGTTTGTTAACTAGTATAATGAACGCATATAGAGTCACGGTGTTCAATAGTATGGCTTTTGTTTGTGTATCACAACGTCCATGGATATTGGACATTATTAGAGGTAACCGTCGTATTTTCCAATGAGACGTTAACTTTTTCGATTTCCCAAGAATTCGTTAACAAACAAAAAATCCCGAAATTATGAGTGTATTTTTAAACAGACATTTCTGTATCCAAAATCCCATTACAACTAAATATTTAAAATGTTATGTGACATTTTACCAATACAATTGTTTTCTATTTGTATTATAAATTATCCTTTAATTTAAAGTCTTATTGAAAGCATAATTAAGTTATTTAAGTACAGCACCTTTTCGCCAAGACAATTAGAAGAAATAATGTTGAAGAATCTAAATCTTTACCATATGCAGCACTTAACTCTGCAAACGAGAATCTGTGGAAATACCCAGATAAACATCCATCCTCCATTTAATTGAATGAATGAATGTATGTTAAGATTAATTACACTAATAGTGCAAAAGGCATTCGATAAATTTAATTCCCCGACTGATGGGCACAGAAGGTTTAATATGAATTGCGCTCTTAAATTGTAATTGTCTGATTGAATTGAATAATAGAAATTTAAATTTAACTTAAATGGTTTTTTAAATTTCACTTTAATGTCATACACATGTGCTCATAGTTATTAATTAATAATTATAAAGTTAAATAACATTCTCAAATTTTCCACTTTATTAAACTGGACATTTAGTCATAAATAGTTGCTGGCTTATATCCTTTTTATTTTATAAAAAGTTTTATATTTACCTTTTTTCATACCCCCCATTTTCCTTACAATTTATTTGAGTTTTTTTTCGTTTAAGGGTTTTTCTTTGTTTCCTTCACAACAAATTCACATAAAAACCAACAACTGTCAAATGCACTGCAAGCCAAAGTGAAGGAAAAAAGGTTGTGCAGTAGGAGAGGCCAGGCATCATATCGCATCCTCTTTTGTAAATACACCCCCCCTTTACTTGGCTTCCTCTGCGTTTGCCATTAACCCAGCAATTAATATAATGGAATCCTCTGGTAGAGAACAAAAAAATAAAAAAAAATTAAGGAGTGTACTGAAAAGTAGTTGGCAAACTTAAATTTTACCACAATTCAAGATGAGTTGAATGGAAAATTCAAAAAGAAATCAACAAAATTGAATAGAAGTTGAAAAGCTGAAGATGTGTTTTAGGGGTTTTTACACAAACTTTTCACTTTTCGTTTTGTAATGTTTCTGTGTAAATGTAATTCTAAGTGTGTAAGTTTGTGTATGTGAATTTGACTTAAATACAAGTTTGTTAAAAACCACACAAAAGCATACCTACCAATACCACTACCAAACCATGAAAATAATAAAAGTTTAATCGAAAATAAAACTTGAACAATAAATGAGTGGAGGTGTAGTGTATGTCATCATATAATATTAAATTTTTGTGCTTAATTTCTAGTGGTTTCTAGTTTGGAACAACTATAAAAATTTATTTATTATTAATTTAAGAATATAATTTTCAAAAAGAAGAAAATAAGTTTAATAAAAATAAAGATATAATAAGCGGTATGATGAAGTGACTTAATGATTCCATTTTGTAGGTTCTTTCACATTTTTTGGCACGCTATGCTAAAAATTTTGTATTCAACTTATTAAACAAAAAGTTCAAAATGTTCTTGATTGAGCCGAAAGATAAAAAATACAACCACAAGAAATTGATAAATGATATTAACGCTGATTTTGGCAGGTTTGGGTAATTAATCGATTAGTAAAAAAAAAATTTGGTTGCTAAAAAACTGTAAATAAAAAGTAGCAAAATTATATTTGTGGATAGATGTTTATAATAAAATCGTTCTCTCTATTGAGTAAATCCATATCAACTCACAAGAAATTCGGATCGACCCTTTCCGATTTCAATGAAATTCACCATAAATAGTGATGGTCTAAAGTGCTCTGAAGAACAAAAATGTATAGACAGCAAAATATGAGTAAAGTGTCTGTACCAAGTTAACTACACCCAGTAAAAGAACTACTTCATAAAAAAGCACTAGCGTCTACAAACCTGCCGATATCGCACCTGATTTTTGTATGGCGATTTTCCAATTTGGAGTACTACATTTTTTATACAAAAAGCGCTTTTTGAATAGCTGAATATCATCAATATTTTCAGCGCTAAAACTGAAAATATATGAGAAAATGGGTCGATGTGGATTGGAGAGTATGATGGAAGGACATGTTTCAATGCACTAATGTCATTTTTGAGTCTTATTATTTCGTAATTTTATTTATTAAGTAATTCTATACTTTTATTCGCTGGTTTTTATTTTAACTTGAACTAGTATCGAACTATAATCCTTCAGGTATGAAAACCAATGAACCAACCAATCAGCCAAAAACAGTGGTGGCTAACTGGTACACAGTGAACCAAATCTAAAAAATGGGATTTGCAATGTTTTATCGATATGTTGTTTTTTGTTATGCCAATCCAAAGAATAAGTCAATACAATCAATATTTACTATATGTATTTTTTTCGAAAAACTAATATGTAACGAAATATGATGACAAATATGATTTTTTACTATGGAATGATAATTAAGTTGCTCTTGTGCTTTAAGCCCGTGATTATTTTGCCTGTTATGAAAGCTTGAAGGTAACCATATTTTTTGCATATTTGCAAGCATTGTTGATCATTAGCCTACGTCTTCACAAGCCATCGACTTGAACATGACATGAACATGACGGCGGCAGAGCAAATGTAAAAAACTCATCAACTTCTTTGTTGTGGTGAATACGTACGATGTCCATGTCAATGTATTTTGTGGTAGTGCAATAGAGACGATGGTTAGATTCAGTTAGGTTGAACAGGCTGCCGGTTTCTAAACACTGGTCCACTTCGGTTCTTTGGTCCCTTTGTGATGCCTGTGATGGATAGTAGGGATATTTAAGAAAGTGCCCTGCCTATCCCAAAGATTGCGTCGGTGTTAAAACGAGAGACGAAATATTTAACAAATTTTGTTCTATTTCTTTTCTTTCTACTGAAAACGGTTGTTGACGGCGAATCTCATGGCGAACATTGATACTTAGCCATATATTCGGGCATCGATGTCAGAGCATGGACGAAACATGGACATGATGTTCATACCAAGTTCATGGCTAATGTATACGCCCAGTTATGATTGGTACTGTCATTGGTATTGGGTCGTATGATTAATAAGGAATAAATTATAAAACATACGCAGCTGTGATTGCAAAGCCGTGTCAATCAGGGTTGTCCGATTTGGCGATTTCTCGCCAAACCTGCTGATTTTTCAAATTGTTTGGCGTCTAAATTTTTGATTTGGCGACATGGACATTTTTCTGGTGATAAATAAATTTTTTGGCGATTTTTATGGCTACCCTTTTTAACAAAATTGAACTTCAAAATTTTTCTAATTCAGGAAAATTAGTTTGTTGAAAGACTGTTTTCAAAAATAAATCCCACCAAAACTCGTCTGCAAAAATTTAAAACAATATGATTTTGATGATTTTTCTTATATTAATTATAGTGATTAACGGCTTTTGAATTCTCACGTTTATTTTATATTAAAAATGTCAAGAAACTTTGTTTTTATTTCAATGCAAATTTTCACTTCTTTGACGCGTTTTTTAGAATAGCCGCCATTAAAAATTATTTACAAAAATTTATATTTATATAAATGTAATATAAAAAAATGATTATTAAAAATATATTGAAAAAAAAGCAATATATAATTGATTGCGGCGACTTTTGGCGATTTGTAAAATCAATTTGGCGAAAGAGGTCGGAAAAAAATCTGACAACCCTGGCCTACCTTCAAGCCGTCATAACATGCAAATATGTAGCTACATCACTGGATGATAGCTTAACAGCCATATAATAGAACTTTTGAAACGAGAAGGCTATAACAGTGACGGATATAGAGCACCTGACTAACTTAGTTTTCGTTCCATAGTAAAAAACTCATTTGTCATAATATTTCGCTAAATATTATAAAATCAACATTTCGATAAAAAAAATCATTTATTCCTTTTATCAGATTTGGTCCACTGTGCGGCAGCATGAAGTTTATATAAAGTTGATCTTACATATACATACATATGTGGGTGATTCTCATTCTAAGCTTTTACTTAACCGAATTTTATGCATCTTGGCACACACATTAAGCTAGGTTGAAAATGCAATATTATGACTAGAAAAATGGGGAGTTCAAGGCCCATTCGTCGAAGAGTGTCTATTTTGCTTTGATGGGATAAATTGGATAAATGCAATGGGTTAAGTGCAGTAACTTTGAAACTTGATGAAATTTTTGATGATTTTCAACAAATTTGGAAGCTGTTTTGTGTCACAAATAATTACAAAATCCATACTTTTATAATTTAATTGCATAGTTTATTCGATCGATAAAATGGCAAGTTATAATGGACCAAATCGGAGACCTCAATTCGCCCTAGAATTAACCGCATGGGTAAATTTCTTTTTAGGATCTAGTGATGGCAGTTTCTAACTACTTTTGAGTATTGAGTACCCTAAAAAAGCAGAAATTACTCGATTTTCGGTACCCACTATTCACTACTTTGGTGTTTAGTAGAATTTCTTATTTCTTGTACTGTGTAATTAAACTGAAAGATTCTACTTCATCTGCGAATATATTAAAACAAATTATTTTTCACTTTCTAGCACAAGAATTAGCTTTTTTCCATTTTGATACCTTCTAAAGTTTTCAACGATACTATTCGCCAATAGCTTACATTGTGTTTCTAATTTAAACATCTTAAGATCTTCTGGATGTTTGCTTAAAACATCAAATTGATGAACTTACTACAACTTACTCAATTAATTAAAAGAAATTGTATGCTTTCCTAAACTTATATTTTTATATCCGTTTTTTTTTATTGCTCTGTCAGGTGTTGTATTTTAGTACAGCTGCGATACTGGTTACTAAGTAGATAAAGTGTGTGAACTTCTTCTCTTTTTTATATGCTTGCTTAGTTTTGTAATAAATAAACTGTTCTAAGTTTTCTTCATTTGTTGATTAACAGTAACATTAACAAAACGCACAAAAAATTTTTTTGTAATAAACCAACTTTTTATTTTGTTGCTCTGGCTTGCAGCAATTGGCAACAGAACAGAGAACCCGAAATTAGAATCAAATAGATGTTAAAAAAGTTTCATTACTTATTTTTCTTTTTGTGATGATAGAATATATAAAAAAAAACTTGTTTACTTTATATTTTTTCAAATATTTACCTGCCTACAAAAGTTATTTTCTTAACATCTTATCCTTTATCGCTTTTCATTAGCACAAGGACATTGATCTTTTACTAAGTACGTTACACTAGCTTTAGCTAAAAACATTTATATTGAATAAAAGAAATCGAATCGTGAAAACACAAAATTTACTCAACTTGTATCTTTAAATTAACTTTCGCTTAGTTACGTTCATTTAATGCCACAAACTTGCAAAAGCTCTTCCAGCTTAATTTGCTAATGTTTGTATTTTCGTTATATCAGCCACCACAAACATCTCCTTCTATCATCATCATCATTCAAAGTAGAGTAAAATTGGATTTATGTATTGTAGTTGTTGTTGCTATTTTTGTTTAGTAGTAATTTGTTATCCTGGAATATATTTATGTTTAAGTTAGTTTTACTTTATAGTTTGACTAATGTTAAAAGTTGATATAATGGCCAAAAATAAAGTTTTATACACCTCCTTATAAATACTATATTCTTACTTTTTATGCTTCTGAAAATTTGTTGCTAATGAAGCTAATAAATGTATATGTGTTCTCACTTATTAGGCTCGTTGTTGTTAATTACATATTTAAGTTCTTGGTTAGATTTTAATTAGATATTTGAGCAATTACAGTTGGACATAAAATTTGAGTAGCTACACTGATAGAAAAATGTATCACCGCATTGGTGACGCCCTGTCATCAGAATTCTGACAGCAATGCTATGACAAATGTCATCGATAAAACGAGCACAGACATCAATCTAATGACAAACGTTATTATAGAATTTCGTCATAGTTTACGTGTCATCTATGCCATGACTGGAATGACATCAATACGATGCCACTTTTTATATATTATTAAAGTGTAAAATATGTATAAAATAAAAAAGTAAACAATGTTATAATGTTCTTAGTATGTATTTTAATAAAAATTTTATTATTTTATTTTTTTAGTTTTGTATTTAAACGCATTTTTAAAAAAGTTAAAAACATGACATTGCAGTAAAGTACACTCATCATCATAACTATGACAGAGCTAAAAATAATATAAGAAAGTCTTTTAAAAAACTAAGCCATTATAGCATACATGAATATATAAAATATTGAAGCAAATCATATTATGACACCTTTTCATCATAATGATGACACATAGTCTTCACATGAATTGAAGTAAAGGTCGACATCATAATGAAGAAAAGTGTCATGGAGTCAAAAACGAAGATGCTTGACATACCATTGATGTCAAGTTACATCAGCGTTATAACGGTTTTTCTATCAGTGACATAATATAGATGACATCGTATCATTAACCCATTTTTCACCGCACCAAATTCGCCTCGAGCGACTTGAATAAAATTTTATTTAAAACTACTTTGAAGATACTAAGAAATTCCAAGATTTGGAGTCAGTGGCTTTTCCAGTTTCGTAGAAAATGAGTGGTAATTACAACCACTATCGGCAGAATATCTATTCGCGTACGAGATTTTTTAAGTGTAAGCAGAATTTTATTTAATGATAAAAACTTCTTATTATGGTAAACTTCGAAACATTCCATACGCAGGCGTACCTCACCTGTTTGATAACTTTTATGGAATCTTGGCACTTTATATCCATTAATTTTTATGACTTTTACCTATTGATTTCTAAAACTGCCAAAAAATAAATAATTTATAGAGAATAGAGCTGTACTGAGTATTTATTAAAGTAATAAGGATCCTATTATAACAGGATCCTATTATTATTTATTAACAAAAAAGTATATTTATTAAAAATTATTTTAAATTATGAATTTAAAAGTGCTGGTAGTTATAATCACCGGTCGGCGAAAAATGGGTTAAATTGATTCCAATTCATAATCTCCTTGATGTCGGTATGCCATTGCCTTGATAGCAGATATGTCATCATTGGCATTGATGACCAGCTGATGTAAAAGTTGATATCACAATGATGAAAAGTGTCATGGCGTCAAAAAAGAAGACACTTTTCTATCAGTGTAGAGCTATTTTGCCGCACCTAAGAAATCTACAATGCAACTCAAAAGGTGTACTAAGTAATGAATCTATTGTATGTGCTAAGATTTTTAAAAAAGTGCTGTTGATATTTATTCTTCATGACGAAAGCCAAAAACTAATTTTATAGAAATTTAATTCCACCATTGTTGCATACTCTGTATACACTGTACAAAATAATAAAATTTCCATTTAAATTACAACGTTCTAACGACTCTGGTAGAGGGCACCAAACAATATATACATGCAGCGACGTTTTGTCAGTTTATATCTAAAACAATTGATACGAAAACAACCGAAGAATCATGCTGAATAAAAGTTATTTCAAGTTGAAACAACTACAAGTTAATGTAGCAACTTTATTACTTGGTTTACTTACATGATGTGTATTAGTATAGGTATAAAAAAATTTGTGTTGTACCTGGCTGCGGCCGCGCCAAGATTTGCCCTCGGACTCCTCCATCATAATATGCTTGGTAGTCAACGCGCTAATACTTGCAGCCACAACAGCCTCAAATATACTTTAGATATACTGACTCTCATTCTAAACGTACATTTTGTATTTCTTTAATTTTTTTGGTTACCAATGTAACTAAATGAAATATGAGACGATAGGATTTTTATTATAGTTTTCGCCTCATTCCATGGATCTTGAATTAAATTATATTTTACGATTTTTTAAAAATTTTCTGTATGGAGCGTTACATTTGAGTGATTCCACGTAAAACGGCTCTATGCAAGGAAAAAATAATTTTCTCATTTTTAATAGTAATCTCTCAATTGATGTTTTTTAGAGAATGACAATTATAGAAAATATAAAAAATACACTATTTAATATTTTTTAATCAATTTGAGGCAATTTTAAATGATCATGCAAAAAACATTTTGCTCTCCCTCTTTGCATGTTTAATATTTATTTCAGATTTTCTTTTATTCGCTTTCTCATTTTTAATAAAAACCGTTATCTCTGAAAAGAATATACTTTTTTTGCTTTCTATTAAATTTAAAAATATACTCAGCTAGAGTATTCTGCTGTCTATAATAGAACGGATAGCAAATAATTTAATGTCTTATTACTTTCTTATGAGTTTATCTTTATATTATTTATATTAATTAAATCAATAAAAAGTTTTATTTCTTCGAATTTTTAAAATTTTCGTACTAGGGCACACCCGTCTCATTTTAAAAATAGTTTTTTATAATAAAAATAATTTTTTGTCAAGCAGTAAATACATAATACAATTAAAAACACTTTGAACAGATATTTATACCAAAATTATTGTCTACTTTTTAGTAAAAGTTTTACAAAATTTATACTGAAATTCATAACTTTTTAAAACTAAGATTTGTAATGTCACACCCGTCGCAGCTCTCAGACGACCTGAAATCGTATTCTATCAATATCTACCCGTTATTCAACGACTTTAAGCTTAATGTCCTTGTGAGCCGCAACGTTTTTTGGAATGAAAAATTTCATATTCTTGATTTATAACAAAAAATTTGTGTAAAATGGTCACACCCGGCTAAATGAAATTACTCATTTGCTTTCGCGGTTATTCTGCGAATGGTTTTTATGAAAAAAGTACACCATTAAAAATTAGTAAAGGGTTTTATAAGTACTATGCATCTACTCTCTAGAAAAAATCATAATAATCGCAAGACGAAAATAAAAGTTATGACCACTTTTTCCAGTTTTAATTAGGTTCACATGGAAAATTAAAAAAAATTTTATCTTTTAAAATATTTTAACAAAATCGGACAACAATGTTATAAGCTATGTCAATTTCAAATAGTTATTCGTAGTAATATACGACTTAACTAATACATTTTTCGAAAATATAACAACCCAGACTGCGGTAGAAGCAAAATTTGTTTAAGGGAAATACGAAATTTGTAAAAGAATATTGTTCTTTATTACGTTTCAACCCTTCAGCTGATGTTAGGATGTTAAAAAAATTTCTTACGGAACGGCCAATACATTTTTATACGAATTCAATATATTTTCAGAACACACACTATATTTTGAATTTAGTAAGGAATCGGATCTATACCCCCTTATTTATAACTTATAAAAATGTTATGAAAGGTTTATGAAACAAATATTGTATGGAAATCTGTTTCATAAACTTTTTATTAACATTTTTTTAATTTATTATGAATATGGTTTATAGTCTTTTATGTATTTTAACATAAACTCCGTAGTTAGTCACTAAAAAAAATCAATTAAATTAGAAATATATAGATAACACTCAATAATTTTTTTTTTTGGATACAAACAATGATTGATTATTGATGAATATAATACTCACCCCTATCACATATGTTATGGGAATAAGTTCTTTGGGAGCAAATCTATATTCCCATTCCCAACAAACCAGTATCGCGAGTATTTTGGAAATAAAAGTGTCTATTGTGAATTATTTGGCAGTAATAGTTTCTATTGTGATGCATTTATCAGTGCTTTATAAATAATTTGTGTACATACTTGTAAAAGGAAAACTATACACATTTTGAAGAAATTAATAAAGTTTAACTGCGTTTTGTGGTGCTGGACGAGAAGAAGCAATCCGTATTTTGCGAAGATACATTCGCGATTAATCGTTAGAGGAAAATTTGCATGCAAGATGTTCGCGGTACCACCCGTAGTGAAAATGGCTGGCACTTTGGCTAGCGCACATCTCCTCCAACAGACAATTAATTTGCTATTTATTAGCAGTTGTGCTCTTTTAATAAAATAAAAAAGTAATTTAATACAGTCCTAGCTTAAATACAAATTCCCTTCTCGTTCCCATCGACACTTGTTGTGAACTTATTTTGTAAAATTATTCGCGGGAGTAAACAATGGCGATGCCACATTTTTTAAGTTTGTGAATTCGCTCCAAAAAACTTTGTTATGGGAAACATTTACGATAGCAAATCAGAAAATGTGGATATTTTTTTATGGGAATAGGGGTGACTATTTAACAAAGTTTGCAAAACTTTTAAATAGGTATTTAGAAGTACAAACCTATGCTCTTATTTTAGTGTATATTGTTGATGCAATTTTAATAATTAAACTGAGCAATGAAACATACTAAAAAACTCGCCACGCTCAATATACAATCCAGCGGACAACAACAATATTAAAAATAAATAAAATTTCTAATATTTATAAAAAATTTTATGTGTGAAATAAGAGAAGCGAATGCAAATATTCTAAATCCATTATATAATTAATTTCGTTTTTGGAAAAATGCATAGTTTTCTTAATGTGGAAAATCAACAGCATGCATTCCGGACACACCATTTTGAATGAAGAGAGGAAAACCCGTATTTTTGTTTTTCGTTTTTAACACATAATGAGCAGTCTTACACAAAAAAATTTAGGTACATTTATTTTCAATCTAATCATATTAAAGCAGTTTTCATTTTAAAATTTATGCGCTTATTTTATGATATATTTTACAACACTTTCAACGGTCAAGCATTTGATATAAGAATCAGCCATATACAATTATACGTAACATTAATTTAATATTAACTCAATATGATATAATAGATGATAAAGATTTATTTGATTTAAAATAAAATATAACGTTCATTTTTCATTGATTCTCGAAAGTAGATTTATCTTTAGTTTAACATGACAAAAACTGGTTTTACTATAAAACAAAATATACGGCCATGTCACAGACTTCAATTCCGTTCGGAAACGGAATTCAATCTAGCCCATTTTTGTAGCAGCTAGTGTCTAAAAGAGAAAACTAAAATACGAAAATTTGTCAGTTGCGTGCAGACTGTTGGCGTCGTTACTATGCTACGGTATGCTCCAGCTAGGACTTGACATATTAGGCTGGATTAAATTCCGTTTCCGAACGGAATTGAACTCTGTGACATGGCCGAAAATAATAATTTTGTTTTGACTGGGAAAATGTTAATCTACGAATTGTTTGTTTGACTGTTATTTAGAACGCCAACACCCAAAACAACAAGAAAAACTGTGCTTTAAAAAAAACAACCCCGATGACGGCATACACACAAGTAACAACAACAATAAGGATAGCAAAAGGAATGGAATTGTACTAAGTTTGTGTACTGAAGATTTTTGTTTGAATCAATTCGTTAATGTCGCTGCATTAATTATCATTCATTCTTTTACAGTCTTTAGATAAACATTCAGACTTGAACACATTTAACAAAGCGAAATTTCATAAATGCTTGATACATGATGATAATGATGATGATGAGCCGGACAAAAATTTTGATTGATATATTAGAAGAATTCACTAAATATTTTTGTTTGATTAAATAAACTATTTTGTTTAGTATTTTTAGACTAATTGTTTTATAAATTCAGAAAATCCAGTAAATCGTTTTCTTTTATTTAGTAAATTGTTTACAATTTGTAAATATTTTTAGACAAATTGTTTTATAGATTTAAACAATTTGTTCACTGTAAAAAACATGTTTTTTTCAATAAAATTTTTGAAATATTTTTGTCTATATTTACAAATCTGTTTGTAGGTCCGTTCCTAGACATTATATTTACTATATCATTTAATTTTTTTACAGAAAATGAAATTCAGTTTTTTCTGTGTAAAATGTATACAGATATATTGTATATTTCCCCTTTGAAAGAAAAATGTTACTGTATATTTATATTAAGGCGTGATTAATTTTAAAGCCTTACACTTATTTTTTAGTTATCACGGTCGTGAATTATATGAGCAATATGCAAAGTAGGTTTTTTATTTTAAAAATCTATAAAAAAATATATATATTACGTTCCTACTAACTTGCTTTGTTTTAAAAGGATTGAATTCTTTAACATGAGATATTTTCACCATAAAATCTTAATCACAATAAGAGGAATTTTTTAACATTAGAAATTTTTTTGTAGAAAACATATTTATTTATTAACTTTTGCATACTTAAGTAAAGGAGGGCATATAATACTCAGCGCCACTTCTTTTTATATCCTCTTTTTCTAATAATCCTTAGATTTAGAATAGAAAGTATATGCTTACAAAGTTTCTAACACATTACGCTTATTTTAAACAAGTAAAAACAGTGTGATGTGATCAAAAACTTTTAACACTTAATGCCTAAAGTCAATTTAATGTCTAAATACTGTGAACCAAAAAAATTTTTTTAGAGAATTAAAGTATCGTCAAGAATGAACTTCTTATCCCAGTTTGTTTCTTATAAAAAGCATGAAGTTGTTAATATTTTCTTTAAAGTGCATATCAAATTGGTTTAATTTATTAACAGCTTCAAGTTAAGCATGTATAATATTATATTATAAACCTTCCTTTACCAAAGTAGTGTGTGAGTGATTTTTTCTATTAATCTCCACAGTACATCAAAATATTAAAAGTGTGTTCAAACATGCATATACTCACAAGTGTAATGACAAACTCGGAAGCATTTTCTATTGGAGAGCACAACAAGTGAGAGTTGCTTATACTAAAAATAGTCTGTCGGTAAGAGCTGTTCCTGGCGAAGTAATATTAGGATGACTAGAAAAGTCTGTTGATGACTTTTTTTAGGAAAATATTGTGAACCAAAAGGCGAAATTGCTACAGCAAAATGTATTTTTTTTTTACATACTTGCTAAATTTTGTTACATTATGTTGCAGAAGAGCCTCATAATAACCTTAAAAACCTTAAACCTTAATAACCTTAGATCGAATATGGGAGCACAAACACACAGATGCAAAAGGATGCAGCCAGAAAAGAGGTGATAACATCTAAATGGCTGGAACGATTTTCTTCAAACATAGCAAAGACCACTCGCGATCTAGTCACCTTTTAAACCAACAAAAAAATACTAAATAAAAATCGATCCATCCGTTTAGGCTCTACGAGGAAACAGACATACACACAGATACACAGACACACAGATACACACCAAAAACTTATAAAACCTCGCTTTTTGGTCGGGGGTTAAAACAATTTTAGCAAAAAACAGATGTAATTACATACATAAAAATGTTAAGGATCTACTGACGAGTTGGCATTAGCACCCAACGAAATGCTGACATATAAATTAGCTAACCACAACAAATAAATTGAATTGTTTGGAACATAAATATAATTAATTTCTATGTACCATTCTCTACGTTATTTAATTTAGAAATATTTAAAAGGAATATTTAAAAAGAAACCCGTTCGTTCGTTCGTCTGTCTTATACAGGCTTCTTTCTCGAGAACCGTAAGAGTTAAGTTAAAAATTTTAGTTAAAAATTAAAGGGTGTTCTAAAGCGAGCACCGAAACATGTTGATATATTAATGTAATATATGGACACTTGATGTATAGACCCTTGACATTTTCGAAGTTAGTGTAATATTATACAGACTACACCAAAAAATACTGAAATTGAAACAAAATAAAAATTAAAGGGTATTCTAGCAGTTAATGTAGTTTTGACCATGCAATTTTGACAATTAGCTGTATCTTGGAAGCCGTAAGAGGCAAACCCTTGAAATTTTCACAGCTAGTGCACTATTTTAAAGGCAACAGTAGCGATATCTAAGAAACAACCAAAAATAAAAATTAAAGGGTATTCTATCTGGTAATGTTATTTGGAAATGTAGCTGTATCTTATGAATCATTATCACCAAAAATCATCATTAGACACCAAAAATAAAAAACACAAAATAAAAATAATATAACCAAAATGAAAAAAAATCAACATAAAAAAGCGCTGAAACAAAAAAATTATCAAAACAAAAAAATCGTCAAAAAACGAAAAGTCGCCAAAACGAAAATTCACCAAAACGAAAAATTCGCTAAGGCCGTTAAAGACGTCAAACTTAAAAAGAACAAAAATCACAAAATTGCCAAAGCGCAAAATCGGAAAAATTAGCAAAGCGCTAGAACGAAAAAAATACCACAACGACAAAATCGCGAAAAACCAAAAAAAGGGGCCAAAACTAAAAAAATAGTCAAAACGCACAAATCGCAATGTGAAGAAAGCGCCGGACAAAAAAAAGCATAAAATCAAGAAAACTCCAAAACTAAAAGAAATGCAAAAACCTAAAAATCGCAAAAAAAAAACAAACAAAAAACGCCTAATTTAAAAAAAAAATCGCCCCAACAAAACAAATAAGCTAAAGCTAAAAAAATTCTCTAAGGGATGCCCACATTTTTTTTTGGGATAATAAATAAAGTTTTTACCGCCCGCGTTGACTCCTTCCCAAAAAATATGTGGGCATCCCTTAGAGAACCCACATTTCCAAAATCAGGCATAACTCGTCCAAACTCAAACTGTTAAAAATACGTAATATGAGCATTTATAGAGGAGTTCCTTGCCTTCAAATCCTCGTAAATTTTTTCCGCCCACGTTGACTCCTTCCTAAAAAAAATGTGGGCATCCCTTAGAGAACCCAAATTTCAAAAATCGGGCATAAATCGTCCAAACTCAAACTGTTAAAAATTCGTAATATGAGCGTTTGTAGAGGAGTTCCTTGCCTTCAAATTTTCATCATTTTCTTCCGCCGACGTTGACTCCTTCCCAAAAAAATGTAGGCATCCCTTAGAGAACCCATATTTCAAAAATCGGGCATAACTCGTTCAAACTCAAACTGTTAAAAATTCGTAATATGAGCATTTGTAGAGGAGTTCCTTGCCTTCAAAACCTCATGATTTTTTTCCGCCCACGTTGACTCCTTCCCAAAAAAAATTCAGTTTTAAAAGTATTCACTACGTTTTAATTGGTAACAGAGTAATGTTAACCTCTTAACAGAGCTCTGTTAAATTCTATGGTTTGTGTCTATTGTTTTATATTTTAAAATTTAATTTCACACAGATCATTATTTTATGCTGTTTTCTTTTCTACATAAAAAATATCACCTTGTTGAAAGGTGCATATATAAAATGTCTTGCCAACTCTGCAATAATGCTGTATGTTTTTTGCCGAGAACAAAACGCAAGTTATGAAAAAGTGGATTGTCGTGTTTTTAACAGCAGACAGATAAGTTTGTTATTCAGACATATAAGTGTAAAATTTCTCCTCATCAGATGACGAGCATGAATATAATAATTGATTTATTGTAATTTCTGCACATGTAATGCATTGTCAATACTTTTAAATTTTTCCTTTAAAAAAGTTTATTCTCATGAAATATGTAAACATAAAAATACAGCTGCCAGATTGCCGATTTATAGGCAATCCAGTACGATTTTATATGACTGGCAATCTAGAATTAATAATATAATCATTTCTCATTATTGTTCTATAAAATAGTAGAAAAATTATCCTTAAAAACTTATTTTTTTACTTCGAGGCGATTTTTTTCAACTTCGTCTGGCAGCACGATTTATAAACAAAAGCCACCATTTTACAGAGCACTAACAGCACTGTAGATTTATACGGGGCATAAAGTGCAATGCCCTCCACCATTAGTGAGCGTGATTTTTTTAGAATAAAACATACCACCCCTTTAGAGAGCAAAACATTTTTAAGAAACGAACACCAAATTGCACTTTTTACAAGGAAATGTAGCATTTTTTGTAAAAAGAAAACACCATTACTGTATGTTGCTAATGCAATTTTAATAATTAAACTGAGTAATGAAGCGTATTAAAAAAGCATAACGCTCATAGACAAGTTTGCAGAAAAACAACAATTTTGTTAAAAAATTATAATTTATAATAGTTTTAAAAATGTAATAGGTGAAATAAGAGAAACAAATGCCAATATTCTAAGCCCGTTATAGATTAAATCTCATTTGTAGAAAAAATTCCTAGTTTCTTAATGTGGAAAATCAACAGCATGCATTACGGACACACGCCATTTTGTATGAAAAGAGTAAAAACAGTATTTTCGTTATTCGTTTTTAACACATAATGGACAGTCTTACACAAAAAAAACTTATGAACATATTTTTTATAATATATTCAATCATGCTAAAGCAATTTTCATTTAAACATTTATGCGTTTATTTGATGAAATATTTTACTATATTTTCAACGGGTACGAAAAAAAATTTGAAATGAGAATATGGTATTCGTACAGAACCCTTCGTGTCAAAGTCGGGTCAAAGTCGCTCTTTACTGAATTTATTTCTTGTTTATGCTTATGCATTATGTGTCGATATAATTTTTGAAAAAAGTTACTTTTGCTGTTGCCGCTGTGAAAAAAATACATTAGGAATTTACTTTTGAAAAAATTTGCTTCTGCTGTTGCTGTATTAAAAAAGTTACTTTTGAACAAAATTACTTTTGGAATTTACTTTGGAAAAAGCTACTTTTACAAAAAAGTTGCCTTTTGATTTTTTTGAGAAAAGTTGCTCATGGAAAAAGTTGTTTAAAAAAAATTCCCTTTGGCAAAGGTAATCTTTGGAAGTTGCTGTTAAAAATAGAGTTAATGAAATTGTGACACTCCTTCCAGAATCGATTTTGTATACTTTATTAGGTCACAAAATAGCATTGTAGAAGCTACAAGCGAGGTGATAACCTTATTTTTATAATATATACCATATCCAAGTGTGATAAAGGATAATATAATAACAAAATCACATATTTACACTCTTGAACATATGGAGGTGTATACACATATTGCTTCTTTAGGTAGTTGGGTGTCCACTTGGAATACTAATATGTTAAAACACTTGTACAAACAATTCACTGCCATATTCCCTACCTTTGTCACCACTACACTCACTTGTTCTGACACTTGTAGTTGATTTTCTTGTTGTTGTGATGTTGAAAAATGTATTGCCTATATTAAGGCAGTCCCATGGCGGATACTAAACTGACAACATTATTCTTCGTTGTTGTTTTATATACTTAACCTCTTCAACATATCCTCTTTACATTTTTCTCTTTTGTTTTTAAAGATTTGCATACAATATTTTCTATTTAAAATGTGTAGTAAGGAGAAAAAATCACAATCTTACTTATTTGAAAATTGCACAAACAAATTTATGTGGGAAAGAATTTTCAAGATGTGGTTGACATCAAGTTTATGGTGTCTGTCAACAGTTACAGTAGTGGTAGTGGCAACCTTCCCACTTGACCTGAGATTCGATATAAACGAATGCTCACTAGAACGAAGAAACTTCGAAACAAAATTGTTCGATATTTGTTCGCGAATCTAAAAAAATTAGAATTTTCGCTAAAGCGAACTTCGTTTAATAATTTCTCGAATGTATGACGATAGCCTAGTGGATGTGTGCTAGCCTGTTAGCCTAGAGGTACCGTGTTCGAATCTGTCTGACTGCAGCGTAAGTTAAAGAATATATTAAAATAAATATATTTAAAAATTACTTTTTCTGCTGCTTTTTGGCGATATTGAAACTAGTTCGATATTGGCTCACTTTTGATATTGCTGGCGAACCTTCGAAATCGAATGTTTTTTTAAACAAAACTGAGCGGTAGGTAAACTTTGTTCGATTAATTTTTGAGTGTCATTATCGATAGTTTTATACGATAAATATTCGAGATATATTCCAAATCGATATCATTAACGAAAGTCTTGGTCAAGTGGGTTAGTGTGCAACATCAGTTATAAGTAGTAGTACACAGGTAAACAATTTGTTTACTTTTTTCTTAAGACAAGCCGTCTTAACAACATGCCACTTCACATAATAACATCAAGTAGAAATATAAAACAATTGCGTTTTTTTATTAAATATAGGGAGATCTTTTTCCTGTTTGTTTTTTTAGTGTAGAAAAAATTTTAACGAAGTTTAAATCACATTCGTATATAAATATTTTTTCATTATCCATTCGTATATTCAAATAAATGTCTCAAATTATTACATTACATTACAAATAAGCAAAAAATCATGATTTTTACCCAAAAAACTTTAAGCTCGAATAATTTCACAACACTAGTGTGTATGTCTATGTCATCCTTAAGTCTATGTATGTGCAAATTCACTTGACATATGACTTAATAAAAATCAAGCGAAATACTCGTATAACGTTACTTTTCATATATTTTTTCTCATATTTACGTACAATGATTTAATTTTAAAATTTTATATACTTTCGCCTTTTCTTTAAGATAAAATCCCCCTCCTGCCACAATTTAAATTTTTAAAACCTTAACACACTTTTTACTTTTACTTTACAATTTAAATTTTACATAAACAGAGCATGATTGTACTCGTATTAGCAAAAGAACTCATACACATACAAAGTAAATGCGATTGTTGTTTTAATTTTATTTCTTTTTTTCATTTTACCAAAAATTCATTTTCCTCATCTTGTGGTATGTTGGAAATATTTAGATACATTTCTTATAACATTTTCCTGTAGTGGAGCATATAGCAGAGAAAACCGCAAAATAACACACGTATTCCTAACGAAAATTACATTATATAGAAAATAAATTTTAAATAAAAAAATTCCACAAAATTGCATTAATTCAAATATTTACATACTAACAGTTTATAATGTGAATAGACATCCCAGCAAAAACTACTGCATCGCCATATGCAGGTTTGTAAAGGAGAGATTTGTTGGTGTAGCTTACAAACCTGCTTACGTATTGCATGATATTTGTTTGCGATGTCCCACTTAGGAGCATTTATTGTTGAACGCTTATTTCATAGCAATCAGTATGAAATAAAATCATACTATTGTTTTATTGTTTTACGATCGTAACTCGTCGTTATTCATCTCTGCCTTACAATATATCTCTGCATCACAATAACGCATTCTTGTATGCACCACTGTAACTGGATGTGTTTTTTAAGACGACGAAAAAGAAAAGCGTAAGAAGCTTAAGCATTTTGGGCCATACATTATTCAACATATTCAGGCAATACATTGTTCACTACTACGAAGCACATTTGTTTAACAGGACAATTATGTACTGCTTCTAAAATCTTGATTATTTTTTGGTGGGATGTTTCAAGATACCCAGTAAACAATTGAAATTGAGAACTATTTAAAATAAGTAAAGTGCGACTTTGGCTCGTACACGAAGGGTTCCGTACGAATACACATATGTATATCATTTTCCGTTTTTCTTCCTTTTTTCATTTTGGCAGCTATTTCGTTGTGTTTTTTGTTTAATATTGGTTTTTTAAGTTATTTTTCGTTGTTCTGGCGATGTTTTCGTTCCGACGCTTTTTTTTAATTTTTGTGACTTTTTCGTTGTTTTTCTTTGGGATTTTTCGTTTCTTGCAATTTTTTGGCGATTGTTTTTAGTTTCGGCAATTTTTTGGTTTTGGCGTTTTTTTAATGTTTTTTATGCTTTTTGATGATATTTTTAGTTTTAGCGATTTATTTTAGTTTCGGTGCTTTTTTCAGTTTTGGCGCTTTTTCGTTTTTGGGATTTTTTGGTTTTTATTGATTTTTTAGTTTACGCGATTTCTTTTTTTTTTTTTTTGTCCTGACACTTTTTTTTCGTTCTGGCGATTTTTTCAGTTTTTGGCTATTTTATCTAGTTTTGGCGCTTTTATTTTTGTTTTGGTGATTTTTTTAATTATTGTCGATGTTTTTCGTTTTGATGATATTTTTAGTTTTAGCGTTTTTTTTTTGTAGTTTTAGTGTTTTTTTCGTTTTGACGAGTTGTTTCGTTTTTTGCGTTTTTTAGTTTTTTTTTGCGATCTTTTTAGTTTTAATGGATTTATGCGTTTTAGCGATTTTTTTTAATTTTGGTGCTTTTTTTCTTTGAGAGCTTTTTTCATTTTGGCGATTTTTCGTTTTCACATTTTTTAATTTTGGAATTTTTTTAGTTTTAGCGTTTCTTAAAATTTCAAGATTTTACCTTTAACGGTTTGCAAGATACAGCAAATTGTCTAAATTACATAGTCAAAATTACATTAACTGATAGAACACCCTTTAATTTTTATTGTTTTAAATATCGGTGTTAATTGGTGTAGTCCATTCTACAGACTACACCAGTTAACACGAAGCTAGTATTTCAATATTTTTCGTTGCTCGCTTTAGAACACCCTTTAATTTTTAACTGGCATATATTTGCGGCCAACGTTTTACACATTCTGTGAAAATTTTAGGTCCATAACTCTTACGGTTCCCGAGAAAACAGGCTGTGCCAGACAGACGGATGGACAGACAGACAGACGGACAGCGTAGCGAAAACGTACACTTTTGGTGTACGGAGCCCTAATTAAACTAAACATTTGAATACGATGTTCTCTACGTACCAATTAAGATAAGAACTTATTACAATTTCTTTTATATTCGAGTATCACCCTACTAAGTAGTGGTAAAGGATCGAAATTTTTAAACAAAAGCTGACTTCTCAGGGCACAGTGGTTCTAATTCAAAAGAAGGTAATAAATCTGTGTCCTTGAAACTTGCGATCCGATCCCGAAACGGTGTCTGTAAAAATTATAGAAATTTTCAGAATGTCGGAATTTGGAATACCCTGTTGAAATACACGCTGAGCTAAAGGGTATCAAAGTTGACTACCTCGGCCATGAAAAATCTTGCTGACCTCATAACTTTGGCAAACACTATCTGATTTAAATGAATTTAATATTGGTGCAAAGCTTAAAAATAGATAAAGAAAATACAGTTTACCTTATTAAGATATGTGTAAAATTTTTGGTTTTTGGCTTCGACTTTATTTTTTATTTCGTCAACATCTCCAGTAATAGCATAGTCAAAACTTAACAACAAACATATTTTATGGTTTTTAACACAATCCTTAATAATATGCAGAAAAATGGGTTTAGTTATCTCAATTCATGTAGTGTTGAAATACAATCATGTTCAAGACTTTGAAATCAAAGCGAATAATGGTTAAATTTAAAAAAAAAAATATAGATTAATTCTCTGCTTACAAGGAATAACAGCTAAACTCGACTTCCGTAAGTTTTCAGGAGAACATTTTTAAGTTTGAAATCGTTGCCTGAAATCAGGATATTTAGAATAATCTTACCTTTTTGTGTTTAGTATTTTAATTTGTAATTTAATTTATAATGAAAAATAGTTAACTTAAGATATATAAACAAAACAAACAGTTTAGTTTTTTTTTCCTTTTCGTTGTTTTTAAATTTCAAGATCCCATCTCATCTTAAGCTGTTATTCCAAACATAATGAGTTGACTTTAACTTCAAAAATAAATCAATAATGGCTAAGCTCGAGTTTAGCAACCAAACCCAATTAAAAAATAACCAATTTTTCAAACAGAATAATGGCTAAACTCTAGCTAGGCAGAATATGACTACATTCACGGCATAGTTTGGAATAGAACTCTAATTCCACTTAAGAGGCTACTTAAATAAATTTGTTTGAACAAATTTGAGATAGGCTGTTATTCCAAAATCATACAAGCGGAATATCGACTTTGGTTGTTTAGATTTTTAGGTATAAAATATTAATTTTTTCAGATATAATGATAAAATTTTGTACAATGGTATTAACAACGCAATTTTATCATAACTCGACTTTAGCTGTTACTCCTTGTGAGCAAAGAACTGTTCAGCGTTTTTCTCAAAAATTGCTCAAAACTAATATGTTTTTCGTTTTTAATATTTCAAAAGAATAGTCTTCAAAAACGACTGAAATTGAAACTTTGAATCGACTAAAGCATTCACGCTAACTCCAGCATTTGACGAATATAGTGAACTTTCCTACGAAATTCCGAATTAATCGCTTAAAAAATGCCCATCCAGCTTTTCAAATTTCTTTGCATATTATATCAGAATAATTAGTCTGGCTTTTAATTGTTACTCGTCGTCTCAAAAATGTGGCCAAGAGGGCGGATTTTCTAAACATAGTAAAATCATTTTATGAAAATTGCACTAAAATAAATTTTTCCATTTTTATTTCTTTGCAATTTATTAAAAACGGAACAGCCTTCCTAACCCATCAAAAATGTTGATGGAAAAGTAATGAGTTAAAATGCTAATAAACATACCTTTTCCTACTTCTACTTCCTACATGGTGATATTATTAAAGGCAAGTACATACTTACCACATTGGGTTATATAAACAAGCTAACAAGTTAGAAGGTGCTGAATACACAAAACACAATAAAAATTAAATGTCTCTGCTAAGCATTGAACTCATGCCATTTTCAGTTATTGTGCTATTTTATCCCAAGGGTTTTGCTCTAGATATTATAACATACTTACGATATATATTAAATTCATTGATATTTTATTTTCAATAGTAAATAAAATGCCCACAAAGCAGATATCGCGGGTGAAATTAGTCAAAAGTGTATTATTTTCAAATGAATTTACTAAAAATACTGTGACGTATGAGCAATATGATAGCATTCTACGATATTACGTATACTACGTGGTACGCTTTTCCACTAAAATTTTGCCTATATGTATTTTTTTATATATATATTTTTATTTATATTTTTTTATATACTCAATGGCTTAGGAATTATTATAACCACAGTGATGAAAAATATATTTTTTATACAAAATAGGAATATTTTTATTAATTAAAAATTTATAAAAAAAATTTTAAGTGGCAAAAACTTATCATTTTCTTTAGCTGGTCATAAAGCCACATAGCCATAAATAATGATTTTATTCATAATAAATAAAGACACTTAATTTTTTCAAAAATTTTCAACATCTACACTGCTCAACAAATTGATATTTTGTACAATAATACGTTTCTAACAACTGATTATGGTAGAGGTTACCAAAAAAAAACCCATATGTGTATCGGCGTTTTGAAAGTTTACATCTGGGATTTTGCACATAGTTATACTGACACGGCATACCATATCTTGTAAGGCTTACTTTTAAGATATAGGATATTAATGTAAAACAGCACGAGGAAATTTTTCTGAAATAATTCAGCCCACCTTGTCACCTCTGAAGGGCAATTTTTCGCCCCTTATTTATTAAGGGGCCATGACAACCCCATAATAAGAAGAAATAGGGGTTCTACGAATTTTTTGTGGCCCCAAATATCCTCTTTAAATTGGCATACAAAACATCCTTGTATATAAAACAGTTTTAGGGATATTTGAAAACTAAGCTCAAGACATTTTGTAAATTTGGCGAAGTAACAACATTTTGAACATGTCATAACTTTTGAAATAAAGATTTTTAATTTTTTTCCTTTAACATTATGATGAATGACAACATCTGACCAAATTTCATCAAAACTGAAAGGGGTCGTGTCTAACTCTTAGTTGATTTGACATGCAATATAAGTGGCTTTGAAATTTTTTCAATAAAAATGGCAAGTATTTGCCACTTTCGATTTTTCATATATTTTTAAAAAATTAAAATTTTATAATATTACCTAAAAATATATATTTCTTATCACTGCGGCCTGAATATTCAGTTTTATATAAAACACAGCGTCTTCACGAGACATAATATCAAATATTTTTCTGTTAGCAAGCGTCAAATTCAATAGCAGAGAGAATTCTGTTACGTGTAGACTTCAAATTAGTGTTATAGCAATGTTATAATAATTATTATGAGAGCGTTGTTATAATAAATATTATCACAACAATCTTATGATATGTAATCTCAAAAAATATGAAAATAAATAAATTGTTTGTTTGTGTTTATTGAAATAAATTAAAATCAAAATTTTTAATAAAATGTCTGTGAATTTGTGTATCTAAAATTGTTTAATTGAGTTCTTAATTAAAATTTGTTTGAAAAATCATAAATAAAACTACTAATTACGCAAAAATATTGAATTTTAACCCAATGAGTATTTGTAGCAAATAAAATCTCTTAACAAAATTAAAAATACGTTGTCCTGTTGTATGACATGAAGAGAAATTTCGATATTTTAGTTTTCTTGTTCTGCCGAAGTTCTCTCTCATGTTATATCAAAGTTAATGTCTTGTGAAGACGCGGTGTTAGATTTCAAACATAACAAAAATTAATTAAAATTAATTTTATTTGTTAGATATTTTTTTAATAGAATTTTTTTTTTAATTAATTCAATTATTATTTCTTAATGCAATGCGCGGATCTAGAAGAAGCGGAAAGGAAATTCCACCTCCAAGATAACTAAAATTCCAGTTTCTATTGCGGTACTTAAAAAAACAATATATTCCTGTTGTGTATGCATAGAAGTTTATGCATACATACAAATCTACATACATATGCACTTAAACTTTGAAAAAAAAACTTCAGAACGATCCGCGCCTGTTAAGGACAATATATGCATGTATGTATGAACATCAATATTATGTATAATCACCCTGCCAAAATTTGGAAGTGCAATTTCTGATACATTTCCTAAAATGTGACTTCTTTAACACAGCTAAATATTATTTGGCAAATTTTGCAAAAACAAATATATTAGTATCGAATTTTAAACTTCGTTCTACAAAATGTAATGTCAGCGACAACCTCGAAGAAGTCACTAAAGAGTTAATTATAAGATTATGCAAAACGTAACAAAAGCGACACACTAATTTGTTAAGCAACAAAAACAAAATGTAAGAGAACACTTCCACTAAATAGTTTCGTCTGGTAGGTATAACCGTAGTTGCTCGTTTCTTCCCGAGCGGTGACACTTCTATGAAAAGAAAGGATTATCATAACGATAGTTTTGCACTTCTTGCTGTTACGTTTAACCCTTTCGCTACAAGTTTTCCAATTCAGGCATTAAAAATCCAATTTTGTTACTATTCGGGCTTAAATATTTTTAATAAATTTAAGTTTTTTTATTTTTTCCAAAAAGTTGACTCCAAAGTGGTTTTTTAGAATGATGCCATATGGATACATTTGTACTCAATGGAGTATAAAAAATACATGGGCGAACAAAACTAAATGGAATTGGAGGATGAGGTGGTCCTATATTTTTAATTAACGGTCTGAGTTGAAACGAGCCATTTTCCAACTTTCCAAGTTGATCAAAAGAGGAATTATCTGAGGGATGAGTCCATTATATTATGGAACGACCCAAGAAGGGGGAAATACGAGGAATTGCATTTTTTAAACAGGGCGATCTCTTACTATTATCTATAGTTATATTTTATTTGGAACTAGTATCCCCAAAATTGTCAAATTGTGGGAAATTTTGCCTCTTTGAAAGATAGTCCATTTTTTAGAAAAGTGAAAACGCACTTAGGGTGAAAATTGTGTAGAACAAATTACTGATTATTGTTTCTAGGGCCAATTGACAGTTTTATTTCCAAATATGAATCGGTAAAGCATGAAAATTAAAATGACTCTGATCTAGTGGTGTATACAGAGTTACAATAAAAACTTTACCACATCATAGGTTTGTATCCATATGGATACATGCATAATTAAAAAAATCGTCGGTGCTTTTTTCATTGTTTAAACAAAAAAATTCTTATGCAGAATATTAAATTAAAGTCTTTTTAACTTATTTCAGTTAATTTTATTCAAAAAAAATTCAATATGTTTGTTTTATAAGTAAAATAAAAAACTCTGTTTTGACCAAAAATAAAATATTTAAAACATGCTTTTTTAAATACGTATTTTTTTAAGAAAATAAAACCAAAACATTTTCCAAAAGTGACTTAAATTAAGGAATAAAACCTGGAAATTCTATAATCCGTTAGCAATCCAAAGGTAAAATTAATGCGGTTCTTGTTAGACGCTTATCAATTTACGTGTATCCATATGGATACAATATAGCGAAAGGGTTAAGTGACAGCTTCAAACAGAAAAAAAAAAGGAATGAAAAATCCACATACCGCAATTTTGATTGCAAATCATATTAAATTTACAAGAAATAATTTGTCGTTTGAGTGTGTTAGTGTTTACTTGCTTTGTTCATTGCTACAATTCACTGTTCTGCTTAGTTGTATGCCTTGTTGTTGTTTATTATTACATATGTCGTCTATGTAGACGACAAAAAACGAATTACCAGCGAATATTTACTGCTGCTGGTTTAAAATTACCATTGTTTCATATTAATTTTAAACGGAATATAATTAATCTAACCTTAAATCACCGTTAAAACAATTTTGCTATAAACGTCAAGTTTCATTTTCAATCGACATGACTATAACTTTAATTTCAAATAAGTTTTATGTTAAATAATCATTTAAATCATGTTGAATTAAAATGAAATGCATTTTACATACGATAGTATTTATTTAGTGTATAAGTAAAGAAAAGTTTGAAGCTGTGTGCAGTGGTTAGCGCGTGGACTATCATGCAGCTACAACGAAAAGTTTTCTGATGACTATCACGTAAGTAAAATAATTAATAAAATAGCTACATTAAAGTCATGCTGTTTCAGCTTGATATAACTTTAATTCAACATGATTCTTCGTGTTGTTCCAATATCAAATTCACGTTGTTTCAACTTGAAATAAATTTGATTCAACATGATTCTTCGTGTTGTTCCAATATCAAATTCACGTTGTTTCAAGTTGATATAACTTTGATTCAACATGATTCTTCGTGTTGTTCCAATATCAAATTCACGTTGTTTCAACTCGAAATTATTTTGATTCAATATGATTTTTCGTATTATTTCAGTATCAACTTCATTTTGATTTAACTGTACTGGAATATTAAATCAACATGAAATATAGTTGATTCAAAAGGAAAATTTTTCTTTCAAGATTATTGTAAATCATGTTGATTTAACATGAAACACCTATGAAGCAAAATAACTGCCGAAAAAAATGACCTGGTTTTCGACGATTTTACATGAAAATTTTTCTGTGTGCTCGACAGCAAATGTTTGCAGGGCAGATATTTTTCAGATAGACAATAAAAAATATAATTATTTTAAGGTATTTTTAAGTGAAAATAAAAGTACTTGTTTTTTTATGTAAGCATCCAAAATGTAATGGTTTCGTTTTGGGACATCAAAAACAAGAATAAGTACTTTTTCTAGTAGAAATGTAATGAGTTTTTAAAATTTTTTCTAATTATTTTCTTTTTTTTGGTAATATGATAACTGAATTTTTGTTGGGAATAGTTCCGAAGCAGCTTAAAGGAAGTTTTGTTTAAAGTTCTTTTTGGTTGTGGTAATAAAAACTGAACTACCCATTTTCTACCACCAATTTCATCGGTGGAGCAGCTTCTCCAAAGCCCCTTTTTTGCAAAAATCAGATAATTTCACTTTATTTTGGAATAATATCAATATGTATTTAACCATCGATGTTCTTGAAATAAAGCTTTTTTGTGGTATATGTGGATTTAATGGTCCGTGATATATTTTTCATGATTGCGGCTTAAAATAATTCCGAACGCATTGATTATATAAAAAAAATTTTTAACGCCTTAAAGGTAATTTAATTTAAAGTTTTTATTGTTTTTTGTAATAGAAGTGGACCAACCGTTTATAAGTTATGATAAAATCTTTGCAGCAGTCTCTTCAAATATTCCAAATGTTAAAAAAAAAATTAAAAAAATTATCCACATAATTTTAAATTTCGACTGTTTTTGTAGTTGGGAGAACATAACCTATCAAAAAAAAATATATAATGGTACTCCTTGTCAGTTTTCTTATTCCATAGTGATATCAACCAAATCCTGCTCCTATAGACACATATCTAATGTTTTTTATTAGACCGTAGATTTTAATTTTTTTACGTTGTTAGCCTGAAAATTTATTAAATATCTAGAAAGAAATTACTTTTTAGATTTAGTGAAAAAATTTTATTCATGAAAACCACAATGTTATACTCTTTTCTTTGTTACAATTTAAATCATATTATAAATAATGGAACCTGCCAACAAGCAGCTTTTAGAAAATTTTTGCGGTAAAAATCACAATTAAGTATTAAGAGTGCTTTATAATAAAAACGGCTGTTTTTATTTAAACCACATTATTTCCTAAATGTAATTTTATTTCAAGTATTTTGGCTTTCCGAACATCTAAGTAATACTCTTCTTTATTTATTAGAACGTGAAGTTATGCAAAAATTTAATTTTGTGGCTTTTTGTGCAGACTGTCAAGTTGACGTGAGCACCAGGTTTGCCACGTTTTGTTGTAACTATTTTTTCTTTCTTTTCACGTAACATTTGTTTTCTCTTAACACTCCCTTAACAAAGTAGAATTTCAAATAACAGTTGCAGCAGCGAAGCCGTCATCATACAAGCAAAGCAGGTTGAAGGTACTCGTAGTTGTCTATATGTCTCGCTGTCTTTAGGATAAAAAGATTGATGATATTTTATTTAACTTTATTCTCTTTCTTCATTTGTAGTGTGTTATACAGACATACAAGCAATTCTTTAGCAATATATTAAAAGCCAAAAAGTCTGTTTACACTGCAGAGGCCTCCTTTTAATTTATTATGCTTTACACTTTCTTAAAGTTTTTCCATTTTTATTTGTCGTTTTGTTTTCATATTGTTGTTTGTTTTTTCCTCAGTAATATGCTTTAATTAAGAGTGAAAAACCGCAATTTATAAGAAGTTTAGAGATGCAAAAAAGAAAAGGAAATTAACAGCATAAAGGAATATGAGACTTAGGAAACACTTGGGCTTTAAGATTACTTTAATAAGTACCAGATAAAATAAAAGAGGTAAAAGTATAAAGTTGTTTAAATTTAAAAAAAATTATAAATACGCAGCAAAAACATCTGAGACTTTGGCAACAGCACACTGGGAAGAAGAGAAATTAATAACTGAAAGGGCAGTTTTTCCGTTGGTACAAACAAAGTCATAGTTGTTTGCACCACAAATATTTTGGAAATAAATCAGGCATTTCACAAGGGCGGCATTAAAGTGGTCGTAAAATAATAAAATTGATATTTCTTTAAGTCTCATGCCACAAATCCCTAAATATTTATAAAAAAAAACTACCCTTAAGAAAATTCAGGTCAAGCAGATAAGATTAAGGCGTGTCGGATGCCCACTAAAGTTTGACTAAATGCTCTTTTTCTGTCTTTTTATATCTCATAACTTAAGAAATATAGTATTTACAAAAAAATCTTTTTCAAAAAAGTTGTCCGAAAAGTATTCAACAGCTTTTGTCTTGCCAACTTTTACCTTCATGGCATATTTAGCAAAATAAACAACAATATCGGAAAAAACTCATAATAGAGAAAATTTCAAAATGATTACACTAATTTAAAAATTTCGGTAAACTTTTTCGTCCTCTAGAACTAAAAGCTGTTTCTTTATTTATTTGAGCAGTAAAATATAAAAACAAAACGTCGACAACAAAATTATCTTTAAGCCGAGTGAACAATATTGCTAAAACTGCTTATTGGTTTCATGCATATCGTAAAAGTTTGCACCAAAATATTAAAAATTTCATAAAAAATTAGCTCTTTAGTGTATTTGTATTTTTTTAATGAATTTTTAGACGCAAAAAATTTTTTTTTATTTTTTATAATATTTAAGTCGAAAGTTATTATTTTGGTTTAAGTTCAATAATTGAGTTAATGTAAATTCAAATTATTTTTAAGAGTGGAATATTAGAATATCTAATCAGACTAGAAGAACGGATTAGTACCACCAAGTTCGACAGCTGCTACACTGTCACATAGAAAAAATTATCACCAAAAAATGTTCAAACAAATGTTTGTCTAAAAATAAAATTTATTTTCAGTAAATGTTCTTTACATAATCAATGAATTAATTGTTTATTTGACTTTTATTTAGAACGCAAGCACCAAAAACAGCAAGAAAAACTGTGTCGTAAAAAAACAACCCGGATGATGACATACACACAAATAACAACAACAACAATGATAGCAAAAGGAATGCGATTGTACCCAGTTTTTTTTGCTGAAGATTTTTGAGTGAATCCATTCGTTAATATCGTTACGTTAATTCTCATTCATTTTTTTAGAGTCTTAAGATAAACATTCAGACTTGAACACATTTAACAAAGTGTAATTTCATAAATGCTTAATGGATGATGATGATGACCCAGACAAAAATTTTGTTTGATATATTACAAAAAATCCAGTATATATTTTTCTTTGATTAAGTAAACTATTGTGTTTAATATTTGTTAGTATTTGAATTGTTTTATAAATTCAGACAAAAATATTGTTTGATATTTTTCGGAAAGTACAGTAAATCTTTTTGTTTGATTTAGTAAATTGTTTTCTTTACAATTTGTAAATATTTTTAGACAAGTTGTTTTATAGATTTAAACAATTTGTTCACTGAAAAAAACACGATTTATTCAATGAAAACATTGAGATATTTTTGTCTATATTTACAAATTTGTTTGTAGGTCTGTTCCTAGACAAAATGTTTACTATTTCATTGAATTCCTTTACAAAAAATTAAATTTAGTTTTTTCTGTGTATCATCAGCGTCCTTTGTTCACTTTTGATCGTGGGTCAAGGAAATATTAGTTATTTAACAAAATTTTATGACGAAATATATTCGTTTTTATTAATATGGTGAGCATGAAATTTCACCCCTGACTATTTTTAATTTTTAGGCTTCAACTTTTATGATATCTCTGAAACTAATGATTTAGGAACAATATTCGCTCAGCTGAAAGATAAGCTAAATAGAGGAAACCCTTCTCCAGTTATGCTAGTATACATATGTATGTATGTCGCGCAAGTGCGTTCATTTTGAAAACTAGAGGTGATAAAAAAATTTGGAGTGCAGACTCGCATTGGACAGCCCAAATAATTGAAGAAACAACTTCAAATTCTAGGGAGCCAAACATTTTAGCGAAATTGGTAAATTTATAGCCTTTTTTTTTTTGTTATTTGTTATTGTTATTGTATTTGTTATTGTTAAGGGCTATTCGATATTTTTCTGGGTATTTTGTTAAATATACGATTTATAAAAAAGTCGGTAAGACAAAAGCTGTTGGAAACTTCGTAGATAATAACATTTTAGAAAAAAAATTTTTTTTGTAAATACTGTATTTATTAAGTTATGAGATGTAAGATCAACAAAATAGCATTTGCCCAAACTTTGGAGGGTGTGTCTTAATCTAAACTGATGACCTGAATGTTTTTAGAGTATTTTTTTTTTAAAATCGTCATCGATTTTGTGTATGAGACTTGAAGGAATCCACATTTTTATACTTTACGTCCACTATAATGGGCATAGCAGTAAATATTCCCATTTATGTTGTGAGTACCAACTCTCCGAATTGGAATGGAGCTATGAAGTCTCCATGTAGGGCACTTAAGCCATTTAAAATATCCTAACGCATGCTATTTTCTTGTATCTTATTTTGATTGTTTCTTATCCAATTTCAAAACTTTTTTCCATTAACAAAGTTGTAAGCGTTCTAAAAGTGATGAAATTCTGTTCTCTAATTTGAAAAATATTCAATTTAAAAGTTGAAAATTTAAAATTTTTATAATTTTTGATAATTTTTGGCAAAAAAAAAGGAATGTCACTCTATCGCAAGAAAAGAGAAAAAATTGATATTAACCTCTTTATTTTAAAATATTAAAATATATAATGTATGAGCAAATATCTGTAGATTGTGAAAATCCTTAAAAAATCATATATTTGTTGCTTTTTTACCATATAAGCGCATAATATCTTTATCATTCGTTACTTCACGTATCGATCTCAGCATTCGTATTGACATTTCACCTCGTTTTGCATTTTACTTATATTTTGCATACTGTTTTTCTTCTAGCTCTAATTTTTCTCTATAAAGTTTTTGGATCCCTTCTCTAGTTAATTAGTATAGTTTGCTTATCCTTAAAAACCCAAAACAATAACAAAAACACCAAAATCAGACAATAGAAACTACTGCAAGAGCAAAACGCATATTATGTACAATTTTTTTAAAGCAAATGGGCCAATATAGTCGAACTATTTACGACCCAAATTATCGCGATCAAAACACAATTTTTTCTTTTCCAAAAATTTTTCCTTTTATTCAACACTCGCTTGAATTTATGGAATAAATATTTATGTAACGAATGATAAATTCTTAGCAAATTGATAAAGCTTATGCTAAAGATTTTTCAATAAACACTTCAAATTCACATGTTTTTAATAACTTGTTGTTTGCATTGCATTTAATATACATAGAGTTTTAATTTACTTATAAGATTTATTTCATGGTAATAATATTAAATATTAAAAAGAATAGTCACGAATGACAAACAACTTAAATCAAAGCCTTTTCTTTATAGATTGCACTATTTTGTAGAAATGAGAAACAAATATTTAATATTTAAAAACAGTCACGAACGACAAACAATTTGTAGACATACATTTACCACAAAAAACAAAGCCTTTTCTTTGGAATATGCTCTATATTGTAGGAATGCGAAATGAAACTATTATTTAAAGCTATTTATTTTTGCATTTGCTTAAAATTATATATTTAAGAAGAGACAAAAGGAATTTTAACAAACGAAAGTGAGGTATCATTTTGTAGGTAAATATATATGCTTTGCAATAAATAAGATGATGTATTTATTGCAAAATATATACATTTGTTTTGAATCTAACTCATATATAAAAAAGTATCTCTTGACACACATATCAAATGTATATTTATCTAAAAGCTATCTACACAAACATGAATTAATATTGAAAATATAATTTAATTTCCCGCTTTAGCTGGAAATGGGACCATCTGAATGCGACCTATTTTACATCAAAATTTTGATTTTAGTCCATACACGGAAAAAATTAAATTTATTTTTCAGTAAAGAAATTCAATGAAGTAGTAAATATTATGTTTAGAAATGTACATACAAACAAATTTTGTAAATACAAACAAAAATATTCCAACAATTTCATTGAAAAATAAATCAGTTTTTTTCAGTAAACAAATTGTTCAAAACTAGAAAACAATTTGTCTAAAAATGTCTACAATTTCTAAGCAAAATAAGTTACTGAATCAATCAAAAATATTTACTGGATTTTTTTGTAATATATCAAACCAGATTTTTGTCTGAGTCAATAAAAACTTTTTTTTAATATCTTTAAGTTTTAAATAATAACATCATGCGAAATTTCGGATATAAAATTTATTATATTTATTACATGCATAAAATGTCAAAGAGTTGGTGCAACTTTTCTGTCCATTATAAAAGTTTTTAGTTTCAGGATTTGTCTTTGCTCCGGCATACTTAAAATTTGTATTATTTTTATTTTTTATGATTATAAATCAGTGTGCAAAATTTTGTCGTTGTGCTGCATCTATTTATGGCCGCTGCTTCTATGAAATGACAACAATCTGCGGCGGCATTACTTCCACGCGTTATATATACCTTTGCAAAATTTGGCCGATATAGCTGGGACATCCACTTAAATCTGAAGCACTTACGTTACAAATTTTATCAGAAAAGTATTTTTACATCTAGTTGAAGTTAAAATGGATCACATTGCCAGAATTTAAAAAGATTAAAAAATAACAGTTAAACAAAATGGACCGCTTTAATGGAACTTAACTTTTGTGTTACATTGTGCTTCCACCAGCTCCTAAACATTTCCTTTTTACTGGCTGGCTATTTATTAATCCTTTTTTATGCCTTGTATTTCTTTGAATTGGTTTGAAGATTAAGTTGTTCTTGAAGCGAAAAAAAATATATTAAAAATTTGTTTTTATCATTGAAAGCGAAGATTTTTTTATCCTTTTTTCAACTTCATTAAACTTTCTTTATTTTGTTAGTTAAATTCTTTTCACTTGTAGAGGTTCAAGAACTTTTTAATTAATAATTTGCGATTACAGGTTTTTTTATTTATTAATTTTTTCATTAAATTTTTTCTGTTGTTATAACTTTGTTTTCGGTTATTTTAAGCGTTTAGAGGTTTATTGAGAACCTTTTTCAAAAAAAAAAGTGTTAAAATTAAGCTCTTCCATAACAATTAAAATTATGTTTCAAAGATAAAATAAAAAGTCCATAAAAAGAGACGGGCCTTTTTTTAATGATGGCAATACAAGTCTTACAAACTTTATTACCTTTTTATATTAATTGCTAGAGTTTGAAGTAAAAACTTTTGGAAACGTATATAATTTAGAAAAATAATGTTAAAATGAAAATTATTTCAGAAACTTTTTTAAGAAAATGATTAATTTTGTTCGTTGATTTAAGTCAAATAAATAGACTTTTTTGCATGTAATTATAAGCAGCATTCAATGTGAATAAAAGTGTTTTATTTTTGCTTTTAATTATGAAGAGAATGGTTTTATTGAAATGTAAATATTTTTAATTTATAAAACAAGTTTTATGGAAATATGTACCTGTTAATAAACTAAATAATTGGGAAAAGTGAACCCATGTTAGAGGGCACATAAAAAGTTTAACACGTATTTATTGGCATTCCATTCAGCTGGTTAGCAACAAAAGAGTTCATGAAGCCCAATTATCAATTGCGATTTCGTTTATGGTCCTTCGAACTTCATTGTATTTGCGTCGCAGCTGGTTATAGTACATTACACAGTGGGGCAGAGTCAAAGAAAAATTACTGAAAATGCTAGCGCTGCTAGTTCGTTATACTACTTGTTTTTTAAGTTACAGGTACTCTTTGTTCATCTTATTTTATTATTATCGGACTTGCGAATTTCTTTTTAGTCAACACACGAAAAGGGACCAAATAATGTATGACTGTTTTATTAATTGTAGTAATATTTGCCGATAGTATCTGTTATTTGGTTCGTTTCTCCATTGGACATTTTAGCCTCTCCACCAATAAGATATACCAAAATGAGAATCCTCAAAAAAAGAATCTAAACAAAAACTGTAACATAAAATCAAAGTGCATTGCGTACAAGTGTGTAAGTTTACTTGCATGTTAGAGTGTATGTGCTTTTAACTTCCCACTTGGGCACGTCTTTAAGACATCATCAATGACGGGTGCAGGACAATGATAAATCCTCGACGAAAATGTCGGACAGCCGGAACAAATCATCAATGAAGTTTTCGAACAAGTGTCGCAAAAATCGTGTACGATCCAATGATTTTATAGATGAAAATGTCGTCTGCCTTGCCGTCAATGATTAAAAAAGCGAAAATGTCGCATATTATCTCGTCAATCACTATGTAGGCTACAATGTCGTTTATCTTATCGCCAACGACTACATAGCGATAATATCATAACTAAAACGGACTTTAAATAATATCTTTAGTACACAAATCTAACTTTTTGCTTATCTGTTTGTTTCTGTTTCATTTAAATTATTGATTGAAATTATATTCGCTGGGATTCGAATTGAGGCTGCATATTTATAAGTTTTCGCAATTGCCTTGCACTACCAAAAACATCGACAAAAAGAGGCCAACATATTCCATTGCTTTATTAAAGACAAAATGTAAGACATTGTCGCTAATATTTTCCTCAACAAAGTTGGATTGAGGACATTAATTAAGACATTGTCGCCCATATTGTACTACACAATATTATTAAAGACAAACTGTAAGGCATTGTTGCTCATATTGTCCTCAACATAGTTGGATTGAGGTCAGAAGTGTTTAATAGAGGACAACATGCAACAGCTTGTCGCTCAGATTGTCGTAAACGATGATTCACTTACATTGTCGATTAGAAAACCTAATCGACAAAAGACAATTCGTACAAGAATCGTAGATGACGATGTTGTGCAAGGCAGTCTGGCCAACTGGGTGTGTTAGCTAGTAAAAATACACATTACAAACATATCGTGCCATCTAATTTTTTTTTTTTTGTGTTATAAAAAAATAGAAAAATATATAAAATATCTAAAAGTTTTAAACAAATATTGTGGTGATATAAACCGATCATGTGAAGCACTTAACAATGCAGAACTAGAGAAGAAAATTGTCTTTTATTTAATGTAAAATCGATTATGATTTTAGTTGAGAATTTCTTAAGAAAATAATAAACGAATTTTTTGCTCCATCAAACTTTTGATATAAATTAAAATAAGTAATTTCAACAAACAGGAAATTGGGAAACAATATTTTTTTTTATTATGTTGATATAAAGATTTAATAATTTTTTTAATGGTTACTTTAAAGTAGGGACATTAAAATTTTTGTTAAAAAAAACATGCTTGCTATTGCGGGAGATATTTGCAAAGATCATAAACGTCAAACATAAAAAGTACAAAATACATATATAAATATCTTTATATCTTAAGTAAATACCAAAAATACAAAATAAGCGTGGCATTGCCCATATTTTTTATCATAATGCTGTACTTTCACGGGAACTAATTGTGTGCGAAATTTCATACGAATCGGTTAAGTAGAAGTAGTTTTAATGAATATTTACTTTTCATGGGCGTGGCACTGCCCACTTTTTTAATCAGTATGTTGTCTTCCAACTGAAGCTTAATGTGTGTGCAAAGTTTCTTGGGAATACGTTGAGTAGAAGTAGAAGAATGGGCATGCGTATTTACTTCGTATGGACGTGGGCCCGCCCACTGTTCAACGGGATCAATCTAGAACTACATTCTTTTAAATAAAGAAAATTGGTTTATAAATAGCGGAGGTTTGAGAGAACATCCTTAAAAATATACATGACGAATAGATAATTTTTTTTTTAGCTGGTTAAAAAAGGGAAAAATGCCATAAGAGGTATAACTAACGAGAAGGGTTAAGGTTAAACTAAATTTGCCGATAGAATTGAGTTGGCGTTAGAATAAAAAGTAGTTCTCGTATTTAATTTCCAGTCACGATTTGTATATCCAAGATCCACCTTAACACTAGCGAATATCATGAAATACACATGAACAACGTTGCACAGTGTTTCCAATTCGAAAATAGGGTAATAAATGTGTAACTTTGAAACTTGCGATCCGATTGCAAAACGATGTATATAAAAATCATAGAGCAGAGCCTGAGCTTTAATAATGACTACCCTGTTTAAACACACGTTGAGTTACAGTGTGTAAAATTTTACTAGCTCGGGCATGAAAAACTTTGTCGGCTCCATAGATTTCACAAATATTAGTTTAAAGTATAAGATGTCTGCAAAACTTTTATGAAAAACGAGAAACATTTTTGGAAAACATTTTATCCCTCTACCTCTTCATGGTATGGATCGCTTGGTCCCTTTCTTATATCAGGCTCAAAAAATTCCCCTTTATTGGTGATATAGCACTAAAATTTTTACAAAAACAAAAACAAAAGTGCTAAGAGCATCTTACATCTTAAACGTAAGGCTTACAAGATTTCCTATGTCGAGTTCTAATTGTGAATAAGTATAAAATTAACCCTTAAACACAGTTTAAGTTTTCAAAGATTTTTGGCGTACAAGCTGAGTCTGGAGCTTGGTTTTCTTTACAGACCTTTAAAAAAACTTAATGGCCAACATTTTTGTAGAATATTTCATCATCGCCCTCCCCCTTCTTAGGAGTGTTTTTCACGATTTGTTATATAAGAGCCAAAAATTACCGTTATTGGGGGGAGTTAGACGCTTAATATGTATCACCAAAATATTTGCCTTAATATTTTGTATAAAGTTGCTCTGAACCTCAGATGTAAAGAACACCACATAGCTTCATATAGCGATATGCTGCATGAATAGGCTAAATTAGGGGAAACTAAAAAAAATTTCATCTGATCTTTCAAAACGCCGATACACGAGTACTTTTCTTCTTATCTCTTCTACCAGAAACTATTTTCGGTACACCGTATTTTTAAGAAATTGTTGTAAGATGTAATTTATGGCTTAAAATTAATATGTAACAATGGTAATTTTTAATAAAGTCTGTACGTTTTCCGAAATTTAATATGATTTCCAATCAACATTACAACATGCTAATTTTACGTTGTTATTTTTTCTGTGTGTAGAGACTAAGAGACCAGGGCCACTATGTTGAGACAATTCTTTTTTTGTTACAATTACATTTAAGGCAACAACAAAATTTCATAATTTGTTTTTGTTTTAAATGTAATTGTGCGACAGAAAGAATTTTGTCGACATAGAGGACCTAGCAGTAAACGTTTATTTCATGCTCAATTTGTTTCATTGCTATGTTTTTTTTTTAAATAATGTCAAATTTATATTATACGTATAACATAAAAAATATTGGAACCTTATTGAAAGAAAAAACAACAATTTCATTAAAAACAACTGATTAAAAAAACTCATTTTTTACAAAGTACCTTTTTTAAACGTTTCATTTACTTTTCGTACATTAATGAAGTGAAAAGATGAAAGAAAATTAACCAGGTTTTTATATCAAACTAAAAAAAATTGCTTATTTTGTATTAAACTTTTCAATTACATAGTTTTTTATTTTAATCTATAATTAAAACCATTTATTCGTAAATATGTTAATTAATATAAGCACTTTTGTTTTTATGTTTTAAACAATTTTCATTTGACGTTTTAATGTTTTAAAAAAATGTTTTCAACTTCAAATTTAATATGCTTGTAAAAGTTTTGTTTTTATCAAAGCATGCAAAAAAATTACTGTCAGTTTCAGTATTTCATTTTCCATTGTTTCAGACTTTTATACAAGTATTAACACTAAATTTATGAACATTTTTTTAGGTCAAGCTTAATTTTTTTGTAACATAAAAGCTCATCCATTTTAACAAGTATTTTTCTACATATTGTGATCATTTGTATATATTTTTCACAATTATAATATTTTATAAAGAGCAATTTTTATATTTGCATGCACTTGATTCATATACATTTTGTTAATTGATTTTAGAGTTATTAGTTTTAGAGTAAACTGTGTTTAAAATACGAAATGGATGTTGAGAGTATCCTTGCAAAGTTTCTAATCAGACAAACTAAATATTGAACTGACAGACAACAAATAATACTTCTTTTCTTGTATTTTTAGAAAATGTACTTTTCAAACAAAAGTACATGATGAAAAGGGTACTTTTTTTACAAATGTACTTATTTTTCCTTCAAAATAATGAATATTTTATTAAAAAAAAGAAACTAAACTTTAACTTGATTTTCATTTGATTCTTTATAAACTGATAATACGTGTGTAGTAGACCGTACAACAAAAAAAAGTGCGCCGTATACCTTCGAATATAAAATTTTTTTAGGATCGCTTTTAGGGTTCCGTACAGCAAAAGTGTAAGGATACCCTATCATTTTCGCTATGCTGTCCGTCCGTCTGTCCACTCCTCTGTCTGTCGCAGGCTGTTTTCTCAAGAAAAGTAAGAGGTACGGACTTGAAATTTTATTTTTTCAAGGAAAATGTATAAATAAGTATGGCACCTACAGCAACAAATACATCACAGTTAAAAATTAAAGGGTGTTCTAAAGCGAGCAACGAAATATACCGAAATCCTAATATAATATACAGACACTTTTATATAGACATTTGTAATTTTCAAAGTTAGTGTATTAATAAACAGACTATACCAGCTAACAATAATATTTAAACAAGATAAAAATAAAAAGGTATTTTATCAGTTGATGTAGCTTTAATAATTAGCTGTATCTTCGAAATCGTAAGAGCCAAATGTTTGAAATATTTCCAGCTAATGCGGCATTTTAAAAGCAACAGTAGCGAATGCTAAAAATGAACAATATAAAAATTAAACGGTATTCTATCAGGTTATGTAATTTTTAAATTTTGCTATATCTTCTGAGCCATAATGTAATATAAAGACACTTATATATAGATACTTGAAATCTTCAAAGTTAGTGTATTATTATATAGACTACACAAACTACTACTGAAACTAAAAAAAATAAAGGGTATTATTTCAGTTAATGTAATTTTGAAAATTAGATGTATCTTGGAAACCGTAAGAGGCAAACTGATAAAGTTTTCAAATCTATTGCAGCATTTCAAAGGCAGCAGTAGCGAATGCTTAAAATAACAAACTAACTAAAAATTAAAAGGTGTTCTAACAGGTTGTGTAATTTTGAAATTTAGCTGTATCTTTTCAAACAACATTGAAAATATCGACCAAAAACGAAAAAACACCAAAACTCAAAAATCGTCAAGAAACAACAGCAAAAACCGCCAAAAACGAAAAACCCGCCAAAACGTAAAAAGCACAAAAAAAATCGTCAAAAATCTAAAAAATTTCCTAAACGAAAAATTCGTCAAACCAAACCAAAATCGTCAAAGCAAAAAAAAATTTAAAATAAATAAAAAACGCTAAAAAAATAACAAAAATCGCCAAAAAACGAAAAAATTCCCTAAGCTAAAAAATCGCTTAAAGGAACAAAATCGCCAAAACTAAAAAAACGTCAAAACTTAAAAAAACATCTAAACTAAGAAACGTCAAAAAACAAAAGAAATCGAAAAAAAAAGAAATCGCAAAAAACAAAAAAAAAGGTCAAAAACGGAAATAATCGCCAAAACTAAAAAAAATCACAAAAACCGAAAAAATCATGAAACGAAAAAAAGTCAAAAGGAATAAATCGTGACATGCAAAAAATCTTAACTAACATTTGAAAAGTGTTTAAACGAAAAATATATTGACAATTAGGGAAAAATTTTACAATATAAGCAAAAAGGACCAACAAAATTACATATTTATTGTAAAATTTTGCAATAATTGTCAATCTATTTTTCATTTAAACAAGTTTTATTCTTCTCCTGTAAGACTAATAAAATGTTAGATAGGGCTTTTAGCGTTTTCTGTGACGATATGTATGTATATGGTATTCGTACAGAACTCTTTGAGTGCGAAAGTCGCACTTTACGGAATTTATTTAGTTCTTAGTCGATATATCATCCCAGGAAAATTTGCTTCAAATAAAGTAGGTTTTTTAGTGAAAAATTAACTTTTTTTGTATAGTTTTTTTCATATACGTCCACTGCTCTGCAATAAGCTCTTATTTTAAAGCGTATTATTATGTGCTTTATTGCCTTAGTGCTTCAAAAAACATGAAAAGTTTTTACTGGAATACTAAAATCCAACTGTAAATCTCAAAGACGTAACGAAAATTGTAACAAGGCCACAGGTGCAGCAAAAAATTAAAAAAAATTGGCGAAATCGCCTTGTAAAAATTTTATCTTTCAGAGCGTCACCTGTTTGTCGTTTGTACGCGTAAACTCGGTCTTTCAAATGGCCCGAGAAAAAAATAGTCCATTGGCGTCAAATTTTCAGAATTGATAGTAAATTTAATTTTAATATTGTTATTAAATTTTCACAACTAAAATTCGTTGTTCAAGAGTGTAGCGTTCCAAAGTTAAAATTTTGCAAGTTTTCACTAAATAAATGCCAAATGATGACAGCTCAATTCTTGAAATTTCATCATTTGACAGCCTACTTGCTTCCTAACCTAAAATTTGCCCACCCTTTATGTATGTATATAATTCATTTCAATTAAACATTATTTAAATATAAAACCATAAATAAAATTACTTCAATTTATAGTTTTTCAGTTTTTTTTTCTTATTAAATTTCTAGTTTTTTAACACCAAAACAAATGCAATATTAAAACTGTTTATTAAAAAATAAATAAATAATGAAATTAAATTGTTGAGGGCTTTAAAACTATTAAATTTAATTGACTTACACATTAATCGCCGTGGCCAAGTGGTAAATTTGTTAAAATGGATTTATTTAAAAGCAACAAAAAAAAGTTTCTCAAAATATTTAAATATATTTACTTGCCTAAATAAGAAGCTGTGGGACGGACGGTGCTTGTATTTGTATGTAAAAAGCCAACGAAGTAGAAGGGGTAGAAAAAAAATCTAAATGACAGATCTAACTCATGTTGATTGATTAATTGACTATCTGTGTGTTCATTAATTAAACCAGTGTTATGTTAGTGTCATGTACTTTCACTTATTAACCTCAAGATTTATTTGTTACACATAAATAATTGAACTCTCCCTCCAACGCTCCAACCTTTCTAATTTAAGTAATTTCATGCTAACTTGATGTTGTTTAAGTCATGTAAGTCAAAACTAATCCTATTTACCAAACTTTTCATTTTTAGTATAGTTAATGCAAGTGTTAAAAGTAAAAATTTTATTAGTAATATATGGATACACGCGAAGAAAATAAACTTTTCAAAACTTTTCAAACATGATGGTTAAAGATCTACTAATGAGTTGGCATTAGCAGCAAGGATATACAGACATAATATGTCTGTATATGTACATATTATGTATACATTAGCTTAACCCACAACAAATAGATTTTTTTTTTTGAAAATTATACTTAAGTTGTTTTGTCAAAAGTTCACAGATATACCCACATTAAATTTACGTACGATACACAATTTCACAAACCTGTATCTTTGAAACTTGCACTCAGATTACAGAACGATGTATGAATAAATCATAGAGGAGAACAAAATCCATGATAATATGCAGAAAAAATTGTTTAGCTATCTCAATTAATGTAGTCCTGGAAAGTAATCAAAATCAAAACTTAGAAACAAGAGTGAAAAATTGCTATATTTTGACGAAAATAGAGCTTAATTGTGCACGTTTTTCTCAACAATTTTAAAACAAACAAACATACTGCCTAAGCATTTTATTGGCTTTTCTGCGGAAACACCCATGGTCTTGGCAGGAATCTGGGCCCCGGTTAATAGTCTAGCACACTATCCACTACACTACGGGAGTACTGTCGAAACCAAAATTATTGTTTTTTAATATTTCTATAAAATAGACTGCAAAAATTACTGCGGTTGAAATATTAAGTCGATTAAGGCATGCACGCATGAAACTTTCTACGAAACTCTAAACTAATGGCTTAAAAAAAGAAACGCCCATCGAGTTTTTCAAATTTCTTTACAAATTATACTAGATATATTTAATATAATTGATCTAGATTTTAATTTTTACCCGCTTGCTCAAAAATGGACACAGAGCAGATTTTCTCAAAATAGTAAAATTTGCTGAAGCATTTTATTTACCTTCATGAAAATAGTACTAAACTTCTTTCTGGGGTTCTGCAAAACTTTGGCCGCTACAACAGCAATAGAATAGACTGCACTAATTAACACTGATATATAAAACAATAAAAATTAAAGGGTGTTCTATAAGTTAATGTAATTTTGACTATGTAAATTAGACAATTTGTTATATCTTGGAGACCGTAAGAGGCAAACTCTTGAAATTTAAAAAAACGCTAAGACTAAAAAATTCCAAAATTAAAAAAATTTCAAAACGAAAAATCGCCAAAATAAAAAGCGCTTAGAGCAAAAAAAACCAAAATTAAAAAAAAAGCTAAAACGCGAAAAATCACCAAAACTTATAAGATCGCCCAAACACTAAGAAACCTCCAAAAACAGAAAAAAGCCGTCAAAACAAAAAAAAGCACTAAAACCTAAAAAATCGCTAAAACTAAAAATATAGTCGAAAACAGAGAAAAATGGATAAAAATAAAATATGGGAAAAAAATTAGAAAAACAAAAAATAAACGCAAAAACAAAACAAAAAAGCACCAAAACTAAAAAATCGTCAAAGTCGAAAAAATCATCAAAACGAAAAAAAGTGTCAAAACCAAAAAAATAATAATAATAGCTTGCTAAAAAATCACAAAAAACTAAACAAATTTTCAAATCCGAAAAAAACGCCAAAACTGAAAAAATCCCAAAACTTAAATAAATCGTTAAAACCAAAAATATCGTCAAAAAGCGAAAAAAGGTTGAAACAAAAAAAAAACGCCAAAACCAAAAAATCGCTAAAACAAAAAAAAATAAATCTCAAAGCCGGAAAAAATCGTTCAAATTCAACAAAATCGCCAAAACTAAAATGTCGCAAAAACTAACTAAAATCGCCAAAACAGAAAAATCACTTAAAGAAAAATAAACATAAAAGAACGCTAAAATGCAAAAAAATTACTATAACTAAAAAGATCACCGAAAAACTAAAAAAAAAATCAAAAAGTCGTCAAAACGATAAAACCTAACACTCAAAAAAATCGCTATAACTAAAAATATCGTCAAAAAACAGAAAAATCGCCGAAAATGGAAAAAAGCACCAAAGCAAGCAATCAGGAGCTCCAAAACTAAAAAAAAAAATATTCAAAAACCAAAAAAAAACGCTTAAACGAAAAAAAAGTGTTAAAACAAAAAACAAGCTAAAACTGAAAAAATCATCAAAACCCAAAATCCCCAAAACCAAAAAAATCGCCAAAACTGAGAGAAAGCGCTAAAACTGAAATAAATCGCTAAAATTATAAATATCGTCAATAAGCAAAAAAGGACGTTAAACCAAAAACAAAAAAACCCCAAAACAACAAAATCGGCAAAAATAAAAAAAGCAAAAAACGAAAAATCGTCTAAAAACCCCAAAAAACACACTAAATTGAAAAAAGTGCCAAAACAAAATAAACGCTAAATCAACAAACAAAAACTTTATATATATAAAAAAATTAACGATAAAAAATGAAAAAATTGCCACAATGAAGACAAGGGCAAAAACGAAAACGGATATACTATATGTGTGTTCGTACGGAACAGTTCCTGTGCGAGCCAAGGTCGCATTTCACTGAATTTATTTCTTAAGCGATGAGTTTTGAATTTTGTGGAAAAAATCCCTATTTTCGTCCAATGCTGGATGTGGCGTGCATTCTTTATTAGATTTAAAATTTCAATTGTAGTCATTTTTTAAGTCTAATCTTCTAAAATATTGAAAATTTTTTTTAATATTTTGAGAAAAACGTCGTACAATTAAGTTCTATTTTTGCCAAAATCTATCCATTTTTCGCTCTCATTTTAAAGTCTGGATTTTGATTATTTTTCAAGACTAGATGAATTGATTGTGCTAAAGCCATAAAATATTTTTCTGAAAAATTTTGCTATGCTATTACCAAAAATATTGACGAGATAGAGAACAAAGTCAAGGCCAAGAACCAAAATTTAAAAATTCAAAGCCAATATCTTTAAAAAACCCAACATATCTTAATTAAGTAAACTGTTTTTTATTACTATGATTATTTGGAACGTATTTGCTTTGAGAATCTGTTTTTTCTTTATATATTTATAAACTTCGCAAAAAGTTTAAATTCATTGAGCTCGGATAATATTTGTAAAAGTTATGAGGTCGACAAGATTTTTCATTCCCGAGGGAGTTAATGGTGACAACGTGTGTTTCAACAAAGTGATTAAAATTTCAGCATTATTAAAGCTTAGATCCTCCTGTATGATTTTTACATACTTGATTTTGTAATCGCATCACATGTTTCAAAGATTTATTACCCTTTTCTCCAAATGGAACCACTGTGCGACAGTCCATATATTTATGCAAATTTTGAAGAATTTTTATTACCATTTTAAATTGCTTAACAAAAATGTTATTAAAATTCATTTCGTAAAACCTATTAAATCTTTTCTAAAAATACTGAGCACTATTAACAATAGCAACTTGTAAAAGTTTTAAGGCATTAATAATTGTTTTCAAAATTAATAAACAACACCCACATCTATAAAGCAATTCTTCGCCTTGACCCATGAGCTAAATCATCACATACAAAAAAATATACATGTATGTATAACTTAAACGATTAACACATGTTCCAATTAATAATTATTGTTGAAACAATACAGAAACATTAATTGTTTCTCGGAAGAAATAAAATGCAAAAATTTAAGATCAATTTCATTGCATATGAAAGAATGGCTTCATTCATCAACATTATTTCACTCGTAATCGTTAAATGGGCTTAAAGAAACTGTTAAAAGTTTTGCTCTCAATTGAAAAAAGAATAAAATTCAAATACAAAGCGCAAAAAAATCAGGACAAGAGTATACAGCAAAATGAATAAAAAAAACAACTACAACAAAAACTGGTGCAACAAACATTTATTCAACATGGTTTACATTTTAGTAGTTTGCGAGAGAAAATATACGAGTTAAAAACTTCGACCAACTTAATCGGTGAGAAATAAAAATGTTTAAGTTTCTTTCACTTAAAACCAATACACTTGCATGCACTTAGAAAATTGTTTGTAATGTGTCAAGGAGTTTTCTTAAAACATAAAATAACGCTAGGAAAATAAATGCGGGAAAAGAATACAACGTAGCATAATTTATGTGAGATTTTCTTGCACTTTTTCAAGAGTTTACATTTTAAACGTACTTTAATTTAGAGGTACTTTTTAAAGTACCTATAAAATTTGATTTTTGAGGTTTCATGAAAATTTCTTAGCAATTCTGAAATGCCCACAAGTAATTGTTTTGTTTTTTTGCTTGCATGGTTTTTAGTCCGAAGCGAATACTTTAACATAGAAATTTATATTGAAAGAGCCGCATTCTACTATCAGGCATTGTGAGCACTGACTATGGAAGGGTAGTGGCTTCCGAAAGTTGCGCTACTCTGTTCTGCTGTGTACGTTGAAAAAGTAAGTTGATGTAAGTTTTTCCCTTGTTCCTTGAAATATTAATCATGCCCAAATATTTCTGAATATAACGTTACGAACCTTAGCCTAATAATCAATTTGGATTCGAGAATGAATTTGGTCACTTCTACACAAAGGATAGATTACTCTGAAATGACGAGAGAGATAACCATTACCCAGTCGCAGGCATTCCTGTCGAATTCAAGGATACCACTAACAAAAATCGTTCCATCAGCGCCTTAGCCTGCCTCATAGTGGGCGAAACAGCTCAAAATTTTAATTATCCTTATTAGTGAGGTGACTGACCCATAGTAATCCTTATTGCTAACTAAAAAAATGGTAATAAATATGTATCTTTCAAACTTGCAATCCGATTATGAAGTGATGTATGTAAAAGTCATAGTTTTATTTCATATCATATTCCCAATTTTCGATTTTTCGTTCCCCAAAATCCCCAAAACAGCTATTTTCTCAACCCCGAAAATCCCCACAGTACATTAAAATCAAAATCATATTATTTCAAAGGAAATATATACGAAAACTTTTTTATTTAATTAAATTCATTTATATTGAATATTTTAAAACTAATTTTATTTCTATATATACCCAACAGTAAATGGAAGGAGTAAAGAGGCCTTCCAAAAGGCCTTATTTAGCAGGCTCTAGTACTTCCACTCCCATTGTATATTCATATATTTTTTACACGCGATGTCATTGCGGACCAAGAGCTTCCTCGACCCATTGCGCAGCAGGCCTGATTGAAGGCATTCTTTAGCAGGACTATTTGCTGGTTATACGTGGCATACCTCATAGAAAGCCTATCTGGGAAGGTCTGTTAAAAATCAAAATGGGGTACATTTTTCATCTGGGTATTTCTATAGAGGCTTCTATATTTTTGATTATCGTTATTTTTTTATATTTTAAATGAAGTCTATTTGCTGATAGTTAAGCATTGTCTATATGCATTTCATTGGCGCTTTACCAAATCGTGAGTAGACTTCAACCACAACTTTGAAAAGTCACAAACCCTTTATCTTATGCACAGATATTCAAAAAATAAAATTCATATTTTAAATAATATTATGACAATATGTCAAATAATAAATTTCTTAAAGGTTCAATTTTGATTATACTTTTCATTTTGCCTTATAAATACTTTTATTATTATCCAACGGATTTCTAATTTTACAAAGGTGTAGAAAAATAATATAGATTCATGTCGAATACAAATGATTTTCTGGTTTGTTTTTATTTCAAACTCCTTCTTCTATCATGAGAAGGCAGAAAAGAACTAGTTTTGGATCTTATTTTAGGTCTTTGAAGCAATTTAAAAAGCATGTTTAGTGAATGCGTTGTAAGTTTTACCGCTGGGTATGAATACTTTCACTATGCCTCCCGACCACAGTTGTTGGGTGACTGGTATCTTGAAATGGTTTTGATGCAGAAGATATAGATTTCAAATCGCTAAAAATCCCCAGCGAAAACAAGTGTATTTTTCCTAAAAAAAATTATCTGAGGATTTTCACCAAATTGTTATCCCCAATCCCATAAAAAAATATTCTATTTGGGAACAAATCCCCAAAACTGAGAACACTATCCGACATAAGATTTAAGATAAGTAAACTCTTGACTACCCTGCTGAAAAACATATTGGTCCACAGAGTGTCAAAGTTGACTACTTCAGGCATAAAAACTCTATTTTTTCCGATTTTAATCAAAGTTTATTTCATTAAAATATCTTTAATAGACAATTTCAACAAAATTAAATCCTAAATTCTGAAATTAGTAGCCGATTTCTTAAAGCTTATCTCCCTCTCTATGATTGTTATATATAATATATTGTAATCGTATCGCAAATTTCAAAGATAGAGATTTATTACCAATTTTTAGCAATTGAAACCTCTGTGTGACCCTTGACTAATTGACGCCACAAAAAGGCGCTGGGCTAATAGAGGAGTAAGAGGCAGCAGTCACATGGTTAATTTATTAATGGTTATTGCCTACACAATGAGTAGAGTTGCCACCGCCCTTAAAATGTCTTAAAGAACTAAGTGAGCTGCAGTGGAAAATAATAAAGTTATGGACACTTTAAAGAAATTTGTTTGTATGTAAATATTTTAGTTTTTAAACGGTTTTTTTCTCTTGTAAAATAATGAAAATTGGAGATACATCTTTTCTGTATTAAGCCATCGACATATTCTTTGTAAACATTTAAATTAAAAATGTTGTGGAAACATTTTTTTTTTTTATTTTTTGTACATTTTTAAAGTTTCCATTAAACAAATTTTTTTTTTTTTTGTTAAAAGTTTTTAGATGATAATCTGATTAAATCAAAACGAATAAATTGCAAATTCTAATGCTGTACTGAAGTTCATTTTCCTTTTTAAACCTTTACACAAACTAATTAGAGAAAAACAAATATCTTAAAGGCTAGACTAGATAAATAAATTTGAAATTATAAGAAGAAAGCCTAAAAATAATTATACTTTAAATAAAATACATTTTACAATAATTGTTTAAGAGTCTTGTTATAAATACTTTATAGCATAAGAATAGGAAAGCTATGAAAATAAAATTACAGTGGAGTACCCTTAAAATGATATCGTTTTTAGATTTTTGATTTTCTTTACATATAGAAGGTAACTCGTTAAAGCCCAGCTGTAGTGTATGTTTATTATTTTATATTTTCTATATATGTCTGTATCTATTCTGTAGAAATCCCTTCTTTTGCTTTTCTTGAACTGTATTGTTGCAAATGCTGACAAATTGCCAACAGCTGGCGTTGTATGAATGTCTGTGCAAATAAATGTCCATGTATGTTGCTGCTTTTATATGCTCCACATTCCTGTCATTGTAAAAAGTGTGTAAAATTCTTAGTATTTTTTCCCAGTTTTTTCCCATTTTTCGCCCTTTAGGCTTTAGCAACTTTTACTCAGTCATAAACTCACACAGTCTCACATAGCTCAGTAAATGGATTTAAATGTATTTTTGGCCGTTTTTATTTTTAAAGCAAAATCTTCTTTATTTTAAAGGCAGGCAAGTCAGGTCGGCCGGCAGGCTGGCTGGCTGGTTTATTTTATGATGCACAGTGGTTCCAATTGCAAAAATATATATCTGTAGGTTTGAAACTTCTAATTCGATTACAAAAGGATTTATGTCAGAGAGCCTTAAGAAAATTAAACTGTTTACCACCCTATGGCAAAACATGGTGAGCTACAGGGTGTCAGAACCCTGGTATCTAGAACCTTGTTGTTTGTCCTCATAATTTTAGGAAATATTATCCGATTTTAATGAATTTAAACTTGTTGTAAATTTTATAAGTATAATACAGTTTAGTGTCGTGTTTTGTTATTTTTTTTTCTTAAGCGATTAATTTAGAATTTCGTAAAAAATTCAATATTTTCGGCCAATGCGTTTATGATCAACCGATTTAAAATTTCATCAGCAGCTGTTTTTAAAGTCTTTTCAGATTTCACAACCTGTTGTATGTGTTGATATCGTACAAATGTTGTTTGTAATTTCCAAACAAACATTTGCTTAGAAACATATTTGTGTGAAAATTACCAGCAACATTTATAACAGAGTAGGAAATTAACTAAACGGAACGTTTGCTTTCGTTTTGCTATGTATTTTTCAATGTGTTAAACAAAAACATGACAAAAACAACGAGAATGATAGTCCCATTTAGTTTTGTATTTTTTGTGCTTGTGTACACTAAATGTACATTAACTTAAATGTACGCAGCTAGAAAAAAAAAACAACAAGAACAAAATTGAAAAGTTTTAAGAAAATACATTTGCAAACATTTCCCGATTGATTTGCTCATCATAATAGAGAATGTGTTAGTGTATTTATGCTAAATATAATGAACGATTCAACTAAATATATTTCTGATTTTGTGTTGTTTTGTTTGCAATTGTACGATTGAAACGGGATATTAAAGCAAGGAGATGAGTGAAAAGCCAATTTTATTGTTTGCAATTATTGTCATTGCAAAATTATTTGTTTTGGTTTTGCTCGTGTACAAAACGATTAAAAATATTTGAAAAGTTTGTGTCTTCGCATGAAACGTTTGCGAAAAGTTTTTTGTTTTCACACTCTGATTTATACAATCTACAACACATAAAACAGGTGTTGAATTGAGTATATATTTTTCAAATAACAAAGAAATTTTATTTTGAAAAGTTTTTGAGAAAAAACGGCAAACAATTAGGGCCAGGCTACACTGGAGTTTTTAAAACGCTCATTTCTGATTTTTAGCTTAAATTTAGCGTTTTAAAAACGCCAGTGTGGCCTCATCCTTAATATCTATCTCTATCAACGATAAACCATTTTCACTCTAGTTTCATAGTCTTGAAAAACATTCGAAATTTTGAATTAAACGGATGCGTTTTTTTTTTAATTTTTTTCTAAACTTTGAGATTTTTCAAGAGGCTGCTGCACCGATTTCATCATAACTTGAAAATAGGTTGTCCAATTTATGCATGAGTGACGAAATTGAACCGGATCTTGCTAAGTTTCTCCATATATTTTGAAATTAGAAATGATTACAGAATATAGCCATAAGTCTCGGATGCAATCTACAGTGATTTTTAAATTAAAATTTTATATAGAAACTCGTTAGACCAAGTTTTCGTTATGCATAGGGTCGTAAGTTTTTAAGAAACCAACATTCAATCAGCTTAAAAGTAGTTTTGTTAAAAATTGTTTGTGGTTTTTGTATTAAAATTTGTCATCGCTTTCCCATGTTATGATAATGTAGGTGGAGCAGCCTCTTCAAAACTCGATATTTTGCAAAAATCAGGTAATTTTACTTAATTGTGAATAAATCAATATTTGAAGGGGTGAAAAGCAAAGGGTTACAAGTGTCAAAACTATGGAAATTGAGTTACACTCTAAGACAGTACTTCAAATTTACGATCATATATTGTGTAAATTTATGTTGAAAATGTCTCCTTGTCTAAAATTACATCGATTCTGTAGTTATTTTGTTAAAGAAAAAAAGTTTCAAATTAAACATATTTAGTCCAAGTGGAAAAAATTTAACATAAATTATAATACCGCTATGGCTGAATGGTAGATACGTCAGACTGTCAGTCAGGATGTCGCGGTTCAAACCTGCACGCAGCCATTCGCTTTTTTTAGTAAAAAATTTTTGTTCAAAAATAATGCGTGTGTAATTTTAGGTCGATAATAATCTGTAAAGTGTTGCCGACTATTATCGACCTAAATTTCGACAAAAGTTTTTTAGAGTGTATATACAGGAATCAACACTTAATACCAATATCTATCACTTTACAAAAATTGAGAGCTGCACGACGATCTCAAAAGACGGTATGAAATACATGGTAGCAAAAAACTTTGAAGCTCAGTAACTCATAATTTTCTTTTTTGCACTTGTACGCTTCGCTTTTAAGCGATTTTCATGAAATAAAGTTTATTTTATTTCTATTATATGGATCTTTTTGATCAAAGAATAAAAATGAAAGCATTTGCAATTTTCGACTTTTTATAATTCTTTTTTAATTTAGCATAAAAATATACAGCCTTCATCATTGAGGTCTGAATAATTCCGAAAATATTGAGTATATAAAAATAATATGTTAGTGCTTTTTGTAATAAAATTGGGCAACTCCTTTGATGAACAAAAATGGAGCAAATTCCAAATTTTAGAAAAAAAATTAAGAGAAAAAAATATCCATAGAATTTAAAATTTTTACTATTTTTGTAGTTAGGGGACCATAACAAATCAAAAAAAAAAATACAGTGGAAGTCCTTGGCATTTTTCTTGTTGTAAAGTGTTAATAATGGTTGTGTTTAAAGTCATCAATTGTTTTTGGAAATTTTTGCAATGCTATAACCGGAGATATTTACGAAATAGAGAAGTTAAGGCCAAAAACCAAAATTTCAAAATTAAAAGCCATGTATCTTTGAAAATATAAAAGATATCTAAATGAAAGAAAGTGTATTTGATTTGTCTTATTAAAATTTTTACAGCATGTTGAAATGAAAAAAATAGGATAAAGTTTTAGATGCCCGAGGTAGTCAACTTTGACATCCTGCAGTTCACCGTATCCTTGGACAGGGTAGACAAAAATTAAATATTCTTAAAGCTGAGGTCCTCTTTTCAAATATACAAATTTATTACCAATTTTTTTGCAATTGGAACCACTGTGTGATGCTTTAAGTAAACGATGAAAAAATTTTATTTTTTTTTAATAAACTACAGCAGGATTTTTTCAAAATATATTTTTACACTTGCTACAATTTTTTGTATTCTATCATTAACTTGCCACCAGAAGTGGCAGTTGTTGCAAGCCTTTTTTTCAATACATATTTGTTACTTATTTTTTAAAAAAAACTGTTGCAGACGCAATGCGATTTGAAGCATGTCATGAATATGTGCAGCAACAATAATTCACTGTTCAAATGTTTAAAAGATTGGGCAGGAAATGTATTTTTATCTCTCTTGCTAGATAAGTCCTGTTCTTTCCTTTCGCAGAATAATCCATAGAAGCTTTCTTTTCTTTTTTTTCAACTTTCAGCGCCGTAATATTCAAAATATTCCGCTAGAGTTCTTAGCATTTTTTTTCTATTATAATGTTGATATAACCTGCCACACATTGTTGCTAGTTTGAGTTTTTAAATGAGTTTGTATGCATATGTGGCAGTGGCTGTAATAGTTGGGGTTGTTGTGCATTGAATGCAAATCGTTGGGGACATGTGTTTGTTCATTTCACTTCCATTAAACAAATGAAACAAATACAATTGCAAAAGTCTCTTTGGTGCAGTAAACAATTCTTGACATTTTTTTCTGGTTTGAGAGTAAATTTTTTTATTATTTGAAGGATAAATTACTTTGAAAGAGCACAAGAAAAAATCCTAAATCATTGAAAGTAATTTTGTGGGAATGAGAACAGAAATGAACAACGAAAATATATTTTGAAAAATATAAATATATTCCGGCAAGTTTGCTATATACAAAATTTAAAATGATTTCTAAGGGCAATGAAAGTTTTAACATGCCCACAATAAATTTTGATAAAACTCTATTTGCTATGATAAATAAAAAGCAACGGCAGCATTTCAACTCTTGCTAAGAAATTAATTTACCTTTTAAGCCCCAATTATAAATTCCATTCTAAATCATTCTGAATTGTAAAACCTTAATTTAAATTTATGGGCTTTTATTTTCCAGCTTACTGACCTCATAACTACAATTTCATTTAAGACATTATTTTTAATACATTTTTTTCTTTCCAAGTAACTTAAGACATTTTCATATTCTTGGGATATTTTATGCAATATTCAAAAGCTAAGCACTTAAAACGTTAAAAGTTTTTTTTCCAAAGAATTGTAAAGTTAGTTTGTATCTATAATATTAAAAGTTTTTAGTTATTCTTTGTAAAGTTTTGTTTGTATTACTCATATGTCATGCTTGCAGGAAACTAAACAGAAATATATTTTATTAACAATATGACTTAAAAGAATGTATGTATATCTTTAACAAAAAGCCATATATTGTCATTAAAACTAAAATAGCGCAAGATATAAGGGAACAACCTTGAAAAAAGTTTATGTATCCCTTGTACTGAATTTAAATTTGTAAATTTCTGTAATTGGAATAAATTCAGAGTGAGACAGAACAAAGTTTAAAAGCAATTAGTTGAATAGAACAATATATACACAGGAAACATTTTGTTATGAACTTGGATTTTTCAATATCATCAGATCTCGATATTTTGAAAACCCTGAAAGATACACTCTAAAATATTACTTAAAATTTATGATCATTATTGCTTCAATTGGGTTGAAAACTTCTTGTTGTCTAAAATTGCAACTATTTTGTAGTTATTGAGAGTGGCAAGCAGTCAAGAGGTTGAGTTTTGATGATGCAGACAAGCCAACCGCTTCGCGGTTTTTTTTTTTTTGCTTAATATATTTTGTTCGAAAGTCAACAACACGCAAAGAAAAAACATGGTTGAGACAATCATAATCGAAGAACAACATACTATTATTGAATATATGGTTGAATATATGGTTTAAAAAAATCTGTTTTACATATAATATTTTTAAAAACAATCATATATATATGGTTTAAAACAACCACATTTGTATATGCGGTTCCAAATTGAAATATTTGGTTTAAATAACCATATATATGTGTCAAAACAAACATATATATGGCACAAAATTACAATATATGGTTTGAAATAACCATATATATGGTTCAAAACAACCATATATATGGTTCGAAATTACAATATATGGTTTAAAATAATCATATAGTTCAAAACAACCATATATATGGCTCAAAATGACAATATATGGTTTAAAATAAACATATTATGGTTCAGGAAAACCATATATATATTTCAGAATTAAATATATGGTTTGAAATACCCATAAAAGAACCATATGTATGGTTAAAATTTTATTTTTTTATCTGGTCAATGTGTGTAATCTGAAATAAAAGGTATTATTTACTCTCACATAGATATACATACATATTTGCTGACACATGTGTTATTTACAGTCAGCACGTTCTGAAAACATTTGTTTTGAAATATTGCAATTATTTTCAATTATTAGATATTATATCCTAACAAAGTTACGAATGCACTAAATTGTCCGATTAAAAGAACACTGTTTTTCGTTTTCAAATGGTTTTCACCACATGGCCGACTATTAATTGCTAGCATTTGTCAGTTTTTGTTATTTGTAATTTATTTATTTTATTTCTTTTTTATTTTTTTTAACGACACACAAACACAACCAACAGCTCTCAAGTCAAACAAAAAACTGACACAAGAGCATTCAAGCCAGGGATAGAACCAAAACTTTTTTGGAAACAGAGAGCCATGTCTGTTGTGTAACCAAATCTTGATTGCAAGTAAACTATTTGAAAATAGTATGGACAATAACCATTTTTTCTTGCTATAGAGCTATACTGTTGTTGAATTTTTAAATATACCATGACTGTAGCTCGAATTTTTTTAATAATAATATTGTTCAACCATGTTGCTATGCGTGCTAATAATGTCATGATTAAATGTAAACATAAGCTTTTTGTCGTAAACTAATTAAGCTTCACAATTGCTTAAAACAGTAATAACTTATAACAACCATAAGCTATATCGGGATATATGTCATTGTTGACGCAACCATGTCACAACCATATCTTTTCTTTGTGTGTACCCATTGTTTTATGGTATGAGACTTGAAGAAATCCAAATTTTTTACGACCACCCTAATGTACATACATATATATACAAATATGTATTATTTTAAGTTATTTTGCCAAAAGTCTAAAGATATTATTAAAATATATATCAAAAAATAGTCAGAAAATACCGCCATTCCATGTAACATTCAAGCAGGCCCTTAGTGTTTAACAAATATCCCGTAACAACGGTATGAAACTGTACTTTATACAGATTGGAACGTTCAGGCAAAGGCAAATTACAGAAACACTTTTAACATCCGTACCGAGCCCTTCGTGTGCGACTTAAAGTCGCACTTTACTGAATTTATTTAATTTCTTATTGCTTAGGTTTCAACGAAACCCAAGACACCTGAATGCTGACGAAGTGCGTTGCGGCACAGAATATACGTATTCCATTCTGCTGGTATAGACTTATAGTATACAAACTCTGCTTTGGTACAGCCAAAACTGCAACTTGTTTACTTATGCATTTATTTTTGTAGTTCTCATTTGTTGTTTGAGAATTTTCCTATAAACACACGAGTTTGAAATTTTTTTAAGTATGATCATTAAAGATCTCCTGATGAGTTGGTATTTGCAACAACATATATTTTGGAAGCAGAAATTCCTTATTAATAAACAATTAACCACTTGCTTGAGCTTTTCACATATTTACATGTTCATATATACTTAAGGATAATATCGGATAAAAAAAGTTTGACTTTCGTAGAAAAAAAGATCAGAAAAATTTGAATGAAGAAAAATAAACTAACGGAAATATTTGGAACGTGCAGTTTAATACCAACTTAAGTGATTTAATTCTCGTAATAAATTTTCACGATAAGTGTGTTATATAAGAATTGATATAAAATTGAAAAGAGCCACCGGAAAAGTGGTGATAAGCAAAGTACGCATAAGCACTGATGATGGAAGTGTAGTGACTTCCGAAAGTAGCGCTGCTGTGTTCTGCTGTGTATGTTGAAAGCTAAAGTTGATTTTAACTTGTACCTAGTTCCTTGCAATATTAATCGTGCCTAATTCTGTCGGAATATAACGTCACGAACCTTCAATTTGGATTCATAAATTCCTGAGAACATCTCGAATAAATATAAAAAACTTTTTCTGTATTATTTCAAAATAACCAGAAGTACAGACCATCCAAAAAGGCAACGATTTCCTTTTCGACAGATTATATTCTAATGAAAGTTTCGTAGAATTACATTGTTATGGCGTAACAGCATGTAAAAGTAAAATTCAACAAAAGTTATTTATACAAGAATCTTTGACTGACAGAAAAAAGAATCACAAACTGTTGTATATGATCTGCTTAAGATCGATAAAATTTATGTTGCTCTAAAACTTTTGGCAAATTGTAAATTTTAGTTTTGTTTTTAATAAAAACCTTAATAGTTCTCTTAAAATTTTTCAAAATAACAAAAAAGATTTCTAACACAAAATTCATTAGTATGATAATTTTTAAATGATTTGCCCTATATATTCATTTTATAGCACCAATTTTTTTCTCATTGTGTTACATTTGTAACAAACAAATTAATACAAATATATTCTAACCAATTTTATAGTGAAAATTATAATGAAATTCTAAAAATTTTTATTTAGGAATCAAATAAAAATTAAGCGTAAGAACATACATTCATACGCCTGGTATACATCCGTTATAGTTTTTTGTCCTAGTTTAAAATTTTTTTCGGAATATATACTTATGTGCGTGTGTATTGGTATTGTATGAAATACGTAGCGATTTTGCTCTTTTTGCAAAGAACAACAAAACTGTAAGAAACTGAAACTTTAGGGTCATTTTGGGATCAATTTGAAAAATGAGTATCTTCAGTTTCTTAAGTTGTTGCTATACACACACATACAAAAAATAAACAAACTTATAAGTTTTAGTCATTTGACATAAAAGTACTAATAAACCCAACAAACACGCTCATATGATTTCAAATTTAGGTTGATTTGATATCAAACCTTTTCTCAAACGATAAACGTTTAAAAATGACTTGAAAATAACTTGAAAAATATAGCATTCTCAAAAAAAATGGGAAATTAATTTCCAATTGAGAAGTTCAATTATTCTCAACTTTTTTTCAAACGTTATTCTCAATTTATTTTTAATTTAATCTTTTTTATTTAAGAAAGAAATTCTTAAGCATGTGAATATTGAACATTCAAAGAAAAACTTGGATGTGCGTAGGGTTGAATATCGATGATATTCCACGCTGGTAAGACTGAAATGAAAAAGCTTAGAATAGTTGAACATTCTAAGAAAAGACAGTTAGTGAAGTTCCGAACATTTAGATAAAGTTAATTAATAGGTGCGACTCGCCACAAGATGGCGACAGTCTGTTAATTGAGCTACTAAAATTAGTAGGATTTTCGCCACAGTATTGTTGCCACTGTCACTGAGTGGTAGTGTAGGTAAAGGAATCTGACGAGTAGACTTGGTAGTCACGAAACAGCTGTCAGTTCAACCCTCCGTATATCCAAATTTTTCTTTGAATTAAGAACTAAGAATTTCTTTCTTAAATAAAAAATAATTTGATCCAAAGATTAAATTAAAAATAAACTTAAGCCAAACTGATTAAATAACTTTGGATAAAATCCATACAGTTCGGCTAAAAATGCATAGCTCATTTGTTATTCTCAAATGTTTTCAAATGGGGATTGTAATATAACGTGGAACATAAATGAAACAAATTTGTTTGTAAGTTCATATTTTAGTTTTCTTAATTATAAACAATGTACATGCTACATACATATGTAATTGCTACACAATTTGTAATTTTCTGCATTTGTAAGAAATAATTCATTTTGATCGCTCTATTGTAAAAATGTTTCCAAATTTGTTTTCGCTTTAAATAGTGCTTCCATATTGATTTATACTTTGAGAATAACACCAGATCAAATTGATAAAACACTGATTGTCAAAGGTTAATATTCAAGTCATTATCAACTTGAAATCAAGTGTTAAACAGAAACCTTTTAAAAACGTTTAAGAGCTCTGCTTAATATCAAATGATAAAGCCATTTTATTTCTAAGGTTTGGCTTTGTTTTTGCTGGGAACAATCTTTTAAGAATGCCTTGTTATTTCTACTTCTATGTGTCTGTAAGCTTGAGCACTTCTTACAGATAATATTTGATTACATGGTCCATTTTTGCTGAAATGGAGTAGTTACAGTATGGTCCTATGTAATGCGGGCATGGACCATGTTATTTGCAAACAGTAGATTCTAGCTAGCCGGTAAGTGTCTGCGTTTTAACGTTAAAACAAGAACAGTGAAAGTATTCCATCGAATAGTGACATAAAGTAATTATAAGACTATTCCGATGTAATGCAGACGAGAAGAGTTTGTAGTTAAGTGACAAGTGCTCCTGTCTTGACAATTTCAACACAAACATTTTAGTGCTCCATCAAGTAATGATATGGAGTAGTTTTGAGACTACTCCGATATAGTGCAAAGTTGGGTTATATGGTCCAGCCCTGCCGCATCATAATCTTAAATCGACCATGTTTTCTCCATACATTCGGGTTACCTTTAGACTAGTCCTACTCCTCTATGGAGTATACTCTGCAAGCGTGTATGGGCTAATCGCGTTATCTGCAGGGTTATTGGTGTTTTGTATGCTTCCGGCGTTTTATGTAAACGCAAGTAGTAAATACAAGAATAATAATGAATAATGATACATATAATAATCACTAGAGAAAATAAGATGCACGAATTGGAAGATAGAAATTATTCTATGTGAATTTAGAAAGTTGTGAGTAGTATACACTTTACTTCTATGGCAGACGGAACAAATATTTCATAAAATAACCTTTAATAATATTTTCTAATATGAAATTTATTTGCTGATGGTTAAGCATTGTCTATATGCATTTCATTGGTGCTTTAACAAATCGTCAGTAGACTTCAACCATATTTTTGAACAGTTACAAACCTCTGACGATTTGGTAAAGCACCAATGAAATGGATATAGACAATGCTTAACCACCAGCAAATAAATTTCATTTAAAATAATATTATGACAATATGTCAATTAATAAATTTCTTAAAGCTTTATTTATTATTTTATTTTATTTTAATTTATTATTCGAGATATTGTCATTATTTTATTTTAAATGAAATTTATTTGCTGGTGTTTAAGCATTGTCTATATGCAACATTTCATTGGTGCTTTACTAAATCGTCAGTAGACTTCAAACACAATTTTGAACAGTTACAAACCCTTTATCTTATGCACAAACTTTGAAAAACCATTTAAGAGTTTACAAATAAATGATTTTCAAAAATAAGCAAATCAGTGAACGTACAACTCGTCACGTAAAAACGCCATTTTAGAACTATGACATACGTAAACGTACTGTAACCTCATACAGGTTATACGATTGACGTGTCACGTAACTCATTTTAGTACGATTGCCGATACGATAACGGATGTGACGATTTGAGCCCTGGTTTGGAACTTATACAAAACCCAGCAAATAATTTTTATTCGATATGAATCTATTTAATTTTTCTACACCTTTATACAATTAGAAATCCATTGGATAATAAGAAAAGTATTTATAAGGCAAAATGAAAAATAAAATTCAAAGTAAACCTTTAAGAAACTTATTATTCGACATATTGTCATTATTTTATTTTAAATGAAATTTATTTGCTGGTGTTAAAGCATTGTCTATATGCAACATTTCATTGTTGCTTTACTGATATGCTTATTTTTGAAAATCATTTATTTGTAAATTCTCAAATGGTTTTTAAAAGTTTGTGCATAAGATAAAGGTACACGATTAACTTTACAATTTTGAATTTTGTCCGGGTTTTTATCTTAAATGCTACTGTACAACTGTTGCAACACACTCAAATCTAATTTAGAAACTTCAAGCCGCAAAATATAAAACATTGTCTACAAACTTTTAAATGACATAAAATGTTTGATGTTTTTCTGTTCTGTAAATTGTTTATCAAAACATGACTGCAAAGTTTTCGCAAGATGTACAAAGTATTAAACTTTGAACACAATAATGTTAGCGAAAATAAATTTATAATTTAAAACTGTATATAAAACAATATATAAGTCTGACTTTTATATTTTATTGAATAAATAATATTTAAAGTAGAAAAAAAACAACTGAATTATTTTACAGCCACTTAATTGTATTTATTAAAGCACCATAAACGTGGTGGGGGGGAAGGGCGAATTGCCCACCTATTTTCGAAAAACAAATTATGGAACCAACCTGCCAGCAAACCCTTTTTAAACATAAAACAAAAGTAAAAACAAATACATAGGAATTGATAAACTCCACCTGTTTTGAAGTTGGCTAAAAAGCAGTAAATTTAACATCATTTATTTTATTTTTTCCATTTCACACTTTAGCCTATTAACTAAAGTCTATTGTAGGAATTTTCATATTAATTCGTTTACAATTAAAAGCTTTATTGATCTGCTTATAAGGCGATTGTATCTGTAACTGGAATTATTACTGTCGTGGGTATTCATTTAATAAAGAGAAAAATTATAAATTTTTTTTCATTTGCACGCAGAATAAAATTAAGAGTGGAAAATATGTAATAAAAATTGCATTATTGCAATAACAAAAATAAAAATATATACTTTTACTAAAAAAAGATATAAAAGTACACAGAAAAAATAAATTTCATTTTCTGTAAAGGAATTCAATGAAATAGTAAATATTTTGTCTGGGAACGGACCTACAAACAAATTTGTAACTATAGACAAAAATATCTCAACTGTATAAAACAATTTGTTCACTGAAAAAAACACGTTTTTTTCAATGAAATTCAACTCTATAAAACAATTTGTCTAAAAATATGTTGGAACTGTAAACAAAAAAATGTACTAAATCAAACAAAAATATTTACTAGATTTTTTGTAATATATCAAAAAAAAATTTTGTCTCGGTCGTCATAATCATCATCCATTAAGTATTTACGAAATTCCACTTTGCAAAATGTGTTCAATCAAGTCTGATTGTTTATCTAAATACTCTAAAAAAATTAATGAGAATTAATGCAACGACATTAACGAATTGATTCACTCAAAAATCTTCAGTAAACACGCTTGGTACAATCGCATTCCTTTTGCAATCATTGCTGTTGTTGTTATTTGTGTGCATATCGTCATTGCAATTGTTTTTTATGACACAGTTTTTCTTGTTGTTTTTGGTGTTTGCGTCCCAAAATAAGAGCCAAACAAGCAATTCAATGATTATGTAAAGAACATTTACTGAAAATGAAATTTATTTTTAGACAAACTTTTGTTTGAAATTTTTTGTGACAATTTTTTCTGTGTAATTGAGAGAATATGTTTAAGCACTACTAATCTATCCAAATGTCAATAATAATTTAACAAAATCCTTTAAAAAGTGAAAAAGTATAATATATTGTAAATAAGGTAGGAATACCAGATACTTGTATCGCCTCTACCATGTCCAATTATTGGCGCTTTGTAGAAGAACGCAGAAACCCCTCAATTGTGAACTCAAAACCAGTGAGTTCCTAGAAGCGTAATTTTGTACATAAACACATTTAATTGAGTTCTTAGTCCTCTAGTAGAAAATCAGCATTTTGCAACGAGGCGTGTCGTACCTAATGGAGGTCTTAAAAATAAATTTTTAAGATTAAAAAAGATTTTAAAACAATTTTTTTATATTCCTAATATTAATGTTTATAAAATTTCTAAATTGGATTAGTATGGAATACTCCATCAGTGCTGTGATTCCAATAAATTGGGGTCTCGTACCAAAACTATATTTTAAACTCTGCACGAAAAATTAAGTTAAGTTTCCAAATGTTTAAAGCTTTTGAACAAATTATGTATATTTTATATATAAATAGCTATTTAATATGTAAATAGTTATTTAACATAGAATTGTATATGTGCGTTAAAAATTTATGTTTTGTTTTCCTGCATTTAAAATATTTAATTTAAAAAACATATAGCTTTAAGTTGTACAAGAATTATTTGTACTTTTAAATGCGTATTTAAGTAAATGGATCAATTAAATATAACACTGCTATTTAAATTTATTAATAATATTTAATTGTTCAAATATTTGAACGTAAATTAAAGCGACAATAAGCAATACATACGAATAAATAGCATTTCTCATTCGGGCAGCCATTTTTAATTTAAACATTAATACCAGAAATCGCTTCAGGTTATCTTTTTTTAATAAATGAAACCTAATTTACCTAAAAAAAAGAAACAGAGAAAGAAAAAATAATTAAATTATTAGATTTATATTTGCGGTTTATATCGTAGTATTAATTAAATTTTAAAACATTTTTTTATTAAACTCAAATCAAAAACATTTATGTATTTCCACAGAAAGAAGTCAATTAAATTGTGAAATTCTGGTAGTTTGAGCCCATAATCATTAATAGTTGAATTTAAAAATCGATTATAGAAAATGTGCTATTTTAAATTATATAGTTAATTGTAATTACTCAAACGTCTAGTTGTTGTTTCGATAAAAGTTGCAAACGCTTTTTGTTTAAAATCTTTTTAAAATTCCCCCTGAAACTAATTTATTAAACTGCTTTTCAAAAAAATAGTTTTTCTTAGCACTCCATTATGCCAAACCTTTAAAAAAAAACTTTTGGCCATACCAATAAAACCACATTTAGGGGTATTTAAGGCTTTAATTTATATACTTGTAACGTTTTATAGTTAAAAATTATGATTAATGCATGATTTTTTTTGTAACACACACACACACACACACACACACACTCTTGTAAATAGATGTTTGAAGATACCAAAACATATAAATAATAAAGAAAAGATATGTATGTACGTCCAAATGCGCTCAAAATGATAAGGTCACTTTCGGCACATAGGGGCAAAAGTATATCAAACCGCGCAATAAATCAACCGCCATCTTTTGATAACAAAGAAGAAAGATTGCTACCAAAGGAAAGCTAATTTTCTATAGATATCATATATAAAGATATCGTAGCCTTCCCAAGAAATTTATTTAACAAGTTCTAAAATAAAAAAAATGTATTAAAACTATTTTTAAATTTTTCAGTGTATATTAAAGCTATTACTATTTTTTGTTACTCCCCTGTGGAAAGCTTTTGTACCAATTGTCTTCAAAGTAAAGCGTGGGTGAAAAGGAAAAATGGGCTTAATTTTGGGCGTGGCATAAACTGAGTATATTAAAAGCGAGACATACAAAGCTTTAGAAGGGTTTTATTGCCACTGGAAAAAATTGGACATTAAGATGGAAGGATCCACGATGACATATGTGGCGCCCAGAATTCGATGTAGGATTAAAAAACCACCAGAAGCAAAAATTAAGCCACAGCCAAGCCATAAACATTGATATGCAATATGATCAAATCGGACTTCAAATAATGGCGCTATGTAAAAAATAAATAAAAAGTTCTGTATTTTAAGGCAGGGCAAATTTTTGTTTTCCTTTTTTAGAAACCTTATTGATATATCATTCGTTCTAGGAGGTGATTGCTGCAACGTTTTTTCGAAACACCCACCCTGTAATAATACCAATATTGGAAAATATATAAAAAGGTATAAAGAATCAGAAGGTGAGATTTCGGCTCACCATATTGATAAAAGGAATAAGATAACTCATATTCTATTTGCTCATAAAATTTGTTTAAATAGCTGATGTTTCATTAATACTAGTATCCACGATCAAACGTGGTAAAAGCGAACAAAGGACGCTGATGATGACAGCGTAGTGGCTGTCGAAATTAGTAGTACTAATCCGTTCTGCTAGTCTGATAAGATATTCTAATATTCCACTCTTAAAAATAATTTGAATTTACATTAATTCAATTATTGAACTTAAGACGAATAATAATAACTTCCGACTTATACACATTTTCATTTCGAATAATAATTACGCATAAATGTATAAAGAAGTGCTGAACACATCTTATACCAAAACAAGAAATGATTACAAAATTTCCTATGCCGAGTGGCATGATGCACTCTTGTCAAAACTTGCTGCTTCTGGTGTCGGTGATGACTTCTCCCGATTTATATCGAGCTTTCTCAGGGATCGCACTATGTGAGTTGCTATAGATGGGGTCTCTTCAAACGAGTTCAAGATGATTAAGATATTCAGGGGTACCGCAAGGATCCGTTCTTTCCCCTACCCTATTTCTTATTTTTCTTAATGACCTCCTTTGCCAAACTTATAATCCTATCTATTCTTTGCAGATGATAGCAGCATTTTCCATTCATATTCATTCAGTAATAGACCAAGCCTGTCGGAGATTGGGGCAATGAGGCATAACATGAATGATACGCTTAATAATGATCTTATAACAATCTCTGAGTGGAGTCGTTCCAATAGGGTCGACTGAAATGCTCGTAAGACCCAATGACCCAATGTATGCTCCGCACAGGCGCATGACCGAACTTGCTGCTCCATCTGTAGTCATGAGTGGTGTAGGCATTGTCAAATCAGATACTCTTGATGTTCTTGGCATGAAGATACAGAGTGACGTTCGATGGAATGATCACATTTTTCAGGTCTCAAAAGAAGCATTCAAGTACCTCAGTTTCTTAAGACGGTGTAAAAGATAATTCATTCCATCTGATCTTCTCAATATCTATACCACCTATATCCGTCCGAAAATGGAATACAACTTTCATATATGGGCCGGTACGTCAAAGGCCATTTTAAAGTTACTCGACCGCGAACAAGAGAAGGCGAAGAAACTCATAGGCGACAGTAGGGTAGCTAACTCTATTGACTCGCTGAAGCATCGACGCAATGTGGGGTGTATTTCGTTGTTCTATCGATACTATAATGGAATGTGCTCTGATGAAATCAGGGAACTTGTTCGCGAAACCCGCTTTTTTTGCGAGCAACACGTTCTTCACTAAGAGCACTTCCCTTTGTGGTCGATATACCAATGAATCGCACTACGCATTACAGGGAGAATTCGTTCTTTAGCCGCACAGCTCGTATGTGGAATAAACTAACTGCAGAGGTCTTTTCTGTCACTGTCAGTATGGGAAAGTTCAAATCGAATGTTCACAGACACTATTACCTCTATCCTCCCTCCCATAACCAATTTTCCTAGTTCCGGCACAATGCATTGCATAAATAGGAGTCATCCCCTGAGTTCTGGTCCAAAAACAATATTTGTTTTTTAACTGTATAATCGCACTATTTCCAAAAATTAATATTTTACTTATTCAGTAGAATATTAATTGTTTATAAAAACACATTGACATTGATTACTAAGGGTATTAGCTAGTTCCTATGTGCATTTCATTGAGGCTAAATGCAGATCATCAGGGAGCCTTTACCTAAAAATCTCATAGAAAAGCTAAGGATATTGTAGCAAAATTTTATTTAAATCAATAAGAAGGTTAAGCAACATCAAAGCTTGAACATGAACAATGTAATCAAAGATGTTTTTTTATTTTCTTACTGTACCATATACTACACAGGCAGGCTTTTTTCCTGCTCTAATTGCAGATGTAAGACGGCATGTAGAAATATAAATGTAATAATAACAATAACTATACATTTAATATATATATAGTGTGATGTCAAACAAGTGTTTTGGCCGGGTGCTGCTATGTTACGAACGAAAGAAAAAAATTATTTCTGGCATTCAAGTGGAGTCTGGAGCTTAAGTGTCTTTAAAACCTATAGTAGAATTTTATGGCAAATATTTATGTTAAACATTTCAGCCCACTATATAATACCGCTGAAGTGGAGTTTTTAGAATATTGTTTAAGAAAGGAACAAAAAGACACATAGGGCATAGAGTGAGATGAATAAGATATTCCACAAGAAAGTTTCTAGTGGTGTTCTATATAAAAATGCTGAAACCATCTTACATCTTAAATGTAAGTATTGCAATATATCCTATGCCGAGCCGCTACAACTATGCGTGAAATTGGGGAGATTTTTAATTACGCCTAAAATTAATCTTAGAAGTAAACTTTCAAAACGCCGTCATACATAAATATATATTTTTTGGTGCCTTATTCTCCAGAATCATTCGTTAGAACCATGTTATTTTTTTATTGTAAAGTGTAATCGAATATATTAACTCAAATAATTCTTGCAAGAAAGCTGACTCCAAAATAGAGAGACATGCAAACATTTTCAAAATCTGGAAATATTTCATTTCATATGCAACACAAATTTTCAAAATCGTTCTATAAATGGCGGAGTTATAAATACACATGAATTGATAACCTCTTGCTTTTTTGTAGTCGGTAGATAATTTTGTTTACTGTGAAAGAATTTTATGACATCCAACCAGGAATTGTTCAAATTAGAATACTTATTTTTTTTTTGCAAATTTTCTGTGTAATAGATTTTCGGCAAAATAATTTGGAATACAGCACCACATTTAAAAATTTTTTTCATTAGTATAGAATTAGTATAGTGGTGTTTATTTGATTTGTTGATAGATACTAAGAATGATGGAACACTATTCCATCATTTTTGATAGGTAAAACCCCCTGTTATGCTCTTGTTGATGTTTATTTTGAGTATTTGTTCTGTGTACATGTAAATAACCCACAAATAGCCGACGAACTTCGTGGCCCATGACCAAGAATTGCATGGCTCTCGTATAGACACTTAACACAAAGTGTTTTATCGCCGAATTTCTAAAATTGAACCAAAATCTTCTAAAAATAATCGAATCTATAAAAACTTTAGCTCAAAAATAAAACTACCACATTTTATTTCAGAAAGAAAACTTAAAAAGTAGCCTTATCTTTTAAAAGCGCACCTTACAAAACTTAGTGCTACTGTTGTTGTATTTCACGTATAAGTGTGTATATGATAAATAATGGCTGGTTCATTAGAAGATGAGATTGCATAATAAATTTGTTTAACAACATGATAATTTTGAACACTTTCAAGGATAAATATAAACACAGGCACAGGCAAACTCTATACCACTCTCATACACACACATAACCATAAACAAAAAGGAATGGCGCTTTCAAATAAAAAAACCGCCACTCTTATGTATAACATCCATATATATTTTTTATATGAGTGTGAGTGCATTAACATGTGTGATATGTCTGAATTAATGTTCATCTGTACTGTATATTGGTGTCAATGTCAAATGCCAGTGTTGGTAATGCTTTTGTTGCTGTTTGTTGTTAGTAGTAAATATTACTTGCCGTCTGATGTGTTCCTTAAATTTTATAATGGCTGCCTAGAAGGCAAAAACTTAAATTTTTTTGTTTATGTTACTTGTTGAATCCTTTGCGAACTGCCTTTGTTTTTCCATTTCTAACAAAAACCATTTATAATTATGAAAGTGACTGTGAATTCTCAAAGAAAAAAAAAACTTTCCATCAGAAGATAAATTATTTTTTCATTACACCAAGATTCCCAAGAACAATAGGAAAAACATAACAACTAAAAGAAAGTTCAACATTTTTCACACCCAAACACCCAAAAAAGTTAAAAACATTTCACAGAATTTCACATTATTTCACAGAAGAATACGAAACACTTTTTATTTTAAATAAGCTGATAATTTATTTGTATTTCATAAATAATAAAAATATATAAAATATGTTTTTTTAGTTTAAATGTGATAATATATTTTCAACTTTAGTCCATTAAAAATTAATAGAAAAGTTAAGCGAAAAAAAACTAAGAAATATGAAATAACATTTGAAATATTGTCCCTTCACTGGACGTTTTTCTTTTGTTTTGTTCTCTCAAAATGTCTGCAAACACTATAAATTTTTTAAGTATAAGAATTTATTGAGTTGGTGTTTATTAAAAAATATAATTTGTATTTATATATATACGTGGGTGATTACACTATACAACAAGAAAAATGCCAAGGAGTATTACTATTTTTTTCATACGTTATGGTCCCCTAACTAAAAAAAAATTAAATTTTACATTCTAGCGATAATTTTGTTTTCTAAATATTGTGATTAAGTACCAAAACTAAAATAATATTACAATATTTTTTTTTAATTTTTTATTATTATTAGAGAAAAAACATAAAACAAACATAATTTGGTCTATTATTTAATGCAACCGATCTTTAGTTGCGTTGCCAGTCGGCAACTGAAAATTAATGGTTGCCAAAAGGGTGAGGGTGCCCCTGTGGCTGAGTGGTAGCGACGCTAGCCTATCAGTCCAGAGTTCGTGGGTTCGATTCCCGCCATAGACCCTGGATGTTTTTCCGCAGACAAGCTGATCGCTTCGCGGGTTGTATTTGTTTAAAAAAAATAGCAACTGAAATTGACAGCTTTCAGCTGTCAGTAGTATAATTTTCAGCAACTGGCAACCCCTAATGAAGCTCAGTTACCATCCATAATCGGCCTATTAATATTTTTTCAAAAATTGAGAAATATGCATTAAACAAATTTTTATTACTCCAAAAATATGCATTTATTGCCAAATTATGCTAATATATGCAACTAAAAAATCGATGCCCAACTACTTGAAATTTAACGATTCCAATAGATAATTATTCAATAACTCTTTAGCTATCACCACAAAAAACATGCATTAGCATGAAAGTCCGAGCCCAGCTGATTACAATACGACATTACGGCTAGAAAAGTTTTTTTTTTGTAACTTCGCTCATACAATTATGTGTTGATTCTTGAACTCAAGAAATGGACTTGAGTAGAAAATTTGTATGGAAACCACTAAGTGTTTTCATATAAATTGCTCACTCCATTCGATCGTTTGGTTTCCATAACAGCACATTGGTTCTCGTGAAACTACAAATTTATGACAAAAAATGTGGGCATTGTCACGCCTATTTTGTAAACGGCTTTTTTTGGAAGAACTATTATAATAAAAATAGCTTGCTTATTATTAAGTTTCTCATCTCTCCTGAAAAAATTTTAAAAATCATGATAGACCCTTTTACATTTTACACCACGACAGGAACATAGCAACATGGGTTTATATCCAAACAAATTTTAATTATTTTGGCTTAAGTTCGGTTTTTAATTTAATTTTTTAATTAAACTATATTTTTATTTAGAGATAAATGTAAAGCATGTAGACAAAGAAAATTTTGACTGCGCGGAGGGTTGAACTGACGTTTCGATAGCTCCCGCTAATCTCATCAGAATTCTTTACCGCCTAAGCCACTCGATCAAAATTTTTCTTTGTCTACATGCTTCACATTTATCTCTAAATAAAAATTTAATTTAATTGAAAAATTAAATTAAAAACCGAACTTAAGACAAAATAATTAAAATTTCTTTGGATATAAACCCGTACAGTTCGACTAAACTCATAACTTAATATATATTTTCCATCATTGTGGTCTGAATAACTCCAGAGCCATTGAGTAAACACAAATTGTATTAGAACACCTTAAGTCTAATTTTATTTCAAGATTTTTATTGTTTTTTTATAATAAAATTGCAATACACCTTCCCAAGTTAAGATGAAAACAGTAAAGCAACCTCTTGAAAAATCTCAAATTTTAAAGAAGAAAAAATCAAAAAGAAAAAAAACCTATCTAAAGAATTTTAAATCTCGCCTTTTTTGCAGTTTGGGGAACAATACCACTTAAAACAAAAACTATAGACGAAAGTTTCATTTTGTTGCATAGTGTTATATATGCGTTTGTTATGTATTCGTGTGGTATGTATTTGACAAGTCAATTTTAAGACACGTCATTTTTTATTTTGAAATGTATTATTTATTTGATAAGTGTTCTTTTCTTTCTCTTGAAAAGGGTTTTAGTTTAGATTTTGATGACTCAAATCATCTCAAGAATTTCTCTATTTTTCTTTTATTGTTATTTAAACCCTTTATATTAAGTTTTTTGTTTTGTAAGTTTTTTTTCCTACGTCAGAAAGTTTGAGAACTTAGAATTTTGTTTTAAATGAATGGAATTTCAATTTATTTATTTGAGTTTCTCATACAAAAAATAAATAGTGTAAAAAGTTATTTGGCGCCAAAAATATTTTAGATTTACGTGAGCTCATAAAAGATAGTTGTGAAGCATCTACTATCTCACCCACATTGCGACGCCTTATGTCTATTGTGTGCCACAGATCACCGTGTATCACTTTTAATAAGTGTCAGCATAGAGGTCGGAAAAGCCTACTTAATAGTATCTAAGCACAGAAGTCCAAAATTAAAAACACAACTTCGACTAATACGCAGAAAAATAATGAAAATGGAAGTGAGACCATGTTTTAGAATTTTGTTGGAGTAACTAACGTTCAACACATTTCTGTATAAATTTCATATTTTTTTCAAACGCACACTTTCAATTGAATGAACAGAAACTGAGACGCATAATCTCCGATGAATACTAACAAAAACGAAAAAACATCATTTTATTTATATATCTATGCGTAACCTTTAATGCAGCTTTTATTTTAAAATATTTTATTAAACTTTTAATGAACAAGAAAAATATTACAAATGAAAGTCGTCCAGATATGAGACCATCAGACAAATTTTTTTTCTTTTGAAATAACTATATTTCATGTTGATCTAATATTTCAGTACAGTTGGAGCAAAAGGAATTTGACACTGAAAATAATACGAAGAATCATGTTGAATCGAAGTTATTTCAAGTTGAAAAAACGTATATTTGACACTGTAAAAACACGAAGAATCATGTTGAATCAAAGTTATTTCATGTTGAAACAATATGAATCTCATGTTGCCATTTTATTAATTATTTTACTTCTCCAATGATTTAAATACGTACATATATAGTTAGCGGTTAAGGATGGCGCCGTAATGTGTTTTAGCATTGGCATCAGAAAAATGTATGTTGTAGTTGACTGACCCCAGCCAACACGGCTCATCGATCATCACATGTGTGGTAGTCAACGCGATAGCTACTGCAGCGAGGACAGCCTCAGATATACTTTAGATATACAAACTTCAATATACTGCATAAAAAATCCTTTGGGTCATAGTCCCTATAGCCCTTATATAATAATAATAATAACTACTTTAATATAAATACCATCATAAATAACATGAATTTATTTTCAATTCAGTTTGACTTAATTGATGATTTAACATAAAATTTAATTAAAATTAAAGTTATTGACAAGCTGATTTAAAATGAATTATAACTTTGAGTTTCCATTTATTTACTTAAGTAGATCCAACTTTAACTTAAAGTGATAAAAATTTATTTTATTGATTCAACATTGAACAATGTTGTTTTACTAGTAAAAATATATAAAATCAATGAGATTTAAGGTTAGATTAATAAGTTTCCTTTTCAAATTAATGCGAAACAATGGTAATTTTAAATAAAGTTTGTACTTTTGCAGAATGTTAATATGATTTCTAATTTTATTTGGTATTTTTTTTCTGTGTGTTACTGCCTAGCTCTCAATAATAACACCATAGAAGATGTTGAATCATTTTGCTACTTACATAGAAAAAAGCATCACCAAAAACTTTCCAAACAAAAGCTTGTCTATAATAAATTTGTACTTTCAGTAAATGTTCTTTACTGAATAAGTGAATTTTTTGTTTGGCTTATATTTAAGACACAAATACCAAAAACAACAACAACAAAAAACAGCCTCCATGACGATATACACATAAATAACAACAGCAGCAATGATATCAAAAGGAATGCGATGTCAGCATTCATACAATTAGTATCAAACGTGAAATGTAACAAGTTTTTTTACCGAAGATTTCTGAGTGAATTAATTCGTTAATATTGTTGCTTTAACTCTCATTCACTCTTTTAGAGTCTTTAGATGAACATATTTAAAAATACCTTAAATAAAAAATTTACTGACTCAGACAAAAAGTTTGTTTGATATATTGCAAAAAATCCAGTAAATATTTTTGTTTGATTCAGTAAATTATTTTGTTTAGAATTTGTAAATATTTTTAGATTTTTAGATTTACTTAACAAATTTGTTTTTTTCAACGAAATTGTTGAGAAACTTTTATCTGTAGTTACAACTTTGTTTATAGGTCCATTTCTAGACAAAAACTTTACTAATTCATTGAATTTATTTTTACTGAAAGTGCTATTTAGTTTTTTCTGTGTATGGTGCACAATCACAAAGAACAGTGGTGCAAGCGAAGAGGTTTGTGAGCCCGTTATGTCAAGCAAAGAACGTTACACAAGTGTGACGTGTGAAGTGTGTAGATGAACTTGAAGGCTATCCAAATACAACGTACGATAACTTCAAGTTTTCACTAATTGATTCCTACGAAGGATAATTCTGAGATGCAAAATAATCTTCCCAGGTTCTCGGCATCGTGGTCGTTCAAAAACAAATTGGCACATAGCGGCCGTTTGTGACTTATATGCTGCAGTGTTACCATGGAACGCAGCATTAAGAACAGCTCTCAACAGAGTGGAAATACATTAAACAACTCTGTTTACTTTCCAGTTGTAAAATAGCACATCATCATTAAAAAACAAAGTCTTATTTCTTTCAAATTAATCATATATAAACGAGTCCATACAAATGTAAAACTAAAGATTAAAATTAATTAAAATTTCTATCATACATATATAAGAATTTGTTTACAATCATTTAGATTACATTTTAATCCTTAAATAACAATAATCTCCAAAAAAAATAGAAACACAAGAATAAAACATCAGTGACTTCAAAGAAATTGTGTTTTAATTAAACAAGTTAAAATTTTGTTAAGACATGATGGAATGCAAACTACACACAAGATTAAAAAAAACTTTATTTTCCCTTTAAACAATAGATATATGAGATCTTTTATGAATTTACACAAACAAGCCCAAACAAATGTTCATACAGGCCAAAAGGATTAAATGGGAAAGCCAAAGGTTAGAAAGTTTTTATAACCTTGGTACAGTAAAATATTTAATTTATAAAACCATAACAAAAACGATTCCAAAGATGAAGACAACCAGTGATCCGGAAGGACAGCAAATACAAATTAAAAAAAATAAACCTGGAAGAATAACCAATTGGTGTTGAAACTCATGTCGGGGAGTGCATTGCCCACCACGTAATTGCTGCTGGGCCCACTTAAATTTTCAAAAAATACTTTTTATTATTGTATTTCCAAGCAAAAAAATATTTCTTATTCCGCTGTTGAGGATATTTACTCTCTCAAATTAAAAAAGAATCTAAATCGGTCCATAGATGGCGGAGTTTTTAGCAAAAAAAAATATATATATATATAAATAATGTTATTCTTTTTTCGAGAGCGGCTAAGAAAGTCATTTATTAACATGAAACAGAATAAATAAAATATTTAACATTTTGTTGTATTAGTATCGCTTAGGCAGGTTTCACTGTTTTTAATTCAAGCAGCTTAAAAAGGTATTTTAGTGGCAAGTACAAGTTTAAAATATCTTAAAATTTAATTACAAAATAAAGAAATGCACAAAAATAAAATATGTAAAAAAACAACACATGCAGACAGTTGTGCACTTTAATGGCTTCCACAACAGCCAGACAGTTGTAATGACAGCATGACGAAAGGTATGAAGAAAATTTTCTTTTCGTGCGGTATTTAATGCCTTTAGCAATACATATTTAAATGTATAGAAAACATGATTTCAAGATAGTCAAACATCACGTCCCATCGCTTAAAAATTAAATATATATAAATTATTTTCCCTGCTTAAAGGAAAGATTTGCATATTTCTGCAAAAGGCTACAAATAATTTAAAGAAATCCTTTCAAAAGTTTAATGAACTTGTTTTTTTCCATTTACGTCATTGTTTAAAGCTTGATATCACAAGGAATTAATACAGCCAAAAAAGCAGACACAAAAAAATGTCATTGTAAAGTTCATGAATTGTGATATTCTATGTAAGTGTTTATGTGTTCTTGTTTTCAAGATTATAACTTTTATTAATTTTTGGCACAATGCTTTATAATAGTAACAAGCAACAAACAATAAAACACTTACTATTGATTTTGTAAGAGTGTTCGTAGATAAAGTCTCATGTCATCGTGAGAAAGAAACTGATGATGATGATGATGAAGGGAATCTTGATAATAGAAACTGCATAATGATACATATTCAAACGAGTAACAGCAACATTAATACCACTACATGCCAAACAAATACATTTTTTGTTTACTCATACACATACAAATGGTTCCACACACACACACACACATATGTACACACGGCCCTGATGCACTTAAGTTTCTAACTAACTACAATACAAGCCTGAAAACAAATATTAGCTCTAGCATTTAATAGATTATGATTGTGTGCATAGGAAAATGTGTTCATATATCCTTGCTTTTAGCACAATAAACAGGATTCAATTAATAAATAACGAGTTAGTAAAAAAATATATTTATATGAATGTATATGAATGAATGTGCCCACAAAACGATCAAGTATTTGAGTAAGTACCAGCAAAATTTTTTTCAGAGATTTTAAGCAGGCATGGATCCGGCGGAAAAATAGAATACAATATGGGAGCTAAGAGTGGTCGTAAAAATCAAATTCGAATTTCTTCAAGTCTCATATTTAAAAAACTATCCTAAAAAAATGTCAGGTCAATCAGTTAATATTAAGGCGTATCGCACACCCACCAAATTTGGAGCAAATACTCCTTTTCTGTCTTTTATGTCCCATAACTTAATAAATATAGTATTTATAAAAAAAAATTCTTCTAAAAAGTTGTTGTCTGTGAAGTTTCCAACAGCCTTTGCCTTACCCACTTTTATCTTCATCGCATATTTAACAAAATAAACAGCAATATCAAAAAAAACCCCCCCATAACAATTAAAATTTCAAAATTATTACACTAATTTACAAATTTCGGTAAACTTTTTTGTTCCCTAGAGCTAAAAGCTGTTTCTTTAGTTATTTGGGCCTTTGAACGCGAATCTGCACTTATTTTTTTTATCAGCACTAATTTTCGAGATATACCATTATGTCAAAATTGAAGAGACTTGTACGACATTTAATGGCACAACTGGAGAAGGGCTCATCCTATTCAGTAAAAAAGAAAAGTCAAAATTCGGGACTAGAATTATCTGTAAAACGGTTTTTGGGAATTACTAAATTATTATCTTTAAGTGGAGCAAACATTATTTCTTAATCTGCTCATTAGTTTCAGTGATATCCTAAAAGTTTGAGTCTAACAATTAAAAATTTCATAACAAATTTTTAAAATGTTCTTTCAGTAAATTGTGAATAAAACCAAAAGTTGTGCACCAATTTGAGCGAAAAAGTGCACTTTTCCTTTGGAATAAAAGAAGCTACATGATACTATATAAAAAAATTGGATCGTTGTTCTATTTCTATTTTTTTCTTTGAATTTTTAATGCAAAGATTTTAAAATTTTGTGTACAATTTTTACTTTTTAGGCCAAAGCTTTTACCAGATCTCTTAAACTAATAGGCCGACTTGAAAATAATTTTTGGTTTACTTAAAGATAGTTTTGTTGCCGAATTTGGTTTCTCTTATTTACTGAACAGAGTAAACTATAGAGAGAACTAGAGCTGATAAAAAATGGAGTGAAGGTACAGGTTCAGCGGCCCAAATAACTAAAGAAACAAATATAATATCTAGGGAACGAAAAAGTTTACCGAAATTTTATGTGTACAAACTATGAGGTATGTGTTCTAGCTATATTGCTTTTGAAGTGTATACTTTTATATCGTTATTTACAGCAAGTCACTTTATGGCAATTTTACAGGAAGCCACAAAAACCTATTGAAATTCACAAATGATTCTATCTCTGTGGTATTAGCAATTAAACTTATTCCGAATAGTTTATATAACACTAGTTTTATTTTGTCATATCAAAAATATTCGTAATAAATTTACGCCATATACCGTCATGTGTATAATGTTACTAATTAAAAAAGACTTGGTATTACTTCCTTTAAATCATACTATATTTTACATATCGATAGAGAAAATAATGCTGATTTCAACATTATAAAAAACGTATTTTGAAAAATAATGTGTCTTGTTGTAGTTTACCTTACTCCTACAGATATGTATCTTGACATTTCAAAAGAAAAAAATTCAATCATCTGCTTTTAGTTTGGAAATGAGATTTTAATATATGTCAAAAACGAATGTTGTAAAAGGGTGTATATTTTCAAAAAGATTTAAATTAATATCTATTCCATTTCGCTCTGGTGTAAATGCAATATAAAATTAATGTTCATAAGATATTCGTTATGGGGCTATTCACAAAATACGTAACGCTATTTTCGGAGTTTTTTACAAAAAGGAAAAATAAATTTAAATGCAATTGTCTGTAGATTGTGGAAACATAAAAGTCTCTTAAAAAACATGTATTTTATATTTTTTGCCACAGTATTTTTGTCATTCGTTACCTTGCTTTAGGACGATATGATTTCTATATTCGTTCACCTTGTTTCCTTTAAATCAAAGCCCAAATATTAACAAATAAAATAAGTTGCTTTAAGAGCAATTCCCTTTAACTGTTCCTTATTTTTTCCTTACATTCTGCATACCGTTTTTCCTATCTCGCACTAGTTCCTCTGTCAATATTTTTAAATTTTCACTTTTTGCAAGGAATCGTCATATCTTAAAGATCTTGCACTATTTGGTCAAAAAAATGCAGTTGTATCCTCTTTGTGATATAGAAGTAGAGTAAAATAAAAACAGTATTTTGCGTCTATGAAACTGTGAGTTGACTTCCTTTAAAGGAACTAGTGCGATATGTAGTTTTATTTTTTTTCTCTTATATCTGCTCTGATTAGTTTGGATTTCTTATGCTTTAAACCCCAAACAATAACAAAAACTTTTAATTACAATTTTTAAAAACCACTGAAGAAACTGGATAACTTCAAAACGACTGGACTGATTCTTTTCAAAATATGGAATAAATCGACTTTTAAGTTTAAACAAAATTTAAACTTGTACACAGAAAAAAACGCCGTACTAAATTCAAGTATTTTCTACTTACTTCGAGTACGACTAATTTAAGTACGAATAACACTAAAATGTACTTAAGTCAAGACGAAAACGGGATAATAACGTAAAAAATCTTGAATCAATAACAAAATACTTAAATTGTGTACAAAAATTCTTATTTTAAGTATAAACTTTTTACACACTCGTAGTGTGTTGGTATTTGTTTGCTTGTTGATAGCTTCAGTCACATGTTGTGCTTATGTTGTCTTATTGTTGGTGCACGAACAAACAGAAGTTCGTGCACTGCGACTGATAGCCTACAAACGTCGTATTACATGCTGCTGGCTTATACTGGATTTTAGGAGCCGTTCTTTCTATACCGGTTTAGCTGAGTTGTCTAAGGCGTTGGTTTACAAAATATTATGAGTTAAGTTCAATACCAGGAATGAACAAAAATAAATTTCAATTAAAATAAGTAAGTAAAAATATTAAATTTATATAAGTAGTAAAAATAAAAAAAAACCTGGAACAGGATTATTAAATAAGTAAAAGTTAACCTGATTCGGGCTTGATTCAAGCACGCACGGGATTGATTAAAGTACGCAGTTTAGGATTGATTCAAGTACGCGGCGGATTGATTCAAGTATACAGCGGGCTTAAATCTACATGCAAGACGACGTGTATCAGCTACTTGTCGGCTATGCCCGGGTTATGAAAATAAACAACAACAAGAGCAGAACAGTGATTTGTGGCTATCATCAAGCAAACAATTACCAACACAGTACGAGTACGACTGTATATAAAGTTTATAAACATACTCGTACTTAAAATGAGATTTTTTTACATGACTAAAGGCTAATCAAGCTAAAATTAAGTATTTAGCACTTGAATATTCCGACTTGAATCAATCTTTCTGTACTTGATTTCAGAAAAAACCGGGATTACCGTACTTTTGACACCGCTTGGGATTAATGTAAGTGCGGATGGACTGATTTTTCTTTTTAGTGTATGGTTCTTGGAATTTTCTACTTTAAATAAGTAGCATAATTAGTTGTAAAACAATCAAATTTATCAAAAAATGTCTCTAGAATGCAAAGCTATGGTACCTATAGCAAGCTAATGAGCATATAAAACTAATTTTTGATTTCATGTGGCTTACCGAGTTATTGCTCTAAGGCCTTCAAATATAGGCTAAAAGACTTTCGATGAAGTCATCTTTAAAACAAAAGAAATTAAAAAAGAATTAATTTGGGAGCTAAATTGCCACAGATACACAGATTCAAGAGAATACATTGAGGAAAGTGATGATAACTTCTAAACGGCTGGATCGATTTTCTTTAAACATGGCCAAGAACACTATCGATCAAACCAAAGTCGGTCCAGCCGTTAGACTCTACGAGATAACAGGCAGATACTCAGTACAAACTTATAACACCTATTTTTCTATGATGGGAGTTAAAAATACGGAAATCAAACATTTCAAACTGCCACAACAAAATCCATACAAATGGACAAGTCACGAATTACAATTTTTTAAGCACATGCTCTAATATAATTAAGTTATTTACGACTCAAATTATTACGATTGAAAGAAACTTTTTTCAAAAAAAATTATTGCTTATGCAATACTCGCCTGAATTTTTGGAATAAATATTCAAGTAACGAATGACAAGTTCTTAGGAAAATTTTTCAATAAACGCTTCAATTTCAAATGTTTTTAATAACTTTTTTATGCATTCCAATTATAACTCATAGAGTTTTAATTTATTTATACGGCTCACTTAATTTATTTAATAATTTGATAATATTTTATATCAAAAAGAAAAGTCACAAATGATAAGGAACTTGCAGACATATTTATAATATAAAAAAGAAAGCTGTTTCTTTTAAATTTCCATTATTTTATGGGAATAAGAAACAAAACTGATCTCTTTACTTTTATTTACGGCTATTTATTTTTGCCTTTGTTTTCTGTTTTTGTAATAATACAATGCTTTAAAGTCTTTCTTAAAGCGGAGTCGGAAGAAATTTGAAATGAATTTAAGAGTGAGAGTGAGGCAAAACAACAATATATGTATTCTTTCATATAAGATAATGAATTACAATTGGCAAAGTAAGTACATTTCATACAGTAAAGGTTTTAATAACTTTTAATCCCAGACAAAAGAAAAACATATTTTTGGAGCTTTGAAGAAAATCGGTCTAGCCGTTTAAAAGTTATCACTTATTTTTTAGCGGTACCTTCTTGAATGTGTGAGTCTATGGCGCTGTAGCCCGAAAATGGCTAGATTGATTTTAATTTTGTTTCTTTTTTTGAAAGATGACCTGATTTATAATCTTCTAGCCTATATTTGAAAAAAATCAGTCTAGCCATTTTGCAGTTATCATCAATTTTCTTTTGGAATTTTTAAAAGTTTTATTTTAATGTTGTTACCCAATACTGTTGGAGAAATAGAATTAAAAAGTGATGAGACAAAAAATATCAATTTGTTTTGAATCTAACCCATATACGAGTGGACGAATATAAATGACTTCTGTCGGCTAACTTCTTTATAATAGTAACGTGTTTGAAATAGAAGATTTTGTGCAAATATTTTGCCAGCCTCACTCTTATACATACATATCGTTACCTTAACATAGAAAGGCCCTAACTAAATTTTTTTCCAAATCGATTTTTTTGCATATTTCGATAGATTAACTACAGATTAATCTATCTACCACAGATTAATATGCACAAAACTTGATTTGAAAATATAACGAGTTAGGGGCTTTCTATATTAAGGTAACGATATATATGTGTATTGGTTTCATATATGAGTAGTTTTTAATTTCATTAGAAAACTATAGAGCCGTATTAGTTCAACTTTTTTAGAACTCAACCCCAGCCAGTTGAATAGAGTGATTTTTTTATCTGCAATTTATGCAAAGAATGAGCACAAATTTCATGTTGCTTGAAACATCAATCAAAATCAAAAACAAAGGCACTTTTGACATTAATTTATTCAAAAGGACTTGAAGTATCTACTAATACTTACACAAATATAGACAATACATGTGTGCATACACTTGTACAGTATCTTTTCCTTTAATAACAAATACAGACATACTGGAACAAAATAATGTCATACACATTCGTGTACATTAGGCTCATACATAAATTCATAAAATCATATAACACAAACATACTGGTCACAAAAAATTCAAAAAATACACACACACACACACACACAAAAGAATGTGTCCTAAAGTGAAACAACATTGTCTGAATATGTATACACATACATGCAAACGTATTGTAAGTATAGGGCTGGAGGGAGTTTTGCAGCCATTGAATTGATCGGACATTTAGTGCTATATTGTTTGGTAGAAAACAACAATAATAACTATAAAAGCAACAACAACATGATGCTCATGAGACACCAAAAAAGAAAATATCAACAATAAAACTTCTCATCAAATTTGAATATTTCCCATTTGCATACAATTTAATGAGTAGTAGGAGTAGTTGTAGTTGCACTAGTAGTAGTAGTGAACAAACATGCTTATATGCAGGTTCTCATGTTCTTTTATGTACATATCACAAACAGTCCGAGGACAGAAAATGTTTTTCTTTACTTTTTTGTACCTATTAAAGTGTAGAGATTTTCATTGGAAACGTTTTACCTTTTTTTTAAGTATATTGATTTTCTTTTTTTTGGCTTGGGAAGCAACTACAATTATGTATTTCATAGTTATGACAAATGAAATTCTCAATATTGTCGGTCGTTTAGGTATTCATACATAAAATTTCATCTGTGAATGGAAGAGATCCTGTCACAATAATAATCACAGTGCTAGCGACCAGTTCGCTACCCGTTAATTGGCATAATTAAGATACTCTGCGAGAGATCTCAAGTATAGCTTTGATGTGCTTCCTTAGCGGCAGTTGCTATAATTTATGTATGTTGATACTGTTTCAGCTAATAGTACCGAATTTTAATCTTTTCTAAGATAACTTATGGAGTTGTCATGGACTGTATTACATATCTTAATAAGCTAGGCAATCATAATAAGCTGGCATTATGCTGGATCACTGGCCATGAACACACGCTGAGCTACAGGGTATCAAAGTTGACTATCTCGGGCATGATAAACTTTGTTGGCCTCATAACTTTTACAAATATTATCCGATTACAATGATTTTAAACTTGTTGCGAATCTTATTAATAGACAAAGAAAATACACTTTGTTTCATTAAGATATCCTTAACATTTTCAGAACTATTTGGCTTTGAATTTTAAAAATTTGGGTTCTGGCGGCGTTCTTTTTTGATTTCGTAAATATTTCCGGTAATACATAGCCAATATTTTAAAAAAAAATATTTTATGATTTAAAAAAACCGTAAAGAAAATGAGAATTTCCCATTTTAAGCCAAAATTACGGACGCATGAGTAATGTTATAGTACATACCATCATATTACTCATACGTCTATAACTTTGCGCTAAAATATTGGAAATTCGCATTATTCTCCGCATGTTTTTTTTATTAAAAATTCGAAAAACAGGTCCGCTTAATAAATATATCGTTAAAACTTTTTAAACATATAACGATTGCAAAATTTAAATAAAAATTTAAAAAATTAAGTTATGAACTATTTTCATGCTGGTAAAAAAAATGCTTCTGAAAATTTTACACCCTGTACCTCACAGTGTATTTTAACAGGGTGGCCCAAGTTGCATCATTCTTAAAGCTTAGGTGCTCCTCTATGATTTTTACATACATCGTTTTGTAATCGGATCGCAAGTTTTAAAGATACAGGTTTATTACCTTTTTGTTCCAATTGGAACCACTGTGCGTAGGTTTATAGTACCCGAAACCTTCATTGGCATCTAACGCGGATATGTCAAAGGGAAGAATAGTTCCTGGGCTCAGACGGAGTTTGCTTGCCACTGGAAAAACCTTCACGGTCTAATTTCTGGTACTAAATTGAGTAGACTCCCGAACATATTCTCTGTGCCAAAATAAAATTTCTTAGAGGAATCCTGAACTGAAGTATATAATCTCTCTAAGTAATTTGAAACAATAAAGACATAAAAAATCATTTGTCAGCTTATTGATTCTCTTATTGATTCTTTTGCGATTTTCAATTTAGAGTAACTTTCTAACAATTTCTTATTTATTACCACAGACAAACAGTTGCTAATGTTTTTATAACTCCATAATACCGTAAGAGATATTATAAGATTAAGGAATAAAGGAAAACCTTAGAAATCATTTCGCATTATTTTTTATATTACTCATACGCCTTCGTGTAGCTTCATGTCCAGGATAATATTAATAGAACTGCTTTAAATTGGTTTTTAGGAAAACACAATTTCATCATTTATATAACGAAAATATCAAAACAATAGCAAAAACAATAACAATAAACAAGGGCAAGAATAGAAGCTTCCCAAAAGAAACATATAAAACTTGATTTTCTAGGATTTAAATTGAAAATATGAAACCCACACGTGCATGTGAAAAGTCATACGTTTGATCCCTGACTGGTGGACGTATTGTACAATAATCCATTTAATGTCATAACAAAGATTTCAAATACAATATGTGTGGTGTATACATATGTGTGTGTGTGTGTGTGAGTGTGCCTCTGTGTGTATGTGTATGTGAATATTCTTGTTAGTTTAGTTTTCTTTTGGTGTCTGTATTGAACATTTACCAGTATACACAGGAGTAGTTTGCTAAACTACAACTAGACATAAGCTAATAATATGCATATAGTAAAAGCTTAAAAAAATTTTCAGCAATTCAATTTCATTTAAAGATAAACCTGTACTTAAAGCATAAATACACTGTCCGAATTTTAGCAATAAGAGGCTAAACTTAAAAGTCTTTCAAAAATCATTCATAAACTTAATCATATTATATGTGGCCACAAGCTATAACAGGTAAAGTCGAGTTAGGACAAAGTGTATTTATCATTATACTTTTGTTTATTTCTCTTAAACTAACTGTTTTTTCATTATAAATTAAATAACTAATTAGTATAATATAAAATTTCTAACACCGAGCATACAAAGATAAGCTTAATCTAAATTCCCTGGCTTTAGAAAGCGATTTAAAAATTATCTTTTGACCACTTGCCAAAATCGAGTTAAGTCGTTATCCATTGTGGGCACAAATATAGCTATTTTCATTTCCTTAAGGAAAAGCTTATTCGAACCAAATTCAATAGTTATTCCTACGTACAGTTTACAACAATTACATAAAATTTACATAGTTTTATTTTTAGCCTAGAGAGTGGTAACTTAAAACGCCATTCATTGTTTTCGTTATTTATTTGGGGTTACATTGCAAAGATGCTGGTGCTTAGATCATTAAATATTTATGATGACCAATATTTATTCGGTGTATATTATATGTTTGCCATCGTGTACATAAATTAATTAGCTTTCAAATTATTCCTTTACGAGTGCGAGACGTGACCACTAAAAAATTTTATGTCTTAATATAATTTAAGTACGAAGTTTGCTGCAGCCAATATTATGGAAAAATTTTATTCATTGGTATTTAGCGAAATATCAAAAGTAGAACTGAACCTCAGGAACTCATTCTTATTTACAATGTCTTTTTTCCTGCCCATTGAAAGTGTAGTAAATCATTTTATACTAAAAAGACATAAGTTTGAGTCGTCCTACAAATTTGGCAAATTCTTCGGAAAATCCTTTTGAAAACCAGGAGTTTTATAGAAATTCCTAAAAGAATAAAAAACTTATATGCAGCCCCTCAATGCAAGGTGAATGGTACTAAACTTAATTTAGTTCTTCTTTGCTGCATAAAACTGTAAACTTTCCCTTTTATAATTAAAGCTTCTTAAAATGCTCAACCGGCGTAGAAATAACAATACGAGAATAACAATGGCATTGACACAAATAAGCACACATTTAAATACAGTTCTAAGTGGCTTTCTAACAACAGCTTCTCTATGTATTAATCCATTATTAAAATAAGTAAAACAATCATGGTATGCTAACAAGTTATTTGTCGTTGAGTATGTAGGTGTGTGTGTGGGGGTGTGTGTGTGTGTGTATGCCTGTGTGAACATTTTGAAACATTTAAATATTTTGATTGCATGGAGTAAGTTTATAGCCATGAACTAAACAGATTTATTATAAATATTAGGCAAATTTAAACACACATAATAGCCTACTTATGAAATAGTGAAACACTTAGAAAAATTTGTTTAATTTTTTTTTTTTAAATTTCCAGATATTAAAATTTTAATCGGTATCAAAGTCGTAACCTAATTACAGAACTATTTTAGGCATATGAAATAATAGTAATAACAATAAAGCAATAAATCTTAGTTTAGTATCAACTTTTCCCTGGACTCAAAAGCAAAAAAAATATTGAATTTTATTCACTTCCTTTAACTGTTCTAGGCTATAGTTCGCGCAATCAAGGAGAGTATAAGTTGGATAACTGACCACATGATGCCAACAGAAGCTCACAGTTAGCCACTCTAAAATTCCCCACAGATTTTCGAACAAAATATATGGGACCAAACTTCAGGCAAATACTTTTAAACAAAAAAAAACTAATTTTGAAAATCGGTTCACAAAAGAGAGTTATACGAATATCGCCAACGATTTAAAAAAAAGATTGTGGGTACAAAGTGTAAGCAAACCCTTTCAAAAAAATTATTTTAAAAAACGGTTGACAAATTACAGAGTTATGCTTAGGGGAGTGGCCAATTTCCCCACCGACTTCCAAAAAACATTATGGGACCAAACTTTCAAACAAAAAAATAATTTTGAAAATCGGTTGACAAAGTACAGAGTTATTCATGGGGGGAGCAAAATTCTTCCACTGATTTTCGAAAAAAATTTATTGGACCAAATGCAGGCAAACACTTTCAAACAAAAAAGAATTTTGAAAATCAGCTGGCAAATGCCAGAGTTACGCAAGAGGGGAGCAAATTTCCCATCTTCGATTTGCGAAAAAAATAATGGGATCAAAATGCAAGCAAACTTTTTTAAGCAAAAAAAAAATTTTGATAACCTTCTTCTTTTTTGAAGTCGGCTAAAAATCACTCTTTTTAGCGAACATATCGTTCTTCATTAAGAGCATATCCATCCGCGATCGATACGCCCTATGCATTAAATATTTCGTATTTGAAATAAACTTCCTCCAGATGTCTCTCCTGTCACTTTCAATGTTGGCAGGTTCAAATCAAACGTCAATAAACAGTAACAACTCCCTCTATCCTCTTTCCCATGATCGATTTTCTTAGTTGGGGGAGGGGGGGACTTCTAAGTAAAACAATTTATTTTTCCAAACTTCTTTTAGAAACTCTATAGAAATTTGCTCGTTTGGGGAGGGGGGGGAGGAATATCCCATTTTTTCCCTTATATCCGCGCCTGGTCCTGGTCAAATATAAACGATATTATAGTTCCTGCCAAGGACTGTGGCTAAATTAGCCTAGAGTACACTTTTAATTTCATAAATAAATATCTTCGAGTCCTAGACTTATCAATTACTTTTGAATAACAAAAAGAAGTCTCAAGGTCGGTATGCCTTTGAGTACCAGATATTATTACCACACAACAAAACGTTCGTTACATTTTTAACTTCCCTAAGGGAAAATGTTTGCTGGTTTACATCGTTATATGTTTTTAAGACTTTAAATATATTTACCTTAATTAAATGTGGTTTAGATTTGCGGTTAAAAATAAATGTTTAATTTATTAGATTTTCCAATAACATGTTTTACAATTTCATTAATATTCATTTTTCACAAAATAATTTTTATTACATTTCCCTTGTATAAACAGCAAAAGACATGAATGAATGAATGTTTAATGCAATAATGAAAATGTGTAATTAAATCCTTTATTCAATATTGCAAGTTCTTTTATGTCATTTGTGTGTATTTACTTTCTTATGGATTTGTTACTGGGCCATTTGTGGTTTTATTTTAGTTATGCTAAGAGTTCTATTAGAGAAGAGTTGTTGTTTCTTGGAATTGTCAAGAGAATAAAAAATACAACCCACAAATTTGTATGGTTTTTTCCTCATTATTTTGAACATAGAAAAGGAGGTTTATGTTTAATTTTTTTTTTGCAGTTTCAAACAACAAACTTATGTATATTTAATCAAATATGCTAAGTTTTGTTTTTCTGTAAGTTTAGTTACTTAAGTTTTCAAAGTAAATAGTACGTTAGCGTAAATAGAGCTATTTTAAACATGTAGTGGCAGGATAGGAGTATTATAGTTTCCCTTTCTTTCAACCCTTCATCAACGGTATATGAAAATGCATATACATTTTTCATTATGTTTATATATTATGTAGAAACGTATATTATCTGATGTTCGTCCGCTTTTCTCTGCGTGTAATGATTAACATTCATTTCGCTATGAAACAAAATAACTTACGGATCTTTTACAGAGCTTTTAAGTTTTTACTTATATATCTCGTTCGGGTTGAAACTTGATTTTTGGTGTATTCCGAGACTTCCCGGTTGGCTAAGGACATTTTCATCAACGATTACTTAAGGAAATTTCGACATTTGTCATACACGATATTTCTCGATTACAGTTTCTTTTAAGACAATCTAACAGAAGCCGTACTCAAAGAATGGATAAAAGAAAAACTGCTCAACTGTTCATGCCAACTAGTTGGTAGATATTGTCCGCAAGCTAGTCCTGCAACGTTCACTTTAAAATTTTGTATAATTTCGTTACAACAAAAAAACACTACACTTCGTATACCAGCAAATGAACTTATTGTGGACATTGCCGCTTAGTCTATCACCAGTTTGAATCATTTTGATGCATTCTTGCCTGCTAAAATTGAGCGAAATTGAGCTGATGAAAAGTTCTGTTACAATGTCCATTAAAACTTCTCAGTGGTAAATGAAACGAAGTACTAAGATAATAATCAATGATGTCAGAATGACGTACTGAGCGAGCATCTTCTTACAGGCCTCTTCTAGCATGCCTTTTTGAAGGCTATCTAAGGAAGGTCTGTTAAAAATCAAATGGAGGTGCAGAGTCTTTTCTATTTCAGTATTTTTAAAGCGGCTTCTTTCGATTTAATTAATGTTTTTTTATTTCGAACTATTTATTTTCATCTAAAGTAGTTTCTTATACATTGAATTGAACATAATGTAGTTCCGGCGAAATAGTGATAAGTTAATTAGCTCCGACATAATAGCAGCATGTGTGATGTCTATCGTATGTAAATTTTAGTCTTATATACAAATTACATCCGGAAAAATAAATATGAGAATCTTTGTTATGTCCAGAGAACTTTTTTTACTTTTTAATTTAAAACTATAATAAGAGAATGTGGAATGTGGAGATGAGAATGTGGAATGTCTATCGAACGAAATATCAAAAAAATAAAGTACTACTTTCATCTTCCCTTCTACAAGGGGGCAGTTTACAGTTGTATCGGTCTTGCAGGCCAGAAATTTCTACGCCTGTTGCCTTTTACCCCTGGGTAATAATAGCTTCGACTATTTTGCATTGTGTACGTGTGCATTTCGTTGTATTCCATAGAACTTATCCCTTATATGTTCAAAGTAAAAAATTGAGGCCTACTTTTGGGCTATATTTCAACGACAAGCTCGCTTATAGTTCCACTTATTATGTAAACGCACAGTAGCGACAGGCACTGACATCGTAGCTTACGTTGAAAGCAAGAGCGCATCGATTAAACAGCCTATGACACGCTTATAATAAATCTAAGTGGAAAAATAAGTCAAAACGTCATCACTAGCAACTACTAAGTATTGCTTACATCAGCGATTACGTAATGGGTATTTTTACTACTGGGTTTTTGTGTTAAATACTCTCTCAGCGACAAATTCCTCAATTTGTTATTGTAGAACACGTGTAAAAAAGAAACAAATGAAAAAAATGTAATGGTCATTAATGAAAAGATGGGTGACAGTGTCGCTCTTGTTGTCATGTATGAACTTAGCGGCCATTTGTTCGAAAATGTCCGCACTGATCTGTTTGAGCTGTCACCAACAGGTCATCGAAGCTTAAAATTGTCATGCATCGGTCTTGCAAGATGTCTGAAAGACATGACCTGACATGACATGACATGTTATAGAACTTTAAGAAGTGTATAATTTTGTAGGACATTTTGACCTGTTATATTGCTATTTCTGTGGTCAAAAGCAATAATCGCGTAAGTCCAAAAACATAGTTTCGAGAAAAATCACATTTTATATTCGAATGCGCTTTTGAAAAAATGAGAAGCTGAAAGCTGAATTATTTTAGGAGATATTTAATAAAGAGATAGTTAGTATGTTTATGGAAAACGTAAAATACCGAAATTAAAAAATTAAGTCGAGTTAGGCTTTTATTGTAAATTAACATTTCATGTGTTGGCTGAAATACATTGAGTTAGAAGATATGTTTTAGACATTCTCAATTTGCAATAATCACTTATCTCTACTTAGGCTCTTAAGAGAACTTTTTTTATACCTAAACTAGTTTAAAAAAATCAAAAGCCGCTTAAGTCATCTTAGGGTATTTCAATAAAATAAAAGTTTTTAGAAATATGTTATTAAGTCCTTTTAAATCCTTATTGCACATGCTGTCGGTCTTCATTACAATTTAAGTCAATAACTTTTTATTAATATCTTTTGAAATAAAAAGACCCCTGCAGTGAAGAGTTAGAGCGTTGAAATATTTCACAAAAATGTTCCTCGTTTCACTTTGGAAAAATTTTTTGAGTAAATCTAAGCCATTCCTTATTAAAAGGAATGAGTACCCAACCTTTACCAAAACTCGATCAAGTTAACTGGTTATCAGAAGCACTGATTAGACCCCAGTATTTGTGCCTTTTTCATACAGATTTGAGTTTTCGAGAGCTATAAAAGTAAGTGTCTTGTACATACTTCAAAATATGCAGTTTTTTAGAGGGAATATGTTAAGCTCTTTAATGTACTAAATTACACTAAAAAGTGTAACTCCTGTCCTTTTCGAAAAGAGGTAATTTAAATATTTTATAAATTTATTGTTGAAAATTTTTAAGAAACATTTCTTTTTTACTCACATCCATACATGCATATGTATGTGTCCTAAAAACGACATATTTTTAGTTTCTAGTTGTTCTATTTTTCACTATAATTTCAATTTAAAAATCAAATTACAATTGTCAGGCAAACGAAGGAGATGATACAAGAGAGTCCCACAAGACCACAGACAAAAAAAATACACACTCACACACATATATAAAAAATATCCTTACAAAACATCTAAAAAGGAAATGTGAAATAATGCAGTAGCATTATTTTTCATTGAACATAACATTTATTGTCTTTTTTTTCTTCATATTCTTACTTGCAACATTCTTTTCTAGTTTTCATTTGCAAACAGAAAAAAATGTGAAAATGATATACCAAAACGAGTGTAAAACTTGAGAATTTTTTACATGACTTGCAATTGTAAAAGTGATGAGCATGTTTATGTTTGTATATATTTGTGCCTGATCATTCCCTGTAGATAACGCAACTAGTTCATACACGCATGTAAAGTATGCTTCATAGAGGACTAGGACTAGTCCCAAGGTAAGACAAATATGTGGAGAAAACATGGTCGATTTAAAATTACGATGACCCAGGGCTGGACCATATAACCCAAATTTGCACTACATCGCACAGAGCGATGGCTTCATATATTTTTGTGCAAAATATATAAGGAGTTGTCCTAGATAATGGAAAATTCGCACCGAGCATTATATTGACTAAATTAAGAAAAAAATTAGTTTAATAAAAATCGGCCACACCCATCGTATACCGCCCATACAATCCAAATCGATTTTTTCTCATAAAATTTTTCCTATCGAAGCAAAAGCCTTCAATTTTAATACATAAATATCCGAGAGTAAACAAAGATGCATACAGAGTTTCTTTAATGTCCGCCGTGCCCATCGCCCGCCCACCTCGCATACAAATCAAATCAATTTTTCCCAAAAAATTTTCCTATCCAAACAAAAGTCTTCACATTTTTTCACAGTTTTTAAAAAAAACAAAAGATACTTGCCAAGTTTCATCAACATCTGCCACGCCTATCGCCCACCTCCAATTCAATCCAAATCAATTTGTTCGCATAAAATAGTTCCTATCTGAATAAAAAACTTCAAATTTGGTACATACACTCTCTAAAATAAACAGAATATGCATACAAAGTTTCATCACAATCAGCCACGCCCACCGCCTATATATAAGTATAAACAAAATGAGTCCGAAATAATCCAACATTTCATTCATGGGCTATCATTTCTTTACATCTTTAACACCATCTAGTTCTAAAAGATGTCACTTATATACGGATCAGATGATGCGAGCAAACGTTGCAAAACATCAATGTTTGTTGAAATTCTATTGCACTTTCTGGAATACAATAATCTGTACTTCCTGTAATCCTTATTACAAGCTTTTTCTGTTTCCTCGGAGAGCATAGCATTAGCGAGTACTGCTGCATCAATTATGTCCTTTCCATGTATCAGTATTGTATGGACAGTAAAGGCATGGAGTACCAGTTATATTTTTGAATAAATAGCTTAGCCGTATCGCTCGCAAGTTCTTGAAACTTCACAGTACACATTTTATGGCCACATGTTATTATGTGAAAAATAATTCGAAAGAGGTCTATAAGTTCTTCATTAACACCTGTATATCGGCACTAAGTGCAGGGTTGGAAAGGAAACGTCTTGAGGAATTTCCATCGTTGGCAGACCCAGATCCTTGTTGTGCAGAATCAACTTAAAAGCTCAATTGTTCTTTTAATGCCGTCTGAATGCATGGATCGCAGTCCGCTTTTCGAAAGGCATATTATTCGCTGTATAAAGTATATATTCCATAAAATTTATTACAAGCCTCATTATCAATGCTTTTATTTGAAATTCTGCGCAGGATTTTTTTGCGTTAATTCAAAGATTACACTCTCACCTTTCATTTGAATCTAGTGAGAAGACGGAGGTAGACGCAGCTAACTTCTTTTTTCCAAGGAAAACTGCAAACGCAAAATTGTATAAGGCCATTTTAATTCGCTCATATCTACTAAAGTACATAAGCAAACTAAATAACTTTTTTGATAAAAAGAAGGTGCGCTATATTTCAATAAAAACGGCATTACAATGTTAGCAGTGAAGATATCTTACACGCATAAGCCACTGAGTTGCATGAAAATGTTCATCAGTTTTCATGGTAAAATATTATAGTAACTTCACTAGATTTTTTCTAGCACTGAATGTGGCTTTTTAGAAAAACCTATAATGGATTTTTCTTAGTGAAACAGTTCTCTATAAAACTGCAGCATTAGATTTTTGAAAAGTGATCGTCGAAAAAGTCCTTTTTTGCCAAGAAAATACCACTGTGCATCGTAGTAGTCTCTAAACTACTCCATGTCACCACTTGATGGAGCACTGAAGTGTTCGTGTTGAAATTGTTAAAACACGAGCACTCGTCGCTTGACTACAAACTCTTGTTTGCAAATGATATGGTCTGCATTAAATCGGACTAGTCTTAAAACTACTCTGTAGCACTATTTGATGGAGTACTTAAGTGTTCGTGTTTTAACGACTGCACTCGTTAAAACGCAAACACTTGTCAGTTAACAAGAAGCTATTGTTTTCAATTGCCATGGTGTATGACTGCATTACGTAGGACCATGTTGCAACTACTCCGTTTCAGCTTAAATGAACCACCTAGTCTAATATTATCTGTAGGGTTTAAATGCTGTTTGTGTGCTTGTATAGATATTTTCATTTTGGTTGCTGTTTAATTTTTCTTCTGTTTTTCAGTTCTTGAGTTATTTTTTAAGGTTCTTGTAGCGTAATAAGTTCTTTTCTTTCTACTGGTTTGATGTTCATTAAATCCAAATAAAAATGAAATTGTATACGACAATTGTAACCTCGAAAGGCGTACCTTGTTTATATAAGGATTTCTCAGTGTGCGTGTGAGTTATTCGGTATGTATGTGTTTGGTGACAGACAGTATAATCAGTAAGTACTATTTACAGATGCAGTGCAGAATAATAATGCTTGTGAGTTTATGTGGATGTATGTATGTGTGCATTTTCCGGCTGACTGTATGTTGTTCCACTGCAATTATGTAATAATTGCATGCATGCAACAGAGAATTAAGAAAAATTTTCTTTTAAAAATTCTGCATTTAAATATGATAATAATATTCCATATTTTTAAGGCAATTTAGTTACGAAACAATATTAGTATTTAGTTAATAAAGTGTTTTACGGGAAAGTGGTTCGGTCCCTAACTACAAAAACTGTCAGAATTTAAAATTCTATGGATAAATTTTTTTTTTTTTAATTTTGTTCTTAAATTTTGGATTTTTCAAGAGGTTAGTTACTCCACCGATCTCATCATAACTTAAGAATGTGTGGCTCAATTTTATTACAAGAAACACCTAAAAACTTGAAATAAAATTACATTAAAGCCGTTCTTAAGTTTTTTTATATGATCTTTTTTAATTTTTGTGTTTTGAGCGTTACATTTGCTTTAGCGATTGTTCTCAGAATACCACAAAAAATATACCACAAAAAATTAAGATAGTACTTTGCAGCACTGTACATTTACTCTCTAAAAACAAAATATTATAATAACCGCATTACGAAATTAAAAGTTAAGACCACTTTTTCAATTTTGACTTGGGTTCAATGGAAAAATAAAATGTTTGTAAAATAGTTCTTTACAAACAATTATACATAAGCATGAAGTCGGCTAACTCATCTTCCAAATAAGACTAATTTGAACAAAATCGAGCAACAATACAAAATTTTTTCAAAGAAACCCAGCAATTTGTAAACTAATAATGTTTTATATATCGTTTCTACCCTTCAGCTGCTGTTATTTTTTTAACGTCCCAAAATTTCTTGATAAATTATATTTTTAAAAAACTTTTTTACGTAACGGTCAATACATTTTTATACGAACTCAATATGTGTTTCAGAACACACACTATACATATTTTAAAATTAAAATAATTCAGGTGTATAATCTTCGATGTGCTTAAACACAAACTTCTTGGTTCTTCACTAAATAATTTCAATTAAATAAAAAAAATATGGATAATTGATTGACTGATGAAACGTTTTGCAATATAATAAATACTATTTAACAAAGTGCATGCTGTTATTTTAGTAAATGTTGTTAATGTAGCTTTAATAATTAAACTGCGTAATGAAGCGTTCTAAAAAAGCGTAACGCTCAATACACAAGACTGCTGTAAGCAACAATTTAAAAAGAATTGTAGTTTCTAATATTTTTCAAAAATTTTATGTGTGAAATAAGAGAAGCCAATTTAATTTCGTTTTTGGAAAAATTCATAGTTTCTTATGTGGAAAATCAACAGCATGCTTTTCAAGAAGCTTCCAGCAAACTGCAATATTATATACCCCAGTAAGAACAATCGCTAAAGCAATGGCGGATAAAAATTAACGAGCAAAAATGTCTACACAATACTTTTACATTGTGCAGAGAAACCTGCACACCTATTCAAATAAGTAACCAAACTATTCCTCAACACACTGAAGTAAAATATCTCGGTGTTCATCTTGATCGTCGTTTAACATGGAAGTCCCACAAGAATGCAAAGGTGACCCAAATAAAAATCAAGGTAGTTCCAATAAATAGGCTCATTGAAAGGAACTCTACTTTAAGTCTAGATTGTAAATTTCTTCTATACAACTCCATTCTGAAACCAATATGGTCCTACGGCATCCAGTTATGGGTAACTGAATCGGCATCAAATGTATATAATATTCAAAGGCGACAGAATAAAATACTCCGTACGATTACAGCAGCCCCATGGTATGTCAGAAAAAAGCGAATTCATAAAGATTTAGATGTGCCACTGGTTAGTACAATGTTTTCTAAACACGTGACAAGATACATCAAAGAACTGGAATTGCACCCAAATCCCCTAGCCCGAAGCTTCATTAACTTTAGAGGCCACACTCGAAAAGAAGGAGGGACACTCTTGCTCTCAGCCGAACACGAGAGACGTAAACAACCAAAGAACCAACCGCTAAAACAAAAATTTTTGTCTGGCATTGGCTGGACTTAAAAATTAAAATTTTTGAGTTAAAATTTGATTACTTATTGTTAGTTCAATTTTATTGAAGATACAATAAATAAATATAACCGAAAAAATGCATTACGGAAACGCCATTTTGTATGAATATATTATAAACAGTAGTTTCGTGCTTCGTTTTTAACACAAAAAAAACGTATGTACATTTAAAAAGCAGCCCCTCCGAAAATCCCAAATTTAAGAAAAATATAAAAAAAATTTATGCATAGAATTTAAAGTTTAGATTGTTTTTTTAGTTAGGGAACCATAACACTCCAAAAAATATAGTGGTACTCCTAGGCAGTTTTCTTATTGCATAGTGTAATTAGTCAACACCTTTTCAGCTATCAAAAAAAGAAACTTGCATTTGCATTAAAGTCCGAGCCTTGTTTATAACAACTTTCAAGATATATTACATAAATATGTATATAATAAGAAACATTAAAATATTCTATAGTAAGATATATTTCCATAATTTACGACTATTTGTAAAGCAATAATTTGTTATATAATTTTGGCATAAAATAATTTTATTATTTAGCATTATCCACAATGAAAATCTTGCCAATTAAAAATATACAACGTGTTGTTGTCTTTAGTACATTTATGTTTTATTAAATTTCAAAATTTATTTATTTACCACTTGTCTAATTAAGACTTACAAGTTGTTTTTACTCCAAGAACAGTAAAAACACCAACATCTTTAGGGAAAATTAATATCTTAGCACAAAAGATGGGCATATATTAATTTGTAATTCAAACCAGTTCAGTAAGTTTTAAAGATTTATGTGCAACAGAGTATGTCCTTACTACATACATACTTATATAAATTTTATTAAAAAAGAAGCCTTTAATTATAGGCATTTTGTATAAGATTTCCTTTCAACATTGTAAACAATGTAAACATTGCTACAGGGCAATTGTTGTTAATAACCAAAATAGTAAGTAGAAAATAAGCATCAGCAAAAAACAGACTCTTTTACAGCATGAAAATTAAAACAACAACGCAAACAGATTGCCAATAACATGGAAAACTAATTGAAACAATTAGGCTTAAATGATAATCACTGTTTGTCATATATATATTTTTTTCATAAGAGAAATGTTCTTTTTGTTGTTGGGGCTGTTGGTTTTTAAAGCTGCTGATGTTAGGTTTTGTTATACACATGTTCTACAATCTATATTCATATATCTATCATATGACAAGGCTACTAATTACTAATGACCATCAATTAGTTACATAGATTAACACACATACATATATGTGAGCATAATAAAGCTGAAATTTTAAATTTATACTCTGCTTAATTTACATAAAAATTATATGTACAAAAGAAATTTTTTATTAAAAATATTTTACATGTAGTTACCTTAATATAGAAACGCCCTAACTCATATATTTTTTCACATAGAGTTTTTTTTTACATTTCAATAGATTAGAGGTTCCTCCACCGAAATATGCAATAAACTCGAATTGAAAAAAATAGGGAGTTAGGCTTTTCTATATAAAGGTAACGATATGCATATGTACATATAGGCATATTAAAAAAAACTAATGTTATTATTTTTACTTACTTATTACTTATTTTTATTTTGTAAAAACTGAACTTTTTATTGGAAATTTCATTTATTATATTTTATTAAAGCAGTACTTTTTATTAAAAAGATAATTGCCCAATTCACAAGCTAGCTGTATCTCTGTATCATGTGTATTTCTGTATTAATTTACAGTAGTGTATATTTGTTGTTGATATTTTTCATATAAAAATGAAATACACAAATACACTCTTATTTCATATGTTTGGAAAAATTCGTATTTAGAGAGACTCTCTCAGAGAGTATTTGTATATATTTTGTTCTTCTTTTGTCCATTAATACAAGATACAGCCCGATACAGTAAATATGACTGTTCACAAGGTGTATTTCAAAGGTTAAATACATAATACTGAGAGCTTGTGAATTGGGCAAATATTTATTCAGAAGGTACTTTTTAATAAAAAATATTTTTTTATTAAAAAGGTACTTTTTATTGAAAAGGTACCCCTGTGGCTGAGTGGTAGCGATGCTAGCCTGTCAGTCCACAGGTCATGGGTTCGCTTCCCGCCATTGACCCTGGGTGTACTCTGCAGACAAGCTAATCGCTTCGCCGGTTGGGTTTGTATAAAAAAAATTATTGAAAATTTACTTTTTATTAAAAATGTACTTTTCATTAAAAAGGTACTTTTTATTAAAAAGGTACGCTTTATTAAAAAGGTACTTTTTATTAAAGAGGTACTTTTTATTAAAAAGGTACTTTTTATTAAAAAGGTACTTCTTATTAAGAAGGTACTTTTTATTAAAAAGGTACTTTTTATCAAAAAGGAACTTTTTATTAACAAGGTACTTTTTATTAAAAAGGAACTTTTTATTAAAAAGGTACTTCTTATTAAAAAGTTACTTATTATTAAAAAGTTACTTTTTATTAAGAAGGTATTTTTTTTAAAGTACTTTGTATTAAAAAGGTACTTTTTATTAACAAGGTACTTTTTATAAAAAAGGTACTTTTTATTAACAAGGTACATTTTATTAAAAAGGTACTTTCTATTAAAAAGATACTTTTTATTAAAAAGGTACTTTTTATTAAAAAGGTACTTTTTTTAAAAAGGTACTTTTTATTAAGAAGGTACTTTTTATTAAAAATGTACTTTTTATTTAAAAGGTACTTTTTACTAAAAATGTACTTTTTATTAAAAAGGTACTTTTTATTAAAAAGGTAATTTTTATTAAAAAGGTACTTTTTATTAAAAAGGTACTTTTTATTAAAAAGGTACTTTTTATTAAAAAGGTACTTTTTATTAAAAAGGTACTTTTTATTAAAAAGGTACTTTTTATTTAAAAGGTACTTATTATTAAAAAGGTACTTTTTATTAAAAAGGTACTTTTTATTAAAAAGGTACTTTTTATTAAAAAGGTTCTTTTTGTTAAAAAGGTACTTGTTATTAATAAGTACTTTTTATTAAAAAGGTACTTTTTATTAAACAGGTAATTTATATTAAAAAGGTACTTTTCATTAAAAAGGAACTTTTTTATTAAAAAGGAACTTTTTATTAAAAAGGTACTAGTTATGAAAAAATATTCTTTTTTTCTCAGGTCTCAGGTGAGGTCTCTCTAAAAAACTACTTTTTCTTCAAAATGTATATTTTGTTAAGAAGGACTTTATAATATTTTTAAATTGTTGATAAGATTAGCACAAAGAAATAATAGTGCACTTATAACTATAAACAGTAGTGTTTTAAAATTAAAAATTTTATATATGCACTTTAGAACGCAACATGATACTTAATATTTTATGTGGGTGTAATAATCTATATGAGTTTTAGCAAAAAAAACCAATTTGAAGAGGCAAAGTATAATGATGAGCCAAGATATAATGATAACTAGAGGAACACATATGTGGGTATGTTCCATACTCAATAAGAGTTGAATATTAATTTAATTTAATTGCATGTTGCTTACCGAGCCAATTTGTTTGTTGTTGCACATGCAACAAACATCTACAATATACATGTACTTATGTTACAACATAAGAAGAGATTGATAGAAAACTAAGTGCGAAGCACATAATCTGAAAAATAGGCTACTAAAAGCAAAAGCACAAAAAAAATTAAAATCTTAAGGGAGTTGTAGTTTATGCTTTTTGTTGGTGATACTTTTGAAATATTGTTATTTAAGGCACATGGCAATCTAATGACTGCAATTTGAATTAATTAAGACAAAAAAAAACATAAAGACAAGAACGAGTAGAGAAGACATGACAATTAATTTTGCATACAATGGGATATCAAACTATAAGCAGGGGATTTTCACGCGTTTAGTGTGTGCTAACTAAAAATGAAAACTAAAAATGCTTTGAATTTTTGTTTTTCAAACGAGTATAATGCTAAAAATAATTATAAATATAATGTTTTCTCCTTTCTAAGAAAATATCTTTTAGCAATAAAAAATAGTCTGAATTTCAATTATACTTTTAAATTTTCGGACGTGAAGATGGAAATTAAAGTTACCGAGGTTTGACATACCAGTCTCAGATGCAAAAACTTTTCAGCTTCCAGATCACTAAATTTGATTTCTGTGAAAGTATTTTTATTTACGTATATTTGTCTAAAAAATATTGATGATATATACTGTCTAATCATATTTTAAACCACTACAGAACGCTTTAAATTTTCTAGAATTGCAAAACATTTCTTCCAGATCACTAAATTTGATTTCTGTGAAAGTATTTTTATTTACGTATATTTGTCTAAAAAATATTGATGATATATACTGTCTAATCATATTTTAAACCACTACAGAACGCTTTAAATTTTCTAGAATTGCAAAACATTTCTAGGTGGAAAAGAACACGTCACAAAACTAGTCACGTGAACGGTTCCGAAGTGGTGGCTGCGGTTCTCGCTCTAGAATAGAATGATACCTGTCGCTTTTGCTGTAGTCATGCGTACTCATGCTCCAAATTTGTTTTTTGGCTTACGCTCACGTGAGTCTAAAGAATCTCGAAAAATCGTGCTCTGGATATCCTCACAAAGAGAAAATAAGTAAAATGAACGAAATTACTTCTTCAATATTTCCAACAAAACTTATCATTTTGTGTTTTTTTTTAAATTGTAACTAAATGAAATATAAGAAGGTGGGATTCATATTATAGTTGTCGCCTCATTCAATGAATCTTGAAATAAAATTATATTTTTAGATTTTTAAAAAATTTTTGCGTATTGAGCGTTACATTTGCTTTCGCGTTGTTCTGGGAATGATTTTACGAAAAAATACACCACAAAAAATTAGTATATGCTTTGAAAGCACTATACATCTAGTCCCTAAAAACAAAAAAAATATAAAAAATATGCTAGTAAAAGGACGAAATTAAAAGTTATGACCACTTTTAAAAATTTGACTTGGCTCATATGAAAAAATAAAAAAAATTTATCTCTTAAAACAATTTTTACAAACATTAGCAAAAAGTAGGCCTACTCTTCTTTCAAATAAGACTAATTTTAATAAAATTGAGCAACAATGTTGAAAGTTATGTAAATTTTAAATAATTATTCGCAGCAAAATACGACCTACCTAATTAGGGTTGCCACATGACCTGGACTCGCCTGGATTGTCCAGTTTTTTTTTATCTTGTCCAGAGTCCAGGAAAAATTACTTATGTCCAGGAAATATTTAGAACAATGCTATTTATAACAATGCTATGTAAATGCGATAGTTGAGCCGCCTACGAATGTATTAAGCAGCCGGCGCCGATTATTATCCATCGACTTCAAACTCTTCACTCAGTGTTGATTTGCTCTACGTAACCCAAAATAAACACTGCGTACAGTTGTTGAAGGTGTGTGAATATATTTGCAAATAAATTGTAAGTTTTTATTGTTTTTATTTTGGCATTAAAGAAATTTTAAGATTTCTGTATTTAAGAACGACAATCATATTTGCTTATTGTGAACCTAAGGATGGAAACTACCTGTGAGGCTGGAACTTCAAAAAGAAGATTAGTTTGCTTTAGCGACAGATGGTGTCATTTAGCAGAATACTCTAAATGGATTCAAAGAAAAGATGAATTTACAGCGTTTTGCAAATTTTGTCAAATTGATATTACTATCAAATATGAAGGAAGTCGAGCTTTGAATCGACATATGCAAACAAAACGGCATATGAAAGTCGATTCATCTCAAAAGTTATCAAAAAGTATTGCTAACTTCGTTGTGCCAATAGAGTCTAAAGAAGATGAAAGTATTTCCCGAGCTGAACTCGTAAGTGTTTTCCACAATGTTGTGCATGGGCTTAGCTACAGTAGTTTGGACTGCCAAATAAAACTAAGTGCTGGTATATACTGCGATAGCGCAATTGCTAAAAAGATGTCTTGTGGACGTACCAAAGCGGCTGCCATAACGCGAAACGTTTTGGCCCCATACTCCCAAGAAAAAGTTGCTAACGCCTTGAAAGAAAGTTTTTTCTTCTCCGCAGGCAGTGATGCTTCAAATATAGGAAACATCAAAACCTATCCATATGCCGTCCAGTATTTTGACGCCGAAACCGGAATATGCAAGAAAATTTTAGATTTTTATGAAGATCCGAATGAAGCTTCCAGAGATATATTTAAAAATATAATTAAAATAACTAACGAAAATGGACTACACATTGATCAACTAGCAGCTTACAGTGCAGATAATGCATCAGTGAATTACGGCGCTCATAACTCTGTGTACCAAAAACTTAAAGAAGTAAATCAAAAAATCATAAAAGCAAATTGCAATTGCCATATAATAAATAATTGTATTAAATATGCTTTAAATGCTTTGTCCGTTGATATAGAAGATATCGTTATCAAAACATTCAATGAGTTCAGTTCTTCAGCATTGTCGAATGAAAAATTAAAAAAATGCTTCGAGTTTGCTTGCATTGACTACAAAAATTTACTTCGACATGTTCCCACGAGATGGCTTTCGCTCTTGCCGGCTTTAGACCGATTGTTGCATTCCTGGCCTGCTGTGAAAAGGTACTTTTTGCAAAAAGGAGAAAAAAACTGTCGGAAAGCTATCTGGAAATTTGTGTCACATGGAGTTACAGATAATGAACTTATCAATGAGGATGAAGAATGTTTTTCAGAGGGTTTGTCGGAGGTCTATTTATATTTTATACATAATATTATGCAAGAGTTTAACTCCGCCATATTATCTCTTGAAAGTGATTCATGTAATATCTTAGAAATACATTCCATTATGAGTAAACTTATGAATAGTCTTCAAACGCGTTTAAAAGATTGCTTTTATGGCAGCAAGGTCAGTGTTCTTTTTAAAGCCATCACTCATGATGAAATTCAAATTTTCAAACAAGAAGCTGATCAGTTCCTACAAATGGCTGTTACGTATTTGGACCAACGTTATGACTTCGGTGAGGAATCACTTTATAAAAGACTTTCTTTTTTAAATTTGAAGCAATCCCTTTTATCGTGGGACAATTTGTCGGAGCTTCCAGAAATATTACAAATATCAAATTTCATTGACAGCGATATTCTATATACAGATTACTCCTGCATTCGTGAAGTGTATGACCAATTGCCAAAAGATATTCCATCCGACCAAATATGGTCTTATTTTTTTAAAAAATGTGATAAAAACAATATAATTAATATGTATAAGCTGATCTCATTTGTTTTGTCTATACCTATTAGTAACGCATTTTGTGAAAGAACGTTTAGTATTCTTAATAATTTATATTCTAAGGAAAGGAATAGAATGTTGTTCGATCTTATAAAAGGTGAACTGTTAATTAGATTAAATTTTGATGAAAATTGTAAAGATTTTTTAAACTATTTGATGACAATTAAAGGTAAAGGACTTTTAAGTTCTGTATCAAAAAGCTCAAAATACCTGTGGAAAAAGTAATACCAAATATTTTTTTTTTCAATTATCCTAAAGACTGAATTTTAAAGATTTTGTTTTGTTATCTTAACTTTTATAATATAATAATCTGAGTATTTAATACATAGATTTCTTAAAATATGAAATATGTATATACATACATACGTATAAAGACTGAATTAAATGTTACTTTTGTTTTGTTTATCATTAAATGTTCTTTAATAAAATAAAAATATTAATATTACTAGTTTTTTATTCGTCCAGGAATTTTTTTAAAATCCAGGCAATTTTTGGTGGGTGTCCAGTAATTTTACTTTTGGTGTGTGGCAACCCTATACCTAATACATTTTTCGAAAGTATAACAACCCACAGTGCGGTAGAAGCAGAATGTTTTCAAAGGAAACATATAATGTTTCTTACATCGTTTCTAGCCTTCAGCTGTTGTTAACCTTTTTTAAAGTCCTAAATTTTATAGAGAAATTATATAAAAAAAATTGTTTACGTAACGCTCAATACATTTTTATACGAATTCAATATTTTCAGAACAAATACAATATTTTTAATTTAATACAATTCAGATGTATAATCTTCAATACATTTTATCATAAACTCCTTAGTTATTAAATAAAAAATTTCAATTAAATTAAAAAAATATGAATAACACTTAATACATTTTTTTGGATACAAACCATAATTGATTGATGAAACTTTTGGCAATATAATATTATTTAACAAAGTTCACAAAACTATTAATATTTAGAAGTACACATCTAAGCTGTTATTTTAGTGTATAATTTTAATAACTAAACTGAATAATGAAGCGTACTTAAAAAGCGTAACGCTCAATACACAAGACTGTGGACATGAATAATTTAAAAAAATTTATAATTTCTGTTATTTTTAAAAATTCGATGTGTGAAATAAGAGAAGCAAGTGCAAATATTCTAAAACAAATCAACAGCATGTATTACGGATACGCCATTTTGTAGGAAGAGAGTATAAACAGTGTTTTCGTTCTTCCTTGTTAATACATAATGGACAGTCTTGTGTAAAAAAAAACATGCACATTTATTTATAATCTATTAAATCATGCAAAATCATTTTTTAAATTTATGCGTTTATTTTATGAAATATGTTACTCTACTTTCAACCGACACGAAAAAAATATTTGAACTGAGGATCGCCCATATACATACCGTCATATGAAATAAAAAAGGCGTTTTTTTTTGCTTGATTGTGATGCACCGTGTCAAAATACATGTTCCTGGCAATTTTGGCACTCCTAGAACTTAAGACGTCCTAGAACTTAAGACTAAGCGCAAGTACAAAAGATTTATTAAGTAAATAGGTAACTTACGTTTTTCGAGAAATAATGAGTATTAAACACATGAGTATTAAACACAACTGGCATATTTCTGGTTTTGCTAAAACTGTGGGCTTTTATTTTTCATTTTAGGCAGATTTTGTTTCTCCTGTAAAATGTTTTAAATGTAAATTACTTACGCCGTTTTTGATTTTATGTGACGATATATACATATTTATATTTTAATATATTCACATTTTTGTTCATTCATTTCTTACATAGTGTCTTCACGTTCCATTGATTTGTCTTGACAAAAGTCAAAGTTGATATGAAAAAATAGCACTAAAATATTTCTGACGTTTTTATGTATGAAGTTCGACAAATGTTAGAGCAAAATTATGGTTCGTCAAGACGATATGTTATGAACATATCGTCGTTCCTCTGACGTTATCAGTTATTTGACAACTTCCGAAAAAATTTGTATTCCACCACTATAAACATTAATTGGTCATATAGCTGCCCACCAAAGAGTTTAAAGATATATCTAACAGAATAAGATATGTGTCGCTCTTTGAGCAATTTGATTATAGCCCTCCAATATCTACCCAGAAAAAAATTTTCATGTTTTTTGAAGCACTAAAGAAATAAAGCGCTTCATAATTCGCTTTAAAATATAAGCTTGTTCAGAAGCTGATTTCATAGCGTCACAACAACGCAGGTTATGAAGCGAGAAAGTTAGCAAATGCACACACATCCAATGTGTAGTATGAAAAACAAAGTATTTGCTTTTTACATATACAAAAGTTTCGTACACAAGCTATACAAAACAGCTGATTTTATAGTGCTGATCCAAAGCAGTTTTTAAGGCGAGAATGAGAATAAGTTTATTTGAGTTTTTTGGTGCCATTTTGCAACCGTGTTTTTGGTCGAGTGGTTGGTACGTTGAACTTCAAACCTGAAGGTTCGTAGTTCGATACTAGTTGAAGTTAAAATAACAAACAAGTGAGTAATCATATAAAATTAATAAAAATAAAGTAACGAAATAAGAAATATTCAAAATGGCGTTAATGACGCCAATCCACATCGAACCATTTTTTTCATATATTTTGAATTTTAGTGCTGAAAATGTTGATAATTTTCAGCGCTTTAAAAGCGCTTTTGTGAGCAAAAATGTAGTACTCCAAACCGGGAACTTGTCAGTGACAATTATATAAATTTATTACCAATGAGTTAGAATTGGGCTGCCAAAGCAAAATTGACGCAATCTCGCAGTTTCCACGAAAATTTAAATTTGACAGATTTTCATTGTTGCATTCCGATTAATAAAAATATTTTTAGTCCGATTGCAGATAGATGCAGCTTTCTTCAATTTATATAGTGGAATCGATAATAATAGAAAAGCTAATATAAAATAAATTATGAATAACAAGGCTTTGACTCTTTGATAGAAATGATCTATTATATTTTTTAGTCCAGAAGAAATTTCCTATCAATAGAGATTTCCCACAGTATTTTTTTTTTTGTTACTCATATATTATGAATTATTACTTATGATTTACGAAATTTATTTTTGTTTTAATAAAATTTTTTATTAGTATATATTAGTATATATTAGTATATTAGTATATTTTCTTGCATAGTCGCGATTAATACCATATTTTTATCGTAATCGCGACTATGAAGTTCTACAATTATTTGCAAACCCTATTTTTCACTAATTTGACTTATGCAACCTCACTCACGCTAAACTGTTTTGTGCTCACGTTCAAGCGTGATTATTCTAAAATAGAGGAGAAGCTAAAATATATAAAATTCTATCATGATACTGCTCCCTTGTGCAACACTAATCGAAAAACTGAAAGAGTTGGTGTTGGACGTGCTGCCTAATCCACATTATTCTCTCAATTTTTCCTGTTTCAAAAGTTTATCCAATGAATGACCCAGTGAAAAAATATTCGAGCCGGTTGAATAGGTCCTCTCTGCAACACAGCCTTATTTTAAAGACGATCATAAATTTTAATCAGTATAAAGTATGCACGAAAGTGGCAGTTTTTCAAGGCAGTATCCTCGGTCCTGTATTATATCTGATATATGCCTCTGATTTGCCGGTAAGCAATAACATACACATTAGGGTATTCATTCTATTTTGTATGAAGAGAGTAAAAACTGTATTTTGATATAATTGACAGTCTTACAGAAAAAGAAACGTATCTACATATATTTATAATCTATTAAATCATGTTAAAACAGTTTTAGTTTTTTAGTTTATGCGTTTATTTTATGAAATATTTTACTATACTTTCAACGGACACGAAAAAAGCATTTGAAATGAGAATCAGGCATATTTATTTTTTTACCGACTTCAAAAAAAAGGTAAAAGTTTATCAATTCGTCAGGTAATTTTTTTACATATGTTACCTGAAAACTCCGTCATTTATAAGCCGATGTCGGATTTTAACCCTTTAATTTAAAAGGATAGACGTCCCGATCAGGAGAAAGGAAATACACATTCGTTTTCAACTACATTTACTCAACCGATTCTTATTAAACTTTGCACACACATGAAGCTTTCGTCTCAATACTACTTGATGATTAAAAAAGTGGGCAGTGCCACGCCCATGTAAACTAAATATTCATTTTTAACAACTTCTACTAAACCGGTTCTTATGAAACTTTGCACACACAATTATTTCTTGTGAAAGTACAACATAATGGTCAAAAATGTGGGTAGTAGCACGCCTATTTTGTAGTCGGTTTTTTTTTAAGAATTATTTTGTAATCAAAATATCCGCAGGGATACATATTATGATTATTTTAAAAATATATAAGAATTTTTAGGAGGTTCATAAAATGTTCTTTAAATGAGAAGTCTAAGAAATGGTGGACTTATTCATATATGTATCTAAGCATACATGGAATTTTTAGATAAACCATGTTTTTTCTGTCGGTATAGTAAGAAATTTACATAAAAGCCGTCTACATGTAATACGTTCAGTTTTTACGATTAAAGCGAAAACTGCGTTTTAAAATTTCAGACACACGCATACAAAACATACACAAAAATAATTTCAATTTTCTTATTTTTGTAAAATTATTATACACTTGAATATATTTAAAACAGAACAGTGGTGCATGTACAAAAATTTCAAGCAGAATTTTTATTTCCCTTCAACTTTTTTTTGCAACTTTTCATTAATATTTTAATACTTATTAAAATAATATTTGCTAGGAAATATCTTTTGAAATAAATAAATCATAACTAAAATGACAAATATTGTATATAAAGATATTAGTTTAACTGAAATCAAATAACTTAATTAACAGTTTTCTGTTAAAACTCTAGATAATGTACTGCACTTTGCAACCAGTGTAGTTTTTATTTTTGTACTTTAAATATTATTTATAAAGTTGTCCAGGAAAACCAACCAGACAGAGAGATGATGTTTAAGATAAAGAAAGATTCTGCTTAAAATATTTTAGCATAAATTTAAACGAAACGAAACAAAAACCTCTTAATAAAAGTAAATAAAAAAGAACAGCTGAAACTTTATTAGAATTACAAATAGTATGGAAAATTCACCATCAGTATACTCAATGCCGCACGTTTACTTTTTGAATTTAATTTTTAGCTCAGACACGAATTGAACATTCATTATATTATATGGTTATTCTTCCTTGCAGCTAAAAACTACAAAACTACAAGTATAAAACTAAATAAAATTCATAAAATCAAAAAAACGTTAGAGAGAGATATATAGTAGATAAAAATAGCTTTTTGAAAAGTACAGAGTTCATTAAAAAATCATGTTGTGTATGATTTGAGCAGAAGTTTCTTTTCTTTATTTCATTTTATTTTGTTCCGCATTGTTAGAATTTTTTTGTTGTATAACCATGGCATAGAACTTAAAATGTTACCAGAAAAAAAAGGAAGATAAAAACCATAGATGGCACAAAAAAGTGTATAAATATATATTGAAATTCTGCATAAAAATACTCTGTCAGTGGCCTAAAGATCGATGTTGTTGATGATGATGATGATGATGATTATGAGAAGATGATGATGATGGCAATATAGATTTATATAATTTTTTGTATTTTCTTTCAATGTTCCATGCCGTTATCCATAGCCATCATTATGTTAAGTCTTAGCGACTTGATTTATAGTAGGGTCGTACTTTTTACAACCATATGAAGTTTAGCAAATATTTCTAAGCTTGAGTAGAATTAAAATCTATTTATAAATCTATGAACTTTAGCCTATATAAAAACTTTAAATTAAAAAGCAATTGAGTTCAAAAGAATCACATTAAAATATATAATTTGCTACTGGCTTGAGCTTTTCACATGCTCATATATAATTAACAGGGGTCGGACTTTCATGCAAATGCATGTCTTTTGTGGTGATATTGACTAATTATCTATGCGAATGATCAAATTTTAACTAGATTTGCATCGATTTGTAGTAGCATATTTTAGCATATTTTGGTGGTAAGTGCATATTTTTCCATATTTTGGCAATAATGCAAATTTTTTTAATGCATATTTCTCAATTTTCAAAAAAATATTAATAGACCGATTATTGATTCCAACAGACCCTGAGTTGGACTGCCAATAGCTGAAAATAATACTACTGATAGCAAGTGGCAGCTGATAGCTGTTAATTTCAGTTGCTATTTAGTGCCTTTTTGGCAATCATTAATTTTCAGTTGCCGACAGGCAACGCAACATTAAATAATAAATAATAGACCCAATTGCGTTTGTTTTATGTTTTTTTTCTCTAATAATAATAAAATATTAAACACAATATTTTATTATTATTATTTTAGTTTTAGTACATTGTTCGTAGGTAAATGCATATTTTTGATAATTAAGTATAAAAATAAAATCAGAATGTTCGACATAAGTGGAACATAAAATCAGAGAAATGGGAATGAAGCAAAATAAACCAACAATGGTAACACTAAAATTTCTTTTTATGAACTAAATCAATTCTCGCATACAAATTTCTTAAAAAGTTTCTATATGGGCATTTCCACCGCAAGTCAACATTTTGTTACGTGATGTCACCAAGCAATTAAGCTTAAAAGACATATTTTTTATTTACTTTTTTGTGCTTTGGTGTAGAGCGTAATTAGCAAAACAAGTTAATTGATTGGGGACATAACGTGCCAAATGGTGGCTTTCTACGGAAATGCCCATATATAGGTATTGCGATCACATGCAACAGAGGCACGTAACAAGTAATGATAAGCAGTAATATACATGAACACTGACGATTGGAGTGTGGCGGCTGCCGACAACAACGTTGGTCTCCAAAACGATTATTAGCCTAAAGATCTCTAGCAAAAACTTTGCTTACTAGTAGGCAAAAGAGTATATGAGGATTTAAGTCATAAGTACTTACAATTTGACTCGATAACTACTTTTTTTGTTTAAGAAGTCAAAAAAGATAAGGATTACCTCTTAAAAATGTATTTACATTGTCACAGCAATTAACTAGCTATTATTTGGCTTACTTGAAGTTAAGAAATAAGTAATAAAAAAAAAACAAATCAAAATTTAAAAAAATGTATTCACATTATATTTTATTATTATTATTTTTGCAATTTTATTATTATTATTATTTTTTTTTTAAAGAAGACAAGTACTTTACCCACTCAGCTATTGTTGACAAGTTTAAGCGACAAAAATTTGTTTTCATATACAAACAAACACATGTTGAATTAAAAAGTTGTTGTCTACTTATTTTATTAATACATAACACCAAATTATAACTATTTTCAGATAATGAGAAAATACGTACTAATTTTAATAAAAACTAAATAGTAGTTCTAATGTGAAGCTTAGTAATAAGATAAGTAAGTACACTCATTACTTTGTAAACCATTAATAAAGTATTACCGATTACAAAAATGACAAAAGTTTTTGCTGGGTAATAACATTATATTCAGAAAGAATCAGACATGATGAATATTCCAAGGAACATAACAACTTTGTTTTTGGAAGCCGCTCTGCTTCTATGTTAATGTACATGACAGATACCTCCTTCGTCGGTCATATTAGAAAAATCATCGACGAAGCAAAACAATTAATAAGATGACTACACATAAAGCTTAATAAAGTTAATGCGTCTACTTAACACCAGAAGCGCTGTAACACTGCTCTAAAAATTAACAAGACGCGCAATAGGAGAGTTGTAAACGTATTAAGCTTTCTTTCACATTTTCGCCAACTATCTTCTCTATACTATCCCTTTCCCAAAGAAGGTACCACATTAATTAGTTAAGTAGTAGGCATTGATAGCCCGAGTATTATTTCCCGTGAAGAAAATTATATTAAAAAATCTCAAATTGAAACATTATCGGTTACCACCTTATTGCATAAACGCAACATATACAGGAACGTGCTGTGAATTGGTTTGTTTGCATATTAATGCATTAATGAATATAGCGAGAAAATTGATGAGAAAGCATTACAGACACACTGACACATGCACACATCGCAAATATCCAAACAGTAGCTTTAGCCATACAAATGTACACAAAATCTATATTAATGGTTTCATTTCCAATATGTAAGCGCAAACTAACAAAATCTATACCATATACCAGAAGTGGAAAAATTGAATAGATAGTTGGCAAATAATCACTCACAAATACTCATACACACATGTATAGACCCAGTGGTAAAAGGAAGGTGTAAGGCCTCTTATAAGGCCTTATTTAGCAGTTTTGGTACATGCAACCGGAACACCTTATATAGCAGACACAGGCCTGGTCAAGGGATGTCCGTTCAAAGGAGAATGGAGGTACATATTTTTATCTGGGCATTTTTGTAGCGGCTTCTATATTTTTGATTAATGTGATTTTTTATTTCGAACTATTTGCTTTCATCCAAATTAATTGTTTAGGCTAGAGCTCACTCAAAATATTCTGTAAGTAAAATTAACTGAAATTGAGTATAAATATTTTTGAAATAGCTGGTGAGGCCTACCTTGTTTTATGTCAATAAAAATGCAGAATTGTTTATTACATATTTATCGCAACGTTTCGTGAATGTTTTTTTCACTTCTTCAGGGGATTTGTATATTTAACTAAATTTAAACACATCAAAAGTGTGTTAAAAATTATATAAATAAGAAAAATGTTTTTGAATATTTTACAAAGTTGTTGAATATATTATTTTAAAAATATTGTTTTAATTAGTATAAAAACCTGAAATTGTTTATTTTACAATTAAAAGAAAATTGAACTAGAATCCGGTGTATTTATTTTTCATTCGAATTTAACAAAAACTTTATTTAATTTTAAATGGTCAAAAATTAACTGACTTAATGCTTTAAAAATGAACGACTCTTTCTTTGTTCGGGTAAATTTAACTGTCACATTTCCTTGGTTTCTTCAATTTCCACTGTTAAATAATTAAACCCAAGTTTCGTAAAAACAAATGATTTTTGCTTTATTTTTAAATGAACTTTCGTCATGTTAAAGGCTTATTACTTCGTGTCTTTAATTATTATTTTATTAATTTTGTATTTTTACTCACTGTTTGTTATTTCAATTTCCACTGGGAATCGAACCGTCTGGTTTGAAATCCAGCTTAGCAGCCAATCGGCTAAAGCATAGTATGCAAATCAGCAGCACGAAATTAGCATAAACTTACTCTCAAGCTCTTCAGCTTTTAACGAATATTATTTATTTTCTGGGTATGCATGCATGTGTGTCATTTTTATGCATTTAACCTTAAAAATTTAAAAAAAACTCACACACACACGGTCTTGACTGAAATTGAGCATGTGACCTCTCGGTTAATATAGTCTAGCACGCTATCCAGTACACTACCGGTTTTAAATGAGCATTCATTTATTTTATATGATAATTGCAGCAAATTTTAGGTACAGAATAATATTTTGAGTTTTTGATTGTGTGCTCTTTTTAGGCATGTACTTTTTTGCTACCTTTAACATTAACATCGGAAAATATTGAAATCAATCGAAAATCCGTATTAATGTGTACTTAGTTTTTTTAATGATTTAACATTCATCAGTAAAAAATAAGATTGCCTAGAATTTTAAATGTGTATTCATTTAAAAATGACTGCACGAAATACTTTTTGAATAAATTACATTTCATTTTTATAATAATTTTTGAGTTTTCTTGTATTTATTAACAAGAAATTGGATATGATATAGTTTCGACAAAATAATTATAAGTTAATCAGATCCTACATAAACGGCATTATATCATGATTTATGATGTCTCTTGTACGTAAATTTCACTCTGATATAAAAATTACTTTTGAAGGAACAAATTTTTGTTATTTCTAAAATAGATTTCTTATTAAGCAAAACAAAAAATCGAAAAATAGAATACTTCTTCTGAAAGAAGGGAGAACGAATGTGTATCAGATCTTTTAGATATGAGAGTGGTAGCCTCTATAAGACCATCCCGAGAAGGATGTTTTGGATCTTATTTCAAGTCTTTGAAGACCTGTTTAGTGAATGCCTTGTAAATTTTACCGCTGGGTACATTCTCGAGGATATTTGTGTAAATATCAAGCAATTTATATAGGCATAGTTGCATATATGAAGCTATGAAAGTGTACGTGTGCGTTTGTATATATTTAATATGTTTCATATTACCATAGTTTCCACTAACGTGGCAAAATAAAATTAAAAACATACATATAAAAATATACACAGATATATGCGCATATGTATGTATATGCCATTATAAGGATATAGAGCATCTTGCAATTCTTGCAAATACATATATTCGGAAAGACATTGCTAACATGTATTCAATCTAAGTATGGCTGCTTGGCTGACTAACTGTTTGTTTGGCTGTATTAACACACGCATACACTCAATGTCCTGGGTATAAACAAACATAAGAAATGTTTATAAAGTTTAATTTTATTCTCGGCGGAAAATGCACTTGTATTCCGATAAAGTTGCATATTCAGCAACTAATGGATGTTAAATTTATACGAACCAAAAAGAAAGAGAAAAAACAGCTACATTTTTTCTATTTCCTTTTCCTCTGCCTTTCCAAAACATATCTACAACTATGCCCTAGTAAGCTCAAGTCCATAAGACTTATAGGTGGTACGTTAAGTAGTGTTGATGGTTGCATGAACCTTGTATTTTGCTTTCTAATACATCTATAGCTGTTTTTAAGCTGCTATATGTGAGTTACAGAGGGACATGCATATGCCTCTGTTAGAGTGTATATCTGTTGGAGTGTGTACAAACTTCCATGATAAAAATTTCGATAGTAAAACTGTACTGATTCACTATTGACTTTGTCCCCAGTACTACTAACTAATTGTAACCCAAGCAATGTTCTGTGATATAGACATTTAGCATGTACTTGTCATTGAGATTCCACTAGTAACCTCGGAACTTTTGACTTACTATAGACTAGGTGGTTCTTATGGGACCACATTGAGATATTGGGACCACAGATTGACTAGTTCATTTTAATGACTCTAAACAACACATATGATTAGATTTGATTTTTTATGAAAATTTTTAGTTTCGAAGAAATTTTAATTATTTTGGCTTGAGTTCGGTTTTAATTTAATTTTTCAATTAAACTATATTTTTATTTAGAGATAAATTTGAAGCATGTAGACAAAGAAAATTATACTTTAATTGAAAAATATAATTTAATTAAAAAATTAAATTAAAACCGAACTCAAGCCAAAATAACTAAAATTTCTTCGGATATAAGTCCATATATATATATATATATATGTTCCCTTCGATCATATAAGGAGCATAGGACCCATATAGTTCGACTAAACTCATAACTTAATAAATTTTAGTTTTGCGTGCAGCCGCATTTATTTTAAATACAACAAAATGAGACAATAAAATATCATTTTGTAGCTGTCAAAAACTTCTCTTCCCATTAGAGATAAAAAAAGTGTAGACGATTCGTTGACAATGTCACCAAAAAGTCACCAAACTTGTGGACAAAAGTGGTGACTTGAAGACACTTGGCTCCTGGCTTACTTCAGGGTGGTTTCTTTTTTTTTGTATTTGTCTTCATACATACTTTTGCTCATAGAACCTTGCATTCGTTCGTTCGTTCATTCATCCAACCATTCACTTATTTGGTTATTTGTTTAGGGGAGCGTAAAGAGTAATCGCGCTTATTATTAAATTGAAATTTGCATCAATAATTGGTAATTTGCAACAAACTATATACATACATACATGCATACATTTCAAATGTATGCACGTGTGGCTAACATAAAAATATATAAAATGTTTAAAAAGTTTGATTCTTTAATATTGTTTGCTGCAACAGAAGGGATTTAAGTATTTGCAGCTTTACGAGGATATTTTTTTTTTATTTTATTTATTTTTTTGTAAACTGCTTTTAACACGGTGTTATTGTTACAATTCGTTGTGCATACAAATGTTGCAGGAAAATTGTATATATGGAATAAATAAATGATCATTTTCTAATATTTTTATATATGTTATTTGTCGATTTGATGCTCGATACTGCACAAGTTTTTTAATCAATACAAAAGGGTTGCCAAGATGATAAATAAAAAACATTTATATAAAATATAGGAATAAAAGCATACAATTTCGTTCTTTCTTTTGACAAAAAGTAAGGTAATACGGACAAAATTAGCACAATATATTCAAGTAATTTGGTACTAAGGAAATTGTGGTTTGATTCTAACTACTCCCCTTATCATCCTTCCCACAACCAATTTTCCTAATTAAGGCATAATGCATTGCAAGAGTAGGGGTAATTCCCTGAGTGGTGGTCTTACATAAAAATAATTTTGAATAACTAATGGAAGACACAATCATCTCTATTCTAGATTCATATAATTTTTTTAATGTTTGTAAGAAAATCTATCTAAACGTCAAAAAAAATCTCTTAAAAACAGCCACACAATATAATTAATTAAAAATACATAGTAAATTTCCTATACCGAAATTAAAAAACAACGATAAAATACAGAAACTAAGACCCAGCAAATAATCTATTCTTTCTTAGTTTAGGCTTTTCCTACAACAACACCAATTCGGAGAAGAGAAAAATTTTGTATTGCTATTATCTTTGCAAAAGCAAAATCTAAAAACTTACGTAAATGTTTTTTTTGTTTTTTTACCATGTGCGCATGTTTTAATTATGTAGTAGCAAATTTAAACGCTTATAGCTCCCAATATACTGAACCGCTTTTAACAAAATATTGATTGTGCACAGCTGCCAATAAAAAATCTTTAAAATGGTATAAGTTTTGTCTAAATCGGCTCTATAATGTGAGCACAAACAGCAGCATAAAACAATTGTTAATGGCCTATTAAATTATATAGACTACAATAACCAAGGGCCGAAGCTATCGGTCGTCTTCTTAATGTAACTAATTTTTTTAGCATCAAACACAAATTATGGTAACGCTAGTTATAAAAAATCTCTTAATAGCAGTAAAAAGCAGCCGCGAAAAATATTATACAGTTAAATATGTAGTTTATTTTTATTTTTGAGCAGTTAAAGTAGCCTATAGAAAATAAAAAAATACCTTTAAAATGGTTAAACGTATCAGTATACTGAAAATAAAATACAGCGGTAAAATACAAAAACCATAACACCTTCAAATAAGCCAATTCAATTTATTGAGCCATTGTCCCTTTTATTCCCATGACCTGTTTTTATAGGTATTTTCACATATATTTTTACACATGTATGGTTTTTTTATTACACGACTGCCCAGAAAAGAAGTTTATTGTTTTTAGAGTTTATAGAGTTTAGTTGCTTTATTCCGCCCTAACTTTTAAATGCGCGAACAGATTTGGTTGTATGGGATACTGTTAGAATCTTTACATCATTACGAGTAACACTGGCTAAAAATATGTTTTATATATATATTTTTATTTTTTTTTTATAATAGGTGTGGTTGAGTACTTTTCCAGTAGTTTTTATCCAGTAATACACTGATAGAGAGTAAAATCAAATTTACTCTCTATCCAAAAAATATTCAAAAAAGTTGTAGAACAACACTTTGTAAAAACTTGCAAGTAATATTAATGAACATCAAATTTTTCAAAATATTTTCAACAATTTATATTAAAAAATTGTCACTTAAAGACTAGAAAAAGTAAAATTCAATATTTTTTGTTTTATTTACATTTCAAAATGAACTTTATTTATTTATAAACATGTTTTTATGTTGCTAATTTTTACTGGAAAAACTTTCACCTGTAAAAACCAGCAGGTTTCTTCTGCTCTCTCGTTACAAATGTTTAATAGTAAACGAACGCAATACAGTAAAAATAAGTAATAATTTGTACAAATTATTACAAATTATCAAGTACTCAAACACACCTAATGTGAAAAAAAAGGTTTGTTTCTTCGATTTCACAAGCTTAAAATATTGACCTTTTGTTTTTCTTTCTGAGAAAAACTATGACATCTTGAAGGAATTCAATGCGAAATGAATACACGCATACACTTGAAAAGCACTTTCGTTTTTAATGTTTTTTTTTTCAAACAAAAAAATAAATTTGCTATCAAAAGTACATTTTAAGTGTCTGGGTGTATTCATTTAATTGATAATAAAATCAGCAATTAATTGCCCATCGGTTTTCATGATATACCGCAAAAAAGAGAAATGTAAAACAAACATGATCCAATGTTGATTACAAGTCACATCAAATTTACACGAGATAATTTGTTGTTTGAGTGTGTTGGTGTTTACTTGCTTTGTCATTGCTATAATTTACTGTTGTGCTCAGTTGTGTGACTTGTTGTTTTGTAGTAGTTTACTATTATATAGCTGACGAATAGCCGACAAACATCAAATGAACAGCGAAAGTTTGCGGTTGTTGGTTTAAAATTACCATTGTTTTATATTAATTTTAAACGGAAAATTATTAATCTAACCTTAAATCTCTTTTATTTAATAATTTTCACTGTTCAAACAACGTTGTCATAAACTTTACATTTCATTTTAAAGTAAAGTTTGAAGCTGTTGTGTCAGCAGTGGTAAGCGAGTGGCACGAGTTCAAATCTTGACTGGGGTAGCCAGCTACAACAAAAATTTTTCTGATGCCTATGCTAATAGACATCACGTAAGTATAATGATTAATAAAATAGCTACATTAAAGTCATGTTTTTTCAACTTGATATAACTTTAATTCAACATAACCCCTCATGTTATTTCAATATCAAATGCACGTTGTTTCAACTTGACATAACTTTCACTCAACAAGATTCTTCGTATTATTTCAGTATCAAATTCACGTTGTTTCAACTTGAGATAACTTTGAATTCAACGTGATTCTTCGTATTATTTCAGTATCTACTTCATTTTAATTTAACTGTAAATCAACATGAAATATAATTATTTCAAAAGGCAAAATTTTCTTTCAAGGTTATTGTAAATCATGAATTATCATGAAACACCTATGAAGCAAAAGCACTACCGAAAAATGCTTAATTAACCTGGTTTTCGATGAGTTTACCATGCAATTCTTCTGAGTGTACACTCTAAAACATTACTTGAAATTTAGTATCATATATTGTCTAAATTTGTGTTGAAAAATTCTGGTTGTCTAAAATTGCATCGAGTTGGTAGTTATTTGTAACAAAAAAATATAATTTGTTTAATTGTTCGCAAAAAAATACAAATCTGCTGTTAAAAGTGTTAGTTCTTAAACAAGTTATGCCTAAATAACAATAAAATCTTGAATATTAAACAAATCTGTTTAAAAAATAATAGAAAGGTGTTTAGACAATAGAAGAACGTCATATTTTCTTTCAGTCATCAAATTTCTGGTAATTAAAGGATTTCAAATATAAATTTACTATGTGTGGGTTAGTACATATTTTTAAATTATAAACAAAATTATAAGATTTTTTCTTGTTTTAATAAATGTAATGAATTTAACAAATGTACTTTATATATTTTTATTAAAGACAAATTTTTTTAAATTAAACATATTTAGTCCAGGTTTAAAAAAGTTGAACATAAAGTGCAATGCTTCTATGGCTGAATGGTGGCTAGGCAGGACTATCAGACAAGAGGTCGCAGTTCGAAGCTGCACACAGCCAATCGCTTCGCGTATTTTTTTTTTCTTTATTAATCATATTTTGTTCAAAAATCAACAAAGCTAATGCGTGTCTAAAAAAAACGTGAGATTGTGCGGACATTTTCACTGGGATATGCAAAACAGTTTCTTTTTGTTCAAAAAGTTATGAGAGGAGTCCTTAGTATTCATGTATATGATCGTACGTCTATCATACATATACGAAAGCTTAAAAAAATTACTACATATAATACTACACATTTACATCACTTCGTAAAAATAAATAAATAACACTTTTCCTTTTATGTTATTTATGTAAAAATTTGACTTCGTTTTAAAAAAGATTATAGTTTATTTAAGAATTTATTTCCCAATTTCTTTAAGTTTGAGTCAAATTTGGCAGCACTTCTCTTAGTTTGCTGTAAAAATAGAATGAAAATTATTTTGCGCACATTTAATTAGTTTTCGTGAAACAATTAACAACTTTTGGCACGATTTTCACACGGGACCTGTGTTGCAGTTTTATTTGCAGTAAATGGAGCTCAACTTTTTTTTTCCTCCTTGTTACGTTTTTCTTTGTACTTTTTGCAATAACTTTTTAAAGAGCAAAATTTAACTTATACATACATAATATATAATAATTGTAAAAGTAGAAGAAAAAAACTGTTGTCAAGTGCAGAAAACTATTGTTATAAAAAGTTGTATTTAAATGTGAAAGAAAAAGAGGAAAAATAACATAAAAATGTATAAAATTTTATGAAGGGGAAATTATATAAAGTATATAAAAAGGTCAAAATTAAACAAATTATGAAAAGGAAAATTTAAATACAGAAAATGAGCAAAATTTTTTGCACAAAACGATTAAACTATTAAATGCTGCACTTAAGAGCTGTACAACAATGAAAGGAGGGCGGAATATTTTTGCTAAAAATTCAATATTAAATTTTTAATGAGTTTAAGTTTTACTATTTGATTTTCATTGGCTCCTTATCATACAATCAGGACTATTACAGAATTTAAGAGAATATGAAATATTTATGCCAAAGTGAAACATTTAATATGCTCTAAGGCGCCACTTAAAACTTTTTTAACGCTAAAAGCTAATGAAGCGAGTGCTTATTTGTCGCTCCTAAAAGTATGCGCAGCAATTTGATTAATGTGTCTTTTATTTAAATATATTCAAAATCTTACTGCTCTTTTTTTATTTTAAAGGAAACTACCGCAAGTTATTTTTAGAAAAGATAAACATGGTTTTGTTTTATATTTCATACGAATTTAGTTTCTCTAATACAGTTGAGCTAGTGATATACAATACGGTTCTCCAATAGGCCCGATGACAAAATTCAGAACATAATAGTGGATAAATATAATATAATTTTCCAAGAAATTAACAAAGCACACTTTTGTTAAATTGTACAGCCGATGTTTTCCACATACTTACAAATTGGAAAGTTTTTTCCTTCTTGAACAAAACTACAATTTTTCTAGAGATCTTGATGGGCATATAAATTACTGCGTCCTCAGTTTTTTCCTATCAGCAAAATTTTTTTTATCGGCATATCTAATATTGAAAATAGCTACATTAGTGCATTTCACTCTAACTCGACATCGATATAACCGTTTTAAATACATAAATCAGCAAGAGATACATGACTACATTTCCTTTTAACTGTCTTAATATAGTTTTTTTATTTTATCAACGCTTTCGGAATTATTTACAAATTATTATTGAAAAAAGTGCTATTTCATGCCAAATTAAATATCAAAAACTTTTTAATTATTGTTTTAAAGGACAGTGTCTTACGAACAAAATAAGCTATATATAATGAAAATCGATGCAAAAATTTTGATTTTATTAGAATTTAAGTAAATTTAGAATTAAGTAAATTTAAAGTGCCAGTAAAGGTATTTTCGGTAATAAATCTAGTTTTTGTTTGAAAAAAAAATTGGAAAATCAATGTAGTAGTGATGCAATTCTCATATTCAAATTTCTCAACAAGTTTGTATATTGCGATCACACCAAACCGATCCACCCAAAAGTGGTAAAAAGCGAGATTTTCATGAGCATTGTGGCTTCCGAAAACAACGCTATTCTGTTCTGCTGCGATCGTTGAAAACTAAAGCTGATGTCGATTTTTCCTTATCCTATGGAAAATGGATCATGTCTAATTCTTTCTGAGTATAACGTTACGATCCTCAGCCTCTATAATCTCTTTGGATTAAAAAGCAAATTAGAAATAAAGTTGCTTAAACCCAAAAATTTTTTGTAATGAAATTATTTCGTAAAAATTTTTCATTAAGTGGGGTGTAATTACGTTCATTAGCCTAACTTCCAAGGACACTGTGACAGTAAAAATACCTGACATGTTTCGTGCCTATAGCATTTATGACATCGTTTTAAGACTGAGTGTCTATGAGGCCACTTTTCTTTACGCAAGTCTGATTTCCTATAGGGGAGAGAGAGGAAGAAAAGAAAGCTAAATAATGGCGAGTCATAATTTTTAACACTGTCTAAAAGTAGGCTAAGTTTTTATATTTGTAAGGCATTTGTTGATACGAAAGATGTCATATATTATACTATTTTCCGGATATCAGCATCATCAGAGCACATTTGTTTGACAATGCTTCCTTAATCTAAAACAGGTTTCTGTCATATATCTTTAATAAACTGATTTAAATTTTTCATATATATGTTATCCTATTTAATGCAATTTCTTTTAAATTTTTCTTGCACAAATACAAACTCCAAACGCGTTTGTCAGCTTAATGGATGGCAAAAAAAAAGACAAACATTTAAACAACAATTTTTTTGTCTCCACAGAACAAAAAGAGCATTTTACGCTTAAAAATGTTAAGAATGTTTTGCGAGTCCATGTTCTCCATATCGGATTGTTATTTAACTGTTCTTTTTTTTCCTTTTCTTCTAATTTTTAGTTTAGTTTTTGGTGCATGCAGCATTTGGAAGCCCCAGCAACAGCAGAAGCAGCAGGAGGATTGCTGTAGTCAAATGTTATATATTGTGTACAAAAGTTGTTTTAAAATAGATAATGTGTTCGTGCTGATATTGAAAGTGTGTATGTGTTGCATGGAATCATGCCTGCGGTTTTATTTATTTATTTTAATAAAGTTAGTCTCTGATGTTTTTGCTTTTGTATTTATGTTTGTAGTTTATTTAAATGTTATATCCTTGCATGTGTATGTTTTTTCATTTCTTTAATGTTTTTGTGTTAGAAATTAAATGCATGTGTGTGTGTTTTTGATGTTGTACATTCGGCTCCACTAATTTTTTATAATACTTTGAGTCATGTATGTGAAAGTTTTTTATGGCAAAAATCTACATTTTTTAACCCAGTAAATATTTTCTTCTGACCTGTCTATCATCAGAATCTTTCATCTGAAAGGTTTTGCGCTCAGACTTGTAAATACTTTAAGATCTTCTTCCCCGTTTTTCATGTCGCAACATTGTGCGATTAATAAAATATTGTGACGTTTTTAAGACCAGAATGATGGAGTTCGAACTCGATTCATGGTCATATTCATTAAATATACATTTATATATTAAAAACGTTGCATACTTTCAGGCCAACGGATAAATCCAAAGCACCCCATACACGTCTCAATTCAATTGTCAATTGAGTCTTTCAATTGAATTGATTCTTGGACACACACTTCATAAACTGAATTGAAAGATTTTCATTAATATTCAATTAAAGACAAATTTAAAAATACTTAACCATAAACATAAATTTTGACAGCTGATCAAGAGACTCGAACACACACAACACAATCGAATTGAAAGACTTACTAGCCAACTTGAAAAAATCAGAATCTTTTGTTTTTCTTCAACCAACTCGACAACTGCCAAACTAATCAATTGACAGGGAAATACACGTCTTGATTTGGACAACAACCGACTCAGTTGCCAATTGGATTAAATCGTGTATGAGGTGCATAAAAGGTAGAAGGAAGGAAGCGATGTATATTGGTGGTCTAAAGAAACCACTTTTGTGTTATCGTTTTTTTGGTCGTGAACCGCTTATAAGTTTTTTCTCCCTCCCGGACACGCTATTATTTTTAATACAAACATACACAAATTATATCTTTTATTTCAAATTTATCTTTAAATATGGGTTAGTTCGTTAAATATGCTTTTTCGTTTTTGCAGGATGGAAAAGGATTTTGAGGCAGGTTATACATACACCGTCTCATTGAAAATTGTCATATAGTGTTTGTGTAGGAACATATGTTTATTCAATTTCTGTATGTAAACTTCTCATAACTTAAAAATGTCTTGGTCGATCCGAACTAATCTTAGGGCATCCTAAAGTTACATTTAACTCACTTAGATTTCATGACGTAGTGAACAGTATAAGATATTGCTGCCATTTTTATCACAAGCAACATTTTTGTGGAATATATAACCATCTAACTCTTCGCTTTATGGGTCCACTGTATCGCCGCTGAAGGAGGCAAAAAGCTCTCCTTCAGTGGTGATGTAGCGGACAAAATTGTTCTACAAAAATGTTCCTCGTAGTGTTTTACATTTCATTTCATTTTCAAAAACAGGATTTAAAATTTTAAATCCAAAATTCATAAAAAAATGTTAAATGAAATTTATTTGTTGATGGTTATACGCATTTCATTGGTGCTTTACCAAATCGTAAGTAAACTTCAACCACACATTTGAACAGTTACAAGCCTCATATATTATGTACAAACTTTCAAAAACCATTTGAGAATTAACAAATGATTTTCAAAAATAAGCATAATAGTAGGATTTGAAACTTATAAAAAATCCAACAAATAATTTATATTCGATATCAATCTATTTTATTTTTCTACACAAATAAATTTCATTTAAAATAAAATTATGACATATGTCAAATAATAAATTTCTTAAAGGTATAATCAAAAATTTTTTATATTTTTTCTGTAAAAACATCTAAAAGCCAATATTTCAAATAGAAAAATTTTCAAATAAGAACCATTATTGAGAAAGTTATGACCAAAAACCACAAAAAAAATGTTTTTTTAAAATATTCTTAATTAATTTAATTAATTTTTTGAAAATTTAATTCACACCTTTTGAACGTTTAATAAAAAAATCTCAAAGTTTGCCAGGAGTGCTTTAAAAAATATCACAAAATTTGGGAAATTAAATAAAAATCAAACCGATTTGTTGTGGAATGCCCCATATACCTTTGATGCGCTGGCACTGCCCGCTTTTCTTATCAAAATGTTTTATTGTCATGGCAGATCCAATTTTATAAGAACCGCTGGTCTAGTTCTTTGATTTGTGGAGCTGTCATTCGAATAAAAATTATTCGAAAATTCCGATATCTTTTTGGCAACACTAGTTTTGACAGCTCACGCACGTTTTGTATCTTGTGTCACTGTCAAACATCTTCAGTTTGGTCTATAATTTAATCATGAATCGTCTTACAAACGAACAACGCTTGCAAATTATTGAATTTTATTACCAAAATGCGTGCTCTGTTAAGAAAGTTTTTTATCGAAGAATTGTGTTCAGCGACGAGGCTCATTTCTGGTTGAATGGATACGTGAACAAGCAAAACTGCCGTATTTGGAGTGAAGAGCAGCCAGAAGCATTGCAAGAGCTACCAATGCATCCACAAAAAACAACCGTTTGGTGCGGATTATGGGCTGGCGGCATCATTGGGCCGTATTTCTTCAAAGATGATGCGAATCACAACGTTACTGTGAATGGTGAGCGCTACCGTGCGATGATAACAAACTTTTTTCTGCCCAAAATGGAAGAGCTTGACTTGCATGACATGTGGTTTCAACAAGACGGTGCCACATGCCAGACAGCACGCGAAACAATGGACCAATTGAGAGGCGAGTTCGGTGAACAGTTTATTTCACGCTTGGGACCAGTGAATTGGCCGCCCAGATCGTGCGATTTAACGCCTCTAGACTATTTTTTGTGGGGCTATGTTAAGGCTAATGTCTATAGCGACAAGCCCGCTTCGATTGACGCACTGGAAGCCAACATTGCCAACATTATTCGTGAGATACCGGCCGAAATGTTGGAAAGAGTATGCCAAAATTGGACTAAGCGGATGGACCATTTGAGGCGCAGCCGCGGCCAGCATTTGCATGAAATAATCTTCAAACATTAAATTATATCGACCCAACTATCGATCCAAATAAATATTTCATGCATTTTTCTGAATTTTATGTGTTTTTTCTTTTTTTACTTTCCGATAGTTCTTATAAAATCACCCATTACAAAGATAAGCGCACAGCACAACTAAGCAACAGAAACTGTAGGGATATTTCTAGGTTCGTCGGAGTAGTCATGGGGCACAGGGTGATCGGCAGATATGCTAGCGCGATAGGCCTTTCCTACAATGCGTTCTGCCATAAGTTCCGGTATCAAAGTAAAGAAGAAACAGTCTTCAACTTTCTTTACTAGTGCCCGGCCTTCCCTCTCGAGACACAAATTCTTGGGCCACAATATACTAGACGATCCATGAGAGCTATCAAATATTGGTCTAGGTGACCTGACCAGGTATCTGAATACGACGGGTTGAGTCTAGTATCTACTACCGGATCCGCGATCTGGTTTCGAACTTACATAGGTTGACACTGACGATCGTAGTGGTCTGTCAAAACCGAATCTTATTGATTCTACTTGAATGATTGCGTGTAGTAGGCAGCAACGTATACCAACCAGCCAACCAACCGATAATTTTTTTTAATTTTATTCGAAGGAACAAAATTTTCCAACTTAGAATAGAAAATTTTTCGAATAATTTGTGATGGATATGCGAATAATTTTAATATTATTTCTAGTTGTAAAGCTCTATAAGAAAGATAGTTGTAAAATATTTCAATATCCTCCAATCCATCTTAACTTTAGCTGGCATGACTGAGTATATTTTAAGAAATTACTATTGATGGCTAATTTGTTTCCCCTATTTTAAAACTAAATATTTACTGTAAAAATCACTATTTATTTTTGTTATTAACTTAACGAATTGAGGCACTTCAACAGAAATGTGGTGCAATGTATATCCAAAAAATTAAAATAATTTTTTCTAACATAAAATCCTTTTGGCCTTCACACTGTATCCCACAAAAGAAACGCCCTTCTAGGCTGCACTTATTTCTACCATTTAAATATTAAAAGCCTAAAGCGTAAAATGTCAAGCTCATGTTGCACCGAAAATGAAACATGCATACATTTCACTGTGTTGAGTTCCAAATGTATCGAAATAGTTTTTACTATTCTCCCAAAAAAAAAAAATTCTTTAATAGTTTAGCATTTTTTGACGACAAATTTAGCACAGAAGTACTGCTAAACACTGGCATTAGCAAAAAGGAGCGCAAAAAGCAACATTAAGCGTGAATTGCACACATGGATACATTTTCAAATGTACATAAATGTGCACACAAATACTCAGGCACACAAAGGACATAAATTTGTGCAAAGAAAAAATATAAATTTCATTTTAAGTATGAAGAATTTTTTTTTTTTCATTTTTCATATATATTTTTTTAATACATTTTATCACATGCACAAGTTCGAAAAAGAAACCGAGAAAATTTGTCAGCATCAGTGTGGAATTTTGATATTTTTTAATTTAATTTTATTTTTTTTTGTCTTTGAGTCAAGGAATTTCTTTGACTATTAGTTTATGTCACTATGACATTTAAATATACTGACATAGGTACAGTTATGCATACATATATACATATACATATGGGGTACTCCACCCTAAGTCGGACGGTTTGAAAAAATTATATTTCCTCAATTTTGTAATATTTTTAGTATCCCTCAAAAGAGCCTTCCTGCTAAATTTGGAGACATTTTTGATTATCCATTCAAAAGATATTAAATTTAAAAAAAAATATATCACTTTATTTGGTTTTTTGCTCACAACTTTCTAATAATGGCTCAAATTGGACTACATTTTTTTAGGTTTTGTTTTGTAGTTTGTTTCTTTAGTGGTAAATACATCTTGTAAGTCATATGGTTATGTCAGATTTTCTATGCAAAATACAACAAGCAACATTTTTGTGGAATATTTTAACGTTCTAACTCTTCGATGTATGGGTCATTTCGTTCGTTCCTTTCTTTAAAAAATAACGAAAAAGTCCTCATAAAAACAATCAAGCTTCACACTCAGCTGCAACGCTGGAAATTATTCAAAACTTAAAATGTGTTTAAGGGTTAATTTGGTAAATTAACAATTAAGGTATAAGATATACATACATCACTTTTATATAAAGCACCAGCAAATTTTTTCAAACCATACGATTTGGCTTGGAACTCCCCATATGTATGTATGTAGTTAAAAAGACTTTGTTGTTCGAATATTTTTAAGAATTTTCTTTATTACTGATATTTCTCAAGAACTAGTAGATGTACACAGGTTAAATTTATTATTTTTCCTTAAATTGTATTTCTTCCGACCTTATAAGAGAAAACTATTCTAAACAGTAGCTTTATTGATTTGCAAGAATTTTATTAGTTTAAAGCAATTATTGCATTTTGACATTTTATATTTCATTATTTATTTATTTATTGTCTCTTTGCATAAAAAGACAAAGTCTAAGTACACTGTACAACACAAAATAATACCAAGTTTCTAACGATTGCATCTGGTAGAGGGGATCAAAAGCAATGTATTTGACACCTGAATTTCATTTAGGCAAGGTTAAGCTTCCCCTATTTAGCGCATTGTTATAGTGATCCCGCATAGGAAATCTTGTAATCCTTAAATTTTAGGCATGATAATGTGAAAATTCTCATGATCACTTATGCTCACGATATGTTAAATAAGAAAAAAATTGTTTAATTTTAATATTTGCTTGTAATAATTTTTATGTATTTTTTTTAAGATTTTTAAAAGAAGCATATCTAGATCATCCTTTATTATTTAACCGATATGAACCAAATTTAAACTAGCTGTTAGCATCACATATATATTAGAGCTCCTGTAATTGTGTTCCAATTCGGTCATTGTAATACTTTATCATAGGCTTTTTAAGAAAAAAGGATATATGACACTATAACGAGTCTTTGCAGCGATTAAATTGGTACAATTAATAATAGCGCTATTTCTAGTAGCTGGAGAATTTTTCAACTGGTTCCTTGAAGGAATGTATTTTTAATATAATTTTCAGAGTTAAAGCTACATAGGAATTATAAGAGTCTTTGCACCGATTTTTTAAAACACCGTATTTTTCTTCACTACTCAAATTTATAATAGTGTACAAAATTTCATTGGTCTAGGATAACTCCTCATGCTTTTGCCCCATCTGTATATGGGAACAAAGAACTGTGGGGCAGCCTCTTAAAAACATATTTTTTTGCAAAAATCAGCTAATTTCACTGTATTGTAAATAAATTCAATATTTACCCAGCGATTTCGTGAAATTTAGCTTATTTCAATAAAAACTTTAAGTTTTTGCTATTTTCGATTTTTTCTTATATTAAAAAAAAATAATAAAAATTTTCTCATTTTACCAATAAAAATTATATTTTTCATCATTGCGGTCTGAATAATTAAGAAAGCGTTAAGTATATAAAAAATAATATTATAACGGCTGAAAGGTAATTTTGTTTCAAGTTTTATTGTGGTATTTTAATAAAGTTATGTAACCCGTCCCTACATGGTTAACATTTTGTCTACATGCTTAACATTTATCTCTAAATATAATTTAATTATATTTGGGTTTTTTTCCGAAAAAAACCCAAATATAATAATACAACCTAAGGTCGAAGAAAATAAGAAATACTTATTTAATATAATTTAATTGAAAAATTAAATTAAAACTGAACTCAAGCCAAAATTATTAAATTTCTTTGGATACAAACCCTATTTAAAAAAAAATTAAATGAACGAAACATGCTTTAACAAAAAAAAGCTTTGGAATAAAAATCAAATATGCTGCATAAAAACTCATATTGACAATAAAATACTATTGTTTGTTGGTATTATCATTCTTTAGCTACATTTGAGTTTGACAGGATGTCGTCCAAAACAAATATAACAAAAAAAGGAAATAATCAGGCGGTCTTATAAAGTCACCTGAAAACAATGATTTAAACTTAAAATAAATCAATTTCTAAAAAAAAGTAACAACGAAAAATCGGTCATATTTTCCTTTTCACTATGTTTATTGCTAAATTTTTTCTTTGTTACAAAATGCAGCAAAAATTACAATTTTGTTTAATTAAAATCACTGCTTTGATGTTTAGTCAAAAAATGTTTGTGAAGCTGGTTTCGTTGTCAACAGGAAACAATATCCAGTATATGATTAAATTGCGTTGCTATAGCATTATTTCATCAATACATTACATTGCTGCGGGTTAAAGTCCATGGTCATCATGATCAACACAATGCATTGTTGCAGTATTACATGGTTTTGTAATAATATCCTTTGAGTTTAACCGGGTTACTATCATAGTAATACAATGCTCAAGGTCTTGTTTAAATTTGAAGCATTTGCTTACAATGTCTGCCCTTCCGTCTCTCTAATGATTGTTTTCATTTAGTTTTAACTTTTCTGTGCTATGACAGTTTTATTTAAACAATATTTTGTTTCCAAAATGTTTTTCTTTTTGCATTTTGTTCGACAAAATTTTGCTTTAGCTAACTTAAAACATTCGAACTTTTCTATTGTAATTTTTATTCAGAATATATTAGTTTTGTAACTTTTATTTAGATACAAAAACAAGTGCAAAAAAACGTTCGGCATTAATTAAGTTGCTATTGTATAATAAAATCTCATTAGCCCATGTTAACAACAATAACAATTATTTGCAATAATGGCAAATTACAAGTCAATAGTTCAAAAAGTTCAGCAGTAAAGGCAACGTGAATTAAATAGAAAGAAGCAAAACTAGGTTAATAGCTATTTCGTTAGCAGAAAAAAATATGTTTAATTATTGTCTTTGTCCTTTATTTTTTATTTATAAACAAACAAAATACCCTTCTACCTTTGCTACAGTTGTTAAACTAAAACTTAACAAGTCTATGCTACCACCCACCTACCTCCTCTATAAAAACTTTTCACCTTCCGGTTGTAAAACCTAATTAAAAAAGACGTTAAAAATAGAATTTAAGTAAAAAAAATTATTATTGGAATATAATGAAAAAATTTAGCCCGACAATAATAAGGAGAAAATTCCTTGATAAAAAGTATCAATAAGAATTTGTTTTTAATATTGCACAAACAAAAAGAGGAAATTAGCCTTTCAAAGAAATTCTGAGAAATTAAATGATATAATTTTTAATAATATAGAAAATTTCTATATTATTAGAAATACTCTTTTTTTAAATTACAACACTTTAAAAATTTTTATTCTTGGAATGGATAAAGTTAATAAAGCATTTTTTTAGGGTAATTAGGATATGCTAAACAAAAGACAAATAAAAAAGAAAGCACGGTGTTTGTGGGACACCGGGTTGGAACTTAGCTCCTTACGTTATACTTCCCTTTGATATATATATAGAGTATATGTCTTTCCAGAATCATTTCATTAAAATTGATGTGATAGTTTTAGAGAGGCTCCTTCTCGTACCGCTATATTTGAAAAAATATATAGCCTATGTTTGCTTCTAGGCTCTGATCTATCTATGTTTTAAATTTCATTAGAATTGGTCGGATAGTCTCAGAGAGGCGGATATTTCCCCTCAACCCACCTCGTGATCCTATTTATGAAAAACATCTATAGATGTTTTAAAATTCATTAAAACTGGTGAGATAGTTTTGGAAGGGCGGAAATTGCCCCCCCTAACACCCCTCGTGGTCCTTGTTTTCAAAAAACATATAACCTATGTGTCATTCTAGACTTAGATCTGTCTATGTTCGATATTTCATCAAAATCGGTTTTGTGGTTTAGCTGTTAAAGCGCAACAAACAAACAAACAAACAAACTTACTTTCGCATTTATGATATTAATAAGGATAGTTAGCAGGGACACTTTCAAGTATCACTGCCACGAAACACCTAGCCAAGTCAAAAGCCATTTAGCAAAGACACAACCCCTATTGGGGATTATCAAAAACTTGGCTATAAAATCCCAGGAGTTCCTATTCACTTAACTGACAGATTAGGGCAACATTGAATATCTGAAAATTCGCAGCGGCAACACTATTATGTTATGTTATGTCACCCTACGTTTTCACGAGCCATAGACTTGAACATGACATAAACATGACGCCGGCAGAGCAACTGTAAAAAATTCATCAGCTTCTTTGTTGTGGCGAATAGGTACGATGTCCATGATCTGCCTTATCAATGTATTTTGTGGTAGTGCAACAGAGATTGAATACTTACCAATTTTGTTCGGTCTCTTTTCTTTCTATTGAAAATGGTTGGTCAGACATATGTTCGGGCATCGATGTCATGATGTTCATAACAAGTTCATGGCTAATGGAGACCCCCAGTCATGTCGAAAAATTTCCTATCATTTACAAGAATTAATATAATTAGCAGATACACCTTCAACTAACACAGGCACGAGCCACGTATCTAAGCCATAAACCATTTAGCAAAGACGCAAACCATACTGGAGATTCTCAAAAACTAGGCAAAAATCCCCAGCATCCCACGAGTTCCCCGGCACTCCACCGGAAAATTACGGCAATACTGCAAATCTAAAAATCCGTAGCGGCAACACCATTATCCTATGCAGTATTCGCGGCCAGTATTTTTTTATTTTCAAAAAGTTTTTGTTTTAAGCCCCAACCAATGATTTTTGTTATTCAAAGCATTGCTGAGCATAGCTCGCCATAAGGAACTAAAGTTCCAAAAATCATTTCGGCTATTGCGCTATAGGAATTATTATCCCTTTTTGTTGCTCTAATTAATTACAGCCAAACCTCAGAACCGATCTAAATAATTTTGGGTATATGACTACCTGACCTTTGGAAACCTCCCTATTAAGGCCCTTAAAAATTTTTATCACTTACTATCACAAAGAAAATGTTTTATCACTCACGCTCACGCCTCACAGTGTTGGGAGGGTGGCCATAAATGGTTAAACTAAAAGTGTGAAAATAGAATAACTAATTAATACGTTTTTAAGAAAACATCCCAGGCAAGGAAGGCATGACTGAAATATTTTTACGATATTCCCAATAGCTTGGAAGATACAGCTCTTTAGATATAAGGTATTTGAATTCTGTATTTATAAAATTAAAAATCTTATAAATACCTGTGTTAGAAGTGTTAAGAATTTGAAAAAATTAAAACAGGACTCCAATGGCATAATGGAAGATTTTATATGTTTAGAGAAATCCAGGAAAAGGATTAAGAAATTAGGTATTCTGCATTATGGATTGCTTTCGATTTCTCCAACATCTACGACAAGCGAAAGGATTTTTCTAACTCAAGTTTTATCAAAACTAAAGAAGAGAATCGCTTAAATCCTAAACATTTAAACCAAATAATTTTTGTCAAATATTATTTTAGAAGATCTCGTTAAACTATTGAAATAACTAATAAAATGACCTCACAAGCTTGTTTATTTGTAATTAATTCATATTTATAAATACGTTTTTTTTTCTTGATTTAGTTCAAGAATTGCTAAGTTTGTTATGTTGGTTTTTTTTACTAATAAACTCAAAATAATAAATAATTTATGTATTTTTATTTGTTCAAATTACTTAATTTATGAAAAACTTTATTAATCGGTTAACCGATTAATGGGGAATTAGCCGATTATTAGACGACTAAACTAAGACCTCGATTAATTGATTAATTGATGGTTAAAGTAGAATGCCGATTAAATGTATATCCTAATTAATATGTCAAGTATCAAACAAATCTGACAAGTAGCTTAAAAGTTATATAATTTTTACCATTTATGTTGTGAGCCCTGAGAATGTTTTGCGTGCACTATTTAGAATTGAAATTTTGCTTAAAAAATTGTTGCTTTACTTTTTTAATAGGGTTTCAAACAACATTTTGCAAAAAAATCCGCCAAGCTTGAAAACATCGGAAAAAAAATTTTAAGTTTGAAAGTTATTATTTCGGTTTAAGTGCAACATATGTATTAATGTAAATTCAAATTATTTTGAATATGAAGTAAGAAGAGTGCTCTGCAGCAAGAAAATCAAAAAAAAGAGCTTGGAATGTTTGAATCAGAGATCTGGGATTTAACTAGAAATGATATATAAGATATTATATGCAATAAATGCCTCTCGTATTCTATTTCTTTAAAGAAATTGGTTAAATAGTCTATGTTCCAACTCATTAGTATCCACCCTGACAAGTGTTAAAAATTATCAAAGAACGGTGATGAAATCGTGCAGCGGCTGTCGAAATCAGTACTAATACGTTCTCTAGTCTGATCAGATATTTTAAATATTCCTTTCATTCTTAATAATTTTAATTTACTTTGGCTCAAATATTGAGCCAAAGCCGATGTAATATCTTTGAACGAAAACCTATTGAGCTCAAAAAAATTACACATACATTTTAATTTCGAAGTTTTTTGCAAATGGGAGATTCTTATTTCAAATGCTTTTTCCGTGTCCCTTGAAAGTATAGTACAATACTTTGGAAAATAAACGCATAAATGGTGTGTCCCCTAATGCATGCTGCTGATTTTCCACATTAAGAAACTATGAATTTTTCCAAAAACTAGATTAAATTTACAACGGTTTTAGAATATTTGCATTTGCCTCCCTTATTTCACACATCAAATTTATTAAAAATAATAGAAATTATAACTTTTTGAAATTGTTGATGTCCGTAGTTTTGTGTATTGAGCGTTACACTTTCTTCGTACGCTTCATTATTATGATTAATTATAGAAATTGTATGAACAACATTTACTTAAATAACAGGTTTGTACTTCTAAATATTTAAAAGTTTTGTGAACTTTGCTAATGCTGACTTTAGACGACATGTTTTTTACATATGTCTTGTTAGGTGTGTGAGACATATGTAACTTCGCATGTTTGTCAAAATTGTCAATTTACAGACGGCTTATAATATTTACTTTCACACGTACATGTGCAATTATATCTGACATAACCTCTGAGTGTTCACAACAGCTGAGTTTTTGCACAATTTTCGTAAATATATAAAGCGCTCTTTCCTTTTTAATGTTTTTTCAGCCAAACCACACTTTTGATAATTTAATACAGCTGATGTCAGATGCCTTGTCAGATGAAAATAGAACACGCTCTAATCGAAATTTTTTCACCTGACTTTGCTTCTGTAAATGTCATCTGACAATGTTTCATATGTTTCACACGGCATGTATCACTTTTGCAGTGGGAAATTTGACAAGTCAGATGTAAAATACATGTCGTCTAAAGTCAGCATAAATAGTATTATATTGCAAAACGTTTCATCAATCAATCATGGTTAGTAAAAAAAAAAATTGTACTGAGTGTTATCCATATTTTTAAATTTAATTTAAGTTTCGTATTGCATAATTAAGGAGGTTATGTTAAAACGCATGGAATATCAGAATTGTTTTAAATTAAAATTTTAGTGTGTGTTCTGAAAAAAAATATTGAATTCGTACGAAAATTTATTGAGCGTTACGTTAACAAAATTCTTAAATATAATTCAACTATAAGTTTTACGACGTTAAAAGGAAGTTAACACCTGCTGAAGGGTAGGCACGATATAGAGAATATTATCCGTTTAGATATTTCTTATTTGGTATGAAAAAATGTTGCTCCTACCGCACTGTAGGTTGATATATTTTCGATGAGTGTATTAGGCAGGTCGTATTTTGCTACAAATAACTATTTAAAATTTACATAGCTTTTAACATTGTCGTTCGATTTTATTAAAATTAGTCTTATTTGAAAGCAGAGTTAGTCTGCTTTTCACTCATGTATGAATGTTTGTTAAGCATTTAGTGTAAAAGAAAAATTTTTTTTTTACATTTGAACCCAAGTCAAAAATATAAAAGTGATCATAACTTTTAATTTCGTCCTGGGACTATTATAATTTTTTCTTTTTAGAGAGTAGATATATAGTGCTTTCAAACCCAATAATAATTTTTTGGGGTGAACTTTTTCGCAAAAAACCATTTCCAGAACAACGGCGAAAGCAAATATAACGCTCAATACACAAACATGTTTAAAAAAAATCCATTTCAGGATGCATTGAATGAATCCCATCTTCTCATATTTCATTTATTTACATCAATGAACAAATGAAAATAACAGATACTCACTAAGTGCACATAATGAACAAAGTACAGGCTATATAATCCAAAAATTTCAGATTTTTATCTGTATCCCCACATCGGTTTTTGGGCCAATTATTTTTGATAAAAATTGGACTTTTAAAAGTAATCATATCTCGTAATAGAGTGAAAATATCAAAACGGCACTAAGTGGACACAATAACAAAATACTGACAATGAAACTTATGTCATGGTATCATAGGGTTTCCTTCTTCACTACCAAAAAAAACTCAATGCTTTACGTTCAACAGGGTTCAAACAGGGTTCAGTTGAAAACCTATAAAATGAGATAAAACTGTGTAATTTTGAAGTGGCCACTTTTCGCCCATTTAATTATTCCAGTTCAGTTTTGCATAGCAATATTAAATGATCAGTACTGCCCTATAAAACAAAGCATGCATCGTTTCAATATACTTTCTACTTAAAAAGCTAAAGCAATTATAAAAATGTATGAAATTGGTCAAATTTTTTACTTCGGGTGGCCACTAATCAGAAGCCACACAATAATAAATAAAAAAGACGGCGGTTATGTGTTTCTAGTACCTACAAGATTGTCTCCAATTTTTTTATTAAAATTAAAACCCTTACGGCACATCTATTTAAAATGAGAATCATCCACAAACTCGGTTACAGGAGGCCATGTCCTATTTCATATTTTAGTGAGAGGGTGAAAGGGAAGGGAGAGGGTGAAACGGGTACAATTGCCAAGACTAAACCAATTGAGTTATATGCAGGAATCAACACTTCATACCAATGTCTATCGCTCTACAAAAATTCAGACCAGTACGATGACCTCAAAGTTAGGTTGCACAGGTTGCCAGTCTAAAGATTAAAACCAGCCCACTTGGTCCTTATAGATCCCGTTGCGTTGTGTTGTGACCTCAAAAGACGGTATATATTAGAAACCAAAAAAATTATGTATGAAATGCATGGAAACAAAAAAAGTGGCGCTACTCTGTTCTGCTGTGTACGTTGAAAAATTAAGTTGATGTTAATTTTTCCCTTGTTCCTTGGAATATTAATTATGCCCAATTCTTTCTGAATATAACGTTATGAACCTTAGCCTAATAATCAATTTGGATTCACAAAAAACGTTGAAGCTTATTACTCTAAATTTTCTTTTTTGCACTTTGCTTTTAAGCACCTCATACATAAATAAATCACGGCTTTTATGAGCTGGTTTCTAAGCAGAAATAATGCATAATTAATATTTAAATTTACAACAAAAAAAATTTAATTGTTGCTTAGAAATAAAAATTGAGCCTCATAATGTTTCCGTAACTGTCAAATATTGTAACAAAAGTCGAACGCAGTACAAAATTTTATATATTTTTAATAATGATAGTTTGAAAATGCACTCACCTTTTATGCACAAAATAACATCCAATTGTTAGAGATTTTTTGTGAAAAATCTTGTGACATTATTACACCAGCAAAATTATGTGACACATTTTGTTTTTATAGTAAATAGCAAACACTTTATGTATTTAGAACTACTTTTCATTTTTAATTAATTTCACCAAGTTTTGTTAAACCAACTTTTATATAATTTATCTCAATAACTTTTTTCAAATTTGTAGCCTTTAAAAATTTGTATTTGAAATTTTTTTATTGTAAAATTTTTATTTGAATATTTTTACTATTTATATTCTTTCACAAGCAATATTTTTAAGATAAATTGTTGCCTTTGCACTTAATTTCAATAAAAGACAATATGCTTCCAGCTGTTATTGGCACGCGTCAAAAAGAAAAATATGCACTTAATCGTGATGTTGTTGTATTGTTGATGACAATAGAGATGTTGCAGGCAACAGCAAGAGCATGCAGCTGTTGAATAAAATGCATTAAAGAGGAACCATCAATTATTATTTTCCTTGTGCTATTATATGCTTTTATACCAGTTGTGTTTTAATCAAAACTAATAGCAATTTAATTTTTATTATTCAATATTGTTAAGAACTTATTTTCTTATTGACAAGTTTTTATGTTTTTTCTTCTTTTTTTTTTGCTCTAAAAGAGATTAATGAGGCTCATTTTATTTGGTTGTACACATATGCACTAGTATATATTTATTTATACATTTACATATAAAATTTGTGTACTCTGACAAAATTTATTTACAAACAAAGTTTACTTTTATAGAAAACTTTTTTTTATATGTTTTGTAAAATTTTTTATTCCTCTTTCTTGGCTTTTAAACAAGAAATTCTTTCTTGAAGGGTTTGTTTGATATTTTCTAAATTTTTGCTGCTTTTTTATTTTATTATTTTTTTCTTTGTTACTTGAAATTCTTAATTTGATTTTCTCAAGAATTAGTTTTACAAATTTAGCTTTTTATTTGAATTGAAATGTATGCCTGTTTATTTTCTTTGAGTTCGAAGCTGTTTGGTGGTAGAAGTAGCACGTAACTTAAATCTTCATTTCTTTTTCCCTTTTTTCTTTAACTTTTCAGATGAAAAACATTTTCTTTACTTTAGGCGTATAATTTATATTTATTTTTGCATTCGTCCAAAGAACAAATGAAGGAACACAATACGCAATCGAAACGCACGCACTTTTCTTTAAAACTTGTACAAGAAAATCACACACAAACATAAAAACATACATATACAATGTATTTTCAATAAAAAGTGGGAATTTTTTTCTCTAGTATGTCAAATGCACGACGAAATACACATCCATACACATGAACATTGTGTAAAAATGTCAGTCTTTAGCCGTACTCACGCACTGCCATACACATGACCATATGACTGAGAACGAAAAAACGAGTCAACTATCAAAAGACCGACAAACCGACCAACCGACCGACTGTCTAAGAGACCGAAGCACCGACACACGTTTACCGTTACTTATAATGGACCATCATCATGTATATCTTGAAAAAACATTTAAACCGCCAAAGGCTTTTTACAGCTAAACAGGGCTAAAGAGCTTTCCTTGTTTTCTTTTATTTGTTAGTTTTTTTTCTTTTACAAAAACTTCTCAGATGATTTCACTTTCTATTTTCCACTTAAATTTTTCATTTTATATACAACTTTTCTTTCACATTTTCTGTATCGTTCTTTTTTATATTTTCATTTCAATTTAGTTTCGACGACACCATTCTTTCGTACTACTACTAAAGTTGTACTAAATTTAGTTGATGTTGTTGTTTTTGATTTCAATAATTTTCAAATCTATACTCACACAATGTCACGCACACGTTCGCGCACGCAATATCATTTTTGGTTCGACGCGACGCAAAAATATAAGTTTTGTACGGACCGACGATAATGGGCTCGTTTCTGTGTTGATTTGGACTGATGTTGCTGTAACGACACACGAATATCAACTGAGATAGTAAAATCTTGGAGCAGATACTTTTTGATATCAGTCGCATGTGTTGTATTTTGCTGATGGTTGGAATAACAGCAGCAGTACCACCACCAGCAACAACAACAAGCTGATATGTATATTCGTCATAAGTTTTGTGCTGGCTATGGGACACATCGTCGTTGTAGTCGTCATAACTTCGTATTTGATTGTTTGTTTATCTTGTGATGAGGGAGGGATGATGTTAATGCTATTTCTTGTTGCCGGCAACATGTTGTTTTTCATGAAAATTCTTATTGGGACCGTAAAGAGAATGCGCCAAAATTAACTGTAAAGAAAGAGATATATTAAGAGTTTTAGAATACGATTAGTGAAACATTTTTATTCAAAATGTGGATAATTTGTATAGAAAATATACATTAAGTTTTGTTTGAATATTGAAATGTGAATGTTTGATATCTCTAAATACATTTTAGAACGCTACATTAAGGAAGCTAAACAGTTTGAATTGTGTGCATAAAGGAACTAATCAATTCAAATTAGAACTACATACAAATTGGAACTACAGACAACTGTCATAAGCCTGGACAGAATCTGTTAGCATTGGTAGATTTCATTGACTTCTACCTCTTCATGACAATCATATACGATAATTATTATTATTTAGTATTATAATCTAATTATTATTAAAATCTAAGACGACTATTGACGAAGTCATCACATGTACCTTTTTTACTCCTAATTGTCATTTTAAGCTCCCTCTCGTTTGACCATAGGATCTCGTGTAACTCAAAACTTTCCAGGCGGCTGCTAGAGCTACTGCTACTAAGCTCCCTACTAGCAATATTCTCATTCCAGCAGTGTGCAGAATCTCCCTTTCACCTCGGTCGTCTCCTCTGCATCGTAATGTCACAGGCATGGGCCACTTTTCTAATAAAACTCATTGCAGCTTACTATTTAAGCAGTCATATATGTTGCACTTCCAACATTGTCCCTTATTATTAACCTCATTTATTGCCTTAGGTACGTCTACGAAGTCTTTTGTGATGGACCTATGGTCGCTGTGGATTTATTATTGTAGCGCTAATATTTCACTTCTTAAGATCGGTAATATTACTGCTGGCAAATGCAATTTCTACTACAGATCCACTACCATTTCGGCTAAAAGTGCTGCAATAGAACAACAAAGATTGCGAAAGCCTCCAGCAGCGCCTTCTTTGAGGGTTTGTCCGTGGACTACAGCACACAGTCAAAGCAATCAACACCATCTCATGCTCGACTGCATCAGAACATTAGCAGTCCACTATGCTTTGAAGCTGCTTAATGCTATGTTGCGGTAATAATACTGTCTTACTCCCTCAGTCGTACTCATTGAGTACTTCGGAACCTTCCATTTTCCACCTATAGCCACCACTTCTTGAGTTCTCTCAGCTCTGTATGGTACGCTTCAAAGCTTTATACTCACTTTATTTTCTATTATACAATGTTTTAGTAAGTTCTGTGCCTTTTCACAATGTTTAAGGTAAGGTTAGGTGGGCAGCCCATATTATATCAAATACACTTGGAGGTCACTGTTCTGGATTGAAGGCAGCCATGACTGCAAATGATTTTCTTCCAACTATGTATTAAGATTTACTTGGTTTTTTTTCTCTTCCACACAGAAAACACTAAATTTCATTTTCTGTAAAGGAGTTCAATGAAATAGTAAATATTTTGTCTAGAAGCAGACCTACAAACAAATTTGTAAATATAGACAAAAATGTCTCAACAATTTCATTGCAAAAAAACGGGTTTTTTTCAATGAAAAAATTTTTTAAATCTATGAAACAAATTTTCTAAAAGTATTTACAAATTATAAACAAAACTATTTACTAAATCAAACAAAAAAATTTACTGGATTTTTGAAAAATATCAAACAATATCTTTGTCTGAATCTATAAAACAATTAGTTTAAAAATACTAACATATATTAAACAAAATAGTTTACTTAATCAAAGAAAAATATTCACTGGATTTTTTGTAATATGTATATCAAAGAAAATTTTTGTATGGGTCATCATCATCATCTATTAAACATTTATGAAATTTCACTTTGTTAAATGTGTTCATGTATGAAGGTTTATCTAAAGACTCTAAAACAATGAATGAGAATTAGCGCAACGACATTAACGAATTAGTTTACTCAAAAATCTTGGTACTATCGCATTCCTTTTGCAATCATTGCTGTTGTTGTTATTTGTGTGTATATCGTCATGGGGTTGTTTTTTCGACACAGAAAACTGAATTTTCTTGTTGTTTTTGGTGTTTGCGTCCTAAATAAAAGTCAAATAAAAAATTCATTGATTCAGTAAAGAGCATTTACTGAAAATTAAATTTATTTTTAGACAAACTTTTGTTTGGAAATTTGTTGGTGATAATTTTTCCTGTGTAAGTGCGGATTAGAATGTATTGCATATATTAAAAATGGTAATTGCGGATCAGCTGAGTGTCATCTTGATTTCCATAAACTCCTTAGCTTCATTTTATAGCTTACATTACGGAATATGAATTTAAACTTATTATTCTGATATATCTACCTACTTCATTCCTCTGGAACCAAGCTATGATTAGATTATGACAGCCTACACTTTGACTTCAAAACGATGCAAATAAGAGCCCTAATTGTGGTCATAGCATTCACTCTTTGTCACTGTGAAGAGTAACGACAAAAATGTGGATACATATTACTAGTCTCTGAGATGATCTTTTTAATTATTTTCATAGTATCGGGGTTGGATAGCCTAAGTGGGACAGAAGATCTTCACAGAATACTACCGATCAAGCGCTTATTTTGAAGCTGTATTTACCGAAACTGTATTATCTTCTAAAGCATACTTCTCCTTCGTAACTATTATTTCGGCTGAGAAGGGGCTGGTCAAAGCTCCTGACAAAAGGACTTTGACCTCAAAACATCGAGATCTAATGAAAACTTGATTTTCGAAAATCGGAGTGAAATTAGTAACTTCCAAATTTTGATTTGTTTTGAGTTTTACAAAATACATCAAGGTGGGTTGTTTAAGAAAAATAATTTTAGTAGCCTCTGAAAATAAGCATTGGCATTTTTAAGAATATTCTCGAAATATTTGTGGTTTGCAATAAGCGTTACTGAGCTGGACTATTTTTAGAAAAGATCTACCTTTTCGTTTTTCAAGATATACTTTTTCATTCTCAAGAAATTGTATAGAAAAGTGATATCAAATGATAGATCTTCTGAAGACCCATCTAAAAACATATAAATCATTAATAAAAATTAAAAATAAAAAAAATATCGTCATAGACTATGCAAAAAGCCCTATTTAACATTTTAAAATTTTAACAGCAGAGGCATAAAACTTGTGTACATGAAAAAATATATTGACAATTAGTGCAAAATTTTATAATGAATATATAAATTTGTGGGTCCTCTTTTACTTGTATTCTAAAATGTTGCACTAATTGTCAATATAATTTTAATTTAAACAAGTTTTGTGCTTCTCCTGTTAAACTTTTAAAATGTAAGATAGGGCTTTTTCCATTTTCTGTGACGATATATGTATGTACGATATATGTGGTGTGTTTTGACCCACTTTAATATACATAAAAGAAAGATCTATTTATAAAATTTAAGACTGGTTTTAGAATTTATTAATGAAAATCATTTTCGTTGTAATGCTTATGTTAAGAGTTCCACCTAATTTCAAAAGCAAATGTTGCTCAACATTGTTGCAAGTGGAATATAATTTGATGACCTTTTTGTCAACCTCTTTTTATGGGGTTGAGGATAAGAGAAATTTTCTATGTCATTTCAAATCTATTAAATAATTGTGTATTTCAACTTGGCACAATTTTCTTGATTTTCGTTTAGTTTGTCAACAATGTTGCTGAGAGTGAATGCTCCGGCAAGAGTAAATATGGTCATGAGAGTGTATATGATTTTTCTATTTCTTTTTTTTTTTTTTGCATTTCTATGTTGTGTATGAATTTTTAATGGTTTTTAGCTTTTTGTTTGGTTTGTTTGTATGTTTTTCTTTTTAAGAAATGTGTGAGGATGGTTTTTTGAATACTTTTGACATCTTTGCGGAGAATATTATTTTTTTTTCTTTACTTTTCTTAGTAAAGACTATGTATGTATGCATGTGTGTGGCTGTGTGTGTTTTTGTGTGTATTTTAATGGATATGATGGCGCCATAACATCCGCTTGTGCCGGGTGTGGTAGGACAAAAAAAGGAGGCATAAATGTTACGGTAATGACGATGATGATTATGAGCATGCTGATGATAGTGATACGAGTATTTTCTTTTCTAAAGTTTAGAAAAACGTAGAATAAGTTTAACTTTGTTCTTAAATTGTTTTTCACGTATGCCTAATTAATTTTTTTTGTTTATCATACTTGTGAGTTTCTAGCGCTATTAATGTAAAGAAGAAGAAGAATAAAAAAGTTGCTTAAACGTTTGTATCAAAAGCTCATAAATTATGATAATATTGTCTGAAAGAATAAAAAACAACCGGAAACAAATCATATGCTCAATATTTACTAATTGCTTATAATTAAATTAAATGAAATATGTTGCTCAAGATAGGAATGTATGTAAAACAAAAATCTCTTATCTGTTCTTATACAAATTTGAATGTTTTAGTTAGAAGGATGGCATCTTGGGTGTTTAAATACTGTTCGAAATGATTGCGAAATACCTTTTGGCTATCTACTTTTTTCTGTACATCTACTTTTTTCTGACCACATTATCTCCTTTTTTCTTACTGATTCTTTTTAAATACAGTGAACCTAAAAAGTTTATAAGCCTTCTTTTGCATATAAATCGAGTTTTTATTTATTTGAGCAGTCTTTCTGCACTAATCCTAGAACATTTATATTTGGTCTCTATGATCTCCGAAATATTCTCGTTTATGGATGCAACAATAACACTGTACAACGACTGATTCCGACAAAGGGTGCCAAAAAATTTATACGTATATCGCCGTTTTTAAAACACCGATATACGTATCGGTGCCCTCTACCAGAATGAATCTTGTTATTTTGAAAATTTTAATTTTGCTGTATAGTGTAATATGAACGGAAACGCATTCGGTAAATTGGACCAATAATGATGAACATTATTATACATTTATTGTTTTTCTTTCTTCCAAGTACTCACATTGTGGGATATTGGACGAAAGTTTATCATGCCAGGTTTGGCGTCCGTCCATTATCTTGCTCAAGAGTTATATAAAATATAAAATTTTTTTATATTTCTTCCCTAGGAAATAGGATTTGTTTTTGTTTATTAGAAAAGTCACATATGTGACAATTTTTTTAATAGATCTTAATTTTAATACCATGTACAATAAGTCAACTTTTACTGCAACTCTTATTTCCCTGAGATTGATTTATTTCTATAAAAAAATTATATTTTATAATTGAGTTATGAATTTTTAGTCGAACTGTATGGTTTTTATCCAAAGTTGTTTAATTAGTTTGGCTTAAGTTCGTTTTCAATTTAACCGTTCGATCAAATTTTTTTATTTTTATTTAACAAAGAAATTCTAAAGCATGTAAATATTGAACATATAAAGAAAACTTTGGATCTACGCAAGGTTGAACTGACATCAGATGTTTCGAGAGCACCACAGCCTTCTCATCAGAGCCCTTTACCTACACTACCAGCGACGGCAGCAACAACATCCTAGCGAAACTCCTACTTATTTTAGTAAGCTCAATTAAAAGATTTTGTCGCCAGCTCGCGGCAAGTCGTACCTATTATTAATGAACTTTTTCTAAATGTTCAGAACTTCACTAACTGTCTTTTCTTAAGCATGTTCAACTATTTTAAAGCTTTTTGATTTCTGTCTTACTAGCAAGAAATATTCTCGATATTTTTAATGCTGGGATTTTTTAATGTTTATTTTGCCAAAGTTTTTTTTTCATGTTTTAGCTAAGTGCCTTGTTTATGTTTATTTTTTCACTGTGTATATTTAGTTCTATCATCATCTTGTGGCAAGTAATGACGTATTTACTTTAACTAACAGTTTAACTAATTCTTTATATAGAATTTTTATTTCATCACTGATAATTGAAAGATGTTTAATTTAAGTATAGTTTCTTGTACACATAGAAGCCATATCATGCACACCCACATATGATTGCACAAAAATATACAAGTTTTTCTACCACTTACTCTCTTTCATACTTTTCAAAAGATTAAATAATTAGAAATACTCAAGAATATAAAACAAGATAAACGGAGTAAATAACCAGCTTACAAAGTAAATATACAAACATACAATCTTGACCGAAATAGAAAAATAAAAGAATATAAAAAAATACAAATATTTGCGGCTTTCTTAGCAATGCTTAGTAGCAGAGCGTTTATAAAGAGTTTAATCTTAAAAATATGTACCAAAGGAAAATGTTTTTTCTTCATTTTTCAAATTAAGAATAATAATAATTTTATTTGTCTGTAATACACAAAATTTATACAACTTATTCATTCACGACCAAAGGACTCTCGGAGTAACTACGAGTTTTCTTACAAATTTTCGATTAATGTAATGAAATTGCGGGTATCTGGTGGATTTTTTAATGCATATTGGATTTATGCTTGATTCCGAATTTTCGTAGAATTTTCGTTTGGTTCGGGGTAGCTTCAATGTTTTTTGTGCTGTCGATATCTTTGGTGAAATAAAAGGCTTTAATGGATTTAAGAAACGTTTAGTACTTTTCCGCCAATATGCTATATTCGTCAATATGAAAAATTCTCGATTTTTTGGATATAAGCTAAAATTTTCACAAATTTTTCACTTCTTAAATAAATAATGCGCTTTTAGTGAACTAACGGCACTTTTAAAGGTTTCTTATGCATCGAATTTTTGAAAACTTTTCAATTTATTAGGAACAAATTTTATATTTTGTGTGCTTTCGATTTCTCTAGTGAACTTATTGGATTCTAGTATTTTAAAGGCACTTTTGATGCATGTTTGAATTTGGGTTAAATTCCATATATATGCTAAATTCCGAATTATCGAAAAATGTTCGATTTCTTCGGAGTGAGTTTGAATTTATGGAAATTGTGCGCTACTTAAATAAATAATGAGTTTCTAATGGACTTAAGGCACTTTTAATGAATTTTTTTTAGTATTTGTAATATGTTGAAATTTTATAAATTGAAATATGAGATTTTCGTAAATTTTCCAATTGTTTAAGTTTTAGCCTTTTTTAGTGAAATTATAAATATCTGGTGGACTAAAGGTATTTGTTAGAGATATCAGAATTATTCGGAGTAATTCCGATTTATTCGGAGTAATTCCGATTTGTTCGGAATAGTTCTGATCTTTATTTTTGTGATTCAAGGCACTTTTATTCCATTTTCCTATATATACATATCTGTTTAGCAGAAATTATTTTTGAAAATTTTCGAGTTTTTCGGAGTAACTTTGGTTTTATTAACATTTTCGACTCAATGCACTTTTGATATATTTTGAGATATTTAGAGAAGTTTGAGTTTTTATGGAGTAACTTGGAGTAAATTGGAGTTAGAGTTGGAGTTTATTTTGGAGTAACTTTAATGTTTTGCGAGCTTACGTTATCTTTAGTAAAATCATGGCTTTCTGATGGACTGAAGGAAGGCACTTTTGGTGCATTTTCAAGTATGTGTCAAATACGGAACCTACGGAGAATTTCTGAGTTCTTTGAAATCAGTTCGGTTTTATCAAGTTTTCGTCATCTTAGCTAATATTAAATGTTTTAATATTAGCCAAGAAGTCGATTATTAATGAAATTATTGGTATTTGGCAAACTTTACGCAGCTTTAATGCATTTTTTAGTGTATATGCAATATGGAATTTCCGGTATTTCTTTGCTGAAGTTTCGTATTTCTACTGTACAATAGCCCTATTCACAATCTTGTGCAAATGGTCTTGCATCGTAGCATTTGGAAAATGGTATTGCATATTTATACTCAACACTTAACAATTGTTAGTGATGAATATAAATATACTATACCATTTTGCAAATGCTACGATGCAAGACCATTTGCACAAGATTGTTAATTGGGCTAATATGTTTGAAGTCTGTAATTTTCGATTCCATCGCTGGAATATGGATTTAAGGCACTTTTCATGAATTTCCGAATATGATATAAATACTTTATGCTAGGAGAATTTTTCAGAGTAACTTCGGTTCTTCTTTTACAAAAAATTTTTCATCTGCTCTACAAAAAATTTTCATGTTTTTGGTGAATTTAGAGCACTTTCGATACATTTTCGAGTAACTTCAATTCTTGCGAGTTTTGTATTTCCTTCACTGAAATTTTATGTTTTTCTGGACTTAAGGCATTTTAGATGCATTTTCAAATATAATAAACTAATCTAGCAGAATAGATTAACAATTCAGTCAGTGACTTTCGGCATTATTCAAATTCCAAACACCAATTGCATAACAGTCGTCTGCAGAATCTGGACTGAATTGAGCACTGTTTGACTGGGAACTAAGTAAACACTATGCCAATGCTATGAAAAGACCTCAGCCTAAAGCAAGTAGTAGCAATTATTCACTGATAGTTTTAGAGATCGAGAGATGAAAATCCTAGAGCGAATGCTAGTTGTGGCGGGGAAGTCATGAACTGAATGGTAGACCGTCAACAGTTGACAGCCCCTAAAAAGTGTGAAGAGTACAACTCATTTTCCTCCCGCCTGAATATGACTATGTTTGTTTTAACAATTAACATCATTCCAACCAGCGTGACCGTTTTGCGACTAAAGTGGCAATTTGCTACTTTTTCAACTGCCTTGCCACTTTTAGTACCCCTTTTTTAAAATTACCTAAATCAGCCACCTTTTGTAACATTATGCCCCTTTCTGGCCCTTTTTTATGAAGTGATACTTTTTGTTTTAGTATCTTAATACAAAAATTTAGTATCTTACCGCCAGTTTTTGACTTGAGTAATTAAATATTTATTTTGCTAGTTTTCATATAAATTTAAATTGGAATTAAATACAAATTCCGTTTTTCAGTCGTATTTAGTTATTTGTGTTTAATTGTGACAAAAATATGGTAGCACCATAAAATATTATAAATTTCCCATAAATGTCCCAAATAAGCAGCTGTTCAACATAAACAAAAAAAATTCCAAAAAATATATTTTTCTACATTTAGGAAATAATAATAATGTTTTAAAAGAATAAAAATAGCTTACAAAATGATAGAAAGCGAAATATAGACAAAGAAACCCCAAATTTCACGCCAACAAAAGTTGATTTGTCAGCGGCCACAAATTTTTTGTTTGTACAAGAAGAACAAGGGGTCAAAATCATATGGTAATTTATAAAACTTAAATCGAATTTAAATGTCCAAGATTGGTGAATTAATTTTGATTTAAGAGTTTAATGCAAAACAGAATTTTGTATATAAAACGAATTTAAACGTAAATGACTTTGCAAATCCAAGTTAAAAATTGGCCGTTAGTATCTTAACACAAAAATTTGTTTTTGAGTCTATTATTTATAAGCCATATAAAAAAAAACTATTTTGAAATAGTTTATAGATATTCATTATTGCACTAAAATTATTAGAAACTAACACCCTGATTCACTAACACGAACAAGAACGTGTTGATAAAAATTTTTATGCAGTCTTAAATATTTTTAAAGTGATTTTCATGCAAATTTTTGAGTGAACGTTAGATTTATTTTTACTAAATCATCCCCTAAGACAAAAGTAATAATAAAGTTTTGAAATGAAATATGTGCGGATCGACGAATATTTATATTGAAACTAATAAGCCGTTTGCCGATATATCTTTGGTTTTTGCAAATAATCACTAATGTTACAAAATTCATTCTTTGTACGATAGCTAAGAAAGATTTTATTTAAACCCATGGTCATTTTTTACATTCACACTAATATTAGTGCTAAAACTTAAAAAACACTAAAAAGTGTGTGACAGAGCAACATTTCTTATACATAAAAGCAAAAATTATTTTTGACCGATACCAACAAAGGGAGAATACTATGAATTTGTTTATATTTTTTATGTTGGCTCCCTCAGAACTCCGCCATTTACAGGATATATTGGTCCACTATTTAAAATTTTTATATTGGGTGACTTTATATTTATTTTGGATGTATAACCACGTGTGTATACATGTGTTATTTAAATAATTCATTAAAAAGCAGCGTACTTCGTTGGTGCTGAAAGTTCTTTCTTTTTTAGATAAAAAAAAACATCAAAATTGATTCATATTATTTCAAAACTATTATACGCCCTATCAATTCATTAAATACTGGAATTTGGTTCAATTATTCCCTTTTTAAAAAAGTTGCCCCTTTTTTCGCAGAATCCCCTTTTTGGGGCCACTTTTTTCCTCAAGATCCCCTTTTTGTGCCACTTTTTAAACATTCTCAACGGTCACCCTGATTCCAACTGTGCCTTTCATTATTGCAAGTAGATTTCAAAGCTAAAAATTCTTAAATTCTTCTTTCTTTATTTAACAAATAAACGGAGTAGCTCAAAGTAATTTTATGTGCTAGTACTACTAAATTGTTTGTGAAAATGTTTTTGCGAATCAGCTTAAAAAAAGTTAACCTCTCAAGTCTTTCATTCAAACTTTAAGTAGAGTTAAGAGTTACCTGTAAACTCAACATTACTCAAAAATTCCTACAATCCCTAACATAAACCAAAGAATTTTTAATTTCTTATTCCTTTGAATATTTTAATGTATATTTATGCAAAAATGTGTTCCCACGACGTGTAATTATTAAAAGAAATTTCCATTTTACGCAAACATAAACGTTTTTTATAAATATTGTAGTTTTATGTACATGGAAGTACCAAATACTTTCAAAATCTGATGTGGGAAATTTTTTCATATCAAAATATAATATGATCTAACCAGAAAATTTCTTATGTATTGTACATATGAAAAACACATATGGCCGGTTCTAAAGGGAACCTACAAAATGTTAAGAGTTATTCGTATGGAAATATGACATTCCATACGACATAAATATGTACACCATACACGCCGCATAAAGGAACTTTTAGTTAATTTAAAACCAAATATTATATATGTAGATAATAAGTTTGTATGGCTCCATAAATGTGTGTATGTGAATGTGTGTGAATTATAACAACCAACTTGCGAGGGTATATGGTCTGTGTTGGTCATGTGATATCACTGATGGTATACTAAATACATAATAAATGATACATAACTTCAACATAAGCACCATAAAAAATATATAAAAAAAACTTTAAACAAACAGAAATAACTTAACCATAAAGATAACACAGAACTGTTTTAGAATTCACAAACATCAGGTTAATAAATTCTTTATTATCACTCGCAGCTGTATATAAATGATAAAAAAAAGCAACATGTGTATAAAAATGTCCCATAAATATGTTGCTAACGAGAGTGCTAAGAGTGTCAGCAGCATTGTTGCTTTCGTCAAGTTTGTGAGAGAAAAAACACATAAGTCTCATTCATCTCTCGTTTATGCTGTATATTAAAGAGCATAACAGATAACAGCATCCTTAAAGGACACAACCTAAACTAGCGTAACCTAAACATATTAAAAAAGCAACTACTACAACAATTGAACAAAATAATCTAGTGCAAAAATTCATTCATGGTTTTGTTCAGTGTGTTTTATTATAATTTTAAATTAAAGCTGAAAATACGAGGGATGTACTAAATAGTTCTTAAAACTATTTAATTATTTGATATTTTATTTTTTTTAGATGTTTAACGTTTAATAAAACGAATTATAATGAAAATGTGTTAAGCCGCGCCATACATTATACAATATTATTGAATATGTTATTGTACATATTATTGCCGTTTTAACCTAAATTATGTATGCAATAAATGGCACAATATTTTCAAAGAAAATATTGCCCAATTTTCCTGACAGTGGAGAAGTAAACATAACACTGAACAGTGTTGCCACCACATTACAGAAATTTCTTTATCGTACAATAAAAATCAAAGGTCTTTTGATTTTTGCCAATATATTATATGCCACCTTCGAATATTAAATACACATTGGCGATAATATTTTACAACACGAAAATTTGCACAATTATATTGCAAGTGGTAGCCGATTAAAATCGGCGAACTGAGCGATATCCTGAGTCAATCTTCACATTTTGTAATGAATTTATCGCTGCGCATACTTAACATTTAAATTTCAATAATTGTATATAACGTATACGTACATCATGACATATTAGGAGCGAAAACCACTCTCAGCCCCTAGTGGCTACAGCGACTGAGCTTACTTGGGCTTTTATTTTTGTCAAATTACTGCTCATTCGGTTTTACTTGAAAATACAACAATATATCCTGTATACATATCTATATGCAGGGATGCATATGGGTGATTCTCATTGCACATGCTTTTTTCGTGTCCGTTGAAAATATAGTAAAATATTTCATAAAAGAAACGCATACATTTTAAAATGAAAATTGCTTTAGCATGATTTAATATACCTTTAACAAATTTATTATTCGACATATTGTCATTATTTTATTTTAAAATGAAATTTATTTGCTGGTGTTTAAGCAATGTCTATATGCAACATTTCATTGGTGCTTTACCAAATCGTCAGTAGACTTCCAGTTCCAAACCTGATATGCTTATTTTTGAAAATTATTTATTTTTAAATTCTCAAATTGTTTTTAAAAGTTTGTGCATAAGATAAAGGGTTTATAACTGTTCAAAATTGAGTTTGAAGTCTACTGACGATTTGGTAAAGCACCAATGAAATGTTGCATATAGACAATGCTTAAACACCAGGAAATAAATTTTATTTTATGATTTAATATATTAAAAATAAACGTGCGTAAGTTTTTTTGTGTAAGACTGTCCATTCTGTGTTAAAAACGAAGAACGAAAATTTTGTTTATACTCGTACTCTCTTCTTACAAAATGGCGTGTCCGTAATGCATACCATTGATTTTTCACATTAAGAAAGATTTTCCCAAAAACGAGATTAAATTTACATTTGCTTGCTTCTCTTTTTTGACAAATAAAATTTTTTTAAAATATTAAAAACTATTTTTTTTTTTCAATTTCTTTTGTCCGCAGGTCAATGTATTGAGCGTTAAGCTTTTTTAGTACTTGGAACGATTTTTAGTACCCTTGATTACTCATTTTTAATACTGAAACTGCATTAGCTAACACATACCCTAAAATAAAAGCATAGGTTTGTACTGCAAAATATTTGAATATTTAACGTTTCATCACTCAATCATGGCTTGTATACAAAAAATATGTAATGAGTGTTATCCATATTTTTTAACTTAATTGAACTTTTTTAATAAATAACTAAAAAATCTATGTAATAATACATCCAATATTATACATTTGAATTGTTTTAAATTCAAAATATAGTGTGTGTTCTGAAATCAAATATTGAATTCGTATAACAATGTACTGAGCGTTACGTTAACAATATTATGAAAAAAGAATTTAACTATGAATTTCAGAATGGCAAAAAAAGTTAACAGCAGCGAAAGGGTAGAATCTATATAGAGTACATTATCTGTTTAGAAAGTTCTGATTTCCTTTGAAAAAATTTTACTTCTACCGCACTGTGGGCTATTATATTTTCGAAGAATGTATTAGGTGGGACGTATTTTGCTACGAATAATTATTTGAAATTGACATAGCTTTTAACATTGTTGGTCGATTTTAAAAGATAAATTGTTTTTATTTTTCCATTTGAACCCCAATCAAAATAAAAAAAAAATGGTCAAAACTTCTAATTATAAGGTTTGGTTTTTAGAGGGTAGATATATAGTGCTTTCAAACCCTATACTAATTTTTTGTGATGTATTTGTTTCGCAAAAATCATTCCGCCCAATAAACAAAAATGTTAAAAAATCGAAATATATAGATGTTATTTCAGGAGCAATTTCAGGGCAAAATAAAGAAAAATAAACCGATGGCAACGCTGGGAAAGTACAGTTAATATCAGCTTGAGAGTGACTTAATTCTCGTATTCAATTTTCACGAAAAAGTTATAGAAGAATTAAAATCACATTCAACAGAGCCAGCTGACAAGTGGTGATAAGCAAAATACACGTGAGCAATGACGATGGAAGTGTAGCGGCTTCCGAAAGTGACGCTACTCTGTTCTGCTGTGTACGTTGAAAAATTAAGTTGATATTAGTTTTCCCTTGTTTCTTGGAATATTAATTATGCCAAATTCTTTCTAAATATAACATTACGAATCTTAGCTTAATAATCAATTAATATAATATTCAATAGAACACTGAAGATAGCACATAGCCGAAACCGGTCTGTTTACAAACCAAATTTGACGTGGGATGACGGAAAATCGTTCCAAATTAATATAATACTTTACTGTGCGGATGTACGTCTCCAGATGTATTAGGAGGCCTTATACATCTGGAGAATTACAGCTGACACTGGACAGAGGTTCATCTTCCTCGGATTCTCTAATAGTTTTTTCACAATGCCACGTCTCTATGACTTGCCAGAAATGTACTGGTGACGGCGTTTGCAATAGTTTCGGAATACAGAGCCACATATATCAACGTCAAGAAACTCAGTAAGACGATTTTTTGATATAGAAGTACTAGACGGCAATTGATAGATAATATATGTGCTTCGCGGATCAAGCATGTTGTATGAACAATAACTTTTATTATTCTCTGAACCATCTAATCTTTCATTAAGTACCAATATCAAGTCTATCACTAACTGCCTTACAGTTCATGAGTTTGTCATGTTTTCTAATAATTTTCGATGACTTCAGAAAAATTTTTGTTTTGTTCAAAACGGAAATCGAAAGTACCAATTTGTAAGCCTGTGTAAATTTTAAATTTATTTTTCTTAGAAAATAATATGTGAACCTGTTAGTAAAGTGTTTTTATTTTTATATTCCATGGAGTTCCCACTCCAAATTTTGGATATGTTATACACAACACTATGGCCTATAAACAGAAGTGTTAAAACAAAAATGGAATGCAAGGTTTTTAAATATTTGCAAACTATTATATTTTTTGCAGTTTTGCAATATTTCTACAAAGAAACTGTATATTTTTAGTTTTTGAAATCTCAATACTTAGGCTTTAAGTACATATCTTATTTGTTAAAATTTAATTATCGGTTGTAAAGATACATTAATTTAAACATGGGGCATTTTATTAAATTTTTCTAAAAAATCTAATTTTGACCCAAGATAATTCGAAAACTGTACACAGAAAAAGCTAAATTTCATTTTTTGTAAGGAAGTTCAATGAAATAGTAAATATTTTGCCTAGAAACAGACATAAAAACAAATTTTCAAATATAGACAAAAATATCTCAAGAATTTCATTGAAAAAAAGTGTTTTTTTTCAGTGAATAAGTTGTTTAAATCTATAAAACAATTTGTCCAAAAATATTTACAAATTGTAAACAAAATATTTAACTATATCAAATAAAAATATTTACTGGATTTTCTGAAAAATATCAAACAATATTTTTGACTCAATTCATAAAACAGTTAGTCGAAAATATTAACAAATACTAGACAAAATAGTTTACTTAATCAAACAAAAATATTTACTGGATTTTTTGTAATATATCAAACACAATTTTTGTCCGGGTCATCATCATCATCATCCATTAAGCATTTATGAAATTTCACTTTGTTAAGTGTGCTCAAGTCTGAATGTTTATCCTAAAGACTCTAAAAAATGAATGCGAATTAATGCAACGACATTAACGAATTGAATTCACTTAAAAATCTTCAGAAACAAACTTGGTGCAATCGCATTCCGTTTACTATCATTGTTGTTGTTGCTATTTGTGTATACGTCGTCATCAGGGCTGTTTTTTACGACATAGTTTTTCTTGTTGTTTTTGGTGTTTGCGTCCTAAATAAAAGTCAAACAAAAAATTCATTGATACAGTGAAGGACATTTACTGAAATTTAAATTTATTTTTAAAGAAACTCTTGTTTGGAAACTTTTTGGGGATAATTTTTTCTGTGTAGTGAAATTGGAAAAACTAAGAACGACACATATGAGGCAGATACGTGAAATATTTGCCTACAAAGTCTCATTCAAATCTGTTGACATGTATGTGAAAACCTATTAAAAAATTTTGGAAGTACTATACTATCTATCATGAAAAAAATATGAACAATTTTAAATAGAGCTAAAAAGATAATGGTGGAATTTACGCGACTGTCTTACGCAATATGTGAATAGCCCCTTACTTAAGTATTTTTAATATCCTATGATGTATACTCGTTTTATATAGTTAAGAAGCATACCGCTTCAAGTATCGAAAAAACTATTTCGTTCTGGACTTTTATTATTGGGATATTTATCCAAAAAATTTAGTTATTGCTTTGTTGATAAAAAAAAATAACAACAATTAATTCAAGCCCGATTAAAACATTTAAAAATTTTATAAAAGTACAAAAAAAACAAATTTAATAGTGAAAAAAAACTGTAGCAAGTTTATGTACTTTTTAAAGTAAAGCTAGCTTAAATTTAACTAAACTAAATTCCCTTCTATCCTTTACGTTCATTTCTAGAAATTTATTTAGTGATATGAAAATATTTTTTATAACTTTTTATAGATTTTGTTAACAAGAAATGTTAAACAGCATTTTCCCTAGACTTTTTTTTTCAATAAAGAAAATTTATTTCGCCTGCATTTTAATTTAATGTTCAATGATCTACGACTGATGTGTTTTCATACTCAAACATACAACAGCTTATATAAGGTGTTTCTTCTGGAGACACACACATGCTCGAAATAATATTCTAAAACTGATGGCATCAAATTATTTGGTGGGCTAAACTTAAACGATGATACAGTCATGAAATTCTCTTCGTGGAACTTTGTTTATTTGCTTATTGCAAGTATAACGAATCTTATTGATTATACTTGACTGCTTGCGTGCAGTAGGCAGCCACGTATACCAACGAAGAAAGTGTGGTAAAGGAACTTAAAAATAACCACCTGTATTTCCATTTCATACCACTTGTTCCACTCATCTTGCTTTCCTGCCCATTCATGAAATACTTCATCGTATAAATTTAGTCTTAAATAAAGCCAATTTCTTGTATATTAAAAACATTTTCCTGAGTTTTACTTAAAATTAAAATGTCTCCCTGCTAAAAAAAAGACACCCATTATATCAACAAATACATACTGTTAAACATTTGCGCACATGTACAGACTTAAAATTTATAGGCCAAAAATTTATGGTCAATTCTACTTTTCGTTTGTTTGAATAAAAATGTTGCTATTGCTGGTATTTTTTTGTTGTTGTTGTTGTTGCCGTTGCTATATTTTGAATGATGCCAACATTTATTCTACGTAATTGAAATTGGCCAAAATATTTCAATTATTGTATATTTACATTACTGTTTTTGCTACTGCAAACAAATGTTTGTGTATGTGTCAAGTACATACTTTTTTCCCCCAAAAGTTCAGTTGGTTAGTAACAATTAGTGTTATTATTTTAAATGTTTTTCCTCATCTAAATTGCAATTTATGCATCTAAAACATTTAAATTATTTTACATGATTTTACTACCGATACAATAGATATATTGAAATAATTTAACTTCATGTTTAATTCAAGACTTGATTTTAGTGAATTTTTATCATGGCATAAATTGTCTGAAATTAAAATATATCATAATTCATTTCAAAATCGATTGTAAATGAAAAGAGATAAATAATGTGCTGCTGTGCAGTAATATTGGGTTAAAGTGTTTGGAAAACTATTCAAATTTATAAGTACGAGTATGTAATTAGTTGATGGTTATATGTACACATACTGAGTATTTGGTTTATGGCTATGAAAGTTTTATCGATTAAATTTATGCATACAATTGCAGATAATGAAAAATTTGCGTTTTATATGCTAATATACATTTTGACATCCAGAGAAAATAAATAGATTTTGGCATTTGATAATTTCTTAGTTAAAATAAACTCAAATATTCTTAATATCTACTAACCAGTGAGTGGTTCATGTTAGACAAAAGAAAGGAAATATCAAAGAACGTAATGTCATAGGTACGTAGATAGTCAACTAAAACTCCAAGGACGTAAGTCTGCTGTCAAAAACCTAAGTTTAAGAATGTGTTAGGAGAACATTTTGTAATAGTATTAGTGTAAAATAAAAATTTCACCACAGCACCAAAACCATACATAGTTGTACAAATAGTATTTTACAAAATTTTTATATTTTAAACATGAATTCTTAGTTGTTATATACAATTAATTTTGTATTAATTAATGAAAATATGATTTAGAATCATTTTTGAAATTATTCTATTTGGTACTAAAAAAATTTATCTCAAATAGTATAAAAAATGTAGTTCTGCTGAATGAAAAAATGGTTGAAAACATTGATAAATTTCAACATGCAAATGTCAACAAAATTAAATAAACATTTTAAAATTACAGCAAGAAGAAACATCAAATTTATACCAAAACAAATGAAAAAATTAAATCAAATGATAAAAGTGTTTGTGTGTGCAAACAATATAGATTTTACCGCATTTTCAAGTGCAAAAATTACGCTCTTCGATGTGTGGTGAACTACCCCGCTCATGTGAGTTGAATACACAGTGCTTGTCCGTGTGAAGAGAGTTGTAATTTTTTTTTTTTTGACAGGTCGCCAGTTGACTATCTACGTATAATCTATGGTAATGTCATTCTAATTGAGTTTGTTAATGTTATAAAAAGAGTATGAAAAAGTAATAAGTTTTTCTATAGATAAAAGATTAAATTTACTGACTAACCAGCCCAAACAAATAAGGCTAGAGACTTAAATTGTGTATGTGTGTACGTCTTTTTTTATATTCCTGGGATGAAAATCGTCGAAAGACTCTGACTGTGGTGGTGGTTGCCAGGAATGCGAGACTTTAGCACGCTAAAAAACACCCCTGAACTCTGACCCGAATGCTCCCCGTGGGACTGCCGCAAGGCTTTACGTCATGGGGTGGGAAAGGTATAAACTATATTGATTCTACTGCGAGTCCCTACTAACCTAGGAAGTTCCAATAGAACTTATTACAAAAAATTACATACATACGTCCAGTTATACAAAGATTCCAGGATGATGGGAACAATGTTGTCCGGGCTAAATCTATTACCTAATACATCTTCTAAAGACGTCTTCCCACTATCAAATCGTGGACAGATGAAGAACATTTTCCACGACATTGCCACCACAACTCGGACAAAACGGAGCACTGTCATGTCCGAAACGTTACAAATACGACCTATGTTGAGTCGAAACCTGTGTAATGTAGAAGTTTAAGTAGCCGTGTCTCCTTGAGAACCATGCCCTGATGTCAGGTATCAGTAAGCAAGTCCATCTTCCCTAGTCAATCGCTGTCGGTCGTTCTCGCCACTTCAGTAGACACAAATATGTCACACCAACCGTATTGTCCGAAGCAGCCTCTAGCTCGATGGGTCTTATCGCGGCAATGAAAAAATACCTCGTCCGATCAAGCTCGGAATGCGCTACATACTCACAGAGCGGCCAGCCTATACGCAGGGGATATCACATTCACATATGTAGAATATCTCATTGAGCCTGACCATATAAGGGATGCATACAGGATAATGCTTCATACTACACTAGTGAGCAATGTCCTCTGAAAATATGTTGGACCTCTTGTATTCGGCATGATCAGGAATAGCGCTAAGCAGGTTTCTGATGCTTTGGATGCTCAAAAGACAGACGAGTGTCAATCATGACTCGAAGGTGTTTTAGATATTCCTTGGTTCTATGATACACGTGCCAATATTTAGCGTAATGGTTGCCCTAGTTTTTCAACTACCGTTTCTGTTTTATGGTCAGCTAGAGCTAAGCCTATTGATCTCAGCCAAGACCTTATGATCTTCTAGTACCTTTATCAGTATCATAAACTATAATTGTCAGTAGATATCCTGGGATGCCTAAACTGGCTAAGACATCAACAACATGCTCCCAGTTTGCCCTGTTGAAGGCGTTCTTTACGTGTAGGGTTACAACTACATAATACTCTTTTCTTCCATTTCTCCGCCTCTTCCCTTGGAGCAGTTTCTACCATAACTTTCCTGAAGCCAGATTTGTTATCTGATAAACCACGATTATCTTCAACATAACCATCCAATATTCTACAGATTATATATTTTATCGATTTCCCACTTGTATCTATCATATACATTGTTGGAAAAATGCCCTGGCATAAGCATGACCTTTCAAAAACTAACCAGGATGGAGTTTAACAGCTTATTTTAGTGGCATATTCGGAATGCAATCTAAGCCTGGTGCCTTCTTGTCTTTAAATTTTTGAGACAGCACCTTCTATCTTGGCAATCGTAACCGGAGGATTATCAAGAAACTCAGGCGGTTTTGCCATGTTGGAGTTTCCTGTTGGGGAAAGAGATAATCTACAATTCCGTTGATGATATGCTGTTCTCTTGGCGGCGGTGGACCAAGACATTTAATATTCTTGGTTACCAATTAATATGCAACGTCCTAAGGATTACTATTTACTTAATCATAAACATTAAGAGAACACCTACGCTTGCTTCTACGAACTGCAATCTTCAACCCTTTCCTTTTATTGTTATATATTTGATATTGTATACTATTCTCTAAACTACCTCTCATTCATGTATACTACCTTCGGGCACTTGTACACTCCGATCGCAAGCTGGCATACTTGCAGAGGCGTTAGTTTATAAATGTGCGATGAGTTGAGGACCCAGGGATCAAGACCAATATTATAAGAAAAACTATAATAACAAAAAGTTAAACTAAAATACATAGAAACAAGTAAAAGTAAGAAAATCTAAATATGCATAAATGTTTCAATCATTCCATTGATGACAGCTAATGTAGAGGTTGACATCAAAATGATGAAAAGTGTCATTGGGTCAAAAACGAAGACGCTTGACATTAATGTCAAATTGCGTCTGCTTTGTAACTGTTCTTTTTATCAGCGATATTATATTGATGTCATTTTGTCATTAAATTTATGTCAATTAGTCATTTACTTGATGTCGATGTGCCATTGTATGTGCCACAGTGCATCACTAACATTATTTTTAATTTTTGGTTATTATTTCACCGCAATAGGTACTTATTTAACAAAATTTAAATTTTTTCTTCTACTTACTAGTTGCTAGTCTTATTAAAAAAGGTGAAAATTGTAATAATGAAATAAAAAAAACAATAAGAACAGCATCAGCTGCAGCAACCACTCAAATATGAAAAAAAGGCAACGTTGAAATACATAAATAAATAAATGCAAGTGCAAATAAACACCGTCACCACTCGTCAAGAAATACACTTGATAACCTAGACCTAAAGATTTCATACTTATATTTCCTTTGTAGTTGTTGTTTGTTGCAGAATTTGTTAGCAATTGCAAAAAGCACAACAAGCATTTTTATATCCCTGACTGCCTTTTCTGTTTTTTTTTTGTTTTCTTTTCTTTTTTGGTTCTTAAATGTTAATGTTGCTGTTCTTGTTGTTGCAATCGTGCTGAACACTAGTTGGGATTTCAAATTCATTTTCTACAGCTACCGTACAGGTATTGGAGAAGGTGCATGCTTGAGTTAGTGAGTGAGAGACAGTGTACAAGAAGAGTTTATAAACAGGTACAAACAACTACATACAACAAAATTTTAACAACCAAAACAAAATGGCAAAAACAAGAATATGAACGAAATAGGAACCAACAAAGGCCTCTTGTTGATGGCGTCGTTGATTTTGTGTACTTGTTGCTGTTGTTGTTCTTATTGTTGTTATTGTTGTTGTTATTGTTGTTGTTACTGCTGTTGCCATTGAGTTGCTGCCGTTGTTGCATGCTGTGATTGTGTTTTCTAACTATATAACGATTTATGTTTATCCTTGCTCTTATTTTTTGTATCTACAATTTTAGTTTAAGTTTATTTGTAGTTCGTTTTATTTCGTTGCTGTTGTTGTTGGTGCTGTTGTACTTTATTTATTTCTTACTGTTCTATATTTGTATTAGTGTTGTTGCTGCTTTTTGTTTTCACTTTCAAATATTGTTTAGTGGTGCTAGTTGCAGTAGTGGTTGTAGATACGGCTATTCTACATGAACAACTATGTAGCATACATGCTACGGCACAGTGGACCTAAAGTAGTAGTTTGCGGTATATTAAAACGTGTTTCAACACTAAAAGATTTCAATTAAAACATTTAATAAAACTTAAAATTGGCGGCAATTAAAAAATGTTTAAAAATTTTGAGCTACTGCAGACATATGGGTAACTCCAAGAAGTGGTCCACCAAGGCCAGAATTTTAGAATTGTTAAAGCTGTTTATATATGTTGATGGAATAATATGCTAAATATTTAACCTTAAAAATATATAAAGGAACATTTTTTTGGGTGATCCCTTAATGCATGTTAGGGACAGCGTTGCCATAATATTTTTTTAAAAAACTGTAAATTTAGAAGGAAAAAACTGATTTTCATGTGAAAAAACTGCACATGAAAAATCCTAGGTATTTTGTTTATTTTTGGGGGGTTAATATAAAGTTAACCGACTATATAATTAAAAAAAATACGAAGAATATAATCTAGCGGGTCACGCTATTTTGTTGGATCATTATAACGAGATACAACATATACTCCCAAACGCTAAGGACCGGATGCAAAATAATGTCAAGTAACTACGTTTTATCTCGGAAGCCTGATAGCCAACAGTTAAGAAAATATGGCTCTCCAAATTTATAAATTTTTTAATTAATTGAAAATGAAGTGTTTGAGTTGCAGTATCGGATTTTTCGCATAAAATTACTAATATTGGACAGGCAAACTTTTCTCCGAATCAGCTTAAGACGTAAGGGGAGCAACATTCAATAAATAAAGTAATTAAAATGTGTGCTACTGTTTTTAAGATTTTGTTTTATTTAAAGTGTACATCATTTATTTATTTATAATACTTTCTAAGCCAAAAGAAAGTGTTGCTTTTTCTGTGAATTTCTAAAATTTCACTAAGAGAGTTCTGAAAAAACTTGTACGGCTTCAAATTATATGAGTTCTACCGTTTGATTTGCTATATATATTTTGTCGAGTTTTATCTCATATTCATTCTATGAGATCGAATTATTTTAATAAAGAAAGTGTGCAACTTGTTTTTTGTAAATCAAGGCGAATTAATATTAATACAGGATGTGTTAAGAGAACAACAGTATTTTGTTTTTACGTATGAACTCAACTTACAACAATAATAGCAAACTCCATGTAGAATACACAACTTTCGTAGACCTAAATGTATGTTTGAAAAAGTACTAGTAAACCTTGGCACTGTTATATTAAGCAAAATGCGTAAAACTATGGCTTCAGAAATTGGAATTAAAATAGCAAAATTAATATTAAAAAAATATAATGGAAAAACTGCCAAATCTGCACAATCTACAGAAAAACTTATTTTTTAAGCAAAAAATTGCAAAACTGCTCAACGCTTAGAAAAACTGCAAAATGCTGGGAAAGCTGCACATTTGGCAACGCTGGGTAGGAGTATAGCTACAAGGAAAAAAGAGCCAACCTTGCAATTCATATAGGATGCTATTTTTTATGTGTTTAGTTACACATGTGACCGTAAGCTTAAGTTCGAATTTTCGAGGTCGGAGATGGAAGGGAACGCTCCTATCTTGCATATAAGGGAGTTATATTTTTTATATTATATCGTAAACTATAAGGAATATGAACAATTTTTTAAAACCTCTTTTTTATATAATAATATTATCTACAACTCTACTACACACATTTTTGTTCTAAATTGTACAATTAAAAAGTTATAGCTATTAAGAAAAAATGTAGCGTTTGTCACGTAACGAGCATCACAAAGGGTTCACGGCTTTTGATAAAAACAGCAAAATTTTTTAGCTACAAAGAAGTTATTTTAAAATTATAAAAAATATGAAAACACAGTTCAACTTTCAAAGTCACTTCCAGTTTTTGTAGCGTGCGTAACAAAACTTTTTCATCAATTATTTTGTAACAAATAGATGTTAAAAAGTTATATTTTATGCCATTCGAAAGTACAATTAAATCCTACTAAACACTATGCATAAGTTGAAGGTATTTCTTTTGAAAGACCAAAAAATTTTTATATTTTAATCTGAAAACGCGTACGCATGTAGCGTGACGCACGATTTGAAGATATGTATATGTATGTATAATCGAAAGTATAATATTTTTGTAATAGAATAATATCTAAATCAGTCGATTGTTAGAAAGAATCTGAATGGGAGATTTCCTTAAAGATATTCCGCTTTAGAGATGTAAAAGTACTGAGTATTTGGGTATTGAGTGTTCAATACTGTTGGTTTTTTTTTTTGAGTACTCGATACTTAAAAGTAGTTTCTCAATACTTTCAGAGTTCTGTTTTCCAGCTAAATGGATTGTAAAATATAAATGAAACTCATCAAAAAAAATTTTTTAATTTAAAGGAAAAAATTACTGAACGTAAATAACTTTTATTTAATTAAAGCGTAGTAAAACATAATAGAAATGTATATTTCAATGTTAAAAAGTTAATAGCCTATAATTTAAATGCATGATATTGCATTTTTAAAATTTTTATTTAATTTCATTCATCAATTCAAGAAAACTATTGAAGTATTGGGTAGTATTGAGCAAATACTTAATAAGTATCGAGTAGTATCGAGTATACAAAAGTATCGAAATTTTACCATTCTATTCTGCTTGTTTTGTGCAACTTGATCTTCTTCACTAACTTGAATTGCTTTGAGGACTGACTATTTCTTATTTATGTAATTTTGTAAAGACATTAAATTCTTCTCGTATGTTGATTTTTTTTTAATAATGTCACATTGACCAACAGAATCGGAAAAAGAATTTAAAAAATTTAAATGAAATTGAAAAATCGTTATAAAATAAGTTTTTAAAGCCGCCCATAATTTATACAATATTATTTAATATATTATTGTTCTTATCATTGTCGTTTTGCCCTACACCACGCAATTAATTGCACAATATTTTCAAATTTAATATGGCGCAGCTTCTCTCACAATATATCGTAAACATAGCCTACACGCAAAGCGAAAACAATATTGAGCCAAATTGCCAACACATTACACAGTTATCTTCCTTGTACAATAAAAATCAAAAGGCTTGATTTTGTGCCATATATTGTACAACCGTGACATACACATTGGTGATATTATTGTACAATATGGAAAATTAATGACTGTTACTTTTTTTAAGGATCCTTATAAGCTATAGCTTTTAATCTAATCAAACCGTCTGTTGCTTTTTATAAGCATTTCACTGTACCCTGCGTAGTTTCTAGGCTCTATATTTTAGTTAATTTAAAAAAAAAACTATTTAAAGCTAATCTAAACTCTATTTTTGAAGACAGCTAGCTTTTGTGAAACAGGGATGCAAAAGTTGGTACAATTGTACCAATATAGATTATTTAGTACAATTAATAACTTTTCCATTTTTAAATTTTGCGAAGTATTGAGAACAAGGTTGGAATTAAAAAGAGGAATATATAAAGCGGTCAGACAAGATCAGCTCACAAAACGTAGTCTTTGCAATTTAAAGCTCTTGCAGATCATGATGCATATTAAAGTCTGAAAAAAAAATTTATGAATTATTTGCATTGTAGTAAAGGCGAATATTGTGAATATATTCGTATACCTTCCAATAGCAGATATGTCCAAATTAATGATTAGAAATTGCTAAATCTGACTTTATATATACTTTCCTGTATACATTCCTTTTTGCCACAGATAGTACCATATGAGCATTTCAATAGGAAAGTCCACCATTTGTCGCGTGCGGCACCAAGAAATTATGATTTTTCTACAAAAAACAACGTAAGTTTTTTTACTATGTATCAGTAAAAGTTAGTAAAAATCCAACTACATGGTTCTGAAATACAAGCTTAATTGCTTGATGGCGCATGTGACCGAAAAGTGGACTTTCCTGTGGGAATGCCCACGTACTTAATACATGTTTCTGGTCTCAAAAATCTGTTTTTGTACAATTGTGTCCAAACAAGTAAAATTTAATGACAACAATTAGTACAATTTTAAAATCCATCCCTGTTGTGAAATAATTGTGCTCTTAGAAAAGAGTAGAGAGAAAAAGTGAAAGTACATATTTTATGAGGCATTCATACTTTCTCGACCCACTGTGTGTCGGTGGATATGTAAGTGTTTGTATTTATTTAAAAGGAAATGTTGGGGAAAAAATGTGTTCAGCAAAAGTTCAAGTATGTTTAAGCGGGTGCATGAGCGAATGAGTGTGTGTTCACAGAGGTGCAAATATATTTTTATTGAAAATTTTTCATTTTTTTTATTTTTTTGTTCATGCTATTTTGCTGCTTGGTTTAGGTTGAAGAGCATAATTTTTTTATTGTTGTTGCTATTGCTAAGCATTGCATTGCTTGCAAATATTGTTTTGTTTAATTAAACATACATTGTTCAGATTAGTTTGTCTTAATATTTACAATTTTATTTATTTTGCTTAATATTTCTTTTTAGTAAATATACTCGTACATATCGATGGCTTTATATAAAAGAGGCGTAACTTAGTTCTCCTTAAAAATCTAAGTAGTCCTCCTTAAAGAACTAAGTAAATTACGGTTAAAAATAACAGACTTTTGGGCGCTTGAAAAACTATTTTTTATGTAAATGCTCATACTTTTTCTTCTACTGTAAAATATCGGGAAACTGAGTTATTCCCCTTTTTATATCAAGCCATCGATATAAACTGTTTTATTTGAAAGTGGTTTTTTATAAGATTTATTTGAAATATTTTATAAATTTATTTAAAAAATTTTAAATATATCGAGTGAATTGCGAAAAACTTTAGGTTTCCAGATTTTTTGCGGTAAAATTTGCAATAAACACATCATCTATGTAATTCGAAAGAAAAAACTGTTTTATCTTTTTTTCTGCCTACAAAATGATATGCCACTCTCATTACACACAAGCTGTTTTGTCTCCGCTTTAAGATGAACAGAAAACAAATGCAAAAATAAATAACCGTAAATAATAGTAAATGTATCAGTTTAATTTCTCATTCCCACAAAACAGAGCGAATTCACAAGAAGCGGCTTTGTTTATTATATTAAAAGTGTGTCTATAAGTTGTTTGTTATTCGTGACTTTTCTTTTTAATATATTATTTTAATATTATTATCAAATAAATCAATAAAATGGTGAGTCGTATAAATTAATTTCGAGAGTGTTCTTGGCTGAGTAGTTAGCGCGTTTGACTACAAATCCTGAGGTCTTGAGTTCAGGACTAGTTCCAGGCAAGCCAAAAACATCATGTATTTTTCTCATGTGCATTGCTGTGTTATTGTGTTGGTTGTTGTTTGTCTGTTAAAGTGATAAAGGCATAGCACTGATCATATTGGCAGTACAGCGATTAATGCTAACATATCGTACTGCACTTCACAGCACCCTCCTTCGTCGGTTTTGTAGAACCGTCGGCGAAGTAAAAGAACTAATAAAATGGATACACAGCTTAAACAACTCAATGCCTCTGCTTGACGCCAGGGGGGCATGCAACACTGCTCTGCAAAAAAACTCAATAGCATAATTGTAAATGAATTACGCTTTCTATCTCTCTCTCTCTCTCTCTCTCTCCCTCTCACTTCACCACCTGTTCACTCTACACTATCTTTTCCAAATTGCCTGATTGTGTGTTACTTTTCTTTATAAAAAAAAACTATGAGTAATAATTGCAATGCAAACAAAATTATTAAAAACATGTGAAATTGAAGTGTTTATTGAAAAATTTTTAGCATCAGCTTTATCAATTTCCTACGAATTGTCATTCGTTGCTTGAATATTTAATTGAAAAATTCAGGCAAGTATTGAATACAAGCAAAAAATTGTTTAAAAGATCAAATTATTTTCCAATCGTAATAATTGAGTTGTAAATTATTCGACTATGTGACAATGTGCTTAAAATTTGATTGTGAAGAAAAATAAACATGTACAAATTTGTAATTAGTGGCTAGTTTCTTTGTATAGATTTTGTTGTGGTATTTTCCAATATCCGATTTCAATGTTGTTGTTGTTGTTGTAGTTGTTTTGGGTATTAAAGGAAAAGTAATATAAGTAAAATAAAAGAAAAGGAAAAGTAAAATAAGTAACCAGAGCAGAGATCCAAAAACCGTTATAGAGAAAAATTACAACTAGCAAAATGAAAGGAAAAGGTAAGGGAACTTACTTTTAAAACAACTTCTTTTAATTATAAATTAACGAGGGGAAATACTATAGAAAGCGTATCGTCCTAAAGTGAGGTAACGAATGACAACAATATTATGCATTGATAAGGTAAAACAAATCAATAATACATATTTTTTAGCAGACTGTTGTGTTATCACAATCGGTAGACACTTGCTCATTCATTACATATTTCAAAATTTTTAAATATGTAATAAAGTTCATATATAAATTTTTTCTCCTCTTTTTTATCACTAATAGATCAAATTTATATAGGTAAAATTCATTTGACAATTTTACTTATATAAATATGATCTATTAGTGATAAAACTAATCTTTTTATCCAAAGAAATTTAAATTATTTTGGCTTGAGTACGGCTTTAATGTAATTTTTCAATTAAATTATATTTTTATTTAGAGATAAATGTAAAGCATGTAGACAAAGACGGCAAACCAGCGACTTTTGTCGAGTGGTCTACGCGGAGAAGTACTCTGACGAGATTAGCGGGAGCTATCGAAACATGTCAGTTCAACCCTCCGTGCAGCCAAAAAAAAATAGAAAAATAAATGTCTACATGCTTCACATTTATTTCTAAATAAATATATAATTTAATTGAAAAATTAAATTAAAACCGAACTCAAGCCAAAATAATTAAAATTTCTGTCGATATAACCCCATAGAGTTCAACTCTAACTCATAACTTAATTGTTAAATTATAAAATTTAGCTGCTAATTTTTTCTAATGAATTTCAAAATTTCCTGGTGAGTACAAAATATAATTTCAATCAATATCTTTAGTCAGGTTCATTCATATGTTGTGTTGAACATGACTAAAATGATTCATTAAATTGCAATTAAGAACTGTTTGACTATAATCAAGAAGCACAGAATAAAAATCGCGCAAGGTACAGCGATATTTGTTTGAAGTGCAACATTCGGTTTTTTATTGCTCAACATATATCTTTGAGCTGAAAAGCGCAAGAACAGCAAAAACATTCGAATTCGCTGACGGCAAACCAAAATTAAGTAGAACGAGAAGAAATCTTGAAAATCTTTCGTAGAATAAGTAAACATTCGTTCTTAAGAATCATATGATGGAGAATAACAAACGAGTTATGAGGAAAATAATTATTTCTCGCACTCTATTTCTATAGATACTTTGATACAAATAGATGATGTTTGTAATTAAATATGCGCAAGTGGCTGGCTGCCTCAATTAATTTCATATTAAAAATAACTCTGTGTTTAGTCAATATTAAAGTAAACATTTTTAATTTAATAACTTAATATTAACTATATACATAATTAATTATTCATGTGCAGTCATCCATTGTAAACAAACTTAAATAATAAAACTTAAAAACTAAATTTAAAAACTAAATTTTCCCGAAAAATTAGGAAAAAACAAACATAAAATTGTAAAATATTTAATAGCAGATAGCCGCAAAATTTCATTAAATATTTCATATTATTAATTAATTTATTCAAATCTGTAAAAAACACACAATACGTTTTTAAAGTTTCTAACTTATTTGTAGAATGAGGTACGATTCTTTTTAAATAATGGAATTTTAAATTAAATTTATGGGAAAAAAACAATAAATACCCTTTCCAAACATTTGTACATGAGCATGAAATAGAATTTTTTAAATATTTTGCAATAATTGTTAAATTTCCTGGAAAAATATGCCGGTCATTATCAAATTTAATTTTTTTAGAGTATAAAAAACATATATTTTAATTAAAATTTTAATTAAAAGAAATATTTATCAAATAATTATGTTCTCTCGTTGTCTATTTGCTAAAATTTTATAAATTTATTTATTATTTTACACATTTTACTAGACTAAAATTATAGCCTTTAAAAAAGTATCACATTAACGGCCCTTGTACAATAAAAAGCTAACGTGTACTTTAACGGCAAGTTTTGTATGCCGAACTTGTCGTTATAGTCCACGTTAACTTCTAATCGTTCATTGTGAAAAGGGCCGTAAAATTAAATTTGTAAATTTTCACTCACATTTGTTTACTTTCCAAATGAAAAAATTATTATTTTTCTTAAATAAGAAAATATTGTCCTTAAAACACACACATAACATCAGCTCACATAACATCAGTATTTATAGTACAATTTTAATCTATCTACAAGTACTATAATTTTTTTGTTGTTACATTAATCTGCTCAAATTAATTTTATTTGATTTAACAATATTTGATCATTGAACTTTCTTGTCAGTTCACAATAATCTTGTAAAATTTTTCTAGCTGACCTGTTAAATTGAGTTTTAAGGCAGAAAATCAAATATAAACATTTGCCAACAATAATCGTCTGACCTGCTAAAAAGTTACTATAGAAAACAAATGAAAATTCTCACACCATATGTGTAACAATGGCAACGTGCATACATACGTCTGCTCTACAGGACTCATTTACTTGCAACATGTGATGATCAGAATTTCTTTCAGTTTTTGTCTAATAAATGAAGTAAGTGTTAACTTTAGTCGGGAGTTTAAAAGAAAACAGGCTGTCTAATACAGATAAGAAAACTAAATTTAAAAAATTTTAAGGATTAACTCTTAAAGAGAATTTTCGAAGGACTTAAATGGACTATGAAAATTATATCTGAAATAAATTTAATAATGCAAATAACCTTTTCATTTAAAAATTTCTTTAAAAAAATTTATATCGATGGGTTATATTCAAAAGCCTCTATACCAAAAATTAATAGTCTTGAGGAGAGCATAAAAACTGCACGTTCTCACACCAACATGCAAAATTACATGAAGGACCAATGGACCAAAGTCGTAAAATTTTAATTTTACATTCAGCACTCAATTTTACTGATACAACGATCCTATCGAAAGTAAAAGTTCACACTCCACGCCATACTGTATACTTGAGCGAGAGGATTTGGCGCTGGTGACCATCTCTGGGGCTTGCAGTACTCCAAAATCGGATATATTGATTATTTACATATCCATTAAGATGAAAATGTGCTTCATCATTCATAATTAAAATTTTAAGAAACTTATTATATTCTGCGCATAACTCCAGTAAGCGTTTTACTTTTTCATTTGTTGCTGGTAGTCAACTTTTTTGTTTAACAAATATAACCCACGAAGCGATTAACTTGTCCGCAGAAAAAACCCAAGGTATGTGGCGGGAATCGAACCCACGTCCTCTAGACTGGCAGCCTAGCATCGCTACCACTCAGCCACAGGTGCACCCAGGATTTTTTAGGCCAATCAGATCTTGTGTGAATGCAAATGCCAAGATAAAACCCTCTGAGATATGTTCTAGACATGCCAAGTTGTCCAGAAGGTCTTCACGTTGACGTTTCCCGGTATTCTTCAACATTGCCTCGTGCACGATCAATTCTTCTGCACTATTTTCAGCTTTACTGAAAATGGAAATTTTGACACTGAACCTTATTGTCGGAACCGTGTAATTAAATGATCGATTACGGTTCGGCTAGGCACATTAGAAATAAAATCGATAGGCTCGCTGCGTTAGTAAAATTGGATAAAAAAAATTCTGCTACTTTGGTCCGTCGCACAGCTGTTCTAATTGCAAAAAAAGGGTAATAAATCTGTAAATTGAAACTTGCGATCCGATTACAAAACAAGGTGTAAATATTATATAGGAGCTCCTAAACTTTAAGAATATTGAAATTTTGACTACCATGTTGAAACAGACGTTCAGCTATAAGTTGTCAAAGTTGAGGCATGAAAACCCTGTCGGCCTCATAACTTTAATAAATCGTAACCGATTACAATGAGTTTAACTTGGGGTAAAGTTTGTAATTAGATAAATAAAATGCAGTTTATTTTATTAAGAAACCTTTTCTATTTTCAACGATATTTGCTTTTATATTTTAAAATATTGGTTTTTGGCCCCGACTTTGTTCCCTATTTCATCAATATCTCCGGTAGTTATCTCAATTTATGTAGTCGTGAAAAGTAATCAAATTCAAGATTTTGAAATAAGAGTGAAAAATTGGCAAATTTTGGCCAAAATAGAATTTCGACGTTTTTCTCAAAAAATTTTCAAAACTAAAATTTATACTAATATGTATACTTCAAAATAATAGACTTCAAAAATTACAAATGAGGAATTGTAAATCGATTAAAGCATGCACGCTACATACAGCATTGGACGAAAATGGTGAGTGTTTCTACTAAATTCTAAAGTAGTCGCTGAAGAAAAAAATTACTCTTCGAATTTTTCAAATTTCGTTATACATTATCGACCATGTCACAGAGTTCAATTCCGTTCAGAAACGGAATTCAATCCACCCTAATATGTCAAGCCCTAGCTGGAGCATACTGCGGCATAGTAGCACTGCCAACAGTCTGGACATACCGGAGAAATTTGCGTATTTTAGTTTTGTTTTTTAGACACCAGCTGGTACAAAAATGGGCTAGGTTGAATTCCGTTTCCGAACGGAATTAAACTCTGTGACATTGCCGAATATTAGATATATTAAATATATCTAATATAATGTCTAATTTTCATAGGCATATTATTTGCCTGCATGAAAATAAAATGTACCAAACTTCATTTTTAAATTTTTATTTCTTTACTATTTATTACAACATACTATTTATTATAAATTTTTAATTTAAAAAAAAATATGTGAAGATAATGGGGATATCCAATTTTTTCCCCTAAGACTCTTAGGGCAAAAGTGTATTACCATCATCGTTGAAAAATCAAACAATACATTTACTGAAAATAAATCTGGTTTTTGTTGTTGTTGTTTTTAGTGTAAATAAGAGCTTAAAATGGCACACTTACTGAATGAGACACAGCGTTTATTGAATTCAAAAGTCAATTTCAAACAAATACTTTAAGAAGGACATTTTCCAAAAATACATTTGTCAAAAGTATATTTTCCAAAAAGAATCTTTTTCGAAAAGTATATTTTCCAAAACATTATACATATTAAAAAAAAAGTATATTTACCAAAAAAGTGCATTTCCTAAAAAACACATTCTCCAAAAAGCAAATTTGTTTAAGACTGACTGCACAAAAAATTATACTCCTTGATCAATAGTATTTCTTTAAAAAAAATAGCATTTCCAAAAAATACAGCTTTCTAAAAGTATCTTTCTTGAAAAGTAACTAATTAAGAAAGTGTATTTTCTAAATAACTACTGTTTCTAAACTATGTGGTGTTTTTTTAAGAAGACCATTTTTACTTTACTAAAAAGTAGAATTTCCACAAATTTTCTTTTCAAAAAACAATTTTTTCCAAAAAGTAATTTGTTCTATACTATGTGTTTTCAAAAAATATCATTCCCAAAGGGTACATTTTCCACTAATAAAAATTTTAATAAAAAATACTTTTCCAAAAGCTCCTTTAAACAATACATTTCCTAAACATTGGACTAATAGTGTCCGAATAAATGAATTTTTTCAAAATTTTCTAAGTTTTTTTAAAAGTTATAATATATTTTTTTCTGTATTTTTCAGACCAAAAATTTGCAAACAAAATAGAAGCAACAACTTTAAAAAACTTAGCACATAGAACCGATACAACAGTTAGTACTACCTTGTGAATTCCTTCAATACATATACTAACATGGTACCAAAACGTGGTAAAATTTTTACGCGTATACTTATATTCGAATTTTCAAAAGTTACCACTATATATTTGAGGGTTTCTTAAGAAAAAAAGAATAAAATTTAAATTTTATTTCTAGCTTTATTACTTTAAAAGCTAAATAGAGTACGAAAAAAGTACCAACGTAATGTGTATACACTTTTTCGCCCATCCATGTACAAATTTAAAAAAAGTACTATGCAACTATCAGCTTATTTTTCGATTTAATTATGATGTATTTTGAATTTTAAGTCTACCTTAGTTAGATTCGGATATATAACACTACGGTAAATGGAACTGATAAAAAACAAGTCACGTGACCGGTCTCCAGGTGGTAGGGACCAGTCCGAGTTCTAACACTTCCTATGAAGCGGACCAGCCGCTTTTACATAGGAATGGCCTAGGATGGGGTTAATTGATACTTTGTATGCACCTTGTAACTTGTCTCTGAACTATCTTATGGAGTCCTAATAGGTGTAGAGTAATATAGATTATATATAAATATTATTCCAAAATTCAGCTGTAATTATCGATTAATTTATTTTTTATTGTTACAAATCCAAGTAGAAATTGTATTTAATTTTTAAGCGATGTCTTTGATATGATTCGAACCGACAACCTCCGGCATGACAGGCTAGTACACTACGCTCTCGACCACAGGGGAACTTATATTTCAATGTTATAAATACCAGTTAAGCTGGAGTTAATATTTGAATATAGTTACGGAACCGGTTCCTAAGTGGCATGGCAGTCTCATTAAAGGGAGACTAGTAATATTATTGAGATGTGATAGGCCTTAGATCCAGGTGCATCGAATTTGTTCAGTGCCGTTTACTACAATACTAGCCGAAGTACCAACTGAATTGACTGAAAGTGGTTAATATGTGACCATTTACACAATATGTCTTTTTTCACCATTCACTACACCTTATTTTTGGTACCAGTCTCATTTTCTCAAGTCATAGGACGAGTACTTTTGAATTATTTGTCACCAAATTTTCCGCAGGGAAGGTTCAAAGCTGTACGCAGCTAATCTTTTTTTTTAGTAAAAACATTTTGTTCAAAAATAATGCGTGTGTAATTTTAGGTCGATAATACTCGGTAAAGTGTTGACGACTATTATCGACCCAATTTTCAACAAAAGTGTTTCAGAGTGTAGAGCGGAAAACTAAAAACAATTTCAAGTGTCTAGTTTTAGCCCTTTGCTCTAGGCGATAATCAGTCAGTCAGTCAGTGACATTACACTTTTATATATATACTATATATCTATATAGAATTATTTTCTAACTCAACAGGGCAGGGGCATATACATTTCGGTATACTTCATCACTAATAAGAACAAAATTAACACACAAAAAAAAATATTATAAAATGTTATGCCTGCGGTTAATAATAAACCAATAATTACTATTGTTTAGATTTACGACTATCTTGAGTTTATAAAAATGAGATTCTTGTGGCATTTAATGAACTGTAGTCAAAGAAATTTAAATATTGCAAGCAAAAAATGCATCATTGCCAATTAAATATTTGTAAACTTTCATACAGACAGTAGAAATATCAATAAATTTCAATAATCAACATATCATGACTGCAGCAACTACAACATATATTGCTTAAGGATAATTAATGGTCAATAAACAAATAACTAAACAAACTTAAAACCCCAAAATTTTTTTCTTCACACTCTATAATAAAAGTAAATCAAATAAACAATTTCTCTTTACAGAAAATAAAAAAAAACTTTTCTGAAATTCAAACCAACAACTACTCAAATATAAATATAAAAAGTTAAACCTGCATCAAATCCAAAATAAACTGATGGAATAGTTTTAATGGCGCAATGTGATTGCTGGCTACACGATGATGATGATGATGACGATGATGATGATGAGGATGATTCTGCTGTTGCTGCATCATTGAAGCATGTTTGATATTTAGTAAACTTAGAAATCATGTGTTTAACGTGAGTGCCCCCTTGGGGAATCAATGTGAGAACACGTAGCAAAAATAATATTCCAATTTTTTTATTTTACTGTTTTTAAGGGTGCTGTTCTTATTCAAAACATTTAACATTTAATGCTGCAAATCCCAACGTGGTTCTTATATTGAGATCTGGAGAGGTAAACTCCCATATATTTTATTAATGGCTGCATCTCTTACTTGCAGTCGTCAATTAATAAACGCTAGAGACCTGCACTAATGTATTAAGGATGTTGGATATTTTGGAAGTGGTTTTCTGCAGCGAAATCATGACTAAGATACCCAACAAGCCATCCTAATTGCTGCAGGTGATCAGTCCAGTATTACCACGTAATGAGTTCAAATGCTATTGAACATTAGAGTAGTTCACTTGCAAACACTGCTATGTTAATATATTGAAATTTTTAGAAAATCGACTTAAACTTCTAACAATAATTATTCACTAAAAGCCGCAATTTAATTATAATTAAATTGTGGCTTTTAGTGAATTTTTGTTTATTTTTTTTTTTTAATTTAGCGGTGTTTGCCAGTTGATTACTCATATGAAGTAGTAACTTTCAACTTATTTTACTTTTGGCATTTTGACTCATTATTGAAGATGACGATGTCAAGTACTTACAATCTTCCATTGCAAAAAAAAAAAATGTTAAAACTTTATTACTTAAAAGCAGGTGCGGTAAACGGTATATCCCACCCCCAACCCCCCATACCCCAAACGCGTAAATTTGTATAGAGTTTCTAAAAGAAGTTTGGAAATATAGTATGTTTTACATAGAAGTTCCCCCCTCCCCCAAAAGCTCAAGCTGGATCCGCGCCTGCTTAGAAGTCAATGAATATGCAAGGCTATTGAAGAGTTATTAATCTCGTCATATAAGAGTTTAACACCGGGGTTTGAGATAAGAAAGCTGAAATTTTGTATACACTTTGGTCTTGGTAAGCTGTCTGTATTTTGTTTCCCCACGTAAATACGACTTTTCATGTTATCACAAAGGAATGCGCGAATGGTATATGCTTTAGATATACCATTCGATCAATTGATCATTATTTGAAGTTGATGAAGGGATATAATACAAACCCTAAAATATTGGAAGTGTTCTACAAGGATTAAAAGTTTGTGCACCTCTGATTGAATGCAACACCAGACAAACATGTTCAAATATAAAATCTCTAGGATTAAAACATTTGAAATGCACACGGGTTATAGTGGTAGTTAAGAGTTGAATAACTCATTCACTTACGCGTTAGCTAGCATATTTACACATCCATATATTCAGCAATCGTTCTACATTATCGTTGACATGGATTTAGAGAGTAATATCAAAATAGCAGAAACAACTAAATCTGCTTTAAATCATCTTTATTTTTTAACGAGAGTCGTAAGAAGACTCACTACATTTGGCCAAAGTGTTCTGACATTGATATTATTTTCATTATTTTCAAACTTCTTATTTCTTTAAATGGAAGTTTAATATAATATCTATAGATTTTTTGGATGAAGGTTCCCTGATGATCTGCATTAGCTCCAGTGAAATGGCGCTATGAAGTAGCTAATGCCCCTCAATACCCCTATAGGGAAGAGAACAAGATATGAGACATGGCACGTGACTAAATCAAAAATACTAGCAACTGGTTCGATAACTTTATATTAAAGGGACTTGTCACTTTTGTATGGCGATGTCATTGGAGTTGACATAATTAATACACCCAACGATAATCAAATTTCCGGTGCTTCGCCTGTGGTAGCATCTTTAATATGTACTAGTCAAATTACTGTACTTTAAATAAATACCCAACAAAGGCTTGGTACATAGAAAAAATTTTCAAACAAAAGTTTGTCTAAAAATAAATTAAATTTTCAGTAAATATTCTGTCCATAATCTATGAATTGTTTGTTTGACTCTTATTTAGAACGCAAACACCAAAAACAACAAGAGAAACTGTGCTGTAAAAAAAACAACCGCGATGACGAGATACACACAAATAACAACAGCAACAATGATAGCCAAAAGAATGCGATTGTACCAAGTTTGTTTACGGAAGATTTTTGTGTGAATCAATTCGTTATTGTCATTGCGTTAAGTCTCATTCATTCTTTTAGAGTCTTTAGATACACATTCAGAATTGAACACATTTAACAAAGTGAACTTTCATAAATGCTTAATGCTTGATGATGATGATGATGACCCAGACAAAAATTTGTATTGATATATTAAAAAAAAAATTCACTAAATATTTTTGTTCGATTAAGTAAACTATTTTGTTTAGTATTTGTTAGTATTTTTAGACTAATTGTTTTATAAATTCAGACAAAAATATTGTTTGATATTTTTCAGAAAATCCAGTAAATCTTTTTGTTTGATTAAGTAAACTATTTTGTTTAGTATTTGTTAGTATTTTTAGACCAATTGTTTTATAAATTCAGACAAAAATATTGTTTGATATTTTTCAGAAAATCCAGTAAAACTTTTTGTTTGATTTAGTAAATTCTTTTGTTTACAATTTGTAAATATTTTTAGACAAATTGTTTTATAGATTTAAACAATTTGTTCACTGAATAATAACACGTTTTTTTTCAATGAAATTTTTGAAATATTTTTGTCTATATTTACAAATTTGTTTGTAGGTCCGTTCCTAGACAAAATATTTACTATTTCATTGAATTCGTTTAGAGAAAATGATATTTAGTTTTTTCTGTGTATTTTGCTAACATTACCTATGAAGGAGGGCGATTCGATCTACATTAGCATAGAACAGTATCAATCGCCGCCGGTCCAACAACAATTAACAAAATGCTACACTACTAAACGTCAGAAAAATAAATGATGCTGATGACTTGGCCTGAGCCGGGATCGAACTCTCGGCATAGTTTGCTTGGTAGTCAAGACTAGGGAACATACTGTGCCACTCCAATTTTCACAACTCATAGGAGAAGTACGATGGAGGCAATGGTACAAAATGTCACGCATGGACTGTTCAACAAAACCTAATTCAAATTGACAAGGTTCAAATAAATTTATAATTATATTCTGTCATAAGTCTTCAAAGACACTAAAGCTCCAAACTCAACTTGAATGCCGGAAACAATTCAAAACTTAAAATGTGTTTAAGGGTTAATTTCGTACTTATTCACAATTAGTGATAAAATATCCGAAAACAGATTTGGGAAATTCGGTTCTAGCTGATTTAGCAGCAAGTCATTCGAACTATTTTTTTTTATATCGAATTTTAAGAGATTTATGGGCTTTAATTGGACTTTCGAATGTTGGGCAATCAATTACACAAGTTTAAGAGGCTTTGAGCTGGAGTAACTGAAAGTTGTTTGTTATGTAATTTGGGGTGCTGAAGTCGAATCTGCAGTTAGTTTTTTTTTTTTTTTTTTTTTTTTTTGTTATAGTTTTCGAGATATACACTTATTTAAAAAATTAAACAGTTGCACGACAAATGGTAACCTAAATAGAGACAAACGACAATAATATTATCTTTAAGCCGTACCAATATTGTTTTTTAACCTGCTTAGTAGTTTCAGAAATATCGTGGCAATTGTGCGAAAATAAACTTTTTTGTAAAATTTTAATTTTTAAAAATTCAGAAAATATAAAAATAAATATAAAAAATCTATTATTTTTTCTATAAACATAAAGGTAAATATGTTAAGAGCAAAGCAAGCCCTAATGTATTAAAATTAATTCGCAACTTTTGATTTCATTCGCAGTTAAGTGAGAGAACTCAATTGATGAGAATCTCGATTTTCATACAGCAGTAACATATTAATTTGTGTGTGTATATGTGCTGTATAAAAATTGCAATTTTCGTCAATTGAACTCCCTTAGTTAAGCTATGGTCACACTTGGCAAATATTTGACGAAAAAGAGGTACCCAACCAACAAACAAAAATATTCAAATATTTTTTTAAATATGGGTTCGCATTTACTAAAAATTATATACAAATATTTTTTTTGCGTAATAATTAATTTTATTTTGTAATAGAAAAACCAAGTTGTCACACTAACTCTGAGCAAACGTAGTGGTTGCGCTTATTTCGGCAAATATTTGCTAAGTGTGACCGTAGCTTTAATTGTGAATGATTTCTATTGGCATAGAAGTCATTTCTACTGAGTTTTATGTCGAAACTAATAATCGTGAAAGTTTTTTGAGCATTGAACTGGCCTTATGAAGCACCTATGATCAATTATGGACCAATAAAAAAATTTCCAGGCTTTAACTTTTAATTGCCAAGGTTGTGTCATTGTCACACCGTGCCATAAAGGTTAAATCTGTATTTCCTTATGATTCAAATTACAGCTTAAACTAAAGCTCTTATAGTTTCATAATAATTTGATTGCAAAAAGTTGCACGGTGTGACGGTTGAAGGAATCACAAACAGACATTAATTACAAAAATTTAAATATTATTGCGAATTGATGAAGCTCGTCCGACTGTTATTAACCTTTCCTATTAATTTACATCAAATGTACCGACAATTTTGATTTTTTTTTTTTTTGTTCTGAAAATCATGCAATTATTCGTCGATCCATTCTTAGCGTCATTATCAGGGTCAATGGATAATATGTTATTAGATGACAAGGCCAGGTGTATTGCATCTCATAGGCATTTTTGTCCAGTCTTTATATTCACTGTTCCAGAACCATGTACATCTTTTGGGATCTCAAATAGATTTTAAAGAATTTTACAATAATATTTAAAACATAGATTTCTAATTTATTGTAATGACAAACATCTAAGTTTTCTTTAATGCTAAACTTAAATTAATTTTTGGCTGTTATATTAATAAAATCATCAAATAGTTAAACTGAAATATGTATCTTAGATTTTGCTTAAACATTATGGTGATGCTCTTTAAAGTCCCAAGGCGAAAGGCAAAGCTAATATGGATTTATTTAGAAACAATAAAATTTTTCTAAATTCTAGCACTTCAATTATAATTTTTTTTCCTTTTCGACAGAAAGCCCTCAACAACTGCCAATTAAAAATTCTAGAAATTAATTGGAAACAACATGTTTTACATATTTTTCTTAACAAAACTATTTTAAATGCCCATTTGACATTTGACAACCCTCGTTCAAAGAATATATACTTTTTTTCATTAAGAGTGCTAAGAGCATTTAGGATGGGTTATAAAATACAAATAAAAAAAAATATTATGTTCTTGTCTTAGGAATCAATTTACTATAATTTTGTGGCTATGGATAATGATCGATGAAATCTTTCATTTATTTAAATAAACAAACACATCAATCCACCGAAGCCGATGGAAAACAGCAGGCAGGCATTATTCCCAAGAGCTAATTGAATGTAAAGTTTGAATTAAAAAAATTTGTGTCAGAGAGAAATGAAGTGTTTTAAAAGTATTTAAAACAGACATTTAAATCAGCTAGACATACATGCTTAGTAACAAATTAAGGCGATAGTTTCACATAAATGTGAAGTGTTTTAAATCATGATATTTATATGTTGCATAAATTAATATGTGTCAGTTTTTAATTGATGAAAGTGATGGGTCTAGGCAGTGGGGGAAAGTAAATTTTCTTTACACTTAATGAGATTATTTTGATGTGAAATAGTAACAAAGTAAGAAAGTTGAAGTTATTATATCTATATAATAATTTCAACTTTCTGTTCATCCCGTTCTATGAATTTAACATTTATCGATTCCCTGTCATCTCAGCTAATAGAAATAGAAAAATAAAACATTTCCTTTTAAGTAAATATATAGAAACAAATAGTTCTGCCAAAAAAACCGACTTTAATTCAAAGATCATATTGAACAGATTACAAAACGGACGCAATTTTGCTATAGTTCAAGTAGGGGGTGTCGGCATTTTTTTATAGTACCAAACCTATCATGTCCTTTCAAATTAAATATTATGAAAATCGGTCAAAACCGATCTTTATTTCTATATAACCAAACTTTAAGCAAACCCTTTCAAACAAAAAAAAGAGTTGAAAATCAGTTCACAAATGACAGAGTTATGCGAAGGGGGAGTAGCAAATTTCCACACCGACTTTCAATAAAAAGAAATTGCGGATACAATATGCAAGCAAATCCTTAAAAAAAATAATTTTGAAAATCGTTTGATAAATCACAGAGTTATGCTTGGGGGAGCAAATTTCACCTCCGATTTTCGAAGAAAATTATGGGACCAAACTGAAAGCAAACCCTTTCAAACAAAAAAATTATTTTGGGAACTTCCCCCTCCGATTTTCGAAAAAAAAAATGATGGGACCAACCCTTTCAAAACAAAAAAAAAATTGCAAATCGGTTGACAAATGACAGAGTTATGCCTGTGCAAATTTAAAGAAAAATACACACGAATTGATAACCTCCTATTTTTTTGAAGTCGATTAAAAATAAGAAAATGTTTAACACATTACACTACACATATAATATTACATGGTTGTCATATTAATATTATGAAAGTTAAAAATTAAAGGGTGCTCTAAAGCGAGCAACGAAACATGTTAAAATCCTAACGTAATATGCAGAATTTGTTATATAGACACTTGACATTGTCAAAACTAGTATATTATTATACAGAACAAAAATTAAAGGGTATTCTATCAGGTTATGTAATTTTTACATGCAGCTGCATTTTGAAGCCCGTAATAGGAAAACTCTTGAAATTGTCACAACTAGTGCAGCATTTTAAAGGCAACAGCAACGAATACTAAAAACCAAACAAATAAAAAATTTAAGAGTATTCTATCAGGTAATGTAATTCTGAAATTAAGCTATATCTTATAAACCGTAATAGCACTGTACAACAGTTTTCAAAAAATTAAAAATCCCGTAGGTTTCATGACGGTTTTTTATGTTTTCGAGGTCGCTGAATCCGACTCTGAAGTTGTTTTTTTCGGGTAACGTCAAATTTTTGTCCTACAGAGGAAGCAAGTCCTAACCCACCACTGCCGGAGAGGGTTAATATATAGGACCAGTCCCCATTATTTTTTCGAGTGGAACATTTTTTCCTTTGGGACCTAAATACAAATTTTATGATTTTTGTGTAACTTTATAAACAGGAAAAAAATTAGTTTAGTTAAATAGAATATTTTTTATATACTATTATATTTTTATTTAGAAAACTTAAACAAAAATCATAAATTTTGTATGGGAGCACCCCTACGAAGCGTAACGTTGATTGAGTTTTAATAAAGTTTTTCATTGGACTAATGTAGAAATTCACAGAATTTATAAACAAAACTCTTTCAGTGTACCAACATCATGTTAGCAAGGTAACTTCGTGTTTCTTGTCACAGTATTCTCATTTAGTGTTAAAAGAACAATCAGCCAACGAAACACACTATTACCCTAAACCAATAATATATTCCATATAAATAGATCTCTTTCTTAGTCCCTCAAGAATTTTATTGAATGTACATATGTTGCTTTAAGTATTATACTTTCTATTATGGTACAAAATTAACGCAATATTTCTTGACATAACAAACAACAAGAGAAATTAAGTCTAACTAACGCAACAAAACTTAAGCCAAATAAGTCAAAGTAAAAAGAAGAGGAAATAGAACAGGAAGTGATTTATTAATGACAATATAAAGCCATTTTTGGTCGCTTTAATCTACTAGAGAATTGGGAATCAACAACAACGACAGCATTAGCACTAGCAGCCATATTCGAAGAATAAAGCGCTTGTGTTAACAACAGCAATAATACCAATAACACTACACGACAGCAAAAGAAAAAGTTTCCTTCTAATAGAAGTAAGTTCGTTGAATTAAAAATTGCCAACAAATAGAAAATTGAGGTTAATTTAAGCTAGTTTTTCAATTGTCTATTGAAGAACTAGGTTATCCAAAGAAATTTAATTATTCAGCCTATATTGAGAAATGATTTTTCCAAAGCATGTAAAAATTGAAAAGACAAAGAAAAAATGCTTGACTTTGTATAATGGTCAACATCAACCACGATCTCATCATCAGAGCTCTTCTGAGCCAGCACGGCCTATAAAGTCAAGAAGAAAAATGGCCAATTTTAAACGAATTTGCCACGACACCTATTAGTTTTTTTCTTGCACCCGAGTTGTTCGTTTCGACACCCTGTAGATTATTGTGTATTTCAATAGAATGGTTAGGAGTTTGATTTTCTATAAACTTAGGACCTCCGCTAAAAAATTTTCTTTCATCGTTTTGCGGTCCGACGGCAAAGTTTCAAGGATCTACGTTTATGCTCATTATTTTTGTCACCGGGCCCAATGTGTGCTGCTGCCTTAAATGTCTAAATATCAGTCTTACAACCAATTCAGTGCAAACATTTTTACAACGGGATCAGAGCGTTTTACTAGCTTAACAATACATTGCATTTCATCTGATTTTTATTTGGCTGATGATGGAAATTTGGTGATCTCCGAAAAATGGTGTGCTGGTTCAGCGCTACCAGATGTAAAAAGTTCAAGTTTGTCGAGTAGTGTTTGTTGGTAATTATGGCATAGGGTAAAAAACATACACAAAACTTAAATATAAAAAGTTCACAAGCGTAGAAGTGCCATTCTGAAGGTGGGACTGCTAACAACGCTCCTCCCTCTCCTTAAATATATGTATAAAAAAAAATTTTTTTTTTCAGTATCATAACATTCAAGGACAAATGTGAACAATTTTTTACATGGTCTCCACAAACTTTAAATAAATAAATACGTTAAAGTCCCCATAGAAAAAATGCTTAGCTACGACAATGAAAAAATCAGAAAAGAATACTAAAGAAAATGAGAAAACTAATAAAAATATATGGTAATACATACATTCAAAATATTGAAGAATACTTCAGGGACATAATTTCAGGAATCAATAAGAAACAAATATTTATTAAAGTTATTTGCAGTGATTTTGTTAAATTTCTTTTCGTTTGAAACAAATACTCTTTTAGTTCCCAGATCTTGTTTGGAAGTTTTTTTATAATTATATGAGTATGTAGAACGCATGTATCTACGTTAAGGCCGAAGTATGTATGCTTGGGTGTGTAAAAGAAACATGTACATTTACATAAATATGTATGATGTGTTATGATGATTGGATAATGTTAACATATGATATGCTTTAACGTAGAAATATAATAAAATATTATATTTTTAAAGATTGAAATTCTCCATCAAGCATATGTTTTTCATTTGGTTTGAATGTACTAATGTAGTATGTATGTACTCGTGTATTAAACGCCTTCTGAAACACCTATCACGTACAAACATGCTCATCTACACTTTTTGCTTAAAGTCCTGTAAAAAAACAAATGTTTTCTTTTACTACACAGACACATTTTTTCAATATTACGCACATGTAATTCCCTGGAGTAGCTGTACGTTTCGATAATAAGAAAGGAAAAGAATATGAGAAAGGATAAATAAGGTGTGAGCTGTCTTTTTTTATACTATTACTTTTTCCTGTTTTGATTTTTTGTTCTTTGGTTTTAACTCCACATGCAGGATAATGATGTATTGCACACAACCATAAAAATTCTTTTTAATAACAGTGTGACTGTGGGTAAGTAAAACATGTTTAAAAATGTACTGTTTTTAAAATCAAGAAGACTAAAATATTATTTGAACGAAGTTCCTCATGGAACGTTGTGCATATGATATGCAGCATATATGTATATTAGGGTTGCCATGAAATATTTTTGATTTGTTAATTGCAGCCAAATCCTATTCGATTATTGTAGCATTTGGTATAAAACTCACGTGGTGAAAATTTTAGCCAAATCGGATAATTTTCAGGAGAGCTTCTACGTTAAAATTTTGTGAAATCTACCAAAGTGAATCACAAAAAGGGACGCCTTAGGGTTCTCCAATTCGGCTCAAATTTTTACCGCCACCCAATCAAAGATTATTGTTTGGAAATTATGCTTCGTTTTTTAAAATTTTACAAAATTTAAACTTTGACCACTAGAGGTCGCACGTTGTAGTTATTTGAATCGGGTCAAAATTTTTATCTACTCTTAATGAAAAATCACTATATTTAAATTGAGTTTAACGTTGGCAAATTTTGGAAAACTTAAAATTTTACCAGTGCGGCACGCCTGAGAGCAACCCGATTTGGCTAAAATTTTTACCACGTGTCTTATAGCCCAAGTATCATAATAATCCGCACACCCTAATGTACATTTTGCACATGTGCACATGTATTATATGCATATACATTAGGCTGACAATGGAAAAACATAAAATAGCTGTGCTGATTATTAAAGTACTTTGTCTAAAACACACGTTGCGAAAATTTTATTCAAATGGGATAACTCATAGAGGTAAAATTTTAAGTTTTCCAAAATTTGCCAAAGCTGAAGTCAATTTATATATAGTGATCTTTCATTAAGCGTAGATAAAAATTTTGGCCCGATTCGAATAATAATAACGTGCGACCTCTAGTGATCAAAGTTTAAGTTTTGTGAAATTTACATTAATGAAGCATAATTTTTTAAACAATAGTCCTTGATTGGTTGGTGGCTAAAATTTGCGCCAAATTGGATAACTCTAAGGCGTCCTTTTTTATGCTTCATTTTGGTAAATTTCACAAAATCTTAACTTTAAATTCATTGGTGCACGCCTGGAAATTATCCGATTTGGGTAAAATTTTCACCACTTGAGTTTTATACCAAATGCCACAGTAATCCAAACAGAGTTTGTTTAAATTAACAAATAAATATTTCATTGCCACCCTAATGTACATATATGTTTTCTATGCTGGGGGTACAAAAAAAATCGTTTTAATGGAAAATACATGTAACAAATACACGAATTAAGTTAAGAAATACCTGTAACGACAATTCAAAACAGGCCGGCGCGAATGCTAAATTCCTTAATAACTTATTGTTACCGCTTTGATATTTTGTGGTTTTCGCTGTCGCCGTTGTTTTCTAGGGAAGTTCTGCGATTTTGCGGAGATTTTTGTTCTAGTTTTAGGTAATCTGGGGAGCTTCAGGCAGGTATTTAAAAGAGATTTTTGTAAAATTTTTTGGAAATCCTTGGGCCAGGTTTGCGTCTTGACGAATGGTGACGAATGGCTAAATGGAGGTGTTTCGGCTAAACACCAGGTGTGCCGGCTGAATTCTTGAGAAGTATCGCCTAAGTACCTTCCAGGCGATAATTGTTTTTTTTTTGCGAATTATCTTATTTTTCCATCTAGAGGTTGGAATTACTATCTCCGTTTACTTAGTGCCATCAAGGTAGGTGAAATTTTTGTTTTTAGACAATAACTTATTTTTGGTGGGGAGTCATGGCGCTGGGTTCGGTGACTAGACTGAGCGAGCCGATAAATGTGAGTGCGTCTGACATAGCAATCGAAAGTGGCCGGCCGAATGTGGCCGACCGAAAAGGGCCTGCCAATGGCAAAGGGCCGAAAGTGGCCGCCGACTGCATAACACCGAAAGTAGCAGGCAGAAGACGCATAGTGGTTCCAATTGGAAAAAATTTATGTATCTTTGAAACTTGCGACCCAATTATATATCGGTTTTCATGCTATATTGCTTACCTTAAGAAAAATAGTGAAAAGATAAAGTTTTTGCAGTTTTGAATTTTTTTTTATAAGTTTTTAGAAAGAAAGATTTGTCAATTTTTCGAGTTTGCAATTATTCGAATAAAAAGGCTTATGATATTTTTCTTGTTTGAATAATCGAATAACTTTACAGTTTTTGAATATTCGAATAATTCTAATTCGAATGAAAACAGTAGTAAATAATATGATTTTTATTGGCATATTTGAAAATCATCTTACTTCTTAGTGGTGGCAAAAGAATATTACTAATCGGTTAATTTAGTTGTATGAAAAAAAAATTTTTTTTAATTAATTGCAAATAAATAGTCGATTATATAATTAGTAAACCGAGAGTAGAACCTTAAGCTGGGTAATGGCGTTAATTACAGGACAGGGAAGCTTCAAACGTCATCTTGCTAAGATGAAAATCTTGCAGAATGATAATTGTAGATTGTGCCTGGAAGAAACTGGGACAGGCTGAGAATCACTGGCCGACCCGTCTTCGATATGGATGCGATGGAGAAATACAGCCTAAGACAATAGCGATTACTACGGACTAAGTGATGAGCATGTAAGTCGATAGTCTACAAACGCTTGTCAGAAATCACTAAAGTCTACAGCAATTGATAGCAATGGTGGGTGTTTCAGTGATTGAATGGTAGATCAATCACACACAGAAGGAGTAGAAAAGCGACTCAAGATGTCAGTGATCTGCTTCTATATTCCCCTCTAACATATATCTGTGGTCAATCCCCTTAATCGCTTAAGTCGAGATAAGACAAATTCTAATTTTTGGTGCGATCGAGTCCATTTGTGTCTAAATCAACTTACTACCAATTTTTTAAGTATGTAACATTTCTAAGACGACAAATATCTATAAATAAGTTAAAGGAAAGCGAATCGACGACTGATTGAAAGCGAGTTTTTGACACTTCGCAATCGCTCCCAAAAGTTTTTTAAAACGACTTAAGCGGGGAAGGCTTGTGACCATAAGTATACGTACATATACTAATCGTTACTCTAACATAGAAACGCCTTACCTCATTTGTTTATCGATTTTTTTTGCAGATTTCGACGTACTACTGTGCCATCTATAGAAATATACAGAAGTTAAATACCTTATTCATAAGTAGCATAAGCAGATTCTTTACAGTGTTGCTTGTTAAATTTAGTTTTTTTAATTTACTTTTTCGTTTTTGGCGATTTTTTTAGTTTTGTTGTTTTTTAGGTTTAACGATTTTTTCTAGCTTAGTAATTTTTTTCGTTGGCGATTTTTTTAGTTTTATTGTTTTTTTTAGGTTCCTTTATAAAATTTTTTTTCGTTTTGTCAGCTTTTCTCATTATTGGCAATTTTTTTAAGTTTGGCGATTTTGTTTCATTTTGGTGATTTATTTCGTTTTGAAGACTTTCTTTTCATCTTTTACGTTGCATTAGATTTTCCTACAAACAACACACATACATTTAATTCGTGTTCATTTATTTCTGGTCACTCTGTATTTCCAAGAACTTATTTAATAATGATTGTTTGCATATATTATTACATGTCTTTATGTATTTATGTGCATGTCAACATTCCTTACAATTACCAAATATATAGATTTTATTTGGCATAACAGGTCCCTTATCAAATATAATATGGAGTGTCAAAAAATGTAGTACCTTATGAAAAGTCATTGACAGCTAAGGGAAACATAGACTCTACTACTATTATTATCACAACACACTAGACAACTTGTGGCTTATAAAATGGTTACAAAATAAATGTCAACAAACCACAATAGTTTCCACTTAGTACTTTGTCCTATTATCTAGTTGTAGTGGGCGAATGTGCTACAAAAAAAAAAGAAAATTCAAATACTTAACTACAAAAGGTGTTGAAGATTTGAACAATGTGAAAGTGTTAACTATGGTTAATGTCGAAAGAACCCATACAAACATTTATTAAACTTATTAAAACTGTGTGATTTGAGTAGCTTAAGGGTGCATTAGATAGCTGAAATTACTTTAAAGCCTTTGTGGGGAATATAAAAAGAAATCTTTTATATTTTTTTATGAAGCTTAACAGTGACACAATAAAGAAAAAAGGCATGAGTAATAGACATGCCAGAAAAGGATTTTAATTGTCAGCAAATTAAACAAAATTTTTGCTTTGATTATGGATATATTGTTTTAGTTTCTCAAAAAATTATAATAAAAATTAATTAAAAAACTGGCAATAGTCGTGTTTTTACTTTAAACACATAAAGATGAATATGTCACAAATTGAAGAAGACATATTTCATTAAAATCGAAGCACATGTTTTGATTTTGCTCCCAATTATGTAACGTGTTTTAATTGACTAAAATTGCTAATACTATACAATAAAATGACATGCAAGAGTGTTACAAATTTTACTCTATGAGGGTGCTGTTGGCTGAATGGTTAGCGCGTTTGACTACAAACAATGAGGTATTGAGATCAAGACTACAACATCATGAATTTTTCTGATGTGAATTGGTGTATTATTGTGTTGGTTGTTGTTGAACTGTTAAAGTGATGATGGGATAGCACTGATAATTTTTTTAATACCGGCTGGGATTAGTACTAACATATCCTAATGCACTTTACAGCAGCCTCCTTCGTCGGTATTGTATCAAGCCGCCGGCAAAGTAAAAGACCTAATACAAAATGGCTGCACAGCTTAAACAAATTAATGTCTCTAGTTGACACCAGAGGGACTGCAGCACTGCTCTACAAAAAACGCGCCATAGCAGAGTTGTAAATAAATTAATCTTTCTATCTCTCTCCCTGTTCCTTGTTTCCTGTTCTCTCCACACTATCCCATACATAGAGAAGGTAACACATTAATTAATTAACTGGTAGTTAATTGCCTGATTGTGTTAGTTCTCTTTAAAAAGGAATTCTTCCCCCTCCATGTGTGTACTTTCTGTACACATTTCACCACTATTGAGGTGCTTTTGTGATAGAGAATTTGTGTATCCCAGCGATAAAACTAAAACGAGTTTCATAATTCATGTCTTCCTGAAGGCCTTCTTACACATTCTTTTAGAAGGCGTCGACTCTCCCTAAGAAAAGACACTCTATTAGAAGGGAGGAAGAAGAGGTATTATACTTTTAGATTTTTCATCTCGATGATCAAAATATGTACTTAAGATATAACAAAGATTCTCGTATTCTTTTTTCGAAAATAAAACTGAAATTTACGTACAAGAGACATAATACATGTTGCTATTATGCCATTTATTTTGGATATCATTAACTTATACTTATTCCGGCGAAACTATTCGTGTCCACTTCTTTCTTAAAAAATACATACACAAGCCTTGAAATAAAAAATCACATTAATGAAAAATACAGAAGCCGCAATAAAAATACGGAGACTAAAAAAATGTACCTCCATTTGCTTTTTGACGGACGTCCCTTAGAAACCCTTCAAAATGCTCTTGTTAGAACGACTTTGTCAGGTCTCCCTACTGCTTCTTTTTACTGTTGCGATGTTATAATTGTGATAATTCTCTTGAATTTATTACATACAACCAGATCCATCTAAAAATGGTGAAATACATAAAAATCCATATGAATACCGATGAGGAGTGTTGGGGTCTCCGAAAAGAACTTTGTTCTGTTGTGTTCGGTAGAATTTTATCTCATGCCAAATTCTTTCTGAATAAAATGAACTTTAAGCTGATATGATCTATTTTGAAAAAAATAACAAACATAATTGAGTAACTTTCAAGTTCTCTTTTAATCTTCGGCCACCAAGGCTGCCTAGTGCTTGTCGCTGCTCCTTATGCAAGCAGTTTTTCTAACTTTTTATTACACTATGCGACAAATGAAGACTTTTGGAAAAAACAAGGACTGGACAGTACAGGTTCGATTGTACTACCACGGGGTAGTAAAACCCTATACTCAGTTTTACGAATTTGGTAACCAATTTTTTTGTATGGCTCTCCAAAATTTCTGAAAATCAGTGGGACCTCAAAAAACCGTGTTATCAGTACATATTTGGCCAACAGCTAATTCAGACTTCATGATACTGCTTAACTTTATATAGCAATAATGTAGCTAAGAGTCCGCTTAACAGATTATTTTTAACGTTTTATGCCAAAAAAATTTTTTTCGTGAACTTTTGGTTGCAACCTTTAAAAAAATTTTTTTTTGCACATTTTTCAGAATAACTTACAGGAACTTGTAATTTCTTAGGAACAATATTTGGCAAACTTATAGCTACGGTAGAGTTGAACAACTGTTGTGAACATATCAATATAATCTGAACGTCTCTAGGCACCCTAATTACACAGGCCACTTTCTACCTTAAAAATGGTATTTTTCCCTATTTTTTAATGCTGTTGGCCAAAAACTGATGACACCTTTTTTTGACGGCTCGCTGATTTTCCAAAATGTTTGAGGCCCATAAAATGAAATTGGTCACCAAAGAGTGCCCCTGTGGCTGAGTGCTAGTGACGCTAGCCTGTCAGTCCAGAGATCGTGGGTTCGATTCCTGCCATAGACTCTGGGTGTTTTCCGCAGACAAGCTAATCGCTTCGTGGGTTGTGTTTGTTTATATAAAAAAAACTGAGTATAGGGGTGTACTACCCCATGGTCGTACAATCAAACATGGTTGCACTGCGTTATTATCATTCATGAATCCTTTTAAATAATATTATAAAACTTTCCAACTTCGCATCATTATTAGATTTAAAACACATTTATCAATTCTTTTTATATAATATTTAAATGCAGGAATTTTTACAATCTGTTACCACCAATAAGTTTCAATTTTTCTCATCTTAAATATGTTAATTTCATTGACCTCTTGTTATTAAATTTTTCTAAGAAATATAACATTATACCAAATCGGACTAGAGATGAGAATAAAAGATAACTCTTTAAGGATATAAATATGTATGTAGATATCTATTTTCTTGTGTGTCATATATCTATTTTTTCAACAATACTCATCACGTACGGTTGGCATAGAATTGTCGAGATTGTTGCGAAATGTAAATGGGAGAATGTAGTTTAGGAGTGTACATGTAAAAATGTTGACGAAAATTTTAATGGAAATTGACGACTACAGAGCTCGAGAGGGGAGAAGAATACTCTTATTTAACAAAAAAAAATGTACCATAAATCGCAGAGCGAGAACAAACACCAAGATCTGCTTGCTTTCTAGTACCTTGCTGTCGAGCTAAAGTGTAATATGGCCAAGACACCTGAATACTGATGAAGTGCATTGCGGCCAAGACGTACTGTCTGGTGAAAACAAAACCGCTTACTTCTGTTCGAGAAGAGCAAAAATAGCAGCTATTGCTTAAACGCTAAAAATCTGCTTCGATGTGCAAACACTATTAAGAAACAAAAAGTTTGCACATATTTTACTAATAAGAAGAAGGTAATCAAAAAACTACTTTCACAAAATTTTATAAATATGTACTTATTTTATTCATCATCAACAAGTCCTTATTACACATAGGGAAATAATGAGGTAAGTAAATACATCTCATGTCTTTGTGGCCCATTAAAAAGCTGGTACTCATTACCAAAACTCCCAAAATATTTTACCGGGACGTTAAAAAAATCTTCAGTTGACATAAACACCACTTTTTCTTTGTGTGGACTAAAAAGAACTCTGAAGAGATTAGCAGAAGCTAGCAAAACGACAGTTCAACCCTCAATGCAGTCAAAATTTTCTTTGTCAATATGCTTCATATTTATGTCTAAATAAAAATATAATTTAATTGAAAAATTAAATTAAAACCGAACTCAAGCCAAAATAATTAAAATATCTTTAGATGTAACCCATACAGTTCGAGTAAAACTCATAACTTAATTGTTAAAATTCTTAATACATATATTCAGGAACAAAAATTTATGACAAACTGTATGTGTAAATATTTCTTTGATTTCACTCCTTAGGTTAACATTAGAAATCAAACTGTCAATATGTGTTTTTTTAACAGACATTTTATCGCAATAGCAAAACCAACGTGAGGTTGAATGAGTGCGATATTTTTTCTTGTTGCCACAATCTGAACAGGTCTCGTTTGTCATAAAGACAATGCCAACAACCTCTTCAATAAACTTTGGTTTTTCACATTTCTGTGGATTAAAGTTCCACTTTTTTTAGATTTTAAAGGATTATTTATTTAAAACATGAATATGAATCAGGAATCGTTTGAAGTAAATACTCACATACATACATTTAATATTTATAGATTGTGATATATGTTTGTTTATGTGAATATTGAGTATTCAATAAGATGGGAACATAATCTATTGTTCAAATATCAACGTATAAAAATACATACATATATCGTATATTTGTATTTATATAAGTGTAGTATTTACATGTGAAGAGATGAGGTTGAGTTATAGTTTTTACATGAAATGTTGATAATACATATGTACATAAATGTAATGTAATGTCTGTGTATAAATTTTTTTTTGTTTTTTCTCCTGTTTAACACAAAAGCATATCATATTTTTCAAAATTTCCAGAGACAAAACTAACAATGAAATGAGAAAGGATTAATAAAATTTAAACAAACGATTGATGTTATTAAAAAATTCCAACGTGTGTGTTTTAGTTGGGGAATTTTTTTTTAATTATTTAAGGTATTGATTTAGGTCTTTAATGAGATTAAACACCTGTCACCATATTAATTTTACTCTAATTTCGAACGTATTCGCTTGTGAATCCAAATTGATTACTAGGCTAAGGTTCGTAGCGTTATATTCAGAAAGAGTTGGGTAAGAATAATATTCCAAGGAACAAGAAAAAAATCAACATCAACTTAATTTTTTAACGTACACAGCAGAACATAGCAGCGCTAGTTTCGAAAGCCGCTACACTTCCATCATTAGTGATCATGTTTATTTTTCTTATATTTTGTATATGGCTTGAGCTTTTCACATGTTTACATTTTCATATATACGTAAGTATAAAATCAAGGCAAAAAAGTTTGACTTAATTAGAACAAAATATCATAAAAATGGGAATGAAGAAAAATAAACCAACGTCAACACTGGGAAAGTGCAGTTTAATATCAACTTGAAAGTGATTTAATTCTCGTATTCAATTTTCACGAAAAGTTTGTATATAAGATGATGTTAATTTTTCCCTTGTTCCTTGGAATATTAATCCTGCCCGATTATTTCTGAATATAACGTTACGAACCTTAGCCTAATAACCAATTTGGATTTGAAATATGTTCGTTTGACTGAATTTAATATTAATATTATTTTCAATTGTTATAAGATCAAAAACAATTCTTTTCAACTTTCTCAGGATGGCCTTCTATAAGGCCTCTACGCTCGTTTCTAAGAGATCCGATACACATTTGTTTTGCCTTCTTTTAGACGGAGTATTCTATTTTTAGATTTATTATTGGGTTTAATAAAAAATGTAAATGCAAGAATTTTAAATAGAGCCAAAATAAGATTTTTGCGAAAATTTTTTCGATTTTGAGATTATGATTGATATCACTGCTCAGACATGTTTCCCTCACTTTTCAAGTGGAGTTATACCTACATTTAGCTACGAAGTGACTTAAAATTAGATTTTTTCCAACCTTTTGCGGGATATCTTCCACAATATTGTTAGACTTTAAAGCTCATTTACTCAAAATTACATTTTTTCATTTATAATATTCAAAAATGCATATCTTCGTCGATTTTTGGAATTTCGTAGTAAAACTAACGGCACTATTTTCAGATTTTAGTCTAGTTTCTCAATTTCGGTCTCTGTAATATAACGTTCTCTTTTCATCAGTGCCTCGTTTCTGTAACTTGTGAGAAGTTCTCACATCGTGATACAAATTAATAATTATACTTCTCATCCGATCTTTTGTAGGACGATTTATAGAATATTAGTTGAATTATTATATGAATCACCCTGCAAACCTAATAAAAATACAAATATATTAATTTTTCTCTCACTCATCCTGTTTTTCTCAGAATGATAATAAATTTTTCGATGCGAGAAACTCTCACATTAGTTACAGAAACTGGCCACAGGCAATTAAGCGGAACTTATTTAAACATGTATTTTTCTGTATTTTTATACGGAAAATTTTTATGATATTATTTTTGGATCAGTTAATCGGGTAAATTAATAAAGCGAGCAGTAATTAAGCGGATACTAATTTATATACTTTCTTAAAAACCGAAATTTTATTAAAAATCTTGTCTTATGGTGTATCTTATAGTATTAATTGTGAATAAGTACGAGATTAACCCTTAAACACATTTTAAGTTTTGATTTATTTCTGACCTTCAAGTTGAGTTTTGATATCTTTGAACAGTTATAATAGAATTTTGTGGCAAATATTTTTCTAAGACATCTTAGCCCACTGTATAGCATTTTTAGAGGCCTTTTTCATCCCTTTATCAAGAAACGGTCCAAAAAGCTCCTTACAGCGAATCGTTAGAGATTTAAAATGTTCCATGAAAATTTCCATCGTAACGTTTCACATGAATAAATCAGAGCATATCTTATACCTTAAATGTAAGGATTACAAAATTCCCTATGCCGATTCACTAAGCAATGTGCATTTGAAATACATTAATACTAAGAAAGCACTGAATACCCGTATTAATAAAATATTAATGACTTAGAAGCACAAACATACTTACGAAAGTATCCAATTATTATATAAACAAACTCAAAAAAAACTTGTTCCTTATTATTTTAAATTATATTTATTTTGTTACATATACTAGTTAATTATATTATTATCATCATCTATTGTTTTGGGAATTATAATAGCATCTACGTATGAGCCTTAACCGGAAAATAGAAACAACAAATATGTAAAACTAAAAGTAACAAATACCATGCTGGTCTGTTTGCTTAAGCGATTCCTTAAAAAGGAAAATGAGCAGAAGAATGTAGAGAGAGATAATTGTTTATTGTATTAAAAGCTTTACAAAAAAGTGCTTCAATCAAAACCATAAAGAATTTATAGGGAGTCGACCATTTAAGAAAGTTAATTTTCGTTATAATTTAAAATATTTTAATTGAACTTTGTATTGACAGGATAATAAAATGTTTGCGAAACCAATGAGTGTGCAAAGAAATAACTTAATGTTGTGTTTTATGTTGGAATGTTAAATAATATTAATCAATAAAATATATTTATTTTTACGTATTAATTATTAAGGAAGCCTTCCTTATGGGATAGATTAGCATATTTAATGCTAGATCTAGTATTTTTTGAACTCATCTAGCATGAAAAAAATGCTTTTAGCATATAGCATATTTTCCAGCATTTTTCCAAAAATTATTTAGTATTTTTTAGCATATTTTTGCGTTAGAATTTTTATGGTTTACCTTAATTTGCACCTATTACCGGATGTACAAATATCTAAATGTGATGTTCCACATGAAAAGAGACCTCATCTTTCCAAAATCTAAATCTATTTTTGGTATTTCCTAAAAGTACACATTATTGCTAACAAAAATGTATGTAAATAACCAGGAAGTTCCAAAATATTTTTTAGTTATAGCATTTTGAAGTTCTAGTATGGAAATCTCAAGCTTTGGAATATTGAGGTTCAAAGTTTATAAATTTTTTAAACTTTTCCTAAAATCTGATTCACAGTTTTCCGTATTTTTTATAATTCCTATTTATCAATCTAGTTTAAATCGATTGTAGAATACTCAGTATATGTCTTATCAATAAAAATATTAAGTTGCAGTTAACACTAAACTCAAAATTTAAATGTTGATTAATAAAATTTCATTAACACAAAGCTGATTTACATATTAAATTTCAATTAAATTTAACTTGAGTTTAAGTGCTTAACTGAAGAAATTATTGACATTTGAAAATAAATTAATTTTTTGTTATTTTGTAAATATTTAACGTAAATTTTCAAGAATAATAACAAATTCAAAGCTTCCTAGGCGAATGCAGCACTTCTTTGTGCAGCAATCGTACTTAGATGCTGTTGATCCATGATACGAGTATTATTTATATAAATTTAAAAAATTTTTGAATTTCCCAAAAATAGTTTATTGCAGGCAATCACAAAAGTCAATATTTTTTTTATTGTTAACGAAAATGTTTAACTTTCAGCTGAAATTTGAGTTTAGGCAAACTGAAAGTTAATAAACTTAAAGCTAAAAGCTGTATGTTAATGGGAGTTGATAGTGTTATTAACTTCAACTTTAAATTTACCTAAACGTCTGTTTTTAGTATATCTGTAAAATTTGGTATGGGAACATAGGGGTCCTTTTTCTTTACAACACCATATATATTATTTCATTTACGATACAAAAAGCAAAAGAACAACATTGTATATATTTCCAAGAAATGCAACAGTGCCTTGTATCAACTTTGGTAGAAATGGTACCACTTATAAAAATAATAATGAAAATGAAGTTGAAGATGACTGGATATTTTGATATGTCTAGAATTTCGTTATTTCTTGTATGTTAGATGAATATTGTAAACATGAAAACCCTGGTCATTGTACAAACATTAACAGAACCTTAAGAAATATTTTAAAGAAAAATGCGTTATTTTTTATTAACTAAGGGCCAGGCCACAGTGGCGTTTTTAGCACGCCCGTTTCTGCTTTCTTGAACCAATTAGGGCTGGCCCTAAGCAACCAATGTTTTTAATTGCATTTTAAAAACTTTTTGCAGTGTTTTGTCTACTTTTTTATGTTAAAAACGAAATAAAATTTTTTTTATTTTAAATGCGATTGTAAAATATAATAAAGTATTCACGGTGTAATCTTACACCATGCTAATTATACTGTTCTGACAAATTTAAAGGATTTTTCTTTGCAATTTTGATGAAATGTTTTTTAGCATATTTTTAGCATAATTCAGCATTTTTTAGTAATATTCTAGCATTTTTTCCTCATCAGGTTTTGGCAACACTGATTCTGATAGATGAGTATGTTAATTAAGATCAGAGCATAAAAATTACTCGGTTTAAGTTGACCGTGATTCTCTAGATGTTAGATGATGCATGAAAAGTTATGGAGGCAGCACGCCCTATATACATATATTAGCATAACTCGAGAAGAGTTCGTCCGATTTAGTTAAACAAAAAATTGTAAAATCCAAATTTAAATTTTTGCACTGGTATTTGTGTTTGTTTTAGCGCGTGTGTGAGTGAGTGTGTATATACCCTGAAGAAAGCCGGGGGACAATTGTCTCCAAGTCACCACTTTTATCGACAAGTTTGGTGACTTTTTGGTGACGTTGTCAACGAATCGTCTACTCTTTTTATATTAGCTTTAATGAGAAGCGAACAGCGAGTTTTTAACAGCTAGAAAACGATTTTTTGTGGTCTCATTTTGATGTGTTGAAAATATATGCGGCTGAACGGAAAACTAAAGATTTTGATAAAAAATCTAATTTATTTGTCTTTGCTGGTAAAAAGTTTCATATGTGTTGACTAGAATCATTATAATGCATTAGTGAATCTCTGGTACCAGTGTCTCCATATGGTCCCATAAGAGCCACCTAGTCTATAGTAAGTCAACAGTTCCGAGGTCAGTAGTAGAATCTCAATGACAAGCACATGTTAAATGTCTATAGCACAGAACATTGCCTCGGTACAATTAGTCAGTAGTACTGACCCTTTTCTTATGTACAGACTTTCAAAAACCATTTGCGAAAATGGTTTTTTAAGGTCTGTACATAAGAAAAAGGGTTTGTAACTGTTCAAAATTATGTTTGAAGTCTACTGACAATTTGCTAAAGCACCAATGAAATGCTGCATATAGACAATGCTTAAATTCCAACAAATAAATTTCATTTAAAATAAAATTATGGCAAAATGTCAAATAATAAATTTCTTAAAGATGTAACTACCATATATAAAAATTTTTTAGTTGTGGGTTTGGTCGATGTTTAAAATGTATTTTGTTAAGCGGCTATTCACATATTACATAACGCTGTTTTTTGAGTTTTTATACCCCTTACCGCTCCTGCAGAACGCTTTTAACAAATTTTTAAGCAAAGATTATAAAATCCGTAACAAATCCGTAAATAAGAGTGCTTAGCACATCTTGTACCTTAAACGTAAGTCTTACAAGATGTTAAAAAATACACAAAAAAGGATCCATACAACCAAGGGTTAGAAGATTAAAATGTTTAATAAAAATGTTCCTCGTAGTGTTTAACATTAAAGTGCTGAACACATCTTAAACTTCCCGACGAGAAATTTTCCAAATACACATATTGGGGCCTACTTGAGAATGCATTTGGCAAACCGAAAAGGTTTATCCCGACTTGGAACTTGATGGGATAGCCCATATACAAATTAATGATTTAACATAAGTTCTTCCCAAATGGCAAACTATTAGGAACTTGTTGAGAAAATCTAATACGGATTTTTAATCGTATTTTTGTCCATTTTCGATGGAGGTGATTGTTGCTTACTTTTGTCTATGGGACAGCTTTAGCAAATTTTTAATCAATATTAGAGTATGCTATTTTCCCGATTTAAGAAAGTGTTTGCGAGTTTTCGATATTTCCCCACGGGAAACCCATTGGGACCTAAATACATTGCTGCGTTACATCCCAATTAGGTTTGCATGAAAATTCCTTTTCGGGTTAAAGCTCACAAGATTTCCTAGTCCGAGTCGCTACAGTCATGTGCAAAATGGGTGGGGAACATCTACTCCCCAGATGTAAACTTTCAAAACGCCGATACATGTTTTCATTTTTTTGGTGCACTCTACCAGAATCAGTCGTTAGAATCCTGAAAACTGTTTATACAATATGCACTAAGCAGATACCCTTACAACCCGCTGTACTTCACTACTTCCCTCTTGCAATATGAGTTTACTATTTTAAGTGTTTATAATATACAAAAATATATTTAATCAAAGTTGCTTTTTTGTAAAATTAGGATTAGTTAATTTAATTAGATAATTCAGAGGAAAAGCTAGTTGTTCTAACTATACAGAAAAATGCAATAGCAAGCTGTTTTTGAAGGCCGCTACACTGTCTACTTTCACTATCTAGCTGGCGCCAATTTTTAAAGTTGGCCTTCATAGCCTTCAAACTAGCATACAAACAAAGACAAATTAAGTATTATATATGAGTATACAGATATTAAGGCACGAACATAAATATTCATTCACACAAACATATTAATTTTGTCGTTCTGTGCCACACTGATGTTCTCACCGCTGAAATTATTGGTTTTCTGCTCATTTTAGCCCTGAATGACAACAACTGGGGAGCGATTCTATTTTTGTGAAAAGGTAAAAATGAAAAATTAATTATCACTTTATTGAAAATGCGATTCAAGCAAGGTTGGCAACCGAAACGAATAACATATCGGTATTGATACCAAATTTTTATTTCGCAATCGGTAATTGAGTTTTATCGGTATCGGTTATCGGTAATACCGAAACCGAAAGCGGTACAACGCAAACACCGATTCAGAAATAAAATGTTATTACCAATGCCGATACTCTTATTCGTTTCGGTTGCCAACTTTGGATTATAGTTTTAGCTATTATGAAAACTATCTGTCAAATTTTTCTCATATGATAATTTTTTTTCAGTTGGCGAAAACTTAAATGATGCCAACTTTTAATGACTTTCTTATTAACTTTTGCTTCAAAAATCATTTTCTGTAAAGTCAAAAGACGCCACACTGCGTTATTTATAATAATTGTTACAGCACTGAAATAAACAAGAAATCAAAATAAAGGACACTAACAGATATGAGTTATTTCCTATACATTTTTGTAACAAATACATAAAACCATAAATTTTACAAAAGTAAATTTAATATTTAAAAACAATCCAATAGATGGAAAAAAAGATGTTGCAAAGCTTCAAAAGACCAGAAAGCACATAATATGTATTTGCAATAAACTTATTTTTTGCTTTAATTTGCTTATGATTCAAGAATTGAGCGGAACAAAACAAAAAGTGGCAGATGGTTTTCATAACGAACCAATTTTTTATATTTGCAATCAGAATCGCTCTAAATGAGATATGAAGTGAAAAATTGTTATGAAGTGAAAATGATAATTTTTTTATCATTTCATTTATATCATAAATTCAGAATCGAACCCCTGCTCAATTAACAATGCCCAGCGTTAAATAGAAAGAATAAAGAGGCCTTCTATAAGGCCTCATTTATCAGTCAATTGTCCACTCCCATTGCATACTAATATCTTTTTTTACACGCGAAGTCATTGCGAAACAAGGCCTTCCTCGACCCAGCACTCAGCAGGCCTAATTGAAGGCATTCTTTAGCAGGCCTCTTTCCAGGTCATACGTGGCATGCCTGGGAAGGTCCGTTAAAAAACAAATGGATGAAATTTTTTTTATCTGGGTATTTTTATAGCGGGTTCTATTTTTTTTTTTTTGGATTATAGTGATTTTTTATAAGTAATTTTTAATACATATGTAATTTTTTATACATATGAGTAAAGTAATTTTTTATACATATGAGGGAGGCTAAATTTCGTGTATATATGAGGAATGAATTGAACATGATGTACTAGATGCAACATAAACTACATAATAGCAACATTATGCCTCTTGTACGTAAATTTCAGTCTTATATACAAATTATTTGCGAAAAAAGAATGCGAGAATGTTTGTTATTTCTAAAGAACATTTTTCTTAAACAAAACGAAAAATCTAAAAATAGAATACTCCTTCCAAAAGAAACCAGTGTAGGGGCCTTCTAGAAGACCTATCCTTAGAAGGCAGAAAATAATTAGTTTTGCATCTTAAATTCAGGTCTTGGAAGGCCTGTAAAAAGGCTTGTTTAGTGAATGCCTCGTAAGTTTTACCACTGGGTGGTGTCGGTTCCCTAACACAATAGAAAGTAATAAGGATGCTTAAGCACACAGCGTTGGATGAACATTTCTATTTACTTTTTACAAAAAATACATACATACGTACCTATGTTTGAGACCATTATCAGACTCGTCATCTATTTTAATACATAAACTGACGTACATTTATTTTATCTATTGTTTTTTATTTGTTTCTATTATTATTTGTGCCTTTTATTAAAAGTTTGCCCGTGTATGTTTTCAATAGCAACAACACATTTATTTTTTTTTTTTTGTAAATACCCCTTGTGATATAACGCTAATTAGTACCCTGCAGGCCCGTATTAGCTAATTACTGATAACTGATCAGTTAAAAACATATTTACATCCATAACAAAAGCAATACTGACTTACCCATTCAAGCACATATACACACTCACACAAATGCATACTCAATTAGCCAAACAACAATGCATTGGAAAAGAACATACACACGAATTGATAACCTCCTTCTTTTTTGAAGTCGGGTAAAAACAAAAGGGGACGAAATCTCTATCCATACAGAAAGTTAAAATAAATTAAAGGTAAAATAATATGTATTACAGTAGAACATGAACATTATAAAAATTTTAAATAAGTCAAAATGTCGATGTAAATATGTAGTTTCAAACATTGCACAGTGGGGTCGATCGTAAAAATAACTGATAAAAAATATGGAACAGACTTTCGGCGAGACTATCACGCTTTTGAAGAGTCCATCCCCGAAAAATGTTTTGTATGGCGTTTTTAATTAGTAGGAAGAGTAGGTTAAGTTAAATGGGCTGCCCTCATGCTAGCAAGTACACGTGTAGGGCATTATGCCCATTGCTATGCCCATAGGAATATCTGCCCCTGAAGCTCTAGTATTCCACCTCCTAGGACCCAACCGGATTTTTGCAGAAAGCTTAGCAGGCCACTGGAGCCTTCCTGAGATTGTCCACGTCCTCCAGCCCCCTTATTCCGTAATTCGCTAAAGCTAAAGCCAAATCTCGATCGGTAAAATGCTGAACAAATACAATATTAATCATTTTTGGCGATGATATAAAACACTAAAACTTCGGCGGATTCAATTTTTAAGACATTGTCTAATTTAGCAATACGCGTTGCAAAATTGCATTCGTAGCCAAAAATCAATAAATCGACCTTATAGATTTTTAGCGATGGAGATTTAGCCCGATCGTACGGTGCCTCGCGATAATTCATAGTAAAAGAACTTCGTCCAAGTGATATAAATTGCTTGGTCCTAACCCCACCAAATGGGGGCCAACGAGTCTTAGATATTCTTCAACTAATAATTGCTGACCACCTGAGAGCATTCTTCCTTCGCACCCACTCTTTAATCTCATAAGACAGATCAACTAAGAAAATACCAATATTTCTTTGCGAGTCTCCTACGTCTTGTGAATTCATCAATTATATGGTTTCTCACCTCTGAATTTAGAGTTCTAATAGCAGCCAGACTATCCACAAAAATGTCAATAGTACTGATGTCTGAGATGAGCCTCTCAAAACTTTAGGCAGCTTTGATTCTGACAGAAATCTTTGCATGGAACATGGATGGATGTTATGTGTATCCTGAACGATACTGAAAGGTAAGGATATTAAAAAAAGTACCGGTTTTAATCTCGAGTTACGTAATTTTCCTTTCACTCGTCCGATTCAGTATGAGTGTTTATTTTGGAGTATTATTTCGAGTTACATAATTTCTCTTCCAGTTATGCCTATTCGGGATATCGAGTGAGAGAGATTTGTCAAAGTTTATGACAGAAGTAGACCCCCTCTGTTTCGTAGAATGGTGCCACGTTCAATGCAGTTATTCCTTAAGTGCCCTGACTCTCCGAGTCTAAGAGTAGACCTTTCAGATATACATTTGATTTAAGCATCGAGGATAGTTGAGCTAAGATTGCCTCTAGACTGGCCTGAGGAATTGTAGGTAACAATGGTTTAGAGCATTACATTATACATCCACTATATGATATACGACTGAAGCCCACATCCTTTCCCAAAAGTTGTTTTACACCAATAGAAAGCGCATAGAGCTTTCTTCATCTTGTCCTCCGTACAGTTTTTGCCCAACAACTTGGTGTTCAGGATTAAGCTTAAACTCTTTCGAGAGCTCCAGAGCAATACCAAACATGGTCGTCTGAATTCTGAAATTTTGTAGCGAACATTTTTGTAGCAAATGTTTGCTGGTAATGCGATGTTTGTCGGCTGTTTGTCGGATATATAAAAATAAGCGACAAGAAAACGAAAACAAGTCACACAACTGAGCACAACAGTGAATTGTAGCAATGAACAAAGCAAATAAACACCAACACACTTAAACAACAAATTATTTATCGTAAATTTAATATGATTTCCAATCACAATTTCGACATGTTGATTTTATATTCCTTTTTTTTTTTTGTTGTGCGTAGATTTATGTTAATATAAACTCCTTTTGAGTCACTGTGTAACGACATGAAACAAAAGTGAACCTTTTTAAACACATAAATTAGTACGGGATTCCATTGTCGACCGGTTTGAGAACAAGACTTACTAAAATTACATTAATGGCCAATGCTTGAAGCATATAAATAAATTCATTTTGTCCAAGATGGAATCATACTACAACACTTTCCCTTAACACATTGTAATATCCATCATTAAAGCGCCCTAAAAAATTCTATTTCAATTTTGTATTGTTATTAATGTTTTTGGAAATAAAATTTCTTGGTTTTTTTAGCAGAATGTTTGTTACCCTCCAATATCTTCCTTTATTCCCATTATTTATGGGCTTGTTTATTATTAGTAACAACAAAGTAGGTGTGATGTTATTAATTCTATTAGTGATACTTCTACCAGGATAACATTTGGATAACATGCTTAAAACATTTATAAAATAGCCAATTTATTGAACTAACAAATAGTATACGACCATATGCAAGTATGTTGTGTTGTTTTTGTATATCGTATGACTTAATGGTTTGTAAATATGTACATAAGTGCAGTGAAACGTCGTCTAACAGACTCCTTCTATAACCGGACACCTCCCATGACCGGGCAAATTTTGTAGGTCCGATCTTTTCATCGCTTTTTCCATACAAAATGTATTCCCATAGTCCGACGTGAGCATTAAATTATAGAAAATTGGGCTCAAAATACCTCTTATAAGAGGACAAAAGCGTTGAAATACACCAGAATTTTTACCACAAATTAATATACTGCAATAAATGTTCATTAAAAAAAGAATGTTTGGTAGAGCGGGTTGCTCTATAGCTATTGATAAAATGTACATTGATTGTCTCTCCCTGATATGCAGACACCTGTCAAAACCGGACAAAAATACTTCGGCGGTGAGTGTCCGGTTGTGAGAGTTTTCACTGTATATGTCTGTGCATGTGTGTATGTATGTAATATCAGGATGCAGAAGTTATTTTTGAAGGCTTAACAAATGGTTATAAAACAAGGTCAATGAAAGATAAAAAAGAAAAAGAAAATTTATGAAAAACTAAACAACACACATGACTAGAATTACATAATAAAAGCTTTACACACTTTCGTGTTATAGGGGGCATTGGCATTACACCAACAATAAAAAAATAACAACAGCAAAGGAGTACTATAACTGAAGGACAATAAATTAAATGATGAGCAAACTTTTGTACATTTATTTACTTTTACAATCTGAGCACCCTTTTTTATACGCAAATTGTTTAGTACAGTCATAAATTTGGATAAAATATATTTTATTTTATTGTTTTTGTTTTTTATGTATACATTTTTTTGCTATAAATTGCTGTACTGTAAGGTAAGACCTCTAAGACTTCAGTTGTGCCATATATTATTTCGGCCTTTTTGAACAAAATATTATATGTATATGGCATAGTGAGAAAACACTTTTCGGAGTAACAATCAAATTTGTTGTTAGTTAAATGTTGCGGTCTTAACAATAATATATTTAACTTTAAAAAATTGTAAATTAAACATTCAGTGATTACGGAATAATTTGGCACTTTATCAGATGTGCTATACAATTCTGGAAATTTTATATTTAACTGTCAAAAAAATCAGTTAAGCTGTTGTCTTTATGTTCTCGACTAAATTAATCTTCAAGACAACATGTAATATTTTACTGAATAGTAAAATAATAATTTGGGAATAATACACGCACGGAAATACAATGGCTAGTTAAATTTACCATAATTTAAGAGCAAGCTATTGTGATTGAATTACGTGGGTGAACTAAAATCAAATATATCCTTTATGTCAACAACAGAAAAATTATACGTACGTCAGCATACCTGGGTATGCATAGTGTTTAAGAGCAATGTATCTTAAAAAGTAACAAACATATCCATCTAAAATTGCATGATATTCTTGATAGAAGTATTTTTTGCCTTATTCCGAAGTTTGAGTGAAATTGGACAGCATCTGTCAGAGATATAGCCACTTTTCGACATACATTTAGTACGGTAATTTTTTAGTTTGATGTTTTTTTTTGTTGTTCTATTGCTTAGTTGGTATATATTTCGACAGGGGGAGAAATCAAAAAGTGGGCATATGCTCTGGACTAAGCCGTCCAATTTCACCCAAACATTGGAATATTGCGAAGAACATTCTTATTAAGGATATCGTAAAATCTCAGATCGATATGTTCACTACTTTCTAAGATACATCGAAATCGAAAAGTGGGCATATCTCTGGACTAAGCCGTCCAATTCCACCCAATCATTGGAATATGGCGAAAAACACTTTTGTTAAGGATATCATAAAATTTCATATCGATAAAATTGCTACTTTACAAAATATGGTGCTTTTAAAACTAAAAACATACCCAGGTATGCCTCTGTTGGCATAAAGGATATTCCCGTCTACGTAATTAATATTTAACATGATTTTTGGCATCCTTTTTACATTTATATTATGAAGGCGTTTTAGACGAAACGTATACCATATTAAAGTTATTTATTTACAGATGTGCATAATCTATATTTTATACTAAAATCGACTCAGTATTTTGGAAGTTATAAGCGTTTGTAGTCACTAATAATAAAGGATGTGAAGATAAATTCGTAAGTAAATACATCCTACACATCTGTTAACACGGTTTCACACACTGTTAAAATACTTAATATAAGTTTTTCTTTTTTTCTTTTTTTCTTTTTTTATAAAACGCAATATAAATATTATTTTTAACCGACCCAGCAAAAACTTGGTAATGTGCTGTAATTACAAAACAACATACTTTTCAACCACAAACACATTCCGTCTAAATTACTTTACAGTAGTTACTCAAATACTTACTAGTAATTAAACAAGCGATTTATTGTCTCATTGGCAGAGGAGTAGTGTATCTGTTTATCATACAGACGATAAGAAGTTCAACACCTAGGGAAGCAAAATAGCTTTTTTTTAATTATGTTCATGTTTATGGCAACAATTTTTAAGCCCGTAGCAAAATATTTGTGCAGTAACGTAGTGAGCGCTTGGCATAAAATAACACAAGAACTGAAAATGGCATGAGTTCAATGCTTAGCAGAGACATTTAAAATTTTATTGTGTTTTGTGTATTCAATGCCTTTTAAATATTGAAATTTATAATTTATTAGTAATCGAATATGGTAAGTACTTGCCTCCATGTTAAAGTAATTGATTAAAATGCCAAAGTAGATTTAGTGAAGGGTATGCTTATTAGCATTTTAACTCATTACTTTGCCATAAAAATTGTTCTTGGGGACTTCAAAAAAATGGAGAAAGGTTATCAAATCTTCATGGATTTTTTTTTTAAACTCCGCCATTTATAAACCGATTTCGAGTTTTTTCTTTACTTAAAAGGATGTACATTCAGATTGGTCCCGTTGAAAAGTGGGCAGGATCATGCACATACGAAGTAAATACACATGCCTTTTCAACTGCTTCTACTCAACCGATTGCTATGAAACATTGCACACACATTAAACTTCTTTTTGGAAATTACATCATGATCAAAATAGTGGGCAGTACCACGCCCATGCAAAGAAAGTTATTCTTTTTCAACAACTTCTGCCAAGCCGATGCTTATGAAACTTTGCATACACAACGATAAGTAACGTTACAATACAGCATTATGTTTAGAAACATGGGCAGTGCCACGCCCATGAAAAGTAAATATTCATTTCAACTACTTCTACTTAACCGATTCTTATGAAATTTCACACAGAATTAGTTCTCGTGAAAGTATAACATTATAATCAAAATTATGGACAGTGTCATGCCTATTTTGTTGTCGGTTTTTTGCAAGAATTATTAACTCCATTTTTAAAGAAAACATTTTAATTTTGTTCTTAAATGCAGGAAATATTAAAATGGTGAAATATATTGAAAGTTCTAGCACGCTCCATGCAGCTGCTTTCAGGGTAGGATATAGCGCAATTCTAAAAGACCTGCATACTACTGATCCACACTCATAAAAATCTCTTGCGCAGTACAATAATAAAATGAAGTCGGTAATTATTTTTCAGGGAGCAACTATAATGGGTGGAATCTGGCAGAGGCATAGAAAATTTGCAATTTAAAATAATAATTCCGTTAAAATGGGCACTTCTAGCAGGCAGGCAGCAGTATAATAAACTGGAGTCGTTATGTCCAATTGTTTCTCAGGGAAGGCGCTATATGGGGTGGAATCTGACAGAGATATAGAGAATGCTCAATTGAAAATAATAAATCCGATAAAAGGGGCAGTTCTATGTCTCTTCTTCTATTTCCACATCAATCCAGAAAAGGCTTCCAAGAGCGTTCTGCCTCTTGTGTTTGTCGATAGGTAACCCTGTAGTGAACAATTGCGGCACCTCAATTACAACTAAAGTCAAAAACAGACAAAAAAAATTTTTTTAATATGTCAAATTATAAATAAGAGCTTGTTTTTCACAACCATTTATCGTTTCACTGAACATTTGTCGTCACCGTGCCATAACCATGTGTTTTCTCTGCGTGTGATGTAATAATTAAAGATACATTTTTGTTAATACCTTTAAACTACATCAGATCATATCTAGAATCCCTCCTCCATTTTACAACAGCATTTTTTATATTCCTCTTAGTTTTTTAAGAATATTTTTGCTTTAAGAAAAATTAAGGTGCAATTGACCTCATGATTCAGTTAAATTTATCATTGACAAACACGTTTTAAATAATTATATACATAATTAGTTTTAGTATCTTATATAAGAACATAAATTTTAGTAATAAATTCAATGAAAAGTAAAACAACAAAAACTTTCAATACCCAGGTACCAAAATTATTGCTGCTCAAACTAAATAATAAAATAATTTTGAAGAAATAATTATCTAATGATTTATGACAAATTTCTGTAGCAATTATTCGTATGTAGACTGTTTTTCAATGAGTATAATAAGCGTTAATGACTTTGAATAAACAATAAGGCCGAAAAAAATTGACTTTATTGTTGACATATTTAATGGCATTTTCCCTACTAACGAGTCAAATACATTTCCTCACACATTACACGCTCATGCAGTTAGTTACAACAAACACTTTGAAGTGGGCATTTACTAATGTATGGTACGTGTGTATGACTGTGTTTGTTGTATCTTTTCTAGGAACTTCACATTCAAATACCAGATGAACAAAGATATTCTTATGGCTGGCCGTCCAGTCAAAATAAACAATAGTGGGCACATAATTAGACGGATACCAGTGTGCGTATGTTTGTTCGCACGCACAACCCAGCTGGACATCATTAGGCTGCTCATATGTAACCAACCAGCCAGCTGCTTAATAAAATAATGGTTCAATAGACATGCGGGTAAAGTTGTAACTAACCTCCCCAATTGTGTGATTGTGTACGTTCAACTATTTATGTATTTGTGACTTCTCATAAATGTCCAACTTAACTCAAGTTATTAATTAGAGAAAATGCATGCAACCACAGACGACACAGTTACACACACATACGCACTCACCAGTATATTCTATCCGACTTGTGGTGTAGGGGCCAGTTCCGTATGAATTCATGACAAGGACAACAATTACAGTTTGTAAATGTGTATGCGTGTGTTGCTGTTCTACAGCAGAAACTGTTTTCGTATTATGACTATGATCTTTGAATAACTCCTGTTAGTAATTTTATTTTTAAGATTTTATCTTCAAAACATAAATCTCAGTTATATTGTCATCTTCATTATTGCGCTCATACCCTCATGGAAAATGGGAAATGATTGCAAAAAAGAAAATACTTCAAGCAAACAATAGGTGTAATTATACAGAAAATACTCGTGTCATTGAATTCATTGATTTTAAGGGAAGTCTGTGTAGGTATTAATATATTAATAGAAAAATGTATTAATGTAAGTTTGAACTGCATAGACCCAGCAAAAAGGTTGGTTACTGGTAGGCAAAAAAGTATATGAGGATTTAAAGCATAAGTACTTATAATTTGACCCGATTAGTACTAGGGTATTCATTTAATCAGGCTTCGGTTAACTGATTAATAAAGTTTTTTTCTAAAATTAAGTAATTTCAATACATAAAAATGCATAAATTATTTATTATTTTTAGTTTATTACCAAAAAAAAAGCAAATACCAATAAAAACAACAACAATTCTTGAACTAATTCAAGCAAAAAAAAAAGATCATGAAAATGGGTTAATTAAAAAATAAACAAGTTTGTGCGATCATTATATTAGTTATTTCAATAGTTTAAGCAGATCTTCTAAAATAATCTTTTCGAAAAATAATTTGGTTTGAATGTTTATGATTTAAGCGATTATTTTTTCTTTAGTTTTGAAAAAACTTGACTTGGAAAAAATCCTTTCAGTTATCGTAGATGTTGGAGAAATCGAAAGCAATCGATGATATAGATTATCTAATTTCTCAGTCCTTTTCCTGGATTTCTCTAAAGATATAGAATTTTCCATTATGCCATTAGAGTCCTGTTTTAATTTTTTAAAATTCTTAACATTTCTTTTTGTTTCGGTTAATTCTGTAAAAATATTGTTTGTATTACTATCGATAGTTTCCTCTGCTGTCAGGTCATCATCTGACTCATCTTGACAAAACTCAGCGCTTAACATTCTGCAAAAAATTTTATTTCCTAATTCCTTAGTTTCCGTTTTTTGTAATGTATTTTTAAAAACTTTTGCTAGAAGGTAATATTCCTGAGTGGAGGTTTAAAATAAGAGTATTTAAAACTTGAATTTGTCTCTCATTAAATCTAATTCTTAGATTTTTAATTAAATCGTTGACAATAGTATTTTTCGTCATGTCAAAAGTTTTTAAGGTTTTACTTAAGTTAATATTATTGAACAAACTTCTTTGTTTTTATGAAAAATTAATTTCTAAACACATACCCAGCAAAAACTCGGAAATGAGTTATCATTACCGAACAACATACTTTTCAACCGCAAACTACATAGAGTCTGAATTACTTTACAGTAGTTGAACAATTACTTACTACTAATTAAGTAAGCCATTTATTCTCTTATTGACAAAGTAGTAGTGTATCTGCTTATCATACAGACAATAAGTAGTTCAATCCCTGGGGAGGCAAGATGGATTTTTTTAATTGTGTTCATGTTTGTGAAAGCAAGTGTTAAGCCCGTAACAAAATAGTTATAAAGTAGCCTAGTGAGTAAAACATTTGGCATAAAATAACACACGGCATGAGTTCAATGCTTAGCAGAGGCATTTAATTTTTATTGTGTTTTATGTATTCTATGCTTTCTAAATACTGAAATTTATAACCTTTTATTTGTAATCAAATGTGGTAAGTACTTGCCTCCAACGACATCGACATGTTAAACTAATTGATTAAAATGCCAAAGTAGAAGTAGTGAAGGGTATGTTTATTAGCAGTTTAACACATTGCTTTACCAGCAAATTTTTTCCTGAATACGTTTTGCATATGAGACGATACAAATAATTACACACAAAAATATGTTATAATATGTACTACAAAAAATTTAAGATTTTGTTACATCGGTTAATCGACTGCAATTAACCGGTTTAGTCGTTAATCGAAAATAGGCAATTTTAAATTAATCGATAAATTAATCGGGTACTACTTTCTTGGTTAACCGATTAACTGTTAACCAATTGAATACCCTAATAAGTACTTATTTTTGTTTGAGAAGTTCAAAATATAGGGGGTACCCCTTAAAAATTTACTTACATTTGGTAAACACAGAAAAAAATGGAATGTAAAATCAACATGACGCAATTGTGATTTGAAATCATATTAAATTTACATGAAATAATTTATCGATTTAGTGTGTGTTAGTGTTTACTTGCTTCGTTCATTGCTACAATTTACTGTTCTGCTTACCCACTAAGCCTGAGATTCGAAATAAAAGAAGGTTCGCTAAAACAAAGAATTTTCGAAACAAATTTGTTCGATAAATGCTCATGAATCTAAAAAAAATCGAATGTTCGCAAATGCTAGCTTTTGTCGATAATGTTGCGACAATAATCTCATTTGCCAAATTTCATAAAATGTGAATGTTCGCAGCATCGAAATATGTCTCGATTAGAAGCGCAATTGCCAAATTTCATAAAATGTGAATGTTCGCAGCATTGAACTATTTTCGATAATTTATCGAATGTGTAATTTACATTCATGTGTGCAATAATTGAATAGAAAAAAATTTGCCACTATAGCCTAGTGGATGTGTGCTAATCTGTTAGCCTGGCAGTACCGTGTTCGAATCTGATTGACTGCAGCCTAAGTTACAATTTTAAATAAATAAATATTCCATTTACATTAAAATAGATAAATTAAAAAAATAAAGATGGCAATCTTGAAAAATTACTTTTTCCTGCATTTTTGTGGTATCGATATTGGTTCGCTATTGATTTGTCAGCGAAACATCGAAATCGAAAGACTTGCTGCCACAAACTGAGCGACGAGTGGGCTCTAGCAGCTTTTTCTCTTTCCGACTTCGATAGCCGTTCTCGAGTGTTTTGTCCGAGAATCAAAAATTATCAGTCTAACCATAAATCTCTTTGATTTTACAACTTTATCATAAACGTTACATTTCATTTTAAATCAACATGACTATAACTTTAATTTCAAATAAGTTGTATGTTAAATAATCATTTAAATCATGTTGAAGTAAAATTAAATACATTTTACATGCGATGGTATTTATTTAGTTTATAGGTAAAGTAAAGTTTGAAGCTGTTGCGGCTGCAAGTGGTACGAGTTCAAATCTTGGCTTGGGCAGCCAGCTACAACACAAAGTTTTCTCATGCCTATCACGTAAGTAAAATGATTAATAGAATAGCGACGTTAAAGTCATGTTGTTTCAGCTTGATATAACTATTATTCAACATGATTCTTAGTGTTTTTCAATATTAAATTCACGTTGTTTAAACCTGAAATAACTTTGATTCAACATGATTCATCGTGTTGTTCCAATATCATGTTGTTTCAACTCGAAATAACTTTGAATCATTATTATTCGTATTATTTCAGTATCAACTTCATTTTGACGTAACTGCACTGCAATATTAAATCAACATGAAATATAGTTAATTCAAAAGGATAAAATTTCCTTCAAAATTATTGTAAATCATGTTTAATTAAAATGAAACGGCTATGAAGCAAAATCACTACCGAAAAATTTTTAATTAACCTGGTTTTCGACGATTTTACATGGAAATTTTTCTATGTGTAGTATGTGACTAAACTCCAAAACTATCAGTTTTATATTCAATAATTTCAAGAATTTTCTGTTTTGAAACAAATTTCTAAGTAATAAGCAAATACTTTTTTTATTCATACTCAGTGTCACAGCAATTAACTAGTTAGTATTTGACTTACTTGAAGCTAAAAAATAAGTAGTCAAATAAACAAAAACATTTTTTCGTTAAAAATCGATAATAATTGAGCTTGAGGCCAGACTCAATTATTCTCGATTTTTAACGGAAGTTACTGGAAGGCTGAATAAAATACATTATATTGAAAACATTTTTTATTTATATTTTTTCAGTCACTGTTGTTTATCCAGGTAGGATACGAATCAGTGCCTTTTCGTATTTGAGGACAAGAGCTTTAGTCACTATACTTATAAGATTAAGCGCTAAAAACTTGTTTTTATATACAAACACATGTTAACTTAAAAAGTATTTGTCTACTTATTTTATTACTAAAGGGTAACAAATTATAGCTACTTTCAGCTAGTGACACAAGTATGCACTAGTTTTATTTATAGTAATTCTAATTTTGAACATAGTAAAAACATAAATAAGTACCACTCATTACTTTGTAACCCATTAAAAAAGAACTGCCGGTTACAAAAATGCTAAAAGTTTTTGCTGGGCCTGTACAATGTACATTATACATACATAGATACATAACGTCTATGATCTAAAATGAAAAGCAAATAATAAACTATGTGCGTATGTATTATGTATTTAAATAAGAGAGGGCAACACTAAATTTATTACACTATCTTTATTAGCGAATACTGGTATGGGCATTTCCACAGAACAGACCACTTTCTGTGGCATTACGTTTCGAAGCAAACTTGTAATATGAAACCATACAGTTCGATTTTTTTCCTTTTCTCTTATTTAATGTATACAAAAATAAAAAACGATAAAAAATCTAGTTTTTCTTTGAAAACCCAGTTTAATTGCTTGGTAACGTAACGTAAGGAAAGACAACACTTTCTTTAATTGCCTTCACTGATTATGTTCTTTTAATAACGACGTTTTCACGACTACGTTTAAGACAATATTTCCCTTTGCTGTTGTATTAGCAGCTTTTTATATATGTGTAAATTAGCGCTTTCGGACATTCCAGTAAGCTTTCGTCACTTTATGTAGAAGACGCCCAAAACTTCCACTTCTCTTAGTTTTAATTTGTAAAACTGTTATTTAGTGAAGTTTATGCTGGCAGCTCTGTGATCTTGAGATTATTAAATATAGCTCGTCTCTGACGCAACATAATTGAGCGACTGAGAAGCAAAGTATACAAGTGTCAAAACTAAAAAAATGTTGATGGTTGCAGGAATGAACAAGCAATATCTATCACCCTACAAATATGTTGACCAATATGCTGACCTTACAAAGCCAAAATATTAAGTATGAAAGTTATCGGTATCGTATCTACAAAAATGCTGTTTCCCTAATTTAAATATTATTTCTGTGGTTTTCCTCAATAAGAGCGTATGTTTAAAATCAATTTTTTCAGGAGAGTCCAACGACTTTATTTTTAATACTACATATTCTGTGTGATTTGTATCAAACTTTTTAAACAATCATTTAAATATATCGACCCCTTATCGCCAAATGATCGTAAGCCACAAAAACTAAATCCTTTAGGAGAAGGGTTTTTTATTGTATTTAAACATGATTCACAAACTGTCGCTTACGATCAAATATTATAGCCTGTATTTCAAAAGTTATCAACAATTTTGACATTTTGACGATTTTAAAGTATGAGTAGGATCATCAAATTTTGATTTCAATAAAAAAAAATTATTCTTTAAAAATGTCGCTTACGATCATTTCGCGCAAAGAGATCGATATGTTGTAAGAATTTTGTTTGAAAATTTCAGACAACTATTCCAAAAGGATAAGATCATAGAGAATAATTGAAAATACAACCTGCCAAGTACAATAAAAGTGAATGAAGAAAAAAAGCTTATGTCACTATCAATTGTTTACATTGAACAAAAATTTAACTAATTCAAGCACACAAGCAGACTTAAGATTTTTTAAACTGAAAAATGTTTGCTTTAATTTTGTAGTTCCTGGAAGGCAATTACTTTTAATGAGCACGGTGTAGTGGAAAACGCAACGTATCAAACAATGAGCAGAAAACAAAAATTAAAAAAGCGTATAAGTAATAATAAGTTTTTATTAACTGAACAATAGTTAATTAGCGCTGAAAAATATTTGAATAATTTAAAAATTACGTTGTTTTTAGAAGAAGAAAAATCAGAATTGGTTAAAGTTTTATCGAAATTTTTGGTCCATGTAAAAATAATCTAAAATAATGCAATCCGCGCTTATTCCAGAAAATCACAAAAGTAATATTTAAGTCCTGTTTAAATGCAAGCTTCTATTTTGACTTAAATCAGACATAAACGATAACAACAATTTAAGACTTAAAACTGAAACTGAATTTAAATTTAACTTAAATATAAATACGATGTCAAAAACTGGTCATATTTAACGAACTCCATGATATAATACCTTCATGGCATTTTATGAACTCAAAATGTGTTGACAACATTTGTCTAATCTCACAGGAAAAAGTCAAAAGACAGTTTCAAAGCTAGACCAACAAAAAATGTCATAAAAACAAACTCTTTCATTTTCTTATGTGGTTTCAATATTAATTAAGCTCTTTATGCCCTAAAAGTGTTTTTTCATTCATTCAAAGCTTAAAAATCATACAAACGAAATTCTTAAGTTTTAGTATTTTATCTGCATTACTGACCGCAATTAGTCGGTATTTTTTCCTTTAAGCAATTAAATGTACTTAACTAATTAAAAGCCGCCATTATAACCGACACTTTGACCGCAAACTTATTATTGTACAACAATATTTTACTGTCAGCACTAATGCAAAACCGCAACAAGCGTAAATATGAGTTGCAAAATGCAAACACATTCATTCAAACGTTCAAACATGCAACAATAAAGGCTTTATTAAAAAAAATAAAAATGAAATGAAAATAAACCAAGTCACCACTAAAAAAAACAAAAAAGGAAACGAATAAAAAATTTAATAGACTATTGCAAAGCAAAACTGAAAAAAAATCAAAAATTAGGGACAAATAAAAAAAGGAAATGCTTTTTGGCTAAAAACCGAAAATGCATAAAGTTTTCAGTTTTCAATCGCCTTTTGCCACTTTGTTAGTCATACACTTCAGTGGCACACTAAAGAGCAACTGCAAAAAAACTACAGCAGAAGCCGGCAGTAACAGCAAAGCGACAATAACTCCAACAACAATAACTAAAATAAATATTAAAATTCTAAAGTATAGATTATAAGTGACCGACCTAATGTCCATTTTAAACATGACTATCATCATCATTATGATCATTATCATCGTATCGAGGTACTAAATAGTTATTTTTATCATGCCACTATTAACGTCTTACTCGTACAAAGCACTGTTCTCTCTGACACTTAACTTTTTTAAGTTTTGCAAAAGTGTATGTTTAGTATCTGTGAATTTGTAATTGTTTGGAGATATTAATGTATGCAGTAGCGATGGAATCAAGACAAAACTTTCAGTCACGATTATGCTAGCTGATGGCAAAGAAAGGTAGGAGAGGTTCGGACAACCTCTATATCCGCGCCTGATCATGACTTCCATTGCATTTCATAATTTCCACTATTCTATTTTTAAATTGCGAAAAGATAACTTAAGAATTTTACTTAGGCGCATTTACGCCCGACGAATTAAGACACCCATGATCAAAGACACATACGTGAATGAAGAAATCATAGTCATTATTAAGCCTAATTCACGTTAGTCGTGTACGTCCATCTCTGATATAAACCGTCAATCGTAAAAGTTTTTGTTTATATATTTTTAAAGATATGTCTGCAACATAATTAAAGAATTCTAATAAGTACTACTCATTACCAAGGCTTGAACTCTCATGCAGCTAAAAATTAATCTAAAAATGAAAATTATGCATTTATCTATGAACAAAGTACCAAAACTAAAATAATATGAACATATTTTTTAATTTTTTTTTTACTATTAGAAAAAATATAAAACAAACATAATTGGGTCTATTATTTAATGCCACCGAACTATAGTAGCGTTGCCAGTCGGCAAGTGATAATTAATGGTTGCCTGAAAGGCACTAAATAGCAATTGAAATTGACAGCTCTCAGTTGCCAGTGGCCATCAGTAGTATAATTTTCAGCAATTGGCAACCCAACGGAGGCTCGGTTGCTATCCACAATCAGTCTATTAATATTTTTTTCAAAAATTGCGAAATATGCATTTAAAAAATGTGTATAACTTCAAAAATATGCATTTATAGCCAAAATATGCACGTACGACCAAAATATGCAACTACAAATCGATGCCAAACTACTATATATGGGATTCTACACGGTATATACCCGATGTATGGGTGAATACCACGTAAATACCTGGTATATTCCTTTTTCAGGAATTTATTTGAGTATTTATAAAAAGCATTTGAAAAGGAACCCTTGCTTTTGACAGCAAAATTAAAAAACAAAAACGTTTAATATACATTTTTATTTTGTTATTCTCTACAATTTTAGAGACTTCTTCTATAAAGTTAGAGATTTCTCATAAATATGCGGTTGTAGATGTTTCTAATCAATGCTAGTGCTTGTTTCCGATGGTGAAACTTCTCGTGAATTTTTACAATGTTCGGGATAGAAACGACTTTTTGCAAGTTTTTGGCTCTTTACAATTTATATGATTTTTAAACCATATTAGACTTTTTTATCATGCTGCTGTTAGCAAGTTTTTGTGAATTCTCGCCATTTTCGCGATTTTTTCCTAATTTTTGGTATTTTTAATCAAAATTATGGCTTGTTTAAAAATTTGCAATTTTTCGCGAATTTTCGCTATATCGGTGAAACTTTTCCAAAGGTTTTGGTTTTCTTATATTTTAATTAAACGCAACATTGTAATCTTTCATACATAACCAAGTTTTTGCGAATTTTCATAATTTTCGCGATTTTTACAAAGAGGGTAACACTCCTAGTAGTTTGAGCGAGTTTAAAATCTGCCGCGCAATGTGTTCATTTGTTAAATTTTCTACAACAACAGTTATTCCTAGCCTTTGGGTATATACCAGAGTATATACCCATTTTTACCCAATTTACTAATTTTACCGGGTATTTACCAATTGGGTATTTACCCTTTTGCCATTTATACAAACTACATAAAATTTGATGATTCGCATAAATAATTAGCCAATACTTCTTTATATATCACCACATTACTGCTCATTACTCACACACACTAGTACTTGTAATTATCAATGATAATTCATACTAGAATAGAGAAATAATAAAAAGAAGATCAACACAAGACAAAAGAAAAAAAGGGAATATCAGTAACTATCAAACGAAATACAGCTCTAAGACTGACAGTATGAATTGATTAAAAGTATATGATATTCAACTCTTGGCTGCAAACCACCGACTTGGTCGAGTGGTCTAAACGATAAAGAACTCCGATGGGATTAGGGGGAGCTATCGAAACGTCAATTCAACTCTCCGCGCAGTCAAAGTTTTCTTTGTCTACATGCTTTACATTTATCTCTAAATAAAAATATAATATAATTGAAAAATTAAATTAAAACCGAACTCAAGCCAAAAATAATTAAATTTCTTTGGATATTCACAAATACAATTGAAAACTGCGACTTATATTATCGAATAGTGTGGATCCCTGGCTACAACTTTCATGTGGTCCAAATGAGCTACAAGTAAAGATGGGCCCAAACATGGCAAAAATCTCTCGGCATAGGATATCTTTTAAGTCTTACGTTTAAAGTATACTTTAAACTACTACTACTACTTTAAACTACTCTATATATAGAGGTACGTTTACACTTGGCAAATATTAGCAAAAAAACGTAACCACTACTTTTGCTAAGGGTTAGTGTAATTTAACTTGGTTTTTATATCACAAAAGTTACAAAGTTATTTAAAGTTATTTATGCTGCAAAACAGATATTTTTATATTATTTCTAATAAATGCGAACCACGTTTTTTTCGGCAAATATTTGTACGGTACGCACCTTAAGATAAGCTTAGCAGTTCTATGTAAAACACCACGAGGAACGTTTTTGTGGAAGATTTTAGCCCTCTATATCGCCACTGAAGGGGAGTTTTTGCCCCTTATTTCAAAAAAGAACAAAAACATGCATATGATTAAAAGTTAGAAAGCTAAAATATTTTACATAAATGTTACTTGTGCTGTGTTACTAGTTTTTTAAACAGTCGTTAGAACTTTATGGCCTAGGATCATTAAAAAAAATTTCAAGCAGTTGTCTGTACTGTTCAGCTTGACCTCATATCCATCAGAGTGTATGTATTTTCTGAATGTACATTTTGGCACCACTACATGAGTACAATAATAATGCAAATAAATTAATTTTCTTGGCATTCCTCCAACAAAAGTATGACTTTAAATAAGGAAATGATACACAAGCAACTTGTAATAACTCTCAGAACATTTAACAGCAACAAAAACAACAATTCATTATTGCAACAGCAATATATACAAGCCACTACCAACCAGTACGTTTGTTACACAGTTTTTTTTTTGTTTTATTGGCCTTTTAGTTAAGTTTCTGTTTTTATTTCCTAAAAACTTCTGTTAAGTCCTCTTTCTCCCTAAAACAAATACATACTTTCGAAAAAGTGGCTTTTTGTCTTTTGTGCATTGTTTTCATTGATACTAAATTTAAATGCTGTTAGAAAATGTTGTTGCTGCTGTTGCAAAAGTGACTACTACAAGATGTTTGCATTTGCATACATTTGTAACATTTAGTGGGTGGCAAACTTTTATCTTTAATTTATATATATTTTTTATTATTCAACAAAAGAAGATTTAAATTCCTAATATTGATATTCTACATTTTCATAAGTAGGCAAAAGGATTCATGTGGAAAAAGCATTACATTATATAAATTTTCACAATGTTTAGTGGTTTTCCAATTTCAGGCTTATTAAAAATTTTCATGTGCATTTTATTGATAAAAGTTTTCGATAAGAACAAAAGAATATAAGAGAAAGATTTTAATAAATGAAATTGCTTCGTTGATTTTTTGGTCTAAATTAAAGCAAATATTTTGTAATAATCATGGCTCGGACTTTCATGCAAATGCATATTTTTTGTGGTGACAGAGGTATTGACTAATTATCTATTCGAATCATAAAATTTTATGTAGTTTGGCATCGATTTGTTGTTGCATATTTTTGCATATTTGGGTGCTAAGTGCATATTTTTGCATATTGTGGCAATAAATGCATATTTTTGGAGTAATAAAAAGTTTTGTAATTTCATATTTCTCAATGGTTTAAAAAAATATTAATAGGCCGATTATGGATGGCAAAAATGATACTACTGATGGCAACTGGCAATTGAGAGCTGTCAATTTCAGTAGGGATGTAACGAATACCGATACCGATACCGATATATCGGCGATACTTCAGATTTTCCGATACATCGGTATCGGCGATATTTTACTGTCGATACGACGATACTTAAAAAAATTTTTTCAGAGTTTTTTTTTTTAACAAATAATATATTTTTGTTCGATTTTACCATGAATTAAATTAACTTCGTTATTTTTTAAATCTTATTAATATCAATTTTAAAAATTAATAATATTTTATGCTGTTATTTTGTAAAAAAGTTATTTATATTTTGTTAATTTTACCATGAATTCAAATTCAAGTCGTTGTTTTTTAAATCTTATTCCAGCAAAAAAAAAAGATACTCCAAAGAAGTCATGAAAATGTAAAATTCGCGATCTGGAAGTATTGCAAAGTTGGATAATTTCTAATTAGCTTTACATATCCTTGCCATTGCAAGAAGTTCTGTTTTTCGATTACCAATCACCGAATTGGAATCGATGCTACGACAAATTTCTTTTTCGGTATTCCATAATAATTTTTCCTCAAGGAAACAGGATAAAAAATTACACATTTTCACAATTTTTTTATGCGAATTTAAACTCAGAACTGTATTTTCATGTAAATTTAAGTGAATAAATATAAACTTAGAAGTCTTTTAATAATTAAGCTATTAAGTTATTTAGAAGAATATTAGTTGATAAATGTCTTTTAAAAAAATCGATTTTTTAAAAAGCATGGGGAGTATTTTTTAAAATTATAAAGGAATTAAACATTTTTTATTGCCATTGCAGGAAGTTCTGTTTTTCGATTACCAATCACCGAATTGGAATCGATGCTACGACAAATTTCTTTTTCGGTATTCCATAATAATTTTTCCTCAAGGAAACAGGATAAAAAATTACACATTTTCACAATTTTCTTATGCGAATTTAAACTCAGAACTGTATTTTCATGTAAATTTAAGTGAATAAATATAAACTTAGAAGTCTTTTAATAATTAAGCTATTAAGTTATTTAGAAGAATATTAGTTGATAAATGTATTTTAAAAAAATCGATTTTTTAAAAAGCATGGGGAGTATTTTTTAAAATTATAAAGGAATTAAACATTTTTTATTGCTTTTCTACTAATTATCTGCATATTTTTAATATAGATTTTTTGGAAGCAAAGAAAATGTAGCTCCTTAAAAATTACTTCCAATGTTTTATCAATTTTAAATATTCTCTCTCATAATGCAATTTTGTATATTAAAAAAATTGCACTTGAGTTTTGTTAATCTAAACTTGAACTCAATTTCAATATATGTATCGGTATCGGATACGGTATCGGCGATATTTATTTTTAAATATCGGTATCGGTATCGGATCGGCAAAACGGCGTATCGTTACATCCCTAAATTTCAGCTGCTACTTAGAAACCATTAAATTTCATTTGCCAACTAGCAACACAACTAAAGTTCGGTTGCATTAAATAATAGACTAAATTATGTTTGGTTTTATGTTTTTTTCTCTAATATGTAATAATAATAAAAAGTTTAAAAAATATTTTGATATCATTTTAGTTTTGGTACTTTGTTCGTGGTAAATGCATATTTTTGCTAATATTTTTCATTTTTAGGTGCATTTGTTAAACGCTTAAAATCAATTGTTGTATGAAAGTCCGAGCCCTGGTAATAATACATATTGTTAACCTCTATGGGGACAACAGCAATTCTGGAATGGCCAATGCATTCCCAATATAATTTTTTTTTAGAGATGCAACACTAAGGTAACATTATGCAGCAAGAAAAATCCCAAAGAGTACCACTTAGTTAGATAAATACTGATTTTATTAAATATAAATTAAAATTACCTGATTTTTGGAAAAGATCGACTTTGACCTTGAGAATCGATTTTATTATAACTTGGGAAGAGATTGTTATATTTCATTACAAAAACCACTTTAAAACTTAAGGAAAATTAAATTTGTTTTTCAAATGTATAAAAAATCGAAGATGGCAAAAACTTGCCTTTTTATTGACTGATAATAAAGCCACATATACCACAAATAAAATAAGCTTTATTTCATGAAAATCGGTGTATAAATAAATATTGATTTTATTCATAATAAAGTAAAATCCCTTGATTTTTGCACGAATTGCGAATATTTACACTGTACAACAAAATAAATTTTTTTAATAACAAGGTTCTAAGGGCGAGGACACACGAGCGTTTTTAAAACGCGTATTTCTGCTTTTTTATATTAAATTTGAAAGTTTTAAATTTTTAATCTCTCAAATTTAATACAAAAAAGAAGAAACGTGCAGAGGTTACCAAAATATGTATACGTGTATCGACGTTTTGAAAGTTTACATCTGGGACTAATTTTAGGGGGAGTTAAGATCAAAGATCAAATTTGGGTTAATTCACAAAAGCATACAATTAGTACTCAAAAAGCGCAAAAAAGCGCAAAAACATACAAAGTGTATATGTATAAGTAAGTAAGTACACATATATAAAAAACCATACAAAATTTTAAAATAAATAATTCATTTTAGTATCAATTCATTTAATTTAGCAGTTAGCTAAAGCTTAAAATAAAATAGCAATTCATCAAAAAACACAATAAAACGTTTTATAGAAAAAATTTACATTTTCATATACATATGTATGTATGTAGCTGTGACAATAAGTAAAAAGTGCTTAAGTCATATTTTATTGTTTTGTATGAGGGCACTTTTAAGAATATAATGTTAATATTAACTCAAAATTAGGTTATCTCGACTTAAGCACAGTTCCACAATCGCCATTGTTGGGTCACAAAATTAATTTTTAGGTAAACACTTGAAGGAAATTTGTAATTGCAACAACAAACTATTCTTGCTTTAGACCGCATTTCACATGCAATAGTGATTTGGCTGAGTTTAAGAAAGTCGTTTTCTAATCTTTGGATTAAAAATATTCTTTAAGCCAAATGTTGCTTCGACTTCGGCATTTGAGTAAATAAAGTATTCAAAAAGCACCAAAAGCGCTACAAAAAAATAAAAAAGCGTCAAAAATACCGTTTAAAAAAAAGCGTATTCAGAAAAAATAAAAGGCTAATAACAAGCTAAAAAACGTCATAAGATACCCGAAAATCGTTAAGATGACAACAATCACAAAAGGAAATAAAAACTCACCTTTCTCCGCTTGCGGCAGCAAACATTCTTTTTTTAAAGTAATTTACTTATGTTTTAATAAACATTAAATGGTTTAAGGGTGCCCTTTATTTTTCTTACGTCTCTCATTGTTCTAAAAATTATTTAATTAAAGCTTAATAATGATATTATGAACTATTAAAAGTTTATTTATTAAACGGAAATCAAAAAACAAAAACCAATATGCAAACCCTCTATCTCTCTCTCTCTCTCTCTCTCTCTCTCTCTCTTTGCTTTTATTTAATTTTTTTTGCAGCAACAACTTTGCAGTCTAACGGCACAACTTTTGTTTTTGCTTTAAATTGGTTCATTTTGTAAGTGAAAATGTATTTTTTTTTCTAAAATTTTCACACTAACTTTTTTCACTTTAAACTTCAACTTTTTGCAAAGATTTTTACATACACTTAAAGTGGACATTCCTAGCTTTATTTTGATACAATTTTTACACCGAGGGACTAGTTATGTCTTTAGAAATTTTTATTAAATCACTAGCACTTTCTGACACAGATATTTCACAATGATTCTTCGATGTAATTTAAGCGCGAACTGACTGACAGAGTGATTTCGGGGAAAAAAAAAGTTTTTTTTGTTTGTGCTTGAAAATGTGTATTTTTGTGCATTAAATGACACCTTAAGATATACTTTAATTGTTGCATTAAGCAATAAAATAAAGCTGTTTAAAATTTCAATTTTTCTCTCAATCTCATACTAGGGGAAGACGTAATTTTACTTTTCCAATAAGATTTCATTTTATGCAAATGCTCACCGAGTTAATATGCACTAATTTTGTCTAATTAGTTATTTTATTATTAATTTTACACCCAAATTTTAATTTATAAATCAATTAAACATCTTTAAATATATTAAAATACACAAATCTAATCAAAAATATCGTATTTCATATATTTTAATAAACACTCACACATGCACACTGATTTATTTTCTTGTACGTGTTTTATCTTTTTTTTACAGTTCATCTCATAAGATTGTTGTTATAAGAATTCTTATAACAGCGCTCTCATAAAAACTCTTATAACTCTACGTCTCCACCTAACTTGAAATGCAGTTGTAACTTGAAGTTATGACTGCGTTGTTAAAAAAATTGCACTAACAACTATGCTATAACCTGAAAAAAGCAATAACTTGAGCGGTCTACACTTAACATTGAGATAATATTAATTTGAAGTCTACACGTAACATAATTCTCTCATTGATTGAATTTGACAATCTTATCTTACATATTATTTTACGTGTAGAGCTCAAGTTAGCCATGAAGTTGGTATGAACATCATGTCGAACATCGCATATGGCTAATGTAGACCGCTCATGTCCATGTTTAGTCTATGCTCTGACATCGATGCCCGAACATATGTATGTCTGAACATCAATGTTCGCCATGAGCAGCGATGCCATTTATGAAGATTTTTTACGATATGACAAAAAACGATATGACATACTGTGTTGTCATATCGTAGATTTTTTACGATATAACAACACTGCGATATGTCAACACAGTGTGTCATATCGCAGTGTTGTCATATCGTAAAAAACTTACGATATGACATCAGAGTATGTCATATTGTTTTTTCTTTTCATATCGTAAAAATTTTTCATAAATGGCATCGCTGGCCATGAGATTCGCCGTCAACAACCATTTTCAATAGAAAGAAAATAGACAACAAAATTGGTAAATATTCCATCTCTATTGCACTGCCAAAAAACACATTCATAAGGTAGAACATGGACATCGTACGTATTTACCACAACAAAAAAGTTGATGAATTTTTTACAGTTGCTCTGCCGGCGTCATGTTCATGTCATGTTCAAGTTGATGGCTCGTGAATACATATGGTAAGAAGCAACGTGTCTTGAAATTTCTAGTAAAATTTTAGCGTCAGATGGAACAAAAAATACAAGTGACTTGAAACAACAATGGCGCATATTCAGAAATTATCACTAAGTGTTAACTTTTTTAAGTACATATTTAAGTTATTCGCAGTTTCAGCATAAAAAGTTTGCACGTAATTATGGGCAAAGCTGTAACTAAATGCCAACTAACTAACATATTCAATGAACAGCTGATTACGTCTAGAGATGTATTTTTGGTCAATAAAATTTGTTTGAATAACTTAATTTTTACAGGAATTTATTTTAATTGATTTACGACTACAAACTATAAGCAAAAAACTACTTTTTTAGAATTTGCTTGAATTTTTTACAGCTTTTTAATTAATTAAAGAGTGTATCGTTCAAAATATTATCAAAATTTTATTTTCTCTATATGCCAATATGCAGGGTTGCATTTCTTTTGCCAACTAATAGCACTTGCTACGCTAGTTATGAATTGTGAATAAGAGCTATAACTATCTATGAACTGTATTTCAGTGTCTGTTTTATTAGTTCTCACTTTGGTTATGATTTCTGAATATGCGCTAATATTATTATCAGAAATCTTACGAAACCAGGGATGGAAACTCTGGTACATTTATCTATATAATATTTCTGGCATAATAATATATCCTAGAAGTAAGTTAAATTTTTTATAAAATTAAGTCTCTATCTTTAATTAATTAATTTTTTTCTATTTATCTGAACTATTTTTAACGAAACTTTTACTTTATTTTAGGGCAGTACTTCCTATAAGAGAAGAAAATTGTTACGCAATCGAATAAGGTAGGTATTTACTGTTTCGTCTTTAATTTTATTTGAACTAGGTTTATGGAAAGTTTTCCAGAAAATTTTAAGCTATTAACTAAAAATAATTTTAAAAACGTGTATAAGTCGGAAGTTATTATTATTCGGCTTAAGTTCACGATAATTGAATTAATGTAAATTCAAATTATTTATAAGAGTGGAATATTAGAATTTCTAATCAGACTAGCAGAACGGATTAATACTACTAATTTCGACAGCCGCTACGCTGTTATCATCAGCGTCCTTTGTTCGCTTTTACCAAGTTTGATCGTGGATACTATTACTGCTCTGCTAGTCTGATTAAAAAAAAATTGAATTTACATTCATTCAATTATTGTGAACTTAAGCCGAATAATAATAACTTCCTACTTATACACATTTTTAGTTCAAATAATAATTACGTACAAATATTAATTTATAAAAACTTTAAAAAGGAAGTAAAAACTCACCTTTCTCTGCCGGCACCAATAAACCTTTTTTACTTTAAATAACTTATTTACATACAGTCATTTACTAATAAACATGGTTTACGGATGCCCTCTACTTTTCTCACGTCGCACATTATTCTAACAATTATTTAATTAAAGCTTAATTATGATATCAATTAAAGTTTAACTACCTATTAAAGGGAAATCACTCAAAAACACAAGCAATTTGCAGACTCTCTCCCTCTTTGCTTTCATTTATTTGCCAGCAACAACTTTTTTGACTAACGGGATAACTTTTGTTTTTGATTTAAATTGGTTCATTTTGCAAGTGAAAATGTATTTTTTAACAAATTTTCACACTTACTTTTTCACTTTATATCTTTAACTTTCCGCTAAGATTTTTACATACACTTAAAATGGACATTCGTAGCATTATTTTGATATAAGTTTTATATAGAGGGACTACTTAATTATCTAGGAATTGTTAATGTAATCACTAGCACTTTCTGATACAGATATTTCACAATGTTTCTTCGATGTAATTTAAGCGCGAACTGATTGAGAATATAGAATATGTATGTACCCATGTATTGTATTTAAGCAATAGAGTAAAGCTGTTTATGCATATACATATGTATGTAACTTAAGAAGCAGTGCCTCTTGAACTGTCAATAAGTTTTTGTTCTAGTAAAATTTGAAGTTTTCATAATAATAACTCTTTGACATCAGAAGAGGAACACAAAATAGCCGGGCTTTAAAGAGTTTGAGAACTCCAATATTATTGTCAGAAGTTTCACGAAATCAGGGATGGAGATCATGGTGCTTTACAACTTGTTCTAGTACATTTTGGACCTTGTTGCTACCGTGGTACTTTCGCAACTATTTTGGTACAAATTAAAAATGAAACTTTTTAGTATTGACTAACACTTTTCCCGTGGTTGGAAAGAAATTAGGGAGGGATAAATGTTTATTCTTTGCAAACATTCTTGTCTACATCAATAGACACGATTTACGGGAAAGCAAGTGTATGAAAGATATCTTTTAAGAACCGCTTTTTAACGGCTTTCACGGCATCAATAAATGTGTATATTTGGCTTCTCAAGCACTTATTATTATCCACATACAAATAACTAATAATATTTTTTTCTTCCGCCAACCGATCTCTAAAAATCATTTTCGATCTCAGTTACTTTCAATGTTATTTTATATATGCATATTAGCGTGTCCGTAAAGAAGAAAAATCAAAATTCGAAAACAAAATTATCTGTAAGCCGCACGAACATAGTTTCTAAATCTTCCCAGTAGTTTTAGAGATTTCATAAAAGTTTTAATCTACAAATTGCAAGTTTCGTAAAAAGTTTTTAAAGCTCTCTCACTAAATTATGAACAAAATCGAAATTTGTGCACCAATTTCAACGAAAGATTATTCATTTCTTTTGGAATATATTGAGTTACATGATAGTACACAAAAATAGAGATCGTTGGTGTATTTTTATTTATTATGAAAACAAACTTTTTTAATTTTTTCATGAGATTTTTAATATTTAGGTTAAAACTTTTACGATATCTCTGAAACTAATGAGCAGATTTGGCTTTAAGATAATTATGTTGTCGAGTTTTGGTTGTCCTTTTTTACTGAATAGGGCAAACCGTCTGATATGTGTATTGCAAGTGTTTCCTTTTTGACATAACGGTATATCTCGAAAACTATAGCTGATAAAAAAATGGAGCGGATATTCGCGTTTAGGGGTCCAAATAACTATAGAAACAACTCGGCTAAGCACCAGGTGTCTACTAAATTCTTAAAGGAAAATTGTTATCGTCACACATTGGGCCGAATTTGAAAAATTGGAATTTACGGATTTTTTATCAAAATGTTGATTTTTTTGTTATGCCAATCGAAAGAACTAATCAATGCAATCAACATAAAGTGAAAAAACCAAATCGAAGTAGGTGCGGCACACTGTGAAAAAAGGCCAGTTTAGAGGCGGAAAAAACATTTCTTCCAAACGAATAGTTTGATTCACAAAAAATTTACGGATGAATTATAGGGAAGGATGTAGGCTACAAGGTGTGTTAAAATTTAGGTAGCTAAAATTTAGTGTGTTCAAATTTAGGTGCGCACTATATATATGCTGTTATATAAGACCAATTTTACCGATAACACTCTATAGTGATCCAAAAAGAACGTATGCCTAGAAAAGCTGTAAGCTGTAAGCTCTGTAAATAAATTAGCTATTTTTAGTATAGTGGGCGCTATATCTTATTATATCAATTAGACCAATTTTACCAATAAAATTCTTAAGTCTTCGGAAAACCCATATCTTCGAAAACCAGGTTAATTTAAAATTTGTCGATAGTGATTTTGCTTCATAGGCGTTTCGTGTTAATTCAACATGATTTACTTACAATAATCTTGAAAAAAACATTTATTTTTTTGAATTAGCTATATTTTATGTTGATTTAATATTGCAGTACAGTTAAATGAAAATGAAGTTGATACTGAAATAATACGAAAAATCATGTTGTATCAAAGTTATTTCGAGCAGGAACAACATGAGCTTGATATTGAAACAACACGAAGCATCATGTTTAAGCAAAGTTATTTCAAGTTGAAACAATGTGAATTTGATATTGAAACAATACTAAGAATCCCGTTGAATTATAGCTATATCAAGCTGAAACAACATGACTTTAATGTAACTATTTTATTAATTATTTTACTTACGTCATGTGTATTAGCATAGGCATCAGAAAACTTTGTGTTGTAGTTGGCTGCCCCAGACAAGATTGGAACTCGTGCTACTTGCTTGATAGCCCGCGCGCTGACCACTGCAGCCACAACGGCTTCAAACTTTACACTAAATAAATACACATCGTATGTAGAATTAATTTCATTTTAATTCAACATGATTTATATGATTATTCAACATAAAACTTATTTGAAATTAAAGTTATAGCCATGTTGATATAAATTGGAATGTAACGTTAATAGCAAAGTTGTTTTAACAGTGAAAAACTTTAAATCAAAGATATTTAAGTTTATATTAATATTTGTTCATTTAAAATTAATATAAAATAATTGTAGTTTTAAGCCAGCAGCAGCAAATTTTCGCTGGTAATTCGTTTGTAGTCGTCTACATAGCCGACACATGTAAGAATACACAACAACAAGTCACACAACTGAGCACAAGAGTGAAATGTAGCAATGAACAAAGCAAATAAACACTAACATACTTAAACGACCAATTGTTTCTTGTAAATTTAATATGAATTTAAATCACAATTGCGTCATGTTGATTTTACACTCCTTTTTTTTCTGTGTGTATATATCGTTAAATATACGTTTTTCGAAAAAACTACATTTAATTAATGTTGATTGCATTGATTAGTTTTTTCGATTGGCATAACAAAAAATAAACATTTCGATAAAACAATCGTAAATTACTTATTATTCAAATTTAGACCACTGTGCGTCATGGTGTAAAAAGTACATTTTGTTTTTGTAATTGGCACAAAATTAAACACCACATTTGCTATTCCTGCACGAAATTATTATTATTCCCTTCCATTTTCGTCATATCCTTTTGTACAAAGCCTTTTGTAACTGAATCTTGGTTTTACTTTTTCCTGGTGTACACTCTAAAACATTACTTCAAATTTACGATCATAGTAGTAGTTATTTTATCAAAGAAAAAACCTTTCAAATTAATCATATTTAGTCCAAGTGGAAAAAATGTAACGTAAAGTATAATACGGCTATGGCTGAATGGTAGATACGTCAGACTATCAGTTAGGATGTCGCGGTTCTAACCTGCACGCAGCCAATCGCTTTTTTTAGTAAAAACATTTTGTTCGAAAATAATGCGTGTGTAATTTTAGGTCGATAATAATCTGTAGAGTGTTGCCGACTATTATCGACCTAATTTTCAACAAAAGTGTTTTAGAGTGTAGGTAGTATTTCCCTGCGTTTTTCTTGCAAACAAAATAAGACACTCATTATTATATTATGAATACTTTGTTCAAATTAGAAAATTGAGTTTATTCTGCACAACACCACCAAAAGCCAGTTAATTTTTAAAAATTTTAAAACAAAATCTTAACGAATAATATGCAAAAATTCTTTTAATTCTTTATTTCCCACAAATATTAAAACTACCATAAAACTTTTTTTAGTTCAGTTGATTTTCTATTTTATACATATTAATATTTTATTCAATTTCAATAAAAATTGTTTCCCATGCAATTGTTATGCGTTTATTCCTCGAAGTTTCGCATTTAAACAAATTAAAAAATAATCAAAAAAAAAAAGTTTGATAACAAAAATTTTGCTAACTTCACATGTGCGAGTATGTGAAACTGAATACATCTCTATTCACTAAATAGAAATAAAGAACAACAACAACAAAAATAGTAAATGCAGAGAAATTTTGCACAACGACAAAATTCCCGAAAATAAAAATATAAAAAACGGATGTTTAATACACATAAAATTTGACGGGTGCGGAAACGGAAGGAACTGCTGCACAAACAACTTTGTGTTCAAAAGATAAATAAATATAAATAAAACCTATTACAGCAACAACGGCGGTAGCACCAAATTTTACCAACAATTTTTTTTTTATCACTTAATAGTATAAACAATAGCGAAATTTTATGATGACAACCTGCAGAGTTTTTGGCAAAAAAATCAGCTAAATTTTCAACAAAGTGACAATTGTAGCAAACGAAAGATTGTATAGTTGAATTTCCAAACAGAAATTGTGTAAAAACAACAAAAATACTCACATAATTGTTACAAACATTTGTCAATGGGTATTGTGATAATAACAACAACAATCAATAAAATATATTTATTTCAAATAAAAGAACTGAATTGCATACAAAGTTGATGATGTGATTACTTACTTGTATACTGACGATAAATGGTGGATATAAATTGAATGAAATAGCAAGTAAAGGGTTATATTAAGCTGTGCCGAATTTTACAAATAGTTCTCTTGAAAATAAATTAAGAAACAGTTTCTGAAGAAAAAAAATTCTATGCATATTCCTCCTCTTGTTCCAAATTTCACCATTTTTGTAGAACTGACGTTTTTCCTGATTGTTTTCAATTTTCTCCATTTTTTTTACTTCCAAACTTCATTTAAAAAAATTCGTTTCGCATCATGTCTCCTGCTTTTGTTAATCTCTTGAGCTTTGCCGATTTTTCAATAAATTTTGAGCCCTTTCCCTTTAATGATTATGTTTCTATTTTGAGCTTTTTTTGAGTTGATTCCAGCACAGTTGAATCAAAATGAAGTTGATACTGAAATAATATGAAGAATCATATTGATTGAAAGTTATTTCAAGTAAAAATAAAGTCAATTTGATACTGAAATAGTACGAAGAATCATGTTGAATCAATGTTATTTGAAGTTCGAAACAACGTGAAATTGATATTGAAACAACATGAAAAATCATATTGAATGGAAGTTATTTCAAGTTGAAACAACATTAAATTAATGTAGCCATTTTATTAAGTATTTTACTTATGTGATGTGTATTAGCATACACTCTAAAATACTTTTGTTGAAAATTAGGTCGATAATAGTAGGCAACACTTTACGAATTATTATCGACCTAAAATTAGACAAGCATTCTCTTCGTTGATTTTTGAACAATATATGTTTACTTAAACAAATAAAAAATTAGCAGCGAAGTGGTTGGCTGCCTGCAGAATCGAACACCGACCTCTTGGCTGATAGTCCGCCGTATCTACCTATCAGCCACAGGCATGTTATACTCTTTCTGCCATTGTATGCACTTGAACTAAATATGTATGTTTAATTTGTGAAGTAAAATTAGAAAAATTATCGAAATTAGACAACAATACTTTGACGATTCCGCACATTTTAATTCCAATATATACAGAACATACCGTACGGTTTTTTAATGCAAGTGCCTACAAAATCGAGGCAATTTTAGACAACGAGAAATTTTTAACACAAATTTATACAATATCTGATCCTAAAATTTAAGTATTGTTTTAGAGCGCACTCTAAAACACTTTTGTAGAAAATTATGTCGATAATAGTCGACAACACTTTACTGATTATTATCGACCTAAAATTAAACAAGCTTTCTTTCTCTTTGTTAATTTTTGAACAAAATATATTTAATACAAAATAATAAAATAAAAACGCCTGCGAAGCGATTGCTTGTGTGCAGCCTCGAACTCTGACCTCCTGGCTGGTAGTCTATCGTAGCTACCATTCAGCCATAGGCGGGCGTATTATACTTTATGTAGAATTTTTTTCACTTGGACTAAATATATTTAATTTGAAAAGTTTTTTCTTTAATAAAAATGAATGAAGTACATTTTCTTAATTCATTACATTTATTAAAACAAGAAAAAGCCTTAGAATTTTGTTTATAAGCTAACAATATTTATTTATATATAAAAACCTTTATATACCAGAAATTAAACGTTGATGACCGAAGAAAAATATGGCGTGCTTCTATTGTTTAAACATTTTTCTGCTGTTTTTTAGACAAATTGCTTAATATTAAAAATTTTAATGTTATTTAGACATACTTTGTTCAAAAATAAATACTTTTAACAGCAAATTTCTATTTTTGCGAAAAATTATGTGACACTAAATTTCTAGTAATGTTTTAGAGTGTAGGCATCAGAAAAATTCGTACTGTAGCTGGCTGCCCCAGCCAAGATTTGAACTCGTGCTACTTGCTTGGTAGTCAACACGCTAACAACTGCAGCCACAAAAGCCTCAAATATATTTTAGATACACACTAAGATAAATACTATCATAAGTAACATGAATTTTATTTTATTAATTCAACATGATTTAATCGATGATTTATCATAAAATTTATTTGAAATTAAAACTATAATCATGTTGACTTAAATTAAAATGTAACATTGATAGCAATGTTGCTTTAACAGTAAAAAATATTAAATCAAAGTTATTTAAGATTAGATTAACAATTTTTCATTTAAAATTAATATGAAACAATTGTAATGTTTAATAGGCAGAAGGAAATTTTCGTATAGAATTTTATATTTCAACTATTTTTGTGGCGGTCAAAAGTCATGACAAAAGTTTAATTTTTTTGCATAGTATAATAAGTCCTGCAAGTTTTTAAATTCTCTATTGATAACGGTTTTGTGTTCACAAAGGATAAGTTTATTCAATCGATTTTTGAATTGATGCTATGGAATTTGTTCTTATTTCCTCTCTGTACTATAAGCTGAAGAATTGCGTAAAAAATTGCTACCATTCTTTCCGATTCCTCGTCAAATATGTCTCATATCTTGGCTTTCAAGTGCTCAATTGGTTCTGATTTACCAAACAAAATATGTATGTGACCTTATACATACCCGGAGAAAATAATGTAATATCGTTAAATCACATGAACAATGCAACCATTTACAGAATTTTCAATTTTAAACTACCAAATGTTCTGCGTAATTACCTGGCATATAAATTAAAGAATATTGATTGTATGTTATATATTAACGTTGCTAATTAAAGTGCATTAAACCATAGAAATTATGCTCAACTATATTACTTAAACAAAGTGTTGAAAATGTTACTAAAATTTCTATACATTCAACGTCATTAAGTTATAAAATTGGTAACATATTTCCTCTAAAAATTATAGTTTCAACGCAATATCTTTCAATTGCGTAAAGTTGCCACAAACAAAGCCATTTAACAGACATATTTAATAATACGTGCTTGTACGAATGCATGTGCGCTTAATATGTATCTGTTCAAATATCTCTGCAAATAGTTATAAAGGGTAATTTTTTTCTTGAGTTATATCTTAAATGTAAGCCGAATACTAATTGTGAATAAGTAGGAAACACCTTAATCCTTAAACACATTTTAAGCTTTTAATTATTTCTGTCCTTCAAGCTGAGTCGAAAGCTTGGGTGTCTTGAAAACACCCATTTTATGGCAAATAGCTTTTGTAGAGCTCTTAGAGACACAGCCGGCAGGATGTTTTGCTTGCAAGTTAACAGCGGACGTCTCCCCTGACATTAGCAAAGTAAAGTGTTATCCTAAAAAAACACCCTTTTTCATATATTTGAATACCATACAAAAAATTTGTTTTTTAACTTTTGTACAAAAAACATTACAAACTTTTGTCTGTCTGTCTGTCTTAATGTTACGAATATTTTGCGCGAAAGCAAAACTCATTTAAATGAAATTTTATTGTTTAAAACGAACAATAAGAGGAATTCGAAACCTAGTCTTTTTAGTTATTCCAGCAATTGCACTAGTAATATGCTGTTATAAGGATACGTTCCTTATAGCTGAAGTACATATATAAAATATTTTAGTAAAACTTTTCACTGTGTGTCATTAAATAATTTCATTGTCTGTTAGCATTGCGCACGAATAATTTCTCTACGAAATGCAGCCGTACAGTTAATGTTTGTAGTTCTTAAAATACAGCACTGAGCTTTTGAATATAGAAAAGTATTAATATATTACAATGTGACTTATTCGTTGTTTCTACATAACAAGCGAATCGATTGTAGTAATGACTCCAACAAATTAGTGTTTGTCATAAAAATTTTTTGTGTGGTACTTTCATATTACTTATACGTATTACAATTTTGCCCTAAAATATTGGATATCCGCATTTTCTTCACATATATATTGCACGCCTCATAAGCGAAGCGTTGAGGTGGGTACTACTCTCACTTCACGCAAAACTACTGATATTTCAAACTTAAAGTGGCTCTATTATTATCATATATTGCACTTGTAAAAAATATATACACACATATATTAAGAAAAAATACTATTTTTAACACTCATGACATTTTTAATGTCATTTTTATTATTTAAACTAATTAAAAAACTGTTCAAAAAAGTTCTGTCTTGGGCGTCCGTTTGTCTGTATGTACGGATCCTGTATGTGGTCACGATAACGACCGAAAGACTTCACTAATCGAGTCCTTTTTTCTCTTTACGCTTCAGTATAATTAAGAATAGAAGCCTATTTAATTTCACGGTCTAAATGAGATTATGAGGCGTGCATCTTTGGATTTTCCAAAATATTTTTTTTTGTTTTTTGGAATTAAAAATTTATAAAAAATTCCAGTTTCGTTAAACTTATTTAAACATAAGAGAATATCCATATTTTTTAATAAATACATAGTAAAGAAATAAAAATGAAAAAATTAAGACTACACTCTAAAACACTTTTGTTGAAAATTAGGTCGATAATAGTCGGCAACACTTTACAGATTAATATCGACCTAAAATTACACACGCATTATTTTTGAACAAAATGTTCTTACTAAAAAAAAGCGATTTGCTGCGTACAGGTTTGAGCCGCGACCTCCTGACTGATAGTCTGACGTATCTACCATTCAGCTATAGCCGTATTATACTTTATGTTACATATTTTCCACTTGGACTAAATATGTTTAATTTGAAAGGGGTTTTCTTTAATAAAATAACTACAAATTCGATGTAATTTTAGACAAGGAGAAATTTTCAACACAAATTTAGACAATATATGATCGTAATTCTGAAGTAATGTTTTAGAGTGTAGTACACTTTTCAAGCAGGTAAATAATATGCTTCTGAAACCATATTTACTTTATTAAATATATCCAAGGCGAATTCAGACTAGGTGGCCGCGAGAGCTGTTCACGCAAATCTTTACGCATTTAACTTGTCAGCAATGTTAATGTATCAGCTTTTTTGACAGCCCAAATGTAAATTCTCCACGGCGAATTCTCTTGCGACTACGTGGTGTTGATCTACCTTCTATATCTAATATAATTTGTAGACGAATTTAAAAAACTGGATGGGCGTTTTGTTTTTTAAGCGCTTAGCTTATAGTTTCGTAGAAAAATTCGCCGCTTTCGTCAAATACTGGATGTAGCGTGCATGCTTTAATCGATTTAAAATTTCAACTGCAATAATTTTTAAAGTCTATGCTTTTGGAATATTAAAAAAAAGTTTTTAATTTTGAAAATTTTTTTAGAAAAACGTTGAACAGTTATGCTCCATTTTTTTTCAATATTTATCTATTTTTCACCCCCATTTCAAAGTCTTGATTTTGATTCCTTTTTACAACATTTTTTTCTTGATGTTATCAAAGATTGTGTTAGAAATCATAAAATAAGTTTTTTTTTTCATTTTGGCTTTGCTATTACCGGATATATTGACGATATAGAGAACAAAATTGAAGCCAAAAATCAAAATTTAAAAATTCAAAACCCAATATCTTTGAAAATATTAAAGATATTTTAATTAAATAAACTATATTTTCTTTATATATTTATAAACTTTATGCCAAGTTTAAGATCATTAAAATCGGATACTATTTTTACAAGTTATGAGGGTAACAACATTTTTCATGCCCGAGATAGTCAACTCTGACAGCTTGTAGCGCAACGTGTGTTTCAATAGCGTAGTCCGAATTTCAACAATCCCAGCAAAAACTTTTTTAATTTTTGTAATCTGTTGTACTTTATTAATGGGTTACAAAGTAATGAGTGGTACTTATTTATCTTATTATTATGCTTCAAATTATAATTATCATTATCTGAGAGTAGGTATAATTTGTTGATATGTATTAATAAAATAAGTAGACAACCACTTTCTAAGTCAGCATGTGTTTGCATATTTGGAAATTTTTGTCGCTTAAACTTCTTTAACTTAAAGTCAACAATAGCTGAGTGGATAAAGTTCTTATCTTCATATCTGAACGAGCACAGATTCGTATCCCAGCTGAGTCAAAAAAAATAAAACAAAATTGAAAAAAATATAAAGAAAACATAATGTGTATTACATTATTTTTTAATTTTAATTTGTTTATCTGACTACTTATTTTTTAGCTTCAAGTAACCCAAATAATAACTAGTTAATTGCTTTACCAATGTAATTACATTTGTAAGAGGTACCCCTTATTTTTTGGACTTCTCAAACAAAAATAAGTAATTATCGAGTCAAATTGTAAGTAGTTACGATTTAAATCCTCAGATACTTTTTTGCCTACCAGTAAGCAAAGTTTTTGCTGGGACCTTAAAGCTTAGGTCCTCCTTTATGATTTTTGCATACATCGTTTTGTGATCGGATAGCAAGATTTAAAGATACAGATTTATTAAAATTTTTTACAGATTTTTGTACCCAATTCAATTGCTATGCTGTAATTTTAGGATATTTTTTTAAACTGTTAACCATATTTAAAAACTCTTTACTGTGATACGGTAATAAACAAACGTAGATTTTAACTTTTAGTTTTAAGTACTACCACTCACATGTTATCAAGACAAGAACTCTATACAATATTTACTATGCATGCAACATACATATTGGGTGTTTTTTATTGAGGTATAGAACTTTAAGTTGGCATCACTTTTTTAACTGGCGGCCATTTTGTCAGCTGTCAAGTGATTAATATTTAGTTTGGTTTGCCATTTCATCATGAGCAGGTTGACAAAAGAACAACGCTTGCAAATCGTGCAAATTTATTTCGAAAATAATGGTTCAGTTCGCTGATTTTCATCGCAAAATTTTGTTCAGTGATGAGGCTCATTTTTGGTTGAATGGCTACGTCAACAAACAAAATTGCCGCATTTGGAGTGAAGAGAATCCACATGAGACCCTTGAGACGCCATTACATCCACAAAAACTGACTGTTTGGTGTGCTCTATGGGCTGGTGGAGGCATTGGGCCATACTTCTTCCGAAATAATGCTGGAGAGTCAGTTACCGTTAATGGAGACCGGTATAGAGCCATGATAACCGACTATTTTGTTCCCGAATTGGATGGCATGAATGTGGATGAGTTGTGGTTCCAACAAGACGGCGCTACATGCCACACAGCGCACGTCACAATCGATTTATTGAAGGAAACATTCGATGAGCGCATAATTTCGCGGAATGGACCTGTCAATTGGCCACCAAGATCGTGTGATTTGACACCATTGGATTATTTTCTTTGGGGATATGTGAAGTCGCTCGTCTACGCCAACAAACCAGAAACGTTAGGGGACTTGGAAGCCAACATTCGTGGCGTTATTGCCAACATACGGCCCCATATGCTCGAAAAAGTGGTTGAAAATTGGACCTGTAGAATTGGCTTTATTCGAGCCAGCCGCGGCGGCCATATTTAAACATTAATGGCATAAAATTATCCTTCCAATAAAGCCAAATTGATGGACATTAAAACGATTTTCTTGTGTTTTATTTCAATTCAAAGTTCTATACCTCTAAAAAAAACACCCTGTACTAGAGGTGGAAAACTATCGATGGTGTCACTATCGAAAATGTTCGATATTTTGAAAATATATATCGATGTATCGATTCTAAACTATCAAAAGTTAGAAAAACTATCGATATATCGACGATACTATCGCGATACTATCAATGTTTTATAGTTCTTAGAAAAAGCATTAAATATGTGTGTAAAAATGTTATTAAAATCGGTTCTGAAACAAAAGAGAACTTTATTTCTTAATTCAATATATAACAAAACTAAATTCCTTGTAAAATTTCAATATAAAAAGAATGCCGTGAGTTCAATGATTTTTAAATCCAATTTAACTAACCGACGAGCGTTGAAAAAGATGTCTAGCACAACAATAGTAGTGGATCATTTACTATCGATAGCGGCAAAAATATCGACTGTTTTTATATAATAATCGATTGACGAATAAAACCATCGATAGTCATACAAAAAATTAAATATCGATACTATCGATAGTGCCATCGATAGTTTTCCACCTCTAATACATACATATATGTACAGTGTACATGCATCGGTATATGCATACATGCATATTTATAAATTAAAGCATTTGTACAAATGTGTAGTACTAAAGTTAAGTTGTACAAATCAGGCAGGCGATAAACATGTACACAATGACAATAAGAATACAACCAAGAACACACATTTATGGCCTCGTGCGGTATGAAGAAGTGAAATGAAGCACCAAAAAAAAAAACAAAGACGATAAAAAAGGAAATTTCACAGTCAAGAAAATTGCAAGCTTTCTGGAAAATTGAAATGAGTTTTATTTCTTTCTTTCTTATTGTGAGTATGTGACTTTATATATTTTCTTTCTTAAGAGCTGACGCCCTCATCTTTATTATAATAAGAAGCACTCTTATACTCATATGGGAGTATGAAAGATTATTTTGGTGTTTTAAAATTATTATTTATTTTTCTTTCCTACTTTTGTCTTCGTGTTTCCTTGTTGTTTAAAGTGAAATGTAATGACAATTAGCATGAGAATATTATTAAAAAATGTGTATATTTAGATGTTCTCTAAAACTATGGCTTTTATTGTTAAACGGAAAGTATGAAAATCATTTGTTAATAGGAAAGGAAATTTTAGTAGAGCAGATATACTTTAGCACAGTTATTTATCACTGAAGTTAATAATATTTGGAATTTACTCCTTTAGAATAGATTTTCATAGCACAAGCCCGGTATGGAAATCAGGTGTGTACGATCTCATCATATCTCATATCATTGTTCATGGCTTTATTTTTGCCTTTCGTGACTTTTAGATCCGACATGAAATTCTGCACCCCACTTACGCCATTTCGGATCCTCGCCTCCTAAGGTCCAATTTTTTTACCGACATACTAACTTTTAGAAGGGCTTTTTGCCACGTACAAAAAATTTTACATTGGGAGGGAAAGATCCAAAATGGCCTAAGTGGCGCCCAGAATTTGATGTCATATTCAAAAGTCACCTCAAGCAAAAATTAAGCCACACTCAAGCCATAAACAACAACATGCGATATGATGAGATCGGACTTTAAATGGCGGCGCAATATATAAAAAATTAAAAGTGATGTATTTTGGGGCGTGACAAAACATATTTGTATAGTTCTCGAAAGGTCAATGATATACCTTTTATTCTAGGGGGTGACTGGAGCAATTTTTTTTCTTTTGTATTGGGATCTAACCAGTCTAAATTAATTTGTGTGTGAAAAAGAAAAACGAGGCGTAATTTTGGGGCGTGACATCAAAGTGAGATATAAAAAACTTTAGACGGGCTTTCTTGTCACGTGCATAAAATTGGCCATTAGGAGGGCAGGATCTGAAATGGTGTCCAGAATTTGATGTCGGATTAGGAAGCCAGCCGTGGAGAAACTTAAACCACAGTCAAGCCATAAAGAGCGACGATATGATAAGATCGGACTTTAAATGGCGGCGCAATATATAAAAAACTAAAAGTGCTCTATTTTTGGGCGTGGAAAAAAATGTTTTACTATTTTGAAAATGTCTTTGACATATCTTTCATTCTAGGGGGTGACTGGTGCAACTTTTTTTCCGACCCACCTTAATATACATACACAGATATCGTCAGCTTATTATTGGATTCACTCATATATGCTACAAACTAGGAACGGAGAAAACCGACAAAGAAGGTTTACATAAAGTTTTCTTAAAATACACCCGATAAAATGTTTTTGTATTTTCACTACTGCTTCCGGCATATGTTTTGAAAAAATATGTAAATTATTGTGAACTTTCATGAATGTTCAAGTTAAAAGTTACTATTTCTTTATTGAAAATGAAAAATCTTGTTTTGTGCCACATAGGCAACTGTTTTCTCAAAAATTTCTTTTTGTGCTGCATGTGTTACTTACTGCCTTGTTATGTGTTTTTGTTCTGGATATGAAAATTGCTTCTCTCTGATGAAAATAATCTTATATATGTTATTAGAAAACATATTTACATAGAGTAAAAAGTAATCATTGATGAAACTTGGTATTTTACTTGGTTTATGATTTTTTATTTTTTGATTTGTAAATTTTGTTTTTACAAAATATTTGTTAAAATTATTGATATCGAGCAGAATGGGTGCTTGAGGTTTTGGATTCTGAAAGGAAGTAATAAAAATACACTCTAAAACATTACTTGAAATTTAGTATCATATATTGTCTAAATTTGTGTTGAAAAATTCTGGTTGTCTAAACTTGCATCGAGTTTGTAGTTATTTGTAAAAAAAACAACATAATTTGCCCAATTTTCGCAAAAATACAAATCTGCTGTTAAAAGTATTTATTTTTGAACAAAGTATGTCTAAATAACATTAAAATTATTAATATTAAGCAATTTGTCTAAAAAACTGCAGAAAAATGTTAAATCACGCCATATTTTTCTTCGGTCATCAAAGATTAATTTCTGGTATTTAAAGGTTTTTAAATATACATTTTGTAAGTATTGGTAAGTAAATATTGTTAACTTATAAACCAAATTCTAAGGCTTTTTGTAGTTTCAATAGATGTAATGAATTAAGAAAATGTACTTCATACATTTTTATTAAAGAAAAAACTTTTCAAATTAAACATATATAGTTCAAGTGAAAAAATTTAACATAAAGTATAATACGACTTTGTCTGAATGGTAGCTACGATAGACTATCAGCCAGGAGGTCACGGTTCGAAGCTGCACACAGCCAATCTCTTCGCATGCGTTTTTATTTTATTTTTTTGTATGAAACATATTTTGTTCAAAAATCAACAAAGAGAATGCTTGTCTAATTTTAGGTCGATAATAATCAGTAAAGTGTTGCCGACTATTATCGGACTAATTTTCAACAAAAGTGCTTTAGAGTGTAATTACACCCCTTACCTAACTCAACTTTTGTAAAAATGGTCGGTGCGCCAAAACAATAATAAGCTGACGATATGGGTTTTAGAATTGTTTTTTTTTTAATCCAAACTTTAAGATTTTAAAACTTTGGGACTAAAGCCGAAAAATTGTTGTAAAATATGTCTTTAATATATTTTTCCGGCGCTGGCACTCACACCTTTGGTTTTATTCAAGGAATCTTTTTTTCTCATATTGAAATTTTTTCGTTTTGCTTTTTCGTTTAATTTATTTTTTAAGTTATTTTATTTAGCGACTTTTTTTAAGCAATTTTATGTTTTTTTGCGATTTTTCATTCTATGCAATTTTTTGTTATTTTGCCAATTTTTTTTTAGTTTTGGGGTTTTTTTGTTTTAACGCTTTTTTCGCTTTTTGACGATATTTTAAGTTTTAGCGATTTATTTTAGTTTTGGCGCTTTTTTCAGTTTTGGCGCTTTTTTCGGTGTTTGGGATTTTTTTTATGTGATTTTTTAGTTTTGGCGATTTTTTTCGGTTTTGATACTTTTTTCGTTTTGGCGATTTTTTCGGGTTTTGGCGATTTTTTTTAAGTTTTGGCTCTTGTTTGGTTTTGGTGCTTTTTTCGTTTTGGAGATTTTTTCATGTTTTTAGTGCTTCGGTTTTTTGCGTTTTATTTAGTTTTTTCATGATCTTTTTAGTTTTAGTGATTTTTTGCGTTTAACCGTTTTTTTAATTTAGTGCTCTTTTTCCTTTAAGCGCTTTTTTCATTTTAGCGATTTTTCATTTTTACCTTTTTTAATTTTAAAACTTTTTAGTTTTAGCGATTTTTAAAATTCTAAGAGTTTGCCTCTTACGTTTTCCAAGATACAGCAAATTGCCTAAGTTACATAGTCAAAATTACATTAACTGATAAAACACCTTTTAGTTTTTATTGTTTTAAATATCAGTGTTTATAGGTGTAGCCTATTCTACAGACTACACCAATTAACACTAACTTTGAACATTTAAAGTGTCTATAGATAAGTGTCTGCATATTACATAGTATTTCAACATGTTTCGTTCCTTGTTTTAGAACACCCTTTAATTTGTAACTGTTATATATTTGTTGTTGTAGCGATCAAAGTTTTACATGTTCTGTTAACATTTCAGATCCGTAGCTCTTACGGTTCTCGAGAAAACAGCCTGTGACAGACGGACATACAGACGGACAGCGTAGCTAAAACAATAGGGTTCTTTTACACTTTTGGTGTACGGAACCCTAAAAAAGAAGCTAATTTTATATATCACTGTATTTTCATTAAAACTGCTTTAAATTTTGTACTAAATTTAAGAATTCTTTTTTAAACTTGCTATTTAACTCTTTTTATGTTTCGTTGCAACATCGAAAATATTTAAGTCCGGAAAACAAAATTAAACTAACATTTGACTTCAATTAGATCTTAAAGCAACCTTCTTAAAAAATCAACTTTGTTTCATTCGCAATAGACATACATACATACTATTTAAACATGTATGTATCATATGCATTGCAAATGTATTAGAGTTTTCCGTTTCTCGGACTTTTTCATTTCCCGGAAAATCGAGAATTATCTTGAAATGTCAAGGAATCCAGGGAACTTTCGCTTAAAACAACAACAAGAAAAATGCCAAGGAGTACCAATATAACATTGGTCTATAGCAGTATTGTTCTATTCTGCAATATCTCTATCGTAAAACAAAAGAAATGCTTTTGAAAGTATGTGTATGTATGTGTTTTGTAATGAGAGAGTGATATACAGACTATTTAAATTTAATGCAATTGCTTGTAAGCCATTTTTAGGGTTCCGTACACCAAAAGTGTAAAGGAGCCCTATTGTTTTCACTACGCTGTCCGTCTGTCTCTCTGTCTGTCTGTTCGTCTGTCTGTCACAGAGCTACGGAGCTGAAATGTTCACAGAATACGTAAAACGTTGGCCGCTACAACAAAAATTAAAGGCTGTTCTAAGGCGACCAACGAAAAATTTTGAAATACTAATATAATATACAGACACTTATATACAGACTCTTTAGATCTTCAAAGTTAGTGTTAATTGGTGTAGTCTACACCAATTAACACTGATATTTAAAACAATAAAAATTAAAGGGTGTTCTATCAGTTAATGTAACTTTAACTATGTACATAATTTAGACAATTTGCTGTATTTAACAAATTCCAAAATTAAAAAATGTGAAAACTAAAAATTGCCTAAATGAAAAAAGCTCTCAAAGGGAAAAAAGCATTGAAATCAAAAAAAATTTGTAAAACTCAAGAAACACCAAAACTAAAATGATCGACAAAAACTTTAAAAAATGCTACAAAACGAAAAAAGCACTAAAACCTAAAAAATCGTTAAAACTTAAAATATCGCCAAAAGCCGAAAAAATTGCAAAAAAAATTTTAAAAAATGGAAAAACACGAAAAAGCTCCAAACTTGAAAAAAATCGCAAAAGAACGAAAAAAGTATCAATACCAAAAAAAAATCGCTACATCTAAAAAAATCACCAAAAACCGAAAAAAAAACATTCACAACCGCAAAACATCACAAAACTAAAAAAAGCGCCAAAACTAAAATAAATCGCTAAGACTAAAAATATATCAAAAAGCGAAAAAACGCTAAAAACAACAAAATGCCAAAACCAAAATACCGCCAGAACTAAAAAATTGGCAACAAAAAACAAACAAAAAATTCAAAAAACCAAAAATCCCAAAAAAACGAAAAAATATCTCAAATGATAAGGCCTCAAAACAAAAAAAAATTAATGGAACAACGAAGAAAAACTTAAAAATTAAGAAACCCAAAATTAAACGAAAGAGCGAAACGAAAAAATTGCCAAAATGAAAAAGAATCATAAACGAAAAGGGATATATGTGTATTCGTACGGAACCCTTCGTGTGCGAGACAAAGTCGAACTTTACTGAATTTATTATTATGCTTGTACAGCTCTTTATTATGGAGTCAGAAAAAGCTATCAGCATAAAATAAGCTGTGATCAACTGTATTTAAAACTATGTGTCTTTGTCTATATTTTAAAGCACAAAAATTCCAGGGAATTCCTGCTGTAATATCCCGGGATTGAAAATCTTGCGGAATTCTCGGGAAAACTCGTAAAAGTCTCTAATACATAATCTCTGTACATAAATCAACATAAAATTTTTAAATACACACATAAATGAAAATTAATTTTTTTCGAAAAGTTTTTGTATTAAGTGCAACAACTTTTGCTAAATTGTCTCTGAAGGTTGAATGTTGTTTTCTTTTATGGAAATTTTTCTCAAACAAAAACTTGCAACTTTATAAATACAATCTTCCTACATGCATATGTACGTACATACACTCATTCGTTCTGTGTGTGCTATGTGAAATACACACAATTTTCTTTTTGATGATCTGCTACAATGACAAGTAGCGTTCGAGTTATAGTTATATTCAAACTTCAACTCAATTGGAACAACAGACAACAGAGAGAAAAATGGAAAAAATACGATAAAACTGAAAGTGTGCCTGTGTCTGCCTGCCTGGCTTTCTTGATAATGTCGCCTACACTTTATTTTAGTTCTGCTACATTACAGTTGAAATCATTTTTAGTTTTTCCATATTATTTATGCTAGAATTTCTTTGACTCAAGTCAATTTAAATTGAACTGATATATCTCCACCCACTACATCGTTATCTCACTGTTATGGCTGATGGGTACACCAGGTGTGAAAGGAGAAAGTAAGTGTGAAATCATGAAGGGGGAAATAAAAAGTTGTGAGTTCGGATCTCTAAAGACTGCAGTTGAAAAATGTGCTAAATTTTCTTTACCCAACAATGTATGGATGAATAAATGTATTGGGGGAGGGGTGAGTGTACAGAGATACAAATATACAGTATAATATAGGGCATATGTAGATAAATGTTGTTTTTTTTTCTTCTTTTTATGTTTATTTCTATATAAAAACACAAGCACACTGTTATGTTTAAATATTAAAGACATTTTTTTTTTGCAAATATGTCTGTTTGTATTTTTAATGCAATTGAGACTAAAGTAAGAAAACAAACTTTTAAAAAGTTTAAAATTGTCCTTAACTTTTTGTGTCAAAAAAAAAGTATGCATAAATAAATACAAAAACCCATTCAAACATATACAGCTACATAGATTTAGCTCTGTAACTCACATATATACAAAAACCCACACATGCACTTATAATCTGACACACAACCGGATGCATACTGGCACACATACAAATGTGAATGTATGTGGAAAAAATAACATAAGAACGATGGGTGGCCGATAATTTCCAGTGTTCAATGTTTCGTATCTTTTGGGTCACAGTTTTGAGACTAAAATGAATTTAACTTTTTAATGACATGCTCTCTTACGAAAATATATGTTATTCTATTATTTTTTATGGTTGTTTTATATATTTTGTTTTTCCTTTATTTTTTTTTTATTTTAGCTTAAATGTTTTGTTACCAGCTGGCAAATGTTGAGATATTTATTTTCAATTGTAGAATAAAAGAATAAAATTATGGCTTTATAGTAAAAGCTTTGCTACTGATTTTGACAGTTTCGAAGCGGCAATTACAAACGTTAATATATTTGTGTAATAATTATTTAAATTTTATGTATAATCAATTAAAAGTTTAAAAATAATTTACAATCTTTCAGGTGACAAAAAAGCGGTTATTAATTTACAACTCTGCAAGTGACAAAACGCGTTTAAGCGTATAAATAATTGTACAATGAATGTGTCTTAAAAGAAAGTTTTGTATTTTTTAAATAATTAACGCATACCCAGCAAAAACTTTTGCTTGCTGAAAGCATTTTTGTAAGGGAGACAAGAAAACGGAATCATTTGCTATTGCGCTTTTATAATGCATGATTTTTGTCCGAGATGAGCCGCTTAGAAGCAATAGTTTCTGCTTCCACAAAATGCTTATGTTAGTGCTTAAAATCATCAGAATTTTCAGCACTAAAACTGAAAATATATTGAAAAAATGGTCAGTGTTAATTAGCAAGGTTGATGGAAGGACGTGTTCACAAATGGGCTACCGCACCGTCTTATTAAAGTCTTATTACTTCTTATCTTTCATTATTAATTTTGTATATTTACTCACTGTTTGGTATTTTAATTTTAACTACACTCACAATATTATGACAGTAACGGAATGTATTTTGTTCAAGAAGTAATCCGTGCAATCATTTTTAAAAGAGTAAACATTTAAAATTCTAAGCAATCTTATTTTTAACTGATTCTAACATTCAATAAAAAAAAACTAAATACACATTATACGGATTTTCTGTTGCTTTCAATATAGTCCGTTGCTTATGTTATAAGTACCAAAAAAGTACATGCAGAGAAATAAACACATACAAATACTCAAAATATTCTGTACGTAAAATTAACGGAAATTGCAATTGAAATTATATAAATACACATTTAAAATCAGTGGTTTAGTGGTTAGTACGTTAGACTATTAAACGAGAGGTCACATGTTCAATTTCAGCCAAGACCATGCGTGTGTTTTTTTTTAATTTGTAATGTTAAATGCATAAAATTGAGTAAGTTTATGTTGTCTTCATGCAGCTAATTTCAATACTATGCTTTGGCCAGATGGTTAATACGTTGGATTTCAAACCCGAACGAGCTTTGTTCGATCCCAGTAGAAGTTAACATAACAAAGAGTGAGTAAAAATATAAATTTAATAAAATAATAATTAAAGATACGAAATAATAAGCTTTCTTAACAATTATTTTTACGGAACTTGGGGTTGATTATTTAACAGTGAAAATAGCAGAAACAAGGAAACCGCTTTTATTTTTACGGAAGCTGCTATTAGTTCTTTTGACAGTTAAATTGATCTAAACAAATAAGAAATCATTCATTTTTATGGTATTAAATCTGTTAACTTTCTAAGATTTAAAGTTGAGTAAACTTTTTGTTAAACTTAAATGAAAAATAAGTAAACCGGTTTTTAATTGAGTTTTAATTTATTTTATATTGCAATTTCAGTTAATTTTAAGTACAGAATATTTTGAGTGTAGTATCGAACTAAGCTCCTTCAGATTTTAAGCCCAACGCACTAACCACTCAGCCACAAACACTGTTGCAAACCGGCAGCACGAAGTTCATATATACAAACTTACTTTTACAAATACACTATTTTAAAATTATTTACTTTGTTTTATTTTTTTATTTTTAAAATCGTAGAACATATTTTAAGGATGTCGCTTACGTTAGTGCTTCCAAGAAGCAGTGAGAGAAGTTAAGTCTTAAATACTTATGTTGCTTAGCATATATATTTTTACATATAAAAATTGTCGTCAAATGCTAATAAGCGCTCGTGCCTATTTGTTCGTGCTCTTTTGCAAACTTTAGTGCATTTGTGGTAGCATTTTTGGAAGCACTTGTTCTTAAATATGCAATGCATTGCTTCTAACAGCTTTTAGTGCTTCTAAATGTCGAATTTTTTTGCTAGGTAAATTGATTTACCAAAACATACCTTGCTTCAGTCTTACTATTACGGAATTTTTAGTTGTTCTGTATGGAATTAGAGTAAAAAGTACAACAAAATAATTTTATCACCAAAAAAAAAATCAGGAAAAATGGGCATGATGGAAAATAAACCTAGGGTAACACTAAAACTGTTGTGATAAACATCAGACTAACATCAATTTAGTAGTGCTTGTATTCTCGTATTCAAATTTCACGAAAAGTTTTTGATAAACCCTGTTGATAAGCAAGATACACCGAAAAATGTTTTACTGTGTACAGGCAAAGAATGAACATGGTTGATCGAACCATATTCTAAGAGCAACATACTATGATTGATATGAAAATAAGTCTGTTCTAAATATAATAATGTTGTATTATATAGCACTAATATGATTTACAAAACCTAATGTTTAATTGAATGTAAATATACTATGATTTAAACTAATCATATTATATTTGTATGACTGATTCTCATTCTAAACGGAGATTTTAATATATATATATATATATATATATATATATATATATATATATATATATATATATATATATATATATATATATATATATATATATACATATATATATATATATATATATATATATATATATATATATATATATATATATATATATATATATATATATATATATATATATATATATATATATATATATATATATATATATATATATATATATATATATATATATATATATATATATATATATATATATATATGTTTAATTGAATGTAAATATAATATGATTTAAACTAATCATATTATATTTGTATGACTGATTCTCATTCTAAACGGAGATTTTAATATATATATATATATATATATATATATATATATATATATATATATATATATATATATATATATATATACATATATATATATATATATATATATATATATATATATATATATATATATATATATATATGTATATATATATATATATATATATATATATATATATATATATATATATATATATATATATATATATATATATATATATATATATATATATATATATATATATATATATATATATATATATATATATATATATATATATATATATATATATATATATATATATATATATATATATATATATATATATATATATATATATATATATATATATATATATATATATATATATATATATATATATATATATATATATATATATATATATATATATATATATATATATATATATATATATATATATATATATATATATATATATATATATATATATATATATATATATATATATATATATATATATATATATATATATATATATATATATATATATATATATATATATATATATATATATATATATATATATATATATATATATATATATATATATATATATATATATATATATATATATATATATATATATATATATATATATATATATATATATATATATATATGAGAATGTAGGATTCATATTATAGTTTCCTGAAATAAAATTATATATTTCGATTTTTTAACATTTTTGTGTATTGAGCGTTACATTTGCTTTCGCGGTGGTTCCGGCTATGATGTTTGCGAGAAAAAAAACCACAAAAATTTAATTTGAAATCACTATACATCTACTCTCTAAACACAAAAAAAAATATAATAATCGCAGGACGAAATTAAAAGTTATTACCACTTTTCCAATTTCAACTTGGGTTCACATGGAAAAATAAAAAATTAGTATGGTTTAAAATAATTCTTTAAAAAAACATTTATACATGAACAAAAGGTAGGCTAACTCTTCTTTAAAATAAGACTTACTTTAACAAAATCGACCAACAATGTCAAAAGTTATGTCAATTACAAATAATTTTTTTGCAGCAAAATACGACATACTTAATACACAGAAAAAATTATCAACAAAAAACTTTCAAACAAAAGTTTGTATAAAAACAAATTTAATTTTCAGTAAATGTTCTTTACACAATCAATGAATTGTATAAAAACAACAAGAAAAACTGTATCGTAAAAAAAACAATCCCGATGACAACATACACACAAATAAGAACAACAACAACAATGATAGCAAAAGGACTGTGATTGTACCAAGTTTGTTTACTGAAGATTTTTTCCTGAATCAGTTCGTTAACGTCGTTGCATTAATTCTCATTCATTTTTTTAGGGTCTTTAGATAAACATTCAGACTTGAACGCATTTAACAAAGTGAAATTTCATAAATGCTAATGAATGATAATGATCATGACCCAGACAAAAATTTTGTTTGATATATTACAAAAACTCTAACAAATATTTTTGTTTGATTAAGTAAACTAATTTGTTTAAATTTGTTAAGTATTTTTAGACTAATTGTTTTATAAATTCAGACAAAAATGTTGTTTGATATTTTTCAGAAAGTCCAGTAGATCTTTTTGTTTGATTTAGTAAATTGTTTTGTTTACAATTTATAAAATATTTTTAGACAAATTGTTTTATAGATATAAACAATTTTTTCACTGAAAAAAAAGAAGTTTTTTTCAATGAAATTGTTGGGATATTTTTGTCTATATTTAAAAATTTGTTTGTAGGTCCGTTCTTAGAAAAATATTTACTATTTCATTGAATTCCTTTACAGAAAATGAAATTTAGTTTTTTCTGTGCACATTCTTCGAATATATAACAGCCCACAAGCGAAACAAATAAGTCCCAGATGTAAATTTTCAAAACGCCGATACACATATGTATTATTTTGATGGTTTCTACCAGAATAAGTTGTAAAAAAGTTGTTATTTAAAAAAAAAGTTGATATATTATACAGTGCAAATATTCGCAATTTAAGCAAAAATCATATGATTTCACTTAATTATGAATAAAATCAATATTTATCCATCGCTTTTCATGAAATAAGGCTTATTTTATTTGTAATATATGTGAGTTTGTGATCAGTTAATAAAACTAGTAATACTCAGTTAATAAAACTGGTAATAATAGTAATAAAAATTTTCCAATTTTGCATAAAAAAATTATATTTTTCACCATTGCGCTCTGCATTAATTCCGAAACCATTCTGTTTGTAAAAAAGTAATGTCAGAACTGCTAAAGATAATTTTATTTCAAGTTTCTTAGTATTTTTTTTAAAGAAATTGGATAACCCGTTTCGAAGTTATGATGAAATTGGTGTAGCAGCGTCTTGAAAAATCCCAAGTTTTAGAAAAAATTAAAACAAAAAACTTTTTCATAGAATTTTAAATTTCGACTGTTTTTGTATTTAGGTGTGTAATTATCTGTAGATTAAAACTTTAAAATTTTTTTTAAGTTTATCAATTGCTCAATTCACAAGCTCAGTCGTATGTCTTATCGTTTAAAAAAAAGACGACACTTGTTTATATGCTTGTGAACAGACAAATTTGTTGTATCGTTATTTTGTCGTATCTTAAATGTCAATTTTATTAATACCAAGGCAAGGCGAATTAATACCAGGTGGCCTCGAGATATCAGGTAACAAAGAAAATCTTTCTATATTTGAACTATCAACAGTGTTAATATATCAGCTTTTTGACATTCCAAATATAAATTCGCCGTGCAGAATTTATGTTTGGACTATCAAAAAAGCCGATACATTAACACTGTTTGCAGTTCAAATATGGTAAACAATTCGTAGTCACCTGATTCCTCGAGGCCACCTGGTATTAATTAACCTTGATTTGATACCATGAAATGAGACCAGGCATGGGAATTTTAATTTGACGCGAAATAGAATAACTTTTTTCGCGACAAGCAATTTTGATTAAAATAGTTTGAAAATTAAATTGAAATGAATCAATTATATATTTATCATTAAGAAGAATGTATTTTCTGGTGTTAGTTATCATATATGTTAGTTATATATAATATTTTTACAAATTAATCTAACAAATAGAATATTCCCAGACCTGGCCTCAATACAACTATTTGAAGAACATATAAAATTCAATCGTATAATTATAACACACTTTTGTATGAAAATTACCAACAACAAAAATACAATATTGTATAATTAGACGATTACACAACACATACGACGTTAATACGAGCTTGTGAATTGAACAAATATTTTTTATGTCATACATATGTATTTGAATACTCCCATTTCTATGATATGAAAGACTTATTAAGTTAATAATTATTTTAATGCTTTGTTCAGTTATTTTCTTCCCTTAGTTACATATAAATGTAACTCGTTAAAGAGGTAGTGACAGAATTTCATTTTCGAAAATATTATTTGTTGTTATCGTATGGAATTGCTTCATGCTTCAATGACAAATGAAACAAATATTTTCTCGATCTAATCAACATTTTATGACATATCAGATAACTTTTGTATGAAGGGGGATGAAAGAGAAACATCGAAGTATACCACTACTGTTTCTTATGCCTTTTCGGTCCCCAATGAAATAACTAAAATGTAATTTGTAATACCAAGAAAAGCAATAAAATTTCAATACTAAATCAACACTAAAATCATTAGAGCAACTCTATTTTGTTTCTCACTAGTATTTATATCATCATTTGCAAAGATTTTCTTTCAAAATGTATTAGCCTTTGAACAATTATAACGCCGAATCGTATAACATCTAAAATTGGCTTTCGCTTTACCATCTCCATCTGTGCTGTCTTTATTACATGTGCATGAGCATGTAGGTATGTGACTGTAGTAGAAAAAGAACGACAAAATTAAAGGATAGCAAAATAACAAGCATCGAGTATCAACTGCTTTTATTTAAATTTACTTGCTTACTCGTATTTAGCATTTTGTACGTAAAGAATTTGAACATAAAAGTTCTCGTGCAAGTAAAACTGTAAAGCTTATGAATTTTTTTGAAAGGGATATTGCATTTTTTATGGTCTGTGACCATTGAATATTATATCCAGGACCTTCTCTTGGGAATAAATTATATTAATAATCACGAAAACGACGATAAATTTTAGTAACGATGATAGAGGGACAACTTTTTTTAACACGAACAGTAACAACTACGGTTGAAACAATTATGCAAGCTTCACATACTTCACGTTAACTTAATTTAAGTAATTATTTGGGGGTTTTTTTATAATTAGACTTTCTTTAATATTAAATTGAAAAATAAAAGAAATAAAGAATATCTTATACATCTTATGACTAATAAATCAGTGAACGTTTAAACGTCAGTTTAATTAAACTAAACTAAAATGTAATTGTAGTTTAAAATCACCAGCAGTATATCGGCTGAACGGGAGCTTTTTGCCCCTTTTTTAAGATATATACAAAAAGACCCATAAAACGAAGAGTTAGAGGGCTAAAATATTCCAAAAAAAAAAATTCCCGTGGTGTTCTACATAAAAATGTTAAACACATATTATGCCTTAAACGTAAGACTTACAAGATTTCCTATGCCGAGTACTAATCTATACATATAATAAAAGTGTAAAAGGGGCATGGCTGTACATGAAATATTTTTTAAACATTTTTCTGGTGGCGTAAAGAGCAATCAATGTAGAACATAAACGATAAACTGTCTGTCTGTCCGAACACGCATCACGCAAAAAGCACTGAACGGATTTTCATCAAATTTGGTATGAAGGAACCGTAGAGTCCTGGTTCAAACTTTAAATAATTTGGAAGTTTAAATAGAAAAAAGCGAAAATAGGCAACTTTCCTAATATGTATAAATGTTGCTGGAAATTAGAAAGATTTGTTTAACGTTGGTAAGACGGTTTATTTTACACCTTATCTAAAGAACTTTGTAATATATTCTACGGACACCTTATGGTCATAACGCGAACTTTAAGCACTCGAAGCGGGCGTGCACATCTAGTTGTGAATAAGTATTAAGTTAACCCTCAAACATAGTTTAAGTTTACAATGATTTCTGGCATAAAAGTTGTGTGTGGAGCTTGGTTATCTTTGAAACTTTAGCTATCTTTAAAACTTTAGAACTTTATGCGCAACATTTTTGTAGAACATTTTATCCCCACACTCTCCCTTTTTAGGGGTATTTTTTACGATTTGCTAGAAAAGAGCCAAAAATTACCGTTATGTGGGAGAGTTAGAGGGTTAATATGTTCCAAAAAAATATTTGCCCTAATACTTTCTATAAAGTTGCTGAAAATAGCCTAAAACTCAGATGTAAAAAACAGCCCAAATGGGAAAACTGGGCGCTTTATTTTTTCGATTTTTGGCTATATTTTTAGTCATACCGATCTTTTTTAGGTTTTATTTCTTTTTTCCGTGCTGACGACTTTTTCGATTTTTTGTGTTCTTTTTTAGTTTTTTGGCGATCTTTTTAGCTTTGGTGATTTTTGGCATTTTAGCGACTTTTAATTTTTGAACTTTTTTCCTTTAAGCGCTTTTTTCAATTTGGCGATTTTTCGTTTTGACATTTTTTTAATTTTGGAATATTTTAGTTTTAGCGTTTTTTAGGGTTCCGTGCACAGACTGTTTTATCGAGAGCAATAAGAGCTACGGACCTGAAATTTTCACAGAACATGTAAAACTTTGGCCGCCATAACAACAAATATATCACAGCTAAAAATTAAAGGGTGTTCTAAAGCGAGCAACGAAAAATATTGAAATACTAATGAAATATACAGACACTTATAATTATGTAAACATTTTAAATTTTCAAAGTTAGTGTTAATTGGTGTAGTCTGTAGAATAGACTACAGCAATTAACACTGATATTTAAAACAATAAAAATTAAAGGGTGTTCTATCAGTTAATGCAATTTTGACTATGTATTTAAGACAATTTGCACTATCTTGGAGACCGTAAGAGGCAAACTCTTGAAATTTTAAAAAACGCTAAAGCTAAAAAATTGCAAAATTAAAAAATTTCAAAATGAAAAATCGCCAAAATGAAAATGAAATGAACTTAAAGGAAAAGAGGACCAAAATTAAAAAAAAACGCTTAAACGCAAAAAATCACCATAACTAAAAAGATCGACATAAAACTAAAAAAAAACAGAAAAAAGTCTTCAAAACGAAAAAAAGCACTAAAACCTACAAAATTCGCTTAAACTAAAAAAATCGTCAAAAAACGAAAAAATCGCAAAAAGTGAAAAAATCAGCAAAACGAAAAAAAGCACCAAAACACCAAAAAAATCGTTACAAAAAATCGCTAAAACTTAAAAAATTACCAAAAACCGAACAAAATCAGAAAAAAGCGCCAAAACTGAAAAAAGCTACAAAACTCAAATAAACCGCTAAAATTAAAAATATCGTCAAAAAGCGTTAAAAGAAAAAAACGCCAAAACCATAAAATCGCCAAAACCAACAAAAATCGGCAAAAACAAAAAAATTACAGAAAACGAAAAATCGCAAAAAAACCAAAAAAATTATGAAAATGAAAAAATCGCCAAAACCAAAAAAAATCGCTAAATCAGCAAAAAAAACATTTAAAAAAAAATAAACTAAAACTAAACGTAAAAGCTAAACAAAAATTTTTGAAAATGAGAAAAAAGGGATATATGTGTATTTGTACGGAACCCTTCGTGTGCTAGCCAAAGTCACACTTTACTGAATTTAAATAAACTTCATGAGTGTGCCTTTTACAGTTGCCAAGACACAGCAAATTGTTTAAGCTACATAGTCAAAATTACATTAACTGATTGAACACCATTTCATTCTTATTATTTTAAATATCAATTTTAATTGGTGTATTCTATTTTACAGACTACACCAATTAACACTAACTTTGAAAATTTAAAGTGTCTATTTATAAGTGCTGTATATTACATTAGTATTTTAACAAGTTTCGTTGCTCGCCTTAGAATACCCTTTAATATATAACTGTCATGTATTTGTTGTTCTAGCGACCCTAGTTTTACATGTTCTGTGAAAAATTCACAGAATTTCACAGCCTGTGACAGACAGGTAGACAGACGGACAGACAGACAGACAGACAGACGGACAGCGTAGCGAAAACAATAGGGTTCCTTTACATTTTTGGTGTAAAAAAGGGTAATAAATCTGTATCTTTGAGACTTGCGATCCGATTACAAAACGATGTATTTAAAAATCATAGAGGAGGATCTAACCTTTAATAAGGACGAGACTTAGACCAACCTGTTGAAACACACAGTAAGCTACAGGGTGTGAAAGTTAGCTATCTGGGGCATGCTAATATATGTTGGCCTCATATCTTTTACAACTATTATCCGATTTACCTGCATGAAAATAGTACCAAACTTCATTTTTTAGTTTGTATTTGTTTACCATTTATTAAAAAGCATAGCAATACTCTTATATTTCAAAAATGTTAACGATATATTGAACGGGCATTTTTTTACGAATTTTTAATTCCGTAAAAAAACGCGAAGAAAATGCGAATTTCCAATTTTTTTAGCGCAAAGCTGTAGGCTTATAAGTAGTATCATATTACTCATGCGTTGGACAAAAAAAAGGGATTGTCGCATTTTTTCACGTATTTTTAGGGAATTAAAAATTCGTTAAAAGATGGCCGTTCAATATTACGTCGAAATTTGTTTAATATAACAGTATTGCTATTTTTTTAAGAAATAGTAAACAAATAAAAGCTAAAAAATTAAGTTTGGTATTATTTATTTGCAAGTAAATAAAATGTTTCTGAACATTTTACTATTTTTAGAAAATCTGCTCTCCTGGCCACATTTTGGACCGCGCGACTAACAATTAAAAGCCAGATTAATTATATGAAATGGACCTGATAAAATGTGTAAGGAAATTCGAAAACTCGTTAAGAATTTTTTTTCTTAAGCGATTAATTTAGAATTTCGTAGAAACATTCACTATACTCGTCCAATGCTGGATGCAGCGTGCATTCTTTAATCGATTTAAAATTTCAACTGCAGTAATTTTTGAAGTCTGTTTGTTTGAAATATTGAAAAGAAGAAACTTTAGTTTTGAAAATTTTTTGAGAAAAACTTCCAAAATTAAACTCTATTTTTGTCAAAATTTAGCCATTTTTCATCTTCATTTCAAAGTCTTAAACTTGATTTTATTTTCACGGCTACATGAATTGAGATAACTTGAAAATTTCTTCGGCATATTATCAAGGACTTTGTTTAAAATCATAAACAAAAAAATTTTAAATTTTGGCTATGCTATTAACGGAGATATTGACGAAATTAGGAAAAAATGCACGGCCAAAAACCAAAATTTTAACATTCAAAGCCAAATATCTCAGAAAATATTAGGGGCATCTTAATGAAAACAAAGTGTATTGTCTGTATCTTTCAATAAGCCTTACAACAATTTTAAATTTATTAAAATCGGATAATATTTATAAAAGTTATCAGGTCAACAAAATTGATCTTGCCCGAAATAGTAAACTTTGACACACTATAGCTCATCGTGTGTTTCAACGGATTGTAAGTTTCAAAGACAACAGACTTATTAACCTTTTTCAATTGGAACCACTGTGCAGCACCCTGGGTAAAGTGCAAAACTTTCAGTACTTAAAACGAAGCTGTTACTATAAAATATCTGCAAGTGTTAATGTATGTTAACCTAAATACATACGCAAATGTTACACATTTAGTTAATTTGAAACATAATAGCCCCATTCACAATCTTGTGCAAATGGTCTTGCATCGTAGCATTTGCAAATTGGCATAGTATATTGATACTCACCACTTAACAATTGTTAGTGGTGAGTATCAATATGCTATACCATTTTGCAAATGCAACGATGCAAGACCATTTGCACAAGATTGTGAGTTGGGCTAATATTGTTATTTTGTTTAACAAAAAAAACACAAATGCACCATGCAAACTTACTTGCAATATTCATACATTTGTGCAATATCAATGAGGTAAATATCTTAAATAAATATATATTTTATTATCGGTAGTTGCAATTGGCAAGTAAAGCAGAGAAAGTTTAAGTCGTGAGTAAGAAGCCACTTCATTTCAAACATCTTAAATTCCGATTACAAGCAAGGCGCTTTGCACACAAACACACAAGCAATATACGATAGTGTTTTCTACACTTAAGGACACTTAGTAAAAAGATGAAAATATGTATTATGTATTACTTCCGGCCGCAGCCAAAAGAGAAAAGTTATTAACAGTTTAACAGTTTATATACAAACAACACTACAGCGCCACAAAAATAACAAACGAAAATACCAACAACAAGGAGTTGAATGAAAAAAAAACGAAAATGCAAGCAAACAAACAAAAAAAATGAAAACGGAAGCAGAAGCAGAAGAAGTTTAAAGTGGATTTTTGAAGAAGTGCTTCTCGTATATTTTTGTTTCGTGTTAAATATATAAAAATTAAGAAAACCCTAAAAAGTACTTGTGGAAAAAAAAACAAATTGCACAATAAACATAAATTTGCTGTACGTTGAGTACGTTCCTTTTTGCTAGAGTTTACTTTATTTTATTTTACATTGTAAGCTATTCGGCCAGCAAGCGTGGCGCAAGGATACAACTTGAGCGGGAACACTTGCTGGTGCAACATTTACCGCGGATCCTGATTTATGAGTCACTGAGTACAGTGTAGTTAGTAGGGATTTTCTTTCTGATTAATTGCATGAATTAATTTTAAATGTAAAGAATTATTTGCTTAGCATCGTTTAAGTGTTGGGGGGAAAAAATAAAATAACAGCCGCAATCACTAACCGCATAAAACGCAACTGAATATCAGGAAAAAATATAACAGAAATCGCACACAATGAAGCAACCAACCAACCAATCCTCTATACAAAATACTTTTCATATGCAAACACACTTACTCAAATAATTCTCACAAAAATGTGTCAATAAGATTAAAGGACATCGAAATGTTTAAGTGTACACATTTCCTTTTATGCAATATGTAAATTGGAAATAGAAGTGCAATCGATTTCATTATTAAAAAAATCAAAAGGTCTAGACTATAAAGCGTAAATTAGTGTAATGCTCATACTCGCACAAGTAAAAGTTTTTGTTATTCATCCCCATTTGAGTTTGCTTTACCATACAAAATTTAATGCGAAGGGTAAAATTTAGGTCAATATGGAGTAAATTGAGATCAATTAACTGCATTTGCAGAAGTGTGGCATGCATTGTGTGCCAGTATGGAGCAAGCTGCCAGTAAAGGTAATATTGCTAATGACCAAAGCAAATAATGCTGAACAAATTGCGGGTTAAAATTTTTAAGTAAAAAAATTTATGTATCTTTGCATGTAATAACTTTTTGTTAATTCAACTTTGCAAAAGCTTCTCTTTATAAAACTTAAAAAAAACAAGTAAAATCAAAATATTTTTAAACAAAAAGAAAAAATTTACACAAAAATTTAAACAGAAATATATCAGCTGCTGGCGAAATCAAATCAAATGTGATTGTCACTTGCCAAATGTTAAGTATTAATACTTTTGAAGAAAATGTCATCCTGATCTAAATGTTGTTTGAAAATTTTCAAAAAGCAATAACCCTAGGTCTCCACGTACCAATTTTTATTGCCGGCCATTGTCAAATTTTGTATTGAAATTAAAATTATTTTTTAAGGCTATATTTTTTATATGAAGTTTGGCAATTGCCGCAATAAATATTGCTACATTGAGACGTAGGGTAACAATTTATCATGTCAGGGTTTCATTTTCCACGAAAGCATTAATACTTGTATTATACAGGTATGTTCTGACACTCGCACGATTGTCAAATCGCATGTGAGTTGCAAATCGCCAAACTTGATTTTTCATGTTCTGTAACTCACGCGTTTTGCTTGCGATTTGCCGTATTAAATAGATCAGCTGTTTATTGAAATCGCCTGTGCAGAAGAAAACAATGGACAAACAAAACCAAACAAAATTTTTTAAATTTCATATTTTTAATACAAATTGTAAGAATATGGTACTAGTTTTGGTGGAAATAAAAAGAAAACATATTTAATTTAATTTATTCGCCATTGTATTGATTCTTTAAAGTTGAGTTTAGTCTAAATTCATCAGTTCACTCAGTTTACTCTTGCGATTTGAACTCGCCAAAAGTCTGGCGATTGTGATTTACAGAACACCTCTCTTGCGAGTTCAAGTCACAATCGCAAATGTTATGCGAAATGGGAGTGTCAGAACATGCCCGATAGTCTGAAACAGCTTGAAATTACTTGCAACATTTTATACCCTAACTACTTTTGTCTAAAGGTACGCTTACACTTTGCAAATATTTGCCCAAATATTTGCTAATGGTTAGTGTGACAACTTGGTTTTTATGTCACAAAATAAAGTTAATTATGCTGCAAAAACCTATTTTATTGTATTTTTAATAAATGCGAACCAATATTTAAAAAATATTGGAATTAAAGGAAATACAGTTTTAGCTTGTCTATTGGTCACGTGTGACCGTACCTTAAGTCTCATAGTTAAAATTTACAAACATCTTGTTTATTTCAATGCTTCCTTCCATCGTCCTTCCAGCTAAGAGAAGAAATAGGTTTTGATGCAACTTTACAACGGTTGTGAATTAAACTATTTAGCAAATGGCACCAAGTCTTACAACCTAATAACTTGGCAGTACTCTTACTAAATTAAAGCACAATAACACACGGTTTGTGTCTATGCCAAATTATATTTCAATCACAGTGACAGTGGCAACGTAGAGCTGCTCTCTCTAGTGTTGAATTCGTTGCGAATATTATGTATAAATAGTGGTTAAGTGAGGTAGCTTACTATGTCATTGCCATTTTCGTATATGCATTGGAGAGAAAATTAACTAAAACTTTTCATAACTCTGATATACAGTGTCACCAGACTTTGCATTAATATAAAGTTAGATCATGTTTCAAATAGAGCTAAAATATGTGATTTGAAACCAGAAAATAAAGCTAAATTATATAATTGTTTTCTAATAGCATCTTCATTCCTTAGATACTTTTTATAATTTAAATAACACCTATGCATGTGTACACCTATGCATATGAATTTCCCTGTATTATAAAATCGATACTCCATAGTTTGGAACACAATGAAGGCAAGTTTTAGCTCCCCCGGTTAAAGTCGTAAGACTTTTAAGAAAAAATAATTTGATGCTGGTCTACAGTCAGATATTGAAGCCTAAGCTACGAGTTTGGAGACTGTTCACATATAAGTAACGTACTCAAGGGTTTCAAACTTGTTACGGAACTGAGAGTTTATACCAAACTTTTGCTAATAAACGTTACATCCAAAATGGCTTTAAGTAAATTTTAACAGCACATTGATGCGCCTTTCCATATACCAACAATTAGGAATAACAAATTTCTCGAAACTATGCCGTGCTAAGCGAAATTGCCGAGACACGTAAATTTTTTCAACCTATTTTCATAATCTTTTGAAATTTCTCTTCGGTGCGAAACATTATAGTACTTTGTAATTGTTGCTGTTTTGCAAACAAAGGATAGAGAAAGTAGGATTTTCGTTAGGATGTTGTTGCTGCCGTCGCTGGTAGTGTAGGTAATGGGCTCTGATGAGAAGACTGTGGTGGTCTCAAAACATCTGATGTCAGATCAACCTTCCGTACATCCAAATTTTTCTTTGAATGTTCAATATTTACATTCCCTAGAATATCGTACTTAAATAAAAAATAATATGATCGAAAGATTAAATTGAAAACGAACTTAGTCCAAACTAATTAAATAACTTTGGATAAAAATCATATAGTTCGACTAAAAATTCATAACTCAATTATTAAGTCTCTAAAGGCACTTAGCTAAAACATGAATATGGACTGTTCCAAAACTTGGGCAAAACAAACATTCAAAAATCCCAGCATTGAAAATATCGATGATATTTCACGCTGGTAAGTCAGAAATCAAAAAAGCTTAAAAATAGTTGAAAATGCTACGGCAAAGACAGTTAATGAAGTTCTGAACATTTAGAAAAAGTTAATTAATAATAGGTACGACTCGCCGCGAGGTGGCAACAACATCTATTAATTGAGCTTACTAAAAGAAGTGGGATTTTCGCTAGGATGTTGTTGCTGCCGTCGCTGGTAGTGTTCAATATTTACATTCTTTAGAATTTCTTTCTTAAATAAAAAATAATATGATCGACAGATTAAATTGAAAACGAGCTTAAGCTAAACTAATTAAATAACTTTGGATAAAACCATACAGATGGACTAAAAATTCATAACTTTAAAATAGTTTCAAATAAAATTAAGTAAATTAAAATAAACATAAACAACATCAATCCATTCACAGTGATTTTTTTTAATTTATGTCCAATAACACAGTACGTGTTCTATAGCTCAGGACATGAGCCTGTACACGAAAATTGTTTAATGTTATTCCGCCGACGTTATTGCTTACGTACAGATATAAATATTGCGCGTGGAGACGTGCAGTAGAGTTCAATACCTAATTGAATTTGCTTCTGGCAACTATGTGTTTGCTTGCTTTTGTTGTGTTTTTGACGCTTACTTTTGCTGTTTCTTTATCGGTTGTGGTATCAGTGTTGCCAAGACCAACAACTTTTAAAGACATTAACTAAAGCTGTGTTCTCACTATTTGTATTTGTGTTATGGAATGTCACTTTTTTATACACATGTGATTTCATGTGTATGTCAAAATTTGCGGTTTACATAAGGTTTATAATTTTTGTGTTCACCTGTTGGTATGTTACGTACATTTGACATAACCTATAAAGCAAAACAATCATAAAACAGCCGAGTGGTTATACATATTTTATTGTTATATATACTTCTTTTATTTAATTTTACACCTATTTTATTTAATTTAATACTTTATTAATTTAATGGTTATTTTATTTCATTTTCCCGTCCGCACACAATTGCTTTATTAAAAACCAGCTGATGACAGACACTTTGTCACTTCAAAATAGAACTCGTTCTAAATCATGTGTACTGTACACAGAGAAATAACACAGGATATTGTTTGAAGGGGTTCAGACTATGTGTACAAATTTACCATGTGAAAATGTGACATTCCATATGGCAAATACACATAGTGAGAACACAGCTTAAGACATTAACTAAGACACTCTATGCTTATATCTAAGTTAAGCGTAATGGGTTTCCATTCCAATTTCCTGGCATGGATTAAGTCTTATTTATCCAATAGGATTTGCTCTGTGAGTATTGAAGGTTATAGATCTAAACCTTATTTGCAAACGTCGGGTGTACCCCAGGGAAGTATACTTTGTTATTTAACTTGTGCATTAATGACATTGGTAGCTGTTTCTTGAAATCGAGGTATCTGCTATATGCCGATGATTTGAAATTGTTTATGAAATTGGAATCAACTAATGACGCGCATATTTTGCAAACTGAGATTAAGTGATTGGTGTCGGCTTAATAGTCTGACTCTAAACATTAGTAAATGTGTACATGTCTCCTTTCACAGGTCTCTAACTCCCTCTGTGGCTGTCTTTAACATTAATGGTATAAATTGAAAACGTCAAATTCAAAGTTGGACTTAGGGGTTATATTTGATAGCTCTTTGTGTTTTGCATCTCATGTTGAATTCATACTACCCAAGGCTTATAAAATGCTTGGTTTTTTGAAAAGAAATTGCTCTGAATTTGTTGATCCGTACACACTCAAGCATATCTATACTTCGTTTGTAAGATCTAAGCTAGAATATGCTTCCGTTATTTGGAGTCCTCACGTCTCTAATCTGATTTCTCGTGTTCAACGCATTTTTATTAAATTTGCTTCACGAGCGCTACCTTACTTATTTTCCGTTCCGTATGAGTCCAAATGTCTGTTCATAGGCTTACGTATTCTAGAATCGCGTAGAATAGATCAATCGGCACTATTTGTATATGATATTATTAATAGTTTTATTGATTGCCCAGATTTCCTTAATATGGTACCGTTTTATATACCTCCTAGGAATCTAAGGTTGTCTAAGCTATTTGATGTACCCTTTCATAGGACTAATTATGCACGTAATGGTACTTTAACACGTGCCTTTGTTCAGCTCAACAAGATTAATTTCAATTTACAAAAAGTTTCTCATTCTTTTATCGAATTCGGCACTGAGAAATCTGAGTTTAAACTCTTACTTTTTAGTGTAATAAAATAACTGTCTTATGTGTTGTTTCCACAGTGCAAACAAGTATTGCTTGTCGGAAATTTGTTTGAAAAGCACTTAGTTTTTAGAGCGGTTTCCATACAAATTTTTACTAAGGTCGCTTGTTTGCATTGTGGAAACAGCACATTAATATAGTAAAATAGCTGTGATTTATAAACTGTAAAGATAATTTTGTATATATTTACGTTTTACACATACTTCATTGTTAAATTAGATATTTATACAATATAACTATAGGTATTTTTGTTATCTTAGTCTGTAAGGATTTTTTTATCCAAAGACTGAAATAAATAAATAAATAAATAAGTGTTTACACTAGACAATGCTGTCTTGACAATAACATTTTTTCACTAATACGTACACACTTTTCCAATTGCCTTCGATACTGGCTTGAATATATTGAAGACAGTAAATCGGACAATGATTTGACGTATGCTGACAATAATTTGAAAAGCTTATAATCAGCCATTTCACAGAATACCATTCCTATCGGAAGTGGTTTCGATTCCATAAGCTGCTTCTTCAGAAAACGAAAGTTTTCTTCGTAGTCAAACCACTTTTAAATTTAAAAGTGGAATTGAAAAACAGAAAATAATTTTTTTTACCATTATGTTACCATTATTTTGACTATTATTTTTTAGGTCAAAAATAAAAGTTAAAGTTTGATTTATACTCTTTTGGTCAAAAATAAAAGTTAAAATTCGACCGATATTTTTTTGGACAAAAATAAAAGTCATGTATTAACTGGTATGTGACTAATATTTTTTAGTCGAAAATAAAAGTTAAAATTCGACCGATTTTTTTTTATCAAAAATAAAACTTAAAATGTGACTGATATTTTTTTTCGAAAAAAAAAATTTTAAATTTTACCGATACTTCTTTAGTCAAAAATAAAAGTTCAAATTTAAAAAACGAGCAAGTAATACTTGGAGTTAATAATCTCACATGGTGAATATACTACTAATCAATATCGATTTAGCTTGTAAGTTAATATAAGGAGCATCAATAGCTCTTGTATACAATTTCGTTAAATAAATTGATTCAATAGTTGATGCTCCTGCTGACTAATATTAAGCATGACAAGTGGTTAAAATGAGCAAAGAGTGCTGGGGTAGCAACTTCTATATCCGTTTAAATTTTAACTTTTATTTTTGACAAACAAAAATATCAGTCAACATATAACTTTTATTTTTTGCCAAAAAAATATCAGTAAAATGTTAACGTTTATTTTGACAAAAAAATATCGGTTAAATTTTAACTTTTATTTTTGACTAAAAAAAAATCAGTCACATTTTAACTTTTATTTTGACCAAAAAAATAGCGGTCAAATTTTAACTTTTATTTTTGACAAAAAAAAATATCGATCTAAATATAACTTTTATATTTGACCAAAAAAATATCAGTAAAATTTTAACTTTTATTTTGACCAAATAATATCGGTCAAATTTTAGCTTTTATTTTTGACTAAAAAATTATCAGTCACATTTTAAATTTTATTTTTGACCAAAAAAATATCGGTCAAATTTTAAGTTATTTTTGATAAAAAAATATCAGACAAATTTTAACTTTTATTTTTGACCGAAAAAGTAAGTATGAGTAAAAAAATAACAGTTAATACTCATGTATTATCTGTTATGTAGGGATTCTTACAGGCCTCTTCTGTCATGTTGTTATTTCGAAAACACTATGTTTTTATATTTTAATTAAAATATATAATGCTCCTTCCATCTTCCCTGCTTAAAGAAGGGAATGTGGAATACGTATTAAACGAAAAATTTTTAAAATAATATACTCCTTCCACCTTCCCTTCTACAAGAAGGCAGTTTTGCATGTGTATCGCACGAAAAATGTAAAAGGAAAAAAATTATTTGTAATAAAAAAGAAGGTCTTGCAGGCCTAAAATTTGCAGGTCTTTTAACTTTTACCACTGGGAATCACCAAACATTATAGTGGTATAAGTGAAAATAAATAAAAGTGTTACTCGATTGTTCCATTAATTTAAAAATCTCACAATTGAACAATGGAGAAGTAGAATTAATTGTTACCCTATTAAATAGATTCATCAAGCTAAGAATGCGTGCATCTTCAGCTTTTGAATATGTATATTTTACTTGGACAAAACCAAATACATAAAAATATAAATAAAATTGTTTATTCTTCCACAATGCTGCAAAAAGTAGTTGTAAGAAAGGGTTGCATCAAAGAATTTTACTTTTGAAAACATTTTTTTTAGATAAGTAAAATTATTTTTGAATTTTATGTTCAGTGCCACCGCACTATAGGTTAAACGGCTACCAAAACTGTGCTAAAGTCCAATTTTTCAAGTGCAAATATTGCACTTTTCTTAATGTCATTTTGTAACCAATACTTCAAATTAACTAAGTAAGCTTTTTGTTTTTGGTTAATATTAAATTCCGTTTGACAACACGCAGTCGAAGTCATTGCATTGTAATCACTTAATAAATTTTGTTGAAAAGCCTGTATTGCTTTTAAAGATTCAATTGCTTGTTTAAATAATTTCGCGAGTTATAAAGAAGAAAGTGAAAATGGAGAACAATAAATTAAGTAAGTTTTAATGTTTTTTGTTAAAAAAGGTGATAAATTTGTTTGACTTGCTTGAAATAAAGCCACGTTTTTAACATAACCTTAAAAGTACTGCGATTGTTTTCAAACTGTAACTTCGTGGAAGCTTTTAAAATTTCGGCGAAGATCGGCGGATTGAATGCAATCATAAATGAATATATTGAAATGTTATAAAGCAATTCCCATTTACATTTAATAGCCATTTTTAGCCGTTTTCGAATAATTCCATATTTTTTAGGTTATTGCGTTTTAAAAAAAGCTGAGTTGTTTGAAATTTGGTTTAACGAAAATTCAAGGCAAGACAAGCAGGATAAACTTGTGAATTTTATAGACGACAAAATTGGTAAAAATGAAATTTCCGATGACTGCACCAAATGTATTAAGGAAAAAGTGCGCCTTTTCTGTAAAAACATATCAGAAATGTGGGCGAAATATGGCAAAAGTATTGGGAAGGACAAAAAGTCTGAAAAGTTTCGAAGTGAGTATGTCACTTGGCTCAACGCTGAAATAAGCTTCGAAAATGAAATTAAATCTGGCAAAGTGACTTTTTCTGCTCTTGGACGTCCTCAACTTGCATTTTGCGAAAAGTCTGAGTACGGAAAGAGGAAAGCAGCAGCAGACCTTTCAAGCGGAACAAATAATGAAACTGAGCTATTAGTTCGTGCGGCAGCAACGTCAGCTCGAAAACAAGGAAATGCAGACTTAGCGGTGCTTCTTAAAGGATCACTAGCAAGCCTTGCAAGGCCTTCAAAAATAAAAAAATTGTGCACTGAAGTCCATCAAAAACCTGTTGTATTTTCTGCGGGGGAAGCATTAGCTTTTTTGCTCGAAAATAATTTTACAAAAGAACAATATAATTCAATACGTCGAGAAAGCAAATTAAGGAACTGCGACATTTATCCCCATTACAACGAAGTTGCTGCTGCAAAATTGATGTGCCGACCTGATGGAATAATAGCAAGCGAGACAACAGCAAGAGTACCCTTGGAATCGCTTCTATCACATACTACTAAAAGAATTGTTGAAATGCAGAAGGAGGTCTTTGAATATGTAATGGATAAAGAAAATACCAATTATTTAAAGTGTAAGTTGATATTAAGTTACGGTTTCGATAGTAGCACCGGTCAAGCGCAATTTAAACAAGCTTTTAACGAACCAAGCACGTCGAATCATTCCGATGCGTCGCTTTTGGCAACTACAATTATCCCGTTAAGACTTTTGGTCACGTCAGGACAGCCTATTTGGAATAATCTTACTGCGCAATCGACAAGGTTTTGTCGGCCCGTTAAGTTAGAATACGTCAAAGAAACAAAGGAATCTATCTTGAAGGAAAAATCAGACTTGAAAAAAGAAATTGACGCATTAAAAAGTATACACATTACGATCAGCGAAGGGAAAATTGTGGAAGTGTCCTTTGATTTGTATTTAACACTTAATGACGGGAAAGTTTTGAACATTTTGACTGGAACCAAATCAAATCAAACTTGCCCTATTTGCGGTTCCACACCAAAAGACTTCATGAATATAACTAATTACACTTCTGAAAGATTTCGTGCAGAAGATTCTAATTGTAAATTTGGTTTAAGCCCATTGCATTGCTGGATTCGATTTTTCGAGTTCATATTACATTTAGGTTACAAATGTGAATTGCAAAAATGGCAGACACGATCTGAAACCGACAAATTGGCTGTTTCAAATAGAAAAAAAAATATTCAAGACGCTTTTTGGAGAGAACTGGGTCTCCGTGTGGATATGCCAAAAGTTGGCGGATTTGGCAGCACAAATGACGGAAATACTGCGCGTAGAGCATTCACCGATCACGAAATGTTTTCCAACATTACGGGCGTTGATCAGACATTAATTTTCCGTTTTAAAATTATTTTAATTTGTTTGTCATGCCAGTATCCTCTGAACTCAACAAAATTTGAGACGTTCTGCTTTCAAACAGCGGATTTGATCCAAAAGCTTTATTCTTGGTTGCCGATGACAGCTACAGTCCACAAAGTGCTTGTACATTCCAAGCAGATTATTGACAACACTGTGCTTCCGATTGGATACTTTGGAGAAGCAGGTGCTGAGTCCAGGCACAAAATTTATAAGGCTGACAGATTGCATCACGCTCGTAAAAACAGCCGATCTAATAATCTTTTGGACATATTTAATAGAGCTACTGATACGTCCGATCCGCTTATCTCATCAAAATATTTAAGCAGACGCATGCGGCAACAGAAGCTATTACACTTTCCACCTGAAGCTATCGAGTTGTTAAGCATTGAGAGCCCAAGAGAAGACATCAACGAAGATGAAGAAAACAATGAAAATGAAATTTTATCACCAACATCTGTGGATGTATTAAATAATTTATGTTTGCTGAATGAAATTGAGGACTAATATTACGATTGAAAAATTTAAGTTTTTTGTAGGGTGTTTTTTATTCGGATTGAATGTAATTAAATTTTTAAGTTTAAAATTTTAAGTTTTTATAAATTTTGGTTTCCTTTATACCTTACCTTCCTTTTTGTTTTAATTTCCCTTAAAATTAAGCATTAATTTACCTGTTATTAATTTTGCACAGAAAAAGTAGTCATTTGACCTATAGTGCACCGTCACAAATAATAAGCACCAAAGATTAAACAAAAAAAGCACCGAGCACTGACCTGAAAATTTTTGACGTCGAAAAGTTGAAAAAGCACTAAAAACGGTGCGAAAAGCACTGAGTTGACAACGCTGCATATTATCAACATATAAATGTTGCCAGCTTTTAATATTTAAAAATCGTAAATTTTTGGGCAAAAATCGTGAAATCGTCAAAGTGATATTTTTAGGCCCAGAAATCGTCAAAATTACGATAAATTGTTAAATCTGGCAGCTATGCTGCCAACGAAGACAGCAACAACTAGAGTTTGGCATAATCGTTCTTTTTAGTGACTATTCATTTTTGTTCAGAACAAATATATGAACAAGTTCGTTCTTTTCGTTCAGCTGTTCACGTAATTTCTGTACTGAATAATTGAACAGCTTTTCGAACATAGTGGGAGTTATTATTATATTTTAAACAATTGGATTAAAAAAAGCAAATTTTGAGCAAATATATTAATGCAAATTATTTTATTTAGTAGATGTGGATATATTTTGTGAAATATTAACGTATTTAGAAAGAAATTTAGCATTTGTGTAATCAAATAGAAAGAATAAAATAAACAAAAAAGAACAAAAAGACTGAACAAGTGCACCTCGTTCATACTACTGAATTGTTCAATTGAAAAAGTTCGTTCATGAACAGCACAACTCTAGCAACAACCAACGAGCTGAAAGTCCTATTTACTATTTATAGCATGATACTCTGTTCATCATTTCGTGCGCAGTGCTGTCAAAAGTCCATAAAAAAATTACACGAATTGCTTACAAAAAAATTCAGCAAAAGTAGTACTCTATTTATTTTGTGAAAAACATATGAAATGTATTTAAAACATTTTGAGTCTTCATGCGAAATAATATGAGCAGTACTTTTTTCGTGTGGAATTTACAACAAACACATTGGGGTTTTTTAAAACGTACACAATTGCAGCATATTTTCAAGGGCTAGTTACGATTTGTTACTTGTCATATTTTTCGTATGAAAAAACGAATGTTGATCAACATTTTTCGCAAATTTGAACAGAGTACTAAGCTTATCAATTAAGAGCTGAGTCACCATCTTGTGACTTTTTCAAGCGGCCGGCTTAATGTTTTTAAACGAATATTTATTATATCTTTGCTACCTGATAGTTATGACAGACAGGTTCCCAGTGAACACATGACCTAATTTTGACATCACTGGTATATCATAGCTAGGTAATCAAATTTTACGTAATTTTGATCTACCAGTGATATACATTGTGACTAAGGTATGATATACGGATAAAATATTTAATTCGAAATAAATTCAAATTTTAAATTCTAAAATAATTTAATAAAAAATTAAGTTTCAATTGTAAAAAATGTAATTGAAAAAAAATTTCCAAAAATATAGCAAACCAAACAATGGAAAGCTGTAGGAAAACGAAGAGAGGATATGAGTTATGTCCAGGCAGAACTATAATGCTATTAAATGGCATTTAAGACGGTAGAAAAATGAAAGCCAAAATAGCAGGATATTTCTTTAACATCCTACTAAGAAGCAAGATGAACTTAAATGCAGCCTGTTAAATGTATCTATATTAGTGAAAGTATGTATGTATGTATGTACGTTACAACTGTCTATAAAGAATACTTCCAAAATTTGTTCATAAAAATGTTCAATGTTTAGAACGTTTCGTTTCGTCTTATGTGTGAAATACATATATTTATAAGTGACGCGACATGACGAAAGGGACCTTATCTTGCCAGGGGTCAAAATCGAGTTTTTGATAAACAACAAAATTCTGAACAAAATGACACCAAAATCATGCAAAATCTCAAAAATTTACGAAGTTACAGCATTTTGAAGTTTTTATTTCAAAAAAGATAGTTTCGAGATAATAGAAACTTTATCCTTGTACCATGGGTAGAGGTTTGGAAAATGGACTCTTATGCCATCTTGCGGATAAAAAATCAAATAATCGATCAATTATAGTTCATCTTGAGATATGTAGGTAGCGTTAGGTGTCAAAAACCCAAAACATGAAATTTATACTATATTCACACTGCTGTAGTTTAACGTGTTTATTTTAAGAAACTAAACAAAGTTGTTCAGACTACAATTTTATAAACTTTCTGTTTACTGCATGGCAAATTCAAAAAAGGTGGTAGCAAACCGGCAGCTAAACATTTTTTTCGTATCCTAAATATTAATAATTTTGCAAAGTTAATAACTAGCATTTTACATGTGTATGTACATTTTTCCATTTGAATTGAAAACTTGAACCAAAAACTAGGTTTTTGATACTTTTCAACCAACACAAGTCATAATTTTCAGAATACGCTGTTTGTTACTATAGAAATGCTACAACCTTTTTTAATTTCGACTTTGTTTACATATTTTGCCACCATTACAAACCGTGTTCAATAAGCACTAAAATCAAATAGTCAACTGAACATACATCAAGAACTGCTTGGAACCCTGCCTTTTACTGGTTTTTGAATGAGTTTAATTTTGAAACACATAAATTTTTTGACAATTGATTATATGGGAAAACATCTAAAAATTAACTTGTTTAACTCGTAAACACTAAAATTGCCACAAAACACGGTAGTGTGAATTGCCTATTAGACTTTAATTCACGTTTTGGCCTGTACTAAAAATTTTACTTTGGCAAGATGAGGTCCCTTTAATATTATAATAAAATAAAAGATCATTATAATGTCAGGTTAACATCAGTTTTGTGTCATTTTATGTCAGCATCTGATGTACCTAAGTGCGAAATTATGAGTCATATATGAGTCAATAATGAGTAATTTCTTAAGTAAGGTATGACATTTCATGATATCATGCTGACGTCAGAATGATATCAATGTGTTCACTGAGTTGTTGAAATACACTACTACGAAAAGCTTCCAGCTTGTATAAAATGTCGTAAGTCTGACGTTCACGCTCTCTAGGCGTATTAGCTCGATTGCGTTGGTGTGTTAGAAACGTTGAAGGTTTCCCTTAAGGTATGTGATTTTATTGTGTTATACCTCTGTTACATAGCGTCTCGACGAGCCATAAATTTGTTCACACATTTTTCATACCTTATACATACTACTACCCCAACTAAAATAGTGTTACTTTTTCATACAACTTTGACATTTGCCAGGTAAATAAATCTATAGATGTAAAAGCTGAAGAAACAAAGCCAAAGGATTACGAATTGGATAATATAAATGCTTTCATCAATTTAAACCACCATAATGCAGGCGATTCTTTGTATGTAAAAGCAGTTAAGCGGCAACACTGCCGAAAAGTTCCATCACTGTTGCAGGGCGGCCACTTTGGTCTTATCAGACCAAAACTGGTCGATTGATTTCATTTTTAGATAAACTGGTAGCTTGGTCGGTCTGTTTCGTTTATTTTACAGTTTTTGGTCCAAAAAGAAGTTTTTAAAAGTACAACTCGAATTTGATTATTTGCATTAAAATTAATAAACCATAAATAACACACTAAAATATTTGGACATCCTGGTTTTAAGTGTTTTTTGAGCGCCTGTATGAACAGATTTTATTCAGAATCTCATATATCTCAATATTATTTAAGTTTTGAATATTACGTGGCAATTTTATATGGGAATTTCCACAGAAACTTGCCATTTTGTCACGTAATGTCACCAAAAAATTAAGCTTGTATTTCAGAACCATGTAATTCAATTTTTCCTACATTTAGAGCTTCTTACGTTCTACACAAATACATATCTAAAGCAGTAAAGAAAACTTAACTAAAATCAAGCTTAACTGGTTTTTGACGTAATGACAAAAAGCGGACTTTTACTACAAATACCCATATGCAAAATACAAAGTCTAAAAAATATAAAATTCTCCAGATCACAGAGCACTTTTATGACCAGTTGTGTTTGAAAAATATTTAGAAGATTTTTGGAAATAATTACGTCTTTCGTTTGAGATTTGATTATTTTTGTAGTATCAAATATATTTTCTAAATAAATATTCTTTATATAAATGCAATATAATGAACGCTAGTAAAATGTATAGACTTAATAGATTTTGGTCGGCTTTGACGAAAACCGTTTTGTACAGTAATTTTGGACTGCAAGGTAATTTCATTTAAAATACGGTGATTTCAAAAGTATTCAATTGATAAAATTTTCGATTTCCATACATTACATATGTATATGAACACACAAATTGAAATTTTACTAATTTATGGAAATCGTGCCTTTTATCAATTAAATTTCTGTACTTGATTGTGAGTAAAATCAAAAGTTGTGGATTGATTTGAATAAACTACGGCTTGTTTTGTTTGCAACATATTTTCCTACATGTTAACAGAAAATAACGGAATGGTTTTGAATTTTATGAGCCTTTTAAGCACAAAAACTGTTATAAATTTTTTAATATGAGCTACGAATTTGTAAACTTGTGTATTTTTTTTATTATAAATGAATTTAAGTAAAATTTAATTACCATGTACTTATACACATATGCGCAAATCCTGCGTGATGAACGCTACATTCGTACGCGTTTTCAGATTAAAATTTAAAAATTTTTTTGTCTTTCAAAAGAGATACCTTCAATTTATGCATAGTGTTTAAAACATAATTTTTTAAGAGCTATTTGTTCTGAAATAATTGATCACAAAGTTTTGTTATGCAAAAAAAGTGGAAGTAACTTTGAAATTTGAAGTCTGCTTTCGAATTTTTTTTTGAAACTTTGTATAACATAGCGTCTCCACGAGCCATTGATTTGTCTTGACAAAAGTCAAAGTCGATATGAAAAAATAGCAGCAAAATTTTTCTGATGTTTTTATGTATGAAGTTTGACAAATGTTAGAACAAAATTATGTCTCGTGAAGACGGGGTGTAATAAAGCACACAAAATCTAATTCATAAAAGAAAGAGGACTACAAAAGAATTCTAAAATAGCTTGTTTTCAGGCAAAACATTTTTGCGTTTTTTATCAAAAGGTGTGAACCTTTGTGACTCACGCTACGTGAGAACGCAAAATTTTTTCATAATAGCTATAACGTTTTAATTGTACAATTTACAACAAAAATGTGTTTAGTGAAGCTGTAGATAATAATATTATCTAAAAGAAAGAAGATGCAGAAAGTTTCCAGCATCCCTATAGCTTACGAGATAAACTAAAAAAATAGGCTCTCCCTTATTTCCAAATAGGGGCCGTTCCTGACTACTTTCGACCTCGAAAATTCAAACTTAAGCTCACGGTCACATATATAACTGAACACATTATAAAAATACTATCCTATGTATATGAAATTCAAGGCTGGGTCCCTTTATCGGTGTAGGTATATCCCTGCCATTCATAAAGGGACAACCCAGAAAATGTTTCCTTTATATATTTTCAAGGTTTAATATATAGCGCATTATTTAATAAACATATATAACAACTTTTAACAACTGTAAAATTCTGCCCTTGGTGTGCCATATTTGTGATTAGCTCATATGAACTTCTATTAACATTTAAAATGATTTTGTTTTACTATAGTTTATTAATTTATAATTTATTAATTTATTTGTCCTACGAAAGTTTCGAAAATAAAATTGTACATCTGAGCACGACTCAGTGAATTTCAATATGTGAATGTGTAAATAATGTTTTTAAGAACTTTCAATCATTAAAAATGTTTTTAGAGTTCAAGAAACTTTCAATAAAATTTGCTCATCCATTCAAAAACTTGGTTGAATGGTTTTAAGTTTATGTACATACTTTATGAACATTTAAGCGTATTAAATCAATATATCTTGAATTGACTGAATATGAATGTATACCTTATCTTATTCAAATGGGTTTACTGCCGTATTCATAAAAAACTATTTAGATTTGATATTAACAAAATTTCCACTCAAACTTTTCTTAAAATCACATTTCAAATTCAAATAAATTGCTTATGAATACTGCTGTTGTTGTAATTAAAAACCTTTGCGTACGGTAATTTCTTCTTAAAATGGTATTTTTTTGAGGGCTGTATGGTAATTAGAAAATAAAAGTTAACATCACTGCTACAGAGTAAAGCAAACATAGTACAAAAACAAATGAAATAGCACAAAAAGTTTGTTCGACAAAAGGAACTAGCTAATACCCTCCATAATCATTTTCAATGTATTTATATAAGAATTAAAAAAACTATTTAATTATATAAGCCAGTGCTTTCGCATAAATACATGTTGACATCACTACCCATTATTGTTTGTGAAAACAATATGTAGCTGTTGTTGTTTCATGTTGTTCGATAGTACGACCAATGCAACGCTTTAATGCCAATTATCTAGTTATAACAGCTACAGTTACAATTAAAGTAAGATCCAAGCATTCTCAACAAATCGTCTAAATTAACTGGAATATATTTGGAAGCTACTTTACAAGCACAACAAAGATGGTTGGTCTTTTAAATTAGTACAGACAAAATTAAAATGATCGAATATGGCATTTTAATAAAATTAATCAGAAAATTTGTCGCTTCGGTCGTCGTTGTTATTATGGACTTCGTTTCTCTCTAAATGATTTTCGGTCGACGTGTCAGTCCTGTTCTGTTTCATCACTAAATCCGTAGGAAACACGCTTCTAATACATTAGTCATAATCGCTGTCGCTTTAGTTCTAGGTTTATTCACGTTTTTTAATATATCCGAATCTCTAAAAACTTCTTTAAAGTTGGCAAATGTTCTCAATGCAGAGAAACGGAAGGTTATTAGCAGCAGCAGCACCAAATGTAAATAGTAAAGTAGGTTGTAAAAAGGTCTCTTTTCAAACAAAAGTTTAAGAAAAGTTCAGCAAAATTTGCTGTTTTATTAATTATTTGTTTATATTTTAGCAATTAGTACCCTTACGTCTATACCTGATATATTTTTATCATGACAAATGTCAAATTCCATATAGGAAAAACACCTAACATTAAACAAATTATTTTTCAATATAAAGTTTGACTTTCGTCATGATAAAATTATTTAAGGTATAGAAGTAGGGTTAAATAGTACGATAATAGTACAAATATTTCATGGCTCAAAAATGGTACTAAAATTTTTAAATAGTATTTTTTGTTTAATAGTACAGAAAGTGGCAACGCTGGTGGCACCCCAGCACTGTTGTGCAAATGTAAACAAAATAACAGCAGTCTTTTTCAAACCTCCGGTAGTGCAAGTTGTTGTTGCTAAAGTATGCGGTGTTAATTAAATACGTACTTTTAAATGTTTTCTTTTTTTTTTGATAAAGATACAAATTTTGATTTAAATAATTGTTTTGTAAAGAAATTTTTGAGCAATTAAAAACACACAAAGTAATTGCGAAATAATTCGTCGAAGACAATTGTCGCCAAATTAACACGAACAAATTCGAAACTCGAAATGTGGTTAAGAAAACCCAAAAAATTGTTGAAATTGGATTAAGAGAAGATTGATGATGTGATTGCATTTTGCAAAAGTATAGAAACTACAATCATACTTATGTATAGAAGTACATACATACATATACTAGATATGTAAAAACAAGTTTTAATTCAATACACTTTTTTATTAAAATTCGTTGAGCAGATCAAGTTTTGAGGAAAGTTTTGTTTACATTTTTTATACCATCTTCTCTGCGCGTCTTCTAATTTTAACAAAGAGTTGTAAGAAATTGCTATGAAAACGAGCCTTGCAAAAAAGTCTAAATGCACTTTCCAGCCTTGACATGATTTATTTATAAAATTTGGAAAATAACAAACATGATTTGTTAGATCGATCATCTACTTAAATCTTAAGAAAGACTTTAATTTTCTAAATAGTATTTAGATGTGAAACGGCTAAGTCCTTAAAGGTAAGTCTAAGCTATTTTACAAACTAAACTTTTTTGTATAAGATGTTACCGATTCCTACCTTATGCATTTGTGGTTTCGTGGGGAATATTATGGAATCCGGATCCTTGTAGTAACTCAGTTTGATGTTCGGTTTGAAATAGTAAAAATGTGATTGACATCGGATCAAAGTCGACAAAATTTAAAAATTTGTCAACGCTTGAAGCAAGTTGCACTTGGCTGATTTGGTCGGGAGTGTTCTTGTACATTTCGACCCTTTGCTGCAATATAGTAATAACTAAAAAATTTCCGATTTCTTACTGAATACATGTATTATAACTATAGCTAAATAGGTATGCAAAGTTTTATGCGAATCGGCTTAGTAATTGTTGAAAAATAATATTTACTTTGCATGGGTGTGGCACAGTCCACTTTTTTAATAATGATAGGTTGGGTTGCACAGGTTGCCACAGGTGTCTTTTGTTTGATCACAAAATAATGATTTATTGGTCAAACAGAAGCTTAATGTATGTATGGGCGTGACCCAGTATACTTTTCAACTGGACCAATCTGGATGTAAATACATCCTTTTAAATAAGGAAAAAACCCGAAATCGGATTATAAATAGAGGATTTTTGGGCGAACACACATAACAAATACATGAATTGATAACGTTTCTCCTTTTTCTAAGTCGGTTAAAACAATCAAAAATTTTCTAATGCGGTTAATTTTCAATGCGATACACTGTACATAGGGCTGTATTGTTAAAATCAAAAAATGCTTTCAAGAACTACAATTTTCCATCCCTGATATGCATAAATCATTCGACAGATGTCTGAATTATGAGTTGTTATTGTTGTGTTAAACATTTTATATAATTATTACTTTCGATTTACAGACAAGTCAGACAGCCTTATTCATACATTATTAAGCCTCCCACAGATTTCTGTCAGAAACAACTTTATATGTATATCAAAATATGTTATTATCACAATTTAATAGAGCGACCATAAAAAAACTAAATTTATTTCACATAAATACACAATTATAAATACCTATGTAGGTATAATCTCCAAATCGGCCAGTTTTGTTTCTTAAAGTTGCCGGTTTTTCATATTCAATTTCAAATCTTTGCAGTAAGATTTAGGTGTGTAGAAAACTACATACATATGTACATAAATATATTTATACCATAACAAAAAAAAAGTATGTCTCTAAAATGTTCTTAGAATAAAGTTAACCGGCTGTTGAAACTCAATATGCCTTATTAGGATTAAGGAAGTTATGTAGCAGAATCTTCTTTGAAACCTTGCATCTCATTTCCATTGGAGTGTGATAGCATCACTGCATTGAGAATTGAAAACGTAAATTTACGAAAGTTTCAAAATTGTTCAAATTTGTAAAATGATCGGTCAGTTGTCATAGAAAGCCCGTTTGCTTAAAATAAATTTAACGAAATTTTCCAACAACATTTGAAGCAGGTTTTTATCTGAAGTGTTGATTCTAAAATTTTCGAATACAATTGGTTAAAAATTAATGAACCGGTGAAAGCAAAATTGAAACTGAAGTACCTTTAAAAAAATATTTAATTTTTCTCTAATTTTGTTCGAACGTTTCGGTTTGGAAAAACCTTCATGTAATAGAAACATTGAGGTACATACATATTTCATTAATCAAAAAGTACAGAAAGTACAATATTAGTGCATTTTCCACTCCTGCTATGAATTCATCTACCATTTACACTTCTTTTTCATACACTTACTCCTCTATCAAGATCCCCTAATAAAACTATACAACAAAGTAAACAAATCTTGAGGATTATGAAACAAATTTTGTATGGAAATCTGTTTCATAAACCTTTTATGTTTAAACATTTGATAATTTATTAAGTTTATGTTTGTGATGATATTAAAAATAATTAATATTTGAAGAGACTGATTCATAACTCGAAAATGATATCTTTGATTTTGTTAAATACTTAAATCAGTGTTCACTTGACCTCAAAATTATCCACGTCTGTTCAATATTTCCAGTGCTATTCCGGAAGTTTTTGCAGAAAAAAATGTCATGTAAAATTCAATTATTTCTAGTAAATGAACTAATAGTAAAAAAATATTTTTAAAACAACCTTTTCTTTAAATGCTCTATTTCTGTATGGGTGCTGCTTCGCGCGTTAATTCAATGTGTGTGCAAAGTTTCATAAGAATCGGTTAAATATAAGTAACTTAAAATGATTACTTATTTTAAATGGGCATCGCATTCCCCACTTTTTTCATTATACTTTTTTATTGTGACGGTATGTCAATGTGTGTACAAAGTATCGCAAGAATAGGCTAAATATAAGCAATTGAAAAAGAATATTTACTTTGTAAGGGCATGGAACTGTCCCTCTTCTAATCATAACGCTGTATTGTTACAGAAACCCAATGTGTGTGCAAAGTTTCATAAGAATCGGTACAGTGGAACTAGTAGAACAAAACTGTCGAACGATTTGCCATTAAAGCGCCGTTCACACTATGACAGTAATCACGACAGTTGCTGTCATGACAGTAAAGTCCCAATATCAATTTGGGCTTGATAGTGCGACAGTAAGAATAAATGTCACAATTTTTCATAGAAATGAACTGCCATAACAATATCTACTATCACGACAATTACTGTTATGGTGTGAACGGGGCTTAACAAAGGAACTAACATTGCAAGTTAAATAAAAGGGTTTACAAATAAATTCCACTTTAACTAACTCAAACCCACATTTTTTAAGGGAATTATGTTGGTCTTATATCTGGAATAATTCCCGAAATTTAATAAATTAATTTTTCAAAAAAAAAAAATATTTTTGAGAGAAAATTCTTCAGAAGATCGGTGTGACCATTTTGGTCAAATATTAAATTAAACATATGAACCTAGAACTTATATCTAGATTTCGCCTCCTTAACCAAATGCTATGTTAATACGATCAAAAATCAAGATCCAAGTGCTGGAAAATCCTAGATCTTACGAGCAATAAAATAATACTTTGTTCGAAAAATTTGGATAACGATATCTCGAACCACTTTCCCTATTTAGATCAAATCCGCGGCATACGTCGCAAATTTCATCCGATCAACCGTTTTTAATAAGACTTGCGGCAGTCGATCTTGTTTCTTTAGGCTAAGAGCTGATTAGGTTTTGGTCTCGATCAGTGCAGCAGTTTGAAATTTATTAAAAAACACATTCGCGTGAAGTCAAATCGCCATACGAATTTTGTATGAGAAAACCAGTTTTACTGCACACATTAACTTTACTAATTACTTATTTATGAATATGGGGGAAAATCTTTAAAATGCAGTAAACTTTGTTCCGATCGGTGCAGTCGTTCAAACACACACACACAACCGTACACACACATGTGTATACAAATATACGTACATGCATTTGAACTTAGGGATGTAACGAATACCGATACCGATACCGATATATCGGCGATACTTCAGATTTTCCGATACATCGGTATCGGCGATATTTTACTGCCGATACGACGATACTTTTAAAAATTTTTTCAGAGCTTTTTTTTAACAAATAATTTATTTTTGTTCAATTTTACCATGAATTAAATACACTTCGTTATTTTTTAAATCTTATTAATATCAATTTTAAAAATTAATAATATTTTATGCTGTTATTTTGTAAAAAAATTATTTATTTTTTGTTAATTTTACCATGAATTCAAATTCAAGCCGTTGTTTTTTAAATCATATTCCAGCAAAAAAGAGATACTCCAAAGAAGTCATGGAAATGTAGAATTCGCGATCTGGAAGTATTGCAAATTTGGATAATTTCTAATTAGTTTTACATATTGCCCTTGCAAGAAGTTCTGTTTTTCGATTACCAATTACCGAATTGGAAGCGATGCTAGGACAAATTTCTTTTTCGGTATTCTATAATGATTTTTCCTTAAGGAAAAAGGATAAAAAAGTACCCATTTTCACGATTTTTTATGCGAATTTAAACTCAGAACTGCATTTTCATGTAAATTTAAGTGAATAAATATAAACTTAGAAGTCTTTTAATAATTAAGCTATTAAGTTATTTAGATGAATATTAGTTGATAAATGTCCTTTAAAAAAATCGATTTTTTAAAAGGCATGGCGAGTATTTTTTTAAATTATAAAGGAATTAAACAATTCTTCTTGCTTTTTCTACTAATTATCTGCATATTTTTAATATAGATTTGTTGGAAGCAAAGAAAATATAGCTCTTTAAAATTTACTTCCAATGTTTTATCAGTTTTAAATATTCTCTCTTATAATGTAATTTTGTATATTAAAAAATTGCACTTGAGTTTTGCTAATCTAAACTTGAACTCAATTTCAATATTCGTATCGGTATCGGAATCGGTATCGGCGATATTTATTTTTAAATATCGGTATCGGATCGGCAAAACGGCGTATCGTTACATCCCTAATTTGAACATCATCGTAGGATGAGATTACATATTTTTTTGTTACACTGTGTAATTTCTCTGCCATTCTCTTGTATTTAACATAAACAAATTTATAAAAAGATTTTTTATTTTTTATTTTTATGTGAAACATTTCATCATAATTTTATATGAACAAGAGTATTTATTATTGTATTTTTTATTGCTCTTCCTGTTGTTAGTTTTGCTGTTTCATATCCCAATTTACGAAATAAAATAAAGTTCTTCTTGTTTTTCACACTTTCCTCAACACATATTGACTCACGCATGTTACACATCCATGCTTATGTACATATATACCCAGTGAACATCTTTTTTGTTCCAAATTCGGTCAGAAAGCCTACACAAGTTTCCGAATTTGTCCACGAAGTCGATCAGAAAACGTATTGAAAATGATGTGAGTGGTTGACAAGAAATCGGAACTCTTTGTCTGAAATTCTGAAAAATTTTCCAATATACATATGTACATATCTGGGAGAATTCTGTTCTACTCTGGAAGAATTTTGTGGGAAAATTCTAAATGAATTTCAGACGTGACTGAACAATGTCGGAAAAATATCAGCCTATCAGAAAATATTTAGCCATATTAGAAAGTTTAAAAACTTATACTTTGATGCAAAAACTATCAGGAAATAAATGAGACTTATTACGAAAATTTAAAATGTGCAGACTATTTTGTTAAATGTCGTAAAGGAAATTGAATTATCTTCCGATAATGTACAGAGTAGTCTTGACATTCGGATAATATGCCCGGAAATGTCGCACCAGAAAATAGACAACTATTCTGTTGAATTTCGAATGAAATTTTGCACAAATCTGTTAATTATCTCGTAAAGTTTCAGATTTTTGCTAACGCCAGACATATGGGCAAAAAATATTCACTGGGTATGTATCTTTGTAAGTGCCCCCTATAAAAAAATATTACATACAAATGAAACATTTTTATTAATTTTATTGTTTATTTTTTGCTTTTTTGCCCTTCTGCTGCAAGAGTCAGTTTGGATATTTTTTGTGACGCATTCATTCAACAGGCGCAATGATTGGTAAAAATTTTAATTACAGTGAAAGCTGTTATAAGTGGATTGGAAATTGGGAATGTAAATTTATATACTTACTTATGTATGTGCATAGATATACACTTACATATTTATATATGTAAGTTTTCAAGTAATTAAAACAAGTACGGGTTAAATAAATTTATTAACACTAAAATGTTAATTCATATTAAATATTTCTACAGATCATGGATATATGTACGTACTTTAAATAACTATATAGATATATAGGCGCGGATCCAGAGTAGGGAAAAGGGGATGTATTAAAACTAAACGGTTGTTATGAACGTGTTTTTCCATACAATATGATATTGAAAATCACTGTTGAATGAAGTCATGTCAAAATTTTGTTATACATATGGCTGTAAGTTTTTCTTTTTAAATTATTCTTCAAAAAAACTGCAATAACCTACATATTACACAAACATTAAATGCACATGTTTACATTGATATTCAAGTATATATGTATTTGTCCCCCCTTTTTAATCACTTCAAGAAGAGTGACTAACAAATATACATAAATGAAATCGTAAAAAATTGCTAACTCTTTTTCACTCTAAATCAACGTTTCTCTTTCAATCTACCACCCACTCGTTCTGTTTATTCAGCCGTATTTGGACTTCATCCGGTATCCACAGCTGTGAAATATTAAAAAACTTGTCAAAAGTGTAACTTGTTACAGTGCAGAGTAATAAACATTATTTAATGTTTAGATTTTTTATTGCACTTTCAAATACAATCGACTCTTGATAATATGAAACTCGTTAATTTGAATATCTCAATAATTTGAACTGTTTATCAGGGGCCTGTTGTTCAAAAAGTCCAAGTTACAACAAATCTACAAATAAAATACACTCAAAGCAACAATACAATTTGTAAAACTGTTGTTGTTTTGTGTGTATTTTACTTGTAGATTTGTAACTTGTAGTTTTGAGAAACGGGTCCCATGAAAAACATTAAATAAATTAAAAACCCGATGTAATTTGGTCCTCTCGGTAATTTGGAATTATTTAAATGGCATCTTGATCGCTAAGTGCCTTTTCACATTATGCCTTTTTAGCCTGCCTTTTTTTGACAAATTTTCTTTTAAAACTCCTACGAAAAGTCAGACCATTCCTTGTTTGAAAATTTTTTCTAGCCCGAAACAAAAGAACGCGCAAATCTAGCGCATTTTACAATTATCTTTCAGCCCTTTTAGTGCCTTTTTAATTTTTGTTAAATATGGGTAAATGTTGTTATTTTTGCGAACTATTTCTTCCTTTATTCTAGCAATAGCGGCTTGTGAAATAACGTTTTAACATCGTTTTTACGCATTTTCTTTTGTTAAGTTTGCTTACCAGTAATAAAAAGAAGAATAGTCTAGAATAATCTTCTATGTATTTCTTTAAAAATTTGTTGTGATTTTAAGTTGGTCCCAAAATTTATACATGTTTTTATTTTCAAAAGAAACTATAATTTAGCCCTTTTTCGCGCTTTTTCGAAAAATTTTACTGGTTATTGCTTTATACGTGTACTTTTTCAATTTAACCCTTTTTAGCACCTTTTTCAAAAGTTATTGCGCGTTTTGGGTTCCAAAAGTTGGCTCTTCTACACTCTATAATTTGAACTTGTAGTGTGAATGTGTCCATGTTTTTGCTTTATTTTTTAACTAGATATGCCCGCCCGCATCGCGCGCTTAAAGATCGCTTTATGACTATAAGGTGTCTTTAAAACATAATAATATTACGTTTTTTTACATATTTTTAAAAGTTTCCGTTATACAAAATGAACAATGCCACCACCGTTAAAAAAACAAAAACATCTTTCTAATTTCCAACAACATTAATATTAGTAAAATTGGGTATATTTTCGTTTTTTTTCTATTTTAACTTAAACAGGACTCTAAAGTACCTCTATACCAAATTTCATGAAAAAAACTTCAGTGGTTTTTGCGTGAAGCGTGTTTGGACAGACAGACAGACAGACAGACAGACAGACAAAAGTTCCAAAATTTGGTTTTTTGTTCTGTACATCGATTACTGTTTACGCAACAATACAAATTTTTAAAAAATATTTCATGTAACGACACGCCTTTTTTACAGTTTTATATTACTTACTTATGTTTCACAATAATCCACCTCAGCTTTTAAGAAAGTTCAAAGGTAAATTTTCAGTGTCACACTTATATAGATGTACATAAATAGTGCATGTGCATATATACTCATACATGTGCATATTTTATGTCCCTTTTACTCTCGCCCACTACAGCCGATTTAGACAAAAAGTATACAATTTTTAAGGTATTTATTTCCAAATGTGCCCAATCTATATTTTATTCCAATCGGTTCAGTATCTTGGAAGATATAAATGTATAAAGTTTGCAATGCATGTATCAGCCTAAAGTGAAATAATAAACAAGTCATGCCTGTGTGTTTGTCGAATTTTTTTTGCAAACGAAATAACAATTAGACAATGCATGATGATAGAGCTCAATAAATTGAATTATTTTAAGAGGTCTAGACACGATCAAAATGCTTGATGTCAAATTCGTGTACGTGTGCTTGAATATAAATCAAAAGCAAGTAGATTTTCCATCCAGCGTCGTCTGTCTCACACATACTAACAAATTTTCACTCATACTATTAACATGCTTGTCAATAATTCTGACCGTGTCAAGTGCACTTTACTGTTGTTTTTTTATTTTCAGTAGGTATATCTATCTATACATATTAATTTTAGTTGCATTATGTTTTGTGTGACTGTTTTCCAAAACTATTAAGAGTTTTTATTCAGTGGCGTTAGCATAATTTTTATATAAAACTAAACAAAACTACACTGGAGTTTGGTTATAACAAACTCAGCGGGATCGGGAAATTTTGCTCGGTATACCCGAAGCACGTTATAACCGGATCAAATGATTTTCTTTCTCAGAAATACAAAACCATTTTAAAAGAGTTCACAAAAATCATTTATTTCTAAACAGGTTTATAAAATATATTTGATACATCAACTAAATAAATAAACAGTGTTACAAAATTGTTACCTACAAATTGTGATAAGTAATCCCTTTAATATTTAAATAAAATGCCCGACAAAAGCTAGCGGTTTTTTATAAGCTATAAGCATATAAATTTTCATATGGTTTTAATTATAGGATTTAAAAATTATGTACATAGTTCGTTGTAACCGAAAACTCGCTTTACCCGCAGTTCGATATAAGCGTGATAGTTTCTATGAAATATTCATGAAAACTGTTTGGATCGGAGAATTTGTTCCTTGTCCGTGATAATTCGTTATAACCGGTCTTTCTTATAAACGAACTCCACTGTACTTACATCTACAATATAGACGTTGAATATTCTAGTTTATAATTCATTTAATGTTTTCAATAATTTTGAAATTTAGTTCCTGAAATAATTCTTAACTTAAAAAATTAATGAAGAAGTTTCTGTCAAAATAAAATTTATTAATACATACTATCAATCCATACAACTCATTTTATGGTATGTATTACCCAAAATGGGAGGGCGCATAAGATACAACATAAAGTCAAGTAAAGGCAATGCGTAAGGTCGTGAATCAGACTGTCTTACATTTTTTTTTACAGCACTTTGTTCTAAAGTTAAAGTGAATGACTGACTGAACGGGTGAAGAAATATGTGTGTACATAAGTAAATAAATGGGTTGCCATAAATAGTTTCCCTATTTTGATATTAACATCCGTTGCCAATATTCATGTCTTCTGTATTGTATTCGAATATGCGACGTTGATGACAAGTATGTCTGTGGCGGTTTGGCTTTTCATTGTTCAGTTCGCTTGAGATCTCTTAACAAATGACACCAGCAGTCAGACTTTCTATAAATTTAGTCGGTTTTTTAATTCTCAACAATAATTAATATGGACATTAACGGTTTTTTTTATTTTTATTATTATGTTCCATTTTTACCAACAAAAACACTTACATGCACGCAATAAAATACGTGCACATATATTTTGATTCTAGTTGTCATATTAAATGGCTGTACACGTTGAAAAATACTCAAATTTACGAACACAATAAATTTTAATCTTCTTTAATGGCTTCTATAATCATAATGACATAAAAAGATAATTTGAACAATTTACATTCTTCGTTGGAGTCTGAACTCGAACCCAACTAAATATGTTCATTGAATAAAATTTAAATGTTAATTAGTACATAATTATTTGCTTGCAAGATTTACTTCATGAAAACAATTTTCAAGACTAATGTGTTGTTTCCACAATGCAAACAAGCATTGTTTGTCTAAAATTTATATGAAAAGCACTCAGTTTTTTTAGTGATTTCCATAAATTTTTTTTACTTAAGTCGCTTGTTTGCATTGTGGAAACAGCACTTAAGTTTTGTGAATTCTCAAAGAGTTATATTTATTTTTTTTTGCTGTAGAGGTACATTAGGGGCAGAATAGTGTTATATGGAGATCCTTAGTAACAAGATTTGGATACGCCAGAACCCCTAATTTTGTGAGTATTGAAAAAATGCATGAGCCAAAAAATTAGGGAGGGGGGATGAGGGTAAATGGCTCCTCATGTCGGTCAAACATAGGGGAAAACGAGACAAAATCCACAAAAAGCTTCACAACTGTGCTTGAGTCGATGCCAGAGGAGTACAATGTAAGACTGACCCCCACAAATTTTTCCCCACTACATTTATTATAAACAATCGAATAACCTATCGCCCCTCCTTAAGGGGGCTCCCATAGTAAATAATATTTTTTATAAAATTAGCCCACACCGCCCTAACTAGCCACAGAGTGTCCCTAGAGGAGTCAAATGTATGACCTACCACCAATAGTTTTCTTACCCCAACATTTTTGCAGAACATATTTAGCCTCCATCTTCAAACATTAGTGTTGTCCCCATACAAAATTTTTAATATTCATAATCTTTTTGATTTATAGACAGGTTTTTACTATTGTGGTTGTTGTGCTTCATAAATTAAAGTAATTTGCATAGATAGGCCCTGGAGAGTAATCAGCTTACCAAAAATGCTAAAAAACAACATTTTTCAGAGTGAACATATCTAAACAAAGCTAAACAAAAAAAAATAGGTCAAAATATTTGTAATTGTAGGCGTGGCATCCTGTTAAACACAAATATTTTTTTATAATTTTGCAAAAAAGATGATTTGGTTATGGGTGATTCTCATTCTAAACGTAAATTTTGTGTTTTTATTGTGTACCAATGTAACATAGAAATATGAGAAGGTAGGATTCATATTATAGTTTTCGCCTCTTTCAATGGATTCCGAAATAAAATTACATATTTCGATTTCTTAAAATTTTGGAGTATTGAACGTTGCATTTTCTTTCGCGTTTGTTCTGGGAATGATTTTTGCGAAAACAATACACCACAAAAAATGAGTATAGGATTTGAAAGCACTATACATCTACTCTCTAAAAACAAGAAATTATAATAATCATAATAATATAAAGTTATGACCACTTTTTAAATTTTGACTTGGGTTCACATTGAAAAATAAAAATAATTATATCTAATAATATAATGCTTTACAAATACTTATACATGAGCGAAAAGTGGGCTAACTCTTCTTTCAAATAAGATTAATTTTAATAAGATCGACGAACAATGTTAAAAGTTATGTCAATTTCGAATAATTATTCGAAGCAAAACACGACTTACCTAATACACACATTCTTCGAAAATATAAACCCACAAAGCGGTAGAAGCACATTAACTTTGTTTGCCGTCCCAAAACTTATAGAGAATTATATTTAAGATGTTTTCAGAACACACTATATTTTGAATTTAAAACAATTCAGATGTATAATCTTCGATGTATTACAACATAAACTCCTTAGTTATTTACTAAAAAATTTAAATTAATTTAAAAAAATATAGATAACACTCAATACATTTTTTTGGATACATACCACGATTGATTGATGAAACGTTTTGCAATATAACACTATTCAGCAAAATTCTCAAAAGTTTTAAATATTTAGAAGTACAAACATACGCTGTTATTTTAGTGTATGTTGTTAATGCAATTTCAATAATTAAACTGAGTAATGAAGCTTACTAAAAAAGCGTAACGCTCAATACACAAGACCGCGGACAACAACAATTAAAAAAAAATTATAATTTCTTTTTTGAAAACTTTTATATTTTTCAAAAATTTGATGTGTGAAATAAGAGAAGCAAATGAAAATATTCTAAAACGGTTACAAACTTCATCTTGGTTTTGGAAAAATTCATACTTTCTTAATGTGGAAAATCAACAGCATGCTTTACGGGCACGTCATTTTGTATGAAGAGAGTATAAACAGTATTTTCGTTCTTCGTTTTGAACACATAATAGACAGTCTTACACAAAAAAAACGTACATTTATTTTTAATATATTAAATCATGCTAAATCAGTTTTCATTTTAAAATCTATGCGTTTATTTTATGATATATTCTACTATACTTTCAACAGACATGTAAAAAGCATTTGAAATAAGAATCAACCTTATATCTGATCAGAAAGAAATAAAAAAATATGTACAGAATAAATATTCTGGAGAGAGTTCCTACAATATACAGAAAATCGTCTGCATTATGGCACATTAAAAGAAGTGATTAGAACAATAGAATCATTAAAGTCGAAGCCTACGAAAAATTAATTAATAAATCTAATTTTTCTTCTTTGTTTTCTTTTTATTGATGTAGCAAGGAATAAAATAGCGCGGTATTAGCACATGTTGTCTTGTTCGCTTATAGCTTCAAAATAAAAAAACTGTACAGTTTACTTGTATAGTGTCTCACAAGCTTCGTTTACGCAGTGCCAGACTTGAGCACTGAACTTGTGTAAGGTATGGCTGGCATAAGGTAAAAACTGACGCGGTAGGTGTCTGGAAAAGGTACTTCACATAATTACCTGCTATCTGGAAAGCTATAATAGTAAAAGTCTTTAAATTTGGTATGAGTTAATTTGAAGACAAAGTTAGTTAAGAAAATTGGCATGAAGTAATGTCAATAAAAGACATGAACTTGGAACGATTTTTCGTCATCCCACGTCAAAGTTGGATGATAAACAGACTGGTTTCGGCTATGTGCCATCTTCAGTGTTATTGAATACTTAACCTAAATTCTATTGAATACTAAATTTAGTATTCAATAGAACACTGAAGATGACACATAGCCGAAACCGTTCTGTTTATCAACCAACTTTGACGTGGGATGACGGAAAATCGTTCCAAATTCAAACAAACCCCGTTGAAAAAAAAACACAACACTCAAAGACATGAAGTTAGGTAAAAAACTGACGTGGTAGGTGCGTGGGAAGGGGCACTCCGCACAACCTATGTCTATGCAGTTAATTGACCTATTGGACCACAGTTTTTAGAGATGGCCTATTCTAAACTAATCAAAAACTTATCCTACGTATTATTTTCTTTATCCCCATATGGCCTTTTTTAAAAAAATACAGGTATTCAAAAATTTAAAAATCCCTTTTTATTTTTATGTAAAATGTAAAAAAAAATTCAAAAGTTCAGCTTTGGGCTGGAATTTCTCAACAACTGCTAAACCGATTGCAATAAAATTAATGGCTGCTAAAAGTTCAAGGAATTACCTGTCCGCAACAAAAAAAAATTACTAAAATATCTCAAACGCTTAAAAAGTTCCATAGTTTTGTCCAACGAAAAACGATTCGGAGCCACTATGCGCCGAAATATGTATGTTTTTAGTACCCTCTGCCAGGATCAGTCGTTAGAACCTTGTTACTTTTTTTTGTGTTGTACAGTTCAATTTGTTTGTGGTAATACAATTTGCAAGCCTTTTTCCCTGCATTCTTTATATGATAGTACTCGTATATAACTTTTTATGTCTAGACTCTAGAAAGATGTAAAATTTGTATATTATATTTCTCTCGGTGTTTTTTCATGCGTTTATCTTTCGTATACATACACATGATATTTTAATTCATTCACTTAACTAATTCATACATAATCAAAAGTAGTGTTTCCGGTTTTAATATTTTGTATCCAAAACACAAATGTAATAGCAGACGTAAAAGTGTGAGGGTAAGAGAAATAATTACTTTTGCAAAACTACACAAACGTAACTTTTAGTCTTTTCTTTTTTAAGAATAAAGAAACATCTTGAAACCATAAAACACGTAAAATTGCGTCAAGATTTTGTTTATGAAAGAAAGGAAAATACAATTGTTAAAATATTTAGCTACACCTCATAATAAATTTTTATGCGCTTAATTAACTCTTTAGCTTATTGTTTTGTTTGATAATATTGTACAAAAAAGAAACTCCAAAAGACTTCGTAATTATATGGGGAAATTGACTAGAATCTAAGCCTTTGAAAATCTAATCAAGGTTCAACGCTCCTCTAATGTTAAATAATGTTAAATTTTTAGCAGCTTTAGTTGAGCAGTGAAACATTTCTTATTTTTGCGATTAAAGTCACATTCCTATTGTGGTCGTTATTCTAGGCTTTAATGACAAACTGCAATCCTCCACAGTGGGGCAGAGTCGAAATATTTTGGAAATAAATCAGCAATTTCTAAGCAGATAATCCGACCAGTGTGAAATTTCACGTGGCAGATGAGTATTTCGTTTTAACTTAAGAAGATGAGGTTCGATATTACTCTGAAGCGGAGCTATAAAGTCCCAAAGAAGTGCACTTTGGGCATGTAAAACTTGTAACTTTTTTCTTTCCCGTCCGATTCTAAACATTTTTTGTGTCCTTATTAGAGTCCGACCGAAACCAGTTTTTTGAGGCCGAACCTGAACCGAACCTAATATTCGGCAAAAAGGCCGAACATTCGGCTGAATCCGAAACTTGTCGAAACTTTTTTAGCATTAACTGATATTGACATTTTAAAAACTTAACAGAACTGAGAAGTCATTTATTTTTTTAACGGCCCTTTTCACAATGTGATTAAAAGTTAACGTGGTCTTTAACGGCAAATTCGGCATAAAGTATACATTAACTTTTAACTGTACACTGTGAAAAAGGGCGTAAGAGTATTTCTACATACATACAGTGTCAGTCATATATTTCATTCCATCGAGCCAATATAAAACTTAAACATATACGAGCATATGACTAATAAAAACTTGGCATGAAATTAGCTTAAATGATGAATAGAACTGGAATATTGGGCTCGGTAGACACACGTTGAGGAATGTTTTATCACTCTATTGATGACATTACAAGAGCAATAATCAAAAAGTTGAGTCGAAATAACTAAAAAAATATAAAGTGGAATATTTACTTATTTTTGACACTAACTTTATACGATTTCATTCATTTCTACTAAAGTGAAGTTTTGTTGTTTACGCGCGCGTTTCATCGATGATATACACAATAAAGAATTTTTCTCGACGGTATTGAATTTATCGTGAAGATTGAAAATGAGCTTTTTTCATATTTTGAAATTATATAAAAAAAAATCTATTTAAAAAAAAAAAATTTATTTCAGTGCGAAATTGCAGAAGTAAATTCCGATAAGAATGGTTTCTATGACACCCCTGATATTCTCGACATATTATTATATACGATATTGTACTCGATGTCGAATGTCGTGATTAGACGCCAGACTTACATTTTCTACAGAAGTCGAACAGCTTGTGAGATAGTGTGAGAACAGCTAGTTATACGAGATATTACAATCCACTCCTCTAAAAAAATTATTGGTAAAGTACTCAGTTTTTTTTTTTTTGGAAAATTCTTATAAACATTCTCCAGACAAGTCGGCCTTCTGATATGTTTAAACCGCACTTAATTTTAGTTAGTGTAGGGTATCAAATATGATCAACAGTTTGTAAAAAATGTGTGTGTTTATATTCACATGACTACAGTTTATTAAATGGATTTGTACGTGTATAAATATGGTGGCATATTAAGAAGAATGACATCATTTAACCCTAAACACTCAAGTGCATAATTTATTCCATTCAGTTTCAATTCAATATCATTCTATCACATACTTACACACACTTAATTGTGTACGTACTTTAATTTAAATAAACTTTGTTTTTTTTTACGACAACAATAGTAGAAGTGCAATTTAATTTTAAAGTAATGTTTTCCTAGTAAAATAACAATGGCCGAACGCATGCATACTAGGGTGGGCCGAATAATGCCTTTTTTTCATTTTTAATATGGCTAAAAAAACAAATGGGTCAAATGACGAGGTTAATATATACCTAAGGTTTTATTAAAATATTTTAAGTTTTGTTGCCTACAGATTGTGTCGGAAGATTGAGATCACTACTTGAAAAAAAAAATTTTTTTTGAAGACTTAAATTTTCTCATAAATTGTTTAGGGTAATCAAGAAAAATAAGGAAACAATTCTAATTTCGGCTATTGTCCAGGTAGCGGTACATTTGTGCTTTTCGATCTATAGTTTAGACGTATATTTAGCATCTTCTTGTCTTTGAAAAAAAAAATCGAAAAAATTCACTTTTCGGCCCGGCCCACCCTAATGCATACTTGGTTGAATAAAGGAAACAATACGTGCGTAATAATGTTTTAATATAATAAAACTTTAAAAGTTAAAGGAGTTGCGGAGAAACAAGACGACTTATGATTTGTTAATAAATTCCGGATTATAAGTTTAATTTAATTCAATTTATTTTATATTCAATTCATTTAAATTTATTATGATGCCTTTAGACTTGCCTTCCTTTATACATAGTATATGTATGTACCCACTTGACCTGAGATTCTATATAAACGAATGCTCACTAAAGCGAAGAAATTTGGAAACAAAGTTGTTCGGTATTTATTCGCGAATCTGAAAAAATACGGATGATCGCTAAAGCGAACTTCTCTCGATAATTTCCCGAATGTGTGACTATAGCCTAGTTCACAACTGTTGAAACAATTCTTAATGATAAACCCGTCTAACATATGAACTAAAGTTGAATCAAACACATTGTTGTGAATGGATGTGCGTTAGTCTGTTAGCCGAGAGGTATCGTGTTCAAATCTGTCCGACTGCAGCTTATGTTAAAGAATTACAAAAATAACACATGTTCGTATGTGCAATAACTGAACAGAAACTAAATTTACCATGATAGCCTAGTGGATGTGTGTTATATGGTGTTCAGACATATTCCATTAAAATTTTAATTTAGTTATTGTTCAATAGGTACGAAATTGTTATAAATATTGAGTAAAACTAGAAATGCAACACTGTTCACAAGTGTGTTTAGTGAGCTAAATTATATACAATGGCAAATGTGAAGAAAATAGAACAAAACAAATATAAAAAAAATTTTATTTATAAATAAAAAATTAAAACAATGTTATTTCCAGCTGTCAAATGCTTATTCAGTTAGCTAAATTGAGTAAATTCTGTATATCTGAACACTAAATTAATTTTGTCAATAAACCGAATATTGACTCAATTAAGAATCCATGTCTGAACACCATATTAGTCTGTTAGCCTGGAGGTACCGTGTTCAAATCTGATGGACTGCAGCGTAAGTTAATGAATTAAAAAATAAATGAAATATATGAATTAAAAAATAATAACAATAATCTTAAACAATTGCTTTTGCTCCTGCCTTTTAAGGCTGTTTCAGACTATAACCCAGCAAAAAATAAATGAACGCCTGTAAGATGAAATAATATTTTCATGATTTCTGAAGAACTTGTTTTTTTTGAATGCATTCTTAATGCAATCGTACATCTTAATAAAACTGTAATTTTTGAACTAATGAAAAACGCATGCGACATTGCTACACAATAAAATATGGCATAATTAGCTGCCAAAAAATGCATACAAGAATGAGTTAAATCATCACATTGACATATTTTCCAGGGGTAAGTAGTTTAAAATAAGTTTTATCTCACTAAAATATAACTGGGATTTGGCTCAGCTGTAGAGCGTATGCCTTACATCCGAAGAGACCGGTTTCGTAGCCCAGCCAGGTTGAATTTTTTTAAATTTGTATTTTTTTTATGAATATTTCGCATGCATGCCAAAACGGGTTAAAATCGTGGTGTTTTCATCGGTCATAAGCACTCATTTGATTGACGAGCAGTATATTTAAATGTGAACGCATGCCAGACTTCCAATGACACGCTAATGTTAAAACCATGAATTTTTCACCCGAATTTGAACGCATGCAGCATCATTAGAACCCATGCACTAACACGTTTTTTTGTATTTTTTTTGCTGGGAATACAATTATTAATACTTGTGAGGAAAATAAAACCCTGACATATGAATTGTTAGTGTTTTTTTGTTGCAAATTTTCAAACAACAATTAAGGGAGGCATTTTCATCAAAAATATTAATACTTGTATTATAGTGTGAGGCGGTCTTTAGTGATATTCAAATTTGTTCGATATTGGCTCACTTTTGATATTGCTAACGAACCTTCGAAATCGAATGTTTTTTGAAACAAAAGTGAGCGACAGATAAACTTTTTTCTCTTCATTTTTGAGTGTCATTCTCGATAGTTTTACACGATAATTGTTCGAGATATATTCGAAATCGATATAATTAACGAAAGTCTTGGTCAAGTGGGGTATAATAATTAACTTGAAAACATACAAAACTTTTAGACGTGATTAAAATTCATAATTATAAATATTTTGTTAAAATTTATTTTTGTGGTGAAATTTTGGCTTCATCCACCAAAAACGTCTGCCAATAAATTTTGTTTTCAAGGCTTATTTTGCACTTCTTTTGATAGATGGATTTAGTTTGTGTTTAATGTTGCACCACACACACACACACGCACAGTCGCCCAAACGCCCAGTCGCCCAGTCGCCCAGTTATGTTGTTACACTTGTACATTGAATTTTGTAAAAATAATTAAAAATTATGTAAAAAATAAAACTGTCAGTTGATGAAAAACGATTTTGCTTTCAACCTAATGCTGTTGTAGGTTTTTTCTTTCTTTTGCTTATTACAAATGTAATAGAAAAACCTGAAAGAAATTTACTTAATTGTTTTATATATTTAATGAAATAAGTGTTAAAAGTATCCGGTAATATTTACAACTCGTTACGAATGTATGTATGTATGAATGTTGTAATTACAAAGAAATTATCGTTAAATTGTAGAAAGTTTATTATATTTTTCAAATGTGTACTTCTACTAATTTTTTTGTACAAAAGTTTTCAAATGACTTTCATCACATCTAAGGTTTCGTTTAAACAGACTTTAGAGCAAGGTTTCTCATATGGGTGTCCGTGGACCTTTGAACGTCCGTAGCTTCACTCCAGGGGATGCGCAACGAGTTCTAGAAAATTAACAAATATACATTTGACTTAACACACAAATATTTTATTATTGGAAAGTTTATTGTGCTGCAATTAAATTTCGTGGTTAGTTTTTTTCGAATTCTATACATATGTGCAGAGTTGTGGAAAATACGTATTTTAAATAAATAAATTCAAAATACAAATGGTTTTTTATTTTTCTATTTCAAATTAAAAATATAAAATAGTTTTTAAAAAAGTATTTGAAATAAAAAATACAAAATACATATTTTCAAAATACCTATTTTCAAAATACATTTTCTTTTATAATTCTAATTTTCATTTAAAATATTTGTTCATTTCAATACAATATATGTGATCTCTATTCAATTTTATAGTTTGTTTCCAATTTTGCAATTTCTCGCGAATTTTTGCAATGTTTGCGATAGAAGGGTTTTTTGCAATTTTTCAACGTCTTTACAGCTGTAGCGATTTTTAATCAATATTAAATTACGCTATCATGCCGCTGTTAGCAAGATTTCGCGCATTTATGTTATTTTCGCGTTTTTTGTCGAACATTTGGCATTCCTTACAGTTTTAGCAACTTTATATTAATATTATGGCTTTTTTTAAAATTTTGCAAATTTTCGCCATTTCCGCGGCAGAAGAGATTTTTCCAAGGTTTTTGGCTATATTAAAATTTTAGGAGTTTTAAATCAATATTATATTTTGGAATCTTTCCAATTTTAGCAAGATTTAGCGAATTTTCCCAATTTTCTTGATTTCGTCCATGTTTTTGGCATTCCTTACAGTTTTAGCGAGCTTATTCAGTTTTAGAGGGCTTGTTAATAATATTGCATTTTTTTGCAAATTTTCGCCACTTCCGAAATAGGCGTGATTTTTTGTACATTAATTTTTCTTTATGCAGCTCGAGCGATTTTTAATCAATTTCAGTACTTGTCATCCATTTATGCTATATTTACTGAATTTTAATCATTTTTTGCAAAATACTCAAGAAGACAAAGCCGAGATTCAAAATTGATTACGCTATAGTTTACTAATACTTTACTATCACTTTTCACTTTGTTATTTTTCTTCGCACCACATAAAAACGAATTTTATATTTTGCAAATGTAAAATATTTATTTTGAAATGTTTCAAATAAAATATAAAATACTCTTGAGGCAAAGTATTTCAAATAGAAAATAAAAATGGTATTTTGTATTTTCTATTTGCATTTTAAATAAAAATATTTCAAATAATTCATATGTGTGTAGATTAAAGCGACTCTCAGAAAAAATTTTTTTGTTACCCCTCTCATATTAAAGATCGGTCTTTTTAATAAGGTTTCCCAAAACATTTGCGGGGTCTAGCGATGACCGCCCGTGAACTGGATCGTGTCTAAAAGAGGTGTATTCTTTTAGTTTTTTGCATATTTTGGTATTTTCTCCCAATACAACATACATATAAAAAAAATTACATCGTTTGAAAGATATTTTCAAGCTGCATCTAATGGTGCATTAATACCATTCATACCATCAGCAATGCGTTATTCCATAAAAACCACGGTTTTTAAGCGTTTTTATTGCAGGTGCTACTTATAATTTTTTTTTATATTATTTTATATTATTTTTTTATTTATTATTTTTTTATTACATTATTTTTTTAGTATTAGCGGAGTTCAGTGTTTGATGCAAATGGTCATGCGACAGTGCAAATGCAAAATATCGTAGCTTTTGTATGAAATTTTGTGTATTTTGTTGTTGGATTGCAGACAAAAGCTACGTTATTTTGCACATTTACACTTTTGCAAGATCATTTGCATCAAATACTGAACTCCGCTATTATATAATTTGAGGCATTGTTTATTTATTTCTGTTTGTAGTTATCGTAAAAGTTCGCACGTTTCTAAGAACAGAAATAAATAAACAATACCTCAAATCAAATAATTCATAAAAACAAGTAAAATTTAATTTAATATAAGTAGCACCTGCAATAAAAACGCTTAGCTGTATGACGTCATTATAAATTCAAGATGGTGGAACATCCAAAATGGCGGAGTAGTTATTTTTAATGCACTCCTACAATATGGATATCAAATGAAAGGGCTTGCGAAGAATAACTCGAAAAATAAGATGACATCGCTCCAAATACAATATGGCGGACTTATAAAGCTAGAAGTTAAATTTTGGAGCAGATATCTTCAACCGATTGAGCTGAAAATTTGTATCCACATTCACTTTGGATGACAGTACATGTTTAGCTGTGTGACGTTATTCTAAATCCAACATAGTGGAACTCCCATGATGGCGAACTAGTTATTTTTAATGTTCGAAATTAACTGGCAAATAACCTTGCAACAATAGTGAGTGAAATGAACAGACTCAGAAACGTGTCCAGCGATAACTAAGAAGTAAAAAATAAATTAAAAGTTAAAAAACCTTTTTAAAAAACAAGCTTTTATTTAATGCCAAAAATAGAATAAAATAAACTTTTACTTTAAAACTTTTATATTATATAAAAGCTTGTCGCGAGATTTACTTGTGTAGATAAACAATTAAATTAAATAACTACACTCTAAAACATTACTTCAAATTCACGATCATATATTGTCTAAATTTGTGTTGAAAATGTCTCCTTGTCTAAAATTACATCGATTTTGTAGTTATTTTATTAAAGAAAAAACCTTTCAAATTAAACAAATTTAGTCGAAGTGGAAAAAATGTAACATAAAGTATAATACGGCTATGGCTGAATGGTAGATACGTCAGACTATCAGTCAGGAGGTCTCGGCTCAAACCTGCACGCAGCCAATCGCTTTTTTTTAGTAAAAACATTTTGTTAAAAAATAATGCGTGTGTAATTTTAGGTCGATAATAATCTGTAAAGTGTTGCCGACAATTATCGACCTAATATTCAACAAAAGTGTTTTAGAGTGTATGTAGATGTGATTGATTTTAACTATTAAAATTTTTAAACTAAGTAAATACGAATACTTAAATCTCGTGAAAAGCTTTTATATCATATAAATAGTATAATGACGTTACAAGTTGTTAGTAAAAGTTTTAAAGTAAAAGTTTATTTATTTCTTTTTAGGACATTGAAATAAAAGCTTGTTTTTTAAAAAGTTTTTTTTACTTTTAATTTATTTGTGTTATGATTTACAACTAATTTTTGCTATCTTCGAAAAAAAAGATTCTTATCTATACTCTCTGTTTTTTGAAACCATAGTAATAGCCATCACAAATATTTTAAATATTTTTTAGTTTTGGCCTTACTATTTTTTCTTGAGATTATATATTTTATGGATATGGTAATAATATTGGTTGAAAAATGGGATGGATTGGCACCTAAAATCACCATTTTAAAAGTAAGCAAAAGTAACACAATAGTCGAAATAAAAACCAAAACACAACTGCTAAAAAAACAGTTGTCTCACTTTGACGAAAGTTGTAATTCGTAATAAGAATTTGACAACTACGACTCAACTATCAATTTAGTTCTGAATCATAATAGAGGCCTTTATTTAAGTTTGTTGGGTTATTGTCTTGTTTTCTAATTTTAATGATGCAAGTGGAATGAGATTGTTTCATGATTAATGGTTTGGTATATACCTGTTTAGTCGTACATACTTTTGTATTTTTATCATCCACTTTTCCATGTTTTCCTTTAATCCCCAAAAAAGTTTACTTCAACAAATGTAATTTCAAACAATCACTCCCGCAAATTAAAGTTTTTACAATATTTATTGCAACAGTAAATGGAGCTGTCAGAATGATGCTAACTTAACAGTAAAAATGAAACTAAATTTATAAATAAATTAGTTGCTTTAGCTAGTTCATGCTAAAAGGATTAAATGACTGACACTTCCTATAAATTTTCTTAGATCAAAGATGATTGGAAAAACATACATAAATTTTTTGTTTTTTCCTGTTTTTGAGAAATTGTATCCATTAAACACAACCCCTTTCTTAATTGTACATGCTTTGGAGTAATTCATATACAGACAAAAATATTGCGAAAATAAAAGAATAATAAAGAATAAAAGTTTTTTGCACATGTGCTCCCTTTGCCGATTTTATGTTGGGTAAAATTTTATGTATGATGATTTTAACCACCAAAAAAATGCCAACCATATGGTGGATGGATGTTCGGTTTAATGGATCTTTGCATGGTGCCTACAAACAAATGAAAATTAATTCCCCTGATTTTCTATAGGTTTTTTTATTCTGTTGCAAATTCATAAATGTGCAGTTTGAAAATAAAATAAATACAGAAATGTGAAACGCATACATAAAGATACGAGCCACACTACATTTAGCGTAGTCCAATATTATCTGCCATGTCGCTCTGTCTGTCTATAAAACACATTGCAACCATATGAAATGCGTTTTTATTATTTATTATCTTGTTCAATTTCCCTTTGTATGTGTGTGCTTGGTGTAAAGAAAAGATACGTTTGTGTTCAATGACCTTCTTTTTGATAAACGATTAATTTGTTTTGCCCGCTCTGTGCACTGCTCTTAAAATAGCTACTCCACTGCATTTAGGGTTGTTTATATACACCTTTATTAAAAATATGATAGTACGTGTATTAATGCGCATGCGTGCAGCGCAACCTTTTTTTTCTAACTTGGCAAAATTCTTTGTACCTACTTTGTGTGTTTTTGTTATCGTTATTTTGAATGAGTCACGCTTGTAAACGTTTATCCAATTTTCTTGTATAAGGAAAATTTATTGTATTATTGTCGTGTTGTTTTCGAAAGCATCATAAAGAATTACAAAATAAAAATGTATAAAAAGAAAAAATAACCAAACAAATTCCAAAAACTCATTTACATTTTAGTGCATTTGGTCTTCTGTTACCCGTATTCTTATTTTCTGTTAACAATTAAGGAAATTTAAACACGGTCAAAAGAAGATTTTGAATAAAATCCATCGATTTTCATGATTTATGGCTTATTTTGTTCCTCGTTCACCAAGCTCTCAGATTAGTGAAAAAAGTTTTAAGTTTTTGCAGTTGTAATATTTTATAAAATTTTGAAAACCAAAAAATAAAAAAAATTAGTTTTGCAAAAACATAGTTTTTTCTCAGGCAATTTCTGAATAGTAATTCCAAAACGGTAAAAAATATTTAAAGGTAATTTTATTCCACTTCTTTTGCTGGCTTATTTATTCAAATCGGACCATCCGTTGTCGAGTTAGGGTGGAATATATTGATATAAGTAGTGGAAATATTAGTCAAGTCCAGTAAAAATATCTGTACGTAATAGAAAAAACTGAAAACGGATTTGAATTTGGAGCATTACATTTTGTATATTCCACATATTTTTATTTAAGAGCGATTTTTTCTGCAGACCAGTGTAATTAATTTGTTATTTCAAAAAGTTTTATTATATATTTCTTATTAAAAAAAATATTCGAAAATATTCCTTTCCAAATTTTAAGTTTTCCATAAATTTTCTTTAGACATTTCTGCCGAAGTTATCGATAACACTCCTGCGGGAAATGTTGTACCAATTGTCTTGAACACACTTGTCCTATGACTGGTGAAAATGGGAATGGTATAAAATGTTCCGGAGTCGTGGCCGATGAAAAGAAAAAATATCAGAAAACTAGAGCAAATATGTTAGCAAAATACCGTCACTGTACTGTAGCAATTTGTTCACAAATAAAAAATAATTTGACCACCACGAGACAAGTACCTTAAGTTTTGGTCTAGAACCTATCACTGAGTATCATACTTATGTCAATTGACTCCTTCCAATGACAACGCCATGTAAAAGTTCCCTATCCCTTTCATATAAAGTTCCGGAACTCGAACCGGTTGCTAGTCATTGGGAACCAGTCACGTGACCTGTCTTGTGACAGGTTGTCTTCCCTCTAGGGACTGTAGAAAATAAAACAAAGGCACGAACGACTGATTCTGAGAGAAGGGACAAGTTCACGTCTGAGTTTAATTTTAGGAGAGCTAAATATATCCCATTTTTGAACATTGTTAAAGTGAATCGGCATAGAAAACCCTGTAACCATTAAATATTAGGTATGGGTTGTGTTCAGCAAATTTATATAAAATATTACGGTTTGAAAATTTTTGTGGAACATCTTAAATCTATAACTTCATTGTATGGATATTCTTTCTCCATTTTATGAAAAAGGACAAAACGTTACCCTTAAACAGCAAAATTCTTAGGATCAATTTAGATGATGAATTTATATTCATGCATTTTTTCAATTTATTTTAGAAAACATCTTCTAAAAACCTCTTGCATTTATACGATGAATTTTATTTTCAAGATTTTTTATAAATTTCTCTAAAAATTTTCTTTATTTACTCATTCATAACAACAAAACCATAACACAATCACATAAGAGAGAGAAAATGAGAAAAAATTCAAATCGAGCTCAAGAAAAAGAATATAAAAAAATGCATGGAAAACAGAAATCGTGCTGTTTTTTATGCCTCCTTTTCTTGTCTACCCCGCTCGTCCACAAAAAAAAATGAATTTTATTCATGCATTTAATGCATGGCTTAAATTGGGCCTTACACACATTTATACAAACATTTTGAGAAATTTGCATACGAGAATTGCTTCACTTCTAAATTGATGTTTATCACAACAAATCGCAGTTTTTTCCTTGGGGAATTATTCTTCATGCTCATTTTTTTAATTGTTTTTTGTTCTACTTAAGTAAACTTTTTTTTGGCTTGATTTTTATATTAAAAAGTATTTTTATTTTAAAAATTATTTATTTTCCAGCTCTTTCGTTATGGGAACACTTGCATATTTCACAATAATTATTCTTAAAGATCTCTCAACCTGAAACAAATGGCACGCACTGTATGTCTTTTGACCCTTAAAAAGACAAGACCAAAAACAATTTTATTAAAATTTTATTTTTGCCTTCTTTTTATTCTTTTCAATACAACTTGTGTTGCGGCTGCTGAGAAATATTTTTCTTTAAAACAGGGATGGAAAATATAAAATATTATTATACTTAATTTCATTATTTTTTAATTAAGTAAAAATGCAGATAGAGAACGGATTCATCGAGAAACTGTGATAAGCATAATAAATAATAACTTGAAATGAAATATTTACGCCCGCAGTTTTGGTGACTTAATTAATATACGAGTATCTGTTTTGTAGATTTATTTTATGTCATCAAAGTTTTTATTTATGAGGAGCATTCCACTGTCACGTACAGACAAATTCGACTATTTCTAGCGTATGTATTACATATAAATCTTAATTGATAAAACAAATATCTAATCTGTTTTCTATTATTTAATAGACTACATACACTCTAAAACACTTTTGTTGAAAACTAGGTCGATAATAGTCGGCAACACTACTGATTATTATCGACCTAATATTAGACAAGCATTCTATTTGTTGATTTTTGAACAAAATATGTTTAATACAAAAAAATTAAATAAAAACATAAGTTTAATATATAATATTTTTGGGCTCTAGGTGACCTAGAGCCCAAAAATATTAAATATATATAAAATAAAAACGCCTGCGAAGTGATTGGCGGTGTGCAGTTTCGAGCCGTGATCTCCTGGCTGGTAGTGTATCGTAGCTATCATTCAACCATAGGCGTATTATACTTTATGTGATACATTTTTTTAAATCCGACTAAATATATTTAATTTGAAAAGTTTTTTCTTTAATAAAAATGCATGAAGTACATTTTCTTAATTCATTACATTTATTAAAACAAGAAAAAGCCTTAGAATTGTGTTTATAAGTTTACACAAATTTAGACAATATATGATACTAAGTTTCAAGTAATGTTTTATAGTGTACTAGACTTTAACCATACATACACTCTAAACACTTTTGTTGAAAATTAGGTCGATAATAGTCGGTAACACCTTACTGATTATTATCGACCTAGTATTAGACAAGCATTATATTTGTTGATTTTTTAACAAATTGTGTTTAATACAAAATAATAAAATAAAAACGCCTGTGAAGCGATTGGCGGCGAGTGTGCAGCTTCGAACCGTGACCTCCTGGCTGATAGTCTATCGTAGCTACCATCCAGCCAAAGGCGTATTATACTTTATGTTAAATTTTTTCACTTGAACTAAATATATTTAATTTGAAAACTTTTCTTTAATAAAAATGTATGAGGTACATTTTCTTAATTTATTACATATATTAAAATAAGAAAAAGCCTTAGATTTTGTTTTATAAGTTAACAATATTTACTTATCAATACGTACAACACTTATATTTAAAAACCTTTAAATACCAGAAATTGAACTTTGATGACCGAAGAAAAATATGTCGTGCTTCTATTGTTAAACATTTTTCTGCTGTTTTTTAGACAGATTGCTTAATATTTAAAATGTTAATGTTATTTAAACATACACTGAAAGGAAAACCTTCATGTATATAATAATTTTTTACGTTACAGCTATGATTTTGTCATTGTTTTTCAACCAACGTAACGTTTCATTCCTGTTATGAAAATTGCTTCATTAATTATAAAAATTTCATAATTAAAATGAAACTTTTCGTTCGCACCACCAGGCGGTTTTTTATATTTATTTAGTCCTGTCAGAAACTTAATTTAATATTTTCAACACTTGAAAATTACTTACTTTAGTTTTACTTCCTATAAATGAATTTGTAAATGTTAGTCTTGAACCCTTGATCTCATGTTTGTTAGCCAACACCTTTAATGCTTCAGCCATGTCACCATTCAAAATCAATAGTACAAAATTAATATAAAAGAAAAAGAAAATTATACGATTAAAAAAACCCATTTCCAATATCTGTATTTGAACTTGAGTCATAATTTTATTTTTTACTTTTTCATTTCCTGAAAAAAGTTTCATACCGTTTAAGTAATTTTTCGTTGCGGATATGCAATGTTTCATGCCATTAATGAAATTTTTCGTTGTATTAATGTAAGTGTTTAACGTAATGACTTCATTCCCATTACGAACCGTTTTCCTTTCAGTGTACCTTGTTCAAAAATAAATACTTTTAACAGCATATTGGTATTTTTGCGAAAAATTAGACAAACTATTTATTTTTTTGTAACAAATAAGTACAAACTTGATGCAGTTTTAGACAGCCAGAATTTTTCAACACAAATTTAGGCAATATATGATACTAAAATTCAAGTAATGTTTTAGAGTGTACTATACTTTAATCCTACATAGAAACTTTTTAAATAATTTATCAAACATTGAAGGAAAAAAGATGACATATTTCGTCACGTGTGAGACAGCTCCAGTCAACCAACATTTGAAATAGTTAGATTTTAATGAAAATTCCAGCGAAACTATTACGCATAGGGATTAAGTGTTTTTTTTCGGTTTTTTGCAAGAGGTATTATGGCTCAATTTGTGTATATTTATAAAATCTTCATTTTCCATGTCTGGAGTCACATAAATATCAGCTGTTCCTTGTTGTGTTTTTATGTTTCAGTGTATATGTGTGTATCTGTGTATATGCATCAGTGTATATCTATAAAATAAATAAAAATGTATTCATGTTCGCGTTCTTCATCACTCATTCAATCAGCCTCTAGTTAACGTCATTTTCATCCATTCTGACAATCAGTTGCTTAGTTTACGTCATGAATTACATTTCGTTGTTTTCTTTACCGGTTCGAGTTTAAATTAAATTCAAACACGGTATAGTTTTTTTTCAATTAACTACGAAATTTGTTAACAAATGCAAGAGTGTGTCTGACTGTTTCGAATGCAACGGAGCATTAAAATTTGGAAAAAGAACAGTTTTTGGAACCAGAAAATAAAAATTTAACTTCATCGTTTTATCTTAATTGCATGTTAAACTAAACTTAAATATATTGTTAAAAAATATAAATTTTACATACATATATTTTAAATGAAATAAAAAGTCATTCGTTGTAAGTTAGTTAAAAATATTCTTTTCTGAAATATTTTTCATGTGCAAAATTTCATCATATAAAAGTGTATTTTTACAAAAAAAAGTAGCACTTGCCAAATTATTTTCTATTTAAAATATTACAAAAATACAAAAAAAAAAAATATTATGACACAGATATTTTCACGATCACCTTTAAAAAATTTCAATCACGTATTTTTGTTTGTAATTTTCTTTTTGTAATAAAAATATTTGTTTGCTTTAGTACACGAAATGTATTGCTGTGCACAAAATATAAACAAATAAAAATTGCTTAATTGCATTCGTGAAAAGTTCGTAAGAGATTAACAAAGTTTTTTTTTAGTATTTGTTTGATTTTAATAAAAAAAATAACAGTTTACTGAAATATTTTTAAATATTAACTAATCAAATATTACTCAATTGATAAGATATTAAAAGTAAAAAGTGCTTAATTGAATTGTCGTAAGATTGGTGTTTGTTTAATTGCATTTTTGAAATACATACTTATACATACAAATGTGCATACATACATACTTGCCGAGGCTGGAAAAATAAAAATAAAATTCGTAAGTTTTCTTATTTTAAATTTTAATTTAAGCTTATTACGAATAAATTTAAATTGTTTACTAAATTTTGCATATGACCGGGGCAACCGGAAATATGCCCTAAAAATGTGTTTTATGCGCATTAAATATGAACCAAAAACAAAAAAAATCTTGAAAAAATATGCTCTTATAATTTCGTTTATAATTTTGATAAATTTTATAATATGGGCTGGGAGTCGATTTAACAATGCTCGACTGTGCTTTCACCTGGTTATTTATAAAATGATGGACTTAAATTTTTACTAATACATCGCACGTTTTCCATATTTTTCTATATATCGGAAAATCGCATAAATAGCTTAAATATTTGCAAAATGCGAATATTTTCTTGGTGTTCTTTTATGAAACGCAAATATGTAAGCGGACATCTCGAAAAAAATTGACATTGCTCAAAGAATCCCCAAAAAGTATTTAAAATTGTGAAAGCTTTGAATAAACTCGGAATAAATTGGAATAAAGAAAATTTTTAAGAAATTAGAGAGAAAATAAATACAAGTTTAAAATCGCCAAAGAAAAAAATTTTAATTTTGAAAAAAAAATAACTGAAGAATTAAACATTTTTCGATTGTGAAACAGATTTTTGATTTTTTTGTTTGTATCAATATTAAAGTCCGACCGAAACCAGCCCGGTCGAACCCGAACCGAACCTAATGTTCGGCAAAAATGCCGAATATTCGGCCGAATACGCAACTTGCTGAAATATTATTAGCGTTAGCTGACATTGACATTTTAAAAACTTAACAGAACTGAAAAGTCATTTATTTTATTAACGGCCCTTTTCACAATTGTTCAATTCACAAGGTCGTATTAACGTCGTATGTGTTGTATAATCGTCTAATTATATAATATTGTATTTTTCTTGTTGGTAATTTTCATACAATACGATATACGATTGCATTTTATATGTTCTTCAAATAGTTGTATCGAGGCCAGGTCTGGGAATATTCTATTTGTTAGATGAATTTGTAAAAATCTATTATATATGTGATAAGTAACACCAGAAAATACATTCTTCTTAATGATAAATATATAATTGATTCATTTCAATTTAATTTTCAAACTATTTTAATCAAAATTGCTTGCGTGAAAAAAGTTATTCTATTTCGCGTCAAATTAAAACTCACATGCCTGGCTTCATTTCATGGTATCAAGGTGAATTAATACCAGGTGGCCTCGAGAGATCAGGTGACTACGAATTGTTTACCAGATTTGAACTGCCAACTGTGTTAATCGGCTTTTTTGACAGCCAAAATATAAATTCTGCACGGCGAATTTATATGTGGAATGTCAAAAAGCTGATATATTAACGTTGTTGATAGTTCAAATATAGAAACATTTTCTTAGTCACCTGATCTCTCGAGGCCACCTGGTATTAATTCCCCTTGCCTTGACATTTAAAATACGACAAAATAACGATACAACAAATTTGTCTGTTCACAAGCTCATAAACAAATGTTGTCTTTTTTAAACGATAAGACATACGACTGAGCTTGTGAATTGAACAAATGTGATTAAAAGTTAACGTGGTCCTTAACGGCAAATTCGCCATTCAAAACTCTCCGTTAAAGTATACGTTAACTTTTAACTGTACACTGTGAAAAAGGGCGTAAGAGTATTTCTACATACATACAGTGTCAGTCAAAATAATAGTAGAAATTGAATATATTTCATTCCATCGAGCAAATATAAAACTTTTTAAACATTTACGAGCATATGACTAATAAAAACTTGGCATGAAATTAGCTTAAAAGATGATCATGATGAATAGAACTTGAATATTGGGTTTGGTACACATACATTGAGAAGTGCTTATCACTCTTTTGATGACATCACAAGAGCACCAATCAAAAAGTTGAGTCGAAATAACTAAAAATATATAAAGTGGAATATTTACCTATTTTTGACACTAAATTTATAAGATTTCATTAATTTTTACTAAAGTGAAGTTTTTTTGTTTACGCGCGCGTTTCATCGATGATATACGCAATAAAGAATTTTTCTCGACGGTATTGAATTTGCAAAAACATACTGTAAAGGATAAAATATGCTAAAATATGCGCTAAAAAATCAATGCCAAAATACTTGAAAAGTTCTGAAACGAACAAATATCTTGTTTGTGACTGAATATATCGCACAGGAAAAAACACGCAATTGCTTATTTACGGTTTCCCTGCGAATGACCAATATATAATTTGACAAATTTCTTTTTATATAAATTTTTAATTATTTTGTTCATAAGATACTAAAAGTAGTTCCTTAAAAATAACTTGTAATATTTTTACTGGGTATATTTTTACCCTAACTCGAGAAGGGCATGCCCGATTTCGACCAACAAAACGACAAAATATACTTGAAAAAATATCTTCAAACTTTCTCAGTATGCTTATCTGATTTGCTCAGCGCTTTCGGAGTTATTCACAAACTAGTATTGATAAAAATCTCTTTTATAGGAAAATGAACAAATTTGTTCTTGTTAAAAACTCATCAAAAAATTTTTAACGGCAAAAACTTTACCTTTTAACTATTGTTCTTAAAGACAGATAAATGTCTTTGGAATAAAATATTTTATGTGGAATATGTTATGAAATTCGATGGGCAAATGTTTATTTTATTAGAAATCAAGTGAATACACCCATACACTTAAAAGATACTTTCGGTAATGAATTTATGTTTGGTTTGAAGAAAAAAAATTAAAACGAAAGTACCTTTGGGTATATTCACTTAATTGCTAATAAAATCAACATTTATTCGTCGATTTTCATGATATATGGCTTATTTTATTCCTAAGACACCTGTCTTTAAGAAGAAAAGGTAAAGTTTTTGCAGTTTCATATTTTTTAATGAGATTTAAGAGAGATTTTTTTTTAAATTTTGCACGAAAAATAATTTTTTTCGATACTAATTTGTGAATTACTCCGAAAGCGTTGACTAAATCAAAAAATCCATATTAAAAAAGTTTGAATGTCAAATTTTGTCGAGCATATCGTAGTTTTTTTTATTGATCCAAATCGGAAGGCCCTGTTCTAGAGTCATATTAGTAGTGCCCATAAAAAAACCTGTACGTGATAGAAAAAAAAACTTGAAATGAATTTTAATTTAGCGTATTAAACTCTTTATATTTCACATATTATTCTTTTTCAAAAATGGGGTTAGTGGGTTAGCTACTCTATATAAGCATACGACACTACTGATGAGTTGGCATTAGCAGCCAAAGAAATGCAGGCATATAGACTAGCTAACCCACAACAAATAAATATATTTTTGAAATATAAATTCCTGAGAATATCTCGAAAAAATTTAATACATCACATATTTTTATTTAAAGGACTGAAACTTTTTTTTGTAGACCAGTGTAATTATACATATTACTTGACTGCAACTATATATGTAACTCACTCATAATATGTTGCTCATAGACTATGTTTAGCGTGTAAATATGTAAAGTAACGACAAAAATTGGTTTGTTGTAATTTTTCCACTATATGAACACTAAAAAAATTTTGCTTCATAAAACCAATGAAACAGTTTCATTAGATCTTTCATTAATCCAATGCAAATTTTATTAATATTGTGAAATAGTTTCATTGGTTGAAACAATTTTATTACATTTTTTCATTCGTGCAATGACAATTTCACCAAATAGAATGACATTTTCATTAGTATTGTGAAATAATTTCGTTGGCTGAGTTTTGATGAAACTTTTCATAAATCTAAAAAATTGTTCCAACCGATGAAATTCGTTCACAATATTAATAATATTTGTGAAATTTTTATTGGGTCAATGTAAACATCTAATGAATTTGTTTCATTGGTTTTATGAAGCAAAATTCTTTTAGTGTAAATTTTTTTTATATATGTACATATTCACTGGCTTTACAAACAATTTCTTGACTATCTGTACATTGTGAGTGTGCTAACAATAATTTATATTTATACAAATATTATTTTTCTTGATTGTTTGGTATAACCGCAGCTTCCTTTTTTATTAGGGCATTTTCTCTTTGATGTCTTGTTGTTCCACAGTATGTTGCAAGGCAGATTTACAATGTGGCAGATTAACAGCAAAAACCACAGAAAGAATTGTAATAAAAACTATAAATGTAAAGTTTTATTGCTTGAAATGTGTACTTTTTTTCACAACTCCCACTTTAAGTCTAAAAAATTAAATATATTTTCAAAAATTTTCTGCATTTGATTTCCTTAAATGATAATCATTATTTGATAGAAAGTAATTTAAAGTAACGAAATCATTTCTTGCATACATATTGCCAACAAAGCTTATCAAAACCGTATTTGAAAGACTTGCAGCACAACTTGATCTCCCCAGAGAAACGATTGTTAACTTTACTTAATTGTAAAACAAACCTATGAAATAAAAATTAATTTTTATTTGAAAATTTTCGAATTGTTTTTCAGTAATTTCAATTAAGATTTCAGAACATGGCAATCACAAAACAATTTCGCAAAAATTCTTTCCAAGAACGTGGTTGAAGAAAAAACGTTCTCACGATCATGCGTGATCACCATCTCTATTACAAATTACCATCTCTATTGTACATATACATATATGTATGTAAGTACCCTTTATACTCCTTAGAGGATGAGGATTAGTCAAAACGTAACCCAAATGTATGGAGAAAATATGGTCGATTAACAACTACGATGTCTTATGGGTGGACCATATAACCCAGCTTTGCATTACACCGGAGTAGTCTCAAAACTACTCTATGTCACTACTTGATGGAGCACTCAAGTGTTCGTGTTTTAACGATTGTATAAACTATTTGAAATCTTTGAAACGCGAACACTTGTCGAGTAACTATAAACCCTTGTTGCAAATGATATGGTCCATGACTACATTACATAGGAATAAAATGTAACTAGTCCATTTTAGCTAAAATGGACCACGTAGTCCAATATTATCTGCAGGGTAGCTACAGATACATATATGAATGTATGTGTCTGCACTTATGATGTTACAATGTAATTCGGCGATTGTATCATGTTCATGATATATTTTAATGTACATTTTTATTAACCTTCGGACATTTAAAAATGTTTTTTTTCCTAATTTTATACAAATTATTAAATATGAAAAAGGTTTTTAATGATAAATTGTGCATTTTAAAATACGCTTCGGGTAACATTTTTTATGTCCAATATAAATTTATACGTATTGTAGTAAAAAACTGAAAATCTTTTGTTATAAATATTCTTTTATTAAAATAAATTACTCTGTTATGTATTACCATTTTTCTAGATAAAATAAACATGTTAAACACTCACACGTGGCATTAATCTTTGTCTGAAACAACCATTTACAACATAAATCAATTGGACAGCGGAAATCATAATATTCTCAACAGATTCAAAGTTTTTCGAAACTTCTAAAAATAAAATAAAGAAAAGATGACTAAAAATATAAAACCACTTTTCAATAGAAAGTTGAAATAAGCGGAAATTATTTAATGTAAAAAATTTGACAAAGTCATATCATTACGGCTGTCGCAGTCGAAATCAAATGGCTCCAATGTAAAACATATGGAAAGTGCTGCCGTAATTAGTCCGGATATGTTACAAGGCAAATAATTTTACAAGTATTATTGCCCAATAACAATTTAAAAATCTTCATTTCAAATTTATAAAACATACATTTAAAAGTGTAAAAATATGAATGTATTGCTAATATATGCAATAATATGCATTTACCAGCAAAATATGCAACTATAAATCGATGTTATATTACATAAAATTTGGTGACACGACTAGATAACTTCTCAAAAAAAATCCATTTCATGAAAATTGGGCCCTGCTGAAAACTATTAATGTTAGTGATTTTATTAGGCTAAAGCTCGTGGCGTAGTATTTAGAAAGAATTAGGCATGATCAATGTCCCGAACAATTTTGTTTTCTGAAGTCGCCACACTTCCATCATCATGCTCATGTGTATCTCTGTTTATCACCATATTTATATGTTTCGGTTGAGTCTGATCGCAGTTCTTATTCATACAAATCTCATGATAAATTTGAATACAAGAATTGCATTACTACTAAATTAAATTAATGTTAATTACTGGTTTATTTTCTTTATGCTCCATTTTTTCCCCTCTGATTATTAGTTCGGGTCGAGATCGAATCATTTTACACATGGAAAATGAAAATCCAATCCGCTTTGAACAGCTCATAGTAATTTACACCGTGCAAATTGCAAAGATGAAGCTTCGAACCGTCGATATTTGGTTTTGCGGTTGATATTGTTAAAGAAAAACTGTTCTATTTTATAATTGTGGAAGGTTGTTTTGTATAGTTGCAGAAGCTTGGTTTTAGTCCTTCTAATCCCAGCAAAAATATCCGTCTACCGGAAGCAGGTCTGTAAGGCAGACAGATCGGTATTCTCCCTTATCCTGCGTTTAGACATGCAAGTACTTGCATGCAAGTTCTGTGTACGTATTATCAACGAAAGAGAAATTTGTATTCATTTCTCTGTCTCATCTGTATTTCATCGATAACGGCTATCAAGCATATACCAAATGAAAGCTACGAAGGTTCTCTATAAAGCTGTATACAAGCTTAAGTATCATTGCATCGGGCACTTTTTAAGATGATGATATTTTTACATGAAAACTCAGATAATAAAATTTTAAAATTGCATTTCACTCGCAATGGGTTAAAAAATTTATATACCAATATAAAGGCATTTTGGAGCACTTTAAAATGATACCAATACCGTTTATATGTGTTCTATATTCTAGGAGTTGTTAACAATTAAAAATAAAAGTTTTGAACCCCGTAACTCCGGAGCCAAGAGAGAGCGCCGAAAAAATTCCACAATCATTTCTATTTTTGAAAGGGCTATTACTTTATGTTTCTTTTTTTATTTTCATTAATTTGCATATTCTTGACCAGTTTCAAAAAATTTGTAAGCGCTTATTTATTCCACATTTCTCATTATGTTGGCAGCACTAATCTGTTTACTGTCACCAATCAAAATAGAAATTAGGCTAAGTTGGCGACAGCTACAGCGGTGGTCGTGTAGCTGTGAAGTCGTCAAAATAATCCTTTTCATATAAACGTCTGTATTTTAATTTTGACAGATTGTAGTTGGTAGCCTGCTGTCGGCTAACCTCCATATTCATAAATAAATAAAATGTATTTGAAATCTATTTTAAGAAAATTTTGTATGAAAAATTTGACATAAAATGCATTTCAAACTGATTTTAAATTCTATGAATATGGGGGTAAGTGTTTATAGCTTGAGTTGAATAAAAAACTTCGGCTTTAAAAAACATGAAAAAACATAAATAGCCGACAAACTGCGTCGTATGTGTGGCAAATTTCTTCACTCGTTTAAGTTATTGCATCCTCGTAACAGCTCAACCTAAATCAGAGCGTTGAGCGTCGCGTAAGCAACAGGGTATGTATTCACAGTACAATTTACCACAAAATATTTACTTTGAATGTATTGTAAATACGTACGCTGCTGCTTACGCGACGCTTGATGCTCTGATTTAGGTTGTGCAGTAAGGCAGAGGTGATGCACTGTGTGATTTTGCGTATCTCCGAAGCCCTTCTAATTAATCTTACTGCTTCCTTGTACCAAATTTATTTTTGTTGGGATTTGTGCTTTCAGGAAGCAATATAATTTTCTTTTACTTACTTCTTTCCACTCGAGAGTATTTGCTAAATATTGTGAGGTATAATAAGACCCACTAAAAATTGTCTCAACAGATCCAACTGCTTGCACGTTCAAAATATTGTTTGCTGTTCAGTTATTCTCTTTCATATGCGAGTATATATATATGAAAAATAAAATGGTGGCACTATGTATAAAATTTATATAAAACAAAATCATATTTCATATTTTAAATATATGTATTTATTTGAAAAACTTGTTAACTCAAAAAGTAGATTTTTCTGTAAATGCATTTGAAGTTTTAAAATTGTTCCCTTCATAAAAACTGTGTATACTATTTTAAAACATGAATTTTGATAAAATGCATTACTAATTCAAAAATCGAGTTTTTTAAGTTACCCCAGTCTTTCTTTAAGTAAATGAGCGAAATATAAAACGAAAAATAAAAATAAATTTTTAAATATAAATTCCAACTTTTTACTTTTAGATGTCGTTGACAAAAAAAGATCCGTCATTTTGTGTGGCAGCAAACGATCCTCACCTGGTTAGTTTGGGTGGTGGACGTTTGAGTACAGCAGTAACAATACACAACATACCAATAGGTGAGTACTTTAATTAAAATTTGTGTTGTAAAAACTTCTATTTTTGTGTTTTCATATTAAAGAGAAGAAAAAAAAAACAACCAGAAATTAAAAAAATATTAAATTACAAATATTTTTATTACTAGAGGGGAGAGTTAAAGGAAAGTGAAAAAATTAAAAAAATATCAACTGATAAAATGGTTTGTTATTTGCTATTTGTATGTATATAAAATACATACATACGTAGATAAAACAACAACAGTAGTTGGTACCTTATCTATAAATTTATTTATGTATAGAAACAAAAAAAGACTATATAAAATAATCAATATATCATTGGTGAGCCTACAAAGAAGCTATTTATATAATTAACTAGCTGAGCGCGGCAACCCTTGTATTACCTCCAAATGTATCGTTTTTTAGTTTTAAATATATTTTTTCAACATAATGCCACCCCATGGCGACCTATTGGGTCAAAAAAAAAAACCTAACATGGATGGACACGAACCTGTGTCAAACAACTTTATATATAAACGAGACCATTTTTTGTATGATTAAAAGTTAACGTCGACTTTAACGGCAAGTTTTATATGCCGAACTTCCTGTTAAAGTCCACGTTAACTCTTAATAGTACATTATGAAAAGGGCCGATAGTGCCATTATTACAACTTGTCTTTAGTTAAAGTTAGGATTTTGTCGGACAGATAAACAGATTATTGTTATTACAACTTTACTTTAATCTAAATTGAGCTATAAGTTATAGGCAAGTTCTTTCTACCTGCACATTTTCATAGGCTGCATACTTTCTACTTTATCAATAAAATATACATATATGGGACATTCCACGCCAAATCGAACAGTTTGAATATTTTTTTTAATTTCCCCAAGTACCCCTCAAAAGAACATTCATGGTAAATTTTGAGAGTTGTTTGATAACTCGTTCAAAATATATTAAATTTTCAAAAAAATCACTTTATTTAGTTTTTCGCTCATAACTTTCTTAATAATGGTCCATATTGGAATTTTTTCGAAATTAGCAGCATTTATGTATGTGGAATATCTTAACCCTCTAACTTTTCGCTTTCTTAAAAAGGGAGGGAAATCCCTTTTAGCGGCGATGTAGCCGGCTAAAAGACTCCTCAAAAATATTTACTATAAAGTTCTATAATACGCTTTCAAAGACACTCAAGCTCCAAACTTAGCTGGAACGCCAGAAATCATTCGAAACTTAAAATGCGTTTAAGGGTTAATTTGGTACTTATTCACAATTAGTACTCGGCACAGGAAATCTTGTAAGCCTTTTGTTTGAAGTTTAAGATAAGTTTAGCACTTTTATGTAAAACACCACGAGCAAACTTTTTTTAGAACAATATTAATTGTGGTGTTTTACATAAAAATGCTGACCATATCGTATAGGATAACAAAAGACTTACAAGATTTCTTAGCTTATAGAATTTTTTTTTAATTTTCAAAAATCTATAAAAAAAATAGTGGTAATAAGACCCACTACCGGACTGCGTTTAAAAGTTTTTGAGTGGATAGAAGTTTAAAATTATAAATTTTCAAAAAAAAAAAAATCTAAAAATTCTCTCATTTTCTAAAACACGATTTAAAATTTCAAATCCAAAAACCAAAACCAAAAAAGTTCTGAATATATATTTTGTATTTCTTTCTATAAAAAACATAAAAACAAGAATTTCAATTCATTATTAAGAAGCTATGAGCAAAAACTAAAAAGCGTTTTTTTAATTTAATATCTTTTGAACGAGGAAATAAAAAAAAATTTTTTAAACCGTCCAATTTGACGTGGAATGCCCCATATGTATGAGGCTGACAGGATTCTTTAACCATTCACAATAGTCGGTAAATGCTCTGGTACTTATGGTCATACTTTGAAAAAGATAACTTTTATTTTACAGGCAAGTTGTAATAACGGAAAATTGTTAAATTGCTAAAGGTGCCTGTAACTAACTTCTACTTTACTGCCGAGTTGTAATAATAGCCCTTAAGGATATATATTGACGGGTGTACACAATCTATATTTTATTAAAGTCAGTTCAGTATTTTACAAGCTATAAGCGTATAAAGTGAAAAAAACCAAGAAAATTTGCACGTGCGTTTGTAGATTTCGAATTTGCTCTTGCAAAGATAATAACAATACAACATTGTTTTCTCTTCTTTAAATTTGTGTTGTCGTAGGAAAGGCGTAAGACTACACTGAAAGCGTTTCGCTTCATAAATCCTATGAAACAATTTCGTTAGATTTTTTCACAATTCTAATGAAATATTTCACAATTCTAATGAAATTTCACGAATATTGTGAAAGTTTCATTGGATTTGCTTCGTTAGCTTTCATAGTTTCGTTAGAAAATTTCATTGGATTAACGAAAACAACATTTTGCCATTTTATATGTTTGTTGTATATTATACTCTAAGACGCATTCAATTGACAGTGCTGTTCGCTGATGTGGTTAAGCCATTGCCTATAAAGCGAATGATGAGAATCATGAGTCTGAGTTCAATACTGTGCGCTGTCGTCAATATTAAAATTTTTTCTGATGTGCACTGGCGTCTATCGTACGTATTTATAGCATGGGACTGTTAATAAATTAAAATAGTCAACAAAAGAGATAAGCTAATGAGGCTACTAGGTAATGTAATAATATCATTAAAACAATGCAATAATTTCATTACAATAATGACAGAATATCATTAAAATATTGACAGGATTTCATTAAAATGATGAAATAGTTTCATTAAAATAATGAAACAATTTCATTTAAACGATGACATAATTTCACCAAAATAATCAAATATGTTCATTAGCTTAGCGAAATTATTAGAATGAATCAATGAAATTATTTCATATATTTAATGAAATTTGCATTAAAATAATTTTAACGAAACTTGTTTCATTAATCCACACAGAAAAAACTATAATTCGTATTCTATTACAAAATACATAAATTCAAATATTTTTTCTACGGAAATGGGACCTACCACAAAATTCGTAAAATTTAAAACTAAAATTCGTAAATATTTAATAAGACAAAAATTGCATATTTTCTATTAAAATTTTGTATTGGAATATTTAAAACTCCAAAAAAAAATTATAAAATTTAAAAACAAATTCAAACACATGTGGTTAAAATAAAAACCTATGAAAGTTTTAATGAAGTTTTTCATTGGATTAATGTCGAAATTCACAGAATTTATGAACAAAACTCTTTCAGTGTAACAGGGAAGAGAGCTCACGTAATCGACCAAGAGAACATTTTAGTGGAATTTTGCTTATATAACAGCCAGGAACACATCCAGAGGCGGGGAAAATGCTGTCCTCCTCCCCTCATACGAAAAATCTATAAAATCTCTCACATATTTCTATTGCGTTGCGTTAAAAATGTTTGGAATCATGCACATAATATTATGTCATAATATTACATTTTCAGCGAAGCTTAATGTGTGTGACAAGTTTCATAAGATTAGGTTATGTAGAAGTAGTTGAAAAAGAATATTTACTTTGAATGGGCGTTAAACTTCCCACTTCTCTTGTCATAATATTGCGCTGTCATAGAAAGAGAATGTTTCTACAAACCTTCATAAGAATCCATAAAGAACTTCGTTCTAAAGTTTTATCCAAAGAAAGTGGTCGAAAGAACCATAGTGCTACGGTAAATTAAAGTAGTTTTTTAAAAAGCAGTTATTACTTACTTAATTCCTTTAAATCTTTTAAATAAATTTAAAATTTCACGCCAGGTTTCACTTATTAATTTCATAGTTGAACTAAAGTGATCTGTCTCATACCATTTTGATAAGATTAATAAAAAAAAGTACTACCATTCTCAAACTAAGACTTCAAATCAGTTTCAATTATTTTCTTTCCCCCTGTTATTATTTGCTATTTTATGTTCACAAGCGTATTGAAGTTATAGGTCCATTTGCAATTAGATAAGGTTGAAGACATTCTATTTCGCCTCAAGACAATACAAAAAACAGCTTTGAATTTATTTCGAAATCGTTAAATACGAATTTATAAAAAAATATGTATGCTGCTATTTGTACTGGCGCTTGTTTACTCAAGAGACAAACATTAAAACCCAACATATGGGAGGTAAATATTTCATTAATTTTATTTATATTTTTTTTTATTTAGCTTAGGAATGCTTGTTATTTGATAAGAAATGAAGCATGAAATATTATTGTGCTATTGGTATGGTTCAGTTTCATTTATTCATGCTGGCTAATGTGTGAGATACATACTTTATTTTCAAAGCTTTTACTTTGATAGTTTTTTTCTAATTTGCAAAATCAATTTTCAAATTCTTTAAAAAACAACGCCAACACTGAGTTCAGTTGTTATTAGAAATTCTACGAAGCAGTGGTTTTGTTACAGTCAGACAAAAAATTGTCACAAATTCAAGTGCAATATATTTTATTTACGATTCCTACGAATTTTCTGAAGTTTGAGAATTTGCTGAAATCATCATAGAATATAAATGAAAACAGAATAATAGTAAGAATTAAATTTGTGTTTTCGATATGTACCTACATTGAAATAATAAATAAAGTAAATGGAATTTTAACAAAACTGTTTTATATTGAATAGAAAAGGTCGTTTGTTATCGACTAACAAGGTTGTTAAAAATATCTTTATTTAAGTTTTAGCACAGTAAGGACTACTTCAAATTGTGTTGTTATCTATTAAGTAATAAATAGTTACACTGTACAACACAAAAAAGAAAATACAAGTTCCTAAAAACTAATACATGTAGACGGTAAAAAATGCTTGCATTCGAATTTTGAGAGTTTAGGTCTGACCTTTATTTCAGTTAGAGCTAAAGTTCCCCCTTTAGATCTTAGGTTTAAGCACTTGGTTTTAAAGTTGATATTTTCCTAATATTAGGTATACCTAAAAGTGTAGAATATGAGTTATATAGGCATTTACATACTAAATGCCAAGCAAGCAAAGAAAACTGAGAAATTCATAATTTCTAAGAAAGTTCCAAGAAATCCACAAACTGATTATTTTTATGGTTTTGCCCATAAAGTCCATATTTGGTTCAAGGTCCATAAAATGTTTTGGAATCCAAACTTTGGGATTATAGAACACGTGGGCTAAAGGAAAAACTGTACTGCAAAATGGGTCGAATTCGGAAAGGTCTAGCTAGCGTCAACCAAAATGGTAAATTTGACAAAATTTTTTTTTATAAAATCATGCCGGTGAAGATACTTTTCAGACACATAATAACATTATCCTAGTCTCAAAATGTAACAAGCGGAGCACCATACTTGTAAAGATAATTCGAGTATGCTAATTTAAATGGTGCTAGCCCATTTTCGAATTTAGCTCTCGTTACTCGCGATTTAAAATCATTATGGTAAATTACCACAAAAACGATATTTTTGTACCTTTGCAAAACTTTTCCAACTTAAAACGTTTGAATAAATACAACATAACGCGACACTTTGATTTTTTCGTCAAAAATCTACTTTTTTTCGTAAATATTTTTAGTAAAATGTAAACTTTAACCCCCATATTCATAAATAAATAAAATGTATTTGAAATCTATTTTAAGCAAATTTTGTATGAAAAATTTGACATAAAATACATTTCAAACTCATTTTAAATTCTATGAATATGAGGGTAAATATTTTGCGTTTTAATCATCTAAGTTCTCATACATTTACATAAAACAAATATGTACTACAATTTTATTCGCGTAAAATATGTAGTGTTAAAAAAAAAACAAAAAACAAATTCGAAAAAAAATTTTTTTTAAATTTTTATTTCGCAAAAAGTCACAGAATATATTAATGCTGTTCATATCATGCTGCAATATTTGTTTGCCTTTCTAATATGAGAAAGAATTATGGGAAAAGTGTTGCCAAGCTAACACGTTGCCTAGAAATGAGATGGTACGTATAAAAAACTTGGTGCTTATTTTGATTTCAGTACTTTTTACGGCCGAAATTTTTGGATAGGAACTTGGCCTAATTTTTACATTCATGTTTTTTGCGGATCTCAGTTCTTTTTTAAACTTTTATTTGATACACCTCCATCCGATGTTCCAAATTTTCGATGACGCTGAGGCATAATTGAGGTTCTATGCCGTTAATGTGCCGAATTATCTCATCCTTTAGCTCTTGAATTGTTGCTGGCTTATCGACGTACACCTTTTCTTTCAAATAACCCCAAAGAAAGAAGTCCAACAGTGTCAAATCACATGATATTGGCGGCCAATTGGCATCGCCAACACGTGAGATAAGACGGCCATTGAATTTGTCGCGCAAAAGAGCCATTGTTTCGTTAGCTGTGTGGCAAGTGGTACCGTCCTGATGAAACCACATATTGTACACATCTATATCTTCCAATTCGGGCCATAAAAAGTTCGTTATCATCTCATGATAGCGAACACCATTCACAGTAACTGCCTGACCGGCCTCATTTTGGAAAAAATACGGCCCGATGATGCCGCCAGCCCATAAACCACACCAAACAGTTAATCTTTGTGGGTGGATTGGTTTTTCGACAATCACTCTTGGATTGTCATTCGCCCAAATGCGGCAATTCTGCTTATTGACGAATCCACTGAAGTGAAAATGTGCCTCATCACTGAAGATGATTTTCTTCGAAAATTGATCGATATGCATTTTGATTTGAACGCCCATTTTCATAATAATCCTGAATAACTTTAACGCGTTGCTCGATTGTGTATCTTTCCATGGTTCAAATTGAGTTAGTCTAAAATTGAGAAACGGCATATGAAATGCTGAAAAAAACTTGACGTTTAGGTGTGGTTCACATTCAACATCGGCCCTTAAAATTTAACCACCCTTTATAAGTAAAAAACAACAATAACATAACAAACATAACAATTCTTGAACTTAATCAAGCAAAAAAATCATTAATATGTATTCATTAAAAAATTAACAAGTTTGTGAGATCATTATATCAATTATTTCAATAGTTTAAGAAGATCTTATAAAACAATCTTTTAGAAAAATAATTTCTTTAGATAAAATTTGGCTTGCAAAAATCCTTTCATTTATCGTAGATGTTGAAGAAATCGATAGCAAGTTACAATACAAAACATCTAGTTTCTCAGTCCTTTTCCTGGATTTCTCTAAACTTTTCCATTATGCCATTAGGGTCCTGTTTAAATTTTTTTTTTAATTCTTAGCACTTCTAATTGTTTCGGTTAATTCGATAGTTTCTTCTGTTGTAAGGGCATCATCTAATTGCAGAGCCAAAAAAAGATTATTTTCGAATTCCTTAGTCCCCGTTTTTGTACTGTATTTTAAAACACTGTTGCTAGAAGGAAATATTCCTGAGTGGAGGTATAAAATAATTCAATTCGTCTCTCATTAAATCTCATCTATTATTAGATTTTATAAAACTATTAAACAAAAACTTAATACATGATTCCCTCAAGTTCAATTGGAGTAGCAGAGTCTTTACTAAATTCTTTTATAGATACTTACAAAGAATTGTATGAAAAGTAATTTCTAAACACATACATATTGTATATGAGACGAAACAAATCATTAAACACACAAAAAATACGATATAATACTACAAAATACGAAAAAATTTGTTACGTCGGTTAATCGGTTAATCGACTGAAACTAACCGGTTTAACCGTTAATCGAAAAAGCCAATTTTAAATTAACCGGTCAGTTAATCGGGTAGTAATTAACCGGGTAGTAATTAACCGATTAACGGTTAACCGAATGAATACCCCAGTGAATATCTACTAATATAATATCTCGGGAAGATTTTACGGTAGAACTTACGGTAGAAACTTTACCTATGAGGTTACCTCTGTAGGGAGACCTTATGTTTCAAGTTTCATTTCTTTATGATTAAGTGGAGCAATGTTATGAGGGGGGTAAAAACAGCTCGTCGAATGATTTCGTGTATACACACTGTGTGGCCGGAACTTGGCCTAGCGCACTACCGTGCGCCTAGATATATTTCGTTTTACTATCTCTGTAGCAAGCATGATGTTTTTGAAAGAGTCCTCTTGTTCCTTGGAATATTCGGCCTTATTACTGATGTCGAATCGATTTCGACTATTGTACTAGATTAAAGAAAAGTTTTTGTTTTCTTAAAGAAACATTTTCTGTTTTTCTTTAATCTAGTACAACTGTCGAAGTCGATTCGACAACCGTAATAAAGCCGATTGCCTCATGTTCAATTCTTGCTGAATAATATGTTTAAAACTTTGGTCTAATAAAAATCTCTTCCTAATTATTAGTTAAATAAAAAAATACCATCAAAAAGTTATTTATTAACATTTTCCTCAATTGTGTTTATTTTTAGGTGATACCACAATCGGTTCCTCAACCCGCTGCAGCATTTCCCTCAATGGAACCGGCATACGTCCGCTTCATTGCACCATTTATCGCAGCGAGGGGAACGAAGTCACCTTAGTACCCGAACGTGATTCTCGAATATTAATTGATGGTCATAAAATAAATAATGAAATCAGTTTAACACAAGGTGCCATGATAACAGTGGGAAAATCCTACTATTTACGTTTCAATAATCCAGCTGAAGCACAACAAATACGCACAGCTATGGGATCTAATGAAAGAATCTCAATGCCTCAAATAGATTTTGGACCCGAAAGGCAAAAAAGACTCTCGGCCAAAAGTTGTAATAGTACAGGCACTTCTTCAAGTGGTGAAGTAGGAACTTATGAAATTAATTCATTTTATGAAACAACCATACATCCCTCACTCAGTTATGAGGAAAGCCATGGCAACAATTATGTTAAGGCAACAGTCAATGCTTATAATAATTTGGCACCCATCGATTTAAATGGCTTGCAGTGTCCCAAAGTATTTACTGCTGATTTAGTGACAGTGAATATGCCGGCCAAAGATGTTTTAGGGCAAAAATATACAAAATTTGCTAAAAATTTTGCCGAAAACCATCGTAATGAGAAGAATCTAAATAATGCTTGGCATAATAGTCAAAACCAACTAAACAATAGTCGTTGTAAGGGCAATATTTATGACAATGTATCACCACCTAAAGCCAACAATCAGGAGACAAGCTCCAGGAATGCAGAATACTTGACAAAATTAAAGCATGCCAATGAGCCACATAAACAAGCGGTTACTGCTTATGATCGCTATCCCAAATTGGGCAATATGCAAATTTTTCCCATGACCAACGTAAACAACGAAATTAATATACAAACTTCTTCTAAACTGAAATTAAGCTCTCCCTCCTGCCACTCCAATGAAAATAAAGAGCCTAATGGCAATATAACTTTAGATGAAAAAGAGCATTTAGATGATATGCTGAAAATTTGCTCAGAATATACTGATAGACAAAATCAAAACGCTAGCAATTGTGGCGGCATGTCTTCCTCATCACCCATTGTGCAAAATCGCATTAAAACCAATGGTTCACTGCCGCGTGACAAAAAGTCACCTTTTCAACATGATTTATCTAGCGGAACCCCAATACAGCAGTCTTTGGAGGGCAGCTTTAATAATCTGTCTGTAGGTAAAACGGAGATGCCTGTTAGCCCCACTTATTCTAGTGGTTATGAAAATGTGCGCATTGTGGGTCAAAATCGTGTTGAACTTAATGGCCAATTAGTTTCCTCTCGTAAATCCGGTTATGAAAATGTAGCGATTGGAAAATATGTGCCACAATCTCCTCGCACAAAGATACGTACTAATTGTATGTCTCCTAAAAAAGAACAAAGTTTTGGCAGCATATTTTCTTCACAAAAAGCTGAGCCGCAAACTCTTAAAAACAGTAACGCCAGTAAGCAACAGGAATATGATGAACTTTTGAAAACATTTGGTGAAAAGTTACAGCAAGAAATACAAAATATTGAGGAATGCAGTCGTTATCAGCCGCCTAAGCACTGCTCGAATACTTCGTCTCAACAGAGGGGCAATAAAAACATTAACAATCTAAAACTTAATCTTAAGCCACCCAGTTCGTTGCAAAATTCTCCTAAACCTACAAAGAAACCAGCGCCAGCTCCTAGAACTTTGCTTACATCTGGCAACAATGCCACAGGTGGCAGTTTACCCATTTTAGCTGGTGGTAATCAGCCATCAGTCGGATTGAATGAAATGGAGAATCTGCAAAAGGTAAGAATTCAAAGATTTCTTAAATAAATAATTTTTTATTTCGTATTTTTAGACTGATTTGGATTCCTTAACTCTATCCAAACAGGAATTGGAAAACATTTTGGATATGTTGCAGGATAAAATACATCGCTTAGAAGCTCAGCGTAATGCGACAAGGGTTATGGAAGAAAATCAACAGGCTAAACTGAAACAATCCATAGAAATGAAAATGGATCAAATTAAAAAGTAAATAAAATTCTAATGTTAAATATGTAACATTTATTAAATTTATTATTTGCGATATTCTCCGATCGGTTAAGCTGTTCGAAAGTTATTATAAGTTCTCATGCATGCACACACACATACATATAGCCATACGGACTACACAGTAAAAATAGTTAGAAAATCTCTCGAGGACCTCAATACGTCAAGAACTGATATTTCGATAAACGGCGTGAAATCGGTAATTTCCAATTTTTTTAGCGGGAAACTAACAAACGGAATATAGTTGACCTTGGCGGCCATTAGCGAAAGCTAATTTCCAAACTATTACAAATTTATAGATTTTTATGTAAAATCCACATTTTTCGAATTTGCGGCATTCGGCAAAGTTTTCTTCCAAGTCAAAAAGTAACAGAATCTACAAAATCTAGTGAAAATAATTTTAGGAGTAATAAAATTTTTTTGTTCGAAAATTTTTTTCAATGTTATCTCTCGGATACATTAATCGATTTTGGTGAATTTGTTGTAATCGACGTTGTTTTGTGATCTTAAGAATTGATTAGAGTTTGCATTCAATCGGAAAAAACATTTCTTTGAAAATTGTACGTAATTTTTTAAATATTTATTTATATTATTTGCGCACATTATCCTCCAATCGTTAAAGCTGTTTTAAAAATATGAAAGCTTTACATACACACATATGTACATCACTGACAACTTTACGGATATCAGAAGAAAAATAGTCGGTAAAAAAGTTGAGATATGAGAAAAACTCTATCTTCAGAAGTTAGAATGAAATCTGCAACTTCCAAATTTTTAATAGCAATAAAAACATGGAAATAGTTTCAAACCGATTTCTTCCTTAATTTGATTCGAAAAGAAAACGGTTAAAATATTTATGTTATTTTCATTGCCATTGAAATATTCTTAAGATTTTTGCTTAACTTAGATACCGTTTAAATTTGAGCAGCTCTGGCTTGGTAGATTACGATAATTTTCGAAAATAGGTTTTATGAAATAATAATAATCTAAAGAATCTATTGATTCGTTCGAGAAATATCGTTGCCGAAAAATTTCGAAAAAATTTTTCTTTTAAATTTACTTCTAAAACTCCTGTCAAATTGATATTTTTGATCCGGCAATTTTTTCAAACTCTGAAAACTCTTTAGGATGCCGCAATTTTGATCAAAATCAGTTTATTCGTTCGACAAACATCTTTGACAAATATGTTCGAAAACAGGGTTTTTTTTTATAACAGCGTTTTTTTTATAAACCTCATCAAATCTTTTTTCTAAATGCAGTTTTCTTTTTTGGAATTTTAAAACTGCGTAAAATGCCTTAAATTTGATCCAGATCGATTAAGTGGCTTAAGTCATATCGTTGTAGAGCATTTTCATAGCTGGAGACATTGAATCACTCTAAACGGTTTTAATTTGAAATCAGTCGAATGGTGATAGCAGTTCGAGTTATACGTACTGAAAGTTAAATAATTCTTGCAAAAAAACGGACTACAAAATAGGGGTGGCACTGCCCCCATATTTTATCATCATGTACTTTTAAGAGAACTAATTGTGTATACGAAGTTTCATAAGAATCGGATAAGTAGAAGTAGTTAAAATGAATATTTACTTTTCATAGGCGTGGCACTGCCCAGTTTTCTAACCACAATGATGTATAGTAACGATAAGTACACGTGTATGCAAAGTTTCACAAGAATCGGTTAAGTAGAAGTAGTTAAAATGATTATTTACTTTTGATGGGCGTGACACTGCCCACTTTTCCAAACATAATGTTGTATTGTAACGATAACTAAGGGTATATGCAAAGTTTCATAAGAATCGGTTTAGTAAAAGTTGTTGAAAAATAATATTTACTTTGCATGGGCGTAGCATATCCCACTGTTTTGATCCTGATGTAGTATTTAAACAGAAGCTTAATGTGTGTGTACAGTTTCATAAGAATCGGTTGAGTAGAAGTAGTTGAAAACGAATGTGTATTTACTTTGTATGGGCGTGAATGAATGTGTATTTACTTTTCAGCGGGACCAATCTGGAAGTACATCTTTTTGATTAGAGAAAAAAAATCCGAAATCGGTTCATAAATGGCGGAGTTTTGAGGGAACATATATAAAAAAGAATACATGACGAATTGATAACCTTTCTACTTTTTTTTTTAAGTCGGTTAAAAAGATAAATATGACCCATCCCTGCAATTAATGTAGCTATTTTGCGGCAGGAGTATTTTACGTATTTTGTATATGTAAAATTATTGTTTGTTGCTAATATCTATTCCCTTGCCATTTTTATGTGGAAAAATTTAATTTACTGTCCAAAAATCATAAAAGAGCCATTTAAATTGAAAGACTGCTAAAAAAGATTAAGTTAGATTAAGCTATAATATTTAGATTTTGTGGGCGTGGCAATGCCCATTTCTTTAATCATAATATTTATATAATACACACATATACACACAACTTCAATTATTTACATAATTTTCAAATAAAGTAGTTTTTCGAATAAGTAATGGGAAACGAAAAACTCACAAAATGAAAAAAAATCAAACAAACGGATCACTCTGGAAGTATTGCTTTTATATGAAATAAAAATTTTGAAAATCGATCTATAAATGGCGGAGTAATGCTTGAACAAACATAAGAAATACAAACGAATTGGTAACTTCCTCCTTTTTTGAAGTCGGCTAATAATACAAAGGAATTGATAACTTTTTTTCTGAAGTGGGCAAAAAAAAAAGAATCATTTTACTAAACACTTTCCCTCTACTTGTTCTCTTACAGACTTAAAGACATGCTCAAACAGAAACCCAACAACGAATGCCTTAAAGAAGAATTAAAAAATATTAGCGAATCGCTCGACAATGATCGCAAACAATTTGAAGATTTGGAATTTCAGTATTTAGAAGAAGAATCTGATTGGCATGCTTATCATGAGGAATTAAAATCAGAAGAGAAAATATTGATACAACAAATAGAGGATAAAGATAAAGAAATGCAAACAATGCAAAGTCCTTCAAACAAATCACCAAATAACCATAATAATAATGAAGCCAGTGAACAAAAAAAGGGTTCTTCTAGCAAGTCTAGAACTCCTAACATATCTTTACTACAACAACGTCGGCTCAATAAACCTTATGACGTAGGAGAAGCAATTGGCATAATGTCTCAATCTCTGTTTGGTTCGGCGGAAGTGTTGTGTCCCAAACGCAGCAGTGACAACGAAATTATGTCGAAAAGTGTCAATGAAAATATGTTTTTCAACAATAAAATTGAATTTGATAGCTCTTCACCGCCCACCACTAGTACTCCAAAACGCCCTCAATTACAAATTGTCCATATAGATGATTCGCAGTTATCACCTTATAAAAAAGAGAGCCTCTCAAAATCTTGTGAATCTTTTACTCAGGCAGTAAGATTTAATCTCTCTTTGGGCAGTGATGATTTCGAAGTTAATCCTTTGGAAAAACGTATACCCTCACAAGATGATATCGATCGTATATCGAAAGTAACCACAGATGCGCCCATTTCATCACAAGGTGCCACCACTAAAATATTTGATTCAATTAAGGAAATTGAACGTAATAGACAACTATTATTGGCTCAGCAAGGTAAAAAAATTATATTAATAATATAAAATAAATTGCCTACAATAATAAACAAATTAATTTAAACTCTCTGTACAGGTCATCATGTCATCGAACATGAACGTCAAAAAATGAATGACCTTAAAAAGAAAATGCACAGTGAAGCGCGCGCTCAATATATTTCTATGTTTAGTAGAAATAGTACTGAGTAAGTAAATTTATTTTTAATTTATTATTTATTATTTACTATTTATACATTCATGTTTGTTCTTCAATTAGTATGATTTAAAAAAAGCAAGTATTTAATGTGTGAAGGCAGTTTGGTGGCTTATTAGTTCTTTTATTAATCAAGATTGGCATGTGCTTGACTGAAAGTATCGGTTATTTAAAAGTTAGCTTCTTAAATAAATACGTTGATCAATTAACATTTTCAAATTACCGCAAAACTGATTAAAGTATTTGTTGATGATGATCCAATGTCTGCTTTTAATAAATGTGCTAAGATTTTAGATTTGTTCTAAAATATTATAACAAGTTTTTATAATTAGATTTATAAAAATTTTGTAAACACTTCTATTAAAAATTATCTGCGCGCATGTGTCTGTAATCAAATTCAAGAAGTTATTTTTGAGTATTCTTTTGGATGTTTCTACAATAATTTATAGCTATTTATAATTAATGTGATCAAACGTCCTGCTTTTCGCGGTGCTATGCCGATTTTTAAAGGTCGATCGCGCCTAAAAGTTTTGTCTCGCTTTTTAAATTTGAAAACTTCAAAAGCAAGATCAACGTTTAAAAAGCGCGAATATTTAAAAATGATTACCACTGTAGGTTTTTAAATTTTTTACAAAGTCTTCTGCTATGATATTTAGATCATGAAAAATAATTTTAGCCGAATTTAAAAATTAAATTCGAAAATTAACAACAATAATTCTTGCAAAAAAACCGACTACAAAATAGGCGTGGCACTGCTCATAATTTTTATCATAATGCTGTACTTTCACGAGACCTAATTGTGTGCGAAGTTTCATAAGAATCGGCTAAGTAGAAGTAGTTTAAATGAATATTTACTTTTCATGAGCGTAGCACTGTCCACTTTTCTAACCATAATGTTGTATTGCAACAATAACTAAATGTGTGTGCAAAGTTTCATAAGAATAGATTTACTAGATGTTTTATAATCATGACGTTGTATTCAAACAGAAGCTTGATGTGTGTGCAAAGTTTCATAGGAATCGGCGTGACCCCACCCACTTTTCTAAGGGACCAATCGGGAAATACTTTCTTTCAAATAAAGAAAAAACCCGAAATCTGTTTATAAATGGCGGAGTATTGAGGGCACATACTTAAAAAAATATAAAACAAATATAATACATGACGAATTGATAACCTTTCTCCTTATTAAACGATTTCAAAAAAGGTGAAAGGTTATCTAAATAGGCGTATCACCGCCCTCATATTTTATCATCATGTACTTTTACGAGCATGCGAGTATGCAAAGTTTCATAAGAATCGGTTTAGTGGAAGTTGCTGAAAAAGAATATTTATTTTGCATGGGAGTGGCACAGCCCACTTTTTTGATCCTGATGTAGTATTTAAACAAAAGCCTAATGTGTGTGTATAGTTTCATAAGAATCGATTGAGTAGAAGTAGTTGAAAACGAATGTGTATTTACTTTGTATGGGCGTGCCCACGCCCACTTTTCAACGGGACCAATCTGGAAGTACATCCTTTTGAACAGAGAAAATAATCCGAAATCGGTTCATAAATGGCGGAGTTTTGAGAGAGCATACATACAAAAATACATGATGAATTGATAACCTTTCTCCTTTTTAACCGACTTCAAAAAAGGTGAAAGGTTATCAATTCGTCATGTATTTTTGTATATGTATGCTCTCTCAAAACTCCGCCATTTATGAACCGATTTCGGATTTTTTTCTCTATTCAAAAGGATGTACTTCCAGATTGGTCCCGTTGAAAAATGGGCGTATGCACGCCCATACAAAGTAAATACACATTCGTTTTCAACTACTTATACTCAACCGATTCTTATGAAACTATTCACACACATTAAGCTTCTGTTTAAATAATACATCAGGATCAAAAAAGTGGGCTGTGCCACTCCAATGCAAAGTAAATATTCTTTTTCAGCAACTTCCACCAAACCGATTCTTATGAAACTTTGCATACTTGCATGCTCGTAAAAGTACATAATGATAAAATATGGGGGCGGTGCCACGCCTATTTTGTAGTCGGTTTTTTTGCAAGAATTATTTTGAAGTCGGTTAATAAAACTGATTTTTTTAATAAGACTGTATAAGGGTGAGGCCATACGGGCGTTTTTAAAACGCACATTTAAGAATTTTTCAACTGAATTTATGGCGTTTTAGCATTACATGTTATAATAGAGTATTATTTTCAGTTATCGAAGAATGAGTGAGGGAGGTGAATATAGTCCTCTAAACCAGCTTATAAGGTTAAGTTTTAAATTTATATATCAGTTGAATTCAAACATGTCTTAGAAATTTAGTTAAACATTTCGAACATGTTTCAAGGATTAATATAGATGCATATTCGGATATATTTTTTATTTATTTTTTCGAAATTCTTCATATTTTTGTAAATTGTGTTGTCGTTTTTGAATCTTTCTTTATACATATATTGAAACATTTTTATATCCAAGCTAGCTTTTCTAGATTCTTCAAAATTAAAGCGGATATATTTTTTTTTAGATTTTAGCCACTTTGTGGTTTCAGTTTAGAATATTCGACTTATAGCAACTTATCGCTGTTTTGTGTGATTTAGCTGCGATTTTTCCAATTATGTACTTTAAATCAGTGATAAATAATTTTTAGTTTTTGAAGCTCTGATTTTTACCGACTGTTAGGTTTTTGTCGTCGGGATGGTTTAGCACTGAACCGAACGGGGACTTGTAGAAGTGGAGTTGCTTCGTTACAGGTATCCTCTTTAGGTAACAAAACGGCTTCAACTGGGAACCAACTGTCAACCTGTGCAACCTAACTTAGTCTAGATTTTTGTTTGTGAACTTTTAGTTTTTGGTGAAACTAAAATTTTTAGTGAAATGCTGGTTTCTAGTAATTTAGAAAAAGTTGTAATTTTTTAACCGACGTAAAATGAAGGAGGTTATCAATTCGTGTGTATTTTTTATGTTTGTACTGGCATAACTCTGTCATTTCTGAAGAGATTTTCAATTTTTTTTTTGAAAGGGCTTGCCTGCAGTTTGGTCCCATAATTTTTTTTCGAAAAACGGTGGCCAAATTTGCTCCACCGTAAGCACAACTCCGTGATTTGTCAACCGATTTTTAAAATTATTTTTTTTGAAAGGGTTTGCCTGCAGTTTGATCTCATATTTTTTTTTTGAAAATTGCTGGGGAGATTTGCTCCCCGCTAGCATAACTGGCATTTGTCAACCGATTTTGAAAATAGTTTTTTTGTTTGAAAAGTTTTGCTTGCTTTTTGGCCCCACGCTTTTTTTAATCGGTGGGAAAATTTGTTCCTCCCACGCATAACTCTGTGATATGTGAACCGATTAAAAAAAAATTTTTTTTTGAAAGGGTTTGCCTGCAGTTTGGTGCCATAAATTTTGTTCGAAAATCTGTGGGGCAACATTTTAAATGTTTAGGTTTTGATTTGCTTCAATTATTGAATTTTGTCGAAACTTTGATTTTTTATTGAAATTTATTTTTAGCGAAAATTCGATTTTGCAAAAAAAATTTTTTTTAAATGACAATTTTTGAAAATGAAATATTCACTCTTATTCTGTAATTAATTGTCAACGTCCCGTCAACAAAATCACCCTTATTGTGAATGTCGACGTCGACGTCAACACAATAGATTCGTCGCTGTCAATTCGATATGTCGTCGTTGTCACTTCAATGCTAAATCGGCATTTACTAAAAGTATTGTGTTGACGTTGGCTTGTTATCGATAATGTGAAGGAAATAAATATTATCGCTATCATTTTGACATTTATTCAATTTATTTATTGCCTTGGTTTATTAAAATTTTTTAATGTTGTATTCAAGTGAAAGTTTTAGTGATGAAGCAAAAAATAAAAACTTCCTCTCTTTTGAAAAGTTCTTCTCCTTGGTGTTATCTTTCCATAATTTTCTCTTCTTCATTTTCCATAATTTTCTTTTCTGCATTAAAAACATCCTTTTGGTTGGCATTGTGTTTCGCAAATATGTAATGCTTTTCTAGAACTGGCTTCTTCCACTCGAATAGCATATGTGGAAGTTAACGGGTATCCCCGTCATCCTCAAAGATTGTGGAGCATTCGCTAGATGCATATCGTCATATAAAATGCAATAGTGCCTATCATCAATTTTTAAAAATTTCAGAAGATAAAAACCTTAATAAAAACTATTGTGATTATGTTTTTTCAACATAGTATCATTAATTCAGACTTTATTAATGATACTACCCAGAAAAAAAAATCATTTTTATATTCACAATAGTTTCCTTTTTATTAAGTTACCTATCTTACATGAAACATTTTTAAAAATTATGATAGGTCGCCGCTTTTGTATTTTATATGACGATATATTTTCTGGTGCTTACCGTTTGCCAACCATCGCTATGTCTAATTAGTGGTCCAATAGATTTAATTTCGTCGCAATTTATTCCAATCCTTTCTTCAAATTATTAGGAGTTCTGCTCCTATGAAATCCTTTTGCTAGGGTTGGTTTACTTTCAAGCCGCTAAATTAATTCGTCAGATTGTTTGTTGGTTGTTGCTTTAGTTTTTTTCTATTTTAAATACTTTTTCAAATAAATAACCGTGACAGCTAAAACTTTCTATCGAGTCGTTACCAAAAATTATGTCGACAAAAACAGAGCCAATTTAACACAATGTTGTCTTTAAGTCGCCTATTAAAATGCGAATCAGCTGTCAATTGTTATCGAAATCCGGCAATATTGACAACGGCAATGCCATTATTGCACCGTCGACGTCACTTGTGGCGACGTTGACATTCGCAATAAGGGTGAATATAAAAAATGGGACACTTACGTACGCGTTTTCGATAGCATTTGATTACTTTTAACAGCCTAAAGTTATTTTCTGGGTCTTATATAAAACCATTCCGATCGGAATATGTATCCTGGGCAGACGAGGATAAAAAGGGGAGGGGGCGGGATATTCCCCCCCCCCCCCACCCAAATCACCCAATCTCTATTGAGTTTTTAAAAAAAGTTTTGCAAAATAATATGTTTCAGTTAGAAGTTCCCCCCTAAAAGTTCAAAATGGATCCGCGCCTGATCCTGGGTGATAGATAGATGTTTGAGTTTACTGAGGTACTCGAAAAACGCATTATACTGACAGGCACACATCCTAAACTGTTTCAATAACATACACCCAGGAAACGGGTTGCATCAAACACTTGTTTTTTAATGATGCCATTTATTACAAGTAATTTTCTTTACTTTCTAATAGAAGTTATCAATTCGCTTGTATTTTTTTTTGTGTTTGTTCGTGCATAACTTCAATTATAAATCGATTAAAAAATTTCTATTGCATATGAAAAGGTATACTTCCCTATTGGTCCCGTTGTTTTAATTTTGGACCCGATTTCCTTCAGTCCGTCTATACGTCTGACCACCTGTCGATTTCTCGGTTTCTCATTATTAGCAGATACGAAAAATTATTTACGTACAAGCAAAAACCAATAAAAATAAGAGTTGAAAATTGGAATAAAGAATTAGAAGGTGAAATTTGTTTGGCTCACCACATTAATAAAACGAATGGGACTCATATTATATTTCCTCATAAAATTTGGTTAAATAGCTGATGTTTCATTAATACTAGTATCCACGATCAAACGTGGTAATAGCGAACAAAAGACGCTGATGATGACAGCACAGCGGCTGTCGAAATTAGTAGTACTAATCCGTTCTGCTAGTCTGATTAGATATTCTAATATTCCACTCTTAAAAATAATTTGAATATACATTAATTCAATTATTGTGAACTTAAGCCAAATAAAATTAACTTGCGACTTATAAAAATTATTTTTGTTGAAAATGATATACACAAATATTATGATAACAGAATTTGACATATGATTAGAGAATTGACATACAATGCAAATATTCTTTCTCAACAACTTTTACTTTTCAAATTACTTCTATTTTAAATAAAATTTTCTATAAGCAATCAGCACAATATTATTTATAAATTTTTTTTATTATAAACATGCAGTACAGCAGGAATATGAATCTTATTAACAGTACTGGGTAGATAATGGCATATTGGTTTTTTCAAGTTACAAAGAAAACTATATAATTAATTTACTCGGTTTTACATAAATAACACGCTGTAACAGTGAAAATACTCGAGAAAAACGACTTAGTTAGACTTGTAGGTCTAGTTGAGTAGACCATTTTGCCATTCAAAAAACTGCAATACACAAAAAAAGTTTTGTAGTCGGGTTTTTTGCAAGAATTATCGATATACAAACATATTTACTTAATAAACGGTTAATGAATATCGACTAATATAAAATTCATTCTTTTTAAAACACAATGTGTTAAAAATTTAATTTTGGTCAAAAGTATAAAAATGAATATTAGTACATAAATAAGAACGCAATATGAATAGCAATAATCAGCCAAATCCTGCTACTTTCGCCTCATTGTTACATAGACCCCCCAAACAACAACGTTTCTGCTGGATTGCAATTTACATATCAATTAAGTTCTAGAATTTACTGGACAAATTGAAAACACTGAATCAAGTAGATGACATCAGTGTAGTAAATAAACAAATGAATATGTAAACAAATATGCCGACATAATTATTTTTTATTAAAAAAAAATCTTTATTCAACATTCAATTCCAAGTCTGGCTCATAAACTAAAGTTTATTTACTATTGATGTTTCGTAGTGTTCGGCCGATTAAGTGGTTTCGGTCTTAGGCCATTATATATGCGGATTCAACTGCAGGACAGAATGAAAAACTGAAACAAGTTACAAAATTATATTAAAAAAAAATTGGCCATGCAGCGAAAAGAGGGGAAAATTGTCACTTCCCAGCAAAAACTTTTCTCATTTTTGTAATCGGTAGTGCTTTATTACAAAGTAATGAGTGGTACTTACTTATCTTTTTACTATGCTTCCAATTAGAACTACTTGATATGTGTTAATAAAATAAGTAGACAACCACTTTTTAAGTCAACATATGTTTGTACATGAAAACTAATTTTTGTCGCTTAAACTTATAAGTCAACAATAGCTGAGTGGGTAAAGTTATTGTCTTCATATCTGAACGAGCACAGGTTCGTATCCCAACTGGGTCAAAAAAATAAAAATAAAATAAAATGGAAAAAATATAAATAAAACATAATGCGCATAAATTTTCTTTTTAAAATTTTAATTTGTTTATTTGACTACTTATTTGTTAGCTTCAAGTAAGCCAAATAATAACTAGTTAATTGCTGTGAGAATGTAAATACATTTGTAAGTGGTACACCTTATGTTTTTTGGACTTCTCAAACAAAAATAAGTAGCTATCGAGTCAAATTGTAAGTAGTTACGACTTAAATCCTCATATAGTTTTTTGCCTATCAGTAAGCACAGTTTTTTGCTGGTTTTAAGCTTTCAAATACCATCAAGTATCCCTATGAAATTGAAGGTATCTTTGAATTTAATACCCAACATTCGAAGAACAAATCGAATATTATAAAAACCTTCAATTGAATAATACATTGGAGTTAAAGACTTGTTAAGGATTAGATAATTTATACTGAAAATTTTTAAAAATGCATTTTGAAAATAGCGTTACGTAACAACATGTGAATATCCCCTAAGAAAAAATTTAACGACAATTTATATAAAAAACACTCAATTGAGTGACGTTCAAGTCGGTAAGACAGTAAATCTTTACTCAGCGAAGCCGCTATTTTTCACACCCAGAGGAGAAAACCCTTAAGGACGGCCGAAGGCCGTCTATGCAAGAAACTTTACAGTGGATTACTATTTTCAAGGACTTTATTTCCATTTTTGATGGAGTTTATTTCCTTTTCAAAATGGAAATAATGCCTGTGGGCATTGTTTTATTTCCATTTCAACGTAGAAATAACTTGCATGGAGATTATTTCCATGGACGTTATTGCATGCCACCTAAATTTCATAAACATAACCGAATATTCGGCGAAGACGGTGGCCTAGTAAATCAAATTATGTGGGACATCATATCTTTTAATAAAGACAACAAAAACTAAAGAATAACAAATATAAACAAATAACTTGATTGTTGTATGTGCATTTGAGATTAAGATAAAAAAAAATTTACTTTGAAATCAATGACAGTTTTGTGCTCTTTTTATCTCCTTCACTGGTTATTATATTCTCCAAATGGGGTTTCCAATATGAGAGGGAGACTATTGGATTGATGTAGTCGCTTTGTTGTTAAGTAAGCAAGCTTAGGTTTGATGATTAGTGTTCAATATTTTTTGAAACATAAACGAGTAAAGTATTACAAAAAGAAGAAAATATAAAATAGTAGTAAATTATTACGTGCGTTAAACGCGCTTAAAGCCTGTGTTGTTTGTATTTTAATTTTTAATTAAAAAATGTAAAGAAATTATTGTAAAATATAGAATTTTCATTAAAATTGGTATTAAATAATATTTTCTCTTATCTTAATCGATATCAAATTTCTGTTCTATAACGGTGAAAATAAAAAATACCTTGTTTGTGCACTTTTGACAACAACAAAAATGTTAAAAAAAGCTTTTTATTGAGATAAGAAGTGTACCTACTTACTACCGTTATCAGTGAACTACAAAATCAACTAAATAAAACACACACGAAAAAATTATATTCTCAAATCTTTATTGGCACAAAATAAGTGGTTAAATTTGCCGCTTTTACTCCTTGACTAGAAAATACAATTCCATTTGTTTAAATATTGTTGTTAGCTCGCTCACGACGCACAGTGGAACTTATTTCGAAAATAATGACTGAAAATGTGGTTCATATAAAATGAAAAAAAAAATAATTGGAAACGGTTGACCTTACATGCAGGTCATCCCTGGAACTTCCAGCAAATTTCAAGACCAAAGCGCTAGAAAATTCATAGATTTTTAAATTAAATAAAAAAGACTTCGATAAATTTCTACAGCTATCTCTCTCGAACCATTTAACCGCTTTAGATTAAATTGGCGGCATTCGGCGCAGTTTTTTAAGTCCAAAGAAGTAAATGAACTGTGAAAACCAATTTCGCAACAAGTTTTCGAGCTTTGTTCGAAATTTATCCTAGACGATAATTCTCGAACGAATATGTCGTTTTCAATCAAATTGGCAGCAGTCGGTCGACGTTGTCTTTTGAGCTGAAAAGCTGATTAGATTTTGAATTCGATCAAAATAGTACTTTAAAATGTATTTGGAAAAAAATTTTCGAAAAATTTATTTTCGTAAGTTTTCAAAATCTACCAAACCAAATCGGTTTATTATATCGCGAAATCTAAGTGGGAACAATGTCTTTAGGTTCTAACGTGTAAAGTTTAGAATGCCGTAAATTTCGTATCCGTTCGGTTAAGCCATTCTTAAGTTATGAGAGTTTTCATTAGGGAGTAACGATACGCCGTTTTGCCGATCCGATACCGATACCGATATTTAAAAATAAATATCGCCGATACCGATTCCGATACCGATACGAATATTGAAATTGATTTCAAGTTTAGATTAACGAAACTCAAGTGTATTTTTTTTATTATGCAAAATTACATTTTAAGAGAGAATATTTAAAATTGATAAAACATTGGAAGTAATTTTTAAGGAGCTACATTTTCGTTGCTTCCAAAAAATTTATGTTAAAAATATGCAGATAATTATTAGAAAAGCAAGAAAAATGTTTAATTCCTTTATAATTTTAAAAAATACTCGCCATGCTTTTTAAAAAATCGATTTTTTAAAGGAAATTTTTCAACTAATATTCTTCTAAATAACTTAATAGCTTAATTATTAAAAGACTTCTAAGTTTATATTTATTCACTTAAATTTACATGAAAATGCAGTTCTGAGTTTAAATTCGCATAAAAACAATTTTGAAAATGGGTAATTTTTTATCCTTTTTTCTTGAGGAAAAATCATTATAGAATACCGAAAAAGAAATTGGTCCTAGCATCGCTTCCAATTCGGTGATTGGTAATCGAAAAACAGAACTTCTTGCAATGGCAAGGATATGTAAAACTAATTAGAAATTATCCAAATTTGCAATACTTCCAGATCGCGAATTCTACATTTTCATGACTCCTTTGGAATAAGATTTAAAAAACAACGACTTGAATTTGAATTCATGATAAAATTAACAAAAAAAAAATAATTTTTTTTACAAAATAACAGCATAAAATGTTATTAATTTTTAAAATTGATATTAATAAGATTTAAAAGATAACGAAGTGAATTTAATTCATGGTAAAATCGAACAAAAATAAATTGCTTGTTAAAAAAAACTCTGAAAAAATTTTTAAAAGTATCGTCGTATCGGCAGTAAAATATTGCCGATACCGATGTATCGGAAAATCTGAAGTATCGCCGATATATCGGTATCGGTATTCGTTACATCCCTAGTTTTCATACATGCAAAAACACACATAAACACATGCATTCATACGTACATCATTGTAAAAGTAGTCAGAATAGATTCCCATGACTTCAAAACGTCGTGATCTGATGAAAACTCGATTTTCGAAAATGCCAAACTATGAATAATTGCACTTTCTACGAAACTTGCTTTAAGTTTTGTGCAAAAACTAATTGAAATCGATACTTTAACTAGTTTCGAAATTATGTTCGAAATTTCGAACATAGTTAAAGAGCTAATAATATTTTGACTTCGCACAAAAAACGTTATTTTAATGCCAATTCGACTTTGAAATACAGTTTCGTTACACAAAATGAGAATAATCTGGACGGTGCAATTTTTGCTGCATGTATCTATTTTCTTTAAAAGAAAGAGTTCGCCAATCTTATGCTTTTTCAGAAAGTTATTGTAAGCTTTATTTACAAATCACCTTATCTTTATTTATATTTTGCTATTATGTTGATGATGGTTGTCATCCGGCGCAAAAGCTATCACCCTGTTGTAGAGTGGTATAATTTTTGGAAATGACGAAAACACGGAATAGTTACTGCCCAGTTGTATGCCTATGTACTGGGGTACTCATTCGGTTAACCGGTTAATTACTACCCGACTAACTGACCGGTTAATTTAAAATTGGCTTTTTTCGATTAACGGTTAAACCGGTTACTTTCAGTCGATTAACCGATTAACCGACGTAACAAATTTTTTCGTATTTTGTAGTATTATAACGTATTTTTTGTGTGTTTAATTATTTGTTTCGTCCCATATACAAAATGTACGTGTTTAGAAATTACTTTTCATACGAACAAATAAGTGTGTTCAGTGATTTTAACTTAAGTAAAACATTAAAATCTTTCGACGTGGCTATAAAAGAATTTAGTAAAGACTCTGCTACTCTAATTGAACTTGAGGGAATTATGTATTAAGTTTTTGTTTAATAGTTTTATAAATCCTAATTATTATTTTTAATACTATTGCCAACGATTTAAATTAAAATCTAAGGATTATATTTAATGACAGACGAATTCAATTATTTTATACCTTCACTCAGGAATATTTCCTTCTAGCGACAGTGTTTTAAAATACAGTACAAGAACGGAAACTAAGGAATTCGGAAATAAAATTTTTTTCGCTAAGCTCTGCCAGCATCAATTAGATGATGACCTTACAACAGAAGAAACTATCGATAGTAATACAAGAAATGTTTTAACAGAATTAACAGAAACAATTACAAGTGTTCAAAATTGGAAAAAAAATTAAAACAGGACTCTAATGGCATAATGGAAAATTTTATAACTGTAGAGAAATCCAGGAAAAGGACTGAGGAACTAGTTATTCTGTATTATGGATTGCTTTCGACTTCTTCAACATCTACGATAAATGAAAGGATTTTTTCAAGCCAAGTTTTATCAAAACTAAAGAAACTATTTTTCTAAAAGATTGTTTTATTAGATCTCCTTAAACTATTGAAATAACTGATATAATGATCTCACAAACTTGTTAATTTTTTAATGAATACATATTTATGATTTTTTTTGCTTGATTAAGCTCAAGAATTGTTATGTTATTGCTTTTTTTACTAATAAATTCAAAATAAAAGATAATTTATGAAATTTTATTTGCTAAAATTACTTGATTTATGGAAAAACTTCATTAAGCGGTTAATCGGTTAATACCGCAATTAACCGATTAAGCCAAACCCTCGATTAATTAACCGAGCGATTAACCGATTAAAGCAGAAACCCGATTAAATGAATACCCTACTATGTGCATGTATGATCATAGTAAATCTAATTTCGAAAACTTATGTATGTGAGCTATCATATATGAACACATTTTTTCGTTTTTAGTAATTTATTTTTAATTGACCCCACCGTGCATTGTCAATACCAAACAATTGTCATTATACGCTCTTTTATAAACATTACTCATACAATAATATACAATAGCGCTACATATAGCTGCTGGCTGTTAGCAATACTTTGACTGCACGAAATATTTTAGATAGAAAATGTTATTTATGCTTCTTTCGACTTTTAGATAAGTTTTTGTTTTCAAATTGGTTAATATTTTTGCGGTATAACTGTAGATCGGGGTCGATTAAGTGTGACATGTGTAGTTTAATTAGCAAAATATTTCGGTAATTTCGTGGCTACAATATGGATAAATTCACTTCAATACTTTGCTGGTAGGATTACATATTAATATTTTCTTATAATTATTTTGTACATCATTTAAAATTATTTATAAAATTTTATACTACATAATTATCTTATTCAAATAATTTATTTTTGAATTTTCAGTGGCACAAACACTCAAAATGAATCTCAAGCATCACAACAAAAACAACAACAGCAAGAACTGCAGCAGCTGCAACTACAACAGCAGCAGCAACAGCATCAGCAAGAACACCCACTAATGGACAAAGAGAATCAACCAAATGTTGAAAAATTATTGCTATCAACAAAAAATTCTCAAAATTCTACAAAGAAACATGATGAGGATTCTATGGTACAGGTAAGCAAAATATTAGAGAAATATACAAATAAAATATTTGTAAACAATTTCACATTAACGATGGCCAATAAAGTAGGAAATAAATTTTGCACACTAGATTTTTTTAATATCAAAGAAACACAAAATTTTATTCATTAAATATAAATGATTTGAATTTTCGATAAGCACTGTGAAAATAGCAAGAACAATATTTTATATATGGGCATTTCCACCGAAAATTCCACCATGACCGAAAAACAGTTTCTTTTTTCATGTACTTATGTATTATTAAAGAGAAATATTCTAAACTAGATGTGCCCGCCCGCTTCGCGCGCTTAAAGTTCGCTTTATGACTATAATGTGCCTGTAAAATATAATAATATAACGTTCTGTACTTATTGTGTAAAATTCCCGTTATGCAAAATAACCAGTGCTACCAACGTTAAAAAACAAAAATATTTTCTAATTTCCAACAACATTTAAATTAGTAAAATAGGGTATGTTTTCGTTTTTTTCTATTTTAATTAAGTAATGAGATACTTTATCGCAGTAAAAAGTACCCTAAGTTTGAATCAGGACTCTAAAGTACCTCCATACCATATTTCATGAAAAACTATTCAGTGGTTTTTGTGTGAAGCGTTACCGGGCTACAAAGTTCAAGTGCACGTTTTTGTCAGTTTTTTTACTTCTAAGGGCATCATCTTTTTTCATTTTATATTTCTAAGAGTAATTGTGCAATTGCACTTCGCCGCAAAGCTTTTGGAACAATAACAACTAACCGTAAAATGAATGCAAAAAAAGCAAACAAATAATAATTAACGGTAAAATTTTGATTTGCTTTTAATGATATTTCAAGATAACGTCACGCCAGACAAATAAACCCAGCAAAAACTTTGCTTACTGGTATGCAAAAAAGTATATAATGATTTAAGTCGTAACTACTTACCATTTCACTCGATAACTAGTTATTTTGTTTGAGAAGTCCAAAAAATAACTGGTACCCCTTACAAATGTATTTACATTTTCACAGTAATTAACTAGTTACTATTTGGCTTACTTGAAGCTAAAAAATTAGTAGTCAAATAAACAAATTAAAATTAAAAAATTTTTATAAATTAGGTATTTGTTATTTTATTCGACCTTACACTGTATAAGCCCAAAAATATTAAATATTAAATTTTTATAAATTGTTATTAATAATTCATATTTAAAATTTTTTTGACCCAGCTGGGATACGAACCTGTGCTCGTTCACATTTGAAGACAAGTACCTTACACACTGGGTTATTGTTGACTTATAAGTTTAAGCGACAAAAATTAGTTTTCATATACAAACACATGTTGACTTTAAAAGTGGTTGTCTACTTATTTTACTACTTTCAGATAATGAAAAAAATACGTACTAATTTTATTAAAACCTAGTAGATCTAATTTGAATCATAGTAATAAGATAAATAAGTACCACTCATTAATTTGTAACCCATTAAAAAAGTACTACCGATTACAAAAGTGACAAAAGTTTTTGCTGGGAACATTTATTCTCATTATCTCTACGCTGATGATCGCAACATGTTCGTTAGTTTTAACCTGATATGGTGAAAATCTGAGCTGAATCGGACAATTGTAAACCAACTACTTGCTCTAAGGTCAAATTTAAAATGTTTCAGAATTCAGAGAATTCGTTACTCTTGACCTTAAAATCGGCGAGGGTGGTGTTTTAAATATGCTAAATTGTACTTCAAATATTTGTGTTTAAAAAAATTAACTTTTTGGATTAATATGGGTAAAAATGACACAAATTTTAAAAAATTATTTTAAAAATATTTTTTCCTAAAATTCGTAAAATATTTGTCAAAACTCTTGTCAATGAAAGAAACTACGATTTGGGTCCACAACGACTCAATCAAAAATTTAACAGCTGTAGATGTGGCAAAAAGTTTTTCAAAGGTAAAGGTAGTAATAATGTATTTCGATTCGAAAGAAAACATTATTATGTACATGATTTTCCTTTCGAATCGAAATACATACGTGATAAACCCTCTGGTTCGAAAGACATATGCATCAGTATATATCCATTCTTCTGTAATATCGTATCCCAGCATTTTATTTATAACTAATAGCCTTATGCTCCGTCCTGCCTGGGGCTCCGTGAGCACGATTAAGAGCCCCTACCTACATGTTGCTGTTTCGTGTAAGTTTACGATAGTTTCATACCATAGGCAAATGACAAACTTAAATAGCTGTTAAGTTCTTATAGACCCAGAACTCTCAAATAGTGATCCGTGGACCCATGGAGGTCCGAATCAACATTCAAGGGGGCCCACGAAAAGGCCTGGAAAACATTGTTTGGAATAATATGATTTGCAGCAGGAAAATAACGTTTTAATGGCTTTTTAACGACGTTCTTAATATAACTTCTATAAAATAGCAGAAACTAAGCGCTAATTAATAGTACGGAAGTAATGAGTTTCCTTAAAATTACTTTCATTTTTGTTCACTGGTTCATAGTGGCTTTTAATTAAGTGCAGAATTTCGCTTGGATCAAATCAAATTAGTTTGGATAAATTTGTTGTTTACTATAATTTGTTTGCTGGGCTATCTACTATAATCTAAATTTTACTGATGAGTTAATTAGCAACCTACACTAAAAGTTTTATTCTCATTTTTTTCGTTTTTTCTTTAAGTGCTAATTTTATATAAATTTATGAAGAAAATTTGCAAATAATGTCAATTTTGGCACTCAAAATTATTCAAAACAAACTATTTTCTTTTATAGATTTTTTTCTCCAAATTTTTATAGGTAATATATTGCTATTTTGTATTTTTATAAGGGCATTGTTTATATACGAGGTCCGTTACAAAATTAAACGTCGTTGTACCTTTTATTATATATCTAACGTTTGTTTGGTTAAACTAGCTGCGGATCCAGCTTAAGGTTTTGCAGCAGAGCTGGAAAGTGGTAGATGGTAATTGAAACACACCCTTTTTAACATTCAGTTTTAGCAATGCAATATTTTTTTTAGTATGTGTTCAAGATTAACGTCAGTACCTTACATTAAGGCCCTGACGGTGCTCTTAACATCGAGTGAAGTTGTGTGTTCACCACTACCTCCGAGTTTCCCCGCAGAAACGCCTGCGTGATATCATCATCCAACGCGATGCCCACTTCTTTCGAGTTCCTGCAAGGAATACGCAGGTAGCAACTTCTTGTGCATGTCCAAGCACAAAAACCTTGTTGAAGTTCTTGAGATATCTAAACACTTACTACATCAGAAGGCAACGCTATGCCGAGTTCATCCAAGGCATAACCAGCAAGTTAGAAGTCTACCACAAAGGCTGACGACGGCTTTACTGGCCTTCCGCTCCACCCGACTACAAAGCACCATCGCTGTAGCCACTGTTGGTTTAGCAACAGCTCAAAGGAGTTTATATTTGTTGCCCGAAGTCCAACCACCCACTAGCACTAATAGAGCATCAGCCATTTAACTAAGACCTCTCCCAGCGATTTTGGTAGCAACTACAGCAACCACGTGACAACAACTGGTCATAGAATCGGCCTTCAGAGGAAGCGGACGTTTGTAATTAAAAGTTTCTAAGTGGATAGACAAAAGTGTTGAGTGCGGCCAGAAAATGCGCACTCTCCCATTTTGCTCTAAAGCACATTTGAGACAAGAAAATTGTACTTTGACAAATCTTGTTGAATTCTCGCTTAAAACTGCTTTCGTACTTAAACAGAGAAAATGAGTTCTTCGAAGCTAGTTTTCTTTTCCTTGACCGTTATCCAGGAAAAACTTTGTTTACTGATAGGAAAAAAAGTATATAAAGATTTAAATCGTAACTACTTATAGTTTGACTCGATAACCACTTACATATTTTTGTTTAAGAAGTTCAAAAAATAAGGGGTACCTCTTACAAATGTACTTACATTGTCACAGCAATTAACTAGTTATTATTTGACTTACTTGAAGCTAAAAAATAAGTAGTGAAATAAACAGAATAAAATAAAAAATTATTTATTAACCCTATATTTATAAATATTTTTTTTACATCTTGTTTTTTTACCCAGCCGGGATACGAACCTGTGCTTTTAGATTTGAAGACAAGTACTTTACTCACTCAGCTGTTGTTGACTTATAAGCTTCAAAAGTTTTCAAATAAGAAAGATAAACAGATTCATATTAAATAAAAATTGTTTGTTGTGTTGTTCGTTTGTGTGTTTTAATAAAACTATTATGCTTTTATATTGTTATTCTCATTTCTTTTTTGAAAGTCTGACTATAAGCATACGAGTTTTGTAAAATTTTCATAGGTGGTTCATCGGCTTAGCATTTGATAGATAATCAATTGGAGGACAACAAATGTGGAACTGATTTTATGTTTAGCTTTTGGTACAGGGTACGCACTGTTATTTCATAACTTATCCTCAATTTTCGATTTTTCGTTCCCCAAAATCCCCAAAATAGCTATTTTCTCATCCCCACAGTACTTTAAAAAGAAAAATCATATTATTTCAAAGGAAATGTATGCATACATTTATTTATTTAATTAAATCCATTTATATTGAATATTTTAAAACTAATTTTATTTCTACATATATAAATATACGTATGTATACCCAGCAAAAACTTTGTAATGAGTTGTCATTACCGAACAACATACTTTTCAACCACAAACTACATACCGTCTGAATTACTTTACAGTAGTTGAATAATTATTTACTAGTAACTAAACAAGACATTTATGCTCTTATGGGCAGAGTGATAGGGTATCTGCTTATCATACAGACGATAAACAGTTCAACCCCTGGGGAAGCAAAATTGATTTTTTAATTGTGTTCTTGTTTGTAAAAACAAGTTTTAAGCCCGTAACAAAGCAGTTGTGCGGTAGCCTAGGGAGTAGAACACGGCTTAAAATAACACAATAATTGAAAAAGCCCTGAGTTCAATGCTTACCAGAGACATTTAATTTTTATTGTTTTTTGTGTATTCAATGCCTTCTAAATATTGTTATTTGTAATCAAATGTGGTAAGTACTTGCCTCCAATGACATAGCCATGTTAAAGTAACTGGCTGAAATGCCAAAGTAGAAGTAGTGTTTATTAGCATTTTAACTCATTACTTTGCCATCAAAATGTTTCCTGGGTACATATATGTATACTTTGAGTTCTAAATACATATATGCATATATATGTATGTATTAGGGATGGGCAAGTGAAAAAATATATCGACATATATCGATATCGATATATTTTTAAATATCGATCGGCATCGATATATATCGAATAAAAAATATCGATATATCGATATATTTTCAACAATGATAATTCATACATAGTACCCAATTTTTTTTAAAATAAAACAAAAAAAGTATCTTTCTTATAAACAATTAAGCTTGAAAGAGTTAATTTTCAAGATCCTTACTGTTCCACCAATATTTCATGGAACATACATTTTGTTAGTAATATTCTATTTGATGAAGACTGTGCCGAATTTTTTTTAAGTGCACGAAAAACAAAAACAAAGCTAAAAAAATATCGAATTTGATACTGTCGATATTTGTGGAAAAATATCGACGATATGTATCGATATATTTTTGAGAAAATATCGATATATCGATATTTTTGCCCATCCCTAGTATGTATATAAAAATAGTAACGTAAAAAACACACAAGAATAAAACAATTGCATATGTATCAATGTTCATCATATCAAAAACTTCAGAATCAAAATCTTCTGAATGATCACTTAATGCAATTTTGTTGTACATGTTGTTTTGTATTAAAAACTTTTAGCGTTTAAGAAGAAAACTGAACTGTTCATGTATGAAGCGATTTGGAGCTACTTTTGTGTTTTACTGATTCACTATGCCTCTTTAAAGAGGTCTAGTAAGCCACACGGCAGACCATAGTTGTTGGGTGACTGGTATCTTGAAACGATTTTGGTACAGAAGAAATAGATTTCAAATCCCTAAAAATCCCCAGCGAAAAAAGTGGTTTTCCCCAAAAAATTCCCTGAGTATTTTCACAAAATTTTTATCCCCAAATCCCAAAAAAGAAAAGGAAAATCCCCAAAAACTGGGAACGCTGATTTGATAGATCCTCCATTGAAGGACAATAAATGTGAAACTGATTTTTGTTTAAAGATCTACTGATGAGTTGGCATTAGCACTCAACGAAATGCCGGCATATAGCTTAGCTAACGACAACAAATCAATTAAACTTTTTTGGACAAAAATATGTTTTGACATAACAAATTATAACTACTTTCATAAAATGGAATAAATACGTAGTTAATTGGTTAATTACTAACTAGTAGCTTTAATTTAGAGTATAACAATAAGATAAATAAGTACCACTCATTACTTTGTAACCCATTAAAAGAGTACATAATACCAATTACACAAATGCCAAAAGTTTTTGCCGAGTAAATACAAAGTTGCAGCTAACTTCGGGTATAAACTGCAGCAGGAGTTCAATGTGTTTGGATAGTTTCATAATAATAGGTTAAGGGCCATTATTACAACTCAGCAGTAAAGTGGAAGATAGTTACTGGCATGATAAGCAGAAGTGATCGGTAAACTGACCTGCAACAATTTTTCATTATTACAACTTGCCTGTAAAATAAAAATTATCTTTTTCAAAGTATGGCTATACCAGAGCACAAGTGGCAACGTCATACATATGTATTTACAATGGCACAGATAACAGGTACACACAAGTCTACAACAAGTATAAATTTGTTGTAGAAACTATACTACAATTGTCAAAAAGTGTTGAAAGATGGATGGAATTATCAGCGCAGAAGGGAAGCTCCATATAGTGACGAAATTGTGATAATTTCATCATTCCACTAAGTTTGGTGTCACTAAGTTTGGTCTCTACGTCTTGGTGTTTACTTGATAAAGAAGCAAGTATGGCAGCCTATGAAAATGTGTGCCGATAAAAGTTAGCGGAAGAATGAACTTCCCAGTAAGTTATCCCACACTTTTAGGTTAAATTAAAGTTGTAATAATGAAAAACTGTTTATCCGTCCGATAAAATGATAATTATAACTAAACCCGAGTTGTAATAATGGCCCTAAGAAGATTAAAATATCCTTTCATTTTCTGTATATTCCTGTCTCGCCTCTTAAGGCTCATTTTCGCACATTACGTTAATCTCTCGAAGAAAACGAAACGAAATTCCATACATTAGCAACGAAAACAGCTCTGAAACAAACTTTTTCCCTGCTAATGTATGGAATTTCGTTTTCATAAACGATTTCGTTGTCTGCGGAAACTCACCTTTAGTCCATGATTTTTATATTAATTGGTTCAATGGCAAATATAACTAATAAATCTTTATAAAATTTTAATTGTTTATAGTAACTTTTATTGAACCTTTTAAAACGTCAAACTATCACTTGCAGCTTGTCACGGTTCCATTAAAATAAATAATTTTTGTGTGTGTTTTATTTATGTTTTAATTTAATTTTCCTCTTCCATTTTCGTGGGTAGATATATTCACCTACGTTTCATTTCTTTCACTTCGAAACTTAAAACTTTTTCTGTTCATGTTTTAAAAATAAATTTCTTATTATTTATAGCATAAATTAATCGGAAAATCCATCATGTTGGCCGAAATAAATTAAACTAACAATGTATACATACATATGTAATTTTAAATACAAATTTGTTTAATGAAAACATCCCATTATTGTTTACAGTTCATATCAATGGCCAGTATGTCTCGCTTATTCATCCGCTATAATCATTGCCCAAATCGTTAAGTGTTTATGGTATTTACGTTTAAATTTTCATGCGATTTTTTCCCCAAAAATTTTACGTACACAAAATTTTACGTTCAAAATATTTACGTTACAAAATTTCTGCTTAAACCTGACGCAAAAAAAGATGTGAATCAGACCCACAAAAAATCTATTATGCATGTAGAAGCACCTATAGGGTGTCCTTTTTAAACGTTTGAATAAAAAACAAAAATTAGAATATTGAACTCGTAGTTTTTCGAAAACTTTTTCGATTATAAGCAACAGTTGAACATTGTTACTCGTTGATTTTGCTGCTTAATAGAATCATTGTTGTAAAACAGCAGGTTGTATCCACCACATGTCGGCTAGCTCCTGAACATCATCAAATAGTACATTTTGCTGGATGTACTGTCAAAATTGCATTGTCTCTGGTTGCCCATTGGAACAACCTCAAAAAAAAATAAAATTCCTTCTTGCAGTGGAAATTGAGTTCATTGTCGAACACAGATTTTCCTAAAGTTTCTTTAATTCCCCTTTAGGTCTTGAACAAGCCATACTAATTGCTTAGAATGATCACGGTAGTCCTTTTCTTCAACAATGAATGCTACGGAAGCAAAATGTCTGTCTTTACGCCCAATAATCTTGCAAATTTATACCTACGAACAAAAGTCAAACCAAACAATAAAAAAAATCACACTATTCGATGAAGCTCACAAGCAGCTAACGGTCATCCACAAACAGTCTACGAAATACAAAGGCAGAAAGCCAATAGTTGTGCGTATAAATATAGCAGTGCATGCAACATTTATTGAAGATAACATACCGGTACACAATGGCTTAAAGTAAAAAAAGTAATAATAAATCCATAACTTCTAAACTACTTAACCGATTTGCCTAAACAGACTGCTATGCATAAAAAAATCATAAACTTTTTGAATATTGTATTTGCAGGCACCTTGTTATCACAGAGTTGTAAATGTTAGCCGATTTCAATGTTTTTCGTACAGCGAAATTATTTTTTTTAATGTTCAATATTGGCGGTAGGAACTAAGTCCCCAATGAACTAAGTCCCCAAAACAGAAATGAACTAAATCCCCAAAGTTTGGCGAGTCAGTTCGCTATGAATTAAGTCCCCAAATGTAAAAATGAACCTGGCCCCCAAAAATTCAAATAAAATTGAACTAAGTCCCCAAAAATCGTTGTTGTTGCCCTCCATATAAAACTTTGGGGACTTAGCTCATTTTTGTTTTGGGGATTTTGTTCATTTAAAACATAGTGCCTACCTGGGCGGATAATAGGAACTAAGTCCCCAATGAACTACTTCCCCAAATTTTGAGGACTTAGTTCTAACACCCCAATTTTTAAAATGAATTAAGTCCCCAATGGAATGAACTAAAACCCCAAACAAAATTGAACCGAAACCCCAATAAAAAGCTAATGACCAAACATTCAATCAAGAAGTGAAGGAGTTTCCGGCTTTTTTTACTTCTTTTATTAAAAACAAAAAATTTTAAATAGTTAAAAAATCATTTTTCAAATGCCACTCACAAAATTTGTATAAATCCAAATTTACAAAACGTTAATATGTGTATATATTTATACTTCCATATACATAAAAGAAAATGCCTATTTTGCATATGAAATTTTTAAAATATATACATACATATGCCATTATTAAAGTTAAATAAAAAAACTATTAATTGTTTATTTTCCTTGGATATCGAATAGTTGTTTCGTTCAGCAAAGGTTTGCTGACTAGCCGGCCTTCGGCCGGGCTTTAGGCTTTTTTCCTCTGGGTATGTCGCATACTGGCTTCGCTGAGTGAAGGCTTTTTTAATAGCCGGTCTACGGCCGGGCTTAAGGGTTTTCTCTTCCTCGTATATCGAATAGTGGCTTCGCTGAAAAAAGGTTTTTTGAATTCTCTCCTCTGGGTATGTTGAACGATGACTTCGGCGAGTAAACGTCCTTTTCCCCTATCCGGCCTTCGGCCGGGTCGAAGAATTTTCTTCTCTGGGTATGTCAAATAATGGCTTCGCTTACTAAAGATTTTCTGCTGTACTTATTAATTTAGCCTCTATATAAGTTTTATGCCAGGTCGGAAGCTGTCTACACGCAAAGAAAAAACATGGTTGAGGCAACCATAACCTAAGAGCAACATATTATGATTGAAATATATGGTTGGAGTCAAATCATATTATTGTGAAAATAAATCTGTTCTTAATATAATATTGTTGTCTTATATAACACTAATATGATCCAAACAACTTAATGTTTAATTGAATGAAAATATACTAATATTTAAACTAATCATATTATAATTATATATAAAATTAGCATGGTTCTAAATAATCATATAAAGGTTGTTTTCTTAATCATATTTTGATTAAAAATTGACAGCAGCTAAAAATATATATATTTTTAAAATTAAATATAAAATAAAATGTTTTGAATCTAAAATAAAAAGTATTATCTATTTTCACATAGATACATGCATACATATTTGTTGACACATGTGTTATTAACAATCTGCCATGTTCTAAAAATTATTTCGTTTCAGAAAAGAATTCAACCAAAACGCTCACTTATTGCAGCTTTTTAGTTAATTTTTATGTCTCAGATATTTCAGATAATTTATCCAAACTAAGCTACGAATGCACTAAATTGTCCGATTAAAAGAACACCGTTTTTATTTTTTGAAACTAATAATTCTTTAAAAAACCGACTACAAAATAGGCCTGATACTGCCCATATATTCTTCATCATAATGCTGTACTTTCATGAGAACTAATTGTGTACGAATTTTCCTAAGAATCGGTTAAGTAGAAGTAGTATAAATGAATATTTACTTTTCATGGGCGTGCCACTGCCCACTTTTTTTAAACCATAATGTATTGTAACAATAACTAAATGTGCGTCCAAAGTTTCGTAATAATCGGTTTAGTATAAGTTGCGAAAAAGGGATATTTACTTTGCATGGGCGTGGGTCTGCCCACTTTTTTTAAATCATGATGTAGTATTTAAAGAGAAGCATAATATGTATGCAAAGTTGAGTTTCCCCGCCCACTTTTTAACGGGACCAATCTGGAAGTACATTGTATTAAATAAAGAAAAAAAATCCGAAATCAGTTTATAATTGGTGGAGTTTTGAGGGAACATCCATAAAAAAATAAAAAATTATACATGACGAATTGATAACCTTTCTCCTTTTTTTTTTTGAAGTCGGTTAAAAATGAAAATGTATTTTAAAACCTCCATAACATTTGTTCTTATGAGTCGATTTCTATAGCAAAAATTAAACGCTACAGTTCTATCTACTAAACAAAAACAAAAGCGTATCAAAATTCCGATCCAGTCAAAAGTTACGGATTTTTGACCGCCTTCTCGTGAAATGGTCCACTGTGCCCCGACCAAAAAAGAGGGTTGTTATATGTTTGCAGTGTGGTATCTGTATGTCTGCCTGTTCTCATGTAGAGCCTAATTGACTAGACCGACTTTGATTTTTAGTTTTCTTTCTTTGAAAGGTGAGTTGATCGAGAGTGTTCTTAGCTATGTTTGAAGAAAATCGGCCCAGCGGCTTAGAAGTTTTCTGAATCTGTGGCAACGCACCTTCCAAACGACTGGATCGACTTTAATTTAGTTTCCTTTGTTTGAAAGGTGACTTGTGTTCTGTTTCCACAATGCAAATAAACGACTTGAGTAAAAATTTTGTATGGAAACCACTCAAAAACTGAGTGCTTTTCATATGAATTTTAGACAAGCAGTGCTTGCTTGCATTGTGGAAACAACACATTGATCTAAAATCTGTCCAGCCGTTTTGAAGTTACCATCCATTTTTTAAATTTTTTATTCAATGTTATTAAAAATGGGAATTTTAAAAAATATTAAAAAAATGTATATATTTTTTTGCGGAATATGCTTGATTTTATTAGTATTTATTGGAAATTTTTTAAACAGTTATAAACATTTTAGTTCCATCTGAAAGACACTGCCTTGAGAATTGCTATGCAGGAAATTTTATGATTTTGGAAATGCACCCTACTTCCAGCACCCTACAAGATTCCGATAGCCTAAAGTATTATGTGTTAAAATAACACTTTGTCAACATTTTTTTATTGAATTTCCAATAACATTTAGAAATACTCCCAATGATTTTTATGAGGAAGCATTAGTACGTAGTACTTCTATCACAACACAGCTGATCGATTCATAAATATGTGCATAATTTTCTTAGAATTAAAATACAAATAATGTACCTTAGCCAATTACGACAGTGCCCCCTTGTTCATCTGAATGTGTGGGTGATATATATAAATTTTCTATTTAGACACATATTTTATGACTGCTCTTTCCTAACGCCCCACTGTATACATCTTTAATGTCTTGCTCAAACCTTATAAAACTGGACAAATATGTAGAATTTTTCGCCAATCTATTTGTTCAGTGTCAAGAGAGTGTTCGCCATAGACGCATGCCACAAAGTAAAAAACACAAATTTTCTTTAAGAAAATAAAAGTTTAAGAAAAAAAAAAAAAAAAAAAGTCGAAAGTATATCGTGCATTAGGAAATTCTATTTAATTTGAAAACGTATTTCTATTCAAAAGGCTTCCACGGCGGGTAGCATTCCATTTCACAGTTCATGTGGATTTTATTGTTGTTTACTTAAACTAAAACAAAACAAAGTGTTTTGAAACTGAATATTGGTTATTGTTACAAGAAAAGAAAGAAAAATGAAATAACTTCAGTGAGAAGAAAATAACTAAAATAGCAAAACATCTCGTTTAAAATAATAAGAAAGTTACTAAAATAAAAGAAAAAATAATAAAATGTCTGTCTGGATGACTTACGTGCAACGACGACGACCGGGTCAACATCGTTATTGTCATCAGGGAATCTATCATTTAGTAAGTTTCTATAATGAAAATATGTTGTGTCTGCTTTGAGTCTTTATTAAACAAGCTACAACATTTCTACACCGAAAGAAATAAATTGAAATCTGATTGCAATTAATTATATTATTAAAGTTAAAATTTCGACGGAATCGACAGGCGTGGCGCTACCAATTTTTTTGATCATAATGTTGTATTTTCACGAGAACTAATTGTGTTCGCGAAGTTTCATAAGAATCGGTTTAGTAGAATTCTTATTATATAAAGGCCATAAGCACCGCTGCGAATAAAGCCAATTATTTTACACGGTGGGAGATTTTGTACTTCTGCTAGAGTCATTAAAATAATTCCAAGGATTTCATACTACGCGCCGTTACCCCCGGACAGTCACACAGAATATGCTCCGGCGTCTCCTCTTGCGTTTCGCAGTGTCTACATAGATTGATCTCAGAGTTGCCAATGATAAATTGGTGTCGTCTAAGACAGTGTCCGGTAAATCACCCCGTTAGTAATCTAAGGTAATTTTTGTCCAATAGCACTAACTTTTGGGATAGCGTAAAGCATCGTTTTGCCCAGGAATTATTCTGGTCTTTGACATATCCTCGTGAAATGCCAAAGAAGGGTTTTGGACCTACAAACCGACGTTGGGCTCCCCTGTTGGCGAGACACTCAGCCCATTCGTTTCCAGCATGGCCTTCATGGCCAGGCATCCAGCATAACATCAGCTTGTTTCGAACGCCAAGTTCATTTAGAGTTGTAACACAATCCGTGACAACACCCAACCTTAACTCACAAAGATTTAACCTCTTGAGCGCTGCTTGGTTATCTGACATCAAATATGTATATACAAATACCCTTTCAATTTCTCCTCAAGCATTCTCTAGCACAAACAAGGATGACATAAACTTGCGCCGGGTCAATTGTAGGGTATTTATTCGTGTGAATAGCCCTATGTAAGTTAGGGCCGTATGTCAACATTTTTTTAATTTATATATATATTTTTATTTTGAAATAATTTTGTTATCAATATAGGAGAATTCTTTATCACAGGAAATTTGAAAAAAAAAATTATTGAATACCGGGATTTTTGTTATCAAAAACGAAACTTATTTTTTTCTGTGTATTGACTTCTTTCAGGAATTAGAACATCGAAGTTTTTGTTCAAGACTAACGTTGGTTGTATTTGATCACGTATCCTTATATATTCGTACATGAGGACAGTTTGTAAACCTGTTCTAATATACTCATGTTTCCAACCAGATCTCCGGTTTTTTATAGTGGAGATGTCTGCGAGCTGAAGTGTGCTCCTGCGGGCCTCCTCCTTCAGTACAATGTGGAAAGGGGGATGTACAGAATGCTATTTAAAAAGAATATTAACTTTGCATGGGCGTGGCACTGTCCACTTTTCTTATCATAAAAATATATTGCCTCGGGAACTTAATGTGTATGCAAAGTTTCATAAGAATAGGTTAAATAGAAGTAGCTGAAAAAGAAAATACTACTACATCTGGGCGTGGCTCTGCCCACTTTTCTAAACATATTGTTGTATTGTCACGATAATTAAATATGTGTGCAAAGTTTCATAAGAATCAGTTAGGTAGAAGTTGTTGAAAAATAATATTTTCTTTGCGTGGGCGTGGCACCACTACCCACGTTTTTAATCATGATGTAGTATTGAAACAAAAGCTTTATGTCTCTGCAAAGTTTTATAAGAATAGTTTGAGTAGAAGTAGGCGAATTTATATCCTTTCAAATAAAGAAAAAAATCAAAAATCGGTTTATAAATTTTGAAGTTTGAGGGAAAATACATAAAAAATATATGAGTAATTGATAACATTTCTTCTTTTTTGAAGTCGGTTAAAACTGGCAAGCAGTACCTCATCAAAAAAAGTTTTTAAGAAAGACTTTTTGAAAAAATTGCAGTTTTTAAAAATGAATTTTTTAAGGTATCAGATAAGGAACGTCTTCACAAAATAGTATATTTAAAACGCCTTTTTGAAAAAGAACCATCTCCTTTTTTATGCACATTTTAATTTATTCAGAGCTCTAAAAATCTAATTAAAATAACTCACTTGGAAATGGTGTTTCAACACAAATATTTATAAAGTGGACGATAAAGCAAAGAATTTTAAATATTCCAAAAGTTATAAAAATAATATTATCTTTTCATATGCTATTTAATGTGTCACACATCTGTTTTGTGTCTCAGCCAAGTGAAACTAACAAACAGACCGACTCAATAGGTCGTTAATTGTTGTCACTTAAATAGTTTGGCCCCTAAATTAAAAATAAAATAAATATACACATGCCAAAAATTCAAGTGGTTTTATAAATAACAAACAAAATAGTCCTAATTTTAGCCAATATTTCATATATCATATTTTCTATTTATTTTGTAGCAACGTCATTCACAGCCTGAATTTGAGACCAGTCAACGTCATTATGACGATCAACAGAAACGTCACAGTAACAATTCTCGTCCCTTATCCGAAGCGAATTCAGACAATGGTCCAGAACCTTTATCACATCAAAATGTGTCTAAATCAAACATGGAGTTAAGCACAAACACGACTGCCTATGCCTTGGAGAAACGACTTAGTACGAATTCAAATGATAATAACAGTCAAAAAACACGTAAGGATTCGGCTGATGCTAATGAACGTAAACGGGTGTTACCTAAACACCAAAGACCCTTAACGCGTTATTTGCCCATATTTTCACCGGATTTGGACTTAAGACAACATATAGAGTCAGCTGGTCATCAGATATCACTGTGTCCGCATGTTTTTGTAGACTCCAACTCGTGTAGAGGGTAAAAATTAATACTTTTAAGATGTTTCATATATCAATTATTTATTAATTTATTTGTTTAATTTTAGTTATTTGCATAAATTGGGAGCCACTTTTCATGGCTGGTCAAAGAGATGGTTTGTCTTGGATAGACAACGAAATGCTTTTATTTACTATTCCGATAAACTGGAACGTAAACCAAGAGGAGGCGCTTACTTTTCTGTAAGTTCATTTATGTGTGTTTTTTTAATACACTTTAAAAAGAGATTTTTAAAAGGGGAAACTTATTTTCAAAAATGCGCTTAAATGAGTTTTAGGGCCTTATTTTCTACGCCTCACTTCACATAGAATTTCTTGAATTGCTATTTTGGTAAACACTTTACAATGGCAGGTGATTGCTAGTGTTGAACACCTGTTGGTACGTAATTTTTTAAATTAATATATGAAAAACAAATTTTATAAAACGTTTCAGTGAAAAATAACCCACTTTATATGCCAAATCAAGCACAAGTTTTATTGAAGTGTTTGTGTTTAAATTTTTCGAGAAAAGTTGCAAAATTTGAAACAAGCCATAACTAATACTGATTAAAAATCGGAAAACTGTAAGGAATGCAAAAAAACGGTAAAAAATCGCGAAAATTCGCAAAAACTCACTAACAGCGGGATGATAACAAAGTCTAGTATTGTTTAGAAATCGGCAAAACTGTTGGGAAGCTGAAAACATGCCAATAGTCAGTTTTATCCCGAACTTTGCGAAAATTCGCGAGATGTTGCAAAATTTTGAACAAGCCATAATATTGATTAAAAATTGCTAGAACTGTAAGGAATGCAAAAAATTCGGCAAAAATATCGAAAATGGCATAACTTTGCAGAAACTCACTAACAGTGGGATGATAACAAAGTCTAGTATTGTTTGGTAATCGGCAAAACTGTTGAAAAGCTGAAAACATGCCAAAAGTCGGTTTTATCGCGAACTTTGCGAATGTTCGCAAAATTTTGAACAACCCATAATATTGATTAAAAATCGCTAGAACTGCAAGGAATGCAAAAAATTCGGCAAAAATATCGAAAATGGCGAAAAGTTCAAAAAAATCACTAACAGCGGAATGATAACAAAGTCTAATATTGTTTAAAAATCGGCAAAACTGTTGGGAAGCTGAAAACATGCAAAAAGTCGCTTTTATCGCGAACTTTGCAAAAATTCGCGAGAAGTTCCAAAATCGGAAACTACCCCTAAAATTTATTAGAAATCGCCAAAGCCGTTAAAAATAAAAAGTTCAGAAAAAACGCTAAAAAAATTGCAAGTTAGCGAAAAATTGCTATATGTATGTAATAAAGCAATTAACTCCAAAAAATAATCATGATATAATAAATAATATTGATATTTAATGAAAAATATTTATATTAATTCATAGTTCTATGTGAGTATTGGGAATTCAAGTGATAAATGTAGCAATCCAACGCAATGTCGTAGTGCTTTACAAAATTTACTTAGGGCCTAATTTTCTAAAACACGTCACGAAAGTGAAATTTATATAGCAAACAATAACAAAATTACTCAATTTCTATAAATTTGTTTTTGTTTTTCATACAAATTCTTCACCGAATAAACACATAAAAAATTCAGGCTTTGCTTTGCCTTTCATAATTTTTAAAATTTGTATGAAAACAAAAACAAATTTATAAAACTTGAGTAATTTTGTTATTGTTTCCTATATAAATTGCACTTTCGTGACGTGTTTTAGGAAATTAGGCCCTTATTTTTATTCGGCGTTCACCTTAGTATGTGACGTGCGAGTGAGGTGCTTATCACTGGGGATATAGAAAATTAGGCCCTTAGTTCAAAAAGTATTATTATACTTTTAAATATAAGAAAAATTTTGGTTTTTATTATTTTTAGAAAATAAATTAATACATTTTTTTAATCAAAAGTGATTATTATTAGGCTTAGGCTCGTAACATACTTATCATGAAAGAATTGGACGTGAGATAATATTCCAAGTATTTAGGGACAAATTAACGTTAATTAAGGGTCTATTCGGAAATCCATCACTGCGCTGCATCAGAAAATACTTTTTTCCAATGCCGAAAAAATCTAGCCATGATTTCTTATTGTGCGACTTGTTTTTATTGATTATTTGACAATTTTTTCTTTTGCATCTACTTCACTGATACAATGTACATATATACATAAAAACTTTTAAAATCACTGATGCAGCGCAATGACGCATTTCCGGATAGCCCCTAATTCTACAACCAACACGCAGAACATATATTTCGCTACTGTTCAAGTGGCTTGGTTGTATGCAAGGTAGATCTATAAGGTATACTTATCGGCGAATTGACACAACAAAGCAACTTTTTTTGGGAATTGTGTCAAAAAATATATGAGAAAAACTCAAGGCGAGTATTAAAATGTGAGTAGATTGGTAAAATACACTACAATTTGACAGCAAAATTACCGAACATATGGGCTGATGCACAGACTTTATATATCGACCTTGGTTGTATGTGAACTTAAATCTTATTTAAAACATTCGTGACTAGAAATAGAATACGAGAATTATAAATTATTATAACATAAACTCAACTACACTGCGATCGAAAAATTCACCACCACTAAATCAAAATCAGTTTTTAAAGATATTTTTGTACAAAATTTAAAGATTCTTTTTTAAAAACACTAAAGTGCGTACAAAGCACTAAAGTTTTCACAATACAGACAATAGATTTGAGTAGAAAATTTGTATGAAAAGCACTATGTTTTTTGAGTGATTCTTACACAAATTTTTTTATATTTTTATTTTCATTCTTCCTATAACCTTTATCGGCACACATTTTCATAGGCTGCCATACTTGCGTCTTTATTAAGTAAATACCAAGACATATCTAACAGGTGAACTCAATACAACACACTCTGTAATTCAAAACGAAAGAAATGCTTTCGCATTGCAATGTAAATAACATACAAATGCGAACAGTTTTCCTTTCGCAATATAGAGTAACCCCCTGACCTTACTCGGCAAACTTAGGGGAGTGGTTAAATTATCATAATATCATCACTATATAGAGCTTCCCTTCTTTACGGTATTGGACATTTCCTTATAGAGTTACCTGCGCTGATAATTCCACCCATCTTTCAAGGTTTTTTGACAACTGTAGTGTAATTTCTGCAACTAATTTATTCTTGTTGTAGACTTGTTTGTCCCTGTTATCTATGACATGGTAAATACATATGTATGACGTTGCCACTGTGCTATTTAAATGTTATGGTATAGCCGTACTTTGAAGAAGATAACTTTTATTTTACAGGCAAGTTGTAATAATGAAAATTTTTTGCAAGTCAATTTATCGATCAGTTTTGGCTAATCGTGCCAGTAACTATCTGCTACTTTACTGCCAAGTTGTAATAATGGCCATAAATAGGGGAACTACCAAGTGATACATCTGTGGTTTTGTACTAAAAATAAACCGCTGTAAGGTGTGTGCACAAACTATGAGCTATGAGCTCTAGCTATTTTGCTTTTGATGAATATATTTTTATAAGCAGTTTTAAATTTTAAAAAGTTTCAAAAAAGTTTCGTGTATATATTAAAAAAAAAGAGATTTCAATTGAAATCTACTGGGCTTCCACCCGGTGTGAATGCAATCAGGTATGGGGTAGAAACAGATTTTGAAAACGAAGCAATGCCCTTTAATACCCTTTTCATCCAATTTTTATAATATTTGTGTTGAAATACTTTTTAATAAAGAAATATTCTTAAGAAACACCTTTTAAAGTTGATTCGTTTCCCAAATCGATTTGCATCACATCCTGAATATTACAAATTTCCTTTTGATAAAAACTTTTAAAAATAGTGTTTTAAAAATTATGGTTTAGAAAAGAAATTTCATATAATTTTTATTCATTTTATTTCAGACAATTGATGAAGTCTATCTAGATCATTTGAATATTTCGAAAAGTGGTCGTCCTCATTGTACATTTATTGTTAAGACTAAAAAACGCAGCTACCAATTACAAGCAGCTTCTGATGCTGCAGCCAGAATATGGATTGATGCCATAATAACTGGAGCTCAAGGCAACTTAGACTATTAATTTAATATTAAGTATTATAGGTGACATACATATTTAAAACTAAATATATATTTTTTACATATATAAAATTTGTTTATCATTAAGCTATATGTTATGTAAGAAACTTTTACAATTGATTTAAGTTTTAAAAAAGTGTATTTTTTATAAGAAGAAATGCTCAACCAAAGGAAATATACGTACAGTATAATTTTACATATATTATCTGCCTCTTTGTATATTTAATATCTTATACAAAAGATCTACTGAATAGAAACTAAAAAAAAATGAAAAAGATTTCGAACGAAAACAACATAAATTCACTTGTAACACAAGAATATAAATACATTTACACTTATTGAAAACAAAACAAGAAATAAAAAGCAAACTTTTTTATAATTATTTATTTTTTGTTTTTGAAATTCCAGACTCCCAAAGCATATACGGTGTAATTAAAAATTATATATTTTTTTTATTACCAATTGTTAATGAATGATAATTTTCGTGTAAACAAAGTTTTTGGTTTAAGTGTTTTTGGAAAGTAGCAGCACTCACACACACTTGACCTTGATCATAGTGTGAAAAGCAATTAGTTTATAATCATTGTAGTTCGTTCATAAGTGGTAGTTTATATGTAGGTGATGTTTTTCAGCATGAGTGGATGTTGATCAATGGGATTTCAACAACATAATAATATGGTGAATGATAGACTTGGATTGCTGTTATCGAACGAACTTCAGGGGTAAGTGAAAATAAAAAGAAAAAAACATTTCGTTATGCAAGTCCGATAAGGCCCACGCGAAAAGTGGTAGAAATGCCTGATATCTTCATCTTGCTGGGCTTATTGTGAAATGCTATGTTGAAAATAGAAAAAATTGTAAGTGCTAGCTCGAAAGCGCGGCTGAAGTTTACTCCTTTATCATCAACAAATTAAAAAAAAAATTATAACAAATGATAATTTTTGTATTTTGAACAATATAAAAATTGTCATTTGCTATAATTTAAATTTTTTCACATGGCTAAGAATTAGAGTTATCAAGTAGTCGACATATACAAAAAACCGGCTTTCGAATAATTCGAAAAATCGTAATTTTTAATAGCATCTTGACACCGAAAAAAAAACCATTAAAAACGCATATAATTTTCTTCACTTTCCTGACTTTAGCAGTGTCCCGAAACTTCAAATCTCAACTTAAAGTCTTGAAAATTCACTTTTACCACGTTTGATCGTGGATACTAGTATTAATGAAACATAAATAATCAGAAGGTGAAATTAATAAGAACGAATAAGACACTCATATTTTATTTCCTCATAAAATTTGGTTAAATAGCTGATGTTTTATTAAAACTAGTATCCACGATCAAACGTGGTAAAAGTGAACAAAGGACGCTGATGATGATAGTGTAGCGGCTGTCGAAATTAGTAGTACTAATCCGTTCTGCTAGTCCGATTAGATATTCTAATATTCCACTCTTAAAAATAATTTGAGTTTAAATTAATTCAATTATTGAACTTAAGCCGAATAATAATAACTTCCGAATTATTAAACAATTATTATAAAAGTATAATGAATAGAAACACAAAATTTGTGTAAAATAGTGAAAAAAATTAATTAAAACTAAAAAGTGATGGTGCGTGCAAGAAAATTGTAAATTAATGGAGTGCAAAATTAATGAGCTCTCAAGTGTGTTGTAATAAATAAAATATTCTCGCTCATGTAAGTTGAATTCACAGTACTCGTATGTGTTAAGAGAGTTGTCATTTTTTTATTGACAGTACGAGCACCGACCAACCAGACGCGACACGAACAGCAATCTATTGCCTACTCACTCTTGACAGACTGGCGTTCAAAAGAGAAATAAGAAAGTATTGGTGTTCAATTTTGTTTTGTTCTTTGCATACATGCGTAATATTTGCAACACTTATTTATTTGGATAAAATGAAACAAGAACATATAATTGTTGTCTCTTTCTCAAACGGCTGCCCTCAAAAAATGATTTAGGCAATTTTTAACTGTCACAATTGTCGTGTCTGGTTGGTCGGTGGTACGAGACTTTGCTATCTATGTTATCAATGCTGTATAGCCTGTTTTGCTAGACAAACTCTTTCCTTTCTAACTACGGATTTTTCCCGGGAGTACCGGGAATTAAAAACCTATTTATACACATATGTTATATATTATGTCCTGTGGTTCCTATTAGAAACAAAGGGCAGACATTAAAAAGTACTAACTTTGGCAGCCAAAAAAAAAACATTGTTTTTCTTTAAATGATTGCCGTTCATCAGGAAATAATATCTATGTAAGGGGAAATAAACCAAGGCAGGCTCAAAGTGTGTATTAAATTATATTGGATTGAAGTACGAAGAGAAAAAAGTTGTCTATTTGTTAATTACATTTTTAAAAGAACCAAATATTTTTAGTAAAAGCCACTTCAATGTTTTTCAGTATGCACCAAAATTCACGGTAATTAGATATGCACGTATTTTTGATAGATTTAATGGCGAAGAAAATGGGGAAATATATATTACTTTAGATGACAGTGATGTTTTGAAAGAGAAGACTTTCGAGAAAACTTTAAACGCTGATATTAACAAAGCAGCCAGGGATGATAAAGTTGGTACAATTGTACTTTTTTTAGTACTATTGAAACCAAAAAAAGTACGATGGTACCCCCGTGACTCATTTGGTACTATTTGAGAACACAGCTTATAATATTTGCTTATTAATCTTGAAGGCCAAATATCAACAGCGATGTTGATGGAGTAGCTTAACGTCAAACTCCATATTCTATAAACAAATCATTGGTTTTATTGAATAAAGGCGTATGTCTTAAAACGGATTTTTTCAGTAGAGGCAAAACAAAATATTTCTGAAATTGTTTCCACGGTGTGATCATATTTGATAATAATTTCAGACAAAAATAACGTAAGAACGAGATCTTAGCAAGGATGCATAAAACCGCATATGTCGATATAAATAACATTTCCTAAGTAAAATAGAATAAAATATTTAAAAGTATTTCAAAATGTGTTTAGATAATAACATCGTAACTCTGCTTGTGTATTTAAATAATCCATCACACAGGAATACCTAAGTCGTTAATGCTGAAAATTAATGGAATCAATATAGAAGTCAGGTTGTTGTGCATGAAAAAAATGTCGATACTAGTCCATAATATTCCGAAAATTTTTACTCTCATGGAAAGAACGCTTAAAATAGAGCTATTTCGCTTTAATAACTCAAAATCTACGTAAGTCGACTTACGCATTTATTGAAAAAACCACAGAAATATCGGATTTAAAATTTTAATAGAAAAAATATCTTGTATTATGGCTTGTTTATCCATTCTGAACGAATTTTAAATTTTTTAGCAAACCAAGTTTATAAGAATAAAGAAATTAGTAAGTAGGTTTCTTGATATATGGTAGAAGTGAAGTTTCATTGACATAAATTTAAATTTAAATTATTTGATTTTAACCACCATTATTTGAAAAAGAATTTATCAAAAATATTTTTAGAAAACAAAGCCATATTTGATCTTTGACACAATGAGCACATAAAATCAGTCAAAACCGTGTGGTTTTCTTGGTTTCAGCAATTCAAAACGATTTTAGTACTATTTGAGCCGAAAAAGTACTATTTTAGAAACTCATTGGTACGAAATGAATTTTTTCATTTATCATCCCTGAAAGCAGCTGAAATTATTTGAACATAGCGGAAAAATGACCAAAAATATTGATAATTTATACAACGCCCTCATAACTATCCGGGCAACTTCTGTTGAGAGCGAAATGCTTTTATCAACAACTGAAAATTGAATTACTTAAATAAGAAAGCGATTTTAAGATGAAACAATTTTGATTGAAAACCATATTAAATGTACAAGAAACATTTTGCGTTTAACGGCCCTTATCACAATGTACGATTAGAAGTTAACGTATACTTTAAAGGCAAGTTCGGCATAAAAACTTGCCGTTAAAGCCCACGTTAACTTTGAAAAGGGTGTTAATGTGTATTTGCTTTGTTCATTCCCACTTGACCTGAGATTCGATATAAACGAATGCTCGCTAAAGCGACGAAATTTCGAAACAAAATTGTTCGATAATTCTTCGCGAATCTAAAAAACTCGAATGATCGCTAAAGCGAAGTTCTGTTGACAATTTCTCGTGTGTGGCGATAGCCCAGTATATGTGCATTCCTCTGTTAGCCTGGAGGTACCGTGTTCGAACATCTCTGACTGCAGCGTAAGTTAAAGAATTAAAAATGTACGTATGTGCAATAATTGAACAGAAAAAAGTTTGCCACGATAGCCTACTGGATGTGTGTTAGTCTATTAGACTGGTGGTACCGTGTTCAAATCTGATTGACTGCAGCGTAAGTTAAATAATTAAAAAAGAAATAAAATAAATTAATATAAAAAATAAAGATAATAATCTAAAAAAATTGCTTTTGCTCCTTCCTTTTTGCGTTATCGAAATTTGTTCGATATTGGCTCACTTTTGATATTGCTAACGAACCTTCGAAATCGAATGTTTTTTGAAACAAAACTGAGCGACAGGTAAACTTTTTTCGATTAATTTTAGAGTGTCATTCTCGATAAATGTTCAAGATATATTCTAACCCCCATATGCAAAAATAAAAAAATAAGTGTCTTTGAAATGTATGTTAAAACAAAATTTCCGTAGAAAAACCGGTTTTAACATACATTTCAAACAAACTCATTTTTTTGCATATGGGGGTAAATCGCTATCATTAACGAAAGTCTTTGTCAAGTGTGTTGCTGCAATTCACTGTTGTGCTAAGTTTTGTGACTTGTTGTTTCTTTATTCTTACATGTGCCGTCTAATGGATGAAAAACAACGAATTACCGCGAAAATATACTGCTGCCATTTGCATGCACAAAATCTGCGATTATTTTCAAACCCTAGTCCGACCCCTGTTCATAGTAAACATAAAATACAGCCCGTTAAAAAAATTAAAGATTTGAATGTACTACAAAATCATACAGCTATGGCGTTGTAAGCTTTTACTAAATATATGTATATTATCTAGATTTACGTTTGATAGCACAAAGCTTTTCATTTAAAGAAAACACCGGCAATTTGGTGCAATGTCTACTAAAAAAATCATACGCATTGACAAAGCAACGAGAGTTTGAGAGATAGAGTAAAACTACAAAGCTTTTTCTATGTAAACACACACATACACACACATCAACTCGTATTCGCAGCGGGAAAACTCTGAAGACCTTCTTACTTCAGGCCTTATTAAAGGTCTGCTCAGACAGTTTTTTTTATTCAATTACCATTCCTATCTAGCTGCTAAAGAATGCCTTACAGAAGGCCTCGGCTCTTCCGCATAAAAGAGAAGTTGCACATTCCACACTCGCTTCTATGAGAAGAGAGAAGAGAAGGAGTAGCATTTTTTGTTTCTATTTTGCCAAAGCAAACGAAATAGGTTTTGTTCAGCGTTGTCAACTTTTCAATTTCAAAAAACACTGAAACAAGGAAAATAACGCGTAATATTTAAAAAAGCACTGAATTTTTTTTAAATTTTATTGAAAAAAATTCTTATATTGAGTATTTAAAAAAATTTCCGACAAGGTCTGGATTTTTACCCTGTCCGATTATAATGAAATTCTACATAAACATATGTATATTCTACTCTTACACGCGCATCACATGGCTCAAGAATAACTCCTCTTTCGGCTATAAAGTCTTAAGCTTGGGCATTAGAGCGGGTCGATTAATTTTGCCAAAATTGTATAGCAGAAATATAATCTACGGACAGTTCTAAGAAATTTTCACCAAGGAGCCGAGCCATAGGTCGGAAATGAATTCCTAGGCCGCGCAAATCGACATAAATGTTTTATATGGGTTAAAACTAATAATACCAACAACCGAGTTCTGCTTGGACTTCCGATTTTTATAAAATTTGGTACGATTGGTTCCATTGTGGTGTCATATTAAAGAGCACAAAATGCACTTTAAAATTGCATATGCTAAGATTTTATTTCTCAATCTTCAGAGGTAAAATTTTACTGACCTTTTGTCTCTAAAATTTGACCTCTTGCCCATTCCAATTTTTATAAAATTTGGTATAAATGATGATATATTTTCTGGTTCGCGAATTATAGCGACTTTAAAATGGGAACAAAGTGGAATTTACTATTAAAGAGTACAAAGTGGACTTTTCGTTTGTTATTCTTTTATTTTGCAGTCTTCAGAGCTCAAATTATGTAGACATAAGGTGAGTAAAAATTTACCTCTGAAGATCGAAAAATAAAATCGTAACATACATATGCCATTTTAAGGTCCATTTTGTGCAATAATTTTGTTATGTCGGCTTAATACATTTTTGTTGAATTTTTAAATATTCAAGTTACCATATTTTGCGAACCTGAAAGTATATTGAGCCAAGATTTTGCGCTAATATCAGTAACATCAGAGGCATCATTCGCACCAAATGTTATAAAAATTGCAAGGCAAAACTATGGTTTCTTGTCGAAAAATTTTTAGAATTGTCCGTAGATTACATATCAGCTATAGAACTTTTTCGTTTTTTCCCCTCCATACAAATTGTTCCGTTCTATTGGGCGTCTCGAACATTTTTGAGAAAATTTCGTCATATTTAAAATTGAATAGCTTTAGAGCGCATCATCAGATAATATTCGTGTCAAAAAACTTTTAAATTACTCTTAAGTGTCAGGCAAATGAAATAAGTACAAAAATATTTTTGTATATGGACTATTTAACTACAACTGATTGCTAGAATGTTCTTCATAGAAGTTTGCTATTTTTAATCTTCTGCAAGACTGCAGAAATACTTATAGAAATTAGAGGGCTGCAAAGTGTACTCAAATGTATTCGTAGAATGTACTCGTATGAAGTCCGTGTGTGCATAGATGTATGTTCTTATATATACTTATGAATACATGCATGTATATGTGTGCACATACATAGCCACGACCAAATATACTTATATACATACATATATACACACATTTACACAAAAAACACACATGCATACACACACAAAGATACATACGAGTACTTTCGAGTATACTCGTGCAGCCCTCTAATAGAAATAGTTACATTAACAAAAAATTTTACCCTTAAAAAATTTTTTTAGATAAACAAAATTTATTTTTGAGCTTTGGAGTTTAAAGTCACAAAAAAAGCACTAAAAGTTAGATTAAAAAAGCACCGAGCACTAACTCTAATAATTTTCGCGTCGAAAAAGCACTAAAAACAGTGCGAAAAGCATCGAGTTGACAGCGCTGGCTTTATTCATTAATGATGTCCTTTATAAATATGTAACAAACATTCTCATATTCATTTTTCGCAAGTAAAGCTGAAATTTACATACAAGAGACATCATACGAACTGGTCGTTTATTATGAAGCTAATTAACTTGCACTTATACCGGCGAAACTATTCATATCTAAAACCTTCTTAATAAATACATTCGTATAAAAACTACTTCAGATGAAAGCAAAGTTCGAAATAAAAAATTACATGAATTAATAATAAAGAAGCCGCTATAAAAATATCGAGATAAAAAATGTATCTCCATATGCTTTTTGACAGACCTTCCTTAGAAACCCTTCAAAATGACCTTTTAAGAAAGTCTTTTGTCAGGCCTTCTAGAACTAGCAAAAGAAGATCTTCCTCACAATGACAACGCGTGTAAAAAAGATATGAGTATGGAAGGGAGCGAGCAGGACTTGTTTATCCACAAGAAGGAGTACAGAGGCCTTCTAGAAGGCATCCGTACTCCTCCTATTTCCCGCTGGGTTATTCTTAAGAATATGTGTAATCACATCTATACACAACACAATCAAATACATATTGAATGCGCCTAATAGCTTGCTGTGCAAAAATTTGTATTCACATTATACTGTTTCGTCTCGAATCGATTGCTTCGCGGTTGCAATGCAACGCGCGCGTAGCAAAACTTTATTGGAAAAGAAAATTTTATTATAAAAACTTCATACATACATATACACAAGTATATATAAAGTTATATGTATGTACAATACATATACAAATAATGAATATTTTCCATTCTGCACTTAATAATAAAAACTAATTTACGGAAAACTAATTTATTAACACAAATTTTAACAAATAAAAGCAGAAGTGTTCAAATTTAAAGTGAAACAAAAGTGGCAGCAAAGACGAAAAGTATGAACAATTTTTTGTTAATAATCGATTTATGCATATGAATGAAATAAAAAAAAACGAGAAAAAATTTTAAATAGAAAAAATTTATACATCTGGTGCAGTTAAACATGCATACATATCAAAAATGCAGATATGTACATACAATGATATATAGAAAATTTTAAAGTGAAAAAAAAAGGATTCTTGAGCATCTGATTCTTAAAATGTTGCAGTTTGAAGTTTGATTTGGTGCTGAATATTTTCAGTTTTATTTTCGTTGGTTTGAGGAAATTGCATTTTATATGCATTTAAGAATGAATTGAATTTTGAATCGTTTTGGTCGTGTCAGTTAAAATGTATGTCGTTGTCACTCTCTTCCCTTTGTCTTTCAATCGCTTCCAAGTGTTTGGATTCGTTAAATTGCCCGAAGCGTAAAGTTGCTCTAAATTTCGAAATGTTTAGTGTGGAATAAACTTTTTTGTTTCTTTTTTATTGTTGTTGTTGTTTCCTTTATACCTTCACATCTGGTCATGAGAGTGTGTGTATATTTTTAAGAGTGAACATGTGTAAGTGCATGCTAGTTTAGTGCTTTTTAAGACGCTAAGTTTGCCAAAAAGGCAGCTTTTATCCTACTAAGGGCCATTATTACAACTTGGCAATAGTTAAGTGCAGGATTTTGTCAGACGGATAAACAGTTTATCTTTATTATAACTTTACTTTAAGTGAAAGTGAGCGATAAGTTAAAGGCAAGTTCATCCTACCTGGTAGGTTAAAGTAAATTTGTAATAATGGTAAACTGTTTATCCGTCCGACAAAATCCTGCCTTTAACTATTGCCAAGTTGCAATAATGGCCCTAAATAAGTAATAATTTGAATAAACTTGAGAAGACTTAAATATTTAAACATGTATGTATGTATGAAAAATTTATGGAACTAAATAGTTTGGCGAATTTATTATTATGTTTTTAGATACGTTAGCATTATTATTGTTATTAAAAATTTAATTTAAAGAAATATTTAATTAAAAAATATTCTTCGAAAGCTTTGCATTAAAATTTTTTCAGTCCTTAACAAATAATTTCCTTTTTAAATTTTATTAATATAAATTTTAAATATAAATAATATTTTACGCTGTTATTTTGTAAAAAAATAATTTATTTTTTGTCCAATTCGTTGTGTTTTAAATCTTATTCTTAGCAAAAAAGACCCTCCAAAGAAGTCATGAAAATGTAGAGTTTGTGATCCGGAAGTAGTGCAAGTTTGGATAATTTCTAATTAGTTTTACATATGCTTGTCATTGCAAGAAGTTCTCTTTTTCGATTACCGATAGGGTTTGGGATTTCCCGGACTTTTGCGCTTCCCGGGAAACGGGAATGAAAAATTCACGTTCCCGGGAAAAGTTAATTTTCTAAATTAAATAGATTTATTAAATGAAAATTGGCGAAATTTCGATTGTTTTATTAATGTAAGCATTCTTTTTAAATAAAAGTTAATATTAAAGCAATTCTAAAACAAATTTTTAAAAATTTCTAAGTGAATTCAAGCAAATTGAGTTTATAGTTATTATACAGTAGGAAATTCTATAAAGACTAATTGAGGAAGGACTATATCGCAAATAGTTAAAAATTTTATTCTAAGGCCTCCAAATCATTTTATAAAGAACTTTCCGTAATGTTTCTTATTTTTCTTGAAAAATTTCCGGGACGATTCTTATCGTTAAGTACAAGAAAGTTACAGTACTATACTCAGCTGATCTGAATTTTACATGTCCTGTTTGAATCAACGTTAATTTCTTACATTGTAATTTTGTATAATAAACAAATTGCCCTACTTGAGTTTTGTTACTTTAAACTTGATCTCACTTTCAATATGCGTATCGGTATCGGTATCGCCGATAATCCTATTTGAGTATTGGCATCGGTATCGTATCGGCAAAAAGGCGTATCTTTACACCCCTATTTTGCATAATGTAGCCCGGCTTTAAAAACAAAGCTTCAAAGCTGCTCCCTCGGTGTATTGAAAAGAGCGGAATTGTTCTTAATTAAAGTTATATTGAAATATTTTTAAGTTTTTAAAATATTCCATATACAAAAAATTTTCGTATGCTTATTTTATTAACAAATAACAAGAAAGTGGTGAAATCGTTACTTTCAGATAATGCTATACATAAGATACTTATTTTATTCATTACCAAGGTGTAATTTTTATACCTAGCAAAATAATGAGTTAAATGAGTACCTCTCACTATCAAAATTCCTAAAGTTGTTGGCTAAATTTTGTAACATTTTAGTAAAAAATAATTGGATATGAGAAAATTCCAAGAAACAAAGATACATTTTAATTAATTCCAAGCTGCACGGACCGGTGTATTGTATGTCTTTCGTAACTGTACAAGTGGCTCGGCTGTATGTGTATTTAAATCTTGTTCATATAATTCATGAATGGAAATTGAATACGAGAATTATGCATTACTCTAATGGAAGCAACTGACAAAAATCGACAATAGATTCTAATCGCGCCTCAGCAGTGTAACCATATAAAATAGGATGTAATTTAATCCAATTCCAAAAGAGAAATTCTAACAGAATCAAATCCCACTACACAGAAAAAATTATCACCAAAATTTTTCAAACAAAAGTTTGTCTAAAAATACATAAATTTAATTTTCAGTAAATGTATTTTACAGAACCAATGAATTTTTCGTTTGACTTTTATTTAAGGCGCAAACACCAACAGTAACAACAAGAAAATCCGTCTTTCTGTGTCGTAGAAAAACAACCCCGATGACGACATACACACAAATAACAACAACTGCAATGATTGCAAAAGCAATAGGATTGTACCAAGTTTGTTTAATGAAGATTTTTTAGTGAATCAATTCGTTAATGTCATTGCATTAATTCTCATTCATTTGCTTAGAGTCTTAAGATAAACATTTAGACATGAAAACATTTAGCAAACTGAAATTTCATTAATGCTTAATAGATGAAGACAAAAATTTTGTTTGATGTATTGATTTTGTCGGACGAATAAAAGGTTTACCTTTATTAAAACTTCATTTTAAATGAAAGTGAGCGATAAGTTAAAGTCAGGTGCATCCTACCTGGTAGGTTAAAGTAAATTTTGTAATAAGGATAAACGGTTTATCCGCCCGACAAAAGTCTGCTTTTAGCTATTGTCAAGTTGTAATAATGGCCCTTAGACTTATTGTTTTATAAATTCAGACAAAAATATTTTTTTGATATTTTTCATTAAAACCAGTAAATCTCTTTGTTTGATTTTTAGTAAATTGTTTTGTTTATAATTTGTAAATATTTTTACTTTTTTTTTTAAATAAAATTGTTGTGATATTTTTGTCTATATTTACAAATTTTTTTGTAGGTCCGTTTCTAGACAAAATATTTACTATTTTATTGAATTCCTTTACTGAAAATGAAATTTAGTTTTTTCTGTGTATCGCGTGGAGCCGCATCATTGATTGGTTCTAGTCCTGTATTATACGCTAAACGCAAAAGAAAAAAATGTAGTCATCCTTACTTACGCCAAGCTATGGCGTTCATAAAAGTACGATAGCAGCTAACTTTTAACTTTTTTTTACCAGTATTACAGTTCAAAAAGGACAGAATTGATTTAATGCAGAAATGAGATGGCTTTGGATGAACGCGGATTATTCAACAAATCCACATCCACAATGTTCCCAATCCAAGGTTGTTCCAATTTCTGCCTCTCATTATTCAACTGAGATTTCTTTTGTCTTATAATCTAAGTGCAGCTTAATTTGCCCTTTTGCAACCATGAATTTAAAATATTCGAGCCACGCATTTTGAAAGTTTCAAATTTGCATAACTATTAGTTGGCCTTGGAAATACTTAGTCTATGCTTTCGCGAGCTCACTGTATTTTCTTTCAATTATTATAAATCCTCTTCAAGGCGTATCAAGGAAGATGGGCTAAATACTACAAAGGGACCATTCACACATTACGTAACGCTATTTTCGAAGTTTTTATACCCCCCTCCCTTTGTAACGCTTTTTAGAAAATTTTCAGTATAATTTATCTAAACCGTAACAAATCTTAATCCCCCCTCTAGAGCGTTACGTAATATGTGAATAGCCCCAAAGTAAATACAACGGGGGTGTGCCGTAAAACGCACGTTTTGAAATCGCCTAGTTTCCATGAAAAAGTTCAACTCAAAACTGACTTATTGCAGCTTTTTAATTGGGTTTAGTCTGTCAGATTCTTAAGATGTTTCATACGAACTTAACTTCGAATGCAATAAACTGTCGGATTAACAGAATACGGTTTTTCGTTTTGGGAAATCGCTTGATTTCAAATCTCGCGTTTTACAGCACACCCCCCCCCCCCGAATTTTTTGTAGAATTCTTTTTACATGGATTTTGACAGACAGCGTATGTATTTTTAATGAAGTACAATCAGGTGACGATTAGCTGTCGTATTAATTTAGATCAACCATTATCATATCGAACTAAATATTTCCCTTTCCACTTCAACAAATAAATCGATATAATAATTCAAACTTCACTTCACTATAATTCGGCTAGGGACATGTCTTGTTAAATCCCGCCTCCTCGATGTATTTCCGTGTGGATAATAAGAAATCTTGTGCATATTATTAGTCCAGGACGCAGGTAAAAATTTGGACAATTATTTCTTCTCGAACGATAATTGGTGAGCCGCATCAGGGAGAGTAGTATTATAAAGTCTCGTGAATGCCAGCTGCGGTTTAGATGTGGGGATGAGCTAAAAATGAACTAAAAATTTACCTTATGATATCTTATATGAAACTGTGAATAAATATATATTGCAGCTGGGTGTATCTCGGTGGAAAGACCGTCACCTGATACTTTGAAAGTAAACGCTCGTAAATGTGTTCAAAAGTAACAACGCATGTGGTTATGTGTTATTTTCAACGGCAATAAATTGCCAGCACGCAATTGTAAGACGATTTAGTTCATTAGAGCTGAAAAGTAGTTGAATGAATTAAGAAGTTACGTTGTTTTTAGAAAAAAATCGGAATGGGTTCATGGTATAAGCGAAATTTTTGGTTCATGTGAAAGAGCATATAAAGTAATGTAATTTGGCATCAATAACTCAAAATCGACAAAAAAAAATGGACATCCGCGCTTATTGAAGAATATCATAAAAATAAGACAAAGTCATAGTTTACAGTATTTATTTGAAAGGCACAGAAGAGACATCATTATGATCAGCTGATTTTTCCCGTTATAAAAGCTGATTAATTCCTAGTATATCGAGCATTTGCTGCAATAGAGTTAATAATGCACAATTAATCGTCATATCGTTCTTCATGTTGTGTCAACATTTCATACGAATATCTTGTATACTCAGTTCTTGAGCGAAGAATAATTGTTTCCTTTACCATTAAGTTGTTAGTAAATTCAAAGCTTTATGTGTTGTTTTTAGATCCCAAGCAATCGACTTGAGTAGAAAATTTGTATGAAAACCACTAGAAAAACTGACTGCTTTTCATACAAATTGTTCACTCAATTCGATTGTTTGGGTTCTAAAAACAGCACATTAAACTCGTTTTCTGTAAAACAAGTTTTTTTTGGGTTATGACTTTATTACAGAAAAGGCTGGATATGTTCTAGGGATACATGCGATATCGATATATCGGCGATACTTCGGGTTTGCGATATATCGGTATCTGGTATATTTTCATTTCAGCGGAAGTGTAAAATCGTGCATCTACACAGGAAATCCTTTTCCTTTTTTAATTAATGAAGCAGTAGAAGTTTTGACTTTTTTTATATCCATGTAGATTAATTGTCTTTAACGTTTCATGTTAATCGTAAAGGAGTTTTACACAGATATTTAAACGGTTTCTAATTAAATTTATGTTAACAACATTTGCAAATATTCATTAAGTAAGTTAATGAGTGTTTTTATGGCACATTGAGCAATTTTGCCATTTGTTTTAAAAATATTTTATGCCACTCTTTAACCAATAATATGTATGCATGTATGTACATTAGAGTGGTATTAAAAAATTAAAATTTGGATTTCTTCAAGTCTTATGTCTCAAATCGATGGATATTTATAAAAAAAACTATCCTAAATTTTGTTTAGGTAAATCAGTTTCAGAGCAAATGCTCTGTTTCTGCTTTTATATCTCATTACCAGGAAAACCGCAAATATGCAATTGCATGTTTTTTCCTGTGCGATGTATGTAAACACAAAAAGATATTTATAAGTTTGAGAACTTTTTAAGAATTTTGGCATCGATTTGTTAGTGCATATTTTTGCATATTTTACTCTTTACAGCATATTTTTGCATATTTTACACCTAGCCGCATATTGGGGGCATTTTTGTAATTTTTATGGCATATTTGGCTATTTTTCCGTAATATTTTGGCTTTTTTAAATCTTAATATGCATATTTACAATAAACAAAAAGAAAATCTGTTTTGTGATCGAAAATTGAAAAAATTTTTAGGCATTTAGAAAATTTTTTCTTTTGCGATTTTAAATTTATTCTAATGTATACTCTTCCTAGTTTCTTAAAAATTTTCCTCAATCCATTAATTTATTCCTAGTTTATTCATAGCTTTAAAAATTTTTAATTATGTGCTCTTGAGGCATTTTTAAGCATTTCCATTTGGTACCCTACATTTTATATTAGGACTAATGAATCGACTGGCTGGTATTTTTAAATCGACTCCCATATCGATAGGGAACCAGATTATGTAGGTGGCATAATAACGTCCAATGAAATAATGTCCATAGACGCTATTTCCACGTTGAAAACGAAACAGGGTCCATAAAAATTCAAATAAAGGTCATGCAAATGATACTGCAGAGTAAAGATAGTTTGCATAGCTGGCCTTTGGCCAGGCTTAAGGGTTCTCTCCTCTGTGTATATCGAATAGTGGCTTCGCAGAGTTTAGATTTTTGACTAGGCAGATAACCTTTAATCTGCGAAGGCACTATTCTACATACCCTTGGACATTATTTGAAGTGGAAATAATTTCCATGGATGCTATTTTCTTGAATATTATTGCATGTCAGCAATAATATTAAGGGTTCTCTCCTCTGGGTATATCGAATAGTGGCTTCGTAGAGTTTAGATTTTTGACTAGGCAGATAACCTTTACTCTGCAAAGGCACTATTCGACATACCCTTGGACATTATTTGAAGTGGAAATAATTTCCATGGACGCTATTTTCTTGAATATTATTGCATGTCAGCAATATGGGTATTATATCGTTGTGTTAGAAATGAATATTATATAAATTATAAATAAAATCACAAAGTTTTAGTAACATATTGTTTTTTAAATTTTGGCATCATATTTCTTAGTGTTCAGTACATATTTATTTGCACATTTTTTAGGGCATATTTCCGGTTTCCTTGCTCATAATTTATTAAACATAGTATTTACAAAAAAGTTTCTTCTAAAAAGTTGTTGTCTGAGAAGTTTCCTATAGCTTTTGCCTTACCGCATATTTAACCAAATAAACAACAAAATATCGAAGAGCCCATAACTATAAAAAAGCCATTAAATTTAAAAATTTCGGTAAACTCTTTCGTTCCCTAGAATTTGATTTTTCTTCTTTAGTTATTTGGGTCACTGAATGTGCTCTTTGTTTTATCAGTTCTATTTTTTGAGATATATATATAGTGTTATGTAAAAAATTAAGGTACTTGACCGACATATGTATAATAGCATAACTGGAGAAAGGTTTGCCATATTCAGTAAAAAAGAAAAACTAAAATTTGGCAATAAAATTATATTTAAGCCAAGCGAAAATTATTTCTAAATCACCCCATTAGTTTCAGAGATATCGTAAAAGTTAAAGAATAAAAATCAAAAATTTAAAAAAAATTTTAAGATCTCATTTTTGTTCATGTATTTTTTTCTGAAGGCAATGAGCCCTTTTTTGTTGAAATTGGTGCACAACTTTAGATATTATTCATAATTTAGTGAGGGAACTTTTTAAAGTTTTTTCTGAAATTTTGAATTTTTAGGATCAAAATATCTTTGAAACTAATAGGCAGATTTAGTAACAATGTTCGCTCGGCTTAAAGAATATTTTGTTGTAGAAATTGAGTTTTTCTTGTTTTCTAAATAGGGTAAACCCCTCTCCAGTTATGCTAATATATATCGTTAAGTGCTTTCAATTTTAAAATAACGGTATATCTTGAAAGCTGGAGCTGATTCTGGTTCAGCGCCTCAAATAGCTAAAGAAACAGCTTCAATTCTAGGGAACGAAAAAATTTGCCGGTATTTGTAAGTTAGTGTAATCATTTTGAAATTTTAGTTATGGGCTTTTTCGATATTGCTGTTAATTTTTTTTAAATATGAGATTTAGATAAAAGTCGGTGAGACAAAAGTTGTTGGGAACTTCACATACAACAACTTTTTAGAAGAATTTTTTTTAAATACTAACTTTGGTGGGCGTGCCTTAATCTTATCTGAAATTTTTAAGGTTAGTTTTTTAGGCTTCCGTACACCAAAAGCGTAAAGGAACCCTATTGTTTTCGCTACGCTGTAAGTCTGTTGTCACAGGCTGTTTTCTCGGGAACCGTAAGAGCTACGGACCTGAAAATTCTACAGAATATGTAAAACTTCGGCCACTACAATATATGACAGTTACAAATTAAAGGATGTTCTAAAGCGAGCAACGAAACATGTTGAAATACTAACGTAATATACAGACACTTATACATAGACACTTTAAATTTTCAAAGTAAGTGTTAATTGGTGAGAGTCGGTAGAATACACTACACAATATAACACTGATATTTACAACACTAAATTTAAAGAGCGTTCTATCAGTTAATGTAATTTTGACTATGTAACTTAGACAATTTGCTGTATCTTGGAAACCGTAAGAGGCAAGCTCTTGAAATTAAAAAAAATTTCAAATCGAAAAATCGCCAAAACGAAAAAAGCGCTAAAAGGAAAAAAGCACCATGATAAAAAAACGCAAAAAATCACCAAAACTAAAAAGATCGCCAAAGAACTAAAAAGTCCCCCAAAAACCGAAAAAGTCGTTAAAACGAAAAAAAGCACTCCAACATAAAAAAATCGCTAAAACTAAAAATATCATCAAAAAACGAAAAAAATCGCCAAAAATGGAGAAAAAAATCACCAAAATGAAAAAAGCGCCAAAACTAAAAAAGAAATCGCTAAAACTAAAAATATCACAAAAAACCCCAAAAAAAATCCACAAAACCGAAAAAAGCGCCAAAATTGAAAAAAGCGCCAAAACTAAAACAAATCGCTAAAATTAAAAATATCGTCAAAAAGCGTTAAACAAAAAACAAACAAAAAATATACGCCAAAACTAAAAAAAAATTGCAAATAACAAAAAAAAAGAGCAAGAAACGAAAAACGAAAAAAATCGCCAGAATGAAAAAAGCGTCACAACAAAAAAAAAATCGCTAAAACTAAAAAAATCACCAAAAACTGAAAAAGCCCAAAAGCCTAAAAACCGAAAAAACCCCCAAATCTGAAAAAATCGCCACAACTCAAATAGATCGCCAAAACTAAAAATATCGTCAAAAAGTAAAAAAAAAAAATAAAAAGAAACGTCAAAGCCAAAATATCGCCATAACTAAAAAATCGACAAAAAAAACAAAAAATTTCAATAAACGAACAATCGCCAGAGAAAACGAAAACATTACGAAAATAAAAAAAGCGAAAACCAAAAAAATCGCCAAAAACAACGAAAAAAACTAAAATAAAAAAACTAAAATTAAACAAAAAATCACAACGAAAAAACATTCAAAATGAAAAAATGGACAAAATACAAGAAGGGATATACACACGTGTATTCATACGGAACCCTTCGTGTGCGAGCCAAAGTCTCACTTTACTTAATTTATTTATAAATGCCCATCGATTTGGGATATGAGACTTGAAGAAATCGAAATTTTAATTTTTTACGACCATTCTAATGTACATATGTATGTATGCATGTATGTATGTATGTAGTACGTATGTTTTCTGGTACTAGTTTGGACGACATTATCGACACTTCATCTTATTTCGCACTCTATTTCTCTTTCTCTTTTATGCAGTATATTTTACAATCCTTCCTTTTGTAGCGATATCAGTTTGCATTCTTTTAAACAAACAGGATATTTTGTTATACTGAAATTAAAACATTAGCACTCGTAGTGAATTGGACCCAAAAATGTAGTCATCTCTTTTACTCACTTGTAAATTATATTATAGAGTTGTAGCAACCAATATACTTATACAGCTGTCGGCTTATTTATCTAACGGAAATTTCATAGTTTTACTAGGTTGAAAGAGAAATACATAAGAAAAAAGCTAAACGTGTTGCCAACCATTATTTCTATATTAAGCTCTTGTGCTCATTCACAAATAGAGTACCGTTATATTTTCATTATGGCTCTCTTTTCTATCCGATGAATAAAAGTTCCTTTTTCTTTGTTGTTTTTACTATTTCCTCATATTCGCCACCATTAATTTATTTCATTTACGTTTGTATGGATGTGTGTAAACGAAAATTGGAAAATAAGAAAAACAGTTTTATTCAAACAATAGACTCAAATTGTACAACAAACAAAAAAGCTCTCAACTGCCACTCGAACGCATTCCTTGGCTATTCGTCGTTGAGGTCGTTTGTATGTGTTGATTTTTCTCAAAAAAAAAGGAAAATTATAAAAATTTTGGAAAAGCTAGAAAATTTATGGAGAACCTCAAAAAGTGTGTGTAAAGTGAAAATGACAGAAAAAATAACAAAGTATACATAAATAAATATGTAACGTAAAAGAAAGCAGCAGAAAACCGAGAATAAAAAAAGAAGAATTGGAATAGAAATGTTTTACACAAAAATAAGTTGTAAAAAAATCGATTTGATGGAGTATTACACTTTAACATCTAAAAAGAAATGGGCAGACTAAACAAAATTATTTTGTTAATACCATAAATAAAATAACTTAAAGTGCAGTCAGTATTAAATAAACAAAGATCTCAAAAAAGTGCTTGAACAAAATTTATGTATGTGGTGAAAATTTAAATTTAACTAAAAAACGAAATACTTGGTTTCTAAAGTATTAGAAAATAAAACAAGCAAAAAAAAATACAACAAATAGTTGAACAAATAGCTGAACTAAAAAAAGCAATAAGTTTATTGACCACCGAATTACTACAACGAGGCTCATTTTTATAAAATATTAAAAAACAAAAACTTCTTAAAAATTAAGTTAATTTAACAAATCGCATAATAGCTACTAAATCGCTTAATGAAACATAATATATTCTATAACGTATAAAATTTACTTAATTCATTATTCTTTGAAATATTAAACTCCAACTGAAATTGAGAAAACTTTCAAAGACGAACTGGGGAAAAAATATATAAAAAATTCTGTATTAGTGTTTTTTGTATGTGTGCGTAAATAAAACAGGACATTCTGTCGAAAAAGTGAAATACATCATCATCAACTTCATCCGAACTATATATTAACTACAATCAAGAAGACAAACATCACATCATATTATTCTTACAACCCGAGCTTAGTCTAAGGATTCTATTCTATATTATAACGTTTCAAATTGACCACAAGTGAGTGCAATTTTATTTAAAATTTAGTTTTTTAGTTAAATTCTATGAAATGTATGATTATGTATGTATACATATACATATGTACATATATGTATATTAATTTAAAATAAAATTCTTACACCTTTTAATCTTACTGGTCTATCCATACAAACCTTTAGCAATTTTATAAGAAATTTTGACGAAATATCTGTGCCCACAAGAAATAACAAGTAAACTCGATTTCGGCAAGTTTTCAGGATAACATTTTTAGATTTGAGATCGTTGCCTGAAATCAGGGAATTTATATTAAGATAAGCTTTATATGCTCAATGTTAGCAATTTCATAATATTTTAATTTGTAATTTAATTTATAATGAAAAACAAACAGTTAACTTAAGAGATATAAACAAAACAAGCAGTTTAGTTTTTTTCCTTTCCGTTGTTTTAAAATTTCTAGATCCTATTTCTACTTACGCTGTTATTCCAAACATACCCAGCAAAAAAATATTATGTTTCTGGAAGCATTAAACAACTTTCATGCCTTCCACATGCGACCTTTTGAAGCGCTTCCTAGGATGCTCAAAAAGAAGGCAGATATCTCTCAGTGTTCATAATGTTTAAATTACGAAGTTAGTCAGCATTTTACATTTCTTCAACACGAACTCCAAAATAAACAAAATCATATTCAATAGCATTGTAGGTTTCAACAATCTCACTAAACCTGAGATTCGAAATAAAAGAAGGTTCGCTAAAACGAAGAATTTTCGAAAAACAATTTGCTCGATATATGCTCGTGAATCTAAAAAAATCGAATGTTTGCTAAAGCGAGCTTTTTTCGATAATGTCGCGATAATAAGCGCAATGGCCAAATTTCATAAAATGTGAATGTTCGCAGCATCGAACTATTTTCGATAATTTCTCGAATGCGTAATTTACATTCATGTGTGCAATAATTGAATAGAAAAAAATGTGGCTCGATAGCCTAGTGGATGTGTGCTAATCTGTTAGGCTGGAGGTACAGTGTTCGAATCTGATTGACTGCAGCGTAAGTTACAATTTAAAACAAATAAATATTCCATTTACATTAAAATAGATAAATTACCAAATAGAGTTAACAGTCTTAAAAAATCCTTTTTCCTGCATTTTTTGTGGTGTCGATATTTCTTCGACATTGGTTCACTATTGATTTGTCAGCGAAACATTGAGATCGAAAGATTTGCTGCCACAAAGTGAGCGAGGAGTGAGTTCTAGCAGCTCTTTCTCTTTCCGACTTCAATAGCCGTTCTCCAGTATTTTGTCCGAGAAATGTCTACGCAACATTCTAATGCGATATTATTTTCGAATGTTTTGGTTTGCTGGGATATAGGTTCTAAGGAATTGTCGCACGTATTGTTTCAAATAAACACTAACACATTTGAAAACTCAAAACCCATTTAAAGTATGCTCTCTTTCTACATTTCCCACCTATTGCATGGAAGAGAGCAATTTATAATAAAACACGATTTGTTTTGTTTGTAGTCATGAGACATGATTTTAGTGCATTTTCAATGCTTCGAAAGAAGCGCTGTTTTATATAAAAAACAAAAGCTCCAAACTGAGACATCGCGAACGAAAATCATGCATGCTCGAAGCGCTTTTTGAAGCAGTAGAAACAACAAAGCTAGCTTCTCTCGCTTTTAAACCTGCTTCGGCCGAATAAGTAGTTTTTGCTGGGTAATGAACTGACTTTAACTTCCAAAAAAACTCAATAATGACTAAACTGGAGTTTAGGAGAACCAAACCCCATCAAAAATATGAATTTATCAAACGGAATAATGGCTAAACTCGAGCTAGGCAGAATTTTCATGAATAAATACACTCACGTCACGGTTCGGAATAAAATCATAATTCTACTTAAGAGACTATTTAAGAAAATTTTTTTGAACAAACTTGAGATAAGCTGTTATTCCAAAATCGTAAAAGCAGAATATCGACTTCGGTTGCTTAGATTTTTGGGTATAAGTGTACAATGGTACTAACAACTAAATTTTGTCCTAACTCGACTTTAGCTGTTATTTTCTCTGTAGGCACAGATATAAAATAAAAAAAAAACATCTGACCCTGAGCCCAGAGTTAATAAGATAAAAGTACGTCATAGTTGTAACATTAACAACTATGTATCGAGAGTTTTCTGATCAACCACGTATCTCAAAAAACACTACTTTTTAGGGGAGCCAAAAAACGTTTTATAATAAACTTGTGAAATTTTATATGCATACATATTTTTAATTTAAGATTTATCGAAAACTTAAGGTCATTATTTGAATTAATGTAAATTCAAATTATTATTAAGAGTATCTACAAGGAAACATGGTAAAAGCGAAAAAAGAACGCTGATGATGACTGTGTAGCGACTGCCGAAATTAGTAGTACCAATACGTTCTGCTTGTTTAATTGGATATTCTAATACTCCATTCTTAATAATAATTTGAATTTACACTAATTCAAATAATGAGCTTAAGCCGAAATAATAACTTCCGACTTAAACCTATTCAGTTCGAATAATAAATAAATAAATTCAGTTCGAATAATAATATTGTGTACGTTGTGATCAAAATTGTATAGAATATATGCTGGAGCTCATAATTCTATAAAAAGTAAGATTTGTAAGGTCGCACACGCCACAACCTTCTGACGGCCATTCTGAGCAGAAATCATGTTCTTTAGGGAAAAAAGCGCGCCCGGTTTTTGATATACTAAGAGCAAGAAATGATTAAGCCCAGTCGAAGGACACCTATGCAGAAATATTTGCTCATCGAAGCCGCTTTTCGATATACATTCGAAGTCCGGCTATGCAGAAATATAATCTCAGAGAAACCGCTTCTCGATATGCTGAGAGAAAAAGAACTCTTAAGTCGTCACTCAGCGAAGTCGCTCCTCGTGCTGATAAAATCCTTCCACAAGACTGCCTGAGGCAGATTATAATGGCGAGAGCTAATAAAATATGTCTTTATTTCCCATATGAGAAGCATATGGCGTTATTGCCTATGCATGCACTGCACTGCACCACAAAGTGGCCAATTAGTCCATTTTTCCTATTTTTTTGGGTCATTTTTCATATTTAATTTAGGGATATTTTTCGTTTTTTGGGCCATTTTTCATTTCCTAGTTTGGAGCCATTTTTCATTCAATGAAAAATGGTCCCAAAATATTAGAAAAATTGTTCTTTGGCGTACTTTTTCGTTTTTGGCGATTTTTTGTTAGTTTTGACGATTTTTTTCGTTTATGCAATTTTATTTTTATTTTTGACGATATATCTAGTTTAGTCGATTTTTTTAGTTTTCGGAAAATTTATTTTCGTTTTTCGCGATTTTTTTTGTTTTTATTTGCGATTTTTTTTAGCTTTGTTGATTTTTTCATTTTAGAAATTTGTTTAGATTTTGACGATATTTTTACTGTTGGCGATTTTTTTTTTGTTTTGACGACTTTTTTATTTTGGGGACTTTTTCGGGTTTTGGCAATTGTTTTGGTTCTGGTTATTTTTTGTTAGTTTTGACGATTTTTTGTTTTGTCGGTTTTTTCGGTTTTTGACGATATTTTTAGTTTAGGCGATTTTGTTTGGGGACTTTTTGGCGACTTATTTTTCGTTTGTTTGCGATAGTTTTTGTTTTTTTTCGATTTGTTTACTTTTGGCGAATTTTTTCATTTTAGCGATATTTTTATTTTTCGTGCTTTTTTTCTTTCAGCAGTTTTTGCCATTTTGGCGATTTTTGCGTTCTGGCATTTTTTCAATTTGGGACTTACTTTGTTTTAGCGTTTTTTTTTGTTTTTGTTCATTGCTTATTGGTATAACTAATATTTAATTTACCCATTAAGTATTAATTTTGTTTGTTTCAAGTGTTTAGTTATTATGGTTGAGAAGGTAGAGCTAAATTTCAAAATTACTCAACCTGATAGAATACCCTTTCATTTTTAGTTAATTTGTTTTTTTTTGCATTCAGTACTGTTGCCTTTAAAATGCTGCATTAGCTGTAAAATTCTCTTACTGTTTCCAAGATGCAGCTAATTATCAAAATCATATTGTCAAAATCACATAGTCAAAATTACATTAACTGATAAAATACCCTTTAATTTTTATTTTGTTTAAACTTCAGTATTTTGTGGTGTACTCGGCATAACCATACACTAACTTTGAAAATTTAGACTGTTTACATATTAGGGTATTCATTCGGTTAACCATTAATCGTTTAACTTAAAATTTCCTATTTTCGATTAACGGTTAAACCGGTTAATTTCAGTCGATTAACCGTTTAGCCGACGTAACAAATTTTTTCGTATTTTGTAGTATTATAAAATATTTTTTGTGTGTTTAATTATTTGTTTCGTCTCATATACAAAAGGTATGTGCTTAGAAATTATTTTTCATACAAATAAAGTAGTGTGTTAAGTGATCTTAACTTAAGTAAAACTCTATAACCTTTGGACGTGGCTATACAAGAGCTTAGTAAAGACTTCCTCTAATTGAACTTAAGGGAAGTACTAAGTTTTTGTTCAATAGCTTAATAAAGGCCAATAATACTATTTAATGCCAACGATTTAATTAAAAATCTAAGGATAAGATTTAATGAGAGACGAGTTCAATTAGTTTATACCTTCACTCAGGAATATTTCCTTCTAGCAATAGTGTTTTAAAATACAGTAAAAAACGGAAACTAAGGAATTCGGAAATAAACTTTTTTGCAGAATGTTTGGTGCTGAGCTCTGCCAGTATGAGACAGAAGAAACTATAGATAGGAATACAAAAAATCTTTTAACAGTCAGATTGAAATATTGTTTTAGAAGATCTCCTTAAACTATTGAAATAACTAATAAAATGATCTCACAAACTTGTAAATTTTTTAATTCATACATATTTATGATTTTTTTTGCTTGATTAATCTTCAAGAATTGTTATGTTTGTTATGTTTTTGTTTTTTTTACTAATAAATAATTTATGCATTGTTGAAATTACTCGATTTATGAAAAAACTTTATGAATCGGTTAACCGATTAATACCGAAATTTACCGATTATTAACCGATTAAGACAAAACCTCGATTAATTAATCGAGCGATTAACCGATTAAAACAAAAGGCCGATTAAATGAATACCCTACTATATATAGATATTACATTATGATCTCACAATGACTCGGTGCTCGCCTTAGGACACCCTTTAATTTTTAACTTTCATATATTTGTTGTTGTAGCAGCAATAGTTATACATATCATCTGAAAATTTTAGGTCTGTACCTCATACGGTTCCCGAGAAAATACACGAAACAGACGGCCTGAAAGACAGACGGACAATACAATAGGGTGCCTTTTCATTTTTGGTGTATGTAATATAAAATTTTGGGCCCATTTAAAATTTTTGGTTTGGGGCCATTTTTCATGGAGCCTAATCTGTATTATATATAACAAGGTGCTTTCAAATACAACATTCCAAAGTTTATAACTTCTTCTGTGTACAGAAGTTTGTTTTTGCACCTCTTGAGGCACAAATTCTTTGGCAACAACTTACCAGGCAACTTATCAGAACTATCAGAAATGTGTGTAGGTGAACTGATTATATATCAGAATACTACACACAGAAAAAAAAGGAATGTAAAATTCACATGCCGCAATTTTGATTGCAAATCATATTAAATTTACAAGAAATAATTTGTCGTTTGAGTGTGTTAGTGTTTACTTGCTTTGTTCATTGCTACAATTCACTGTTCTGCTTAGTTGTGTGACTTGTTGTTGTTTATTCTTACATGTGTCGTCTATGTATACGACAAAAACCGAATTACCAGCGAATAATTACTGCTGCTGGTTTAAAATTACCATTGTTTCATATTAATTTTAAACGGAAAATAATTAATCTAACCTTAAATCACCGTTAAAACAATTTTGTTAAGTTTCATTTTCAATCGACATGACTATAACTTTAATTTCAAATAAGTTTTATGTTAAATAATCATTTAAATCATGTTGAATTAAAATAAAATGCATTTTACATACGATGGTATTTATTTAGTGTATAAGTAAAGAAAAGTTTGAAGCTGTTGTGGCTGCAGTGATTCGCGCGTGGACTATCATGCAGGTGGCACGAGTTCAAATCTTGGCTGGGGCAGTCAGCTACAACGAAAAGTTCTCTGATGACTATCACGTAAGTAAAATAATTAATAAAATAGCTACATTAAAGTCATGTTGTTTCAGCTTGATATAACTTTAATTCAAAATGGTTCTTCGTGTTGTTCCAATATCAAATTCACTTTGTTTCAACTTGAAATAACTTTAATTCAAAATGGTTCTTCGTGTTGTTCCAATATCAAATTCACTTTGTTTCAACTTGAAATAACTTTGATTCAACATGATTCTTCGTGTTGTTCCAATATCAATTTCACGTTGTTTCAACTTGAAATAACTTTGATTCAGCATGATTCTTCGTGTTGTTCCAATATCAAATTCACGTTGTTTCAACTCGAAATTACTTTGATTCAATATGATTTTTCGTATTATTTCAGTATCAAATTCATTTTGATTTAACTGTACTGGAATATTACATCAACATGAAATATAGTTAATTCAAAAGGAAAAATTTTCTTTCAAGATTATTGAAAATCATGTTGATTTAACATGAAACACCTATGAAGCAAAATCACTACCGAAAAATGTTAAGTTAACCTGGTTTTCGACGATTTTACATGGAAATTTTTCTGTGTGTACTGGACTCAAACCTAAATGGGATGACACTGACGAGTGGAGTGGTCTGTCAAAGCGGAATCATATTCATTATACTTGAATGATTGCGCGTATCAGGCAGAGACGTAAACCAATCAATTTTGTTTTATGCAAATTCGTAACGCAACGTAACGTAGTTTGGTACCCCCGTAGTGTACTGGATAGTGTGCTAGACTATTAGCGGGGGGGTCACAGGTTCGATTCCTGCTAAGACCCTGGGTTTTTCTGCAGAAAAGCCGAAAAAGGCTTAAGCCTTGTGGTCGTTTTTAAAAGTTACGGATTTATTTAAACTTATTTTGATCTCACGCCACTATGCACCGCTAAGAGTTTATTCCAGCGTGTAATACAAAATTATTATTTTCAGTGTATGTATGTATATGCTTTTTAGAAAGTGACTAGTCATCTTTGTTGTAAACTAACTCGTCGTAATAAGATTATGTTAGGAAAAAGAAAAATTACAAGCTTACGGTCCAAATAATAAACAACGGAAAACTGCAAAATTGAAAAGAAAAACAGATACAAACTCATAATAAAAACTTCTTTGCTTGCACTAAAATAAAAGGTGTGAGCAGTAAATGCAAATGGGCACTTAAATAAAAGCAAACGCATTACAAAACGAAGTAATCCCTCAAAATAGATTTGGCAATAACCAAGCTTCTTACTGGCACCATTTTTCCTACCTAAGAAAAGTTAATTTTAAAAGAAATATGCGCTTCTCCGGTTACTGTCACTCTCTTCTTTTTTTTTCTTTCGAAAAGCAAACGTTATGACTGACGTGTACACACGCAAATGATCCAAAGTTGTGACATCATAAATTTATTTTTATTAGAATTTCGTGACAGTTTCAGTATTGGGAGACCGTGTAGATATATGAAATAGTTAAGTACGAGAAGTATTAAGATGTACGTATTCGTGTATATTTAATATTGAAAAAAATAACCTAAATATTTCTAGTTTACATCAGATGCATTTTATGACAAAAACTAAATTATTAAACTAGTGGGTTATAAAACTAAAAGAAAATTCTTTTAAGATGGACTTTTTATTTGAAAACATATAATTTAAGATAAAACATAAAATTATCAATGATGAATCGTAAAAATAAGTTTTTCTATACATATTAGGGAGCTTTAGAATAGCGAGCGGTAGAACATAAAATGTTATTTCATATACATTCCTTTTCAATAAGATTTTTTTATATATTAATTCTTTGTTATTTTTCTTTGAGGTTTTATTAGAGATAAAACGATAAATTTAAAACAATATTGAGTTTTATTGATTTTATATGCTTTCCATTCAATATTTTGTGTTCCAATTCACCCTCTAAAAAAAGTTGTGAGAAAACTTTAAATAAATATTGTAATTATTACAACATTGATGATTATTTTATACACATTGGCGGGCCGGGCCGCTTAACTTTATTAAGAACCAACCACCCTAAAGTATTTTTCAATAAGTCCCATACAATAAGCACACACACACGCACTAACTAACGTGTATACGGATTTGTGTTTGTATGCAAGTGAGTGATTCTCATTTCAAATGCTTTTTCGTGTCCGTTGAAAGTATAGTAAAATATTTCAAATGAAAAATGCTTTCGGATGATTTAATAGATTATAAATAAATATACATAAGCTTTTTTTGTGTAAGACTGTCCTTTATGTGTTAAAAATGAAGAGCTAAAATATTGGTTATAGTCTCTTCGTACAAAAGAGCATGTCCGTAATATATGCTGTTGATTTTCCACATTAAGAAACTATGAATTTTTCCAAAAACGAAACTGAATTTATAACAGCTTTAGAATATTTGCATTTGCTTCTCTTATTTCATAAATTTCTGAAAAATATTAGAAATAAAATTTTTTTTTAACAATTAATGTTGTTCGCAGTCTTGTGTATTGAGTGTTATGCTTTTTAGTACTCTTTATTGCTCAGTTTAATTATTAAAATTGCAATAACAACAACATACACTAAAATAACAGCGTAGGTTTGTACTTCTAAATATATAAAAGTTTTGTGAGCTTTGTTAAATAGTATTATATTGCAAAACGTTTCATCAATCAATCATAGTTTGTTTCCAAAAAAATGTGTTGACTGCTATCAATATTTTTTTTATTTAATACATTTTTTTTGTGAATAGCTAAGGAGTTCATGTTAAAATACATCTACGATTATACACCTGAATTGTTTTAAATACAAAATATAGTGTGTATTCTGAAAAAAAATATTGAATGCGTATTTAAATGTATTGAGCGTTACGTATTATATTTTTTAATATAATTTGTCTATAAATTTTGGGACGTTAAAAAAAGTTAACAGCAGTTGAAGGGTAGAAGCAATATATAGAACATTATCTGTTTAAAAATTTCGGATTTGCTTTGGAAAAATTTTGCCTCTACCGCACTGTGGGTTGTTGTCTTTGTGAAGAATGTATTAGGTAGATTGTATTTTGCTACGAATAATTATTTAAAATTGACATAACTTTTAACATTGTTGATCGAATTTATTAAAATTCTTCTTATTTGAAAGAAAAGTAAGCCTACTTTTCGTTTTTGTATAAATGTTTGTAAATAAGTATTTTAAAAAATAAAAATTTTTTATTTTTCCATGTGAACCCAACTCAAAGTTGAAAAGTCGTCATAACTTTAAATTTCGTCCTGCGATGATTATAATTTTTTGTTTTTAGACAGTAGATGTATAGTGCTTTCAAAACCAATACTAATTTTTTGTGGTGTATTTTTTTCGTAAAAATCATCCCCAGAACAACCGCGTAAGCACATGTGACGCTCAATACACAAAAATTTTAAAAAATCGAAAAATATAATTTTATTTCACGATGCATTGAATGAGGCGAAAACTATAATGTGAACCCTACTTTCTCATATTTCATTAATTTACACTAGTAAACAAAAAAGCAAAAAAAACCCACACAGAAAATGTACGTTTAGAATGAAAATCACCCAAGTGTGTTTATTTCGCTGTCTGTCATCCCCTAAAGTATGTTTAAAATATAATAAATTCCTTTATGTATGACACGCTCACGCATACTTTGTTTTAATCTTAATTCACATGACATACAGACGCACACTCACACTTGACACAGTGTCTGAACATTAAAAAATTTTTTTACCCTTAAAAACATCAATGCATTCCATACGCCGCCGGAAGACTATTTTAGCGATTATTCTTATGTTTTTTTTGTTTTTATTTTTTTTAAAGATCCGCATCATAAAAGATAAAATTTATTTAACAATGTTCTTGTTGTCTCCCAGACTCAATGTACATTAAAGCAATTTAAAAATACTTGCATTATAATGGAAATTCCTGCCAACGCATTAGTAAATGTTGCTACGCAGTTCTAAAAGTTTCGACTATTCCACTAGCACTGATGATATGCGGGATTAGATTGCGTGTAGAGATAAAAGAATTAAAGTGATTTTGCCGGAAAGTATGAAAGTGTTTTTTGAATAATAAAATTTGCTGTTTGTTGGTGTTTGTTGTTCTCTAGTACAGCGAAGATGAGAAAAGGTTTTTAAAATCCACAACGCGTACACTTGTAGTGTTGAAATACTCCAAAAAAAGATGTACCAAATGTACGGTAAATGGAACTGACACAAAACAAGTCATGTGACCGGTCCCCAGGTGGTAGGGACCAGTCCGAGTTCTAACGCTTCCTATGAAGCGGACCAGCCACTTTTACATGGGGTTGGCCTAGGATGGGGTTAATTGATACTTTGTATGCACCATGTAACTTGTCTCTGAACTATCTTATGGAGTCCTATTCGGTGTAGAATAATATAGATTTTATATAAATATTATTCCAAAATTCAGTTGTTTTATTTTTTATTGTTACAAATCCAAGTAGTAATTGTATTTTATTTTTAAGCGGCGTCTTTGATTCGAACCGACAACCTCCGGCATGACAGGCTAGTACACTACCCACTCGACCACAGGGGAACTTATATTTCAATGCTATAAATACCAGTTAAGCTCTCATTGAAGGGAGACAATTAATATTATATAGATACTATGTGATAGGCCTTAGATCCAGGTGCATCGAATTCGTTCAGTGCCGTTTCCTACAATAATAGCCGGAGTACCAACTAAGTTGACTGGAAATTGTAAATATGTGACCAATTACACAATATGCCTTTTTTCACCATTCACTACTCCTTATTTTGGTACCAGTCTCATTTTCTCAAGTCATAGGACGAGTATTTTTGGATCATTTGTCACCAAATTTTCCGCAGGGATATTAAAGTCTTCCAAAACTTAATACATTCATATATTCTGATCATGTGGACAATTTTCCTATTACTTATCCGTGGTAGTCTTTGACATATCTGTGCCCAAAAGCAATAACAACTAAACTCGATTTCGGCAAGTTTTCAGAGGAGGAAGAATTTTCACGTATGAATACACTCACGGTATATCCTATCCAATATCCTAATGTTATTCTATTTAAGAGACTGTTTAAAAATTTTGTTTTGAGCAAACTTGAGATAGGCTGTCATTCCAAAATCGTAAAAGCGGAATATGGACTTTGCCTGTTTAGATTTTTAGGTATAAAGTATACATTTTTAGCTACAATGATAAAACTTTGAATAATATCTAGTGCATTTGAATGCAATGCATATAATAGTACACTAGTACATACATAAATTCTATTAGTTTCCACATTAATCCAATGAAAGTCTTCATTAAAACTCAACCAACGTCACGCTTCGTTGGAATTATGAAACAAGTTTCATTAAAATCATTTTAATGTAAATTTCATTAAATATATGAAATAATTTCATTGATCCGTTGTAATAATTTCGCTAAGCTAACGAACATATTTCATTATTTTGGCGAAATTATTTAATCATTTTAATGTAATGGTTTCATTATTTTAATCAAACTATTTCATCATTTTAATGAAATTCTGTCATTATTTGTATGATATTCTGTAATTATTGTAATGAATTTGTTTCATTGTTTTAATGAAATTATTACATTACCTAGTAGGCTTATTAGCTTATCTCTTTTATTGACTATTTTAATTTATTAACAGTCCCGTGCTACAAATACGTACGATAGAGGCCAGTGCACATCAACAAAATTAGTAATGTTGATGACTGCACACAGTAACCAGCTCAGACTCATGATATTCATCATTCGCTTTATAGGCAACGTCTTAACCACTTCAGCTAACAGCATTGTCCAGACAATGAGTCTATAAGTGTATAATATGTAATAAGAAAGAGTACAACAACAACAAACATATAAAATGACAAAATTTTGCTGTCATAAATCCAATGAAAATTTCTAACGAAACAATGAAAGCTAACGAATCAATTCCAATGAAATTCTGCCACAATATTCGTGAAATTTCATTAGAATTGTGAAATTTTTCATTAGAATTGTGAAAAAATCTAACGAAATTATTTCACTCGATTTATGAAGCGAAATTTTTTCATTGTAGTAAGAACTCAACTTTGGCCTTACTCGACTTTAGCTGTTATTTCTTGTGGGCACAGATATAACACTGAACTATAGAAAAAGAATTTTACCTTAAAAGTAAGGCTGACAATGTTTCCTATGCCGAAATTTAACTCCCCCGAAAATGAATCAAAATTGTAAAATTTCAAAACACCCGCATCTATATATTTTTTTGCTGCCCTCTACCAGAATAAGTTGTTAGAGCCTTGTGATTAAAAAAAAATGTTGCTATGTAATTTTTAAAAATCAATCACGATTTCTAGGATCACCAAAAACATTGCTTTCAAAGAGTTTAAATACTTTTTTACTCATAGCATTTTACAGCCTACCAGGAAAGAAATGTTGAACCAGGCAGAGATCCTGGCAGAAGGGAATAAGAAATATTTCCTATTGAGTTTCCAAAATTGGTTTACAAAATCGTATATGTATTTCATTAATAAGTTCCACTCGCAAATGCAAACGATGGATCCGCGCCTGCGGTGGACAAAGTGAAGAACTGGAATGAATATAATTTTGTAGTAGGAACTAGGGATTGGCAACTGAAAATAATATAGCAATCTTAAGACAGTTAATTTCGAAAATCCTTGCGGTTTCACCAATATATCATGGAACGTATATTAACAAAATTATACTCAGAACAAAGATAATATTTCGCATACAATGAAAATTATAAATAAAACAAGAGTTTGTTGGTAATATTCTATTTGATGAAGATTGTGGCGGATTTTTTTAAAAGCTGCTCAATAAACGCAAGCAAAGCTAAAAGTATCGAATTTGATACCGTCGATATAGCTTTGAAAAAGTATATCAATGATATATATCGATATATTTTTGACAAAATTTCGATATATCTATATATTTTACAGTACCCTAATGTTAACTAGAACAATTTCAGTTTATAGTTCCTTAGAAATTAAGATTTCTATTCAAAAGAGACCACTAAAGATCCAGCTCTTTGACTACATAATTAGTTCCTGAGTGATTGCTATACCTACCACACAACCATCCGCCGTCGATCTAACCTTCGTACGCCGAGCCGAGTCTTTCACCTTTACCTTTCCTTTAGACTCCACAGATTTCTGTCTGTCGCTGAGGCATGTAACCAGACATAATAAGGAATATACGCAGTATTTATCCTGTATTTACCCATGTACCCGGTAAATTCCGCATGTACTCCCATTTATAAGTGTATAGCATTTTCTATTTATTTTAAGAGTAAGTTTAAACATTTTTATATGCATTTTTTATGCACATGTAACACCTTTTTAGATCCTGATCACAAATTTTATTACTTGCCAGCAGCCGGTGATCCAGCTTAAACTTTTTGGGCACTTTGTGGCGAAATTTTATATGAACCTTTAAGTCAAGAAATGTGTAAAATGCGTATTTTGATCATGTTGGAGAGAAATACCTTTTTCCCATCCTCTGGAAATAGCCCTTTCTGCTAAAGTGTTCTTAAATGACCGGTAGTAAGCTCTTTTTTATGTGCATACTAACTGGTCATAAAATTTGTCCTTTGAAAAAGTCCAAAGTCTAAATTCTTTCCAAAATTACAAAAAAAAAAAAAAAAAAACAAAAAGAAATTACAAAGAAGCTTTGTGCGACTTTTCTATGTCATGTGGTTGCCATTTTTTTTAATTTTTTGCTAAATCTTGTTTTTTTATTATCTTGCATCAAAGTAGAAATTTTGCTCTACTGCCAAATACATTTAAATACACACTCTCATACGAGTACAAGTGAGTACATGTGCAAACAAATGTGTGAATATAAATATTACAGATGTAAGAATAAGAAATGCATGATGACACAATCCTCATAATATCCATATGGTTAGACTTTGTAACAAACAACGACAGCGACAATAGCAACAACAATTGCAAAGGACTAACATTTATTATTATCCTAGGCGCCATTAACCCTTGCCAACAAATGAATCTCAACTCAGGCGTAATGGAAAACATTATACGAGCAGTGATAGTGTATAATAATGTAAAATATCGTATTCCATGTTTTAACAACCAGTATGACAATAATCATACGTACTTACATACATAAATATGTATGTATGTATGTACTCTGTACGCCAATTGATAAATTTGTGTAGAAATTCTATAACCAATAATTATGGTTTACAGCAAAAATACAAAGAAGGCGATATAAAAAAGATTATTTGGGTTTATTTGTATAAAAATTTTGTGATTTATGATTTTTTGTGGTAAATTTTTAATGTTTCTTTATATTTTATAAATTATATGATTTTATTAATGAATCTGGATTATGGGAGGAATGGCAAATACGAGGGTAGTATGTGTTTGTATTAGAGGAATGCAAAGAGTATTCAAATGTATTCGTAGAATGTACTCGTATGAATTTTGTGTGTGCATATATGTATACATACCCCCGACCACAAAAGGAGTGTTATAAGTTTGAAGTGTGTGTCTGTATATCTGTTTGTCTGTGTATCTGTGTATCTCTGTGTCTGTACGAGTCCACGTACAGACCAAATGGCAGAACAGATTTTGATGTAGTTTTTTCTATTTGAAAGGAGACTTGATCGAGACTGTTCTTAGGTATGTTTGAAGAAAATCGGTCCAGCCATTTAGAAGACATTACATCTTTTCTAGATGTATTCTGTTGAATCTGTGTGTCTTTGACCGCGTGCTGCCAAACTGATCAATCGATTTTAGTTAAGTAAATTTGTTTTGAAAGGTGACTTATTTTGAACCTATAATTTGACCTATATATGAAGAAAATCGATCAAATTGGTCAGGCTCCCATGCTTGGTATACCGATAAAACACCCCCTTGTGCCCTCTTCTGGAAATGTTTCTATCCCGGGACCGCTCTAACGCGTTACTTCAGAGTAATGTAAAGTTTTATTAGAATCGGTATAATAGAAGTATCAGAAAAATCTGTCGCAAGATTTGAATACAAACTCACAGAGAAACAATGGTAAAGCAAAATTAAACCTTTTTAAATTATAAAGATATTTAAAAATTAATTAAAAAATCCATTAGCTTTAGATTTTTCCAATATTGTAAAATTTATTTTATTTCATTCCTCTTTACAGATTCTTAAAAATCAACGTGATGTTAACAACGAATCATTGGACCACTTTGCTTAATAAGAAAATACAGAATTGTAAAACGAGAGTAGGAAACTCCCAAAAAATGAGTCATAATCATGTGTAATCATTGATAATGCTCATCATTCTTTTTCTATGACAATGCACAATTTTAATTAAACGCATACAAAACACATACACAACAACTACACACATCATTGACGTCTTTGCCGACGTCCTTGTCGCATTTGTCGCCACCATCACATACATACGTTATCAACAACGCTATTGTTGTTTCTATTCCATCATCAGCAACAACGACATTCGACAACTTCAACCCAAAAAAATAATGAATAAATAAATAAAGAGATAAATATAAAAACTGACTGACAAAAGAAATCGTTGCTGATTTTTTTTTGTATGTCATGATTAAACTTAAATGAAGCAGTCCCACTTTGAATAGTAAAAATAGGATTTAGCAAAAAGAAAAGAAGAAAAAAGGATAAAAACCGAAATTGTGCAATCACTTGAGTTCGTGTAATTGTTATTAAATGCAGCTGTTATTGTGTTTAATAAATACGTGCCACAAATACGCCGTGTTGTCGTTGTCATCACGTTACCAATACCACTAAATGCAGTGGAAGAAGAAGTTTACTCGATTGAAAGCAGCTACAGGACATTCGCGTGCGCGAAGAATGCTTTGTTGTGGACGAAGAAAGGTAAGACGAATTCCTGCCACTTGACAATCAAACTAATATTAATTAAATACACTTACTCGTACTACTAAATACAACTTTTATTATAACTTACTTCTATTTTTTTTTACTATAAATTGAATTATAACAACTTCTTTGTGTTCGTTCATACTTTCCAAGGAAATTGAACTTTCTCTTTAAGGACAACTGTTTACAAGTTGACTCTTGTCGTTCTGGTATCGCACAGAGGGGAAAACAGCCAATCTAGCGGCGGAAAAATAAAAAAGAATTATAGAATATGAAAAAAATTTAAACGCAGTTTCAAAGCGAACAAATCAGTTTATCTAAAAATCAAATTTATTTATCACTATGCTACCTGGTTCAGAAAATATGGCCTTTTAAATATTGAGAAAAAATTAGGTTTTAATTCTTTATTGATTTTTATATCATTTTATATTTGCGTATTGAGTCGCTAATGATGAACGTTTTCGGACAAAGTAACTTTTTTTTTGATAAAGTGTTATATCAGCTATTTTAAACTGTTTACTTTATATATTTGCTATTTCTGTTAAGGTTTACAAGGGGAAATACAGAAACAGTTTTTTTTTTAACTTTTCTACATCTTTAAAGAGATACAAAAAAAGTATACCCGAGAGTCCCTCAAAATTTTGTGGAATCTTAATGTAGATATTATGGAGTAATATTTTTTGCAAAAATTAGATGCGGAGACTTGCGTATGCGACTTCTACATCAGTTTTTCTAACTATACACCTTTTTCAAATTTTCCTACTTCTTCATTGTAATTTGCTTCCGAAACCACTTGTTATTAAATTCAAATACAAATTTTATTTTTTAAAGCATTGTGAATTTTTAAAATTGGTCCTAAATAGCAACATACAGCGCTAATTGTAAAAATGGCTAATTTATTTAGAGACCTTATAGCCTACAGCCTTTCCAGGAATACGTTTTTCGCGGATTAGAGTATTAGTTTGGAAGATATAAGCTTTCCGACGACTAAAGAGTTTTATCGTTAAAAAATATAACGTCCACAGTGTTAAAAATAGCTGTGTAATTTTTACAGAATTTATAGCTACATCTATAGATTTTTGTGGATCGATCTCTTAGTTTGGAAGATATGGGCTTTTCGAAAACTTAAGAATTATATTGGTAATATCGCCCACTGTTTTAAAACAGGTAACTAATTTTGTACAAGCATTAAAGCCTACAACCTGCCTATAATTCGTCCATACAGTTTTTGTCGATAAAACTAATAGTTTTGAACTTATAAGCTGTCCGGCGACTAAAGAATTTTATCGGTAAAATTAGTCTTATATGGGAACATATAGCGCCCACACCCAGGAAAAAAATTGCTTCAAATAAAGCAGGCTTTTAATATGAGTAGTGCTATGAAAGTAGTGCTTACAAACCTGTTGACATCACTACTGTAACTTTTGTATGGCGAGTTCCCGGTTCCCGGTTTGATACAAAAAGCGCTTTTTGAAGCGCTGAAAATCATCACCATTTTCAGCACTAAAGCTGTAAGTATATGGAATTTTCTCGCTTAAAAAACTGCATTGCATCAGCAGTGAAAAATCTACTTTTTTTTGTATAGTTTCTTTAATGTACATTCACTGCTCTGCAATAAGTTCTTCTTTTAAAGCGTATTATTATGCGCTTTATTGCCTTAGTGCTTCAAAAAACATGAAAATTGTTAACTGGGCAGTATTAAAAATAACAGTCTAATTTTTACAAAATTTATATCCTATATCCTTGCCTATAACTCATCTATACACTTTTGTAGATCACACTATTAGTTTGGAAGATATGGGTTTTCCGAAGAACTAATAATTTTATTGCTAAATTGGTCTTATCTAACAACATATTGCGCCAACTGTGTTAAAAATAGCCAACTTATTTACATACCTTTCCAGGCATACGTTTTTTGATGATCAGACTATTCGTTTGGAAGTTAAGATTTTTCCGCCGATAGATTGGCTTTTCTTTCCCAGTGTGTGTCGCGCCGAGTGTTGACATGAAAAATATGAACATTTATAGAGGACAGCATAAAAGTAAAAACAGAATGGAAAACACAAAGAATTTCCAAAGAAAGCATGCCGTTACTTTTATGTGACATTAAAATTTTTATTATCGTGACCATGTCAATAGTATACAATTAACTTATTAACTATTTATTTATCAAAACAAAAAGTAAAAGGGAAATTTCATTGGTTAGCCGGTACGAATTTTTAATACACTCCATTTGAAATTAATTTAAGTAAAAAGCTTCCAAGTGCTTTGGGAAAAATAATAAAAGCTTTAATAGATAGATGTTCATATACATACATTAGAGTGGTCGTAAAAAATTAAATTTGGATTTCTTCAAGTCTCATAGCCCAAAACGATGGGTATTTATAAAAAACTAACATAAAAAATTTCAGGTCAATCAGTTAAGATTAAGGCATATCGCACGCCCACCAAAGTTTGAGCAAATTCTCTCTTTCCTTTGTTTGTGTCTGATAACTTAATAAATATAGTACACATTTACAAAAAAAATTTCTTGTAAAAAATGTTGTCTGTGAAGTTTTTTAACTTATTGACTTTTATCTAAATCGCACATTTAACGATAGAAACAGCAATATCAAAAAAAGCCCATAACAATTAAAATTTCAAAATGATTACACTAATCAACAAATTTCGTTAAATTGTTTCGTTGCTTAAAACTGAAAACAGTTTCTTTAGTTATTTGAGCCGCTGAATGCGAATCTGTACTCCATTTTTTTGAGCTCTACACAGAAAAAACTAAATTTCATTTTCTGTGAAGGAGTTCAATGAAATAGTAAATATTTTATCTAGGAACGGACCAACAAATAAATTTGTAAATATAGACAAAAATATCTCAAGAATTTCATTGAAAAAAAACGTGTTTTTTCAGTGAATAAATTGTTTAAATCTATAAAACAATTTGTCTAAAAATATTTACAAATTGTAAATAAAACAAGTTACTAAATCAAACAAAAAGATTTACTGGACTTTCTGAAAAATATCAAACAAAATTTTTGTCTGAATTTATAAAACAATTAGTCTAAAAACAATAACAAATATTAAACAAAATATTTACTGGATTTTTTATAATATATCAAACAAAATTTTTGTCTGGGTCATCATCATCATCATCCATTAAGCATTTATGAAATTTCACTTTGTTAAATGAGAATTAATGCAGCGGCATTAACGAATTGATTCACTCAAAAATCTTCAGTAAACAAACTTGGTACAATCGCATTCCTTTTGCTATCATTGGTGTTGTTGTTATTAGTGTGTATGTCGTCATCGGGGTTGTTTTTTTACGACACAGTTTTTCTTGTTATTTTTGGTGTTTGCGTCCTAAATAAAAGTCAAACAAACAATTCATTGATTATGTACAGAACATTTACTGGAAATTAAATTTATTTTTAGACAAAATTTTGTTTGAAAATTTTTTGCTTATAATATTTTCTGTTTTCGAGATGCAGCGTTATGTGAAAATTGAAGGCACTTGCACAACATGTATTAATTAGTACAACTAGAGAAGGGTTCGCCGTGTTCAGTAAATAAGAAAAACCTACTTCGACAACAAAATTAATTTTAAGCCGAACAAATATTGGCTCTAAATCTGCCCATTAGTTTCAGAGAAATCGAAAAATTTGAACTTAAAATTTAAAATTTCATAAAAATTTTAAAAAGTTCTCTCACTAAACTGTAAATAAAATAAAAAGTAGTGCTGAAATTTCAACGAAGAAGGGTTCATTTCCTCTAGAATATATTAAGCTAACGACCGTTTTCGCAATGTATGATTAGGAGTTAACGTGGACTTTAACGGCAAGTTTTGTATGGCGAAGTTTCCGTTAAAGTCCGTGTTAACTCTTAATCGTATATTGTGAAAAGGGCCGTAAGTCATACTGTACAAAAAATTAAATCGTTAGAGTATTTTTATTTTTTTTATGAGTTACAAAAAAATTTTAGTTCAAGTTCTAGGGAACGAAAAACTTTACCGAAATTTCTAATATATGGGCTTTTTTCGTTATTTTAATAGTCATGGGCTATTTGATATTTTGCCGTTTATTTTGTTAAATTTGCGATTCAGAGAAAAAACCACAACGCAAAAGCTGTTGGAAACTCCATAGACAACAACTTTTAAGAAGAAATTTTTTTGTTAATACTGTATTTATTAAGTTGTGAGACATAAAATCAGAAGATGAGCGTTTGCTCAAACATTGGTAGGCTGCGACACGCCTTAATCACAGCTGATTGACCTAAATTTTTTATGGTAGTTTTTTATAAATACCCATCAATTTGGCATATCAGACATGAAGCAATCCAATTTTAATTTTTTTACGACCACTCTAATATACATACATATAGGCTAGGGGAATAAAAAAACGTCAGCTCTTAGGCATTTACATACATATGTACAGGCGTAAGTGGCATTAAAAATATATCTACACATGTAAATATATTTACACTAAAATATAAATATATTTACATATTGAACTAAAAGGTTTTAACCCTCTAGCTCTTCGCGATATGGGTCGTTTTGACCTTTTCCTTAATAAGGGACAAAAATTCACCTTCAGGGGTGATATAGCGTACTGAAGTGTGTTCCATAAATGTTGCTTGTGGTATTTTACATAAAAGAGCTGAACGCATCTTATGCCTTAAATGCACGGCCTATAAGATATCCTATCCCGAGTCAGTATAACTGTGTGCAAAAGGGCGTGGGGAGATTTAATTGCGCCTAAAATGAATCGCAGATGTGAACTTTAAAAATTTCTATACACTATATGCCTTTCCTACAACAACACCGATTCAAAGAAGAGAAAAAAGTGTTGTATTATCTTAGAAAAAGCGAAATCTACAATAACACATACATTGTTTTTCACTTCAAGCATCCCGTTTGGCCAGCACGTCGTAGAGAACATTTTCATCAACGACTACTTAGGAAATTTCGAAATTTTTCATGCAAGATATTTGGCGATTACAGTTTCTTTTAAGATAATCTAATAGAAACCGTACTCAAAGAATGGGTAATAGAAAAACTACTCCACTGATGATGCCAACTATCCTAATGAACTTCTTGTGGACATTGTCGCTCAGCCTGTCGTCAGATTGAATCATTTTGATACATTGTTGCATGCTAAAATTGAGTGAAATTGAGCTGATGAAAATTTCTCTTAAAATGTCTATTAAAACTTCTTGTATTTTCTCTGAGCGACAAATTCCACAAATTGTTGTTGTAGAACACGTGTAGAAAAGAAACAAGCGAAAAAATGTAATGGGCACATTTCTGAGGATGTTGTCATTCACATGGTCATTAATTAAAAGATGGGTGACAGTGTCGCTCTGGTTGTCATGAATGAACTTAGCAGCCATTTGTTCGAAAATGTCCTCACTGATATGTTTGAGTTGTCACCAACAGGTCATCGACGATTTAACATTGTCATGCATCGGTCTTGCAAGATGTCTGAAAGACATGGCCAACCGGGATGTGTACTATGTGTGCATGTATTAGTAGCCATTTTACATGCTTATAGCTCCCAAAATACGAAAGTCATTTTAGTAAAATATAGATTGTTCACATCCATCTGTGCCTGGTTTCTGTAACTAATGTGAGAGTTTCTCGTGTCGAAAACTTTATTGTCATATGGTGAAAAACAGGATGAGTGGGAAATAAAATGAATATTTTTGTACTCTTATTAGGTTTTCAGGGTGATTCATATAAGAAGCCAACTAGTATTCTATGAATCCTCCAACAAAATGTCGGTATAATTACAAATATTTTTTCGATGTGAGAACTAGGGATGGGCAAAAAATATAGATATGTCGATATATCGATATTTTCTCAAAAATATATCGATATATATCGACGATATTTTTAATTGCTATATAACGATATATCGATATTTAAAAAAAATATCAACAGTATTAAATTCGATATTTTTTTAGCTTTGCTTTTATTTTTCGTTCAGTTTTTTAAAAAATTTCCACACAATCTTTATTAAATAGAATATTTCAACAAAATCGTTTGTCTTATTTATAATCTTTAGTGTATTCGAAAAAGTATCCTTTTTTTGAGTATAACTTTCTTGATATACGTTCCATGAAATATTGTTGAAACAGTAAGGAAGTTTGAACTTGACTCTTGTCAGGTTAATTATTTATAAGAGAAGTACTTTTTGTGTTTTATTTTTAAAAAATTATGGGATTATGTATGAATAATCATGCTTGAAAAAATATCGATTTATATCGAAATATCGATATTTTTTATTCGATATATATCGATGGCGATCGATATTTAAAAATATATCCATATCGATATATATGTGGTGACAACCCTTAATCGCCTAAGTTGAGTTAGGGAAAAATTTAATTTCTGGTGTGATGGACTCCATTCGTATCTAAATCAAATCGCTATCAATTTTTTAAGTATGTAACTTTTTTAAGACGACAATTGTCTATAAATAAATTAAAGAAAAGCAAACTGACGACTGATTGGAAGCGAGTTTTTGATGCTTTAAGCAGCTCTCTACCCGAAAATTTTTTAAAACGACTTAGGCGGTTAAGGATTGTGACCACAGATATATCGATATATATTTTCACTTGCCCATCCCTAGTGAGAACATCTCACAAGTTACAGAGATGAGGTATTGAATATCTTTCAAATAGTAAAACTGTTGTCAAAATCGGTTGTATAATGTAAGCATAAACTGCAGCACGAAAATGGTCTCGCCTATTTATTATAGAGATAAATAAATTCAAAACTTATAAATGGATTTTAATGAAATATTGCTTTTGAATTGCTCAAGTTTACGTGTGTGTAGGATAAGTACAGTACTCTTATAAGTTTAAAATTTTGAGTTCAAATTGATTATTAGGCTAAGGTTCGTAACGTTATATTCAGAAAGAATTGGGCATGATTAATATCACAAGGAACAAGGGAAAAATTAACATCAACTTAATTTTTAAATTTTAAAGCAAAAATTTTTTAAATCTTAAAATAAAATATACAAATATTGTAGAAAATTTTTGTAATGGCTGTGTTTTTGTGTTCCTCGACTTTTCCAAGTAAACGAGAAGACCTCGTATTTTAGCATTACGCTCGTAAATTTTAATTATGAAAATCTTTTTCTAACTTCAAAATATTTGTGCAATTATTTAAGGCCACAAACTTTAACAAATGGAAATTTTGTAGCAACAGCAGCAGCTAAAATAAGAACTAAAACAGCAATTATATTTGTAACTAAATGCCCACAAACGTTTATCGAAATTTTAGTTTTCAAACAAACATTCTCACAAATCATCATTAGACGACTGAGACTCTTCTCTAACCACTCCTGTTACTCCTGATATTAGAAAAATCTTTTACCAGATATAAATGTAGCTGCAAAGATCTATATACTACGTACATATGTATGTATATGCAACAAGCCAACAACAACAACATGGACTACAACAATATTGGCAACAACATAGCAAATAGCAATTGTAAATTTTTTTTTATATATTTGGTTGTTATTTTTGTTATAATACATGCACATTAGTACATACAGACGTACATAGTTGGGTATGATGAAAACTTTATGCAAATAAGTTTCTAATGAAGGCAAACAAACAAACAAACAAACAAACAAACAAACAAACAAATGTGGGGTAACAGCAGCAACAAAAAGAACAAAAACAAATAGTTTTTTCTTAGGTTGCAATACGAAGAAATACGAATAAAAATAATAAATAATGATAAGACTTGCTTATGAATTGCATACATATGCTTATGTGTTTTTGTATGTGTGTTTAGTGTACGTTGCATGCAGGAAAATATCCCATTTAAAAGCGACCACTATTCATCAAAGGCATATGATGTCAATCTGAAAAGTCAGCTTCTTTACTAAAAGAATTTTGCTTCATAAAAACAATGAAACATAATTTTACAGGCTAGCAGAAAAAGCTTATTTAAATATGTGCATGCATAAAATAAATTAAAATTTATACAACTGATACATTTTGAGGATTAACTGTTTAAAAAATTCATAATATATCTTTTGAAGGCGTCGGGATGATCCGAAAAATCAATAAAATTGTAAAGGTCGTTGAATTCAGAGCACATTCATTAGCGTTTTTCATTAATCCAATGAAAATTTCACAAATCCAATGAAAATTTCATTAATATTGTGAAAGAATTTCATTGGTTGAATAACAATTTCATAAATTCAATCAAAAGTTTCATTAAAATTCAACCAATGAAAATTTTAATAAAATTCAACCAACGAAAATATTTCAGAATATTAATGAAACCTTTCATTGGATTTATGAAATCGTCATACAACCAAAGAAATTCTCTCACAAAAATCTAGTGAAACTGTTTCAAAGAGGAGCAGAGCAGTCCGTGGACATTTGTTTTGGTTAAGTGAGAAAAATATAAAACTATTAATATGTTTTTTATATTTTACCCAGTAAAAAATTGCTTCCAATAAAGCAGGTGTCTATGGAGCAAATGCAGCGCTGACAAACCTGCTGATATTGCTGCTGATTTTTGATGGCGAGTTCTCGGCTTGGGGCACTACATTGTTATTCACAAAAGCGCTTTTGAAGCGCTAAAAATCATCAAAACTGTCAGCAGTAAAACTGAAAATATATGAAAAAAAATTGTTCGATATGGATTAGCGGCGTTAACGCCATTTTGAATTTATATTATTTCGGAACTTTATTTCTTTTTATTAATTTCACATTTTTACTCATTGTTTGTTATTTTAACTTCAACTAGTATCGAACTAAGAGCCTTCAGGTTTGAAGTCCAACGTACCAACCACTAGGCCAAAAACACTGCTGCAAAACGGCTCCAAGAAAATCAAATAAACTTACTCTTCTTTCTCCCTTAAAAACCTGCACTGGATCAACACAATAAAATCAGCTTTTTGTATAACTTGTGTACGAAGCTTTTATATAAGTAAAATAAAAAGCAAATACTTTTTTTATTCACACTACCCATTAGATGTGTGTATATTTACTAACTTTCTCGCTTTAAAACCTGCATTGTTGTGGCGCTATGAAATCAGCTTCTGAACAAGCTCATAGTTTAAAGCGAATTATGATGCGCTTTATTTCTTTAGTGCTTCAAAAAACATGAACATACAATAATGTGTGTAAACGAGTAAAAGCTCTTTTGTCAATTTTGTTTTTTGTCACATATGATAATTTCGTTCTATACCTATTTACAATTCAATTATTTGGAGGAAAAGTGCAATATGTCTGTTATGTCTAAGATGTAAGAGATTTGATTGCTGTAAGATAATGTATCAATGGTTGCTTATATTTCTAAACAATCAACAAGTATCCCGTTTAAGATTTTTTATAATGGATTTATTTAAGGTGCATTTAGACTATCTGTGTTTTACATCTGACTTGTCAGTTTTGAGACCCACGAGTAATTTTGCGTGTCTGTCAAAATTGTCTATTTTTTGCACCTCTAAGTGACCCCAACACATACATGTTAACTCAAAACAGCTGATGTCAGATGAAAATAGAACGCGTTCTAATTGGAAATTTTGTCGCCTGGCCTTAGTTCTGTAAATTTCAGATGGCAATGTTTCAAAAGGTTCACACGACATGTATAGCTTTTGCAGTGGGAAATTTGACAAGTCAGATGTAAAACACAGATAGTATAAAACCACCTTTTGTATTTTGAAAAAAAAAACACTTCGCAGACTTTCCTCGCACTACTTTCATAACTGCATATTTATTTGAGTGTCATTCAACAACTAAACTTAAGCATTTAGGCCTAAACTCAGCAGTGGTACTAGAACAACAGCAACTTCCACAACATTAACAATAACTATTGTACGAAAGTCTGTGGCATCATCATCATTGTTCTCATCATCACCATCAGATACTTCATTAAGCACAATAGCATCCAACATGGAACATTCGTCCAATAAGTACAATACAAAACACAATTTGCCATAACACACATACAAACAGATACTCGCAAAATATAGTCATATCCATACACAAACATTTATAGACAAATTTATAGACAAATAAACATTTGAAAGATTTCTGCTTATGAACGTTTCTTCTTAGTCTCTTCTCTATGAGAGTAGGATAGTGTAAAATGTACAAAAACAAAATATTTTACAGTCACATTAAAAACTATTTTTTTTTTCAAAATAGCAGGGCTGTCACGACTGATTCTGGTAGAGGGCACCAAAAACATCATAAAAATGATCGAGTTAGCACCCGTTAAGAGGAGACTAAAACCTTTCAAATCATATCGAATTTATTTAATTTTTAATTTACATAATTTTTTCTGTGTATGTAGACAGATTTAACTACAACCATATATATAATTCAGCCAAGATATGTCCCAGCAAAAATATCCGTCTACCGGAAGCAGGTTTGTAAGGGAGAGATTTCGGTACTCTCCCTTACCAACCTGCTTCCGTATTACATGATTTTTGAATGCGATGTCGCACTTGGTAGGTCTGGAGGCATGAGCTTCTTTTTGCACATCTTAGATGCATGAACCTCATGTCTTTTTTATATGTATATACATAATTAAAAAAATTTTTACTTTTATTAAATACTTTTTGCTCGCGTATTGAATCAGGAATCGATCCCACGATCTCCGCACGGTAGGCTAGAACACTAACCACAAAGCTACCGAGGCACATTTATTTTCATATACAATTCAATTGAAGAATAAAAAATCAAATTGCGAAGTAAAAATGACACTCGCATCCATATTTGTATCCACGTAGGCGAGAGAGGATGCACTATAAAAAAGTTTGAGTTGAATAAAAAACTTCGTGTTTAAAACACATGAAAAAACATAAATAGTCGACCAAATTCATCGTGTGTGTGGTAAGTTTCTTCGCTCGCTTACGTTATTGCATCCTAGTAAGGCAGAGGGGGTGCATTGTGTGCATTTCCGCATCCCCGAAGCACTTCTAATTAATCTACCTGCTTCCGTGTACAAAATTTATTTTTGCTGGGGCTAATATCGGATTATGGTCATGTCAACTATATATTTTTTTCGTGATAGATTGCTTTAAGCATCATAACAAGAAGATATCAAGCGCGACTAAAATAATCACATTTATGTGATTTTCCGCCACAGAAAATGTTTACGGGGTATATACGAACAAAGAAACAAACAAACTTAAATAGAACTACAACATTCAAAGTATCAAAAAGAAAAGAAAAAACTATTTATGTATTTTGACTTTTAATGTTGTTGTATATTTTTATCATTATTAATATTGTTCTTGCAGTTGATGCTTTGTGCAACCAAGTGTGCATTAGCAACAACATCCCAAACATGATGTTCACTTCAATGCAGATAAGAATACGCAAACGTTTTATGTTTCTCGCATGTTAATTTTTTTATTCTTAATTCCTCTAATTTTTTATTTCTTTAGTTTTTCTCTGCGATGAAAAAGTTTTTCTAAAGTCAAACATGCGCCTTTTGACTTTATTTCTATTGTTGAATAAACTTGTTGTTGTTGTTGCTACTGCTTTTGTTAGTTGTTATTGTGTTTTTGTGGTTTGTTTAGTTGAAGTTTTCCCTAAATAATACTTGAAAATAGTTTTTATTCATTTGGAAAATTTTAAATATGTTTACGTACGATACAACAGCAATATTAACATTTAATTAAACTAATAAGACTGACAATTTTGTTTGAATATTAAATAGATTTTTTTTTCTTATTTTCTTTTGGTTTTGTTGGCTTTAGTTAGTTTTAAAAGTTTTGCTAAGATGTTTTAATAAAAAATAATTGGTTTCATAAAATTAAATAGAAATAAGCATTACATAAATACATATTGCGCCATATGAAATGCAATTAAAGCAAAAGAATATTAAAGGCTTAATGAATTTGAATTAACATTTTATCTCTGTTCTAAAATGTATTTAACTTTTAGCTTTCTATATCTGATTGAATTTAAGAAGAACCATTAAATGGGTGATTCTCTTTCTAAATGAACATTTTGTGTGTTTTTTGTTTTGTTTACCAATGTAACAAATGAATTGTGAGAAAGTACGATTCATCTCATAGTTTTCGCCCCATTCAATGGATCCTAAAATAAAATTATATATTTCGATCTTTTTAACATTTTTGTGTATCAAGCGTTACATTACAATACACCACAAATAATGAGTATATGGTTTGAAAGCACTATAAATCTTTTCTCCAGAAGCAAAAACTTATAATAATCGCAGGACGAAATTAAAAGTTATGCCCACTTTTTCAATTTTGACTTGGGTTCACATGGACAAATTTGTATATACTTTAAAATTATTCTTTACAAACATTTACAAAAGTAGCCTATCTCTTCTTTCCAATAATACTTATTTTATATATAAATAGGCCACATAATTTTTTGTCGTACACTTTTAATTAGGGATGTAAAGCCCTTATGACACTACATTTTTCTTGCATTTTTTTGCTATAGGATTGAAAGAAAGAAATAGCAAATGATAGAAAGAAACAACTATACCAAATGTAAACAAAACGTAATGGCTTCTTTAAGTGCTGCCTACTTTTTATTTATAATAAAACGACAAAAGAAACAAAAAGTTGAAAAAAGAGGCGTTAAATCGCTGAATTCGTGAATAAACCGCTAACTTGGCTGCACTTTACTGTTTCAAGCTTGAAATGTCAATTTTAAGTTGAACATTTTTACATTTTTTTTGACAGGCTTTGACAATGTGGTATTTATCTTAATATAGCTGAACTCTTTGCACGTGGTAAAATTTTCCATTATATTCTATTTGCACTATTCTCCAAAACTTGAAAAATGAAGAAAAAATGTAGTGTCATAAGGGCTTAACTGATACCGATACATCGGTATCGGTATCGGAATTCAAGTTCAGTTTGTTGTTTTTTTTAAATCTTATTAATATTAATTTTAAATATCGATAATATTTTATACCCTGTTCACACATGGATTTTTAATTGAGACAACTTAATTTTAATAGAGCAATTAAATTTAGTGTTCACATATAGTAACACTAAAGTGTTCACATATAGTAAAGTAAGCTTACTCAATTAGCATTTGACTTGCCAATGGTATATAAGGGCAACGAATACAACAATACAACAAAAACTAGATAATAGTTAAAAAAAAAACAAAATGCACCTGTTTGACGTAGTTATGCATAAAATTACCAGAGCAAAAAATAGCAATCTGACGTTATACTGCCAACTGTGTACTTATTACACCATTGGCTTTCCACTGTATACAATTTTTGCTTCTCACTGAACATACTTCGCAGTAAACATACTTGTCACAAAGGGTTGCATTTCGAACTGTACTCAATTTCTGAAACAATTAAGTACTAATTGCTCAATTTATTAATTGAAGCCTTGTAAGGTAAATTGAGTTCAATTAAGGCCTTAATTGCGTAAATTTCCTAAATTGCGCAATTAAGGCATATGTCTGATTAGAGTATTACGCTGTTATTTTGTAACAAAATTTTTTTACATATAGTTAATTTTAACATGAATTCAAATTTAATTACTTTTTTAAATCTTATTCCCAGCAAAAAAATACTCTAGCGCAAATTCGAATAATTTCTATTGATTGATACATGTGGATAAAATGGCAGGAGAAGTATAATATGCCTACGGCTGATAGGTAGATATGCCAGACTATCAGCCAACAGGTCGTGGTTCAATGCTGCAGGCAGCCGACCGCTTCGCCGCTTGTTTTTTATTTGTTTAAGTAAACATATTTTGTACAAAAATCAACAAAAAGAATGCGTGTCTAATTTTAGGTCGATAATAATGAGTAAAGTGTTGCCTACTATTATCGACCTAATTTTCAACAAAAGTGTTTTAGAGTGTAGTTCATTAAAAATGACTTAAATTTTGTTTGCTGGGTTAATATAAATTTTAAACATTCATAATCTTTTATGCTGTAATTTGTATATTGAAAAAATTACTCCACTTGAGTTTTATTAATTTAAATTGCATTCTATTACAATATCGTAATGGTATCGGCATCGGTATCGCCAATATTTCTTTTTGAGTATCGGTATCATATCGGCATTAAGGCATATCATTACTTTCCTACTTTTAAGTATCTTATTGTCCACCAATATTGATGAAACATATATAGTTTAAAAGGTATTTTTCTCTAGATATGCACAATATACTTTTTTGCTTAAAAAATCCGGTTGAAAACCAAGTTACAATAAGAGAAAACCCGAATATAGATCAAGTGGTCGAATTTCAACCACTGGGCACGATCCTAGTATTAATAAAATCGACCAACAATGTTAAAAGTTATATCAATTTCAAATAATTTTCTTGTAGCAAAATACGACCTACATAATATATTCTTAAAAAATATAACAGTCCAAAGTGCAAAAGAAGCAAAATGTTTCCAAAGAAGAGCAGAAATTTGTAAAAAAATTAATGGTTTTTATATCGTTTCTACCCTTCAACGCCAAAAAAAAAAACATTCAAAAATCCCATCATTGAAAATATCGATGATATTAAAAATAGTTGAACATGCTAAAAAGAAAAGACAGCTAGTGAAGTTCCGAACATTTAGAAAAAAGTTTATTATTAATAAGTACGACTCGCCGCGAGGTGGCGACAAAATCTGTTAATTGAGCTTACTAGAATTAGTAGGATTTTCGCTAGGATGTTGTTGCTGCCGTCGCTGGTAGTGTAAGTAAAGGGCTCTGATGAGAAGACTGTGGTGGTCCCGAAACAGCTGTCAGTTCAACCTTCCGTACACCCAAAAATTTTTCTTTGAGTGTTCAATATTTATATGCTTTAGAATTTCTTTCATAAATAAAAAAATAATTTGATCGAAAAATTAAATTGAAAACGCACTTAAGCCAAACTAATTAAATAACTTTGGATAAATTTTAGTTTTGTAAAATTTTTGAGAAAAACGTCGAACAATTAAACTATATTTTTTGTAAAAATTTGGCCATTTTTTACTCTCATTCAACGTCTTGACTTTGATTCCTTTACCCGACTACCTGAACTGAGATAACTAAAAAAAAAAATTAATGTTTGTACGTAATTATTATTTGAACTGAAAATGTGTATAAGTGGGAAGTTATTATTATTCGGCTTAAGTTCACAATAATTGAATTAATGTAAGTTCAAATTATTTTTAAGAGTTGAATATTAGAATATCTAAGCAGAATAGCAGAATGGAGTAGTACTACTAATTTCGACAGCCGCTACGCTGTCATCATCAGCGGCCTTTGTTCGCTTTTACCACGTTTGATCGTGGATACTAGTATTAATGAAACATCAGCCAAATTTTATGAGGATATAGAATATGAGTCCTATTTCTTTTATTAATACCCAGTAAAAAATTGTCATGTTTTTTCAAGCTCTAAAGAAATAAAGCGCTTCATAATTCGCTTTAAAATATGAGCTTGTTCAGAAGTTGATTTCATAGCGTCACAACAATGCAGGTTTTGAAGCGAAAAAAGTATTTGCTTTTTACTTATACAAAAGTTTCGTACACGAGCTATGCAAAAAAGCTGATTTTATAGTGCTGATCCAAAGCAGGTTTTTAAGCGAGAATGAAGAGTAAGTTTGTTTGAGTTTCTTGGTGCCGTTTTGCAACAGTGTTTTTGGTCGAGTGATTGGTACGTTGGACTTCAAACCTGAAGGTTCTTAGTTCGATACTAGTTGAAGTTAAAATAACAAACATTGAGTAAAAATATGAAAATAATAAAAAATTGCGTTAACGACACCGATCCACATCGAGCCATTTTTTCATATATTTTCAGTTCTAGTGCTGAAAATATTGATGATTTTCAGCGCTTCAAAAGCGCTTCTGTGAGCAAAAATGTAGTAGTCTAATCCGGGAACTCGCCATACAAAAATCAGCAGCGATATCAGCAGGTTTGTCAGCGCTACTTTTATTCCATAATAGTAGAAACCTGCTTTATTGGAAGCAACTTTTTTACTGGGTATGGTGAGCCGAATTCTGATTCTTTATTCCAATTTTTCCAACTCTTATTTTTATTTCTGGTTTTGCTTGTACGTAAGCTCCGGCCATGATAAATCAACCTATTGTTGTTGTGCATTTCATATTCCACTCTTAAAAATAATTTGAATTTACATTAATTCAATTATTGTGAACTTAAGCCGAATAATAATAACTTCCGACTTATAAAAAAAAATTTCTGTATCTTATCATAAAATATTTTTTTTTTAATTTTGGCTCTGCTAATACCGTAGATAATGACGAAATATAGAGCAAAGGCGAGGCCAAATACAAAATTTTAAAATTCAAAGCCAAATATCTTTGAAAGCATTAAAGCTAACTTAATTAAATGAACTATGTTGTCTTTATCTGTTTATAAACTTTACATCAAGCTTAAATTTGCTAAAATCGGATACTATTTGTAATAGTTATGAGGCCGAGAAAGTTTTTCATGCACGACGTACTCAAATTCGACACCCGCTAGCTCAATGTTTGTTTCAACAGGGTAGCTAAAATTGCAACATTATTAAAGTTTAAGTCATCCTCTATGATTTTCACATACATTGTTTTGCAATTGTATCTCAAGTTTCAAAGATACATGTTTATTACCATTTTTTGTAGCTAGTGCTAAAAACTAATTAAATAAATTAAGCAATTTCTTGGTGTCTATAAGAAATATAAAATAATTATTTTAAAAACTTAATAGATTTTGATCCATCAACACATTAGCAGCCTTATGTATAACGATAATTTGGCATACATTGAACCTCTTATTAACAAGTTTATCAATACAATTTGATTCGCAACTAAATTCCATGGCGATTTATTATGTAAATTTATATTGAAAAATTTTTATAATACATTAATGCTGAAGATATATTGTCTGGAGAAGCTTAAACAAATCTTGGAAATAATGTATTGCTTATACATATTATTTATATGAACCGTGTTGAGTGACCTAAAAACAATTTCAAAAATGTACTTCGTAGGTTAATTTTTGTTGCAAACTTCTGCATTTAATGTCTTTCAAATATGTTAACCTTAAACATTTAATCAGTTGTTAACACCGTTACTTTTATTTAAATCTATCGCAATACAAGCAAATGATCATTTATTTACCAAATCTCAATGGGACACAAAGAGGATATAAAAAGTAAATACTACAATTCTTCAATACAAAAAAAAAACTGAGACAAGAACAAATACACAAAGCACTTGAAGCAAGCGAAATGTATAAATATATTCCCTACATACACATCCATAAAACAACCAACAACAAGAAGGATTTCTATTTTACTTTTAATTTTAACGCTTTTTGTATCTCACTCTAAACGCGTGTTTCGTGTAAACGTGTTATATCGCAGAAACATGTTCGTATGTATGTGAGGCTATATCAGGTGAGTTGCGGATGTCAGGTTAGTTTAGTGTTTTAAATATGGTGCTGGTTCTAATTCATTTGACAAATTTAGTTTAGCTATTCCTCTCCGGATGCCAATTATTAGCCCAAAACTTCCGTTTTATTTTATCACTGGCGAGTTGGAAAAATAATTCAACTTATGTATGTGCATGGTACATGTACTCATGTATAAAAAATAGAAATTAGTAATGATTATTTTAGCTAACCAACAAATGATAAAAAAAATGCAGAGAAAAAAAAATCCAGAGAAAAAAAAAACCCAGAGAAAAAAAATCCACTAATTTTGGGAGCTAGAAAAAAGAAAATCAACTGAAGCATAAATAGAATCATGGATAAAATACTAAAAACTCCCAATTGATTTTTTTAAAGATAATTACTTACATACTCGTACATACATCCTCTCTTTGAAATTTTTTTTACTATATTGACAGTTGCCGGCTTGACACAATTGATTGATCCTGCAACACAAAATCTTAAAAATATAGCTAATAATAAAAATTTTTTTTATATAGTTAGCACGTATAAGAAGAGTGCTACTCCAGAGAAGGAGCTTCTAGCGAAACAGCATTATCAACGAAACGAATAATTACATGCTTAAATATTATTAAATCCTGTTTTTAAGAACTTTATAGTCCCTGATCAGAGAGAGGTACATATTTTTCAATACTACTTGTTCAAAGATAATTGAACATAGAAATTTAGAAATGTTTATTAAGGTTACTTATCAATATATTTTAAGATATAAATAAGTTCATTAGTTAAGGGATGCTAAATTTTTCCTTATCTGTTAGTGATAACAATATGTGTAATGTGTATAGATATATTTACTTAGGATGATTTCACTAATGAGCGGTAATTTTGTAGTTTTTCCTTGTCTATTAGTGATAAGAAATTTGTAAACCATAATCTTAGATCAAATTGTTTGTTAGCGATAAGACATCGGTAAACTGCAGTTTTAAATAAACATTCTATTTCTTGGGTTACGTTTATCTCTTTGTTATAAGACATCTTGTGCTGCAGTTTTTAAGATAAGCAATATTTTGGTTTTCCTTTAGTTATAAGATATGTGTAAATTGTAATATTAACTCAATTTAAAAACTGATAAGCACGTTTTTTGTCATCAAAGATTTAGTATATAAGTAGATGTATTTTTAAAAAAATAGTTAGTAATAAATATATGTTTGAGCAGTAAACACTACTAATAACTGATTTTGGATATTAAACTATAATTAATTAGTTCTGTCAAACTTTAGGATGGCATGCATGTTAACTAACAATGATTCAAAAATTTTTATGTTGATACTCAATTTATTTTTAGCTTGAAAAAATTGAGAGCAAAAGTACTTTGTAAGTGTCTGGTTATGTTCACTTAATTGTTGATAAAATCAACATTTATCCATTGCTTTCCATGTTTTATTCGTAAGACACCTCGTCTGAAGGATAATAGTTAAAAGGTAAAGTTTTTGCCGTTTTAAATTTTTTATGAGTTTAAACAGATTTTTTTTCATATTATAACTTCTAGCACTTCGATTAAATTAAAAAATGATGTTGAGAAAATTCGAATATAATTTTGTCTTCTATTGATCGAAATTGGGCATACTTTTCTCGAGTTAGGATGAAATATGCTGATATGGCTTGTAGAAATACTAGTCATATTATTACAATCTGTACGCGATAGAAAAATACAGAAAACGGATTTAATTTTAGCGCTTTCGACTCTTTATATACCACATATTTTTACTTAAAGGACCGAAAATTTTTTTTTTAAATCAGTGTTATTGAATAAAATCAATCTAAAGAAATACATATAAAATAGGAACTTCCCGGAATCCCAGGCTATTTTCGATTTCCCGGAAAGTTGGAAACTTTAAGGAAAGAACAACTCTAATAATAAGCAAAAAAATATTAGTATTATAAAATCCAATGTAATAATCGGGTATGTTCTGTATTTCAGGTGGAATTAAAATGTGCGGAATTATCAAAGCATTGTTGTTATAAATATTAATTTACAACAACAATGCTTTGATGATTCCGCACATTTTAATTCCACATGAAATACAGAACATGCAGGAATATTATAAGCAAAGTTTTGAGCAAAATTATTTATGGCCAGAGCTGCCGTTTTGGTTACTTTTACCCCGAAATTGGTTACTTTTTTTCTAATGTGTACTTGTGTACTTTTTTCTAATATGTTTACTTTTTTCAAACACAAAAATAACAATCCTTTATAGTAGTTAGTTTAAATTTGCATAGTTCTTGCCCATACGAGTCAACTTCGGCTGTGCAACTTTCTTGAATTTTCTTTTGGAGTTGCATTCATGTCCATACAATGAAGGTCTTGTTGCGCAGTTTTTTTCCATACACTCACAATATTATGACAACAATGAAATGTATTTTGTTCAAGAAGTATTCAGTACAATCGTTTTTAAGACATTTGGAACGATTTTCCGTCATCCCACGTCAAATTTGGTTTGAAAACAGACCGGTTTCGGCTATGTGCCATCTTCAGTGTTCTATTGAATACTAAAATTTTTAAAACACTAAACATTTAAAATTATAAGCAATCTTATTTTTAACTGATTCTAACATTCAACAAAAAAAAAAGTAAGTACACATTAATAAGGATTTTCGGTTGCTTTTAATATTGTCCGTTGTTTATGGTATAAGTACCAAAGTACATGCATAGAAATAATCAAATCACACAAATAATCAAAATATTCTGTACGTAAAATAAGCTGAAATTGCAATTGAAAATATATAAATACACATTTAAAATCAGTGGTGTAGTGGTTAGTATGTTCGACTATTAAACGATAGGTCACATGTTCAATCTCAGCCAAGAGCATGCGTGTGTTTTTTTAATTTTTATGTTAAATGCATAAAATTGAGTAAGTTTATGTTGTCTTCGTGCAGCTAATTTACATACTATGATTTGGCTGAATGGTTTGTACGTCGGACGTCAAACCTGAACGAGCTTTGTTCGATTCCCAGTAGAAGTTAACATAACAAACAGTGAGTAAAAATATAATTTTATTAAAATATTAATTAAAGATATGAAATAATAAGCCTTTAACATTTAAAAATAAAGCAAAATTCAATTATTTTTACGGGACTTGGGGTTGATTATTTAACAGTAAAAATGGCAGAAACAAGGAAACCTCTTTTATTTTTAAGGAAGCTACTATTAATTCTTTTGACAGTCAAATTGAGGGTGCTGTTGGCTGAGTAGTTAGCGCGTTTGACTACAACACCTGAGGTCTTCATACCAAGACTTGTTTCAGGCAAGCCAACAATATCATGCATTTTTCTTATGTGCATTGGTGTGTTATTGTGTTGGTTGTTGTTGGACTGTTAAAGTGATGAAGGCATAGCACTGATCATCTTGGCAGTACCGGCAGCGATTAATAGTAACTTATCCTACTACGCTTCACAGCACCATCCACCGTCGGTATCGTAGCAAAACCGTCGGCGAACTATAATAACTAATAAAATGACTACACAGCTTAAACAACTCAATGCCTCTACTTGACACCAGAGGGCGCTTGCAACACTGATCTACAAAAAACGCGCAATAGCAGGGTTGTAGATGAATTAAGGTTTCTATCTCTTTCCCACTTCACCACCTGCTCTCTCTGCACTCTCCCTTTCACAAAGAAGGTAACACATTAATTAATTAACTGGTAGGCATTAATTGCCTGATTGTGTTACTTCTCTTTAAAAAAATTTACCCAAACAAATAATGAATCATTAATTTTTTATGGTTTTAAGTCTATTAACTTTTTACCATTTAAAGTGGAATAAACTTTTTGTTAAACTTAAATGAAAAGGATAAGCGAGAAAAGAGGTGATATGCGACTTCTAAGCGCCTTGATCGATTTTCTTCAAAAACACTCGATCATGTCACTCGATCATGTCATCTTTCAAGCAAAAGAAAAAGTAAATCCAAATCGGCCATCCGTTTGGGCTCTATGATGGCGCAGACAGACACATAGATGTACATACATGCACACTGTACAAATTTATAGTACCCTCTTTTTTCCTTTTTTAATATTTTCATAAATTACTGCATTTTTTGCATAATATTTCCGGACGGGTCCTCAAAGCTATAAAACTAATTATTGATTATAATCTGCACAAAAACATCTTTCTATTGAGAGTAATTTTGCTGATGTGAGTTTCAGGATACCTTACTGGTAATGCCAGGATGTTGGAGCTTTTGTGTTTTTACTTTAGACCATACAATTTTTACAACTTGATTTGAGGACCGGTCTGGAAATATGACACGAAGAATACTAAAAGTGCTGTAACATATAGTAATATTAAAGTCACTAAAACTACAGCTAATCGGAAATTTTTTGGTGATTCCTGAATTCAGCAGATGAAAATACATAAGAATTATCTATCTTGATCTCTGAAACATTCAAACATTATGTTAAAGACTGAAGTACAAATTTAAATGTAATAGTTCATTTACTTATATTCTATTCTTTAATAATAATCAGGTCTCGGAATTTCATGAAAATGCATGTTTTTAGTGGTGATAGATATAGAGGTATTGACTAATTATCTATGCGAATCATCAAATTTTAAGTAGTTTGGCATCGATTCGTAGTTGTATATATATGCATATTTTGGTGGTAAGTACATATTTTGGCTTTTTTTGCAATAAATGCATATTTTTGAAGACATACAAATTTTGTTAATGCATATTTCTCAATTTTTGGAAAAATAACATTAATAGGCTGATTATGGATGGCAACCGAGCCTTAGTTGGATTGCCAGTTGGTGAAAATGATGCAACTGATGGCAACTATCAACTGAGAGCTGTCAATTTAAGTTGCTTTTTAGTGCTTTTCAGGTAACCGTTAATTTTCAGTTGCCGACTAGCAACGCAACTAAAGCTCGGTTGCATTAAATAATAGACCAAATTATGCTTGTTTTATGTTTTTTCTCTAATAATAAAATATTAAAAAAAAAATATTTTCATATTATTTTAGTTTTGATGCTTTGTTCGTAGGTAAATGCATATTTTTGCGCTCGATATATTATTCAACTGAAGTATATGTATATGTATATAAAACAGTTTTTAAATTCATAAAAATTTTGGTTAATTTTCTTGCATTTGGTTACTTTTTTCTTAAATTTTAGTTACAAAAATTTTTTGGTCCTGGCAGCACTTTTTGTGGCAACATTGGTTATTATATTATTCTCTTTCATAATTTCTTGTCGTTGCTCTTGTTTAATGTTGTCGATTTTTATACAGCGCATGTTATCCGTTTCAGTTATTGCACGAATACAATTTTTTATCCATACGTATACGTAACGTAATGCTATTTATGACTTATTCGTTGTTTATTTGAATAGTTTTCATTCTCTTGTAAAAACTTAAGAGTTTTGAGGTAGATGAAATAATGACAACTTAGAGAGTTTTTCTTTTACAAAAATCATAAATACTTTTAAGACTTAAAAGCAATTTACATAAAATTAAAAAGGCGTCTCAAAATATATTATAAATTTTTCATCTTTTCATTTGGTTAAAATAAATTGGTTGTGAAAAATGATGCACAGTGGTACCAATCGGAAATAAATGTATTATATCTGTATCTTTGAAATTTACGATCCGATTACAAAACGATGTATATAGACACCATAGAGGAGAATCTCACCTTTGAGAATGTTTAAATTAAACCACCCTGTAGAAGCATGCGGTGAGCTACAGGTTGTCAAAGTTGACTGCCTCGGGCATTAAAAACCTTATTAGCCTCATAACTTTTACAAATATTATCCGATTTTAATGTATTTAAACTTGTTGTAAAGCTTATAAATATACTACAAAAATACATTTTATATCGTCAATATTTTAAGATATACTTGGCTTTGAATTTTTGTCTCAATTCGTTTTTTAGAAAATCTGCTTTCCACACTTTTTAGCGGGTGGGTAATAATTAAAGGTTCGATGAATTATATCAAATATATCTAATATAATTTGTAAAGAAATTTGAAAAACTCAATAGACGTTTATTATTCTTAAGCGACTAATTAGAATTTCGCTGAAAAATTCACTATATTCGCCAAATGCTGGATGTATCGTAAATGCTTTAGTCGATTTAAAATTTCAACAGCAGTCACATCTGAAGTGTTTTCTTTTGAAATATGGAAAAATAAAATTTTGTTCTGAAAATTTTTTGAGAAAAACGTCTAGCAATTAAGCTCTATTTTTGTAAAAATTTACCCATTTTTCAACCTCATTTCAAAGTTTAATCATCTCAACGTCAAAATAGCATTAAATATTCGAACACCCTTACATAATTCACTTTTTCTAAAAACATATAGCATTTTTTGTTGTATGACTTTTATAATACACTAAGTATAAACATTTCAAGTCTGTTCATAACCCTACGTCTATACCTGATATATTTTTATCATGACAAAAGTCAAACTTTATATTGAAAAATAATTTATTTTATGTTAGCTGTTTTTCATATATGGAATTTGACATTTGTCATTATAAAAATATATCAGATATAGACGTAGGGTAAAGCCCTTATGACACTACATTTTTCTTGCATTGTTTTGCTATAGGATTGAAAGAAAGAAAAAGCAAATGATAGAAAGAAACAACTAAACAAATTGTAAAGAAAACGTAATGGCTTCTTTAGGTGCTGCCTACTTTTTATTTATAATAAAACGACAAAAGAAAAAAAAGTTGAAAAAAGAGGCGCTAAGTCGCTGAACTCGTGAATAAACCGATAACTTGGCAGCACTTTAATGTTTCAAGCTTGAAATGTCAATTTTAAGTTGAACATTTTTACATTTTTTTTGACAGGCCCCCTTTTTTTATCGATAACATTAGTAAAAGCTTTGATAATTTGGTATTTATCTTAATATAGCTGAACTCTTTGCACCTGGTAAAATTTTCCATTATATTCTATTTGCACTGTTCTCCAAAACTTGAAAAATTAAGAAAAAATGTAGTGTCATAAGGGCTTAAGATACATACACCATTAGGTCAAAATTACATTATATCTACGCCTTAGCGCCAAATGATCGTAAGTGACAAAAATTAAATTTTTCAGGAGAGTGGTTTTTATTGTATATAAACATGATTTATATTCATAAACTGTTGCTCAGGATTGAATTGCACGGCCTGTATTTCAAAAGTTATCAACAAATTTGACATTTTAACGATTTAAAGCTATGGGTAGGCTCATAAAATTTTGATTTCAATAAAAAAAAAATGGTTTTTTACAAAATGTCGCTTACGATCGTTTGGGGCTAAGGGGTCGATCTATTCGGACATAGATTTTCATGATATATGGCTTATTTTATTCGTAAGGCACCTGTCCTTAAGAACAATAGTAAATAGGTAAAGTTTTTGCAGCTTTAAATTTTATGAGCTTTTAGCAAGAAAAACTTTTTAATTTTGAGTGAAAAAGCTCTTTTTTCGATACTGATTTGTGAATAATTCCGAAAGCGTTGATCAAAAAACTATATACATGTTTATAATGTTGGAAGGTAATAACTTTTAACTTAAACTCGTTATATTCCACATGTTTTTATATAAAGAACCGATTTTTTTTTTGCAGAGCAGTGTAATTTATGAAATTTTTTTTTAATAATAAAACTCAAATTTTTTTTCTATGCAACTTTAAACTATTATTTATATTATTTGCTTATATGTTATTATTTCCATTTCGTCAAAATTTAAGGCACGGCTTTAATTAATTGGTTAGACATCTAATTTAGCTATAACTATAAATATGTATGTATGCACAGTGGGGCAGAATCAAAATATTAAAAAAAAATTTTTTTAATATAAACAAACACAGCCCGGGAATCGAACCCACGACCTCTGGACTGGCAGGCTAGCATCGCTACTACTCAGCCACAGGGGCACCCATTTGGAATAAAAATCAGGCATTTCTAAGCGGATAGATCTAACTGAATAAAATTTCACACGGACATAGCCGAGGAGTATTTATACTTATGTTTTAAATAGCAGTTTACTTACTTGCTCAGCAATGGAGCTATGAAGTAGTAAAGTAGAGCACTTCGGCCGTATAAAATTGTTTACTGCTTGCCATTTTTTGGTTTCTCATCGAATTACAAAGTATTTGGAAAATACTGGACCAAAGTTTTGAAAAATTGAAAAATTTCAATTTGCAAATGAGTATAACTCGCTAATTATAAGAGATAAACGAACTTAAGCCAAACTAATTAAAATAGCTTTGGATAAAAAACCATACAGTTCGACTAAAATTCATAACGCAATTTATAAGAGATAAGTGTATACAACCAATCATGTATCTTTTAGATCTTAATAAGGGCTATAATAGAGCAAAATAGTTTTGAAATCGGATCAGAAACAAAAAATGCAAGCATTAAAAACAGTTACATGGCCGAAGAGCCATACTTTGTGACTTCATAGCTCTCCTCCTTAGTAAGTAAGAGAGTTGATATTTAAAACATAAATAGAAATACTCCTCTGCTATGTCCATGTGAATAATATTTCGATAAAACTATCCGTACAAAAATGCCTGATTTGTGTTCCAAATATTTTGATTCTGCCCCACTGTGGTAAGTATGTAAATAACCTGAATAGATACCATTTAATATTGAAATTGTTAAATTTTTGTAACAGCTCATGCAAAAATTCCTTTAAGGTAAGTGACTTTTTTGTCAATAAAAACTTTCACATCATTCTTTAAAATCCTTTTTTTTAATAAAATCTCAACGTATTCTACACATAAGACCACATTCTTGCCACTATAGTATTATAATACTTACTTATACATTCACAAAGCAAGTTGAAGTATACACGTTTTTATTTGTTTTTTTTACGTTGGTTTATTTTACGGTTTGTCTTGATTTTTTTATTCTTTCCTTTTTTGTTTTCTCTTTATTTCCAAGTTTAAAAGAAGCTGTCATTCAGGTGTCCTAAAAATATATGACTAAGTGTTTTAGTGTGATTGCAAGAGTTTGCTTATGTATTTGTGCTCCTAAAAGTATGTGTAACGATTGAGATGGTTTTGTAGGTTGAAGATGAAAATGAAAGAGAATTTCTATACATGTACTTTAAGTCCATTAACATTCTTATCAGTATATTTGATCTTGTTGCCATATATTTTCTTTAAATAAAAATATATGTATTTTTTTTATTAATGTTAATGTTGGTGCTGTTGTTGTTGTTTTTCGTTTTTAGCTTATCACATATTCTTTTCATGAATTTTTGTCAATTTTGTTAAAAGTGACCCATATTTTATAAAAAAAAGATGACAGAAATCACAATATTTTATTTATTTGTGTGAGTATGTGTGTCGTTCATTATATGTATTGCATTGAAGCTGTTTTCTGTTCTTGATGTTTTAAGTTCACATCACTCATACGCACATATGTATGTTTACTCGTATTTACATGAATGCAAGTGTACTCATCATCAGCAACAACAACAACAACATAAAAGAGTGTACATATTTCATTGACTTTAAAATATTCTTTGTGAATCCATTTGTGTCTGTGTGTGTGTGTGTGCTGAAGTAAATATTCATTCGTACATTTTTATGAATGTCGAGCTAAAATTGAAACACCAAAAAAATATTTTTGTAGGGCACCTCTGTACTATGCTTGTTTGGATACATGCTCTTAGCAGGATGCATTTTCGTTTGTTTAAGTGCATTGTGTTAAAAAAAGACATAAGAAAAAATATAAATCTTGAAGCTTTTATATTCGTAAAATTATTTCGAGCAAGGACAAAATATTTATTTTTAAGTAATTGTAAGCAATAGTAAACATTAGTGTGACACTTTACACTTGTGCAGGAAAACATAAAGGGAAGTAACAATAGCATAAGTATGTATAAAATAATCTAATTTTTGCTTTTCGGCAAATAGAGAGACAAGTTTTTTTTTCATGATAAAAGTTTGTTGCTCAATCATTGAGCTTATGAGTTTAAGAGCTTCTTATCTAAGTAAACTAGTAAGTATGAGTGTGATACTTAGAGTGTGCTTGAAGTAACAAGAAAAGGTCCCAAATACATTTTAGTATATTTTGTTTTATAATAAAACACATCGTGAATTTCTGGATTAATTTTGAATTTCGTTCGAGAATTTTGATGCCTTTAATATTCAAATAATTGTTTATGTATGGAAAGCATAAAAATAGGTTTTTGTTTTGACAAATTTGTAAGAAATCACAAAACAATTCAGCAAAACTAGCCATTTTTCAAACTCTTAGCACTCAGGGATGACCCCTACTCATGCAATGCATTGTGCCAGAATTAGCAAAATTGGTTATTAAAGATGGCACATAGCCGAAACCGGTCTGTTTACAAACCAAATTTGACGTGGGATGACGGAAAATCGTTCCAAATTAAAAAAAACCCCGTCGGAAGAAAAACAGAACACTCAAAATTGATTATGGTTCCAGCACTGAAAGTGACAGGAAAAACCTCTGCAGGGATTTTATTCCACATACGAACTGTTCGGCTAAAAAACGATTTCTCTCTGTAATGTGTAGTACTTTTAGGATACTCAGCCAAATCATACACTACGATCGGAGTGGCTTAAGTTCATTCCGTATTTGCATTCCGAATGTTTTTGTTTTACAATTTTTCAGATTCTATTCATTTTGTATTGTGTTTTGAATTTTTTCGTTGTAAAAATCATAACTTTTAAACCAATAAAGCGTAATAAAAAGAGAGCTTCTATGGCTTTAAAATACATAAAACTCATGGGGACACGCCCACAGGGCGTGTTACTATATTTCATTAAAATTCAATATTACTTTGCATACCAAAAAAAAAGGCACATTTAATTTACATCAAATAAATTATTTGTATCGCAAATACGCATTTTTTTAATATTTTACACAAAAAAATTATTTTCTCCAAAGAAATTTTATTATTCAGGTTTTAAGTTTGTTCAATTAAATTTTACAATTAAATCATTTTTATTGAGAAATTATTTTTCAAAGCATGTAGTAATGGAAAAAGAACAAATACCAATTTCTTGACTTTTGTAAGCGTCGGACTGAACATCGATGTTTTCGGGATCAACCACGATCCCATCGTCAGAGCTCTTTATACTCTAAGCAAACCCGTAGCCCGCCAATTAAACAGTTAATATCCAACATTGAACCAATTTGCATTAAGCTCTTTTTACTTGCTTGATCTTTTAGAAATTTACCATACTTGGCTCTTGTCTTAATCAATCACTACTTACTTGTGCTATTATTTCTCACCTAAATTGAACGATCTTAAGCCTGAATAATACAATTTCTTTAGATGAAGCCCATAACACATAATAAAAATTAGTTTCTTTATTATTACATCATTTAGTTCTAACTTTTTTATATTCATATATATATATATATATTTTGTTTTAAATAATTGTGAACCTTAATTAGTTTACGACAAAAAACTTATGCTTACATTTAATCACGACATTATTAGCATTCTTATTAATTGCAATATAGTTGAATTTATTGTTAAAAAATTTAGCTACAGTCATGGTATGTTTAAAATTCGACAACAGAATGGTTCTATAACAATAAAATATGGTTACGAAAAGACAAAATTAAGGCCATAAACAGGAATTCAAAAATTAAAATCCAAATGTCCTTTGAATTGTAAGGCATAATTTATGTTTCTTTATCCTCATATCAGTTCTATAATCAACTCAGAATTGGTGAATATATCTAAAAGTTTCGAGCTCCAAAATATATTAGTTCTTTCGCTACGAATTTTGTATACATCGTCTTGTAAACGTTTTAGTGGTGTAAAAAATATCGTATTTTTTTAAATCTTTTTGTGACACAAACGAGACAGAAAACGAGTTCACTATGCGTAGCACTTCAATTTTTGTTACAACTCCGTTACTCTAGGAATAAGTTTAGACTTATGCACTCTATATCTTACACAAACAATGATAAGAACCAATAACATTTGGGCAAGAATATTTGTCCGTTGCCATTTTAAGGTTAAATTTAATGACATACGACATAACAGCGAATATTGATATGTGACAACGATGATTTGCAATTTTTTTAAAGCTGCATTTAAATAATGTAACCCCATTGTGTTGTATAAGCACTCTTTATGATAAAATTGTAAAATTATATATATCTAAGTATACAAATGTACGTATATTTATATATATTTATATATGTATGTTCTTTAGAAAGCTAACAATGTTAAATTAAAAACAATTTGATATATTTCGAAAAGTCAATGAATAAAATATATTTGACCTTAATGTCACGACCTTAATGTTAACTTATTTCTTAGTAGGGGATAGACGTAGACCATTTTCAGTCTAGAAAACTTTTTTTCAATACTTACACTTTGCTCAAGCAAAAATTGCGGGGCTTCTAAAAGACATCAATTTATTAGGATGTAGTACATACATATGCATACATCTATATACACATGCCTACTTATACATATGTATATATGTATGTATATATGTGTGTATATGGATTTATTTATTATATGTTTTGTTTTTAAGTTTAAATTAAATTTAAATATTCCTCTCCTAACCTTAGTCAACGTTATGCACACATTCATGCACACAAATGTTCAGTTGCCTACAATCAATCAAAAAATTACATTTATATGAAAAATATGAAAAATGTCCACAAGAAATTCAGCATGGTAAAGAACTGTATTTGTATCTTTATTTTTATTTTTTGCTAAAGGCAAAGCAAAATACATTAACGTTCACAGTTGCCAGATCTTGTATTTTCTGTCCCCCCAAAAAAAATATTGTACATATATTATTATATTGAAAGAGCACTTTTTTTTGTAAAATATGTCTGTAAATTAAATTGTATTGACTGTCCTGAAATCCCTCCTATTTTAGCAAATATCTCCAAAAGCTTTTAACAGTTGAGCAGCTTATTATCACACAGATGACATACATATGTCATGTACTGATATTTACTACCTGTGCCACAATGTCGACAAGTCGATGTCGTTATCATATTTATATTGACAACAAAAAAAATTTAAGTTTTTTATTATTGTTTTTAATATATATATGAGAATGACAGCGACTTGTCGACATTGCGGAACAGGCAATTAATCTTAAATCTTCTTTAATCGTTTAGAAATGTAGTCCATTTTCCACTTATTTATATGTTACTGCGTTAAACATTTTCCATAAAGAACATTTAAAAGATTCACCTGCGCTTATGCATTAACCTTTCTTAAGATGCTATCGAAAAAAGAACCATAACAATACCTAACAATGTTTCCCCTAAATAAAAAATATATCCCTCAAATCTTTAGGACAGTATCCTAGCCTGACAATACTGTTTACATTTCTTGAAACAAAATACGCACACTCTATAACAAATACCAAAATATAGTCATCCAATGAAACACGTTGGCACACGATACAAAAATACTAGTTTATACTAGGGGTAACGAATACCGATACCGATACCGATATATCGGCGATACTTCAGATTTTCCGATACATCGGTATCGACGATATTTTACTGTCGATACACCGATACTTTTAAAAAAATTTCAGAGTTTTTTTTAAGAAATAATTTATTTTTGTTCGATTTTACCGTGAATTAAATTCACTTCGTTATTTTTTAAATCTTATTAATATCAATTTTAAAAATTAATAATATTTTATGCTGTTATTTTGTAAAAAAAATATTTATTTTTTGTTAATTTTACCATGAATTCAAATTCAAGTCGTTGTTTTTTAAATCTTATTCCAGCAAAAAAAAAAGATATTCCAAAGAAGTCATGAAAATGTAGAATTCGCGATCTGAAAGTATTGCAAATTTGGATAATTTCTTATTAGTTTTACATATCCTTGCCATTGCAAGAAGTTCTGTTTTTCGATTACCAATTACCGAATTGGAAGCGATGCTAGGACAAATTTCCTTTTCGGTATTCTATCATGATTTTTCCTCAAGGAAAAAGGATACAAAATCACCCATTTTCACAATTTTTTTTCTGCGAATTTAAACTCAGAACTGTATTTTCATGTAAATTTAAGTGAATAAATATAAACTTAGAAGTCTTTTAATAATTAAGCTATTAAGCTATTTAGAAGAATATTAGTTGATAAATGTCCTTTAAAAAATCGATTTTTTAAAAAGCATGGCGGGTATTTTTTAAAATTATCAGGGAATTAAAAATGTTTACTTGCTTTTGTACTAATTATCTGCATATTTTTAATATAGATTTTTTGGAAGCAAAGAAAATGTACCTCCTTAAAAATTACTGCCAATGTTTTATCAATTTTAAATATTCTCTCTTATAATGTAGTTTTGTATAATAAAAAAATTGCGCTTGAGTTTTGTTAATCTAAACTTGAACTTAATTTCAATATTCGTATCGGTATCGGAATCGGTATCGGCGATATTTATTTTTAAATATCGGTATCGGTATCGGATCGGCAAAACGGCGTATCGTTACACCCTAGTTTATACGTTTGGCAGACATTAGGGATGAAAGCGAATAATGTACTGGTTTCTTCTTGGGACAATTGCAAATCATTTAAACTTCAAATATATGATTTTCAACATTATAAAAACAATTTCTTTTACAAGATATTTATTAGAAGAAGCCGCTGATAGACGATACTTGCATACATACATACGTACATATATTAATTACAATTTATGTATGCAAAATAGATTTTTTGACTCTTTTAAGTGACTTTTTTAAGTGACTTTTTGTGTAACACTTGAAAAAAATGTGTAAAAAACTTTGAAGTAGATTTTTGTGTTAAATGAAATTATTTTCGTCTCAATGGATGTATTTTGTTTAACTGAGAACTTATTAAAGCCCTGCAGAAATGTATTTGTGAGAATATTCAAGACATTTGTTTTTTCTCAAATACATTACTGTACTGATAACCCATAAATCAAATAATGCCAACTACTGTCAATAAAGAATTCGTTGAATTTTTTGAGTATTCATGCCGAAGTAAAACGACAGAGAAGTGAGTATATGATCGAGATATTTGGATGCTTGCTTTTTTTTTTAAGAGACTCCCATAAAAATTTTGTCTTTGTTTGCATATACATATGATTGTATTAACGAGCTGGACAAATCCTTTTACTCTACTTTATAGTACTTTCAAGCAACATATCTCTGAAACAATGCAAGCATTGTATCATAAAAAAAGAAATGATATCTACAGCATCAGCAGGCAGATGTGCATGTAATGGGAAGTTTGTCGGCTATTTGTCGTGTATTTATATTTGCACAACATGAACATTAAAATAAACAACAACAAAACAACAACAAGAGCTTAACAGTGCGTTGTAGCAATCCACAAAGAAAATAAACACTAAAATTTATTTAGTTTGCTCTGCGCCGGGCACTGATCTACTATAATTTTATTGCTTGTGATCTGTAGTGCAATAGAATTTCAAAACTAAAATTGGTACATATTGACGTGTTTGGATTTTTAGGGTCCCGTACACCCTATTGTTTTCGCTACGCTGTCCGTCGGTCTATCTGTTTGTCACAGGCTGTTTTCTCGGGAACCGTAAGAGCTACGGACCTCAAATTTTCACAGAATATCTTGAACTTTTTCCGCTACAACAACAAATATATAACAGCTAAAAAGTAAAGGGTGTTCTAAGGCACGCAACGAAACATGTTAAATTCTAATGTAATATACTTACAGACACTTAATATATACACTTTAGATTTTTAAAGTGAATGATGAAACAGAACTGGGGCTACACGATTTTTTCCATAAAAATTGACAGTAATCATACGCCGTAAAGTGCAGTCATGAGATAGAATCTATTTTATTTTGAGAACAATTTTTCTCTTGCTCTCAGTTTAAGCCACTCATTCTCTCAACAATGTTGCCGTGTTTAAAAAAAACATACTATTTTCGTACGATGTATAAGGTCAAAAGAAAATAAACAATAATATGACTTTTGAAGCTATTGCAGTCGATTTAGTTTTGGCCCTGTTTATTTGGCAGCGTTTTAGCCTGAAGTTGCAGACTTGGTTCTGTTTCATCGTTTAGTGTTAATTTTTGTAGTCTGTGGAATAGACTACAACAATTAACACTAATATTTAAAACAATAAAATTTAAAGGGTGCTCTATCAGTTAATGTAATTTTGACTATGTATTTTAGACAGCTTGCTATATCTTGAAAACCGTAAGAAACAAACTCTTGAGATATTAAAAATCGCTAAAACTAAAAAATTCCAAAATTAAAAATAATGTCAAAACGAAAAATAGGCAAAACGAAAAAAGCGCTAAAAGGAAAAAAGCACCAAAATTAAAAAAAGTCGCTAAAACGCAAAAAATCACCAAAAACTAAAAACATCGACAAAAAACTAAAAAAAAGACACAAAAAACCGAAAAAGCCAAAACTAAAAACATCGACAAAAAACTAAAAAAAAGACACAAAAAACCGAAAAAGCCATCAAACCGAAAAAATTCACTAAAATCTAAAAAAATCGCTTAAACTAAAAATATCGTTAAAAAACGAAAAAAGTCGCCAAGAAAGAAAAAAAAAATCACCAAAACGAAAAAAGAGCGCCAAACCCAAAAAAAAGTCTCCAAAAACCGAACAAATCGCCAAAACGAAAAAAGGGTCAAAATTGAAGAAAAAATCGCACAAAAAATCACCATAAACCAAAAGAAAATCCCATAAACCGAAAAAAACGTGAAAATAAAACTAAAAAAGCGAAAAAAGCTAAACTAAAAAAATCAGCAAAAAAGAAATGCAAAAAACGAAAAATGCAAAAAACGAAAAATAGCAAAAAACGAAAAAATTATAAAAATTAAAATCGCTAAATCAAAAAAAAAAAAACTTAAAAAAAAAATAAAAATAAAATTAAACGAAAAAGCAAAACAAAAAATTTTTCAAAATGAGAAAAAAGGGCAAAAACGAAATGGGATATATGTGTGTTTTTACGGAACCATTCGCGTGCGAGCCAAAGTCGCAGTTTACTGATTTTTTTTTCACCATATGGCAAATATTGTTTGAAGTTCGAGTACTTTAATGCTGGGCTTTAGCATACACACTCCTATATGAAGGAAAAACATTAGTAAAAAAAAACACCAAAATTGAAAGCTTAGAAGATGGTAGACGTTTTTCCAGTAAAAATTTGTGATTACTGGAAGCATTTTTGTAAGAGAGTAACAGAATGGAATTACTTGCAATTTAGCTTTTATAATGTATAATTTTTGTTCGCGATGAGCCGCTTAGAAGCAATAGTTTCTGTTTCTACAAAATGCTTATATTAGTGCTGGAAATCAATCAAATCATAAAAATATTTATCACTGAAAATATGTGGAAAAAATGGTTCAATGTGGATTGGCGAGGATGATGGATAGACGTGCTCACAAATGGGTTGACGTCATCGTTATGTTGAAGACTTATTATTTCTTATCTTTGATTATTAAATTTGTATTTTTACTCACTGTTTGTTATACAAATTGCAACTAAGATCGAACTAAGCACCATCATACGGGTAGCACGAAGTTGATATAAACTTACTCCTACAAATACATTATTTTAAAATTATTTACTTTACTAATTTTTTAAAATATACTATTCGTGGTCTATCATCGCAATTGTTATTTTTGTTTTTGTCTATGGATGTTTTTGACTTTTAACTCCCAAACCACCGACCCAAACGGAATTGACCTGAACATATCTTGAAGGAAGTTAAATGCTCTACGAAGAAGGTCCTAGTGAAATTTTTTGTCAGTGAACCATTTTCTTATAGACATATCCTTAACCTTGGTATGATTTATCAATTTGATTTTTAAACTTTGGAATTTTGTAATTCATGTAAAAATTAGTTTCCGATAAAAAGCCAATAAATATTCTTAAAGGAAATTAAATTCTCTTCATTCAAAAGTTATTCATAGTTAAAGTGAAAATAAAAACCAAACTTTAAGTATGCATAAGTTTTGAATGAGTGAATTTAGCTAAAAATCTTACTAAAAATCTTAAAAATATTTATTGGCTTTTTCCATTTGGATCAATGGTTTGGGAGTTAAAAGGCAAAAACCTGCATAGACAAAAAACATTTTTTAATTGCGATGATAGATAGACTTTTAAATATTATTATTAGCGGCTTAAATTCTGACAGTAATTCTTTTTTGACATCCCAAATAATATTTTCGATATACTTTTAAGAAAAACCAAAAGTTGATTTTTGTCACACTCTAGCATACACGCATAGTGTATACGTGCGTGTACTCTTCGTGTATACAATCGTATAATATATTTTAAGGGTCTTGCTTACATTAGTGCTTCAAAGAAGCACTATCGTCAGTGAGAGGAGTTAAATCTTAAATACTTATGTTGCTTTGCCTATATATTTTTTTCTTTATTTATTTATTTTCATTTCCTGTACAACAAGACTGAGTCTTATATGTAGAGTACAGGAACGCATAACGTTACGAAGATTTTTGTGATTAATAAATAATAAAATTTAATAAAAAATATAATAACAATGTTTGTAAAAGTAAAAATAAGAAATTAAGTAAAAGATTTAAATAAAAATAAATTGAAACTATTAGCAATGCTTTTAAGTTGTTCACTTAGTGGAAGAATGTTCCCAAGACGTGAGGCGTAGCTGCCATTCTGATACTAGGCATTGATGCCGAGGTATTACGTCGAGGTATTGATGTCGAAGTATTATTGTCATATAATGTTTCGGTTTCGTTGCGATTGGAAAAATCGTATTTTATCAAATATATATTTGGGGGTTTGACTGTTTATGATTTAATGCAAAAAATAAGAGTGCGAATTTTTAACAAGCTTTCGAGAGACACTCCGTAAAGATTATTAGAAACAGAGAACACACGGTCAAACCTTTTCACGCCTAGCTTTCTTTTGATAACTGAGGCACAGCCTGCAAATAATTCACACCAATATAATAGGGAAGGAGTCAAGTACGTTTTTTTATATTTTAAAATTATCGTATAAAGCTAACAGGCCTTCAGGCCTATATGTTCGTGCTCTTTTGCAAACGTAAGTGCATTTGTAGTAGCATTTTTAGTAGCATTTTTCTTAAATGTGCAATGCATTGCTTCTAACAGCTTTAGTGCTTCTAAATGTCGAATTTTTTGGGGGGGCTGTGCTAACTGTGGCTACATATGCTCTAAATGTTTGCAATTTTCTTTTTTAACAATTGTTTCTAATTTGACAACACATGATTTGAATTTTAACAACGCAAAGTTTTCATTTTGACAAAGCACTGTTCTTTGTTATTTTGTCAATAAACGACATACTTTTCACCACAAGCTACATACCGTCTGAATTACTTTACAGTAGTTGATTCAATTACTTACTAGTAAATAAATAAGCCATTTATTCTCTTACTCACTCTAAAACATTACTTCAAATTTACGATCATATATTGTCTAAATTTGTATTGAAAATTTCTCCTTGTCTAAATTTACATCGATTTTGTAGTTATTTTATTTAAAAAAAAACCGTTCAAATTAAACGTATTTAGTCCAAGTGGAAAAAATTTAACATAAAGTATAATACGGCTATGGCTGAATGGTAGATACGTCAGACTATCAGTCAGGAGGTAACGGTTCAAACCTGCACGTAGCCAATCGCTTTTTTTTAGTAAAAACATTTTGTTCCAAAATCAACAAAAAATAATGCGTGTGTAATTTTAGATCCATAATAACCGGTGAAGATTTGCCGACATTTATCGATCTAATTTTCAACAAAAAGCGTTTTAGAGTGTATATAATAAAATTTCGTGTTAAATTAATTACACCATAATTATGGAAAATGTTATAACACAAAAATTATCCAAGAAATTTATTTTTTGTTCCATTTTTGAATGATTACCCAGAAATCGACATCTCTGACTGACTACACACTTTGCTATAAAAAAAATCATTTAATAATATTAAGAGAATAACATAAAGTTCTCACAAGAACCAAGAACTTTTTTTATGTTTTTGTTTTTTTTTGTTCTTCCTTCCTTTTTATTTTAACAATACAAAAAATACCAGCAAAGAGCAGCAACAATTTTATTAATATTACCACAGCAAAAACAACAACCACAACAATAAGAAAAAATAAGGAGCTTTTGAGTTGTGCTCCGTTTTATGTATGCTACAGCTACTGTATGTGTGTATTGCTCCTGTTTTGTGAATAATTGGAAGCCTTGCTCCATTTTTTGTCAACATCATAGAATGATTTTAATACAAAAAGTTTTGCCGAATGCGTCGGGTCGGTTAGTGAATGTTAAACGGCATCTATCATATAAAAATCATAATAAGAGTATGAAGTATATTTTACATATACAACAATAAGTAGTGAGCAAAGGAGAAAAGAGAGTATTTAATTACGCACATATACACGGAGGTATAGAACGTGTAGTAAAATAACGGAAAATTTAATAGAATAAAAGATACCAACAAAATTGTGAATGTATATGAGGGAATGTGTAGCATGTGTGTGTGTATATATTTTCCCGTAGTATATTGTAGTAAAAAGTTGTAAGAAAAAACGCGAAAAATACGTCAAATACTAAAAAGGACAGTAGAAAATATGAAACGGAACTTAGAAAAACAAATTAATAATAATTATTAAATAAACTCAAATAAATAAATTAATAAATTATAAGTAAATAGTATACAAATGAAATAACTTAAACCAACTGAAATATAAAAGTCGCGAAGAAGTCAATTAAAGTGTGCAATTAACGAATTTTTTGAAATTAATCTTAAAGTAAAATATATAAAATAAAGGGTTTCAAAAAGTTGGTAATAAAAACAATGTAAGATCTAACTAAATGCAAAAATAATTCTTAATAAATTCTGCAAATTTGAAATCTTCATTTGCTTAAGAAAAAAACCAATACATTTTTCACATTTCTCTATTAGTTATCAAATAGAAAAAAAACTACCACCTTCTTCATCTCTTCTATTGTCTTCCTCCTCCTTTCGTCCTTCTCAATTTATTTTAAAGTATACTCCATACTATTGCTGGCTCATTATTGTGTATACATTTCTTAATGTAAATTCCTAAAATTTCTATTCAACTTGTCATACAATTTCCACACAGTCGAGCAGAGATAAGAAAACGTGATATTTCATTAAAACAAAATGGTACTTCACTTCGAGATAAGATATTTTTGAGAGTCTTAAAAATTTTTTTTTACATAAAAACTTTTTCAAATTTGCAAAAAATTTAACTGAACAATTAAGAGCTTTATATAACCAACTGTAAATTTTTTAATATGTGTACGGGGTCATTTGAAAAAAAATCCAATTAATTATTGACGATCTCGGAAGTTAAGTTCCTGGATTTTTTTTTAATTGGTACATTCATTATACACGTTGGCATGGTATATACTTTCCGACACCCGATGCCCGGAGACCTGCAGCGAATTTGGTATAACAATGACAGAAAGCGACAGAAACATGCAGCACTGATCTATAATAAAATATTTTATTGAGATCTGTTGGAATGCAATCGAAATTTTTTTGGAATTAAATCTGTTACTTTATATTGAGGTATTGGGAGCCTCGCTAGGCTGATGAACAGTATGATTGTCTATCAGTGTGAAGGTTGAGGGTTCAATTGATACCTAGGGCTGTGCCCTGTTTCACTGCAGCAAAACTTTACGTAACTTGTGTAGTAGAACCAAATTAATATAAAAATGTTCTTATATTATATCTTCGTGAGGGTAAACAAAAAAACCATTACGTTTTTGGAAGATGATGAATATGATGGTCTATAAAAAATTTTCACTAAAAACGAAATTGGAATATCATATTCGTTATGGGAAACAAATAAAATTCAAAAAATCTATTCGATGGAATTGATTTAAGAAGAGATTTCGGAGTAACAAAATAAACAGCATAGTATAAGAGCCAGTAGCCAGTAGTTGACCAGACCAGAATTTTTGTATACTGAGTCCCCTATACCTATCCTTCATAAAGTGGGTACTACTCACTAAGCCCAGCAGTACTGCCGCGGCTGTAGTGTAGGTACTCTAGGTATCAACATTTGAGTAATTTTAAATGTATTTGACCACGTCTGTCATTTGGAAATTTTAAAATATATTATTATTGAAAATTGAAAAATAGCAATGGCAGACCATTATCGCGCATCTAAGATCGTGGCGGACAATTTTAAAGAAACCAAAAAAAAAGCATTTTAGCCCCACCCCTCCCTCCAGCTCCTAAAATGACCCGATAGGTGTAAAATGTATCAGCAACCACCTTAATAATATAATTAACATATTTGCTGAGCATACCCTACCCCTACCACTACATACAAAATTTACGATACAGACTACAAATATATTGAAAAAATTTCCATAACTGCCTAGGAGTCCCCCTAGTGAGTAAAATATATGTTTGTCCCAAACATTTTCCTATAATATACTCCACCCCCTAGGGGTCTTACGTGTGGCTTATTGCAATTCTTAAATTTGCCCCTGCAGCGCCTAACATTCCCTTAGATGGGTCAAATGTATGACAAACTCCCATTAGTTTTCTAGCATCAACACTTTTGCCGAACATACCTACACCCATTTTTGTTATACAATTTCTAGCCTTTGCTCATTGGTTTTTTGTTTTTTTTCATGCATTTTATGTTTCTTTTTAATCTCTTAATTCGATGAATCTAAATTGATTATTAGGCTAAGGTTCATAACGTTATATTCAGAAAGAATTGGGCATGATTAATATTCCAAGAAACAAGGGAAAACCAAAAAAGTTTATCTTGAATAGAACAAAAATCAGAAAAATGGGAATGAAGAAAAATAAACCGATGGCAATGCTGGGAAAGTGCACTTTAATATCAGCTTGAGAGTGATTTAATTCTCGTATTCAATTTTCACGAAAAAGTTGTGTATATAAGAATTAAAATCACATTCAACAGAGCCACCTGACAAGTGGTGATAAGCAAATACACGTCAGCACTGACGATGGAAGTGTAGCGGCATCCGAAAGTGGCGCTACTCTGTTCTGCTGTGTACGTTGAAAAATTAAGTTGATGTTAATTTTTCCATGGTTCCTTGGAATATTAATCATGCCCAATTCCTTCTGAATATAACGTTACGAACCTTAGCCTAATAATCAATTTAGATTCACAAAGCAAATGCGTTCGTAATAATAATATTAATAGTTCGATTTGTTTTCATAGTTTGATTTAGTTTTCATTCACAAAAATGTAATCAGCTGCATCTGGCAACATTAGCTGTCAAAACGCTGCTAACGCAAGAAAAAGTTGAGAGTTTCTGAGCTTTTTGCGGCAAACGCCTTTTAAACTGATTTATGTAACTTGATTTATGTAAACACACTATTACAACTTTTCGACAGAAGTCTGCAATGCGTTGACGCGCGCAACGCGTGTTATGTAATTCCACCTTTAGACGCGCGACATTGGTCTGCCATTCCAATTTTTCGATTATAATAATATTATATTTTAAAATTTCCAAATTGCAGACGTGGTCTATCTAATGCATCTAAGCCCTGCTGGGCTTAGTGAGTCCCCTCTTTATGTAGGATAGATATAGAGGACTCACTGTACAAAAATCCAGGTCTGGTCAATTACATACAGGTAGCCGGGTGATGGCGCTTATACTAACTCTTTTGAAATTTGACAACAATATCTCTGGAGCCAATAAACTGATCTGGATAAATTTTACGGAAATTCACACAGTTTTAAAATTTGAAACCATTATCAAATTTAAAAAAAGGACTTTTACAAAAATATCCCTAGTTATAAAAAAAGTTATTTAAACAGAGTATTCAAGCGAACACACAGTGGTTCCAATTGGAAAAAGGGTAATAAATCTGTATCTTTGAAACTTGCGATCCGATTACAAAGCGATGTGTGTAAAAATCATCTTGAAATAAAATTAAAAAGGACCTGAGCTTTAAGAATGTTGAAACTTAGACCACTTTATTGAAATGAACGTGGACCTACAGGCTGTCACAGTTGACTGCCTCGGGCATGAAAAACCTTGTCGGCCTTATAACTTTTACAAAATTATCCGATTTCGGCTTGGCGTAAATTTTATAAAGAGATAAATAAAAAACAGTTCATTTCATTAAGATATCTTTAATACTTTCAAAGATTTTTGGCTTTGAATTTAAAAATTTTGGGTTTTGGCTTCGACTTTATTTTCTATTTCACCAATATCTCTGGTAATAACTTAGCCAAAATAAAAAAAATATATATATTATGATTTTTAATGGAATTCCTGATAGCAAGTAGAAACATTTTTTTAGTTATCTCCATTCATGTAGTCGTGAATAGGAATCACGCCTTTGAAATGAGAGTGAAAAATATTTTTTAAACTAAAAGTTTTTATTTTCAATATTTCAAACGAATAGACTTCAAAAACTACTGCAGTTCAAAATGCTTGATGTCAAAATCGTGCACGTGTGCTTGTTGTGTGAACTGTTTATGCTTGATGACCTGCCAAGCATTCATTTCTAGTTTGATTTTGTGGTGTCGTTTGTTTGGTAAAAAATAAAAATGTCGCTAAATGAAGAAAAGTTGTTCAGGTTAGATGGGTTAATACTATACGCGCACAAGCGTTTGACAGCAAGCATGCGGAAATCAATTTTTTTTATTTTCAATCAAGCTGCATCGGAGTCACACACATACTAACAAATTTTGACTAATATTATTAACATGCTTGTCAAACATTTTGACCGTGTCCAGACCTCTTAAAGCAAGCACGATACATACAGCATTGGACGAAAATTGTGAATTTTTGTACGAAATTCTAAAGTAATCGGTTAAGAAAATAAAAACGCACATAAAGTTTTTAAAATTTCTCTACAAAAAATTAACGAATAGAGAAAAAGATTTGACAGGAATTTTTATGGTAAATTAAAAAATAAACATTTCTTTTCGAAATGTTTTTAACAATGATATCTTCCGAACGAACCAATCGATTTTAATACTAAGAACAGATTTTGGATTTGATTGCAACGCTGAGGTAAAACTTTTTTCAATAGGCCATATACTATATAGTATTATTCATTTAACATCGTACAAAAAAAAATTCAAAATATTGAGTAGATGGTCTAATATAATTGAACTATTTGCGACTAAAATATTACGATTGAAACACAATTGGTATTTTCGAAAATCGTTTGCTTTTATTCAACACATCAGAATTTTTAGAATAAATATTTAAGTAATAATTGATAAATTCTTAGCAAATTGCTGAAGCTTATGCTTTCTATGAACACTTCAATTTAAAAATCTTTATTTTGCATTGCAATTATTATTCATAGAGTATTAGTTAATATACTCACAATTTTAGTGATTTATTTGAAAATATTTAATAATAAAACAAGTCACGAATGACAAACTGAGTATTTTATTTAATTAGTGAAATAGTACGATTATAAATTTAAAAACGTTTTTTTAATTTACTCTATTTTGTGGGAATGAGAAACCAAACTATATTTTTTTATTACATTGGAGTACGATATCATTTTCTCGACTGAAAAAAATATTAATGAAAAAACAAGATTTTCTTCTATATAAGACGATGTACTTATTGCAAAGTGAGTATGTTGCCTTCAGTAAAAGTTTTAATAATTTTTACTCAATTCTGTTTGAGAAATAGTATTAAAAACCGATGCGACAAAAAAAATTTCAGTTTATTTTGAATCTATCCCATATTAAAAATTTTGTTTTTGAAAATTCGCGAAATCTACAAAGTCAGTTATTGAGTTATTGATTTACTCTGCCTAGAGCTGCTTTAACGAAATGAATTTTTAATTATATATTTTACTTACAGTGTACTGGTGGTAATGATTGTTTTTAGAAATAAAGTGTTTTGTTGGTTAAATGGTGTATTCTTCTTCGGATGGGGTTTGCTTGAATCTCGAACAATGAACCGTCATCCTGAGCCAAATTTGGTTTGAAATCACACCGTTTTCGGCTCTTTTGGTTACTAAACTGCTCTCTATTGTCCATTGTTTTTGTATATTGGGAGGATCCAGCTTAAGCTGCAAAATTTCTTCTAGAAATTATCAAGAAATGAGGTATATTTTATTAATTTGGGAGGAAAAATGTCATTATTTCATCTCGCCAGGAGCCGCACTTGTTGTATCATTTTTCGATTGTGCATATTTTTCTCTCACTTTTTGTTCCTTTCTCTTTGTTGATCTCACTGTGTCTATCGTACGTGAAAGATATTTTCAACGGCTTTCAACTTAATAAAAGTTACATAAAAAGTTGGGAGGCCCTTAATTCGGAAAATATTGGCTACAGTCGATTTTTTACCTAAGTTTTTTTCATTTTCAATTTTAAACGACACTGCTTTGGAATCACAGCTGCGCATGTTTTATAGCTTATTATTTATTAATCATACGACCCATTACCAATGCCAGTACCAATCATAATGATCAACAATACTTGAAATTATGCAAAAAACTGCTTACCTTCAAGCTGTCATAACATGCCAACCACTAACACTTAACCAACTAAATCCTTGCGATTTTTCACTGTATGATAGCTAAACAGTCATAGAATAGAACTCTTGAAACGAGAAGACTAGATCAATGACGGACTCGGAGCAACAGAGGAACTCAGTTTTTGTTCGATAGTAAAAAAAATCACATTTGTCATCATATTTCGTTAAATATTAGTTTTTCGACAAAAAGACATATAGTAAATGTCGATTGTATTGATTGTATGCGATTGGTATAACAAAAAATCAACATTTCGGTAAAAACTAGTAAATCCTTTTTTTCAGATTTGGTCCACTGTGCATTCCCTTCAAGCAGATGTAATATTAGTTAAAAGAAACACATATTAATTTTTTGTACTAAGTGCAAAAATAATTCCTTTAACAAACTATATATAATTTTTTTCCAATATACACACAGATTTGAAAATGTGACAAAACATGCTGCCTTTAAGAATATGCATACAAACATTAAACAGTTTTTTTATGTATCGATAGTCATTTACATATACAGTTACATATTCCAATATCCTAACCTTATTGTTTGTGTATCAGTAGAGCCATATATTAAACAGCAAACAACATAAGTATCTATCTTTTGACTACACCCTCCTTAATTCTCTTCTTACATTTTTCTATATGAAATTTGATTGCCTACTTATAGGGTTGGCAATCAGTTGACTTAAACGTGTATTCCTATTCTTTAAGTAAATTTTTATTAAACTTGGCATCTCTGGCTTACGCACATACAAATGCTAAAGCAGTTGAACATGTTAAATAACACACTTACCCGAATGTAATCTTTGTTGGCTGTTTAGTTTCTGTACTTTTCTTCTTTCTTTTTTTAATATTTGGTGTTCTTATGTTAAACAATGAACCACGTCAGATATATAGCCGTTCAAATGTCTATTCTTAAAATAGTTATTATCAACATACACATCCACACACACTGCCATATATAGTATATTTATATCTACCATGTTTACGGACCCAGAAAACATTTGAAAGTAAATTTTTTCAAAACATTACTAGCAACGTTTTACGTGAGAAAAATCAAGGAAAAGTTGAAATGAAAACAATGTGTAAGGATCTTATGATCTCTTACTGTTTATACTATTGCTAGATATAAAGCAATACAAAAGTTTTGTTTTGCGTGTTTTTTGAATATGTATGTATATTCAAGAAGATGATAGAACTATTTCCAATATCTTCTTCTAAAAATAAACAGAGATCTTCTTAAGTAAATTGCATTCTCAACCTTCTAATTGAATATAATATTAACACGCTGCTTAACGATGTTACAATATTAATAAAAAATGTTTGTAGGGTTATATATTATAATGTGGGAGTAGGTTTTTTTGTGTGAGTATGTAAATACCCCTATAAGAGATGGGGATGTTTTTCTAAGATATATATTTTGTATATATATTTTGTATATCGATACACTATTATAATGTTTATAATCGAATTTGTGATTCATAGAAAATAAAGTTAAATACATATTTGAATTCAAAATGTTTGTAATAACAATAATGAAAATTTAAGGTTTTACTCATATTATTTAAGGCCACAGGCACTTGTGTGGGGTTTTTTAAAATTAAATATAAGTATGTGTAGAATTTCAGACAAAATTCCTTTGACATTAGCAATTATTTTATTATGGTATTAATATCAAATTTAGTAAGTTTTTTAACACTATTATTAGCACATACCTTGTGGCTAAGAAATTCTTTTGATAAATATATTTTCATAAATCAATGCATAATTTCTAAGCTCATTGAATAAATTAGTTTATTGCTCTGGGCTAAATAACAAAAGGTTTTTCAATAAAACGAAGAAATCTATTAGATAAATTAAAATTTTTTGTTAATTTAAAATACTTTATTTGTCTTCTTACAGTTAGTTGGTTTCCTTATTGGAAAATACGTGAAATATACAAATAAATTTAGTTCATTACATTACTACAATTTTCATGCAGTTAAATAAAATGCTTTGGAAAATTTTACTATTTTTGGAAAATCTACTCCCCTGGCCACGTTTTTGAACAGCTGGGTAACAATTAAAGGCCAGATCAATTATATTAAATGTATCTAATATAATTTGTAAATTTCAAAACCTCAATGTGACTTTTTTTCTTAAGTGATTAATTGGAAATGTCGTAGAAAAATTCACTATTTTCGTCCAATGCTGGATGTAGCTGGATGTAGAGCCATATTTGAAGCCTATTCTTTTGGAATATAAAATAAAAGTGGTATTTGTATAAAGTAAGAATATAAAAATACATTATTGGTTGCTGAGTTCATTTTAAAGCCTTAATATTTTTTCAGCTTCTTATTTATATAAATAAAAGTTTGCTACAAAAAGATATTCTATGAGATTTCTGGGTAAAGGTTCCCTGACGATCTACATTTAGCTCTAGTGAAATGCGCATAGGAACTAGCTAATACCCCTCGGCAATCGATTTTAATGTGTTTTTAATAAAAACAATTAATATTTTACTGTGTTAAAGATATTTTAATCAAACGCATTATATTTTCTTTATCTATTTATAAGCTTTACAACAAATTTAAACTAATTAAAATCGGATAATATATTTAAAAGCTATGAGGCTAACAATTTTTTTTATCTCCGAGGTAAATAACTTTGATACCCTGTAGAAACCGTGTTTTTCAACAGGGTGGTGAAAAGTTTAATATTCTTAAAGCTTATTTACTCCTCTATGATGTATACGTACTAGGGATACCAGTCCCGAAATCCTGATTCCGACCCCGAAAATCTCGGGATTTTTAGAGATTGAGAAATCCCTAATCCCGGGATTTGTCGGAAAAATCTCTGGGAGTCCCGAAGTAAATTCGAATACAAAAAACTTATAATGATAAGTAGCACTAATTTATGTACATATTTAGATGCATTCATTATGGTTGTCAAAGGGTATCCTCTATCCCCACTCTGCTGGTCGGTGATGAAAAAGGAGCTTCTCCACGTTCTTAGTGAAAGTGGGCATGGTAACTGGAAAGTTCGGCTGTGATATCTTAGACGTCATGAATGATGCTTTCTGCACTATTTCAATCTTAGGAGAAAACGATTTTGGTATAGTATCGTTATATGCAATGCAACATCCCTTTATTCTATGAATGTCAAGAGTTTATATTATTTGTTTGACAAAATTCTGACTTGGAATCCGTATGAAGAATTCCTATAACAGCAAGCGTCTAGAGTTGTTTTGAATGCCCCTGGAGCATGAGCCCTGGAATTATAGAATTATATTTAGACGTAGTATAACGTACGGGGGGACTGTATGGTTGCCGAGAACTCGGCAAGCTGTAGAAACTACTAAACTATACAAGGTCTAGATGTTCTTGCTACCGGCTTAATGAGGATATATCCAGCTTTGGCTATTCGGGCCTTAATTAGTCTTCTGAAGCAGTGACTGCTTACAGGCTTTGTCTTGGAAACTCTGTTCATTCAGTGAGCAACGAGTATTCATCGATCCTGAATATCTTTTAGAGAACTGACAGTATAAACTGTGAACTGAAGTTCCGCCTATGGTATTTCCGGCGAAAATTGAGATAATTTTAACATGTGCAGTCACTACCTGTGGCATTAAGAAAATTTAAGGCTATTATTAGTTTAAAAAGAATTATATACTGTTAAACGTAATTTATTAGCTCAGTTAAACACTCCTCAAGGTACATTAATGTGTTGTTTCCACAATGCAAACAAGCACTGCTTGTCTAAAATTTATATGAAAAGCACTCAGTTTTTTGAGTGATTTCCATACAAATTTTATTCAAGCAGTGCTTGTTTGCATTGTGGAAATAGCACATAAGAGCTAGTAGACTCACAGAAAAACGTATCATCGCATTGATGACGCCCTGACAAATGTCAGCAATAAAACATGACAAACGTCATTATAGAATTCTTTGCACTGGCATTTTTTTGTACTTTTTTTCGTTTAAGTGCTTTGTTCATTGTGGTGATTTTTTTTCGTTTTTGATATATATTTTTATATTTTTTTTAATTTTTTTATTTTTTTATATTTTATACAAACACAACCCGCGAAGCGATAAGCTTCTTTGCGGAAAACACCCAGGGTCTATGGCGAGAATCGAACCCACGACCGCTGGACTGACAGGCTAGCATCGCTACCACTCAGCCACTGGGGCACCCTATATTTTGGGTTTTTTTAGTTTTGATGTTTTTTTTTCGATTTGTCAGTTTTTGTGTTGTCAAATATTTTTAATTTTGGGATATAATTGGTGATTTCTTTTTGTTTCGCATTTATTATGTTTTGGCGTTTTTTTTCGTTTTGGCGATAGTTTTTCGTTTTGGCGATTTACTTTAGATTGTTTCTTGCTTTAAACTTTGTTTGTTTAAAGTATCTAATTATTACGGTTCATAAAATACAGCTTAGTTTTGAAATTACATTACCTGATGGAATACCCTTTAATTTTTAGTTTGTTTGTTTTTAGCATTCGTTACTGTTCTTGCTGTGAGAATTTCAAGGGTTTGGCTCTTATGGCTTCCAAGAACCAGCTAATTGTCAAAATTACATAATAGTCAAAATTACAGTAACTGATAGAATACCCTCTAATTTTGATATTGTTTATATTCCAGTATTTATTGGTGTAGTCTGCATAATAATACACTAACTTTGAAAATGTCAAGTGCCTGTATATTACATTAAAAGCCTGTGACAAACAGACGGACAGAGAGACGAACGGACAACGTAGCGAAAACAATAGGTTTCTTTTTCACCTCTGCAGTACGGAACCCTAAAAGGCTACTGATCTGAAACAAACAAAACAGAATATTTTTCTGCCACAACTTCTTTTATTTCATTTGCGTCAAGAGTATGTTTTTGTGGTTTATTGGCACTTTGCTCTCCTCGCTGCTATTCTTTTTGATGTTGATGACACATGTGATGACTATGTGTCATCAATATGATGCAAAGGTGTCATACTATTGTTTGATTCAATATTTTATCTGTGCATGTATGCTGTAAAGGGATGTATGCTGTAATGGGATTGTCATGTTTTTAACTTTTTAAAATGCGTTTAAACACAAAAAAATAAAATAAGACAATAAAATTTTTATTCAAATTAAAAACATTATAACATTGCTAACTTATTTCTTTTATACATTATTTACACTTTAATAATATATAATAAGTGGCATCGTATTGATGTCATTCCAGTCATAGAATAGATGACACTTAAACTATGACGAAATTCTATAATGACGTTTGTCATGTTTTATTGCTGACATTTGTCAGGGCGTCATCAATGCGAAGATACGTTTTTCTGTGAGTGTACTAGCTCTTATGTGCTGTTTCCACAATGCAAACAAAAACTGCTTGAATAAAATTTGTATGGAAATCACTCAAAAAACTGAGTGCTTTTCATATAAATTTTAGACAAGCAGTGCTTGTTTGCATTGTGGAAACAACACATTAATGTACCTTGAGGAGTGTTTAACTGAGCTAATAAATTACGTTTAACAGTATATAATTCTTTTTAAACTAATAATAGCCTTACATTTTCTTAATGCCCCATTTTCGTTATTATTTTTAAATACGTAAGTGACCGTGAGCTGTTTGATATAACATATTTTAGCCTTAATAATTGATATAGAAGTTAATGAAGTGTTTAGTAAAATATATATACTTTCAGCTTCCCCAAAGACTTATTCCACCCCTAGGAATTGTTAGTTAAATGCATGTCTAGATTCAACAAGATAAAATTGGGAATATTAAATGTATTGGAAACATAGATAAAATGAAGATATAAACTTTTTTTATTTTATAAATTTGCTAATTGAATTTCTTGTTCAATTATAGATATATTTTGAAATATATTAAATAGCATAAAAAAGTACATTATATCAAATTATAAAATCAAAAACCACCGATATTTAAACTACGAATATTATATAAAGAGAAATTAAATTAAGTTAAGTTAAAAGTTTAATATCAAAAATAAAAGAAATAAAAAATTTAAATAAACTCAGGAATATTTAAACATTTGTATAATATATAACACTCATGCATACGTATATATCAGCTTGAATGTCAGTAGTAAACATTATAATTGCCGCCATTGATTGCTCTCAGTGCAGTTCAATAAACTATCCGTCCCAGTAACATTGATGTGTAAAATAATATGAAAGATAAATTACCAAAAAATGTAAGAGAGTAAGAGAAAACTCATATAATAATGTTAAACTTAACAACCGATTGAAGAGAAAAGCCTAAAAGTAGGCACTATAATATATTGACAACGATAAATTAAAAAGGATACCTTTAAGATTTCTAATAAGCAGCCTTATTTAACCCATGAAGAAAAAATACAAATAAAATCAATGTCCGCTCTTAATGGATATTCAGCTCAAATTTAAAATGTGGTACTTTAAGAATACTGTAGTATCCTTGTGTACGTACTCTATAAGAGTGTGTATAAGTATGTAAAATTGAGTTTAACGTGCGCGCGCGTTATACAAAATAAAAAAAAATTAATAAAAATAATATACAAGAAATATAAAAGAAAAGAACCAAAAACCTAAAAACAGAACCGAAAACAATTTTGGCGAATTACTTTCATGGTGTCGTGTTTTTTCTTTCTCATCTCATCTCTTGGATGATTTTCATATAAATATTTTGTGTGCCTTCGTTTATCCTTTAAATTGCCAACATTTTTTCATCACACACAAAATTAATGTGCGATAGCACAACCACTGGCTGTTTTCTTACCAGAAGCAGTGGCCGGAAGGTAAGTTATTTGTCAGTTATACTTTGTTACTTATATTTATAAAAAGTACAAAATATGCATACAAATTTATATACATACATATCTATGTATGCATTCATGTATATGTACTTATAAGTGTATTATTTCTTCTGTTCATTTCAGTTTTTTTTATATATTTTTGTTTGTGATTTAATCAAATTATATTTGTGAGTTTTATTTGTTTTGCTTGATATTTTTTCCTATTTGCCACGATTTAAGGGTGTTTTGTTGACGATTTGTTTTTATCGTTTTATATTTTTTCCTAGTTTAAGAAACCCTTTTTTAGGATTTATTATATCTTAGCACATTAACAGTTTGCTTTTTACAGGCATTATATATGGCCAAGGGGAAAACAGCAAATAAAGAAACGGTCTTATGAGTGAATTTGAATTTTAAATTATTTTCTTAGCTTAAGATTATTTGTTATGAAGCTATTACTTTGATAATAAGTAATTTTTGTTTATTTTATAATAATATTTTTGCCAACATACATTTAAACATTTAAATAACATTTCGATATTATATCGGTTTCGATTATAACAATAAGTTATAGGAATTTTTGAAATATAGACGCAGGGAAAAGACATGGCTGTGACATGATTGCGACAGCAATATTATTTTCACTGCAAGAATATATGATTGTTGAAAACAAGTTGTTATTTATTTAAATTGTTATAAACATTAATTAGGTTACGATGGACAAAGTCATGTTTAAATTTGATCATTACATTATTACCAACCGTAAGACTTGCATAACGGTTGCATTTGACAATATAATTTTGTAAAAAATATATCGTTAAATATAAATTTGTAAAAACCCGAAGCTTTATTATTAGGCAATGGTGGTAAAATGTCTTACCAATAATATATTACACTAATTTACAAATTTTCAAAACAAATATTAGATGCTTTCTAATCGCTTAGCAAGTATATAGATAGCATTAATTTATTTTTCTTAAGAAGCGTTTTCGAGATGATCGCGAAAAAAGTGTGTTCTTGCAGTTTTTTTTTATCTATTTTCAAAAATATTTTCAATTGTTCATCTGAGTTATAAAAATTTTTCACTTTAGTTATGAGCTTAGTCGTCGAGCTGTATGGGCTTATATCAAAAGAAATTTAATTATTTTTGGCTTCACTTCGGTGTTAATTTAATTTTTCAATTAAATTATTTTTTCATTAGAGATAAATGTGAAGCATGTAGACAAAGAAAAATTTTTACTACACGGAGGGTTGAACTGACTGACAGTATGAATTGATTAAAAGTAGATCACTGCAAACCACCGACTTTGGTCGAGTGGTCTAAGCAGTAAAGAGCTCTGATGAGACTAACAGAAGCTTTTGAACCGTCAGTTCAACCCTCCGCGCAGTCAAAAATTTTCTTTGTCTACATGCTTCACATGTATCTCTAATAAAAATAAAATTTACTTGAAAAATTATATTAAAACCGAACTCAAGCCAAAATAACTAAATTTCTTTGGATATAAGCCCATACAGTTCGACTAAACTCATGACTTAATTGTTAAACTCTAAAGGCGCCTAGCAAAAAGGATGTACATATTCAAATACTCTGAACAAACAAGCATTCACACACACTAGTACTTGTAATTATCAATGATAACTCATACCAGAATAGCTGAATAATAAAAAGAAGCTTAACACAAGACAAAAGAAAAAAGTGAATATCAATACCTATCAAATGAAATAGAGCTGTAAGACTGACAGTATTAATTGATTAAAAGTAGATGATATTCAACTCTTGATTGCAAACCACCGACTTTGGTAGAGTGGTCTAAGCGGTAAAGAACTCTGATGAGATTAGCGGGAGCTATCGAAACATCAGTTCAACCTTCCCCACAGTCAACAATTTTCTTTGTCTACATATATAAGTTCCTTTCGCTCCTCGAGGGTGCATAGGGCCATCTACATGCTTCACATTTATCTCTAATAAAAATATAATTTAATTCAAAAATTAAATTAAAACCGAACTCAAGCCAAAAATAAGCAAATTTTACACTGTTAGATAGATATGTTTTTCTTCTTTCAGCCAATATTGAAACAGTCGTATCAAAATTCATTGAGTTGCAGGACTTAAGATTTGAGCTTTTTACATTTTTTAAAAATTTACTCAATTAAGGCAAAAGCAAAAACCCCTCAAATTTTTTGGTCCAAATGTCATAACGAATTTTGTACCAACGAGTTAATGGCAAAACTTTTAAGATCGGACAAAAAATTATTAATTTACAACATATTTAGTGAAAACATTCGAACTTGAATTTTATTTCATTGGTACTCAGATCAGTACGAGTTTTTACTTCTGTATAAGTCCATTTTCCACGTTTAAAAGGGATAGGTGGACATATCACATATCAAAATTTACAAAATTATGTGGAGTTCTCAGCAGTGCACTTATATTCAAACATTAAAACTTTTTTAAAGACATTTTGCAAAACAAGAGGGAAAATGATGCTATGTGGTGTTTTGTGCATAGTACATTTTTTTCTTAATGCTATAAAATCGCTGATTATACTATGCAACAAGAAAAATGCCAGGGAGTACTACTATATTTTTTTTGATGTGCTATAGTCCCCTAACTACAAAAACAGTTCAAAATTTTAAGCTACACGAATACATTTTTTTATTAATCATTTTTTGAAATTTGCGAAGTTTGAAGAGACTGCTCCACTGATTTTATCATAACTTATAAACTAGAGGGCTGCACGAATATACTCTCAAGTACTCGTATGTATGTTTGTGTGTGTATGCATGCATGTTTTTTCTGTATATATATATGTATATATGTGTGTTTATATGTATAATTTGTCATGGCTATGGATGTACACACATACACATGCATGTGTACATAAGAATATAAATAAGAACATACATCTATGCACACACGAAATTCATACGAGTACATTCTACTAATACATTTGAGTACACTTTGCAGCCCTCTATTATAAACTGCCCAATTTTATTACAAAAAACACTAGAAAATTGTAAATAAAATTATCTTTAAGCCTTTTAGCATAATTTGTTTATATACTCTATGGTTTCAGAATTATTCAGATCGCAAAGATGAAAAATATCTTTTTACGCAAAATCGAAATATTTTTAATATTGAAAAAAATTTATAAAAATCGAAAATTGCAAAATGTTACGATTTTTACTCACTCACCATAAAGCCACATATATCGCCAATATAATAGCTTTCGTTCACGAAAATATAGGGATATATATTGATTTTATTCACAATAAAGTGGAATTGCCTGACTTTTGCATTGAAACGAATTTTGGAGACATTGCTCCACCGATTTTACCAGAACTTGGAAAAGTATTATCCAATTTCCTTAAAAAAACTCTTGAAAACTTGAAATAAACTTACCTTTAAGCCATTCTAACATTGTTTTTTTTATATACTCTATGATTTCGCAATTATTCATACAGCAATTATGAGAAATATATATTTTTTTAGCAAAATTTGAAAATAAATTTTTTTTTTAAATGGCAAAAACTTACAATTTCTATTAAGAAATCATAAGTCCACTTATATTGGTAATAAAATAAGTTTTATTTTATTAAAATTGATGGATAAATATTGATTTTATTTATAATGAAGTGAAATCACCTGATCTGTCAGAAAATTGCAAATATTTACACTGTACAACAAAATCAATTTTTTTAAAAATAATATTAGAACAGCTTAAAGGTAAGTTTATTCCAAGTTTTTTAGTGTTATTTTGCAAGGAAGTTGGATAACCCGTTTCCAAGTTACGATGAAAGTGGTGTAGCAGCAGTGATGTTATATACTTTTTTGAAAAGTCTTTACGCAGCCCGAAAAATATCCCTACTTTTCACTACGCGCCAAAAAAATTATCTTCACAAAAATCCTTACAACTTTTAAATGATAATATATGAATGCAAATAAGCTCCTTTGTGTTTAATGTACATATACGTATATGGCTTAATACGAAAAAAGCTTGTCTCGAATTTTCGATATTATACAGGAGAAGGAAAAACCTGATCTGCAACTTTCTTAGTTCTTTAAAAAGGATATAATGACACGTTGACTACTAGAAAACGTTAAAAATGCGATTTCGAACAAATCGAGATACGCCTTTTTCATGTTAAGCCATTTAAAGTTGTTATACAAATTTTTAGAAATTCGAGGTAAAAATATTGCACTACTTTCAGAATTTTATCTAGTTTTAGGAAATGTAGCTAACTTTCGACCTACGGAAGACAAATTTCCTTTTTATCGGTATCATCACATATAAAGATATACACTTTTATATGAATTGCACTGTTTTACAAACTTTTATTTTTGGAAAGTTTAAAATTTTCTTATGCATTATTTAAAGGTATTACTAATTAGGATGTGTAAACACGAAAAAATTTTTTTAGCCGTTGTCCAGATAACGACTGTACATTTGTGTTTTTCGATGCACACTCGTCTTTAAAGCGCTACACAGACTCAAAGGCTTTTTCGAATAAAATGAGTTATATATCTACTAAATTACGCGTCGAATATTGGCTAATTGGGTTTTGATCGGATAAAATATTACGGAGCTATAATTTTTAACTTTTTTAACCAATTTTTGTCATTTCGGAAGCTGTTATGTACCACAAATAATAAAACAAATCCATAGCTTTATAATTTTATTGAATAGTTCAAGCCATAATGGACCGAAATCGGCCAAAATCTGAAAATGCTGTAATAAAATAACGAAAAACTAGCAGTTTTAGAAATACCTACATATTAATGATTTGAAAAAATCTGTCGTTTTTTCCCTACGGTAATTTTTTGTGTGACAAAAATCCCTAGGAATGGGGATTTTTCCATACATATAACATCACTGTGTAGCAGCCTTTTTAAAAATCCCAAATTTTAGAAAAAAAAATAAAAAAATTTCGAATTTTTTTGTAGTTATAAGACTCATCAAAATGATATGATCAAAGGTCACGGCAAAAGTTTCATTTTGTTGCATAGTGCTATTGATATGTTCGAATTAAATTTTGCAGATATGTATATAGAAATTCAAAGAACTAAATATCAAGCACGCGAAGAGAACTGGGATTGGCTTCTTAAGTTTAAAAATATCCCAAAAATTTAATAAAATCCACATTTTATTTAAGGCCTATAAAATTCTTTGGTAAAATGCACACATAATAAGATCCCCTTATTCCGTAGCTATTTGTCGACGTCACGTCAAGGCAATACCAAAAAATTGGTATATATGTATGTACTCATCATCGACAACAATTTACTATTACTGAAAACCACTTACTATTCTCTAAGGCATAGAATGTGGGAAGAGGCTGTTAATAGTAGTAAATTTTTTTCGACAGCGAGTAGACAAGTGCCAATTTTTTGATATTGTCTTGACGTGACGTCGACAAGTAGTTACGGAATAAGGGGGACTATTTTTTCTGCAAGTGGTATTTGTTTCTAAATCCAAACTTTAGGATTTTAGAACATATGGGCTAAAATCAAAAGTTTCTTGCAAAATGTATCGAATTCAAAAAAGTTCAGGGCCAACAAAAATTATAAATTGGATAAAATTTTTTTTCTTGAATCATATCTGTGAGTATACCTTTTAGTCATATTGATATATAATAATTATATGAGGCTGAAGAAATTTTCTACAGCGAAAAGATGTTCATTTTTAGAAGAAAACATGCCAAACACTCAATATTTTTTTCAATTTTAAATTAAAGATTTTATATTTTCAAGCTCAGACGGTATATTTTTATAAATTTTTTTTAAGATCGAAATTTTTGTTATTGAGCTAATAAAAAAAAACAATTGTGACAATCGGCTTTTATTTGTATCCGATATCTTAAAAATGCTGGTTTTGATACATTAAGAAACTTTGACTTTCAGATGAGTATACCTCACTAACTATGGAAGATAATTGCTTAACCAAGAACTTTATAAGGGCTACAAGTGCACAAAAAATGTTTGAAGTCGGGCGAGAAATAATTATATGTCAACTGTTTATGTTGTTTTATAATGTGATTCATAACTTAAACTTCAAGAAGCATAATATAATTGGTTAATTGGCAATTGAATACAGAACAATGTAATTCGATTATAATAGATTACGGTTGCTTTAGCCATGTTTTTTTCTTTGCGTACAGTTGAGCTTCAAGTATAGAAATTTCGTGTAGAGAATTTATGCTCAATAACGGATGTAGCTATCCGATTAGGTTAAATTTTGTAACCTATTACTCGGAGACTTTGGTGTATTCATATTACACTTGACATGTTTTTCTCAACACTATGACCCATGCAGCTATCTGATCTGTAGTGCTGTGCTTGTTACAAAAAAAAAATGCTAACCAGTTCTAAAACAAAATATTTCTCAAACCCTTATCGAGAAATATTTAACCCAATAAAATTTAAGCATTTACTGGTAATTTTGAATCTGATTTTGTGTTTAATTGGCCTTCAAAACTATCATACCTCTTTAATTTTTTTAAGAGTAGTAATATTCGTAGTGACATGTCTAGATTTATGCTTCAGCATTGAACGTTGTAAACATTCTAATTTAATTCATTAATACATAGTAATTACATTTGGAAGGATAAATACAATTGAAACTAAAAAAACACTTATCTTTTGCTATAAAAGTTTGGTAGCACTCAGCGAATTGAAGGTTTACACATGTCCATTTAATGATTGAAGTTCAATAAAAATCAAATTGAAAGTCATAATTATTAATCAATCAATGAAAACATTAAATGTGATAGAACTTATACGAGGGAAGGAGCACAAAACTAATTGGTGAAGTTTATAGATAGAAATTGGTCTTCATTATATGATCTCAAATATAATATTTCAGGAATAACTTGCCTGCCCTTTCCTTCCTTAGAAGTCATATAACTGGGGAAAGTGTTATTTTTTCGTTTAGTGTTTCTGACAAAGGCACTCAGTCTTACTCTCAAAGTCATTTGACGTATACACATGTTTACTTTTGGCCGTTGTTTTTCCAGAGTTTTGAAACATGCTACGAAATAAAATTCTTTAGTTCGAGCCCTACTTTTTCCAGTCGAAAATATATCAATAAAAAGTTGAATTGTACGAATAACAATTAAATATAATGATGATGCTTTTTATGCACATACTAATTATACTGTATAATATTCTCTAAGACTCACAGCATATCTCTACCTTAATATAGAAAGAACCTAACTATTTTCTTTTTCGAATTGAGCATTTCACATATTTCGATAAGTGAACTTCTAAACTATCGAAATATACACAAATCTCGATTATACAAAAATTAGCTAGGGGTTTTCTATTTTAAGGTAACGTCATATAGCAGTTCCAAAAACTATTTTTTTCTTAACATTGTTAACATGACATCAATTCCAAGGAATACTTATAAAAAAGAACTTCTGTCAATGACAAGCTCATGTAAAAATGACAAGAATAGATTTGGATTTGCACCACTATCAGATCACCAGTTCATTATATTGGCATTTCCACACTTTTTATTTATAATAACAGTCTTCAATCACATTATTACAATCTTCAAAATTTTCATTTCAATTTGTAGTACTATTTCCAATTTTGAGCCTTTTTGGACATATTAGTATATTCTTTAAATTCTGCATATATCTTAAATTTTTTATTTTTTTTTTGTGTAAAGCCCTATCATATATATCAGTAATGACGATAGTTGCTGTCATGACAACAAAATCCTAATATCAAATTGGGCTTGATAGTACGAGAGTAACGATAACTATCACAATTTCTCATAGAAATGAATTGCCATGGTAGTACCATCACGACATTTAGTGTCATGGTGTGAACGGGGCTTAAGGCTTTATTCGATTTTTGTAGTTTAGTTTTAACTGAAGAAGAACAAGGTAAGAAAAATTATTTTTGAAAGCGATTTTGCCATAACATATCGATTCCGTGCATTGGCCCGTACACTGATAGAAAAACCGTCATAACATTGATGTAATGATATGACACATGACTAACATGACACTTGTCATTATTGAGATGTCAACCTTCACATCATTTGGTCACTTCGTCATTAATGACAAGGATGACAATTATGTCTTCAATGAAGTGATTAACAAAATTAAATTTGAGTTTTCTTACTTATAGATGTTTATGTTTTAATTTTACTTTTTATTGTTTTATTTATTTTTTTTCTAATATTCTCGATATCAGGCTACTTAATTAACCGTTTATTTATAAGCCGACGCCTTTACCACTTCAATTACGTCACCATTCAAAATATCGAAGTCAACATAAGCATCATTCATTTTTATGATAATGCAACATACATATGTACATATATTGCCAAATGTCATCAATATGAAGACAATGTGTAATACTCACGTTTGCTTACGTATTTTGTCGGTGTATGTACGCGGCTATGTAGGCTTGTAGATATTTGCATTAATTTTTTCATGGTAATGATGATGAATGCTCACTAGCGATGCCATATTTACGATATGATAAAAAACGATATGACATACTGTGTTATCATATCGTAAGTTTTTCAGGATATGACAACACTGCGATATGACAACACCGTGTATGGCTATCTTAGTGTTGGTATATCGTAAAAAATTTACGATATCACAACACAGTAAATCATATCGTTCTTGTCATATCGTAAAAAAGAGCTAAAAATTGCTCATGCTCATCAATGCAATTTTATTTGATGAAAAAGGTCTTACGAAAGTGCAAATGCAAAATATCGTAGTTTTTTTTTATGAAATCCAACAACAAAAAATCCAAACTTTTGTAAAAAAGCCACAATATTTTGCATTTGCACTTTCGCAAGACCTTTTGCATCAAACACTGAACTCCGCTAATGTTGAATGTAAATGATTTTACGAAAGTGCAAATGCAAAATATTGTAGCTTTTTTTTTGTTGCGTTAACAAAATGCTACGCTATTTCGCTTTTACTCATTTGTACGACATTTGCCCAAAACACTGAATACTGCTAATGTTAACTCGACGCAATAACTTGCAAAATATCCAGAATGTGTTGCATACTTTATGTAGTCGAATTATATTTGCGATGGAATAAAAAAGTTATTATGTTCATGATGAATAATTCATCCTTTCCAACTACTATACATACATATAATAAAGCGTACAAAAAATTTACCATTTTTCCTTTGTGCGTTTTTCCTGGGTGTACTAACGGCCATCTTCGTACAATACATTTGTAAATAATAAATTCGACCATAAATGATTTGGTATGAGTACCATGGATAACTTATATGACTGTTTTTAGTGAAACTAATTTGTCCGAAATGGCTTGCATGCACTTGCTTATGTGAAAAAAAAATTTGAATCTCAAGGATATATTGGTTTTCCATTAATACTAACTAACTAACTATTCGAACTTGACACAAATACAAAACTAAAGCTACTGTACAAAGGCATAAATGATTAAATTTCACGTATCTACATACATACTTACTTTGTACAAAAAATATTAAAATACTATATATAGTGGCAGGCATTAATGTGCGTTTGTTTAAGTGTACAATCGAGAATTAGATTCAGACATTAATAACGTCTAGTATTTTTTATTGCTTTTTTGCTATTATTAGTTTTTAGCTTAGCTACTTGCCACTGTTTTATGACACGCGACCTCAAAAATACCTACGATTTTAGTAAAGTTCCATTAGTTTTAATTTTTTTTTTGCTTTTTTCAAATACTTCCATGTAATTGTGGCAACTAATAATTAAAGTTGGTTATTTTTTAAGTCGTTATATAGAAAGAAATAAAAAACATGCTATTGGTAGGGGAGTGACTCATAATAATCACGTTGTAAATATGTGAACAAATTCAATTCAATTGCAAATAACTATTTTTTCTTTTTAATTTATATTTATTTTGACGTTGTAGCTGCTATTTGTTTCGTTTTCTAGACAAAATGTTGACAACAAGTTTATTTTGAACAAAATGAATGTGCAAATTGTAGTTTATTTATGGGTTCCTTGATAACACTACTCTACAGAAAAAAAAAACATAGCCTTGTAATAAATCTTTTTGTTTTGTTGTCAGTTAACTCCGATACGTTCGATACAGTTATGGCTAAAAAATGTCTTCTTTTGCAGTCTTAACACTCATTTTTCCCTTGATACTAAAAATTCTTTCTAGTTAATTATGTTTCGAGCTTAGGCCTAATATGTTTTTGTACTATTTACTAAATATTTCATCTATGTACATTAAGGTGGGTCGAAATAAAATGTTTGTATTATTTTTAACGCAACCCGCGAAGCGATTAGCTTGTCTGCAAAAAGCATCCAGGGTCTATGGCGATAATCGAATACACGACCTCTGAGCTGCCAGGCTAGCATCGCTGCCAATCATTCACAGTGGCCCCCTAAAAAGGAACTGTGACATTTTTCTTGAGGATTCCCAAAATATGCAATTTTTTGAAACAGCTGTTAGTGAGCTGGACTTTTTAAATTTTTTATTATGCTTTTTATTAATGATTTATATGTTCTTAGATGCGTCTTCAAAAGATCTTTCATTTGATAACCCTTTTTTTTTGTATAGAGTTTCTTGGTAAAAAATATATATTGAAAATCGTAAAAGGTAGACCTTTTTGAAAAATGGTCCAGCTCAATTACGATTGCTGTAAAAATATATATATATATATATATATATATATATATATATATATATATATATATATATATATATATATATATATATACATATATATATATATATATATATATATATTGGCAATCCTCATAAAAAATGTCAAAGTTCATTTTTAAGGGGCCACTTAAAAATTTTTGTATTTCCGAGCCACTTTACTGTAAATTAGAGTGGTCGTAAAAAAATTAAGATTTGGATTTCTCCAAGTCTCATATCCCAAATCGATGCGTATTTATAAGAAACTAATCTTAAACAAATTTCAGGTCAATTAGTTGAGATTAAGGCGTGCCGCACGCCCACCAAAGCTTGGAGCGAATGGTCTTTATCTGATTTTATGTCCCATAACTTAATAAATATAGTATTTACAAGAAATTTAAAAAAAAATGTGTGTGAAGTTTCCAACAGCTTTTGACTTACCAACTTTTATCGAAATCGCATATTTAACAAAATAAACAGCAAAATATGGAGTTGCCCATAACTAATAAAATAACAAGAAAAAAAGCCCATAAATTTGCAAATTTCCGTAAACTTTTTTATTCTCTATAACTTGAAGATGTTTCTTTAGTTATTTGTTCCGCTGAATACGAATCCGTACCTCAATTCTTTTTTATTTGCTCTAGTTTTCGAGATATACCGCTATGTAAAAAATTAAGTCACTTGCACGACATATCTTAGCATAACTAGAGTAGGGATTGCCCTATTCAGTAAAAAAGAAAAATCAAAGCTCGACAACAAAATTATCTTTAAGTTAGGCAAACATTGTTCTTAAATCTGCCCATTAGTTTCAGAGATATCGTAAAAGTTAAGGCCTAAAAATTAAAAATTCCATATAAAATTAAAAAATTTTTGTCTCTAAAAATTCATAGAAAAATAAAGATATACCAACGATAAAATTTTTTGTACATTGTCATGTAGCTTAATATATCCCAAGTAAAATGAGTACTTATTCGTTGAAATTTGTGCAAAACTTTTGATTTTATTCACAATTTAGTGAGAAATGTTTTTAAACTTTTTTATGAAAATTTTAATTTTTAGGCTTAAACTTTTACGATATCACTGAAACTAATGGTTACATTTAGAAATGTTCACGCGCCCTTAAAATAATTTTGTTTTCCAGTTTAGCTTTTTATTTCTTACTGAATAGGGTGAAATCTCTACAAGTTATGCCAATATATGTCGTGCAAGTTGTTTTTTCTTCTTTTTTTTAAGAGAACTAAAACTATCAGGTAAGTAATGCCTACCAGTTAATTAATTTGTATGTTACCTTCTTTAGGAAAGGGATAGTTTAGAGAGAACAGGTGGTGAAGTGGGAGAGATATAGAAAGCTTAATTCATTTACAACCCTGCTATGACGCGTTTTTGTTTTGTTTTGTAGAGCAGTGTTACAAGTAGAGGCATTGAGTTGTTTGAACTGTGTAGCCATTTTATTAGTTCTTTTACTCTTATTTACTTTACTTTTATTTTATTTACTTTTATTAGTTCTTTTACTTCGCCGACGGTTCTGGTACAATACCGACGAAGGAGATTGCTGTGAAGTGCATTAGGATATGTTAGTATTGATCAGTGCTATGCCTTCATCACTTTAACAGTCCAACAACAACCAACACTATAACACACCAATGCCCATGAGACAAATGCATAATGTTGTTGGCTTGCCTGAAACTTGTCTTGAACTCAACCCCTCAGGGTTTGCAGCCAACAGCACCAACAGTGCCTTCAGTTTTGACATAACGGTATATCTCGAAAACTAGAACTGATAAAAAAAATTAAGTGCAGATTCGCATTCAGCAGCCCAAGTAATTAAAGAAAGGGCTTTCAGTTCTATGGAGCGAAAAAGTTTACCGAAATTTGTAAATTATTCTAATCATTTTGAAATTTTAATTGTTATGGGCTTTATTGGATATTGCTGTTTATTTACTTACATATGCGATTTAGATAAAAGTTAATAAGGCAAAAGCTGTTGGAAACTTCACAGACAACAAGTTTTTAGAAGAAAGCATTTTTTATATATACTAAATTTTTTAAGTTATGGGACATAAAAGGCAGTAAAGGACTCAAAGTTTGAAGGTCGTGCGACAGATACACCTTAATCTTAACTGATTGACCTGACATTTTTTTAGGCTAATTTCTCATAAGTACCCATCGATTTGTTGTATGAGACTTGAAGAAATCCAAATTTTGATTTTTTACGATCGCTATAATGTACATCGAATACTTTCTATATCTATTTTTCTTATAATCTGAGGCTCGCTCTAAAGTTATTTGATGCTAAATATTGTGATATTTTCACAAGTATTGCAAATATTCAATATTGCACATGAAGTTCCCAAAGTAATCAAATTTTCAAAGAAGTAGAATTGTGTGAAAGCTGTAAATTTCATCTTTGCTAATATATAAAGAAAATTAAATATCTTGTATATCAGTACCATTGTTCTTGGGATCATACGATAGTTATTGTTACTCCGGCACAACCATTTATTTTCTCCTTTTGTGTTCTAGCTTCACGAAAAAATTCAAATCACCAACATGGTACCGAAAAATGGTTCTTTACCCATCATAGCATAATCACTAAATATACACACCAACCCTGTTAATTAACTCTCAGTCTATGCTATTACAAAACGACTACCATAAGAAAATGTCGTGCAAATACAAATTATTTTTTAAATAATAACTAATAAATTTTACCTTAACGAATATTACAAGCCCTCTCTTCTGACAGAATATTTACAATTTTCCAAATATGTACTTCAGTCATTAGAAACACGTCTTAAAAAACCAAATAGAAAATTGTATGTCCTTAGCATTCTTCCTGATAATACAATTACCACAAATTAAATTTCTTTAGTTGTGTATGTCTATGGTTCAGTTTTCTTTGAAAACATTTTACTTTATTAAGTCACATACTCAGTGTGTATGAAATTGTCTAATAAATGCAAAACTAATCAGTTTAAAAATACTTTGCCTCACGACTCTGTATTAACTGAAATTAGTGCAGCTAGCTACACTCTCTACGACATTACCTAGAGATGGCAACGTAATAGAAGTAATTTGCATGAATTGAGGCAACCTAGATTCCTAGCAGAGTTGCCAGATATGACTACTTACGTAGTATTGAAGATTTATCCCACCTGCATTTTGATGAGGTATTGCAGATTAAGATGTTGTGAGTTTTTTTTATTACCATCTTCGAAACTTCAGAAAAAGTTTTCAGAATTAAGTAAAATTTTAAATTCTGGGAACTTTCCAAAGGCTTCAAGAACTTCTATAGTTTTGTGGGAAAGTATACGAGTTCGGGAAAAGAAAAACTATATATATGACGCAAGTATTACAGCACAAGTTAGCATTGATGGTTTTTACAACTTTAAACAGTCGTTTTGGCGATGTATTCCGGATAACTTGATTGTTGGATTTTAGGAATTCGGGGACTCCAAGTAATATATCCCATAGATAATAAATACCACTAGTGAAGTTTTTTCTTTGCAAAACTTAACAAGAAAATCTACAAATAGAAATATTTTTAATCGAATAAAAAAATGGTATTAGTTTTTGATCTATACTAGGTGCTCTAATTTAGGTCGCTGTGGAAGATTAAGTCTAAATTTAAGCAAAGCTTAAGCTGAGCTACACTTCCTCTTAAGTCATGTGAAATTTTACTAAAAACTAGCCGTCCCGTATAGAAACCTTCTATTTAAAATTTTTTTCATTTACATCCCACTGTGCAGTAGCAGCGGCGGCAAGAGTAGCAGTTACAGTAGTAGTGGTTAAACTATGACAAGTGAGTGAAATATGCCCGGCTCTAGCTCTTTTGCATATGTAGTCATGTCATCGCAATTACAGTAAGGGGTTTTCAAATTAGTGCTGGTCGATGTTGACAGTACATATATGGCATTATATCAGAGCTGTAACTGAATGATTCATGATTTCGTAAAATGAATGCATTTATGAATGTTTAATTCGTTGTGAATGCATTTATATTTAAATTTAATTCATAATTTAAGGAAAATATATGCATTCAAAAAATCACATTTCATTGCCTGAATGATTCGCAAAAAGGAATCATTCTTTTACAACTCTGGAATATATATTCAACAGGGACTAAACCATGAAAAAAATGAGTTCAGGTTCGGGTTCGGGCTAATCAAAATAAAAAGTTCAAGTTCGGGTTCGGTTCAGTGTTCGGGTTCGGGCTTAAAACCAACATTTAAACGCGCGCAATTATTTTGCTTAATAATAAAATACATAAATAAATTTTACATTCACATTTATGCGTTTAAACACTTTCCCTTTTTTTTAATTTAATAAAATTTAACTTATTTAGCTTTCAAAAGAAACTTTTTTCAATTTTGTAGCGTACGTACCGCATTGACATAAGAAAATATACTTCAAATAAGAAATTATTAGAAATACCCAGAACAAGAAAAACAAATATTTTGGCAGCCATTCGGCACTTTTAAAAATTGCAAAAAATAGACAGCTTTCGGGGTGCTGCCACCTGGTATGAATTTGCTTTGGTCGTTATTTTATTTTGACTTTGTTTTTATTTTTTTGCATGCAAGAAATGTAATGTTTTTTATTTATTATATTCTTCTATTAAATATTTTTTTTAAATATTTTTGAACCCGAACCTTGCTGAATTTTTGGGTTCAAAGAGTTCAGGTTCAAAGTCTTTATAAACAGCCAACCTGAACCCGTTTGGGTTCAGGTTCGGGTTCGGTTTCAGTCCCTGATATTCAAAACCAGTCGGATTTAAAAAAAGTAAAAACAAGAAGTAATAAAATTTTGTTTTTCAATTAAAAAAATATTGTATTATTAAAAAGTTATTTGAAATTTATTTAAAGATTCCATTAAAAAATTATATGCTTTTTTAACCGACTCCAAAAAAAGTGGGAAGGTTTTCAATTCGTCACGTATTCTTTTATGTATATTCCCTCAAAACTCCGTCATTTATGAAGCGATTTCAGATTTTTTTTTATTTGAAAGGGTGTGCTTCCAGATTGGTCTCGTTGAAAAATGGGCAGGGTCACGCCCATACAAAGTAAATACACATTCCCTTTCAACTACTTCTACTCAACCGATTCTTACAAAACTTTACACACACATTGATTTTCTTTTTGAATACTATATCATTATTAAAAAAGTGGGCAGTGCCACGCCCATGCAAACTACATATTATTTTTAAACAACTTCTACTTAACCGATTCTTATGAAACTTCGCACAAAAAATTTTTTCTCGTAAAAGTACATGATGATAAAATATGAAGGCAATGCCACGCCTATTTTATAGTTGGTTTTTTTTGCAAGAATTATTAAAGATTCAATTTAATAAAACTGAATTAAACATTTTAAAAGCCCCCGAAGAAAATAGATGATGATAACTTCAAAACGGCTGGACCAATTGTCTTCAAGCATATGTTAGAAGATTTTGGATGATATCACGGTCACACTTGGCAAATATTTGACGATATAGGCGTAACCACTAGTTTTCCTCAGGTTTAATGTGTTTGAACTTGATTTTGTAAATTCCAAAATAAAATAAAATTATTCTGCAAAAATTTATTTTTATATAATTTTTAATATATATGATTCCATAAAAAAAAAATTGCAATTAAAGGAAAAGGAAATTGAGTTTGCCTGTTGGTCACGTTTTTTTTTTGTCGTGTTGATATATAAATAGGATCCTGTAAAAGCCTGAACTGAAAAGAAAATTCGCTGAATTCGCCCACAGCTAATATAATTCTATTTCAACTTCGGCCTGCCCTTATTGGAAAGCCTTTTCCAATACACATTCACATAAAAACCAAATACGCGTACAAATGTTAGTGACTGTTGTTTCAGTAAAAATGTCATTTTATAAATTAATTTATGCACGGTCTGTAGTCTTAATGAACATTCTACTGCATCCTCTTATTAAACTGAGAGTGTAATGTAGAGAATTTCTTTGCTTATATTGCAGCATCGCTAATCTTGCTTATGAATATTAACTTTAATCTATGCAAAGTATCTGCATACAGAAAATCCATTAAGACTAAAAACTAGTTAAATGTATTAACATAAATTTCCACTTAATCTTGTTTTAAATGCCAGCAGCTTAGCTTAAATTTATTTCTTTTGGTTTGTCTATTTTAGGAAAATGGGAGATCAGTTCCTGATGTTACGGCGAGCCCGGGTCGTGCGCCGCCTGGACCCCTGCCAACAAATCAAATGCAAACAATGGTTAATCAACAGCAGTCACATCATCAGCAACAACAAAACCAACAGCAGCAGCAGCAGCAGCAGCAGCAACAACATCAACAACACCATCAGCAGCAACAACAGAGGCAGGGTGGTCCAAAAGAACCGGTTTTGTTGCAGGGTGATTTCCGTAAAGTATCTGGCATTAGTTCGGAAATCTTTCGCCAGATAGAAGCTGTTGAAAATGATCATGATCCAAATACAGCGGCTGCATTGGAGGTAATAAAACATGATTTTATTTTAAATGAAATCTATTGGCTGATAGTTAAGCCTTGTCTATATGCATTTCATTGGTGCTTTACCAAATCGTCAGTAGAATTCAACCACAACTTTGAACAGTTATTTTATTTTTAAATCTAATAAAATTTTACGAGGTTAGATTTTGCTGATAAAGCACATAAAAATAATTTACTAATTGAGTTTTCCAAAAGATCGAATACATTTTCTAATACGTTTGAACAAACTTTCTCAATGGTTTTTTCATTTTTAAAGAGCTAGCGTTAGCACACTTTAAAAAGTGTGGTTCACACACGCCCTTAATTTTCAGGGCAGTGTAGACGAAGGAGGTCAGATATGGCTATTTCTTGACAAACGTGCCAACCTTTGTACCTCCTACATATATACAAAATTTACAAAATTTTTTTTATCTTTCGTTTAGGCGGTGGAGAGACGAGGGGAGATGATTGTTAGAATATTAGAGCCTCATAATATTGGTGGTAAGCAAGCCGTAGAAGCCGCTCACAAACTGTTATCAAAGAAAGATAACAGGCATATAGTACAGGTAAATATTTTCATATGAGTTCAAAATATATTTATTTGGTCTTTAAATAACACAAACCTTTTGTTCAAAAAGTTGGTAGAAATAGTTAAAAGGCCTGGTCAAACACTAGGTTTATACATACGAGAAGGCAATGGAGCTGATCGTACGGATGGTGTATTCATATCACGAATTGCTATTGAATCAGCAGTATCAAATAGTGGCTGCCTTAAGGTAAAATACATTTTATTAAATTTTCATGGTAAAAAATAAAGCAAATTGAAAATTTTTCTTTAATACTTTTAGGTTGGCGATGAAATATTGGCTGTCAATTTAGTTGACGTCACTCATATGTCATTAGATGATGTTGTCATTATTATGTCAATTCCTCGTCGTCTAGTTTTAGCGATACGACAGCGTTGTGGTAATCGAGGTACTGGCTCGCCAGGGCCACCCTCATTATCACGACCAGAACAAAAACCTCCACCGGTAGTTGTAATGAAACGCGACTTACGAGATGAAGATTTAGATGAGACTGATCACATGTCCAGATCCCGTTCATCACGCGAAAGACGTACAGGTATTTGGTACTTTTGCTTGGTTGTGATATATTAAGTTTGGTCTTTTCTTTTCTCATTAAACAGGAGATGGTCGAGAAATGTCCGAGTCCCGTTCCCGTTTAGGTTTAGGCTTAAACAACTATAGTCCACAATCGGAGCAATTGGATTTGTATTACAACACAAGGCCCGGAGTGGAACCACCCAATTGGGGCTACAAACCACCACCACCTCCATCATCAGTTATAACGGAACAGCCGAAAGGTCATGCATTTGCTCCTTCACATGCCTACTACAAGAATGCTGGTACTTTGGAAAGTTTGGCCGAAAAGGTCCACGCCTTCTATCCGGGTGCTCCCTCTAGACGACTGTCGGTAGGAAATGTTCCTCAGAGGGCACGTTTTCCACGTTCTGGCTCAGATCAACATTTGCCTAGAGTAGAATATGCCGACTACTCCAATTCGTTGGGACGTCATTCTCTGCTAAGACCAAATATCAAACCCAGCGCTGCTGGAAATGTTATGATGGCTCCTGGTGGCACTTTGGGACGATATGGCCGGTACGATCCTCACACAGCATCAAAATATGGTCCCAGCGGCACACAATCATTAACCAGGCGCTCACGACCCAACTTGGATTATTCCAGCGATACAGAGGCTACAGTGGGACCACGTCCCAGTTACTATTACTACAATAGGCCTGCTATTGGTAGTATGCCCAGAGGAGCTTCTGGCCCTGGAACATCTGTGTTGGGAGGTGGCCCTGATATGGCGAAATTTAATTCACTACCAAGAGACCGACCAGGTGTACGACTACCAAGCGGTATACGTTCTAGAATTGGTGACCGTATTATGGATGAAAACGATGGCAATATATCAGCTCCTGAGTTTAATGCTAGACGCGATCGTGACTTAAGGTCGCGCATTACTGCCAGTCCTTCAATATTTACATCGGATGAGTATCGGGCATGGCTACGCCGAGCACCCAGCAGTTCGGCTATAGCTGAACAAATGCGTATGACCAGAGATTTGCTATCACAACCAAGGTCTCATCGCTTTTCTTGTAGTGCTGAAAATATTCATGATGCTCTCAGAAATGTAGGCAGATTTCATAAAAGTAATTTTATGTTTCTTAATTTCTTGTTCTTTATTTTTAGACTGAGAACATTTACTCAAGTCGAACTGGTATATTAGGTGCCGGTACTTTGGATCGTCATCTAGGTATGCCACGTCCTATCTCTGCACTGCCAGTACGGTCAATGTCTTCTCAACATATCGGTGGTCCTTCCTCGATTCGTTCGCCCAGTATTCGCCGTATGCGGCAGCTCTTAGAACTATCCGCTGGGCCTGCAAGCCCCAGCGGTAGTATAATGAGCACGGCCGGTCATCAGAGCCCAGCGCCTACCCCTAGTGCAACACTGCCACGCTCCCATCGTCAAATCGATATTAATCCTGCAGAGTTTACCAAATATAAATTGGACAAACCCATAGTGGATGTTGGCGGTGTATCGGGTATGTTGTGGATTCATCTTTTGGCGGGCCGTGGCCTACGTTCGGCTCCCGAACTAGGTACACAGCACGTTGGAGGAGGATCTCATGGACCATCGCCCTCGCGTGATCTTTATTGTGTGATAGAGTGTGATCGTGTACATAAAGCTCGAACTGTAGTAAGATCGGGGGACTTGCAATTCGACTGGGACGAGTCGTTTGAACTGGATTTGGTAGGTAATAAGCAACTAGATGTTTTAGTATACTCCTGGGATCCCCAACATCGCCACAAATTATGCTATCGCGGAGCTATATCATTATCAACTATATTAAGACAGTCACCATTGCATCAATTGGCTTTGAAGGTAGAGCCAAGAGGTACCATTTATATACGCATGCGTCATACAGATCCCATAGCTTTGTATAAACGTCGGGGACTGCCCAGTTTGCGAGCTGGCTACCCCACTTTATTTGGTGCTGACTTAGAGACTGTTGTTAATCGCGAATCTAAGGGAGCTCCCGGTAGTGCTCCGGTACCCATAGTCCTACGGCGTTGTGTAGAAGAAGTCGAAAGAAGAGGTTTAGATATTATTGGTCTTTATCGCTTATGCGGTTCGGCTACCAAGAAACGTTTACTGAGAGAGGCATTTGAACGCAATAGTCGTGCCGTGGAATTGAGCCCGGAACATGTTCCTGATATCAATGTCATAACGGGTGTACTTAAGGACTACCTGCGCGAATTGCCAGAACCTTTATTCACCCGCTGTCTCTTCCAAATGACAGTTGATGCATTAGGTAAGCAATAAAAATAAAGAAATTTCTTTTTTAGAATTCATAAAAGTTAAAAATATCTTCCTCTTAGCTGTCTGTCTCCCTGATGATCCCGAAGGCAATGCCAAACTAATGCTTAGCATTTTGGATTGTTTACCCAGGGCGAATCGGGTAAGAAATTTTATAAAATGTTTTCAATATAACGTCTCTTAATATATTTCCTTTCCTTAACAGGCCACTTTAGTATTCTTACTTGACCATTTGTCTTTAGTTGTTTCTAATTCCGAGCGTAACAAAATGTCAGCTCAAGCTTTAGCGACTGTTATGGGTCCTCCACTGATGTTGCATTCAGCCAGTGCCCAGCCCGGTTCAGATATTGATCATGCACAACCCATTGCCGTTTTGAAATATCTCTTACAAATCTGGCCACAGCCACAAACTCAACATCATCAGAGTGCAGTTTCTGTGGGTGCTGCAGGAAATATTATGGGCAGTATGAGTGGCGTGGGTGCTGCAGGAGTCATTGGTATGGGATCCGGCCTAGGCGCTGGTCTGGGTGCAGGCAGTATGTCAAATATGGCAGGTGTTGTTTCAGGTAACGTAATTTTAGTATATTTTTTCTTTTATTCCTATTATTTTTATTCTACTTTTTTTAATTTCTTCTTCACTATTAAGAGTAAAAAAAAAGAAACTTAATTAGTGGCACATAATTCCTTTGCTGTGTACTATCTTACTTCTGGTACCTTTTTCGTATCTCTTTTTCTTAAACTTAACACTGCATTTTCTATTTAAAAATTCTCTTTGGTCGAGGCAAACCCCTATAAACCCCCAATTTTTTATACTTTAAATTTCAAACTTTTCTATTTAAAACGGAAATGTAATTACAAAAAAAAATTTGTTCCCTTGTTATCTATTAAAAAAAGTATATATTTAATCTTATTATCCAACTAAAATAAGAATAGAAAAATTACAATAATATTGATTAATACAGAGTCCTATGTAGACAGGTCGGCGCGGCGAGTCAACAGGGCAGCGTGGAAGCAAAGTCAGTGCGTTGCAAGTGGACAGACAGGCACTTCTATTGCAGCAGCAGGCACAACTCATGGCGGCGGGCAATCTACTACGCTCGTCCACTTCGGTAACCAACATACTTTCTCAAGGCCAACATCAGCTCTCAGCCACAGTCAACAATCATCTGTATCAATCAGTAGTGGGTCAGTTAGCTCAATCGCATCGAGCCTTGCAACAAGCGGTGCAACAGGTAAACAATACAAAATGCACATACATATACACAAAAATAATGAGTCTATAGGAAAAATTAGTTAAATTTTTAAGTTCTATTGGAAAAAAAAAATTCAGGATCGTATTTGCACGTTATTCTAGGAGAGAATAAGTGCGAATTTTACTAATTTGCTTATTTAATTTACGTATTTAATCTTGCATTACCAACTTTTATAATTAGCTTTTTAAAAAGTTAATATATAATAATTATTATTATTATTGGTTTTTAAATTTTTTTAATTATGAGGCATACTTATGACTTGAAAAATGTCCATTAAAACTAGCACCAAGCGTAAACTATTTTTTGAACTTGCAAAAACTAGCCCAATCTAGAACTATTCTTGGAAATATTTTCTCCAAACATTCGAATACTTTTCTAAATGTATTAATAGGTGGAGCTCAGGAGGAGAAAACACTATTATTTTATTTATTGGTTCTTCGATTTAGACAATTATTGGGTTCGATCCCTGTGCCAGGGAAATCATCAACATCATAAATTTTTCTGATGTGTAAAATTTTCCAGTGTTGTGTTGTGCTAATTGTTGTTGGATTGTTTACGTGACGAAGACATAACTAGCTCTGGTTAGTAAGCAGTACCGGCTGCGATTAATACTATTCTCTGCTAGTGTACATGGCCCTGATAGCCCTCCTTCATCAGTGTTGTAGCCAGGGGCGGATCCAGGTGGGATGAAAATGGGGTAAAACAACGAGTAAAATATACCTAATTTCTATTAAGTTTCTAAAAGAACTTTTACAAAATGGTATGTTTCATTTAAAATTCCTCCGTAAAGCTTAAGCTGGATGCACGCCTGGTTGTAACAGAACCGTCGGAGAAGTAAACTAATTCTTTGGCAATAGCGAAAATGTACTTAAGCCACATTTTATAGCTTTGTAAGAGAGCACTTCAAGTGGATTTTTAGAAATTTATTCCTAGTGCACTTAATGTTGAATTTTCGTTCTTCGATTCTTTTAAGTTAGGAATATATAGTTCTTTCTACTATAATAAAGACATTCAATTTGAAATTTAATATATTACAAGCTGAATTAAGCAATTATTCCATATGAGATTATGGGTTGAAGAAAGATAAGCAGCAAGTCATTACGCTATAACTTCTTAAAAAATCGTACGAAATAAATGAAAATTTGCCCAGAGGTACTTTCGCATATAGACAATGGTTATATTAACTTAAAGTTTGCTTATCTCGACTTAAGCATTTATTTAAAGAGCTGCGCAAAATATTCTAAATGTTCTGTGTTCTATTTCACACTACTTCCAAGCACTGTATTTTACTGTGAACATAAATTCCAAAACAAAACTAACAAAACATGACTCTCACTAAAACAAACCAAGCATAATTTGAAAAGGTTTTGTCTGCAGCTTGGTTAGTGCTTGTGTTTCCAAAACAAGTAGAATACCAACACAAAAAGCCACAATAAAATAAAGAAACGGTAAATTATAGCAAAAGCATCGAGTGCACTAGAACAAATGTATACAAAAAACGTAAATAAGAATTAAAAAAATTCACAGTGATCATTAACTTAAAAACACTAATGGAAACATTAAATGAGTGTATGTATATTAATTTATTGTAACTAAAAACTTTTTTAAGCTTTTACATATTCATAACAAAACGCAAATGTTTCTCCCTATGCAAATTTCTCTTTGGTCTATATCTATAATCAAAACATACAAACATGTTTTGAATGTTCTAATGTTCTACTTCATCTTTGTTCTGATTCAGCTTTATTCTATTTCAACATTGTTCTACTGCAGTATTATTCTATTCTTCAATAGTTTTATCGTAAAACAAAGCAGATGTTTTTGGAAGTATATGCTTTGTAATGAGAGAGTTTTATACACACACTATTTGTATTTATTGAAATTGCTTGTAAGCCATTTTTCTTATGCTTGTGCAGCTCTTTAGCATTTATTGCCACAGAATCAATAAAATTAATAAATGACAGACGCTCTAAGAAATGAACAAAAAGCTTACAATAGCAGAGTTATAAAAGAATTAAGCTCTCTGTATCTCTCTCTCTCTGCCTCTCTCTGACTTCATCATCTATTCTCTCTTCACCATCCCTTTCCCAAGGAAGGCAACACATTAATTAATCAAGTGATAGCCATTAACGCCTAAGGACCATTATTACAACTTGGCTTTAGTTATAGTTGGAATTTTATCGGACGAATAAATAGTTTTTCATTATTATTTAACCTAAAAGTGTGCAATAACTTATAGGGAAGTTCATTCTACCCATAATTTTTATCGGCAAGTCTAGTTATTTAAAATGGCCATATTTTCATAGGCTGTCATACTTTTTACTTTGTCAAGTAAGTACAAATGTCTGACGTTGCCACTGTATTCTTCAACCATTCACAATAATCGGTAAATGCTCTGGTATAGCCATACTTTGAAAAAGATAACTTTTCTTTTACAAGCAATTTGTAATAATGAAAAATTGATATAAGTCGGTTTATCGCTCACTTCTGCTAAAGGTGTCAGTAACTATCAACTACTTTACGGCTGAGTTACAATAGTGGCCCTAAAGCTATGTGCAGACGATTGTTAGATCGTACAATATTGTCAGTAGAATGTGGCAAAACTTTCCATGTGAACTGGCAATTTGTGTCTGATAACATTGCTAGAAAAAACATTGTCATTCCATTTTGAGGCTAAATGCTGACAACAAATTGGCAGGCATCTGAAAATCGTGTGAACATATTTCGTTGCTATTGTCAGAATATTTTCAGATAATTGTCAAACATTTTTTTAATGTCAGCTGTGCGAATTTTGTGCATCTTACAATGGCATCATTGTCGGAGACTTCTTCTGTTGGCAACACTGTACATCCATCTTTTTAAATAAATAGGAAATTAAAAACCAAAATGCTGCTAAAATCGTTACAAATGCTTCTTTATGTTCCATAACAATTTATATTTTCACTTTTTAAATTTAACATAAACGCAGATGAACAATAATTGACAATTTCTATTTAATGCTCTGAGTCTGACAATGTCTAACAACAAATCTGACAATTTTTGCATTTGACAACCGTGTGAAGTGACAAATTGTTGACTGACAATATTGTTAGGTAAATTTATTGTCAGATAATCGTCTGGCAATAAATTGTAAGCTTTTCTGATAAATTTTATACATCCGTGTGAACTGACAATCTACCTTGTGCTGACAATTTTTATTGCCAGTGCATTGCCAGATCTGACAATATTGTAAAATCTGACAATTGTCTCTACAAGGCTTAAGTGTGCTACTTCTCTTTTTAAAATAAAAAAAAGTTCATTGATAAACTGAACTCCAAGTAGCTCTATTTCTGGTGATTTATCAATGAATTTAATATTTGATTGTCATGGAACGGCAGTGATCCAAAAAGCTGAACCGAATGTGATTAAAAAATTGTCTAGAAAAATATCGCTGACAAACAACAGATTTAGGGCCATTATTACAACTTGACAATAGCTAAAAGCAGGCTTTTGTCGGACGGCTAAACAGTTTATCATTATTACAAATTTATCTTAACCTACCAGGTAAGATGCACCTGACTTTAACTTATCGCTCACTTTCATTTAAAGTAAAGTTTTAATAAAGGTAAACCGTTTATTCGTCCGACAAAGTCCTGCCTTTAACTATTGCCAAGTTGTAATAATGGCCCTTAGAATAATAAATTCAGGTGGCAAATTATGGCATTCGATATCAATCGAAATTTTTATACAATTGAAATAAAAATTTCGATCGATATCGATGCCGTAATTTGCAGCCAGTGCTCAAATCGTCACATCCGTGATCGTATCGGCAATCGTACTAAAATGAATTACGTGACACGTCAATCGTATAAACTGTATGGGAATACAGTACGTTCACGTATGTCATAATCCGAAAATAGCGTTTTTACGTGACGAGTTGTACGTTCACGGATGTGACGATTTCAGCCCAGTACTTTAACTTTTTGGTATGCAATAAAAGTCCTCTGCCTTTGAAATAACTTCAATTTAAAAATATTTTATAGTTAACAATATTTTTTCATGCTCATTTTCTGGACAACAACAAGAAGTACGGAGTAAAGTGTGCTATATCCGGATTCATACAATTAATATTAAATGTAAATTATGACAAGTTTGTCTAACTTTCGTAATTATAAATGTTTTCCAACCAATTTTTTTCTCAGTGTATTTGTGAGCTATTTCTATTAATGCAAGAATTAGCCATGTTTGGAACCTTATTATTGTCATTTTAATTTTTTATTATTTATATACGGCAGTATGAATAATGAAAAATTGGCATGAAGTTAGCATAAGTTACAAAATTGAACATGATCGCAACGAGTTTTAAATTACAATTTGACATTACAAATCACGCCAGGATGTAATCGTGAGTTAAAACTACATTACGGGGCGATTTTCGATGTCAAATTGTATTAAATAAGTCGCTAAGACCAAGTTAAATTTCGTCGCTTATGCTAACTTCATGCCAAGTTTGCATTATACATAATGCTGATATTCTTTTTTTGGTAATGCAAGGTTAAATTTCTAGTTTATTTATTTAAGAGGTGATCCGTATAAAGAAACCTTTAGGTTAATTAACGAAAACTATGAAGCTCAAAATCGAAAAGATATTTTAGCTCTTTATATACCATAAACTACACAAGAACATTAAGTTTTTACACAGCAAGTGTATTGAGTAGTTACAACTCTAAAATGTATTTGAAAAAAATTCGAGAAACAAAGTCAGTGAATTGGAAATCTTTTATTATTGATAACCTGTTGACCGTTTGTTAAAGAAACAAGGGATTTCAATTGAGTTTTTATATACATATAGCTACCCAGCAAAAACCAGTATCATTTTTGTAATCGGTAGTACTTTTTTAATTGGTTCCAAAGTAAGGAGTGGTACTTATTTACCTTATTACTATGCTTCATATTAGAGCTTCTACTTAGTTTTCAATACAATTAGTACGTATTTTTCGCATTATCTGAAAGTAGTTACAATTTGTTGATATGTATTAATAAAATAAGTAGACAATCACTTTTTAAGTCAACATGTGTTTGTATATGAAAACAAATTTTTAAACTTATAACTCAACGATAGCTTTAATTGTCTTCAAATCTATTTGTGTCCCAGCTGGGTTAAAAAAAATACAAATTGTGAAAAATATAATTTTTTTTTAATTTTAATTTATTTACTTAGGGCCATATGCATAACGAAAACTTAGCATGAAGATAGCAAGACCGATGAAATTGAACTTGATCTTAATGAGTTCTGCTGGACTTTTTGGCATTAGAAATCAGTGTAAAATATAGTGATGAGTCGGGATTACAAGATACAATGGTTTTTAGTGTCCAATTGTATGGAAAAACTCTTTAAGAGCCAGTTCAATTTCGTCACTTTTGCCAACTTCCTGAAAAATTTTGGTTATGCATACGGCCGTTAGCTTTTAAGTAAGTAAGTAGTTATGACTTAAATTCACATATACTTTTTCGCTTACCAGTAAGCAAAGTTTTTGCTGGGTAAAGTTAAAAAACACGTGTAAACAAATATCGGCATTACGAATTCTGAAAAATTTTTCTAACATATTTCAAATTTCTTTTATATTTAAACTAAACATATTTTTCTTATTAAAAAAATATGTTTTCTTATTAAGACACTATTTATACTAAAAAGAAATTAAATCAAAACAAATATATGTATTGAAATAACGATCTAAACTAATTCGATGTGATGTGCATTGACTGAAGTCGGATGTAAGCATGATTGGCCCACTACTGGTAAACTTGTTGAAACTTAAAAATCAATATAAATTAATAAATTCAAAACAACAAAACACCCATTTGAACATATGCAAAAAAAAATCACATCGTAATTCATTTCGATAAAACGAAACCAACCACAAACAAATTATTTATCATGCTTCAATTGATTAAAATATTGATCAATTTCACTCCATTATTTGCAGACATTTCAATGTATCTTTTCAATATGAAATTTGGAAGAAAGTATTTTTTGTATATGCACAAACACTTATACACACACACACACACACACACACACACACAATATTTAACGTCATACAATTACTTACTACATGTACTACTTGTAGGCTTTTGTTCGGCATGTTGTCCTTAAAACATCATCATTGCCACTACAAATCAAACATTTGATATTCTTCATATTCAAATATAGTTTAGCTATAATTCCCATTAAAGCTTTCACAAAACCTAATTATTGAAATATTAAAAAAAAGTATATCTAGCATTGAAAAGAATTTATATTTCGTTAGAAAAAAAACTAAAATTTTTTAATGAAACAATAAACATCCCTGAATTTGCATGTCGTTGAATGTCCTTTTAAGCAAATAAACAAGCATAGAATTCTCAGTCATGTCTTGGTTGACCATTGGCACCACAATTTGTATTGAAATGCACCTGTGTTTCTCTTTTCTATTAAAATTTTTCTTGTTTTGTTGTGAGTAGTTTTCATTGATCACAGAAAGAAGTATCATGCAAAAAAAAAAATTGTTTTGTACCCTTAAACATCCATCAATTGGCCAATTTAGAAATTACGCTTTTTTCAACTCAATTTGAACTCAAAATTTATATCACAAAATTTCTTTTGACTATTTATAGCACACCATTGCTTAAAAAACATTGATCCTAGTCCCTCTTAGCTGAATGTCACAGCGTTGACTAGAAAGCATTAATTATTTTTAATTTCATGATTCTTTACAGCCCCATCAATTGGTGGACTCAGTGGGCTCAGCAATTCCCGACCAATCGCCACTGCCACTTCCAGGCACACCCTCCCCCGGCAGTAGTTCAGCATCGACAGGATCAGGTTCGGGTTCAGGTAAAAGTAAGTCGCGTATAAAATATTTTTGGTTTTTTTTCATTATGTTTTAATTAGTTTGATTACTGGTTTTATTGTGAATATTTGTACTATTATTTTTGGTCCTAATGCGAGTACACATAAGCCACCTTATTCATAATGCTTATCAAAGGATTACCAAAGTTCTATGAAACAAATTTTATGTAGAAATTTGCTTCATAAACCCTTTATAAACATTTCATAATTTATTATCAATAAGCCCCAAATAAGTGGATTTTCGACAAAATAACTTAAGTATAATTTCCAGAGTAAAAGCTTTTGGTGTTGCCCCATGATGTCGACAAGTCGATGTCGTTCTCTTATTTATATTGAAAGCAATAATAAAAAATTTTAATTTGTTATTGACATCGACTTGTCGACATCGTGGGACAAGCCCTTTGTGTGTGCGCTCAAAGAAAAGTGAGAATTAGACAGACATAACACTGTACAACAAAATCAAAATTTTTCAAAATAACAATAAATACATCTGTGTCTTTCAAGCTTCCGATATAATTATAAAACGATGTGCGTAAATTTTTACGTACATCATGGAGAAGGACCCAAGGTTTAACAATGTTGAAATTGTGACCACCCTGTTGAAATACACTTTGAACTACAGGGTGTAAAATTTGACTACCTCGGGCATGAAGAATATTGTCTGCCTCATAACTTTTACAAATATTATCCGATCTTAATGAAATTAAACTTAGTGTAAAGTTTATAAATAAATAAATAAAATTCGGTTGAAATGATTAAGATATCTTTAATATTTTCAAAGATATTTGGCTTTGAATTTTAAAATTATATTTCGTCAAATATCTCCGCTAATAGTACAGCCAAAATTAAAAAAAATATTTTATAATCTTTAACACAATCTATGATAACATGCAGAAAAAATTTTTTAGTATTCATTTATTCGTGCAAAGGAATTAAAGTTTAATTCCTTTTCACGAATACATGAATACTAAAAAATTGTTGTTGCATGTTATCATGGATTGTGTTTTTTTACCAATGTAACTAATATGAGAAGGTTGGATTCATATTATTATAGTTTTCGTCTCATTCAATAGATCCTGATATAAAATTATATTTTTCAGTTTTTTAAACATTTTTGTGTATTTAGTTACATGTGCTTTCTCGGTTGTTCTAGGAATGCTTTTTGCGAAAAAAAATACACAACAAAAAATGAGTATAGACTTTGAAGGCACTATACATCTCTCTAAAAACAAAAAAATATAATAATCGCAGGACGAAATATAAGGTTATGACGACTTTTTCAATTTTGAGTTGGGTTCACATGGAAAAATAAAAAATTCTTATCTCTTAAAATATTTCTTTACAAATATTTATATAAAAGCGAAAAGTAGGCTGAGTCTTCTTTCAAATAAGACTAATTTTAATAAAATCGACCGACAATGTTAAAAGTTATGTCTATTTACCAAAATACGACTACCCACAGTGTGGTAGGAGCAAAGTTTTTCAAAGAAAATCCGAAATTTTGTAAACAGATAATGTTCTTTTTATCTTTTCTGCCCTTCAGCTGCTGCTAAATTTTCCAGAGGTCATTGGTTCGATTCCGATGTATAATCTTCGCTGCATTTTATCATAAATTCCTTAGTTATTCACTAAAAGTTTCATTTAAATTAAAAAAATATGGATAACACTCAATACATTTTTTTTAACAAACCATGATCAATTGATAAAACGTTTTGCAATATAATACTATTTAGCAAAAATCACAAAACTTTAGTGTGTGTATGTTGTTAATGCAACTTTAATAATTAAATTGAGTAATGAGGCGTATTAAAAAAGCGTAACGCTCAATACACAAGACTGCGGACAAGAACAATTACTAAAAAATATATTATTTCTAATATTTTTTCAAAAATTTGATGTGTGAAATAACAGAAGCATATGCAAATATTCTAAGACCGCTATAAATTTAATCTTGTTCATAGTTTCTTAATGTGGAAAATCAATAGCATACATTACGGACACGCCATTTTGTATGAAGAGAGTATAAATAGTATTTTTGTTCTTCGTTTTTAATACATAGTTGACAGTCTTACGCAAAAAAAGCTTATGTATATTTTATGCTAACGCAGTTTTCATTTTAAGATTTATGCGTTTATTTCATGAAATATTATACTATTATACTAGCATTTGAAATGAGAATCAGCCATACACTTGTATCGGCGAGTGAAAATTCCCTGCTTTTGCACATTGTTATAGTGAATCGGCATAGGAATTCATGTAATTCTTGCATTTTAGGTATAAGATATGTCCAGTATTTTTATGAAAAACACTACTAGGAAAATTTTCGTAAAGCTTTTTAGTCTCTAGCTCTTTGCTGTAAGTATCTTTTTGTACTTTTCTTGAAAAAGCGACAAAAAGACCCATACAGCAAGAGATTATGGGGTTAGAATGTGCTAGCAAAATTCCAATCGTAGTATTTTACATAAAAGTGCTGAGTTCACTTGTACTAAAAATGAAAGTATTAAACTATTTGCTATGACGAGGCGATTTAAAAATCTGTATTTAATAAAACTGAAAAATTTTCATAACTCTACTTAAGCGGTTTTGTCAAAATGCCACAGAAATGTATTTAAACCTTAATGATTCTTTTATGAATGATTTTTTTTATATATAAACAGGTGCGGATTCAGAGGAGGCAAAAAAGGGATAAAAAATAAACATTTCTATAGAGTTTTTAATAGAAATTTTACAAAATGGTATGTTTCATTTAAAAGATCGCCTCTCACAACCTTAAACTGGATCCGCGCCTACATACATATATATGTTTTAAAAAGAGCTGTTTAAACAAAAAATTGCAAGCAATTTTAATTGCCACAAACACATCCCCTTTCTTTATTTTAGTTGCGATCTTCTACAATAACATTTTCTAAATAAACTATTTGCAACAGGTACTGATACTATTAAGCGTGGAGTGTCACCATCATCCGCTAAACAGATCAATATACAAGAATCGATCAGTTCTTATTCTCTTAGTCAGAGAAAACCCGACAAAGACTACTCCAGTGACGATAAAACGTCCATGCATTCATCCCTCACTAACAATATCAGCATCATACATAATAACAATCAACAATATGCTGCATCAACATCACATAGTGCTACAACAACGGCAACAACAGCCAGCACTCGCAGGGGAGTTGATTTCTATGAACCGCACAAAACTCAGACCAAAAATGACGATGACAATAATGGTGTGGGGAGCGGCGGCAACAATAAATATGGGGATTCTGCGTTTAAACTGCGTTCAGCCTATGCGACTTCGGCCGATAAAGCAGCACCAACCCTGTCCACCGAGGACTATAAGGCCATGCGTAATAAATCAAGTGCAACATCATCATCATCTTCATCACAGGCCACTGTATTGAGTGCTGGATCGACGGGCACTTCGGCCACAACAACTTCCTCGGATGATTCGGATGATTTGATCTCCTACAAATCGTCGGCCTCAACAAATGCCTTATTGGCCCAGTCACAAGCTATGACCACCACACAACTGATGTCCAAGTACTTAAAGCGAGAGCCTCGTGTGCAGTTCACACCCATCAAGTCACCCGATTCACCTTCACCACCCGGAAGTGATACTATACCACGGGGCACTTACCATTTGACCAGTGGTAGTAAGTCCGGCGTAGGAAAATATAATTTGGAAAAATCGGAAAAAAGATCTTCGCCCTCTAGACAAGTAAGTGGTAATATAAGAGAATCCTCATCGTGTGCAGTATCGTCATCATCTTCATCAACGTCATCCGGATCCTCATCAATTGTTACGACAGGCCGTAGACTGTTCGATAGCTTGGCCTCAGAACATGACGCGGGCCGTTCGACATTAGCAACATCCACCACATCATCTGCAACAACATATAATAACGACATTAGAAACAGTGTAGCAAGTAGTAGTCATATTAGTAATAAGTCAATAACAACAAGCTCAGAACAACAGCCTCAACATCGTTCATATGGTAGCAGTCTATTTAGTACGAACGGTACGAATGGCACACATACAAGTGCAATGCATGTGTATGGCACTTTACCCAAACATAGTTCGGGTAATGGTGGTGGTAGTGGCAGTATAACCGGTGCTACACTATTTAATACATCTTCCTCGGCTGCCTCAACACATGCAGCTGAAGGAAGAGGCACTGGGTATACTTCAGGGACATCGACAGCTACTGGTACGGCCAGTAGTAGTGGTGTTAGTTCAATGACTGGTTCTACTAGTAGTTATGATTTCTATACCAACTCCAATGCCTCTTCATCGTATTTAAATTCTAATTCTAGTTCTTTGTATGGCACTACGTCTAGACCTTATAGCAATGGCACTGCCGCATCTGGCTCAGTGACGGGTAGTAATGGTGCTGGCAACTATCATACTTTAGGTACGTATCGTGTTCAATATGCCGCAACTAATCCATTTTTAGATGCATTTGATGCGCCTAGTAACGGTGGTAGTGGTAGTAGTAGTAACGCAGTTGGAGGCAGTGTTAATAATAGTTCCAATAGCGGTCATCATCATCATCATCGTTCATCAGCTATTGCTGCTTTTCATTCTGGAGAATCGAAAAACGGCAGTGATGAATATGATGATTTAAAATAGGCAGGTATGCTAAAAACACTCAACACACATTAATTATGCAAGAAACACAAACAATTTCATCCAGTAATTTCTCAAACAAATTTCATTGAATAGTCATTTTTATGTGGAAGGGAAGAGAGAAATATCATAGCGTAATCTGTAATTAAAAAAAAAACAAGCTTGAAATCCTTTTTAACTGGGTAAAAGCCAGGAAAGCAGGAGTTTCACCAATTTATCCGCCAGTTTGTTAACCGATCTAACCGATCGCGTGGAAATGAACAAAAGGTGTGTTTCTCTACGAGCACGAAGCTACTTATCTAGACTTACCTGAAAGCTTTTTCCAATTCAAAATCTGTACAAAGAAAAGCTTTTGTGCTAGAACAAGAACCCAACTACTCAGCCTGTTCTCGCACAAGCACGAAGTTACCCAAAAGATTTTTTAAATACAAATTTTGTTTTGAAAAGAGCTTTCGGTTAAGTTTGGGTAATATTGCGCACGTACGATAACAGACTGGCTATTATAATTTTTTCAAAGCTTTCTAAAAGCTTAAAATATGTGTTATGTTTCAGAATAAATTGAAGCTTTAACAATAATATTATAAAAAAAGCTTTGTTTAAGGCAAAATGTGTGGTAGTGTTAATTTAAAAGTTTTAAGCTTATTATTATTAGCAAGTTTAAAGCTCTCCAGCACAAAGCTTTCAAGCTTTTGTTTGGAATCTACGTTAATATTTTTCTCTTCCCATCTGTTAACATGTACATTAATCTTATCAGCTAAAACTGATTTACACTTGTATAATATCCATTTCCGTATCCTTGTTTTCCTTGTATTCATCAGCAGCTCAATTCATTTCCGATCTCAAATACACAGATGTAAGTGTACGCCATATTGTACACTCACATATAGACGCAATATATACACCAATACAAAAGTGAATTAAACCCAACAAGAGAATAAACAATAATTTTGGTTTAATTATTAATAATTTTTGAAAAAAATAGTTCTTTTTAAATCTAATACAAAACAATTTCAAAGATTTCATTTTTTACACATTTACAATTTAAAACAAAAACAAATTTACAATAATACAAAAATAAAAATCCAAAACAATATTATTAATAATAGCAAGAACTAATTAACCAAGACTATATATGTATGTATATGTAAATGTATGTATTTAAACAAATACATACAAATGATTACAACAAATAATAATATTAGTAACATACGAGTATATATATTTTTTTCAATAAATTATAAATTTTTTAAATTAAATTTTTCTTAATAAAAACGAACTGACTACATGCATAAATTATTATTAAATATAATTAACATTAAACATAATGATGAGTATGATTATTCTAAGACTTTCCGTAAGACTGGGATTACATTATGCAAGTTTTGCTAGCCGCTGTTAAGATTTTTGTAGGGAGAAAAGAGAGAAAACGAAATTTGTATTAATCTCTCTCCCTTATAATATCAGACTTTTAGCAAGGACACTGCTTTAATGTAAACTCAGCTTTATTATGAAAAGAATTAACAAAATATTTAACTAAAGAACGAATAAACGAATTTTCAATAGGTTTATTATTATATAAAATGAGAAGATACAAAATTAACAAGAACAAATAAATTAAATTAGTTAAACAAACCAAACTGATTATGTGGCAATCCATATTTTAATGAACAAACAAATAAATAAGCTAAAATTGTTACATACATACTTTCATATGCATTATCATCATTAATAGTTACAGTTAAAGTTAAGTTTCTTTTAACTTTAGTTTGTATTTAATTACTTTATATGAAATCTTCTTTTTAACTTTTCAAACTGTCATTTCAAATATATTGCAGCAGCTTCATCTTTATTCTATATTACATGCGTGTTAAAATGATAAGGTTGCTCTAAGTAGTTGGTTTTAATATGTATAACACAAGGCTTTAATATTAGCTGTTACATTTAACCAAGAACAGTTATGGAAAAGTTTAACATACGTACAGGGCTCTTGCCACTAATAAAACTATGCAACAACACTAAACTTTTGTCATGACCTATGATCACCACTATATTTTTTTTATGTGTTATGTTCTCCTAACTAGAAAAGCAACCGACATTTAAAATTCTTATTCTTAAATTGTAAGGCTTTTTTTAATTTTTATTCTTAAATTTGGAATTTTTCAAGAGGCCGTTAGAGCCTTTTTATTTAAAAAAAAATTATTCTGTAGCACAGTGTAAGTTTTCGCAATTTTTGCAAAGATCAGTTTTCAATAAATTCAATATTTTTCCATCGATTATCATGAAATAAAGCTTATTTTATTTTAAGTATATGTGGCTTTATGAGTAGTTAATAGGGTATTCACTCGAATAATGTTTGCTCGATTAATCGAATAATTAAAGTCAAATAATGTTCGATCAAACAAAAAATTTCTATTTTGAGTAAAAATGTATTCGAGTAATTTAGCACGATTAATAGAATAACACGATTAAAAAATTTTAATTAATTTTTCTTTTTTTAATGAGTTTTTTTTTTTGTAGATTTCTTAATAAAAAGTGAAAATATTTTTTAAATTTATATGAAATTTGCCATTTAATTCGAACGTTATTTCACACAAATTAATAGTCCGCATGATCAAAAAATTAAGTAAATAGTGTAGAAACAATCGGGTATGTTCTGTATTTTATGTGGAACTAAAATGTGCGGAATTATCAAAGCTTTGATAATTCCGCACATTTTAATTCCATTTGAAATACAGAACATACCCGAATAATAGGAAGAAAGAAAAAACCAACTTCAATTGTCTGTTAAAAAAATGCGGATATATAAACATCAAACAAAAATTATTTCAAATAAAGAAGATATGTATTTCGAGAGCAACTAGTTAACTAGATGTTTCGAATTAAAATATCGAATGTAATGTTCGGAATTATAAAAGGTACGATCACACTTGGCAAATATTTGCCGAAAAAAAAACGTAGCCTACAGACAAGTTAAAATTGTACTTCCTTTACAATATTTTTTTAAATATAGGCTCGCATTTATTAAATTTAATATAAAAATAGCTCTTTGCAGCATAATTAACCTTATTTTGTGATATGAAAAACAAGTTAAATCAAACTAACTCTGAGCAAAAGTAGTGGTTATGTTTTTCGGACAAGTATTTCCTAAGTGTAACCGTACCTTTATTGTTACAAGTTAATATTTATAACAACAATAATGATATGCCAATTCCGATTATTTTTATTCTGCACTGAATACAGGACAGATCAGAATGTTAGTAAATATTTCATGGCGCAAAATATTCTCAAAGCGCGACATTTGAATAGTAAAAAAACTATTTTGAAGGATCAGTTTATGATCTACTTTATGTAGAAATGTTGTATTTTATTTTGTTTTTATTATTAAAATACAGAAGAATCCAAAAAACTTGTTTTGTTTTATTTTTGTCCACAAAAATGAACAAAAAACCGATTAATTTCAAACATTTTCCGATTAACTCGAATAATTTTTAGCAGTAAAGCTTACTCGAATAACTCGAACGAAATAACAGTTTTACTCGATTAATATAAAAACCTCAATTTCGATTAATTGATTAATCGAACAATTGAAAAGTCGATTAAAATGAATTCCCTAGTAGTTAATAAAAACGGAAAGTTTTGCTAATTTTCGATTTTCTATAAATTTTTAGAAAATAAAATTGTTCCTATATTGCATAAAAAAATTTTTTTTTCATATTTGCGGAGTGAACAATTCCAAAACTATTGAGTTTTTAAAAAAATTATATTCAAGCTACTAAAGGCTGTTTTGTTTAAGTTTTTTTTTTAGTAGTTTTTGTAACAAAATTTGCCATCCCTTTCCCAAGCTATAATAATAAAATCGGTTGAGCAGCCTCTGCAAAACTCAATTTTTTGCAAAAATCAGATATTTTCACTTTATATTGAATAAAATCAATATTTTTAAATCAATTTTCAAAAAATAAAGCTTATTTTATTTGTATTATATGTGTCTTTATAACAAAACAATAAAAATGTTAACAAATTGCAATTTTCGTTTTTTATAAATTTAAAAAAAATAAAAATGTGTTTAATTTTGCATAAAAAAGTATATTGCGGTCTGAATAATTCCGAAACTATTGAGTGTATAAAAATTGTTTTTCAAGCGGCTCAAAGCTAATTTTATTTAAACTTTTCTGTGGTTTTTTGTAATAAAATTGAACAACTACTTTCCAAGTTATGATAAAATCAGTATAGCAGTCTCTTCAGAAATCGAAAATTTTAGAAAAAAATTACAAAAAAATATATCAATAGATTTTAAAATTTCGACTGTTTATGTAGTTAGCTGACCATAACACATCAAAAATACAAAGTGGTGATCAAATGTCATGACAAAAGTTTCATTTTGTTGCATAGTGTTATGTACAAACTTTTTTCGTCAAGAAAAAATCTTATTGAAATTGTCATAATTGTCATGCTGAATTGTATAACTATATCGCTCATTTGCTGAAACAACGCCAAAATTCAAAAATAGTGATTTTTGAGTTAATAATGTAGAATTATTTGTCATATATTTTCGTCTTGTGTACAAGGTTCATATAAATATCTTCCATACTCAACTTTTGAGAGGAGAATAATATTTTCTTTTTTCATTAATATTCTGAGTAAATTGAGAACTATATATTCGTTTTCAGTAAAACTATTTTTTTGGAGTTATGACATCCTTGCAACAAATGGGCGACATGCTGATGACATGCGAAAGTCCTATCCGAATAACACATCCATATATAAGCGAGCTTTTAAGTCTGTTGAATATTTAGTCATGTTGCAAATTTTCACAGATACTAGTTGCATTTTCATGTGAGCGCTAATCCAAATATGACTTGAATTGCATTATACTTGGCACCCGTACACCCATTATGCTTGTGTAAAGCTATTTATTCTCTAGACCTATTAGGTGTAAGGTGTCAAGTTTTGCTGATTTCAGGCTTCTTGCTTGTTTCTTTTATATTAAATTTTCGACTATAAAATATTGATTAAAAGCTTCAATAAATAATATGCACTAAAATATGTAGCATGGGCCAAATAATAAATACACAAAATTTACGATGGTCCCTTTATAAATACACAGAGATTTTTTTTTAATCATTGGTCAACGGTCATATCGAGAATTTGCTTCAATAGCGTCATAACTAAATATTTTTTTTAGTTATGTCTTTATTGCAGCAAAGGCTGGATATAACTATAGACCGTTTCGTTTTCAATTGAGAACTAATGTATCCGGTTTGATGGATAATCTGTAGCAAAAAGCAGCGCAATGAAGATCGTTGGAGGTAGATGGATTCTATTAATAAAAATCTGAGCAATAAGTAAGTTCGTGTAGGTGGGCAATGTGGTATAGCTGCTTTTCTCTTAAACTGAGAGAACAGGAATCAGTCGAAATAGTTTGATGCTTTCAAGAAGCTAAGAGTGGATTAATTTATTAGATTTTTTTCATATCAGGAAAATAGTCAATCGTAAAAAATATGCGTAGTCACACAATTGACTTTATTTGTGCTCGGTTACTAATTTAGTTTTTTTTCCTAAAACCAAGTTGACACTTGGTTTTAATTTTAAAGTCAAAGGTGAATATTTTATTGGTGAAGAACATATGCAACAATATTGCATATTTAAAGTGTATTTTTAATTAAATAATTATTTTAAAAAACCTCGTGGTCGGATAATGTGCTGTAGCTAAAGGCGGCTAAAGTGGTATATAGTATCATATACAATTTTAGGAAAATAAGTAAGTCAGAAAGAGATAACATAAGAAAATGGACAGCCAAATATATGAAGATATGTTATACTACATTATCATATTATAGTACACCACATTTCCCGCCAATTTTTAAAATGTTTTTCTTATGGGTTTTTGTTTTTATTTTTCTTCAATTTATAGTAAATTTGAGCTTTAAACTGTTTTTTACTTCTCCAAATGAAAACCTAAGACTTGTGTAGTATAGCACCAGATAATTTTTCGATTCCAGTTTCTAAAATCTATAGCTAAATAAAAAAAAGTATGTCATATTACCCAAACTTACTCTATAGATGCATCTTACATCAAATTTGTGTTTATAGAGGCTATTTTCTTTAGTTCAAACGCTCTTTCTATAAATATATCAATTTTCTTAATATATTGAGTGAATATTGATTGCTGTTACTGTAAAACAGAGTCATTTCAATCAGTGTTGTCAGATTTGTTTTTAGCCTCCCCGCCAAATGACGTGTCCAATATCGCCAGAATAGTCCTAATGTCGCCAATATAAGAAACTTATTAAATTTGAGTTGCAAACAGTGTAATATTGAAAATTCAGTAAGCAATGCTCATCGTACAACATAAAATTTATATTGCTTACGAAAAATAATGAAAAGTTTCTACATTAATTAACTACAGTGCATTTATAAAGCGTATATTGGTTTAGTATAAGATATGTAAATACTGGCGTATAAAAAATAGTAAAAAATAGCTGAATATTGGCATCATAATTTCTATTTAAATCTTGTAATAAAATAGAAATAACGTTTACTTAAACGTCTATTTAAATACCCATTTAAATTATTGAATCAATATTGAACATAATAGAAAATATTCTTTCAACAAAAGCGTTACTTGTGGAGACAGCCAACAGCTGCCAGAAAGTCCATTTCATCAAGAAACTATTGTATTACCAGATTAAACAGCGTTTACCCTCACTTGCTTATGGTGTAGAAAAAATTCTGTATATTGAAAATAGCTATATATTTAACATTATTCTATCTTATTGAAATCATAAAAAATAAAGCCAAAAATATCGCCAAGGAGTTCAAATATCGCCAAGTAAATCGCCAACCGCCATTTCAAAATTTTCATCGCCACGTTTGGCGACAAATCGCCATACCTGCCAACACTGATTTCAATACATTTAAAATTTGCAGCAATAAAACAGATGTCCCACACACAAGCAGACAGAGAGAGAGAGAGTTATGCTATAGCATATGAACAAATTTATTAATATTATTCATAATCGAACTTTTTCCAACATTAATATTTTTATATTAACGGCCCTTTTCACAATGTACGATTAAGAGTTAACATGGACTTTAACGGAAACTTTGCCATAGAAAACTTGTCGTTAAAGTCCACGTTAACTCTTAATTATTTCACTGTTGCTAATGCAGATCATTAGGGAAATTCCAAAAAAAGCATTATTTATTAGAGTTACCTGAGACACAATAGTGCCATTTTTGGCAAAAATTTTAAAAACTAAATAAAATGTAAGCAGCATAAGTCCAAACCTTATCATTTCAACGCGCACTTTACATACAAAAAACTCGGTTTGTTGTTCATTTCAAATTCGTTACCGAATAAAACGCTGAATTTACAAATTAATATGTTATTAAAAAAAATATTTAAATAAATTATATATGCATCGCAAAAATACATAAACAAATATAAATAATGATACTAATACTAATAAATCAATTAATAAATAACATATATGTATGTATGTAAACCAAAAGATTCTTATAAATTCGTAAAATTGTTTGGGTTTTTTTTTCGTCTAAATATTTATATAATGAGTAAAAAAAATATAAATGTATACAAAAAACTATCGATTTTATTTAAGCTGATTTTATTACTAATTTTTGGTCGCTACCTCTATTTACATATAAATTTATCCTAAACCAAACTTATTAATTGGTATACTATACATACTGACTACAACAAATTTTCCTTTTATAATCTACAATTTGTACATGTACATAAAACAATACAACTTTTCTATAAACTTGACTAATTTATAAACTTTTTGTTATGTAAAATTGATGCTTAATATTTCAAAAAAGCAAAAATGAAATAATGTATTAATAATATGCTAAACTAAAGCTCTTACATATAATGTATATTTTTGAAACTGACTTTTCATTAGAAACATAACTTGGCTAAAACTGTGTGTAATGAAATTATATTCTTCTGTTAAAAAACTTATATTTTATTTCATTGTATATTTTTTTCAATACTATTTATTCTAATCACTTTTGAGTGTAAACTGCAATATTGTAACCTGTTCTAATATCGATCGAGCTCTTGCTTTTTAATAGAAAATTGGTTTACGCTTGGAAAAAAAATAATACAGACCATTGCACGAGGTTTCCTAGATACACACAATGGGGGCGATCGCAAAAATAATGTTAATGAAACTGTATATTTGAAACTACTGGCCCGATTACACAACGATTTAAGAGAAAGTTATAGTAGGGGACTTAGGCTTGCAGAAAATCCAAACACGATGAACTACAGTGTATCAAAAACAAACCTTCTCGGCCACTAAAAACCTTGTGGTTATTGTAACAAATATACACCAATTTGTTACGTTATTATTATTATGATTATTATTATTATCATTATTATTATTATTATTATAATTATTATTATTATGATTATTATTATTATTATTGAGCTTGAGATCTTTTTATAATTAGCTTTATAAATGTATTTCAAAATTTTGCTTAACAATTTTTTAGCATCTCCAGGAATAAGCGATTTGCTAATGCCTACTCGAGCTCAATAATAACGTATTAATAATAACGTAATAAATCAATCAATAATCAGTAATTTAGTGTGGCAGAGTGATGGAAAATACAGATTTTGAAATGGTACTGAACTGTAACTTAAAAGGTACTTTTTTCGCCTTAATGGTACTTTTTCCAAGATTAAAAAAATTCAACCTCAGGTATTTTTAATATTAGTTTTGTAACGTGCTTTATCCCAAATTAATATTTTACTTTTTAAGTAAAACATTAAAGTTTTATTAAACTACATTGAAATTGATTATGGAGGGGTATTAGCTAGTTCCTATGCGCATTTCATTGGGGCTAATGCAAATCGTCAGGGAACCTTTACCCAAAAATCTCATAGAAAAACTAAAGATATTATATTAAACTCCTAATCATACTAATAAGAAGTTTATAATATCAAAGTTGAAACATGAGCTCCATAATCAATCATGTTTTTTATTTTCTTTACTTGCGTACTACGACTGGTTGGTGTAGTTGCAAATGCAATTGAAAATAAATATAAGCAACAACAGCTACAAATTGTTTTCGCAGTGAGCTGTGATGCCAACATGTATTTTTTTGCGCGGGCATTCGCATATTTATAATTACATAAAAAGTTTTTTTTTTGGGAATTATCAAATTACATTAATTTTAATTTTGTAACGTGCTTTTTCCAAAATTAATATTTTAATCAGGTATTTTTAATTATCATACAAAAAATCTATTCTTTAAATATTAATATATTTTTGTTTTTATATACATACATATGTAATTAGTTTTGTCTATATGTAATGGCAGCTCTAGAAACTCGGGCTAGTCTCAACAGAGTATAGTTCTCAAAAGAATACAGCACACTAGCAAAAATGTACATTTATAACATGTGTGCTGTCATCGCTTGTTACGTTAGCGAGACCTGTAGTGAGATTCTGTAACTTTTAACAATAACAACAGTTGTAATATTGTCAACCTCTTAAGTTGTTTGCACTAACGATTTTACGATTCTGTGACTGGTTGTTAACAACATTGTTTAAATCTGACATCATGTGGCATCTCTATTAAAATAAACGAAAAGCACAAAGTGGAATATAACAAAAACAAATTAAATTGTAATTGCCAAACATTGTACAGAAATTTGTTTTCATTAATTTCGTTATTTGTGTGAAATAATTGTTAAATTAAGTGTTTAAGTAATACAAATATTGTTATATAAACGTAAATGGTTTATATATTTGTATATTTTTATAGAAAATTGTCTTTAATTGTTGGCATAAAGTATGTGCTACGGCTGAACAACTGACTCGTTGTCTATTCGTTAACAACAGAAAAATTATTGCCGTTAGTTAAACAACAGAAAATATTGTTAAAAATGTTACTGAGAAGCAAAATCGACAATTTGCTTGCTAAATTTGACAACTATTGTTAAAATTGAATGGAGAATCGCACTACAGGTTAGTAGCAGAAGCAAAATAAGTATTTGTTAATAGATGTCTTAGACGAATCCTACATACATATTTTCTGATCTCGGCGCATTACAAACGAAAATCTTTGGAGCTTAATAATCAGCAAAATATAAATATGGATTAAATCCACTCTCTGAAACGAACTGTTAGAAATTGGCCACCGTGCTTTATCATTCAACCCGCAAAGAAGCATAAAACGACCTGGAGACGATCGGTTCTGACAGAGATAAATGAATTGCTCACAGCAGACATTACAGCAACATAAGCGAAATTAAGAACATTGTCAAAAAAAGAGCGAAATGTATACATTTATTGATTGATTTCGAGTGAAACACAGAGCATGCCCCACTATATTGGTTTTAAAAAATAGAAGTTTACAATCAACACTCAGGGAAGAATTCTACCAATCCGCCAACTGAACTGCTTTTAGTGTAACTTAAATGTACAGCTTTGTTTTCTTCACATAAAGAAATCAAACGTTTTTTGAACATACTTATACATATTTTAATAGAATAGGTTGAAAGCTAATATTTGATTTTACTATAATTTTGGTCAGTATTTGTTAACGTTACAGATTGAAAAAAGTACTTTTTATGTCGTGGGGGTACTGCGGTAACTTGAACATGAAAAAGTACTGAAAATAGTACAATAGTACTGAATTTTCCATCACTGGTGTGGCATGAACATTCAAACAAGCAGGTTGTGTTATCGCTTGTTTCTTGCTATTGCTTGATATACCCTAACAAAAACTTTGTAAAGGGGTCGGACGACGGTCAAATAATCACGTCAACGTTCTAAGTGTGTGCGTGCGATCGTGCTTTTTCGGCTACACGTACGCGTTGTCGGCTCTGACTGATGAAAATCAAAAAGTTTTGATATTTAAATTTGATGAGCAATTATTTGATCGTCGCCAATTGTGATTGACAAAGAAAATGTCAGTTGCTTTGTAATCGTGGTGTAATAAGTTTACTGGTGGCAGCACGAGGGTAGGTGTTTATATTTTGCGCTAGTAGCTTTGTGTATAAACTGCGTCAAATGCGTCAAGTTTTTTGACAAGCATTATTTAGTTTTGTTATATTTGTTGCCCTTATGCGGCCACCTGCATACTTATTAAATGCTGATTGATGAATTTATTTGTACATCGCCGTTTAAGCGACAAGCACACGACACTCACACATATGCATTGATTGACGTGTTTATTTGATGGTGGCCAGAGCCTTTAAGAGCGAGAATTGCAAAATAAAACCCATACAAGCAAAATGTATTAAGGCCGGGGCACATAGAATCCGTCATACGTCATCCGTTGCCTTTTTCAACTGCCGTTAACGGAATGACGGATAATGTTGGCACAATGAGTACTTTGTTAACGGAGAGAAAATCAGCTGTTATTTATTTATTAATTTTAATTTCTTTAATTCTTTATTTTAATTCTTATTTCTTAATTCTTAATTTCTTTATTTTTTTATTTTTTTATAACAAAGCACCAATACTTTATACAATCGAATAAATTTTAATTTAAATTATTTTATTTTTGAGCGAAAAACAAACCCACAACAAAGAACAAATCAAACAATAGTTGTCAAAGTACTCAACGTACGTTAAAAGTTGGCCAACTTTGTACTTTGCGTTGACGGAGAAGTACTGTATGTGATCAAGTTCATAAGAAAACATGTATTTTAACTTAGCTGTCAGTTGAAAAAGGCGACGTATAACGTATGACGGATTCTATGTGTCTCGGCCTTTAGTACGTATTTGCCGGCTTCTGGAGTAGAGAGAATAGGTGGTGAAGTGGGAGAGAGATAGAAAGCTTAATTTATTTTAACATTCTGCTATTGCTCGTTTTTTGTAGAGCAGTGTTGCAGCCCTCTGGTGTCAAGTAGAGCCATTAATTTGTTTAAGCTGTGTAGCCATTTTATTAGTTCTTTTACTTCGCCGACGGTTCTGCTACAATACCGACAAAGGAGGGTGCGGCGAATTCCATTAGGATATGTTAGTGTTAATCGCTGCCGGTGATCAGTGCTATGCCTTCATCGCTGTAACACTCCAACAACAACCAACACAATAACACACCAATCCACATCAGAATAATTTTTATTCGATTGACTACACTATACTACATGAAGACAAGATCAAAAACGGAAAATTTCAAAACTCCAAGTCAAATATCTATTGAATTTTTGAAAGCCTATACCGTTTTTTAATCGGACCAGTATTTCAAAAGATACAGGCTTATAACCAATATTTTGCGACCGGATCACTGTGCAAAGTTATATCTCAAATAATAAGTTTATCAAATGCTTTAATATGAATTTTATTTTTCGTTTTGCCTTATTAAATACTATTACTGTGTATTCGCCCCATGGGAAAAAATAAAATAGATTCATGGCGAATATAATTGTTTGTTTTGTTCTGTAGAAGCTGTTAAGCTTATTACGCTTATTCTCTTGTAATTTTCAAATTATTTTTGAAAGTTTGTGCAGTTTGAAACTTTTCTAAAATTTTTCTGAAAAAGTTAGTTTTCTGAAATTTTTAGCTTGTAAAAATTTCAATTTATAAAATTTTCAACTTCAGTGCTAAGTGTATACGATGCAGTCGATAAATTTTTGGCAGCTATAGTCGTAAACTTCGCAAATATTTTACGCATCGCAGAATACAATCTTTATTGAATAGTTGGTTGAAAAAGGGTGCTGAGCAAGTGTTTTTACTGCTCTCGGAATGAAGCAAATATTTAACTATTTTCGTATTTAGCTTTAGAAATTTATTAGAGGACATATATTTTGTTTTTAATTTTGTCAACTCCTTTGAATTAATAAAGGATATAATTTCATTATGCTTTCAAATTAATAAGATTTATGAAATTTTCTATTCATAAATTTAAAATGCTTTTTTGATATAAAACTATAAATAACAATATTTATATATAAATATATACAAAACCTTGAAAAATTATTACTAATGACCCCAACAGTATTCTATTGAAATTTACATTAAAAAAGTAAAGTATAAATAAAAAAAGGAAACAATCTACAAATACAAGCTAAAGCATCACAAAAAGACACTGAAGCTAAATAATACAAAACAAACAATAAAAGGTTGATTGAATGCATTTAATAACATATAAATGAAAAAAACACATACAATATTAAACTAATTAAATTAACATCAAACAAAGTAACAATTAATACTGAAAGAAGACATTTTCAAACTCATAAAACTGAAATTTTCTACAAGAACACAAAAACAGCAACTAAAAACTTAAACTTAAACAAACAATGTTATTGTATCAAACATTTATTGTAATAATGACATCATAACAGCTGCAAGTTAAAACTACTCTTGATTTAGCTAGATAAATAAATAAATCAAAGGCATAATAATTCGTTTCTTAACTTTTAAAAAATCCTCCTCATATAAAATTATTTTAATTGGTTTGTTTTTCTTTTTAACATAAATTTAATGCACTCTTAATTCACTTTCAATGGACATTTTAAAACTCACCCAAAACTCTTAGCGAAATAATAAATAGCTTAAACTAAAAAATAAACAAACACTACGACCAATATTATATTCTAAACCGAAAATATAAATAATTAACATTATATACATAAATACATACATACATATATACTATATACACATATTCCAGAAAAAAAAGAGAAACAATATTCGTATAAAAATATTTTCCGAAAATCTATGTCTCTAATCATTCGAAGAAAAGAACTCCAAAAAATTAAGCCTAATAGTACTTTTAGAAACTATTCATTAAATCGGTCTGCACATCCTAAATAAAACATAAAATTCAATTAGAATTTTAATTATAATTGTAGAAATCTTAATTTAAAAAAAATGCATATTAAGTCGTACATATTCATTAAAATGCTCCTATTAGATCTGATTTAGGAAATATTTTTTTTAGCAAGAAAGTGTAGCAAATTGCATCAGTTTAAAGGAATTTCTATAGCGATATACATTTTTCTCTTCATTCTGTTCGATTCATTATTACTTTATATTATCATGGATTCTTGAAAAATCGATAGGTTGTAATCCTGTTGAATTTAAGGCATACATATATGTCCAGTAGAAAGGAATGGGCATCAGAGTCCGTTATTATGAAAGATAAAATATGAATTTTCGCGATGTACACTCAAAATAAAATGATAGGTAAATATAACCAATTTAAATAGTTAACCTACTGTTAATGTAAATTGTTGTTACAATTTTTATGAAATAACAATTTTCCTTGGTTAAAATAACTTTTTAAAGTTGTAAGTCATTGTTATTTTGTGCTATCGTTCGTTTCATAAACATGAGAACCTAAGTACAAGATCGAAATATTCCTTTTTACTTAATTGTTAAATATAAATTTGGAAAAAACGACATTTGAAAATTTAAATTATTTTTGTTGGTTAAAAATACTAATTTAATTTTTAAAAATTTTTGTGGTTACAATTACCAAATTTTAAGGTTAAAATGACCAATTTAAAATAATAACAAAGCAAAGAGTTGCTTTACGAAAATTTCTGTATTTAAGTCAAGCAAGTCACCACATGTCCATGTATAATTTGTACTAACGTTATTTAACAAGACGACTTAGCTTAAATGTTAAAGGCGTCCGTTTTATAAAGATGAGAACCTAAGTTCAAGACCAAAAAATTACAAACAAACAATATAATATATTTTTTAACTAACACACTTACTGTTTAAGCCTTGGCAGGTATCGAATCTACGACCTTCCGTTTAGTAATTTTATGTACTATCAACTAAACTACAATTCCATTGCTTGATTTGTTTTTGGCGCAATTCTATAGCTTACAAACATTCATGATATTTGTTCGCGATGTCCCACTTGGGAGCATTTCTTGTTAAATGCTTATATCAGCGTATTGAATATATAATAAAATCATACTACTGTTTTGTCGTTTTAAGATCGTAACTCAGTGTCATTCTTCGTAAAATATAAACTTTTTATCTCTGCCTTACAGCAGCGCTTCCTTGAATGCACCACTGTAAGTGAATGTTCAAAAATTAGTTTTAGAATAATATAATAACCTTTCTTGCCATACATTATTGCTTATATTCAGGCAATACATTTGTCGCTACTGTGAAACGCATTTTTATAACAGGAAAAGTTTGTACTGCTTCCAAAATCTCGATTATATTTTGCTGGGTTATAACTGTTACGGTCCCTAAAATAAAACTATCCCGCCAGCCCGCTCAAATTTAGGAAAAACCATAAAATTTTGTTTTCTTACTCATTCAAAGAAAATATTTCCTCACTGAAAAAATAAAAATTAAACAAAAAAATAACAGATAGGACACGCTGAAATTAAGTTATTTGATTAACAAATTCAAGTGGTATTGATCGCAATTAGTACATTTTGTATATGTGGCTCGAAGGACCATATTCAGATATTAGACGAATTCTAGTTAATTTAAGCCAATTGCTACACTTTCCATAAAACATATTTTTTTACTATCTTTTATAATAAAATTAAAACCGCATGTAAATAAAGTAAAAATCCTTCCTTAGTATAAATAATCAAACAAAATATCCTCCCTCAACACCAAACCAAGAATGATTACTCCAAAAAAAAAGTTAATAAACAAAAAAGAAAAATAATATCAAGCCAATAAAGCAATACAAAATACAAACAACCACTTACTTTACAATTATTCTTTATGACCTTTGAAAAGAAAAATCCTAATTTACCTTAAATTTGATCAAAATATTAGAGAAACTGAAATTTATCAAGGTACATATATACTTACATAACAAAACAACATAAACATATAGAACCAACAGTACAAGTTAATTATTTTCCAAAAGAAGAAAAGAAAGAAGAAATTATGCGAAACATTATTCCATTTCATACATTTTACACACCTGTGATTTGTATGTGTATTTCAAAAGAAAACCAAAATATATATAATTATTATATGTATTGATTTTAATTAGTAACAAATATATTGTATTATTGATTCATAAATTAATTAATTGATACAACTTTAATGATTTACTATAGAATGGAATGTTTAATTGTTAAACATTTCAATTGTTATTAATTGTTATGATCTCTGTTTATTAGTTTTTAGTTGTTAATTTTAAAGTAGCAAAAGCAAAAGAGAGCAATTTTATACATACACTACACTGAGTAGACAACCATATACATAGAAACATCTACTCTCGGGGAAATTTATTTAAGTCCATCAATGTTTATACCGTTTTAAGTTCGAATGACCAACTGTTTTTTAATATTTATGTACTCAACTGAGTATTTGTTTAATTTTTATAAAATTAATTTGTTGTAAAATGTATTAACTTATTTGAGATATTCTTAAAAATTTATGTTTCAAAAATATATTTATAAATATATTCATATCGAATAAAAATTGTTTATTGTAATGTTTGTATAGGTTTTTTAAATATGTATAAAGCTTTTGTCTTTGTAATTCTCATTTCTCCTTTGAGAGTTTTTCTATAAGCATACGGATTTCAAAACTTTTAAGCCATGGTGGTTAAAGGTCTACTGATGAGGTGGCATTAGCATCCAACGAAATGCAGGTATATAGATTAGCTAACAAAAAACAAATAAATACTTTTTGAAACATTAATTTATTGCTTTGAAATCGTGTCATTCAGAACTTTTCATTCTCAAAAATATTTTAGAAATCTTTTAGTAGAACATTTTCTTCAGTGGAGTCTACTAAAATTATTAAAACATTTAAACACGTAACTAATACAACTACACAGAAAAAATTATCAACAAAAAATTTTCAATCAAAAGTTTGTCTAAAATAAAATTAAATTTGCAGTAAATTTTATTTACTGACTTAGTGAATTTTTTGTTTGTTTGACTTTTATTTAGGACGCAAACACCAGAAACAACAAAAACCAGTTTTATGTTTCGTAAAAAGCAACACCAATGACGACATACACATAAATAATAACAACAACAAATGATAGCCAAAGGAATGCGATTGTAACAATTTTGTTTACTGAAGATTTTTGAGTGAATCAACTCGTTAATGTTGTTGCGCAAATTTGCATTAATTTTTTATAATGTTTATATAAACATACAGAGTTCAACACATATAACAAAGTGAAATTTCATAAATGCTTAATAGATGATAGTGTTATTATTTAAAACTGAAAAATAATTTAGAACAAAGCTTTTACTGACTCAGACAAAAACTTTGCTTAATATATTACAAAAAATGCAGTAAATATTTTTGTTTGATGCAGTAAACAATTTTGTTTCGATTTTGTGAGTATTTTTAGACAAATTGTTTTATAAATTTAGACAAAAGTATTTTTTAATCTCTTACAGAAAGGGCTCTAAGTATTTTTGTTTGATTCAAATTATTTTGTTTAAAATTTTTAAATATTTTTAGAGAATATTTTTTTATAGATTTGGACTTGCTTACCGAAAAAACGGGGTTTTCCAATGAATTTGTTAAGAAATTTTTGTCTATATTTACAAATTTGTTTATAGGGCCATTTCTAGACAAAGTATTTACTAATTCATTGCATTTCTTTACTGAAAATGAAAATTAGAGAGAAAGATAAGTAAGTGCACATCATAATTACCTTAAAAAATGCATTAGAAAATGTTAACTTGGAATATATACAGAGAAGGAGCCAGCCTTTGGAAACCGTATGTCGGTGCCCTCCTAGCTGACCACTCCATCGGTTTTAATGATTAGGCTTATGTTATTCCTAATATACTTAGCTTTCTAATAAATTGAAATTGAAATTGAAGAATGAAATTTCATAAAAAGCAAGCAATCCGACAACATAGATAAATACTTCGGCTATCTACGGATAATGACTTGTGGTCAATTGCCCGGAGGCAACGTCTATCGGTTTCGGTTTCTCCGAGCTATATCTCCCCGTTTGTAGTCAAATCTCGTCTACTTGTCCTAATTGTTATATTAACTGACTGAGAAATGTTACTTGGTGATGTATACAACCGGCTACCGGGTGGTGGCATTAGTTTTTTGCAACTTCACATTACATGACAACCGGAAACCCAGTTTCCGAAGTTTGTCATGTGGCTAAGAATTAGAAGAAGGAAAAATCATAATGCTTGGTGCCACACGAAATGGTTTTTGGTAACTTGCTGGAGATACTACGTGAGGCCCAAATCAAGAAAGGAGTAAACCTGTTCCCTAGACAACAGCATAACGAAAACTATTTCCCTTACAAATCATATAACAAAATAAGTCTTATACTAGCTAGTATTGTTTAAATTTCCCCGAGTGTCTCTACCATTAACACACATACATACTAACATACTAGATATCTTATATTGAGTAATTTTATTATAAAAAGAATTTTTTTTAATTTTCATTTCCTAGAATTCAAAAAAAAAAAAATTTAAGACAAAACCAAAAAAAAGAGAAATTGTTAAAAACTGTACTAAAAGTAGGCTGTAGTTCCCAAACCAAAGAATAAAAAATAAAATCTAAAAAATATATTAAGCAATTAGCTTAGAAAAGAAGTAAATAAAAACCAAACTTAAATATTACAATTATTTATTTTGTATTCTGTAGGTGTCCTTATAACAAATTATAAATATTACTATTAAACACATATATACATAATCATTTCAATGATGATGATGATGATGGTAAAGAAAACTAATTATAATTTATTACATCTCATGTCAATTGTGTATTGGAATCATAAATATAATTATTGCTATTAATTATGTAAATTAAAATACATTTAATTAATTGCTAAGTATATTTAACTAAACTAACTAACTATTTAGTACATAATATACTACATGCATTTATACATTCATCATACATTAATGGTTAAATTAGAATAAAAAATATTAAAAACCAAATACAAAAAACTACCACTACTAAAAATTTAACTCAATTTACTTTACGCCTTTCTGTTTAATAATGAAAAACTGAAAAAAATATTGATTACAAATAGAAAATTTTTAACAAAATTATTGGTTTTTTAAGCTTTAATCGTTGAACGACTCAACAAATATTAGAAATATATTATTAAAAAAATATATAATTGAAATTGAAGTACTATAAATAATTGTACAGATTAAATTATCATTATTAAAAAAAAAACAAAAATGAAGCGGGAATATTTAAGTTATAATGAAATTTTTGTTGAAATTGTAATCAAACATTAAAAGAAATTTTTCAAAACCTAAACAGCAATGAAGTAAATGTCAACTAGTTGTTAATGAAATACCGAGTTCCTACCGCAAAAAATACATCACCGACATTATTTTCGACTTTCGTTCTTTTGTTGACAATTAACGACATCCAACGATCAATAAAAATATCTTTAAAAAATCTTCTACAGTCAACCGATTTTATACTAAAGGTTTGACTGACTGGAAATGTAGTCTATCTGGAAAGTTTTTTAATTTTTAAATAGAATTCAAGAAACTTTTGTTGAGGTTATTTTAAATTTCAGAACATTTCCTAAATCTTCAAGTATAATAAATTTAAAAAAACTATAAAAGTTGCTGTTATTTTTCTTTTATGCCTTTTAGTTGGAAATTTCTAGCTTGTAGTTTCGAGAAATGGGCCGTGCTATTTAGATAGCGTATACGGTGGCTGCTCTTTGATGCTATGTTAATTACTCTGTACAACAAAATCAAACTATTTTCAAAGCACCAAGGTTCTAATTACTGACTCTGGTAGAGAAGATTAAATATAAAATATACATGTATCGTCGTTTTGAAAGTTTACGTTCAAAATATCATCTGCTTTGCTGTTTTAATACATAACTATGTATATTAGGGTGATAACTTTTTGTATTGTTTGCAAATATTAAATTCTTCATTGCATAGCCGTTTAGACTACGAAAAAATATACAGAAACGATATATTATTTTGTCCAAAAGAAGTTGTGGCCCTAATGTTGAAAAATAATAACGAAATTCAGTATTTGATGCAAATGGTCTCGCGAAAGTGCAAACACAAAATATCGTAGATTTTTTATGAAATCCAACAACAAAATACACAAAATTTCATTAAAAAAAACTACGATATTTTGCATTTGCACTTTCGCAAGATCATTTGCACCAAACACTGAGCACCGCTAATATTATTGCCACAGACATAGCAAAACGAAAAATATTTTTCCTTCGGTTTAAATATCTAAAAACTTATTAGTTTTATTTACAAGACTATATACGTACATTGATTCCAGGTTGGAAAAAATGGCCATAGGAAAGCTTTTCCATAGCAATCTTTAGTGTAGCATCGACCTTATATCGACGCAGCTCATCTCTACCAGCCTTGCTTCAAATTCCGTTTGTCTTCTGTAAGTGTTCCTTTTGATAGCCATCATTTGGTCTTCACAAATTGTGTTATCATTTGGCCTTCACAAAATGTGGCCCATATGAATGGCTATTTTCCCTGGCCTTTCCCACAAGTCTCTGTTTGAGATAACATTCGGTTAAAATATTTGCATAATCTTCCACACTGATCTGTTTATGAATACGATTCGCATCCATATAACAGTACAGAGAGAAAAATTTTTTTTAAAGAGAAGTGACACACTCAGGCAGTTAATGCCTATCGGTTAATTAATTAATTAATTAATGTGCTACCTTCCTTGGGAAAGGGATAGAGTAGAGAGAACAGATGGTAAAGTGAGATAGAGGTAAAAAGCTTAATTCTTTTACAACTCTGCTGTTGCGCGTTATGTTGATTTTACTGCATTAATTTCAGCGCCTCTGGTGTTAAGTAGACACATTAAATTTTTTAAGTTTTATTTATAGCAATTTTGTTAATTGTTTTACATTACCGACGAAGGAGTGCAGCTGTGATATACATTAGCATAGAACTGTACCAATAGCTGTCAGTCTTCATCACTTAAGCAGTCCAACAACAACTAACACAACACCACTCTAAAGGACCAAATAAGCCAGCAAGCGGCTTGCCGAACATGACAGAAATATGCGTTTGTACAAGCCTGTTGTGTAATATATGGCAGCGTTTGTACATCTGACAAGCGGCTTGGCAAGCTGCTTGCAGAAAAATGAAAAAATTTTGATATATTGACTGGCATATTGAGTTTATGGAAAACTGATTGTATAGTCTATTGTAAAATTAGCTCATTTGCAACAAAGTTTCCATAGAGTGAGGTTGTCGTGAAAAATTACGATTTATATTAGTGATTAATGCGAAAAATCTTTGCTTATACGAACTAGTTTTTTGTAGTCTGTATGCAAATGAAAAAGTATGTTGGCCAAGGCGCTTGCATAGTTTATTTGGCCCTTAATGCACATCAGAAAAATTTATGACGTTGATGATGACTTGCCTAGCACAGGGATCGAGTCCCGGCATCATTGCTTTGTAGTCAAGGCGCTAACTACTTCAACCAACAGCACACTCAAAGAAAAAAGACGTAGATTTTTTTGCAGCTGAATTTGTGTCCCCGCCTTAGTCCACCTGTGGAAGATATAAGCTGCCCAAATTCGTAAAGGAGTGGACTACTTCAAGTGCTTCGGTTATTTTGAAATTGTTATTTGTGTTCAGACGGAGCACTTTGTGTAGCCTAGCCCCATGAGTAGTCATATAAACTGCGTAATTGTGGGCAAGGGCGCAAAGATCATCGTCATAATCAAAATCTTAAAGCCGTCCTTGGAATTCACATATGATGGACGGTCTAGTAGAGGTTGGTAATACCATTACTTCGTTAAGAAATATATTAAATAATAATGGGGCAAGACACAAGTCTGTCTAACTCCGACATTTACACTGAATTCTCTGCCCAATGTCCTTTCGTGTGGCACTTTACATTTCTAATTTTGGTAATTATTAATTATTTCTGGTGGCACTCCTTTGTATCGCAATTCTTGCAAATAGCGTGATGATGAATGGTGCCAAGTAAGGTTGAACAAAACTTTAAACTAAAAAAATTATACAAAGACAATTATGTGGAAAATCCCTAATCATCTCCTACGAAACGATCAAAGCTGTTGTAAATGTTATATCTGAGTGATTCCACGTAAAACGGCCCTATGCAAGGAAAAAACTATTTTCTCATTTTTAATAAAAATCTCTCAATTGATGTTTTTTTAGAGAATGACAATTATAGAAAAAATAAAAAATAATATCTTTTAATCAATTTCAGGCACTTTTAAATGATCATGCAAGAAACATTTTGCTCTCCCTCTTTGTATGTTTAATATTTATTTCATATTTTCTTTTATTTTCTTTCTCATTATTAATAAAAACAGTTATCTCTGCAAAGAATATACTTTGTTTGGTTTTTATTGAATTTAAAAATATATGCAGCTAGAGTATTCTGCTGTCTATAATAGAACGATAGCATATAATTTAATGTCTTATTATTTTCTTATGACTTTATCTTTATATTATTTATGTAAATCAGCACTTCAGTAACAAGTAAAAAGTTTTATTTCTTCGAATTTTTAAAATTTTCGTACTAGGTCACACCCGTCGGTCACACCCGTCTCATTTTAAAAATAGTTTTTTTTTGTGAGAAAAATAGTTTTTTGTCAAACAGTATAATAATTAAAAACACTTTGAACAGATATCTATACCAAAATTATTGTGTACCTGATAGTAAAAATTTGACAAAATTTATACTGATAGTCCTAATTCTTTAAAACTAAGATTTGTAAAGTCACACCCGTCGCATCTCTTAACGACCATTCTTAGCAGAAATCGTGTTCTATCAGGGTCTACCTGTTATTAAACGACTTTAAGCTTAACGCAACATTTTTTTAAGTAAAAAATTTATATTCTTGATTTATAACAAAAATTGTGTGTAAAATGGTCACACCCGGATAAATAGAATTACTCATCTACAGCTTTCTTTTGTATGCAAAACATATTTTTAATACAAACTAGCCTCAGAAAATGCGGTTTTGTGATATATTTTAGCACCGGTTGTGAATAAGTATCAAATTAACCCTTAAGCACAATTTTAAGTTTGGACTTATTTCTGAGGGGCAAGTTAAGTTTTGAGCTCAAGAGTTTTTGAAGGTTTACTGTAGATTTTTATTACAAATATTTTTGTACAACGCTTCAGCCCGCAGTATTGCCTGTGTAAAGGGACTTTATTAACCCCTTTTTAAGAAAGAGATTAAAAAAACCATACAGCGAAAAGTTACAGGGTTAAAGTGTGCAAAAAATATTTTTCTCTTAGTATTCTACATAAAATTACCTAACGCATATTATACCTAAAATGTAAGAATTAAAAAATTTCTAAAGCTCACGAAAAATTTGTAAACGCCGGTACACGTATACTTTTTTTTGGTCCAGTTTATCGGAATGTGTTTTTAGAACCTTGATATTTTCTTTTCTTCTTGTGCCGGGCTATAAAAGTTTCGCAACAGCATTAAGGCTTTTACTGCCACGTTACACTACAGTTTACATATTTTTAAAAAGCATTATATGTTTGAAAGCACAAGCAACTTCACTGGGCTTAAAGAAAAACATATTACCGTTATCAATTTTCTAAAAATATATTCACTTCTTTTGTTAGTTTCATAAATATATGATTTGTTATAATAATTTGTAGTCAAATAAAATATTTATGTACAAAAAAGTTGGTAATGAAAGGGTTTAGAAATAGAGAAGAGAAAAAACAACAAAATAATAATGCAATAATATATTTCGATTCTACCAGTTGACATTTTATTGCATTGTACATGGTTTACAATCCTGGCTACCAAAAATTTGGTAGCAATAAAAATACTAGTCTCATATTCATTAAAAAATTCTGTATAGTTAAATGTTTAGAAAATTATTAGTGTTTTAATTTTTGAAATGAATAAAATACAAAAATCCCACTCTGCTACATATTAATGTGTTAACAAAGAAACTACACAAAACTAGTTTAATTAACCAATAATGAAAAAAAAAACTAAACAAAATGGATGCTTAGCATTTCCTAATAATATTGCGTGGTGGAAAAGATACAAAATAACTACATTTTATCAACTACATCTGCAAATAAATTCAAATTCAAATTTATAAAATGCATAAAATATTGTTTTTAATAGATTTAAAATGCGGATCAGGAAACCTTGAGAAGAAGCAAATAAAGAAAGAAATAAGAGAGAAACGAGTGGCGGTGGATTAATTGCTTTTCGTTAACAAATGCATACATAAGAAATGTAGAATGGGGTAGATTATCTATACAATTAACTACTACTACATACTTATTGTATGTATGTATGCTGTATATGTTTTTTATTTGTGTGCGCATGTGTGTGTGTCAGCTATGTTAATTGCTTTCAGCTTATTTTCAGAACTTTGATCATTTCAAACCATGTTTCTTTTTTTTTAAGAATTTTAAGAACTTGAAATTTGTTTAAACTGCTGCTACCAACATAATTTTCAACTTTGTCTTAACAATACAAATAATTTTAACTTTATTGTTCGTTCTGAGCTTGCTTAGTTATTATACATAAAAAATAGTTATTATAAGCTAATAATTAATAATAAAATTAAAACAAAAAAATATTATATCATTGTGTCATATCGTAATTCTACATGCATTAATTACAACAATTAGAAAATTAACAAAATTAAAAATTAAAATCAACAAAAAAGTAAAAGAAAATCGAAAGTTTCTCATACATTCTATTAACTAATAAACTATTAAACCAAATACATACCTACAAAAAATGGCAAACAAAAAAGAATAGGAATAAAAATTAAAAAAAAAATGTTTTAGAAAGAATATGAAAGAATAAGGTAGAAGCTAAAATGCATAAAAACTCTTAGAGATGTTTGAAACAGCAAATAAAAAATAATATATAAAACATGTATTTTAATTAAGCAACAAAACAGCAAAATTATAAGCACAATATTCAGCACAACAGTGTTTTATTTAATTTTAAAGATTTTGAAACGAATTTAAGCAAACATGAAATTGTGCAGCCGCTAGTATTTAAAAACAACATATTTAACAGATTTTCCTAACACGGAAAGCCAGGAGCTTAGAATTTTTAAACCTGTTTTTCAAACTATTTTGTTTATAGCAGCAGCTCAATTTCCTGAGTGCATACGGTTAATTTATTTTCTTTTGATTTTGGAATTTAATGATTTTCATATATTAACAATAAACTAAATTAAATAGGAAAGTTTTTTGGGTATTGAACGTTAGCCTTATTTCTAAAGTTTTCTTCGTTTTGGTTAAGAAGCTTTAAGCTTCTATTCTTCACATATTAGCATTCATATATTGTTGACCTTCTTTGTAATTCTGTAAATAAGCACAAAAATTTAAATTTAAAAAAAATTAATTTTTGTCATGAGTCATTTCTCCTATTTTTTTAAACTAGAAATGCATTTGATGACCTCTGTTGAGACTTAGCTTTTGTCTACATCGGCTCTTTTTCGCTGATGCTGACCTTCTTCAACATCCTGGAATTCAAACGAAAAGCTTATTTTAGAATTTGGAGCAAGTAACGTTCAATACATGTTTGTATGAATTTATTTCTTTTTTTCAAATTATCTTAACAAATTGAACTGAACTCCTTAATTATATACAAATTCTTTGGAATTAATAAAAAAGGGTAACGTTCAATAAATTAAAAAATTTCTTTATTTATGTATATATGTAATAATTTTTGATAAATTAACGTATGCTCTTCCTATAATTCACGGCTGCAAAAAAATTTCAACAAATAAAATTATAAATAAAGTGTCAAAAAAAAAAGTTACGTTCAATACAAAAAACTGCGGACGACAACAGTAAACTCCTCCACAAAACAACTAAATATTTTTTCAAAATCTTTTTAATTACATTCTACACTGTGAGTTTAAAGAATGATAAAAATAAATGTTGGAAATAAGAATAAAAAAAATTATTATAGTATTCATGAATAGTTATTCAATATCAGTTAAGTCTGATTTAGTTGTTATTTAATTTTACTTTGAAGAATACTTTAAATAGTTTAAATTTCTATTATTTGAGAAAAAAAAACATTTTTTTTTAAATAATCCAAAGCAGAAATTTTTTAATGAAACAATTTTTAAGTTTACAAGTGGTAACAAAAAATATTAAATAAAAAAAATTATTATAAGTGCTTGTTAAAATCCATTGAAATTAAGTCAAACTAAACAAATCCGTTAAAAAATGTATAATATAATTTTTTTACAAATATATCTTACATATTGAAAACAGCATTTAATTTAAGCTAAAATATACCTCTTTTACAAAATCTTTATGTTTAGTTGAACTACTTTTATAAAAAAAAAATTATAATTAATCCTGTGCCTATAAACTATGTGCATCATACATACATTTTCCGTTTAACTAAATTGTAGTTTTGTTTGAAGCTTCTGATTAAAAACTTTTGCAATGGATGTGAATAGTCAGTTGCAAGTTAGCATCGGGTTGAAGAGCGCAATTCTTCGGATGATTTTGCTTTGTTTGCTTTGTCCTTTAGGCTTGCTCTTGTTCGGTTTGTCCTAGATCCTTTTGAATCTGACTTTGTATACGCATGTGCGACTCAATTAAAATAGGTGACTTGTTGTTAAACCATATAAGTCTCTGAAAGGTTAAGTCCGGTGGAGTACCAAAATCAACTCGTTTTGAAGAAATATTACCTCTGCGTAACGTTTTTATTTAACCAATAGCAGACTAATAGAATGAATATAAAGTTTGCGACTGAATTTTAATTTTGTGTGAAGCTTCTGATTAAAATACTTCACAAAATAACATGATCTTCAGTTGCAAAATAGCTCGAATTTGCCAAGCAAATTATTGGGTGATCTTGACATTTGATTTAGGCATGCTTTTGTTTGCTTGGATCTATAGCATTTTGTATCTCATTTTTCTTACGCATGTGCGACTCAATTGAATGAATTGACTTGTTGGGAAACCATATAAGCGCCTAAAAACCAGTGGAGTACCAAACCAAACTTCTTTTTAAAGAAATGCTACCTCCACTTAGTGGTTTTATTAATAAAAATCATTTGGATTATATAAAGTCTACCAGTGATTTAATTGGCTTTAATTCCTATGGGAAGATATAAGACGGTTTGGTAAGATAATCAGAAGCTTAATTTTTTTATTACATTATTTTATTAAAATGAAAAGATAGAAATTCTCTTGTTTTAATCTAACATTTTTTATTATCAACTCTCCATAATCATTTAGTTTAACTTGTTGCCTTTTAAAATAGTTTTTACGGGGATTTTATTATATAATAAAATTAAATTTATACAAACTTTGGTTTTCTAAAATTGGGTGGGTGTTTATTCAAAATGGAAACGAAACACCAAGTTAAAAGAAAAGCAAAATTTCTTGGAGACCAAATGCTCAGGGCTTTTAATGTGATTTAAGCAAAATTTATAACACAAAAAAAATGGAAATATTTATAAAAACCAAAAGTAACGAAAATTCATTATAAGAGCATAATCGTTCCATTTCTCATAAAAACAGATAGGCATTAAAATATCAAATCAGGACTTTAGATAAAAAAATATCAATCATTAAGAAGGCCTGTTATAAATCAAATGAGACTGAGAAAAATGTTTAGAAAATTATAAAAAAAATCAATTTTTCATCTTTTCAAATCCCCATTTAATTAAGTTATATTTTTTAGTTTTCTCAATTTACCAGCTGTGAGCAAAATAATAGCATAGATATCTTTATTAGTTTCTTGTTCCATACTTTTCCGAAAATCATTAAAGGGTTTAAAGTTTTTTAAAGCACTATTGGCTTAATATATAACATTAAAACATAATTAGTTTTAGCCTACATATAGCACACTGCTATTATTTAGCACACAACTGTACTATACACTTTATTGTATTAATATAAATGTTGATTATTGTTTAGAATTGAAACTAAATATGTTAATTATGCATACATTAGAGCTCATATGTTATTTGTAAATTATTGTTTAACATGAACTTTGTTTATCATATTCTCTTAACATGTGTACACTGTACAACTTAAAACTTTAAAAATTTCATAGCAATAACAACAATACATTGTTTAATGTAAAAAAAGAAAAAATTACAAAATGCTATACTTGTATTAATTTATGGCCATTTAATATATTTTAATTTAAAATGAGAGCCAGTGGACGCACTGTGATTTCTTTTAATACCTAAAAACGTGGAAGGTATTGCATGTGCGGCCAAAGAGTCCTAGAAACACTTTAGCGCTCTCTTCCCCTTTAGACTTAATCAGTTCTGTCGCAATCCCAGCTTTCCTATATTAGCACTGATTAGTTCTGAAATTTCATTAGCTTCCACATTGAAAATAACCTGGAACCTGGAACCTGGAATATTATATAATGCAAACATAATACTCTTTAAGTCAAACTCCTTAAAAAGATCATTTAGTTATTTTCAAATCAGTTCAGGCCAATTCTTAATTTCTTATACTCGGGATTATAGGCGGCTTCGTTTACCGTTTATGAAATTTAAAAGCTATCCCACATGAACAGATTATCATACACGATATTGTCTTCATGCACCATTGGTCATCTTTCAATTATTTTTTCTAATCCACAACAATCTGTGTGGCAAAGTTTTTGATATGTGCTCTAATAAACACTAACACTATCGACGACAACGTTCACGACTATGCATGCCTTAAAGTTTTGTCTGTTTCTTGGTGTCTTTAATTAAACTTGTTTCAGGACAAGATAAATGACACTATCTTACGTTTGGTCTTTAATTAAACTTTGTTGACGACAAAATGAGCGATAATGTGTCAAGTTTGGTCTTCATTCAAACTTTTTTCAGGACAAGATTAGCGAATGTCATACGGGTTGTCTGTAATTAGACTTTGTTAAGGTCAAGATGATCGGCAATGTCTTATGTTTTGTCTTAAACCAACTTTTGTTGGGGCTAAGATGGGCGACAATGTCTTACGTTTTGTCTTTAATTACAGATTGTTATGTAGAAGTCGAGCGACAATGTCCTACGCTTTGTATTCAATCAAACTTTGTTGAAGGCAAGATGAGAAGCAATATCTTACATTTTGTTTTCAGTCAAATTTTATTCAGGATAAGATGAGTGGCAATGTTTTACGTTTATTTTTTAATCAAATTTCGTTGAGGACAAGATAAGCGATTATAACTTGACTTTTGTCTGCAGTTAAAATCTTTTGAGGCCAAGATGCGACAATATGTTACATTTTTTCTTCAATCAAACTTAGTTAAGGACAAGATTAGCGATACTGTTTTATATTTTGTCGTCATTTAAATTTTGTTAAAGACAAGATAAGCGAAAGATGTCTTTCTTTTTTTATTCAATAAAACTTTGTTGAAACCAAGATTAGCGACAATGGCCTATTATATGCTTCAATCAAACTTTGTTAACACAAAATGAGCGACAACGATTTACGGTTTGCCCTCATTCAAACTCTCCTAAGGATAAGATGAACGACACTAGCTTTCATTTTAGAAATTACATTGTAATAGACAGACTTAGTTGTTCTCGTAATTATTAGCAATAAAATACGCGACATTGTCTCTTATGTAATGTCGACAAATTAGGCGACATTGGCGCCCATGTAATCATACTGGTATGTGTGAATTGCAAGGTGAGCGACACTACCTAGTTTTTTGAAGCACTAAGGCAATAAAGCGCATAGGAATACGCTTTAAATTAAGAGCTTATTTCGAAGCAGTGAACATATAGAAAAGAAACTATATAAAAAAGCTGATTTCTTACTGCTGACACAATGCAGGGTTTTAAGCGAGAAAGTTCCATATATTTTCAGTTTTAGTGCTGAAAATGGTGATGATTTTCTGCTCCTCAAAAAACTTTTTTATTAATAAAAAATGTAGTACTGCAAACCGGGAACCCGCCATACAAAAATCAGCAGCGATATTAGCTTATTTGTAAGCACTAGCTTTACTCTATACTAGTAAGACCCTAGTTTTTTAAAGCATTTTTTTATTGGGTGTCGTTCTCTTGATTTTGTGTGACTTTGCTGCTATTTTTTGGAATATTTCTACAAAGATTTTTTGGAGCTGTCCTCCGCATGTTTTTACAACTTAATGTGGTCTTGTATCCAAAGTTAAAGATGTCTTAAAGACGTGGCCAACTGGGTGTGTGTGAAATTTGTAGCCTACCAGATTAGAAACTATAGCTATGCTATGGCTACAGCTGTGAAGCACATGTATAAACACAAATGCACTTGCTTGGACACCACTGTTTTAAACTTAAATCAGTTGGCTTCTATTATTATATGAGATTGCAGAGAGCATCATGAAGTTATTATTGTTGGCAATAAGAAAAATATGTCGCGAGTTTTTGTTACGATTGGTTTGCACAACAACGCAATTATTGTTGTAACAATCAAAAGTCTTGACATCTTTTTCAAGCAATTCAGACACTTTAAGTTAAATGGTCATAAACATTTTGTAACAATAACTATATCGTGTACACAAACTTACATACAATATATAAAAACACATAAAAATATACTCTATTTTAAAAAACCACTGCCACAGAAGTAAGAAAAAAAATATATAAAAAAGCAAAAATATTGAAAAAAAAATTATCAACATGATTAACTTAAATACTATACATACAAAAATTATTAATAATTACATGAATATTTATATTAAAACTAAAAAATAATAAAGTCATAATTGAATTAACTAAATACTAATAGCGAAAAATCGAATTAGAATGAAATAAATATACATAAAAATATTAAAATAAATTGAAAAGAAAAAAACATGTTTAAACTAAGCCAACATTTAGCATTAAAAAAAGCAAAAAACAAAAGGAAACGATAAATAAAAAAAACCAAACCAATAATTATGAATTAATAAAAGAATTAACAATAAACAGGCAAACAGTAAAATTTATTTAAAACTACAATAAAATAATTATAATTATTATAATAAAAAATAGTTCATTCCTTCAATCATTCATTATTTATTTATAATTATTAATATTATTGTTTATTAATATCAACTATTAATGAATAATAATCAAATAATAACGAATATAAACTAACTACACTATACAAAATGAAAAACAAAAAAAAAATTAACAAACAAAAGCAAAAAACAATAGTTCTTGGCGTGAGAATTAAACAATGTTAAATTATTTACTGAAAATATATGAAAAAAAAAACGTAAAAAAATCATTAAAAAATTTTATTTGTTTTAATTTACTAAAGCTGAAAAAAATCGAGGTAAGTAATAGGGATGGACAAAAATATCGATATATCAAAATATCGATATTTTCTCAAAAATATATCGATATATATTGGCGATATTTTTAATTGCAATATATCGATAAATCGATTTTTTTCAAAATATGTCGATAGTATTTAATTCGATAGTTTTTAGCTTTGCTTTTGTTTTTCGTAAATTTTTTTTTTAATTTAAAAAAAATCTTCATTAAATAGAATATTACTAACAAAATCTTTTGTCTTATTTATCATCTTTTGTGTATTCGAAAAATTATCCTTCTTTGAGTATAGAGTTTTCTTGATGTGCGTTTTAAAGAATATTGTTGAAACAGTAAGAAATTTGGAAATTGACTATTTTCAGGTTAATTACACAACCCCACGAAATACAACTTCCCCCCCCACCCCCCCCCCCCCTTCAAAAATTCATTTCATTTTTTCATATATTTAAGTATATTAAAACAAACTACATCATTGGCTTTTTTCCATCACGTCACAATTTCTTTCATGAGCCTACCTAATACTTTCACGAGGTATACCAGTATAATTCACCGTAACTCAAAGGCAATATGTCCGACGTCGACCAATAAAACACCATCGGGTAACTAACAAAATTTGCTTTAAATCAACTTCATAAGGAAAGCTTAAAAAATCATCAATGGTTTCTTAGTTATTCGTAAAATAAAATTGAAAAATAATTTTTTTTTAATTTAAAAATTGTTTTTCGTAATATTTTATATATAAGCAAGTTTTTGCGAATTTTTGTAATTTTCGCGATGTTTCCCGATGTCTTGACATTCCTTGCAGTTTGAGCAAGCTGTAATCATCCGAGATTATAAAAAAAATCAGATGATTTCAATTTAAATTGAGATTATTTAAATAATATTTTATGAGATCGAGCTTTTTTTACGATATGACTAAAAACAATATGATCGTAAATTTTTTCGATATGACAACACTGCTATATGGCACACGGTGTTGTCATATCGCAGTGTTGTCATATAGTAAAAAAAACTTGCGTATCGTAAAAAATCTTCATAAATGGTATCGCTGACTGTGTAAGATAGAGAAATGAAAAAGTTGCGATAAAATTTTTACAAAATTTTTTTTATTTTTTACCTTTATATTTATACCATAGATGGATGCTGCTTATTTTACGCAATACTTGGCCATCAAAAAGTGATTTCCCTCAAAATCGAATATAAAGGCTTTTGAATATAGGCCGTCCCCTAAGTTTCTTAATATATAATCTAAAAATCAGTGTGACCGATATCAGTAATCTCAACTACATATTATTTTTAAAATACAATTATTTTTTATGTCGGTCACAGGGTGACCAATAGTTTTTATGAAAGAATGTATGTACAAAGAAAATTTAAAAAAAAGAACATAATATAATTGTATTGCTCGTTTATTTAGTTAGAGAATTACAAGAAAATTTTAAATATTTTATTGCTGCAGGCACATTTTTATAAATGACATCGACTGGGGTATACTAGTATAGACGGCCGGTAAATTAGTTAGTCCACATTTAACTCCCCAAGATACAACACCACAAATTTGATTATTCACCACAACTGGACCGCCCGAATCACCATTGCAAGAGCTTTTTCCGGCACCGGTAGCACAAAACATTGTATTTGTTAGCCCCATTATATTGCCCAAGATATTCGAGCAGAAGTTTTTATCGACTATATTGACGCTAGCAGTATACAAACCAACTGAAGTATTATCAGTATAATCCATTTTTTGACCCCAACCATATAGTTGTACAGGATCACCATGCTTCCAGGTCGTTGTACATGTAGTTGCTGGTTCGATTCCTTCGATACGTGTGTTTAATTTAATCACACCTACATCATAATCCATTGTTTGGGGGCTGTAACCTCTAGGTGTCATTGTTTTGCTAACCCTTGATCTGATACCATTTTCGTAGAGTTTTGAAGCATTGGCTACTACTATAAAGCTTTCTGGAGGTATGCCCATAAGACAATGAGCTGCAGTCAGAACATATTGAGCTCTTATTAGAGTTCCAGCGCAATGAAAATTTCCATCCCTGTAAATCTGTACCATAGGTGGCACTGCTTTAATGGTGGTAGGAGTACCACCTACAACGCGTGTTTCGCCTTCAGACAAAGCCACTGATACCTGCAGCAGAATCAAATGACTGCTTAGGACTATGCTGAAGAAACGTTTTAGCTTTATCATCTTATTCGAAAATCTTTTCAGATATCAATAATTTACTCTTTACTTATTAATCGGAACTGATGATATTTTGAATCAATAAGTGGGCTTATATACACATGTAAATATCTGTATGTGGAAGGTAAACTACACCAAGTCAGATTTTGAATATTTTACAAGAGACCGCAAAAACATGTTTAAAATCGCACATGGTTCTATCTCTGTTGAATGAACAATTTGGCTTACCCCAAATATTTTATATAACTCTAATATTATTTTTTCAAATCCAACATATACGTAATAAAATGACGTCATATAATATTACCTTACTCATTAAAAAGCACTTGCTTTTGTGTACCTCGCATATGTTTTTGAGCAGTACTACTTTCCCTTAAAACATAGCACTTACTGGATTTAACCTATCGATAGAAAAACAATTCTGATTCCAACAGTATAAAAATCGTATTTTGAAAAAATGTGACTTGCTGTAGTTTACCTCCCACCTACAGATATTGTAAGGAATATATGAAATAAAATTCGTATGAATATTTGTACAGATGACGTTATTTGTTCTAAATTGCTTGTTCATACTTCTATTTGAGCATCAATAAAAATTGTTGATATAGTAGATTAATTATAAAAAATCCTTTGTAGATTTGGCTTCATGTGATTGAATGTTAAATGTTTGTGAAAAACATTTGTGAAAAAATTTATTTGTATTTCATCATATATATTATTATTTTAATAAAAAAAATGTTTGACGTCAATTGCAATAAAAAACTTTTTTCGCCAGTTTGGCGGTACCAATGCTGACTTTGCAGCAGGTTGAAACCTAAACAATTAGGGAATTCACAACAACATTCTAAAATGTGTCTTAATATAACAACGTTTCAATTTTAGTCTTTTGGCAAGTTTGTTGTTTTTGCTTTGTTTGTAAATGAAATTTTCTACCAGATGGCAAGTTTAAAAGTCCAAGAAGCATGTTTTTTTTCAATGCGTCAATATTTTAAATAAAGATTTTGTGTGTGGTTTAAGTGGATTGGTGTTTCTTTGGCATGTTGATAGGTACCAAGCACTATTGTGCTTGTGTTGTTGTTTTCTTTGTTGTGTATTTTGAGTTCGTGTTCTATACATGTAAATAGTGAGATATATTCGGCAAACTTTGTCGTTACTTTTATTATTTTAATATGCTGTGCTTTGTATTGTTGGTCACAATGAAATTTTAATGTGTAACTATATGGCTATTTCCAAATTTTAACATACCCATTGTGAATTCCCTAAATATGTTTATTTGTTGTCATAATTTGGCTTTTAAATCCAAATAAGATAAATTTTTTATATTTTTATTTGAGTCATTTTTATTGAGTCATTATTGGCTTTCGCCAATATCTCATAAGCGCGTCTTACAAATATATAGTTTGTATCCATGATCAGATACTACAGATTTACAGATATGTATGGGACCGTTTACATGAAAAAGTCTCCACAAAATTTCAATAAAATTGGCCTTCTTGTTTTAATTGATTGTGGTTCTCTAGTTCTATCTCTGTACGATGAAATAGTCCGTTTTTAAAAGCGATGTATTTTATATAGGAAATAAAAAAGAAAACAAAGGTTTGACCTGAGAAAAGGGACAAAAACTTTACCTTTCTTTCTTTGTAGTGAACTTTGATGTTTTTGTGTAAAACATATTATTGTCTCTCCTAAAAAGTAGCGCATTTTGTGATACATGGTCGCGTAAAAAAATCCTCCATATAGTATATAATATCATACTACCATTTACTTAAATTTTTTTTCTAATTTTCAGTTGAGTTATCAAATTTGGAATATATTGCAATAATAGTATCACCACAAATTGTTTTTTTTATCAAAAATCTCATAAAAACGTGTACATGCACTATGCTGAATGAGCTAAGTATTACTGAACGTAGTTTGGAATGTAATAAGAGTAGAATGTAATAAGAGTTTCATCAGTATAACTTCTTGTAAAACAATCTAAAATACTAGCAAAATAATTTTGTTAATGATAAATAGGTGTTTTCGAAGAGAAAATGATGAATTTATTACGCGAAAAGCTAAAAATAAAAACAGCTAAAGCCGCTATTCAATTGACGTCACGTACATATTTCAGACTTCCACCTCAAGTATTTAAAACAAGATTTAAAGGACAGTTTTCTACCTGTTTTAAATCTAAGGAACAAAAATAAGTATTTACGTCATTGGCGTAGCTGGACATTTTTTCTTGGCAAAAAATTTTTTTTTTTTCATTTTTAGTCCGGTTATGGATTTTCCTAACTAACAATACCACTAAAACTCTATTGCTTTTAATAACACTGCTTTAAAAACTTTAATTTTTTTAAGTTTTTAATTTTCTAAAGCATTTTTTAGAATAATTATGATGTGCTAAACACAAAAAAGGAATAAAAATTTCATTTCAGCCATTGTGCATAATATAACGTTTCATTTTCCTTTTTCGGTGTAAAAGCGTCATTCAGAATCAAAGGCTGGTTCGTTTAAAATATTATATATTGTATAATATATATGTGTAGCCCCGTAGTCTGGTGGATAGTATGCTAGACTACTAACCGGGAGGTCGCTGGTTCGATTCCTGACAAGACCCTGGGTGTTTCTGCAGAAAAGCCGAAAAGACTTAAGCAATATGTGTGTTCGTTTTTTTATTTGAAAGGCTCTGATCGAATAGAAGGCGACCAAGTTAGAGTAGATACAAGTTAAAATTCTTTGAAATTTTTAAAGTTCATCACCAATTGTTGCCTTTTCGGAAGCTGCTTTGTACTACAAATAATAAAAAAAAATCCATAGATTTATAATATCATTCGATCCATTCGATTATAAAAATTTAAGCCATAATGGACCTATATCTGTTGAAAACAAAAAATCTTATATTCTGTGTTTTATTATTTAGGCTATTTATGATCAGATTTTTTCTTTACTTTAGATGCAAATAAAACAATTTATTCCATTTTTGTTCCCAAAGTTTTGCATCGGCTTTTTTCCGGCGTCTTTAGCAGAATCTTATAATCGACTTTGGATGGTGCTTTAAAGAGAAGTAAATATCTTTTTTACATATTTTTCTTATGTAGGTATTCTTCAAAAGAAAATTCTCAACATACACGGCAGAACAGAACAACGGTGTTTTTTGGAAATTTTTCCCTGATTCCTTAGAATAATTATCCTGTCGAATTCTTTCTGAATATCATGTTACGGACTTTTGCGCAATAAAATCGTTTGGACTCAAAGGTAAATTAGTTCGAGTCTGGGGCCTACCTACGCCAATGATTTACGTTAAGCTGGGTCAAATTTCCATTATTGAAAAAAATTTTTAAATCGCTTAGCAACAAAATCAATATCAATTAATACAAAAAGTTTTCCACAGAAATAATAGGTTGAAAGTAAAACCGCCTAAATTGACATGGAAAATGGGTGCAGGACAGTTTTGAGGTTCAATAAACCTGCACTGCCAGTAAGCCATATCCTTTCTAACTAATGAAAAATGGATCAAAAAATATAAAAAAAATGGCAAACATAACGTGCAACTATAAACTGCATAGTAAAAAAAGTAGAACAAAATTAATAATAATTAATTTGTAATTATAAAACTAAAAAAATTAAAAACGAATATATATAATTTTAATATGAACAGCAATTTTTTATGATGATGTGAGCGGTAGAGACTAGGCTTTCTTTTGGGAAATTAACTTCTAACTTTTCACAGATTTCCTTTTTGCTTTCCTTTTAAGAAATCGATCCACCCTAATTCACTTATTTAATTTTGCAAATAAATATATATGATAGTTTTATAAATATTGAAACAATTTTAAAAATAATAAAACAAAAACCGTTTTCTCTAATTATCATTCTCAAAGTAAACAAGCGGTTTCATTAAAATCACATATGGGGCATTATTTTGAAACAGACAACCCAAAAATTATATTTGCCGAAATTCGTTGATAACTATAGTTCTAGTAGGTATAATTGTGTATGGAATATTTTTTTATATGTTGTTTATTTGTCTAGTTATTGGGTGCGAAGGTGATACCGTTGTGATTTTTTTTTAAATTATTGTTTCGAATTAGAAAAAAATCAAACAAAAATAACTAAATAAGTGATTCTTATAGGACATCGTCTGATTTAAAAAAATATATAATTAATAAAACAATTTTTCATTTTCAAAACCGGAAATGACCAATTGAAATTAAAATTTTTCTAACTTCGACATGTTTTATTTTTTTTAATTTTTTTTTAAATTAGCTTAGGGTGTCCTATCCTATATAGTCCTTTAATTCCTGGTGGAACATAGGGCCATTACAAATGCTTTCCATCGGGACCTATCAGCGGCAAGGGCTTTGATTTCATTCCACGATGTACCGTTCTGTTGAAGCTCTTTATCAACTTGACGCCTCCAGGTATTTGCGGGTCTACCTGATCGTCTAGAGCCTTGAGGGTTGTATTATATAGCCTGCCTTGTTAAGTCGTAGGCAGGCTTTCTCATCGTGTGACCAATCCAGTTGAATTTTCGTGATTTGATTTCAATATCCAATGGACTTTGTTTAGTCGCATCCCAGAGTTCGTGGTTGGAAATCGTGGTAGGCCAAAATATTCAGCAGATTCGGCGAAGAAAGGCAACGGTTTATAAATGTTTGTATGATTTGCATATCACGTTTGGATATCGTCCATGTTTCGCAGCAGTATAGCAGGACAGCAGACTTTACGTTGGTATTAAAAACCTAGAGCTTTGTTTGTTTGGATCTGTCCTGTGACCTCCAAAATTTGTTTAATATGCCAAACGCTTGTTTCGCTTTCCCCAATCTGACCTGGATATCTTTACTGCTTCCTCTACTCGTAGAGATTTGGCTTCCCAAGTAACAGAAGTTTTCCAGGTCATCGATAGCCTCACTCAAAATATAAAAATTTGTGGTATTGGAAGTATTAATTCTCATTGACTTTGTTTTCTAGATGTTGATCTGAAGACCTGATCTGGCTGCATGTGTAGCCAAGGTTTGTAATTTTGACTGCATGCTGGAGAATTGGTGTGACAACAGACATACGTCGTCTGCGTGGTCTAGGTCATCTAGTTTCTCATATAGACCCCAGGTTATACCTTGTTGACTTGACATGGCCTGCTTCATCTCCACGTCTAGAACTATGTTGAATAGAAGTGCCGACAGAACACAGCCTTGGACTACTCCAATTTTGATATTGATGGGGTTGCTCGTTGAGCCTTCGTGAAGTATACGGCAATGAGAGTTGTTGTATAATACTTTGATGTACCTTGTAATTTTTGCAGTCACTCTTTGCAGCCCAGAGCTTCCCATATAGCCCTATGTTGTAGCGTATCAAAAGCGCGCTTAAAGTCGACGAGCACTAAGTATAAAGGTGATCGCCACTCGACTGATTGCTCAACGATCACTCTGATCCTGTTGACGTGATCTACACAGGATTTATTTGGCATAAAACCGCCATGCTCTCTTCTTAGATGCGGCTCAAGGACTGAGGAAATACATTTGAGTATTATATTGGCTATGACTTTATTAATCATATTTAGCAACGTTATACCCCTCCAGTTAGTGCATTCTTGAAGGTTACCTTTCTTTGGTATTTTTATTATAAGCCCTTCTCTCACGTCATTTGGGACACTCTCATTTAGCCAGAAGTGTGTGACAATAGGTACGATTAACATCGTCGTCAAGGGAATATAATTTTTAAAGATCTCGGATGGAATTCCATCTGGCGCTGCCGCTTTGCCAGATTTTAATCCATTCACAGCGTCTGCAATTTCCTGAAGTGTTGGCGAATTGATAGCTATGTTTTCTTTAGCTCTGAGTGTGTGTTGCATTGGATCGCAATCACAGAGGTTAGCGTGTTGTGTAGGATTGAACGTAAGTAAGTCTGTGTAATGTTTTTCCCATATTGCCAGTTGTTGGTCCTTCGCATATACCAATTTGCCGTCTGCGTTCCTTATGGGTTTAATATTGTAATGGTTATGACCTGCTATTTCCTTTGTTATACGATGCAGGTCCCTAGTTCGTCCCGTTTCGTTTCGTAGGGTGTCCTCATTTTACTGCAAAAGTATTTCATTACCAACTCGTCAGTAGACTTCAAACACAATTTTGAACAGTTACAAACCATTTATATTATGTACAGACTTTCAAAAACCATTTGAGAATTTACAAATATGTAAATGATTTTCAAAAATAAGCAAAGTAGACTTTGAAAATTATACAAAACCCAGCAAATAATTTTTTACTCGATATAAATCTATTTTATTTTTCTATACCTTATTTTTGCTTATTTTTGAAAATCATTTACATATATATGAATTCTTAAATGGTTTTTGAAATTCTGTACATAAGATAAAGGGTTTGTAACTGTTCAAAATTGTGTTTGAAGTCCACTGACGAGTTGGTAAAGCACTAATGAAATGCTGCATATAGACAATGCTTAAACACCAGCAAATAAATTTAATTTAAAATAAAATTATGACAATATGTCAAATAGATTTCATAAAGGTAAATGTTTGCCTTTTATTTAAAAAGTGACTACCATAAGACGTGATAGAAAAATTATAGAAAATTGGTGGCAACACAACGTTTTTTTTCCTTATGATGTTGGCAGATGCTTCCAAATTTCAAACAAATTTACCACTTTAACCTTTAATTAAGCATATTTCGGACCTGATTTCATTGGGCAACACATGCGTGATATGTTTTCTGATATGATAAGAATGCTATAAGATAGGTTTTATACGGTTGGCAGATGAGTGAAGTTATTTGTTAGGTGGGACCTTAAACTTGAAATTTTTTTTTTGTATCTTCAATATAAATTTTTATCAAACGCTAATTTACCAAGGTGAATGTTTTTGGATAAGCAAAAATAGTTTAAATTAGGACAAAACACATCTAAAATCATATTTTTGTACACCTTATTTACAAAAATCGCTAAATTTTCAAAATCGACACACCCTACTGTGGTAATATTTTATTTCTGTCACCACAGTTCAAAGTTTTTTATGTGACGCGTAAAAATTTATATTTTCATTAAAAAATTAGTAGAAGCTATTTGTCGGTGATTTTTCACCCGAAGAACTTTACTGTAAATTGTTTTGCGGAACGTATGAAGATTAAATTTATTTCCTATTATTTTCTTATTGATTATTATTTTATTGAATAGTCTTTGAACGGGTATTAAAAACAATTATATAAAACCACCTTGAATAGAAACCAACAATTTTTATTGTTTCATTAAAAAATCATGAGGTATGTATGAGGGTTAATATGACAGCAATTCTCTATAATGATGTGAGCGGTACAGATTTAGCAATTTTTGGGGAAAAGTCATTTCAATAAAAATTGTTACACCCTAATTTATTTACTTAATTCTGCAAATAAATATCATAGTTTTATAAATATTTAAACAATTTTAAAAATAATAAAATATAAACCGTTTTCACTAATTCTCATTCTCAAAGAAAAACAAAAAAATTTCATTAAAGCCACATAAGCAATTAGATCAGAGTTTCTATTAAACATCAAAACAATTAATTTAATATACATATTTAAACAAATGTTTCATTAATTATTTTGTTACTATATAAACTCCAGCATTAATACAAAATGTTATCAGTTTCAATCAACCAAAATCAACTGCAAGTTGTATTTCGGGTCTAAAAATTTTATATCTAAAAATGATTAACTTAAGCAAAACTTTTAAAGTATTTATAAGCTGTCAGTTGGTACTTCTGCAATTATCCGTGGCTTTGTCTGAAAGTCAAACACGCATTTTAAGTGGTACACCTACAACAATTGATAAAGCGCCCTTTTTGGTACAACTTCGTAAGTATGGAAGGTTTCATTGCGGTGGAGCTTTAATATCACCCCAACATGTTGCCACTGCAGCGCATTGTGTTAAAAACGCATCACCAGAAAGCATTATGGTAGTAGCTGGTGCTTCAACAGTTACAGATTCTGGTGTTAGATCAAGAGTTAGCAAAATAATGGTACCTAGAGTTTACAATCAACATACATTTAATGTGGATGTAGCTGTGATGAAGTTAGAGAAACCAATCAGTGGACCATCAATTCGAACAGCAGGTAATTGTACAAAGACCTGGAAGCATGGTGATAAAGTGGAACTGTTTGGTTGGGGTCAGTTGCAGGAAGATAACTATAATATGCCACTCCAGCTGCAAACTGTGGACGTCGAGGTAATTGATCAAGAAGTATGCAAAAGCAAGTATCACCAACGAGCGACGATAACACCTTCGATGTTTTGTGCTGCATCACCTGGAAAAGATGCCTGTGCGGGTGATTCGGGCGGTCCAGTCCTAATTAATGGTGAATATTGTGGTATTGTGTCGTGGGGTATTGGTTGTGGTGACTACGATTCTCCAGGTGTCTATACTAGTGTACCCTATGTAATGCCATTTATAAATAATTGCTTGCAACAATAATAATTTCTTCTAAATAAATCGACATATTGAGCAATAAAAATTTACTAAATTGAAAACTAAAGCAATCGAAAACTGTGTTTTATTTACTGCATAAGTATAAGTTTAAAGGTTCTCGTGTATAGAAGGCTAATTCTTACTATGTTTCCTTGACGATTTGATACATAATTCGGTAAACGCTTTTGTTAATGCTTTCAGTGTAAAAATCGATATATCTTTGATTCTAAAAATTTTTCTGGCGTTCTTGTTGACTTGTAATGTAAATAAAGCAGTTAGTTTCGCCTAGTGCAGCTACTTAATACTAACATCTATCACTGTACAAAAATTCAGACCTTTATGATGACCTCTGAAAACCGTATGTATTACAAAGCCAAATTATTAGGTAATTATGAATTTTAATTTTTGCACTTGTATCCATTTGCTTCTCAGCCCCTCAATTACCATTTGTACTGTGAGCAGCTTCACAATGCATTGATTATGTTTCATATATATATATTATTTTACTGTGTAATTTTAGTAGAACTTTTATTTAATTAATTTTTAAAAAGATTTTAGTTCAGCTTGAGGTCCGTTTAATAAATTGAAAAAACTCCTGATTTTCATTTTATTTATTTTAATTTTATTTTCCCGATATTTCGATCAACTTCGTTGATCATCTTCAGGGGAATATTTTTGTTTGGATATGGATAAGGGCTGATTAAAGTAAAGCCTAAACAACGCTTTTTACTTAAAAGTTTATTTATTTATTTTTCAAAAATATTCCCCTGAAGATGATCAACGAAGTTGATCGAAATATCGGGAAAATAAATTTAAAATAAATAAAATGAAAATCAGGAGTTTTTTCAATTTATTAAACGGACCTCAAGCTGAACTAAAATCTTTTTTAAAAATATATTATTTTACTTCAATATATTGTTAACAAATTGTAAATTAGCCAATCGTTTTAAGATACACTTTTAAAACTTAAAAAGAAGAAACGATTAGTCTTTAAAACAAAGTGTTGCAAAAAAAACGCCACATATAAAAAATCGAATAGAAATAAAAATATTTTCAAGAAATATTAGTCCAAGTAAAAACTATTACTTATATAAGGAAACTTAAGCTTGCAGTGTTGTAACTCTCATTTATTCTTTGTGGTTTTTTATATGCACAGAAAAAACTCAAGTTCATTTTCAGGAAAAAAAATTAGTAAATATTTCGCCTAGAAACGGACTTACAAAGAAATTTGTAAATGTAAACAAAATGTCTTAATAATTTTTTTTAGTTAAAAATTATGTTATCTGATCTATGTTATTGCAGTATCAAATACGTAGGCGCATACATTTGAAAATGATAAATAAATGTAAATAAGTTTTTTTTTGTGTGAGACTATCCATTATGTGAAAACAAACGAAGAACGAAAATACTGTTTTTACTCCTTCATACAAAATGGCCTGACCGTAATGCATGCTATTGTTTTTCCATATTAAGAAACTAGGAATTTTGCAAAAACGAGATTGAATTTATAACGATTTAGAATATTTGCAGTTGCTTCTTTTATTTCACAGATAAAATTTTTTTTAAATATTAAAAATAGTTAAGTTATGATTTTTAGTCCAACTGTATGGGTTTATATCCAAAGAAATTTAATTATTTTGCCTTAAGTTCGGTTTAGGGATAAATGTGAAGCATGTAGACAAAGAAATACTTGACTGAACGGAGGGTTGAACTGACATGTTCCGCTGGCTCCCGCCAATCTCTTCAGAGTTCTCTACCGCTTAGACCATTCGACCAAAGTCGCTGGTTTGCAGTCAAGAGTTGAATATCATCTACCTTTAATCAATTCATACTGAAAAATTTAATTAAAACCGAACTCAAGCCAAAATAATTAATATTGTTTGGATATAAACCCATACAGTTCGACTAAACTCATAACTTACTGCCATACCTAATGCTGACTTTAGACGACATGTTTTTTACATATGGCTTGTTAGGTGTGTGAGACATATGTAACTTCGCATGTTTGTCAAAATTGTCAATTTACAGACGGTTTATAATATTTGCTTTCACACGTACATGTGCAATTACATCTGACATAACCTCTGAGTGTTCACAACAGCTTAGTTTTTGCACAATTTTCGTAAATATATAAAGCGCTCTTTGCTTTTTAATGTTTTTTCAGCCAAACCACACTTTTGATAATTTAATACAGCTGATGTCAGATGCCTTGTCAGATGAAAATAGAACACGCTCTAATTGAAAATTTTTCATCTGACTTTACTTCTGTAAATGTCATCTGACAATGTTTTATATGTTTCACACGGCATGTATCACTTTTGCAGTGAGAAATTTGACAAGTCAGATGTAAAATACATGTCGTCTAAAGTCAGCATAAGTAAGAGCGGCAAGCGTCGCGGTAGCAACAGGGCACGTATTTACAATACGTTCTACAAAAAAAAAAGTACTCGGAATGTTCTGCAAATACGTACCCTGCTGCTAACGTGACGCTTGCCGCTCTTATTTAGGTATGTCAGTTAATTGTTAAACTCTAAAGGCACCTAGCAAAAAGATTTACATGTTCAAATAAACTGAACAAAGAAACATTCACACACTAGTAATTGTCAATTATCAATGATAATACGTACTAGAATAGAGAAAAAACAAGAAGCTTAACACAAGACAAAAGAAAAAAGTGAATATCAATAACTGTCAAATGAAATACAGCTCTAAGAGTAACAGTATGAATTGATTAAAGGTAGATTATATTCAACTCTTGACTGCAAACCACCGACTGTAAACCGAACTTAAGCCAAAATAATTAAATTTCTTTGATTATTAAAAATAATAATATTTTTTTGAATTGGCTGTTGTAAGCAGTGCTGTGTATGTAGTATGTATTGAGCGTTACCCTTGTTTAGTACGCTTCAGTACTCAGTTTATTTATTGAAATTGTATTAACTACATAAATTAAAATAACAGCGCAGGTTTGTACTTGTAAATATTTAAAAGTTGTATGACTTTTTTTTAAATAGTAATATATTGCAAAACGTTTCATCAATCAATCATGGTTTGTATCCCAAAAAAAAAAAATGTATTGATTGCTATTCATATTTTTTTAAATTTAATTTGGTGTAAAAATTAATAGTTTATGTTAAAACTCATCAAAGATTACACATCTATATTGTTTTAAATTCCAAATATAGTATGTGCTCTAACAAAATATTAAATTCGTAAGAAAATGTATTGAGCGTTACATTAAAAAAATTTTTAAATATAATTTATCTATAAATTTTAGGACGTCAAAAAAAGTTAACAGCAGATGAAGGGTAGTGTAATGCAGTTTGATTTCCCAGCTGGAGTATGACTCAGTCTACTAGGGTCGTGTCAAAGGTCTGCTTCCTTTAAAACTAATTATTAAGGTGCTGTTGTGGGAACACAATTGTTGTTATGAAACTACAACTCTAACGTATGTGCTTTGTTTTGTACGACTTCATATTTGGCCGAAGTACGAAGTGCAACTTCGATGAATGTAAGGTAAACTCGGTAGGAATTACACTCGGCTAAAAATACGAAATAATATTACAAATGAATATAAGGTAAATTCGAGAGACCTTACACTCGGCCCACAATACGAAGTAATACTACGATGAATATAAGGTAAATTCGGGGCGTTATGCTCGTCTTATAATACGAAGGTAAGCTACGATGAATACAAAGTAAATCCGGTAGACCTTTTACTCGGCTATTAATACGTAGTGTAACTACGATGAATATAAGGTAAATACGGGAGACATTACGTTCGGCTAAAATACGAAATAATACTACGACGAAAATAAGGTAAATTCGGGAGACCTTACATTCGGTTTAAATACGAAAATACTACAAACAAATATAAGGTAAATTCGGGGCACCTTACATTCGATACAAATGCGAAAATACTAGAATCACAATCGGCTATAAGCGAATACAGAGTAAATTCGGGAGACACTACACTCGCCTAAGATACGATGAATATAAGGTCAATTCGTGAGACCTTACAGTCGGATAAAAATACAAAGCAATACTACCAACGAATATAAGCCAAATTCGTGAGAGCCCACACTCGTGCAAAATACGAAATGAAGTTCAAGTGGCCAAGTTGTAACTGCCTTTCGTCACTTGCTCTCTTTTTTGTGCACAAAACTAATCTACTTATGCAATACAAAACATAAAGCGAGTGAGACTTACTAGATTTTTACCTACATGTTTATTTCCTCTAGGAACGTGTGTGTGAATGTTTATTGCTTGCCGTATACATGTGTACATAACTGCTATCACGTGTGGACAACGTGCATGTTTGTTGTTCATGTTTTATTAAATATATTGAGTGAGGATTCTAGTAAAATGTTTTTATAAATATATTGGGTGGGGGCATTTGTAACGTCACGATATAGAGAACATTATCTGTTTACAAATTTCTGATTTGCTTTGAAACAATTTTGCTTCTACCACACTTTGGGTTGTTATATTTACGCAAAATAAAGTAGGTAGGTCCCTTTTTGGTACGAATAGTTATTTGAAATTGACATAAATTTTAACATTGTCGGCCGGTCTTGTTAAAATTGGTGTTATTTGAAAGAAGGCGTAGCCTGCTTTTTGTTAATCTATAAACCTTTGTAATGAACTATTTTTAAAGATACTAATTTGTAATTTCTCCTTGTGAACCTAAGTCAAAATTAAAACAAGAGGTCATAACTTTTAATTTTGCCGTGAGATTATTACAATTTTTTTAGATAGTAGATATGTATGTCGTGCTTTCAAACTCTATACTCAGTTTTTGTGGTATATTTATTTTCTCGCAAAAATCATTCCCAGAACAACGGCAAAAGCAAATGCAACACAAAAATTAAAAAAATGCGAAATATATAATTTTATTTTAGGATCCATTGAATAAGATCGAAACTATAATATGAATCCTACCTTCTCATAATTTTTTAGTTACATCGGTAAAAAAACACAAAATGTACATTTAGATTGAGACATTTTGTTAAAAAATTGTAACTTTGAAAATTCCTAAGGTCCTCACACAGGGTTTTTGGTACCCTCTACAATAATTATCGTACTCCTGTACATATGTATGTGTGTACATAGTACTATAGGAAATTTTTCCATGTCTCTCACCAAAATTAAAAAAAACTTTGTGTTGAAATTTCGAAATTATTTTTGCTCTTATATATCTAACACATCACAAATTAAATCTTTCTGTTTACATTTTTCCGCCACGTTGCTTTACATAGAAAAAACTAAATTTTATTTTCAGTAAAGGAATTCAATGAAATATAATATATTTTTTCTATAAACCGACTTACAAACAAATTTGTATATGTAGACAAAAATATGTCAACAAAATCATTGAAAAGAACTTGTATATCTTCAGTGAACACATTGCTTAAGTCTAGAAAATTATTTGTCTAAAAATATTTACAAATTGTAAACAAAACAATTTACTAAATTAAACAAAACAATTTAATTGATTTTCTGTAAAATATCAAACAATATTTTTGTCTGAATTTATGAAACAATTAGTATAAAAATACTAACAAATATTAAACAAAATATTTTAATTTTGTAACGTGCTTTTTCCCAAATTAATATTTTACTTTTTGAGTAAAATATTAAGTTTTATTAAAATACATTGAAATTGTTTATGGAGGGGTATTAGCTAATTCCTACGCGCATTTCATTGGGGCTAATGCAAATCGTCATAGAAAAATCTCATAGAAAAACTAAAGATATTATATTAAGCTCCTAATCATATATTATTCTAAATCCTAAATAGGGGTGCCACAAGGAAAAATTTTTTTCGATCAAAATTTTCGTCAAAGCCGACCAAAATCTACCAAAACCTAAAATTTGTTTTGAAAATACATTTGACACTACAATCTTTTTTCTGATTTATTGTATTTACATATGCTCAGTTCCATACTGTAATATAAGACTTAAGTCTTGTGTATGGGACATCGAAAATAAATAAATAAAAATAAATAAATAAACATAATCAAATCTGAAACGAAAGAAGTCATTATTTAAATATTAGGAGAACTTTACTTTTCAACAATTTTGATTTAGCAGATGATAGGCATAACACCATTACAGTTCTCTAGGACAGTCAATTATCTTCCGAGTTTAATATATTTCAGCTACGGATAATTTGCAAACTTTTTTAAGAAACGCAATTTTCTATGTAACTACAACGTACTAAATTCAGAAATTTCCACTGTATGGCGAGGAACTAAAAAATGCTATTTAAAACAAAAATTTTTTTAATGCAGGGCTAAGCAAATTAAAAGGGTATAAAAAAAGAGTGCTTCGAAATTGTCACGAGTCGTGAGAGTGAGTGATAAAAAAATTTTTTACGTTAGATAAAGTGATACATATTTTAGGGACGTTAAAGGCTGATTTACCCAACCGTAACGTTGATGTAGTTGCATGTGCTGATCGTTTCTGTCTCATAGCACATGCAACTACATCAACGTTACGGTCGGCTAAATGAGCCTTAAGAGGGAATCTTCCAAAGAAAATATTTCAATCGGTCCTGCCGTTTGGCTATAATGGCCACAAAATGGGTAAAATTTCCTATAGTGCATTCTACGTATTTATGTAAATAAAACACAGTTTAAGTTCAATTTGATAAGTATTTATTGCTCAAAATCAGTTTATTTAGAAGACATTTTTAACAAAGCTTAAACATTTTTATTGTTGCATGGCAGTAGTTACAAATGGCCACACATAGGGTAAACGAGTATAGACACCCGGAGAACCGATACGGCCACAGCCAATACCCCAAGATACAATACCACAAGGTTCACCATTAACAAGGACTGGACTGCCCGAATCGCCCCCACAGGCATCTTTTCCAGGTGCTCCAGCACAAAACATCGAAGGTGTTATCATCATTCTTTGGCTATACTGCCTCTCACATATTCCTTGATCAATAATACTGACGTTAACAGTTTGCAGCTGTAGTGGCATATTATTATTATTTTCCTGTATTTTACCCCAACCAAGCAGTTGGACTGTATCACCGTGCTTCCAGGTCTTTGTACATTTACCTGTTGGTCGAATTGATGTTCCTCTCATTGGTGTCTTTAACTTCATCAGAGCTACATCCATATCATATGTATGTTCATCGTAAGATGTAGGTATCATTATTTTGCTAACCCTTGAACTGACACCATTATCAGTGATCCTTGAAGCACCACCTACTACCTCAAAGATTCTTGGAGATTTATTTTTAACACAATGACCAGCAGTGACAACATATTCTTCTGTTATTAAAAATCCACCGCAATGGAGTCCTCCATTTATACGAAGCTGTACCATATAGGGCGCTTTATCAATTGTTGTAGGTGTACCACTCAAAATACGGGTTTGATTTTCGGACAACGCCGCGGATAATTGCAGCAATATCAACTGACAGCTTATAAATAGTTTAACAAATTTGTTTAACTTAATCATTTTTAAAGCTTCAATTTTCAGACTAGAAAAACAACTTTCAGTTGATTTTGGTTGAACGGAACTGATAACATTTTGAAGAAATTTTGGAGTTTATAAATTAAAAAAATTTATTGAAATAATGCAACATTTGTTTAAATATTTACTTTAAATTTATTGTTTTGAGATTTAATAAAATTTACGATCTATTTGCAAATGTGGCTTCAATAAAATGGTTTTTTTCCGTTGAGAATCGAAATGAATGAAATATGTTTGTGCAAATGTTTAAATTTTATTATTATCGACCTTTTTATTATTCTATGATTTTGATGTTATTTGGTTATTTAATATAATTATAAATGACCTTGAAAGCTTGAATTTTGGAATAAAACCAAATAACATCAAAATCAATGAAATATGTTTTTTCTTTTATTCTTTCGAAAAACGTTAAAATATTTATAAAAACAAATTACTTTTATTTGAACATATTTGCATTAGGGTGGATCGATTTTATGAAGTTACAAGGAGAACGTAATCTGCTAAGAGTTCTAAGAGAATTTCGCTAAGAAAGCCTAATTTCTAATGCACAAACATTTCAACATAAAGAGTTGCTGTTCATATTAAAATTACATATGTATCTATATTAAAATTAAATTGTTTTAAATTATAATTGCAAATTAAATCCAGTTAATTCCCGTCAACTCTTTTACATAACGCGGTTTTTGGTTCTACGTTATATGCTGAACCTTTTTTGTATCTGTTTGCTTAATTTTTGTAGTTTATTAAGCTAAAGAATTTTTGATTTCAAATTGATTTTTAGGCTAAGGTTCGTAACATTATATTCAGAAAGAATGGGGCATGATTAATATTCCAAGGAAGAAGGGAAAACTGAACATCAACTTTTCAATGTACACAGCAGAAAAAAGTTTGTCTTGAGTAGAACAAAAATCAGAAAAATTGGAATGAAGAAAAATAAACCGATGGCAACGCTGGGAAAGTGGCGTTAATAGGTCTGTTCAATAAATGAAAGTTGTTACTAATTGTTACTAGTTGTAACTAGAAAGTGTTCTAGTACTCGCAAAACTAGCAACGAGAGAGTGAAAAAGAGCATAACAAGTTAATAGAAAAAAAATTTGTTGCTAGTTTTTGGTAGTAAAATTTTTACTAGCAGGAATTAGCCAAACAGCTGTTTAGATCTTTTGTTTGAAAAATTCATGAAAAATTTAACTTTTTCTAATTTTAATGAATTATTAAGAAATTTTTAGTTTTTAAGAAGTCAAAAATATTAAATACGGTAAGATTCGATATTTTTCTTTAATTTGACTGCAGCAGTGGCCGTTAAAAGATTTTAAAACGCTTGAATTGGATGAAAGAAAATTTTCCACCTCAAGTCTAAATCATAAAGGTTACACTCAAAATATTTTGTGAGTGAAATATAAAGAAAAAAAACCTGGCTAGTTCCTGCAAAGAACAAATTCAACTAAATTATTAGAAAAATTCCGCAATTACATTGAAAATAACTTTATTTCTATTGTTTACAGATATTTTAACTAAAAAATCCTTATGTACAAGCAGCTGTATTTTTTTCTGCTAATTAAATAAAGTTTTATGTGTAAGCTTCATTTACGGTAACACTTTTCATGTACCTCAAAATAATAAAATTTTCCTATATTTTTTACGATATGTCTAACTTTTCATACAAAGTACTAACAGTTAACGTAACGTTTTTGGGTGTACAAACTGTTTATTGTGTTACTTGTATTTTTTTACTAGTAAAGCGTTCATTTACTTTTTCATATCTGGGAGAGTAAAGGCCGGGGCACATAGAATCCGTCGTACGTTATACGTCGCCTTTTTCAACTGACAACTAAGTTGAAATACATGTTTTCTTATGAGCTTAGTTACATTCGGTACGTTTCCGTCAACGCAAAGTACTAAAGTTGGCCAACTTTTAACTTTTAACGTACGTCGAGTACTTTGACAGCTATCAGTTGGTTTTTTGCTTTGTTTCGATTTAGTTTTTTCTGCTGTTTGGCACCAAAAATTAAATAAAACAATAAAAACAAATAAAATAAATAAATAAAATCAAATCAAATTTATCTGCAGAAACATGCGAAGAAAAAACAGTTGTTTTAATATCCGTCAACAAAGTACTCATTGTGTCAACCTCCTCCGTCGTTACGTTAATGTCAGTTGAAAAAGGCGACGTATAACGTACGACGGATTCTATGTGCCCCGGCCTTAAGTTCGTAAATTTCTGCTTTCCTCTCGCGTTGCTAGTTTCTGCTAGGAAAGTAAATGAACAAAGCTAACATCAGCTTGAGAGTGATTTGATTCTCGTATTCAATTTTCTGAAAAAGTTGTATATATAAGAATTAAAATCACATTCAACAAAGCCACCTGACAAGTGGTGATAAGCAAAATACACGTGAGCACTGACGAAAAAGTGTAGCGGCTTCTGCTGTGTACGTTGAAAAATTAAGTGGATAATAATTTTTCCATTGTTCCTTAAAATATTGATCATGCCCAATTCTTTCTGAATATAACGTTATGAACCTTAGCCTATTTAATAATGAATTTAATAAAGCATTTCTTTTTGCGTTTATGTATATCGAAGTGCCTTGCTTGCTGTAAAGGGATATTGAACGTTGAAATTTTCCTGCATCTATTTTTCATATCGATTAGAGCGGTTTGAATTTCAACATATACTTTATATGAAAAATGTTATTATTCATTTCGTAGGTTTGGTTTTTAATAAAATTTATTTCCTATATTGATAATTTACCCATATATTTGTATACTTGCTTTTTTTACTTATATATGAAGTAGATAGAAAGTGGATATATGAACAGGTTAGCGCGTTTGATTACAAACCCTGAGGTCTTGAGTTTAAGACTAGTTTCAGGCAAGCCAACAACATCATGCATTTTTCTCATGTGCATTGGTGTGTTATGGTGTTGGTTGCTGTTAAACTGTTAAAGTGATGAAGGCATAGCACTGATCACTTTGGCAGTACCGGCAGCGATTAATACTAACATACCTTAATGCAATTCACAGCACCCTCCTTCGTTGGTATTGTAGCAGAACCGTTGGCGAAATAAAAGAACTAATAAATGACTACACAGCTTAAACAACTTAATGCCTCTACTTGACACCAGAGGAACTTGCAACACAGAGGGACTAGCAACACAGATAGACTTGCAACAGCAGGGGTGAAAATGAATTACGCTTTCTATCTCTCTGCCATTTCACCACCTGTTCTCTCTATACTATCCCTTTCCCAAAGAAGGTAACACATTAATTAATTAACTGGTAGGCATTAATTGCCTGATTGTGTTACTTCGCTTTATAAAGAAAAATAAAGACGCCGGCACACAGAGGACCATTTTACGAGAAGGCGGCCAAAACTCATTTTTTATGGTCGCCGATTGTAAAATATTAAAGTTCATTCGAAAGTAGACACTAGTGTACCTCGGGAGCCAAAAAATTAAAACTTTATTTTAACTATATCACAGTGAACAGGGTGATTAAATATGGACATTCTCACTATTTTGCTAAAATGAGAAATTTCGTAGTAAGCTTTTGATTTTTAGACATCTATAACTTTTTCGTTTTAAAAGATTTTCAAACGAAATAAATTTTGTATAATTGCCTAATTTGTTAGCTATTAGTACTAGAAAAATAAATTGTTTATGACTTTTAGAAATTATTTTTTTATATATATTTTTTAAGGTCCAAATTTTCCTAAATTCTCCCACTTAAGAGAGCATAACTTAAGGGAACAAAAAAAGGTTAGCATTTTTTGGTAGTCCAAACTCTCCTCTACATGCCTATACACCATTGTATACCCGGCACGATCCGACCGTGAGCACCAGAACAATTTTTCTGACACAAAGTCAAATATTTTTGCAAAATTTAGTAAGAGTTAAAAAATTTTTTTTATCTCTAATGCTCTTTTTTTAAGTATTTTAGTTTTTTTTTAAAAATGGCTTTTATGGGAAACGGTGTTTAGACGGATATGCGTATTTTAAAAAAGAAAATTAATAATTGTTAGTCAATTTCTAAATCATGTACAGTTGGTCACAAAAATATTTTGCCTACTTAAAATAAAGTAAATTTATATAAATCCGGTCACAAAAGTACGTTGCTTTTTAAATTAATTTACCCTGATTATAAAGGTATAAAATAGTATTCTTATCTCGGAATTGTCAAATTGTTTGGCTTTCTTTCGTTCCATTGTGCTTAACAAGAAGTTATACTGCAACAGAAATTGATGTATGGAAAAATGTAATGCCCTCGTTAACAAAGTATTGTAGATCAATAAAATTTACATTAAAAAAAACTAAAGATGTCATAACTGAAGAAGTGAAAAAAATAAAAGATAAAATTAAAGCCCTTCAAGCTGTAATATTTACAGTAGATGACCAGGAAATTGAAGTAAATTTTAAAATGTGTCTCACAATGATTGATGGAAAAGTTGCACAAGCTTTAACTGATACAAAAGCATTGTCAAGCTGCATGATATGCCAAAAGACATCAAGTCAATTAAGCCATCCCATTCCAGAAGATAGTTTGAAGGCAGCAT